>JALPQD010000078.1:4741659-7221659 GCA_023101885.1 Typhlomys cinereus
CGTAAAAAATGGTGCAGCCTGTAATTCAGGTACTGAAAGGTAAAGCTTGGGAAGACCCAAAATATTGCATTAAAGTGGGAGAACGATCAAGAATGATTCCCAGGGTCACCCTTGGACCTCCTCAGGTACACACACTCAAGTGCCATCCCACACACTCCCCTGCAAATATACATGTGCATATATAGTCACACATACAAAAGAAGAAATAAATTTTAAAAGGGACCAGGATTGCCCTTCTGCCCATCTTGCTAGAGTGTAAAGGGAAAAGTCCCTAAATAGTTGAAACCCTGATAGAAAACATTTGATACACACATGCATGTATACAAACACAAGGATCTGTACACATACACATGTACTATAAACACACCCATATACATACTCATATTTGTGCACACATACACGTAAGAATACACGCACACACGCATATATGCATACATGTACACATACAGATAGATACATGTACACATGTACATATATGTACATGGTACACATAAGACACATGGACAAATGCACACATACACACATGTACATGCAAACATGTACACAAAACATACATACACACACATAAGCACAGAATTCAAGATCCTACAGAAAATACTAAGTGTATGAGTCTATTATTTCATTTTATGCTTGAATGTTAAACATTAACTGATATTCCTTGATGTCATTTAAAAGTGAGATCAATACTGCGCTATCACTGGTCTTATCTGAACTATAGAGAAGAAATATTTTAAGAAATTTTTAAGGAGGAATTTAAACAAATCCCAGAAAAAGCTGCAGTTTAGAACCCAAGTTTTAGCACTCTTTGCAGCTGGTTAAAGAGCATCTTGTTGGCATCTGTTATAACCCACAGACACACCACATCTTTAACTTTTCCCATATGTCCTGACTTTGCATGGTGACGATGCTACTGCCTACCACTGTTCTTCACCTCATCTGGAAATAGACAAAGGATTGGATGCTATTTCTAGGATGCCAGGAAAGATGCCTAGAATTCTGCCCAATTAGTGACAGTGCTTCCTAAATGTCTGCGAGCACACAGAAGGGTTAGCGAGCCTTGTTTGGGCTGAGCAACTGCCTCCCTCCTTACCATGGACCTAAAGAAAAACAGCTGACTAAGCACAGGCGTCCCTTCCCACCAGCAGGCGAGCAGACCGGCAGGGCGGCAGGAGCAGAGACCTTCAGAACGCCACACTGGGGGGTTGGGGGGCTTGGGCCCTTGAGTTGCCTTTTGCTGAACACTCTATGAACTGTGAAATGACTCTAGCATTCAGTGCTGACAAAAGCTTCCATTTGGTGGTTATGGAAAGTCTCCCAAAGTCACAGGGAAGAAGCCAAATCTTTGTAGGAGGTTCTGATGTTCTACATCACAGATGGCTTCCAGTATCAGCCTGGGCTCTTCTGAAACCATCGATAGGGCTGTGGCCTAATTTATACACAGAAAAATACCCACAGTCCTCACTACCCAAACCAAGAACTTGAGCCTTCCTAGACTTTTCCCATCACTAGTGTACCTTAGCCCCTCACGCATTTGTTTAATGTAAAACTATCCTTCGATCAGATACTTTCTAAGAAGTCAAGCAACTGCTGAAAACTAGTGTGTGTCAACTATCAGCTGAAGCACTGCTTGGTATTACTTTCCATATAACCTTGTAATGAAAGACATGGACCACTTGATATCAACTACAAAATCACCTACGCAAGGCAACCATATCTGCATTGATAAAGCAGGCATAGTTCCATGACTTAAAAACACTCAACACTGGCTCTAGCCTACCAATTGAATTGCTGGTTATAAACATTGGGATAGATTTAACTAGGTAAAAGTCATCTCAAAGAAGGCAAGTGAATGAAGGCCAGTTTACCACCTGCTTGATTCTTGAAATTATGTTACAAAGTTTGATGTTCTTCTGTTGATTTTCAGAATGCAAACAGGATTCCTTTTCTCTCCTTTTGATTAAAACTTACCTGATGGTACATGCTCAGTTATGCAAGTCTGTTAGAAGAAACTGAAAGATACTTTGGAGCAAGTAATGAAACCAGGCCATCAGAGTCAAATATAAAACCAGGCACAACTCTTACTATATTCCTTTCCTAATTAACAATATTTTCTGATTTCTTCTCTCAACATAGGAAACTAGTTCTTCTGGCAGCAATTTAAAATATTGGCAATTTGTTTTGAATTCTACTTGTTTGGGGCTTCACAAGTAGACTGTGCTTTCTCAAAGAAATTGGGAGGACTTAATGTCTATAGACACTTTGGCATGGGGGGACTATTTGCTAATCCCATGTACAGTGTACAAATCCAGGTCATTTTTTTCCTAAGAACAGCTTATTTTAAGGTAAAGAAATGACTAATTTCCACTGTATCAGAGAAGCCCAAACAGCTTACAGGTTTTTTAAAATATTCTATTTATTTATTTTGTGTGTGTGTGTGTGTGTGTGTGTGTGTGTGTGTGTGTGTGTGTCAGAAGGTACTGTGTGTCCCTGTGAAGGACCAAGGGTGACTTCAGGAATCATCCTGGATTGCTTCTAGCTCCTTCCTTCTTGCTTCGTTCTGGGATTTCCCAGGCTCTGTCCAGGCACTTCCACTAGGGCTGGAAGTGCAGGACACAGCCATTTCCGCCTGCCATTTTTTATGGGACCTGGGATCCAAACTTAGGACCTCGTGCTTGGGAGTCAGAATCTTAACCCCTGAGCCATCTCTCTAGCCTGAGTTTTTTAGACATTAACTCTATTGGCAATCTACTGAAGCGCAGAACAGATGTTCACAGGATTCATATCTAATATTACAATGGTGAGGCAGAAAAGGCCATAATATGCCCAGGAACACACTACAATAGAATTGAATAACTCACATTCATTCTAAATATAATCCACATTCCTGCTGAAGCATCCCACAGGGCTCCTCAACATACTCGCATAGATTGTATGTATCCCAAAGTTTCATGCAGCAATACTGACAGGCACGACCTCTAAGACGTGGCTGAATCTTGAAGACTCTAACTCATGAGTGACTTTACCATTCATGGATGAGTGGAGGGGTAAGCTATGCAGGAGTGGCCTTGCAGGAAAAGCATTTCTCTACGACCCACTTTCTGTTTCTTATCACATGATATCTTCCCGGAATTAGGGTGTGATAGGAAGCCCTCTCCAGATGGTGACCCCAAGCTCTTGGACTTCTTGGTCTTTAGAAGCTCAAAATAATATTATCCAATTGTGAGAATCTTACTATGGAAAGAGAAAGTAGATTAAGGAAACACTTAACTATGTAAAGCAAAATTTAAAATCATTTTCTTCTAAAATCGGTTTATAAGATGTTTTCCAAGTGTGGTAGTTTCGAATGTGAGTTGTCTCCCACAGGTTCATGTGTTTGCATCTTTAGTTGTTTGGGAAGGTCATGGAATCTTAATGAAGTGGAGCTTTGCTGGAGGAAGGCAGCCACAGGGTGGGCCTTGAGGTTGGTTAGTCCCACCCGCCTCCTAGAAAAGTCTGCTTTTGCAGTGTGCAGCTCTCTCGGACTCCATGATGTTTGCATTGACCTAAGCTGCCTCCAGCTTCTGCCAGCCAGTCCTGCGGTTTCCAACACGAAGAGCTATATCTCCCCTCTGGAACTGTAAGCTGGATAAATCTCCCTTTCTCCTCTTGAGTTGTTTGAGTCTGAGTGGCGTCTCACAGCAAGAGAAGAGTAACTATATACCAGGACATCAAAATTACTCCCCATCTCATGGCTCAGGGAACCTTGAGGAAGAGGAGACAGCAAGAATCCAAGAGCCTCAGGGTGGGGGGCTGGTACTGCCAGACAACACCCACTGGCCATGATGGGGCTACAGCACCCAATAGCTCACTGCAGCGATGACTACATCCACTAGTCAACACAATAGCTGACCTATCAACATTTCATCATGGATAAGGAAGATCCCAGGAGATGACTGTGCCACCCAGAGAGCTTAGTAAGGATTTGTGCCATGCCAGATAGGAGACTGGGCACTTCTATACAAAACAGTTTCCCCACTGGTAGCCATTTATGCCCCAGCGAGTGCCCAGGCACTTGACAATGAAGGCATCTCAGGTGGGAGCAATAGTCCCATAGACAGGAGGACATGGGAGCAGGAATGGACTGGCAGGAGAGGAGAAGGTGCGAAGTGGACTGGGAGGGGCAGTGGAAATGGATAGCAAGAGTTCAAGGCATATGAATTCAATATATAAAATAGTGATTTTTTAAAAAGGTGTTTCCTAATGAGATCCTTGGCTTTTATAGCCATAAACACCATTGTTAAAATGCAGCTATTGTGATATCTGGCACCAAAGAACTAAATTCTCACAACAATGTCTATATGAAATAATGCCACATTTAAAAACCATAATTCATTTGTGTGAGCGAATGTTTCCCTTAATCTGTTTTCATAACTGCTTTACCTAGGTTACTCAATTCCAGCGTAATGAAGACTATGCTTTTAAATAGTGCCCCCTCTCTGTGCAAGGAATTGAAATATTATTCATTCAGTAGCCAGTGACTACTGTGGGAACGTTGGTGGCCAGTTAGATTTTTATTTCTGGGAATAAAATAAAATGGTCCCAAGTCACTTGGACTGCCCAGCATGTGTTTGCAAGCTGTGTCGGTGCATGTTTTCTGTGAGCAGGAACAGGAGTCCACAGGTTTACTGTGTTTGAGGTGCGGCGGCTCTCTTCCACATTTAGCTCCCAGGCAGAGATAAGGTCTGAAGATTACAGCACTGCCCCTCCCCCCTGTGAAGTTCAGAACAAATTGTCTTAGCCAATTAGCGGCTCCTAGCTGTGATAAGGCAAGAACTCGCCCCTTCAGGATCTGCATCTGAAATCTCTCCTTGGCCTCCCTCCTCCCCACAGGCTAGAGTCTGGAATTTGACACATTTCCTTCTGTGGACATCTCCCTGACATTTACCCACAGCAAGGAATATAGGTTCAGTTCTCAGTATGTCTAATATTAAACAGGAATAGGGTTTTTATTTTATTTTGTGTATGTGTGGTGTGTGTGTGTGTGTGTGTGTGTGTTGTGTGTGTGTGTGTATGTGTGTGTGTGTGTATGCTGTTAACCTGTTCATATTTGTATAGTATATATTTGTCCCAGGTTGATGTCCGCAGCTTCTTTGATCGCTCACCTCATTCAATGAGGTCATACCTCTTAAGCAAGCGCTTAAGCTCACTGATGCAGCTAACGTCGCTAGCCAGCTTGCCTTGGGGTTCTCCTGCCCCTGCCGTTCAAGTGAAGGAATCGCAAGTGACTGCCAAGCCTATTCAGCATTTACTTGGGTTATGGGACCCTGAACCCTGGTCCTCATGCTTGTGGAATGAGCTTGTGCCACTGAGCTTGAGTCCCAGCTGTGCAGGGACATCCAGAACATGAAGCGAGGCAACTGAACAGCCATAGAGTGTTTCTCTGCAAAACTGTGCTCAAGAAAGAGATGGAAGCAGAGACTCTGAATACAACAGTACCTATTCAGGTGATCATTCAGAAGTGCGTGTGAATATTCATTGTTACTGGAAGCACCAACCCAACCCACCTACTGCCTATGCTAGTGTCCTGGGGTACAGGAAGGAACTGAGACAAAAGTGATTCACCCTGTTTTACTCTCTTGGAACAGGAGAATTATTTGGTCAGGAAATGTTAAGGCCCTATAGTCAATTATTTCAGCATAGATTGGGTGGAAGGAGGGTCGCTTGGAGATAATTTTAAGAACTCTTCTTTCTTTGAAGGAAAAGCAGGTTGCAGTGACCATAAAGCACACTGATACTCAGTAACCAACCCCCAAAAAGACAGAGTAACTTTAGTCATTTATGTGGTTCGATTCTATGTAAGTATAACCTTACATTTCTTAGTAAATCAGTATCTTAGGTCTATAAAAAGAAGCACAGCACTTTGCAGTCACTTCTTAATTGAAAGCATGTGGAAAGGATGCGGCAGGGGGGATGAAGTAAAACAGGATTCCCTGGGAGGAGGAAGGCACCTATTTGCTTTGCGCTTTGGACCTGCTCACTAGCCATTGCTGCCCACCACATCTTCTGTGAGCTGAGGTCTGTTCCAAGCCCAAAGACCTTTTGAGAGTCTGTGCGTTTGGTTTATCTCTGAAGCTCACCTGCAGGATCTTGTCAAAGCCACACTGACTAGCAAAGAAGGGTCCACGGGCTCAGAGTCCCCATGATGACATCGGTCTGTCCACACTCCAGAGCCTGCCTCACCCAAAGCTTGCTCATTTCTTTCTTCATTGTGGCTTTTTTCAGGAGTCTCTGCCTTGGTTGTCCCTCAATATTTGCCATGAGTTTCCCTTCTAGTAAACTCTCTGTCCTCTCTGCCTTCATGAACATGAGTTCTCGTTGGGCAAAGTCAAGAAGCTGACTCCACTCCCTGTGTTCTTAATGAAATGTAGACACGTGCTTTCCATTTATGGGCTCTGGGACTGTGGGCTTGTAGCCTTCGTACCAGTATTGTCCTGACTTTGCTGAGGGACTACATAATTATATAACTTATGTGTAAAATGGTAGCTATAATCCTTACTATTTCACGTACTGTCTTTAGAAAACCAAACAACTTTTATTATTTTGTGAGTCGTCTCACAGATGGATGCAAAAATACTAGTCCCAAGCAGCCAATTTCCATGAATGGTAATGTTGAAAATAGTACATCGCAAATACAATACAAGGAAAGTTCTAGCAGTCTTTATCATCATCATCATCATTATTATTATTATTATTATAACCCAACGAAAGGCTTTGCTATTTTCATTTTTCAGTCTGTTATCATTTCTCTGCATACATATTTTCATACAGCAACCTCCACAATAAAGACGAGAGAATCTTTCTTCCATTGTGGAAAAACTCCTTTGGACTACTTCCTCGTATTTTCTTTTCCCACCAAGTGTCTTTATTATCTTTAGGTTCTTATAATTAAAATAAAAAAGCTTATAGGATATGCAACCTTTTGACATGACCCACTTCTTCCCAAGCACAGGGATGGACATGTGCTGTGCATCAACAGTTCATTGGTTTTTGTTTTGTTTTGGGGGTCACTGTATGTGCCTGTGGAGGCCAAGGGTGACTTCAGGACTCATCCTGGATTGCCCTACCTTCTTTTTGTTTTCCTCTGGGGTTTCCAGGCTCCGCCTTCCAGGGCCAGATGTGCAGGCCGCTGCCATTTCTGCCTGGTGTTTTCACAGGGGATCTGAGCCCGATCCTTCTGCTTTGAAGGCACGGCCTTCACCCCTGCCATCTCTGCAGCACCCATACGGATTTCGTGTGAACATAAATTTTTATTTCTCTAGGACAAATGCCCAAGAGTGCCACTGCTGGATTGCACAGTTAAAACATAACCAGTTTGGCAAGAAAGTGCCAATGTGTTTTCCAAAGGGGCTGTAGTATGGTACAGAGCTACCAGCAAATAAGAACCCCAACTCCTCCAAGCCTCATTCTTTGTTCTCATTTTAGCCATCCTAGTAGGCGTCTCGCTGCTATATCACTAGGGATTTAGTTGGTATTTTAAGACAAACATGATTTCAAGAGCTTATTGCCACCTGCTCATTTGTTGAAGTATTTGTTGTCGTTTGTCTAGTTTGCAATTGGATTGATTTTTACAGCTTCTCAAATATATTTCAGAATCTGTAGCTTATCATTCGTGCTTAGAACAGCCTTTTTTATTTTTTATTTTTATTCAATTGTGAGTGTGTGCATGTCTGTGTGTGTGTGTGTGTGTGTGTGTGTGTGTGTGTGTGTGTGTGTAGAACCACGTGGGAATTCGGGAACCACCATGGACGCCTCCACCTCCTCTTTTACTCTGCCCTGGGATTCACAGGCTCCGCCCTACCAGGACCAGAAATGCAGGCTGCCCCTGCTTCCGCCCAGCTTCTATAAGTGGAGTCTAGAATCCGAACTCAGGACCTTCCATCTGCAAGGCAGAGGCTTAACCCCTGAGCCACCTCTCCAGCCCCAGAACAGCCTTTTGCTACACATGCTTTTCAAATCTGTTGGCTTTTTTTCTTTCATTATATATACATGGAGTGCATGCGTGTGTGTGCATATTCATGTGTGGTGGGGATGTATGTGTGCAGGTGCTCGTGTGTGTGTGTGGTGTGTGTGTGTGTGTGTGTGTGTGTGTGTCTGTGTAGGCCAGAGGTTGATGCTGGGTACCTTCCTTAATAACTGTCTACTTTATTTATTGAGATAGAGGTTGTCAATCAGCCTGTCAGTTGGCCTGTGTCATGATTTGAAATGTGTCCCCCACAGTCTCATGTGTTTGGGAAGGTCATAGCCCCTTTGAGAGGTGGAGCCTTGCTGGAGGAAGGTGGTCATAAGGGGATAAGGGGCAGGCCTTGAGGTAGATTAATCCACCCCACCTCCAGGAGGTCTGCCTTTTGCAGCAGCAGTCTTGTAGCTCTCAGCCTCTTGAATGGGTGTGACGTAGCCTGTCTCCAGCTTCAGCCACCAGCCATGTGGCCTCCACCATGAAAGACTGTATCTCCCCTCTGGAACCAAAAGCTAAATAAATCTCCCTTTCTCCCTTAAGTTGGTTGACTTTGGGTGCTCTCTCCTGGCAATAGTTAACAGAAACTGTTACAGCCTGGTCTAGCTAGCCAGTTTCTCCTAGGTATCCCTGTCGGTGCCCTCTGAATGTTGGGATCGAGAGTGGCAATCACACATCACTGCTTTTATATGAGGATCCGAACTCCAGTCATCATTCTCGTTTGGCAAGCACCTTATCCACTGGGTCACCCCCCTGCTCCCCCCCCCCTCGGCACATCTTTTCATTTTTAGACAATACTTCTGATGGTACAGCTAGCTTTTCACTTTAAAAAGAAACGAAGAATGTATTTTTGTGTTGGTGTTTTGAATCTACATACAGCAACTGGAAGGATAGCTTACATAATAACAGTGGAGAACATGTAGTGTGAGCAGGTAGATTAGAGCGGGGACAGAAGATATGAATTTCATTTTCATATTAGTTGAGCTTTTTGAACTGTAGGAGTTGTTAATCTCCAAAACCAAGTGTGGTCTTTGAAGTCCGATCAATGTCAATATCTGCTCCACGTATCAGTTGCTGAGCTTGGGAAAGACAAGTGACTTTTCTCACCTTTAAAATGAACTGTAAAAAGTATATGTGAAAGCTCACCAACATTTTTATGAAAATAAGTGACAGCGCATATGAAAAACGTTCTGGTTAATGGTGTGCTAGGGGTTGTGATTCACGGCGTTCTCTATTTTAATACAAAATAGATCACATTGCTTTCTACTACATCACAGTTCTTTCTATTACATCACAGCTGTGTTTTGTGGTGTGCTGATCTTTCTCCAGACTTGTTCTACTGAAGAATTACAATGGCTGTATTTGTGATCTCTATTTTTACTAACTAATGCCACTTCAAAGAGCATTGTTACACTTATGCTATTTACATGAATTAGTAACATTTAGAACCCTCAACAGGTGGGAATCATTATTTCTATGCACAGGTGAAAACCTCAGAACACAAAAAGGTACAATTCTTATCTAATTCCTAGGTTCCTTTACCTAACTTTATTGCCAGTATGGCTAAGAATACTCCCCCATTGAACTTTATCCCCTAGAAATATTAAAATGAAAAAGTCTTACTGAGTAAATGAATGTAATTAATATTTAAAATGCAATTACGAAAGTGCTTCTTGAGAGCTGGCAATGCCATTAGCATATTAAAGATTCCAAGAAGTCTTGCAAAAAGAAATCTTTGTTTAACCTGCCATTTCCCAAATTAACTTAACCATGGGTCTTTTTAGAAAGATTTAACAGAATTAGACTCCTCATAATTAGCATCTCATGGATATGTTTTTATAGATGTAATGTTCCTTGCTTGCAGTTTCTAAAAGCTATCTATCCTGACGTGAGTAGCCTGCAGTAGTCCACGAGCACTCTGAGAATTATCTCTTCACGTAGCATGAGAGCAGGTTGCGGTTAACCGTAGGAGCCCTATGCACACCTAGTGAAATAATGTGAACAATACAGTTGTGCATATGAGTTGGATTTATTCATTTTGTGTGCATGCACTTGTATGTGTTGCAAATATGTGTATACATGGATGAGCAGGCATGTGTATGAGAGGGCATTTCCGTGTGTGTGCCTATGGAGGCGCAAGGGTGACATCTGGGATCACGGATTGCTCTATCTTCTTACTGCTTTGCTCGGGGTTTCACAGGCTCTGCCTTCCAGGGCCAGAATTGCTGGTCACCACCAGATCCACGTTGCATTTTTTGCATAGGATCTGGGGACCCAAACTCATGTCATTTTACTTGTGAGGTAAAGGCTTTAACCACTAAACCATCTCCCCAGCCTCTATATATGCATTTAGAAATAACTATTTACATATAGCACATCTTGGGTATATGTAGGTGTATATACACATTCAGACAAAGTCACTTGCAAATATGTATCATGTGCATTATAACATAAAATTATACATTTGCATTTGAACTCTGAAGACTGTCCTAAAGAAGTACCAAGTTTTGCACCAAGTCTGAGGGCAAATGATATTAAAGGAAACAAAAAAAATTAATAATCCAGATTTTCACTTTAATGGTTTACTACCTGAAGCAGTTGAAGCAACAAAGTCCAATGTTAATATTTAACATATACCAAAGAATAAATTTGTCTTCTTGACATCCCAGTACTGGCTTTTATTCTAGTGCTTACTAGCTACATGGTTTTCAGAGTGGACTCCATTACTTTCTACTACCCCTTCTTTTCCCTGTCCTTGCATCCCACTCTCTACACAACAGCCATTCAAACAGGAGCTTTGGCAATGAGTGGGAGGACGATAATCAACTAGATACACAGCTATGGACACACATCTAACATGAAATCATCTTATGTGCATGTTTTCCTAAAACTTTTTCATTTCTAACATGATTGGAAAATGAGTCAAGCACACTACTCATTTTATAGTAACAGCATCAGAATAATGAGAAAACCGAGGTTGGTTACTGTTGTTATTCTTAGAAAAAAAAGGAAAATTAACTTTTTCTTTCCAACTGACTGTTATTTCCATTTTTCTGAATTTGAAATACAAAAATATTAGAATTATAAAATGTGAATATTTTCTTGCTGATAATTGTAATTCACTTTTGAAGATATTTTTAAAGCCCATAATAACCTAAGATCAGTGACATGTATCAAACAGCACCTTAAAATACGTTGTCTCTAATATTAAAGCTAATGCTCAATTGTGCCAATAACCAAGACAATATTTTGATATTTTAATTGAACCATCTGTTTTATCTATCTGTAACAATGTAATTTTAAAAAGGTAGACATGATGGTGCATTCCTATAATCCCAGCATTGGCAGTCAGGATTGTATGTCCAAAATCAACCTCGAATTCATGGAAACCGTTTAGAAAAAAAACAAATGTCCCCCCTTCCTACACACACACAAAACGCTTCCATATACCACAAAAAAAAAAGTACAAAAAGGATCTGAATTAAGGAAGGTAATAATCTCATTTTCATGGTTTGAAATGTGTCCCCCCCCCACCCCGTCTCGTGTTTGGCAAGGTCGTGGTACCTTGAGAGGTGGAGCCTTGCTGGAGGAAGGCAGTCACAAGGGTGGACCTTGAGGTGGATTAGCCCACCCTACCTCCAGGAGAAGTCTGCCTTTGCTGCAAACAGTCTGTCTGCAGCTCTCAGCTTCCAAGATGTCTCAGTGACTTAGCCTCCTCCAGCTTTGGCCAACCAGCCATGCCGCCTCTGCTTTGAAAGACTGTACCTTCCCTCTGGAACCGTAAGCTGAATAAACCTCCCTTCCTCCCTTAAGTTGACTGACTTTGAGTATTCTCTCACAGCAATAATTAAGAGTAACTGTTAACACTCATGCATGTTTCTGTGGATTGACTTCAGTTAACATGCTTCTCATGACTCGATTTCTTTTGATGGAGATCAGCATATGTTTTATCTTTTCCTTCACTGAAGTCGCATCGGATTCCCCAGAATTCATTCTGGTTGGTTTCATCTTACTCTTTCTTGCACAGCACCCTAAGAAAGACTGTAGATGGATGGCTCTCTTCCGTCTCAGGATGCTGATCAGTTTCCTTGACATTTTCTTCTGTTCTTTGTATTTGTTGTCCAGTACAGTGTCTTCGTTTTGTGCTGCTTCCTTTCATATTGAAGGTCTTAGCTGTGGCCATACAAGAGTTCATACTAAAGCGCTCAGTCACACAGCTCGAGTTCTACGAGAGGAGACCGGGAATGTACCCGTCAGGGAATTTTTATCAGGAACAGAAAACACTGATAACTCTTGGTTTCTCTATAGGATATCCCAACTCTTTGTCGACATGGGTCAGGGTTCTGGAGCTGGGTGGGACAGGCAGCAGGGAGTTCTGTTAGTTATTCATGTGTCCTGAGAGCCTAGGTCTCTCATGCTGTTTCTCCAGAGGGGACCTTTATGCCCTTTGCTGATAGGAAGAAATGTGAGAAAGCAAAACTCTGCCATTTCTAACACTTGCTACATGAGCTATCAAGTGAGTGAAAATCATTTTTGTGCTCCTTTGCAGCATGACGCCTTGGGGCTCTGATTTCTGGGTCTTTCTGAGGACCAGATCTGTCTGGTTCTCTCTGTACCTAGAGGTTGGATTCAGTGGAGCTGGCCGAGTGCCTTCCCGCATCCAGCCATGCCTGTCTTCCTGTGTCACAGCCCAGGCTTATAGACACTTCCTGTTACAGCAAACAGGAGCTATCTGCCTCCTGTTTCCTTGTCTTGAGGTGATTTTTGAAAAAAGTCAGATTTCTTTTCTCTGGCAATCTTAAAACTGGAAATCCTACAGCACATTAAATTGTGTTTCCAAAGCTTCTGTGAATGAAAAACAAATTTATGTCACCTCTCACTTTCTTTTGTTATCTCAATATTCAGATAAAGGGACTCAATGTTCCCAATTTTTTAAAAAGTATTTCTATTCTTTTTGAGAATTTTATTTCTATTTAAAAATAAAATGGATTTTTGTTCCTTTCTTGCCCAGATAACTCTACCTGATCACCTCTTCCCAATGGGAAATATATTCTTTCCCATGGGCGTCCCATGCACTCCGATGTCCCCTCTTTTTGTACATTTCCCACTGAGCCCCATAGCAATGTCCCGTTTTGCATGCTTCTCAGTACCTGCTTGGTAAAGGCAATATTTCAGCAGGCATACTCCTGATGCACCAAAACCTCTTTTATTAATGGGTATTGTGTGTATTTTCCATCTATGTCAAATACTATCTATTGTTAAAGTAGTATATTTCTCAAGCGTTAATCTTTCAGGATTTCCAAACCATCCTAAATGGAGCTCTGGAGATTAAAAATTTTTTTTTTCCAGCTGCACCATTATTTACGTAGGGTATGAGGATCTATCTGAACTCAGTTCCTTTTGTTTGTGAGGCAAAGTCTTTAATCAATGAACCATCTCCTCAGCCCACTCCTGGGTTCTTTCGAACCCCAGGGATGCAGTGAATCTGTGGGAACATTCCACAGTGTCATGTTTTCTGTCCTTCTTCTCCCAAAGGGTGACTGAGGGAACCAGTCGCTCTGGGAGTTTTGTATGAGTCAGTGAGTCATCACCACCAGTGTGAGCTTTCAGCAGGCGCTCGCTGTGTCCCCACCACATCCCCTGTGTCCTCTTTACCACTTCAATCTTGATTATTTTCTTTCTTAAAGAGAGTGTGTGTATGTGTGTGTGTGTGTGTGTGTCTGTGTGTGTGCGCGCGCACGTGCATGTGTGTCTCTGTGTGTGTATGTGTGTGTGTCTGTGTGCATGTGTGTGTCTCTGTGCATGTTGTGTGTGTCTAAATGTGTACATGTGTGTGTGTGTAAATGTGTGTTATGTATGCATGTGTGCAAGATACATAGGGAAAGGGAATTAGAACAGGGAACAGGTGACTTGCGTTTCAAAGTCTCTTCCATTTGGTATTTGGGGGAGGGGCAGCACATACCATTCCCAAGACATAGACATCCCTGGAGAAACAGACTTCATTAAAGAGTCTGAAATGGCAGGGATGTTTTAAATTTAGGACTGAGGAGGGAATGCCGCCGCTAGGTATCATCCAACTAAAATGATTCCAAATGTCTGATCTGGTGCCAGCTGCACAGCCTTCTGGATAAATCATCCTCCACACACGCTCTTCAGAGTGTTTCGTTCTTCCTGGGAAGATGAGCGGCCAGGATAGTGCAGCTTCTCATCCCCTGGGGTCTGTGACCAGCTCAGCGTGATGCACACCAATAAACTCTGCCCGCAGGGACTGAGCTTTCCCTGGGTACGTTTGCTGTCCATTCTTAGTTAATTTCCCCTGGGACCCGGTGAATCATCTTCTGTGCCATTGTACACTGTGTGACTCATTTTAGGCTATTTTTTTTTTTTTTTTTGCGTGGTCTCAGGATAATGGATCATTTTGGGGGAAGAAGGAGAAGAGGAAAGGGGGAGGGTCCTCATCTATTAATGTCAGAGTTTGCAGCATTGCACTTCATCGGAACCCCACGCTTACTTCACTGGATACTAGTGTAGTTAAATAATAATAAGATGACAGTGAAATTGTCCGTGTGTGGCTGAAAAGATCCAGGCCTCTCAGGGGCTTATTTGACACCATAATTTGCATAGTGCTTCACAAAGCGATGACAGCGTCCAGCATTAGGATTCCGTTCCCTTTGCTTTCATCAAGGGACATGTGTGCGTCGAGTGCCGAGTGTGAAATGCACGTCTGCAGAGGGAACGTGCTCAGCAGGTGCTCCCATGTCCTAACAGGCCTTCTGGCCTCTTCCCACTGACGTCTGTCTTCTTTCCCTCTTTGTACATTTTGGAGCTGACAGATCATTTCTCCTTGTGTGCTTTTTCTAAGTTAGGACAAAATAGTTTGTTTTCCCTACAAGAAGCATCACTAGTTAAAATCAGAAGAATGAGCATGTCCAGCTTACTGAGAACTGATAGTTTCATCTTCCTGGTGCTTTAGGATGCTCAATATCTCTTTCAGGAATTAAAGAGGCTAAAATAATTATTGCTGATTTCACCAAGGGACAAGGAAAAGACATGGAATATCTGACGTCTTTTGGATGGCCAAGGTGGACTCTGACTGTGAGTCCTCATGGCGAGATGGCCCCGGTTCTCAGGGAAATGTTGACTCTTCTCAGCAGAACACAGGAAATCTGTCCACATTTGTTTTTATTCCATCGCATGTTTTCCAGGGCTTTTTTTCTTATAGGAGTAAAATTCAACTTTTCTTAAATTAGGAAATAGCTTGTAGAACATTTTGCTTTTTGCTGGGGCCAGGAGAGAGACACACACAGAGAGAGAGAGA
Source organism: Typhlomys cinereus (assembly GCA_023101885.1). Classification (NCBI taxonomy): domain Eukaryota; kingdom Metazoa; phylum Chordata; class Mammalia; order Rodentia; family Platacanthomyidae; genus Typhlomys; species Typhlomys cinereus. The sequence continues at coordinate 4,756,971 of JALPQD010000078.1, forward strand.
GAGAGAGAGAGAGAGAGAGAGAGAGAGAAGAATAAGGTCAGGATATTACTTCACCTCAAAAGTTTAGGTTTTGCCACAGTGTCATCTCCACGCTGGACAGTGACCTAACGAGCCCGCAGCGGACCTCATTCAGAGCTGGAGTCGTCCTGCACAGTACCATTGGCTTCTACAGTCCTTAGAGACACCATCAGCCTCAACCCCGCCCACTGGTGCAGCTGGAGCGCAGCGGACCTGAGGCATGGCATGCGCTTGCTGTGTGTGTTTTAAATTAGCTTAGTCAAGCTATAAATATTTTTAGTCATTTAAAAAAGAAAAACGAAATGGTGGTCTCGGCCAGCAGGCAGGGTTGTACAGCACAAATCAACTTCCTATGGAGGCCAACACTGGGAAGCAAGGCAGAAGTGTCTTTTTGACTTGCCTGGTCGCCATCAAAGTTCACCACCATTGGTCTTGGCTCTAGGATCTCTTTGGTAAGAACTTCGGATCCCTGCTGTGGATAGTAATGACTTCCAGCCAATGCCCACCAGTCCCATGTGTGCCTTCCTGTCCCCATGCATGTCTCCTGAGTGGGCAATCTGTTGCCCAACTGGTTGCTGTTGCTGCCTTGTCCTCCACCCTGGGTGTCCATCCCCCTTGCAGTATCTGCGGAAAGCCTCCCATCCCAGTACCTCATTTGAAAGCAATTCGTAATCACGTATCCTCACCTCCTCTCTTTTTATTCTGTAAGCAGCGTGAATTATATACACTTCATGCCCTTGATGTTCACTGGAGACTATGTAGATGCTCTTAGAACAGCAAACTGCTCCAGATGGCATTGTGTGTTAGAATGATTGTGAAGTTTGAGAGCCTAGAAAAGGAAAGGACAGGCAGGGAGAGGGGAGGTGGAGGCACCCTAAAAATGAGGATAAGTGCACGGGGGTGTCAGGATAAGGGGGAGAGAAAAGCGGAGGAGGACGATTAAGGGCGGACAAAGGAGAGGCGGAACGGAGAAGGTGAAGGGAGAGAGGGTGAACGAGATTAAAGTGGGCAGGGTAGTAATTCAGGAAGGCAGGAAGGGCAGAAGGACGTACGGAAGTGTCATTCAGTACTGTCTTACTGTCTGTCATTTTTTGCTGGCTTAGGGCTGTATTTCGGGGGTTATGTTTGATGGCTTTTAGTTATGAGTGAGGGTTTAGTTGGGATTGATTGTCTAATTCGTGATTTAGGGAGATCGAGATCGTAGAGATCTAGTCGTCGTAAGACCCTTCTTCACCCTAGCCCTTATGACCGTCTCTTTTTTGGTTCATCCCTCCCCCTCCCATTCCCCTAACTCCTCCCCCCCTCTCCCCCTTTCTTCCTCCTCCCTCCCCTTCTCCCTTCCCCCCCCTCTCCCTTTCCTTCCTTCCCCTCTCCCTCCCTTCATTCCTTGCTTCCTCCCTTCCTCCACTATCTCTAAGAATGACTCCGGTAAGGAATAATGAAGGAAATCCTAGTTAAAACTGGAGTTCTTGAGCTGAACAATCTCGAACGAACAAACTAGTCTGAATTGGAAGATGATGAACTTATTTTGCCCTCCAGACTTTGGATTTAGTTTTTTCATGTGTATACATGCATGGGTGCACACACATATGCATGTTGTTTGCATGTGGATGGGTGCATTTGTATATGTGTGTGTGAAACCAGGAATCATCCTTAATCACTCTTCTGACTTATTCCTTTGAGCTGGGTCTCTAAACCCAGAGAGTAGCAGTAGGGCTAGTGTGACCAGCCGGTTGCTCTGGGGATTCCCAGGCCCCACCTTTCAGGACAGGCATTAGTCAGGCCCACTAAGCCCACTTGGCATTTTACATGGGATCTGATAATCTGAACCCAGATACTTCTGTTAGCAGGGCAAGCGCTTTAACCACCAAACCATCTGCTATCCTTGGGACCAGTTTTGATATTTAAACTGGAAGTCTGAATAATCAGACTTCTGTTGGTACCTTTGCAGGATTACCTTTGTCATCATTTATTTCCAGTATCAGGAAGACAAAATGTCATGAAACTAAGACTATTTACAATTACTTTCTTGTGCAGATGGCAATATTGGGTTAGTATTTGTGGTAAGAAAAAAAAAACACAGAAAAAGACTTAATGAAATTTGTATTCCATCAATATATTTCTGTCATCTGTTGGGCTATTTCTTACTTTATGATGGTGACAGCCAGTAGAAATCACACAATCTGGGGCTGGAGAGGTGGTTCAGGGTTAAGCCTCTGCCTCGCAGGCAGAAGGTCCTGAGTTCGGATCCTAGAAGTAGACTGGGTATGAGAATTCAGAGTTAGGATTATAGCAATGAAATTTATAAGGCTGGAAATATTGGAAGCAAATGACACAGGAGCTTCCCCTTGGGGAGTGAGGTCAATTATGGGGTGGTCCACTGAGATAGAGGTATAGTATTCTGAGATGAAGATCTGAGTTCACCACAGCTGCTAAAGACACTGTAAAGGTAATGGCCCGAAGTTAGGACTTCCCATTTCCCTTCTTCACTGAGCAAACCTGCATCTTGAATGTATTTCTCTTTTCCAGCCAGTGGCACATGCTCAAAGAAACTCAGTTACTGAAAGAAAAAAAAAAAAAAACACAACAAAAACCTCAGAGTAATTCTTAGTTCTTTTTTTATTTGCTATTACTCCAACCATAATATATGTCAATCTACTTCCAAAATATATCCCAAGGACATCCCTTTCCGTCTTCATTGCTGCCAATCGTCTCCCTCAAATAGAAGGTTAAGCAATGAGTGTTTTAATGGCATAATCTTAATTCTCTCCTCTCTTTTGAAAGCAAACATAGCCACTACTGTGGTAATGGAAGGCTATGGAGCCTTGGCCCCTGGGGACGTCACAATGTCTGACTGCTTCGTCTTTTCCGGCCTCACGCCCTTAGGCAGCATTAGTTTTAAGAGATGTCTCCTTGACCCGAGGAGAGAGGAGAATGGTGTGTTGTTTCATCCTCCTACTGGGGAATGACACAAGACAAATGACTTAGGGGAGCAAGGGGATTTACTCTTGGCTTACGGTTTCTTTTTATAGTTCAGCAGCACCGTAGGAGAGTTTGACCATTAGGAGTCGAGGTAACTGGATACACCATGTCCACTGGGTGAGCTGAGAGAGGACATACTTCTTACCTTGCTGCTTGCCAAAGCCAAAGTCAGTAGATTCTCTCCATGTGCTCGGGAGTGGCCACAACCACTGTGGACTGGATTTTCCCCCATCAACTGGATCTTCTGGCTCAGGGATTGTCTTGACTAAATAATCCTTTGTAAATGTGCCTGAAAGCTCCATTCTCAGTTGTCAAATTGAAACTTGAATCTAACTGGTACATCTGCATAGGGCAGCCTTTCCTCTCTGTTATGGTGAGCTTATGAGGTTACGGTTGAATGCCTCCTGCATCTGTCTTCTGACCTCAATCAAGAAACCTTGGAACACTAATCTTTTTAAAATTTATTTGTATTGATTGACACTTTTAAACATAAATACAACAAATTTATGTGCTTTCATCCCTTTCTACCAATCCCATCCCCCCCACCCCCCATCCTTGTGCATGCTTTCTTCTTCCCAGTTAGTCTTTCTCCTGTTCTCACATCTTTCAGCATATGTGACCCTCTGGGTTTCATCTGGGAAGCCTGTACTGGAAAGCACCTTAGTATTTGCTGGGCACTGTTGATCCATCACTAGGTAAACCAAGTAGAGCACTCCTCTTCTTCTATATGGCATTATATTTAAATATTTCCTCAGGGTAGGGTACGTTTCTTGAGACATCCCTTCATCCATGGTGAAATGTTGATAGGCCAACTATTGTTCAGGTCCCATGTAAGTGGTCACCTCAGCAGTGAGTTCTTGGGTGTGGCAGCCCGTCATGACCAGAGAATACTGTCTGGTAGCACTTCTGCCCACCTTCCAGCACTTACATCCTTGGGATGGAGAGTGATTTTGATATCCTCCACAATCACTTGTTCTCTGCACTTTGATCAGTTATGCAATGAACACCCTTCTATTGCTGTACTAGTAACTGTGTTGCTGTGAGAGAACACCCCAAGTCAAGCAATTTCAGGAAGAAAGGAGATTTATTCAGCTGGTAGTTCCAGAGGGGAGATACAGTCTTTCATGGCAGAAGCCACATGGTTGGCAAAGAAGTTGGCTGGAACAGGCTATGTCGCACCCATCCGGGAGGCTCAGCGCTGCAAAACTTCCAGCTACAAACGCAGACTTCTCCCAGAAGTAAGCAGAACTGATTCATTTCAAGGTCCACCCACTATGACGGCCTTGTTCCAGCAAGGCTCCATCTCCTAAAGGTGCCATGACCTTTCCAAACATATGAGCATGTGGGAGACACATTTCAAACCATGATAATTGCAAAAGAATGCTTTTTGGTTGAGTTCTGAGAGCTTCTCTAATCTATGATAATCTAAAGATGAATGTTTAGATGGCAGTTTACTATTAAGTATTAATAGTTAACACTAAGTAGTTCTTTCCAACTAATACCTGTGTTCTTCCCTTCCATGCATATGTGGTTAGGTTAACAGTAAAAAGCATGTGTTCTCTGCTGAAAAGTGTTCCATAAATCCAATCGGAAGGCATTTGGCTACCTCCATAGTTTACATGTCATTATTACTCTTGCCAGAACAGTTGTTATTATAGCTTGAAGCATTCACAGTTGGGTGAGACCATTGATCAGTTTTCTCCCCTAGTAGCCTGCATCATACCTCTGGCACTATGAAGACTGGCCAGCGAGGAGAAAGCCTTCCATATCCATTCCAACTTGTTTCTCCATGTCCTGTGATCATTGCATCCAGCAACAAGTTCTTACAAGTTCTGGAGGTCAATCAAGAGCAATGACAAATGCCTGTACTGTTTTAAGGGCCTTTGAAACCTCTATGACCAACAACTCATTAAGGGGTATCACATACCTGATGCTGGGAAATTTATTTCATTATCCATGGCTTTTGGTAGGACCATCTCAGAAAAAAAATTCTGTTTTCTCTTTTCTTTTCCTCTCTGTGTTCTCCTGTGTAGTGTTTTATTAGCTAAAAATTTTAAGTTATAGTTTATGATAGACTTGTAGTTCAGAAGGTTTCTGTTCTGCTGTATCTTATATTCTTAGTGCAAACTTTTGCTTTCCCTCTCCTCCCTTTATTTCCCCTTTTAACTCTTCCTTCATGATTCTCCTTTCCATCTTCTTAAATCCTGTGTTCTTTCTCCTCCCTTCTTTTAGGATTCTCCTCCATTCCCTTGGCCCCAGCTTATTTGCCTTTCTAGTTTATGGTTGTTGTAGTTGTTTCTAATTAAGTATGCCAATCTGAAGATTCCATGTTAGCATACACATATAAAGGAGAACATGTGGCATTTATCATTCTCCATCTGGGATGCCTCACTCAATATAACATTTTCAAATTCCATCTGCTTACTGGAAAATTTCATAATTCATTTTTCTTGACAAATGAATAGCCTTCCACTGTGTATTTTCATTATCCACTTGTCCATTGGTGGGCATGTAGGTTGATTACATTTCTTTGTTACTATGAATAGAGCTACAATGAACATAGATATACAAGTATCTCTATAGTAATAGGGACAGTCCTTTGGGAATATGCCCAGAAGTGGTAAATCTGGCTATACAGTAAAAACAAAAATCGTTGTGCCAACAACTTTTGAGAGAGCAGAATATCCATCTCAGAAGAGTTAAGTTGCCACGATTGACTGACAACTCTTTGTCAGACTCTGTGGACTTCTGGTAAGATAGGACAAGGATCAAAAATTTTTTAAATACTTTAGAGACTTTATTCTAATAGCTGTAATCATAGTGCTTGTTGAACTGAAAACTGAAAGCAAGTATATAAAACAGAGTTGATTACCACTCATGCATTGAAAACAGTAAGCTATTCCAAGATACAACATAAATAAATTCTGTGGTTTCCCAAGATAAATTGTTCTAAGATAAATTTAGCTGGTTCAGCTTCTTTAGTGTCTATCAAGATACAAAGAACAAAAAACAAAAAAGGAGAGATTGTCTTTTGATGGCAAATCAGATCCTTGCAGACTGAGGGTGGAAATTACTTCACATGTGGAGATGAGTTTGATCTGGGATATGATCTGGCGTGGACCCGCCCTCCCAACTGCATGAGCTCTGGCTGGTAAGACCCGTATGTCCTACCAGCACATCCAAGTTGGTGCAAAAGCAAGGTGAGAAGATGAACAAGGACAAGATTGAACCCCAAAAGCTACAATGGCCCCAAACTTCCTTAGGTGACCACGAACATGCATGCAAGCAAAACACTATGGATTGCAAGAGACTGAAAGACAGGTGAGTTGTAGGACTCCACTCTAGCCACACAGGATCAACAGTGGGTTGTCTACAACACTTCTCTTCTTTCCACCAGGGAACAGCCAATGTGAAGGACTAAAACTCAGAACTTCACTGCCAAACCTCCATTCTGTGTGTTCAAGAGCTCTTGTCTTATATTTTTAACTATTTTTAAGAAATGTTCAGGTTAAAGTTCAGGTTAAAAACTAACCTCCAATGGATTCCAACACCAGTCTCCAATCAGTGGCTCTTAGAGGCCATGTGCTCAGACACCTAAACCCTTCTCATATTGCAGGAAGTTGATTCTCTGTTCACAATAAAAATGCTGAGTGATACAGTATAGGAGAACCTGTGGAAGTAGACTAGTTACATTAAATAAAGACAGCAGGGTGCGATGCCCGACGTGACCACCAGCAGACAGTTTCTGGGCTTTTGGCTCTCAGGACCACAGGGTCACATGGTCACCACATGGAAAGAAAGCAGAGGGTGGAGAGGAATAAGGGGAAGTGGAGGGTTCTGGTTCTCCTGTTTCAGAGCTGATCGGACAGTCGGTTGAGTCCTTCACAGAGCCTGGCCCCGCTGGTGGCACAGGTGGCCTGAATGTGGCGTAGTGAGCGCATCCCAGGCTTGTCTGCGACTTCAGCTGCAATCCCGGCACTGTGGAGGTCCTGCTGGTTGGCAAATACCAAGAGAAGAGCATCCTGGCAGTCAGCCTCAGCCAGCATCCTCATGAGCTCCTCTCTGACCTCATGCACTGCTGTCAGTCATAACTGTCCACTACGAAGATGGAGCTTTAGGCATTCTGGAAGTAGTAGCTTTCCATAGCCCATAAGGCCAAACTGACTTTCTTGTACTCATTGGACTCCATGTTGAAATGTATGGTAGGAACAGTGGTCACAACCTCACCCAACTTGAGTTCGTATAGAATTGTCACCTGCTCTGTAGCAGCCAGACCCACCATGCGAATGGGCATCTTTTTGGGTGGGGGGGCTGCTTGAAAAGATTTGTAATGATATTCCCCCTGCTCATGGCCAGGTTGAAGTGATGGTGCCCAGAGACCTCAGTAGCTGCTCCCCTGGATCAGAGCTTTATCCATGAGCTTCTCATCCCTGTTTGAAGATTGGGCTGTGGAGAAATTTTGTTGAGCCTTCATTTCTTGTTGAAGAATCTGTGTTTTATTCAACATAGGCTTTGACTCCTTTGTTGAAGGTCAGATGGATGAAGCTGCACATATTTATTCCTCAGTTCGATTCTATCCCACTGGGCTTTGTATCTGTGTTGGTGCTGGACCATGCCGTGCATGTTACTATGGCTCTACAGTGTAGTTTGAAGTCAGGAACCACAATGCCTCAGGCACTGTCTTCTTGGTCTGGATTGCTGTGACTATTTGAGATTTTATAAGCTTCTATATTCAACGTTGATTTATACTTCCTCCATATCTGAGGATATATATTTATTCATATATTTATTATTTGTTTGTCCACCACTTTTTTTTAATTTTTTTATTATTTATTCAATTGTGCGTGTGTGCATATATATGTGCGTGCGCGCGTGTGTGTCTGTGTAGAACCACGGGCGAATTCGGGAACCACCATGGATGCCTCCACCTCCTTCTTGTTTACTCTGCCCCGGGATTCACAGGCTCCGCCCTACCAGGACCAGAAGCGCAGGCCGCCCTGGCTCCCGCCTGGCGTCTATACGTGGGGTCTAGGATCCGAACTCAGGACCTTCCGCCTGCAAGGCAGAGGCTTAACCCCTGAGCCACCTCTCCAGCCCCTGTCCACCACTTTTTAAAATGCATTGTACAAACTTTATTTATCAAGGGTAACAGATAAAGTCAAACAGGCACTTATATTAAGAAAAAACCTGACCAGAAGAAAATTTATCTTAAACGCCTTAAAATAGCATACTTGCATTTAACTGAGCTCTGTTGCTGTGAATACACATGTATTTTTCATGCACAGGTATGGATGAATGATTTGTACCTTTTTCAAGTATTCACTGAATACTACCATGTATATACACCTATATATTAAATTTGAAAAAGATCTGATGATCCTAGATGTACTTCATTTTTGTTGTTCTGAGGCCATCTGAAGAGAAGAATATCTGGTTCTGGCTCATGAATCATGTAATGGATGCAGTCCAGACTCTGTTGGACATCAAGTCTCCTCCACTCCTCCTCAGACATCAGATGAGTTTTCGGTACTTGCTTGAAAAGTTCTCTGGGCAACATGACATGCTGGTACTCACAGTCCTCCTTGAAGTACTTGTCCGAGTAGTAGATCTGCTTGTGGGCCATCCTGCTGGTGTGCAGAGGAGCGAAACCCCAAGAGCGAGAAGCGTGTGGTTGGCCTCTAATTGGTGCAACGCCTGGACTGGAGCCTTGTTCACCATCTTTTGAGATTGTTCATTTTATTTATCCATTTATTGATTGGATTATTTGGTTTGGGGAATTTTTAGAATTTGTCACATATTCTAAATATTAATCATCCGTCAGATACAAAACCGACAAAGACTTTTCTCCCATTCTGTGGGCTCACTGGTTACTCCTTTCTTTCCTTTATAGGAGTTTGCTCATCTTATTCAATCCATTTGTTGTTCTTGCCATTTCCTGAGCACTGCAGTTATTTTCAGAAAGCTCTTGTCTAGGGCCATGTAGCAAAATGTTTTCCTGTGGCACTTCCAGGATTTCAGGTTTAGTATTGAGGTCTTTGATCCATTTTGCATTAATTGTTGACATCTTAGAATGGTTAGAAAATCAACAAGCAAACAAAAATGTTTTTTTTTAATTTTGGCTTGTGTGTGTGTGTGTGTGTGTGTGTGTGTGCGTGCGCGCGCGCGCGCACTTGCATGTCCATGTATAACTGTAGAGGACCAAGAGTGAACTTGGAAATCATCCTGGATTGTTCTACCTCTGTTTTGTTTTGCTCTGGGGTTTCTCAGTTCCACCTATTCTAGGACAAGAAGTACAGGCTACAACCATTTGACCTGGCATTTTCATGTGGACTCTGGGATTTAAACTCAGGTCCTTCTGCTTGCAAAGCAAAGACTTAAACCCTGAGCCATATCTCCAACCCAAAGAAACAAAAATCTAAATGCTAATTAGATATGGACAGGTAAGGGAACCTGTTTCATTGCTGATGGGAACATAAATTAGGCCAGCTCCTGTGGGAATCAATGTGGAGACTCCCATGGAAACTAAAAATCCAGATATGTTCCCCTCTTTACCTCTGTGTGGGTGTGTGTCCACACCTAAATATACTGTATAGATATTTGTTTATCCATATTTATTGCAACACTGTTCACAATAGCCAAATAATAAAATCACTGTAGTCCATCAGCAGATGAATGAATAAAGAAAACGTGACATATATAAACAATGGGATTGTATACAGGAATAATGAAGAATGATACTATGACATTTGAACTAAAGTGAATAGAATTGGAGGTCATTATATTAAACAAAATAAACCAGACTCAGAAAGAAAAATATTGCATATCTCATATATTGCTTTTAAATTTATATATATGTAAATATATGTACGTTATCTATTATAAATATTTATATTATATATTCATATATTATAACATATATTCTATCTATACTATATATAATTTATATCACATATAGTCTCTGCGTATAGTGTATATATGAGACATAAAGTAGAAGGCTAACAACTTATGAAAAGGAAGGAGACTAGGGGAGATAGAAAACAAAGTATGGGGAGTTAAAGTTTATGGCATACTTGAGGGAAAATATCTGTTTTGCACACTGAATATATGCTAATAAAACTATCCAAAAAGGGGCTGGAGAGGTGGCTCAGGGATTAAGCCTCTGCCTTGCAGGCGGAAGGTCCTGAGTTCGGATCCTAGACCCCACGTATATAAGCCGGGCGGAAGTGGGGATGGCCTGTGTTTCTGGTCCTGGTAGGGCGGAGCCTGTGAATCCCCGGGCAGAGTAAACAGGGAGGAGGTGGAGGCGTCCATGGTGGTTCCCGAATTCGTCCGTGGTTCTACACACACACACACGCGCACACACACACACACACACACATACACACACACATACGCACATGCATACACACACAATTGAATAAAAAAATCCAAAAAGATTTCAGTTATTTCAATTTTATATAATTAAAAACTGTATTCATAGGAAATCAGCACATTTCATTTACTTGATTTCAATTCCAATGCATTAGAAGATTTTTTTTAAGAGGACTCTACCTTAAGCAGAGGAAGTAAAATGATAATTTGTCTTCATAAAACAAATTAGTAATCAAGAATTTTTAATGTAATACCAACATAAAATTGGTCAGTATCTGAAGCACTATTTCCAAGCATTCCTAGGTATATTTTAAAGAAAAAGTTGAAATTGTGGCAAATAAAAAAAATGAGCTGGTACAGCTTTTTGGATTGACCTAGATTCCACGGCCCTGCCCGGGGCTCAACACGTGCTCTTTACTATTCCATAAGCACATCTGTATCCTTCTTTCAGATCCCCAAATCAGTCGAACACACCTTTTATTTATTTAATTAAGGCTGACTTTAATAAATGGTCAAGTTTTTTATTTTATTTTTTCTTTTTCTTTTTTAATTAATATTTTGATAATATTTTCCCTTTTAACCCTCCCCCCCCAGTGTCTTCCCCTTCCTCCCTCCCATCCCCTGGAGCATTCTTTTGTGTGAACGCCAAACTTCACTTTGAATCCTCCACCTTAGTGAAGGTTCAGTATTCAGTGGCAATGCCCAAAGCCCCTTCCTGGGCTCCCTGTTAGTATGGGAACTCTATTATGACTATTTAATCCCTTGCCTCTAAGGATCCTACTGCCTGGAGTCTTCTCCCCTGTGATCCATGCTAGATTCTGGGGCGTCATTGACACGTCAGCCATTGTGCAGGTCAGGCAGAGTCCAATTTTGGCTGCTGCAGCCCTAACTTGTGTGGAGTATCTCACATATCATTGGTCCTCCCCATCTTTAGGGTCTTACAATCTTGCGGCCCCTTGTTCTACAAAGTTCATAAATGGGCAAGTTTTAATGTGAACATTTTGAGAGTAATTATCTTAAAAGTCTATCCATCACTATTTAGGCAATTATCTTCATAATATTACTGTTGATGTCTATGTGCATAAGTGATTTGGATTAGATTTAGGAAACAGTCTGAAATTCCCTTTAGAAGTCAAGAGAACAGACCAAAGTCTACATGATGGAAATACCTTAGGAAGTGCTAAAGGAGGTAAACAAAAATCAGTAGCTTTGGTGTAGATATGGATGACGGGACCAGTGGAATGCATTCATGACTAGCTGATGAGGGAAGGAAAAGCAGAAAGCCAAGATGATCTTTATATTATGGTCACGAGCAGAGTGACAGGTGTGAGCATTTACTGGAGACTCTAGGGAAGACACCAGAATGAATGGTGGCAAATGGGCTTGGGAGAGTTCTGGTGTAGCCACCTCACTTGAAGATGTGGGATAACTTTGGGAACAGCATGTGGGCATCATGGTCTCCTCCCCTCCATCTTTTCTGTCTCATCATTATGTGGCACATACCATACATAGAGGACACTATAGCTTATGTGGAGTCTGCTGTGGCTTTGATTCTAGGATCTCAGTCAGGCTCATCTTTTTTTCCTCTGTATCATAGTCATTGAGTCAGATGACATAAATTTAAGTACTCCCAACATGACATTGCCTTAGCTAAAGGAATTAGAGAAGGAAACACGCATAGCTTGTCTTTATGGGATCTCTTAAGGTTAAAAAAAAAAGTTTTCTGCTTTTTTGAGAGTACCGAAAGGGCTGTTAAAAATCAGTCTTCCTAATCATTTGAATGACACTGATTCACAGATGTGAAGTCTGGAGCTATTGCAACAACTTTGTTAGAATAAGAGGCACTGGATTGGAGATAGATGGCTCAGGGGTTAAGACTCCGCCTTGTAAGCAGAGGTTCCTGAGTTTAGGCCCTAGGTCCCTCGGAAAAATGCCAGGTGGAGACGGCTGGGGGGGACCTGCACTTTTACTCTAGAAGGTGGAACCTGGGAAAACCCAGAGCAAAACAAAATAGAGGCAGAGCAATCCAGGATGATTCCCAAAGTCACCCTTAGTCCTCCATACAATGCCCTCTGATACACACCACCACACACACACACACACACACACACACACACACACAATAAATAAACTTTTAAAAAGTGAATAAAAATTTTAAAAAAGAATAAGAAACACTGTCTTGAAGATGAAACTAATAACATGAAAGACATACAAACATGAAAGACAGGGTGGAGAGTTGGAAAGAAATGATGTCATTAAGCCTTACAGACCATCTTAGTTCTGTAAGCCAGTAGTCCTCCTTTAATAGTCAAGAGGAGATTTGTTTTTGATTACTTACAAAAGTGTGACAGTCCTCAATGGTGACTTCTGTCTGAAAATAAGTCATATTTTATGCCATGAGGCTGGAAGGAATGTCCCAAAGGAGGAGGAGATGTAGAGAAGGAAGATTGAATCCTGAGGCCTCCTAACCTTAGAGGTTTGCCAAGAAGGAAGGATACATGGCGAGAGAAGAAACTGGCAGGCACACGCAGAGTCATGGAAAGTTCCCCCCAAGACAGAAACGGTCAAGTCATTTCCTTGAGGACTGCAGAACTGGGTAACTCCAAGGGCAGACAGATGATGCTGGGACATAAACGTCCAGCTTGTTAATGGGCCTACAAGGACCTGCAAGGGCTGTCAGTGGAGTTCAGGACGAAAGACTTACAGCAAGAGGCTGGAGGAGAAAGGCAATTAGGCATTGGAAGGGAAATGGATACAAGTGTCAAGACACTTCTGTTTGGAGAGGTGCAGACAGAGAAAGTAAGAAAGAAAGTCCACTGTGGAGCACACAGGAGTTTCCTTTCATTGCCTTTGATATTGTTTCTTTTGAGAAAGCACAAAGAAATCATGTCTCTATGCTGATGAAATTACACAAAGGAGAAGAATAGATAGAGGAAAGAGGAAACAGTTGAAGGGGTGATGTCCCTGTCAAGATGAAGAGGAAGGACTCCAGCGAGTAAGAGGAAATGATTCACAGGGACAGAGACCTTCTGTCCAGAAAGGTGAACAGAGATGTGAGGACAGATAAAAAGAGGCAGAAATGGCCACATGATGCTCTGAGTCAGGAGTGTATAAGCCAGATTTACTAAGATGTAGATAAAGTTATGAAAACAGCCTGGATACCCATTAACAAAGAAGTATAGATTTATTCAGCCACAAAGGAAGATAGAATTGTGTCATTGGTAGGAAAATGGATGGAGGTGAAGATAATCATGCATGTGCAAGAAACCAGACTCAGAAAGACAACATCATGTGTTTTTCTCACATGTAAAACCTAGATTTTAAAAGAGACATGAAAATAGAAGGACTATTTGAGAAGAGAAAGGAGGTCAGCAGGAGATGGGAGGGGCATCAAAATGGGCTTGGGAAGCTGATATTGTGAAAGTATATTATATTCATATCTGAACACATCTTATGGGAAACCCATTGTCTTGTCTAATGAATATACATCAATTAAATAACTCAAAGAAATCATTGCTCCTGTATAAAACACAAAATTTCCCTAGTGGGATCTTGGCAAAATTACCTTCTTTTGTTCATGCGTTTGCAAAACTCATGAGTTTTTTTGAGATTTTTTGAGTTCATTGAGATTTTTTTTGTCTATCATATTCTAAAGGTTTTCTTTCTTTTTTTGTTGAAAAATTGCTTTGTATAAATGGGGTTGGAGAGGTGAGAAAGAGATAGAGAGAGTAGCTATTTCTTTTGCTGTTCACTCAAAGATTAGAAAACCAGATTCAGATATCCCTAGCGCCCATTTTAGTAAAGGGGAAATTAAAAAATGTCCATTTAAAACATTGGCAAGCCAATCACATGTATTATTTAGAAAACCTCAATTGAAAAATTATAAAAAATCATAATGCTCATTCAAAACTATAACTAAATTATATAATCTCAAAAACTAGAAGATGAATTAAAAAATCCATTGTATTCCATTTGTCTGTATAGTTTTACAGTGGGCACTGAGTAGGGAAACTACATAATGTTTCAGAGTGATTAGCTATGACTTTGAGTTTTAATTAGGTGGGAGGTTCTTATTACAGCTCAATTACAATTTTTAGCTAGCAAAGTGATTTAAGTTAATGGGACTTTTATGAAGCCATGTGGAGGAGGACAGCGTGTGGGCTCTTGCTTTGTGAATACGCTGCTGAGTTGTGTTCATGTCGGGTAGTGTACAGACAATTTGTTCTGCATGAAGAGCAGCTTCTTTTGTGTGCAGGCTTCTCTGGCTGCTCAGTCCTGAGGGGTCAGACTGTCCTTCCCAGCCATCTGCAGAAGCCTTCAAATCTGATGGCCCGTGCCTGAGACTCTAAGATTAGTTTTATTTGGTAAAATGCAATCCTTGTCATATCTGTTGTCCACAAGCCAAGGAAACTTTGGCAAAGATGATAACGTGAAATTTTTTAGGTAGGTGGTCTGAAGCATGGCTCAGAGTTATAGTCTTTGCCTGGCAAACTGAAGGACTTGAGTTTGGATCTTTAGAGCTCATGTAAAAAATGTCAGGTAGATATGGAAGTGGCCAGCAATTCCAGTTCCCAAAGGCAGAGCCTGGGAATCTCTAGATTAAACAATAAAGAGGTAGAACAATTCAGTATGATTCCTGATGGCACCTTTGGGCCTCCACAGGTACACACACTCAGGTGCCCTTTTACACACAACACACACACACACACACACACACATTCACCCACACTGAAGACACATGCACCCACCCCATATACACATACATGAAGACAAAAAAATTCACATTTTATACATATATAACTTAGTAAATTCAAAAAGAAATACATATTTGTAATTTAAACGATAAATGTCTAATTTGGATTACTTCCATATTAATAACTTTAAATTAATGTAGGTGAGTTTTACAATACAAGTAAATGAGTTTTAATAATACATATGCTATATATGTGTGCATATTTCATAGTAACCAGATGATAGTGTGTGTACGTTGTGTTGTACTATGTTCATATATAGATAGATGTAGATAGTACTTTGAATGAGGAGAGTTTTGATGGTGGGCAGTGGGAAGTGAAATGGTGTCTAAGCAGCAGTGATGGGGACTGAAAGTGATCTTAAAATGTTCCTCTCACTGTACTGATACTCAGCAAACTCAGGTCATGGGTACAAAGACATTTCTCGAGAAGTGGAACTCACATGACTGAGTTGTGTTTATGAATTTGTTGGGATGGACTTTTTTGGGGGAACTATATTACTAAAAACATTTGCTATGCTTCCTGGTTTCAGCAGGAGAGCTGAGCATTAATAACTAGCCAATCTGTAGTGGTAATTATCATGTCTCTTACTTTAATTTTATATTTCTTAACCATCACTGTCCCACCCAGAAATAAAGGAGGTGAAAGAAAGAAGTGAGGACGGAAAACAAGGTCCTGGTTATTAATTTCTCAAGTTTTTACTCTTCTTCAGTGAGGGGATGTCATGTGCTATCCGTAGATTCATAAGCTCTCATCAGCATAGTAATCGGTCCTAAGAGAGATAAACCCAGATCAAGCCTTTGGATAAAACTGCTTACTTTTTAATCAAGTCATCCAGACCTATCTGCCGAGATATAACAACACTGAGAGAAGTACACACAAACGTTTCCACAAAAGATGAGTCTGTGCTTGAGGGCAGGAACCCAGGTCTCTGTGACTTTACATCCATGCTGGATAAGATGGTGTGGAAAAGTAAACCATCCAACCTGAGTCCCTTCTGGGAGGAGTGGAAGGTTGCTACTTTCCTTTGGATGTGTCTCACACTCAGAAATTTTAGGCAAAATTTTTTGAAAAAACAATGTGATTCCCTTGTTTTAAATTTTGAAAAAGATCTGGGTCTATTTTAAAGTCATGTGAAATCTTGGAAAATTGTAACATCTTTATTTTGTTAGCTGTTTTCTTAAATGGGAAGAAAAGCAGAAATGGGAAGATTAATGGATTTATGGTACAATCCAAGATTTCCACGTGTTCTAGTGCCGCACTGCTTTGTGGTTCATATTCTTTTCTCTGCCACAGGATACAATGTGTTCCCAGCCCACTGAGATTTTCTTCTTCTGTGTCCCCAACATAGGCTTACTCAAAGTGTGTTTTGAGCATCAGTTCTGCTAAATATATCCTTGGTGAGGATTATAGACACCCTGTTTATACTAAGTTTGGCCATGAGACTTTTTCGCTTCAACTAATGGAATAGTGCAGCTAACTACCAATTACCCATGTGAAGTGAATAGGAAGGAAAGCATTGTTTTTCTATCGTGTGTGTGTGTGTGTGTGTGTGTGTGTGTGTGTGTGTGTGTGTGCATTATCCAACTCATCCTGACTACTTTGTTCCTGGTAATAAAGGGAATTATGTCAAATTTTGAAAAGGGTTGACTATTCATGCTATAATAATAATAATAATAATAATAATAATAATAATAATAACAACAATAATAATAATAATAATGTATATTGACATTTCCAAAAGTTTTGCCAAAGAAAACCACTTGCTGTAGCTGTCCACTGTGCCAGTGACTGGTTCCCAGATCTGATGATAAGAGCTTAATTCACAATACCCAGAGGATTTTAGATATTTGCCATTCTGAAGCACCTCACGGTGCTCTATGACTGCTTTCATTACACAGCGCACACACAGGATGCGATGTCAAACACAAAGCAGGGCATACAAGGATTCCTCAGCAACACAGATAGGAGACAGATGGGTTTCCTTCAAGGCCGAGAAACACAGACTCCAGAATCACAGATAGAGAGGAGGATTATCATTTCCTGTTACCAGGGTTCGAGGAGCAAGCATGTAGTCAGGCGTTTTGTACCTTAAATCTCCAACCAGTCGAGATCTTGGGAAGTCTGTTAACCAGTGGACAAAATGCCATTGTTTCTAAAGAACATGGGAGGGGAGGTAGCCTGCCCCTTAAATGATCAACTTGCCACTGTCAATTTATTTTTTTCTCTAATTTTCTTGACCTTATGACCTTATCTAATTACCAGTTACTGAACACACTTTTTAGAAAGTTTTTGGAATATATTTTTTTAACCCTTTGCCTTATAAAAGATTGAAAACACTTATTTTTTCTAACTTTTACAAGTTGCTAATTCCTAGCTTTATTCTTTTGTTATCTCACTCACTAACTCATTCATCTAATATTGAAGAAGTACAACTGGTGCTATAACTGCTATTGGTGACAAGCAAGACTTCTATTACTGTCTCACTGAACATTCATATTGACATTAACTTCAGCATTTAAGTTTAGTTTCTGCTCGAGTTTTAAACTTTGATATAGTATATTTTGGGAGTGTGATTACTCTCCTCCAGCTTTGCACGATGTGTTCTTAACTAAGGGTTTTCACATTGTCACATGAGTTTCATGGCAAACTTGGTACATGTTGAAATCTTTGTGCATAGCTAGGAAATGTTTTGGATGTGTTCCCCAAAAGTTTATGTGTTGGAAGATTTATCTCATTTGGAGATGTTAGGAAGTAGTGGTCATTCAAGTCAAAGGGCAAAATAATTTGATTAGTGGGGTCACTGCCCCAGCAGGGATTGATGATGTTCTCACATGATTAGTTCTGAGTGAATTTTTATCTTGCTATTTCCTGTCCTATCTGGAGTCTCTTCCTCATGTGCAAACTCCTACAATGGCACTATCTGCATGGCATTAGGGTGCCATCAGAGGCTGACGTGGTCAAGTGATCCGATCTTACATGTTTATCCTACAAAACAGTGAGATACACAAATCCGTTCTTCAATAAAGTCTCCAGACTCAGGCTTCTTGTTATAATATCTTGTTATAATACACTTTGCCTAACTCTTTCAGTCCTGTCTTCTTGAGCACATCACCAGGCTATTTTCTTTATAACCTTGATGGTGTTGCTAAGAAGCCAGACTCAGCTTCTTGTGCTAGGACAGTAGGAGTTGCATTCTATGATCACCTCCAAAATTTCTGTTCCAGGGTCAATATTTCTTTCCCTGAGCATCCAACAGACAATATAGAGCAAAATGGCAGTTGAGTGAGACTCTTTGGTCCAAGCACACCAGCCTGGATAGCTACGCAAACGCACCAAACGACCTTCACAAGACCTAAGAAAGCCAAGCGAGAGAACACATGGCCTGTTTTCAGTATAATGAAGAGACACACAGGAAGGAATGTATCTAAAGGAATCAATTCAGCCCCTAGTCAGACACCAGGCTCGCTCCAGTGACTGTCCCCACCAGTGCAGAGCCCTGCAATCTCCATTCCTTGGCCAGAGGACTGGAGCTGCTTCCACTCTCCCTACCCCAACTTTAGACAGCTGACAGGGAGGCAGGACTCTGCCAGTAGGAGAGCAGGTGACAAAGGCTAGCATAGGACTACGGATGAGAGGTCAGAATTAGGTCCCTAGGGATGAAAACAGGCACCAGTTAGGAACCAGTGCCCTTCAGATCAGGGCAAAGCACATGCAGGGAGCTTCTAGACCTGACTGGCACCCAGTCTGCCTCACTGCAATTCCCTCTGAGGAGGAGTCTCCGGTGTGACAGGCTTAGCACCACCCCTGATGGTCAACGGAGAATCAGGCAGGGAAACAATTCTCAGACCAGTGTTCAAAGATGGAGCTTCTAGATAAGCTAACAGCATAAGGTAGAGACCCCTATCGTGGCCTGACAGATGTGGCAAAGGTGAAGAAGAGACTGAGGTGCGATTCAGCCTAGAACCACTATCTGTGACCAAGCAATGCTGTGTCACACAGTCTCAGCTTTAAATAGCATGGCTAATAAGGCCCAAGTTTAGTCTAAATTTAGTGACAGGTCAGTAACACTGAACACTGGGTAAGTACCTTACCCTCAGGCTTACCTGTGGAGAAAGTCACTGAAAGAGCCCTAGGGAGGCAGAGACATGTGGTTTTAATCTACAGGACTTCCATTCACGCAAAACGGTGGCTGTGTATAGAGACCTTGGACAAGGCAGAATGGCTCTTTCCCTCTCCGAACTTCCAGCGTCCCACTAGCCTCTACTCTGTGGCTAGGAACATGAAAGTAGGGTGGTCAGAAAACTATCCACTGAAATTCAGATGGTGAATGGAGGCTTCTTTGAAAAGGCAGACATGGGACGAGGTGCTTGCCCTTAAGCAGGAGGACCAGAGTTTGCATTTCCAGAAACCACATAAAAGGCAGGCAAATGTAACCATCTGTAATTCCAGCCCTGGGGAGATAGAGACAGGAGGGCCACAGGGCATGGTGACTAGATACACTAGCTGATAGGCAAGTTCTGCCTTCAACTGCAAGACCCAACACCATAAAAAAAGTGGGGAATGGTCAGTTTCAAACCTTTACATGTGTATATGTGCATGCACACCCTTGCACACACATGCAAATATTCACGTGCTCATGCATTTAAATTTACACAATTAAGTGTCTATTATGAACCTCTCTGTTTTGCTTCAGAGAGTATCTCTCATTGAAAAATGACTCCAAATAAGAATTAGTAATTACCACAATGGATATTTAATATTTTTCCTGTAAGTTCTTAACGATCATTAATCATCATTAATCATGTAAACTCATCAAGAACTCCAACAAGTGCGTGAATAACCATTGCTTAGGATGATTTCAAAGCCACAGAGACCATCAAATTTCAACAAATTATTCTATGAAGTGAAAATAACTTCAAATGAATGCAAATCTAAACAAATTTGGTGTCCAGGCATGACCTGGGAGACTATTAATGCAAGTTCTTTGTTGCTGCTCATTATGTTATGGAAAATAGCAGTTTTGGATTTTTATTATTAACAGCAAAGCAATTTCACTCAAATATTCATGATTCTGAAAGGCTCACAAAAGTCTCAGTGGGATTATTTATGGCCTGGGAAGAACGCTGTTGGAAGAGGTGACGTCTGTTTCCCTCACACAGCAGGGGCTGAATTTATTATTTTTTTTAACATTTTTTATTATCTCCGCTCATACAAACTTAATAGGTACACCGTTCCCTCCCTCCCTCCTCCTCCCCCCACCCCTCTGCTTGCACTCCCCTCACCCCTCCCTCCCCACCCCTCAATGCCTCCCCTCCCCCAATCCCTGGAGAATCCTTTGATGTGCATGCCTGACTGTCCTCTGGGTCTTCCTCTCCGATGACATACAAGGACCCAGCGGCATTTCCCTGAACCCTTTCCTGTGTTCCCCTTAAGCATAGGAACACTATTTTGGCTGTCAATCCCTTGCCTCCAAGGATTTTGGTGCTTTTAGCAAATGCTAGACTTTGTGGGGACAATAGTGTGTTGGACATTGCGCAGGGCATGTAAAGTCCAATTATGATTGCTTCGGCCTTAACTTGTGTGGAGTATCTTGCATATCATTGCTCCTCCCATCCTTGTGCTCTTACAATCTTACCGCCCCCTCTTCTAAAAATTTCCCTGCGCTTCAGGATGGGGAGAGATTAGGCTGGCCTAGTTCTAGGTGGTTAACATAGAGTCTCTGAAGTTCTGGATTATGGTTTGTTGATTTTCTTTTGCGGTTTTGCTGCTCCTGCAATGCCCTTGACTCCATCCTGATGGGTATTGGATGTCACCCCCTGGCCAGAGATAAAAAACTGTTAAACTAAAGTCTTGTTATAAGAGTATATTCAAAGGTAGATGCAATAAAAGTAGGAAATCACAGTGAGGGAGGGGTCAATCATATGCCCTCCCCTTCTGGTGAGATCATACCCCCTCAGTTGTAGATGATCAGGAACGAAAAATCTGTGAACTTAACCAGATGTCTCATTGCTTACTCGCAGTCCTTGATGGAGGCTTATTTTCTCTGCTGTTACATGGTCCCCTCTCTCCTTGTTTCTGGTGTGGCCCTCCTACCCCATCCCGCCTGTTCATACTCCTTGCAATTACTATATTACAGAGATTTATCGTCGAGTGTCTCTAGGTGGGCTGGGTGGGTTTGGTACTAGGAGCCACCTATTAGGGAGTACATACGGCACTTAATTTTCTGGGTCTGGGATACTTCACTCAATGACATCCTGCAGGGTAAATTCCAGTACTTCATCATTTTTTATGGCTGAGTAGTACTCCATTGCATAGATGTACCACTTTTCCTTATCCACTCGTCAACTGTTGGACATTTGGGTTGATTCCATGTCTTTGCTATTGTAAACAGTGCTGCTATGAACATGGTTGCACTTGTGCTATCGAGGTGGACCTCTGCTGCATGGGGGGTTATTCCCAAAAGTGGAATCACAGGATCATATGGCATTTCAATCTTTAATTTCTTTAAGAATCTCCAGACAGCTCACCAGAGTGGCTGTATGAGCCTGCATTCCCACCAGCAATGTAGGAGAGTTCCCATCTCTCCACATCTTCTCCAGCATTTGGTATTGTTTGTATTGTGGATTTTTGCCATCCTGACCGGGGTGAGATGATATCTCAGGGAGGTTTTGATTTGCATTTCCCCGATGGCAAGGAAGTGGAGCATTTTTTTAGATATTTGTTAGGCATTTTAATTTCATCCCTAGTAAAGTTTCTTTTAAGTTCCAGGGCCCATTTTTTAATTGGGCCATTAGTTTCCTTGGTATTTAGTTTTCTAAGTTCTTTGTGCACTCTGAATAATAGAGCACTATCAGATATGTGGTTAGTGAAGATTTTCTCCCATTCTGTGGGTTGCCTTTGAGCTCCTGTTACCATCTCTTTATCTGAACAGAAGCTCTTTAATTTCATAAGATCCCAACTGTTGAGAGTTGGTAGCAGTGACTGTGCCATTGGATGTCTGTTTAGGAAATGTTGGCCTAGCCCAATCAGCTCGAGGGAATTCCCTACCCTTTCAACTATGGTTTTTATAGACTCTGGCCTTAAATCAAGGTCCTTGATCCATTTGGAATTAAGTCTTGTACAAGGTGACAAGTACGGGTCCAGTTTTAATCTTCTACATGTGGAGATCCAGTTTTGCCAGCACCATTTGTTGAAGATGCTGTTCTTTTATCCATTGGATTTTTTGGGCCCCTTTGTCAAAGACCAAATGGCTGTAGTTTTGTGGGCTTATATCTGGGTCTTCGATCCTTATCCATTGATCTGTGTGTCTATTTTGGAGCCAGTATCAGGCTCTTTTTATAACTATAGATTTGTAGTATAGACTAAGGTTTGGTATGGTAATACCTCCAGCAGTGTTTTTATTACTCAGGATTGTCTTTGCTATCCTGGGTCTTCTGTGCCTCCATATGAATTTTGAGATTGTTTGGTCAACTTCTTTAAAGAATTGCTTTGGGATTTTAATTGGTATAGCATTGAATTTGTATATTGCCTTTGGTAGGGTGTTCATATTTACGATGTTGATTCTGCCAATCCAGGAACATGGGAGGTCTTTCCACCTTCTGGTGTCTTCTGCAATTTCTTTCTTTAGGGTTTTAAAGTTTTCATTGTAAAGGTCTTTTACCTCCTTGGTTAGGTTTATACTAAGGTATTTCATTTTTTTAGGGGCTATAGTAAATGGGATTGTTTCTCTCAGGGCTTTTTCACTTCTTTCATTCTGGGCATATAGGAAAGCCACTGATTTTTGTACATTTATTTTGTATCCTGCCATCCTGCTGAACTTCTCCAGGAGCTTCCTGGTGGAGTTTTTGGGATCACTCAGGTCTAAGATCATGTCATCTCCAAATAGGGATAGTTTGACTTCTTCCTTGCCAATTCTAATCGCTTTTATGTCCCTTTCTTGTCTTATGGCTACAGCTAACACTTCAAGTACAATATTGAATAGATGTGGTGAGAGTGGACAGCCTTGTCTAGTTCCTGATTGAAGTGGGAATGTTTCCAGTTTTTCCAGCAGGGAAAAGATTTTCACTACAAGCTTGAATACAAAGTTGCAATTCCTTTATTTTCTAATTTGTATTCTTTAAAAAGTTAAAAATTAAAAATTTTGAAAAAATTCACTTTGGGAAGGCAGTCTCTGCTCACCTTCTGCTGCCCACGAAGGACCCAGACAAAAAGACTGGACAAAATGGCGCCAGACTCTGGGTGACCACCATGGCCATTCCTCCTGCCCACTGTCTAGGAGATCAGTAGACCCATTTTCAAAATAATGAAGTTTTACTTTTTTTTTTAAATATATTTTTCTCCTGTCATACAAGCTCAATAGGTACCCCATCCTCTCCCTCCCTCTGCTCTTCCCCAATCCCCCTTGTACCACCACCCCCCTGCTTTCCCCCTTTGTTTCACCCCCCTCCCTCCCCCTTCCCCTCTCCCATTCCCCCGGAGTATCCTTTTGTGTGAATTCCCTCTGAGTCCTCCACTCTAGTGAGATGTAAGGACTCAGTGCAATAGTCCAGAGCCCTTTCTTGGACTCCCCTTTAGTATGAGAACACTATTATGACTGTTAATCCCTTGACTCTAAGGATCCTAGTACCTGTGATCCATGCTAGACTTCGGGGGGAGGTGTCCGTTGACATGTCAGTCATTATGCAGGTCATGCAAAGTCTGATTATGGCTACTGTGGCCTTAATTTGTGTGGAGTATCTTGCATATTGTCGGTCCTCCCCATCTTTAGGCTCTTACAATCTTGCTGCCCCCTGTTCTGCAAGTTTCCCTGAGCTTTAGGATGGAACAGATTTGGCTGGTCTGGTTCCAGGTGATTAATGTAGGGTCTTTGGTGCTCTGAATTATGGTTTGTTGTTTTCAGTTTTGTTGTTCCTGCACTGCCCTTGGCTCCATCTTGATTGTATTGGAGGTCACCTCCTAACCAAAGATAAAAGGCTGTTTAAATGAAGATTTTACTATAAGAGGAGATTCAGAGGTAGATAGAAGAGTAGTAGGACACTGCAGTGAGGGGCATTCAGTGTCCCACTTGCAGGATGATTACCATCTATCTGCCAGTCCCTATACCTTCTCTGATTGATGAAATCATACCTACTCAGTCACAGGTGACCAGGAAGGGAAGTGAGAGTGAGCTAGCTTCACCAGATGTCTCGCTACTTACATGCAATACTTAATGGTGATCTATTTTCTTCATTGAAGCATGATCCCCTCTTTCCTTATTTCTGGGGGGGTTCCTTCCCCTTCCCTCTTGTTTATAATCTTTGCAATTACTGTAAGTATTACAGAGATTTATCTTTGAATATGTCAGTAAGTGGGTTTGGCACTAGGATCCATCTATTAGGAAGTGCATATGGTGTCTAATTTTCTGTGTCTGGGATACTTCACTCAATATAATTTTTTCTAATTCCATCCATTTCCTGGCAAATTTCATTAATTCATCTTTTTTGATAGGTGAGTAGTATTCCATTGTATAAATGTACCACATTTTCCTTATCCACTCGTGAACTGTTGGACATTTGGGTTGATTCCATGACTTTGCTATTGTAAATAGTGCTACTATGAACATGGTTGTGCTTGTGCCATTGTAGTGAATTTTTGTTTTATGGGGGATTTTTCCTAGAAGTGGTATAGGAGGACATATGGCATTTCAGTCTTTAACTTTTTTAAAAAATTACACAGTGGTTGTGTAAGCCTGCATTCCCACCAGCAATATAGGAGAGTTCCCTTCTCTCCATATCCTCTCCAGCATTTGGTGCTGTTTGTATTGTGGATTTTTGCCATCCTGACCAGCGTGAGATGATATCTCAGGGAAGTTTTGATTTGCATTTCCCTGATGGCTAGGGATGTG
This sequence comes from Typhlomys cinereus, assembly GCA_023101885.1. Lineage (NCBI taxonomy): Eukaryota > Metazoa > Chordata > Mammalia > Rodentia > Platacanthomyidae > Typhlomys > Typhlomys cinereus. The sequence continues at coordinate 4,781,979 of JALPQD010000078.1, forward strand.
AAGCATTTTTTAAGATTTTTTTTAGACATTTCAATTTCGTCCCTGGAAAAGTTTATTTTGAGTTCCCAGGCCCATTTTTTAATTGGGGCATTTATCTCCTTGGTGTTTAGTTCTCTAAGTTCTTTGTGCACTTTGGGTAATAGAGCTCTATCAGATATGTGGTTAGTTTTCTCCCATTCTATAGGTTGCCTTTTTACTAGGTTTATAATCTCTTTATCTGAAGAGAAGCTCTTTAATTTCATAAGATCCCATTTGTTGAGTGTTGGTTTTAGTGACTGTGCTATTGGATTTCTGTTCAGGAACTGTTGGCCTAGCCCAATCAGCTTGAGGGAGTTTCCTACCCTTTCAATTAGGGTTTTTACAGCCTCTAGCTTAATATTAAGGTCCTTGATCCATTTGGAATTAATTGTTATGCATGGTGACAAGTATGAGTCCAGTTTTAATCTTCTGCATGTGGAGATCCAGTTTTGCCAACACCATTTGAAGATGCCGTTCTTCCTCCATTGAACTTTTTGGGCCCCTTTGTCAAAGATTAAGTGGCTGTAATTGTGTGGGCTTATATCTGGGTCTTCAACCCTTATCCATGGATCTACATGTCTATTTTGGAGCCAGTACCAGGCTGTTTTTACAACTATGGATTGTAGTATGGACTAAGGTTTGGTATGGTGATACCTCCAGCAGTGTTTTTGTTACTCAGGATTGTTTTTATATCCTGGGTCTTTTGTGCCTCCATATGAATTTTGAGATTGTTTGGTCAACTTCTTTAAAGAATTGCTTTGGGATTTTGATTGGAAGAGCACTGAATCTGTATATTGCTTTTGGTAAGATGGTCATTTTTATTATGTTGATTCTATTGATCCAGGAGCATTGGTTGTCTTCTGTAATTTCTTTTTTCAGGGTTTAAAGTTTTCATTGTAAAGGTCTCTCACTTCCTTGGTTAGGTTTATACCAAGGTATTTTATTTTTTAGGGGCTACAGTAAATGGAATTGTTTCTCTTAGAGTTTTTAACGTTTTTCATCCTTGGCTTATAGGAAGGCCACTGATTTTTGCATGTTTATTTTGTAACCTACCACTCTGCTGAACTTATGTATTAGTTCCAGGAGCTTCCTGGTGGAGTTTTTAGGATCACTCAGGTATACAATCATGTCATCTGTGGATAGAGATATCTTGACTTCTTCCTTGCTGATTTGAATCCCTTTTATCTCCCTCTCTTGTCTTATATCTCCAGCTAAGACTTTAAGTATAATATTGAATAAAAGTGGTAAGAGTGGACAGTCTTGTCTAGTTCTTGAATGAAACGGGAATGCTTCAAGTTTTTCCCCATTGAGTATAATCCTTGCTGTGGCTTGTTGTATACAGCTTTTATTATATTGATAAAGGTTCCTTCCATTCCAACTGTCTCTAGAGTTTTGATCATAAAAGGCTGTTGGATCTTGTCAAAAGCTTTTTCTGCATCTGTCGAGATTATCATGTGGTGTTGGACTTTGGATTGGTTTATATGATGGATTACATTTATTGATTTGCGTATGTTGAACCAACCTTGTGTGCCTGGGATAAAGCCTACTTGATCCCTGTGAATGGTCTTTTTGATATGTTTTTGAATTAGACTTGCTAAGATTTTGTTGAGACTCTTTGCATCTGTGTTCATCAAAGAGATTGGCCTATAGTTTTCTTTTTTAAGTGTATCTTTATTAGGTTTTGAGATTAGTATATTACCTTCATAGAAAGATTTTGGCAGTGTTCCTTTCTTCGCAATCTGATGGAGCAGTTAAAGGAATATTAGTGTTAGTTGTTCCTTAAATGTCCGGTAGAATTCTGTGCTGAATCTATCTGGTCCAGGACACTTTGTGGTGGGAAGATTCGAGATTACTTCATTGATTTCCTCATATGTTATAAGACTACTTAAATAATTCAAAATTTCTTGATTCAATTTACATTAAGTTGTACTTACTTAGAAATTCATCCATTTCTTTTGGGTTATCAAATTTCATGGAGTATAAATTTTTGAAATATGACCTTATAATTCTCTGAATTTCTTGGGTATCAGTTGTGATAACTCCATTTTCATTTCTAATTTTGTTAATTTGGGTTTTCTCTCTCTTGATTTTGGTTAATTTAGCTAGAGGTGTATCAATTTTATTGATTTTTTCAAAGAACCAGCTTTTCATCTGGCTGATTCTTTGTATCATTTTCCTTATCTTAATTTTGGATATCTCTCCCCTGATTTTGCTAATTTCCTCTCTTCTACTGCTTTTGGGATTGGATTACTCTTGTGTCTCTAAAGCTTTAAGCTACATTGTTAAGTTATTTATTTGTGATGTTTCCATTTTTTTGATATAGGTGTTAAAAGTTATAAACTCACTTCTTAGGATTGCTTTCATTGTGTTTCAGAGATTTTGATATGTTGTATTTTCATTATTGTTCACTTGGAAATCTTGAATTTCCTGTATGATTTCTTCCTGAACCAAATTCTCATTCATCATCATAGTGTTTAGTTTTCAGGAGTTAGTGTATTTTCTGCTGTTTGTTGTGTTGCAGATGTCAAGCTTTAGACCATGGTAGTCTGATTGGGTACAGGCTAGAATTTCAACTTTCTTGTAGTGTGGAGATTCATTTTGTGGCTTGCTGAGAAAAATGTGTATTCTTTGGTGCATGGATGGAAAGTTCAACAGAGATCTGTAAGGTCCATTTCAGTAAGGGTTTGATTAAGTTCCAGTATGTCTCTGTTAAATTTTTGACCTGTTGATCTATCCGACGTTGAGAGGGTAGTATTGAAATCCCCGAGTATTATCGTTTTGGAATTGATTTCTTGATTTAGATGTTGTAGCATTTGCTTAATGAATGTGAAGGAGCCCATATTAGGTGCATATATGTTCCTGGTGAATTGTACCTGTGACTAGAATATAGTATTTTTCTGTGTCTCGTATGATTTTTTTTTTTGCTTTGAAGTCTCACTTTGTGAGATGGTGTAATTGCTACCCCTGCTGTTTTCCTGGTTCCATTAGTTTGCAGAATTTTTGACTAGGCTTTTACTTTTAGAATGTGCCTATCTTTTGTGATGAGATGTGTTTCCTGAAGGCAGGGGATGGATGGGTTGTGATTCCTAATCCATGTTTGTAACCTGTGTCGTTTGATTGGTGAGTTAATTCCATTGACATTTAGTGCTATAATGGAGAAATTACTTTTAATTCCTGACACATTTTGTGTTTAGTAGCTTTCATATGTGTATTATTTGGCTTGTAGGTTTTGGTGGTATTATACTTTCCTTCTGTCCTCCTGGATATGCTTGGTCGTTTCTTCAAGCTTGAGTATCTTTTCTAACATTTTTTTTTTTATTTCCACTCATACAAACTTAACAGGTACACCAGTCCCCTCCCTCCCTCCAACCTCCCACCGCCCTGTGTCCCCCTCCCCTCTTCCCTCCCTCCCCATCCCTCAGTGCCTCCCCCTCCCATCCCCAGAGCATCCCTTTTCTAGCATTTTTTGAAGGCCTGATTTGGTAGTCATGTAATTTTTTCTTTCACCCTAGATCATAACTGATAATTTTGCTGTGTATATCAGCCTGGGTTGACATTTTTGCTCATTCAATACTTGAAGTACATCTCTCCAAGGTCTTTTTGCTTTTACTATTTCCATTGAAAAATCATTTGTTATTTAAGTAGGTTTATCTTTAAAAGTGACTTTTTTTTTTCCCTTGATACTCTCAGCACCTTTTCTTTGTCTTGAATGTGGAGTGTTTTGACTATTATTTGCTTTGGTGAGTTTCTATTTTGGTCATATCTGCTTGGGGTGTGGAATACCTCTTGTATTTGGATGGGCCTCTCTTTCTTTAGATGAGGAAAGTTTTCCTTTATGATAATTTGAAAATTTTCCTCAGGTGTGGTATTTTGGGATTCTAATTCTGGTATTCCATGAATGCACATGTTAGGCTTCTTCAAGGTGTCCCATAACTCTTGAATATTCCTCCCAACTATCTTTTTGGCTTTAACAACCTCTTCCATTGAAGTGGTTAATTCTTCCATTTTGTCTTCAAGATCTGATATTCTATTTTCTGCTTCATTAGTCCTGTTGATAAGACTCTCTGTTGAGTTCTGGGCTGAAGATAACTTGTCTTTGAATTCAATTTTAAACTTTGCTTGAGACTGTTTTAACTAATCTATGCCAATTTTTATTTCTTCAACTATTTTTCTCATTTTCTTCAAGTGTCTGTTGTGTTCCTGTTCAAAGTGGCAGCTGCAGATTTCCTCTTTCATAGTACTGATCATAGTAAAGATCCAGCTTTGAAATCATTATCTTGGGTTTCTGTGAGTTTGTTTTGGTTGGAATCTATCATTATGGGGTTATTTCTTTCCATAGGAAAAGGGTTTATTTATCTTTGAGCTGCATGTGAAGATTCTTTCCTATGTGATAGGATGATTTTAGAAGACTTCAGATGTATGGTGTTTGTCCCCTAGAGCTTTGCTTGGATTTTCTGTGGACTCTGTTGAATTCTGAGGAGCAGGAAGTCTGCCCTGGTCTGGTCCCAGGCAGGAGGCCAAAATAATGAAGTTCTGTCAAAGCTCATTAGATTTATGTAGTTGTAATCTTGGCCCTCAGTTCATTGAAAAATATTGCTTTTATTTTATTTGGGAATATAAAAGTTAAGATAAAAATTTGGAAATTTCAGAAAAAAATTAATGAAATAAAGGTGAGACAAATTCTCACCACCTGGAGAGAACTCTTGCTGGCAGCTTCTCTGGTGTGTATGTTTTTAAGTCCTTCTTCTGTTTAACTATTTATTACAATAAATTAGGTTGAAAAAAACACATACACAGATATCCAGTTAAATTTGGATTTCAGATAAACAGATGTCCCAAAGATTGTTTATTTCATAATTATGCCAAAAAAAACCCAACCTGTTCATTGGTCCCCTGAAATCCAAATTTAACTAGATCAGAATCTTCTATTTTCATTTGATAAATCTTGCAACTCTAAATATGTTGGTATCACACCAATGTTTTTAAAAAGAAAAACAAAACAAACACACAACAGAAGCATCAGTCCACAGACTTCTCCCATGCTCACCACCCTTCATTCATTTCTTCTGGTATAATTGGAACACAAATTTGGGGTTTCTCCAAACAAGTCATTGCGGATAAAAGGATTTTTAAATTGAGCCATTTCAATAAGTAATGGCATCTTTGGTTCCCCTGGGGTTCTTTTGTCCTTGAGAACATCTTGTTATGAATTTGCTAAAATATTGACAAAGAAGTCGAGGTTCCAGGCGGCTTCTTACTTTTAGGTTTGACGGTTGGCAGCTGGCAGAGGCTGCCCTTGCTAGTGAAGAGGGTGTGTGTGGCTCAGCGTCTCCGTTGTTTCTGATGGAATGCTAACTGACAAAAGTAGAAAAAGGAAAACATACCCCAGCCAAAAAGTGGAGCAAATTTCCTTCTCAGGCTATTCTTTGGTTAATCTAAGATTATCTTTGCTAAAATAAGTGGATGAACTGCCATTAACTTTCTAAAGGACTTTTGTTCTGCTGGTGGTACCAGGATGCTGGCATGTGTGGAAGACTGCATGTGGGTTGGCAGAAGACTGTCAAGGGAGAGACAGAGAACAAGTTCTGGGGTAGACATGGCTCTTCAGACAGTGAAATCTATTTTCACAATTGAAATAGCTTATTGAAGAAAGAACAGCAGTCAAATAAATGGTTTCCTGTAATCTGTTAAGAAAGGAAGAGGTTTCTATGGGAAGATTGGGAGTATTCAAGGTCTCTTTTGCAGGCTGGGAGGCGAAACTTTCTCCAAGGCAAGATAAGGATCCAGAACATAGCTCCAACAGACTTCCGTCTCTCTTGATTTTTCTGGATTTCTCCTTATACTGGAAGGGCCCAATCTGGGAACAATCTTGGGAACAAACTCTCTCATTGACTTCTGGCCTTTGGTCCAAGGAGTGGAACCATCTTTTGCTTGCTGTGGTTGCTTTTCAAGCTTGAAACCAAAGGACAGACAGACAGTTGTATACATTCCTTTAAAATGTCTCTGGTATGAGAAAGGCCTATTCTGAAACGGGTGACCCATTTTCATATTTTCATCCAGCTGCTGGTCAACCTCAAGGTCATGCCTAATTAAAGAGTTCCTTTTCCTGTCTGGGAAGGAATTCAAAAGAAAATTCCTCCCATGGACGGGTGTCCCCAACTTTTGATACCTGCTCAGGGTCAAGAGTAATCCTTTACTGAGAAAACAGTGGAAGTCTCTGTTCTTGCCTTAGGGAGCTCATATGGTGCAGAGACAGGGAAGGAGTTTCAGAAGTATTAGGGACAATCACAGCCCTGGAGGGGTGTGTGTGTGTGTGTGTGTGTGTGTGTGTGTGTGTGTGTGTGTGTGTTGGGAGTCGGGTAAGGTGGTTTGCTGAAAGAGAAGATAGATACTCAAATCAATCTTAGGGCTAGGAATGCATCTAGTTGGAAGAGTACTTGCTTAGCTAACATTTACAAGACGCTGGATTCTAATCCCAACATCACAAAATGAAGCAAAAGAAAACTGCAAAACAAAGCAAAAACCCCTGAGTCTAGGAGACCCGTGAGAGTAAAATATATAGTATCATTCCAGGGACAGCTTTGTTAATATGTGGAGTTGGAGAGATGGCTGAACTTCGGGGAACTGCAAACTTGTGTGCCCAGGAGGAGAAATAAATGCATAGGACTTAAGAGATTTGCTACATGACTTATGTTTTGTACTGAGAAGTGCAGTAAACCACTGAAGAATTCAAGTATCCTGACTGGATATAAACTTTGGAAAGCTATCATTTGCCGTAGCAACAATAAAAGACTGGAGCCGGATAAACAGAGGCTAGAAGAGTAGTTAGAAGAAGCAAGAAACAATGATGGCAGGGCCGACAGAAATCCTATTTGTAGCAACAGGATTTGGGAGCAAACGGGAGTGGCTCCCAAGCTAGCTGCGTGTGACATGGGACAGCGGGTGTTCTCGCTTGTGAATATAACATTGCAGCTTTGGGCTAACTTGGAGTTTCATCTCTGGCATTTTGAGTTTGAGCCTTGTGAAGTATTGAGATAAGTTTTTTGTTTGTTTGTTTGTTTTTGTTTTTATTTTGGACAGGTTTTCTGGATAGCTAGGCTTGTGAAATCATTAGCATTTGAATAGTGTTTGACTCTAGGACCTCTTTGGATGTTTAGAAGGGTTTCAGTTCACCTGCACTGTTGCTGATAAGTTACCATCAAACAGCATGAGGGAACAAGGGACTTATTCTCTTACAATAGTCCAATTACAGTTTCTTATCCAGTTTGGTAGGAGAGAGCGCATCACCACCAAGGGCTGAGGGAATTGGCCACACCATATCCACATAATGCTGAGAGAGGGACGATCCCTACTTGCCAGACCAGTATGTCTGGCCTCAACATCAAGTTGCCACCTGTACCTTACCATGACAAGGGTTCTCAGAGGGGCAGAAGGGACAAGTCAGTGCATTGTTTTTAGAAACATCTTACATAGCATTTTGCACACACTGATTTTATATGTGGAGATGGGTGAAATAAGGGTAAAACTAGCATTTAGCTCCTTTTTCGGAGGAGGAGACGAAAGTTTGGTTGAATGGCTTTTCTGAGGTTACATAGTCATTGAAGTTCTCCTACCTCTCAGGACTCCTGTACACCATGGAATCTCTCATATTACAATTACAATGAGCTGTTTCATAACTAACCACATCCTGCTTCCTGGAGTAGATAAATGTGGATCTCTTAAGAGTTTTAGAGCCGATGGAACAATTCTCTCATGAAACCTTTCACTGCACGTGCTGGCATCCACAGAGCCACGGTGGTAGAAGAGCTTGTTTTGTTGCCAGATGTATTCTTCGTGCTTCGCCCTGGAAGATGTGTGATTACGTAGAGGACTCCAGTTTATCCTAGGTTCTGGCTAAAGCTTCTCTTTCAGTGCCATGGCAGAGAGAGATGCTGAGACTGGCACCATGTATGATGATATATTCAGCGAGTGACTATCTCATTGCTCTGTGTGTGTAACTGGGGTGTCTGCAAATGAGGCGTGTGTAACTGGGATGTCTGCAAATGAGCTCTGTGAAAATCATGCAGGCATGTGGTGACTCCCTAGTCCATTTCTTAGGCTGAGACTCTGAGGCTGGAGGCTAGGGAAATGGTTCAGTGGATGAGATACTTGTGTAAAGACCACAGTTCGGACTTTTATGTCAATTCTGGGAAGGTATGGTGACTGCCTATAATCTTAGTACTCGGGAAGCAAAGACAGGGAATCCCCAGGGCAAGCTGGCTAGCTGGGCCTAGCCAATCAACAAGCTCTGGGTTCAACTAAGACACCTTGTCTTAATCATAAAAATAAAGATCAATCAAAGAAGGTGTTCAATATCAACTTTGGGTTTCCACATGCATGCACACACTTATGTGCACTCACACATATTTGAACATGCATACCTCCAAAACACATAGACACACAAGATAAAAGAAGAAAGAAAAAAGAAGAAGAAGAAGAAGGAGAAGAATAAGAATAAGAATAAGAATAAGAAGAAGCAACAGCAGCAGCTGTGATCATATAAGTTATAAATCCTTAATTTTCCCCACTGAACTCATGGGTGAGGCCTCAGATCCTCTGCAAGGCTGGACTTTGAGTTGCAAACTGCTGATTTCTGAGCTGTGTGCCCTCTTGGTTCTTCTGGTCTCTTAGCCTCAGGCCCTGCCTCTCTGTGTGTCTGGGTGTTTGTGTTGGGTGACCAGGACAAGCTTTCCAGCTCACTCTGGATCAGAGCTCTCCTGTCTCAGAGAGACCATGCTTCAACCTCACATGCTTCCCCCCGGTCATGACTTCATGCAGAGCAGAGAGGCAAGCACAGTCAGCAGACTCAGGAAAGGTGTGACCCTCACATAACTTTTGGCTTCCTAAATTCGGGTATGTAGGAATTTGCCACATATCATTCTTTATTTTTTTTTAAATCAGTCAGTCAGTCAGTCAGTCAGTCAGTCAGTCTGTCTGTCTGTCTGTCTATCTATTGTGTATATATGCGTATGTGTGTGCGTAGTATCAGAGAGTACTGTGTGTCCCTGTGTGGAGGACCAAGGGTGACTTTGGGAATCATTCTGGTTTGCTTCTACCTCTTTTTGGTTTCGAGCTGGGACTTTTGTTGAAGCTCCACCCACTAGGGCTGAAAGTGCAGGTCATGCCCTTTTCTGCCTGGTATTTTTAAGTGAGATCCAGGAGCTGAACTCAGGACCTTCTGCTTGGGAGGCAGAGTCTTAAATCCTGAGCCATTTCTCCAGCCCTGCATGTCATTATTGATTCTTACCATCAGTTATTTATCTATTTTCCTATCATTGTTTTTCATTTTGGTTATTTATAGACATCTGCTTATAGATAATATGTAAATATGTTATGTCATAAAGTCAGTTATTTAATGTCTTGAATTTTAATAATTCATCACAAATTGTGCAAGTGTGAGTAATTCTGTGAATTCTTACGGATTCCTATCCACTGAGCTCCTTTGCCATGCACAATCTACAAATACAGTCCATTTCATCTCTTTTTCTCACCATTGCTTTTTTGCGTGACCCTGTATTCCAATAGTCTAACCTCTTTTCAACTGCAGTGATCTCCCCATATCATCTGTTTGAAAATTTATAAACACTCTTCCTGACATGTTGATGTTTGATATCATTTCTTTCATCCGACAATGTCTGCAAAGACTGGAGTCCCCACATAGAAAATGATCTGCCTTGGAATTCAGGAGATCCTATAAGCTGCACTGGCTGGAGGTCTCAGAGGGAAAGACCATGGTCCCCGACAGGCATAGTTCCTATGTGCTTGGCGTTCCTTGCAGACAGCGAACAGACAGGGGTCCCCCGGGGACTGTTTTCAAGACAGTGCCACAGGCTTGAAACAAATACCAATCAAATATTATGATTCTTTATTATGACTGTAGCTATCATGGGATATACTGACTGAAAATGTCCCCTCCCATCAGGACTAGATTAAGAAGAATGACCCTTCTAGGAAAGGGTTTTAAACTCAGTTTCTGCCTGCAGCTATGTGAATCTGTTTAAAGTATTTCTAAAACGCAACACCTGTATTAAGATACCTTTCTTTCATGCAACTCATAGCATCTATGCATCTATGACCTAGACCTAATTAGAAGGGCCATGTATCTGGCAATGTAGAGTCAGGAAAATTAGAGAGGGAGAGAGAGTGAGAGAGAAAGAATTTGGCATCTTGACTCCAAGCCTCAGGACCTTCCTTGGTAGCTTCAGGTAGTCGTGAAGGAGGTCCTCAGAAGTCACGTGGTGTGGATATGTATGTGGTTCTGCTCCCCTCAGTCAGAGTGGCTCTGCTCGCAGAAGTTTTGTGCGCTGTGCTTCTTCCAATGATTTGCTTCAGGAAAAGCCTGTATTGCCAAATTAATACTCAGAAAACTCTGTGGCTGCGGTTGAAAAAGTGTGGGCTCCATACTCCCACATATTCACTTTGTATCCTTGACTGGTCATGAAGTAAACCTTCTCCACACTGTAGTGTCACTATCTATAAAAATGACACTGTTGCTAATGCCTTTTCTTAAGGATGTGTTTAAGGAATTAGCAGCAGATGATACAGTAAAATAATTCCCATAGGAAAACTTACACTTCAGAAGCCATTGTTTCTTCATCTTTATCCTCTAGGGTCTGAAATTGATAGAAATTCTGTGTCTTGTTTCTCTCCCTGTCTCCACTCCCTACTGAGGAGTTCTTAATTTTATGATGTCTTTTTAGTATCACTGGTAAAGCCGATACCCACCTGCACTCAATGGGAATTCCTAGGCTTGCAATTCTGCAAATAGTTTGACAATAGCCCACTTGTTAAGTGCTCTGCTGTCAGTACAACCAATGCTTTAAATGGACTTTTGGGAAACACTTGCTTCCATTTCTTGCTTTTGTTTTCAGTGCCAGAAAGTTCAGTTTCAGTGTTGCACTTAATCTGTGGTGGTGTCCTTTGTTTAGGTTTATAGAATTCTCTCTCTCTCTCTCTCTCCAGATTTGATATTTGACACTTTGTAATTGATTTCTACTTTTCACTGTGTCTTCTTAAAAATTATGGAAACAGCATGTAAACCATTCTAAGTAAATGCACCCCTTCACATGCCTTCACTTTGCCAGAGTGAGTGAGATCTGTATAAGCTTTTGCTCATTATATTCTCTTTATTTGAAAGGCCTTTCCTTCCACTCTTCAATGACAGGATCCTAACAGCACACGTTTCAGGCCATTCCCATCTTTCTTTTGACCATTCTTATTGGCAGTAAGGACTGGAGGATTACTAAGGCCTTACTATGGGCCATGAGAAATCAAACGGGAGGGAAACCTGTCATTGGACATGGTGAAGGTATTTATTTTCAAGGATTTATGGGGCGGGGAGATGGCTGAGTCGGTGGAGTTTGCTAAGTAAGCACGATTCTCCAGCACCCACATCCAAGCTGCAGGTTGTGGTATGCTCACGTGACCCCGTCGGTGTCGGTGGGAGGCAGAGGACACATTTGTGCTCAGTACTGAGGAAACAGCTGACGCATGAAACCCTAGAGAACCCTTAGAAGATCTGAGTCCCCAGGCAGCCAGGGCTGGAATAGAACGCGTGTCGCTGACTCCAGCACATCACACTGGCAGATTCCCCTAAGGGCTCACCTCACCTCTCTGGGCCTGAGCTGCTGCAGAGGGCTGTGAGCAGCGATGTGAACCCCACTTTAAGAGAAGATCACACCTGACTCTCAGCCCTTTACTCTTTCTCCACACTCCAACTTTTAGTCTCGAAGGTAGTGTTAGACTAAGCACCCTGGAGACAAACAAACTTGGGCGAGTATTTTTTGGGGGGGGTGGGGGTGGAAAGGACATTAGCAGGGGATATGTGTGGCCTTCAGGAGCTGTGGACTTCAAGGCTGGTCGCTTATTCGCCTTTTGGCCAATATCAAGTGTGGACTATAGTCTGGAGAAGTTGAAGACATGTCAGAAACCATGGTGCTTGACTCTGTCGTGACCTCTGCCCGGAAACCTGCAATAAAGAAAAACCCCTCTTGCCTCAACCACAGCCATCCACCCCTCAAAGTGGGTGCTGTTATTTTCAGCTTAACCATAGTCTCTGTGGCGATGCTTGTGCAAAGTCATTTCTAGCTCCAAACTGACAGTGTTGGTGGCTGACACAACAGCCCTGCTCAGCTGCTCTGACGTGCCTTCAGGTATCGTCACAGGATCAGAACAGCAGGTTCCTCCGAAGCCATGGCCTCTACCAGAGAGAAGAGGAGAAGAGGAATGCGTACGTGGAGTCGGAGGTGGCGACCAGCACAGCAGCTCAGAAGGGAATTTTAATTGGCCATTTTTGAGGTTCTCATTTATTTATTCACTCACAACAATTCTTAAATACTCTTCTTAGAGTGATGGTCTCATCACTGCGTCATCTACATGTCTGAGATGGAATACGTGGGACCCCAAGGGTGGAAAGTCTCTATTATGGCGAGAGTGGTTGACTTGAGAGCTCAGCAGCTGCCCAATAGGTGGGGGGCTCTTGAACATGTTTAGTGATCCATTTTCACGTAGCAGCCTTTTGAAAACAAGTCTGTAGTAGTGAAGGTGATATTCTATTTTCTTCCTAAAGACTGTGAGGAGATCCCATGAAGCCCAGAGTTTGAAAATCGCAGAAAAGTCACTCTTTTTTACAGACCCAAACTTTCACATCTGATCGTTAGCAATGTCCTTTTGCCAGGTTACGCAGGCATGTCACTTCAGATAAAAATTTTACAGGGCTGGAGAGATGGCTCAGGGGTTAAAGCCTTTACTTTGCAAGCAAAAGAACCTGAGTTCAGATCCCCAGATCCCCCCAAAAAAATGCCAGATGGAAATGGTGTAGGTCTATAAATCTGGTTCTGGAAGGTGGAGGTTGGGAAGCCGCAGAGCAAAGCAATCAGGAGGTTGAGCAATCTAGATGTCACTCTTGGAACTCCACAGGCCACACACGCACTCAAGTGTCCTCTGTACATATGCCCCAGGAGTGCACGTGAATGCACATGCAAACACACCAGAGATGGGGAATGTTCTAATTCATGTGAATGGTTTCTGCATATTCTTCTTGATATGACAGCATTATGAACTTGCCCATCAGTAGCCTTGCAGAAACACTTTGGAAATAGACTTTGCCTAATATAATTTTACCCTAAGACTCAGAGCTGATTTAATTTACAAAAGTGGCTATAGAATAAGAGTTGACAAACTGTAGCCCACAGGCCAAATCTGGCTGTCACCACTTTTTATATAGCATTAATCAAGACCGGCTTCTCCTTAAGACAATGAGTGGCCATTCGATGTACTTTGCTGTCTGGGTACCAATGGGACACAAATCATGTTGGACAGAATAAGAAGCTGAGCTACATACAGCACTGCTCCCCTCAAAGGCCTCTGCTGATCCCTTGGGAAATGCTGTCGCTGGAATGGCTTTTGGAATGTTTGCAAGTGGGAAAGAAATGAGCTTTTTGTTCTAGCATTCTGTGCTGTGAGTGAATGCTTGAAGGCGCTTCAGACAAGGCAGTTTTCTTTGGTGCAGCTGTCCTTCAGGAGAACACACAACGGAAGACCATCTCCCATGAGCATCCACAGCAGCTGGGGTACAATCCTTTGCTTCCCAAGGTGCTTCAAAATGGCCTGTGGTCTTCCCCGAGGATAGACTCAGCACACTGTTGGTCTCTCTTTCCTAGCCCTGCCCAGTAGCTGCCTGGTCTAACTGTACAGTACTATGTAGTACGGCGAGTCTAAGGGGGATAAAACCTGCACCTGTCTTTGAGAGTTGGAGCCTAATCTCTTTTCCCCACAGTGGTCCAGAAGAAGAGAAGCAGCAAAAACTCATTGTCGCCTCAAGAATGGAAAGGTCTGAAAGGGAGCAGATGCTTAGAGAGCGCACTGCACTGCTGGATTCCGTGTGCTGCCTGACTTGCTGCATGCCTTCCCTGCGCACGTGACCATACATCCATGGGCAAAGGACCTGGATGTGAGGAAAGGATGTCTGGAGCCCTGTGCTCAGGCTCACTATGGTCACTTCCCTTTCACAGGCTATCTTTTTGAGTGACCCTGGGTCTTCTATTCTGTCTCTTCTGGGAGGATGGAGATCTCTTATTTGTTGATAATGTTTCCTTTCCTGCAGAGCTCATTTTGAAGATCATCCATGAAGTCAAGGTCAAGGTCAAGATCATTCAAGCCTGATCCTGTCTGATTGTCATTACCTCCTACCCTGTGGGTATAAGTTTACAAAGACACAGAGGGAACACATTCCGAGTGGCTTGTTATCTGACCTTCAGGGATTGTGCTGTCTGTGTCATAAGTAATCAGAACTAAACTAGTGCAAGAAATATGATTCAGGGAGGGGAATGACTCACCTCACACTACCTGAATACAGAGATGGCAAAGGGATAGAAAAGGAAGAGAGAGGCATTAAGATTGACGTATAAGAGAAGTCAAGTGTCAGAAAGACGAAACCTGAGCCACCTGTAAGGGACATCACATATAGTGTGTGATGTCCGATGATAATGAAAACAGGTGCTATGTAAATGACCCATAGAGGTCCCTAGCTTCAGGATTTTCCCATCGCTCAGGTGCACTTCTATACTTGAAAGTGTTCTCTTAATAAACTCTATTTCTATTACTTCATGTGTCCCTTGTCCAATTATTTGCTCTGGATCACAAGAAACTAGAAATGTCAATAGGTAAAGTAGACCAAGAACCTTTAAAAGTAGAGGACATGGGCCCGAGGCAGGGTACAAGTTATAAAGGTTTAGCTGTAAAGACACTGTATCAAACTGCTTTTTTTTTGTTTGTTTAAACAACTGTCATTATACCCATGGATCAGAGGAGTATTCAGAACTCAACCTAGAAACTCTCTTCTCCAGTGGAAGGTGTTTATTACAGAAAAGTACAACTGGTCAAAGTGTAGAAAATAAGTGACTGTGGACTGCTCGACTCTAAACAGGACATCTGTGCCACCCGCATCTTCACCCCAAGGCTCAGGGAACATTGTGGAAGACTCTGAAGTGGGGTAGGGGTAAAGCCAGATGCTATCTTCTGGACAATCCAGGGCTGTTGTATCCAGCTGTTGATTTCACTGCAGCTATGTATAATTCCACAGGACCTGCATGGGAATTGTGCTATCAACATTTCACCATGGAAGAGGAAAGAGGTTGCATACCTCCGCAAGAAACTGATGAGGGCTAATGCTGATGGGGAAGAAAGGGAAGACACTTTCCTCAATGGTATGCCCATCATATAAGACCCAGGCTGCAGCCAGTACTCAGGCGCATGTCAGCAAAGGCAAACCAGGTGAAACCCAGTGGGCCACTCATACGAAGAGACGTGGAAACATAAGGAGGTCTGTTCAGTCTGTTATGTAAAACAATAGGTTTATCTCTTGATATAGTTTGAAGAGAGAATGAAACAGAGAAAGGTTGTAATGGGAAATGGTACTGAGGGTTGAGGTGTGAAATTATCACAAACTCATTTTAAAGTGAAAAAGAATGCTGGGTGGGTGTCAGCCTATAATCCTATCTCTGTAAGACAAAGCCTGGGAATCCGCAGAGCAAGATGGCAGCCCAGATTAGCTCTAGTGGCTGCTCTGCGTTAATTAAAAAGCAAAGGCTGATTGCAATAAGGTGGGAGAGTATTGAGGATGATTTCTGACATCACCCTTGAAACCTCCAGTTTCACACACCCCAGTACCTTCTGTACCTACACCCACCTATGTGCACCTACCCACATGCAAAGCATGTATACACATGCACACCCACAGGCACATACACATGCACTCTATATACCAGTACATGAAAGGAAAAAAAAAAGAGTTTGTATAGAGGCTTTAATTTTTTTTCTGTTATGTAGAACAATAGGTTTATCTCTTCATATAGTTTGAAGAGAGAATGAAACAATATACCTGAAGGTGTTTCTAAAGCTGTTAAGCAATGGGCTACCACTGTAGGTAAGTTTTTTTTTAATAATATACTAATTTTGATGATACTCAAAATTTTCTCTGATATATTTTCATCTTTAAATATCTAGAGATACTTTGAACTCCAAACAATTGTTCCTAATCTGTTCAAAACTGAGCAGGATGTGGGTGTGTATTGCAGAACACTTTATTTCTCCGTGATTTCCAGAGCTAGAAAAAGTTGCAGAAATCTACAGGAAACTGGAAGAGGTTACAGACCAAGTTTCAAATTAAAATTTATGACAACAATGAAATAACTGTCGTTTTAGATCAAAACTTCCAATGTTATGTAGTTGGTTTATTGAATAGTTTAAGCTGAGTAGGAATTTGTATTGTTTTGGATGTTTTGACCTTTTCTCCCCAAAGTTCCTGTGTTGAAGCTTTGTTCTTAGTTTGGCCATGTCGGACTTCTGAGGGCTGCTGTGTGTATGTGGGGGGTGGCAGGGGAGCACTTTGCTCAGCTATATGCCTCCTGGTATATCTACCATGCTCTAGAAAGCTCTAGATATAGGTTAAGGCCAGTGGGCCACACATACAACAAGTGGGAAGAGACTGGTGGGAGGAAGATTTGTAGGGGGAAAGACACAAATGCATTGTATTTACATATGAAATTCCAAAACATAGACGAAGAGATGAGGCATAGTGGGGCTGCCTCGGATGATTGGGGAGCTCTCCTGACAAGAGTTAAGGAGTTTGGTGAGCTCATGACGCAGTTCTCACGAGAGCAAGCTGTCGTGCTATGGAACTCAGGTGCTGAATGGGCTCTCTGGCTTCCAGCCTATCCTTATCCCATATGCCCCTCCTTCTGTGATTCACCTATGAAGACTTCCTCCTTAAAATTAGCACCAGCCCTTGGGGCTGGAGAGGTGGCTCAGGAGTTATGGCTCTGCCTTGCAGGCGGAAGGTCCTGAGGTCCTGAGGTCCTGAGGTCCTGAGGTCCTGAGTTCGGATCCAAAACCTTACGATGCGGGGCAGACGCGGGGCAGACGCGGGGCAGACGCGGGGCAGACGCGGGGCAGACGCGGGGCAGACGCGGGGCGGCCTGCGTTTCTGGTCCTGGTAGCCTGGTAGGACGGAGCCTGTGAATCCCGGGGAAGAGTAAAAGGAGGAGGTGGAGGCAGTTCATAGTGGTTCTACACAGGCACAACTGAATTAAAAAAAAAAAAAAATTAGCACCAGCCCTTTAACCTCTACAACTGCGAGATGAATAAACCTCTTTTCTTTATAAATATTTATTTGAGTGACAAAAAGTATACTGATAAAAGGATGCAACCATATTATTATTACACTTTGTCTTTTTTTTTTATTTCCGCTTACACTTTGTCTTAAAATGACCTCCAAATCATTTCAGTCATCATTTTTTCCCATTCCATAATAACTTTTTGTTTAAAATTTATAATTTTTGTCATTTGCATTTACTTAAAAAATCAGTTTAGTCCGTTCTCAAATGTCAATTTACAAATTTTAAAATTTTAAAATAACAAATTAAATTTTAAATAAAAATAAATTAAATATAATAAATGACAAATAAAAATATTAAATAGGGGCTGGACAGGTGGCTCAGGGGTTAAGCCTCTGCCTTGCAGGCGGAAGGTCCTGAGTTCAGATCCTAGACTCCACGTATAGACGCCGGGCGGAAGCGGGGGGGGGGGCGGCTTGCGTTTCTGGTCCTGGTAGGGCGGAGCCTGTGAATCCCCCGGGCAGAGTAAACAAGGAGGAGGTGGAGGCGGTCCATGGTGGTTCCTGAATTCGCCCCTGGTTCTACACACACAAACACACACACACACACACATTCATACACGCACACACACACACACGCACAATTGCATAAATAATAATAAAAATATTAAATAATAAATATTAAAATAAAATTCTTTTTAAAAATTCTGTTTAAAATAAAAATTTTAAATTTTATTGCCTTCTGTTTTCCATGCATCCTATTTGTCCTTGGAGAACGGCTCTTTTGATCCCTTTGACATGGAATATGGGCGGGGCACATGGCGCATGAGAAGCAATATCCCACAGAGGAAATACTGTGAGGGTCTGAGTCTCAGTTACAGGAACACTCGGACTTGGGGAGATCAGATGAAGGCAGTCCTGTCCCTGTACTCACGGTGGTCTGTGCTGTTTGGATATACTTGTTCCTGGCAAATTCTAGTTCCAGCCCCCTTCAGGATTCTGAGAACCTTTTTCCTGAGGGAAATGTTGACAGTGCTAGCTAGAGAGATACTCCCCTGGTGCAGCAAACCTCATTTCCTCCCTCGGCTACTAAAACCGGCCTTTCTTCACCCTGGGCTGGTTTGTGAGGCGCCTTTGGGGGAGATCCAGGCCCTCATCCCTGAGCTATGAGGGTCCTCTTTTGGGGCATGGATGCTACATTTATCATAAGCATCCTAAATAAGTGAGCTAGTACTAAAGGAAGCCCAGATGGATACCATCCACACTTATTCACCCAGAATTGGCTTCAGGTGCAGATGAGAAGGGGGGGATTGTATTTTTGGTAATTTAGGAGCCGCAAAACATTTCTTTAATGGAATTCAAGAAATTGTTATTTAACTTTTAATTAATTCACCCTTCGTCATCTTCTTTTGTGCATCTCTGTGCTAGGAATTAGAAAAGAAGGACTTTCTAAGAAATGCCTGGTAAAATATACCAACCAGGCCCAATCCCTAAACAGTTACAGGCAAAGGAAGAATAAATATAAAATAAACAATTTAACTAAATGATGCAAATCCATGAGACCTTTTCCTTAAATGAACTGCAGAGCCAATGAGCTGGCGACCCTTTGATTTTAGTCCCCTGAGATTCAGTTCTTCTGGTAGATTCCGGCCCGCATGACTCAGGTTCAGGATGACTGTGCCAGCTCACAGGAGTTTAATTAGAAGAATCCAGAACACGCCTCTTGATGTTTACAACACAGCATAAGTTTTAATTATCACTAGGTTTTTAATTTGCAGTTCTCTCTGACTCTCTTTAACATATGGCTTTGCTTTGTCTTTTATTGTCCTGCAAGGAGACTAAGAGAACTTGGCTGAACACATTCAACATTCTCTCCCATGCTAGAATCCAATATAGCACTCAAAGGAAATCGACAATAGCAAATTTCACAGAAGGCTGTGCTAAGTAATCTATATGTAAAAGTCATTTTCATCCACACAGTCGTAGGAGGAGGATGTCATGATTGTTTCGGCTTTACAGAGAGGACAGAGTCTTAGGAAAGGCAGGAGACCTGAGTGCCACCAGAAGGAAAAGAGAAGAGACTCACAGACTTCCTTCCATTCATTGACTGCGTGACTTGAGTTCTTTTGCTTCAGTGAGTGCAATTTCCAAATCAAAGAATCAGGACCTAGGGCTTAGCGCAGACTCTGTGGTCCTGAGTTATGCAGCAGTATGCGCATGCAGGAGGATGTGCAGACCAGGTGCGTAGACCCGAGGCAGGCGTGTTTATTCTGGACCAGCTGTTACTGGAGCAAGTGACCTTCTCTAAGCCTTCACCCCACCTCCAGGCTAATGACTGGTGGTGTTGACAGGTAGGCCTGTTGCTAATGCACAACTCTTAACCCAGTGGCCCAGCCGCAGAGCTTTCCTGACGAGCTGGGAGCTTTTATTGAGATTTCTAACATGCCGGGGATCCCATGTGGACCCATGATTATGCAGTTACTTATCATCAGTGTGAGAGCTCGGGCTAAGGATGTAACACAATGTGAAACTCCTCACAATTTTCTCTTTGGATCTGTGTTTTATAAAGGAAGGCTGTGAGCCTATGGCGCATGCCACCAGGGCTTGGAGGTGACTTCACACACAACTGCCTCGCCCTGCACAAATCCAGCTGCATCCACCCTACTCTGTGTATAGAGAACACTGTCACCCCCACCCCTTGGGGCGGGGATACGGAGGTAAGGGCTCTGAGGCTGAATGCTGAGGTGGGACGGTCGGTTCTTGGGCTGAAAATATGGCTCATTGGCAGAGTCCTTGCTCAGAATGTGCGAGATATCCAGCATTGAAAAAAAAAATCTGTACTTGTTCAGTTATTAACTGGGAGCTACAAGGAGGTGTGACATTATATAGCAGGTTAGGACAAAACAAACACCAAGCAAGGGGAGAGGGAGAACCCTACTCTGTCACATGGCAGCTGTCTGCTTGAGGGTTCTCAAGGCCTTGTGGCCAGGCCTCTCCCAGCCTGCTCCTCTGGGACTGGAATCAAGTCCTATCATCCACAGTGTATGTACCTGGTGGTGTAAGTACATTATCAGTGCCCTTTTGTCAGTTGCAAGAAAGACGTAAATATGATTTTGCAGCATTACCTGAAAGAATCAAAAGAATGCTCAGAGAATTCCCCATATTAAAAACTGAGGAATGAAGTACAATCTTTTCAGGTATAGCTTCAGACGTGCTTTCTGTGTTACTATTTCCTTATAGAGTACTTAAGTCAGCTTATATTAGCCCTATGTCAGAACACCTGGTCACTTCAGATGCAAGGCTTGGACAGGTCACTAGGGCTGTACTGTGACTGGCCACTCTTGGGCGGGGTTGGTAACCCACACCCGGAAGCAGCGTCAGGTTTGGGCTCACTTCCATCTAGGTAAATATTTGTGTTCAATGACGCAGGTCCTTCCTGGGAAGGGTAAGCAGGTGGTCCGGTTTGGTTCCTTTCGGAGGGAGGTATGAAGTTCGGCTCCTTTTTTCTTCTTAAGAAAATAGTTCTTTGGGGGGACCGTTGAGGTTACCCAGCACCTAAGTGAAATGCCTTATTGTGCTCCATGAGGGAACTTTTAATTCTGCACAATCTCCCCAAGAGAAGTTAAAAGCAAACTGTTCTAGTCCTCAGTTTTAGTAAACTGGTTCGTCTTACAAAACATATTACATAATGTCTACCAATAACCCTCAGAAAGATCTCAAAGTGAGGTTGCAGAGCCAACATCTTAGCACATGCTCAGTTTAGAAGCCTGGGTTCTGCCTCTGCCTTGTTATTGATGAGTTGTGGAAAAGACAAATAATGATGATGATGAAGATGATGTGAGATGGGGCTGGATGAGTACCGTAAACAAACATTGCTAGAAAGAATTAAAAGCATTATTTTCATCTTGGGGTGTGTGTGTGTGTGTGTGTGTGTGTGTGTGTGTAGAAGGCACTTGAGTGTATGTGCCTGTGGAAACTCACAGGTGACATCGGAATTATTCTGGATTGCTCTGTCTGCTTGTTGCTTTGCACTGGGGATTCTCAGGCTCTACTTTCTAGGGCAGGAATTGCAGGCCAACCTTATTTCTGTGAGGCATTTTGACTTGGGATCTGAGATCCTTTTACTTGCAAGACAAAGGCTTACCCCTTAAGCATCTCTCCAGCCCCTATTTTCTTTCTTTCCTTTTTTTTTTACTGACAAAACAAAACAGCATGTGTGTGTGTGTGTGTGTGTGTGTATGTACGAAATGATATTTTTGAAATGCTTACACATTGTTCAGGGACTACCTCATGCATCACCACACTGACTTGTGTGTGTGTGGGGTGTGTGGTGAGAACATAAAATCTCTAAAATAGCACATTGCTAACTTCAGTCACGGTGCTGTGCAATAGCTTATTTCTCCTATCTAAAGGAAATTTTGAGTCCTTGGGTCTCCTCAAACCCATTTCTATTTACCAGGTTGTGGCGATTGTCATTTTATGATTTTGTTTTAGATTCCCCATAATACAGTGTTTGCTTATTTGTATTTGGAGGAAATATCATTTATTTTTGAATGTTTAACAAACTCACTTCATATCTTGTTACTTAGCAAAATGTAAGAGCATATTGGTTACTCTATAATTAAATTGATACTTTGATCATCTTTTTTTAGCATTTATTCTTCACCCACACACACATACACCAGAGTAAAGCTTGTGAAAGTCAGAGGACAACTTAAGGAAGTCAGTTCTCTCCTTTCGCTGTGTGAATTCAAGTAATTGAACTCAGATTATCAGGCTCTGTGTCAATCGCCTTTCGGGCTCAGCCATTACGCTGGCCCAAGAATAACAACACATAGGGAATGTCATCACACACACACCTCTAGGCCATGATCACACTCTGCTTTGTTGGTTTAGGATTTCCTGGTATATGCTCTTTGTGTCAGACCCTAGCTCTGCAGAAGCCAGGGTGACCGGCTTCTGGGATGTCAGCAAAAAAGGGGGTATAGGGCTTTGTCAGCTGAGACTGCCCCCCTGCCACTTGGCAGTAAGCAGAAGTAGCAAATTCACAGAGAGAGAGAGAGAAAGAGAGAGAGAGAGAGAGAGAGAGAGAGAGAGAGAGAGAGAGAGAGAGAAGCCCACCACCCAGAAAATCACTAAACTGACTCAGGGAAAACAAGCAAAACTCTACTAGTAAAGGCTTTAGGGGCTCCAGACCCCAAAGAGCTCCATGGATATGCAGCATCACACTGTTAACATACATACACTCATTTTGTTTGTACATGGAATAGTCTCAATAAAAAATATAAAAAAGAGATAGAAATTCTTACTTTAAAAACCAGACTTAAAAGACGCGTAATCACATATACGGCAATGTGATATTTCTTTTTACACTTTAGAAAGCATAATCATTAATATGTTTTATAATATAGTCTTTTGGCATTATCTTATGTGTGTCATTGTGCAGTGAATTTGTGATAATCAAATTCACATTTTTTTATTTCCCAAGAGAAACCCTGTTGTTCTTTTTCCACTTTGTTTGCTTGTTTGTTAATGTTTGTTTTGCTTTTAGGCTCAACAGATGTAAAATTAGTCAGGATGCTGTAAAATTTTTCTGAATACTTAAAAAAAAGTGTTAACATAGAGAAAGCTTTCTGTGATGAAAGAATTTCAATGACAATACAGTAAGTATTCCATAGGCTGGATTAAAATACCTGTTGTCTTAGGCGAGGGGGAAGTTTCAGCTGGTTAAATACTTGCTTTGCAAGTATGACTCATGAATTTTATCCCCAGAATCCACTTAAAAATACCTGGCATGGTGGTGCATGCACATAATTCCAGGGCTGAAGAGGCAGAGACAGGGGGATCCCTGGGATGTGCTGCCTTCCGACTTGGAATAATTGGTAAGTTCCAGGCCAGAGGGAGACCTGGTCTCCAAGGACATGAGTGGCATTTTAAGGATGAGACCAAAGAAGTCTCTCTCTCTTTCTCTCTCTCTCTCTCTTTCTCTCTCTTTCTCTCTCTCTCACACACACACTGCATATACTCGAGCATGCACATACACATGCATGCATACACACATATATAAATCTGTTAATTTAGAGCATTTGGAAAGTTCAATATTGCTAAAGTTCAGTTTTCTGTTTCTGACTTAAATGATTACAGATTCATTCAGTTCTAACATTTTCCCTGGAAAATTTTGTTTTGCATGTTCTCTGTATCAGATGAATAAAAGGATTTACTTAGCATAATTTTAGGATTAATTAGATCTTTGGGCAGGAAGTAGGTCAGTCAGAGAGTCTGTGTGATACTCTGGCCTTTTGCTGAGAGTATGAATGCAATCCAGGGAAGCTACTGGTGAGCTGAAATGACTTGAAGTTTGCTGTCCTCACGTGGAACACGTGGTGATGCGCTTTATACCCATGACATTGTCTATAGCTTGAGTAGCCTTCTCACTGCCGGGCCCTGCCAAACAAGGCATATTTAGGACGCTTGTCAGTGTTCTTAGAGTGCTGATTATCTAGCTGAGAGTCAGCCGATTTAAGGCTTCACATAATGAAGCTTTTTCCATTTGGTTTTGCTACTGATTAAAGAGCCAGGGATGAGGACGCCCATCACCAAGAATCATTACCCCACTAGCCAGGAAAAGCATCGAAGGTTTTCAGGATGTTGGCTGATAAGGGCCTTTTGCTGGTGCCAGAGGCGTGGGACCTGAAGCGATCTTGTGTTTTCTGTCCCTAAAATTTCCGTAGCGCTTAATCCTCTCTTTGAGGCATGGCACGTGCATCTTTGCTTGTGTAACCATGAATGGTTCTGATGTGCCACCCGGAGGCGTGAATGTGCTATTGTTTACGATGGGAGGCCCTCGAGAAAACCTTTACTATTTTGCACACATGCTGGAGGGGGAAGGGTTTTCTGCTCATTTCATTCTGTAAACTATTACCAACTAATGTCTGCATCTTTGGACTTTGGATGCTAGCTGAGAAACGAAGTTAGGAAAGACTGAGAATGGTTGCGAATGGTTGATAACAAGGGTGGAACAAACTAGATCTTCTCCTTCCACGCCTTCTGTGGCCCCTGCTTGCTTCCCAGAGAGCCAACATTTTAATGTTAGATAGAAGCCTTATCCAATTCATTTGTCTGTTTCTTCACATGGAAAAGTGGCATGAGGATATTTCAGAATGAAAAGGATACTCCTGAGCCGGACCTCACCATTCAATCTCTAAAGGACCCACAGATCTCACAGTCTATTCACTCATGGGCAGCTGTCAGAGCTCAGAAATGCCAAGCATCTCTGCCACGATGTCTTAGTCCCTAAAATTGGGGTAAAAGAGCTGCGCGAGGAGGGGAGCGCCCCGAAAGGAACGGATGTTCGACGGGGAAGGGAAACGGAGCAAAGGGGAATGAATTGACACAGTAAAGGAGGGCGCAAAAGAAAGAAGTAGAAAAGAAAGTACATCACAAGTTACCCCTCCACTCACACCCTCCTAACCACCTTCCCTCACTCCCCATTCCTCACTACCTCCCCTCCTCCATCCCCCTTCCCTCTCCCTCCTTCCTTTCTCTCTTTTTCTTTCTTCTTTCTTTCTTCTTTCTTTCTTTCTTTCTTTCTTTCTTTCTTTCTTTCTTCTTTCTTTCTTTCTTCTTTCTTTTTCTTTCTTTCTTTCTCTTTTCTCTTCTGCCCTCTCCTCTCTTCTTTCCTTTTCTTTTTTCTTTCTTCCTTCCTTTTTGTTGTGGAGTGGTGTGGAACATGCAGCCAAGGGTATCATGCATGCTGCACGAATACTCCATTGTTAAGCTTCACCCCAAGCTTCCAAAGAAACACCATGACGCCCACTACTCTGTAAGTGGTAAAGAGCCTGAATGAGTTAAGCTAGTTAAAATGCTTACAACGTGGAGCAGGCAACATGGTTCATGGACCAAATCCAGCCAGATCTATGAACTCTGTTCTAATAAACGTCATGTTTCTTCAGATCCTCCATTGTTAGCTTCCTTTGGGGGAAAAAAAAAACACAGCCAGCTGGTGCTGCCCACTTTTAGGGTGGTCCTTCACACTTTGACTAACCTACTCAAGTTAATTCCTCATTGATATGACATGACCTCATGACCTAATCAACATAATTCCTCGTAGCTGTGCCCGAAGGTGTCTCCTGGGTGACTGAGGCTCCTGCTAACTTAACAATCAACACTGACTACCACGCCAGGCAGCCCCATTCCTTCTGAAAGCTAAAGCAAGATTCCAGCCCAGAATTCCTGCCTACCTCCTTTTGCCTCTTTCTCCATTGGCCTTCCATATGACATGCATTTTTGGGGGGGAATCTCTTTGAAACAAACTGTGTTTTCAGGAGCAATCTTTCCCCATCCAGTTTGACAAACTTAAATAATAGAATTTTAAAGCACTCTTTCTGTCTAGTAGAGGAAACGGTAAGCATCCCTATAGGGAAGTAGCATTCCTAGCGGTATCTGCAGAACATTTACATACAATGCTATATGATATGACAAAGTAACTAGGGTCATCACACAGACAGGAAACAAGATTTCAGAGTAATACATTGGATGGGAATTACAGCAGACCAGATGAAGAAAGTAAAAGAATGAAGTCCATAGAAAATATCTAACTGAAGCACAGAAACAAAAAAATAATGGAAAAAACAGAGCAGAGGATAACACAAATGAGAGACCCAATTCAAGATGAATGGACATACACTGAACCCAGAGTAGGGAAGAGATTGGAAGAAAGGCAGTATTTGAAAAGATAATGACCAAAAGGCTTTTCAAACTGATGAACATCTGTCTCTGCAGTGAGGCTGAATAACACAATTGCTTATTAACCATGCAATGAGGTATATTAAAACAACAAAAGGACAGTAAGGATGTTTGACACAAACTAGGGGTGAATTGTGTAGATAAAACAAGTGAAATATAGCCCCCATTTTTATGAGATCCCAGAGTAGCTGAGTTTAATCTATCATGACACGTTGAATTAGTGATGCACTATGGGATGCATTGACTTGATTCATATCTTGATCTGGGTGGTAGTTACATGTGTGTACATATGCATGCACATGTTACATTATGCATATATATGTGGGTACATATATATTGCATTTTTATGTACATACATAGCATATCACATTTATGTATATGTGTATGCACATATATGCGTTACATTTGTATGTGTGTACATGCATATGCAAATGTTGCATTTGTGTATATTTGTGTATATATGTATATGCTACACATGTGTACATATATGCATATATTTATATGAAAGCTTAGGATTTGCACACATATTTTTTACCAACAAATGAATGAGCAACAAAAACATAGTATCAATATTGATTTAGAATTAAAATAAAAAAACAGATGAGAATAATACACAGGGGAATGATCTGTTTTTACTGAAAAGGTGAGTTGATGAAATGTGATGTTTTAAAGAAAAGGAAGATATTAGAAATGGATTCATTTTGAAATGACTTTTGAATTAAGGATTTTTAAGAAAATAACTCAGCCAATGAATTATGAATAACTTTAGCAAGATTTGTTATTCCATACATAGGTAATAATAAAAACCAATATTCAACTACAACCTAAATAAAAACCTTCTCCAAGCCTTATGTATTGTGGCTTAAGATTTTAAGTTGGAGCAAAAGAAAATCAACAAACCACAATCCAGAACTTCAGAGACTCTATATCGACCACCTAGAACTAGTCCAGCCTAATCTCTTCCCATCCTGAAGCTCAGGGAAATTTGCTCAGGAAGCTCAGGAAGAGGGGGAGGTAAGAGTGTAAGAGCACAAGGATGGGAGGAGCAATGATATGCAAGATACTCCACACAAGTTAGGGCCGAAGCAATCATAATTGGACTTTGCATGCCCCACGCAATGTCCAACACACTATTGACCCCACAAAGTCTAGCATTTGCTAAAGGCACCAAGATCCTTGGAAGCAAGGGATTGACAGCCACAGTAGTGTTCCTATGCTTAAGGGGAACACAGGAAAGGATTCAGGGAAATGCCACTGGGTCCTTGTACGTCATCGGAGAGGAGGGCCCAGAGGAGAGTCAGGCATGCACATTAAAGGATTCTCCGGGGTTTGGGAGGGGAGGCATTGGGGGATGGGAAGGGGTGAGGGGAGGGGGAGCAGGGGTGTCAGGGGAAGGAGGAGGGAGGGAACCTACCAAGTTTGTATGAGCAGAAATAATAATAATAATAATAATAATAATAATAATAATAAAAAGATTTTAAGTTGGAAGCAGGTTGGGAGGCTGTGCAGAACACATTGTATGTTTTGGCAAAGGGAATGTCAAAATGATTTTATGTGTGCTTATATGATCTCAGAGAATATCTGGGAAGCTGTGGCATACTAAGGTGCTTTCAAACCTAGGTGTAAGAATCAGCATAAAAGGCCAAGACTCACAGACAGTGAGTTATTCTTCTCCACTGGAGTGTGGTCCAGGGCAGCCTTTCAGAAATTCTCTTCTTGTAAGAATTGTTGGCATTCAGGAGTAGTAATTGACTGACACTTATTAAAGTCAGACAACCACAAATCATCTATGGAGGATTTGGCTTTTTCATTTTTTTTTCCAGAAGTACTTCTTAAAGTCTTCACCATGAGATAGCCCCAGTAAAAGTAAGAATTTGTTCAAAAGGCCATTTGTTTAAAGGTTAAAAATTTGAAGGTGGTGAGTAGAGCGCACGGGGCCCATTCCCCTTTCCTTCCCTGACCTTGTGGAATCTCCATTAAGATACTTTTATGTATTTTTCTGATGCTTTTGTTCACTTGTTTGTCTTCTTTAATGGAAGGTTAGTGAAGTTAGAACTGTGCTTTAGTTATCTCATTGTATGAAGTGACTATCTAAGGAATACTTAAAATTGATCAAAGAAAGGAATAAACATCCAAAGCTGCAGGATGAAAAAAATTCAACTGTATTTAAAATTACAAGTATAATGCTTGTTCCTCCATATTTTAAAAATAAGTACAAAAATACAGCAAAAGTAACTATGCTCAACCTTTTTTCTCGCTTCTTAATCTCTATTGAATTAATAATATTCACATTGGCAAAAACAATCACACTCTAGTCTAATATACTTTGCTTTTGCCATTCAGTTCTAGGATTAGTAAAATCATTCATATAAACAAGACGACAAGAGCTATTAGCAGCAATGTTTTGGAATAAACTTTTCCAAAGAGATTAAAATATCCGGAATGAATAAATGAACCAATGATTTAATGCTACTAGTAGCTGGATTATTAATAATTACATTCCCTAATTTTTTAGCCACAGAGTAGATTTTTATTGCTGTTTCCATAACTTCTGGCCAAATTCTTTCTTCTCCTTCACAGTAGTTTCCACCAACTGCTGGAAAGTTAGCAGGTAAGAACTGAAATCTATACTCCTGCAGTTTTCTTCAGCTTCTGGGCTGCCTTTTCTGTCAGTGAGACATTACTTTCCAGCCCCGAGGGTCAAGATCATGAATCATTTTTCTTTCCTTTTTTTTTTCTTTAAAGAAAAAAGCAATTCATCCGAGAAGGCTGGGTCATATAAAAAGCACTGTTTACTAGTAGGCGAGGTGAAGAAGTGGGGAGACACCCTTTGCTGCACAAAGGCGTGGGCTGAGGAGTTTTCTGGGCCTGGAAGAAAGTAGAGATTCAGTGGAAATATAAAGAGCAAGCATCAGACAGAGGATCTGGAATAAGAATGGCCACACAGAGAGGGAGCGCCCTTGCCTCGTCTTGCAGTGAGCGATTCCAAGTCTCGACCATGCTTTCTGGAGACCTGGTCCCAGACCTTTTGGAGTCAGCCTTCTAAAAACAGTAAAGAAAAGAGCATTTGTTCCACAGGTCTTTTCATATTGATTTCATGTTCTTCCTAGGCTTGGGAAGGTATATTGACTATGATTATAGTGGATGGAAAAACAGGGTTGCTTTTCACTGAAGTTTACCTTTTTACTGAAGTTTTCATGAAAAACTTGAGGTAGCTTTTGATGGGAAAAATGTCTCAGAGAATAGATTGTCACAGTTCCCAAGAAGGGAAGGCTGTTTCCTGCAAGCCACATGTGCGAGCTTCTCATGTCGCACTCACAAGTTCTTCACTTACAAGCCAGGATGTGAAAAGGAAATTTTAGGAATGACAAAGAGAGTAATAACATCTGTGGAAGGACAGCCTAAAGCAGATGGGGGAAATAATATCCATTCATTCATTCATTCATTTGCTTTCCAAATGATCACTAGACAAAGAAACTGATCTTTTTTGACTTCTGTTTTCTTTTTATGTGTAATAGTCAATCCTGGGTGT
Source organism: Typhlomys cinereus (assembly GCA_023101885.1). Lineage (NCBI taxonomy): Eukaryota > Metazoa > Chordata > Mammalia > Rodentia > Platacanthomyidae > Typhlomys > Typhlomys cinereus. The sequence continues at coordinate 4,811,426 of JALPQD010000078.1, forward strand.
CAACTTGACATGCCTGGCATTAACTAAGATCAGCTGAGACCAACCGGAGAGGTTATCTGGATCAATATATTTACAATACAAAGACCAGTCCTAGATCTGGTTGGAACCTCCAAGTAGTGAACCAGATAAAAGGAATCACAGAACTGAAGACTGGGAAGAGAGACTCTCCAGGAATCCTCCAGCCTTCAGCCTTCACCCACTAGCCTAGTGGATGTTGGCAGTGACTTAGCCTGCCTCCAGCTTCAGCCGCCAGCCATGTTGCCTCCGCCATGAAAGACTATTTCTCCCCTCTGGAACCTGTAAGTTAAGTAAAACTCTCTTTCTCCCTTAAGTCGCTTGACTTTGCATGCTCTCTTGCAGCAATAGTTAAGAGTAACTGTTACATTATGTTAATGGGATACATAAAAAATAGAGTTATACTTATTCACTAAGCTATAGCTACAAGTTTGTTGTCATTTCTTTACTAATTTCACTTTTTTTTTCTGTAGTCAACTCTTCTTTTGTCCACACCTGGCAATGCAAACTTAACTATCTACTTGAATAAAAGACACAAACATGTGTACCACAGTCCATATACATATGCCTATGTACTTATTAAATATGAATAACCCATGTGTAATTGAATTTGAATGTATATATTGAGGAACAAAAAAGAAAATAAAATATTTATTGTTTTGTAGCTAAGTGTCTGGATGCCTAAGTTTCCACAGAACTTATGGAATTCAAAGTATAAAAGATTCCTATTTGTATTACAGATCTGATGGTCAGCATAATAAGGTTCACATATTATGTGCTTATATAATTTTATGAGGGAAGAACTGGTATTAATACTTTTTTCTTTTCTTTTTTTAGATGGCATCTCATGTAGTGTCCAGCGTGCTTTGTAGCTGAGAATGATGTTCCTGCCTGTGACACCTGAGGGAGGGATTAAAGGTGTATACTATCAGGTCTGGTTTATGCAGCACTGGGGAAAACCTGGGGCTTCACGTGTGTGGGCAAACGCTCTTCCCAGCTGAGCTACATCTTCAACTCTCTGTCCCATTTCACATCGAGTCTCATGGTGCTTGAACCTCTTTTCCGGGGACACAGACAAAGGCAAATTTGTGTCAGATGCAGCTGGCTGGTTGGAGAACAGAATCCTTAACTTCCACACCACAGTGCATGCCCTGAACTAGTGATTTTGCAACGATGTCTAACATCATTGTGATGTTGAGGACTTCTATCAGCTCATCACTAGCTCTTTAGGGAGACTGAGGCACCTTGTGCATGGCCACAGAAAACCAGAAAAACACAAACTTGTTCTGCTCTTCTTGATCTTTCCACTCCAGTCATTTAGGAATTTCACCATTTCCTTCTCTGGCCTGTGGACCATTGTTATTTTTCATACTTAAGCTCAGATTCCCACAGGAATAGTATTAAAGAGCGTTTTCTTTTCCCTGGTACATAGCCAGACAGCTGACAGGAAATGCTAGAAGGAAGCCTAGGAATTTGAAGCAACAGTTTCCAAAGTTACCTACCAAATACTGATTCAAATTTAATTCACTTTTTCCTGTACAGTTCTTTCTTTCTTTCTCTTTCTTTCTTTCTCTTTCTTTCTTTCTTTCTTTCTTCCTTTCTTTCTTTCTTTCTTTCTTTCTTTCTTTCTTTCTTTCTTTCTTTCTTTCTTTCTTTCTTTCTTTCTTTTTTCTCTGTCTTTCTTTTTTCTCTCTCCCTCCCTCCTTCTCTCCTTTCCTTTCTTTAATCCTTTTTCCCCTTCTTCTCCTCTTTCCCCCTCTCTCTTTTCCATTTCTTCTTTCCCTCTTTTCCTCTCTCCCTCTACTCGTCTTAATGTAGATTTTCTCCTCTTTATATATTTTTTAAAGTCTCCTTAGAATCATCTTCACAGTTCTTCTTGTTTCTTATTCTTATTGCCCGAGATACTCTTCTTATTCTGAAAGAAACAGAAAGCCATCACAGCCATGCTTTCTTGAGCAAAGCGAGGTTGCCTCCGCGAAGAGCCAGAGAGCGGGATGCACGCGCTCTAAGTTGGACTGCAGGCGGGCCATCCTTGAGGTTCTTTGTCAGGTTGTTGGATCATCCTGTGGGCGGGGCAGTGGGGCTCCCACAGCACTTGGTTGCTTCTATCACGTGAGTGCTCAGCTGCGCGGGGCTCTATACACCATGCCCCTTACAGGGCACTGAACCGAAGTACCAGTTCCCCTTTTGCCTGTGTTTCCTTTGGTGTTTGCATTTGCACAGAGCTGCTGTAGATCTGTGTGTTCTCCTTTACCTGGTCATCTCTGAATCCCTCCTGGGGCAAGGTGGAGGCTGCACCGTGTCTCCCGCAAGTGAACCGGAGGCAGGAACGCCTCCTTCACCTTGGAGACTTGCTCAGTCACAGATGCACACGAGTGAGCTCCAGGTTTGGGCAGAAAGCTGTGTGGATAGATTGTGAGCCCTCTGAACTCAGAGTTGAGGAACTGGAATCGGATGTTAATCCTTTCGGGGATTTGGGGCCAGAGAACAGAAAATTTCTAGATTTCTTAAATATTATTTTTGCTGTTGTGCAAGCATCACATGTTGTTAACATCCGCAGTGAATGGAATTTATTCCCAATGTGCTGTGTAAGAACAGTATTTCATGCCACTTTTGTTGGAGTCTACTTTAGTCTCTTATTCACAATCTTTATGAAGGTTTAGCCATAGCTGTGTTACTTCTGGCAAAGCTGTAAGCCCATGCTTGCATACACATGTCTCTTTGTGTATATGTGTGTGTGTGTGTGTGTGTGTGTGTGTGTGTGTGTGTGTGTGTGTGTGTATGTGGTGAGCGGGTGTGGGCGTTCTCAGTCCCTTGGGCCCAGGCCACAGGTTCTGTCTGAGCACACCCATTTCCAAGTGGTGTGCAAGGAGTCATTGCTGTGGAATGAGCTCATTTATGATGTGGATGGGAAATGGAAATTCCAGTACTGGATTTTAAAATATTTCTGCTTTCTTGGTTTCTATTTAAATACTATTTGAATGCAAAACAAAGGCAGATTTCTCCAGAAGGAGAAAATGTAAACCTTAGTTTACCCTTAACCATTTTAAGGTTAAGTTACCTTACTTAGTGATATCACTGGTACCATCACAACACTCAATTATCTTGGATCGGTGCTGTTTACCTGATGATCTTTTATCCTGGTCAGGTCACTACCTTGAACTTGAGCCTTCATAATAAAACCTTGACTATTTGACTTATTTATAAGTTTTTCATAAGAACTTTTTAGTAGGTCACTATTGATTCTCCTCTGTGAAATCTTTACATTGCATAGCTATTCCTGAAGGATCCCAGTGTACTTACAAAGCTATATTTGGGAAAGACTTCATGCAACATCTGGGTACAGCAGCTGGAGAACAGCAAGAAGAAACCACTCAAAGCTCAGCTTGCTAATTGAGAAAGAGCCTGGTGTTCAGTTCCAAAGTCAAGGGGAAAGCAATGTGGGAGGTCGTTATCTAATTTGGGATATTGCTTAGTTAAAAGAGTTACTGTGTTAATAAAAGTATAATGAAGCGGAGTTCCCTGGGGTGGTGTTTATTTTTGCCTATCTTTCCCAGGAGACATCTCCAGATGCGAGATGGCTTAGTGAGACCAAGTTTTACCCTTGGCATTGACTCAGTTAGAAAGTGGGCGTCTACTTCCTAAAAAGCACTGACTCCAATACCCACATGACACTGAGAAAGTGCTCATTGTTTGGAAATCACAAGATAAGACTCAGCTATTCTTGGCGTGACAGAGCTACGGATATCTTATTCCGGCTTAATCACTGCATTTTGTTTTGTTTTTTTTTTTTAAAGATCAAACTATGGTTAGAGAAGAGTAAAAGCATACTAATTTAATTAATTATTAATTTTTTTGAGACTGGATCATGCTATTAGCCCAGATTGGCCTTGAACTCAAAGTGATCTTCCTGCCTCAGCTTTCTGAGTGCTGGAATTATGAGTGCGAGTTACTATGCTTGTCTTCTCCAACTGATGATTCCAGCTGCTGTCCTCTCTCTCCTCCATCGCCAGCTCTCCCTCCTCTGCATGGCTCCCATTAACACACAAATATGCTGCTTGTTTTCTCTTTCAATATCAGAAGTCCTTTCTTGAAGCTCCCTCTCTGCTCTGCTGTGTGTAGACTTCCATAGATACTTCTGTGCTATCTTCAAATACCCTTTCCTCATTTCTGTGTAAACCCGCTGTTGGCTCATGCTCGTGGTCTGAGGTTTACCCATGTTGCCTGGACTTTTGCTGTTTATGGCTAAGCAGAGTTTATAGTAAATGCATCTATAGCTTTCACACCATAGATTCCCGGCTTGCTAAGGGGAACCATCATAAATTGGGGACTCTCTGTAGAAGCTACCAGTCTGGGCTCAGAAGTACCAATTCTTCTGTTGCATTCTTTTGCTCCATGAGTGTCAAGACAGCTCAGATTTAAAGGGAGAAAAAAAAAAAACTCCACTTCTCAGATGGAAGGTGACAGGAGAGAAAGAACAAATGTAATTGTTTTAGGAGAGACTATTTCCCAAGTAAACCTTCCTGAGTCCTTCACATTTTATAATGATGTGGCAGCCTATCAAAGTGAACATCCTTCAGTCTTTCTGATTATTCCCTTTATGTCTACACTACGTTATTGATAAGTTGATTGCCCTGATTTACATTATGTATTATAAGTAAATTTATAATATTTATAGCATATCCCAAAAATGTTTCTAATGCTTAAGGCTTCTTTAATATATCTAAATGACTACTAGTTCAAATGTTTTGCTGTACTATAAATCAAGGAAAGAAAAAAAATACATCATACAAACAGAACAGAAAATCAGATTTTTCAGGATTTATCCGGATTACTTAACTGTAACTATTATGCAAGTGATGGTGTCAGGAGACCAGTGTCTCCAGTGAAGCAAGCCTGTAAATCCCACTGAAAGGAACCCAAGGACTTTGTGACACCAGTGTCCTCCTTTTTCAGATGAAGCCAGTGAAACTTGTGACATTGGAGTAGTGACACCCTTGGGAACAAAACCAGACTCAGTGCTCTGGTTCCTGGGGACAGGCATTCTCCTGAACATCCCACACCTTCTTTCTCATGGTCACACATACTTCATCATGGTTGAACCAAGAATTCTGGTTTTAGGTTGCAGAAGCGCCTGGAGCATTTGTAGAGAACAACCCAATCCAGCTCTTTGCTCATGAAGCAAATGTTTTCCATTTCCACAGGACACAGAAAACAGTTTTCTATCTCCTGAAACCAAATGAAAACAACAGCCCAAATGGTAGCACCCCAGAGTCTGACATCCATATGCAAACACTTCAAGAAGAGTGCCCAAGTCATAGCTCCTCAGTCACAGAGGTGAGCATTCCTCAGCGTTGTGTCTCTGCCTTTGCTGCAGCAAAAGAGAAAAGAAAAATAAAGGAAGGAAAGATTAGTTTGGCTTGTAGTTTCAGAAGTTTCAGATCATGGTTGCTGGTACCAGTTTCTGGGCCTATGGTGAGCAGAACATCATAACAGAAAGGCGGGTAGAGCCAGGCTGACAAATTCATGGTATGCAGAAAGCAGAAGGCAGCTTTTCAAATTTTTAAAATTTGAAGTCTATAGATAAACCAGTCTGTTGGTGGTCTCATTGTTTCTTATTTTAAACTATGGAAATCACTCTGTGTGTAGTTTGGGGGAGGGAATCTAATGTTAAGTCTGTATGCGTGTGTGTGTGTGTGTGTGTGTGTGTGTGTATCAGAGGGCACTGTGTGTGCCTTTGTGGAGGCCCAAGGGTGACTTTGAAATCATCCTGGATTACTTTACCTCCTTTTTGCTTTGCTCTGGGATTTTCCAGGCTCCACAGCCAAGAGTGTAGACTGCCACCATTTCTGCCTGGCCCTTTTACATAGGGTCTGGGATCAGAACTCAGGTCCTTCTGCTTTTGAGATAGAGTTTTAACTTCTGAACCATCTTTCCAGCCTTCCAATGTTAAATTTTAACAGTTGGTTCGGTACGTCCCCGCCTCGATCCTGTCTGTCGGCTCTACGAGCTGCTCCCGCCCAGCCCGACCCCCAGCGCCTAGTCGGCGTCCAGGTCCCAACATGCCTTCGGAGACCCCTCAAGTTGAAGATGGCTCTGTGGAGTGCCCCCGCCACTTGGTGATGCCCTCTGGAGGACCCCTGGAGAGGGGGTCTTCCGGAGACAAGCAGCGCCAGTGGATCCGGCCAGACATGCTGAGCAGGTGGACCTGGCAGCCCAGCAGGCCTGTCGCCGACTCTCCGCGTTACCACACCAGCCCGGAGAAACCTCCAAAAATCTTGCCGGATATCTTGAGAAAAATTAGAAACACCCCCATGATCAGACTCAACAAGGTTGGGAAGAACTCGGGCCTCAAGTGTGAGCTGTTGGCCAAGTATGAGTTCTTCAACGCGGGAGGGAGCGTGAAGGAGCGGACCAGTCTGTGCATGGTCGAGGATAAGGAGCGAGCCGGCACCCGGAAGCCTGGGGACGCAGTCATCGAGCCCGCCTGGGGGAGCACAGGCATCCGGCTGGCGCTTGCTGCGCTGTGAAGGGTTATCGCTGCATCATCGAGATGCCAGAGCAGATGAGCAGAGAGAAGCTGGATGTGCTGCGAGCCCTGGGGGCGGAGATCGTGAGGACACCCCCAGTCCCACGTTGGGTGGCCTGGCAGCTGAAGAATGAGATCCCCAACTCTCATTGTGGATCAATACCGCAACGCCAGCAACCCGCTGGTGCACTACGATGACACGGCAGAGGAGATCCTGCAGCAGTGCGACGGGAGGCTGGACATGCTGGTGGCCCAGCAGGCACAGGTGGCACCATCACGGGCATCGCCCGAAAGCTGAAGGAGAAGTGTCCTGGCTGCAGAATCATCGGGGTGGACCCCGAAGGGTCCATCCCGGGCCCGAGGAGCTGAACCAGACGGAACGATCGGCCTACGAGGTGGAAGGAACTGGTTACGACTTCATTCCCTGCATCCCGCTGCAGGAGGGGCAGCGCGGCGTGGTCATCCTGCCTGACTGGTGCGGAACTACATGTCCAAGTTCCTGAGCGACAAGTGCATGCTGCAGAAGGGCTTCCTGAAGGAGGACGGCCTGTCCGCGAAGAGACCTTGGGGGTGGCACCTGCTCCCTGCTTGCTGGGAAGCTGCAGCCCGCTGACCAAGTCCGCAAAGTCCTGTACAAGCAGTTCAAACCGATGCGCCTGGCAGACACGCTGGCGTATGCTCCCCACATCCTGGAGACCGACCGCTTCGCCCGGGTGGTCCACGAGCAGATCCAATACCACAGCAACGGCAGGTCCAGCGAGCGGCAGATGGTGTTTGGGGTCGTCACCGCCATTGACCTGCTGAATTTTGTGGCAGACCGCAAGCAGGACCGGAAGTAGACCCCGCACTGGAGACTCCTGGCAACCTGGGGGGTTTCCACGCCGGAGCCTGGTGGGTGGTGCAGCGGCTAGGTGCGCAGACCCTCCCAACGTGCCTTCCTGAATAAGTCCCCAGGGAAGGCTCCAGAAGGGGGAAGGGCATGTGGTTCTCTGGAACCCGAGGCCCAGAGTCCCTCCTCAGGCACCCCTCCCACCCCCCCAGCAGACCCCGCTAGCCGTCCTTCCTCACTCCCCATGTTCCTCACAAGCATTTTCCCACCTGTGTGGATTCCCTGCTCTGGCCATTCATATACACGGAGCGAAGCCCCCCTCCAGCCAAGAAAAAAACAAAAACAAAAACAGTTGGCTAAAGTTCTTAGTTTTACATTAAAAAAATTACTCCTCAATATTATTAGTAGTGGCTCATAGAGTCTTGATCTATTATCATATAGAAGAGGCAAACATTATTATATTACATATTTTGAAGGTCTCTTAAGCTGCAATCACTTTTTTTTTTCTGTGAGACAATACTCAGACCAAGATAGAAAGTGAGAAAAGATTAGTTTTTTGACTAATGGACTGTATCTCCAGAGGGGATGGAAGGAATCACATAGCAGAAGCATGACTGGAGGCAGAAGCAGAAGGCTGGTTCAGGTCACTATATCCATCATGGAGGTAGAGAGAAACAGAGAGTGAGAGGAAGAAGGGAGGAGCTACTAAACCTGGAGACTCTCCCCTTAAGATGTGTCTTCCTCCTGCAAAGCTCTACCTTTTAAACATGTCACAACTTCCCCAAGCATTAATACCAGCTAAGAATTCAAATCCAAGAACTTGCGGGGGGAGGGGATTCAAATCATGACAACTGGCTTTGAGAAAATTCTAATATATTTAGATAATATTTGTTATCCTTAGCTAATAAAAATATCAGTGATTAAATGAAAGAGAAGCAAATGAGTTACAAAGTTTACTGCTTAAAAATTATGCCATCTTCCTCATGAAGCTACATTTCCTTATGTTCAAAATAAAGGAATGCATCTCTCTTGTTTACATGCACTTTTCTGACGGCCTTAGGATGTTCAAACTGCCATAGAAAATAACAGTCCAGGTGTGTTGAACAACAAAACTTATTTCTCACAGTTTGGAGGCTGGAAGTCTAAGATGAAAGTGCCAGAATGGTTGGATGTCATCTTGTTGGGACTTAGAATCACAATGGAAACAAAGCTCTGGGCATCTCAGGAGGAAGTTTCTAGATTAGGTTAACTGAGGTATAAAAAAAACCACTCTAACATGTGGACACACCATTCCGTGGACTGACAGCCTGAACTCAATACAGAGGAGGAAGTGAGCTAAGGCTGAGCAATAACTCATCACCCTTTGCGTTTCAACTGCTGATGTGACAAGTTGCCCCATCAGTAGACTGTACCCTCAAACTGTGAGCCCGAATAAGCCCTTCCTTCCTTAAGGATTTTGTTAGGCATTCATATAGTAGAAAATTTAAAGACTTTCACAAAGGCTTGTGAAAAATTGCCCACTTTGTGGAAAATTGGTGTTCTCAGTGTTTCTTGATTTAAACTAAGGAAATCACTCTGTAGGTAGTTTAGGGAGGGAATCCAATGTTAAGTCTTTGTGTGTGTGTGTGTGTGTGTGTGTGTGTGTGTGTGTGGCCCAAGGGTGACTTCTGAAATCATCATCCAGAATTACTCTATCTCCTTTTTGCTTTGCTCTGGAGTTTCCCAAGCACCGCCTTCCAAGAGTACAGGCTGCACCATTTCTGTCTGACCTTTTCACGTGTGGGGTCTGGGATTCGAACTCAGGTCCATCTGCCCTTCTCCCTGTGCAAGACACTAAAGGTCTGCCAGGGAGAGCAGCTGCCTCTGTTCCAGACTAGAGATAATGCAGATGTGGGGTAAATGCTCCAAGAATGCAGCTAAGATAGGAAAAGATGACACTTACACTGCCTAGTGCTTCTGACTCTACTTGCTTTGGCATATCAAAGATTTTCTCACACCAAAGCCTATAAATCCCTCTGTGCTCTTGAGGTGGGCTGGAGTGTCTTACCGGAGACATCCAGCTCTGGGAGCAGAGGTAAACTCCTCTCCCTTACCCCGTAACCAGCCTTAGTCTCTCATTTTGTGGAGGGGATATCGCCCCAATATTAATCTCAGTAATGAAATGAATAATAATTATTGCAGTAGGAATCTGAAAAGGACCCTGTTCCTTGCTTGTAGACAGTTGTTTTCACATAAAGTGGGGGAGGGAAAGAGAGAATCTTCTGGTAGACTTGTCTGTGGGCGTGGCCTGTTCTGAGAGCCTCACTTTCCCGGCCCAATGCAGCTCTCACTATCTCCCTAGGCTTTGTGTCAAGTACTCTCGATCTTAGGGTTAGGGCTTCAACACATGAAGGAGAGTTCACCAAATCGTGTTATTCCTTAACCTCTCCATGTAGTCTCCATCAGTCATATGCATGAATAAAAGTGATGAATCAAGCAGAGAATAGTTTCCAGTTTAAGCTGTGGAAAATTCACATGCCAATTGGCAAATTTTATTTCAAGTCTTCTGGTAAGCTTTTTCCTCTTCTTTATCTCTTCAGTAGAGTTAATTATTGTTCAGTCAAGAATATATATATTCTTGGATATATATATATATATATATATATATATATATATATATATCCTCTTCTTCTTCCACTCCCCTCAAAAAAATAAGACTTAAATATTATGATATTGTTATAGAGTACTTCAAAATGTACCCAGGAATACTGTGCCTGGATCAGATGGAGCTCCATCATCATAACCTAAAATATCCATGACCTGAAAGTAAAGAGAAGCTACCTCAAGTGGATACATTGGAGCACCATTTTTCCAAATTTAAAACTAAGGACAAAATGACATCAGTCATCAAAAATATTCTACCATAGATAGATTCATATTAATATTTTAGGTTATGTATCACTATGAAACACTTCAGCTGTTGGGAAATGAAAGACAACTGTTGCTAGATTGATGTGAGAAATTGTTTTACCTCAGGCCAATTATTAGGAGTACAGGAAAAAAATTAAAATAAGACTGTGATTTTCATATAGAGAATTAATTTCCCATCAGGAAAGTCTGGATCTGACTGATATAAATTACTATGCTTATGATTTTTGACACATTGTACCATGAGCCTTGTTTCTTATCCATAAAATGAAGATAATAGTGGAAATATTCATTCTGCTTCTTGTATGTGACCAGGAAGATGTATTGCATACTAGATATTTTAGCAAGCATAAGTAAACCAAAACATTGTAATGGTCACTAACACAAGATTTCTTATTTTTTATTCTTTTAGAGTTTCATACATATATTTTTATAGCTTAATCCCCAATTCCATCCCCCCCACCTTTTCCTATTGCAACCCTTCTTCTTCTCTGCCAGTCTTTCTCCTGTTTTCATATCTTTCTGCAATATGAGGTCCACTGAGTTCCTATGGGTTGCCTTTGAGGACATGTGCCCGGGCACTTGCTGGAGCTCGGATCAAACATCAGTGGTGTACCATTGAGAAAAGCATCTCTTCCCCCAACCCATCAGCTTTAACCCTCATCAGTCTCTCAGGAAGGTATGGGGCAACCAGAGGAAAACTTTCGAGAGTTGATTTTCTCCTTCCATCTTGTGGATTCTTGAGATCTAACAAACAGTATATGACATTTGTTTTGTTACCTAATTTGTACCTTATATAACTGGAATCACAGAGAACAGATTTTTTTTTAAAGAAATGAGGAACAAATTTTTTAATTGTGTATTTTTATTTGTGTGTGTGTGTGTGTGTGTGTGTGTGTGTGTGTGTATCAGAGAGCACTGTGTTTCCCTGAGGAGGACCAAGGGTGATTTCCGGAATCATCCTGCATTGCTTCTCCTTTTTGCTTCACTCTGGGATTTCCCAGGCTCCACCTACCAGGGCTTAAAGTGCAGGATCCTGCAGTTTTCTGCCTGGCATTTTTACATGGATCCAACTCAGGACCTTTTACTTGTGAGGCAGTCTTAACTCTTGAGCCATCTCTCCAACTCAACAGAGAACATATTTTTAAAATTAATTTTATTTTTAAAATTTATTTTAGTTTTATAAGCATATTGAGTACTTACCCCTGCTTCCCTCCATTTCTCTTCTTTCCTATTCACCTCCCTTCCCCTCATCAATCCATTCCACTCCTTCCCACCCTCCTGCCGGACTGCTTCTGTGAATCCCAGGGTTCCCTCTGACTTGTCTGCTTTTGTGTTGCTTCAGGCCTCTGTGGAGAGCAATGTTTTTGTGTGCGTGCTTGTCTTGTTCATTTAATGCTTTAAAATATTGTATTTATTTGTTTATTAGAGAGAGGGGCGTTCACTGGCACACATGTGGAATCAGAGGATAACTTTCAGAAAACTAGGTCCTCTCCTTTCACATGTGGACTCTGGAGATCAAACTCAGGTCGCCAGAGTTACACCCATTTGCCTTCACCCCCTGAGTTACCTCACTAATCTCTTTGTTCATTTACTATGATGTTTAAGTGTCATTCACACTTCAATAGACATTTATAAGGTGATTATTCTGACTGGAGGGTCAATGTGCCAACTTTTATTTGCTCTGTCTAGTGTTGACAGGCATTTGATTAGTTTCCTTTTGGGAACTATTAGCAGTAGGGTTTCCAGGAACGTTCTAGCACGGTCTGTGCTTCACATATGCGCACAAGTGCTTTGCATATGTTCAGTTTAGCAAACTGTGCCAAACAGCTTTCCAACCAACTGCCATTCCGTTCAGCTAAGGGAGTGAGCTACGGAGACTACTTTTCTGTGGGCACTTGCCCTTCTCCTCCTGTGGGGTTCCACTCACTCGTTCTCACCCATCTCTAGTCAGATCTCATTGCACCCATTTTCCTGCATCTCCCTGCCAGCTATTGAGACTGGCCATCTTTCACTCATTACTGCTCACCTGAATGCTTTCTTTCATGCAATATCTGTCCAGGGTTTCACTGGTTTTTCCTTTTGATGGTTCTTTACTTAAAAACTTTACAGAGATTCTTTATGAAACTCTAGTAGCCCTTTCCACTTGCAGTTTTTCTGCTCATAGAAAATATTGCGCCTTTGATGAACATGGATTCCTTTTTTAAATTTTTTTTATTATTATTTATTCAACTGTGCGCATGTGCGTGTGTATGTGCACGCGCGCGCGTGTGTGTGTGCGTCTGTGTGTGTGTGTGTGTGTCTGTGTGTGTGTAGAACCACGGACGAATTCGCGAACCACCATGAACGCCTCCACCTCCTTCTGCCCCGGGATTCACAGGCTCCGCCCTACCAGGACCAGAAGGGCAGGCCGGCCCCGCTTCCGCCTGGCGTCTATATGTGGGATCTGGGATCGGAACTCAGGACCTTCCGCCTGCAAGGCAGAGGCTTAACCCCTGAGCCACCTCTCCAGCCCGAACATGGATTCTTATTGTAAAATATTGAAGTTTATCAGCTTTTCTTTTATACTTAGTGTTTTTAATAGCTCTCTACTTAGTTCATAGTCATGAAGATATTAGTGGTTGGAAATTAGTGTCAACCATAAAAATCGTATGAAGGAAAAAGACATTCACTGGGTATCAAATGCAAGGATCGTAAAGAGAAAATATATTTGTTCCTCCATTCTTACTCATTCAGTCATGTATCCTGTCAGATGTTTTAGAGTGAAATAATAGGTTTGTTTATTTCTCCTTCTTGTTCATCTGGGGCTTATCGGCAGTGATAAGCCTATCTCCTCCCAACCCCTGGGTGAAAAAAGGATATGTCCTTTTACTCAGTTTACAAGTCATAACTTGCAATGGGATGGCATGAATGACTCTAAGGTTGGAATAAAGAGATGAACAGGAAATATGGATTGTGGTTTGCGACTTAAGCATGTTGCTGTGTGCCTTGGGCAGGCTGCCTGTGTTTATAGACTGGTGAATACTGATGCCAGTATCTTTTGCTTTATTTTCATCTTTAGACATTTTGATTAATAGCAAAGTGAGGACAATGGCCACTTGGCGTGTAAGAGCTTCTTTTTTTCCCTCTAAGTGTCAAGTACTTTGTGTGTATATGTTTGTTCATGGTGTATGTGTGAGTGGTGCATGCATGTGTATATATGAAATATGTGTGAGTGGTACATGCTTGTGTATGTGAGCGTTGCATATATATATGTATGTATATGTATATGTGTATATATATATATATATATATATATATATATATATATATATGAACATGTGTGTGTGTGTTCATGCATTTATAGAGGCCCGAGGAGGATGGTGGGTATTCTGGTCAATCATTTTCCACATTGTTGTTTTGAGACAAGGTTTTTCATTGAAACTGGAGCTAGACTGGTGACTAGCAAGTCCTAGGGTTCTGGTGTTGGGCTCTTCAAAGCACTTTTATATGGCTACTAGAATTTGTACTGGAATTTTGAACAAGTACTTATGCACTCATGCTTATGCAGCAAGTACTGTTACTCAAAGAGCCATCTCTCCAGCTCCTGCATGTTACATATTCCTGATTATCAGACTAAACATCTTCTTCACTACTATGGCCCAGGAAAACTAGTATTTTGCCTCAAGAATAGACTTAGATTAGGTGATAAGCTCAATATTTTTGTGCTCATGGAAAGCCGCTATTAAAAGCACCTGAAATTGATTCAGAATACCTGTGGCTAATGAAAGGCACTTATAAAGGTGGGGTGGGGGCTGGAGAGATGGTTCACTGGTTAAAGTGCTTGTTCAGCAAGCAAGAGTTTGGCTCCCTAGCCCTATGTAAAAATGCCCAGTGTGTGTGGCTGCCCATCCCTGGAAGGTGAAGTCTGAGAGTCAACAGAGCAAGCTAGCTAGCTAGATTTAGCCCTAATCCATGCTCTGAGTTCAATTTAGAGAACAAGACTCACAAGAATAAGGTGAAAGGCATAGAACTAAGCCAGCCTAATCTCCCCCCTTCCTGAAGCTCAGGGACATTTGCAGAAGAGGGGGCACTAAAATTGTAAGAGCAAAAGGATGGGGGGAGCAATGATTTGAAGAGTCTCCACACTAGATAGGGCTGAAGCAATCATAATAGGACTTTGCATGCCCTGCGCCATGTCCGTCACACTATTGACCTCACAAAGTCTAACATCGGCTAAAGGCACCAAGATCCTTGGAGGCAAGGGATTGATGGCCACAGTAGTGTTCCTATGCTTAAGGGGAACACGAGAAAGGGTTCAGGGAAATGCCACTGGGTCCTTTTACGTCATTGGAAAGGAGGACCAAGAGGAGAGTTAGGCATACACAATAAAGAACTCTCTGGGAATTGGGGGGGAGGCACTGGGAGATGGGGAGGGAGGGAGGGGGAGCAGAGGGTTCGGGGGGAGGAAGAGGGGGAGAGGGAACTGGTCTACCTATTAAGTTTGTATGAGCGGAAATAATGATAAAAAATGTTAAAAAAAAAGAATAAGGTGAAAGGGTGATCCAGAATGATTCATGATATCATTTTGGGGCACACACACACACACACACACACACACACAAGTACCCTTGTGAACGCATACTTGCACACATGTATGTGCCCATCCACATATAAATGTGCACATACATATGCACACACCACATATACATACATATACATGAAAAGAAAATAAGGCACTTGCATGATGAAGACGAGATAGGTAGTTTCTTTCAATAAATGAGAACTAGGCCTTAGTGCCTTTTCTACAAGGCATCTTAGAGAGATAACTCTAAATAACATGACTTAGAAATTGCAGCCACCTTCTGATCGCAGAGGAAAGTTAGAGTGTCTTCAAATGTCTATAAATTTAAAGCAGTTCATTGATTGCTTTTTCTCTATTGTGATTATATATGGCAGCAGCAAACATTAAAATTCATAACTGAAGTATTACATTGTAGAGGGTGTAAGCAGTAGATCACTGTAGCATTTACTCTCTCTGCTACTGTGAGACACCACTCAAACTCAAGTAACTTAAAGGGAGAAAGAGAGCTTTATCTGGTTTATGGTTCCAGAGAAGAGACACAGTCCTTCATGATGGAAAAGGCATGACTGACTGGTCAGTAGAGGCTGGAGGCAGCTTAAGTCTCTTCCACGATGGAGATTGAGAGCTGCCAGCTGCAAGAACAGGCCATCTAACTGAAGCTGAGTGGACTAACCAACCCCAAGGCCCACCCCCTGTGACTGCCTTCTTTAAGTGAGGCTCCACCCCCTAAAGGTACCATGACCTTCCCAAAAAACTAAAGATTTAAACACCTAAGCCTGTGAGTGGCAACTCACATTTCAAATCATGACAATCACTGAAGATCAACCTTATAGAACATTCTTTGTGTTAAGAAATACAATAAGGTGAAATAACTAAGTGCATTTGGTGCTTGAACAAATTTTTAAAAGTTAGTTCTTAATAAATTTTCTGGGTATAAACTTTCAATGGATCCCTGAAAGTCTGCAGTCAAAACCTGCTTCCACCTCCCTAAAGCAATAGAGGCTCAAAGACAGTTTGACGATTAACAGTGGGGAATTGTTGCACCGATGATGGAAACATATTCCTGAGGGTCTTCTAGATCTTCTTCAAAAGAAACTGTGTGTGTGTGTATGTTTGGTGTATATGTGAGTAGTGCATGCATGTGTGTGTGTGTATGTATGTTTGGTGTATATGTGAGTAGTGCATGCATGTGTGTGTATGTGTGTGTGTTTGGTGTATATGTGAGTAGTGCATGCATGGTGTGTGCGTAGTACATGTTGAGTGGTGTATGCACATATGTGTGTGTTTGGCGTATGCATGAGTGGTGCATGCATGTGTGTATGTGTGTTCATCATCTCTAAAAGCCCAAGACAACTGAAGGCTGAGTGCTGGACACATCTGTGAAGAACTTCTGGTTAAGGCAAACCCTGAGCAACCCTCCAGGAGATTGTCTGATGCAGGAAGACTTGGTTCACAGTGGGCGGGGCCATTCCCTGGACAGGTAGACAGGAAGAAAGAGGATGGTTCAGTAAGTTGGCATACTTTGGCATATTTTGTTGGTTTTGCTGTCTGACAAGTGAAGTTTGCTCCTCTCTCTGCAATCCTTATGAATATGTTATGGTCAGTTCCCTCAGCTCCTGGCGTTCGTGTGAATTCTCCTGCCAAACTAGACTAAGAATTGTAACCAAGAACCATAAGAAAGAATAAAATTGGGCTGGAGAGGTGGCTCAGGGGTTAAGCCTCCGCCTTGCAGGCGGAAGGTCCCGAGTTCGGATCCCAGATCCCACGTATAGACGCCAGGCAGAAGCAGGGGCGGCCTGCGCTTCTGGTCCTGGTAGGGCGGAGCCTGTGAATCCCGGGGCAAAGTAAACAAGGAGGAGGTGGAGGCGGTCCATGGTGGTTCGCGAATTCGTCCGTGGTTCTACATATACACAGACACACACACAACACACACAGACACACACGCGCACACACATACACACGCACATGCGCACAGTTGAATAATAAATAATAATAAAAAAAGATAGAAGTAATTATTTAAAAAAAAAAAGAAAGAATAAAATTATCTTATTCTCCCTAAGATCTTTAGTTAAATTCATTTGCAATGCAGAGTAATTGAAACAGTATCTGTTTTGGTTTCTTTTCCTTTGCCTTGATAAAACGCTTCATTCTCCATTCAATTCCACCTTCAGTTGAAAGGCCATCTCACGGAAGGCTGGATGGAAAAATATCCAACATCCAATCTTTATGTTTCTTAGGACCACCATACCTTTGACATCAGCAGTTCTCTCTTATGTGTGGGTTCTCTGCTTCTGTTTTAAGAATTCTCAAGCATATTTCACTGAGTGTAGGAAGTATGATTGAAGAAAGAACATAGGAGTGGTGGGGCATGACACACACACATACACATGTGCTTTTAATAACTTTTGTGTTCCCTTAGTAATTGGCTAGTTTCTTGAAGTCTTTCTTTAATCTATGCATTTCTCATGTATCTTAGCTTGATGATTTGCATACTGAACATGATGAATCGAGAGGAATGGATTGTGCTTCTGCTAGACACGCAGCAGTGCTTAGAGATGGGATTAAATCCTTGTTTCTGAAGCTTTATTGCTTGGGAGACTCCTGCCTGTGTCATTGAACAGCTAGAAGTCATTGCTTTTTCCTGCCTACGGATTTCTTCATGAGGAAAATGTAAATAAAAATGCCATCTCTCTCATAGACTGTGTGTCTCAGCTGAGCTAACGCAGGCAAAGAAGACCCATTGTCTACTTTAGATACATCGTAAGAAAGGTACTAGCTTTTCAAAAAGTTACATTTGTACTATATAGTTTTTGCAGAATAGTCTTATATGTAACAACTCACGTGAGTCTTATGTGAATTGTTTAAATCTTTATTAGATTTTGCAGGTGCAAGGACCAGGTCTTAAGAGGACAGGATTCAGAATGACTTGCACAGTCTTCAAAACATTAGTCTTATTGCCACCCTAACTACTTTATCATCATTCTGCTGTAAGAGAAAAGGGAAGAGAAGTCAAAGCATTGGCCTATGAGATCATACTGGGGATTCCCAAGGCTTGAACCCTTCCCATAGACTGTCTCTCTGACCAGATAGAGAAACAGCAGCTGAGACATGGATTATGTGGGAGGAAACCCAGGTCCATACTTCCTGTTGAGACACTGGATGCAAGAATAATGGTGGTTCTCTGGTAAAGAATGAGGCTTCCCACCTCTAACCAGTAAACCAATAATGATGAAAGGCAAGTTGTTACTTAGTATCTCATTCCTGAAGTACAAGAAAAAGGAAAGATTAATTTCTCGAAACAACAGTTCATGCTTCTGAGGTTGTACTATCAAAGTCTTCTCTTTCTATCCCAGTGTGTGCTTTCTGTACACAATGTCTATCCTGAGTTTTTTAAAAAAAAAACATTTTTATTTATTTTGTTCATTTTGTGTGTGTGTGTGTGTGTGTGTGTGTGTGTGTGTGTGTGTATGTGTGTGTGTGTCAAAGGGCACTGTATGAGCCCATGGAAGTCCAAAGGTAGTTTCAGGAATCATCCTGGATTGCTCTACCTACTATTTGAGCTGTTGTAGGGTTTTCTAGGCTCTGCCCTCCAGGATCAGAAGTGCAGGTTGCCACCATTTCCACTTGGCATGAGATCAGGAATCCAAACTGGGGTCCTTCCACTTTCAAAGCAGAGACTTAATCCCTGAACCATCTCTCCAGCCCCTAATTTGGGGCTCTAAATTAAGCAGATATTCATTAAATAAACAGCTGATGAATGAACGGACCCTCATTATTTGATTTCCTTTTAGTATGTTCACCAATATCAAAATTTAAAATTAGAAGTCAAAATTTAGTTGCAGTATTATCTATTAGATTAAGGTAGGACTAATAATAACTCTTCTAATATTATTAGAAAATAATATTTTCTAAATATAAAAATATGTTCCTAACAACATTAAAAATTTTACTTCTCCACACAATCCTGATCCCTTTACTTTTATTTCTTGTGGCGCTTACTTTTCTTTTTAATTTTTTTTTTTATTTTTCTACTCTTCCAAGCATTGGAGCTGACTTTTCATCATGCTCATTATTGACTGACTACTCACTATTACAGGTATATTCCCTTAAGATTAGGGCTTTGTCTGTTTTGGTCACTGACTTATCTCAAGATCCTAAAGCAGTTTCTGTTAAGTATTTGTCCAACAACTTTTCAAAATGATAATGGCATCTATCGTGTCAAGACAATATGAATCGTGTCATATACAGGAATAGTTAATGAATGGAATGTCAATATATGAACATGAATGCTTTCATTGGTACAAAGTGCTTACGTGGATGAACCAGTGGTGCAATGAATAGAGTCTGACTGTAGATAAAGTGCTTTGGAAATAAATATGCACTGATTATTGCCAACTTAATGATTTGATTTTGTAATTGAAATGAACACATACTAGGTAGAAATACTTCTCTAAATACTGAATTTTTGAATTTTGCTCTTTTCTCAGATAAGTGGCAAATGAGACTATTCTTGTAATAGTGGACAGTAGTAACATTACATGAAACACTAAATATTTGACCTATATCTTACTTACGATGTATTTATGATGTATGTTTAAGTCAAGGAACATCTGTGCTATCATCTATGGATCTTTCTATGTTCCTATCTAGACTCTATTATTTAGGTATCATTTATCTGTCAGTTATCCATCCATCCATCCATTCATCCATCCATCCATCCATCCATTCATCCATCCATCATCTATCTTCATCATCATCTAACTTCAGTCTACCTAAACTATGATCTAGTTGTCACTCTATTATCTATCATCTACCTATCTTCTTCATCATTATCTATCTATCTATCTATCTATCATCTGTCTGCTTGCCTATCTATCTATCTATCTATCTATCTATCTATCTATCTATCTATCATCTGTCCATCCAATTCTGAACAAATTGTCCATGTTTTACCTGCTCAAAGAATGCCCTTGCTTCCCTGAGGCCCCACTCTTTGCAGTTGATGTGCTCTGGGTATGTGAGTCAACTCTGCAAGTCTTTGCCCAGCCTGACACAGGTTTCTCCCTTCTTCCCATGCTCTAGGATGCAACTGACAATCTAGAAGTCTGAGGGTCTGCACATCTGGCCCACATATGTGTATTGGCCTTGACAGAGGTTTGAAAATGATGCCAATTTTCAATATCAAAAAATCTGCAAAATTCTCATAAATATCCAAATTTCCTTCCACATTCTCTTACAAAACCTCAAAGTAGCTGTCACTATGGGCTGGCATTCCATAGCACCTTGGTAGGTTGGGGCTGAGCAAAAAGTGGCCCATTAGATACCCATAAAACTCTGCCTTCCTGACCACTAGGGTCTACTGGGCTTGGGTCACCCTGTTACTTCCTAGCTGAGGCCCAGGAAGACTGAGTTTGCAGCCCTTGCGTTGAGAGCGCCCTCTCCTCACCTCACTCAACTAGGGATCTGGTCCTGGAGCCAGTTTCTGGGAGGAGGTGACTAGGTAACAGTGCTCTATTCATGTGAACTGACAATAGACCGATTACAATACCATTGTTTACAACCAAGATCCACTTGTGCGTGAACAGAGGTGATAGTGAGACTGAAGGTGTGTCTGCAATTCTTCTTGGCTGCCTCCTTGCTAGGTGTTTATTAGCTAAGCAATCTCAAACACAGAGCTATTTCTCTTTGAGGGAAAACATGACATTAGGGAACAATAGCGCTGCGGGCCAAAAATTACCTTCCTGAGGATTATGAAAAACAAGCCTGCTGCTTGAACGTGTCTTATTTATGTATTAGGCAAGTGTGCCTTTTATGCTTAAAATAATCCACCCCGTATGTCTGGGTAAAAAGGTACCACAGACTCGCCAGTCTATTATCACAAAGAGAGATCATCCGGTACTTGAAGTAATGAGATGAAACCAGTGAACTTGTTCAGAGCTAAATGAAAGCATATCAAAAGAAAGCAGGATCCTAGCCTTAGAGGACGCAAGGTAGCTTTTACTTTGCCTTCTCCCTCCCTCATGATGTGAATAAATCACTCTTGCTTATTTCTCAAGTCTTTTCTTTGTTCCTCCCTCTGTTTCTGTTGATAAGACTGTGTCATGGGAATTAATCTGTGTCAAGTGGTGTTTGCAGGGAAGCATGGGAATCAGTATAAGTTTCATTTCATTGGGTGGTTAATTAAAGCATTGCCACTGATATCTTCAGAGTAGCTGATTTTATTTTGCTTGTGTATGTGTGTGTGTATGTGTACCAAAGGGCACTTGTGTGTGTGTGCCTGTGGAAGCCTAAAAGTGACACCAGGAATCTCATGAACTGCTCTACCTCTTCAATGCTTTGCCCTGGGGTTTCCCAAGCCCTGCCTTTCAAGGCCGGAAGTGCAGAACCCAGTCGTTGACTGACAGGCATTTTTTAACCTGTGATCTGGGGATCCAAACTCAGGTCCTTTTGCTCAAGAGGCAAAACATTTAACCCCCGATTTTCCTCCCAAATCAAGAGTAGTCCGTTTTAAACAAAAGAGGAAAACTAGTGGCTGGGGACATTGGGCAGAAAGTAAAGAACACGCAGTCAGGTTGCTCGGGCTGTCTGCAGGGCGGGGTGTGAGGATCCCTGGGCTTCCAAGCTGGGGACTGTGCTATAGTGTGTTCCTGAAGGAGGTGTCCCAAGCCAGTGTTAAAGGAAGCTGAGAATTTTAGCAGTGAGGAGGGATTATGATCTGGTGGTTGTGAAGACTCGAAAGAGACGTTGGTCAGCAGGTGATCAGAGCAGCCGGACGAGAGGTGAGAGGCTCAGGAAGACTGGATGATGGTCACAGTTAGGCTGGTCTTTGGGCCTAAGCTGAGAAGTTGGGTAAACAAGGCTTTAGACCTTGCACAAGAAGAATAAACACAATCAGGAAACTGATTACATGGAGCACTATGATGGAGAAGATGGAAAGTTCTGGATTCCCACATGAACCCAAGAGACATATTGATCTCCAGGGAATCATAGTTGCAAAATGAGGTGGCGGCTGTGCATTGTTTCATTACTGGTGTTTGTCCCAGAGGGGTGAGGATGTGGCTGGGGCTTGCAGGCAACAACACTGGTAAGGACACCTAAATGCGCTCGTGCACACACAAACACACGTGTGCACACACATGCACGCACACACATATGCATGCACACACAAAAATACTCTCACACATATATGTACATGCAAGCACACACAAACATAAACACATAAACATACACAGACACTTATACATATGTACATACACTGACACATGAATCATATTTCAGAAAGACACATCCAAAATATCTACAGTGAGAGTGATCACATTTTTTAAAAATTTTTTTATTATTATTTATTCAACTGTGTGCACGCGCGCGCGTGTTTGTGTGTGTGTGTGTGTCTGTGTATGTGTAGAACCACGGACGAATTCGCGAACCACCATGGACGCCTCCACCTCCTTCTGCCCCGGGATTCACAGGCTCTGCTCTACCAGGACCAGAAGCGCAGGCCGCCCCGCTTCCGCCTGGCGTCTATATGTGGGATCTGGGATCCGAACTCAGGACCTTCCGCCTGCAAGGCGGAGGCTTAACTCCTGAACCACCTCTCCAGCCCAAGAGTGATCACATTTTGAAACTTAACTTTTGTCCCTTTTTAAATCATAAAAATAAAGCTGCTGTGAAATTTTTGTAATTTTTTGGTAATATTCTTATGCTTTGTGACAGTATATGATTCACTTTACTTGGGTATAGAGTTAAAGCAGGTTTTAAGGTAGCCCTTATTTAAAAAAGGAAGGAGGAAGATTCTAATAACCTAATCAGAAGCACACTATCACCGTCAAACGCTCTTTTTGACCTTGTAGGGCAGCATGAGAATAATAAACATAAAAGAAGAGAGTTGGTGCATAAAAAATTCTTTTCTGAGTGTGTTTCCAGAGTGGCCTTGAAGTCAAATTGGGGATTAGCTGAATGCTGCTATAATAGGAGAGCTCTGAAACTTGGATTTTATTAATTTTACTACTTTATCAATGAGCACTTCAGTCTCTACTTTCAAGGAATGTACATTTTTATCCCTTCATTTTGAATATCTTATATTAACTGTTAAATATTTAATTTATAGCAATGAAGAAATGAAGCTTTTAAGTATTTCTATGAAAGAAAGAGAGAGAATACTAGTGTGAAGATGTCAGAAGACAGCTTTCAGGATAGAGCTTCTGTGTCCACATTTGCATGTAGTTGCCATTAATCTTGTTGGCCCTGAAGGATTTTTTTTTTAAAACATAACATTTATTTAGATAACCCTCAAGCTTTCAAACAACCTATACAATATTAGTTCTTAAGCAATGTTCTGCTTAAATCTAAAGCATTAAATCATGCTTCATGCACACAATACTCCCGTTCATCTGTCCATATGGAGAACAATGCCTTGAAGTTCTTTTTAAACCTCAATGATACAATCATTTAGTTTTCAGCATATATGAGGCTAAGTTTATCAACTTATTTGTAATCTAAAGGCAGCAAAGTGCAAAAGCTATATCCCTTGAGGTCTTCAATTACTAGAGTTCCCTCTATTTTCACTCTTATTAGCATTATAGTGTTCAATTATAGAAATGGCAGTAATAGCTCATGATCGTGACTTTCCACGCAATGTAGGGTTGTGGATGGTTTTAGCATAGCACAGTGTCTCAGAGGTTGCTCACTGTCAAGGTTACAGCTTATTTTATCATTCCCTTCATGTGTCCAGAGACAGGATGATGGATGGATCCCACAGGTAACATCTTCAAAGGGACAGAAGTCTTTTGATAACTCCATATAACCTGAGCCGGGAATATCAAATGAGTTTCTATAGGAAGTGCTTAGAGTAAAAAGATATAACCCAGAATAACCCAGGGACCAGTGTGAGCACTTTAAACCCTAAGCAGCCCAGGGGTTTTTCACTGACGATGCATGGCCACCCCTGACTTCAGGTCACACCCAGGAAGCCCTGATGGGAGAAGCATCTTACAGTCACGGGGCCCCCACCCCAGATCCACCTAAGTGCTCTGGAGTACAGAACAAACATGGCTATTCCCAAAAATTAATTAACTTTTATGCCAATGTTTAATATATTTTTATTTATATAAATATAAATAAATTATAAATTATATAAATTTATTTTATAAAAATAAAATATATTTATTATATATTTTATTTATTTATTTATTTGAGTGTGTGCGTGTGTATGTGTGTATATGTGTGTGTGTGTTTCAGAGGGCACTGTGTGTCCTATGGAGGACCAAGGGTGACTTTGGAAATCATTCCAGATTACTTCTACCTCACTGTTGTTTTCCTCTAGGATTTTACAGGCTCCACCCACCAGGACCATAAGTGCAGGCTGCTGGCATTTTTACATGGGATCTGGGATCCGAATTCAGGACTTTCTATTTGCAAGGCAGAATCTTAACCTCTGAACCATCTCTCCAGTTCTAGTCATAGTTAAGGAAACAAATCAATAGAGAAAAGCAGCCAATGAACCTATAGGTGGGAAGATAATGCACCAAACTGCTCTGTAGATAGCTGTTATTATATCCATAGATTGGAAGAACATCCAGCCTAGAAGTCTTATTCTACAACAGAAGTCGAGGATCTCAACACCCTGACAGGATGCAGCCTAGAGCAGTGGACGAGCAGTGAAGTGGACAGTAATGACCAGTCATAAGGCAGAGTACCAGTGACTCAGCAAAAGCTCACCCAGAATTGGGCCAATTTAATCTCTCCCCATCACAAGGTTTTGGGAACCTCGAAGAAGAGGGGGCAGTGAGATTGTAAGATGGGAAGGTTCACCACTGGGAAAGACATTCCACTCAAGGCAGGACTGCTGCGTCTAGGAACTCACAAGAGAGAGACTTGTCCTTACTAGAACTGCATAATGACTGACATACCACATGTATGTCAGAGTACCTAGGAATTTAAGAAATTAGGAATTTAAGAAAGATAAGAACATACAGTGAAATCCTTGGAGACTAGAGCAGGATGAGTGAAGGAAAATGGCCTAGCAGTGGGGTGACCCAAAGAGAAGCAACTTAGTATGCTACAGAGCCTGAACTCCCACAAGAATAGACAAACCAGAGGGAACCCCGGGGTCCATAGAAGCAGACAGGCAGGAGGGTGGGAGGGAGTGGGAACTACTGATGAAGGGAAGAGAAGGAATGGGAGGGAAGGGGGATGGAGGGAAGCAGGGATGAGTACTCAATATGCTTGTAAAAGTAGAAAAATAAAGTAAAAAATAAAAAAAAAGCTTCCTTTTTTTTAATGGAAACTGCAGGAAGCAAGACAGTATTGATTTCAGGACAGAAACCTCAGTGAAAGCATTAATTAACAACCAAGATCATACTTTGTTTCATAAAATATGAATTTCTATCCTACATGGTATTCAGTTCTGACATCTGAGATGCAGATGTACATTTGAACTTGGCTCTAGCGAGTCTAACGGTTCTGGGACCGTTAAGATGCCATATGCACTTCTGTGAGCATTTTTGTGGTCGTTCCTGAGACGTCAGTCATTCCACAAAGGGATGCCAGGGTCATCTGCCTTTTATAGCCATAGCGTCCATCACTTAGAGAATAGGGGTATGAGTGATGCTAGGAAGGAGGTAAGAGCAAGCGAGGAGGAAAGATGGGATAGTACTTTGTGTTCCCGCCATTTGTGTGCATATTAGCCTGGCTTTTACAGTCCTGTTTTGAGGGCAAAATGTTCTCTTTATTTCTTTTTAACATAGAAAACCAAGGACCAGGAAGCATTAGTAAGTGTGTGTGTGTGTGTGTGTGTGTGTGTGTGTCTATGGATTTTCAAATTTGGTGTCTTTTCAACCCACACAGTATCAAATAAAAAACCCTCTCGAGTTAATCTTTTCAAACAGTCAGCAGGGAGTTTGCTGTGAGCTGTTACAGGGTTGACTTGGTTGCTGAAGAAAAACAACGCCATAATGTAACTGATGAAAAGTGCGGTTGTTTCAAGCACCTGCCTAGTCAGTAGAGGTTCAGGTACCTTCAGACTTACTGGAGGAAGCAGAGACAGAAGAGAGTGTGCCAAATTGCTTAAGCCTATTTAGAGTCTAAAATACAACTTGTCATTTAGAAGGGAGCACACACATTGCTTTCTGGAAGGTATGCTTTCCGTCTGTTGACTTTCTTGGTTTCTATACCTATCTCCATTTCTTCCATGTACCTGGGAGTTAGTGTGGTCCTGCTGACTGACTTGTTTCCACAGAGCTTCACATGCCCCAAGACTTAGAACAAGCTGTGTTATTATCACATTCATGTTCCTGTTTTGTCTTCCTAATAAGATTTTAACCTTTGCTAAAATTTCAGCTACTTAAAAAAGTCCATCTCTTGTAACTCCTGAATCCCAACACTGTCCCTCTCCTAGTATCTAGTATCTAGCACTGAGCATATTCTAAGTATAGACTTCAATTGATCGACTGACTAACATTGGGTTAAATACTTTGCATAATGAATTTTTGGAGCATTTTTATTGGACATCCTACAACACATACTATTAAATTTTAATTGGATGTCAAAAGGTATGTAGTGATTTTTTTAAAAAACGTTATGACCTTTATTTTTACTGCTCTAAGATTCCTCTTACAAAATGAATTTTATACCCTTTTCTAATTTGTCATTTTTTGACATCTGTAATTCTTGAATTTTTTTTCTCATGAAATTTCTCAACAGGAAAAAAGGAAAATCAAAGAAAAGAGCAAAAGCATGGAGGAGGATGGAAGTAATATTGTTTCTTTGAAAACAGGCTTGGTCCTGCTATCCCATCCCCTGTCCTTATCCAGTCTCAACTCCAGGTCCTTTGCCTCGCTTGACATTCCAGGCCTCCTCCACCTAAGCACAAGGCTGCAGTTGAGCGAGTGGATGTTGTGGTATCGGTCACCAATGCCCCTTTTGGTCCGAGTGAGTCATTGTAGTTCCTGGTAGTCTAGTCAAACACGGCCTTATGGCCTTATTTGGCATTGCTCTGTAAGATTCTTTCAATGATTCAAGTCCTCTGAATTTCTATGAGTCTTCTCTAACCTATTCAAAACCTCAGAAGAGATTCTGGTCCGTCACGCCGAGTAACCGTGTCTGCATCACAAACATACACCCTGCCACAGCAGAAAGAGAAGGCTGGAGGCTGGGCAGATGACTCAGTGGGTAACTTGCTTACTGCACATGAAGAGAACATGAGTTTGATTCTCCGGAATCCATGTAAAAAAGCCAGATGTGGCTTGAGCATCTGTAGCCAAAATGGCAAGCTCCACGTTCAGTAAGAGACCCTATCTCAAAAAATCAGGCAAAGATCGATAGAGAAAAACCTGCCAATGCTGCTATCTAGCCTGTACATGTGCACGTGTGGGTGCTCTCATACATGCACAGACACACATATGCACATATAGCACACCCACCAAAAAAAGGAAAATTGCTGTATTTGACTCAACAAATTATGAAACTAAGGGATTATACATTGCAGTGTGTTCACAGAGAACTGTGTGCCATTTTTTTTTTAAATTTTGTGTATTTGTCTGTGTGTGTATCAGAGTGTATTGCTGTGTGCCTATGGAGACCCAAGGGTGACTTTGGGAATCACCCTGGGTTGTATTACCTCCTCTGTGCTTTGCTCTAAAGCTTTCCAGACTCCTCCTTCCAGGATCAGAAGTACAGGCTGCTCCCATTTCCACCTACCTTTTTTTTTTTTTTTTTACATGAGATCCAAAATCTGAACTCAAGACCTTTTGCTTGTGAGGCTTCACTACTGAGCCATCCACATATGGCAATTTTAATGTTATACAAAACTTTTTTTTGCAGTGTTCCAATGTTCTTTTGCATGTAGGGCTATGGACAGATCATTTAATTTTGTTCTTTACAGACTTCTTCTATCCATATAAATGATGAAGGACAAAAAGAAAGAAGGTGTCACCAGGGAGACAGAGGGTACAGATGGAAGAGACATTCCAGCACCAAGACTAACAGAGTGGACGAAGCATGCTCATCTCCAGTGAGAAGAGGGCAGGGGCAAGACTGAAACACAGACTTTACCCTGCCTTCTCGAATACTGTGATATTTTCAGACAGGTGGCTGGTCAGAGGCAGGAATGCTAAGGCAGTGTCTGCTATTGATGCACACCTAAACACATGCTCTGTCTCCTTACCTCAATCTAAAAGCACTCTAGAGTCCCCACTAAAAGGACAAATTCTCAGAAAGGATAATCCATTCCCTTCTCATTATTGGTAAGTGTTCCCTTCTGGTCTGTTCCATTATGGTCTTTGGTCATATTTATCTCCAGTTTTTTGCAATATATGTCTTCCAAAAATTTAAAGTCATGAATAGCATTTAATATGTATTAAGTCACATATAATATAGTTTATTTATTGTAACTGGAAAGTAGTGGGCAAAGTAAAACTCCTTGTTCCCATAAGTCTGGTTGTGAGTTTATTAGCCACACACAGAGTAACTGCGACACAGTCGAAGTGCATTTTTTTCTTTCCTTTTAGTGGAAAAAACTGCAATGATAAGTCAATACTTAGTGTTTGGAAGTTTTGGTGCACTTTGTTGGTTGATGTGTGCCTAGTCCATAGAGCAACTCTAATGGTTCAAACCAACAAATGGACTAACCAACAGAAAAAAAAAAAACTTTCAAGATAAACTATGCTGTCTACTCTCGTGAATTTCTTGGTTCATTTGTTGAAATGCATCTTGGAAATTGCATAAAAGCACGGACAGTGGTATTTGAAAAGATTGCCATTTTGCCCTGAAATATGGACTGATGATTTGACTATAGAATTTTAGTTTAAGATTTTTTTTTAGGAATTTGAAGATAGTGTTTTATTTTTCATCATCACTCTTCCATGTGCAATTTTTCATTTACTATTTTGTTTTTTTTGAGAAATAATATCACTATACAGCTCATCCTGGCCTGAAGAATGGGATATATAGAGTCATAAATTGGCCTTTACTGGTCCTCCCTTCCTCCTCCTCCTCCACTTCCAGAGTTCTGGGGTGACAGGCCCATGGGACTAAGCCATCTCTACTTCCAAACTGAATCCCCAACTGGTAGTGCTAGGATTTTTTTCATATCCGTGGATGATCATACAGAGTATGTATCTAAATTTATATTTTAAATTCTTCTATGCTTTCACTTCATGGGCTTGGCTATTTGAATATTGATGGGTCATTCCTGTTTTAAGACTTAGGTCTGTAGCTCAGGGAAATTTTCTTTTTTTATCTAATTTTATGTTATTCTTGTTTCTACTTTTCTTCTTCTTGCTGTGCAAGGTCCGTGCAATCTCTTTAATGAGTGCATTTTACACCTTCTAATATCTCTCACAGCTTCCATTGCTTCAACTTTGCTTTTTTGTGTCATTGCCTTGACTGACCTTTCGCTCACCTCCTTGACCTTTGTGGGTAATTTATTGTAAAAGCTGATCATTACCATTTTGCCTCAACACATTTTAAATGTTTCTTTGTTCTTAGCTCATTTTCTTTATCATAGCTGTTTCTTTTATTTTTAAAAATAGCATTCCCGAAAGGCCTCTGTAGACACTTACTCAGATATTTTAAGCATCACTATTTTGATATCACTGTTTAGTTGCTTGCTTGGTGGCTCACTGTCAATGGTTTGAGTTTCGCTTTCATTTCCTCGCAATCCTCTGTGATGTGTCATTTGGTATAGGTAACTGGTGAGCGATTCTCCTGACATTCTGTCAGATAGGTTTTTGATAGCACTTTGATTGCATCTTACCATTATACAAAATACAGAAACAATACTGAGATAGAAATATCATATGTCACTTAGAGACAATAGCTGTTAGTATAGAGGTGATCACAGTGAACATTTTTATTTTCTTCTTTACATTTATATACATGTGTACACACATGCACTTACACACACTGAGACACATACACATTTTGCCTACCTCTTCCTACTTTAAGACACACCAGCAAGTACTGGGAAAGATGAAGCCAGTGTGCTTATGTAAGAGTAGCAGGAAAAGACAGAGCTAAAATAAGCACATAGATTAGTGTCAACTGCAAATTACTGTAAGTGCCATGAAGAAAAATACATAGTTCCTTCCTTTCACACACAAAGTCACCAAAGAATATCAAGGTAAGATGATGGAGGAGGCTTTCTCGAGAGCACTGAGATTATGTCCTGAGAGGACTTGCCCACGTAAAGATTGGGTTGGGGTGAGGGAAAACCACTTGAGACCTAAGAAATAGAGAAAAACTCCTGTGACAGAGAAAATATTTGGTTTCAAAGCAAGAGAAAGACACCAAAGTGCAGGTGTGCAAGAAGGAAGGTGAGAATGGGATTACTGACCCGGAGAGGTGATCAGGAACAAGGCTGAGCTTGGGTCTGCAGGCTTCAACTGGGATTTTATCTTCATCTAAGAGGCAATGCAGGACTCTAACAGGGAGCTTAGCATACCTTGGCTTAAGTTATGAAAAGAAAACTGGATAACCAAGAGACAGAGTGGGCATGGGAACACAAGTCAGGGACTGGTGCAGGTAAGAGCCCATGGGGGCTGTGTTGCCTCATCAGGTGAAGACACATGGGGGCTGCTGCAATCACACAGTTCTCCTGGTTGCTCGATCTGGCGCAGTGACATGGGGAGTGGTTTCTGACAAACATGACTTTCTGGATGGCAGGTTTCCTGCCCAGCAGGAGCCAATCCTAAGGGTTTAGGTTTGGGGTGGTCTTGAGTTAACAGTTGACCACTTTGTTATTTTCAGAGCCCTGTGATCATCAAGGGAAGATTACGACTGTTTTTGTATTAAAAAAAAGTCACCATCTTCACTTGACAATATAAATGAGAGTGTGGACAGTCCGAGGTGGGAACTGGAGCTGTGTAGTGGGGGCAACCACTCAAGGTTTATGATGTATCAGTGATGTGGGATTACTTGCGATGCACAGCCTGACAGTATTCACACGTGAGCTATTTAAATTTTTCCACATCTACAGATCAGAATAGTGTGTCTCTATTGCTCAAGACACTTGAATTCTTACAGTGATATTGAGCATTTTTGTTCACTGCTCACTGAAATTTAGGAGGGGGGACAAATATATATATTATATGTATATGGATGGATGGATAGATAGATAGATAAATAGATAGACAGATAGATAGATAGACAGACTAGTGTGCACAGCAGACTCCAAGAGAAGATCCCAGTCCTAGAAAACACACGGGAAACAAAACCCAACTCAAAGACATGAATATGGAAAGAAGACTAGGAGAGGGGACAAGGTTCAGGAAGGGAGGACAATAGGGGAGCGCTGAAGGGAGGATAAACAGAACATTTTGCATTCACGTATGAAAATGACAAAGAGCAAAAATCATGAATAAAAAAGCACGTATTTCTGAAAGTTCATAGATTCACTAGCTCTGAAACTGACCCTGAAGTAGCTCAGAATCGCTGCTTTAGAGTTGTTCTGAGCAAGGAAGCGCAATCTCACTAGGCCGGCCCTCTTCCGGGATTATTCTGTTCCTACTTTCTGAGCCTCTTGGATGCATTCCTGGCTCACTAAATCTCATGCCTTCTTGCAAAGCTTCTAAGTGTGACACTGATTTCCTGTCTCAGCTGGGGGCCATCCGTGCAGACAGAAGCAGCTTCTCCGCTTCTCCTAGCATCTTAATGCTTCTCATACTTTCCTCCTCACAACGCAAGGGAAATTCAGTGATGTCTTTATTATAGCGTGCCTGACACCCATGCCCTTCACTCTGTAAATGTCTAAGACATCTGGCCTGCACGTGCTTCCGTCCAATTACAGGTGTCAGTGGCAGCCTGTGTGTCAGGAGGGCATGAAGGATGGGACTGAGCACGTTTCTGCAATTCCTATAATCATTAGCATTATGGGGATGGTGCTTGCTTTTCGTTACCAAGGTGAGTTTTAGTCACTAGGGGGAGTATGAAACATATTTTTCTACTTAGAGAAAGGATTGATAATGCTAGAGCAAAAACAAAAAAACACATTAAACCCACAAACAAACAAACAAACAGACAGTCTATTGATTTATAAAGAGTTTTGTGAGAATGTGAGATTGTATCCTATCTGAGCACATTGCTTAGTGGAGAATCTACATGCAGCCCGCATCTAGACAGGGCAGACATTAAAGGTTAGGGAGGGAGAATAGGGAGCAATACCTTTCACTCTCAAGGACAGTAGGGGACATAGGGTTTTTAGAATTCATTCATATATACTATAGAGAGTTGGATATGACACTTTGATCTTGCTTTGACATGGATGTACAAAATGCATGAATATAGGATATCTTTTGGGATGTGCCATATATAGTAGTCACATAGTAGTAATGTTTAATGAAAAAAGATAATCCCAAACATGAATTCATGCACCATGATATCAGACTATAAGTAAACCAACCAATATTCTAGACAGCAGATAGACAAGAAAAGAAAGAAAAAACAAGCTTACAATGCTTGGCACTCACAATTTTGAATCTGGCTTAGAAACCAATAGTATGTCTATTTCCCCTTACTTAATGAATACTTTCTTTTTTTGGTCTTCATTGTCTTTTATCTTTGGCGATATTTGAAATCAAATTCAAGTCTATTTCTTAAACTACAGAGACTGTCGATCTGACCTGCTGCTTTGCTCCCACTCCAAGCCCTGCCCAACACCTTATTATCTATAACCAGACTTCATGCAAGCATTCTTGCATCTTTCATATCCTAGTCAGTTCTGGAATTGAGATGCTGCACTATGAACCCTGCTCATGTCACTTCAAGACATACTTGAGACAGGATCACAAATGATAGCATTTATCAGAAAGGAAAGTCTAATCCCTGTCTGCGAGCTATATAGCTCCCTTCCATGTGAAAATGATGGTGTGCATGCAAGTGCATATATGTGCATTGCAGAAATACTTTATACTGATATAAAATGTTAACATGTCAGCACTTCTGACATAAGGACACTGTGTGCTTTGAACTTATTTTGTATTTATACTGTATCTCGGTGACCTTTTACATACGGACATTCCTCTTTCAATGTACAAGGTGTTCTGTCTAGTGGAACAAACAAAATATATGGCCAGCGTGCTTCTGAAGAAAATCAAACTCTTTCTGACATTTTATTGAGTGACACTGCAATGAATAAAGTTGTACGTCTATCACTCCAGGTGTGATCATAATTGTTGGACAGAGTTGGGACTGCAAAGTCAAAGATATGTGATGCCAAATTATCCTTACTACTGTGAGAAGGAATGTGGACAAATAATTGCTTCCTCCTTCCCGTTCAACAGGTGGAAAAACAGTATTTTAGTATCTGTTTTTAATGGAGCATATTTTTCTATAGTTTTGTGTTCTTTAAGATTCATTATTTTAAAATATTAACCAGGGGGTGGAAAGATGGCTCAAGGGTTAAAGCCTTTGCCTCACAAGCAAAAGGACTTGGATTTGGATTCCCTAGGTCCCATGTAAAAATTCAGAGTGAATATAGCACAACCTGCAATTCCAGCCCTGGATGACAGAGCCTGGGAAATCCTAGAGCAAAACAATAAGGAGAAGAGCAATCCAACGTGATTCCCAATGTCATACTTGGGCCTCCACAGGCGTACACATTCAAGTGTGAGCTGGTACACACACACACACACACACACACACACAGAGTTTATATCCTTCTACTACTATCCATGAATTTTCTTTACTTCCTTCACATTAAGAAAGTCCTATGAATAAAACTGACAGAGAGTTTATGCAATTAAAAGTCATTTTGATTTGAGATATAATGTTGCAAGGAAAGTGTGTCTTTTGCTATGGCCTTTCCTAAGGAAATGATCAAGGTTTGAGTCACTGTATTGTTGTAGATTTGATTGATGGGGAAGGAAAGTAGTCTACTTGTTCACAGGGGAACCACATTTGCTGGTTGGCATTAGCCCTCATCTCTCTAGAATGGGTCTCTTGACATTGCAGTTTGGCACCACGTGAAGTTGAATTCCACCCCATCTTCAGATGTGTCTGTTCTGGGGTAGAGAAGGAGACGGTCCTCACACCAGCAGGCCTGGTCACTGGTTTCTGGTTGGTCAGTACCTGGGAAGGACTGGAAAGTTTTCTTATTAACAATAACAACAGCAGCAGCAGCAACAGGTTTCAGTGTGACATTCTCAAATTTTAAATATTTTTTCCCCTTAGGATTTTCCAAAATATTTAATACTTAATAAAGAAAACTATTTTTTGAAAATTCAACTTTACTATGTATGCTCATTCAGTCAATCATTTTCTAAGTGTTTCCTGCTATGGTTTGAATGTTTGTGTTAATTCCGTACTTTTACGTAGAACTTCACACCAATGCACCAGCATTGAGAGGTGGGTCCTTTTGGCAGGTGAGTAGACCAGGAGGGAAGGACAGCCTCACCAGTGGCCAGGGGACTAGCTGAGCCCTTTTGAAGATTTCTCTGTGGCTTCGTGAAGCTGCTGCTCCCGGAAGACACCAGCCCTCCGCAGAGCAGCTCTCACTGAGCACTGAGCTTGTGTCTTGTTCCTTGCATTCCAGCCCCTAGACACAGAGCAACACATGTCTGTTCTTTGTGGATAGTTTGGTCTTGGGCATTTATGTTATAGAAACAGAAACAGGTTAAGATCTGCACCCCTATCTTGAACAAAACGGTATTACTTTAAACACTAAAGCCAAAGTTGCCAGGTAATAAAAATCATGTTCTTCACACAGGATGGAATAAGGGGTGTTTCCCATGAGCCATATATGGTCCAAGTGATCATTTCTGGGTACTGTGCTATTCTCGGTAGGCAGGAAGTAGGAGATTCTCCACCTTTCCTGCCCCTTTCCCCAGATTTCCTCATCTTCCCTGAGCAGAAACCAGAGGAATCAGGACGCCACTGCTGCTTTGGGCTCCCGTCCTGCTGCAATGCACTTCCTGAGCTGGGGACACCAGCAGGCATTGGCAGAGTGCATTTCCTCCCTGAAGAGGGGTGTTAAATTGACAGCCCTTGGCCATGCCCCCAGGCTCTGGATCATCAGGCTGTAACAAATCAGAGTTCCTTTGGGCTCAGAGCCTGCTGCAGGGCACGCCCCTAGGCCCTTGGACACCATCAGGCTTTGACAAATCAGTGCAAGGCAGCCTTAACCAACACCCCCTTCAATCAACCAATAATAGCACCTCCAAGATTTTAACAAAGTCCACCTGGGACCAGAGTACCAACACCTAAAGCTCCTTCCATCGAACAGAAGGGAATCTTCACATCCAACCTTAAGATACATAACTCTTTTTTCATCTTCCTTCTCATTACAGTTGACAGTCACCTCTGCTTCAGACCTCTGTACAGCACACCCAAAACACCACCCACTCATCCCTTAGGGCATTAACTATTCTCTCTCATAAACCTAGAAGGAACTAATAGCTGCCATAGTACTAGAAGCTCTAACCCTGATTACTACTACCGTGCCCTACTCCTAACCCTTCCTCCCCTTTCAAACCTTCTCTTACATAAAGACTTCTCTTAAACAGTAATGAAGATAGCATGGTACTGGCTCCAAAACAGACACATAGATCAATGGATAAGGGTTGAAGACCCAAAAACAAGCCCCTATATACTCAATCCTCTGATTTTTGACATAGGAGTCCAGAAAAGGGCAAAAGAACAGGATCTTTAAAAAATGGTGCTGGCAAAACTGGAAATCCACATGTAAGAAGATTGAAACTGGACGCTTACTTGTCATCATGCAGGAAAATCAACTCCAAATGGATCAAAAGCCTTAACATTAGGCCAGACATTATAAAAATCCTAGAAGAAAGAATAGGTAATTCTCTTGAACTGCTTTGCTTAGGCCAAAACTTTCTTTATTATTATTATTATTATTATTATTATTATTATTATTTCTGCTCATACAAACTTAACAGTACACCGGTCCCCTCCCTCCCTCCACCTCCCCTCCCCCCTATGCCTCTCTCCCCTACTCCCTCCTCCCCATCCTCCACTGCCTCCCCCCCATCCTGGAGCATCCTTTAATGTGCATGCCAACTCTCCTCTGGGTCCTCCTTTCCGATGAGGTGCATTTCCCAGAACCCTTTCCTGTATTCCCTTTATGCTTAGGAACACTACTGTGACTGTTATTCCCTAGCCTCCAAGGATCCTAGTGCCTTTAGTCCATGCTAGACTTTGTGGGGTCAATAATGTGTTGGACATAGCGCAGGTCATGCAAAGTCCTGTTACGATTGCTTCGGCCCTAACTTGTGTGGAGTATCTTGCATATGATTACTCCTCCCATCCTTTCCTTCTTCTCTTTCCTCTCACTCCATCCTTGTGCTCTTACAATCTTACTGCCCCCTTTTCCGCAAATTTCCCTGAGTTTCAGGATGGGGAGAGATTAGGCTGGCCCAGTTCCAGGTGGTTGATATAGAGTCTCTGATGTTCTGAATTATGGTTTGTTGATTTTTTTTTCAGTTTTTCTGCTCCTGCAACGCCCTTGGCTCTATCCTGATGGGTATTGGATATCACCCCCTAGGCCAAAACTTTCTAAACAAGACTCCAATAGCTCAGGAAATAGAACCAAATCTCAACAAATGGGATCTCATGAAATTAAAGAGCTTTGTTTCAACTAAAGATATTGTCAACTGACCAAAAAAGAAAACCCAAAGAATGGGAGAAAATTTCCACTAACTACACATCTGATAGAGAACTAATAATATCTAGAGTGCACAAGAAACTCAAAAGATTAAACACTAAGGAGAAAATTAGAAAGTGGGCCATGGAAGTTAAAAGAAATTTTTCCCAAGAAGAAATTGAAATGTCCAACAAATACCTTAAAAAAAAGTTCCACCTCCCTAGTCATCCAGGAAATGCAAATCAAAACTACCTTGAGATACCATCTCTCACTGGTCACAGTGGTGAAAATCCAAAAGACATGTACAAACACATTATGGAAAGGATGTGGGGAGAAGTGAATCCTCCTACATTGCTGGTGGGAATGGAGACTTGTACAATCACTATGGCAATCAGTGTGGTGGTTCCTAACTAAAAATGTTGAAGACTGAAATGCCATATGACCCTGCTGTACCACTGCTGGGACTATTCCCCTAAAATATTTCATTGTACTATGGTGACACGTGTACGCCCTTATTCACTGCAGCACTATTCATTATAGCAAAGTCATGGAATCAACCTAGATGTCTGCGAGTTGATGAATGGATAATGAAAACGTGGCACACATGCATGAATTAATGAAATTTGCTGTTAAATGGATAGAGCTGGGAGAAATCATACTGAGTGAAGTATCCCAAGCACAGAAAACCAGACATCACATGTTCTCCCTTGTAAGTAGAATCTAATTGCAAGACCTCATAATGACACAATAAAAGGAAAATCTTTTTATTACCTTTTACAGCCATGAAGGATTCAAAATATGAAGGTAGGGCAAAGAAGACTCAAAAAAAATGAAGCTAAAGAACAAAGTTCAATAGAGAAATAAGGCCACTGACAAGAAAGACCTATAATCAGGGAGATATCTGAAGCAATTCATGGTCAGTTTCCTCCCTATTCACTGGTATTTGGATTGGTTTGAAGCACTGGTCATGTGTTTTCTGTCATGGGGGGGTTAGTGAGTAGTTGGCAGCCAGATGATGTCCTGGAAGTTGATCCAACCCACTACTGTGCCC
Organism: Typhlomys cinereus; assembly: GCA_023101885.1. Taxonomy (NCBI): domain Eukaryota; kingdom Metazoa; phylum Chordata; class Mammalia; order Rodentia; family Platacanthomyidae; genus Typhlomys; species Typhlomys cinereus. The sequence goes on from JALPQD010000078.1 coordinate 4,848,913, forward strand.
TACTCCCAATCCTTCCTTCCTTTCAAGCCTTCTCTTATATAATGGCTTCTCTTAAACAGTTTCTGTATTGTTGGATAGGAGAGGATCTCAACATTTAGATGGGATGCAGCCTTGTTCAGTGCAGGAAGAGTAAAATCGACATCAACAAGCAACCTGAATTCAAAATTCTGGTAGCCTTACAATGTTCACCTGCAACAAACCAGACAAATCTTTCCCCATCTAGAGGCTCAAGAACATTGTGCAAGAGTGGGCTTTAAAACCGTAAGAACCTAAAGATGGAGAGTTCTGTTGCTGGACAGGTCACTCCACTCAAGATAGGGCAGCCGCAACCAGGAACTCATGGTGATAGGACTTGAACTCCTCAGAGCTGCACAGTGGTGGACACGTCAACATGCCCCCATGGACTGGCGGGGATCTCAGGAGAAATACGCTTCAGGCAGTAGGATCTTTAGGGTAAGGGGTCAGACAGAGGCAGGGAAATACCCATATCAGTGGGCTGCCCAAGGAAGGGCCTCTCTGTCTACCACAGAGGCCTAAATCCCCATGAGAACAGAAGGTACAGCAGGAACCCCAGGACCCATAGACCCAAAGGAGAGGAGAGTAGGAGGGAGTAGACTTGGTCCACATAGGGATGGGAGGGAAGAGGGTATGGGTTGGGAGTGGGAGGAAAGAGAAGAAGGAAAGGATGGGAGAATGAGGGAGGCAAGGAGCATGTATATAAAAATGTTAATTTAATAAATTTATTAATAAAAAGATGTCACCATCACTGTGAAGGGCAGAAATGATTCAGTGGCCTTTGACATTCAGGTCCTTGCTGGTTTGTCCCGTAACAGAAATTCTTACTGTAGGTTAAGATGCCAGGATGCTCTAAGACAAAGTTTGCCAACGCAAACTGAAATTTGGCCTGATCTGTCCCCGAATGTAGTTTCTTTATTCACTGGACACCTATTGTAAGCAAGTGTCAGTCTATACACCAAAAACTAAGGCATGAATTTCAAAGATGGGTATGTTTGTCTGGTTTTTGTTAGTCGCTTGTCAAGGTTGATTACTGCAGAGTTGAGATGAAGGAACTTGGGGTAGAGTTCCATTAGTTTCATCTGCTCACTGCATCATGTTATTTTTGTCTAGTGAGGATGTTTTAAACATGAATTATTCCAATGAGTGTCTTTAAAGTTTCTTTATGAAAATATCTATTTGTTGTAGACATCAGTTAGGGCAAGCACAGGTCAAACCATAGTATGTGAAATATAGCTACTTATCTTAACAACTTACACTTGCTTACAGATAAGGATAAAATGGCCACCATGAAAGGGTAATGAAAGTCAACATGAAAAATTAAAAACTTGAAATGCCTCTAAAGAAGCATAGTTCTGGGTGAGGAGGACCTCAGAAAAAGTCTACTTGCTTAGCTGGTCCGGGAAAGATGGGGAAGAGGTCAGACGTGTAGAAACAAGGACCAGAGAAGGGCCAGTTCAGTCTCTCAGCAGATGTGTGTGAATCACGGTAACAAATGCCTGGCAGGAGGCATAGCAAACTGCCCTGGGCACTGACACATTTCCATAAAACTGGGGATAAGAGAAAGATAAGGAAGCCACAGGAAATGCTCATGTTGCAGAATATGTACTTCATAGCAGAAAAATGATGCTAATTTGTTAGTAATTATGAAGTTATGCTTAGAAATGAAGAAAGGACAAAGCACTATGCAACTTCAGATCTTACTTTATTAAATTAATCAGGTTCAGAGAGATTGATTTTAATATTTAAATAAATAAATTTTATTTTTGTGGACTAGCCAAATACATGAAACCTGAAAAATATGAACTGTGTGTTGGGCTTTCTAATTTTACTATTTCTGAATCACGTTGCTTTTTTTTCTTCTCTGGAGCATCTTCCTGAAATTCACACATGTGGTACTGAACTATCCCCTTGGGATTCTGAACAAGAGTGTTCTCTTAGTGGGCAGTAGCATCTTGACCCATGCTGTGGGCAGAAGCCAGGAGAGGCCAGGCATAATTGTGGTGGTCTGGGAGACACAGCCTGTCTCTTGTGGGAGGGCCGTGGCTCTCACTTAAAAGTGGCCACACTCCAGGACAGCACCCAAATCATCGTTCAAAGTTGTACATCCTCCATCCTTTAGGCCATTTGGGAATGTGGAGGTTCACTGCGTCCCAGATCATCAGCGCCATGCCACAACCTCCTGTGATGTGTTCTGGAGATTTTACCTTGGTGTTTTTGTACAATCACTGCTCCATGCATTTGTGTGCCGAGGGCATCTTCTCCTTCCACAGGACAATGCATCCATTGAATATATCTTGGAGTTGTCTCTGAGGAATTAAAAGGTTGGAATGAGACCATAGTGACATCTATGTCTATAAAATTAAGCATGGGGACAGTTTTTCACTCCAGAATTGGAATATTGTTTTCCGATAAGAATCTTCTTGTGACTTAAAAATATACTCTCTAAATCCTTTGGATTGTAGCATGAAATAGACCAGAGCTCCAAGAACATGTCCCTGACCCCCCTCCTGGCTCAAAGGCACTACAAAGAAAGACAGGTTCCACGCTCAACCCCATCAAAGCCAAATAGTAACAGGCTCAGGTATGTGGAAGCTGGGAGCTCCAGTTAAGGAATGTACATACTGTTTCAGGCTGTTTCATTCCAAAAATGTGGTTTCTTTCCATATGTGGTTTCTTTTCAATGTGCGCTACTTTACTTTCCCAGGTTTAGTAGAAGAAAAAAGTATAGAAGGATACATGTAATTAAAATAAAACCCAGGGCCATGGCAGACTGTTTATAGAACAGCAAAATGTTTTTATAGCAAAAAAAAAAAAAAAAAAAAAAGGAAAATCTCAGCCTCTCAAAGAGAAGACATTTCTTTTTCTTCTATATAACTGACTCGATGCCAGATCTGCTTCATTCCTGGTAATGGGGCTGCCTACGGCAGGGACGACCCCCGAAAGGTCGGCATCAAGACAGGCTGCCTTCTTGGCCAAACTTCCGCTACCCTATGGGTAGAGACAGCTTTGGTGAAGAGAATGGTTCTTAGTGAGGCCACTGAGTGCCTGAGCCAGAGTCCAAAAATTTTCTTTCTGTTTGCTGGTGGGAAACCGAATTTGCTGGTGAGACATGCAAACTGTATTTCATAAACTGAGCAAAAAGTAGCTGCTATACTTGGTATTTCCCCATCTCACCCAACCATAGTTTGACCAACTTTACACTGAGGGTACTAAGAAAGAGCCAGAAAAAATGTGAAAGATTAAATTAGTCAATTGCAACAAATCAGTAAGAATGACGTATTTTATCATAGCAGGGCCAGAAGATCAATTTGTTTTCTCCAAATGTTTTCATCTAGCAATGCAAACCAATGAATGTCTATTCTTCTGGACAGAATTTTTTTTTAATTCATTAGATTATTGAGGGACTTTAAGGCAAAGACCACCCAAGCTTGTTTGGTGTTTCCTAGTCATTTCTTAATGTTTGGACCATTTTCCTCTTCTTTTTTCATTCCTGACTTGTAGTCCACACTGCCCAGAGCCTTTGCCTTCATTTCCTTATTTAAAAGTAAATCACGACTTCCAAGAATAACAGCGTGTGGCCTTAGACACCATGGAGGATTCGGAGCACTTTTTCTCTGATTAGCAGACAGATCCCATTGGTTACCTGCTTTTCTTAGTCCAGAATGGATCCAGGACTGGGCATCAACTAAGAGCTTTAGCAAGGTCATATGAAGATTCAATAACAGGTGGCATTTGGAGACACTCTGCAATTTCCACGGTGACCCCCATGTGTCACCCCCTTTCCTAAGAATACTTTTTCTCTTGACCTTCCAGTGATGAATCAGAAATAGTGATAGTGAGAGTTGGAAGAATGAATCTCCCAGGAGACCTGGCAATGAGTCTGCTTTCAAAGCCAATTCTTCATGAAAAAAGTATTTTTCAAGACTACTATAATATATTAATTATGCAAGACAACTTTGGATTGGCCATTGTTATCCAAATGTGTTAGCACTAGTCAGCTGTCCAATGTGTGACTTTTGGAATTATTCTCTGCTCAGTCCGGTTTTCTCATTGGACTCATTGCCACTTATCATAGCAACTCTGCTGCTGTCTCCACCATGAGATGTTAAAATGTCAGGTAAGCTGACCATTATTAAGCCTTCATCACATTCTAGAAACTTGACCTTACATTGCCAAAGGTGATTACAAACTTGCTGTTCTATCCTCTGGCAATTTTTAAAAAAATTTTCTTTTTAAGAAATTAAATATTGAAATGCCATATAACCCTGCAATTCCATACAGCAAAAATTCACCTCGATAGCACAAGCACGACCATGTTCATAGCAGCACTGTTTACAATAGCAAAGTCATGGAATCAACCCAAATATCCAACAGTTGACGAGTGGATAAGGAAAATGTGGTACATCTATACAATGGAGTACTACTCAGCCATCAAAAATGATGAATTACTGGAATTTGCCAGGAAATGGATGGAATTAGAAATAATTATATTGAGTGAAGTATTCCAGACACAGAAAATTAAGCACTATATGTACTCCCTAATAGGTGGCTCCTAGTACGAAACCCACTTAGAGACACTCAAAGATAAATCTCTGTAATAACTACAGTAACTGCTAAGATTATGAACAGGAGGGATGGGGAAGGAGGGCCATACCAGTAACAAGGAGAGAGGGGACCATGTTACAGCAGAGCAAATAGGCCACCATCAAGGACTGCAAGTAAGTAATGAGACATCTGGTTAAGTTCACAGACTTTCCTTCCTGATCATTTACAACTGATGGGATATGATCTCACCAGAAGGGGAAGGCATATAGTCTGGCAAATAGAAAGTAACCATTTCGCAGATGGGTGATTGACCCCTCCCTCACTGCGGTTTCTTACTTTTATTACATCTACCTTTGAATATACTCTTATAACAAGACTCTAATTTAACAGGTTTTTATCTCTGGCCAGGGGGTAACATCCAATACCCATCAGGATAGAGCCAAGGGCATTGCAGGAGCAGCAAAATTGAAAAAAAATCAACAAAACATAATCCAGAACATCAGAGACTCTATATCAACCACCTGGAACTGGGCCAGACTAATCTCTCCCCATCCTGAAGCTCAGGGAAATTTACGGAAGAGGGGGCGGTAAGATTGTAAGAGCACAAAGATGGGAGGAGCAATGATATGCAAGATACTCCACACAAGTTAGGGCTGAAGCAATCATATTTGGACTTTACATGCCCTGCTCAATGTCCAACACACTATTAACCTCAGCATTTGCTAAAGGCACTAGGATCCTGGGAGGCAAGGGATTGACAGCCACAGTAGTGTTCCTATGCTTAAGGGGAACACAGGAAAGGGTTCAGGGAAATGCCACTGGGTCCTTGCACCTCATCGGAGAGGAGGACCCAGAGGAGAGTTTGGCATGCACATTAAAGGATGCTCCGGGGATGGAAGGGGGAGGCACTGGAGGATGGGGAGGGAAGGGGGGCACAGGATAAGGGGTTGGGGGGGGAAACCGGTGTACCTGTTAAGTTTGTATGAGTGGAAATAAAAAAAAATCTTTTTATTTTAGCGAATTCTATAGACCTCCAAGATTCTTCTGTGCAAATCAAAGGCAGATCATGAGCAAGGTGGTGAACTTGGCACATGCATGCATGAATAGTTTGATGCAAGTGCATCCTAGACACCTCAAGAGTCTAAAACATAAATCTGAATTAAATTTTGAAAGAGCATGCATTTTTGTGTTTCATTCTTTGAACTTTGATCATCTAGGCATAGTATGTTGAGTGACTCTCCATTGATAAAATGTTGTGTTAAAACGACAAATGCTGGAGAGGATGTGGAGAGAGGGGAACTCTCCTACATTGCTGGTGGGAATGCAGGCTCATACAGCCACTCTGGCGAGCCGTCTGGAGATTCTTAAAGAAATTAAAGATTGAAATGCCATATGACCCTGCTATTCCACTTTTGGGAATAACCCCCCATACAGCAGAGGTTCACCTCGATAGCACAAGCACGACCATGTTCATAGCAGCACTGTTTACAATAGCAAAGTCATGGAATCAGCCCAAATGTCCAACAGTTGACGAGTGGATAAGGAAAAGGTGGTACATCTATACAATGGAGTACTACTCAGCCATCAAAAATGATGAATTACTGGAATTTGCCGGGAAATGGATGTCATTAGAAACAATTATATTAAGTGAAGTATCCCAGACCCAGAAAATTAAGCGCCGTATGTACTCCCTAATAGGTGGCTCCTAGTACCAAACCCACCCAGCCCACCTAGAGACAGTAATTCCAAGGATTATGAACAGGAGGGATGGGGTAGGAGGGCCACACCAGAAAGAAGGAGAGAAGGGACCATGTTACAGCAGGGAAATAGGCCTCCACCAAGGACCCAAATAAGTAATGAGACATCTGATTAAGTTCACAGACTTTTGTTCCTGATCATTTACTACTGAGGGGGAGTGATCTCACCAGAAGAGGAGGGCATATAGTCTGGCAGATAAAAAGTAACCGTTGTGCAAATTGGTGATAGACCCCTCCCTCACTGTGGTTTCCCACTTTTATTACATCTCCCTTTGAATGTGCTTTTATCACAAGACTCTAACAGCTTTTTGTCTCTGGCCAGGGGGTAACATACAATGCCCACCAGGATGGAGTGAAGGGCATTGCAGGAGCAGCAAAACTGCAAAAGAAAATCAACAAACCACAATCCAGAACTTCAGAGACTCTATATCAACCACCTAGATCTAGGCCAGCTTTGTCTCTCCCCATCTTGAAGCTCAGGGAAATTTGTGGAAGAGGGGGCGGTAAGAGTGTAAGAGCATAAGGATGGGAGGAGCAATGATATGTAAGATACTCTATACTAGTTATGGCCGAAGCAATCATAATTGGACTTTGCATGCCCTGCGCATTGTCCAACACACTGTTGACCTCACAAAGTCTAGCATCTGCTAAAGGCACCAAGATCCTTGGAGGCAAAGGATTGGCAGCCACAGCAGTGTTCCTATACCTAAGGGGAACACGGGAAAGGGTTCGGGAAAGGCCACTGGGTCCTTGTACGTCATCGGAGAGGAGGGCCCAGAGGAAAATCAGTCATGCACAAGAAAGGACTCTCTGGGAATTGGGGTGGGAGGCACTGGGGGATGGGGAGGGAGAGGGGTGGGGAGGGGGAGCAGGGGGTACGGGGGGAGGAGGAGGGAGGGAGGGAACTGGTGTACCTAATAAGTTTGTATGAGCTGAAATAAAAAAAAATGTTGTGTCAATGTGTCAATAATTAGATGATGTCTATTTTTTAAAAAAATTTTTAAAACTCCACTTTTTAATGTATATTTATGTGGTGTGTGTGTGTGTGTGTGTGTGTGTGTGTGTGTGTGTGTGTGTATCCCTGTGGAGGACCAAGGGTGACTTTGGGAATCGTCATGGATTGCTTCTACCTTCTTATTCACTCTGGGATTTCCTAGGATCTGCCTGCCAGAGCTGGAAGTGCAAGCCCCTCTGTTTCTGCCTGCCTTTTTTGACATGGGACCTAGGATCTGAACTCAGGACCTTCTGCTTGTGAGACAGTCTTAACCCCTGAGCCATCTCTCCAACCCTGGATGATATCTCTTATGGCATGCCAAACATGAGGTTTAGGAAACCATAATTACACAGAGCATTATGTGATTTTTACTCTGGGAGAAACTCTGGTTGTCTTTCATAATTGTAAGAGCTGTTTAATGAACAGAATATAGTTGACTTTCTATTCTCTAAATATAGATTTTTAAAGTGCATAGAGATTACATAAGAAACCAACACAGGAAATAGAGGTGGGTTTAAAAGACTTCAGGGCCTCTGGAACTTGGTAATTGTCCTAATTAGAACACAAACCTTGCTTTCTCCTCTATGGTCCCAGTGTATGATTGGTTTCATAATAGCCAGAAACATCTCATTGGCCACCAAATTAATCCAGTTCAATCTCTAAAACCTATCTGCGCATAATGGCCCTGTTCACCTTCGATATACTTCGAGTCTACTTAGTCCTGTCGCCTCACTTCACCAGCTCCCAACGTCCTGCTGCTGTGTAGATGAAATCATCCTCCGGAATTGCCAAGCCCAGCCCCTTCCTCAAATGCTCAGACTCCCTCACTAGGTTTTTAATTGCCTATAAGAAAAGCCTTTTGGGAGCTGGAGAGGTGGCTCACGGGTTAAGCCTCTGCCTTGCAGGTGGAAGGTCCTGAGTTCGGATCCTAGACCCCATGTATAGACACCAGGCGGAAGCGGGAGCGGCCTGCGTTTCTGGCCCTGGTAGGGCGGAGCCTGTGAATCCGGGGCAGAGTAAACAAGGAGAAGTGGAGGCGGTCCAGGTGGTTCCTGAATTCGTCCGTGGTTCTACACACACACACACAATTGAATAAATAATAATAAAAATTGAAAAAAAAAGAAAAGCCTTTTGCTCTTGCAGTTACTGGAAGGTCCTATTACCTCTTGCTATTTTTATCTATCTATCTATCTATCTATCTATCTATCTATCTATCTATCTATCTATCTATCATCTATCCCTCTATCTACCTATCTATCATCTATCTATCATCTATCTGCATTCTATCTATCAATCATATATATGTATCTACTTATATATGTATATATCTATCTATGTATTTGTCTACATATTTATATCTATGTATCATTATTTACTGTGCGTATGATATGTGCATGCAAGTGTTGCCCATATGCATGTATGTGCTGCAGTCCATGGGTGTTGGTCCTTGTCTTCTTTGTTTGAGACAGGTTCTCTCCCTCCCTCCCCACTCTCTCCTCTTTCTATTCACTGTGTCATAGGCCAAGCCAGTTATTCTGTGAGCTTTGAGAGATTCTCTGTGTTTTTCTTCCATCTCACCATAGGAACACTGGGACTATAGGTCCACACACTACCCTGTCAATCTTTATGTTGATTCTGGGATTTGAATTCAGGGCCTAATGTTTGTGTGGCAAGCACTTCATCCATTGAGCTATACCCAGCCTGAGATTTCTTTTTCTTAAGTTGCTATTGCAGAAGATATACTTGAGAACTTAACCTTAAGTCATGTCTCCTTGAAGGCGACATATTTGTAATCAATTAGAAGTTCAACACGTAGGCTTCAGTTGAGGAATATTGTTCTTCAGGTCATTCTGAGTCACCTATTGGATATAAATAAGGCTCATCAGAAATATTCATAGATAACTTCTTACAAGGCATTATTATGTCAGTGGTAACACAGAAGCATTTTATATGTAATAAACAGTATAGTAACTGATTAGTGATTTTTCTTTGATTTTTTTCTGAAGCAGTTGTCATTGCCTTATTAGCATATCCTATTTACAGAAACTTTGTCTTAATGTGTTCCTTTTGGTTTTAGTCTTTCAAGCAATATCACTGACTTTTGTCTTTTTTCGTGCATGTGCATGTGTGTATGCATGAGCATGAACACACACTTTTGGTTGTGTATGTGTGTGCCTGTGGATGCATGCATGTGTATATGCATGTTCATGTGTGTGCGAGCACCTACGCATGTACATATATGCACACACTTGTGGAATTTCCAAATAGACACTGGGTGTCTTTTTGATTGTTTTGCAGTTTATTTGTTGAGATGGGGGTCTCTCACTGAGCCCGGTTCAGTCAGTTAGGCTAGCTGGCCAGCTTGTCCTGCACCAGGCCTGTCCAGCCTGTTTTTGAGCTTTTTGAAGTTGACTTTTTCTATGTCTTTAGGGCACTGACATTTTTCTTCATCTCCCTGTTTGTGGATGTTTATCGGCATCACAGTTTTACAGCTGGATGGTATTGCTGGGTCATCTGATTCCTTCCCCTCCACCCCTTAAATAGCAGAGCAAGCAGAGAAGCAGCAGAGTGTTTTATGAGACATAGCAGAGCCAGACCCATCTGGTTTCTGACTTACTCAAACCTGGTTCACTTTTCACCACCTGTCATCACTAGATCTCTTCTCCCCTCCAAGCCTCCTCCAGAGAAATCCATTCACTGTAGATTAACATCTCTGTTCCTCCTTTCTCCATGTTCTTGTATTGGGAAGGGACCGTTAGTTCACACTGAGTATACTTTTTTAGTGTAGTCTAGATTTCATCTTTCATATATCTTCCATAAAAATTGAAGTGCTACTTTTATTTTAAAATTCCTGTGCCTTGGAATAGGTTTTTACTTTCCTTTATTTGATCTTGTGGTTTTTCTATATCCTTACCAAGTATGTTTATTTAGACTATTCATGTATTTTTTTACTTGTGGGGTGCAAGTCCCCTTATTTTTCTTCCTTATATTTAATAGAAAACAATCTTAAAATTTGGATAGCACATTCCAGATCTTTATAAAATATTATGGATTTAGTCTGTCTGAGTATTATTAGTATTCATGACTTAAAGAGACTTACTTTCATAAAATTCTTGAATATCATGGTCAAAAGATTCATGATCCAAGCTAGTTTCCAATGCTTTGATTCCCTCCTCTGGCAAGCCTTTGCTTGAAGACATCCGAAGACAGAGATTTCAGTATTCCCTCATGAAATTCCAGCAGCCTCTAGACATGGTACCTTCAAAATCCTCTTCCATCTGAGTGAACCAGTGTCCCTTACTTATATAACTGATCTCAGAGGCCCGAAAAAACAAGTCTAGTTCTGCTTTCAGCCAGCTGAGCATGTTCTAGAGACAGCTTTCATTTCCCGCATGCCTGTTCTTCCTAGGGCTAAACACTTCCATTTCCTCCAAATCGTGCTTTAATAATTTGGCTTTAAGTTCCCTCCCCATTCTGGTATTTTCCCCCTGATTTGCCTGTAAAGTGTCCAGACATAGCTGAAGTTCCCCAACATCTGTTTTGTCCTATCAGATAGGGCCTCCCCTTATTTCTGATCTGTGTGTCCATGGTCTTACTGCTAGGCGGCTTTCTGTTAATGCACACTGAGCAGTTTGATTGAAGTGTGTTCTCCCAAAACAGTATATTAAAGTCCCAACCAGCCATAGCTCTATCTTCTTTGAAAACAAGGTTTTTGCTGAGGTAATGTAGCCCCAATCCAATATGACCGTGTGCTTATGAAAAGGGGAAAACAGGCTACTGAGGAAAATACGCACAGAGGAAAGATGGTGTGAACACCAGGAAGATGGTCATGTGATTAGATGATTCATCTGTCAGCCCAGGAAAGCCAACAAACACCAGAAGCCAGAATCAGGGTGGAAGAGTCCCATGTAGGACTGCCAGAGAAAGCACAACATGTGTCTGATGTCTTGATTTTGGACCTACAGCCTCCAGGACTGTGAGGCAATAAATTTCTATTCTTTCAGCCACCTATTTTTTTGGTAGTGTGTTATGTCAGCAAAGGAAACCAGTTTGCTGTCCTCTCACTAAAGTCTCCTGTTTGTATCCCCTTCTGTTTAATCTTTGTTTTTCCTCTCTCATAATAATGCTCTGATTATTCCCACTCATGTGAAAGCCTTTATCTATTTTTCCTGAGTATTATTTTTGTTTGACTTGGCTGATTACTCAAGCCAACTGAGGTCTTTCACGTCCTCCTTCTATCACTTAGGTATTTGCTATCGGTCAGCTTTGGCCTCTCAGTTGAGGCTTCTCATTCAAGACAGAAACAATGCTGAATGGTGCCAGGTGAACACTCTTAAAACTACTCTTAAGTGGACACTGGCTGTTTGTTATTTGTTTTTTTTTTTTAGACTACAAATATTAAGTCTGTTTTACACCTAACTTAGCTTTCTGATCCAATTTGTTTTTCTCTGTCTTCAGTATTACAAGACTCTTGAACATCTTGCAATCATAATATGTTGTATTTCCATCATTTTTCCTTACAAATTAATAACTCCACTCAAATTGCTACTTTTCCACAAAATCATTTTAATATAATTTGTTCCTTAGCCTACTTATTTTCTTTTCATATGCTATTATGTGAATATAAACCAAATATTTAATAATTCAGTTAAGAATCTTGCCAAAAACACATATCAGAGTTTTTGACTTGTAATTGAAAGAATCTGTTTCTTGTCTTTGGAAATGTGAGCCATAGTGGCCTGTCTTCTGTATTCTCTGGCTCCTCCTTGAGACTTCTCCTTATCTGTTTCCAAAGAACTTTTTCTCCACCTCCAAAATATTCATATTTCTTTTACTCAGACAGGGCTTAAGTTCTTTCGGAGTTGCTCTTTTAATCTCTGTGCTTATCTTAGGTTTTGGTTCCATTTTATCTTTATTTCCCCTGACCTTTCCAAGCCAAAGATTGTTCTTGACAGGAGAAGAAAGCATGAGCTAAACTGAAGTCTTGTGCATATGTTAACAATGGATAACTATTATACCTTAATGTTTTTAACACTGTGAACTAATGGAAGCTTCCTGAACATACTCCACTCTGATTGGGCAGCTGCAATGATTACATGTTTTCTGCTTAAGTTTTACTTGACATGAAGGTCACCAACTGAATATTTTTTAAACATCTTTTTTTTTTTTTTCAAAGTTAACTGTAATTTCACTTGCCAAGAGATAAAGGTTGCTGACCACTTGATAAAATTTCAGAATGTTCTGGGGCAGCCTGTGACATTTTAAACAGATCATTCTAGAAGATGAGTGAATGTATGTCAATCCCAACATATAAACTGTACACATCATCATATGTATTGTTTGTGAGACTGTGTTCCATATCAGAAAATAAGTTCCATATTAGAAAATAAGTTCCATATATAATATCATAAAATACCAGGAATTTAGCTGTTTAAGAACACCACATAAAATTTGTTCTGAGAAAATGAAGCTCATAATAGGTTCCTTGGTAATACTAAGCACCTGTTAAAGGCCCTGAGCCCAACAGTAAATTGTACTTGCCTTATTTTGAGAATTGTTGATCTGTTACCAGCATTTAATTATTTCTCCTGAGACCCTCATTAGTCTATGGGGGCATATTGGTATGTCAGCAATTATGCAGGTCTGGTAGGACAAGTCTCATTGCACTGAGTTCCTGTAGTCAGCAGTTCTACCATGTGTGGAATGTCCTGTCCAGCAGTAGACCTTTCTGTCTTCAGGCTCTTACAATCTTACCAGCAAGGATACAGCTGCAGGCAAGTTAAGATTTTCTGCTAGGCCTTCACACTGGACGACCACCTGACTGGATGCAGAATGCAGCTGAGAAAATAAGGAACTCTACAGACTAAAAGTGAAGGCTCCAGACTCTCTCAGGCTAAGAAGGTAAGGAAGTCCACAGAGAGTGGGAGGTGTCAAAGGCCCTTAGGCTAGGAACTGTCTCTACAGAAAACAGGAAGTGAAGGCCCCAGACTCTCTTCAGACTAAGAAGGTGAGGATCTCTACAGAAGTTGGGCAAGAAGAGAAGGCTTCAGACACTCTTCAGGAAAGCCTAAAAAGGAAAGGAATTCTTTAGAAGGTGGGCAGGAAAAGAAGCCCCTAGATGCGCTTTCAGGCAAATGCTTGGCCTGGTTACCTAGGGAAGGCCAGGTTTCAGCTAAGTTTGACCAATATTTCCTAGGCAGTTGCTTTATAGCAGATACTGTACTGAGTGCTTGCCATCTAGGTAAATCAGGAACTGGACTGGATTTAGGTGAGGGTCCCTTCAAAACAATCTTAGAAGGATAAAGGCATGAGTGTTGGCCTTGCAGCCAAGCTAGGATGCCAGGCAGGTACACAGTAGTGATATGAGAATGTGGCTTGAGTTCCATGGGCAGAAAGGGGAGAGCATCTTATCAGAACGAGGTCTCTGTTACCAGTGCAGAGATATGATTGGAACTGGTAGTACATTCTGTAGGCTCTGCCTTTTGTTAACCCAATCCCGTGCTGGACTGTTAGAACATTGGTGAGCAACTGCAGGTCAAATCTGACCAGATGAGATCACGCGCTGGTAGAAAGAACATGTTGAGGAGATAGGAAGCCTACTTTCTGTGCTCCTTCATATGGGAGTTGGGGGCAAGATCGAGCCTGAAGATTTTTTTTTCTAATTTACCATTGATTTTTTTAATTATTTTTTTCTTCCTTCCAAACATCAAAGTGTGGACTAGTCAGCTAGAAGCTATGTGTTGGTGTTACACATTCTACAATGTAGAATCCCCTAATATTACAGTAAATGTCATTTGATTCATAGAAAATTCTGGAAGATGGCCATCTTGAAAAAGCAGACTCTGAATTGTTCTCATAATGTCCCTATTCCAATGGCCATTGTTAGTCCTAAATGTCCTTCCTTTTAAGAACAGCACCTACACCAGACAAAGCTTTTTTTTATTAATACATTTTTATTATTATTTCAGCTCATATAAACTTAATGGGTACACCAGTTCCCTCCCTCCCTCCTCCTCCCCCCGTACACCCTGCTCCTCTCCCCACCCCCCTCCCTTCCCAACCCCCAGTGCCTCCCGCCCCAATTCCCAGAGAGTCCTTTCTTGTGCATGCCTGATTTTCCTCTGGGCCCTCCTCTCCGATGACGTACAAGGACCCAGTGGCCTTTCCCTAAACACTTTCCCGTGTTCCCCTTAGGTATAGAAACACTACTGTGGCTGCCAATCCCTTGCCTCCAAACATCTTGGTGCCTTTAGCAGATGCTGGACTTTGTGGGGTCAATAGTGTGTTGGACATTGCGCAGGGCATGCAAAGTCCAATTATGATTGCTTCGGCCCTAACTTGTATGGAGTATCTTACATATCATTGCTCCTCCCATCCTTTTGCTCTTACACTCTTACCGCCCCCTCTTCCGCAAATTTCCCTGAGCTTCAGGATGGGGAGAGATTAAGCTAACCTAGTTCTAGGTGGTTGATATAGAGTCTCTGAAGTTCTGGATTGTGGTTTGTTGGTTTTCTTTTGCAGTTTTGCTGCTCCTGCAATGCCCTTCACTCCATCCTGTTGGGCATTGTATGTTACCCCCTGACCAGAGACAAAAAGCTGTTAAACTAGAGTCTTGTGATAAAAGCACATTCAAAGGTAGATGTAATAAAAGTGGGAAACCACAGTGAGGGAGGGGTCTATCACCAATTTGCACAATGGTTACTTTTTATCTGCCAGACTATATGCCCTCCTCTTCTGGTGAGATCATACCCCCTCAGTAGTAAATGATCAGGAACAAATGTCTGTGAACTTAATCATATGTCTCATTACTTATTTGAGTCCTTGATGGAGGCCTATTTTCTCTGCTGTAGCATGGTCCCTTCTCTCCTTGTTTCTGGTGTGGCCCTCTACCCCATCCTTCCTGTTCATAATCCTTGCAATTACTGTCTCTAGGTGGGCTGGGTGGGTTTGGTACTACGAGCCACCTATTAGGGAGTACATACGGCACTTAATTTTCTGGGTCTGGGATACTTCACTTAATATAATTGTTTCTAATGACATCCATTCCCGGCAAATTCCATCATTTTTAATGGCTGAGTAGTACTCCATTGTATAGATGTACCACCTTTTCCTTATCCACTCGTCAACTGTTGGACATTTGGGTTGATTCCATGACTTTGCTATTGTAAACAGTGCTGCTATGAACATGGTCGTGCTTGTGCTATCGAGGTGAACCTCTGCTGTATGGGGGGTTATTCCCAAAAGTGGAATAGCAGGGTCATATGACATTTCAATCTTTAATTTCTTTAAGAATCTCCAGACGGCTCGCCAGAGTGGCTGTATGAGCCTGCATTCCCACCAGCAATGTAGGAGAGTTCCCCTCTCTCCACATCCTCTCCAGCATTTGTTGTTGTTTGTATTGTGGATTTTTGCCATCCTGACTGGGGTGAGATGATATCTCAGGGAAGTTTTGATTTGCATTTCCCTGATGGCTAAGGAAGTGGAGCATTTTTTAAGATATTTGTTAGACATCTTAATTTCATCCCTGGTAAAGTTTCTTTTAAGTTCCAGGGCCCATTTTTTAATTGGGCCATTGGTTTCCTTGGTGTTTAGTTTTCTAAGTTCTTTGTGCACTCTGGACAGCAGAGTTCTATCAGATGTGTGGTTAGTGAAGATTTTCTCCCATTCTGTGGGTTGCCTTTGAGCTCGTGTTACAATCTCCTTATCTGAACAGAAGCTCTTTAATTTCACAAGATCCCAACTGTTGAGAGTTGATAGCAGTGGCTGTGCCATTGGATGTCTGTTTAGGAAATGTTGGCCTAGCCCAATCAGCTCAAGGGAGTTCCCTATCCTTTCAACTATGGTTTTTTTAGTCTCTGGCCTGATATCAAGGTCCTTGATCCATTTGGAATTAAGTTTTGTGCATGGTGACAAGTACGGGTCCAGCTTTAATCTTCTGCATGTGGAGATCCAGTTTTGCCAGCACCATTTGTTGAAGATGCTGTTCTTTTTCCATTGGATTCTTTGGGCCCCTTTGTCAAGGACCAAATGGCTGTAATTTTGTGGGCTTATATCTGGGTCTTCAATCCTTATCCATTGATCTGTGTGTCTATTTTGGAGTCAGTACCAGGCTGTCTTTATAACTATGGATTTGTAGTATAGACTAAGGTTTGGTATGGTAATACCTCCAGCAGTGTTTTTGTTACTCAGGATTGTCTTTGCTATCTTGGATCTTTTGTGCCTCCATATGAACTTTGAGATTGTTTGGTCAACTTCTTTGAAGAATTGCTTTGGGATTTTGATTGGTATAGCATTGAATCTGTATATTGCCTTTGGTAGGATGGTCATTTTTACGATGTTGATTCTGCCAATCCAAGAACAAGGGAGGTCTTTCCACCTTCTGGTGTCTTCTGCTATTTCTTTCTTTAGGGTTTTAAAGTTTTCGTTGTAAAGGTCTTTTTATTATTATTATTATTATTATTTATTCAACTGTGCGCATGTGCATGTGTATGTGCGCGCACATGTCTGTGTGTGTATGTGTGTGTAGAACCACGGAACAAATTTGGGAACCACCATGGCCGCCTCCACCTCCTTCTGCCCCGGGATTCACAGGCTCCGCCCTACCAGGACCAGAAGCGCAGGCCGCCCCCGCTTCCGCCTGGCGTCTATACGTGGGATCTGGGATCTGAACTCAGGACCTTCCGCCTGCAAGGCGGAGGCTTAATCCCTGAGCCACCTCTCCAGCCCATTGTAAAGGTCTTTTACCTCCTTGGTTAGGTTTATACCAAGGTATTTAATTTTTTTAGGGGCTATAGTAAATGGGATTGTTTCTCTCAAGGCTTTTTCACTTCTTTCATTTTGGGCATATAGGAAGGCCTCTGATTTTTGCACATTTATTTTGTATCCTGCCACCCTGCTGAACTTCTCAATTAGTTCCAGAAGCTTCCTGGTGGAGTTTTTGGGATCACTCAGATATATGATCATGTCATCTGCAAATAGGGATAGTTTAACTTCTTCCTTGCCGATTTGAATCCTTCTTATGTTCCTTTCTTGTCTTATGGCTTCAGCTAAGACTTCAAGTACAATATTGAATAGAAGTGGTGAGAGTGGACAACCTTGTCTAGTTCCTGATCGAAGTGGGAATGCTTCCAATTGTTCCCCATTGAGCATAATCCTTGCTGTGGGCTAGTTGTATACAGCTTTTATTATGTTGATCAAGGTTCCTTTCATTCCTACTGTCTCCAGCGTTTTGATCATAAAAGGTTGTTGGATCTTGTCAAAAGCTTTTTCTGCATCTATCGAGAGTATCATGTGGTCTTGGACTTTGGATTGGTTTACATGATGAATTACATTTATTGATTTGCGTACGTTGAACCAACCTTGGTTTGCCGGGGATGAAGCCTGCTTGGTCCCCATGAATGATCTTTTTAATATGTTTTTGAATCCGATTCGCTAAAACTTTGTTGAGAATCTTTGTGTCTGTGTTGATCAGAGAGATCGGCCTATAGTTTTCTTTTTTAAGTGAATCTATTAGGTTTTGGGATTAAGACGATATTAGCTTCATAGAAGGAATTTGGTACTGTTCCTTCCTTTGCTATTTGATGGAACAGTTTAAGGAGTATTGGTGTTATTAACTCCTTAAATGTCTGGTAGAACTCTGTGCTGAATCCATCTGGTCCAGGACATTTTTTGGTGGGAAGATTTGAGATTACTTCCTCAATTTCCTTATGTGTTATAGGACTATTTAAATAATTCACAACTTCCTGATTCAATTTAGGTAAGTTGTGTTTACTTAGAAATTCATCCATCTCTTTTGTGTTGTCAAACTTCACAGAGTATAAGTTTTTGAAATATGATGTTATACTTCTCTGGATTTCTTGGGTCTCAGTAGTGATAACTCCATGTTTATTTCTGATTTTGTTAATTTGGGTTTTCTCTCTCCTGCTTTTGGTTAATTTAGCTAGGGGTGTATCAATCTTATTGATTTTTTCAAAGAACCTGCTTTTTGACTGGTTGATTTTTTCTATCATTTTCTTAATCTCAATTTCAGATATTTCTCCCCTTAGTTTGCTAATCTCCTCTCTTCTACTACTTTTGGGATCAGATTGCTCTAGTTTCTCTAAAGCTTTAAGCTGCATTGTTAAGTTGTTTATTTCTGATGTTTCCATTTTTTTGATGTAGGCATTAAGAGCTATGAACTTACCTCTTAGAACAGCTTTCATTGTGTCCCAGAGATTTTGGTAAGTTGTATTTTCATTATCATTCACTTTCAGGAAATCTTGAATTTCTTTTTTAATTTCTTCCTGAATCCAATTCTCATTCAGCAGCATAGTGTTAGGTTTCCAGGAGTTAGTGTATTTTCTCTTGTTTGTTGTGTTGTGGATGTCCAGCTTTAGGCCATGGTGGTCTGACAGGGCACAGGTTAGAATTTCAACTTTTTTGTACATGTGTAGATTCGTTTTGTGGCCCAATATGTGATCTATTTTGGAGAAAGTTCCGTGTGCTGCTGAGAAAAATGTGTATTCTTTGGTGTGTGGGTGAAAAGTTCGATAGAGATCTGTAAGGTCCATTTCTTTAAGGGTTTGATTAAGGTCCAAAGTGTCTCTATTAAGCTTTTGACCTGTTGATCTATCCCATTTTGAAGGGCGGTATTGAAGTCCCCAAGAATTATCGTTTGGGGGTTGATTTCTTGCTTTAAGTGCTGTAGGGTTTTCTTAATGAATGTGGAGGGGCCTGTATTGGGTGCATATATGTTCAGTATTGTGAAGTCTTCCTGGTGAATTGTACCAGTGACTAAAATGTAGTATCCATCCGTGTCTCTTATAATTTTCTTTGGTTTGAAGTCAACTTTGTCTGATATCATAATGGCTACCCCTGCCTTTTTTCTGCTTCCATTAGCTTGTAGAATTGTTGACCAGCCTTTTATTTTTAGAGCGTGCCTATCTTTTGTGGTGAGATGGGTTTTCTGCAGGCAGCAGATTGATGGATTGTGATTTTTAATCCAAGTTTGTAATCTGTGTCTCTTGATTGGTGAGTTAATTCCATTAACATTTAGTGTTATAATGGTGAAACTATTTTTGATTCCAGACATTTATTATGTTTAGTAGTTTTTATAAGTATACTGCTTTGCTTTTAATGGTGTTATACTTGCCTTCTGCTCTCCTGGATATGCCTGTTTTTTTCTTCACGCTTGAGTATCATTTCTAGCATTTTTTGAAGGCCTGGTTTGGTGGACATGTATCCCTTCAAGTTGTCTTTGTGCTGGAAGATTTTCCTTTCTCCCTCGATCATGACGGATAGTTTTGCAGGGTAAATCAGCCTGAGTTGACATTTTTGCTCATTCAATACTTGAAGTATGTCTCTCCAAGCTCTTCTTGCTTTTAGTGTTTCCATTGAGAAGTCATTTGTTATTTTAATAGGTTTACCTTTAAAAGTGACTTGTTTTTTCTCCCTTGAAGCTCTCAGCACCAGTTCTTTATCTTGAATGTGGAGTGTTTTAACTATTATTTGCCGTGGCGAGCTTCTGTTTTGGTCATATCTGTTTGGGGTACGGAATGCCTCTTGTATATGGATGGGCCTCTCTTTTTTTAGATGAGGAAAGTTTTCCTTGATGATCGTTTGGAAAATTTCCTCAGGGGTGGTATTTTGAGATTCTTGCTCTGGTATTTCATGAATACGCATGTTGGGCTTCTTCAGGGTGTCCCATATCTCCTGGATATTTCTCTCAAGCATCTTTTTGGCTTTAACAATCTCTTCCATTGAGCTGGTTAATACTCCCACTTTATCTTCAAGATCTGAAATTCTGTTTTCTGCTTTGTTAGTTCTGCTGATAAGACTCTCTGTGGAGTTCTGGGTTGAAGATAACTTGTCTTTTAGCTCAGTTTTAAACTCTGCTTGAGGGGCTGGAGAGGTGGCTCAGGGGTTAAGCCTCTGCCTTGCAGGCGGAAGGTCCTGAGTTCGGATCCCAGATCCCAGGTATAGACGCCAGGCGGAAGCTGGGGCAGCCTGTACTTCTGGTCCTGGTAGGGCGGAGCCTGTGAATCCAGGGGCAGAAGGAAGTGGAGGGGTTCATGGTGGTTCACGAATTCGTCCGTGGTTCTACACATGCACAGACACACACACACACACGAGCGTGCGCGAACATACGCACAGTTGAATAAATAATAATAATAAAAAATTAAAAAAAACAACTCTGCTTGAGTCTGCTTTAACTGCTCTATGCCAGTTTTTGATTCTTGCACTTTTTTCTCAACTCCTCCATGTGTCTGTTGTGTTCCTCCTCAAAGCGATTGATTCGATTATTTAATTCCTCCCTGATTTCCTCTTTCATAGTATGGAACATGGTAATGATCATATTTTGAAGGTCGTTATCCTGGGTCAGGCTTTCTTGGCCATTTTCCATGGGTTTATTCTGGTTGGAGTCTAGCATTATGGGATTAATTCCTTCAGTGGGAGATTTGTTTACTTGAGTGTTGTGTCTCATGGATTTGCACTTAGACTTTGGCATTGTTGGTTTAACTCTTAAGATCTTTTAATTTCTGTGCGTTTTTCACTAAACAGAATTATTTGGCCTGGGGCTCTGGGGGTGGGCGGGGACCGATCTTACCTGGGTCGTGGCGCGGTGAGGCCCGGCGGCTGGACTGCGCGGCGGAGTGGAGGGCAAGGGGGGATGGGGCATCGGCGGGGCGCTATTTAAACCCGGGCCACCTGTGGGCAGGGCCGGGCACAGAGGGGGTGCCCTCTCCTCCTCCCAGGCCCTGTGCGCGCGGCTCCGGCTGGATGGCGGGGGGAGCTGGGTCCACTCGGGCGGCCTGGGGCTCTGGGGGGCGCGGGGACCGATCTTACCTTGGTCGCGGCGCGGTGAGGCCCCCAGACAAAGCTTTTAAACATTAACATAACTTATTTTAATGTTTCCTTTATTGTCATAAACATGGCTGAAGGATATGTTGAATAAAAGGCTCTCTTCACTGTTTATGTGGAATGGTCTTTCATTTGACTAATTTACACCATTTTCCACTGAAAAATTATTTGATATCATCAATTAGTGAAAAATATACTTTATTTAGATTGTTTCCCACAGATCTGGACTGAAAGATTTTTTTTTTTAAATGCATCCTCAATTATGACTGAATTGTGTCATTGTCTTGCCAGTTTTACTAACAGACTTCTTCATTTTCATTTTTTAAATTAAAAAATTTTACCTAGTTTTGCAAGCATATTGAGTAATTATCCCTGAACCTCTCCTTCCCTCATTCCTCCCTTCCCTTCTATCCTCTCTTTCTCTCTTCTTTTCATCAGTCCATCCCACTTCCTCCCACCTTCCTGTCTGTCTCCTGTGGGTCCCAGGATTCCCTCTGAATTGTCTGCTCTATGAGTTCAGGCTTCTAAGTGGCCCTTCCTTGGTCAGACCTATTGATGGGGTATTCCCCTCATCTGTCTATCCCTAGCCCCCTAAGGTTCCTACTGCATTTAATTATTTCTCCTGAGACCCTCATTAGTCTACAGAGGCATATTGGTATGTCAGCAATTATGCAGGTCTGGTAGGACAAGTCTCATTGCACTGAGTTCCTGGAGTCAGCAGTCCTACCATGTGTGGAATGTCCTGTCCAGCAGTAGACCTTTCTGTCTTCAGGCTCTTACAATCTTACTGTGCCCTCTTCTGCAAGGATAGGGAGAGGTGTTGTTGGTCTGATTCTGGGTGAGTATTGCAGAGTCGCTGGTACTCTGCATTCTGGTTGGCTGTTGTCTATTTCACTGCTCTTTCACTGCACTAGGCTTAGTCCTGTCTGGGTGTTAAGATCCTCTGCTTCACTAACAGACTTCTTGATGAACCTGAGGTTGCTGTCCGAAATGGGATCCATGTTTGCAAAGGGTGAGAAACTCCTTTTATGATTCTACCTGAGTTAATGCGTAAGTCACACACTTTTAGCATTCTCTTATAAAACAAATGATAGATTTGAAACTGGTTTAGAGCACATTACTTTCTTTCTTTTTCATTTTCCTGTATATGTATGCATGAATGTGTGCATTTGTATTTACTTGTGTGTGGGTACATTTGTATGTGTGTGCACATGTGCATGAACATGGGTATGTGTTTATATATGGGTGCATGTTTGTATGTGTCTGCATCCATGAATGTACATGTATGTGTTTATTTGTGTGGGAGCATGTGAATATGTGCATGCATTCTCTATCTTTTTTTTTTTTGAGGTAGGGTTACAAATCTAACTCAGAGCTCATCCATATTGTTAGCGTGATTAGCTAGTTCAGTCTAGGAATTTTGAGTTTGTCCCCTAAACCTGGAATCACAAGCATCTGCCAGGCTTATCTGGTATTTTAGAGGGGGATCTGGGATCCAAACTGTTCATCTTGCTTGCACAGCAAATGTTGTAATCACTTAGTCATCTCTCCAGCCTCTGAGGACATTTATTTCTTTGTAAATGTGTTATGGCCATTTATTTTTTCACAAAGCCCAACACTTATAAATAAACTTGATGAGCATGAACTCGCTGTCCTAAACCTTGGAGGGCTCCATTGTCCTTTCTCTCTTCCTGTCCCTCATCAGCAGCTTTTTATCGAGAGCCAACTACACAATTGTATCATCATAGGAATTAGGCTCAAGAAGAACCAGTCAGTCTATAAAAGTAACTATGAAAATTAATTTGTGAGAAATGCATGGTTCTGATTATCAGCAATGAGGCTGTCTCATAGGTAATCAGAAATCCTTCACTCTGTAATCTTTCAGTATATGCATACAAATACTGAGCTGCCAGCCCACAGGATGTCTGAAGTCAAGACTGAGTCTCCTGTAATTCACAAGGCTTTCTGTCATCACCTGGGACCCGCAGGGCTAATAACTCTGCGTTATGTCACTTAAATGCATTCCCAAGGCAGCCTTTGTGACCTGTTGTTCTCTCAACCCTGTGGAATCTTTCTTCCTTTTCTTTCCTGAGAGATCAAGGTCAATACCATTCTTTGGCTCAGAATTTTCTGTATCCAACTCAAGATTTATATTTGAAAGATGGCCTATCGATTCTTATCTAGCAGTATGTCTCCTTTCTCCTCTCGGAATAAGAAGCAGGACTTTTCCTTTTTGTGGACTTGCTCTCTCTGTGCCCTCTGATCTATCCAGTGTCTTCCACAGTCTCTGGGTGTTTGTTCCATAAACCATGTTCCCACCTTTACTATTCTTTACAACCTGTGTGAAGCTTTACTACACTTAAAATAAAAGGCTAAAGGAGACAGCAGCAAGATCACCCATTACTAACACAAAACCCAACCCCTTACTAACTCATAGGAAATGAGTTTATGACCATTTTTTTCCAAGTTTTTTTCAGTTTTCATAGATTGCTTCTTGTTTTTAATTAATAAATTTACTTTGTGTGTGTGTGTGTGTGTGTGCGTGTGTGTGTGTGTGTGTGTGTGAGAGTGTGTGTGTGTGTGTGTGTATGCCACATCATGTGTGTGACAATAAGAGACAACTTTCAGAGGTAAGTTCCCTCCTATACCTCATGGCTTCCAAAATTGGAACTCAGATTATTAAGCTATCGTAAGTGCTTTGACCAGATGAGCCATACCACTAACTTTGCTTCTATTTCTTTACCACTCAGTTTTTGCTTTCTTCCTTGTCTCATAATTACAAATATTTTCTTTGGAAAGTGATGTTGAGTAAATGACCCATTCTTAATTCATTCCCTGAAAGAAGAAACACTCATTGCTTTCATATGACACACTTTCTGCTAGTTTTGGAGGGAGATCCTAATAATGACTCTTGTGCTGCAATCTACCGGAGAGGTTGGTAGTAAACACAAGATGCGATGATCCCTGAATATACACTGCTTTTTATTCATTTCTGCAGAGTCAGCTGCTTTTGTATACTTTAATCTAGAAACAATGCCATTCCATGACATTGTGCGGTCTAGATTTTCCTTACCCAGAGAATACTTCCCAGCCTGTCTTACTGGCTAGTTTCTGTCCCTTATATTTAGACACTGCTTGCACATCTGTCAGTGAGCCTTTTGATGTGCTGTCAACTATGGGCATTAACTGCCGTAGGTACCTGAAGATCAGGAAGGGCTGGAACCTTATGTTCTCACTGAAAACAGGTTGAGAAGCACAAAGCCAGCAGTAAATGGAAAAAGTCCAGGCAGGGAGCATGGGAACTACTATTTCTCAAAACATCTCATGACTTGGTATTTTAAGCCTCACTTCCCATTTTCCTACTTGAGAATTTTGTATTTCAACCAGTGTCCTCCTTGCTACTTCATAAACACCTTAGTTTTTTTTTTCTTTGCCTTTGCTTTTCTCCTGGTATCCTCTTTCCTATTTATCTGTGACTATTCCACCAGCATGTTCTTCATCTTAGCTCTTGGAAAAATAGTCCTCTTTCTCTAATGTTTATTTTCACATTTCCTTTGACATTTGCCACAAAAATGTATACTAAAGCATTTGTGTGCTTGTTCCCATCCTAAGCATTTCCCTGTATCTTGTCAGCTCCCATACGAGGTAATTGCATACAGCAAGTGCTCTTGGTATTTGTTGAACACTGCTTTGAAATGTGCTTCAAAGGAGAGTTGTCCTTATTGGTTTGCTCTTTGATTTATACAAATTCATCTTTCTTCTTGGAAATAAATGTTCCAAGAACTGTATTTTGAACTTATATTAAGCATTTAATCCAGCGAGTGGCAAGCTTCTCCGGCGAGCATTAAGCTAAAATGTTATGCTCTATCTTTTCAACCCAATGTAAATTTCCCATTAAAATAAAAAGAGGAAATCTCGCTTTTTTAGGTTGAGTAGGAAGGCACTTATGAAAGCCTTCCAATTTCATAAATTTAGATCAAGTCAAGGATGTTCTTTGATGCTCACTTCATGGCTTTCTTGTTTATTGTCACTTGGAGCATTTTCATTCACATTCAGTTTCCTTTCTCTAGTCTTGTGTTCTTTACAAACTTATTTGGTGTCAAGGGCTCAGCTTAACCAAGCTGCAAAGATGGACAGATGGGTAATGTGAGCAGGTGCTGTTCAGTCTTGGAAAAGTGGCAGCTTATTATTGGGAACTTTGGGAATACAGTTGAAATTGATGAAGAAGAAGATATTAACAGCATCAAAATGGAGATTTTTTTTCTAATTCAGGAATGAGCAGCTCACCACCTGTACTGAATCAGTATCACTGGGTTGCTCAAATCTAAGAAAAGGAGATTCAGCATGAACTAAAGGTAAATAATTCTTGGACAATAATTCACTATTTAAAGATGATTATTTACCATGCTCCCATCTTTAATTGGCATAAACAAACACAAAAAATCACTGAACTTTTTCAAAAAAGAGGAGCATTGTTGAAATCATTGTAAATACTTCCACGGTCTAGAAGGAGCTTAAAGGAATGAATGAGCTTTCACTGTGAATTCATCTTTTTGGGAAGGAGTTCATTTACTAGTATGTGAGAGTGTAGGCATGTAAGTATGTGTGGTACATGTGCATGTGTGTGGGGGGCGTGTCTGAGGAGGTCAGTGGAAGGTATCCTCTAGCACCCTCCACCAAACTCCTCTGAACATGAAGCAAGGTCCAGGGATCCTTCTGTCTTCAAACCCCTCGAGTGCTGTGATGGTACAGTTTTCATGAGACTTATACTCCAAAAACTGATCTTTGTGATTGCACAGAAGTGATCTTATTTACTGAGGCATCTCATCAGTCTCCACATATACATCTTATCCTTGACAGACAAGAGAATTTCAATTTACTTTCCAAATTTTGGGTGTTTATGTTCTTCTTGAGGGGAACTCTCTGTTCTACTTGGATTAGTAGTTTTATCAATATCTTCCACACACTTTTGAGCCCTGCTGCTTCCTGTCAGTTTATTCTGTTGGGAGTTTCAATCAGAGGTAGTCGACTTCTCTTTGGCATACTCAACATATAACATTTACTGAGTTTTCCCAATAAGAATTTGCGCTGTGCTTCCATTTGTTTCAGACTCATTTTGCTCTATTAAAATATGGAAACAAACTGGTCCAATGCTTCATTTCTCTGGACTCACAACCTATAAAATTAGCTATTTCTTTGCCGGGAAATGGATGGAATTAGAAAAAATTATATTGAGTGAAGTATCCCAGACACAGAAAATTAAGCAACCTATGTACTCCCTAATAGGTGGGTCCTAGTACCAAACCCACCTTGTGACACACTCAAAGATAAATCTCTGTAATACCTACAATAATTGCAAAGATTATAAACAGGAGGAAAGAGGAAGGAGGGCCCTGCCAGAAACAAGGAGAGAAGGGATCATGCTACAACAGAGAAAATAGGCCACCATCAAGTACTGCAAGTAAGTAATGAGTCATCTGGTTAAGCTCACAGACTTTCCTTCCTGGTCACTTGCAACTGATGGGGTTTGATCTCACCAGATAGGGAGGGCATAGAGTCTGGCAGATAGAAGGTAACCATCCTGCAAATTGGAGACTGACATCTCCCCCTCACCGTGGTCTCCTTCTCTTATTCTATCTGCCTTTAAACCTACTCTTATAATAGGACTCTATTTTAACAGCCTTTTATCTTTGGCTAGAAGGCAACATCCAATACCCATCAGGATGGAGCCAAGGGCGGTGCAGGAACAGCAAAACTGGGGAAAAAAACCCAACAAACCATAATTCGGAACATCAGAGACCCTACATTAATCACCAGGAACCAGGCCAGCCTAATCTCTCCCCATCCTAAAGCTCAGGGAAATTTGCAGAAGAGGGGGGCGGTAAGATTGTAAGAGACTAAAGATGGGGAGGAACAACGATATGCAAGATACTCCACACAAGTTAGGGCCGAAGTAATCATAATAGGACTTTGCATGATCTGCGCAATGACCGACATATCATTGACCCCCCCAAAATCTAGCATGGATCATAAGCACTGGGATCCTTAGAGGTAAGAGATTAACAGCCACAATAGTGTTCCTATACTAAAAGGGAAACATAAGAAAGAACTCTAGGCAATGCTACTGAGTCCTTACAACTCATCAGAGAGGAGGACACAGAGGGAAGTTTGACAGGCATACTAAAGGATGCTCCAGGAATGGGGGGGGGGGCATTGGGAGAAAGGGAGGGAGGGAGAGGGGAAAGGAAGGGGAAAAGGGGGGATCCATGGAAAGGTGGAGGGAGGGAGAGAAATGGGGTACCCGTCAAGTTTGTATGAGTGGAAAAAATACACTATTAATAAAAAAAGAAATTAGCTATTTCTATTACTTCAACTTTGGTCAGTAACTTTGCATCCCTATAACCTTATACAGTTTATAACTCCACTGATCATACCAGAGGAAAAGTTCTTCCCTTGCAAAACATGTGGTTGGCATGTTTTTTGTATACTAAAATATAACTCCCCTGTCTCAGGGTTCACTAATTCCAGCTGCATTGTTCACATTTGTGAAATTATTTTTCTATGATTTGTCACATAGCCCAGGGTTACAACATGCCTATTTTTTTATAATACATTTTTTATTATTATTTCAGCTCATACAAACTTAATAGGTACACCAGTTCCCTCCCTCCCTCCTCCTCCCCCTGAACCCCCTGCTCCCCCTCCCCTCACCCCTTCCTTCCCCCCCCCCCATGCCTCCCGCCCCAATTCCCAGAGTCCTTTCTTGTGCATGCCTGACTCTCCTCTGGGCCCTCCTCTCCGATGACGTACAAGGACCCAGTGGCCTTTCCCTGAACCCTTTCCGGTGTTCCCCTTAAGTATAGGAACACTACTGTGGCTGTCAATCCCTTGCCTCCAAGGATCTTGGTGCCTTTAGCAGATGCTAGACTTTGTGAGGACAATAGTGTGTTGGACATTACGCCGGGCATGCAATGTCCAATTATGATTGCTTCGGCCCTAACTTGTGTGGAGTATCTTGCAAATCATTGCTCGTCCCATCCTTTTGCTCTTACACTCTTACCACCCCCTCTTCCAGAACATGCCTATTTTTGAGGATCCATTATTTTGCTTACCATAGTATCTTTACATATACCATTGAAGTCATTAATTTCTGGTAATTTTTTCTTTTTATTACTATATTTCTTAACAATATTGCTTTGGAAATCTTTCTACATGTAAAGTTCAGTAATAATTCATTTTAATAGCTTATTATTTGGTCTTCAGATTGAAACTAATTTAAAGATCTATTCTATGAGTTACAAATTGTCAGACCAAGAACAAAATCTATGATTTAATCATCATAGTGCCATAGAAATGAATAAATTCATGAGTTTTGACAGGTAAATATCTGTACTTTCTACAACCATCCCAGAATATCCTATAGTTTTACACCCAAACTACTTCTCTTATGTAGATTAATCACAGTCTTAATCACAGTTTTATTCCTTAAAGACATTCAAACCACAATTAATCTAATCACTGTATTAAGTAATAGAAAAATTATTTGACAATATGACAATGCATGTTAACACAACTTCTGCCTATTTCTAACACAGGAGTCTTATTGTTGTATAGATTGTTTAATTTATTAAAAATTAAATTAAATTAATTTATTAAATCTCTTTGAAGATGAATTTTTTATACGTTCATTTTGATTCTACTTCTAATTACATGCCATAAGTCTAGTGCTCTGCTTTAATGAGCTTAGTAAATAATTACAATAATCAGTCTTTCCATCTTTCCTTTCCAATTAAAAGCTTTCTCTTTTTAATTGATTTCTTTTCATTTAATAAACTTTTGAAAATATTTCAAGCTCTTCAATATATAATGTGATGACCAGAAATGGTGGTCACATTGCAAGATGATCTGATCAAGGCGAAACACCAGGGATTTACTGCTTTTCCCTACTTTTAACTACACAATTAGTATCATTTATCTTTTGATCATTTGAAAGACATCATCAATTATTACTGAAGTTTACATTGTTTTGTATCTGTTTCAAGCAAAACTTTGATATCTTTTTTTTGTTCAAGGTCTTTTGTTATATGATTGTCTGCTATTTTAGTTTTTCCCAACTCTCTAGATATTTATCATTGATTTGATATCAGAGACTTATCTGTTTCCTACTATGGCCCAATACTTAGTATTAGGATTATAAAGAACAGCATGACAAAATGGAGCAACTCATAGTCTCATGAGGAAGAGAGACACTGAGATATGTCCTTGGTCCAAAGTGAGAGCAGAACAGAAATATCTAAAAGGTGGACTTCTACACACTAATGAGGACTGAGTGGTCACTAATGTGTCCTGGATTTAAGGTATGCTTGGCTATTGAATACAGAGGTTAGGAGCAAGGAGAGTTCTGAACTAAAGTTAAAATTGAGAGTATAGCTGCCTTAGTTTCATCTTTCCAAAGATGGAATGAAAATAGAACCCAAGCAATTTAGGGAAACAAATGGCTTATATTCCAGTGTGCAATTGCAGATTATAGTCCATTATGATGACAGGAGATTTCTTACCAGCCATCAGGAGCTAAACTGGCCATACCAAAGCCATAGAAATGGCTGAAAGAAAGGCAAATACTAATGCATACCTTCTAGCTTGCTAACTTGCAGATTGACTACTTGCCAAGTTCCAACTAATTCTCTCTCCATCTTAACCACATGCTCAGGAAATGTTTTCACCTTCTAAGACTGGGTCTTCCCACATCAATTAGATTATCTTCTATAGGCTTGATTAGAGGCTTGAGTTAACTAAATTTGTTCTTAGGTGTTTCTAAAGGGTCCATTCTAATGTCAGTTTGATACCTGCAACTGTCACAATAGCGAATTTGTCACATTGAATCTACTTGTTTCTTCTTGCGCTCTTGAGGTTATCTCGGATTCTTGACAAGTGTGTGTTATTGTGTCTTCTGGACGCATGCGTTTACATGTGCCAATTTTTAAGCCAAATTCCTCATTTTTTTCCTTAAATTATTGAAATTACCTCATGTTGTTCCATCAAATTGCTTTCCAACTTAACTTGTCAAATCCAGTTTTCATTACTTGCAACCATGTAATTCAATTATATAATTTACTGATCCAGGATTATATTATTTAACTGAGTGATTAATTCCATTTGAATTTCATAGGGCAATCTTGAAACAGAAAACTTTATAATCAGTTTCCAGTACATAATGCAACTTTGTCACAGTTAGCCTTCATGGTTGTTTATTCTCTCTTATGATAGTCCAGTTATAGTTTCTTGTATAGGTTGGCAGGAAAGTCCACATTATCTTCAAGGGACTGAGAGAACTGGCCACACCATAACACATGATGGCTGAAAGAGGGACAATTCTTACTTTCTAGACCAGCTTCTGGCCAAGTATACAGAAAAATGCCAACTTTCTCAACCAGTACCCTCCATTTTATTCATGTGCTTGGAATAATCCCACATGTCATGGATGGGCCTTCCTTATCAACCTGCAGTCTCCTGCAGGTTTATTTTGGGTTTAACTACTAATTCTTTGCAAATGTGCCTGGAACCTGAATTGTCTAGTTTACAACTGTATTTAACTATTACGCTTTCTAACAAGTTTAATATATTTGACACTTTATTTCTCAAAGTCCCAGTTCTCATAGAATAGCATGATAGTAATTCCTTCTAATGCATAGTTTTAAATATTTTATTTATTTACTGTGTGTGTGTGAGAGAGAGAGAGGGGGGAGGGAGAGAGAGAGAAAGAGAGAGAGAGAGAGCGAGAGCGAGAGAGAGAGAACTAAGTATTCCTGTGGAGGACCAAGGGTGACTTTGGGAATCAACCTAGAGTGCTTCTACCTCCTACTTGCTTCCTACTGGGATTTTCCAGGCTCCACTGGAAAGTGCAGGCTGCCCCTGTTTCTGCCTAGTGTATTTACATGGGACCTGGGATCCGAACTCAGGACCTTCTGCTTGTGAGCCAGAGTTTTAACCTCTGAGCCATATCTCTAGCCCGTAATACATAGTTTTAAATGTAGAAGGAGAGAATACATGTAAACACTTACCAAATTGTCTTTGCATATTTATAAGTGTTATTGTAGACAGTCACTATTATAACATTAAATATTAGTAATAAAAACATGACACCTGAGTCCCTCTTGGACTGACTTCACTTCCTTCAGGCTTGTCAGATGTCCCATGATCTGACACCTCCAACATCTTGGGGTCCCTATCCTAACACACAGGCTTCTCTTTCACACAGTGGTATCTGAGAACCTCCTCCCAGGGACAACACTGCCACACATTGCTTGACTTCAATGTCTCTATGAAACCATGAAGGAAGAATTTACCAACATTCTGTTTATGTCCAGAGAACTTTTATGAGGCTGAATTTAAAATTAATGGGCTAATTTTGTCGGCAGAGGAAACGTAAAGACGCTATAGCATTTACTTTTTGTGACATGGCCACTTGTCAGTACTGTTGTTCCATTCTATGATTCCCTCAGCTTTGCATCTCTCATGCCTTCATATCTAGTAGCTTATGGTGTCATTGCCAAGCTCCATTGCGATCTCAGAATGGAGCATGGTTGTCCCCACAAACACAGTCTGCAATAAACTACATGGATTAAAGCAACTCTGGAGACAGAGAATATATTTTAACAATTTGAAGAATTTCCCTAGGCAGATGCTTTTTAAGGCAGAAAACTCCTTTGGTGTTCTGACCTTAGGCTTTTTTTCTTTCATAGTTGGAGAATTTGGTATATGGCAAAATGCTCTAAGGGAACCTTTCCTCTTGTTCCAATGCACAGCAGGGGGCTTCTGTTTAATGACCATGATATTTTTTAACATTTACAGCCTTTATTTCAGCCAGACCTTAGCTGCAGCCTTAAGCTTTCTAATATTCTTTTCTTCTCTAAACTGCATGGTTTTTATTTCTTTTTGCTCTATCTTTTCGTCACAGACCTGAACAATAGTACTGACAAGTATCCATGTCACAAAGTAAATGCTATGGTGTCTTTACATCCAAAGAAATTAGCCCATTAATTTTAAATTCAGCCTCATAGAAGTTCTCTGGACACAGAATGCAGGCATTTTTTTTTTTTGCCACAATATAGTTTTTTTTTGTCTTAATAGTTTCTCTCCAACTTCCTGATAATATTCTTCTTTCCTCCTAAAATTCCATGAGTCTGGCCTCCACTGCCTACATCTCTCTCAGCATTACTGCCTTCCAAGATTCAACCAGAAAGGCCCATCAAGCTCCGGTATTTAATGACTTTTCTAGCCCCAAATTCCAAACTCTTCTACATTCCTCCCACAAAATAATCTAAAAGGCCTAAAAGCCACATGGTCAGGCTTATCACAGCAACTACCCCACTTTCTCGGCACCAATTTCTCTGTTAGTTTTCCTTCCTTCCTTCCTTCCTTCCTTCCTTCCTTCCTTCCTTCCTTCCTTCCTTCCTTCCTTCCTTCCTTCCTTCCTTCCTCCCTCCCTCCCTCCCTCCCTCCCTCCCTCCCTCCCTCCCTCCTTTCCTTCCTTCCTTCCTTTTTGTCCTCTTGCTGCAATAAACTACATGGATTAAAGCAACTCTGGAGACAGAGAATATATTTTGACAGAGTGATAGAATCCACCACGACAAGGAAGTCATAATGGCATTAGCATTGAGGACAATTCTCCACATTGCACCAGCATCAAGAGGGGGGATGGAAAGTGAGGCTGGGCTAGAGAAGCTTCAAAGCCTGTCCCCCAGCAAGGTTCCACTGTCCTTAGGTGTTCAGACACAGGAGCCTGGGGACCTTTCACATTCAGCAGCAACACCTGGCGTGAATGTTTGGCTCTAGCCTGCCGCACCAAAAAAGCCATTTCCTGCCGTTGACCTGCAATGGGAAGCAGAAGATATATGAGGCTCTATCCATTTCTAATGTTCTGGGGCTACAGGTCAGGTGATTTATCTGACAAGCAATTTTCAGAGGCCTTGGGAGTTGAAAACCTTTTACATGAAGTTTTTTGTAGCATCTAGAATGGAAGTTTCATTTTCAAATAACTTGGCCTCTTACACACTGCCAGGAAAAATGTATTCTATCTTTCAGCTCATGATAAGAATATTAGAGTTCAAGTGTCTAAGGCGCTTTCTCCACTTCTGCTCATCAGTACCGACGTTCCTGTGGAATGAGTCATCCGTGCGTTCTTGGCAGCTTTCATTCAGACACAGCCCCTGTTTCTTGCTCTTCGTTTTCCCTGGCTTGTCTTTAACCTAGTACTTAGAAATGCTCTGCTGCATCTTGCTGAATAAACCAGAAGAAATTCATCAAGGGTTTCATAAAGTGCCTTGTTCCAGGTGAAACACTGAGAATTCAGGGTAAATATGTCACAGTTGCTCCACCCTGTGAATAAATATCCTGGTTGAAATAAAATTTAAACACATGAAAGAGCCAGCAAATTAACTCAGCAGATTCTTCACAAATCTGGAGACCTTAGCTCAATCCCCAGAAACCCACATGGGGATATAATGACTTGTGAAAATTGTTTTCTAATCTCTACCCATGTGGTATGGCAACTCATGTTCATCCTATCTCTCTCTGCTCCCCCTCAAATAAATAAATTAGTCATGTACAACTGAGGGGGTATGATCTCACCAGAAGGGGAGGGCATATAGTCTGGCAGATGAAAGGTGATCATTTTGCAAATGGGTCACTGACCCCTCCCTCACCGAGGTTTCCTGCTTTTATTACATCTACCCTTGAATGTGCTATTATAACAAGACTCCAGTTGAACAGTTTTTTGTCTCTGACCAGGGGGTGACATACAGTGCCCATCAGGATGGAGTGAAGGGCATTGCAGGAGCAGCAAAACTGCAAAAGAAAATCAACAAACCACAATCCAGAACTTCAGAGACTCTATATCAATCACATAGAACTAAGCCAGACTAATCTCCTCCCATCCTGAAGCTCAGGGAAATTTGCTCAGGAAGCTCAGGAAGAGGGGGAGGTAAGATTGTAAGAGCAAAAGGATGGGAGGAGCAATGATCTGAAGATTCTCCACACTAGTTAGGGCTGAAGCAATCATAATAGGACTCTGCGCAATGTCCAACACACTATTGACCTCACAAAGTCTAGCATCAGCTAAAGGCACCAAGATCCTTGGAGACAAGGGATTGACAGCCACAGTAGTGTTCCTATGCTTAAGGGGAACACGGGAAAGGGTTCAGGGAAATGCCACTGGATCCTTGTAAGTCATCGGAGAGGAGGACCAAGAGGAGAGTTAGGCATACACAATAAAGGACTCTCTGGGAATTGGGGGGGAGGCACTGGGAGACAGGGAGGGAGGGAAGGGGAGCAGGGGGTTCAGGGGGAGGAGGGGGGGAGGGAACTGGTCTACCTATTAAGTTTGTATGAGCGGAAATAATAATAAAAATGTTAAAAAATTAAAAAAAATAAGATGTATTTGAAAAGAAAAATCAAACACATGACATATTAATGAATATAAACTATAGTGGTAGTTAAATGCAAACCTGAAAAGTCGGCACAGGTCAGCAAAAATATATGAATGAAGTGGAATTTGAGTTAGACTTTGAACACTGGGTAAAATGTGATGAGAGGGTTCTCTGATCATCAATTAGCAAAATCTCACTTTGTTCTTACTAGTCATTTTCTGCTTCTCATTTCTTTGGTGAAGCTTCTATTCATTGACATTCCTCTTTCTCAGTTCTGTGCATCCAATTACTTTGCATGTATCTATGACTTCTCTAAGTTTTTGCTAATATTGGAATAGTCATCACTGTCAAAAGTAAACTGAGATATTTCTTCTGGTTTAAAGGATAAGTTGTGTGGTCATTAGTTTAGATTGCCAGATTCTCTCAAGGATTTGCTATGTAATATTAAAAAACAAAACCAGTACAGTTTTTATTATACCATTGCATGTTGATAAGCATGCAATACAAAATAGCATCTTCTTTGCTTATGTTTTTCCCATGCGGGATATAAAAAACATATTTCAACAAATGAAATTATCCATCTAACAAGAGGTGGGAAGGCCTTCCTGTGGAAGGTGATGTGAAGCTAGGCTTGAGGCGAGATGATGCCTCATGTAAGAGACAAAATTCTCCCAGAAAAATCTGGGACTAAGTAGGATGTGGGGCATAAGACTTAGGAACTCACCAAGAATTTACAGAATAAATTATATTCACTCTGTGGTCTGACTTGGTGAGCCAAAACGGGTCAGAGCCAGTACTAGGATGACCATCATCAGGATCGTTACATTCTTGCCAATTTGTGATTCCTTTAAAATGTGTTTTTTAAAGATAAAAAGTGACTTTGCCTCCACCTTATTCTTTGAAAGCATTGCATCAGAATAGAAAATAATTTTAGAGTTTCAATTTTTATAAAATTGATGGGAATCGACGCTATCCAATGTGAACTACATCTCACTCTCTTCAAGAGATTGTTTAAGGATTCTCCTTTTTAAAAAAACTTTATTTTGTTCTCTCTCTCTCTCTCTCTCTCTCTCTCTCTCTCTCTCTCTGTGTGTGTGTGTGTGTGTGTGTGTGTCAGAGGGCACTGTGTGTCCCTGTGGAGGACCAAGGATGACCTGGATTGCTTTTACCTCCTCTTTGCTTTACTCTGGGTCAGAAGTACAGGCTGCCACTGCTTCCACCTGTCATTTTTGCGTGGGACCTGGGATAAGAACTCTTCCTTTCTTCCCTATTACCATTAGTGCTCATCGGCGTCTCAGGCAGGTTTGGAGCTTCTTGAAATTTTCCCCTTCAATGGGGAGATGTTGGCGGGACAGTTCCTGCGCAGTTCTTGTGGATGTAAACTTGTCTGCCATGGAATCTTTTTTTTTATTCAATTGTCCGTGTATGCATGTGTGCGCGTGTGTGTATGTATGTGCGTATGTGTGTGTGTGTGTGTGTGTGTGTGTGTGTGTGTGTAGAACCACGGACGAATTCAGGAACCCCCATGGACGCCTCCACCTCCTCCTTGTTTTTACTCTGCCCCGGGATTCACAGGCTCCGCCCTACCAGGACCAGAAATGCAGGCCGCCCCCGTTTCCGCCCGGCGTCTATACGTGGAGTCTAGGATCTGAACTCAGGACCTTCCGCCTGCAAGGCAGAGGCTAACCCCTGAGCCACCTCTCCAGCCCCTGCCATGGAATCTTATATACCACAATCCTGTCATGTACAAGGAGATAAAGCCTGGCTCGCCACTGTCCGTCCCATTTCAGGTGCACATTTGATCAGCCTGATTGCTTCAGGCCTGTGGCAAGACTGAATGTTAGGTTGGAGGTTCATGATGGAACAAAACCACTCACTTCCTGGTTAGGAAAAAGTGGAGAAAAGGGGGGGGGGTTGCATCAGACGCGTTCCTTTGAGGAAATGCTCCCAATGACCTCAGGATCTCATACTGTTTCCTGGCTCCCAAAGGTTTCCATAGCAACACTCTAGAGACTAAACTTAAGCACATGGGACTATGGGGGGACATTCGTATCCTAATGGTTATGGTGCCTACAGAAACAATAGTTAACAGTTGAATTTCATCAGAGTATCACAAATGTGAAATGATAGTGGAAAGGGGAAATATTGATGGTGGAAGCTTTAACAGGGAAGGGATGGAGATGAGAGAATTGGCAACGGGGTCACCATCAGACCCTGGGAATCAGGTGAGAAGCAGCAGAGATGAGCTGCAGCAGATTCAGAGTCATTAAGGGCGTTTGGGCTTATATAGGGTCAGGGTCCAATCAGGTGTGGCCATCTCTCCTGGGGGTGGGGGTGGGGACAGCCACCAGTCATTTAACCAGTCACCAGTCATTTAACTGTTGACTAGGTGTCCATTGCGGATGCAGGTTAGACGGTCGCTTCCCATTGGTTGTTTATCCCTCCGCCTGCATGGTCCTCTCTTGGGGCATGGGCATGTCTGTACGTCCAGGATTGTCCTGAATTCGGGAGCCGGGCTAGGGCCTCCCTGAATCGGGAGTGCCACACATAGTGTCAAATGGCACTATGCAGGCTGCTGGGTGGGTCAGGCATCAGTGGTCTGTCTTACCTCTGAAGACTATGTGCTATACAATAACAATCTGCCAGGCAAGATGTGCCTACTGGTACAGTAGTGGCATGACTGTTATTGGGTAACTAACCATTTTCTGATTGGTTCTGAGGCCTGATTTATGGAGGAAAATTCAAACCTGATATGGTAAGCACAACTGAGAAATCTTGACTGAGTATTAGGCTTTTTAGACTAGTTGGTAAAACCTATTACTGCTGTTTGGCTAAATCATCATAGCACTAAAATATCTCCTATATGTCTATATCTATATTTATATACACAGATAAAGGCCACTTTTAACCCTAATTGTAGAAGCTTCTCTTTGCAGGGAACTCGGGTAGATACAGAGATAAAGTGCTGAGTATAAGTGACAGTTGAATGTTCAGTCATAAATCATGGCATTTATAGTACACCCTTGAGTCTCACAGATCATCACGTAAATTGAGTGTAGAGAATGTAAGACACAGAGGAGAGGAAGAAGGGTTGCAAATACTATCTTTTGGGTAGGAAACGATCAATGAAATCATGAACTGAGAGCCCCTGTGGTTAGTGGTTCTGGGCTTATATAAGATTGACCTGGCCAACAGTCAGGTATGGATGGGGAGAGGCTCATGAGACCCTACTATATTCTACTGATTTACTGGCTACTAGAAGACACCGAGAGAGGAGGAGATAGAATTCAATTGTGTGGCCCACAGATGGCCTTGATTAAAATCATTCACACACACACACACACACACACACACACACACACACACACTTACAAACAAACTCACACACACACTAAGCCAAAAGGTCACAAATATGAGAAAGAGATTTGTGGGAAAGAAAGGCGTTTGGCAGGTGTGGTGGGAGACTAAAGGGGATGGGAGAATAATCAGAATATATTTGTGAAATTTTTATTAAGGAAAATTAAATTTAGAAAAAATAACTTTAAGAATTGGAAGGTAATAAATTCTTGTGTAGCCCAGGAATTAGTCTGTTGGATGCTTGAAACTTTGGAATTATATCTTCAGTGCCATTTCCAAGTTGTTAAAGTGGGGATAAGCAAGGTCTCAAATGGAAACCCTTACATTCACAGAGTATGACTTTAATAGGCATATGATGCATATGCATATATATATATGTATGGATAGATAGACAGATAGATAGATAGTCATGTCATAATGGAAGGTAGTGAATGATTCAACGCATGGGTTCTAGAGTTGTAAAGTAGGTTTGCTTAGACATCGGCTTGGTGAAGGTCACTAACTTACTACTCTCAAAGCTTTCACTAGCTGTAAAATGGGAACACTAATACAAAATCCATAAAGTTGTTGTGCAAGAAAAGTACTCGATTCCTCAAAGCAGAATGTCTTTACAGCACTATGCAGGGTAATGTTCATGAAAACTGGATAGATGAGCTCTACACAGAGCAGATAAAAATATTTTGCCATCTTCACAGGGGAGACTGGGAAATGTAAACATATTTCCATGAACTTTTCGAAGCATGAGACTCTTGCTTTGTTTGCCTGTTCTGATGTCTTCTGTGATACCTGAGAGGAGGGTTAGCAAGGAACTGGGATTGATGACTCAGACTGAGCAGAAATTGGAGAGGAATTCTGCTAAGCCTCGGTAACCCTGAGTCCTTTCTCCTCCCAGACTGTGAGCGACTCTCGTCTGGTTCTGTTCACCATGGAGACAAATGTTCTCAGGAGGAAGCAAGTTTGCTGGGCTTATTTGCTGCACTGACAAGACAGGTGTTATGCAACTGCCCTCACTCCAGCCGTCCCCTAGCCTCCTTTTCCTTGGGATTAGCCTGGTTAGTTACCCCAAACACCATTTCCAGTATGGATAGGGATGCTGCTTGATCCTCCGTGTTTGGTTGTGACAGTACAGCCGTATCCCCAGTAAGACATCATTTGAAGTGTTGATAACCTGGGTGTTTCCATCAGATGAATGCAAAATTTCTAACTCTGTTCTTGGTATTTAACTTCTCTTACTTCTCGGTTACAAAACTAGGTAATAATGCCTCTTTTGTATGAAAATTAAAGGAAATGGTAGCTTTCCACTAAAAACTGTACATATTTTAGCTCTTGCATTATTATTATTAAAAAATGTCTAGAATTTTGAATTTGTTCTTAGAATATCCCAATCTGAATTTCCAATAGTCCTTGTAAAGGTCTGAGCTTTAAAGGCTCCTGAATTGAGAGTAGGTCAGAAACAGGCTGGTCTAGGACAGTCTCATGTGACTGTCAGCTGGAAAATGTGGGACGTTGGGCTATGCCTTCTTTCATTCAGTAGGATAGTCCAGATTTATTTACATGTTTATAGCTGGTCTCCAAGAAATATGGGCGTGGTATACAAACCTCCCGCTTGATAGTCCATGACTTCTGTGGCATTTTCTTGGCCATAAAGCCAGTTTGGACTTGGCAAAAGGTAGAAAAGTAGATATCACCGCATAGAGGGAAAACGTGTAAAAGGAAATTTCAAAATGGTTGGTATGGAGACTTGTGAACACTTTGAGACCACATGCTGTACTGAATTAGTCATTAGTCTTGTTGACACCAACATCTTTGATACAGTAACTGGTAAGGAAAGCTTAGCTATTAATCCATTGTATCCCCTCAAGTATTGGCTTTGCCCTGTATTTTAGCAACCATTTTCCTGGCACCACCAGGCAGGAAGGTCAGCATGATGTTCCACACAGGTCAGAATTTCTGATCTTTTCTTCTCCTCCTTCATGCCCACTCTTCCACTCCCCATTGAGAATTCTTGGAATGATGTGGTATTTTCTAGGGGATTTGGTAGGGGAAATGTGGGAGTTGACTCAAACTTCTAAAAGTCTCCTATTCCGTGTTTGTCCTTGGAATCACCTCACAGTTAAAATAATTTACACTTGTCATTTGATATTCGGTTTTGAGAAAAGAACTTCTGGTTCCACCCACCCCCTCTGTTTGTATTTCTAATATTTTTCATTGTGATGCGGTTGTTACAATTTTCATTTTCTTATGCAGATTGCAGCCTTAGTTATTCTGTATACATACAGGTATGCTAGCTACCGGATCAGGGCTC
The DNA here is from genome assembly GCA_023101885.1 of Typhlomys cinereus. NCBI lineage: Eukaryota > Metazoa > Chordata > Mammalia > Rodentia > Platacanthomyidae > Typhlomys > Typhlomys cinereus. The sequence continues at coordinate 4,889,155 of JALPQD010000078.1, forward strand.
ACTTCCCATAGTGCATCATGAACAGGGTTTGAAGCTCCTGAAAACACACACGGGGTAAAGATGCAGGAAAATGCTGAGTAAAACATCTGAAGGAAACACAATGGCTTCCAAGCATGGTGGTGAAGTTCAAGATCCTGTGACCCAAAGGCAAAAAGGCACCAAGAACTTTCAGTGGGTGATGCCACCATGAGCACGGATATCCGGGAACGAAGTAACAAAGTGACACGAGAGCCAGAATCATGATTTCTACACCTAAAGGATTAAGATCGATCTGGTTGGTAGGCTGTGGAGTTATTTCTTTTCTTCCCCTTACGTGGGCTCAGGTCTTCAAGTTTGTGTCTCAAGTGTTTTTACCCACTGAGCTGTCTTGCTAACCCCACTTAAATATTTTATTGATTTTATGAAAGAGAGAGAGGGAGAGAATCATAGCGCCATAGTATATAGTTTGGAAGACACCTTGGAGAATCAGCCCTCACCTTTCTACCTTGTTGAGGTGGCGGGGCCTTTCCTGTTATTTGCCACAGAATAATCAAGGCTTGCTGGTCCAAGAGCTTCTGGTAGCTTCTCTTGTTTTCACTTTCCATTTCACTGTAAGAATGCTGGGATTACAGATGTGTGCCATAGCTGGCTTTTTACATGAGCTCTGGGGATTGGACTCAGGTCATCAGTTTGCGTGGCAAGTGCTTTTACCCACTGTGCCATCTTCCTGACCCTCTGGACAGATCTTAATACATTGGAAAAGATATCGTTGAGTGCAAAAATGTTGAATATTGGACTTTAAAGAATAAAGAATTATAAAGAAGTCTGAAATGCTCCAGCAGGCTGAAAATTGAGTCTGAATGGTTGGATATCAAATAGAAGACAAAAAATGTTCAGGAAACTACATGTTTCAATTGTTTTGAGGTTTGCTGATTCTGACGTGTGCTAAGCTTCAGGGGTGAAGGAGTTCCTAGATATCTTCCAGAGAAATTGCTTTTTTTTGTCATCCTATAGTTGAAAAAAGTTGAAACTCTTCAATGATTTTGAAAAGACTGGAAATGTTCCAAAGATTACGGTGTGGAATAGTGACTCCCAGTCTCTGCTTGCAACCCTGAGTAGGAAGAGCTTTAGCTTTTTGGAAGAGGGCATTTTCTTTCCCAGGTCCACACAATCCCTCCACCTCAGCTGCAAAGGTTTTAACATCACCTCCAAATCAAAGAATGGGCCATACATGGAACACAGCCCTTCCATTTTATTTTTTTGCCCCTGTTGAAGTGAAAAATGGCTGGGTGGGAACTTTAATTATGTGGAACATACTGGGCACTCCTTTCATGTCCAAGGAAATTGGTGTAACCACACTGTTCTTGAAGCAAATGAGGTGACGCTATGGCGACCAGAGAAATGGGTAGGTTGGCTGAACAGCCACCATCCAACCTGCTATTTGTACAGGGCTTTATAACATGAAGAAATAAGCTACATATATCATGTCATCAGGCCCTCGTTCAACTTGACACCCTAGATTGCTGCCATTAGTATAGAATGCTTACTTTCCTGATTAAATGGTGCAAAAGCTGAATTTGTAATCAAAATCTAATGATTCTCTCGATCACTTTCCAGTATTTTATTTACTATGTGATGTGATATGTTTTCCTTAATGGATTAATCCTGTTTCTTTTTAAAATTTGTTTGTTAACTTGCCTTCTATAAAAAGGCATACTCCACTCAAAATCAATCAGTGCCACTGGCCCTTGTCTTTTTCATAAGAGTTGTCGTACAAAGCCATTTAGAAACCTTTGTGGGGGTTCTAAATTTCACATTTGACCACTGTGGTCCATTTTGGAATTGTAAAATACGTAAAGTCAACCTGGAAGAGTGAAAAACATTATTCAAAATTTCTGCAATTTTTCCCATCCTACTCTAAAAATATGGGTTTATTATTTGTTAATGCTGACAGCTTCCCAGTGAGGTAAGGGGGTCAGGAACATTATTATCTTTGTGTTTTTAAATCTGGTACTCAGAGAGGAAATAACTTGCCCAAGGGCATGATGACTCAGTCGGTAGAACATCCAGGATGAAAACAGCCCTTATTTTTTCTGACTTTCAATACACACCAAGACCATGATCCAGATGGGTTACGGAATGATGGCCCTTCACAAACAAGTGCATATTAGTCAGACATGGAAATAATTATGTCCCTTTCACATTTTGAACAGAAAGTGAACTCTCAAAGATATTGGCCAAAGGGAAAGATTCCCTAAGACTTTTTTTTGTTGTTGTTTTTTATTTTTAAGTCACAGATGGCTAGTCTGAAAATGGGGAAAAAACCCTTTCCCTGTCTCTTCTCTCGGGCCTGGCCTTATATAACACCCATTACCACACCCCTGTGAGAAGAAGGATTACTCTGTCCACTATTCCCTAGAGTAGATTTTGTTCTTTTAAAATAAACAAACACTTAAAAACTTTTTTTCTTCTAATATTAGCTTTGGTCTTGAATCAGAATTGATTTGGCATGGGATACCCAGAAAGGATAAAGATTATTCTGACCAGAAGAGGAGAGTCTCTTTTGACACACTGTTCTATAATTATCATTAAATATGGTGAATAAATAGTTTGGACCAAGAAAAATAATGACATGAGACAATCACTTGTAGCTGCTGGGCCAGCGTGGCTAACTGTGCCAACAGGGTCAGCTCTCCATATTCCTATTTTTCCCAAACTAGACTAATGAAGCATGTGAGCTTGGTTGAGCAAGAGCAAGTTTACTTCTTTGGGGGGCGGGTTTGAGGAATGTTGTCCTTTTAAATTTACATGAAAGTTTTATACAGGGCTAAGTGGTGGCCCTGACCCAGTCTTTCCAGTCATTATTCTTCTCTCCACTTTGTGTGTGTGTGTGTGTGTGTGTGTTCACGTGTATATGTGTGTTTGAGTGTGGGTGTATACATACAATGGCACTCATGTGGACGTAGAAGACAACTTTGAGTGTTGGTCCTTGCTTCTCCACTTTGTCTGACACCGGAGCTCTTCACAGTTTTGCTGCTCCGTGAGCTGATGAGTTCACCTGTCTTTGCTTCTCATTGCTTCGAGGTGTGCATGTGAGATTACAATGCTTGTATCCAACACTGATGTAGGTTCCAGGGATTGGAACTTAGCTCATCATATTCATGCAGCAAGTGCTTTTACCCACTGAGGTATCTTCCCAGCTCCACTGTCTTTTAAAGTTGAATTATTTTTGATTCCAGGGGAAAGCCGTCTCTATTCTTCTTTTGCATCATCACGGATAAAGCAAAATTAGATTAAGTGGAAGGTTAATTACTTGCTGAGATGATTCTGGTGTTTGATCTTCTTTTACAGCATCTATTTTTTTGCCATAGACTATGCATCATCAAAGAATACATTTGTAGTATAAATGTTCAGGATAGGAAACAGTGTACTGATGGCAGGGTGCTAGGCTCTGCAGGGAAAAGTCTCATAGACAGGCATACTTCTGCAGAGTCGCGAGTCATGTGCCCAGCCAGGTCTTCCACATATGTCACTTATTCCTCATAGCAATCCTATTCAGCTATCATTAGCAATGGTTTACTTGTTTACCCTTATTTATAGCTGAGGAATCTGAGGCACACAGGTAAACTGACTTGCCTAAAGATGCCTATTGGCAAGACCTGGGTTCAGACACAGGCTGTTAGCCCCTTCCTCATCTAGTCTGTCATCCAGCTGGTGTTGCAGCTTAGCTTGGCCAGAGTCAATAAAATAAGCAATCACTTTATTTTACTTTATTTTTAGGCAAGGTCATACATTGTAGTCCAGGCTACAATGAATGCTCTATCTGCCTAAATCAGCTTTCTGAGAGGTGAGATTACAGTCATGTGCTACAACACAGGACTAGAGATTGATCTTAAATAATACCCATCATGCTCACAAATTAACCAGTAGGTTTTTCTTTCAACATTAAAAGATATTGAGTTTTGCCAAATGCTTTACCATTTTCCTGCAAAATACATGATTCCATTCTTAAGCGTAAACAACACTCCACTGTGCATGTATTCACTCATGAGCTCCACAACTTGGCAATTGTGAATGGTGCTGTTACAGGCACACCTTTATTGTATGCTGATGGCTCCTTGGGCACATCTCCAGTAGAAGTACGGATAGGCATAGCGACTCTAATTTTCATCATTTTTTGTGTCTGATTTTGCTTATCACTGTTTTATAATTTTCATTGTCTAAATCTTTCACCACCTTACTAAGTTTATTGGTAGTCTATTGTTTAGGATAGTCTCACAAATAGTATTATTTTCTTAACTTCCTTTGTGGATAATTTGTTAGTGTACAGATACACTATTTATTTTGTATCCTTTAAGTATAATACATTCATTTACAAATTCTAATGGTTTTTATTTCAGGCTGTTCAATGTATAAAATCATATGACTAGCTCTATTTTTTTCCTTTCAAATTTGGATTACTTTTACTTTCCTTTTAGCTAGTATTTCCAGAACCATGTTGAATAAAGTGGTGAAAGTGGACACTCTTTTTTTGTTCCTGAACTTAGGGCAAAACTTCCAGCCTTTTTTCCCCCCGGTTTTTGAGAATGATATTAGCTATGAGTTTTTCCATATGTGGGCTTATTATACTGATATACCTTTCTTCTAAGCCTAATTTATTGGTAGGTTTCTCTTTCAACATTAAAAGATATTGAGTTTTGCCAAATGCTTTATCTAAGCTTGTCAAGATGAATATATGATTTTTATCTTCCTTTATGTTAATATGTTAAATTTTGAGTTTCTTTTCTTATATAGTCCTTTGGGACTTTGCATCAGGGAATGATGAACTTCCAGAATAAGAGTTGGAAATGTTCCCCTTAAGTTTTTTGGAAGAGTTGAGGAATGGGCTTAATTCTTTATATGTTTCACCACTAAAGCCATCAGAGCCTGAGACATTTTTTGATGACAAAACTTTCACTTACTGATTTGACCTTCTTACCTATCCTTACTAAATTAGAAATTTACAATTTCTTAATAATTTAGTCTTGGGAGAGTGTAAACTTCTGGGATTTATCAATATTTACTAGACTGTCTCATTTTGTTGATGTGTACTTAATTATAGTGGTCCTTATGGTTCTTTTGGTAACTCGTATAAAGGTATAAAGTTATAAAGGTATAAAGTTTGGTATTTGAGGTTTTCCAAGTGTGCATATTTATACTACTAAATTTCATATTAAGGATTACTTTTGAAAGCATTTTGTAAGTTTTGACATTGAACAATGGATCAGAATACAGGACCCGAATATAAACTCCCACACAGACAGCCACATAATTTTTGACAAAGGTGCCAAGCATGTATGCTGAGGAAAAGACAGCATCTTCAACAAGTGCTGCTGGGAAAATTGGATATCTACATGTAAAAGAATAAAAATTGACTGTTGCCTTATACAGAAGTCAACTCCAAATGGATCAAAGACCTCACTATTAAACCTGAACCTCTGAGAAACTATTGGAAGAAAGAGTAGTAATACATTTGAATTGATAAGCCTAGGTAAAGATTTTCTAAGCAGAACAACAAATGCCCAGGAACTAAGACCAATAATCAACAAATGGGACTTCATGGAATTAAACAGTTTCTGTTTAAAGAAAAGAAACTGTTCTGCAAAAGAAACTGTTAATTGTGTAAAAAGACAGCCCACAGAATGAGAGAAAAATCTTTGCTAGCTATGAATCTGACAAAGGATTAATCTCCAGAGTATTTAAAAAGCTCAGAAAATTAAATACCAAGACAACAAACATTTCAATTAAAAATGGGCTCTGGAACTAAACAGGGATTTCACTCAAAAAGAAATTGAAATGTCAAACAAATACCTTAAAAATGCTCAATTTCCCTGATTATCAGAGAAATGCAAATCAAAACAATTTTGTAATACCATCTTACCCTAGTCAAAATGGCTAAGATCAAGAACACTAACAACAGAGATTGCTGGCAAGGCTATGGAGAAAAAGGGACAATTATTCACTTCTGGTGGGAGTGTAAACTGGTACAGCCTCTATGGAAATCAGTGTGGAAGCTCCTCAGAAAGCTTAAAATGGGACTGCCATATGACCCAGCTATACCACTCCTTGGAATATTCCCAAAAGACTCTACATCTTATTACAAAGACACTTGTTTATCTATGTTCATTGCAGCTCTATTCACAATAGCAAAAAAATGGAATCAGCCAACATGCCCATCACAGAGGAATGGATAATGAAAATGTACATATACACAATGGAATATTTCTCAGCCATCAAAAAGGATGAGATTATGGAATTTTATGGCAAATAGATGGAACTGGAAACTTTACTATTAAGTGAGATATCTCAGACACAGGAAGTTAAGCACCACATGTTCTCTTTAACATGCAGATGATTGAACTGAATCCTTGGATTGGAAGCAATGTAAGAGACAGAAGATTTGAAGAAGACCTATAAATGGGAAGGTGGGAAGGTGGGAAGGTGGGAAGGGATGGTTAGGGTAAAACCTTTTAAAAGAAGATTTAGGATCCCAGGATAAGGGTGAGGGAAGGAATAATTGAGCAAAAGACATAGCTGGTAATGAGGGGATGGGAGACAGAGGGACATGGGAGATAGGAAGGATAGAGGGAGTTATAAAAAAACACCAAAATGGAGTGAAACAACCCCAAAGGAGCATCCTATGCTAGTAATATGTCAAAAAATGTCTTTTGAAGAAAGGAATAAGAATGAGCAGCCCCTATGTAGAGGAGCATAGAGTGAGGAAAACTGGGAAAAATTAATAAAATAAAAGCCCTGAGCTGATCCACTTAGACCCTAGGGACAAAATTATACTAGAAGTAACTGGAATGTGGCACTTTCTGATAAATGTTGGTCAGAAAGGTCTTAAAGGCCCCAAAACATTATAGGCTTTTGCCATAGCTCTTGGTTGCTCTCCAAAAAACTGTCAGTAAGACTCTCTTACTGAACATGCAACACAAATGGATTATAGAACATAGGCAAAATATATCAACTGGAACTGGGCTGAGGACTTTCTCCTTGCTGGATAGATTATACAGTACCAAGGAATACTGTAGAAGCTGCTGGAGGAGAGAAATAAATACAAGCCCCATCAATGGCATGAGATCTGTAAGTTGTAATATAAATCACCATGGCAACAGGTGACCACCAGTGTAATAGTGGCTCGAGCATCAAGGAGACAACCAATGCTTTCTGATTGGACTCAAGACCCACTTGTCAGAATAGTGTCCATCCTGGTTATTGTAAAGTAGAGCAAGAACCTAAAAAGAAGGAAGGAAATAGATCAATAGGGAAGATAGCCAATAAACCTATAGGTAGGAAGACAGTACATCAAACTACTCTGTAGGCAGCTGTTATTATACCCATAGAGTGGGAATTCACAGTGGAAATTTTTGGGTCTAAAGCTGGATGAGTGAAGGGAAATGCACATATTAGTGGGTTGACCTGAAGAGAGGTAATTTGTTATACTACAAAGGCTTGAGCCTACAAGAGTAGACAAGTCAGAGGAAACCTTAAAGTCTATAGAAACACACAGGTGGAAGGATGTGACAGAATGGAAGAGAAAGGTGAAGGCAAGAGAGGGGATGGGAGGGATGGAGGGGGAGAGGAAAGCTTGGATGAATACTCATTATGCTTGTAAAAGTAGAAAAAAATAAATAAAAATGGAAAAAATGTTCTTGGCTCCCATATCTGGAGTCCACCAGTTCCTTTCATTTTCCTTGTTCCTCATGGGTTCCACACCTGGGGTTTGTGATTTCTTTGGTGGCTCTCTTGTCCCTCATGAATTAACATCTATGAGTTCCATTCTTTTTCTCCTCTAATAAACTCTGCCTTAATCCTCAAAAAATCATTGTGTCACTTGAAACATGAATACAATGAAATTGACTATAAGTCATTTTCCCTCTATATTGCCTGATCCCTGACCTACTTCTTCTATGGTGGTATTTGCTATAAAGATACATAATTGGTCAAAGTGCTGAGAATAAGTTACTCACCCAGAAGTGGACAGGGATGTATGTATCACCCACTCTGAGGATGAGGGAATATAACAGAAGAGGGGTGGGAAGAATGTAAGAACTAGTGGATGGGAAGGAATGCTGCAGAAAACTGTTTCTGTTTTCCACATGACATGGCTGTTGCATTCACAAACTCACAGTAGTTGTAGTTATTCTCACAAATCTGCACAAGCCTAAGTTTGTCATCATTTTGTTATGAACATGGAGGGACTTGTGAGGCCGCACTCCTCCCTAGGAGCCATTGGCAATTAATGTTTGTTGGGGGAGACATTTTTTTCAGTGGTGTAGCAACTGCTAAGTTGCTCATGCTCTGATAAATAACCCCACACCTCTGCTCATGCAAACAATCCTAATTAAATGCAATCACACACATGCATGATATGAAAATTGTTTGCTTCTTTTAAAAGTGTTCTATTTTTTCAATAGACTTGTAACTTAGTTCAATGTTTTACCCAGGTTTTTTTGGGGGACAGAAAATTTTGTAGTTCACTGAGCTTCTTGAAAGTCATTTTGAATTCTCTCCCAGACAATTAGTAGAACTCTGTTTCTTTGTATTCAGTCATAGGAACTTACTTTGTTATTTCATTGTGTTCATATTTAATTCATTATCTTCCTTGAAGCCTTGTACTATGGGGTTGCTTCTGAAGAAATCACCTCCTTTGGCCTTGCTGACTGGCCCTTGAGCAAGAGATTCCGAGGTTCTTTTTATTCAGTTTTCCTGTGGATGCCCAACTCCACCTTGTTTTTCCCTCTCCAGTGATTATATATTTTCTTCATTCCTGTTTGGTGCTGTGGAACTCCCACTTCTTTTTCTTATATCAGTGCCTTGAACTGTTCAAGGCTGTATACTTTCAGACAATCAACTAAAATTGGCTACTTGGATCCATACCTTGAGTCGATATCTGCATAAATTCTTATGTGTACTATGCATAGGGATGCACAGTCCGGTAATCATTCACAGGAGTAGAGAACAGGAGAAAGGCTGAGCGATGCATCAGGCGATGTGGTAATAGATGAGTCTTCCTGTGGGTCCACAGGCAAAAATACTGATGGAATTTGAGGGCACATCAGCCGTACTCATGATTGGTCTCTTTTATGTGTCCTGTCCTTCTGTGCTCCAATGAGGTTGTTGAAGCCTCAAAATTCCCACACTCCCATGGAAATATTCTTGTCTATAGGATATCACCAAAACCAGTCTTTCTGAGGACCAAAACTGAAACGTCCTATTCAATTATCTTCCAGATGTCCCGTCTTGTTTTAATTAACAAAGTCTCCCATAATCCTTGTGCGATTCAAGGAACTGTTGAAGGCTAGAAGAAATGCCAGAACCTGTTTCTCTGGCAGCATCAAGAGAACATGGCTGTGTTGACATCTTGAACTCAAACGTTAGGCCTCCATAAGTCTATGATGATAAGTCATTGTTGCTTAAGCCATTGAACTTGTAGCAGTTTGTTAGAACAGCTTAGGAAAGCTCACATGGAACAATTAGTGGCATATTGTTTTATAGTTGCTTCCTGGTTTGACTACCTGTTTTTGCTATAGCAGTACTGATAGTTGCTGGGACTTTAAGAGATAATTAAGTCACAGGAGTGATACCCTCATTAATGCCCTTCTGAAGGGAATGAGTTTGTTCCCAAGCTGCCCCCATATTTCTTCTCTTCCTTGCACACACACTCACCTTTTGCACTTTTCTTATTACACTTATAACAGCACATGGTCTTCTCAAACACAGTGACCCAATCTTGATCTTGCAGCCTTCAAGATGTTTATCCTCTTTAAATCACCTAGTTCCAGCCCTTCTGTAGCACGAGAAAATAGGCTAAGATATCTTCCCTAAAAACTCTGCTTTGAAAGTTCAATACTAGAAGATTGGAAAAAAGGAGTTTTGAAAGCACAAACTGTCTAAGCCACATCCCTGGAGGAGTATATTTCAGACAGAGAAATTAAAGAGACCCTCTAGTTGATAAATGTATGGATGCTTTTGGCCTCTGAAAGTCATCTGGTATATTTGATGTGTCTGGCCCATGGCAGTAACAAGTAACTGGAGAGATGTACAATTCCACTGAACTCAAAGATGATCGGGATCTAGCTATCATGCATTCAGTTTTATTTTCTCAAAGCTTAGTCTATTAAATGTGCTAACATTCAGAGTAAATATACGGAGTAAAATTTTGCTAGGAAATTGGTAACGAAAATACTTTTGTGGGTGACATTGCAATTTCATCCATTCACATCCGAGTGAAAAATACTCCTCATGGAGAATAGATTACCCAAGGGTCATGTTGTTTGACACGTACATGCTTCCCCTTCCATTGTAATTTCCCTGTTGTCCAGTTAGTGGGCAGTAATTTTTTTTTCTGTGTTTTCCCTCAGGGAGAAAGTTTTCTTAAGAATGAGAGAGGAAAGATTATAATGATGTTATGTGATTGAACATATAGACACTATCTTGAATAGAGAAATACGAAGACAGTTTCCCAATTTCTGGTGTGATATGTGGTCACAACTCCACAGCACAATTTAGTTGAACACAGCTAGATGAAGCCTGGTTAGATTATGTACTCCAGGCTGAAAAATGCCCCTGGCCCGAGATCCAGCTGGCAAGGAATTTTATGGCTGAAGCAAAGCAAGTCTGAAAATTGAGGCGACCTGACTAATCCTCTTTCACCATGCTGTTGAAACCACTGTTTGATATTAGTTTCTGAACCAACAAGATCTGAATCGTGATTAAAAATAATCCTCAAGAATATGCGCTTGCAGGTTGGGGTGTAGCTTGGTGGTTGGCTGAGGCATGTAGCTCTCAGTATGTTGAGTTTGAAGCGATGGCGTGATGTTACCTACCAGGCCTATCATGTTGTGGGCCTGTATCTTTGACAGTCAAAGATTTGGGACACATTCTTGCAGAAAAGATGGCTGGAAAATAAATCATGGACAAGCTCTTTAAATAATGAAAAGCGAATATTAAAAATTGGGGTGCTAAGTGTGGGAGTGTACATGGGTCAGGATAGCTAGCTTGAGGTTAGCTTGGGCTAGATGGTAAGATGTCTCAGAAACCCGAGACAGGGGACAAAGATTCTGTTCTCATGGAAAGCCTGTGTTTTTAGTGGGCAAGGGACTGATGAGAGCAGAGCAGTCCCAGTAGGAAGCGAGTGTCAGAAAATGCTGCTTTTCCCCAGGGAGTGAGCTGACACTTCATTAGTGAAGCATGCTGGGGGCCTTAAGGTTCACAAGGAGAAGGAGCCCTTGAGGACAACGATCAGCGTATCTGTGGTTGTACAGAATGGAGGCTTATGACAGATTATTTTAAAATATGGAGGCATGATAGAAAACAGAAACAATGAGTTTTCACTGTTCAAAAGTGTGATTTCAGATGTTTTAATGCAAAATCTTTTTTTCTTTTGCTTTTAACTGATACACAATGTGAGTTTACTGATCCACATTTAGAAAATAGTATAAACTTACATTTACATCAAATTACATTACTTTTACATTGGCCTTAAAGAACTTTTTTGAAGCATGTAGAAGTTCCACAAATATTTTATCAATGTATGATCAATATATGATACTTAATATGTTTTTCTTTTTTTAAAGTATTTTATTTATTTGAAAGAGAGGGAAAAAGAGAGAAAGAGAGAGTGAGAGAACAAGGCATACCACAGTGGGCTGTGGAGGTCAGAGGGCAATCTTTGGAAGTCACTTCTCTGCTACCACATGGGCTACAGGATTGAACTCAAGTTATAGAGTGTGAACATAGACACCTTTAGCTACTAAGTCATCTCACAAGCCCCCTTTCTTTCTTTTTATAAAGTTAGCACAAAAACTTTAATGTGTAAATGAAATTATCCTGTGTTTATTGAACACACTCTCCAAAGCATGCCGTACTGCCCAGCAAATGCAAGGAATGCTCACATTTCCTGTCTGTGGTGGCTTATGTTAATTATCAACTTGACAGGATTAAGAAGTGCACTGGTAATAAACTTCTGAACATGTGTAGGTGAGAAGGCCCACCTTACATGGAGGCAGCTTTATTTCAAGTTGCTAGATGTACCCAGTGAGTAAGTGGAAGTGTAAATCATGAATGTAAATTTTTGTATGATACACAGATGAGTAGGCATACAAACATGAGAGCATATGATATATATAAATGCTGAAAAGTGAGGTATACCTAACTAGTGATATAGTTTGTTTTAGTTTGCCATTCAGCAGTAAATCATGTACATTTCTCCATGAAATTTACTATACTGACTAATAATTACTTATGTGAATGATTCATGATTCAGTTGCTTCTTGGCTGCAATTTTATTTCATTAAAGATATTTTGAGATTGTCACAATAGCTCAGCAGGTAAGGGCATTTGTTGCCAAGCCTGGGGACCTGAGTTGAATCTTCAGAGTCCACACTGTTGGAGAACTAAGTCCTTCAAGTTGTCTTCTGACTTACACAGAAATGTTGTGGCCCACACAGGTGTAAGTCACACACACAGAATAAGCAAATCTAAAAGAAATTAAAATAGTTTTACTTTATTCTTTGTTGCACATATTTTCATAATTTATCATTTGTCTTTAAATTTCTTTTTAAATTTTAAATGTCTTTAAATTTCATGTGTTGAAAGCTTATAGTTTTTTTTTTTAATTTTATTTATTCAGTTGTACGTGTGTGCGTATGTATGTGTGCGCGCGTCTGGGTGTGTGTAGAACCACGGACGAATTCGGGAACCACCATGGACCTCCACTTCCTCCACCCCGGGATTCACAGGCTCCGCCCTGCCAGGGCCAGAAACGCAGGCCGCCCCCGCTTCTGCCTGGCGTCTGTCTATACGTGGGATCTGGGATCCGAACTCAGGACCTTCCGCCTGCAAGGCGGAGGCTTAACCCCTGAGCCACCTCTCCAGCCCGAAAGCTTATAGTTTTTTAAGTTTTTTTTTAGTTTTACAAACATAATAAATAGTTGTCCCTGATCCCCCTCCTTTCCCCTCCCACCCTCACCTCCCTTCACCAAGCCATCCTTCTCCCTCCCACCCTCCTGTCTGTATGCTTCCATGGGCCCCAGTGTTCCCTTTGAATTGTCTTCTCTAGTAGGAGCTCAGGTCTCTGTGGCGGATTAAGTGGCTCTTCCTTAGATGTACCCACTGATAAGGGTACTTTCCTGCACTATCTAGCTCTAGACCCTAAGGTTCCCACTGCATGTGATTGTTACTTCTGAGTGACTTGATAGTCTATGGGAAACGCTGTGCAGGTCTGGTGAGGATAAGTCTAATTGAAGTGAGTTCCTGTGATGTGTGGGATGTCCTGACCAACCACGGACATCCCCACCTTTAGGCTCTTGCAATCTTATCGCTCCCTCTTCCACAGATTCCTCAGGCCTTAGGATGGAGAGATTTCGTTGGGCTGATTCTGGCTGAGATTTAAGGGTTGCTGGTTCTCTGCACTCTGGTTGGTTGTTGTCTATTTCATTGCTTAGAAGCTTATGTTTTACTTGGTCTTTTCCACTGTGATTTTTGTTCTTTGCTTTTTGCCTGCAAGATCCCTTTTTTAGATTCAGTTATTTGCATAGATTTACAAAGATGAAATTTAGCTAGGGTGATGATTGTATCTGCTAAGGCCTAGGTTTATGAAAATAATTAATTTTAATAAGAAGACTGTAGTCTCATTTAGAAGAAAAATATGAAAGCACAGTATTGAGTCTTTCTTATTTTTTTTACTGTGCTTAGAATTGTTTGCTCTCACCCAAATTCTACAGATATTTTGTTAAATTACCTCTTAGATTTTTTGCAGTTTCACTTCATGCACTTAAATTTATCCATCTGTTACTTCACAGGTATGTGACTGATAGACGTTCATATGTCTTTTGAGAACTGTCTGTTTAGTTCTGTCCCTTCCTCCAGCCCATTCACAGTGCTGGTGATCAAACCCTGGGCCACACACATGCAAAGCAGGCACTCTGTGCATTGCCCATTTTTAAAAAAGGCTGTTTTATAATTACTGTCTTTTTGGAGTTCCCTATATATTACCACTTTAAAAATCTTGTAATTTATCAAATTGTTTTCTATAAATGTACATACGGGGTTATATGTAGCAGTGGACTATGATACAGAAATGATCTCTTACTCTATGCTGTGGTCTAAACCCTAGTTGAAGCCTCTGATCTTCAGTACTTATGTGCTGTAGCCTTTGCCCTGGCATCTCATGCAAGTTCCTGTGGAACTTCCTGTTCCTCATTCATTCATGCTGGGCCACATTCACTGAAGCGCTTTGCCCACACTATTCTCTGTTTTGACTCCCAAGCTCCATGATTAATTCCCACTGTTTTTAACCTATATGAAATATAACTTCTTCAAAGAAATCTCCTCTGACTTTCTCTTTGATGTAATATTCTCTCACAACATCAGCTGGTCCTGACAGAAGTCTTGTATTTAGTTGTGTGATTGTTTGTTTTTCTTTGTCAGTCACCTACAAAGGCAAGTATGCAGCAGATGATCCTTTTGGCTTTATTTATCTTCAGTGCATTTTTGCAGATGGGACTTCCCAATAGCTGCTTTAACGTACATGCCATAAAGAAGGATGTCCACACATTTTTTTTCTTACTTTGGGAAGTTTGTTTTTCTTGTAGTTTTTGGGTATTGTTTTGTTTCTAACTTCTTGTTTCTTTTACACTTACATCTTTTTTGAAAACATCAAGATTTCTCATGATGAATATATTTTCCATATTGAATGGAATATTTGATATTTATTCTTTTTCTATGCATTCTGAAGAATATTAGTATCTCTCTTATTTTTAACAACTAGTAGCTTAGATGTGTAGTTGTTTCTTTTTTGAATACTGCTTGCTTCTTGCATACCACGTTTTCTTGCTCAAACTTGTTACAGTTTAATCTAGTTCTGCTATCTTTAAATCTCAATTCAGTCACTCATTTTTTTCTCATTTTTATCCCATAAGCCACCTTGCCTTTCTGAGGATTCCACACCGTTTTCTAAACAGTTTCCTTTTTTGTTTTTAATCACAATTTAGTTTTCACAATTCATTTTCTCTTCTAGGGTTTGTGGAGACACTGCTTGAACGACGTCCTATCTATCCACTTAGCCTTAGGTTCTCGTAACACTAGCCACAGGACAACATGAGAAGCAAAACACTCACCCAGTTTCAATTATGTAATGAGGTTTGGCATGAGTTGGGCACTTGCGCCTCACAATCTACTCTTTGATGGGCATGCTAACTCATCAGTATTGCAATTCATATTCTGGATGATTCAGAAATTTGGTAGAACATCAGTAGAGATGCTTGACTCATTCTCAGGTAGAAAGAGATTATGTCTTTTAAAACTGAGGAAAACTGGTATGTCTGTACAAGTCCCTTGTCTGCTGACATCCCAGTTGGCAGAGTCATTCTGTTGAATGAAGCAAAGCGTGGATAAATGAGTGTTTGGCTCCCAAACCAGCCTTATTGTATTTGTATTTAGTCAAAATTCCCTCAAATATGAAGGCAATTATGTCAATTTTTATCATGCATGTACATTTCCTACCTTTTGTAAGCCTGTGTATTCTGTATGATGAAACGAAAATCCAGACATTGTGTTTGGTAGTGGAGCTCACATGCTGAACATTCTCAAATATGATCTAGTTCAGTTTTTGCTGTCAGGTAGAAAATTATGCTTTAGGATTGGTAGTTATTTTGGCTTAGAATTCTTTACTCACTCACTTTGGGCAGTTACTGAGCAATGTTATAACAAGGAATTGCTTCTTAGTGATAACTTTATTTCATGAAATAAAATAGTATACATGTCGATCCTCCACCTCAACTGAGAGACTTTCTATGGTTTTGGTTATACAGAGAATTTGTCCCGCATGATGAAAAAAATAAAAACAGTAACCAATCCCCTCCATACCAATCCCCTCCATATGCCAGAATTCCCCAAGGTAAAAAAGTTTTGGTATTCAAACCTACTATGTAAGAATATTTATTCTAATAGTTTTTGAAATGTGAAAAACAATAAGTATTTTTATGACTGTTTTTATTTCTTTCATGGATTAGTACATTAGTTTCATAACTCATTGCCACAATAAATAAGACCCAAACAACTTAGTTGTATGACGTTATGACAGGAGAGTTATCCCATATCATGAGCTGAGATAACTGGTCACAGCACATCCGTAGCAAGAGCAGAGACAAGATGAATGTGTCTTGCTTGGTTGTTTCTGGCCTCCCCAGCTAGCTCTCTCCATCTTTATTCACCAGCCCAGGGAACAGTCCATAAGAGAGTGGGTCTTCCCAAATCAATCATGCAATCAAGATGGTCTCCTAGAAGCTTGCTCAGTGGCCTGCCTTAACTAAGTAATTCTTAGGTATTTTCAGAGGCACATCTCCCAGATAGCAGGCTGACATTTGGGGGCTAATCTTTACAACTTCCATAGGCTTACTGATCACCCGATGATGAATGATTGCACATGGGAGAATTTTCCTGGTCACTTTTTCTATTACTTTTCACTTATTATCATGATGCTCGGGCTATGACATTACACATTTTTTTAGTTTTCGGTGAACACTAATGTTCTATCCTATTTTCCCCCAAAATTTTACCATGGGCTACTGTTTGCCAAAATACTTTTGCTTACTGCTAACAGACGTGAGCTTTTTGAGTCACTGAGTGATTTAAGTCAAAATGAATTCATTAACTTCTAGGGTGATTGCTTAAGGGAAAGGGGTTACTGTCTTTTCCCCTGCTAAGAGGTACAGTCAAGATTGATTCAGCCTGTCCTTCTATGTGATAGATATGTTTGTCAGAAATTTAAATCATCTATTTTCCCCACAGATGACTTTTAATAAAGAAGTGTTGGTTCTGTTCTTCTTCAGCAATGCCTAGCAATAGCTGTTAAATTGTCATTTTGTTCTAAACAAGATAAGGCTGTGACTTTGTCTGCTGTAATAAACATGGAGTGAGGGAGTTTCTACAGTAAAAGGAAATTCACCTAAAGTTTCAGAGGCAATCACTTCATATTAACATTTACAGAAAAGATATAACAAAAGACTTACAATTTAATAATGATTCCTAAAACTATACAAAATATTACTTTCATGATATGTTTGCTATTGCGAGAACAATCGAATTCAAGAAGCTGTATTTCTTTTGTAACATTCTGCAGAGAAAGGCCTAGAGGATGGGGAGAGTAATCCAATCAATTTTGGTTTCTTATAAAAACCTAGATGAACCACTGTCACACTATCTTACCTTCTCGCATCATGCTGTCATTAAATTAATATTTGGAAAGTATAATGTTCAGTTTCCTATTAAATTGGCTTCATGAAAAGGAAACTGTGTCTGCCAATCAAACTAAATAGATTGAGACTTATCGGATGATGTATTTTGGAAACTGGGTTAGTACTGAGAAGAATATGATCTTTTTATATGCGTGCATATATCTGGTATTGCAGTTGCTCTGCATGCTGCCAATAATTCATTACCAAATGACTTAAGGGAAAGAAAGGTTTTGTTCTGCTTATAATTCTTGGTTACAGTCCCTTGTCCAGTTTAGTAGGAGAGTTCATTCCAACACTAAGAACCCAGGGAACTGGCCACACCATATTTATAGGACTTCTGAGAAAGGCACAGTTCTCACTTGCCAGACCAGTATGTCCATTCAAATATAGTAAAGAATGCCAACTTCCTTAACCAGTTCCCTCCATCTTATTACTTGCCCAGGACCTAGTCCCACTCACCATGGGCTAGGCCCTCCCCATCAATTTGGCAATCTCCTGAAAACTTGCTTAGGGCTCAATCACTAGTTCTTTCCAATGTGCCAAAATTTGAACCTCTAACCATCAAGCTGATCCCTGTAACCAACTATGACATGTGGCATATGTGTGTGTCCATGGTGTGTGCATGTGTGTATGCATGTGTACATTCCAGAAGTCAATATTTTGTGCTTTTCTTTCTTACTCTCCACTTTAGTTTTTTTGATACAAATACTATCTGGATAGCAAACTGTAAGGAATCCTCCTGTTTCTACCTGTCTGTGTGCTGCTGCTGCTGCTTCGTTGTACACGCTATTTGTATAACAGTGATGCTTTGATGCCTGCTGTCTGTGTGATGACGATGCTTTGTGTGAGAACATGTCATCTATGTGCTTTGGTGCATGTGCTGTCTTTTGATGATGTTTTGATACACACATTGTCTGTGTGATGATGATGATACTTTGGCATGTGTGATGCCAATGGTGTTTAGGTATGTGTGCTGTCTGTGGGATAATGATGCTTGGGGTATGTGCTGTATATATGATCTTATCCTGTTCCTAAGGATATCAGGAGATTAAACCAGGGTCCACCCAAATGCTCTTATTCTATCTCACAACTTCTTTGAAGGTCATATCTTCAAATACGGTCATAGTAGAATGTACTTGAGTTTAGAATTTCATATAATATGGAAGGATAAGTTACATTTATCCCATAATAGTCTCTTTCAATTATCTTGAGATGCAACTTTTTTACAGTCTGTTCTTTTTATTGACTAGTAATATTTTGTTATATGCCTATAAGCACAACATAGCGTGTCTGTTTTATTGACAGGTATATGGATTATTTCTGTACTTGCTACTATGAATAAAATGATTTGGAAATTATTGTATAAATCCTTTTTACACTTGATCTTAGCCAAAAGGCCGAGAAGCGATTGTATAAATCCTTTTTGATAGGACATATATTTATTTATCTTGGTTAAAGATCTAGGAGCAGAATTTCTCATCATTGCAGATAATTGCTGAAAGTCATAAGAAACTTCCCTCAGATTTTCAAAAGTTTTGATAGTTTGTATTCCCACTCTTAATTTACGAGAATTGCAATTTCTTCAAATCCTTCCCATCATTAGTATTGAAGGGCTTTGTCATTTCATTCCTCCTTCTTGTGGATATCTCATTGTGGTTTTATTTTCATCATAGGAATATTTTTACCTTTGCTTATCAGCCATTTATACTAGAGTATGGGATACATTTATGTGAAATCTATCTTCCTATGATATTATCATCTAATTCTTTGGTTTTCAGGGTTCATATAATATTTGTAATCTTTTTTACCATTCCTAAGTGATCGAAACTATAAATTATCAAAGGGAGTGATCTTAAATGAAGAGAAAAAAGGGCTGAGTGTGTGTGAAGCTTCACATTTTTCTTTATTTTTGGTGCTTCCTCAAATCACAAATATGGAGAAGAGAAAGAACAACAACTAAAATCAGGCTAAGTAACAACTGGCCAGGCAACTGGAAAATCATGAATGGTAGGTTTCTTGTTCCATTCTTCATCATAAATTCCAGATGGATGAAAAGTATGTTTTCAAGCACATATTCATTTGAAATCATATTAATTGTAAGTTTGTAATGGAAATATTAGTCCCTCATTTCTCTTCTACCCTAGTTCTGTTGTTTATTTCAGAGAAATTCAACTGTGATTAGTTTTATTCTAATTTATTTTTCTTCATGAATATTACCATATGATGTGCAACCATGCTCCTCAGGTGTGCACTAGTTGGTGCACATCTGGATACCAAAGCAAACATGTGGAGGTCAGAGGATAATTTCATTGAGTCAGGTGTTCTCCTACCTTTATGTGGGTTCTGGGGAGCAAACATCATCAGGCTTGCATGGCAAGTGCTTTTACCTGATGAGCTATCTCACTGTCCCAGCTATGCCTTGGTGTTGTGCACTGGCAGATGAAAGTATCTCATTCACCTTCCTTAGCCATTGTCCTCTCTTCAACATTCTGATATCAGAATCTCAGATCTAACCAGCTAATGGAAGCACAATAATATAATGCTGCTTTTTTTTTTAACAGTCGCTCACTCAGTAGGTTTATTAGTTCAATTCTTGGTTTTGAATTTCAATGAGCTTGTCACTTACATATATGGATCACCAAGACAGAATGTCATGTGGATGTCAAAGTCAGAGACAGGAAAATGCTATGTTGAACACTAGGCCTACTGGCTTAGGGACAGGGATTAGCTGTCTTTTGTTAACCACATGACCTGGGCAAACTGTTTTACTTTCTATCACATTTCAGCCTCTTTGTATGCAAAACGAGATCAGCAGTGCACCAGAGTTTCATGAAATACATGTTGTGCACTAAGTAATCATGGCTGTGATTTCGGTGAGTCCTCATCAACATTATTTCTCTGTTTGGCAGGAAGAAACTGAAACTCAGGTCAGCTGACTGACTTGGTGCCTCAGTGCCATACAAGCTGAATGAAGCTTGAATGCAACCCGAGCAACAGGGCATGGATCCGCAGCCCTGCCTTCCAAGGCCGGGTTGACATTTCCATGAGATGGCACCTGAAGGGTGCTTTGCACAGAGATCGACGTGCAACCATGCTCCGCAGATGCCACCAGTGGGTGTCAGTTTTACGAAGCCGTTTCTCTTTTGGTTTTAAGATAAGTGATTTCAATCTTTACACTCCTTTCCTCATCTATTTTCACTTACTTATCCAGAAAACATCAGAATACTCACATTTCTGATTTTGTAAGTTCCATGCATACTTAGGAGAAATGCAAGCAAATTGTTGTCACATGTAATATTTGAGACAAGTGTAGATGAAGGCTCGTGGAGGGAGGAGCCATCTCAGATAATATCAGAAGAAGTAGAAGAGGAATGAAAAAAATTTCTATGCTGAGTTAAAAAGGAAGTATAAGCAGAATATAGCTGAAGGGACAAAGGTTTGGAGATCTTCTAAGTGCAAGGTATATCTAAAAGACAAAGAAATATATATAAATTGAGCCTATCTTGTTATAGTGGATTACACGTGTTTACTTCAATTCTTAATTGGTATCACAAGCTACTCCACATATCAAGGCTTACCATTACTTAAGACTTAAACAATGTCAGTAGTGTATGTTGCCTGTGAATTGCAGGCAAGTTGCGGGAAGACTGTATCTAGTCACCATTCTAGTCTTAAAGCTGGATTCATATGAGGGCTGTTGTCTAGGACATAAACTGGGAAAACTTGAATCATGGAAGTAGTTGGTATCCCTGAATAGTACATTCTTCTTCTCTATCTGGTCTCAGCATTCTTCCAGTAGAACTCCAAAAGTACAAGTACAAGGGGTGTGTGTGTGTGTGTGTGTGTGTGTGTGTGTGTGTGTGTGTGTGTTTAAGAGAATATAGTGAATTTATAAAGAAGGAAGAGCAAGAAGATGAGGATGAGGGGAAAAGACCGATTGATAAAGACAACTGAAGCGCACCCCAAGATGAAAAATCAAAAATCAAGTGGGGACTAAGAAGCTACAGTACCTAGTGAGGTGGATTTATAATAAGAACTTTTCTTGTGGACTGGAACACTGACTCTGGGAGGTTGAGAAGTGGTAGACAAGAGTTGAGAAGGGATACGGGGAATGCCCTTGATGTTGAAATGAAGTTGCTGTGAGGTGCAGGAAATAAGGGAAAAATCATGAAGACTCCAAATAAATAAAAGCAAATCAGTAAATACTAAATAAAAAGCATTTTTAGGGGTCAGTGAAATGTTTCAGTGGAAAGGTGTCTGCAAGCAAACCTGGAGATGTAAGATCAATGTCTAGAGCTCACGAAGTGAAGGAGGAAACCAGCTTCTTAAAGTTGCTCTCTGACTTCCATCCACCTGCCACGACATGCTTTTGCCCTCTCTCTCTTTCTCTCTCCCCCTTTCTCTCTCAAGTGAATAATTTTTTTTTTTTTTGCAAATGGGTGATTGACCCCTCCCTCACCATGGTTTCCTACTTTTATTGCATCTACCTTTGAATAGACTCTTATAACAAGACTCTAGTTTAACAGTTTTTATCTCTGGCCAGGGGGTGACATCCAATACCCATCTGGATGGAGTGAAGGGCATTGCAGGAGCAGCAAAACCGCAAAAGAAAATCAACAAACCATAAACCAGAACTTCAGAGACTCTATATCAACCACCTAGAACTAGGCCAGACTAATCTCTCCCCATCCTGAAGCTCAGGGACATTTGCAGAAGAGGGGGCGGTAAGAGTGTAAGAGCACAAGGATGGGAGGAGC
Source organism: Typhlomys cinereus (assembly GCA_023101885.1). Lineage (NCBI taxonomy): Eukaryota > Metazoa > Chordata > Mammalia > Rodentia > Platacanthomyidae > Typhlomys > Typhlomys cinereus. Next base: position 4,911,173 of record JALPQD010000078.1, read on the forward strand.
AATGATATGCAAGATACTCCACACAATACGAACAGCACCAAATGCTGGAGAGGATATGGAGAGAGGGGAACTCTCCTACATTGTTGGTGGGAATGCAGGCTCATACAGCCACTCTGGCGAGCCGTCTGGAGATTCTTAAAGAAATTAAAGATTGAAATGCCATATGACCCTGCTATTCCACTTTTGGGAATAACCCCCCATGCAGCAGAGGTTCGCCTCGATAGCACAAGCTCGACCATGTTCATAGCAGCACTGTTTACAATAGCAAAGTCATGGAATCAACCTAAATGTCCAACAGTTGACGAGTGGATAAGGAAACTGTGGTACATCTATACAATGGAGTACTACTCAGCCATCAAAAATGATGAATTACTGGAATTTGCTGGGAAATGGATGTCATTAGAAAGAATTATATTAAGTGAAGTATCCCAAACCCAGAAAATTAAGCGCCGTATGTACTCCCTAATAGGTGGCTCCTAGTACCAAACTCACCCAGCCCACATTGAGACACTCAAAAGTAAACCTATGTAACACAGCAATTGCAAGGATTATGAACAAGAGAGATGGGTTAGGAGGGCCACACCAGAAACAAGGAGAGAGGGGACCATGTTACAGCAGAGAAAATAGGCCTCCATCAAGGTCTGCAAGTAAGTAATGAGAAACCTGGTTAATTTCACAGACGTTCTTTCCTGATCTCACCAGAAGGGGAGGTCATATAGTCTAGCAGATAAAAAGTAATCATTTTGCAAATGGGTGATGGACCCCTCCCTCAGTGAGGTTTCCTACTCTTATTACATCTACCCTTGAATGTGCTATTACAACAAGACTCCAGTTTAACAGCTTTTTGTCTCTGGCCAGGGGGTGACATACAGTGCCCAGCAGAATGGAGTGGAGGGAATTGCAGGAGCAGCAAAACTGCAAAAGAAAATCAACAAACCACAATCCAGAACTTCAGAGACTCTATATCAATCACATAGAACTAGGCCAGCCTAATCTCTCCCCATCCTGGAGCTCAGGGACATTTGCGGAAGAGGGGGCGGTAAGATTGTAAGAGCAAAAGGATGGGAGGAGCAACGATTTGCAAGATTCTCAACAATAGTTGGGGCCAAAGCAATCATAATGGGACTTTGCATGCCCTGCGCAATGTCCAGCGCACTGTTGCCCTCATAAAGTCTAGCATCTGTTAAGGGCACCGAGACCCCTGGAGGCAAGGGATTGACAGCCATAGTAGTGATCTTATGCTTAAGGGGAACAAGAGAAAGGGCTTATGGAAATGCCACTGGGTCCTTATATGTCATCGGAGAGGAGGACCCAGTGGAGAGTTAGGCGTACACAATAAAGGACTCTCTGGGAATTGGGGGGGAGGCAGTGGGGGAAGGGGAGGGGGAGGAGGGGTTTCGGGGGGAGGAGGGGGGAGGGAGGGAACTGGTAAAAAATTTTAAAATGTATAATTAAATTTTTAATAAAAAAAAGGAAAAAAAAAAAAGAAAAAAAATTCACTATATCTATGTATGCTATACTAAAAAAAGCTTAAAAACAATGAAATGATTGTCAGTGAAAAATAAATACCTCCTCTGACTTAAAAAAAATGTTAAAAAAAGAATAAAATATTTTAAAAAAGCAATTTTTGTTTTCCATAAATGGTTTTTTTTAAAAATTATATTTCATTATGTCAACAGAAGAGGGTGCTCCTAAACTAAGAAAACAGTGAAGTATTAAGTAGTTCACACCTATCAACAGTTACTTGCTTTTGAGAGTCCCATTAAACATGTTTACAATATTTAAATATTAAAAAATAGCTAACGACATCATACGAGTCACCATGTCATGGCCACAGAGGAGAGGAATCAAAGCATTGTATGGATGGAAAAATTTCCCCAAGTCTATAGGAATAGGAGAGTAAAGTAAGAGTTATTGGATAAACATTTGCATATATTTGGAAACATTTTAACAAAGAAGCAAAAATCGCAAAAAAGAAGAGGCAAAGAATATGATAATTAGGAAAACTCATGAAAGAACAGAAGAAAAAGGAAAAAAAATCATTTCAGGAATGAAGAAAAAACTACCAGTGTCAGATGACTGAGGGGGGAGGTTGTAGAAATTATCAGTAGGGAGTAAGGAAGAGAATTAGAGTAGACAGGAGATTGAAAATACAAGAGAGGAAAATGAAAAGCAATGAGAGAGAGTGAGTGAGCTATGGAACATATACAATTCTTGAATTTAAAAAAAATGGGGCCCACTCAATCTCTCAGCAGGAAAAGATGCCTGTTCACAAGTCTGGTGACCTCTTGAGTGTCTATGTGTGACTGTAGTGTTTTCTCTTCCTTCCTTTTCTTTCTTCCTTCCTTTTCTTCCTTCCTTCCTTCCTTCCTTCCTTACTGCCTATCCTTCCTCCTCCTCCTTCCTTCCTTACTTCCTTTTCTTCTTTTTTCTTTCTTTCTTCTTTCTATCGTTATTTCTTTCTTTCTTTCTGTCTTTCTGTCTGCTCCTAGTTCTTCTCGCTTGTCTTTCTTTCTTTCTCTTTACCTCTCTTTCCGCTCTCTCTTTCAGTATGTCTTCTCTCCTCTTTTTCCTTCTCTTTCCCTTCTCTTTCTTTTTCTTCTTTCTTTCTTCTTCTTTCTTTCGTTCTTCTTTCTTTCTTTCTTCTTCTTCTTTCCCTCCTTTCCCCTCTCTTTCTTTCTTTTCTTTCTTTCTTTCTTTCTTTCTTTCTTTCTTTTTTCTTTCTTCTTTCTTTCTCTTTCTTTCTTCCCTCTTCCTTCTTTCTTTCACTCTTTTTCCCTTTCTTCTTTTCTTTTTTCTTTTTTTTTTTTTTTTTTTTTTTCTTTCTTCTTCTTCTTTCTTTCTTTCTTTCTTTCTTTCTTTCTTTCTTTCTTTCTTCCCGCTCTCCCTCTTTCTCTTTCAGTATTTCTTTCTTTCTTTCTTTCTTTCTTTCTTCTTCTTTCTTCGTTTCTTTCTTTCTTTCTTCTTTTTTCTTTCTTTCTTTTTCTTTTTTTCTTTCTTTCTTTCTTTTTCTCTTTCTTTCTTTCTTTCCCTCTCTCTTTCCCTCTTTCTCTTTCAGTATTTCTTTCTCTCTCTTTTTCCCTTTCTCTTTTTCTCTCTCTCTTTTTCTCTCTCTCTTTTTCCCTTTCTCTTTCTTTCTCTCTCTCCCTCTCTCTTGCTTTCTTTCCCTCTCTCTTTCCCTCTTTCTCTTTCAGTATTTCTTTCTCTCTCTTTTTTTCTTTCTCTTTTTTCTCTCTCTCTTTTTCTCTCTCTTTTTCCCTTTCTCTTTCTTTCTCTCTCTCCCTCTCTCTCTCTCTCTCTCTTGCTTTCTTGCTTTCTTACTTTCTGGCTTTCTTTCCTCTTCTGTCAAATAACTCATTAAAAAGCCAGAATGATTAAATAGATCTTATATTGTTATAATTTAATACAACTTATTTAAAGTAAAAATAACCAGCATCTATGGATTTGACCTGGTAAAAAAAGTGGAAAGATATCAAGTTGGAAACATAGTTTTGGGTGACAAGATATGAAGCAGGTCAACTTTGGAATGAAAGGTTCTTAAGAACTAAGAGTAGGAAGTATGAGTATATGCACATCTGCATCATATAAATTTTCAACATGTAGGTAACACACGGATATGCAGAAGTCTACAATCCCTGTTTGGGAAGCTGAGGTAGAATGCTGACAAATTTGAGGCCAGCTGTACTGCACAATGAGTCCATCCACACAGGTGTGTCTCCTAGGTTGATATTTTATTCTTTTGTAGATGACAAGTTGACAATGAAAATCAATTATTAAAGGTCTACCTTTCATCAATTAAACACCCTAAACGAATCATTTAAAATCATAACATTCTATCCTTAGCTCCCCAAAAGATCATGATAGTCTCATAATCAAAATTTACTTAGTTTATCTTCAATAGTTCCTTAAGTCTTTTTAAAATTTTTTTATTTACTTATTTGGTGTGTGTGTGTGTGTGTGTGTGTGTGTGTGTGTGTGTGTGTGTGTATCAGAGGGTACTGTGTGTGCTTGTGGAAGCTCCAGGTGACTTCAGAAGTCATCCAGGATTGTTTCTGCCTCCCTTTTGCTTTGCTCTGGAATTTCCCAGGCTCCACCTTAATGAACCGAAAGTGCAGGGCACTGCCATCTGCCTAGTATTTTTACTTGACAACTAGGATATGAACTCAGGTCCTTCTGCTTGCAACACAGACCTTAACTTCTGAGCCATCTCTCCATCCAAGTTCCTTAAGTCTTAATAGTATTGTTCAAAACCCCAAAGTCCAAATTCTTTTCAGGATCTCCAGCAAATCTCCTAACAGTGAGCTTTTGTAATCAACACATAAGCTACATACTGTCAAAAGTACAATGGCATAGAGTAAATGATCACCTTCTCGAGGGACAGGATTGAGGCATAGAAAGGAAGCAGCAGACCAAAGAAAGACCAAAATCTAGCAGTATGAACACCAAATTATTCATCTCTATGTCCAGCATGTGTGACTTCCAGTGGCCATACCTGTGTGTCAAGGGATTTGGATGGTCACACCCCTCCAGCTCTGTCATGCAATCTCTCTCTGGAGTTTACAGCTTTCCTTGGTGTTCCTCTCATGGGCCTGACATCTTCACCATCCTGTATTCTCCATTGCAACTCAGACTTCACCTTCCCAGACTCATGCAGTGGTCTCTCGGGATGTCCTTTCAGGCAATCATAGCCTGTGACATATCGCCCAGCCTCAGTGACTTAGTTTGGTACAAGTCTCCATGACTTTAAACACTGTAGTGCTTCAGAACAGACCTTATGCATTATAAGATCACACCATTAGACTTATTTGTCTACTGTTGAGAATATGAATTGATCATACAAATATGAAATGGAGAAAAGCAAACAATAATCCTATGATGTTTTGTTAATTTGGAGGGGAACAAAGGCCAGCGAAGAAACACTTTTCTTTTTTTCTGTTGTGAAAGATTTTAATGACTTTGTGCAGATGCCAATTGATAGAGATTACAATTTTAAAGAAAGAGAACAATGGATATAATTTTCTAAGGGTGTAAAATGGATAGGTTACTACATTTAGATGGAGACTTGAGAGGAATATCATAGAAATTATTGCTAGGCAACTCCACAGCTGCGCTGGAGGCTCAAGATAATTAATTTGCATGAGACCCACACGTATGTTTTTAAGACTTTTCTTTACTTGGGCTACGCAATCTTAGAACATTATTGGAATAGGTAGTTTGGGGTTTTCTTACTTCAGAACAATTGGAAGAACAATGAATTATATAGAACACTAACACTAAAATACTGATTTAATGAACTGTGGATTTCTACATTGATAGTGAAGGAAGTGGACTCACCCAGAAGTTGGAGAATTCATTGAGTATGAGGGATATATAATCATAGGTTAGTGAATATGGGGATCTTGTCCATGGAACCCCACATAATGTAGGCACAAGGCAGCATAAAATATGATATGGTTATAAAATATGACCCACCCAAGGAAGGGAGCTCATATGAATATAGATGGTGATAAAGACAGATTTGAAGCACTAAGTATCAAACCTGGGTTCTGTTTCCTTATTTTGATGTGTTGGAGAAACTGAGATCCATATTCTCCATTTAAACTTCTTGGAGACACAGTAGCCAGAGACAGAGGGATATGTTAGTCAAGGCATGAAGATAGAGTGGGTTCAGAGAAATAGCTGGTCAAGAAACATGTTAAGAGAACAGAGAATGGAAGGACAGAATGAAGGAGATTCAGGAGAAAGAAGTCTCAGAAGATGGTCAAAATTCAGTTTGCATGCTTCTAGGTTGTTGCTTTAAAGGGGAACCATGACAGGCTAATTGATATTATTCAACCACGTGTAACTACTTATCAACAGTTATAGGAGCAAAGACAAGCTAAAGCCTCTTAGATTTAATAGTACCAATATACAGTTACCCATATTGACTCCTTTTCTGGTAAGTTTATTGCAAAATAAAATTTTATTTGAACAATAAAAACACCTTTAAAGGAAGCAAATACTATAAAAATCTACTTTGAGCATTAAATCTGAATTCAGCGGAAAGCCTAAGTCATTAGCAGTTACTAAAATATCATCTGCAGGCATATATGAGTTTACTCCAAAATTATTATGGTCCATTAAATAAAACGGACAGTGGTTGGAGAAAATTCATTTCCAGGAAGTGAGTCATAAAGTTGGAACTCAACTTAGATAACAAATTGCCCAAGAACTCCCAGTAATTTATAAAGGTACAACTAGGAAACTCAGAAATAATCAAGTTTCCTAAGAGATGTGACTACAGAGCTTTAAAAAATAGAAAAAGCAATGAAGACACTGAGGGAAATCAATGTGGTGAAATAAAAATTCAAATGGTCTGTATGCTGTGCAGGTCAGATTGGAGAAATAGAAGTCATTTTCAATGATGCGTATACTGTGATATATGTATTTATACTTGTCAAGTATATACATATATATGTGTGTATGTATGTATGTGTGAAATTTTGTCAAGATAACAGAAGTGATAGCTAAAAATTCCCCTAAAAATGTAGAAGAGAGGTAGTTCCTATCCTCTGACATTCTTATTTGAAAGTTTTTTTATAAACATTTATGTTTAACTATTATACATCATAAAATATTATATAATTCTACTTTAAAGCACAAATCTTTTTAATTTTTAAATGCTGTGGGGCAATATAGAAACTATGTCCTTTAAAGAGTTCATTTTCTTGGGAAGATAAACATCATCAAACCCCATGAATCCTATAAAATATTTATCACTTTCATAAACACATGTAACAGTACAGAAGGCTTTTCAATTCTCAGCTTTGCTGTAGTTTAACATTGCCAGGTTTATGAATCACAATACTACTCTTACCTCTTTTTTTTTCCCCAAGTCATTCATTCAATAAATAGTTTTTGAGTGCCTGCTCTGTTGCAAGCACTGGTTTACGAATTAGGTAGACTCATCATTCTGAACTCTGTGGCACAAGAAGGTAATAGGAGACTTGTGGATGTGTTCTCTCATGAGCTCCAAGCTCACATACACTGTCCTCAGGGACCTAGTCATTTGGTGGACACCCAGATTTCTCAGGGTTACGACTGCAAGAAGGCTCAGTAGCTGTTGAACCTGGGAGGTCCTTGTATTCCTCCATGGACTATGTCACACCTTTCCAAACATTCCAGACTCTCATACCTAAAACAGAGCTTCAAAAGGATGTCTTCGAATGTACTAAACAAAGAGAAATGACCACATGTGGAGTGAAGCCAGAAGCCAGAATGATAACCACAATGTGTAGTTTTGTTAAAATTTCTGGATTTGCTTTTATAAATCAGAAATCTTCCACATTAATTTTATTGCATGTGCAGTCTTCCTGTAAATTATTTTATTCCTGGTAAGTTGTTGTTATCCTGCAGTGTAAGTCCCTGATGGATCTTTGAATATATTCGACTTTCTGGTGAATGTTCACACGTCTTCTGGCTTCGTGTGTCCTAACATGCGTGCTGCTGAGGAAGACCACGTGTAGGGTGAGGCTCAGATCTCACAGTGTTAACACTGGCAGAGGCAGTAAAAGAGCTCTGTGCTTAAAGCCCAGCTGTGATGATTTATTTGAATCCCAATGGTGTTACTTGCTAGTTTTTTGATCTTGAGTAAGTTATTAAGTGCAGTGAGTTTATAATGTAAGGGATATGATAACAGCTTCTTCAGAATCGATGTCAAGCCTAGGAAATAAGAAAGGAGCTGGACGTGATGGCGGGCTTAGTAATTGCTCTCCGCATTTTTCCGTTCTTTGATCTCTCGTTAGAGCCCCAAAAAGCAACATGTGATTTTTGTTGTTGTTGTTCATGCCTGGCATTACATGTAGATTTTCCTTTGGTCTAGAGTACTTTATTCCCATAAATGTTGTCCAGGGAAGAAGGTAGCAATGACATTTCTCCAAAATTCTCTTGAAGGAGAAAGAACTAATAACCCTATACTCATTGAAACATTCTTAAATTTTGCTGTGAGAAAAGGTAAATGATTTTTTAAATGAACCAGTGAGAATAACACATTTTTAAAACGTATCATTTCTTTTTTCTTATGTTCTTTTTATTCTGTCAGTGTTTCATACATAAATATAATGAATTTGTAATATTTTCACACCTTAATCGCCAATCCCATTCCTCCCCCTCTTCCCATTGCAACTTTTCTTTTTCTCTATAAGTTTCATTCCTACTTTCCTGTCTTTTTGCCTGAATGGTCCTTTGATAGCATGTTCCTGAGCACTTGCTATATTATGATTCATAAAAATGGGATCATCGTTGAGGACGGTATTTTCTCCCCCCTCCCCCTATCAACGCTGACCCTTATCAATCTCTCAAGGAGGCGCGGGGTCCTTTAAGATCTTTCTCTTTCCATGGTGAAATATTGTTAAGATAATCCCCTGCAGGGTTTGTGGAAATATGCATAGCTGCAGTGAATTCACGGATGCAACAGTTCTGTAGTATCTGCCTGCAACCTTGCCCCACTTCAAGCTCTTACAATCGTACTGCTTTCTCTTTGTGGTTAGCTGAACCTTGGGGTAGGGTGTGTGGCTTATCTGTCCTTTTAGGGCTGAGCAAGTGCACAGTCACTTATTTTCTGCACTTTGAACGGTTTTGAAATTACATAATAAGCACCATGCATTGCAGAAGGAAGCCTCCAGGTTGAATGCTGGGTGATCCTCTGATCTATGGGTTTAATGACAAGTGTTTGAAAGGCAGTTTGACATAGTGTCCTTACAGCTAGACTTACTAGCCTGCACCCTGAAAATGCCACAGTTTTAAAAATCAGAGTAGAAAATGAAACCTATTAGAATTTCTTGAAAACACAAAGTTTTATTTATTTATTTATTTAATATTTCTCAATTCTGGCCTTCCTTCATATTCCAGCATGGCCTTCAGCTTGTGGCACTCCTCCTGTCCCTGTCTCCCAAGTACTTGGGTGACACATGTGGCATCTGACACTAGAGTCTCAATATTTGATGATAGAATTGAGGATAACATCTCCTGCTCCTCATGTTCTTTCTCATTATACTCAGTTCTTGAATATTTGCTTTGTTCTTTCCTTCCAGTTCCACTGGTGGTCTTTATTTATTTTTTGTTCCGTGCATTCTTTGCATATTTTCTTTAGGGATGTGTGTGTGTGTGTGTGTGTGTGTGTGTGTGTGTGTGTGTGTTTTGAATGTGGGCATATGTATATATGTGCAGGCATGTATGTGTGTAAGAGGACACTTGAATTTGTATGCCTTATAGAAGCCCAAGGGTAATGTCAGAAATCACTGAATCACCATGTATTATTCTTTTATCTTATTGCTTTTATCTGGGGTTTCCTATGCTCCACATTCCACGGCTGAGATTGCAGGCTACCACTCTATATGCCTGGCATCTTTATACGAGATCTGGGGATCCAAAGTCTTACTCTTTTGTTTCAAGGCAAAGGCTGTAACCCTGCGCCATCTGCCCAGCTCCCTTTCATTGCATTTCATTGAATTGCATTGCATTGCATACAGCTTTGGATTACATCCTCCTCGGAGCCTTCGCTGATATTTCAAGAGACGGATCCCATCACAGGGCCTAGTACAGAATGGCCCGCTATAATTTTTTAGTGGATGATGAAAAATACTATTTTCTATGTATAAAGAGCTACATAGTTGGAAATTCATGAAAAAATAAACCTGGCTTCATGTTGGACACAATCGGGGCTGCAGACAAAATTTAAGAGGCCATTTGAGTCTTTGAGTTTCCTTACCTGTGGGTTGTCTGCTATGAGTCATTAGCTGGGGCGGTTCTCACCACTTAGTCTCCTAGCCTCCCTGTCTGGAAGCACATCTTTGTCTACAGCACATCTGTTCATAGATCTCTGTAAGGAGACAGGCAGGAAGTATTTTACTGGATATTTACTGAAAATTTTGAATGAGTAAGTTCAATCTAATCACTTTTGGATTCTGAATTTGTTCAGTTTCATGAAGTCAAAATCCTCATTTTGAAGCTGGGCCATCCACAGTTGACGTGACTGTCCTGTCCTGTCACTGACATGGATGCCGAATGTCATGGTTAAGTCATGACACCCCCTTCTTCCTGCCTCTTTTTTCTCCCATCAGCGCAGCCTGGGTGGAGCTTTGCTTTTTTATTTGCAGTATGTATTTGCAGCAGGCTCCTGTCAGAGACTGTGAAGGGACTAGTCACAGTAGGTCTTCCTCTTTATAATACGACTAGGCAAAGCTCCCGGCATCTTCAAGATGAGACATCGTCCCATGGAGAGTGATGGAGAATAAACATAAAAGTGGGCTCTATGATTTACACATCTTTGATCTCCAATCAAGTATCCAGTGCTTGGTCCAGAACTGTCAATCAGCAATACTTTGAGCGAAATAGTACACTAGACTTTATCTCTCATTATGACACATGCAATATAGTGTTGAACAGAAATGGGAGTGCATTTACCATATGATAGGAAAAAAGAGGCCAAAGAAGAAAGTGGCATTGGTAGGAAAATGTCTCATAACACCCCATGTTATATCCCCAGTCCAGGAGCAGCATTCATAAGACAAAGAGCCCTGTAATACATTTATGTGCCAAAATTTTGATTGCAGGTTGCTGTTCACAGAGGGAAACTAAAATTAGAGAAAAAACTGACTGGGTTTTGATATGTAGGAAGAATATAGTTTTTAACAACATACTTACGGGAAAACCAAACCCAAAGGACAGAAGCGACCTCTGTCCTAAGGCACTGGGTGGACTTCGTGGACAGGGTGGAGGATGTTTAAACGAGGTTCCCATGCAGATTATAATGGAAGAGAGAACATAAAAGAACAAAATGGATACAGCAAGATGACATGTGAAGGGAAAAAGAGTGGTAAGACCTGACATTTCTTCTTCACAGAAGAAATATTTTTACTTTTTTACTCCAAAGCCTGCAGATGTGTCTCAGAAGGTATTTGACTGCATTTAATGCAGTGAAGCAAGAGAGCATCATGGTTCCTGATTCCTCTCTCTCTCTCTTTCTGTGAGCCAGAGATCAACATTGGGTATCTTCCTCAATAGATTATCCTTCTTATTTTTGAGAGTGGATTTTTCACTGAACCTGATTTCACTAGAGTGGTCAGCTAGTATGCCTCAGGCCTCCTTCTGTTTCTAGCTCTGTATCTAGTGTTGGAATTATAAGGACCCAGTTTTTTTAATGTGGGTTTTGGGGCTCGTCAACTACTCTGCACTGAGCCATTTTCTCAGTCCTCTCGCTCTTCATGTTTAAAATTCACCCTCAGATCACTCATCTCTTCCTTTTTTCAGAATGTCCTAGTGTCTGAGACCCTGTGGGAGGACTTTGGTCTACAGGAAGACATGAGTGCCGAGGACAGGCTCTGAGACACTCATGGCCGTCGCAGCGCACGCAAGGTGACTGAAGAAGATGCTGCTGTGCACAGTACCTGTGGCTCTCGGTGCATGTTGTGGTGCTGTCATGACAGTGCTGAATCACTGCCAGGACATGACCACGTGACTTCTCTTCGTGGCTGTCGGCTCTTCGCGGCCAATCATAGGCAATAATAGTTGAGATTCATTGTCTGCTTTTTAATAGACCTGTAGAATTAATTGTGCAATTTCAAGTATTAACCACAGGCCAGAAAGCAGCATTTAGTTTTTAAAATATATTGCAGAGAAGAAAGTATAATGGGATTTTTGTTTAAACGATTCCAGAAAGCGTCTTAAGGCAAGAAGGATCAAGTCTTGTCCCCAGGCTTGGTGAAGTATGCAGGACCTGCCTTCCTTGTTCAAGTCTTTGGATGCTAAAGTTTTGGATGCAGACTCCCCAAACAGAGGACACATTGCTTTTATCTACTGTCTTTATAGTATAGTCCTCTAGTTCTAGGGCAAAATTCTTAACTTTAAGTTCGTGGTTAAGTTGAATAAACTGAAATTGGTAGGAATGGGAAAAGGATACTTTTGGTAATTTGGTCATCTATCGAATAACCTAATGCAATATATCTGGCTGTGAGGTTCTTTGTAAGTAGGAAGTAATTTTTCTTGATGACTGCAGTTCAGTTTATCTCTGTTATGCCTTCTCTAAACTGCCATCTCCAGGCCTAGTGAAATCTACCTGAAATTCACTGTTCTAACCATTTTCAGTGATTTTAATCAATTTTAATTGAGTGGCAGTAAGATCACTCACTCTGCATGCAAACCCAATGCAGTACACTCACAATGCTTTTTGCGTCTTCTGAAATTACACTTATTAAATAGTAACTTAGCATTGCTCCTCTTTTAGCCACTAGAAACTTCCACTCTTTTTTCTCTGTGAATTTAAGTGTTGTAAATATTTCTGTTAGCAGAATCATATAAAACTTATTTCTTTGTGAATGACTTTCCTTTGACATTCATCCACACTAAGACATTTGCTCTTTTTTAAAATTTGTTATATAACATGTTAAGTTTAATAATGTTCTTTATATTTAATATTTAATACATAAAACTTTACCTATGCCTTCATCCCTTGACGGGCATAGACTCTTTCAACTTTCAAACAATTCTGAATAAGGCTGCTATGAACATGATATGCATTAATAAAAGAATAATTGATAATTATAATTGATAATTTCTTTAGTTAAATACTTTACCATGGTCAAATTCACGGTATTACAATGATATCATTAAGCATGAAATTAGGAAAGGAATTAGCTAAAGAGTATAGAACTGGAATTATCTTATTTGGCATTTCTATCACATGACATATAGAACAACATTCAAGCTTTATCTGAGAAAGATTTTTGACTGCCCTCCAGTGCAACAAGAAATTGTGCAGGGTGCTCAGTACATGATGTTGGAGCAACTGTAATCTGAAAAGAGAAGACATGTATAGGAGGGTCTAGAAAAAAACCTCCCATTTTTTTTTTTTAATTCTACTCTTTTTTATTTTTTTTTATTTATTCAATTGTGCGTGTGTGCGAATGTATGCGTGCGTGCGCGCGCGCGCGCGCGCGCGTGTGTGTGTGTGTGTGTGTGTGTGTGTGTGTGTGTGTATGTGTGTAGAACCACGGACGAATTCGCGAACCACCATGGACGCCTCCACTTTCTCCGCCCCGGGATTCACAGGCTCCGCCCTACCAGGACCAGAAGCGCAGGCCGCCCCCGCTTCCGCCTGGCGTCTATACTTTCTTCTCTGCAATATATCCGAACTCAGGACTTTGCGCCTGCAAGGCAGAGGCTTAACCCCTGAGCCACCTCTCCAGCCCAAACCTCCCATTTTGTGACTGCGATGTCAAGCATAGACACAGATTGCTTAAAGGGTTTTTATGAAAAGGAGAAATAAATGAGGAAACAAGGCAGGTACGATGCTTCCACACAAGATAAAGGAGAAATAACTTGACTCATTGCATACTAGGAGGAACCTTCCAGGCAAGGCAGCAGCTGTGCTCCCTAGAGGCAATGCTCATGGTTCTCATAAATGTTTAAAAAGGCTTGTGTGTCTGGGTTAGAGCAAGGAAGGAAGAGTGACTAACAGTAAGAGTGGAGAGGTTATCTGGGACCTGGACACTACTGTTCTGTCCTGAGATTTTAGTCTAAATAAAGTCAGGGGTTCTGAGAAAGGCAAGCATGAATATATTTTTTAATGTTTTTTTTCCTGACTCTGTGTAGAGTGGGTTTGTTGGAAGCTGATGATGAGGTGAAAGGACATGAAGAATATTCTGACATGGTTTAGGTGAGGTAGCAACTAAGTAGGCAGATTTGAGACTTCATTTCAAAGGTTCAACAAGCGACACCATGATGGATTAGCTATAGCAGGTCAGGGGCCAAACAATCCTTTGTTACATAACTTTAGGACTAGAAGGGGACCCCCCCCTCCGTTTTTTAAGAAGCCATGCGTTGGCCAGTCCTTATTTAGGCATCTTGTGTGCTGTAGGATGCTGTCTTCATACAGAGAAAATTCCCCTGGAATTTAATAAGACTTACAATCATAATAACCAGAATATATAAAGGCATAAACAAGCACCCACTTGGAGTTAAGGGTGCAGATACCTTTGAAAGCAAAGATCCCAGCAGGTAGAGGAGGTGGGGAGTAGACGCACAAACCTCAGATGAGTAGATAGGAAGCAAGAACCCTTGCAAGTATGGGCAGCTAGGAAGCCAGGGAACCTGTCTGACTGATGGCGGGTGAGGTGCTCAGGAAGGTAGGTGGCCCAGCTGCGATGCTCTGGATCTAGGATGATGAAGAGCCAGCAAAATCTGTCTTCACTATCATTAAAACCTTCAGTGCTTTGTAATTTACAAAATGGTTTTCCCTGATACATTTCATTCAGTCCTTATCATCACTAGGCAAGGCGTTCAGACTATTCCCTGATTTTATTTACAGCCTGGCATGGGGCTACCACCGAGCTGATATGGATGACTCTGGAAGTAAAGGACTTCAAACAGGAAATGATGTATCAGTTGGGTTTTTGTGGGGGGAGTGGTCATGTTTACTTTCAGAGCTGTGTGGACTATGTCTGCTCACCCAGCACTTCATGGATGTGAAAACGTTAGAGTGGAGAGTTTCGGAATTAAGAGACTTGAACTCTCATCCCAATCCTGACTCCACGCTTTAGGTATTTACAAAACCACTGAAAAGGGCAAAAAGCAAGCATTTACATTTTCTTCTGAACTCAAGACACAATTTGGTAAATCTTTCAGCCCCTGATAACTTGAGTTCAGTTTCTGCAGATTTCACCAGAATGAGCAAGCAGCCAAGAGAGGGGGCGCACTGGCTCTCTTGGGGTTTTGTGCTCATTCACTTTGCTTGACGGCTATTGTAAAGATCTTGGCAGTGCTTTGAAGATATGGTTTTCTCAGAAGGGTAGTCATAAGCATCAAGCTTTACAAGGCTGAAAATGTAACTTATATGACTACTAGATCTCATTAGGTATGAGTCCCTCCTTGCTCCACATGACTTCAGTGAAGATATAAAGATTTTAATCTAAATATTTTATTTGACATGATGTTTTTATTATAAAATGTCTGTTAATCTCTCTAATGATCATCTAATATCTATCTATCCATCTTCATTCTATTTATCTATCTATCTTTCTATCTCTCTACTATATGAGGCGTACTTCTTTAAATTAGCACTCATTTGTTAAAGATTCAAAAGTGTAAGACATGATACTGGATACAGAGAGATCTTCATTTAGAACAAAATGAGAGAGAAAGAAAGAAAAAGAGAAAGAGAGAGAGACAGTACATTGGGGGAAGTCAAGGAGGCAAGAGACATCTGTTGATGAAGGATCAGAGAAACTTTAGACATTTGAGCAGCATGTGTGAAGATGGGCAGGATTTTTCAGAGTTGGAGGAGGGACAGGTCTAGCAATGAACATTGAGAAAGGGATCAGTGCATCTAGCAAATATGGACTGGGCAGTATTTACAGCTTCCTTGGTTACAGATTGGTTTGCAGAAGGCAATGCCAGAAAATGTTGAGATCCCAACAAAGAATGTGAAGTTAATTTGGCATGTGATATATGACCAGTGAAATGCATATGTTATAGAAGAGAAAGGTAAACACAGTGACTCTGAAATATTGAAGAAATTCGAAGTTGAGACAATGAATGTGAGGTTGGTGAACAGAACACTCCGAGTATCCAAGCCAGCGATTACAAGGCACCTTTTCTTGTTGAGCGAAAAGGAGAGAGTGAGATCCATCGGTTTTCAAGATGATGAGGCATTGTGGGCTCATGTTCAGCTTTAATTATTTTTATCCTAAGCACATGCAACATCCTAATTATTTAATTATCCTAAGCACATGTGACATCCTAATTATTTAATTATTTTTATCCTAATCTTAATTGTCAGCTTGACAAGATCTGCACTCACCTAGGAGACAAGTCTCCGACACCCCTGTGAAGGACTAATTAGCCTATAGGTGCTATGTTGATTATATTATGGTGGAAAGACCCCCATATTAAAGGGCTGGTGGCACCATTTCCTGGGCGTGGGTCCTGAGTGGAATGAGAAGTGAGCTGTGCAGAAGCATTTGTCACTTTGGACCAGCTGCTCTAAGCTCCTGATGCTTTGATCTCCTATTATGATGGACAGAAGTTAAATTGGGGGCCAGAACAAAACTTTTCTTCCTTAAGTTGCTTTTGTCAAGGATTTCATCACAGCAACAGGAAAAGTAACTAAGGCCATACATTTAGTCAGGAATTCTCCACTTTGTACCAATGCACCATGTATCCCTCTTAACTATTCTTTTCTAATCTAGCTTCCACTGTGTTTTAGATGAAAATTACTTCAAAAATAGGCAGGACAGCTTCACAGAGCTAATTTTGCTAAGTATTTGCTTCTTTTACTGGGGAGAGTTTTCTGAAGCTGAGGAACAGGACAACCTTATTAAAAATGTGCCAATCCCTAGCTGAGATGATATAAACAAAAAGTGGAATCCCTTCAGGCAGGGTGGGTAGTATTGATGGATATCAGCAGAGTAGAGAAAGATCCAGGAATCAATTGTACGCTTCTATCCTCCTTAACAAATCTGGTATCTGTCCTAAAACCCCATACAGTGTTTTCCAGGATCTCTAGTACTAGTTTAATCAGTACTCAATGACTCAGTATCCAGGCATTAGTTATTTAACACTGACCCAGGTTCTGCTGAAAAATCTCTTCATAATCTTGACCTTTGTTTCCAAACACAGTTATAGATTACTTCTCTGAGTTCCTCACCTGCTCATGATATGGGACAATGTCCAATTCTTGCTCTTTTTTTTGAATTTCTGACTTTGAATATGAGTTCAGGCTCCCGACATATAACTTGGACAAGTAGCTTCCGTGGGAAAATCAGAGGCATTGCTATGATCTCAGTGCTTGCGTTTATATGCCAAAGCCTAACTCCTAAGACATCATGAATTGGTGAGGTCTTTTCTGGGCAATTGAGCCACATGGGCTTTGCCTTCATGAATGGAGAGTCAGACATCTTAGGGTGGTATTTCAGAGTGCTTGCTAATCCCAGCATGAGCAAAAAGCTCTAATGATGACCCAGGAAGTGGGTCGCTACAAGATTTTGAATCTGCAGGTCCTTTGATCTTAGAATTCCCGTCCTTCCAAGCTGAGAAGTAAGCGTCCACTGTCTATAAGCCATCAGTGTATGGACATTTTGTTAAAGCAACTGGATGGGTAGCAACTCAATCTATGCTCCCTGGTGTCTTCTTCTGCCATCTATTTATGATGCCCAGCAATTGCCCTCTCGCCTTTGCCTCCTCTTCCACAGGTCACTCCCTGACCTGTGGCACCTCTTCTGCAGCATACAGTAGGACTGTTTCCAAGTCAGCGACATGCAAAGGACATGTCTGATGTTATTGGCCTGTCTGCTGATTACTTATTTGGGAATAAGATAATGAAGTTTAGGATAGGATACTGAAGCAAAGGACAGCTCTATGCAAAAGAGAAAGGAATGGGTAATTTTACTGAAGCTCTATAGGAAAGCTAGATTCCTTATAATTTTGGTTATTCTTTTATTATAAATAAAATAATGTGGTTGATATATATATATATATGTACCCATTATGTATTCCACTTATATCTGTATATATATGAAATTGTCAAAGAACAGATTTAATTAATATAAAAGAAAGATAAGTAGTGTGTATTTTTAATAGCAGTGTAAAAGTCTGACAAAAGACATTTTTTGAACTAAATATATAACAAAGACATTCTCAGTTGCAGGGATAGTAATAGAGACTAGTGGAGGGAACCACTTATATTTTTGTAATCTGATTACCAGAAGTTTACACAAATGAAACTTTGTCTTCTTGATCATATACGTGTTTTCATTATTTATATCAGCTATTAAAATTGTTTATATGCTATCTAAAGATAGAAACTCTGAGAGTGACATATGTACTTAAAGCCTGGGCTGTTTTTGATACATATCAATGATCCCTATAGTAATGTGTCTGAGTAGCTCTCAGCAGTAGGATTAGCTTACTGTGTACTGAAACTTCTGAAGTCATCAGACAAAATACATCCTTCCTGAAGTTGTTTATCTCAGGCATTTTGTCACAGTGACATTGACTTTTCTCGCTTGAGCTCACAGTTGAAATTCTGTGAAGAATTAAGAGGAGGAACCATGTGGGACCTCTAAGAGGTGATTAGCTTTTAAAGAAACTTTTTTTCATGAGTGGATTAGTGAGATCAGGGGTTAAATCAACAGTGTGTATAAAATTCCATTTTTTTCTCTCTCTTGTATGTATCCCTCACATGACATATGCAAGCAGTACTCTATACTGTCTTTATCTCTGCCAACAAGATTTCTTCAAACCACCCCTCAACTCTCCAGCTTCCAGACTATGATTCGTATAAACTTTCATTCTTTTTTAAAATTTCCTAGTATTGTGGTTATCTCTAAAGCAACAAAAATGAGCTAAGACAAATTTTAATTAAGGAAGATATTAATATTACCAATAGTAATAATTTCTGTAACATTTCTTATGGGTTATTATGAATAAAATATGAAAAATGCTCAGCATTTTATTAGAAATACTATTATTAACATCATGTTGTCCTCTACTTTAAGGATACTTTCTCATACCGTGAATGCTACTGAATATTTGGTTTTATTCAAGAATGCTTATTAAGCACCTGTTGTATCCGATATGTTGCTGGTGCTTGGCATATCATGATTCACAGGGAAGGTTCTCATCTCTCATGAAATTTCTTTCAATAAATATCGTGGTCATTATTCTTTATGGAATTGTTTATCACCAAATGAAGATAGAAAGAGAAGCATCAGAATCTGAGATGGTAAAAGAAATTCTCAAACTGAAGTAGCTATGATATATTGAAGAATAGAGTGAGACCGCATGTAAATAATACGAACATGTCAAGCTTAAAAAAAGAGAACAAACTCCTAAAAAAGGCGAAGAAAAGAAATAGTGAAGACTAGAGTGAAAATGAATTAGAGACTAGAGCAATTACACAAAGGATCAGTGAAACGGAGTTTGTTCTTCAAAAGGCAAACAAGATGGAATCCTTATGCAAACTAACTGAAAGAAAGAGAAAGGTAATCCAGATGAATAAAGTTAGAGTTGAAAAAAAGATATTCCAACAGATTGCACTTAAATCCATAGGCTCATTAGGGAATATTTTGACAAATTATATGCTAAATAAGCTTCAAAACCTATATGACATTCCTAGATAAATATGATGTATTAAAATTTATCCAAGAATACATAAAAACCTATGTAAATAAAAAAAAGAAGATTGAGGTGATAAAAGAATGTCTCTCAATAAAGAAAATGCTAGGATTGGAGGGATTCACAGCTGAATTCTTCAGACCTTTAAAGAACTGATGCCAATATGTATCAAACTATTCCAGAGAATAAAAAGGAAAGAATAGTTTCACACCTACCTCTAAAGCTATTATTGTTGTCCTAACAATTTCTGATAAAGGGATACACACACACACACACACACACACACACTCTATAGAACAATATCATTGATGAATATGTATGAAAATACCTTAAAAGTTTCAAATACAATTCGATAGCATGTCAAAAAGATGATACATCATAATCAAGTTAAAAAGCTCATACATTATACATAATCAAACTGATTTCATTCCAAAGATGGGATGAAACACACATGCACAGCCCATGAAGAGAAAAAGGAAAAAAACTGACAGGATTATCCCAATAAACTTTAAGAACTTTTGGAAGTTAAACTCTGAAGAAACTAGAAATAAAAGGATTATATCTCAGCTTAATAAAGGCCTTATATGGCAAATATATAACCAATATAATACTGAAGGGGGATAATTTTAATGAATAGTTTAAAAATCAAGGACGAGATGAGAGTATCTAATGTGTGTCTATTAATACAGTGTTCAAACTCTTAGCTAGAATAAGACAAAAGAATCAAGAAGGTAGAAATAGGAAAGGAAGTCAAATTATGCTTCTATCAAACAATATGGCTTTATATTTAAATAACCCTAATGATTATACCAGTCATGGTTATGTACAGCTGTCAACTTGATGGTTGAGGGTTGAACTCTGGGCATATTTGTAGAGAATTAGTAGTTGAGTTAAGCCCAGAGTTAACTTGAAAGAGATCGTCTAGTGATGGAGCAGACCCAGCCTATGGTGAGTGGGACTAGGCCCTGAACAGATGAATAAAATACAAAGAGTTGGTTGAGGCACCTTGTGTACACTTGGCTGGACATGTTGATATGGCAAGTAAGGATCATCCCTCTCTCAGGGATGTGGTGATGGTGTGGCCAGTTCCCTTGGCCCTTGGCATTGGTATATACTTGCCATGTGCTCTGCCATCAAGCTGGACTAAGCTGTAACCAGTAATTGTAAGAAACAATAAACCCCTTGTTCCCTTAAGCTGTTTGATGGTGATTTATCAGCGACCATGCAGACGAACTGCAACAATACCTAAAGACTCATAGAACTGATTGAAAAAAAATGTTAGTCAAACAATAATATTACTCTAACTAAAGAGATGAAAGATTTTTTGGCTTGGAAAGTGTAAAATACACACACAAAAAGAAATTATAGATCCTAAAAGATCCATGCTCATTGAATAGGGAGGATTATCATTAAACTGGTCATATTCTCAAAAGAAATCCATAGATTCATTGCAGTTCCCATCATAATGCCAATGACATTCTTAATTTAATTTAAATAGCATTCTAAAGTTCATTTGGAAACAAAAAAAGACACCAAGTCACCAAAGTAATCCTGAACAACAACAATAAAATCAAGGCTTATAGTATCACAAAACCTGATTTGTCCACATGTTGCAGAGTACTAGTCACAAAACAGTATGATACTAGCATAAAAACAGATTAGTGAAGCAGAATAAAGGAATCAGAAGTGAATCCTTGGAATCATAGCCAAGTGATTTTTTTATTTTTTGCATGTGTGTGTGTATCTGTGTGTATATCAGAGTGCACTGTATGTGTCTGTGTAAGACCATGGGTGATTTGAGAATCATCATGAATTACCTCCTTTTTGCTTTGCTCTGGGATTTCCCAGACTCTGCCTTCTGGAGCTGGCAGTACAGGCCACCGCTAATTCCATCTGGTGTTTTTAAATGTGGGATCTGGGATTGGAACTCAGATTCTTCTGCTTGCAGCATCTTAACCCCTCAGTTGTCTCTCCAGCCCTAGCCAAGTGGCTGTTGATAAAAGTGCCAAGTCCCATGTTAGAGAAAAACAGACTCTTCAACAAATGATGTGGGAACCAGATATGTGGAAGTCACATGTAGAAGCTTAGGACTGTAACCCCATACAAACAGATTAATTCAAATTGTTTCTCAGGGGCCAGTAGAACAGGTAAACATGGAAACTTGGCAGTCTGAGCTTAATCTGCAGAAGCCCACATGGAAGGAGGAGGAACTGACCTCTAAGAGGTGTCTCTGACCTCTACCCATCCCACCCCTGAGCCATGGAGTTCTCTCTCTCTCTCTCTCTCACTCACTCTCTGTGTCTTATCTCTCTGTTAAATAAATAAAGTATTTAAAAATGCATCTCAGGCTTTAAGGCCTGAGAATACTAAAGGAAAACATAGGGAAACTGGAATAATCAAGTTTTCTGAACTGGATTCCAGCAGCCTAGCAAAGAAAAGCAAAATGGAACTGGAGACAAAATCACGGACTCACACACACACACACACACACACACACACACACACACACACACACCTTTCTACAGCAAAGGAAACAGCATAGTGAAGAGACAGCTTACAGAACAGAAAAAAAATCTCTGACAGCCACTCATCTGACAGAAAGTTATTACCTACACTATTTTAAAAAATGGAAGAAGTTAATGGTTAAGAACAAAGAATCCCCAAAACAGAGTAAAGAATCCAGTGAAAAAGACAAACAAATCTGAACATATATTTCTTAAGAAAAGTAAAGATGATCAATGAATATATGAAAAAAATGCTTAGCATCCTTAGTTGTCAGGTACTACAGTGAGATTATCACCTCAGGGAAAATGGATATTATCAAAACAACAACAGGAGCAACAACAAATCTCCTGAAACAGCCATTGTAGCAGATAGTGGTGAAAAAGAACCCACATATACCATTGATACCAGCCACTATGGAGACCAGTCCAGGAGTTCCTCCAAAAGTTTACAGTAGGACTACCATGTGACCGATGTAACCACCCCTCCTGGGTATGCACTTGAGGGACAGAGACCCCTGCATACCCATGAGGAAGCATTCAACGTAGCCAAGCTATGGAATCAGTTTAGATGTTTGCCAACGGATGAAGCAATATTATTATGGTAGATATTCAAAGCAGACTGTTAACTCTGCCACAGGCAAGAATGAAATCATGTCCTTTCGAGGAAATCAAACAAGGATCTGTCATATGTGCAGACCAGTGTTTAATAAGGGAAGATCTAAAAGTAGTAGGGACACTGTGAAGGAAAGAAAGGGGGCAGAGAGAGGGCAGAAAGGGAAGGCCTTGAAATGACCAAATTCTAATGCACACATGCATGGAATGATCACAGTAGAACCCCTAACACATATACAAAATATATATTATGTTATGTATGAACATGTATATGAATACATTAGTAATTGCAGGAATCAAATAAAAATTATCAACTTGATAATTCAAAAAAATCTTATTGGCCAAAAATTGTAGGACCTTAGTTTACTCATTAATAAACCAAAGATTATTGGCAAGTGATTATGCAAGCGGTGTGCTGAGGATTCAGGGTGGACCGAATGTAAGATGATACCCGCAGAGAGAGACAGGGAATTGTATTTATAAATATATTGTTTTAATTGTTGCATGGGAAAAGTATCTTAGAGTAACCAGGGAATGTGAGGGGCATCTAACCCCGATTTCAGGAGTCCACAGGGGCTTTCTGGAAGGAGAGTTAGCCAGAGCTTTGGTACAGAGCCTGTGAGAAATCCTGTGGTGCATGTTCGGAGGCCTTGGGCCTGGTCCCCGTGGGCCACAGGGAACAACGTAGGTTGTTGATTGTTGAAGTCACAACAGGGACCCGAAGCATCTCAGCCCGGAGGGTGGTTTAGCTGCGCATTTTAATTTGGCCCGGGACTCGGGCTCAGATGTTTCAACTTATCTGAAGTCAAATGTCAATTTAAAATTACTGTTTACGGAGTAAACTGCCTTTTTAGTCGGGATGTTTTTCCTTGCTGCTTTGCCTTAGCAAGCACCATAATCTTGGGTCTCTATTTAGACGTCGCGACCCGTGGATATGCGGGTGGGTCTCCCTGATCCTCTGGGAGGCAAACGCCCCAAGTGTTTGTGGCTATCACAAAACCCATTCCCAAAGCGTGCAGCTCCCATCCAAAAGTGCCTTTACTTTTTCTGTGAGCATCCGGGCGAACCGGTCATTGAAATGCTTGCATGTCTTCTCACGTGTTTGTCCACATACTATCAGAGGAGGCCCAGAGGCAGCAGGGTGGACAGACGAGGCAGAGACTCTGGTCTGGAAGGAAGTTGCAGGTGTGAGGCTGCGTGGGGAGGGCTGGAGCATCACAGAGGGTTAGATCCCCACTTCTGACAGCTGTCTGACCGAGATCCTGCAGATCCTACAGGTCCAGCACTGCTTTGGGCTTCCTGGCTTACAGCAGTGCCTCCTTGGGAAGAGACAGCCTCTGGCTGCCCTGAAATAAACACAAACTCTTGTGTGTGTGTTTGATGGATGACTGGATTTTCCGTATGTGCTTTTGGGTGGTTTTCATCTGCTGTGTGTATTAAATCTGCCTTCAGAAAAAAAAATCATGCCATGGTAGATGTCATAGTTATGCCACATGTTGATAAATTCATGACCACAGTTTATAGGGGAGCAAGGGATCTTATTTTTTCTTACGATAGTCCAGTTACAGTTCTTAATCCAGCTTGGCAGAAAAGTCCACACCAATACCAGGGCCTGAGGGAACTGGTCACACCACATCCATAGGTTTGCTGACAGCGGGACAATCTTTACTTGTCTGATCAGCATGTCTGGTCAAGTATACCAAATGGTTCCAACTTCCTTAACCGATTCCCTCCATTTTATCCACTTGTTCAGGGTCTAGTCCCACCCACTATGGACTGGGCCATCCCTGTCAATCAGACAGTCTCCTGCAGGCTTGACCAGGACTCAACTCAAGTACCAATTCCTTGCAACTGTGTCCAGAGCTCAAGTCTTTAATTGCCAAGTTGACACCTGTATCTAACTATGACAGAGGAAAAAGTATCACATACAAACAACACTGTATTAATACACTATTTGTCATCTCTTTTCTTCTCCATATTGACTCAAAGAATGTTTCAGTATGTACAGTACCAAGGTCTAGGACTACAGCTATGTCCAGACCTGCAGAGGCTTAAAAAATAAAAAAGCAAGTGGCTGGATGGGGGAGAGAGTGATCTACAGCCTCATTCAGCTGTGAATGCTACAAGCTACAGCTCTGGAGAGACGAGACCAGTATGTAATGTCCTCGAGTAGCCAGTTACTTTTTGAATGGGTTCTCAGCCCCCTCCCCTCAGTGTCAGAGAACACATGTCTAGTACTGTAAACCTATCCAAATAACAGTGGAAGGGGAGAACGTAGGCACTGGACAGGAGCAGAGGCTAACTACAAATACTTGATAGTAAATTACCACCTAAACATGTCATATTATATCCTTAGATAAGAAAAGCTCTCATCACTCGATCAAGATGTATCCTATTGGTATGGAGATATGTGATGCAGAGAACCACAACCAGCCAGAGTGCAGGCTATAAGAGAGCTTAGAATGCTCAACCTTAATCAAAATCTCTTCTCACTCAAGACTCGGGGAACCCAGGGGAAGAGGCGGTGGTAAGATTGTAAGAGCCTAAAGGAGGTGATGGTCGTGTGGGGTGTGTGACACTCCAGTTATGATAGGGCTGCTGCATGCTGGAGCTCATCACAGTGACATCTACTTGCACCAGATCTATGTGTTACCTAAATTACCATAACATCCCCCCCATGGATGAGCAAGGATCTCAGAAGAAACAACCTCATCGAGAGACTCATTGGGGCAGGTGCTGGACAAGAGAAGGAAAGCCTCCCCACCTGTAGGTTTGCCCACTGGAGGGTCACTTATGCTACCACATATGCCCAGACCCTTCCTAGTACAGGCACAGCAAAATGAGCCCTTTGGTCCACTCATGCAGAGGAACGAGAGCAGGAGAGATGCGACTGGACTGGTCAAGGGAAGGAAAGGTGAGTGAGGTGAAGGGGGGTGGGAAGGGAGTGGGTAGGGGGCAAGGACACAAACTCATTTTGTACGAAAATTTCAAGAATGAAGAGGAGAAAATGACAAATTCATAACTTAAAAATAAATATGAAAGTTTCTTAAGAGTTACATTATTGACTGACTATCTTAGCTTCATATTCCATTGCTGTGATAAATACCAGACTCAAAAAATTTAAGGGACAAAGATATTTTTATTGGAGTTTATGGTTTCAGGCTATGTTCTGTAATGAAGGGAGAGTTTTACCAGCCTCAGGAACTGAGGGAACTGGTCATGCCACATCCACAGTAGCAGCAGAGAGACAAGGTCCTAATTCCAGCTAGTTCTCTCTCCATCTCATGCACCTGCCCAGGGAATGCTGCTGTGGACTGGGTCTTTATGTCATATCAATCACAAAACTAGACTGTCTTCTAGAGACTTGTTTTAGCTAGATAATTCCTCATAAGTTTGCTCAGTTCTGAAGCGTTAGCAGGTAAAACTATCTGCTGCACTGACCTAATATAAACAATGCAATACTTTGAAAATTGACCCTTAAATTACCAAACATATGACTAAAAGACATGAAACAAAAACACAACAAAAATAGCTGTTTACCCACTATAGACTGAGAAAATACATATTTTTTGTTAATTGTTAAATTTTTGGATTATATTGTCTTTTGCATAAGTTTAATTTTCAGAAATACTAGACTTAAAATTAAACAATAAATGGACACGTTTTCTTTTTTTGTTTGTTTATTCAATTGTGCTTGTGCATGTGTGTGTATGTCTGTGTGTGTGTGTGTGTGTATGTGTGTGTGTAGAACCACGGGCAAATTTGGGAACCACCATGGACACCTCCACCTCCTCCTTGTTTACTCTGCCCCGGCATTCACAGGCTCCGCCCTACCAGGATCAGAAACACAGGCTGCCCCCACTTCTGCCCCCATCTATACATAGGAGTCTAGGATCGGAACTCAGGACCTTCCACCTGCAAGGCAGAGGCTTAACCCCTGAGCCACCTCTCCAGCCCCCATGGACACGTTTTCTTGCCACATGACTATTCTGAGCTCAGCACAGTTGATATCTGTCTCTGACCCAGTAAATTCCTCTGAAGACCTCACAGTTTAAAGGTTTTCTCATGAAGATAAGGGAACAGGTCAGAAATGTCCTATTTCCTTCATATCAACACCGCGTATATTGATAGTACTTGCATGCGCATTTCTAACGGCATGGACAGGCTCTGCCATTGTAAGTAAGACTATGAAGTCCCCACCAGCTTTGGAACAGCTTTCCTTTCATTCCCCCACTTTCCACCCCCTGCTGCCCAATGAGGACGCTTTCAAATGAATAGGAATCTGGAGAAGAAAAATATACTCTTTGGACAAACAAAAATATCCTGGCTTTTGCTCATTTCCTCCAGGCAGTACAAAAAGAAAACTTGCTTGTTTATGTCAAGAAAGTCCTTAAGGTTTTAAGACAACCTCTCATCACTATCATCAAACATTTCTTCCACTAACCTTCTATAAAATACTATGCCTCTGAATGGATGTCCTCAGAGTGCAAGAAAGATTTCGCTCATACTCAGAAAGACAGGAACAGAATGAAAGTGCTTTGCAATTCATGGATGATAAAACAGGGCAGCACACAAGCATTTTTATTTGGGTGTTTCATTCTCCAATGTCCCAATTACATTCTTGTTAGAAATGGTTTTTTATTCTTAGGCACTTTGAACCCTTGCTCTACCACAGAAAAGAACGAGGAAAAGGGATTTTCCTTTTACAATGAGTAAACAGATTAACTGAGCTTGAGATTTTGCCTTATTCTTTGAGAAAGTATAAAAAGTCTAGGCTGAAAAAACATTAAAAAGAAAAGCACTGCTAATCAGTGAAAATAAATTCTGACTAAAAAGACTATTCTCAGCCAGGGACTTTTAAGTTTTTGCATACATGACTAGGAGCCATTACAGAATCCAAGGGACCACAAGATACACAACTGTTCTCACCATTTTAAGGGAATAACTGCCTCAAGTTCATCTATGAATCCCTTAGATTCTGACCAGAGTATTTCTACTTATATCTGTCTATATTTAACATGTAATTTATCACAAAATAATTCAGCTAAGCTTTTCATGTGTTACTTTTCTCTTTTTTCTTCAAGTAGATTCTTAAAACATTTATTTGTAGAGCGATTTCTTTTTTCTAAAAAGTTTCTGCGGGACCAAATATTTGAAAACTTGATTTCCCCCAGTTGCTTTTCTGCCTATATTTTTGATGGCTTGATTCCAGGATTACTTGAAAGTTGATTTTAAGCTAGTACTATACATCTTCTAGTAGTTTATGCTAGTCTCTAGTTCATGGAAAAGAAAGAGTTAATTTTGATATTCTGGTCATGTGTTTCCATGATCTTTACAGTTGGTTTCGTAGTGGCTTTTGGCAGAACTCTGAAGATGATGTTTTATGGTGTAGTCAGAAGTTTTCAGAATGATATCCGGGCATTAAAGTTTTCGAAAGCATAACAATTAAAGGATTTTCTCAAAATTGAAGACTTAGTCACAAAAGCCAACAACTACAAGCTACGGGGCTTAAAACAAGCAAACACAACTGTTTCTGGCAATACTTGGGGCCCATGCTCCATTTCAGATCAGCTTCAGTCTAACATTATTATGATAGTAGCTGGGTTTTTCTTATTCTTTGAAACTTTCACACATAAGCATAACGAATCTGTTTACACTCCTTACTACCCGATTCCACTCCCTGCCCTGTCCCACTTCATATGTTCCTTTTTTCCCAGCCAGTCTCTCTCCTACTTTCACGTCTTCCTTCATATGTGACCCATTCGCAGCCAACTTTGCACTTGTTTTATTTATGTGCTTTCTAGTGGTCACAAGGCGGGACATCTTCAATATGGGCTGCCCGGCTTCTGTGGTACCTTCCACCTCAGAGAGACCTGTGAGTACTCTTTGGCTCTTCTGTCACCTGTTGTATGGATTTTACTTGATAACTGTTGGGATAACTTATTCATGAGTATATGATGGTGGTGAGAGTGGTGGTGACTGTGTGTCTCTTGTGTCTGTGTCTGTACCTGTGTTTCATACTCCCTTGGGAGGAAGGGAAACCAGGAGTCCACTTGTACCTAAAATAATCCCCTGGCCTCAAGCTCTTCTGTCATTTTCTTTCCTTTTCCTCCCTGGACCACTGTCTCCTCATTCCCCACCCACACGCAGAATAATAATGAGTCATTTCACAGGAAGATGAAGACAGGGTCCAGTGTTTATCAGATGCGTCTCCCTGGGTTACCACTGTCTGTCTCGTCATTCTTTTTCTCTTTGGTGTCACAATACATCAGCATTCTTAATGGCAACAGATTGTAGATTACATTCCAGCTGGTGGGCCACTTCCTTCATGCTGAAACCAGTAAGCCTGTAGAGAGACAATTACAGGGTCAGGCTTTGCTAGCAATCCCTAGTTTTGATAGTAGTGATGGTACTGGTTAGTGTACAAAAGGGAACGGGTAACTGATGCTCTTCCTGGTCTTTGGCACAGTGGTTGTGTCTCCTTTGCTTCTAGTTCCTTTTCTTACAACAAGGCAAAGCTTTCAGTTAATCCGTAATTGCCTTATTCCAAACACTCATACACTTTTACTCAGACGTGAATATAGAACTGAATGTTCTTTATTTCTTGTTCTCTCCTTTAGTCTAGCCTATCTGCTTATTTTAACAGGAGATTGGCATCTTTGTGGGTAGGATACAGACTAGTTGGGCAGAAGTGAAGTGCACCAAGAGAAAAAAGCTTCCTTTGTGGGGCTGTCCAATGCTGGGCCTCTGGTGCTGTTAGTTGGTGGAATGGTCTTACTCAAGTTTCTGGGCTTTTCTGCTTTTGATTTTGTCTTAGTGGAGGAAAAAAAAGATGACTGTCATATCAGAGGAATGCTAGGAAATAGTGCTCACCACTGAAGAATATTAAAGAGAGCAACATGGAAAATGTTGTCAGATCCCAGGACTGTTTGTGGTCAATTTCCAGTCTCAAAGATTGGGTTTTGCTCATTCAAAGATTGTCCGGAATGTTTCAGAAAAATGAAGCAACAGTTGAACTAGGATGTAGGGAAAGGGCACAAACACACACAAGTGTAATCAGCGTCATAAAGATGTTAAGAAAAAAAATCTGCCAGGTTATATTTGAAACCTGATAGAAATAACCCACAAATATTTCGCAAAACATACATACAGAAGGTGCTGCCTAATTTATTCCTGTGTTGTTGCTTGAGGGAATGAATCGGTATTTAATAATGGCTTGAGTCTATGGTCTAATATTAAGAGCTAAGTGGAATGGATCATAAACAGGAATGTCATTAAACTTGCAATAGAGATTCCTGCTTTTAAACGCCTGTCTTGGAGTGTCTTAGCAGTCAATGACATTAAGCACTGGCGCTGATCTTTTCCAGTAGCTCCTCCTCCACATTAGGAGTTCTTCCCTTCAGTAAGGACAGCCAGGGAGAGGAAGCTTCATTACAGGGCAGGTTCAAGCAGCCGCTGCTTCCAGCTGTCCTGGCCCTTCACAGATGGAGGCTGCTTCTGGGTGTCTGAAGTGCAAATTTGGGAACTCCTTAGCTCTAACCTTCAAGTTGATTTCTAAGGTAACCAGCATCCAAAACACAGACGGTTTCATAAATCAGAATTAACACCTTGAAACTGTTTCTGGAAGCCAAATGAAAATCCTGGGAATGATGATCGCCAGCTGATGTCACCCTGCTAGCAGTTTCCTGGACAGAGGTGGCTCCAGCGTTCTCACCAGCTAAAGTTTCCTTCTGGTAACCTTGGAGAGTTCTTCAGAGGACCCGTATGTAGGGCAACTCACTGACATCCAACTGAGAAGCGAGAGGGCCAGAGTGCTCTGTGGCCCCACAAAATCCAGTCTATTTTCTTGCAAACCAGACAAGCAAGCAGTCAGTTCATGGGCTTCTGTCCTTGTCCTGTGAATCCTCACACCTGAGGGCATGCTCAAATGCTGGGTGAAATTAACCCCAGCACAAACTGGCGGAATACTGGTTAGGTCACTGATGAGCTGTTGGGAAGATTGGGAGAGGTTCTTTGTTTTGTTGTGGAATTAGTTTAATTTTGGCAAGAGAAGAAAAATTATCATTAGATCAGTTAAGGAACCGTGGGCAAATGCAATTTGAATAATTAGTGGCCCTGGGTAATTTTACATGTGTGCTTGTGAACATGCGTGAATTTAATAGTCTGAGCAGTAAGATGGATTAAGAAGTCTGCACATTTGTCTTATCGTTTTCACAAGAACACAGCAGGGTAACACAAATGAAGGCAGGCTGACGGAAACCAGTCTGGCAGGGTTGTATTAATGTGGAAGAGTTGATTAGCACCACATCCTGCTTGAGTTTAGTCTGTAGTAACTTGAAAAGCTTCCAAAAATGATTGAATGATATAAAATAAACATTTAGCTGATTTCTCCCCACCAGTTCCAAAAGTATGTCAGAAGATAACCTACAGAACTCCATCCTTTCTTGGTGAATTTTCCAGTTTGATCCTGAATTCCAACATTAAAGAAATTGTCTTTGCTCTTTTGGTGGGTAGCTGCCATCACTGTCACCCATTGTAATCAGTGACTTTGCCAAATGACCCAAATGACATATACATAGTGTTAGCCAGGAATTTAAGGTGGACAAAGTGAAAGGCGGTAAGAGATTACTGTAAAGACTCTGAGGTCTTTGGCAGCATTTAGTGAGCTCCTATTAGGAAACTACAGGGCTGTTCATTATGCAAATAATTGGGGTGTTTTTGAGACCTACTCATCCTGAGTTGCACAGCAATTTGCTCACTAAGCAGGTCCTCTGGGACGGGCCTGCCAGGAAGAGGCAATCCATTTTCACCAAATCGCTGAGATAATTTAACTGCTTCTAAGTGCACAACCACATATGATACAGTCATAATAGATAGATAGATAGATAGATAGATAGATAGATAGATAGATAGATATAGCAAGCATGTGTGGGTGTGTAGATATGTGTGGTAGGATGTGTTTGTGTGTGTGTGTGTGTGTGTGTGTATGTGTACCAGAAGGGAAGGTACTCGTTTGCCCCTGTGGAAGTCCAAGGGTGACATCAGGAAATATCTGGATTGTTCTGTCTCCTTACCGCTTTGCTCTAGACTTTCCTACGATCTGCCTTCTAGGGCTAGAAAATGCAGGCCACTGCCATTTTCACCTGTCATTATTACTTGGAATCTGGGATCCAAACTCAGGACCATTTGCTTATGAGGCAAAGGCCTGAACCCCTGAGCCATGTCTCTAGCTCAGATGAAGTCTCTTTATATGCTGTCTAGGGCCTGTTCATCCTTTCCAGCTCTGACACATTGTGTTTAGTCATAAATATTCTTTGTCCCCGCCTGTAAAACAGGGAGCGTCAGTCACATGGACAATGAGGAGATGGAATTGTTTTTAAAGGACTTAGATCTTGCTGGGCAGTAAGATTCATGGGAGTGTTTCATTAAAGACATACATGAACAAGCAAGATCTGAAATGTTTCTAGTACTTTCCCAATCTTATCTACACTGCAAATGTTTTGCTCAGCTAGATGAAAAAAAGCGAATAGCTGCTTTCATGTACTATTGTCATAGTTTGATAATGAGTTAACACTCACACTCACATTCCCCTATTTCCCCCCTAGGGTTATGGAATCTTTAGCTGGAAAAAAATATTTGGGAAAGTTGTGGCACTTTCAGGAGGTTGAGTCTTGCTGGAAGAAGGGACATTACAGTGTGTGCATAGTGGGCGGGTCTTGTGATTTAGTAGCCAAACCCTGTTTCCTCTAAGTTTGCTCTTGCTCTCTCTGTCTTGATGGTGTTGAACAGGTCTCCCACTTCTGCATCCAGCCATTCTTTCTGCTATGTAATTTCCATCATAAGGGACTATTCCCTCTGGAACCATAAGCAAAATAAGTCTTCCTTATGTTTGATATATAACGAATCATCCTAAAGGAATTGGGGGGGAAGAAGGGGGTACTGAAAGAAAGGGAGGAGGGGGTGAAAGGAAGGGAAAAGGGGGGGAGGCAGCAAGGGGGATCAGGTAGGTGTGGAAGGAGAGAGGGGACGGGTTACCTGAAAAGGGGGGAGGGAACAGGGAGGTCCAGGGAGGGGTGGAGGGAGGGAGGTGACAGGGGTTCCTATTACGTTTGTATGAGCAGAAAAATAAATAAATAAATAAAATTTAAAAATGTTTGTATATTGGAAAAATAAAGAATAATTTAAAAAGTTGGATATATAGAAGTATTGTCCCACAGCAACAAAAAGAAATCTCATCAACTGTCAATAAAATTCTTTTTCAAATTTTTTATTATTTATTCAACTGTGTGCATGTATGTGAGCGTGCATGTGCGCGCGCGCGCGCGCGCGTGTGTGTGTGTGTGTGTGTGTGTGTGTGTGTGTGTGTGTGTGTAGAACCACGGACGAATTCAGGAACCACCATGGACGCCTCCACCACCTTCTGCCCCGGGATTCACAGGCTCCGCCATACCAGGACCAGAAGCGCAGGCCGCCCCCGCTTCTGCCTGGCGTCTATACGTGGGATCTGGGATCCGAACTCAGGACCTTCCGCCTGCAAGGCGGAGGCTTAGCCCCTGAGCCACCTCTCCAGCCCCAATAAAATTCTTTTTTGTGACATAGTACAAAGTATTTTTCTGAGTCTGTGCTTCTTAGACTTCATGTTGAAGTTATATATAATGAGGTAGCCCTCATGCTAAAATGACATCATTTCAATTGAATCCCTGCTCTGTCATTCCCAGGCCTCCCCACTCTGGGTTGTAATTATTCTATGAAGGTTTGCTTCCTCTTTCAGCAATATTTATCATTTAGCAATCAGTTATATTAATTGCTCATTGCATCTTTTCCCCACTGGAATACAAACTTTAAGAGGTGACAGATTTCTGTTTTGTTCAGTGATTTGCCAGCAGTATCTACACTGTCTCCTGGTTTAAAGTACTGACTAAATGATCCCACTGAGTTTGGATTTCAGCTGCACTTGCTCTTTGTAGTTCAAAACTGAAACTTGATGTCCCCAAACCTAATGCCTACCTACCAGCCTTTCCTCTTTCTCTTTCTCCCTCCCTCCATTTTTCCCTCACTCCTTGCTTACTTTTTTTTTTAGCTCTTTTTCTCTCTTCCCACCATCCTCCCTTTCTTCCTGCATGCCCTCCTCCTTATCTCTTTCTTCTGTATATTCTGGATTCCTGTTTACCTAGGTTTTTTTCTTTTCACTGCCACCTGAATTTTTTTCTCTTTTTCTTTATGTATTTATGATGCATGCATGGGATACATGCACATGTAGGTGGGTTTATATACATGGCTGTACTTGAGTGTGGGTATCTGTGGAGACCTTTGGTTATATATTCTAGCTATTAGTTGTGACTCTTTAAGGAAATGCTACCATGATATGGTGTATAATTTATCCAAAGAAAACTCATAGAGTTACAAAATGGCTGTCAACATTTCTGTGAAGCTGAGCGTGAGGTCCACAAACACTATGTTACAAAGGACCCTCTGGCATTTCATCATCTTTCAGCAGAATAGCACTTACACCAAATGATGTATTGTGTGGTCTTTTAATGTTGCAATTTGTTTCAGATGTGACTTAATATGTCATCCAAAGTTCAGTCCCCTTGGATGATTCATTCAAACAGATGGTGGACAGGAGGGAAGACCAAGAGTGGGGGGAAAGAAAAGAAAGAAAGAAGAGAGAGGAGAAGTGATTTTGACATCAAGATATCTGTGCTTTGATTTTTATCTCTTAGAGACAAGAAGTCAGTAACTTTCCTATGTGAAAATTCAAATGAGCAATGCCACAAACTTGATGTAAGTTTTCTGAGTTAAGTGTACACAGCTTTGCTATATATAGCTTCGTTTATGTGAAGATGGTATTTATAAAAGAATTGGAAATGAGAATGTAATACAACAGAGCCAATGGAAGCATTGAACACCAAGGTAAGAAATGATCATATCAGGAATGGTTTCTCTGTATTTACAAGAGTCAGACAGGGCTAAAGAGATGGCTCAAGGGTTAAGACTCTGCTTCTCAAGCAGAAGGTGATGAGTTTGCATGTCAGGTACCACATAAAAGTCTGCACTTTTAACCCTAGTGGGTGGAGCCTGGGAAATCCCAGAGCAAAATAAAAAGGAAGTAGCAATCCAGGATGATTTCTAAAGTCACCATTGGTCCTCCACAAGGACGCATAGTGCCCTTTGATACACAAACTACACACACACACACACAGAGAGAGAGAGAGAGAGAGTAGAGAGAGAGAGAGAGAGGAAGAGAGGAAGAGAGAGAGAGAGAGAAGAAATTCAGACAATAAAATTTATAAAACGCTGTATAGGAAGCCAGAATGAGAACTTTTCTTGCCATGACACTTCTTTGGGATTCATTCAGCAAACATGGCTCAGTAACTTCCAAGTGCATGACATGGTGCCTAACTGGAGAGGATGACAGATGGACAACAGCATTTGTCTCTGACAAGATTAAGTGCCTGTTTCTTTCAAAAACTATATTCAAACCTCAATGTTCACTTTTCCCAGTTTAAAAAAGATAAGAAAAGTTATGACTTTAAAGTCACACTGCCTGCATAAGACAGAATCAGCATTGAAGCCATTGGTTCTGTGCTGTCAAAACTAAACCATCTTCAAAAATGTCAGAGCACTTTTTGCTCTTTTGCTCTACTCCTCTCTCTCTCTCTCTCTCTCTCTCTCTCTCTCTTTCTTGTCTGTCTTCCTATTTCTGTCTCCTCTCTAACATATACATACAAATACATCATACAAGGAGACACACACAGAGGTACAGAGAGAAAGAGACAGAGACAGGCAGAGAGAGATTTTAAGGAATTGGCCTTTTCTGGGTAAGTCTAAAATCTGTAGAATGGTCTGGCAGACCAGAGACCCAGGAAAAGCCCAAAGGCATTTTTCCTAGGTCAGATTTAATACTACTTTTTCTGTTGAGGCCATCACTAATCATAGGAAACCCACATAGGAGATTATTGGCATTACCTAAAGTCTCTTGATTAGGGTGTTAATACACTCTAAAATAGAATCATCTATGTTCTCCCCAGCAGAATCATCTAGATTATGGTCTGCCCAAATATCTTAGTGCTCTGGCTTATCCAAGTTGACAAGTGAAATTTCCTACCACAGGGATAAAAAGTATCGCTGAAATGTAGGGATAGAAGCCACTGCTCTTCATCAAGTTGCAGTCCAGCTGGCCAAGGAGCCCTTGGCTCTGTCTTCCTGGATGCTTGTGGATTGGGTTTCACCCTCTGATTTCCTCAGCTCCCTTCTTTTAGAGAGAAATTCTTACCACGCAGTGCATTCATTCCTTAGACAGAAGGCCCAGGGTGTCCGACCCTGTGACAGTATAGCATGGTGTTGCATTGGGCCACATTCATAATGGTCCTGGGACACATGAAGTTTCAGGCAGCAGGTTGGACACATCTACTTGTGCATTTCTTTGCCTTCACTGTAAGGGGAAAGTCACCATTCTTTTTTGTCTGCGATTGAAGCTTGCATTTTCTGTTTGCCTAACTTGAATAGAGCTCACACGCCCAAGAGTGGGGCAGGAACTAGAAAGAAAATCTCATTGACTTCAAGACTTGCTCAGCATCTGCCAACATTTTAAAGTCATGAACAATTTTTTTCCTTTAAGTTTCAGGTTCCTTGTTCCATAGTCAGATCGTATATACCAAACAGAGGGAGTGGAAGAGAGGGAAGGAGAGAGGCATGGAGGTGGAAGAAGAGTCTCAGTGACATTTCCACACACCTCCTTGTTGGACCACGCTTGAGATTTCCTGCTCCCACCAAGGCCCTGTAGGATTCTCGGGGCTCACACCACTCATTCTCTCTAACACTACAGAGGTCTGTCTTCGGGGACCATTGATAACCTTCTGTTAAACATTACCTGCATCCAGTATCTATCCCTCCACCCTGTTGCATAACCCCTAGTCTCTGACTCACACTAGCTATATCAGAGATAATGTACATTTGGTTCAAACATGGACTTTGGAGTCATGGAATTTCTGCCTCACCACTGTGTGACTGACCTCGGTTTTCTCCTCTGAGATGGTGATGATATTTACGTTTAGCAGGCCAGCTGGGAAGAGCACTTGAAGCAGCAGGAGGACACTCTTGCTGTCGTGAATGGCAATAAATGAATGCTCAGTGCTTGTTAGGAATCCCCATCCGTTTATCAGATGCGGTTTTCTCTATCATGATATCAGTTATTTGCACACTGGATCGGTACACAGAATGCCATAATACAACAAGTGACCAGCTCATGGGAATACCTGGCATGATTTGCTCCTGTTGGTTCCCATGCATGTTAACCAAGGAACGGAGAGCTGACCAGCCAGCAAGGGAGGGACATGAACTGCGCACAAGTCAGGATTAGAACAACAGGGACACAACAATGATGCTGATGCCGTCTTAATTCAATGTGATTGGTAGACAGCTTTATGTAACCAAGAAGGGTGCTTTTCCTTCCTTGCTTGGATGGAACATTCCTTTAGATAGGGCCCGTGTTCTCTCTAGCAACACCCTTTTATTACACAGGTGATTTTGCTCATTCATAAATATTTCCCGATTTGTCTCTCTCTTTGCTCTTGAATTTGTGACCTCTCCTACTGTATGTTATAAAGAATTAGCAAACATTTCAGAGCAGTGAGTGACTAAATGTCTCCCACCCTTTAAAACAGCCAATAGCATAGCTGGAAAAGTCCTGTCTATAGAATAAGGACTGGAGACTGGTTCACTGAGTCCTCCTAGAGACACAGTCACACACCTGCACGGATGTGCTTCATTTGAAGGAGCCGTGTACACCTTAAGTCCTAGCAACCCATAGCAGGAGTGAATCAGATTTGCCTCTTGCCTTCCAGGGACTCCAGGGATGTCTTACGTTGCACCTACACAGACCTCATAAGAGACATCACAGTATGCGCTATTTTCTCTTCTCTCATCTTGGTCCCTTGGTGAAGGACATGTTTAGTAAATCATGTGATGTGATTTCCTCGTGGCCTCCTCACAATTTCATTTTCTGAACACAACACTCATGTGAGCTGGTGTTGAGTCTCTTCTGGATGGCAGGGTCTGCGTGTAGGATACTGCAGCCATTCCAAGTGCCCCGGCCTCCACTGGCGTCTTTCCTTGGGGCACCGATGCTGTGTGCTGGCTCTCCAGGGCGCTCAGCATGCTCCTTGAAGGATCAGGGCAGTCACCGTCCACCAACACCACTTTCTGCTGGTTATATGGTCGGAGCCTTAGGTTCAATGCCTAAGGGTTCTGATTGTTTTTGCAAGGTTTCCTCGTTTTTTTACAAAGTTTCAAAATTTGCCCATTCCTTAGCTGTTGCTTGGGTGTAAGCTGTAAGCTCTTATTTGAATGTGTATGTGCATGTGTGTGTTATCAGATCCAAGAAACAGGTTGCTACTGTGATCCTTCAACACCTTGGATTTCTTCATAGGTTCAAGTTCATTTTCCTAATTTCCCTGCCATCACACATACAAATCCAGATGAGTCCTACCTACCTTTGGAAAGCTTGATTGACTTAAGACTTCCTGAGGAGATGGTTTAGTGGTTAAAGTATTTGCCCCCAAAACCAAAGGACCTGGGTTCATATCCCTAGATCCCACATAAATGCCAGGCAAGCATGGTGGCTGACCTGTAATTCAAGCCCCTGAAGACTGAGTTTGGGAATCCCTAGAGCAAGCTGATTAGCCATACTAGACCTATAAGCAATCTCAAAGCAGTACAGTGGAAGAGGGATTGGCATGATTTCTGATGTCACCCAGGGTGGACATTATAGAAAATAATATGGATTCTGGAATATTCTGCCCATACTATGACCTCATCAAAACTTCATGTACTTTTGAAGAAAGTGACTACCTCTAAGTGTCAGGAATGGGTGACACTGTGCCCTGTATGCTGGACAGCCTTGCCCACTTTGAATGTAGGCTTAACCTTGGGTGCAAGGAGGGATTTCTGTGTTCTGTTGATATAACTTCACAATGGTGAATAGAGTTTGGAAGTTCACAATCTGAACACCCATGATGCATTTCAACAACAGTAGAATGAAGCAGGATGTTGCTCTCTCCACAGCTCCACTGTGCACATGTGACATCAGGGACAGATGCCACTAACAATGAAGCACTATTGTTTCTTTAAAGTGGGAGTGACATTCTGATACATGGTACAACATGCATAAACTTTGGAAGCATGCTAAATGTGTGATTCAGTCTCTGGGGCCAATGTTGAATGATTTTACTTTTAAGAGAAATCTAGTCAAGTCAAGGACTCTGTAGTAGAATGGTAGCTGCCAGACTATGGGGAGGAGAAAAATAGAAAATCACTGTTATTTGGGTACAGATTTGATGCAATGATGAGAATGTTCTAGAAGAAGTGGCATAATCAGAAGCAGTGTGGATACATTAAATGTCCCTGGACTGTGCACTAAAATATAACATCCATAGTTTACCACATAAGAAAATATTCTAAAAAGAGTAAAAGGTCAGATGGATAGATAATTACATTTATTTTTCTTTGGATCCTATGAGACCCAGTAATACATATAATTTTGAATATCAAAAAATTTTGAATATCAAAAAATTTATTTCCAGAATTCCAGATTTTATTTAAAAATTTGATACCAAAAGTTTTGGAGAGACTTGTGTTTACTCTAGTAGGTTTTTAATCCAGCTTATTAGGAAGAGACTATGAAGTAGGTGCTCCAAAATCATTCTGTGCTATCACATGGAACAGTATTCTGTGCATATTTGCTTCATGTTCATACACCAGCCATAATACTCAGTCGTCATATAGTAGAGGTCATGCCAGACATCAAGAAGCTTACCAAACTGCAGCTTCTGATTGAATGAAAGTGGAGAGGGGCCCCAACATCTGCTTTCCTGACATATTCTCAGATGAGAATTGGAGTCTGAGAGCCAGTGTTGGAGCAGCAAACGCTGCCCCCCTGATTCATGTCCAGAGTGTAGATATTTGTTCTTTACTAGAATATGAGCTCACCTGAAGGACTGAAGCCAGGACTTCTAAATCTTTAGCTCGTCCAGCCTGAAGCTTGGATTCAAAATTGGATGCAAAAATTCAAGCCTTCAACACTGATTATAAGGTCAAGTTCAAACTGAGAAATATGAATAGCCATAGAACAAAAGTGCGAAGAAAATGGCAAAGTTATGACTAGCCTATGATATCATGAATAAATAAACTTTTCAAAGTAAAAGGAATGAGTTTTAAAAGATGTGAAAGCTCAGATGATCATATGAGCAGCTGGATGTTCAGGAAATATGTAGGCAAAGATATAAATGATGGTTTTCATACCAAGTTGACAAGTGATATCTTTTTAGACGAATTTCATGTTTCAAATTTCAGTCACCTTTCAATGTGCATGTGGAAGATGAACCAATGCTCATTGGCAAAATCATTTCTGAGGACTGTTTGTATGAGCAGCACATAAAATTTCACTCTATTAACACAGTGCTTTGCCCTAAGGCAATCACGGAGGACTTTACTTTTGTTGCTCTTTTGATAAGACTATAAAACAATCCTCATGAAACAAACTCTATCTCAGGATGAGAAAATAAGTTCCTACATTGGAAAACCATCACAAGTAGAATCAATCCTTGTTTGAAATGTCCGATAAGTCACAAGATTGCCAACGAGAGAAATATTATGTCCAAGTAGGCTGTGAATTTTACATGTGAAGTGACTCTGCTTTTTAGGGTTAGTAACACGCATTCCATCTTTTAGGCTTCCTGCCATTCTATTTCTGATGTCACAACTGGTTCCTTTATCACTTAGAGGTAGACATTTCTCAGCATGTGTGAGGCTGGCCTGTGAGTTGCTTGGTCTTCCCCTGGCTTAGATCCTGTTGGATATCTACAGATCACAGGGAGCAGGATGACATTCATTTGTCTGTGTCAGATACACCTGATACATTTGATGCAGTTCTCTTTGTGGGGACATGTAGCAGAGAAAAGCAAGGAAGATGCCCTCCCTCATCTGTATCGTGACCGTTCTGCCAATGTCCAGTCTAACCCTCCTACTGAAAGCAGGTCTTAGAGTGACAGCCTTGCTTCTTGACAGTTTATTATGTTTCAACCTCTGTAACTTGAAGCTACAAATCTTATGGCAGCAATGCGGCTTCTGGACTGAATGTACAACTGAATTTATAAACTCATGTTCTCTACTTAAAGAACTGTAAGCAACTAAGTGTGGGTCCATTTTCTAATAAGTATTAATTTTGAGTTAATTGAAAAATTGATGTGATCTGAACTTTTAATACGCATCACTTCTTCAACACTGGTGCCTTTAATCTGTATGTCTCATCTCTTTCCGTACAAGGCTTTGAAGTTCCTTATTCCAAATTACATGAAACCTTGATTAGCCTCCTAGATTTATGTGCCTACCTTTTGTTATTAGTTGTTTTGGAGCTTCCTGGAGACAGAAGGGCAGAACTTGTGTAATTAATCAGGACTGCCTGCTTCTGTTGCTACAGTGTCAATGAATTGCTTCCCAGTAGGAGACGTAATAGAAAAACATTCAATTTAGAAATGGCTTGGGTGCAGCAAAGGGATTAAGCGGTAATGCTTTTAATCCCTGACACTCAAACAAAGAGGAAAATGTTCATGAGCAGTGGGCTGCATAATGTGTTTGTGGGTCAGCAGAAAGACACTCACGGGTGGAGACCAGCCTCTGCCCGTGACTGCTGGAGGCGCAGTGTGGGGATTTAGCAGGTCTTAAACTGTAGGATGTCTACAGGTGCTATTTTGGAAAGTTGAGACTGTAACTTCCCTTTCCTCAGAGGTACGACAAACACACCTTCAAGTTAAAACTCACGGTTAAGCGATGGTGTGGCGCCTGGCTTGTCCCATTTCCACTCCAGGACCCACAGCAAACATTCATCTTCTACCCTAGAGCTGCTTCCTGCAAGGCCTGCATACAACTCGACTCTGATGGCTGCTCCTGTTTCAGATGTCTCTTTAAACATAAATCATGCAATATTTACCACCAAACTCCTTAGTTTTCAAACATGTACTAGGATGTAGGTGGAACACAAAATATATATATCATCGATAACTAGTGTTGATTCTTTATGGCTTCTGGGTATGACTATTTAAATTTAAATTAATTAAATTTAAATTTAAAATTACATTTAAAAATGCAGTGGTAAGAAGTAGTAGAGAGCTATCCCATGTACCCACTTCCCAGTTTCTGTCCATGGGGATGGATTATAGAATGGGGATACAGTGCTGTGGCCAGGCATTCCCATGCTGCACTTCCAAGATCTGGAGCTCAGGTCCTGTAAAGATTTCTCCTGTTGCTCTTTGACTCCATACCCATTCTTTACCTGTCCTTGTCCTCTCTTCAACCCCATCGACTGTGGCTCTGTTCTCCATTTCTATACTTCATCCTGGGAAGAATGCTATATGAAACAGTGTATAGCTTCGCTTTTTGTGGTTTCAACTATTTATGATGAACCATAGTGCAAAAATATGAAATGGTAAATTATAGAAATAAATCATTCATGAATTTTAAATTATGTGTCATTTTAGGTAGTGTAGTGAGACCCTCGGCCACTCTTCTCCCTGTTCAAGACACAAGATCTCCTTGTTCAGGGCATTCATGATGCATATGTCACTTTCCTGTTATCACTGGAATCTTAAATAGCCATTTTGGTTATCAGATCAATTTTAGAAGAATTTTGCTCTTATTTCATGTTTCCAAGTTGGGATTGCTTGCAAATGGAGGCTATCAAGAATAAGATTGTGACAAAAAGTTCTGTATAAAGTTTTTTTTTATAACATAACATTTTTCCCTCTGGGAAACAATATACTGAGGAACACAGGTGTCAAACGTGTGCTGACTGCATGCTTAATATTTTAAGAACCTTGTCATATTGCTTCAGAGGGGTCTGCCACTTTCACTTCTAGCACCATGCAACAGTGTCGATCTTCCCTGTATTTTGTGGGTACTTGGTGCTAATGATCTTATTTTTTAGATTTGAGATGTCTGTGGTATCTATTTGGAGTTTTAATTTGTATTTTACCAAT
Source organism: Typhlomys cinereus (assembly GCA_023101885.1). NCBI lineage: Eukaryota > Metazoa > Chordata > Mammalia > Rodentia > Platacanthomyidae > Typhlomys > Typhlomys cinereus. The sequence goes on from JALPQD010000078.1 coordinate 4,953,471, forward strand.
GGCTAATAATGTTGAACTTTCTCAAATATATTATCTATCTATCTATCATCTATCTATCTATCTATCTATCTATCTATCTATCTATCTATCTATCTATCTATCTATCTATCTGCCTGCCTATCCATCCTTAATAAAATATATCTTTATATTTTTTGCTCTACTTGTAATGTGTCCTTTTACTGGGAGTGGAATTTTGAAAGATTTCCTTGTGTATGTGTGTTTATGTGTGTGTTTGTGCCTCTTTGTGTGTTCGTAAGTAGTATTTGTGTCTCTTTATGTGTTTGTGTGTCTCTGCATGTGTAATCTAGAGACTGTTTCTTGAGATATGTGCTATGCTATTTATGTGACCTGTTTTTTATTCATTCTAATAGTCTTGTGTGGTATAAAAATTTGCAATTTGGGAAAACCCAATTTAGCAATTGCCTTTTACATATTGTACATATGGTGTCAGATCTTAGAACTCTTTGTCTCATGTTAGACTTTAAAAATTGTTTCTTATGCTTATTTTTCCTTAAAGCATTATACTTCTATGTCTTACATTGAAGCTTGATATCCAATTTTATCTAATGTTTGCATGAAGCTTGAGTCTTAGGTTTAAACTTCCTCTTCCCGTTCTTCCTCCACTTCTCTGGTTGCCTAAATGCCCCAGTGTCATTTGTTAGAAAGGCTCTCTTCTCTATATTAAGCAGTCTTTGAACTTTTGTTAAAATCAGTTGGAGGTATTTGTGCGGATCTATGTTTGGACCCTATTCTTGTTTTCTGTGTATCTGTTGCCACACAGAACAGGATTGCCGTGTGTATGTATTGAGCCTTGAAATTATACCTGTGCATTTCTGCCGCTTCAATCTTATTGTTTAGATTTGTTTCAGATGACCTAGTGTCTTTGCCTTTCTACATAATTTTTTAAAATAATTTTTCCTATACTTATAAAAATGCTACTGGGATTTTAAAACGACGTGGGTGTATCACATGTGTATCTGTGCATCAGGCATGTACTATGGAGCCATGTAACAGTCAGAGGACAATCTTGTTCTTCGGTGTTCATCCTGGATAATTTCTGTAATTCTAGCCTTCTCTTCCCTGGCTTCCTTCCTTCCTTCATAACCCACACTGCATTTTTGAGTCCACATTCTTTCTTTTCTTTTTCCCTACTATATTTGTGATTTGCCTTCTTTGCTGAGACGTTCTGTGTCTTTGCTGAGGTCTGCTCGTTTTCCATTTGTTTGGAGCATATTTACAGTTGCTAGAGGAGAATTTTCTCACAGTTGTTTTGAAATCTGCCTACCAGTTATAACATCCATATCCTCTATCCTCTTTGTGGTGGAATCTATAACTGTCTTTTTCTTCTCGTGATCTTTTCGGTGATTGGCCTGAGGAATAATTGTCAGTCCAAGCCTGGTCATCTTCGGGATTGCTGAAGGACTCTGGATCTCATGACTTGCAGGACCTTTTCTGACACTGCTCTGCAGACAAGATGTACTTGATATTCGGTGGTGGCAGTAACAGTCCAGTTGTCACCATCACCCCATGTCAACATTGGGGCTCATCATTATCTGCTGTTGGAGCTGATGGGTTACTCATGCAGTGTTTGGGAACCCTGCAGTGTTACCACGGCTTAACTGATATTAAAGAAAGAAGAAAGTCTGGGAGCCCCACGCGACATGTGAGAAGACGTGGCCAGCGCGGTGAACTAGGCAGCTGTCCGCACCTTCTCGTCTCTCTCCCTTTTCCTAGAACTGGGGCGTGGGCACCTATCTTCTTTGCTTTCAAAAACGTTGAACTCCGGAGACACTGTGTCTTGTAATGATGTGGTCACTGTTCCAAACAATCAGGAAATGAGAAATGTGCAGCAAAGCCTGAATCAGAAGAGATGGGGGAAGAATTGTCTAGTCAGCGAAAAAGCTGCCTGACCAGCAACAATTTCCCTGGTGCTGCTGATTTTGTTGTCGTGAGGAAACTGCCAAGATGGTATTCATGTTTAAAATCATGTAGGTTGATTGCTTTAGCTACCACACCCTGTACTGACAGGAAAAGATGTGTCTGCATCTTAATACTTCAGTTGCCAAATATTTGATATCAAATAAATTTAGCCATAGCCTCAACAGACTGGGCTAATCTGGGTTCCATAGGCAGCAATCTGAACCATGCAGGAGTTTGTCGTGCTGTGAGAAGGAGGGCTGATATGTTCCTAGAAATTGGGGTGTAGTGAGGACCATCTGCAGTCAACCTTCCAGCCTCTGCTGATCAGGTTCAAATCTTTCCATGACTAGATACCCAGATACCCCACATCTGTTTTCTTTTGTTTTTGTGTGTACGTGTGTGTGTGTGTGTCTGGCATATGAGTGTACCCTTGACAGCAGAACCCTGTGCCACAAAAAAGTCATTAGAAGATGGCAAGTACAGGCTTTGGGGATAGCTCAGGGATTAGAGTCTTTGCCTCACAAGCAAAAGGACCTGAGTTCAGATCTGTAGATCACACACTAAAAAACAAAAACAAAAACAAAAAAAACTAGTGGTAATGACAGCATCCTGGAATCCCGGCCCTGAAAGGTGGAGCCTGACAAAACCCAGAGCAAAGCAAGAAGGAGGTAGAGCAGTTCAGGATGGTTTCTGATGTGCTGATGTCAATGCGTGGACCTCCACAGGCACATGCATGCACGCGCACACACACACGCACACACGCACAGAGAAGATGGCAATTATTTGTTGGGTAGAACTTCTGGATAAAGGCATAAGGGAGGATGAGCATGTTTCAAGAACTGGCTGGTAGAATGTGGGGCACTGCAGTCTGGCAATGATATGTTATATGGTGATATGTTATGGCAAAGAATAACTGTGCAGCAGGAAGGTGTACTTGTGCTATCAACCAAACCTGGGTCATGTCCTTGCAGAATGATTACAACTCCGGCAATGTGATTCTTTTATTTTACCTCCTGTGTAGTCAATACCAAGATCACCATGTAACAGGATTCTCGTTCTATTCCGTGAACATCCCTCAAATCGATACCCTGTGAACAGCCCTGGATCAATGTTTGAGTCAGTGTCTTAAGATATAATGTTATTTTCTGGATGATTTGTGTGTGTGTGTGTGTGTGTGTGTGTGTGTGTGTGTGTGTGTGTGTATGCACGCACATAAATGGTAATTGGAAAGGAATTGGGTATTTTTTCTTTATATTTTCCTGTGCATGCATGTGAAGGCATGTATGTGCATATGCATGTTTTCATGAATGTGAGCATGTGGAGGGCACACATACACTCATGTGTGCATATGTGCATGTGGATACCAAAAGTTGTTATCAAAAACCATTCTTGGTTGCTTTTATACTTTATCATTTTGAGAATTTCTCATCAAACCCGGAGTTCTCTGCAAGGACTCATCTGACTGGCTAGCTTGCTCTGGGGATTCCCAGTCTCTGCCTTCCAAGGCTGGAATCTACCACACCCATCCAGCATTTTATATGTTATCTGAGGATCTGAACCTCAGTTCTTTGCTTGTATAACAAGTGCTTTAACCACTGAGCCATCTCCCTAATCCAGATTTCCTTTTTAATAGTGATGAAAGGTTGATATAAAGTTATGAGGCCATAAACTCTTACTGGAAAATGTTTATTATCTATCTATCTATCTGGCATCTATCTATATGGCATCTTTTTATCTGGCTATTTTCATTTCTTTCTACTTTTCTATTATGTTTGCATGCACATATCTGTTGATCTATCAGGATACCTATGCATTATGTATGTATGTATGCATGTATGTATGTATGTATGTATATACTTTTTTCTTGTCTATTATCTATTATCTCTGTATCTTCTATCATCTATGTCTAATCACTGAGGGAAGAAGGGAGAAGTAGAAGGAGAAAAAACAGTGGAAGCAGACAATGGGAAAAGAAGGCAGGAGAAAACAAGACCCTAGGGTGCTGGAGAGTCCCACTTGACTCTGTTATCCCACATTGTCAATCTTGCCATCTTACCCTAGGGCTAACACTTCAGGGGGAAATATCTGTAATGAAAAATGATAGGGGCATATTGTGCCAACTCAACACAGGCACTAATGTGAACTTAATCTGTCTTCACTCTTCCTGTCTTTTCCCGGGTATTTTTTTTTTTTTTAGGACATAAAAGAAGTGGACTTCAAACCAAAAAAAAATAAGAGACACAGATGGATACTACGTTTTAGTCACAGGTACATTTCACCAGGAAGACTTCACAATACTGAACATATATGCACCTAATACAGGCCCCTCCACATTCATTAAGCAAACTCTACAGCATCTAAAGCGAGAAATCAACCCCCAACAATAATTTTGGGGATTTCAACACCGCCTTCTCAACATGGCCAATAGCTTAACAGAGACACTTTGGAACTTAATCAAACCCTTAAGGAAATGGACCTTACAGATCTCTATTGAACTTTTCACCCATGCACCAAAGAATACACATTTTTCTCAGCAGCACACGGAACTTTCTCCAAAATAGATCACATATTGGGCCACAAAACGAATCTACACATATACAGGAAAGTTGAAATTAGCCTGTACCCTATCAGACCACCATGGTCTAAAGCTTGACATCCACAACACAACAAACAACAGAAAATACACTAACTCCTGTAAACTTAACACTATGATGCTGAATGAGAATTGGATTCAGGAAGAAATTAAAAAGGAAATTCAAGATTTCCTGAAACTGAACAATAATGAAAATACAACTTATCAAAATCTCTGGGACACAATGAAAGCTGTCCTAAGAGATAAGTTCATAGCTCTTAATGCCTACATCAAAAAAATGGAAACATCAGAAATAAATAACTTAACAATGCAGCTTAAAGCTTTAGAGACACTGGAGCAATCTGATCCCAAAAGCAGTAGAAGAGAGGAGATTAGCAAAATAAGGGGAGAAATATCCGAAATTGAGATTAGGAAAACGATACAGAGAATCAACCAGTCAAAAAGCTAGTTTTTCGAAAAAATCAGTAAGATTGCTACTTCCCGGGTATTTTTATGCAACCAGTGCTGGCACAGTTAGATTACTCTCCTCAGGTCACCACATGGTAAAACATGAGTTTAGTTACTTTGGTTTCCCTTTTACACCCATGCAGATGTTATTGGATGGTAACTCGATGCTTTGGTGAGTATGAGCTGCATGATCATCTAGTGGAGATTCTAGTTATAATACTATGTGGCTATTTTAAGTTTTTACATGCTGGGGTGTGCGTTTAATATCCAAATGCTGGTATGTGTTTATATATTGATGCTGCTGGGAATCAGAGGATGGGAACGTAGGATTCCAGGCTTGAAAACTCACCCCTACCAGAAATGCTCTCCTGGACCTGGAGAGCTGTCATGGGAGCAGGGTTTGGTTCCTCGGGGGGCACTGCACAGTCTGTCCACTGGGGAGGGAGAGCGGGAGAGGAGTCTGTTTCTCAAGCTGAAGCGTCTATCCTCTGACTCATCTGGAATTGGTTCTATCTTTTATTTACATGTATATGCATGTGTGTATGGGGAATGTACCTGTATGTGCACATGTTTACATGTGTTTACTCACATGTGTGCCTTTTTTATTTTCACTTTTGTTATTAAGGCAGGTCTTTCACTTGAACCCAGAGTTCACTGATGGTTTGGGCCAGCAAGCCAGCTTGCTCTGAGGATTCTCTGTCTTTGCCTCCCAAATGTTGTGTTAGAGGTGACTGCCACATTTATCTTTTTGTAGGATGGTTTCTGGGAACCCCAGCTCTGGTCCTTATGTTTGCAGGGCAACCATCACTAGCACTCCATGAACTTCTTCTGAAGCCAAGCTCTGACAATCTGGAGTCAGGCCCTCTGTCTTTGCTTCTTTCCTCTCAGACATTTTTGTACTGACTCAGTGTTGTAGGGCCATGTTTTATTCTTCTTGATCTCTGTAAGTGCCTGAGAGAGACTGGACCCCATCACATGTTTAAGAACATGTATATATGAATGAGTGAAAGAATGAGGGAATGGAAAAAGAAATGGCATATAATTTTTTTTATAGAAAATCTTTTCCATTTTCTTGTTGGGCACATCCAATGATGGGTCTTCAGCAGCTCTCTAATCAATTCTTTCATCAGAGAATCACTATAGTTTTTGTCTTTTGGATGCAAACTTAGCCATTCTGCTGTTGGGACCATTTCCTCTTTGCTTTCTGGGGTAATTTCAGATGTCAACATGACAATTGAGAAATGAGATTTTAGGCACAAATATGTGGAGTTGTTAAAACAATCCTCTCAGCAAGTGTGTAGGGAATTATCTAGTAGGTATCATAAGATCCAGCCCATTGTGGGTGGATTCCTTAGGCAAGTGGATAAGACAGACAGACAGACAGACAGACAGACAGACAGACAGACAGACAGATGCTAGATAGATAGATGCTAGATAAATAGATAGATGATAGATAGATAGATAGATTAGATAGATAGATAGATAGATCGATAGATGATAGATCGATAGATGATAGATCGATAGATGATAGATCGATAGATGATGGATTGATAGAGCACTGGCTGGAAATGTGGCAGACCTCCAAGCTAGACCATGTGCTCCTGTCTTACCTCTTCCTCTGGATCTGTGTGGCATTTCCCTTGGCTACTGATGTTTATTTAACTCTTCCTTTGAGACTGTCTTCTCCTTGGGTCTCCTCCTACTCTTCCTACTGGGAGACGCCTGTGAAAACATGTCTGTGAGTTTCCACAAGTAGTCAATGGCTCCTTGCTGTGTCTTCCAGATCTCTGCAGTTGGATTCCTCTGCTTAAGAGTTCATGCTGTTTCTAAAGGACGGATCTTGGCACCTCAGGGCGCAAGTCTCTGACGATACCATCCCAGGGAGAAGCCCATGTGAGAGCTGAACCTGCTGTCCTGTGACTCAGTCACTCATGTTCCCCTCCTAAGAAAGGGTAGAAAAAATAATCATGGGAGAACTATCTTGCTTGCAATCTTTGAGCTAGCTTGTCATGTCTTTGCTCACTGAAGCATCTGTAATCTTGTACTACTGATAGGAAATGCTGCATAGAACAGATGCCATGCCTGGCTCTGGCCAGAAAGTATACAGACATTTATTTCATGCCTGTCCACACAATATGACTCTGTATGACTCTGCATCATCTTCTTTCCTACCTTTGGACAGTGCAACTATCTACTGAGCTTGTGTCGTGCAAAAATCTCTTCAAATTACCAGTTGAAGCACCAATTCAGGACAAAACTTCATATTTCTGCCTAATAGAATGCATTCATAGTTAAAAACTTTAAAGTCTTGGATTTAAACTCTGGCAATAATTTGGATCTAATTTCCAAATGCTGTAGCTGTTTCTCATTTGACATGTCATTCTGGTGACCTTATAGGTCCAATGATTTCTTTTGGATTTCTAATAGTTTTGATAGGTTTGAGAACAGTACTTTCTAAATACATATTTTGACCTTGGCTCTTCAATTTAGAGTTTGTCCCTATATTTTCTATGACAAGCCCCTCATTGTTATGAAATGAACTTTGAACTTTTTTGGTTATTTTTGTTATTTTTTTTTGCCTCCAGTTCTAATTTTTCTGGCACCAATATTACAAATATTACTTGTTTATTATTTGCTCTTAATGTATATTTTACTTTATTTTCCTTCAGCGATAATTTTATAATTTAATAATAATTCCTTGTTCTTCAATAGATAATATTTTTGATGGCTCTCTCCTATAAGCTAGGTATAGTTTTTATTCCTAGTGAGGAAGTTAAAACAACTTTCATTTTTATAATTATTGAACTATATTTATACTTGACTTAGTAAGGAGATGTAGTTCTAGAAGGACAAATACCACATATGGTCTTTCATATGTGAGCACTAGCATTAAACCTCCAGATTTGTGTAGTTGACAAGCTCTGCCCCAGAAGTTTGCTTAGTGATGATGGTAGGCAGAGAAGGCTGTGGAACATAGCTTCAGATGGGACACCCAACTCTTTCCCTTGAGGAATCAAAGAATTCAAATTAAAAACAGAACAAAACATGACACTAAAATAGTGCAAAAACATGAAGCAGTGAGTGAACACTTCTAAACGTTAAAGTATCTTTTTAGCTTCTCCCTGAGAAGCTGATGAATAGTTCTGTCTAGAATAACTTCTTATGAAATTATATTAATGTACATTTATTCTATATACATACTCATTATACATATGAATATATGTACTTATATATTTCTCTTACACATAAGTATAAAGTTAAATAATCATTCTTTTTTATTTTTTTAAAATAGTTATTCTTCACTCAAAGATAAATCTCTGTTATACCTACAGTAATTGCAAGGAGTATGAACAGGAGGGATGGGCCACACCAGAAACAAGGAGAGCGGGGACCATGTTACAGCAGAGAAAATAGGCCTCCATCAAGGACTGCAAGTAAGCAATGAGACATCTGGTTAAGTTCATAGACTTTTCGTTCCTGATCATTTACAACTGAGGGGGTGTGACCTCACCAGAAGAGGAGGGCATATAGTCTGGCGGATAATAAGTAACCATTTTGCAAATGGGTGATTGACCCCTCCCTCACTGTGGTTTCCTACTTTTATTACATCTACGTTTGAATAAAGTCTTATAACAAGACTCTAGTTTAACAGTTTTTTATCTCTGGCCAGGGGGTGACATCCAATACCCATCAGGATGGAGTGAAGGGCATTGCAGGAGCAGCAAAACCGCAAAAGAAAATCAACAAACCACAATCCAGAACTTCAGAGACTCTATATCAACCACCTAGAACTAGGTCAGCCCAATCTCTCCCCATCCTGAAGCTCAGGGAAATTTGTGGAAGAGGGGGCGATAAGAGTGTAAGAGCACAAGGATGAGAGGAGCAATGATATGCAAGATACTCCACACAAATTAGGGCCGAAGCAATCATAATTGGACTTTGCATGCCCTGAGCAATGTCCAACACACTATTGACCCCACAAAGTCTAGCATTTGCTAAAAGCATCAAGATCCTTAGAGGCAAGAGATTGACAGCTAAAATAGTGTTCCTATGCTTAAGGGGAACACAGGAAAGGGTTCAGGGAAATGGCGCTGGGTCCTTGTATGTCATCGGAGAGGAGGACCCAGAGGAGAGTTTGGCATGCATATTAAAGGATTCTCTGGGGATTGGGGGAGGGAAGGCACTGAGGGATGGAGAGGGAAGGGTGAGGGGAGGGTGACAAGAGGGGTGGGGGGGAGGAGGAGGGAGGGAGGGAACTGGTGTACCTATTAAGTTTGTATGAATGGAGATAATAAAAAATATTTAAAAAATTAAAATAAAACATTCTTTGCAACTTTTTTTAAATGCTGATTTTGTATTTTTCTCATTTCTTTGACATTAATTATTTGGGATTATATTGTAACAAGCTTATTATTTCTTTTCATTATTTATTTATTTATTTTTATTATTTTTCTACTTTCAAAAGCATATTAAATACTCATCTCTACTTCCCTCCATTCCCTCTCCCTCCCATCTCTTCCCTTCTTTTCATCAGTCCTTCCCACCCTGAATTCTATGGATCCTAGCCGTCTCTCTGGCTGATTTACTCTTGTGGGAGTTCAGACCTCTGTGGCATACCAAGTTGCCTCTCTTCGGGCCATCCTACTGATAAGGACATTTCCCTTCACTCATCCAGCTTAGTCCCCAAGGTTTCCACTGTATATTCTTATCTTTTTTGAGTTCCTAGGTAGTCTATGGGGGGATGTGGTATGTCAATCATTATACAGGTCTGATAAAGGCAAATCTCACTGTCTTGAGTTCTGAGATTCAGGAGTCCTGCCTTGAGTGGAATGTCTTATCTAACAGTGAACCTTCCCATCTTTAGGTTCTTACAATCTCACTGCCCCCTCTTCTGTGAGGTTCCCAAAGCCTTAGGGAGAGATTAGGTTGGTCTGATTCTGGATGAGCCTTGCTGAATCACTGGTACTCTGCATTATGGCTGGCCATTGTCCACATCACTGCTCTTCTACTGTTCTAGGCTGCATCCTGTCAGGGTATTCAGATCTTCTACCTCTCTTGTAGAAGACTTTTAGGCTGGGTGTTAATTGTTCTTTCAATCTATGGGTATAACAGCTATGTACACGTTCATTGGCTCTTTTCCATATGAATCTACTGCCTTCCCTTTTTTTGGTTCTTGTTCTAGTTTATAGTAACAGGAACGTGTACCATTCTGACAAGCAGAACCTGAGTTCAATCAGAAAGCTGTTGGTTCTCTCCTTGATATTCATGCTACTACACTGATGGACACTTGTTGCTATGGTGATTTTCATTGCAACTTACAGATCTCATGCATTAATGGGGCCTGTGATTATTTCTCTCACCCAGCAGCTTCTACAGTATCCTTTGGTAGGATACTTGGAAGGAAATTCTCAGATCAGTTCCAGTTGGTCTGTTTTTCTCCAGGTTCTATGATCCATTTGTGCTGCATCTTCAGTAATAGGACTTTATTGACAATTTTTGAAGGGCAACCAAGAGCAATGGGAAAAGTCATTATAATGTTTGGGGGCTTTTAAGACCTCTCTGACCTCTCTGACTAACATTTTGTTGGTCACAATGTTGTTACTTCTAGTGTAATTTCGTCCCTGTCTTCTAAGTAGATCAGCTTAGAGCTTTTCTTTTTCATTTTTCTCACTTCTCTGTATAGGGACTACCCATTCTTGTTCCTTTCTTTAAATTTTTTTGACATATTATTAGCATAGGCGGTTCCTTTGAGTTACTTCTCACAATCTATTTTTTTTGTATAAGTCCCTCTTTTTAAAATTTTCACAATATGTGCTAAGTATCTTTCCAAAGAGTGCATATGATGCTGTTTTATGACTTTTTTATTTTAAGGATACATTTCAAAATATGTATCAAAACTATTTATTTGTATAGATGGAAATCAAAATGATAAAAAGTTTTAAAAATAGGAAAAAGTAATTTTCATCTTAAAGAGATGATAGCTGTCCAAGTACAGAGATATGGCAAATATTTTTCAAACTTTATGAAATTTATGCATGTGTCAAGGTAACAGAACTTTCCCATTAATATGCATTTTATGTTTTTATTTGTCAGTTACAAAATGAAACAAATCAAAAATGAAAAACTATGTAAGTAAAATAATATCTGTCTTTCATAAAACTAATTATTTTTTTTCTTTTGCAAAGATTGACAAATCTGGCCAAATGAAAAATGCCTAATATGCATGTTAAAAATAAAATTATTTCAGAGAAATATTTAAAAATCTTTAATTTAGAGAAGCATTTTTTTTATTTCAGCTCATACAAACTTATTAGGTACACCAGTTCCCTCCCTCCCTCCTCCTCCCCCCGTACCCCCTGCTCCTCCTCCCCACCCTTCTCCCTCCCCATCCCCCAGTGCCTCCCGCCCCAATTCCCAGAGAGTCCTTTCTTGTGCATGTCTGATTTTCCTCTGGGCCCTCCTCTCCGATGACGTACAAGGACCCAGTGGCCTTTCCCTGAACCCTTTCCCGTGTTCCCCTTAGGTATTTATTATTTATTCAATTGTGCGTGTGTGCGTGTGTGTATGTGTGTGTGTAGAACCATGGACGAATTCAAGGACCACCATGGACGCCTCCACCTCCTCCTTGTTTACTCTGCCCTGGGATTCACAGGCTCTGCCCTACCAGGACCAGAAACTCAGGCTGCCCCTGGGGGTCTAGGATCTGAACTCAGGACCTTCCACCTGCAAGGCAGAGGCTTAACCCCTGAGCCACCTCTCCAGCACTAGAGAAGCATTTTCAAAATATCTATATCTGTTAGATACTCTTCCACATTATTTAAAATCATTAATAAAATCACTTGAGGGCTGGAGAAGTGGCTCAGAGGTTAAGACCATGCCTTGAGAACAGAAGGATCTGAATTCAGATCCCAGGTCCATGTAAAAATGCCAGGCAGAAATGGTGGTGATCTGCATTTCTGGCTATGGTTGGCTGAGCCTGGTAAATCTCAGGATGAAGCAAAAAGGAGGTAGAAATAATCAGGTGCTTACTCTGGCAGCACATATACTAAAAAAAAAAAGATTATGGGAAACCATATCAAATAATGCTGTAATATAAAGTAAATGTAAAAACACTCAAACTATAGTTGTAGAGATGAATAGGGTTAAGTCTTTGCTTTTCACACAAAGGAACTTGAGTTCAAATCTCAGATTTCACATAAAGATGTCAGATGGAAATGCTGAGCATGTACTTGCAGCCCTGGAAAGCAAAGCAATAAGGAGGGAGAGAAATCCAGCATGGTTCCTAAAGTCTCCCTTGGACTTCCATAGGCATATGCAATCAGACATAATGATATAACATTTAACAAATATGTGAAAGTCTCTGGGATCGATGCTCTAGTATAGTAAATAAGACCAAAACTAAGCAACTATAAAATGAAAATAAATGTTTAAAAATGCAGTGATGAAGAAATAATGCATCTTTAAAAATTTAGCTGGACCTTTGCAAAGTACTAGATTCTTGCTAGATATTCAACAACTTCCAGCAACTGATGAAAGAGCACCGGACTATATCCAAAGCCACTTAATCTTCATGTCTACAGGACAGTCACAAGAAACTGAGACTCCCGTACAGAAGCCAACCTTACTTTGCTTACCAGAAAATAATTGAGGACTGAGGCCTGTTCAGTATGCATATTTCTTAATGAACTCAGAACAATTATTAATATTCATAAATATAATTTGAAAGAGCTATAAGCTATCTTTAATATGTGGGAATCGCCAAGACAGTGACAGCAACCATCATTTGCTGAACTGCCACTATCTGTTTTCTGTACCTTGTCTTACTTTATGCTCCCTGCAGTACTAAACTCTGAGTGCCATTCCATCAACCTTCAAGCCAAGAAGTCTGAGAAACTATGTCCATGGGATGAAAGGATCATCTGAGACTGCATGGTTAGAGAGGACATCAAGGTACTTTTTGTCTTTCTTTACTGTCTTTCTGCCTTATCCCTTTCATTGACCACAAGCCTCTTTTGGATTTTTATGTTTGCGTTGTGACTTTTAACTACACTCCAACTTGTCTTGGGCTGGACAATGACTTTTCTTAACAAACACGACATCTACTGAGGCTATGGCTGCAGAATCAGCCAGTCCTATCTCCGTGGGCTCATGCACGTTCAGAAACTGCTAGGAAACTTGGGGCCAGGGTTTCTGTAACCAGAAAAGAGATGGTCCTGACAGGATATGAGATGGGATCTCAGTTGAGACTTTGGAAACTGTGCTCAGATGAGCTGTGGTTCTCATCTACCCTAGGGTTTTCTCTGCCACATTAAGAAAGTTCACAGTTCTAATCATGTGACAAACCTCCTTTTCCTTTTAGGAAATCAAAAAAGTGGCTGGCACAGTGATCTGGCAACCAACATGCCTCCACTTGAATCTCCAGGTCACATCCATTAGCTCCTGCAGCCACTTTGTGTCTCCTTGAAGACAGTCACTAGTTGGAACTTCACAGAATTGGCTGCATGCACTGCACAGTGCCAAGCCCTTGCTGTATTTGGATGGTACATTCCTGTCTTCCAAGACCTCAGGAGGCTACCATGCCTGCTCCGGGTCCATGCTATCATAGATTTATCTCTGCTAGATGAAGCGGCCAAGAACCCATGTCTCCCACCCAAGGTAGGTTACAGCAGAATGGACAGCTTCTATTCCAATCCGTCTTACCATACATATGATTAAATGCACGATTTAATTAATATGAGTTACTGAACATTTTGAACATCTTTTGTGTGGTTTGGATCACCCACAAACCTTGAGGATCTCAATTTGCGGGTCACTGTCCTTCAACAACTGACTTGACTCTCGTGCCACTATACCATCACACATAGTCGTATGCACAGTTATTTTTAGGAGTCATGGTCCTATCTCCAGAAGGAAAGGGGTGTAAGCCACAGAGGACCCCTGGGTCTAGAGCAGGGCCACATTCTTCCATGACCTCTCTGGGACTGAGATGGAACCTCCTGTCCCCACAACAGCGAGGACATCAATGCTCACTCAGATCAGCTCCTTTTTTTGCCAGTGTTGGAGTGCCAGATTCAGGACAATCATTCACCATAGCAGGGACCAGAGGTGGGCCCTCTATTCCCATTGCAACGTCCTTCCAGTCTGGGCACAAGCAGACACTTTTAGAGACTGAATGATGGCTGGAGGAAGAATCCCAGATGGCCAAAGCAGCAGCAGCAGCAGCAGCAGGAGGAGGAGAAGGAGCAGCAGCAACAGCAGCAGCAGCAGGAGCAGCAGCAGGAGCAGCAGCAGCAGCAGCAGCAGCAGGAGCAGCAGCAGCAGTAGCAGGAGCAGCAGCAGCAGCAGCAGGAGCAGCAGCAGGAGCAGCAGCAGGAGCAGCAGCAGGAGCAGCAGCAGCAGCAGCAGGAGCAGCAGCAGCAGCAGCAGGAGGAGCAGGAGCAGCAGGAGCAGCAGCAGCAGCAGCAGGAGCAGCAGCAGCAGCAGCAGCAGGAGCAGCAGCAGGAGGAGCAGGAGCAGCAGGAGCAGCAGCAGCAGCAGCAGGAGCAGCAGCAGCAGCAGCAGCAGGAGCAGCAGCAGCAGCAGCAGGAGGAGCAGGAGCAGCAGCAGCAGCAGCAGCAGCAGGAGGAGCAGGAGCAGCAGGAGCAGCAGCAGCAGCAGCAGCAGCAGGAGCAGCAGCAGCAGCAGCAGCAGCAGGAGCAGCAGCAGCAGCAGCAGCAGGAGCAGCAGCAGCAGCAGCAAGCAGTCTCCATACCCTCAGTGCCCACCATGCCCCCTGCTTTACAGCCCTTCTCTGCCACTGTGGGGCCTTTTCACACTGAATCTGTCCAGGTGGCTACGTTCCTGCAACCCTAACACATGCAGCCTTGGCTTAAGCCCACCTACCCAGGCCTGGGCTACCCACGCATGCCTGCGGACCTGTGGTAGGCATCACAGTCTCTCAAATGGTGGCCAACTCCTTCTGCTTTGCCGTCGGACTCCAGCCCCAGCCTGCCACTCTGCTTGGCAAAGCTGGGACCTTCCCACCCCTGCTGCATCCAGTGCTTCTAGAGGCCAGAGTCAATGAGGGAGCCGCCTGGTCCCCCAGAGATAGAGCTGGCTACAGCCCCTTTTGAGACCCAGTAAGCAGAGCTAAAAGACAAATACCTTCTAACCCCTTCTTTGGAGACATGCAGACCTTCGAGATTGAACTGTAGCCTGAACTGCCCTGCCCTCACCTATCATCCCCAGGTGTGCCACATTGTGGAAAGGATGCCCACCCTCTCCCCTTGGGCTGCGCCCCTCAGCATCCCCTCATAGCCCTTCTCTCCGTGACTCCACACAACCACTACCGACCTAATATTGCATATAAGTTGTGACAAGATGGAATTCAGGGGTGGAGCCATCCTGGCTAAGGAACCAATTCACTGCCAGATATTGGCTGGCAATTCCCCGTTCCCAGCCCTCGATGCAGGGGGATGGCCGCAGCCTCGCAGAGTGCCCTTGATTAAAGCAACGTTTCCCAGTTTCTGTGGTTGACCTTCCTAACCTTAGAATGTTGGAGTAGGGACACTTTTGGGCCACCCCAAGTCCAGTACTCACCCCCACATACACACGGCACATGTGTATGGCTTCCTTCTGCCCACGCTGCGTTCACTGTTAATGCTCCCTCATTCGGGGGCCAGTTATTCTGGAGGGCCAAGATCTCACACATGGGGCAGGGGTCAAGTTATGGATCCAGAGTTGGTGAAGGAGGGGGAAAAAGATGCTCAGTTACCTCATGTTGGTGGCCTCTAATGAGGGGTCCCAGAAGCAGGGAGAGGGGTCCCTGTTGGGTACTTTTCTGTTTTTTTATTTTCAGATATTTTTGTATCTAAACTTGCAAATTTGTATTATACAAGGACAACTGAAAAAGAAAGAACATAATGGTGGGAAGAAAAGGTGGCTGAAGAGAGTTATTGTGAACACTGAAGGAGATGACTTGTATGAGCGTGTGACGTTGGTCTCTTCCCTTTCTGCCAACTGCTAGCTGTCATTAGCAGTCATTTCCATGTTGGAAGTGTCCCTAGGCATTTATTTTGCTGTTCCAGAGTCACTTTTACTAGGTTAATACCCTCTCTAAATACTCAAATTTAAAGCAACATGTGGACACAGTGCAAAATTGAACATTGGTCTTCAGAATACCTATACACATATACTGATATACACATATACACAGTACAGCTTCCTAGGCTCTGAGGGGGTCCAACAGCCAGTTGTTACCTGGTGAGTTAACAAAGCGTGCTCTTGGTATACACAATAAGGAGCGAAGCTCAGACAACTGCGGGGTGTAGATTCACGGCCGGAGGGTTTTGATAAAGGATGGAAGGGAGGCATCGAGTCAATGTTCATCAATTTATTCTGCAGACACTCGTGAACATGCTGCTTGAGCTCAGGACCCTCAGAGAGAGTTCTGGAGAGGAGATACTCTTAGTCTGATGGAGGTTGTGGTACAGCCGGCACACAGGCGTTAGGATCTGAGGTAGAGCAGCAGGACCAAGCGAGAGGAGAAGGATCTAGGCCGCTGGAGCTGGCAGGCGCCTGCAAGACACCCCCACGCCTCAGACACCCCCACGCTTCAGACACCCCCATGCCTCAGGGAAGGAAACAAGGCAGAACAGCGAAGACCAAGTAGGCCAACTCCACAATTTGGCTTCTGACTGGTTTTATCACTTATATATGCAAATCTGAATTTTCAGTCCTATATGTGAATCCACTCAGCTCTTCTGAAGAATGTCGCTATTACTAACATAGCTATCAGTGTCTCCAGGGAAGCGCCAGAAGTACAGTGTTTTCTTAAAGCAAAACTACAGACCGAAGGTGGTGATACTATGTGGTGGAGTTCACACATCACACTTATTAAGGCCTCCCTGCTCACCCCTGCGAAGCCCGGGGGCGCATTCGTTTATTTCTGTGAGAGTCGGCTTCCTCCTATTTGTGTGAGGATGACATTTGGGTTTTGAAGTTTATTGTGAGGATTAAATTATATCCTCTTGAGCATGATCCTAATTGTTAGAAGCCTTCACTGTCATTAATCTCCTCCTTGCTTATTCAGTGTCTTAGCTTTGATGAGAGCTTCTCCTGCACTTTATTCTAGCTGCCAAAATATTATCATAATTTCAATAATAGAGGTTAACTTTTTACTCTTCCAAAAAAGTAAAGGCATCTGTTTAAGAAAGTGGGGTTTTTTTTTTTTACATTGATAAAACCAGAGCACTCAGTGTTTTACAAAATAAAACGTAGGTATTCCATATTCTTTGCCAAAGTAAATAGTAATACTGGCTTATTTATTTTCTATAAATCACTTTTAGTATCATGGCATATCTATTTATGAAAAGTTCAATGATTTGGTGATATTTTATCCCAGAGGACTTTTGCTGTTTTTGTTGCTTTTTGAATTCCTCCCCCCCAATTTTCATGTGCACATGTGTTCAGGATGTATGGATGCGTGCGTGTGTGTGTGTGTGTGTGTGTGTGTGTGTGTGTGTGTTCCCATGTCACTCTTCTGTCTAATTCTTTTAAAAACTATTTTACTTATTTGAGAAAGGTTGAAAGATAGAGAGAGATAAAGAGAGAGAGAGAGAGAGAGAGAGGCGTGTTATGGCCACTTCCAGAAATTAATTCTTCTTTCACCATGTGAGCTTCCAGGGAACAAACTCAGGTCACCAGGTTTGTAAACAGGCACCTATAAGAGCTCTTTCACGGGTCCCAACTAGTTCTTTTAGAGACAGGGTCTCTAATCAAATTCAGAGCTTACCAGTATGGCTGATTTTGTTAGATAGTTTTCTATGGAACATCCCAATCTCTCACCTTGTGACATGTGAATTACAGGTAGGTCACCATATCCACCAGTATTTTACTTGGGATTTAGGGATTCAAACTTTGCTCCTTTTGCTTGGACAGTCTGCACTTTAGCTACCGAATCTGTCCCACAGATCCATCCTTCGAATTTCTTTCTTTTGTTAAATTATGGTGACTGAAAAAAAAATTGGCTTCCAAATGTTGTCTTCATGATTTTTGTCCTTTCTTGTTAACTTGGTTGTTGGTGTGAAAGGATTTCTAATGTGGTGAGAGAATGAGGTAGCTATGACATATTTAGATTTAAAAGTTGAATCAGGGCACACAAGGCATTTCGGTGAACTGGTCACAGTATTTTCCTGAGCCATCCCTAACAGCAGGCTATGATGGGCATTCTTGGGTTCATTTAGAGACTGATTCCCAGGATTCATGTGCAACGGTTTTTAAAAAGAAAGTCATACTAAGTTAATGTAAGTAATATTAAGTTAAAATACATTTTTCATTTCTTTCTCAAATGGAGTGAGGCTTGATTTCCAATGGTAGAAAGAGAAGATATTACAGATCTATTCCCAAAACCGTTCATTGGGCGCACCACCCACCAGGACCCCAGGTCAGCCCACAGCGACCCAGCTCCGACTCCCACCATCCAGCCGGAGCCGCGCGCGGGGCCGAGGGACGAGGAGGACCTCCCCCTGCGCCCGGGCCCCGCCCCAGCTGCCCTCCGGTTAAATAGCTCCACGCCCACGCCCCCATCCTCCCTTTACCCCACCCTGCTGCGCCTGGATGCTAGCAGTCCAGCTGGGCCCCACTCCGCACCCTAGGTAAGTCTCCGCCCACGCCCGCCCACCAGGACCCCAGGCCAAATAATTCAGTTTAGTGAAATTGAGAGATCTTAAGAGTTAAAATGACAATGCCAAAGTCAAAGTGGAAATCCATGAGAAACAACACTCAAGTAAACAAATTTCCCACTGAAGAAATTAATCCCATAATGTTAGACTCCAACCAGAACAAACCCGTGGAAAAAGGCCAAGAAAGCCTCACCGAGGATAAAGACTTTCAAAATATGATCATTACCATGTTCAAAACTATGAAAGAGGAAATCCGGGAGGAATTAAATAATCGAATCAATCGCTTTGAAGAGGAACACAACAGACATGTGGAGGAGTTGAGAAAAACAGTGCAAGAAACAAAAAGTGGCATAGAGCAGTTAAAACAAACTCAAGCAGAGTTTAAAACTGAGCTACAAGACAAGTTATCTTCAACCCAGAACTCTACAGAGAGTCTTATCAACAGAACTAACGAAGCAGAAAACAGAATTTCAGACCTTGAGGATAAAGTGGGAATACTAATCAGCTCAATGGAAGAGGTTGTTAAAGCCAAAAAGATACTTGAGAGAAATATCCAAGAGATATGGGACACCCTGAAGAAGCCTAACATGCGTATTCATGGAATACCAGAGCAAGAATCTCAAAATACCACCCCTGAGGAAATTTTTCAAACCATCATCAAGGAAAACTTTCCTCATCTAAAAAAAGAGAGGCCCATCCATATACAAGAGGCATTTCGCACACCAAACAGATACGACCAAAACAGAAGCACCCCACGGCAAATAATAGTTAAAACACTCCACATTCAAGATAAAGAACTGGTGCTGAGAGCTTCAAGGGAGAAAAAACAAGTCACTTTTAAAGGTAAACCTATTAAAATAACTAATGACTTCTCAGTCGAAACAGTAAAAGCAAGAAGAGCTTGGAGAGACATACTTCAAGTATTGAATGAGCAAAAATGTCAACCCAGGCTGATTTACCCTGCAAAACTATCAGTCATGATCGAGGGAGAAAGAAAAATTTTCCAGCACAAAGACAACTTGAAGGGATACATGTCCACCAAACCAGGCCTTCAAAAAACAGGCATATCCAGGAGAACAGAAGGAAAATATAACACCATTAAAAGCAAAGCAATATACTTATAAAAGCTACTAAGCATAATAAATGTCTGGAATTAACAATAGTTTCTCCATTATAACACTAAATGTTAATGGAATTAATTCACCGATCAAGGGACACAGATTACAAACTTGGATTAAAAATCACAATCCATCAATCTGCTGCCTGCAGGATAGGCACGCTCTAAAAATAAAAGGCTGGTCAACAATTCTACAAGATAATGGAAGCAGAAAACAGGCAGGGGTAGCCATTATGCTATCAGACAAAGTGGATTTCAAACCAAAGAAAATTATAAGAGACACGGATGGATACTACATTTTAGTCACAGGTACAATTCACCAGGAAGACTTCACAATACTGAACATATATGCACCCAATACGGGCCCCTCCACATTCATTAAGAAAACCCTACAGCGTCTAAAGCAAGAAACCAACCCCCAAATGATAATTCTTGGGGACTTCAACACTGCTCTCTCAACATGGGATAGATCAACAGGTCAAAAGCTTAACAGAGACACTTTGGAACTTAATCAAACCCTGAAAGAAATGGACCTTACAGATCTCTATCGAACTTTTCACCCACGCACCAAAGAATACACATTTTTCTCAGCAGCACACGGAACTTTCTCCAAAATAGATCACATACTGGGCCACAAAACGAATCTACACATGTACAAGAAAGTTGAAATTCTAACCTGTGTCCTATCAGACCACCACACCCTAAAGCTGGACATCCACAACAATTCAAACAAGAGAAAATACACTAACTCCTGGAAACTTAACACTATGATGCTGAATGAGAACTGGATTCAGGAAGAAATTAAAAAGGAAATTCAATATTTCCTGAAAGTGAATGATAACGAAAATACAACTTACCAAAATCTCTGGGACACAATGAAAGCTGTTCTAAGAGGTAAGTTCATAGCTCTTAATGCCTACATCAAAAAAACGGAAACATCAGAAATAAACAACTTAACAATGCAGCTTAAAGCTTTAGAGAAACTAGAGCAATCTGATCCCAAAAGTAGTAGAAGAGAGGAGATTAGCAAAATAAGGGGAGAAATATCTGAAATCGAGATTAAGAAAATGATAGAAAAAAATCAACCAGTCAAAAAGCTGGTTCTTTGAAAAAATCAATAAGATTGATACACCCCTAGCTAAATTAACCAAAAGCAAGAGAGAGAAAACTCAAATTAAAAAAATTAGAAATGAACATGGAGTTATCACCACTGATACCCAAGAAATCTAGAGAATTATAATATCATATTTCAAAAACTTATACTCTGTGAAGTTTGACAACACAAAAGAGATGGATGAAACACAACTTACCTAAATTGAATCAGGAAGTTGTGAATTATTTAAATAGTCCTATAACATATAAGGAAATTGAGGAAGTAATCTCAAATCTTCCCACCAAAAAATGTCCTGGACCAGATGGATTCAGCACAGAGTTCTACCAGACATTTAAGGAGTTAATAACGCCAGTACTCCTTAAACTGTTCCATCAAATAGCAAAGGAAGGAACACTACCAAATTCCTTCTATGAAGCTAATATCGTTTTAATCCCAAAACCTAATAAATATTCACTTAAAAAAGAAAACTATAGGCCGATCTCTCTGATGAACACTGACGCAAAGATTCTCAACAAAGTCTTAGCAAATCAGATTCAAAAACATATTAAAAAGATCATTCACGGGGACCAAGTAGGCTTCATCTCTGGCACACAAGGTTGGTTCAACATACGCAAATCAATAAATGTAATTCATCATGTAAACCAGTCCAAAGTCCAAGACCACATGATACTCTCGATAGATGCAGAAAAAGCTTTTGACAAGATCCAACAGCCTTTTATGATCAAAACGCTAGAGACAGTAGGAATGGAAGGAACCTTTATCAATATAATAAAACAACAAGCCCACAGCAAAGATTATGCTCAATGGGGAACAATTGGAAGCATTCCCACTTCGATCAGGAACTAGACAAGGCTGTCTACTCTCACCACTTCTATTCAATATTGTACTTGAAGTCTTAGCTGAAGCCCTAAGACAAGAAAGGGACATAAGAGGGATTCAAATCGGAAAGGAAGAAGTCAAGCTATCCCTATTTGCAGATGACATGATCTTATACCTGAGTGATCCCAAAAACTCCACCAGGAAGCTCCTGGAACTAATTGAGAAGTTCAGCAGGGTGGCAGGATACAAAATAAATGTGCAAAAATCAGAGGCCTTCCTATATGCCCAGAATGAAAGAAGTGAAAAAGCCTTGAGAGAAACAATCCCATTTACTATAGCCCCTAAAAAAATGAAATACCTTGGTATAAACCTAAGGAGGTAAAAGACCTTTACAATGAAAACTTTAAAACCCTAAAGAAAGAAATTGCAGAAGACACCAGAAAGTGGAAAGACCTCCCTTGTTCCTGGATTGGCAGAATCAACATCGTAAAATGACCATCCTACCAAAGGCAATATACAGATTCAATGCTATACCAATCAAAATCCCAAAGCAATTCTTCAAAGAATTTGACCAAACAATCTCAAAGTTCATATGGAGGCACAGAAAACCCAGGATAGCAAAAACAATCCTGAGTAACAAAAACACAGCTGGAGGTATTGCCATACCAAACCTTAGTCTACACTACAAATCCATAGTTGTAAAGACAGCCTGGTACTGGCTCCAAAATAGACACACAGATCAATGGATAAGGATTGAAGACCCAGATATAAGCCCACAAATTTACAGCCATTTGGTCTTTGACAAAGGGGCCCAAAGAATCCAATGGAAAAAGAACAGCATCTTCAACAAATGGTGCTGGCAAAACTGGATCTCCACATGTAGAAGATTAAAGCTGGACCCGTACTTGTCACCATGTACAAAACTTAATTCCAAATGGATCAAGGACCTTGATATAAGGCCAGAGACTATAAAAACCATAGTTGAAAGGATAGGGAACTCCCTCGACCTGATCGGGCTAGGCCAACAGTTCCTAAACAGACATCCAATGGCACAGTCACTGCTACCAACTCTCAACCAGTTGGGATCTTGTGAAATTAAAGAGCTTCTGTTCAGATAAAGAGATTATAACACGAGCTCAAAGGCAACCCACAGAATGGGAGAAAATTTTCACTAACCACACATCTGATAGAACTCTGCTGTCCAGAGTGCACAAAGAACTTAGAAAACTAAACACCAAGGAAACCAATGGCCCAATTAAAAAATGGGCCCTGGAACTTAAAAGAAACTTTACCAGGGATGAAATTAAAATGTCTAACAAATATCTGAAAAAATGCTCCACTTCCTTAGCCATCAGGGAAATATGCAAATCAAAACTTCCCTGAGATATCATCTCACCCAGGTCAGGATGGCAAAAATCCACAATACAAACAACGACAAATGTTGGAGAGGATGTGGAGAGAGGGGAACTCTCCTACATTGCTGGTGGGAATGCAGGCTTATACAGCCACTCTGGCGAGCCGTCTAGAGATTCTTAAAGAAATTAAAGATTGAAATGCCATATGACCCTGCGATTCCACTTTTGGGAATAACCCCCCACACAGCAGAGGTTCACCTCGATAGCACAAGCACGCCCATGTTCATAGCAGCACTGTTTACAATATCAAAGTCATGGTATCAGCCCAAATGTCCAACAGTTGACGAGTGGATAAGGAAAGTGTGGTACATCTATACAATGGAGTACTACTCAGCCATCAAAAATTATGAATTACTAGAATTTGCCGGGAAATGGATGTCATTAGAAACAATTATATTAAGCGAAGTATCCCAGACCCAGAAAATTAAGCGCCGTATGTACTCCCTAATAGGTGGCTCCTAGTACCAAACCCACTCAGCCCACCTAGAGACAGTAATTGCAAGGATTATGAACAGGAGGGATGAGGTAGGAGGGCCACACCAGAAACAAGGAGAGAAGGGACCATGTTACAGCAGGGAAAATAGACCTCCACCAAGGACCCAAATAAGTAATGAGACATCTGATTAAGTTCACAGACTTTTGTTCCTGATCATTTACTACTGAGGGGGTGTGATCTCACCAGAAGAGGAGGGCATATAGTTTGGCAGATAAAAAGTTACCATTTTGCAAATGGGTGATAGACCCCTCCCTTACTGTGGTTTCCCACTTTTATTACATCTACCTTTGAATGTGCTTTTATCACAAGACTCTAACAGCTTTTTGTCTCTGGCCAGGGGGTAACATACAATGCCCACCAGGATGGAGTGAAGGGCATTGCAGGAGCAGCAAAACTGCAAAAGACAAACCACAATCCAGAACTTCAGAGACTCTATATCAACCACCTAGAACTAGGCCAGCTTAGTCTCTCCCCATCTTGAAGCTCAGGGAAATTTGCGGAAGAGGGGGCGGTAAGAGTGTAAGAGCAAAAGGATGGGAGGAGCAATGATATGTAAGATACTCCATACTAGTTAGGGCTGAAGCAATCATAATTGGACTTTGCATGCCCTACGCATTGTCCAACACACTGTTGACCTCACAAAGTCTAGCATCTGCTAAAGGCACCAAGATCCTTGGAGGCAAAGGATTGGCAGCCACAGCAGTGTTCCTATACCTAAGGGGAACACGGGAAAGGGTTCAGGGAAAGGCCACTGGGTCCTTGTACGTCATCGGAGAGGAGGGCCCAGAGGAAAATCAGGCATGCACAAGAAAGGACTCTCTGGGAATTGGGGCGGGAGGCACTGGGGGATGGGGAGGGAGAGGGGTGGGGAGGAGGAACAGGGGGTATGGGGGGAGGAGGAGGGAGGGAGGGAACTGGTGTACCTAATAAGTTTGAATGAGCTGAAATTAAAAAAAAAAAGTTCATTGATTATCAGGAGTGATGCTTTCAAAACCCTGACGTGGCAAGGGTAGCTGCTGCTGCTTATTTGCATCTAGAGCAGCGAGGTAGAAGAGAGCACTTGTCTTGACTGATGTGGACTGCTGGCCGGCTGCTGCTTCTGATGACGACTTTCTCTAACATTTCTGTGGCTTTGGCAAAAAGTGGCCTCGAATTTAAAATAACAGCCTGAGTTTATAGCAAGTTATTTTTGTATTTTGTGTCTAAAGTCAAAACATGTCATGTTGTTTGTCAAAAACAAATTGAATGAGGTGTCTGAAGGCCTTATTAGTCATCAAAGTCCATCCACTCACATCCAGCATATCCTCCAGTGTATATTGCCCACCCATTAGTCACTTACTAACCCCCTGAAGTGTTAGATAGACTGACTGCTGTGATAAAAGTAGCTGTTAACTTGCTTGAACTGGTTATTGGAATTTGGAGCAATATGTCAGGACAATAGGAGAAATCAGAAGACATCTGCCCTTGTGTACAGTATCCTTTGTTTGCAGCATTTCTGGACGTTATATCTTCCCCTTTTACAGTTTGGATCTGCCCTCTTTCAACAAGTTTCTGGAGCAGATGCATTAACACCTCACCGTGAGAAATTCACCTCCCCAAGGGATTCTCCCATTCCTCAGTTTCCTGGAGCCTTCGCATTGCTTTTCCCTCCTCCTTTTGGAGGACCCAGCATTTAGAGCTTTTGGGGAAAAATGTTGGAAATTCAACAGCTTACAACATACACTCCAAGATCCTGAGAAAGCCGCTCCTGAAAGAGTTTGGAGCATCAAAACTAGTTCCAGCCTCTATTTCTGCTTCTGCTTCTTCGATTTCATTGATTGAGAGACTGGCTGGAAATAATCCAAGATGCTTGATTGAGATAATAATAATCCAAGATGCGATATTTCATAAACAACTTTCTCCTGGTGCTTGAGGCTGTTCGGGAATTTGGATGGAGCACTGCACCTCAACAACATTCATGAACTTTTTAAACTGACAACTGGAACGTGGCCCACCACTGAGGGTACATTCAACGCTGCATGGCCATGTTTACTGGTGCTTGCTTGTGCAGTTTAGAAGCCGGGAGGGCAGAAACGCCATGTGGCCGCACTCACCGAGTGCTTGCCAGGCCTCTGATATTTAGTGAGACAAGCAGATGAGGAATGCATCTTGTCAGGAGTGATTTGGTGACCTGTGAAGAAAGTACACGTTGCCCATAGTTCACATCATTTCAGAGGCGAGAACACTCAGAGGTGAGACATTTACACTATATCAATTTCAAATAGTTTCGAAGAGCCATGCATTTGGTTAATGATAGAATGCATGGTCAGGACACACTATCCTTTCCCTTCTTTATTGTGGGGGTTGTCAGGCCAAAGTCTGCTCTCCGGAGAATGACACATTAGCATCTAAAATGGACAGTTGTCAGGGATTCCTCCCTTCGGAAGTTGAGCTTTGCCTCTTGTCTGCATAGATAATGGCAGGCGAATTCCTTCCTCTGGGAGCTGAATTTACCTCCTGTCTGTTCATAGATTGCTTTTGTTCTTCTCAGAAATTGTGGGTCAAAACTTCCCCTTATAGTTCCTTCCCTATTCATTTGAGATATGTTAATGCATGGACCAAGTAACTCTGCTTTGAGACATTCATGGTCCGTTCCCTTTTAACAACTAAGTGTCATGTCTGCTTTTAACTCTATCTGGAGACATGTCTGGTCCCACATAGCAAGTAGACATCACTCCTGCCTTTTCTTTGTTAACAGGAATGGATACATTTTACACAATCCTGTAAAGAATTTGGTCCTGCTCTTCTTTGATGTTTTCCTGAATTTGGCCCTGCTTCTTGATTGTTTTCCTATAAATACTCATGCATGGTACAATAAAGACGGCTTGGATAATGGACATCCTAGGCTCCCTCTGACCCGATGCCTGATCAATTCCTACTGCTCCCACTTCTGTTTCCTGCATGTAATTCTGGGTTTACGCTGTTTTTTTTTAATGCCGTGGTTAATGCCAAATGGAGTCAACTCACTTGAGAAGGTTTTTTTTTTTTTTTTTTAATGAAAACAATTTGTCTGTGAGGCTTCTTTATTGTTTGTTACCCCGAGTCAAGATTTAAAAATGGCTCTCTTCACTTATTCTCCAAGCTCCTTGCTCTCTCCACCCGTCTTCTCTCTCTTCCTGCTCCTGTTACATTGTCATGGTGTCTCTTTCCTGCTCTCTTTGACCTCCAGCTGTCTCTCCTGTTTTAATGCCCTCTCAACATAAAGCTAAACTGTGGCTTTCTTGGACACCAGGCCCTCAACTCTAAACTCCTATTTCTTACATCTTGATAAAAAGATTAGGACTCCAAATTGCATCTTATTACATGTGTTGAAAGATATTCAGCAGCTTCCCTGAGTCATAATAGATGATTCTCCTCAGAACACATCTAAAAGATAGTGGCTTAGCTTTTTCTTAATCATATGCTCTCTTTTCTGTCTAACTCATGCTGTCATTAAACACTCTTCTTGACAAAGTTTCCTTTTTCTTCCAAAAGCCTCCTTCGGTCTGTCTGACCTATTTATTTTGTATGTGGGTTTTTTTTTGTTTTTTTTTTTTGTGACTCCGCCTGACTCAAAATATTTAATGACTGAGTCTAAATTTTCAGCTCTGAGCAGAATGGAAAAGCCTACCAAAGCGCATGTGCACCTGTTTTCCTTCCAGAGTTGTCCCGAATATGTGGTCCTGAGCTCTGGAAATTGAATCGAAACAAGTCTAGGTTTTAGATTTTAAAAGAGGTGCCAATTAGTCCACATGTTTTGCAGACTCTGTACTTTGAATCCAGAGAGCTAACCTGCCTGTGATTGGCCAGGTCCTGGAGGGCCAGTTACCAGGGAATGGAGGTCAATCAGAATGAACCAGCTTGACAGAAATAACTCTCTTGTAAACGTCTCAGTAGCAACTTCTTTGCATATGAAAATGAGTCCATAAATATGTGGTAGATGCGTCTGCAAGTTTTTAAAGTGAGAACTTGACAGATTTGGGCAAATCCCAGAAAGCAGAATAAGAAAATTACCATGGAGCCAGTACAAAGGGTGGAGTTGCCATTAGGCTCAGCCACTGCCCTTCAGCTGTGAAAAAAAAAAAAAAAAAGCCACAATTTACCATTTTATTCGCAGGATAGTGCAGCAATCGCTCCATGGGCTTAAGGGTAGCAAGCGACCTTAGAACCTCAGCGAGATCAATTGTTCAGTAAGGGTGTTCCTTAAGGCCAGTTATGTCATGGAGAAAAGGAGACATTCCTGCTCTTTAGAGGCAGGAGGGAAAAGACCTCCCAAACATGTGAAAAAGATACAAATAAGCCAACAATGGAAACCAGGAAATTCAGGAGTCTCCTGTTATCCAGGTTTCACTTTCCCATGGTATCATATGGTGAACCATAGTCAGAAAATATTAAATGGAATATTCCAGAAATAAAGAATTCAGAAGTTTTAAGTTGTGTGCTATTTTGAGTTGTGTGAAGAAATATTATTCCATTTCACCCCAGTTCCCCCTGGGACATGAATTCTTCCTTTTTCAGCTTGCCTGTGCATTACACATTGCTCATCTATAAATCACTTAGCAGCTTCCTGGACATCAGATTGAACGGTTGGATATTGTGGTGCTCTGTTCAAGTGCTTGTTAATTAGTAGTGTAAGTTTATTGCACATGTTGCAGTTCACCTGCATGGTTGTTGATAAATGACCATCATACAGCTTAAGGGAACAAGGGGTTTATTTTTTTATGATAATCTGGTTACAGTCTGTCCAGCTTGATGGGAGAGCATGCACCACACCAGGGCTCAGGGAACTTGCCACACCATCTCTACATAATAGCTGAGAGAGGGACCATCCTTACTTGCCAGACCAGCATATCTGGCCAAGTGTACATAAGGATGCCAACTTCCTCAACCAGCTCTCTGTATTTTATTCACCTGTTCAGGGCCTAGTCCCACCCACCATGGGCTGGGTCTGCTTCCATCAACTAGACAATCTCCTTCAGGTTGCTCTGAGCCCAACTCAACCATAAATCCTTTACAAATGTGCCCAGACCTCAAACCCTCAACTGTCAAGTTGACACCTGTGCCAAACTATGACACTATACCTCATTTCATTTCATTTCATTTCATTTCATTTCATTTCATTTCATTTCATTTCATATTTCACAAGTACTGTATTGTTTCACTAGAAGTTTGAATCTAATACAATATTTTTAGAGAGATTCCATATTTATATATTTATAAAACTATGTGTATTACAGTTGTTCCATTTTGTCAGTTATTGTTATAAATCTTATTATGCCTAAGTTAAAGTTTAACTTGTGAAAATGAAGTATTTATATATAATTCAGTATTATCCACAATTTAGACATCCACTAGAAATTTTTTAATACACCCTCTCACATATGGGAACTAGCTTATATTTCTTATAATAGGATTCAAGTAAGCAAAAAGTTTCATCAAGGGACAGCTTCATATATAATGAGTCTGAGCAGTTTTGAGGTAGAGCACAATATATCCAAATGTGATTAGGCAGACATCAACAATGTTGACTCACAGTGAAAATTTAAAAGGTAAGCTGTAGAAGATACTAAAGTTCTCTCCACTAGGGCTCTTGTTTTTAAAATATCAACCCATAAGTCTCTCTTCAGACTTAGAACCTTTTGTTACTAGCATTGGAACCCATTCTACTCATGAGGACTGTGTAAACATCCATGTTCTCCCTTATCTGGACGTATGAACATACAATTCTCTGTGTGTGATCATGTGCCTTGGCAATAACATCAGAGTGACTGGGCAGGTAATTGGGAGACCCACTGTTCTTTTTCCAGTTGAAGTCATTGTAAATGCATATGTAGAAATGATTCTTCATTGGTCTGGGCCCCAACATGACTATGATCAGCCTTCTTTCAGATGACTTGTAATAGAGCAAACCTGGGTTCTGCTGATTCTTTAATTTTGAGAATATTTAGTTCTTTCAACATAACTTTATCTTTGGTGGATGAGTTAGATATGAGACTCACATTTTCTACATATCTGGCCGTTCTTTCACTCCTCAATCCCACATTCTGATTTCTGTCCCTAGAAATCCAGCAAACTACATAGATCATAGGGTCTGAACACTAATGGTGGCTTTGGGTTTTATGTAACTGGATGCTTTTGCATTGGACATTGTTTACTATCCTGCCTTCTCAAACTTTTTTCTCCATGGCTTTCATGACACTCTTTTGACCCACATTCTACATCATTGATCATGTTTGCAGGTATAAAATTCAAGTCATCTCATTACTGTGCTTTTAAATTAAAGTAGAATGGGTTCCAATGCTAGTAACAAAAGGTTCAAGTTTGAAGAGAGACTTATGGGTTGATATTTTAAAAACAAGAGCCCCGGTGGGGAGAACTTTAGTATCTTCTACAGTTTACCTTTTAAATTTTCACTGTGAGTCAACATTGTTGATGTCTGTCTAATCAGAATATCCTTTTCATTGGGTTACATTTGGATATATCTTGCTCTACCTCAACACTGCTTAGACTCATTATACATGAAGCAGATGTCGATGACTCTTGGCTAGTATCTGCTCTGCAGGACAGATTTGTGAAGAAAAGATCGTTGATGCTTCTATCTCCTTCCAGAGATGATGCTGTTTTCAAGCCACAAAATCATACATAATTCTGATTAGATTTTCCCTTTCCTTCATTTATGATGCCCCGTCCAATGTGTGACAAGCTACTATAATTCTGTTCTAAATTCTGTTCTCCCATATCTTGCCCTCTCCATGATAGATGATGCAATCCAAGTCTTGTTATTTAACTTCTTGTTTCCTATCATAGTCTCTGGATGGCTCTTCTTATACTAATCCATTTTGCATGGATTTTTTTTTCAGAAAAAAGTATCTAAAACTTAAATGTAGGAATGTTTCTGTCTTCTTATTCAGAAACCTGTTTGTGACCTTATTGGATCAAAGTAATGCTCCAAGTTCTGTACAAGTTTTAGTGAGGTGTGTTTCCTTGGCAATCTGGTCTTACCACCTGCTACATGTATAATATCCCTTTTTACATGATGTGTTTTCTAGATCTGAACTTTATGTACATTGCATGAAACAGTAGCCTAACTGCCACCTCTTCCAGAAACCCTTCCAAGATTTACAACTCCAAGTTTCATAGGTCTTGTGTCTAAGTTCACATAGCACTAATGGTATCAGTGGGTAAAAGGCCATTCAATAAATAACCACTGAATGTTACAACTGATTGGTCTGGAAAGCCTTGATTCTGAGCTGTACTTTTAACTGAGGAACATTTGTGAGTCATTTTAGACCTTTAAAGAAGGTGCTGGCATATCCACATGATTCTTGTCGAAGGTAATTACAATGGCAGGTATTTGGAATTTCTCAGCCATGGTGTGAAATCCACTGCTGATGGTAAGAATGCTGGGGGTTTGTCTTGGGGTGTGATCCAAGACTTTGGCTTCTGGGGCCCCCATGATTCTGTTTGTATGATTCTCTTCTGTAACTTCCATCTACTGTGTTTAAAATTGACATAATGTGTCTAAAGCACTCATTAAGTAGTTTTAGCAGAAGCAAACATTTTAACATTAAGTGAATTTAACAGAAGAGAGAAATATCAAAAAATTTGCAGAGATAAGCATTTAAATCTTGTTTCAATTTTAATTAGAGCTTTCATAGTTTTAGGCTAATATCATATTCATTTTTGGCATTTATAAAATGATCCAAGATAGTTTATAACTAAATAATTCTTTTCTTCCTTTCATTTCTTACCAGAAAGTTTAACCATTTTTCTCATGTACCAACTAAGTTCACCTGTTTTCTTTTTCTTTTTTGTTTTTGCCCACATCCTTGCCGGAATGCATAAAAGCCCAGGAAATTAAGAAAAGAGGATGGAAAGGGTCAGGGCTTGCCGGAACCATTCAAACAGAAGAGGAATGAGTCTCCCAGCACTTCTTGGTTTCTTGAATACTGTGTACTTGCAAGATTTCCAGGGCTGGACACTTGCTTATCTTTAGTGAAGACTAGGCAGAATTTCAAATGTTACATTGCGGAGAAATCGCTCTTTGTGGTTGCCAAGAAAGAAAGAGGACAAGAGAGATGTCTTCTTATATCCAGAATCTGGCACCGTTAACCTTCTGGAACTTGCCTCTGTCTGGCTTGGCTTGCAAAAGGCAGGGTTGCTGTGTAGCACAAGGAGGTGCAAAAACAAACATGGGCAGAAAACCAGATACTGGCCTGCAAGAAATGTCCTGACCGTTATAAAAGTGAAATAGTGCTTCCAGCTGTCACTTCATGCAGAGATCAAGTAGAGTCCTCGAAGGGGCTGCTGAGACACTGTAGGAATGGCTACAGTCCATCCAGCACCAATGCCTGTCACAGTTGGCTGGATGTCTGAAGATGGAGTGCTCTTGATCCTGGCCTCTTTCTCTAGTCCTCCACCAACTCGTTCGCTCACCAACTTACCTTTATGTAGACATAAGAAGACAAGTGATTGCTGGTGCTCTTCTTCCCTTTTTATGGCACAAAGCATCCTGTCCACAGCTCGGTTTTCTTTCTTGGGACATGACAGACCTTGGAATGGCTCCTTTGTGGTGCTTTGATATGTATAAAACACTGTTGAAATGAACAGCATCGCCCACAGTTCAGAGGCTCACACAGTAGTAGACACATAATAAGCACATCTCAAGACTTTCTCGAATAACCTGCGTCATCATTGTTTCCTGGCCAGTGGTGTCTCTGGTGTACAGCCCTTCATCAGATTTCTCTGTCATAGCTTCAACATCCATAAGCTACTTGGATAACACATTACTGTTTATGCTTGCACCCATTCTTTTTTTTCTTTCTGAGACAGAATATTATATAACCTAAGTTCACCCCAAAACTGGCTATGTAAACTAGGGTGCCCTTGAACTTCTAATCCTCCCGCCTCTTTCTTCTCAGGTCTGTGATTACAGGTTGCTAAAACATACCCAGTTTTATGCAGTATTAGACACTGAACCCGGGTCAACCTGCATTGTAGGAAAACGCTCTTGTCGGTGAAGTCATATATACAGTCTCTCATGAGTTCGTCATTCAGTCATCTAGATATAATCTCAGCGTCTGGGGGGGCATCTTACCATTGCTTGGTTTTGCCCCATTTCAAGGTGAATGTCAGCCTAGACACAATAGCAGAGATTGTGGAAGGTGATGTAACCACATTTGCACAACTCTCTCTATCCTAATATCCACACTCATGAATCAGCATAAACCCAGAATTACACGCAAGAAACAGAAGTGGGAACGGTAGGAATAGATCAGACATCGGGTCAGAGGGAGCCTAGGATGTCTTCCACCATAACTTTATTGTAGCATACATGAGTATTTATAGGAAAACAATCAAATTCTTTACAGGATTATGTAAAACATATACATTCTAGTTAAAAAGAAAAGGCAGTAGTGACATTTACTTGCTGTGTGGACTAGACATGATGTCTCTAGGTAGAGTCAAAAACAGGCATGACACTTAGTTGCTAAAGGGGAATGGACAATGAATGTCTCAAAGCAGAGTTACCTGGTCTGTGCATTAGCATATCTCAAATGCATAAAGAAGGAACTGTAGAGGGGAGGTGGTAACCCAGCCAGTCCTGAGAAGAACAAAATCGATCCAAGAACAGACAGGAGGTAAACTCAGCTCTCAGAGGAAGAAATTCACCTGCCATTGTCTATGCAGACAAGAGGCAAACTCAACTTTCAAAGGGAGGAGCCCCTAACAACTGCCCATTTTAGATGCTAATGTGTCATTCATTCTCCAGAGAGCAGGCTTTAGGTCTGATAACCCTCACATCATCCTAAATCCAGCTTTTCTTTTTAACATGGCAGCCATTGCTCCTGATTCTGCCAAATATTCCTTGGTGTTCTCTGGAGGAGCAGAACCGATAGAATGCATATATGTGGTCCCATTGGAGGATTGAAGAAACTGGGTTCTGAAATCAGTGAAGAATAGAAACATGATAGAAAGATGAATGAGCTCTATTTTCTTGCATTTTATTTTTTTCTAGCTTCTCCTGGAGCTTGTCACCTACATAATGATTGGTCATTGTATTTCAGATATCTTAATCTGGAGGAGAACCTCTTCAGGTGGTCTGATGGTTGATCCTTTAGTTAATCCCAGATCCATTCAAATTCACAACCAAGATTTACTATCACATGCATCATTGGTGTTCAGGTCGGTGGGAGTAGAAGTATTTATTTCCAAACATTGCAAGTGTGAAGACTTTAGTCTTTCTCCTTATTGTTAAGCCAGCTCGAATGAGAACCCTTCTGAAATGTGGCCTTTCTCAAATCAAACTTTATTGAAGTTTGATTGCTGTTGATTGGAAAAACCTTTGAAGCCCAGATTCACTATTCACAGGTTGACCTTTGAATGGGCACTGAGAACTATTCTGATTATAAACCATGAGACCTAAAACTGAGTGAACGCTTGCAGAGGGAATTCTTGAAGCTCTTGCCAGAAGGAGGCCACACTTTTTGTGAAGTCTGAAACTTTGTTCCACTTCAAGACTTTCTTTCAGATTTAGGAATTCATTCTGAGCAGTTGTCTCTTCCCATACCAGTTGACACTCAGGGTGATAGTTGACAAAATTAAATATATTTTCTTTTTTTTAACATTTAAAAAAATTTTTTTATTATTATTTATTCAATTATGCATGTATGTGCATGTTTGTGGATGTATATGTATGTGTGTGTGTGTATGTGTGTGTGTGTGTATGTACGTGTGTGTAGGTATGTGTGTGTGTGTAGAACCACGGGCGAATTTGGGAACCACCATGGACGCCTCCACCTCTTCCTTGTTTACTCTGCCTCGGGATTCACAGGCTCTGCCCTACCAGGACCAGAAATGCAGGCCACCCCCGCTTCCGCCCGGCGTCTATATGTGGGGTCTAGGATCCAAATTCAGGACCTTCCGCCTGCAAGGCAGAGGCTTAACCCCTGAGCTACCTGTCCAGGCCCCCAAATTAAATATTTTTTCTAATAGTGTTGTTACTTAGATATTTGAAAAATATTTCTAATAAAGGAAAATGTCACAGCATTAAGAGTCTCATGCCATTCACTCATTAAAATTTTGAGCTGCATAAGGAAACGCATAACCCTTCTTGCATAATTTTCGTCTGTTGTGCTATGTCTATAGCATTGAACAAATCCCAAGAGCTATTCTTGTCTTTCGTTCATGGATAAAGATGTAGTAGGTGTTAATTTGAAGGTTCTTTATATTTCATTTCAAATTCTGCATTCCCAGGATTCAATCCATTTTTCAAAATTTGTTATAAACAAACTATCAATTTGTATATGTATCGATTGTACCACAATACCAAAAAAATGAGAAATACTGCTATGTATGGGTCCATACTATATTTTGTATAGTATATTATTTATAAATATATTATACTTTTTTGCATATGTGTAGATGTTGGGGAAATGTGCAGGTATATAGAAAACACTATGTGTGCCTGTGGAGTTCCAAGGTAACTATGGGAATCATTCCAGATTGGTCTTTATCTCCTTGTTGTTTTGCTCTGGGATTTCCCAGTCTCTGCCTTCTAGGGCTGCAAGTGCAAGCCAGCCACCAATATTTTGGTTAGTGTTTTTAAGTGGGATTTGGGTTCCAAACTCAGGTCCTTCTGCTTGCAAAGCAAAGGAACCACCTCTCCAGCCCATGTATTATACTTTTTGTGACAAGGTTCCACTCTGTATCTCTGACTCATCTAGAATTCGCTGTGTAGTTCAGGCTGGTCTCCAACTTGCACTGATCCTTCTGTCTTTGTCTCTTGAGAATTGGGGACCACAAGCATGCATCCTGTATACCCAGCACGGTTACCTATTTTTATCACCAAAGTAGCATAAATAACTTCATATTCATGAGCCATGAATGTCCCAATGAAAACCTGCAATTATAGAAAAACGTAATGTTTGTAGCTACATATATCATTTCCATTGTACAGTTGCAGGACCGCAGGCACAGATAAATTTAAGCAATCAAAATTATGGGGAAAAGAGTGGGGAAAGAGCAAGTTTGAATTTGAAAACTAACATTTCTGTTCCTTGATGTTTTTATTGCTTGTACTGCCTCATGACAAAGATATGCCCTGAGAATTAACTCATCATACAATTCATCATTCTGTGAAGATCATAAAGCACATTTACACACCTAGTTGTATAGGTCCACTCTTCACTATGACTTCTCGATATAATCAAGAGACACAGCAAATAGGAGGATTAGGAGACTTTTTTTAGTGTAATGTGACTTACTGTAAATAAACATTTTTAAAATAAGCAGGAGTAAATCCTAAAATAATGATAAAATGTTTAGTATAGTAATATACAGATCTGTGACAGCTTCTTATCATTATCAAGCATTTCATATTATGTGTAACTTGGTGTGCTTTTATATAACTGCTGATACTGTAGGTTTGTCTATACCAGCATCACCACCAACACA
Source organism: Typhlomys cinereus (assembly GCA_023101885.1). Lineage (NCBI taxonomy): Eukaryota > Metazoa > Chordata > Mammalia > Rodentia > Platacanthomyidae > Typhlomys > Typhlomys cinereus. The sequence continues at coordinate 4,989,527 of JALPQD010000078.1, forward strand.
AAAGAAATGCATCAAGTTATGATAGTGTGATGGTTATGATGTCATGAGGCAACAGGAATCATTAAACACCATTATGATATTATGGGATGATGAAATTATATGTGATCTACCATTGACTAACATGTTTTGTGGGTCACACTAGCATTACAAATCAATTATGAAAATAATTTTAATTGTTAGGATCCATTTACATAGTCTCACTTTTGCACATAGGTTTTTCAATAATTACCTTGGAAAATTTGTTGAAATATTCTAAGCCAGGAATTATCAAAATGCTCATGTTTCTATGGGTCCCTGAAACATTTTCAGGATATTTTCAAGCTGAAACTCTATTTACAACAATACAAGGACACTATTTCATTTTCTCCTATGCTGCATCTGCATTGGTCAGAGCAGAGATGTATGAGAACTACAATCTTTGTTGCCCAATGTAGAAAAATACATAGTAAATACTTAAGTAAAAACTTAAAATCATCTTTTCTTAATGATCTCAGTCATAGAGAATTTTGTTTACTGAGCTTATTGTCTTGACCCTTGAGTGTTCAATTTTTTAATGTTATGTAGGAAGTGCACTTGTACTTCTTTTGCTTAATACCAGAGTGTGATGGTGCTTTCAGGGAAAATTCTTGAGTCTTTACTTGAGTTGTAAGCTAACTAGCCATTTGTTTTCATAGGCTACTCTTTTTATCTAGGAAAAATGTCTGATACTCAACCATGGATATGCTCCCTTATACACATTTTTTCAAAAATGAACAAAAGGTCCAAAGCAGATAGCTGATAGTATTTATTGTCAATGACAAAGTCTAAGTTTTAACAGAGGCCAAAATTTTGGAAAACTTTCATCCTCACCATGAAGAAGTTTCCTCTGCTTCAGATAATTCAATGACCCTGGGAACTCTGATCTTTATGAATCGCTTAGATATTGCATGAGAACAAATATATATGCCCAATTCATGGTATTATAAAAATAACTCATGGGTCAAAGATCAGTTTAAAATGCAAGATAAGATGCTTCCTTAGCATGATGCAGTGTGTGAGGCTCATAATCTGAAAGTCCCTAGTAAAATAAAATACAAACAAATGGATTTAGTATAATAGTAAAAAAATTCATTGAATGTATTTATTTCACATTCCACATTGCAACTAATATTAAAGAAATTGCTACATGTTGAGTTTTGGCAGCATGCTAGAAAGATATCCGTAGCATTCTTCGAAAGGCACGGAGAGTTTATTTTTGACTATCTGTCTGACCCCGGATGCTCTGCATCCCCCTCAACCAAAACAGCAATATACCCTGAAAGATTAGTTGTAGATGCAGACTGGAGACTCTAATGGTCTTATTAACCCAGAAATCACAAAGATTTGCAAATACATGAAGCAATATCATCTTCCTTCCTAAATTTTGTTTTGTTTTAAAACCAATTTTTAGGTCCCAGTGCCATATGTATCAGCAGATAAAATACTTGAACAATACTCGAAATTTTGGATAATTTTGAAGAGCGTAAAAGAGCCCAGAGTCAAAATGTCTGCAAACATCTGCTGTCAGAGGCACAAAACAGATCTCAGTGGCTCCCAGAGTCAGAGGAGGGAAGACACAGTTTCATGTAGGACGGCAATGAAGCAAGGGTAATAACATGCCTCGCAGGGCACATCAAGGCCAGCCAGCAGGACGGATTAGATTGTCTACGTTTTATTTTAGTTTAGTAAGGAAACTTTTCCTAAAGTGATTTTTAAAGTAATAGTACTAGCTTGTTCTCTCTCTAAAGACATTTTGTTTTTTATAAAATTACAGCCTGGAAAACACACTATGTGTTTAGTCTGAGAAGGTAGCTGGAGTTGTTTGTTAAATACTAGATCTCAGATTTGTGGCTGTTCCTCAGAAATAACTACTGGACACCAGCAATTAAATTTATGTATCATTTTGATTATTTATACTTTAGTGAATCAAAGGGGGGTAAATAATGGCCTGCAGCCGTAGTCTCCTCAGCATCTCACCGGCAAGTCCTGCGGATTCCCTATGTTGCGAAGCTAGATGTAACACATAATCTTCCCATTAAGCAGTCTGGAGTGACTGTCATCCAGGTCTGCTCCCATCCCCCAGCCTGCCTTTCCATGTCTGGCTCGGGTGTCCGCAGGATGTTGCAAACATGCCCTTTGAGATGTGGAAGGCAGGTGTGTTTAGTCTCCATGCTTCTGTCAGAGGCACAAAACAGATCTCAGTTGCTCCCAGAGTCAGAGGAGGGAAGATACAGTTTCATGTAGGACGGCAACAAGGCTCACAGCCTTGTTGACCATTCACAATTAGGAGCCCTTCAGCTCTGCTTCTGCAACAATAGACACAGATATAATTGATACCAGGTCAGCTTCCCTTAGGATATGGGGGCTCTCCTTCACGGTCCAGTTACCCTGAGTAAGACAGTTAATGACCCTCCACCTCATTTGCACCTTAAATCAGACAACAGTTTTTTGTTTTGTTTTATTTTTTTTTTTTTAAATGAGAAAGCAAGGAGCTTTTTGAAGCCTACTTCATAAACCAATCATATGTTTAGGAGACTTCCTATGTAAATTTGTGAGAACTGATGAAGATGATCTAGTAGGTCTTGAAAATTGTGATTCAAAAGGAGCCCCACCCTTCCCTGAGAGACTACTGAGAGAGAGTGCTGGAAGCAGCCGGGCAGGAGCTGCATTCCTTGAGGCCGCACCCACGATATATTATGCAGACTCCAGCAAATGCTCAGTCACTTGCCATTAAAGACAACCCAGGTGAAAACTCCGTGGTCCACACAGGCAAAAAGACATGCAAAAAGGAGGGAAATTGGTCAGGGAAAAAAGGTGGTTCTACAGGACTGAGCAATAAGGAATGGAAATAACATCAGTTCATTGTGTTCCTATATCAAAATTCAAAAAATAAGAGTTGTACATAATTTGGGTTTATGAAAGGGGTCATAAAAACTCTATCAATAGTATTAAAAACTCTAATGACAATGTATACGTGTGTGTGTGTGTGTGTGTGTGTGTGTGTGTGTTTCCACTAAAAATTCAGTTAGGAATGACTGCATTGTGGAGTCTTGAGTTGAGAAGGATACTACAACTGAAATGGCCGGAGGGAAAGAACACATCAGGGCTGACTAATGCTTGTGTTTAATTCCCCTCACAGTTTGTGCAGAATATTGTTATCCCTATTTTATTCATGAGATAACTGGGTCCAGGAGAGGTTAAGTCACTTGTCAGGAGCACGGTAGAGCTGCGATCCAAGTCCAGATCCCCGGGAGGCACTGTTAGTCACTGTGGAGTCCAAGATCAGCCGCTGCCTCTCAGGGTCTTGTTTGCTCATTTCTCAAAATCGCAACTGCATTGCTTTCTGAACTCTGCTCAGCTCAAATGTACTTTCCTGTCCGGGTAGTCTAATTAACCACCTAACAGTCTGACAGCCTTGCCCCCCTCTCAACCCCAGAGCACTTATCACCAGTTGGCCCTTCAGTCTTTGATGTTACACTGTGAACTCTAATGCTGGCTACTTCTTTCTCTGGTTGGACACTGCTTCTACAAATACATGGGAAATGCTTTGGAGTGCTTCTTGCACGTGGTAGATACTTAACGAACACTTTGCTTCAGAGACTGGCTGTCGTATAACCTAAGCCGCTTTCTGACTTGCTGCATAGCTATACTGACCTTAAACTTCTGATTCTCCTGCTTCCACCCCCCAAATCTGGAATTATATGTACCACCATGTCCAGTTTATGCAGTGAGGATTTCAACTAGGGCTTACACATGCCAGGCAAGCCCTCTACTGACTGAGCTCCATTTCTAGCTCCCGATGGTTGGTTTTGGCATGATCAAACACCAGGGGTCATAACAAGCCAGGTCTGGAATTTGCTGCAGACTGAGAGACATGTGATGATTATCACTGAATTGACTCTACCTGGCACATGGTTGACTAGAATTGTGAGTATCCTGTACCCCACAGCCACTGCTGCCTGTCCTTTTGACCGTCCTGAATGCCTGTTTATCTTCTTGCCCTCATCAACAGTCACTGTTTACTTAGCAGCCTGACTCAAGACATTCTGCACATACGCTCCATGAAGGCTTTCTTTCACTATTATTTTTCTGTGGAGGGTGAAACGCTGTCTTGTTTTTTCCATTTCTCCTCCTAAGTGTGATGATTTAGATGTTCCTGCTGTTAACTGGAAGCTTTTCCATTTCCTTCTGCCGTCCAGCGCTTCAGACTTCTCCACAGAAGCCACTAATGAGCTTCGTGTCTCTCGGCCCCCCGGTTCATTAATAACAGAATTTCAGCAATGCTCAGAGTTCTGGACCTCATTTCCCCTCTTTCCATCCATTAGAAAGCAAACAAATAAGCAAAGAAATCATGCTATTTGTTGCAGCCACTGATTCGCTCTTGCCTGCTAGGATCCCAAGCAGATTCCGAGTCAACTATCCAAATGAGCTGAGAGCCTGGATTTCAAACAAGCGTTTCTTTTCAAGTTTTTGTCTGTCTCACATTCCATGCACTCCATCTTTTCCTGTAACGCTTCATGCTTCTAAAGGTGCTCCTTTGCCTTCTTCCAAACAATGACCAAGTTCCCAAATGCGTGAGTATCCACTCCAGGGGCTGTGGATGGAACTCAAAGATGAAAGCGCTCCTGCCTCTCTTCTGCTCAGCTTCTGTCTCTGAATGACATTCATTCTCCTGGCCTGCTGGCCCAGAAGGCAACCTGCTCTCATTCAGGCGGTGCCAGGCCACATCAATGCCCTTTTGTGCCATCTCCCTTGGAGTCTTGCAGCTTTGTCGCCTCCACCAGCCCTCCTGGCACAATGCTGGGCTTGTCAGACCAGCTCTCTCTCCTGTTCTCCAGTCACCCAGCAATCTTTGCGGCTCTGTCTTTCCAGAGCTGGCTTCAGAATAGAAAGTCTCTTTGCTGAACTTCTTCTGCCTTGGTGTTTGTGAGAAAGGCAAAGGGGAGAAGCCAACTAAGCCAAGATGCTTAGTGGCTGACCCAGCCTGAGGGTCTCTTACTCTGGAGTCTCACATAGAATACATCAGGGAGTGGCACGGGTTTGCTTTCCATTCCTCCTCCTTCTCCTCCTCCTCCTCTTCTTCCTCTTTCGCCTCTTCTACTTCCTGTTCTGTCTCCTCCTCCCTTCCTTCCTTCTTCTCCACCTCATTATCCTCTTTTTTCCCCCTTTTCTCTTTCTCCTCTTCCTATTTCTCCCCTTTTCTTCCCCTTCTTTTTCTCTTCTTCCTCCACCTTTTCTCTGTTTTCTTCTCTTTCTCTTCTTCTCCATTTTCTTCCTTATCCTTCAGTTCCTTCTCTACCTCCTCCTCCTTTTCTTTTTCCTTCTCTGTGTCATGGCTCATAAATTCCTATAGCTCCAAAGTACATAGAGACAACTAATGAGAAGTAAGTGCATTTCTGCCCTCTGCAAACATCTCATTCCTTGTACTCACAGACATGGCTGGGTCTGCCCCAGCCTCCTTGCCCAGGGTATTCCTGCTGAGACGCGGGTGATGTTTTATTTTCTCTTCTGTGTAAAACATCATCTCATCTCTTGTGAAACTGTCTTGGGAAATCATCTTCAGACTCAAGCTCAATGTGTGTGACCACACGGAGGACAGCTCTGTTCCCAGAACAGCCCCTGGGCTGGTACCCCACCCTCTCATCTCATCACATTAAGCAGTGTGAAGCGCTCCCAAGCCTTCTTCACAGATGGCAAAGTAGAGATTCCTTTCTGCCTGTGAGGTATTCATCATTGCTCCTCATACGGGGCTGCTTCTTTCCCTTCTGAATGTTCCATTCCAGAAAATGGAGTTTTGCAATATCTTAGAATCCACTCAGAGGGATTAGGCCTTATCTGAGGCTTTAGACACAGAACTGCTTCTTTTCTTAGTACTGAAGCATTTCTAGGAATGGACTTCTTACCTTAGGTTTGGAGACAATTTTCAGAAATTTTTTTTCCCATTATGCTTAATACAACAGTCTTCAAAATTTACCCTCGTAAACGCATATTTACATCTGCAGTCATTTAGGATACTGTGACGAGATTAGAGCTGGCCCTACCCTTTGAATATTATGAATTTAATGCACTGCCCTTGCCATTTTCAGCTGCATGTGCAACTTAGCTGCTTCCTCAGACGTCCTTCATTATCCACTGGGCATTTACAAGATGCCACATCTGTACTGGGTTAGGGACCCAAAGGTGATAGAGAGGTGGTACCTTCCCCATTAAACTTAAGTTCTGGGTTGATATAGAAAGGGAATCTGGAAACAGACATCACTTGCATACTTATTTTCAGAATAATGTAGTATATTGTCTGAGAGTAAAGAAAATGAATTTTTAAGGAGCCTTACTTCCCGTCCCCCACAAACAGGTGACAGCTCTGTGCAGGGGTATCTGTCTAAGATGATCTTCACAAAGCACACTTGGGAGGTGAGGAATGGATGAGAGCATCCCATTCCCTGAGGAGCAGAAGATAATGTACGTGGAGGAGACATCAATGTTGCAAATGCCTAGTGACCTGGCATTTCCAAATCTGAGCACAGTAAGAAAATTGATGTGGCTGAACTGGATTGTATGTGACCAGAGAGTCTTAAACATCATTCTGCCTCCACATTGCCATCCACACCTGTGCATTATCCTTCCCACTGACTGTGTAGACACAGCTTGAAGTTGGCGGGATTATTCTTGCCACTCGGCTCTTTCAGTTAAGAATGTCAGTTAACTGATATCAACAATTGTTCCCCTTCTTAAATACCAACTCTGGTTAATCTTCTCCTCTGTTTTTTATCCTGATGTAGATAACTCACATCTTCCTCTTACTTGTCAATTAAATGGCCAAGTAATCTATCATTATCCCCCATACTTATACTAGCTCCTTGCCCTCTTGTTAGGAATCACTCATTCCTAGTTTGCAGGCTGACTTGGTCATGTATCAGTTTTGAATATATTTAGAGGTTTGTATTTGTTTTCCTTCCAAGGAGAAGAGATACTTAAAAAAAACCTGAATATGAATTCACTCCTTCTTATTTATAAGCTATACTTTTATATCACCTGATCAGTTACTAAATGAGCGGCAAGGAGATATCAGGATCTGGACAGAAGTCTCATGCAGAAGTCTCATACAGAAGTTGAGCCTTGGGGCTAGGGGTGGAGATAAGGAGATGGTTTAGGAGGTGTTTAGATCCCTACATTTCACTTAAAATGTGATTTCGACAGTTTGCTAATGATTCCAGTCTCAGAATACAGAGCAAACTGCCTAGCAGGAGTGGCCCAATTGGTGAGCTCTAAATTTGAGTGGATACCTAGATTCAAAGGATAGAGTGGAAGAGTGAATGAAGGATGATTCCCAGTATGAGCCTAGAGCCTCCACATTCACATGTACCTATAGTGCATACACACACACACACACACACACCAGCACACATGTCTATCCACACAAAACATACATGTACAACACACACATATATACATGAAAATGGGGGCGGGAAAGCTGAGTCTACGTACCTTGCTGCTTGATCTACCAGAGAAGGTAAATATTATATCTTATTAGGCAGCAGGGAGCCAGAAAGTGTTACATAAAATCATGCCCTGCCTTTGATAATGTCAAAACCTATCTATATAATTATATTCTGTTTCAAAATATGTGTGAGACTTGCTGGGGTGTGTATTAAATTAGAAGAACTATATTTAGAAGGAAAGGGAGTTGACAAAAACAGAAGGAAGGCAAGGAGAGGCTAGGAGAGGCTATGCGGGACGTCACGCAGTCCAGAGACTGGCGTCCCATGGTTTGCGTTAACCTCAACCCTCAGGAGAGGACCCATCTGGTGGTACAGGGCACAGCAGGATTCCTCTCTGTTGGAAGCAGAGCACTGTGGTGGGCCCTTGAGCAAATTTCCCTTGGGACTGCAGCCTTCTCTTTCATGAACTCTCACTCCTGTTATTGCCAGTTCCGGACTATCTGATCAGAGACTACTGGAATCTCCAGCTCTCTAGGCACTAATTTCAGCAGCTGAAACAGCAGCCCCTTTGGCAACGCCTCTCACAACCACTGCTGCCCCTCTAGGATGTGGGCTTCTGCCAGCCCAGGCACTCAAGCCCAGGAAATAGAAGGTGGCATTTAAGAGACACTTAAGGGCCCTCTTAACCAATCCTAAAGACTCTGAATCAAGCCAGTGCTAAATTTAAGCTTTCCTGAGAAAATGAATAAGGGCTCAAGAAACCTCAGAGTAGAAAAGAAAAAAGGGGGGGTGGAGAAGAAAACTTGAGTCTCTGAGTGTGTTTTCTACTCACCACCAGTTTTATCAAGTGTTACCATGATTGGGTGTTTTTATAACTTATTTTTATGATTACATATTACCTAGCATTCAAATTTTTATATACATCAATCACATCTTAATATTTGAAGTACTCCAACGATGTCCTATATTTAGAAGTTTTTTTTTCACTTACATGAAAACTTCGGTGTAGAAAAAGTCAATAGCTTTGTCCAGGCTTACAGCTGGCGAAGGAATACAGAGCAGTCAGAAGTTGTGAGCACCATACGGAATGTGCATTCTATTATACAATCACATCAGATCAGATTTTTGAGGATATGTAGCAGAGCAATGAAAAAAACAGGCTGATTCTTATTTCATAGAACTTTTAAAAGTCTTTCATAAAGTGGTTCAGTAATTTTGGGTGGCCACATGGAACTCTCAGCGCTCTTTATAGAAAGGGTGAATTGCTCTGTGTCTTCCAGTGATCTCACTCATGGCTGGTGCCCTAAAAGAAATCTGGTAGGAGTCTATGGCTAAGATGCTCTGTTTGACCTCAGAGCAATTACTTTACTTGAACAAAATGCAGACTAAGGGATGCCAGGACCTACTGTTCTGGAAAAGGGCATCATTTGCCTTAGGATTCAGACCCAGATTTCCACATAGTTCTGAAACTCAGCACTGGGTCACTGGGCTGAAACTCTTTGCTAAGGCCAAGTGTTGTTTAAACCACCAGGCTAAGAGCTTGTGTGCCTCAGGGCATAGTCATGCTTTAAATGTGACTCAACCTTGGTTTCATATTTGCCTGTGTGGGGCACTGGAAAGGATGCCAGCTTGGGATGGGCACACTGCGTTCTATTTCCTGCTCCGCTTCTAATGAAGTGTCCAAGAGTCAACCCTAGAAGCTGCATGAGCTTTGGGTACCTATCTGTAAAGTTTGTCTGCCCTGCCCTTCTTCCTGTTAACAAATGAGTCCGTCAAAAGGAAGACCACAAATATATGTCGTTGTTAAAGAAATGTAGATTGCCATTAGTTTTGGTAATTCTTAATATTTTGGGACTTGGGGAGCTCTTGAGCCTTTGTTTGACTATGTGTAGTCAAATGCCTTCTGGCAGACCTACACGGTGAAACCCAAAAGCTAAGGAGCAAAGCCAAAGTCCATGCAGACACACGGCGACTTACAGGGGAAGAAGCTGTTCTGGTTCTTCTCTGCCTGTGTGATCAATGTACACAATACCGTGCACTGACGTAACAGGCCAGGGAGGAGATGCCAAGAGACTGTGAGCTTTGGCTTATGTGACTCACAGCCTGTGTACTATTTCTTCTATAAACCCTTTTCTTTTTGGACTCATTCCCTCCATTACATCTTTGTTTTAAAGGAACAAGCAATACAGACTTTCAAAATTCAGTCTTCAGCAATATTTTCTTCTTCTAGATATTTTTCTAAAACTTTCTCTTATACCTGTATGTTTGTTAAGTGTTATTAATAAATTCAATTGTCTAGCCAGCACATTTCTTTGGCTTTTTGTGTACGTGTGTGTGTGTGTGTGTGTGTGTGTGTGTGTGTGTGTGTGTGTGTGTTCTTGTGGAGGCCCAAAAGGTGACATCAGAAATCATCCTGGGTTTCTCTCCCTCCTTATTGCTTTGCTCTGAGGGTTCCAAGACTCTGCCTTTCAGGGCCTGAATTCTAGGGCATTGTCATTCCTACCAGGCTTTTTATGTGGGATTTGGGATTTGAACTCGGTCCTTTCGCTTATGAGGCAAAATCTTTGCCCCTGAGCCATCTCCCCACCTCCTGTCAACACATTATTAAGACCTGCTGTGTAGCGTCACTGCTGCTTTGGATTAAATCACCCATAAAATGGGTAAAATGACCAGCCAGGATGTGATACTTATATGCTAGTTCTAACTAGTTCTGCATGTCAAATGAATAGCCCTACGTCAGTCAATGATCCGTTCTGGTTGTTCATCTCTGTTTACTTATGAATCTTTGATCTTTCTAGTTCAGTTCAACCACTCCTCTCCTTTCTTTAAGTAAGCCTTTGACCTTTACTTCAGACAAAGGCCATAAGATAATCCATAGTTGGTGGTAGGAAGCCAAGAGTGGGCAGCTCCAGTGTAATTATTTATCTATGAGGATTTATACCTTCCACTCTGAATGTCATACTAATCCCCAGCCCCAGGGTGTGTTCAAAGTCTTAATCCTTCTAGGACACTTAGCACAGCTGGGTGAAGTTGGGTAGCATTTGTTAACACATTGTACACCTGATTTACTTAGCATCACTGGGGCCTTACTTTGCAGAGTAAAATCCATCTACATCTTTGTTGATGACTTTGCTAGTCAAATACTTAGTCTTCAGGGCACAGGATTCTGTTCTCAATTCAAGGATTCTGCTCTTCATTCAAGCCTAGTAGTCAATCTCCACTCTGTCACTTCTTATTTTCGGTCTTTCTTCTTTTTCATACACATCTTTTTTTCACGTTAAATCCAGAAGAATATTTCTGAGCCCAAAGTCCAGATGTGGAAATCTTCTCTTTCAGCAGCTTCCTCCGAGCCTTCTGACAAAGCAGTTGACAAGCCTTATCTGGGTCTAGAAGTCTCTGTACATTGTGACTTTACTAATGTCCTAGAGCTCTTTGCTAGGTTACAATCAAACTCATCCATACCTCATGTTCTTTGGAATATATTTCCTCATTCCATAATTACACTTTTCCCCTCCTGCACCAATATCTTACTCAAATAGCTCCAATTTACCCCAGAGAGTTGGCTGGGCCCTCACTTTTCCCAGAATGCAACAACAAGCAGAACGGATGGCTTTCCATGCCTCTGCAAAGCCTCAACTACAAGCTACATCATCCTGTCTCAGTCGTCACTTGTAGCACTTTCCTTCTAATGTTGTATCACTTGTCTGTTTCACTGTACCTGAAGCAAATGTTCATATCTATTTTTCTGTTTTATTTCTTGTATCCAGTTCAATGCCTGGCCTTAACAGATTCTTAGTAGTCATTCATGGAATGAGTAAATACCAGATTGCCAAGGCTGCTCCTCTTCCCTCTCTACACCACAAGTTTGGCAGTGCTAAGTGTTTGTTTTGAGAGGAGAAGCTGATCTCTCTTGATTTTCTCTGTTTTATCTCTGAATTCTTTTTTGCAATTTCCCCTTAACATTCTGTCTGAGGAATCTATCTTTCATGACTACAGGAATGTTGTAGGGTTAGATGTTGCTACAATTTCTTGTCTAGCCTGACACTCACTTGACTCTCAAGGCCCCCTTCTTCCATGTCTGTATTGGGTCCTTTTCTCTGGGAACCTGACCATTCCTAATTTGTGCTTACCTGTTTCTTCCAAACAGCCTCTCTTTCAACCTGTTTTCTCACTCAAAACCATCTTAAGCTTCTCTTTGTTCTTTGCATTGACATTAAATAAATCACTAAGATCTATGACCTCTTAGATTGTTACTTAGATTGTTCAGTGACCTCTGTGTCTGAATTCTACCACCATATCTCGGATTTTATGCTTCCTTCCTGCTTCCCTCTGGCATTGCAGATTAGCCCATGGTCTTTGCGTACCCTTCGCATCTCCACACTCCTGCCTTATTTTATCTTCCCAGAATTCCCAGTTCTTACTCTCTTGGCATCTGGGAACTCTACCTTTTTCTCTGAATTCTACCAGAATATTTTATTTTATTATAAACATCCTCAGGTTACTCCAGTGCACAGGGGCCTGTCCTATGAGATGGCATCTACCTTCTCTATTTTTAATACTTAGTGCTTAACATCTACCAAGGCATTTGTTATTCACTTATCTTCCTTTTAATTCAATCCAGTCCCTAATATTGACCAATAACCAGGTGCTCTAAAAAACGATGAATTCTTTAAAAAAATCTTGTATTTGGATCAGAACTGTTTTAAATATGTTCATCTTGTAACCACATGCTCATAGAGCTGGGCTGGAGGATGTATAAAGATGACTAAACTGGATGGAGGTCAATTAGTGGAAACTGGAATAGATGCTCAACTCCTCTATAAAACTCCCCTATAAAAGTAGAATCCATAGATTTTGATAAATGAGATGTTACTAATAAGGGGAACAGGGAGTCATCATGAACATTCAGTCCTTTTAAAATTACTCATTGGGCACCAGCATGTGGAAGTGCTAGATGCCAAGAGAACTGACAAGACAAGCAGATGTTCAGCCTTCTAGAGCTTTCGAAGGATGACTGAAGGCTGGTGAGACTATCCAGACAGTAAACCAGAGGTAAGTGTTTAAATTGGTAACAGTTTTGTTCGTAAGTTTTCTCAGCTCATTCTATGCTGTGCATTACTTCAATCACTATTTGTATATTAACTTAGTCTATGTTATGATTTTATGAAGAAGTTATCATTATTATCCCTACTAAAAAGATGAGAACCCATGGCATAGTGAGTTGAGCATCTATTCCAATTTCCTTGTAACATTAAATAAAAGAGTAGGAGTCAAACATAAGGCCATCTGACTTATGAATCTGCAGTGGTTTTATTAAGAGATGTTACTTTTTAGATACTTCTGGACTCATACAGGGAGAATTTTAGAAGATAATTGAAATGCTTAGAAAAGATTTAGAAGATTAGGTAAAATTTTGAGATTCGTATGTACATAAGTATGTTTAAATGTGTGAAATCTTGCTCAGAAGAATCATGTGAAGAGACAAATTCATGTTTCTGCTTATCTTGCGTTGAATCAGTGACACATCCTAAAACTCCCCTATCAGGAGGCTTGTGAGATAGCTCAGTGGTTAAAGATATCTGCTCCCAAATATGGTAACCTGAGTTCTATCCCCAAATGCATATGATGAAGCAGAGCACTGATTTCTGAGAGTTGTCCTCTGACCTTCATCTAGGCGCATGGCATTCATGCTTGTGCCTTCTTTCTCTTTCTCTGTCTACTTCTCTCACTCTTTCTCTCAAAAAATAACAACTATATAAAAAAAAAACCTCTTCACTAGAACTAGGCCATTCTCATTCACTGCTGACTCTCTTTTCAATCTCCCTCAAATCACTCATTTATATCACACTTTTTATATTATATTTTTTTTCGTTGCAACATATTCTTCCTGAATGGTCTTGTTTTATCACGGCCTCTGTGAAAATATGTACAGTACATTGTGAATGCTCAGGGGCATCATCTTTCCTGAGCTCCAGAACCAAATGCTCAATCACATATCCATTCAGTTAGTCAAGCCCTGTCAAGCCCAATGGAACCAAATGAAATTTATTTGCCTCAAAACTTGGCTTTTCTATGTTCTCTATCTTCCTATGCTCTGTCTTCCTGAAAATACATCTTTAGGGAAACATCAGTCACTGTGGTATTCAGGCAGAACACTTGGAATAGCTTGGAATCTTTTTTGTTTATTCATTCTTCCATCATCCCCCTGAACTATCTTTTCAATTTTTCTTATATTTGTCACCATTGATTCAGCCTTGTTTGTGTTCAGTGCCCATCTCCTTTGAGATGGATCCATGCAATTGACTCCTAATTAGTGCTTCTGCAGTTTTCAGGGCAATCATTCCATTTAAGGATTTGTCAGAGTCCTGCTGACATCTTTGTGGCTCCTTGTTACTTTCAGAATAATTGTTAAGTCCTTAACATCTTTCCTGTCTGCCTTTTAACCTCAATGACTCCCACTGCTCTCTGCTGTGCATGCACGCTTGTGGCTTTGCTCCTGTCCTTACACATTCCAGGCCTCCATTAACAATGTCCTCTCTCCTTCATTGGCTGCGTCGACCCAGTCTCCTTAGCCCCCAGCCTAATTTCAGCGCCTTTCTCAGTGTTCCTACGCATCTCAACAAGTACCTCTCTAAGGCATGCACAATCCATTCTAGACGCCGTCTGTAGGTTTACCTTGGTTCCCCTGGGTGCTTTTGGCACATGTCACCTGGAACAGAGTGTAAACTCAGTAGCACAGAGAATAAAGAACACTCCTTCAAAAATACCCAATACTTTCTGGAATACTGCCATGGGAGAAATAAAATATTTCTGAAAAACACTGGAAATAATTTTAGGATCATGGGGGAAAGAAAACCAAAAACATTGAGTCTATGCAGTAGCGCTGAAATACTGAGAAATAATTCCACAGCATCTACGATTCTTCTGAAATGAGTTAATCTTGTAAGTGTCCAATCTAAACTGCAAGTTGCATGAGCATGTGATACACATTTGTTTTTTCCTGTATTGATTTCCAGCACTTATGTTGTTTAACTTTGTTGGAGGATAATAATTGTAGCTTAAGGTAAGTGGAACCTGTCCTGCCAACACTGGTGGAATTGAAATGGATTTCTATGTGACTGCATGGAGGAGTCCTTTCTGTAGTATCTATTAACCATCTATAATATTGTCAATTTTCCCCATCCTAGTTTGTTTTTATTATTTACAAGGTAAACAGGATATTTTACATTTGTCAAACTTTTCTTTCCATTTTTGCCTTGGGGTTTCATAAAATATTGACATTATGTTTAGAAAGACTTATCATATTCCAAAAACAGAGAAACAGCACTGTGCATTTTATTATTTCCTGACTTCACATACCCATCATAAAGTCTTTTACCCATTTTGATATTTATACATATCTATAATACGTACTGAATTCATGTTTAATTATCATTTTTCTTGAATATTTCTTTATAATTTCATAGTGCTTAATTCTATCCTCCTTTGGTTTCAAAAGGCAGGGACTATGTGGCAATATCTGGGGCTTTCAACTGCAGAACTGCAGTTCTTCATTTCTCACACCTCTGGTGGACTCCTGCGATACAATTCTTGTGATTCTTATGGTTTTAACTGCCCAATGACCTGTCCACTCCAAAATCATTGGAATATTTTTCCATTTTCTTGTGTGTGTTGATATGTAATGCATGTATGTGTGTGTATATATATGTAGGCATGAATATACATGTTTACATGCATGTGGCACATGTGTGTATACATGTTCACATGCATGTGGCATGTGACTGCATGCATGTGGGGTCTGATATCTGGATTCATCCTCGATTGCTCTTTCACACTATTCTTCTGAGCATGGGTCTCCATTAAGCCTACAATGCACCATTAGAACTTGTATGGCTATGCAGCTTGTATTGAAACTTCCCAGACTTTACCTTTGGCAGCTTGAATCACAAGCAGGTCTCCAGGTTCCCTTAGCATTTTAAATAGGATCTCAGGATCTGAATTCTGGTCCTTTTGCTTTGACACTTTAATCACTGAGCAATACTCCCCAACCTCTACTAGAGTATTTTTTTAAAACACACTAGAATAAGTTTATGTGTCACTAGATATTTGTATCTATTCTGTTCACTGCTATAATTCCAGTGCCTGAAGCAATGCCTGGCACACAGCAGACCCCCGACAGTGTGTTGCAAACTCCCATAGATTTATACTGATTTCCTGTGAACAGTTTTCAAGGCTCTCCATCGTCACCATGATAAAAGTGACTCATTGTCTGTGCTCCATACAATGTTGTCCTCTCTTTTGCTCATGAACATGCTATACAGCTGTGTCATAGTAACTATCTCTCTACTTCACAAACTGAGTCCCACTTCTTGATTTCTTCACATAACCTCTCAGTTTCCATTTCAGGAGCATTCTTTCATATTATGCAACAGGCTAGGTATGACTGTCTTGTTATTTCCTGATTCTACCATTGGTTGAGGTGCCTCAAGTTGCTTTTTAAAATTTTCTAAATCCCTTAACTTTGGGACTCTCAATCTTTATAATTCTGCATGGTTTGTTGCTATTTCCTTTCTTCCTAAACAGATATAAGATGCCTAAAGGCTTGCAATTTATGTGTTTTTTTGAGATATGGTTCTAACATTCAATACAATGAACTTAGGGGCTAGCAGATACACAGGAAATGTGTTAAATTTTTGAGGGTCTATTTTCATTTCCACTATTATCATGGCAATGCAGAAGTGTTTAGTAGTCACCTGGATATTTTTAGCTAAGAATTTAACGAAATTGTTGGATAGGAAAAATTTCATCATGATAGAATACATTCCTAATCTTAATCATCGTTGATTTGATCGCTTGATTGTTTGGTCATTTTATTGCAAGTGCTTGAAAGTGTCAATACATAAATTCTTATGAGAGCACATAGTTGAGCATTTGCTTATTCATGTTTACAGAGGTCACATAGAAACAGAGTGGGAGAAGCCATATTACGGATATGTAATGCTTACATGCTGAAAAATGGGAGATTAGGGAAGATATGTGATAGCTTCAGAAGAAGAGAAGAAAAGAAAGGACAAAAAGCATTACTATAGAAAATGAGAAAAATTAAAGAATCTAGTTGGGACTTTGGGTAATAAAATGGTAGATGTTGTCATTTGGTGAGCTGATAAGTATCATTAAAGTATGCACTTATACTTGGAACAATTCTGGAGATGGTGGGTACGAAAAATACCTATAAAAAGGGGCCTGTGAGATTGCTCAGAGAATAAAGTGCCTGCTCAAAAATCTGGCTACTTGAAGTCCACTTCACGCAAGGAAACTATTTTCAGACTTCCATGCGTGCAAATGTTTTCCACAACCCTCCTCTCCTCCTTCTTCTTCTTCCTTTTCTTCCTTCTCCTCCTTCTCCTCCTTCTCCTTTTCCTCCTCTTTCTTCTTCTCTTTCTCTTTGTCAAGCAAATAAATACAATATTTAGAAAAAACATGGAAAATTGAGAACAGTGGCACAATCAAGAAGGAGCAACAAGCTGTGTATGAACAGCAGGATGGACATTGCTTTAAAGGTGAAAAAATAATGTAGCACAGGAGCATTGAATAAACAGGAGGAAAAGAAGATGATTGAGAAACATAAAAAAGGGATAGAAAATTTAAAACTGCAAAGATGTTAAGACATCTGAAAAGGATTCATATAAACTAGTAACCATTCTTGATATTGAAGACAAGCACCTGTTA
The DNA here is from genome assembly GCA_023101885.1 of Typhlomys cinereus. NCBI lineage: Eukaryota > Metazoa > Chordata > Mammalia > Rodentia > Platacanthomyidae > Typhlomys > Typhlomys cinereus. Next base: position 5,006,713 of record JALPQD010000078.1, read on the forward strand.
AAAATATATATAGTTCATGAGCCCAAGAGGCAGTGATCTGCAGCTAGCTCCTGCTACTTTCCATGTGCTTCAATTTCCAGTAATTTTAAATTACTCCACATTAAAAATTACATTGCACTGAGAAAAATTGACATAAAAACCTTTTTAATTTCTGGAAAGGTCATTGCCTTTATTTAAGATAGTTTTTTCTTACCTTTCCCACAGCTATAAGAAGGTGAAACTGTAAACAACTAGCCAAAATTGAAAACATCAATGGGAAGCTGAAAGCTATTTTGGTCAATCAGCCAGCACACCTTCATGGACAACATCTACTCTGAGCTCTGAGTTAGGGGATTATAGAGATAACAAACGAGATTTTTTCATTTATAGACTAACTAAAGACTTGGGAAATCATCTAGCTCAATTCATGAAGAAGTCATTTGACATTCTTCTTCAGCTTATCTGTTGATCTCTTATTGCACTGAATTTATTACAAGCCCCAAGATAAATAAAACTAGGGTCCATTATTAGTGGAGTAGTTGTGGCTCTCTGGTTTGAGCAGTTGCCTAGATCTGGGGTTTGAATTCCAGCTGGATGTCTCCTCAGCTAAGGAAACATAGACTAATGGTCATTGCACAGAACCTGGGGAAGCTATTCAGTATTTCCCAAGAGTCCTGTATTTCTTCTCCCCTGAGGGTGTGTCCACCCAGAGAAGTAACTGGAGCCAACTGTCTGTGAGTAACAGTGGGGCGTGTCATTTTTTTTGCCTAAAAAATATGAAGCCTACTGTGTCGGCTTTAGCTATTTTGTGTTGGAGCTGCCTGGAAGTTGAAGAGCATTTAACCCTGAAATCATTTACCTGTTTCACTGTGGATCAGAACAAACATGACCAGACCAGTAACAAATTCTTCTGTTGTTAATTATGCTGGAACTTTTCTAGGTGTCATTTCTCAGAGATACAGCCCAAGGGGTAAAGATTATTGTGAGGGTTGTGGAAGAAGATGTATATCAACTAAATTATGCAATGCAAGGCCCGGCACAGGTGAGCAGTAATAAATGAAAGTTATCATTATTGATAAGCCTTCCTAAATAAAATTAGTGATTAAAATCATTTCCTTGGGCTGGAGAGGTGGCTCAGGGGTTAAGCCTCCGCCTTGCAGGCAGAAGGTCCTGAGTTCGGATCCCAGATCCCACGTATAGACGCCAGGCGGAAGCGGGGGCAGCCTTTGCTTCTGGTCCTGGTAGGGCGGAGCCTGTGAATCCCGGGACAGAAGGAGGTGGAGGCGTCCATGGTGGTTCGCGAATTCGTCCATGGTTCTACACATACACATACACACACACACACACAGACACGCGTGCGCACATACACACGCATATGCACACAGTTGAATAAATAATAATAATAAAATTAAAAAAATCATTTTCTTTTGTGTGTGTGTGTGTGTGTATGTGTGTGTGTGTATGTGTGTTACAGAAACAAGTCAGACTTGGAAAGAGACCTTCAGAACATGTTGGCATTATACTTCCAAAGCTACTCATTGCCCTCTGTTCCTTTAATTCATCTTTCTTTAGCCGAATACATTTGATTTTTCATGATAGAAGCAACTACTCATTGAACTTGTACTTTTGGTATGCACAGTGTATGGTTTTGGTCAGAGGTCGCTAAAGTTTTTATTTATGGATAATTCATCACTCCAAACCAATAGTGAAAACTAGTGATCTTTCAAACATGGAAACACCCTATAATTTTCTTCTGTCATTGCAACAACTTTGATGTTCATCTTTCTCTTTTCCAGCTGGATCTATATGCACTTAAGTACAGGATGACATTAGGAAAATGCTCAGACCACATGTAAACAACTTGCGGCCAGACAATTTTCAAACCCTGTGCAATGTCCAATTTTCAAAGGATGTAAGTTTCTGTGTTGTTTTCTCTACCATATATTTTTCCACAAAAAATCCTACTCATTACTACTCTCATGAACCAGTGTATTTGGGCTTCAGTCTAGACATGCTGGGATTTTTTCTAGCAGATGCTGCCTTTTGTCTCTGGAGGTGGGGATCTGGGCATCTCTTGCACTGTGGGCAACTCTCGGTATGTCTATAGAGCACTTCTGTGTTAAAAAGAGTTCAGGAAGTGATTTGATGATTACAGTAAAGGCAAAAGAGTTAGGCTCCTTCAACTGGCAATCAATTTTGTTTTTATAGTAAGAAAACTTATCATTTTAAAGAAAAGAAAAAAAACCCACTCGTGCTTTTCATAAAACCAATGGCTCTATTTCTTTTTTTAAAAAAAATATAATAGTTCTTTTATTTTAAGCTAATTCTTTTTTTTTTATTTCTGCTCATACAAACTTAACAGGTACACTGGTCCCCTCCCTCCCTCCACCTCCCCCCCCAGCCCTTCTGTTCCCCCCTCCCCTCTCCCCTCCTTTCGCATCCCCCAGTGCCTCCCCCCAATCCCCAGAACATTCTTTACTGTGCATGCCAAACTCTCCTCTGGGTCCTCCTCTCCGATGAGGTGCAAGGACTCAGAGACATATCCCAGAACCCTTTCTTGTGTTCCCCTTAAGGTTAGGAACACTACTGTGGCTGTCAGTCCCTAGCCTCTAAGGATCCTAGTGCCTTTAGTCCATGCTAGACTTTGTGGGGTCAATAATGTGCTGGACATAGCGCAGGTCATGCAAAGTCCTGTTATGATTGCTTCGGCCCTAACTTGTGTGGAGTATCTTGCATATCATTACTCTTCCCATCCTTGTGCTCTTACAATCTTATCGCCCCCTCTTCCACAAATTTCCCTGTAATAGCTCTATTTCATCTCAGTCTCATTTGGTGGAAAATAAACAGAGAACTTTTGTTCACACAATCAATGGATTTTGTAAAGGAAGTCAGGAGCATGCTTCCTCCAGCTTTTCTTTCCTCCTTTTTCTCAGTAGTTAAGACATGACTCATCAGGACTGATTATACAGCTGACAGCGGCAGTCGTGAGGAGGCAGGATAAGCAAGGTGGGGGGGTTAACAACACACATCTAAACACTGCAGAAACATCCCCACTTACAGCTCCTTTACAGGCTATTTCTTACATTTCAAAAGTCTGAAGAGAGTCTTCTAGCCTAGGATTCGTAGGCCATGTGGGGCACACTCCTTCAGAAAGCAGAAGTCTCAGCTGACAGCCACCGCATCTGAAACTAACAGGTCTTGGTTACTGTCCAGTTGACCAGAAACAGGAGTAAAGAAGACAACTGAAGAAGGATGCAAGCCTGAGGCTGGGAGGCGTTGACGCTGCGAGTGAAGGCAGCATTAGCAACCTGGCAAGAGGCTATTTAACAAGGAAAATATATAAGATGCACAAAGGAGGAGGAGCAGAAGAAGGAGAAGTGGAGAGACACAGAGAGAAAGAGAGAGAGAGAGAATAAAAGAAATTATGATTTCAAACTAAGTTATTAAAACTGTTCATACTCTCGAGCTCTATATGAATGAAAAAAATCATAGGTTTGGAGAAGTTAAACAAGCTATGTGAAAAGGTGAAGACAAGATATTACTTTTCACTCAACAGTGGGCAAAGCAAAATAAAGTTTGACATTCGGGTGTTGACTTTGGGGAGGGCAAACCAGTGCTCTTCAATTGTGCTTCTGCTGTCTCAGACACTTGAGAGAGCAATTTGAAAATTATTGCTACAATTTAAAATAAATATATGATCTAACTCAGCAATTTAGTTTTATTTTCACATGCTCAGGGACACACACAAACTTACAACCAAATGGAAAGCACTAATAGGAGGCTCAAGATTATTTCAGCCAGTCTGACAACACACAGTCACGGAGAGCAGTTTGGCAGTTGTACAGTGAAGGCAACTTATATCTTTCATGGAAAGTCAATGTATTGTTATGTGATCCAATGGATCACTGTGTAGTGCTTGCAAAATCATCTACATATCTTCATAAAGAGTGGCTGGGATATTGGATAACTTTCTCAATACATACTGTTCAATTAAATAGTAATTTGTAATACTCTACATACAATTTCTGTTAACATTAAAAGAGCCTTTTGTGGGATGAATGAAAATTCTTTGTCAGGTAAAGAGGACTCTAAATGTGTAGGACAATTGTCATTGACCTAGGTGTGAACAGCTTGAACCAGGAATCAGTGCAATGGACACCCAGGATACATACCAAGGCACCGATTGCCAATCTTGTGTTATCACTTCCTTCTTTTGCATCCTGATGTGTGCACCATTGCAAATGTATGTGATATGGAAAGGGAAACCAATTCCTATTACACAGAGTAACCACTAGTGTTGTTAAAACAGACCCAAACAAGTTTACTGACAGGCCTGATTACATAGAGAATACCTAGTGAGCTCAGTAACAGAGACATCTACTCCTCCCCAGAGCAGAGATATGGAGGCTTTTTACTGGTGCCAGAGGTCAACTTTAGTCATCTCTTATGGTAACAGAGAAACTCAATGCCAGCCTTGTAAGTAAACAAGTACTTATATGTTTTGGGACCCAGAAGAAGGCAAAGAAGACAAATATTTACCCATGGTGCTAGTAAATTTTGCAGTTGAAGTTTCCTTCTGGAGAATTTTGAGTTTATTCTGGGGGTAACATTCGTGTATGTGTGTGTGTGTGTGTGTGTGAACTTGCAACTTTTACTCTGTCACTAATCTATCTTAAGTTCTAAGGTAGATTTTTGTGGCTAACATCTGTTTTCTAATCATAGTCTCAACTTCCTAAGCCTATGTCAAAGTGAGAGCTGATAGTGGGTCTTGCTGGATTACATTTCATTGGTCAACCCGTGGAGGTGACAAATTTCTGGTTTGTTACTCCTTGGACTTTTTATGAAAAAGTCAATTTTAATGCATTTTTTTCCTCCCAAGTTGTCTCTGTACTCTTGTTAATTGTGGCTTGTTGGAAGCATCCATGGAGATCAGACATGCTTCAGTCAAGATTCTTTCAACTAGAGTAGCAGCTATTTTTTTCTATTTTATTTTTTCTATTTTTTTAACTTTTTATATTTTAATATTTTTTCTTTTTATTAATAAAATATGTCCTTTGGCAATTATATACATGTATATATGTATATACAGGGTGATATATATACATGTACACATGTACATTATGTATATGAAATATATGATTACTTCCCTCCCTTTGTCTCCTTCCCATTTCTGCTACCCCCACTTCTTCCTTGAAATCTTTCCTCATTGATTTTTTTCTACAGTTCATTATTTAAATATAAGTACAGTGAGTATAACAATGTCTTTCTCTCTCTCTTCTCTCCTTTGCTCTTAGAATCATGAATTTTTTTCCCTGTCAACTAATGTAATCACTTGACTTCTTTTCTGATGTGAAACCAAGACTCAAAGGGTTTGCTGTAACATTATTTGCATCCATTTCAATGATATTTTTCACGACTGACTTGCATGCTGCCTTTCAGGAAAATTGATTGTGAAACAGCATTGTCAAAGCAGGTTTTCTTTACTGTGCCGCCGGACTTCAAACTCTATAATCCTGAGATTCTTCTTTCCGTAAGTCAGCTGCTGATATTTTTGGTGACCTGGAAACTGGTTCCCACAGCCAGTCCATCCCCCTCCCTGCTTGTTTGGCAGCAGCTGACCAGTCACCCCACAATCTTCGGTCCTCTTTCTCTCATAGGAATCTCTTTGATCTCCAGGACAGCTCAGTAAGGTGCAAAGCAAAACAAATTCTAGGCTATTTCTCTCTATGGTGCTCAGGACAAAGTGAATTGTCCAAGAGAATGAGAAAAGTTAAAAACAACTGGTAGTTTCATCCTTGGAGCACTCTTCACAAGTGCTAAGCTAATTCCTATCACTACAAATACAATATTTCAAAGAAAATATTTCCTGGACACAAAAAGCATAATATGAAATCCATTTTTAAATGGCTTTATTACCTATTTTCAATAGCGTGAAAGTAGACTGGGGGCAGTATGTGCTGCTTTTACCACTGATTGCATCTTAGGGGTTTGATTTTTATAGCATTCCTTTCTTATCATTAAATTATACAGCATACATGTAATTTACCAAAGCACTGACTTGCTTTGAAATATCCTTTTTTTCTTAAAAAGAAGAGTGAATCAGGCATGAATATACTTAAATTAAATCAATTTGAGAGTGAACATGCAGAACCAAGAACTATTTAATAAAATATGACCCTGGTGACTTCCAAGAAAAAATAATTCAGGACATCTAATATTGAAGTTTAGCAAAACATTGAATGTATGTTAAATTTAAAATCTGCAATGGGGGTGGTGATGTAGTTAGTCAATCCATTGCTTGCCTGGCATGCATAAAACCTTGTGGTCTGTTCTCAGCTCCACAGAAGACAGGATATTGAGGCACACATCTGTAATCCTAACACTCTGGGCTGCATGTGTTCCATTGCAACATAAATAAGTAAATAAAGAAATAAATAAAACAGCTTGCTAAAAAAAGCAAAACCCAGATGAAGAAAAGTCATGGGACCTGAGATAAATTATGAGATAGGATAGTTTTGTAATGTAATAACCAGAGCTGGAAAGACACTAAGCAATACTGGATTCTTAGTTAGGAGAAGTAATTCAAAAGCTCACAGAACTCCATTTATATATCACCTGGATGTAAGAAAAGAGAATGATGATTTCACACATTTTTTTATAAAAATGGAAGCAGATCTCAGCCTCCAAAAGACAACAGGAGTTTTGTTTTGTTTTGTTTTATATTTTTTAAACAGAAAATGTTTGCCTCCAGGCAGTGAGATGACTCAGGGTGTAAGAAAACTTGTTTGAAAGTTTGTTAACTTGAATCCTAACCCTTGACAGTGGAAGGATAAAAAGACTCCTTGAAGTAATTCTATGACCTCCACGAATGTGCTATGGTACACACACACCATCCCTTCCATCTTTCTCTCTCTTCTCTCTCTCTCCCTCTCTTTTTCTCCCATACACACACACACACACACACACAGACACAATGAATAGTCCAAACAAACAAACAAATAAATAAAGTGTTTGATTCCACCTCTACTCATTTTCAAAACAAGAGAGAACATAGCTTTGGGATTACAGGTATTTTCCATATTCTCTGGATCTCATGGAGAAATTGCTTGAGAAAATTCTCTAAGCATCTTGTTTTTTCTTTTTGTCTTCCATAGCTGACTGATATGTGCACAAAGCTCTACATCTGACTGGGGACTGTGCAGAGGAAGTATGTTAAGTCGTGCTTGGTTGTTCTGATTGTGTGTGTGTGTGTGTGTGTGTGTGTGTGTGTGTGTGTGTGCGCGCGTGTGTAGGGATGGGCTGCGTGATTTGAAGTTGTAGATTTTGAGATTGAATTTGAGAGATGGAGAAATAGAAAAGAGGGAAAAGTTGCTGAAGTAAGGAGAGAAATGTTAGGTACTTGTTACTCCAAACTCTCTTCAGACTTTCAGAATAGTTTTAGCAAAGCATACCAATTAGTTGAAGCTTGCTCAAGAGAGGATTTCTCCACATTGCTAGAATGGTCAATGACACACAAAGTGTATCCTTGAACCAACAGCATCCACATTATTGGAAGATAGGTTAGAAGCAAATTTCTAATGCCTAGCTCTAGACCTATTGGATCAGAATTTTGGAGAGGAACCAGAAATTTTCCAAGTGGAGAAGTCTATTGAAATGAACAGTGAAAAGAATAGAAACTAGTAACTATGGAGGGTCTGCCATATTCCCAACTGCTTAGCTGGAGAACTTCTTAAATGATCTTTTATTTAAAAAAAAAAAGTAAAAACACCAGTAATTTGTTGATTGTTGGGTAATCAGTAAAGCAATCAGATAGATAAGTAAATCAAAAAGGAAAGAGAAAGAGAAACATACACACACACACACACACACACACACACACACACACACATGCAGAGGAAGAGCAGGAAGTGGGAGGAGAAAGATGCATATGCATGAAACAGAACATTTTTGGTATTGTCATGCAACTTTCACATAGCAAGTGAAGCAACAGGTAGAACCCTATTCTCTATTCCCAATTTAATCAAACATTTCCCTGCATCTTCTTCCATTCCTCCATATTGAATAAGACAGGTAAAACATGAATGTTCTTGTGTGCCAGCAAAAATTAAATTAATTGTTTAGCTTAAGGAAAAGAAATGCTCCCTGGAAGAATTATATCTTAGTTTCCTACTCCCTTCACAGAATACCATTTCTCACAAAACCATTATGAACCAAGAAGTCTTCCAATTTCCACAATCTCGGAATAACTCCAGCTATCCTGAAGCCCAGAGAAGCGGTGGGAAGAAAAGCATATGTTCATGCAGAATTTGGCCCCCTGGACAAAAAGAGAAAGTTTCAGTCAGAACATAGGGATTGATAATAAAAATTCCTATTTTTTAAATTTGTAGCAAATTATGTGTTGTGTTTTCTAACATGTCTTGCCAGATAAAATTTCAGGAAGACATCTGAATAAAATGTTCCAGCAATCAGTTTCTTTTTCTCCCTTGTTTTCTTTCTGAATACTTCTCTTTTTTGGCCAGAAAAGATTTTTCTTGTGTCTGGCTAAATAAGCAAAATGCAAACTAAATGAAGAATAATGTATCAAAAAAATTACTGTATGAATGCATTCATTCTGGCTAATGAAAATATTTTCATAAAACTCAAAGTCTCTCCTCTGCTACTTATTTAATTGGAACCTAGTGTTTGATCAGGTGGGCAAAAGACAAATGCCTTTGCAGAAAGAAGCAGAATGGGAAGAACCCCTAACTCAGCTGGATCAGTGATGTTTGGCAGCTTGCTACTAACTGCAGCACCATTGGTGGCCATAGGTCACAAGCGCTGGTGTGGTCTGGGACAGTCCATGTTTGGCCAAATGGTCCCTCATTATTTTAGAGAGAAAAGACTGATCTTTGCATCCTTCTTCTTCTGGTAATGAGAGAACCCTGAATCCAAGGGGTGATGTCAGCAAGTTAGACATCCTTTCAAGGATTAAAAAATCTATCTCCCAGTTGACTGTCATGCTTTAGTCCTTGGATTTCCATGCTGTGGATTCTGTCCTGGGTGTTTCTTTTTTCAGAACTGAGGTCTATGGAGAAAGAAGCATGAATCTTCTTTGCTCAAGACTAATTTGCTAGAACTTATTGGCGGACTTGTATGTGGCATGTTGAGTCTCAGCCAACATTCTACGTGCAGCTTTCTTTTCTTCCCCCTGCTATTTGTGGTCGTTAGGCGGGTTATCACATTTCCAGATTGCTTTAAAACTCCTGCCATCTCTGTTCCCTGCAGAAAGTCCATCAAAGCATGAGGTGTAGACACAATAAAGGACTCTCTGGGAATTGGGGGGGAGACACTGGGGGAAGGGGAGGGGGGAGGGAGGGAACTGGTAAAAAATTTTAAAATGTATAATTAAATTTTTAATAAAAAAAAAAAAGATGTAAAAAAAAAAAAGCATGAGGTGTAGAAAAAAATTATACGCACACATTATATAGTATACAATCAGTTCTCAAATTCCCAAATTTCTGTGTTAAAATTGTTTCCAGGAGGTTTTCTAGAGTAACTACCAGAATTTCTCCCCCCCCCCCCCCCCCCCCCCCCCCCCGTCTTCCAGCTGAGCTTCAGAAGCTTCTGGCTTACTTCACCACAGGAGGCAGAGCTGCGGTGACCCATGACAAAGCAGGGAGCAATAGTGCCACCCAGATGTTCAGGATCCTTCAGTCTGCAGAAGTTCAGTGCCATCTAGTCCAGAATGTGCACACTGAAAGTAGGATTTGTCCAGAGTCACCCACTGCAAACATAGCTGGACATTTCAGCACTTCAGATAACAGGACATAGCAGGGCAGATGAAGCCTGCCAAAGGCTCCTGTCCCCCAGTTGGGAGGTAACACTAACTCTAACTCTGTCCTACACTAAGATCTGTAATGTGGAATTTGGACTATGAGACTGCACATTTTATTGCATTTTACCGAGGGGGTTTTTGTGGTTTGACTGTGGAGGATCCTGCCCAATGTTTGCATTTTAGCTGACAACTCTGACTGGAACCTTTAGGCAGGCAGTAAAGTCCAGTTAGAGGAAGTGAGTCCTTTGGGAACAGATCTTATGGTTTGTAGCCCAGTCCAGATTCTAGATTCTCTCTCTCTCTTCCTACTAAGAGGTGAGCAAGCTGAGCCATGTCATAAGGTTGTACAGCTATCAATTATACCATCCTCTGATGCAGTTTTCCCTGAACAGAGTCCAAATAAACCACTCTTCTCTGAGGTTGCTTTAGTCAGGTATTTTATCACAGGAGAACACCAGGCAAAGTTGCAGTTTATTTATGTTTACAGTCGCTGATGATAGCCTTTCTTCAGGACTCATGGTAAACATGATAGCACTCACCAGGAATAAAAAAAGCTTATTCTAAAATTACTGTGTATTAGAGCTGATGCTTGACTTGTGATTATCGTTCAATTCAGTCCAGGATATGGGAGCCTTATACATTCTGCATAATGGAAAATATTATAAATGAGGAAATTTGAGCTCAGAGAACTTGATCATGTAAATATATCCAGACTACCTGGTGCTGCCAAAGTTCCAACAAACAGCGATGCCCTTTTCTTTTCATTCTAGACTTGACTTTTCCAGACCCCAAAGTGGTAATTATAATGCTGATATTTTGACAAGAAGTTACATGAGAAGACATTGTCTCATTTGGTGATCTCCACAAGTTTTAAGTGTTAGGCATTTCAGTCAAACGTATGCTAGAAAGAGGAATTGGATAACTAATAGTTATATTTTAATGAAAACTACCACATAAACAGATATGTTTTATAAAGCAAATATCTAGTTATCTATTATTTTGAGTATTTTATGTGAATTGCTGACTTTTACTTTACAATTACTCTAACTCTGACATGATTGGACAGATAACATTATTATTCACATGTATCCACACTTTATACTGAGTAAACTCAGACAGAGAACCATTAGCTTCCCAAAGTTACATCACTAACATGTTGGAAGATTCAAAGTCTACCATTCCTTTACATTATGTTCAGTGTTCAGTTGGGTTCAAAACAAATGGCTTTATGGCCTATAGCTTAATTTATATTTTAACTGCCTTAATTTGAATCATTTGGGTAAACATTTATTGATAACCAAATTGTATGATTATTAGATATCCATGCAAATAATTAAGTTCATTGATAAAAATTTGACAGAGCTTACCAGTTAATTGGCTTGAATAGAAGGTTAATGGTTTAAGGGGCATTTATTTGGTCAATGGCAGAATGAAGGCAGTAAATAGAGATTATTTTTTCAAAAGCTGATGAAAATTAAAAGAAATACTATAAAGTAGTATGCTATTTAAGTATAGGATCAGGGTTTTTTTTTTGTAAAATTGGAGATTTTAAGTAAAGCTTGTGTTACAGAGAAAAAGATGACAATTCAGTGGACATAGGAGATAGAAACAAATGGAACCATTATTTCTTGAAAAACCAAAAGCCAGATTTGACAACTATTTGCTTCATTGTGGGAGAATTTAACCTTTCAAGGGGAAAAGTATTCTAAAATAATAAAACATCATGAAGGAGGAATTATTAGCACACTGAGATGAATCTTCCAAGATAGAGGGATCTACTTATCTCAGACAGATGACTGATTTGCTGCAAAATTCTGATCAAGTTAATTTGATATTTATTAGCTCAGAGGCATGCAAAGTTAATTGACTCAACTGGAACTTATCTCTCTGTCTTTTTTACATATTTAATATAATGTTGATTTGGTTCTTAAATAACTAGGAAAGATAATCAGACAGCATGTTTATAATAACAAAAATGCAAATAAAAATGCTGTATAAACATTTCTCAAGACCCCATCATTTTCTGTGTAGCTTTAAACTACATTATGCTACATCCAGTTTAATGTCTGAAAGCCTAGACTTGAAAACGACTAATAACAGCAGAATTTCAGAGGGGAAAAATGTGCGTGCTATTTACAAAAGAGCTAGATAAGAAAACCACAAATGAACATTGCCCTGAATTCATTTTAAATACTCCAGGTGAACAGATACCAACCAACTCATGAAAATCTCGAAATGACCCCTTTGTAGCATCTGGTTGAGACTTGCTTCGTGATATCTCAATCAGCAACTTGCCTTTGTGAGCAGAGCAGCCTTCTTGCTTTTGCAGTCTGCAGCCAGGTAAACCCTCACAGTATTATGTATCAAGGTCAGAGCATTACCAAGCGTTACCAAGGAAAAGGAGATTATTTTTTGCTTTTTATGTACTTTATCTCAATTGCTAGTGGAATGTCTTGTGAACATTGTTTTTGCTGGCCCCATTGCTGGCCAGGACGATTTATCCCAAGTTCCTCTGATACAGCCTCTCTTCAGTCTAATTCTAGTCTAATCTGAAATGAGAATTCCAAAACTGCTTGTCTCATTTCACAGGACCTGATTTGCTTTCCTTTCTTGCTTTCTAAAATACATTTTTTTACTTTTAATAGCACAATGATTGTACATATTTGTACTTTCCAGTCCATATATACAATTCGTATTCATGTCATCTGGTTACCTGGAATAGATACCTTCTCTTGAACATTTCTCATTTCTTAGTACTGGAAACATTCAAAGTTCTCTCTAGTGTTTTAAAATAAATAATTAACTGTTCATACTAGTTATACTACTATGCTCTAGAATGTTTGAAGTTAGTTGTAATTTCTAATAATACCTCTTTCCAAAGCTCTTCTAATGGGCATGCTGCTTTTTAAAAAAAAATCATTAAACGTTTCCTTGTTAGCACACAAAATAATGTGCTTCTTCATGACGTTTCCTAACATCCATGAAATTGATCTTTGCACATCTTTGTTCCCCATCTTCACTCCTTATATTCCCTCTCTTGTACTACTGGTCTCCTTAGTCTCTTAAGTAGTGCCTCCTCTGCTTTCAGGTCATTGCACACATACACACACAATATATTATAGTTGTGTGTGTATATATATATATATGATATACACATATTTAAATCTATATTATTTATTTAAGAGGAAAGCATGCAATATTTATGTAAGAAACATGTTTCCAATTGATCGTTGATGGTAATTCTGAAACCTGGTGAGATAAAGTAGCAATACCATGGGAGAGAAAACAGTGCTAGATAGCCAATGGGCTTAGCAGGGGTACAGAAAGTAGGGGCAGCCTGATCATGACACAAGGTGTTTGCATCTCTTCTAGAGACTCATACTTTGTGGTGAAACATCTGCCAGTGTCCACTTTGATTCTGTGTCTTAATTATTACTGAGTTTCTATCTTCTCTGCTTTGGAAATGGTATTATCATGTCATGCCCTGTGTATTTTTCAATCTGAGTCACTTTCAGTGAACTGGTTCAGTCTTTAGAAGTGACAAACATCTATCATATGAGAGTCTGGAATTATTACCGGAGAAGAAAAGATGAGAAGCTGTTGTTTCCTGTCCATATGTGTAGACTGCGTTAGTTTGCATACTTCTTTGGTTTACTCATTGTTGTAACTGTTCAATTTGTCTTCTTAGGTTAGGTCTTTATGTGATAAGTCAGCTGTATTTTACATTGATTGGGCAGAGAGGAAAACAAAAACAGATTTCAGATGAACCACAATTTTGATGGGTAGCAGATATGAAATAATGTCTGAATTTGAGGCTATATTTTTATTATAAAATAAAATCAATCAGCTTTAAGAACATTTGATGAAAATTCTTGAAAGACCTGTGTATTATAGGACAGAGTAAATGGGTAAATACACTATCATTTATGGTCCACATCATGCAAGGAGCATTGTGTAAGCATGGACTAGGGAAAGTAAAGAGAAGTCATGGGTTGTGGAATTTGAACCAAAACAATGGCATGAGTTTATCATTTCAAGAAAATGTATACATGGTTTCTTTTGTCCTTTAAAGAAGCCAAGAAAAAAAGATACTGTGGTACTTAATCATGATAACTTTGATACCAACTGCACACAATTCACATTATCTGAGCTATTTAAGAGTTAAGAACTAATTAATCTGACCTAATTAAGAGTTAAATGTTTACACTACAGTGAGCATGATCTCAAGTTATATATGTGTTCAATTGTCCAACAATCCCTTTTTGTTGCTGTTTAATTATATACTTTAGCAGATTTGAACTATCAGAATTCCAACTGATGATCACACATTCTCCATTTAGTTGTGCTGTCTTTTTAAACTTCTTAACCCATGCCAATTTCCCACTCATTTTTTGCCTTTGATGAAATTGTCATTTTGTATCAGCTCAGGCATCTCTTATTGAATGTATCCAAATCTGTCTGATTGTATCTTCATGACCAGATTCAGATTAAATAGTTTTAGAAACACTTCTACACAGACACACTGTTGTATTTCTCCCATTATATCACACTGGGGAGAGCATTCATTCTGTTATATTGTGTAACTTGTTCAGATGATGTCTGCCAAGTTTTAAACTATGCTTTTTCCATTATCATTAATAAGTAATCCATGATATGATATTTCAATACAATACAAAAACCATATTCTATCACCCACTTTTACCCACAAGTTCATGAATTGGTGATAATCTTTGTTGGAATCACAGTGCAGATTGCAAAATAATCATGATTTTATTGTAAGCTTTTACATGCATTTTCTGATGTTCTTCCATAAATTAAAGGATCCTTTTTTCAGTGCCACAATAAGACTTTTGGATTTTTTAAAAGAAACAACAATTTTTTTAAAAAAAACTACAAACAATTATGGTCAACTTTGGAATCCCCATAACCCAGATTTGGCCATTCTTGCTTGTTGCTTCATCTTTTAAATCTGTGTTTATCATTCTCTGGGCATTTCCTTTGCTTTCTGACCCAAGATGTTCTAAGCTTGCATTACTTGTTATCTATATCTGATGTGGAGCCAGGTATTTTTCCAGGAAATACTGTTTCCATCCAGAGGGAATTAAAAACAAAAACAAGATTTTGGTGCTAGTATGTTCATTGATTCTGGGTAATATTGTTTTCATGCATGTTCAGAGCATAGATCTAAGAATAGATATGTACTTGAATGATGAGAACACATGCTAACGCTGTATCATGTCTATACCTAATGGCTCATCTTTATTTTCCTTATTCCACATTTATACCTTGCTTCTCCCACATTTGAACTCCAAATACCAACAACATGTACTCATCTGCCTCTAACCTATAGTATACCAAACAGTGTTAGTATCAACAAATCTACTAAATAATTATCACACTAATTACATTGTCTTTTTATTCAATGAATAAAATACCAAATACCTTAGGAAAGCAACTTAAATAAGAGGTTTTTAAAAATTTTTTTAACATTTTTTATTATTATTTCTGCTCATACAAACTTAATAGGTAGACCAGTTCCCTCCCCCCCTCCTCCCCCTGAACCCCCTGCTCCTCTTCCCTCACTCCCCGTCTCCTCTTGGTCCTCCTCTCCGATGACATACAAGGACCCAGTGGCATTTCCCTGAACCCTTTCTTGTGTTCCCCTTAAGCTTAGGAACACTACTGTGGTTGTCAATCCCTTGCCTCCAAAGATCTTGGTGCCTTTAGCTGATGCTAGACTTTGTGAGGTCAATAGTGTGTTGGACATTGCGCAGGGCATGCAAAGTCCTATTATGATTGCTTCAGCCCTAACTAGTGTGGAGAATCTTCAGATCATTGCTCCTCCCATCCTCTTGCTCTTACAATCTTACCGCTCCCTCTTCGGCAAATGTCCCTGAGCTTCAGGATGGGGGGAGATTAGGCTGGCTTAGTTCTATGTGGTTGATATAGAGTCTCTGAAGTTCTGGATTGTGGTTTGTTGATTTTCTTTTGCGGTTTTGCTGCTCCTGCAATGCCCTTCACTCCATCCTGATGGGCACTGTATGTCACCCCCTGGTCAGAGACAAAAAGCTGTTAATCTGGAGTCTTGTTATAATAGCACATTCAAGGGTAGATGTAATAAAAGCAGGAAACCTCAGTGAGGAAGGGGTCAGTCACCCATTTGCAAAATGATCACCTTTCATCTGCCAGACTATATGCCCTCCCCTTCTGGTGAGATCATACTCCCTCAGTTGTACATGATTAGGAACGAACATCTGTGAACTTAACCAGGTGTCACATTACTTACTTGCATTCCTTGGAGGCCGATTTTCTCTGCTGTAACATGGTCCCCTCTCTCCTTGTGTCTGGTGTGACCCTCCAACCCCATCCCTCCTGTTCACAATTCTTGCAATTACTGTATTACATAGGTTTACCTTTGAGTGTCTCAATGTGGGCTGGCTGAGTTTGGTACTAGAAGCCACCTATTAGGGAGTACATATGGAGCTTAACTTTCTGGGTTTGGGATACTTCACTTAATATAATTGTTTCTAATGACATCCATTTCCCAGAAAATTCCAGTAATTCATCATTTTTGATGGCTGAGTAGTACTCCATTGTATAGATGTACCACCTTTTCCTTATCCACTCGTCAACTGTTGGACATTTAAGTTGATTCCATGACTTTGCTATTGTAAACAGTGCTACTATGAACATTGTCGTGCTTGTGCTATTGAGGCGAACCTCTGCTGCATGGGGGGTTATTCCCAAAAGTGGAATAGCAGGGTCATATGGCATTTCAATCTTTAATTTCCTTAAGAATCTCCAGACGGCTCGCCAGAGTGGCTGTATGAGCCTGCATTCCCACCAGCAATGTAGGAGAGTTCCCCTCTCTCCACATCCTCTCCAGCATTTGTTGTTGTTTGTATTGTGGATTTTTGCCATCCTGACCGGGGTGAGATGATATCTCAGGGAGGTTTTGATTTGCATTTCCCTGATGGCTAAAGAAGTGGAGCATTTTTTCAGATATTTGTTAGACATTTTAATTTCATCCCTGATAAAGTTTCTTTTAAGTTCCAGGGCTCATTTTTTAATTGGGCCATTGGTTTCCTTGGTGTTTAATTCTCTAAGTTCTTTGTGCACTCTGGACAGTAGAGCTCTATCAGATATGTAGTTAGTGAAGATTTTCTCC
Organism: Typhlomys cinereus; assembly: GCA_023101885.1. Lineage (NCBI taxonomy): Eukaryota > Metazoa > Chordata > Mammalia > Rodentia > Platacanthomyidae > Typhlomys > Typhlomys cinereus. The sequence goes on from JALPQD010000078.1 coordinate 5,023,674, forward strand.
CATTCTGTGGGTTGCCTTTGAGCTCATGTTACAATCTCTTTATCTGAACAGAAGCTCTTTAATTTCACAAGATCCCAACTGTTGAGAGTTGGTAGCAGTGACTGTGCCATTGGATGTCTGTTTAGGAAATGTTGGCCTTGCCCAATCAGCTCAAGGGAGTTCCCTATCCTTTCAACTATGGTTTTTATAGTCTCTGGTCTTATATCAAGGTCCTTGATCCATTTGGAATTAAGTCTTGTACATGGTGAGAAGTACGGATCCAGCTTTAATCTTCTGCATGTGGATCCACATGCAGATCCAGTTTTGCCAGCACCATTTGTTGAAGATGCTGTTCTTTTTCCATTGGATTCTTTGGGCCCCTTTGTCAAAGACCAAATGGCTGTATTTTTTGTGGGCTTATATCTGGGTCTTCAACCCTTATCCATTGATCTGTGTGTCTATTTTGGAGCCAGTACCAGGCTCTTTTTATAACTATGGATTTGTAGTATAGACTAAGGTTTGGTAAGGTAATACCTCCAGCAGTGTTTTTGTTACTCAGGATTATCTTTGCTATCCTGGGTCTTTTGTGCCTCCATATGAATTTTGAGATTATTTGGTCAACTTCTTTAAAGAATTGCTTTGGGATTTTAATTGGTATAGCATTGAATTTGTATTTTGCCTTTGGTAGGATGGTCATTTTTACAATGTTGATTCTGCCGATCCAGGAACAAGGGAGGTCTTTCCACCTTCTGGTGTCTTCTGCAATTTCTTTCTTCAGGGTTTTAAACTTTTCATTGTAAAGGTCTTTTACCTCCTTAGTTAGGTTGATACCAAGGTATTTCATTTTTTTAGGGGCTATAGTAAGTGGGATTGTTTCGCTCAAGGCTTTTTCACTTGTTTCATTCTGGGCATATAGGAAGGCCTCTGATTTTTGCACATTTATTTTGTATCCTGCCACCCTGCTGAACTTCTCAATTAGTTCCAGGAGCTTCCTGGTGGAGTTTTTGGGATCATTCAGTATAAGATCATGTCATCTGCAAATAGGGATAGCTTGACTTCTTCCTTGCTGATTTGAATCCCTTTTATGTCCCTTTCTTGTCTTATGGCTTCAGCTAAGACTTCAAGTACAATATTGAATAGAAGTGGTGAGAGTGGACAGCCTTGTCTAGTTCTTGATCAAAGTGGGAATGTTTCCAATTGTTCCCCATTGAGCATAATCCTTGTTGTGGGCTTGTTGTATACAGCTTTTATTATATTGATAAAGGTTCCTTCCATTCCTACTGTCTCTAGCATTTTGATCATAAAAGGCTGTTGGATCTTGTCAAAGGCTTTTTCTGCATCTATCGAAAGTATCATGTGGTCTTGGTCTTCGGACTGGTTTACATGATGAATTACATTTATTGATTTTCGTATGTTAAACCAACCTTGTGTGCCGGGGATGAAGCCTACTTTGTCCCCGTGAATGATCTTTTTGATATTTTTTTGAATCCGATTTGCTAAGACTTTGTTGAGAATCTTTGTGTCTGTGTTCATCAGGGAGATCGGCCTATAGTTTTCTTTTTTAAGTGAATCTTTATTAGGTTTTGGGATTAAGACGATATTAGCTTCATAGAAGGAATTTGGTAGTTTTCCTTCCTTTGCTATTTGATGGAACAGTTTAAGGAGTATTGGTGTTATTGACTCCTTAAATGTCTGGTAGAATTCTGTGCTGAATCCATCTGGTCCAGGACATTTTTTGGTGGGAAGATTTGAGATTACTTCTTCATTTTCCTTATATGTTATAGGACTATTTAAGTAATTCACAACTTCCTGATTCAATTTAGGTAGGTTGTGTTTATTTAGAAATTCATCCATCTCTTTTGTGTTGTCAAACTTCACAGAGTATAAGTTTTTGAAATATGATGTTATAATTCTCTGGATTTCTTGGGTATCAGTAGTGATAACTCTATGTTCATTTCTGATTTTGTTAATTTGGGTTTTCTCTCTCTTGCTTTTGGTTAATTTAGCTAGGGGTGTATCAATCTTATTGATTTTTTCAAAGAACCAGCTTTTTGACTGGTTGATTTTTTTCTATCATTTTCTTAGTCTCGATTTCAGATATTTCTCCCCTTATTTTGCTAATCTCCTCTCTTCTACTACTTTTGGGATCAGATTGCTCAAGTTTCTCTAAAGCCTTAAGCTGCATCATTAAGTTATTTATTTCTGATGTTTCCATTTTTTTGATGTAGGCATTAAGAGCTATGAACTTACCTCTTAGAACAGTTTTCATTGTGTCCCAGAGATTTTGGTAAGTTGTATTTTCATTATCGTTCACTTTCAGGAAATCTTGAATTTCCTTTTTAATTTCTTCCTGAATTCAGCTCTCATTCAGCATCATATTGTTAAGTTTCCAGGAGTTAGTGTATATTCTCTTGTTTGTTGTGTTGTGGATGTTCAGCTTTAGTCCGTGGTGGTCTGATAGGGCACAGGTTAGAATTTCAGCTTTTTTGTATATGTGTAGATTCATTTTGTGGCCCAATATGTGATTTATTTTGGAAAAAGTTCCGTTAGCTGCTGAGAAAAATGTGTATTCTTTCGTGCGTGGGTGAAAAGTTCGATAGAGATCTGTAAGGTCCATTTCTTTAAGGGTTTGATTAAGTTCCAAAGTGTCTCTGTTAAGCTTTTGACCTGTTGATCTATCCCATGTTGAGAGGGCGGTGTTGAAGTCCCCAAGAATTATCGTTTGGGGGTTGATTTCTTGCTTTAGGCGCTGTAGGGTTTTCTTAATGAATGTGGAGGGGCCTGTATTGGGTGCATAAATGTTCAGTATTGTGAAGTCTTCCTGGTGAATTGTACCTGTGACTAAAATGTAGTATCCATCTGTGTCTCTTATGATTTTCTTTGGTTTGAAGTCCACTCTGTCTGAAAGCATAATGGCTACCCCTGCCTGTTTCCTGGTTCTATTAGCTTGCAAGATTTTGGACCAGCCTTTCATTCTTGGGATGTGCCTATCTTTTGTGGTGAGATGAGTTTCCTGAAGGCAGCAGATTTTTGGATTGTGGTTTTTAATCCAAGTTTGTAATCTGTGTCTCTTAAACGGCGAGTTAATACCATTGACATTTAATGTTATAATGGAGAAATTATTTTTAATTCTGGACATTTTTTATGTTTAGTAGACTTTGTAAGCATGTTGTTTGATATTTATGTTTTGGTGGTATTATACTTCTCTTCTGTCTTCCTGGATACACTTGTTCTTTTCTTCATGCTTGAGTATCATTTCTAGGATTTTTTGAAGGCTTGGTTTGGTAGACATGTATCCCTTCAAGTTGTCTTTGTGCTGGAAAACTTTTCTTTCTCCCCAATCATGACAGATAGTTTTGCTGGGTATATCAGTCTGGGTTGGCATTTTTGCTCATTTAATACTTGAAGTATGTCTCTCCAAGCTCTTCTTGCTTTTACTGTTTCCATTGAGTAGTCATTTGTTATTCTAATAGGTTTACCTTTAAAAGTGACTTGCTTTTTTTCTCTTGAAGCTCTCAGCACCTTTTCTTTGTCTTGAATGTGGAGTGTTTTGACTATTATTTTCCGTGGCAATTTTCTATTTTGGTTGTATCTGTTTGGGGTGCAAAATGCCTCTTGTATTTGGATAGGCCTCTCATTCTTTAGTTGTGGGAAGTTTTCATTTATGATGAATTGAAATATTTCCTCAGGTGTGGTATTTTGGGATTCTTGTTCTGGTATTCCATGAATGCTCATTTTAGGCTTTTTCAGGGTGTCCCATATTTCTTGAATGCTCCTCTCCAGTATCTTTTTGGCTTTAACAATCTCTTCCATTGAGCTGGTTAATTCTCCCACTTTGTCTTCAAGATCTGAGATTCTATTTTGTGCCTCATTTGTTCTGCTGATAAGACTCTCTGTTGAGTTTTGGGTTGAAGATAACTTGTCTTTTAGTTCAATTTTAAACTCTGCCTGAGACTGTTTTAATTGCTCTATACCTATTTCTGTTTCTTGAACTGTTTTTCTCAACTCCTCCAAGTGCCTGTTGTGTTCCTGTTCGAAGTGGTTGATACGGTTGTTTAACTCTTCTCGGATTTCCTCTTTCATAGTATTAATCATGGTAATGATCATACTCTGAAAGTCGTTATGTTGGGTTTGGCTTTCATGGCTATTTTCTATGGATTTGTTCTGGTCAGAATCCCTCATTATGGGATTGATTCTTTCCGCAGGAGATTGGTCTTCTTGGGTTTTGTTTCTTGTGGATCTGTTTTGTACATTGTTGTTTTGTTTTTTAGGACCTTTCAGTTTCTGTGTGTTTTTCACTGAATCCACCTAGTTGGTATTGTTACACTTGCCAGTTATTACTAGTGCTTGCCTTGGATTGGGTATGTTTGTGTACTGTTATCGTTATATCCTAGATGAGGCTACTAGGCTGTTAGTACCTCAGTTAAGTCAGGTTATGTTACCAGGGGGTGAATATTAGTTTGGTAGTACACTTTTACGATTTAGTATCTTGGTGAAATGTGGGGGTGAGTGGTGTACTCCCTGGAGTTGTATGTTGGGTGGCTGTATGAGAAAGTTGATCTACAGCATTGATACTTTAAAGGATCAGTAAGGTGAAAAGAAAAAGTTTACTTATCTTTGGGTTGGATGAGAAGAATCTCGCCCACATAATATACTGATTGTAGTGGAGTCCAGATGTATGGCCTGCGTTCCCTTTGTTCCTTAGAATTTTGCTTGAGTTTCCTTTGGGCTCTATTGAATTCTGAGTAGCAGTGTGTCTTCCGTGGACCACGTGTGTAGGTCCCCGGTGGGCCAGAGAGGCAGAGGGTCTGATGTTGATGGCAGAATTCTTCACCTTGGGCAGCTGGCGGGGGCAGGGCGGGGCGGCGCGGCACTGAGGGGGCTGGGGTTGTCCGGGCCGAGGCGCAGGCCAAGCCAGAGTCGGCCTGGGTGTTCGCCGCAGGGACGCGTGGGGCTCCTTAAATAAGAGGTTTTTATTTTGGCTCACATTTTGAAAAGGGGATCATGTCTACTCATCATGGTGGGATGATAGGGCAGTAGAAACACAAGAAAGCTGGTTGCATTGCATCAAATTTATGAATGCTTCTTTCTTCTGTTTTTCTCTTTTTTTAAATTATTTATTCAATTGTGCATGTGTGCGCGTGTGTATGTATGTGTGTGTAGAACCACGGACAAATTCGGGAACCACCATGTACCGCCTCCACCTCCTCCTTGTTTACTCTGCCCCAGGGATTCACAGGCTCCGCCCTACCAGGACCAGAAATGCAGGCCGCCCCCACTTCTGCCCGGCATCTGTACGTGGGGTCTAGGATCTGAACTCAGGACCTTCTGCCTGCAAGGCAGAGGCTTAACCCCTGAGCCACCTCTCCAGCCCCTGTTTTTCTCTTTTTATGGACCCAATCCGTGGACCCACTTTTAGGGTGGGTCATACCCTTCTTTTAATCTCTCTGGTGTGTCTCCCAGGAGATTCCAAATCCAGTCAAATTGAAAATGATGATTAGACATCATAACTCTAACCCTTGCCAATTCAACTACAAAGTACTTATCTTTGAATTATGGCATTCTTTACCAGGCTTTTCAAGGCTTGCAACCACCCCATACTACAAAATGCATCCAATCCAACTTCAAAAATCTCTAAAGTCTTAATGTTTGCATCATCGTTCAAAAGTCTATGTGCAGATTCTCTTTTCAGACTCAAGACATTTCTAAACTGTGACCTCGTATAAACAAAAGAACAGAAACAATTAATATTCTTCCAAAATAAAATGGTACAGAATAAATATTCTCATCCCAAAAAGGATGACTGAAGGCATAGCAAGAAAAGATCAGATGACGCCAAGACAGAAAGCCAACAGAGCAAACGTCAAATCAAAGTGCCATGTTTAGCATTTAGGCTTGTGGTGGGATCATCCCAGCTCTAATGGGTGTGTACTGCCCTCCACTGCAGTTGTGCTACCTGTAGAATGCTTAGCCTCTCATCCTCTGGCTCCTGCATCTTTTCTCAGTAAGTGTTGTGTGGTCCTGGCAGCTTCATTATCCTATGGTATTGGCTGAAAATTGCACTTCATGCAATGACTTCTCAGGACTCCTTGCAGGGAATCTGATCCTGCCACCTAATCCCAGTGTGAAGAGTTTCTGGTGACCTAATAACTCTTGCATTTTATATGCATATTCAAAATGAGCACCATTTGAACAACACTGCCAAGTTCTGCTGCAACCCCAATCTAGTCTATAGTCTGACTTTCTTTCTACCCACAGATACAGTAGTCTCTATTTCCTTGTGGTTGAATCGGGAATGCACTTTATGTGGCCGTTTCTGATCAAAGCAGTTCAGATATGCCCTTCAATGGTATTTGCTCTCTCACTTGCATTTTAATTTTTTAAAAACTTTACTTATTTTGCGTGCTTGTGCACACGTGGTGTGTGTGTGTGTGTGTGTGTGTGTGTGGTGTCAGAGGCACTGTGTGTGTTTGTGGAGTACCACGGGTAACTTCAGAAATCATCCTGCTTTTTGCGTCACTCTGGATTTGCTCAGGCTCCGCCCACCAGAGGCGGAAGTGCGCGCCACTGCCACTTTTATCTGGTGTTTTTATGTGAGACCTGGGATCCCAACTCCCAACCTGCTTGTGCAGAATCTTAACGCATGAGCCATTTCTTCAACCCTCGTTTGCATTTTTATAAGCTTCAGGTTTAGGTGGGTAGGCCTTTCCTTTTGGGTACCTTGTCTACAGTCAGTAGTGAAGAATTCAATGTTTCACTGTAATAATAAATTACAGCTTCTTTCTCAGCATCCTCCTTGTGTGTATTTTAAAATTCAATTATACTCCTTTCTGTGGTAATCTGCTCTTTTTTTTTTAAGAATATATTTCTGTCGTCTCACTATAGAGCTAAGAATGTGACTATTATTCATGCCACAGCCTGGATGTTACGCTATCTTGAAATCTTCTCTGTCTTACAATTTAGCCATTACTTTTGAACTATCCACCCTCTCTCAATTTTTTTTAGCACACTGGTAGAATTCAGCCAGATTTTGTTTGTCAGAATGCAGCTTTAATATTGTCTTGTCCAGTTCCCAATAGAATCCTTATTCCCTCTGAAATCTCATGAGCTGGACCTCCATAATTTGCATTTCTATCTATATTATGATCTTCCAAACTCCCATTAGAATGTCCCATTAAGTTCTACTTTCAACATTCTAGAGCTTCTCTAACCTGAAACTCTAAACTCTTCTACAATTCTCCCATAAATCAATTCCAAAGACTAAGAGCCATGAAGTCAGATTTCCATGACAACAGCCCCACTCCCCAGTCCTAATTTTCAGTATTAGTTATTTTTCTGGTTGCTATAATAAGATTCCTGAAGAGAGTTACTTAAGGAGGAAGGATTTATGTTGATTCATGATTTGAGAACACATACATTCCATTGCTTCTAGAAGGCATTGCAGCAGAGGCATGAAGTGGCTGGTTTTATTGTGTCGACAGTAGGGAAGCAGAGATGAATATTGATGACATTGATGCTTAACTCATTTCCTCTTCGAGCTACAACATTTTTATTCAGTCATGGGATGGTGCCACTCTCAATGAGACAGTCCTTCCTCTTCAGTTAAACTTCTCTAGAAATACCCATTGGATATATTTTTCTAGGTGATTCCAAATGCAATCCAGTTAATAATGAAGATTAATCAGCATATTAAATCAGTATATTATGCTTTCTGGAGTTATTGCAATATTTCTTTTTCTTTTCTTTTTTACCATTTTCCCTTTTGTCACTGAGAATTGAACCCACAATCTTGCACACACTAAGCAATCATTCTATCACTGATCTAAATGACACAATCAATCAACCAACCAACCAATCAATCAATCAATTCTTATTTTACTTTTTTTGAATAGTATGTGATGCATGTACACACATGTGTGTGTGTCCCATGGAACATTTGTGTTAAATCACAAGATATTCTCAGGTGTTGGTCCTTGCATACCTTCCACCTTGCTTAAGGCAAGGTTGGTTGGTTGTTTCTGAGCTGTATCTCTCTGTTGAAACCCTGGAATTTTATTTCACTTTTAATTTTTAAATGTGTGTCATGTCATATGGGTAGAGTGAAAGGACAACTTCCCAAAATCACTTTTCTCTTTCCACCATGAGTGTTTTTAGGGATTGGACTGAGTCCCATAGTTTGTTAGCAGGTGTCTTACCTGCTGAATGACTTTGCCAGCCCAGCAATGGGATTTTAGACATGTGCTACTATGCTCAATTTCACCTGGCTTCTGAGGATTTGGACTTAGGTCCTAATGCTTGCCAGAGCTTTAGCTACTGAGCCATTTCTCTAATATCTTCTCTCTTATTTGTTTTTATTTTGAAACGTGGTCTGATTAATTAGCTTAAGCTGGCCTGGAGCTTGTGCTCTTTCTGTTTCAGCTTCCTGAGCAGTTGGGATTCCAGGCACGTGTCAATAAGCCCAGCTCTAATTCTTCATGTCGATTATGTTTTCAGCTTAGCATGTAATTGGGTTTATTTATGTGTTTGAGACAAATTGAGTTTTCTTTATTTTTGTTCATACAAGTTTGTCTTTGAATGCTTGAAATATTTATGTGACTAAACCCAACCGAAATTTGTTTTTAAAAGACAGTAAGTAGTTAAGGATCTTTTATACTCCTTTCAATTCCTTTTACCTCAAATTCCCTCCATCCTCCTTTTGATTTCATACAAGGAGACTTGCATGTTTATTTATGACATCTTTTCTTTTTTTTTTGTAAAATGAATGATGAGGTACCTATGTATGTACAAATATTAGTAAGTATCAATATATTTTTTGTGCCTTTCCTTTTTTTACCTTGGTATTCATTCTCAGAGATTGTCATATTTTTGCATTACCTAATAGGTATACTGTATATCATTATAACCTTTTTGCACAACTTTAACATAATTTGTACAACCAGTGTCCTATGGGTAAACAAAGGTGGTTTCCACTACCTTACTATAACAAATAATGACACAATAAATAGCTTTAACCTGTAATTCTTTTGTATTTATAGGAGTATAAACCTTGGAGCAAATTCTTAGAAGTGAGATTTCTGAATCAAATGAAATTTTGACTCACATTGTCCATGTATTCTTCATAGAAGTTGCATGATACTTTGCATTTTTACCAGCAAAGTATGAGAGATTTTCTCCAATAGAATGTGTGTGGATTTTAGGTTTAGACTTCTTTTAAAAATTTCCAAGTGATTCTATTTGATATACAGTCAGATTGAAAGCCGCTGGTCTACAATGTCAGTACTTTCAAGGGAATGAAGTGCAAAAATAGTTTTGATGACAGTTATCTATGGTAACAAAATACATTAACAAAATACATTAAAACAGAGAGCTGGTGGGCTGCGTGGAAAGCACTTGCTATATGGTGTGAGGACTAGGCTGTGGATCTCCAGAATTCATGTAAATGTTGGGCAGGTGTGACTGCTACAATCTGCAATTCCAGTGCTCAGGAGGCCAAGACAGAGGATCACTATTATCATAGTTAGGTACAGATGTCAATTGATGGTTGAGGGTTTCGGCTCTGGGCACATTTGTAGAATTAGTAGTTGAGTTAATTTAACCTGAAGGAGATTGTCTAGTTGATAGGGAGTGCTTAAACCATGGTGGGTAGAACTAGGCCCTAGACAGATGAATAAAATACAGAGAGCTAGTTGAGGAAATTGGCATCCTTCTGTATAATTGGCCAGACATGCTGGGCTGGCAAGTAAGGATTGTCCCTCTCTCAGCAGTTATGTGGTGTGGTATGGTCAGTTCCCTTGGCCCTGGTGTTGGTGTGAACTCTCCCATTAAGCTGGACTAAGAACTATAACCAGACATGTATTCTGAGAGAACCAACCCCTTGTTTGCTTGATGGTGATTCCATCAGCAACCATGTAGGCTAAACTGCAACAACTGGAGTGAGTTGGCTATCTAGAGGCCCCAACAGGTGAGTTGTGGGTTGTAATGAGACCTTGCCTCGGTAAATAAAGTAGACAGTAGGGCTGGAGAGGTGGCTCAGGGGTTAAGCCTCTGCCTTGCAGGCAGAAGGTCCTGAGTTCGGATCCTATACCTGCGTTTCTGGTCCTGGTAGGGTGGAGCCTGTGAATCCCAGGGCAGAGTAAACAAGGAGGTGGAGGCGGTCCATGGTGGTTCACAAATTCGTCCGTGGTTCTACACACACACACACACACACACACACACACACACACTCACACATGCACAATTGAATAAATAAAAAAATAAAATAAAGTAGACAGTGACTGAAGAATATAATTAGCATCATCTTTGAACTTCATATACATGTACATATATGTACACACATCTATGTGTTCCTAACACATGCAAGCATACATACACACATGAATACTCACCACATACACATCAAAAAATGAAAAAACCCAGTTGCTATTTAGAATGTGGCTCATTTGGTAAAGTATCACTTAGCATGCATAAAACCAGGAGTTGATTCTTGGCATAATACATAAATAAGGGGATCAAAAAGGACTTGTACCAGTGCTATTCAAAATTTTTCAGGAGTGACATTATTTAAAAGTAAGGATTGATATTGGGTGTTAACTAAAGTGAAAAATACATTGCACGCTTATCATAAGAAAGGATATGACTATTTGACATCATTTTCCTTACCTTTCTTATCTGACAAACTGAAATCCGGTTGGTATCTGTTTGACACCAGCTGGGCAGCACTTTGACAGTGTTTGGCAGCCTAGGTGACTCATTCATATTAATATACATCCAAACATTAGTATCAAAATGTGCTGATAAAGCCCATGTACCCTGTTTTATAGATCTTTAGATGTTTTTTGACATTTCTGAATAGATTTGCATTTTATAACTGGCAGCACATCTTCTTGAGCATGTGCCATCTTTTAATCTTTTAAATATATATTGATATGATAACAGACTATCTTGCCATTAACTGAGTCTTGGATTTGATGACATAGAATATGCTATTTTCTATATTAACTTTGGTTGGCTGCATAACCAAATAGCATAAGTCAAGAGAATCAAGCTATGCATGCATTCTCCAGTGAAACCTGGAACACATATATAGGAGAGAATAACATGACAGGAGTCAGTAGTCAATGTCTCTGCTGTGAACATTTGGTGCATGATGACCACAAACAGTTCTGGTCCTTACATCGTTTGTCTCAGATGTCTTCTCAGGCCAGGTTGTTCCAATTAATTATGGGGCCTTGAGTTGCCTCTCTTGGCTTCAGTAACCAAGTAATTATAGAAAATAAGGTTGATGAACTTTGGCTCTAAGAATGTTCTTTGTTATTACTGCAGTTGTAGTACTTTCCCTCGGCCACATCATGTGTTCTTTACCCACTTTCTGTACCACCTGCTGCTATGGCAACTTCAGGGTTCCCAGATCATGGAAGGGACCCATATTGATTTGTGAGATCACTAGGCTTCCTGGCCTTCTTTTCTTTATCTATGTGATCTGCCAGGGCTAACATCTACGGCATCTTCTTCTCACCAGTGATCATGGGCTACTCTGACCTCTCTGTAGACTTGTCCTGTTGTAGACTGCCATTCCTTGCATCCACTCCGTAAGGACATTTCCCTGACCAAGATACAAACAATCTTTACTTACTCCATGGTTACAGAAAGGAAGAGATTTTCTAAAAGATTTAAACTAGAAAGAGGAGAAAACTAAAAAGAAAAACCAGATATATGCATGGTATGAAAATCATGCAGACAGAGTCCATTAAAAAGAATATTTCAGGGGCTGGAGAGGTTACTCAGGGGTTAAGCCTCTGCCTTGCAGGCGGAAGGTCCTGAGTTTGGATCCTAGACCCCACATATAGACACCAGCGGAAATGGGGGCGGCCTGCATTTCTGGTCCTGGTAGGGCGGAGCCTGTGGATCCTGGGGCAAAGTAAACAAAGAGGAGGTGGAGGCATCCATGGTGGTTCCTGAATTCTCCCGTGGTTCTACACACACACACACACACACACACACACACACACACACACACACACACATACACACATACACACATGCACACACACAATTGAATAAAAAAAAAAAAGAATGTTTCATGAAGCAGACCTTAAAACTGCCTGATTTTAATTTGCCAATTATGCCTTAATAAAATGGGGGTGAGGAAAATAAAGATACATTCATGCAGAGTTTCTAATGAGCTTTAATCACTACAACTGTGAGGACAGCCATATTTTAACACTTTTGCAATCTGCTTCCTTGTAAAATCTAGACAAATTTTCGAATTGATAAACTTCATGTATTTTAACAACTTTTATGCCAAAACATATAGTATTATTATTATACTTTTAACCCAGCAAGCAAGGTATGAAGTGCAGAAAGAAAAACAAATAAAAACTAACCGTTAACTAAAAAGAATATTTTGGCAATATGTCTATATGATGGAGCAATTTGGGCAGATGGAAACACAATTATTTTAGTGGGCAGTAAGAGCTACTGGCATTGCAATTATGTTAACAAATGTATCAGAAAACAAAAGGAAACAAATCTTGATTATAATAGCATTGAGAAGGTACAGACACTTTGACTTCTAGATGAACACTACAGTGGACTATATCATAGGGTATTGGGGAATGACTCAAAATAAAATCTGATTTGAGTAAAAAATGTTTTCTTAGGCTGGATGTGTGGGGGTCGTGTGGGTATTCTTTATCTCCTATTTTTTATATAATAGAAGCTTAAAAATCCTGTTATCCAGAATTGAAATGAGAACTAAAACTCTCTTCACAATCCGCAGAAAACCTAATTTTACCACCTTAAAAATAAAGGAATGTGATGTCCTTGTGACTTAAAATACTAAGTCAGAGCAATTTAAGACATAATTTGACTCAATGTTCATAAAACGACTTGTGGAAACCTTTTCCCTTTCTCCTCAAGCTTACTTTTGCTGGTTTGGATTAAGGCAAATGCTAGAATCTTCCAGGACAACTTCCTTCCTCATTCTGTTCCAGGAGGGAAAATAGAAACCCTTGAAGGGTCAGATTAAAGTCCTGAGCCCCACTTCTATCACGCCAACAACACCTGACACCTGCCTGTCCTTGAATCTCTGGCTATCTTAGGAGTAGTCAGCTGCGGCTTGGAGAGGGCTGGGCTCTGTACCTGACGCTGAACCAACACCTCTGCCAAAGGCAATCACCTGGCCAAGGTCCACTAGAAGCACAGTCCTGTGTACTTGGAGCTGCAATTGACCCAGCAGGGGATTGCATTTCTTCCACTTAATTCATATAGATGTGCCAGTTCATTAGCAATTGCCATGACCCTCAATGTGAGGGACAGATCCATCTTTTAGTTTCTATTTTATCTTTCATAGCCAGGATCCACTCTGGTGTTTTCTTCTGATGTTTATCAACCAACTCCTTTAGCTGCAGATTCTAGTTGGTGGGACTTAAGGACAAGCACAATCTTGTTGTGTCTGGTTACTTTAGATTGGCAACATCCCACATCAGAGAATCAAGTTCTTGCTCATAGCTCTCTTTACCTGCATTTTCTGTCTTTGCCACCTTTCTCTAAGATTTGGTAACTGTTTCCTTCTTCTGTATCTCTTAGGGAAGCATGAATCCTTCTCTCCACCTGTGAGTACAGCCTCAAGGCCTTATAAATTCTTCATTGTTACTTCACCACATGTAGTAAATACTTGCTCTGTTATTCTTTCCCTGAAGAATCCCAGTTTTAGTGTAGTGTCTGCTCCTTCCCAGGTCCCTGACTAGCGCACCGAGGAAGGTCTGCAGCTGCTTTGCCCGGGAAAAGCACAATGTCAAACCTTTGCAATGAAGCCGCAGGCTGTCGTGCCCCGTCAGCAAGATCGGTTCCCTGGAAGACCGAGTCTGTCGGTCCAGGTACATGCATCATAGGAAAAAGCTTAGTTTGTAAGAACCTCTTCTTAAAATAAAAATTGCAAAAACAAAAAAGTAAAAAACAGAAAAATAAGAGAAAAAAAGAAAACCTGAGAAAAGTACAGTTCTCCCATCAGAATATTTTGCTCTAAATTGGAAGATTATATCCGTCTCTTAAGCTGTGTATCTTAGGATTCTGAAATGTTTCTGACCATTTTTGGTGAGATGCCATAAACAATATTTTGTGTTTATGAGGCCAAAATAATTTATGAGACAAAGAAAGAGAAGGAAATGAAAGTGATTAGTGGTCCAATCTTAGGAAAACTATCCAACCATTTGCCTTTATCATGAAAGTTTGTCAAGTCTGGATACACCTACGTGAGAGAAGCTGTAGCTGAGGAAACAGACACAGCATTGGCGAGAGAGCATGCAATGTGAGTTGTTTTGATGTCTGCTGTTCTGAGACGCACAGCTTTATAAGCCAAGTGCTAACCTTGTGCTAACTTCAGTATGATGACTAGCAAGGAACCATAAATTAAAGATAAGCAACGGCACAGGCTTTCCAAGGCCTTGACTTGTGAGTAAGTCTGGAACTCCAATCGAATCTGTGTTTGGTTAAGCACTTTGGCACATTTTTCTGCATGGACACATGTTAAACTATAATTGCCAGTCACTCTTTTTCAATTCCAGATAAATGTCCCTAAAAGAGGGAAGGTTCCCTCTTCTCTTTAAAAGGGGAAGGAAACAAGAGTATACCAAAAGAACAAATAAATGGAAGCAAAGAGAAGCGAACGAAGCACACCCAACCATAGTCAGTCACATATAGTACATTTTATAATTTAATCACAACATACAATGATTATGCTAGTATTTGAGGAGGACTTACATTCTCAATAGGTAATTAGTATTGTTAGCTAATTGCTTCTCTGGTCCTTTCAGTCTATTTTGAGTTCACTTCTCTCTTTTGAGATAAACATTCTATGAATTTTGAGTTCAAGCCTCCTTTCACTTTCTCCTTCTTAGGATGGTGTCTGTTCAGCTAGTCCTTTCGGAATTTGAGGGAGACCCCTGATGATGGAGTTGATTCTCAAAAAGGGTGCACTATGTCTAGCTCAGGTATGCTGTGTAAGGTCATGTTTCTGAGCAGATGATTGAAATCTGCTGATGAAGGGAATTCTTGATTTATCTGGTAACCTAAGTCCTTTCCAGTCTGCACTCGCTTGACCAGGATGCTATTTGAGAATTTTCTTTTATGGTGGTATTGTAAATTAAAATTTTCTTGTATTTTAAATGAGAAGTCACAGATTTTTAAAAACCCTATCTATGCTCCATGATAAATGTTGGTTCCTACACTGACCATCCAACCATGTATATTAATAAACTGTAAATGATTATTCTTAGCCTTTCTTTGTAAGTGGCAATTTTTTTAGTTGCTATTTTTAAAGTCATAATATTGCATGACTCCTGTTACAGATGCAAATAAAGATTATTCAAGATTAGTGTCAAGAAATAAAGGTAGAAAAAATCTTATAAGAATTCATGAAATCTCAGTGGTTTAGGCTAAGAGGTTAATTTTAATATAATTCTAATGCGTCAAAAAAATTAAGATTTCACAAGAAGTTGTGAAGAAAGCAAAATTCCCAAACCATAAACAGAAATTCAGTACGACAGAACATTCCACAACACACAAAGATAGAAATACAAAAGGATCCCACGCTGTCCAAAAACCCAATCAAATCCCCATTTCCTGGCTATAAGGGCCACACCACCACACAAATCTTCCAACATAATAGGCCATACTCTCAACCAACTATGCACAAGAGAGTCTTTTAAAGAAAAATTTCTAGATTAGTTTTGGTATTATACTTCATGAAATTTGTATTTTAATTTTGAATTTATTCATTAAATATCAGTATAAAACAATATAGACTTATCATTAATTGAGACAAAAGCCAATTATTTATTAGTTTTCTTATAACTCTTAATAATTTGGTAGAATATATGGATAAATTGTACAAAAATGCAGTATGTTTATTTAGCAAATATGTGTGTTTATATATAAATTTTCAAGTATTTTTCTTTTAGTATCATATAGATTTCCAAATTTCTAATATTTGAGTATATCTAAATATTAGATATGTATGTGTATTCATATATTCAGATATATTATCTATGTGGTATAATGTTAAATCAAGTAGACAGTCTCTCATGTAAGACTTAGGCCATTTTTAAGTCTTTCTAGATCATACATAATATTACAATGATTATTCTTATACCCATAACAGGATTTCTTCCTCTCAACTGGTTTCTTAGCATCACTTTCCAACTGGTTTCTTAGCATCACTTTCTAAGAACATACCACTAAGCTGCAAAGAACAAAGGTGGATAGTTTTGATATGCATCCCAGGGCAGACCTCCAGGAGATCATGTCTTTAGGAATGCTGTAAGGTCCCACTTTCACAGTAGTCTCTTTGCAATATTCCAAGTATTACAGGCCAGTCTTCCTTCTGGCAAGATTTATCTGGTCTTCTCTTATAAGGAATCTCCCATTTCAATTCTAACTCAGATTTAAAATATGTTTATTCCATAGCTGGTAGAATAATAGATTGTTCCTTTCTTTTTAATTTGAGCACTTCTTAAATTATTTTTATTAACATTATTCATTATTATTTCTGCTCATACAAACTTAATAGGTACATCAGTTTCCTCCCTCCCTTCTCCTCCCCCCAAACCCCTCCCCTCACCCCTCCCTTCCCATCCCCCAGTGTCTTCCCCCCGATTCCCAGAGTCCTTTCTTGTGCATGCCTGACTCTCCTCTGGGCCCTCCTCTCCGGTGACGTACAAGGACCCAGTGGCATTTCCCTGAACCCTTTCCCGTGTTCCCCTTAAGCATAGGAACACTACTGTGGCTACCAATCCCTTGCCTCCAAGGATCTTGGTGCCTTTAGGAGATGCTAGACTCTGTGAGGTCAATAGTGTGTTGGACATTGCTCAGGGCATGCAAAGTCCAATTATGATTGCTTCGGCCCTAACTTGTGTGGAGTATCTTGCAAATTATTGCTCCTCCCATCCTTTTGCTCTCACAATCTTACCGCCCCCTCTTCTGCAAATTTCCCTGAGCTTCAGAATGGGGAGAGATTAGTCTGGCCTAGTTCTAGAGTCTCTGAAGTTCTGGATTATGGTTTGTTGATTTTCTTTTGCAGTTTTGCTTGAGCACCTCTTACTTTCAAACATAGATAATTAAAGTATTTTTACAGAAAAAAAACCTTTTTTAAAAAAATACAACATATTTGCAATAAGAAAATATTATTGAGCATTTGCTGTGTTTTAAATACTTGAATTGTATTAGCATATCGAATCATCTCAATTGTAGTCATTCCTGCTCTTCTGACACAAAATGGCGGATGCTTGGTGGACTGGAAATCCACTTCAGAAAGTCCTTTAGCACAATCTCCCGGTAACCACTGTGCTGCTTTGAGAAACATGGCAGAAGCGGATGACTGCCATGAGTGTTTCCAGAATGACTTGTCTTTTTTTTAAACTAGGAATTTAGATTTAAATTGGAAGTTATCAAAACAACACAATCCCTTCACATCTCATCTTGCTCTCCTCTTGAACTCACCCATAATTATAGAAAGGGAAGGAACAGCAGAGAAAAGATAATCATCTGTTCATCTTTGTCAATTTTTCAATTAAAATTTTCAAGTAAAAATTTTGAAAAATTGCCATTAATTTATAAGTCAAGCCCCATTATTCAGAAGATCCTAAAATTAACATACGATCTTCTACAGTAATCGCTTTCTTAAGATGTATTCTTTCTCTGAGGCCCACAAAGGAGTTTACAAACAGTTTACATAAAAAGGTTCCATTTTTCTTTATTTTAATAAGGACGCCTAACAGAACCCTCTTAAAATATTTTTGAGCATAATTTCCTTTTTATATTTATTTTTATTCTTACACATGAATACAATGAATAGATGCTATTTTCCTCCCTTATTACCCAATCACATGCCTTCTTCTTTCCCACTACAAACATGCTTCTTCCCAGCTTCCCACCTACCGTCACAGACTTTTGCATGTTCAGTCTGCAGAGTTTCACCCAAGTTGCCTGTGCTGGCAGCAACCTGGGCACTGGCTGGAGCATGGATGACAGGTTGGTAGGGTACCATTGTGGGAAGCAGTTTCCCCCTTCCCACCTAGTATTCACTCTCAATAGTCTCTTAGGGAGATGTGGAGCCTTTTGATATCTCTCCCCTTACACAGCAAAATGTTGTATAACTTACTTTTTGAAGTCACAATTTATTTTCTTCATAAATTTCATATTTTCTTGTTATTTAGAAATGTGTCAACCTTTAAATGTTAAACACTTTCATAGATTAATAGCTAATTGGCCTTTGAGTTTCAGACCTGAACATTTTGCTTTGTATTTATCAATAGCAAGAATTCCCATAGACACAGGTAGGAACAAAACACAATGGAAATAAAATACTGAAAGTCAAGAGCTTAATGAAGAAAATCGTGGTAAAAATTACACTTAGCAATTTTTTTAAAACGTTTTCTGTCATTCATTTGATTTGGGCAGGAGGTGCTTATAGGCAGGTATGTGCCTGTCTCCTTAACAAGTGTTTGAACTGCTGCAAAAAGAAGCTAAAATCATAAAGCTCAGGTAGGTCCTCCTCTTCTGTGCACTTAATGGGGTACAACCCTGCTGCAAAGGAAAACGGAGGTCAAAGGCATGCTTCTTAGTACGGATCTCAACACACCTGATGATTAACAATGTAAGATTTATAAAGAAAAAAAAACCTGTCTCAGAATATCTGTTAAATACTTGCTGTCTGGGCTTTCTGGGTGTGCAATTTGGCAGCTGTAGACAATTTGCTGAAGAATCATATCTGTGACATGGCTCCGTTTCGCATGCAGGTGGTAAAATGATAGCCCTTCTGCTCTGAGTCTAGTCATTTCGTTGGCTGGTGTCTAATTAGAGAGGACAGACCGTTCTTTGCTCACATCAGAGGTGCGCTGACCACCTCGGCCAGGTGAGCCGCCAGCCTTGCCTGCTTGGCTGAGTCAGCGCTGTCTGGTGTAGCGGACTTTCCCAGGGACCCCTGGGGAGCAGGTGCAGTGACAGGAGAGACAGCAGCAACCTGTGAGCCTGCTGCTGGCAGACTCAGCCAGTTGGGGCTAGTTAGAAGCCAAGTTCTATTGTCTTTGTTTTCTCATTTGATCTCTCTCTCTCATCAATTTCAGCTAGATTTTTGTAGACACAGACTCGGTATCATTCATGAAAGTTCTATTGTCGAATTCTGACAAGATCATACTTTTTTGTGTTTAAAATAAACTAGTAATCTATTTACCAAAGATTTTTTTTTAACTACAAATTCTGATTCCATTTGTTAGAACTCAGCTTCTTGACCAATATTATGCCTGGGTTTGGAGTGAATATTGCAGGTACAGGGTTTCATACAAGAACACAGTGAATTATTTTCAACCGGGACTTCCTGAAGGTCCCATAGAAACTCACAACAGCTATTACTTAAGGAAACAGCCACACTTTCAGCTCTTTTGTTTTTTTGTTTTATAAAAATAAGAGACCCAAAAACGCATATCTATTTTTATGGCACTAATTTTTCTGGGTTGGTACAAAGTCTGTCTGCTGGCTTTGAAGAGCAAGATTTCATTGTTGTCCTTCACATGTTCACATGAGACACATTGTTATGGTCAAGCATAGCTGCTGACAGTTCCAGCTAGCAGTGGACTTGCCTTCCAGGTCAATTTGGATTCTAGCCGGTGTGTCTAGAACAATGCATGATGAAGAGTTGCTCATTCAGAATGATAAGTTCAGAATCAACTTTTTAAACACGTGATAGCTGGATAACTTTAGCCTGAATGGCAGAGCTCTCTGCGCTTTACTCCTATATAAACTACCTTTTAGCTCTGAAAACACTCAGTAGTATCATACGGGAATGCTTTGTAAACACATTTATACTGTTAACAGGGAAGATGCCTTCTCTGTTGAAGATGCATACTGAACTTGCTATAAGAGAAAATGGTCGATGTTTGATATTTGTATTTAAATATTAAGGCAATAAAAATATTGAATCTGTAAGGGGTAGGCAGTGGTGAGGTAGCACAGAGGATAAGGGTTCTGCATGCAAACTTGGCAACTCGAGTTCAGTCCTCGGAAGCCCATATGGTAGGAGAGAACTGACCTCTGAAAGTCATTCTCTAACCTCCACCTATTTGTCATAACATGCATGGGCCTCTCTCTCTGTCTCTCTCTCTGTCTGTCTGTCTCTCTATCTCTTTTGCTCTCAAATAATAAAAATTCTAAAAAGTTAAATGAGAGACGAACAAGATTGGCAAGTTGAAGGGAGGTCATGAATGCATGAGCTCATTTTGTTATTTCATACAGTCGTTTTATGTTCAAAATTTCCAGAATAAAACTGCACTATTTACCATTTTAGGGACTTGTTCTACTTCTGAAATCTTCTGTAACATAGACTGCATAGTTCACTGAAGAGAACTTATATTCTTTGTCTCATGCCTCCAAAACATTTACTATCTAATACTGCCCCAGAATGGGAGAAGATAGAAACTTATTTCTCAAAGGTGGATAGACTCTAACTTGAATGCTTATCCTAACATTAGTGTCTGTTAACCTCATATTATTTCCTTATATTCTCTTCGTCTCAAATCTTTCACCCACAAAGTGCACATGATATTCACAAAGCTTGAGAATGGAGATGAAATGAATGTCTAGCATTACATACTACAGACTCTTAGTATTTAATAATTGACCATTTTAGTAAGAAATTTTGGATGGTAGTAATGGCAGTAATTTTTGTCAGGGTTAATCTTGGAAATGTGCAGCCCTTAAAAGTGGTTGTTTATCTTACCCAGATAGCAGTGCATTCACAGGTATGCCTGACTTCTCTTGCTGACCCTCTACTCAGTGGATTGCCCCAGCACCTTTGGTGGGGAGACATGCTCGAATGCCCCTCCTCTCTGCAGACTCCTTGGGTTTTGGCGGGAGACATTGGCACATCCTCTCTTGTGCTCTCTCAGAAATTTGCTTCTATATCTAAGCTATAACTTAACAATGTTGTAGGCCTTTAGTTTGGGGGTCTACCTACCAAAAGTTTGGTACTTTATAAACTCCCCTTTCCTTCATCCCCTTGAAGTGTCCTTAGCATACATTTGCTTTAAAAATGACTTCCTGCTTGGGTGAGTGAAAGGAGTTGGAAACAAAAATCCACAGTTATTTTGCAAGTTCCATTTTTATGTCAATATTTATGTTTTAATGACAATCTGTGGATGATTCTTCTTACACTTCTGGGAAAGACCTATTGCTGCTATTCCATTTTTGTGAAGGCACAGTGACAAACTTGATCAAACATATTCTTCCTCCATGTTGGGGGCCAACTTTATGTGCCTAATGTGTCCAAAAGTTAATATCATATGTGCCACAAAAATGTTTTATATTGATAGGATGCATTTTTGTTGAGGAACAATAGGAAGTCGGATACTAAGAAAAAAAAAAAACTTAAATCCCCCAAATTTCCTGGCACTGCCCTGCTTCACAAAGGCTATTTTTCTTGTCTGTGTGTGTTTCTTTTTAAACATTTGACTGCTTGCTGTGAATAGATACCTCTTTTCCTTAAACTCAATATATTACAGACCTAGACACACAGGGATAGCTTCACCTCTCATTAAATGTAACTGAAAACAGCAGAAGCCCAACTTAAGTGGGAAGATCATCAGATAGTAACCTAGCAACGCCAGCAGAGTAATTGTACTCTAGTTACTTTTTATTTTCTTTGTTTAGCCTTCTGTGATGTCATGGACTTTGTGAGTCATGCTGTACTTGTTGAAGGAGTTCACCTGTATATACAACCTCACAAAGATATGGAGAGGAAAATTGGAGGTGTGTGGTTGCATCCTCATTGAGAAGTTATGGGATAGAAGATAGTACATGAGATTGTTACTGCTATAGATTACATGACAGTGGTCCAGAATGCAGGTCTATTTCAAAAGGATTTTTTTTTTCCACACTCTCCTTATGTAGTACACAGTAAGTTTGACTTGATTTTATTATGAGAAACTTATTATAATATTGAATCTAACGACAAGACTTGAGGAAGAAATAAAATCTTTTCAGAGTTATGGCAAATGATACAAAATGAGCTTGGAGGAGCACTTCTGGAAGAGCAGCCAATGCTCATAAACCCATTACTTACTTGCACAGATGCTTTTGAAACACCCCCCCCCCTTACTGTTTGCTAGGAACTGTGGAATGCTGTAAGGAAAGAGATGAAAGTTAGGCATATTGACCTAGCTCTCAAATACAAAGATACAGAGGGTAAGGCAGACTGAGCCTAAATAAACAGACAACAAAGTTACAATAATGATAATAGAAGTGATGACAGAAAAGGAAAGGGTCAAAGGATCCTAGGAAGAAGGAAGATGGAGTTAGGAAAAAACTTTCTACCAGCAATGATGGAGCCAGATCAGCCAGTGAATGAAGGGAAGACCAGTTTCAGGGACAGAATGGCTCATGCAAAGGCCAGAGAGAACACACTTACAGAGATGGCATCTACACAGCTCACCCTCAAGCACAGAAAATCACAAGGGCAGGGAACTCTATCCCAGAAATAGGGCATTTGCATTAATCTACATAATGAAAACACCTACTTCAAATTTATTATTATACATAGGAATGAAAAGTAATCACATTCCTCATTCTGCTTTTCTGCGGAGTTCTCTGGAAACCCAAGTCTCGATACCAGACAAGAATTTGGAATGAACAACATGGAAAATTTGCCATGCATGTTTTATGTACATGGTCTGTGTCCTGGCTTCTTCACCTACCTAGTCAGTAAAACTGGGGTTTGACTTTGTGCCATATATGAGGTGAAAGAGCATCTGGAAGGGAGAAGGGGTTACAGCTGAGGAGCAAAGGAGTCTGACCCTGAGATTGGCCCTCTGCAGCCCTCATTTTACATATACTAGGTTGTTTAATAATCCTGAAACTTTATCGCAGTGAATGCTGTTCTGTGCATTACGAGGATGAGAAACAAGACATTCATCAAGGTTGAAGGATTTCTGTGTATAAAACAGTGTAACCAGAGTTCTGATCCAGTGTAGGTGACTCAAAAAACACACCCACATCCACTAATTTTTGAATTTATACTTTAAAATTCTATATATACTTAAGATATATAGCATGATGTGTGAATTTATGTATGCTTTCTGAAATGGCTAAAACAAGCTAATTAAGGTTTCTTCTATCACATGCTTACATTTTTGTGTGTATTAAAAACATTTAAATTCTCTTTCCTTAGAAATTTTCAACTATATAATTTATTGTTTTTGACTATAATCCCCATGATGTACTTCAGATCTCCTGAATTCTCTTAACAGGGATTTTGGATCCTTAGATTTCCAACTTCTCAATTTTACCCACTCTTCTCCTTTCTCCCCACTCCACAGAAACCTTTGTTCTTTTTGCTTCTACAGGAGTTGGCATTTTGAATCATAAGGTTATTGCCTTTCTGAACTGTACTAATTCTCATAGACTAATATTCTCCAGGTTCACCTATGTTGCTGTAAATGAGAGATTTACTGATTTTTTTAAGGTGGAACAATATTCCATTGTGTGTACACATGTAGCACATTTTCTTTATCCATCCATCTGCTGATGAACTTAGATTGATCACATAATTGACACTTATTTAACCCCCATGAATGATGGCACAACGAAACCAGTGCCAGTATCTCTCAACACCCTGACTTCATCTCCTCTCTTCCCGTTAATATTAGGAATACCTGCTTCTGTGTGGTATCCTCCTTCCTAATCATGCAATAGCATAACCACTTTGCCCCTTAACAGTAAATTCAACACTAAGTTGTTGAAGAAGTAGGGAGAGACACAGGCGTTCTAGGAGGCATAAGAAGGAAGAGAGAGAGAGAGGTTAAGAAACTGTAATTTCTCCGAGTCAGGCATTCTTTCTGAATACAGTAGTCAGATAAGGCTGACTGAACAGGTAATAGACTGCGTGGTTACACTTGATGCCTTCCACACCCTGATCCTCAACGAGGAATCTTCAAAGTTCACAAAAAAGAAGGGGTAAGAAAGGAGGTAGAGGTTGGGAAGATGGTTCAAGAGTTAAAGTCTTTATCTTACAAACAAAAGGACCTGAGTTCTGATCCTCAGATCCCACACAAAAATGCCAGACAGATATGACAGAAGTCTGAAATTCTAGTCCTGGAAGGCAGAGCCTGGGAACACCCCCCCCCCACACACACACACATTCACACACACACTTCCTCCATTAAAGGTAGAAAGATCCAAGATGATTCTGGATGTCGATCTTGGGACTCCACAGGCATACACACTCAAGTGCCTTCCTGGACACATACCTGCACACACATATACATGCACTCACATGCAACACACATACATACACACAAAGGAGAGTAGGTAAGTATCCACTAAAACATAATGGAAGCAAGAGAAATAAGCTGGAGCTATCCACTGTCAGTCAGCAAGAAAAAGGCAGAGAAGAGAATGCAGAAACCCTCTGTACTCCTCCAGCTGTCAGATACCTTCACTCCAGTCCACTGTGGGACAAAAAAGTAAAGACACTTTAACCCTTTGGCCACTAGAGATTCTTTGAGTTGGGGACAGAGCATAGATGTCCAGTCTCTTTAGTCTGGAAGATCCGAAACCGAAAGAGCTAATCAGGAGGATGCCCCCACACCAGGATGCTTCTGTGAACAGCTGGTGAATATTTGTGTTTAGAAATAGTTTTCTGCCCAATTTCTTATAAAGAAATAGATTTCAAATCAAACTCTCTCTCTCTCTCTCTCTCTCTCTCTCTCTCTCTCTGTCCATACTTACTTGGGTGTCCACATATCCATACACACCAGCACATGTATCTGTAGTTCATAGAACTCTTCCTTCCACTTCTCTAAAAATGAGAAATGGCCTTGATGACGTATGCTATTTATCTAGTTTCCATAAAAAGATTTGTGATAGTTGGTAAGACCTATGGGCTTTGGCAAATAGACGTAAGAGGCCTGTGCTGTGGGCTGCCAACACTTCCTGATGGGTCTGACCCTGTCTCTTAGCTACGCCTGCAGGAGGCCACGCCTTTAAGAGGCCACAGCAGTAGCTCTCTGTCACTCAGGAACCTTCCACGGTATTCTCAGATAACATACTGGGGAGAGATTTTTTTGGGGGGGGGTCATGTTTTGTTCCATCTCCTTTGCTACCATCTCCTTGCCTTGATTCTAAGTCACTGCCACCCTCCACGTAAAACAGAAAGTGTGTGGGCTGCCTTCTTCCATGATGTGTGAAGTCAGGACACTTGGCTGAATCAAGCATAGACAGACCATCTAAGCACCAGTTTGGCGAATCCCTCAAGAGCTGCATTAGTAGATTAATGAAATGATTACTTGGTACATGTGAGGCCTTGGGGTCTGGCTTCTGATGTTAGCATTCAGAAACCAAACCTAGAGAATGACAAAACTGATCAGTGGTTTGAAATTTCCTTGAAGCAGCAAAGAACCTTTCGTTCCCTCTGGGTAGGAACATTCATCTGTATCAGGGACTTCAGGAGGATATCTTGAAAAACCGCCCCTTCAGATAATATTTTAATGCCACCATATAATTCTAAGTCTTATGATAATAAGACCCAAGATAAAAAAGATTCCAAAAGTGCTTGAAAACCGTTGGTGCTGAGAGTTTGGCTCCTGCTTCTTTCTTACATAATTCTCCTTGTTATCTTGTGTTCAAGGTTCAACGTCATAGCTATAAGGGTTTGAGGTGTTATTAAAAAGAGAGCGATTATCTTCTAAGAAATCTCCAGAATGTCAGCGGCATGCAGATTAAAAAAAAAACACAGTATTGACCCTTGCTCCTTGGTTCATAATCCAAATTCAGTCTTTACTGTAACACACCTGGAAAAACAAAAAAGGCTGATGGCGAAGCATTTCTTCAGTGACGACTTAAGGTTTGCTCCAAGCAACAAAAAATGTTGAACTTCTTCAAAATCTTTTATCCATGAAGATGGCGCTGGGTTTTTATTTTTTTACAATACCAAAAATTAAAAGTTCTAAATGTTTATCAATAGTGAAATATTTCAATAAACAATAGCACATTTATGTATTGGAATGTTACAGTAGTTTAAGACGGTGGCCTCATAATATTTGTGATCAAATAGGAAAAATCACTGATAATATGTTTGCTTTACAAATAAAAGTAGGATAATGTACAGTATATTAAATATATAATAAATATATAATCACTTATTTACATAAACTTGCAGATTAAGAAAAGTGGTAAACATAGAATTTAATAGAATTGTGTTTTTTCCTAGTCATTCAACTCTTTACTATTTCCTTTAATGCAGATAGAATGTAAAGTGATTGTATATTAAAATACAGAGTTTTCAATGTTTGTAAGACAGTAGTATATTTCCAAGTTCTTTTCTTTTCCTTCTGTTTCATCTTATCATTCACTCCTCCTAATGTAAAATGGCTTTATTCATAATCAGGAATTCCATTTAATTTACTATTCCCTTTTGATAACTTTAATTTTTTATGTACACATAATCTTAGCCCTTCTACTTATAAAACACTATGTTTGCCAGCATCTCAGGATCATCCTGTGCAGCAAGTTGGCAGGTTGGCAAGTTGGCAAGTCAAAGGTTTTCTTTAGTTTGCAACTGGAGACACACAGTAAGCCTGCGGCTAGTACAGCCTGCTGTCTTTAGCAATCAGTCACTGGGCTCAAGTTTCCCCGGGGACACTGAATGTCAGTGATCCCAGTGCTGTGTCGTGGGTGGCTGGCTTCTCCTTACTCTGGGTCAGAAAGAACAGGCCTCCAATCAAATCCTCATCCAGTCTTCCTGGGAAGCGATTTTATAGCTTCCAAAGGTCACATGAATTAAAGGCTGACTGAGGTTTTTATGTGGAAAATGGCGATATAATTTGAAAGGGCATATTTTTTTCTAACTAGTCCCCTCACATAAAATCTGCTTTTATACACGCCGTTATGAAGGCCTGCTGATTCTACAGCATTAGGAGCAGTCTGAGGACGAAAGAGCAGGCAGCGCTAGGCAGCCATCCAGCTGCTAGGCGGGTCTGAGCAAATTGAACCACAAGCTCCTCAATTGCCTTCTCTTAAAAAAAAAAAAAAAAAAAAGTTATTACTGGAATTGTCAGTACAGTGATTATGTGAAATAAACAGTATTGTGTGAAGACCTTCTGAGGCTATCACCTCTGCCGTGTTTATGCTACGTCATCCTCTGACACGCCTACAATACCTTAGATACAACCTCTTTCATGAAAAACCAGTACTTTGCTCAAGATAATTGCCCATAATCTGCATTCCCAGAAAAGACCTTGAGATTTTCATATTTTAGTTTGGTATCTCAATATCTAATTTGTACAGTTAAATGAAGGCATGCTTGCCTGGCCTCCCACAGGGTCATATACTAGAGTACATATACTAGAGTTAATGGCAGAACCCACAGATTTCATTGTTCAAGATTCTGTATTCCTGTGCGGCATTAGCTTGGCAGATAATCTGAGCAGCTGGTTGATCATTTGCCAGTGTGCAGCCTTTGACAATAGGACTGTGCTGATGTACTCAAAAAGGAGGAATGCTGAGAGAAAGGGAGAAACAGTTGCAAAATGTCACGCCTAGCCATTTTCCTGCAGCAGATACTCAGTAAATGTCACTCAATGTCACTGTTCCTCAGCATCACTGTCAATGTGGGTATTTCCTCTGGCAATCATTTGCATGCATTGCTTCAAACAGTGGAAAAATGACTGCACTGTTGGCAGAAGGTGAACCATTTTTTTTTTTTTGTCAGAAAGAGTTCCTTAAATTTTGGTCCTTAGCATACTTATAAACTTGTAGAAAGAAGTATCAATGGAGAAACTACATGTGTTTCATCTGTGTTTCTCTTCATCAAAGCATGTACACATCCAGGAAAGAGATTAGTGTCATCTTTAAAATGTGAATGGTGTTTGTCTCCAGAGTAATACATGGTCAAGAATAAAGAGATTCCTTTCACCATGAGGTCTGTCATTAGCCTTGGCAAAAGTCTTTGTCATTAACTGCTTGTACCCAGGCTTGAATGATCTCTCATGGGACCTGGAACCGGAGCTAGTATCCTCATGAATTACAGGGATTGATTTTTCTATGTTTGACCAACTTTGGAATTTTAAAATCCCTGATTTAAAGACTTTGTCGTCAATTCTATCACTTGGGAGACAGAAGAATTATGTATTCAAGACTAGTCTGGACTACATGGTTCTGAATTCCAGGCCAGTCTGGATTGTAAATGATACCATGCTTTAAAAAATTGCTAATAGATGAAACCTTTGACTAGTAAATCCAACACAGGGAGAAGAACTGGGTATTTAGAATAATGTGTATGTCTAGGATATAGAGTATTTGCTTGGCATCATGAAAGCCTGGGTTCAATCCTTAGCATGCACACACTCGATTCCGGGAGTAAAGGCAGAAGGATCAGAATATTACAGGCATCCTGGGCTACACAGCAAGGTCAACATGAAATCATGTCTCAGTAGAAAGCTAAAGTGAAATCTTTGAAAATAAGAGTCTTTCATGCTTCTGGAGGAGAAAATCATAGTAATTTAAATTTCATTGAATATACTTGGATTTTGACACAATTCTTTTGGAACATTTCAGGGAATCTCTCATCGATCTTCTGATGTCTTTGCACAGGCTTTTGCAGTTTGCGTTGTATGATTAGAAATATGCCCATAAATTAGACCCATTAACATTCAGGAGAAGATAGGTTACTTAAGTCATTTCTATTCTGAATTCAGTTACGAGGTTAAGAATTATTCCCATAATTATCTTACATAAATTCAAAGAAATCTCATAGCAGTTTGTTTAAATAAAATTAAGCTTGTGCTTCTTTAAGACAGGAAACTTCAAAGTCGAAGTATGCCTTGGAGTAAAGCCTTGTGTAGACTTTATTTACAGAGCTGGTGGGAACCTTTATTTACATTCCAAAGCAAACTTGCTAGTTTTGCAATGGTTCTGGAGAATCAGGTGATGTGTGACTATATAGATTTCATGAAGTTGTAAAGTTCCTTCAAAGTTCACAGTTGAGAAACAATTCCATCTGCCATGAGCCAGGCCCATTTCATTCCTCCACGTGAGATTTTTAAATTTGTTTTTATTTTTTATTCATTTAGAGTTTCCCACATAAACTTATGTTTAGGTTAATACAGTTATATGGTATTTTCATACCTGAATCCCCAATCCCATGCCCTCTTCTTTTCTCATGATAATTCTTTTTTGCCACTCCACTGTGTGCTCCACGGAGGCATGTGTCCGAGCACTTGATGGGCCGCAAATCATTTATCAATGAGCGTATTGAGGAAAGTATATTCTCCCTTCCATTAGCATTGACCTTGATCAGTCTCTCAGAGAGGTGTGGGCCTTCTTGAGATCTTTCCTCTTCCTTGGTGACATGTTGATAGGACCAGTCCAGTGATGGTCTTATGGAAATATACACAGCTGCAATGATAGTATCTGGCCACATCCCTGTCTCTCTCCAAACTCTTATATCTTCACACTTTCCCAATCCCCAGTTCAGTCCTCTTTGGCCAGTTTAGTGCAATCTCCATACCTCACAAGCACTTCTCAGTTAGGCAGAGAAGATACGAAAGTATGGCCACTGGAGTCTGATCTATACTGGACTGTGTGGAATTGCCAAACATTTACCGCATGCTTGTTCAACGCCAACCGCTTTTCTTGGAGTATTTCTTTTAGTCTGTCATGCTATTATTCTGATTATGAAAAAACTTGATCAAAGAAATCTAGAAAACTGATTTGTATAATCAGGAGTCAACTTCCTACTTTAATAATCTTTTGTCAAAAACATAGCATCCAGTCAGAAAGCTCAATGCTTTTGCTTGAGTAAAAGTACATAGGTGTTCATGCCACTATTACACTTAGTTGCCTGAAGAGAGGTAACTTGATAGACCTCAGAGGCCTGAGCCCCCGTAGATAAGCTAGAATGAACCCATAGAAGCATAGAGGCAGAAAGGTGAGTGAGAGTGGGAGGGAATGGTAAAAAAGGGAGGGGATAAGAGGAAGAAGGATCAGAGGGAAGCTGGGATGAATACTCAATATCTTTGTAAAAGTAGAAAAAAATTAAAAATATATAGCATCCTCTAAGACAGAGGAAGACACAAAGCAAGGAGAGGTTAGCTACTAGGGTGGGAGGGACTTTGGTGGGAGGGAGACTGAAGCGGTACTGATTGCAGCTCCTAACATTTTCCTGTTACCAGGGATTTTATTTCCTTGCTGGACTTCAGGTACTAAGTGGCATTTCCTGGCTGGTGAATTTATTTGCTGGTAGGAGATGTATCACCAGTATTCTCTTATCTAGTGAAGAGACGAGCTGCGTTAAAAGTACATTTCGAAATGTAACTAGGTCAAGATCAAAGAAGCAACATCAAAATCACATGGACAAACAGTCCCCTGCGTGAGGTAGGATTACGTTTTTGTTATGTTAATCTTGGGCGTAGGCCAAGGTACTGAGAAGAATATGAATATGCTATCTTCTTCCTGCATAGAGCATCCATTAATTTTTCAGTATGAAGTTGGCAGAGCAAAAGTATGATAATCCATAGAGGGGTGGAATCGGGGCAGACATTCATTGAGCTTTAGTACATGTTTTTATTTAAATCTTCCTCTTCAGTTTCACCTGACCTATTTACAAATGTGCCTAGGGTATAACTGGGATTTCCTCTTTTCCAGGTCAATAAAATCCTAATTAGTTGACTTTTCTGGTCTACTTCAAAACATTGTTTTCATATCATACCATTTATTTAGTCTTGACTTCCTTTTGGCTTTTCCTTTGCCCAAATACTCTGGCAGAGGAAGCTTGCCATATGTTTTATGAATTAGGCAGTAAACTCATTCATCAGAATCACTGTTTGTTCATGGTAGCTAATCCCCATGAACCCATTAGGGCAGCACCAAAGAAGCAAATAGGAATCTCATTCACGTATTCAGCCTTGGCCCAGCCACCCTGTGTTTGGATAGTTTCATGGCAAAATGCAATCATTGTTGTTGTTATTATTATTAATAATTATTATTTTGTACCAATTCCTGTGATCTTTCATATGTTTTGGAACTTTATTTTCCACCAAAAGAAACTGAAGCTTCTCTACTAGTTATTCAAGTGGATCATTTCATGCCTCATTAGTATCAGTTATCTCCAGGAGGAAGTTTGATAGGCCTTCAAATGGGTTGCTCTCTCTACAGCTAAGAGCTAGAAACAGACTAAGACTCATGAAAAGAGCCAAGAACTTTAACTTAGGAGCTCAGAGAAGAAGCCTGAGCCAGAGTGTGACTAAGGAAGGTCCCAGTGGTCTCTGGGAGAGGTACAGAAGCTCCTCTTCCTCAATGAGTCTTGGAACCTAGTAATGGCTCTTGTCTGATGAGAAATGCTAACACTTATTATCGGCTACATAAAGAACATCTAATAAAGAGGGAAGGATGACATTATTTTGCAAGCCAGTGCTTTTTGAATGGATGTGTTCTGGGATGGTGAGAATGGGAAAAGCCCTGGCCATGAATGGCTGATGACTAAGTATGGATCCTTGGAATCTACATAAAAGCTGGATCCATGAACAAACCTACAAAAAAGCTGCACATCTGGGGTCATGGGAGACTGTGACCCAAGAAGCTACAGAAGTTGGTGAGTCGGTTAGCCTGGATTATGCAGTGGAGAGCAGACCTATCTCAAACAAGGGAGAAAGGTGAGAAGACTGACACCTGAAAGCTGTCCTCTGAATGCTACTTGTATACCTACCTACACACATTGACACCACAAGCATGAGTACACACACACACACACACACACACACACACATGCACACACTATACACACATGCACATTTCAATCACACATATCATATAGACAAATTCACACATCACACACATATCATACACATATACACATGCATACACTCATACACATCACACACACAGATGCGCACAAATTCAGATATCACACACACACACATACAGACTTGCATATCACATATAACATACACACACTCACATGTACATATACACACAATTAATGCATCCTGATCTTTCGTTATAAAGAGCCAGAAAAAAATATTTAAATTTTAAGTTAATCTCCACTACCTTTATCCATTCATTTATTTGCTACACAAGCATTCACTGTCTACTAAATGCCAAGAGTGCCCAAGTAAACAGACAGACTTGCCTCCCAAGCCATTATTTTTGCTTTTGTTGGGTATGTTTTTAACATTTTATAATTTAGAGGATAAAACAGTTGTAAAATACTTTTCAGAGTGGAGATATGGCCACAGATGGAGAGTTCTAGAAGGCATCACAGAACAAGTGGTAGGAAAGGAGGAATAAAATAGTACCTGGACAGCAGATGCCTCCATATAGCATTTTGTTCTTAGTATTATTCTGTTTCCTTTGCACAGGTCTTAGGGAGAGATCAGGATAATATGAAGTTTTTTTTCATATGGGCAGCAAGGTGGTAGAGATCTTCTTAACCTGTGTTCAGAAGTCCAGGAGGTTGAACAGAAGAGGATATAGCAGCAAATGGATTTGGAAGTTCTCATGAGTTTTCGGCATGTTTTATTTGTGTGTTTCGAGTATGGAACAGGGGTAGGTTCTTTGTTCATTTGCTATAATTCTTGCATGTTGGGCTGCCAGTTGCCATGCACAAATAAGCCTGTAAGGTTAAGACATGTGTGTTCTACTCTGATCCATCAATTAGGTTTGGGGCAGAACGCAGTGAACTCAAATTGAATGAAGTTTAATCAAGGGAGCTGAGAGACCAAGTGCAAACCATGAGCTCACAATAGCAGGAAGTCATTAGCAAGAGGACAGAATGGTTATCCATCCCCAGAGAGAAGGTAAGACAATCCTTTGGAGACAGCCATCTGCCAGGAGCCATAGTTTGGCAGAATATGGAGTCACAAAGACTTTCTAGAAAAAGAGTCATGTTTTTAGTCATGTTTCTATTAGCCAACTACACCATAGGTGAAAAGCCTTTTGAAGCTTAGCCTCATGGACTGCAAGTGGGGTACAGAAGTTGGGAAGTAAGCTTAGAGGGTGAAACAGAAGCTTTCCATTCCACATATGCTAATTCATGATATATTTTTTAAATCCCTACAATAATGACAGTAATATGCATAAACAACTGATTGTTTACATGTACTTTATGGATCTATATCTTTATCAAGGATGAAACTGAAATTTATCTAAAAGTAGCTGAACTATAATATGATCAAAGAAACCTATGGTTAGAGCCATAATGTCAAGGCAACAGACAGTATTACCCATTACAAGTGTTCAGTTTTGAGATGTTAGGTGTTTGAGATTCCCGTGAGCATCCAAGGAGACATGTTGAGACTGCTAACTATGAGAATTTGTACTTCAGTGTAGGCAGAGGGATTTCAGATTGAAGGAGTAAGTGAGACTCTGAGTATGCAAATGAAGCTTTCTGAGAAGATATACTTACTATAGTGGTGACTATAGGTGATATGTTAGTTACGTTTGCAGCTATGGAAGCTTTAAAGCATGGAAGATTTATGTCAACTGATGGCTTTTGAAGGTTTTGTTCATGGTTGATTAGCTCCACATTCTTGGGCAGAACAGCATGGTGGTGAGAACATGTGGCTGAGAAGGCTCTTCACCTCCAGTGACCTGCTTCCTCCAGCCAGTAGCCACCTCCTTCCAGTGTCACCATCACCCAGCACATGAGCCTATTGGAAAAATCTCTTACACAAAGCATAGCAATGAATGAATCCAACCTTGGGAAGGAGACAGGTATAAGCAGTTGTAGGTTTGGAGTTCACTAATGTTACATGAAGTGTGGTCACCTCTCAGGTCAAGCTGATTTCTGCCAAGTCAAAGGTCCAAGGCTGCTAATGGCATCAGAGTTCCCCCAAGAAAGCATATTTTCAGCCTACCAAACTGATGTTTCAGTCCCCCCTCCCCCACCCCCTCATCCCCTTCACCCCGTGATCCCTGCCTTTCAGCTTAGGATGATGATGTTTGGAGCTCATCCTTCAGTCGTGTGCCCATTGGTTATTTTCTTCTATGCTCGAGTGTGCAGAATGTTTCACTGCATCTGGTCTCAATGTTGTCATTTGCATTCTCTTTTCATTCATAGATCTGAACTTCTCCTTCCAGGACACCAGTGATATATCGAAACTGAAACTATTACTGGTTCATAGAAGCTGATTTAAGATATTTTGGGAATTTTGTGATTCTCAAATAGGCACAGCCATGTGTGTGTGGGGGGGGTATCACACATAGTGGGTGTATGTGTGATGTATGCACTTAAGTGTGTGGGTTTAGATCAATGCACACCCATAGAGATCAGAGAAAGACATCAATTGTCTCCTTCCATTGCTATCAGCCTTATTACCTTGAGACAGGGTCGCAAACACACAGTTTTGGCTAGGCTGGCTGGCCAGTGAGCTCTCAGGCTATGTCTGCCTCTGTCCCCTAATGCTACGATACCAACAGTTGTGCTGCTTTTGTACTGCTGGAAGTACGAACTCCAGCAGTACAGACTAAGCTCATGGCTGGAGCCAATGGAGAAGGATTTCAACTCCAGATGCTGGCATTAAACTGTAAAAAATTATTCCGGAGTTATCTTTGCAACATCTGCAAAAAGGAAACTGACTTCTTCACTGATCATAACCTCTCATATTAAAAAGTAACCCACAATCAAAAATAATTCATTTTTTTTCCTGGTGCTCCAGGAGCGTGTTAGAAGTAATGTGGGGCAGCGGATCAGAACTTCTTTGAAGAGCAAGACTTACATATTGCATTCAATGCACCCTGTGCGTGAAATGAATAAACTCTTAGCCACTAGAGTTCAGGTGGGGTGTAAAATAGCTCTCACGTAGGTAAAACCAAACAAGGCTCACTTCCCCTTCCAGGTTTCCTGAAGTTAACCTTTCTTACAAACCCTCCCCACAAATAGAGCTGGTAAAAAGTATCTGTTACAATGACCGGGGCTTTACCATTCATGGCAAATCTCTCTAAATTATAGGTTTTTCCTCCTGGAGACCGTTTACGGTGGGCATAATGCAAGGCTGTGTTCAACCCTGGCACTCTTTGAACTAGCTGTACCATATTATTACAACACTAAACTGGAGTGGCCAGTTTTTCTATAAATAAATATCCTCCTCGCCGGGTGGATATAATCCGGAGGAACAGTCCCTTGCGTTATTGATTTTTGTCCTTTCTCGCTTCTCAGCTGGGAGGGACTTTGGAGCTATTTTGAAAAGAGAAGGCTTGTAAACACTTGACTGTTGCTGGACTCAAGAAAAATCCGATTAGCAGGAAATCAATAACATGATTTCTCAGCTGGGCTCCATCACTGGCCAGGTGCATGGATAGGGTGGGGGTGAAGAAGGTTTCAAAGAAATGGCATGTTCCTCCTGGAGTCCTTTTTTTTTTTTTTCTCAACCGTCCTCTAATTTGTGCACTGGAAATGGAGCTAATAATGGCAGTTTGAACACAGTGGGCTTTCTCTGTGAGAAAGAAGAAAGCAGAGATTATCAAGCTCACAAAGGTGGTTAGATACCTCATCAATCGCTCTGGGAAACTCCCCTTTCCCCACAGGGGCTCAGCAGGAGTCAGAGAGATCTCCTCACACGTGGCCAGAGCACAGGCGTGGGATGTTCAGGACAGTGGTTTGGTCTTTGCTGTTTCTCTTTTGCTGTAACATGCTATAAACAGATGTAGTCAAGGCAGTAAGAGGTAGGATGTTGTAAATATCTCAGATACCATCTAGTTTTCTCATAGCCATCCCTGGGGTTACATTAGCTTCTTGGCTCTGGGTACAACTTGTTTTCAGGAGCCCCTGGTCAGACCCCTGTGCTCTCAGAGTCAGTTCCGAATGCTGGTTTCTGATGAACTGGTTCTCCTCCATGCTTTGATTGTAATAACTGAATTCTCAGCCTCTTCAACTTACTTTAGGATTTGGTTGACTAGACTGCCCAAACCAGGCTTCCCCTGGTTGTGCTTCTAACACTCCCTGATCTTCAGAGGGACTGTGTGTGGCTCCTGATAATCAGCCCCCCCACCCCCACACGTGTCCAGCCCAGCTCTTTGTTTTTTTCCAGGAAGTCTTCTTTTAACTCCTGGGTACACATCTGAACCTCCAGAGCAACTTTAAAGAAGTACTAAGAAATTTAAAGAAATACTCAGAAATTAAAAAAAATGTTTAAGAAAATATTATTCCTGACCCTACTACTACTAGATTTAGCTAGTTTTCTATGACATTGACAATTTTTGTTTTGCTTTGAGATAAGGTCTCCATATCTTGAGGCACATGCACTCAGTTTTAGATAGTGTTGGGACTTGAACCCTGGACTTTGTGCATTATGGTAAGTATTCTACCAACTGAGGTACATCTCCAGCCTGATATTGACTATTTTTAATTTCAGCTTTTGTTATAGGATGAATTTTCTCCCTAAAATTCATGTGGTGAATCTCTTAGATGTCAATGTCAAGTGACTCCCAAAGGGCTGATGTGCTGAAGGTCAGGTGTCCAGATGATGGACAGGATCCTGAGGGTTGAGACCCAATTGATACATTGACTCATGAGTGATCATTTAGTTATAGTTGGTGGCATTTTGGGAAGACGGAGGTGGTATCTGGTTGGAGAAAGGAAGTCCGGTCACCCGAAGCATAGCCTTGAAGGGTATGTCTTGAACCCACACCCTTCTGGTTTTTCTTTGCCTCTGGTCTGCCAAGAGCCACGTTGATTCCCCGTGCACCGCCTGCCATGATGTTATGCTTCACCACACTCAGGCCTCCCAGCAAGGAAGCACGTTGCCATGGACGGAAACCAGAGCCAAAATAAATCCTTGCTCCTATAAAATGTTTCCTCTGGTATTGTTGTCCCAATGCTGAAAAGCTATTTTGCTGTCCCTCCCAGTGAGAATGCACTTGGAGATAGCAACTTTAAAGAGACAAGTAAACAAAAATGAGGTCATTCTGGTGGGTCCCAATCTAATGCAATGAAACTGTTATTCTTAGCAGAAGAGAAAGATATGATAGAAGGCAGGTGCACAGAAGAAGACCCAAATAAGACCCAGGGTGAAAACAACACTTTATCAGCCCAGTGGAAAGGTCAAGGAAGAAACCAAACTAGCTAAGAATGGGATCTTAGACTCTTATGTCTAAAACTGTGAGAAAACCATTTTTATTTAAACCAGCTCTCCTGAGGCATCTTGCACAGCAGCACTGGCCAGCTAAGGCAGTTCTGAAGGGGATGATGCAAGAAGCTCATCTCCAAGTCTTAGAGAATGTGCATTCCTGTGTTGTTCACAGGTAAGAGGAATGTGGACCCCAGAGCCAGATAGATCTGCAAGCCACTCCTCTAGTTTATCATGTGCTATAGCTGACTTTGAATCTCCAGCATACCTCCCAGCCACTTCACAGAACAACCCATGTCTAAGAGAAACCAGTCTGGATTCTCCTTGAACTCATTACATTTGCTACACTTGATTCCAACATTTTCTGACATAGATGCAAATTTCTCAGAGAGATATGTCCAGAAAAGTTATAAACTGGATAAATTGACATATAGGCTTGCAAATTGACATATATTTCTTCCAAGTGTTTTAGGCAACTTCTCAGAGAACTGGGTCCCTCATGCCTAGAGTTTTGGATTAACTGTTTCAATTTTAATGCATTAAATATTAAATGCATTCTATGGGTTTATATGGACTCGTGTTTGTAATGCATTCATATAATTTTTCTCTCTCCATAATTTGTGCTGAAGAATTGATACTAATGGACTTCCTCATTGGCAAGAACACTTTGCAGTGTAGTCAAGAACGCTTGTGTTGCCCTGCACATGTGTATTCCTCCTATGGGACACTGACCCTGAGAACCTCTGACTTCCATCTCTGTGGATTGACTGATATGTGAGAACTTTGCAGTGGGACAGCCCTACCAACTGCTTGCTTTTAAAATGGCTCTTACAAATCAAATGGCTCATCTATCCTTTTCATTTCCTTGAAAAAGGACACAGTCTTGCTTTGTCTAATGTAGCACTGTCTTTGAGTGTTAGGTCAGTATCTTCATGTTCCCGACAGATCAGGTTGATGTGGGGACAATCGGTCTTTTTGGCTGTCCTATCTGGGTCACCAAATGATGAAGGGAACAGGAATAAACTGTCCCCATGTTTTAGGGTTCTTGTGTTCCAAAGTTGAAGAGAAGATTGAAACCAGAACACGTGTAGAGAATTAAGGTAGAATTTATTAGAGGAGAGAAAGGTTGGAACTTATAGACTCCAGATGTGGAATGCCATGAGGGGCTAGGCACCCTGGAGAACTCATGATGCCTAGGCATGGAATCCATGAGGAGTGAGGAGTAAGAAACGGACTCATGGCACTGTATGCCATGAGGGGCTAGGGCACCGGGGAACTCATGAGAAGCGGGCTTCTGGAAAAGGAACTCATGGCACCTTGAGTACCATGAGTGGCTAGGGCGCCAAAGATGGCTGCCAGGGCAAGGTGTATTTATACACCTAGACAAGCACAGGAGACTAGCTTTTTCCCATTGGTTAACTCCTGCTGGGGCCCAACCCAGTTGCTCTTGGGCCCATGTGGGCTAGAGGTCAAGTTGTTTGATATGGGGAGCTCATCTCCATAATCCCTTTCATAGGGAATTTGGTCATTTTATCTCTGGGAGGATTGGAGCCAGTTCCTCGGCAGGGGTGTTCCTTCAGGGGGATTCCAGCAGTGGGGGATGACCTTCAGGAATTCCAAAGACCTTCAAAGACCTTGAGAGACCCATCCCAGCATGGCTGCTCTAATCCTGCCTCAAGGTGATGCAAGATATGAATTAGATAGGCAAGAAATGGCTGTGGAGTCCACCAGGAGAAAAAAGGCATATTCTATGTATAAAGTGTTACTTTTCGCCTTTTCCTTTGTGTGCGCTTTCTTCAGGGCCACATAACCTTTTTGTGCATATAGTTTGGACTTCAACTCAGTCCAAGGAGCCAGGAGTAGTGGCATAGGCATGTAATCTCAGGAGACTGAAGCAAGAGGATGATAAGTTCAAGGTCAGTCTGAGCTTCAGAGTGAGTTTAGTCCATCCAGAAAATTTCATGAGACTCTGTCTCAGGATAAAGTAAAAAGAGGGCAAGATATTTAGCTTGATTGTAGGCATTTGCCTAGGACACGTGAGGCCATAGATTCAATTCCAAGTTTTACAAGATCTCTCTCTCTTTTTCTTTCTCTCTCTCTCTCTCCCTCTCTCTCTCACACACACATACACACAGAATCAGTTCAAGAATTTATTCTAAACTGAATACAGGCTTTAATTGTGTACTTCCTGCTTTTTGTTTTAAAACTTGGTGAACACTGCTTTAGCAATCCTATCAATGAAATCCACCCTTTGGAGAGTCTGGAGCAAAATTCACCCATTTGTATGCTGCAGAGATGACTCAGGAGTTACGAATTTTCCTTTCAAGCAGAAGGACCTGACTTTGGATCCCAGATCCTACATCAAAGCACCAGGCAAAAGCGGTACCAGTCTGTACTTCTGACTCTGGAAGGTGGAGCCTGGGAAGTCCCAGAGCAAAGCAAAAAGGAGGTGGAAACAATTTAGGATGTCTGCTGAAGTCACCCTTGGGTCTTCACAGGCATCTATAGTACTCTCTGATACACACACACACACACACACACACACACACACACACACACACACAGACACACACACAGAGACACACGCACACGCTAACCTGTTTGGGTCAACTCATTTAATTTTTTAATTAAAAATTCTTCATTTATACAAACACAATGAGTGGTTATTTCTCCACCTTTCTTGTCATGGTTTGAAATGTGTCCCCCACAGTCTCATGTGTTTGGCAAGGTCATGGCACCTTGAGAGGTGGAGCCTTGCTGGAGGAAGGCAGTCACAAGGGGTGGCCTTGAGGTGGACTAGCCCCACCCTACCTCCAGGAGAAGTCTGCCTTTGCAGCAAGCAGTCTGCAGCTCTCAGCTTCCAAGATGTCTGCAGTGACTTAGCCTCCTCCAGCTTTAGCCAGCCAGCCATGCCGCCTCCAACACTGAGTGATTGTATCTCCCCTCTGGAACTGTATGCTGAATAAATCTCCCTTTCTCCCTTAAGTTGCTTGACTTTGGGTGTTCTTTCATAGCAAGAGTAACTGTTATACCTCTCCTCCCTCCCT
The DNA here is from genome assembly GCA_023101885.1 of Typhlomys cinereus. Taxonomy (NCBI): domain Eukaryota; kingdom Metazoa; phylum Chordata; class Mammalia; order Rodentia; family Platacanthomyidae; genus Typhlomys; species Typhlomys cinereus. Next base: position 5,063,806 of record JALPQD010000078.1, read on the forward strand.
CCCTCTCAACTTACTCTTCCTCCCTTCCCTCTAGGCACCATTCCATCTCTCTCCTACCCACCATGGTGCCTCTCTGCTGGTGTGGGCTGCTGGGTTCCTGTGCTCATTTAATCTTTGAAATAGTAACTGGGATGGATGGGAGGCATGTCCTTCTAAACACAAGTCAGTCATGTTGGCCTGTGGGCTGCCCCAGTGCAGGAGAGCAAATACATGGCCCAACACAAAACTGAAGACTTGCAACATGACGTGTGTGTTTTTGTAAGTTGATTGTATGGTTCTCAGGTGCGAATCTTGTAGATGGCAACACCAGGTCACTGTATCAAAAGGTTGGATGCTTCTGCCAACCCTGAGTGTCAGCTGAGATGAGCTGAATGCGAGCTCCAGGAGGTGAAACCTATGGGTTAGTATGTCTACATTTCCTTGTGAGTGTTTTGCAGCCAGAAATGAGAATCCCTGAATCAAAGAGTGCACAACAATGCACAAAGCATCAAGCTCTTACAGTGAGCGCCATTCTTGGTCCCTCTTTACCCAGTGTGCATCATATTTCCACTTCTCTTCAATCTTCAGTCTGTCTCCATGGCTTCCAGTTCTTTCACCAGCTCCAAAAATCAAACACTTTCAGTTCCCTCATACTTGTCTTTGCTTCCCCAACTACAACCAAATGCCTCAAAACAGAAATAATAGCTATGCCTGCATGGTTTGTTCGGAAGTCCCAATGCTTCACCACAGCAGCGCTGGAACCATTTGCTCATAGAGAGTGAGAGGAGGGAAAGGCTGATGTAGGTGAGTCATTGTTTTTAAGTCTTCAGTTGCAATTCAATAAATCCCTTGCCCATTGATGAGAGCCACCTGCCTGATGAAGGAATTGGCAAACTGTGAAGACCCTGGAATTTCTTCACAGTATGCTCTTTACTATGGGGAGTGGAAGGTTTGGAATTGTGTGTGCAAAGGGCAATGAACTGCAGTTGTCTCCAAAGGGACGAAGGATTAGGAAATTGCCGAAGACAGTGATTGAGGCTGTAAGAAACAGATGTGAGGCATTCCCCAAGTGGCCTTATAAAGCCACATGAGATGCTCCCTGTTGTGTGTTGTTGCATTTGCCCCTGAAACTGAGCACCGCTGTGCAGAGGGATGTCTGCATTTTAAAATATACTGTGAAATGCAAACACTTGAATGTTTTCCTCTTTAGTACAATTTAATCATTTCCCCACTTTGCTTTCCTTTTTTTTTTTTAATTAGCATAGGCTTGACTCTGAAGGCATCTTTGATTCTCCTTTCCCATTCTTTAAGAATGATCTTCTTGGGGCTGGAGAGGTGGCTCAGGGGTTAAGCCTCTGCCTTGCAGGTGGAAGGTCCTGATCGGATCCTGGACCCCATATATAGATGCCGGGTGGAAGTGAGGAGGTGGAAGCAGTCCATGGTGGTTCCCGAATTCGCCCGTGGCTCTACACACACACACACACACACACACACACACACACACACACACACACAACTGAATAAAAAGAAAAGAATGATCTTCTTTCCTTTCTGAGCAATAGCGATTTCTGATGTAAAAGCTCCACTGACACAAAAATGCTCTCTATCTTTCAAACAGTAAGAGGATTTTAAAGTCAACTGGAATCAAGAACAAAAAACTAAGACAGACATGAGTTCCAAGCCCTTTTTTCAACTTCTTGCCTTAGAGAGAGCTCTGTATATGTTCGTTATAATTGCAATTCTTAAAAATTATTAAATCAAATGACACATGAAAGTTTTGATATCATAGAGTTTCATATTTCACTCGAGTTCCTGCTTGGGCTCTACCAAATCTCCTAGTATTCAAATCCTCTTCCAGAGGACTCTTGAAAGACCCCAATACAGATAGAGGTAGTTATTGGTAAGGTGATCACTTTTCAGCATACATAATGGGAATAGGCTAATTTAGGCCATATGGCCTATTTCTAATCTTACTCATTTCATTTGAAAAAGTATCCTGAATTAGACTGTGGATTATTTTACCATCCAAGATGTGTAGTAAAAACAAAGGCTTGTGTTGTGGATGAATGAGAGTACTCTCCAAAGTGAAACAGTTCACCTTTTCTTTCCTTCTGGATTGTCTTAATAGTGAGGTTGTGTGCATAATCCAGAACTTCAGAGACTCTATATCAACTACCTAGAACTAGGCCAGCCTAATCTCTTCCCATCCTGAAGCTCAGGGAAATTTGCGGAAGAGGGGGAGGTAAGATTGTAAGAGCACAAGGATGGGAGGAGCAATGATATGCAAGATACTCCACACAAGTTAGGGCTGAAGCAATCATAATTGGACTTTACATGCCCTGCGCAATGTCCAACACACTATTGACCTCACAAAGTCTAGCATCTGCTAAAGGCACCAAGATCCTTGAAGGCAAGGGATCAACAGCCACAGTAGTGTTCCTATGCCTAAGGGGAACACAGGAAAGGGTTCAGGGAAATGCCACTGGGTCCTTGTATGTCACCGGAGAGGAGGGCTCAGAGGAGAGTCAGGCATGCACATTAAAGGATTCTCCGGGGATTGGTGGGGGAGGCACTGGGGGATGGGGAAGGAGGGGTGAGGGGAGGGGGAGCAGGGAGTTCGGGGGAAGGAGGAGGGAGGGAGGGAACCGGTGTACCTATTAAGTTTGTATGAGCAGAAATAATAATAAAAATTAAAAAAATAAAGAGAAACATAGCAAAAAAAATAGTGAGGTTGTGTGAATGACAGATCTTGTGTTAAAGTGAGCTAGAACTTGCAATGGTGTGGGAAAGGAAGTTGGGAATGTGGTGCTATCTGTTGGCTATGGATTCTTTTGCTCTATTTGGATGCAATATTTAGGTATAGGACGCAGGAAGTAAGTCCAAAGCCTTCCAAATTTGTACGGCCTTGTGTTTGCTGACCACAAACATTTCAGTCACTTACTTTGCAGGTGTACCGGGCCTGCCTGTTCCATCGGTCCTGGGCAGGAAGGTGCTTCTTCCTGAAGTGATGAAGACTTTGCTAGAGACGCTGGGACCAGTTATGGGTTGGATCACACGAAAATAGTGCAAAGTCATGGCCAACACAAGTCTCCCCAGAGCATTCTCGGGGCATCTGGAGTGGTGGTCACAAAAACAAGACCTCTGAAGCGTGTGTGTGTGCGCGCGTGTGTGTGTGTGTGTGTGTGTGTGTGTGTGTGCATCAGCATGCACGCTTGTGTGTGAAGGTCAAAGGTTGGTGTTGGATATCTTCTTCAATCATTTCCCCACCTGATTTTTAAAACAGGGTCTCATTGAACCCAGAACTCAACAGTTGACGCGACTGCCTCTCCCCAGGGGCTTCACATGAATGCTAGACATGAAATCTCAGGTCCTCATGCTCAGTGCACGACGAGCCCTTTACTGACTAAACCATTTTCCCATACTCTTGCATATGAGGCTCACTATAAATCCCAGTGAGGTCAGACTAAGGGATCCAAGACAGAAACCAGTACAATCACTTGTCCTGTGGCCCAGACCTTAGTGAACTCACTGTTGCAGTCCTGCCTGCATGGTTGGTGATAAGTAACCATCGAACAGCTTAAGGGGACAAGGGGTTTATTTTCTCTTATAATTACTGGTTACAGTTCTTAATCCAGCTTGATGGGAGAGCATGCACCAACACCTGGGCGGAGGGAACTGGCCACACTATCACCGTATAATGGCTGAGAGAGGGACAATCCTTACTTGCCAGACCAGCATGTCTAGCCAAGTGTACAGAAGGATGCCAACTTTCTAATTTCACCCACCGTGGGCTGGGCCTTCCCCATCAGCCAGACAATCTCTGGCAGGTCTGCTCTGGGCCCAACTCAACCACTAATTTTCCACAAATGTGCCCAGAGCTCAAACCCTCAGTCGAGTTGACACCTGTGCCCAACTGTGACACTGGCAAAGTGAATTAAAAATTCCCTGCATGATTTCAACGAATCATGTATGAAAGATAAAATCAAGGGACAGTGACATCTGTGGTGGAGGCAGTCAAAGCAAATGAAAAAGCAAGTTGAATGTAATCCAAGCATCTAGGAATCCTGGTAAAAGAGAGAAGCCCCGCCCACAGTGTGGTGCACGTTCACCTCCATTCCCTGCCTCCTTCCTTGAGCCTGGACAAGTTGCCCAGCCAATCTGTACATTGCCTCGATGCATTGGGATGCCAAAAGAACCAAACGCGTCTCCTGCTACAACACTGACCAGATTAAAATGCCTTTCACAAACAGAACTTTCTTTGGTGTATGTATGTAGAGATATGTGCGGGTGCTCATTTGTACGTGTGCGCACGTGGCAGCGAGACGATAACCTCAGGTGTCATTCATGAAGAGCTATTCCCTCACCCCCCCCCCCATGTATTAAGGAAGATTCTCTCACTGGTCTTGAGCTCAGTAACTAGGCTAGTCTGGCTGGCCAGTGAGCCCTGAGGACCTGCCTGTCGCCATCCCCCAGGGTTGAGAAGATAAGCTCTCCACTATGCCAGGCCTTACTTATTTGAGCATCTTTGTATTGCTAGTCTGCAACTTCTGAAAAAGAAGCAGCAGATCTGGTTCTTCACATACTAATGGAATAGTTTCTTAGATTATGTTGATCCCACTAAAGTGAAGTTTGCTGTAGTTTCTCAAAAATTATTTAAAAGCTAAGAATTATATTGTGTACATTTTTATCTTGGAATCTATGGTGTAGTGCTGATAATATAGCTCAGTGATAGAATAAAATAATATAAAATAATAAAATAAAATAGATGAGATAAAATGAAAGATGATATCGTTTTAAATGACATATATTACACCCACATGAACTGGATGAAAAATATATATATATGTATAAATACATATTTTGCAAAGTTATTTACCCTTAAAACTGAAAGTCTGGATTCATTTCAGAATGTTTACATGATACAGACAACATTTGAGGAACTAACTGGTCTCAAATTCCCAAAGTCAGCAAAATGAAAAAAGAAGTTTATTTTAAAAAGCTAAGCATACTGGAGGCTGGAGAGGTGGCTCAGGGGTTAAGCCTCTGCCTTGCAGGCAGAAAGTCCTGAGTTCGGATCCTAGATAGACGCTGGGCAGAAGCAGGGGCAGCCTGCGTTTCTGGTCCTGGTAGGGCAGAGTAAACAAGGAGGAAGTGGAGGCGGTCCATGGTGGTTCCCGAAATCGCCCGTGGTTCGACACACACACACGCACACACACACACACTTGAATAAATAAAAAAATTTTTAAAAAAGCTAAGCATACTGGATTTTTGAAATCAGTTTTATATGGAATTTCAGTGCTCAAGGATCAAAGTTGGAGAATTAGAGATGGGCAAAATGAATAAGGCTATTAAAACATATCTTCTCTCTTTTGCTTGTGTGTGTGTGTGTGTATGTGTGCGTGTACTAGAGAGTTTGTGTGTCTCTGGAGGCCTAAGGGTGATGACAATGAGAATTACCTTGGGTTTTTCTACCTCCTTATTGATTTGCTCTGGGATTTCCCAGGCTCTCCCTTTCAGAACCATAATTGCAGTCTGCTGTCATTACCACCTGACAATGGGGTCTGGGGTTGAAATTCAGGTCCTTCTACTTGCAAACTGAAGCTTTTACTGTTGAGCCATCTCTATATCTCTGATACACTAGAGCTTCTGACTCCTTCCTAATTCTAGCAACCCATACGATCTAGTGCAATGACTTGTCTTGCTCTCCAGAGTGGCAGCCCAAGCCACTAGTCGGGTAATAGCTTGGGAAATTCAAGGTATCAGGATTTGTGAGCTATAACATCAGAACGGTGTTTTGACATTCACTATCAAGTTTGAGAATTAGGGAAAAAACACTTGGCTAGAAATAGAAGAGATTATAATAACATAGGCAAACAGAGCAGGGAATGGAAATCCAACTGCCTCATCCTTGCTGAGGACCCATTTCTTACTCCAGTGTCTACATTGATACCAATTTCTTCCTTCCCTTTATTAGTTGGGTTACCTCTTCTTTCATATGTTTGGCAATTCCAAGATCGTGCTTAAACTTTATAATTGCTATTACCTTACAAACTTTCAAACTTCCTCTACCATTACTTCACCTTCAAAGCTACAATAGCCTCTATTTATGCAGACTACATCTGTTTCCTTTGCTCTTGAGAGACTCCTTCCACTAAAGTAGTCATAATATGAAGTAGAAGAATAGTTTGGCTTGGGAGTGTACAGAATCTGGGAAGGCAGCCACAGGGCAGTGCGACTCAGAGATGAATGCTTGATACCAGAGTGAAATGAGATCCAGGGTCTTTGTTAGCAACAAGAGGGGCATGTTCTCTTCACAGGTAAAGCAGTAACCTATAGCAGCAGGAACTACAGTGGGAGAATAGCAGGTTTTTTTTTTTAAGATTTTAAAATATAGTATGTTCTTGATTAATACTTGCCCTTCAGAAAAAATAATCAGTGGCAGGAGACTATAATTTTTGTTGTTTTCTGCAGTATTTTAAAAATACTTTATCAATTTGAGGGAGGGAGAAAAAATGAGAGAGGAGGGAGAAGATGTGCACAAGAAAGAAAGACAAGAAAGATAGATAAATATAGATAGATGATAGGTAGGTAGGTAGATAGATAGATGATAGGTAGGTAAGTAGGTAGATAGATGATAAGTAGGTAGGTAGATAGATAGATAGATAGATAGATAGATAGATAGATAGATAGATAGACAGATAGATAGATAGAATATGCACAAGAGTGGAGGTCAGAGGACAGCTTTCAGAAGTCAATTATCCTCTTCTACCATGTGGGCTTCTAGAGATTAAAATCAGGCCACTGGATGACCGACATATCATTAACCCCCCAAAGTCTAGCATGGATCACAGGCACTAAGATCCTTAGAGGCAAGGGATTAACAGCCACAATAGTGTTCCTATACTAGAGGGGAACACAAGAAAGAGCTCTAGGACCCAGAGGGAAGTTTGACATGCACACTAAAGGATGCTCCAGGGATGGGGGGAGGGGGCACTGGAAAAAAGGGAGGGAGGGGGGAAAGGAAAGGGAGAAGGGGGGAGGAAGCAAGGAAATCTGGGGAGGGGTGGGAGGGAGGGAGGGGACCGGGGAACTTATTAAGTTTGTATGAATGGAAAAAAAAATCAGGCTGCTGGGTTCATGAAGAGGAGCCATACCTGCTGCGGTATATTGCTGCCCTTCTGCAATTTTTTTTACTAATAGATCATAAAGCATCTTCCCAATGAAAATAAAAAGCTATGGGGGAAGGTGAAATAGTCTTGTCATAGGGACACAGAAAAAAAGCGTTAGGATCAGGCTGACACACTGGTTCCACATCTGCCATGGATGAGCCCTAAACGTGACTGAATTTCTCTCTGAGCCTTGGTTTTCTCATCTGTAAAAGGGATTGTGCTATTTGTTTCATAGGACTGTTTTAGAGAACCGAATGAGACATTTAGACATTCTACAAGATGGTCCCTAAATGAAGCACTTCTATTTGACTTCCTTATTTCAACTCAACAGGCAGGGTCAATTTAAGGTTGGCACAATAACCTGATGTATAGTTTGTGCTATAATTGAAAGTTGAGTTGGCAAATGAGATCTGCACATAGAAATGCTATAGGCAGGTGTCAGAGAGATAGCTCAGCAAATACTGTGCTAGTCATAAAAGCATGAGGACCTGAGTTCAGGTCTCCAGCCCTCACAAGCAAGCAGTGTGTGATGGCCACCTATCTGTAATCCTAACACCAGGAAGAGGATGCCTGGAGCTTTGCAAAATCCCTGAGCTGCAGGTATAATGAGAAACTGCTTCAAAAAATAAGGTGAAGAGCAATAGGAGAAGACACATGATATCGATTTGACTCCAAGTGAATGTATCTACAGACAGACACACGTAGACATGTTCACATGCATACAACATACACACACACAAGGATGTTATGAACATATGCATGACATTACTCGAGTGGATTATACTGCTGTGCTAAGGGAACAGGGATGATTGGATTGACCAGGTGTGAAGCTTGGTGTGTATTTTGAATTTCCTCATAGCCTCCAAAAGAAGAGAACTAATATGATCCTCAAATGTTTTCATTGTTTAGAAAGAACCCTTCCTTCCTCCCATCTTACTTACAGGCTATGAAGAAAGTATTTCTAAAGAGGAAAATGTCGAAGTTTGCATAGAATTTTCATTTTTGTGTTTTCCTGTTACTTCATTTATTCGGGCACTAATTCAATACTTAACCGAGAGTGATGTGTCGATGCTGAGCTAGGTGCTGAGCATGCAGGAGTCCAGAAGAAAACAGAGTTACAAACTCTCCATGCAAGGGAAGGGCATGACCACAGCATAGAGTCAAGTGCGGCTCGGTGGTCTTTGTTCAACAAGGGGCTGCAGATACTATGTGGGTCCCATAACCTAGGGACATCCTTGTTCACTAACACTCAGGAGTTGATGAAAATGGGTGAATGTGGTCCTCACCTTGGCTTGGGTGTGCCTCAGGAATGAGGACATGGTACTGGTCACGATACTCTATCAATCACTTTTCTTTCCTTTAGCATAGGCCTGGTTTCCTGGGACTAGATCTTGAAAATGTCCTTTGTGAAAGAGAAGGTATGCAATGAGCAACAGAAATATGTAAATTAGTTTGGAGGGTTTTCATACGTGATTTTCTAGCACATATCTCCACATTGGCGACCCTTCAGCCGTGTCTCTCACCTGTGGCCGAGTGTCCTCCCCGTGGTCACTCCCTAAGACAGTGACCACTAGGACCTGAGTCAGTGTCAGCTGCTGTGGAGTCACAGATGCCTTCATCACCATCCAAGCAAATTGAGACCATCATCTCCAAAGAGCAAAAGCCTGAAAACAAAAATTATTCAAATTGTTATAAATCTGAAAACAAACTGAAGAGCCAATTTGGTGGATGTTTAATCATAATCAAAGAGTGGTTGTTACCCAAGTGAACACAGGTCCAGAGCTTGGGAAACAGATCATAGCACTGATGTTCATGGAAAATAGGCTGAATTCTAGAGAGGGCAGAAATCTCCTCAGTGTATACAGTGTTGGACAACAACCATGTACTGTCCCCTATATCAGGTCAGATGTGTAACAGAGTCACAATAGTTAGAAGCTCTAACTCAAGAGCAGCAGAGTGATTGAGAGAGTTAGGATGAGCTGGCAGGCTCCTGCAATAGAAGAAAGGCTTTTGCATGTATTCACCACAAAGAAATGCTCAGCTCACTCTGATCTGAGCATCATGTGATGTACACATGCACATTGCTGTAACCCATACAGATGTCCCTTTTAATGTGCCTATATACATTTAGCATATCTGCATTTATGCTTATGTGTGTACTCTAAGTTTTCAGTATTTATTGTAATCCTGAATGTGATGCTTGTTATTTGAGAGCAAGTCGTGAAGAGGAAAACAAATGAAAAGTGAGTGGCCGAGAATGGGCCGGTCCCCGGATGGTGCACAGAACGGTTTCATTCAGCTGCAGGTCATAGACTCTGGCAGAGCTTTCGCTGACACAGTGAACTAGCATGCTAGGAACTCTGTGCAATAAGTCATGAGGTGCCCTGGCACGTGCTGGTCTGCGGCACCATGGTGCACACTGAAAGAGAGCCAGGCAGGGAGGTGGGCTGCTGACACTGGTCACCATTGGGGTGGACTCTGCTGCACGCATGCACGGGGAAGGGGGAATCCACCAAATTGGCTCTTCAGTTTGTTTTCAGATTTATAATAATTTGAATATTTTTGTTTTCAGGCTTTTGCTCTTTGGAGATGATGGTCTCAATTTGCTTGGATGGTGATGAAGGCATCTGTGACTCCACAGCAGCTGACACTGACTCAGGTCCTAGTGGTCACTGTCTTAGGGAGTGACCAAGGGGAGGACACTCGGCCACAGGTGAGAGACACTGGAGAGACAAGGTGATAGTGAAAGTGAAGCAGTTTCCAGACAAGAATAGGTGTGAATCTATTTATACTATTGAAGTGATAGTTAACTTCAGTGAGAGGAGCTGAGCTAAAGGAAATTACTGCTCTGATAGGAAAAGGTGTTCGTTCTAATAGCATACTGTTCTGGTAAGAAAAGCTGTTCACAAAAGAGTTCCCATGCTAGCGGGCAGCCCAAGAAGGGCCCCGGGTTATGCCACTGAGTCTTGAACCCTCACTAGGGTAAATGACTCAGAGGGAGGTTCTGTGTCCACATAAAGGAATGATCTGGGGGATGGGAGGGAGGAAGCCATAGGCTCTGGGAGGGTGGAGATAGAGAGGGGGGATGAGAGTAGGGGAAGGGGGAGAGTGCAATGGGGGATGATGGGAGAGGGGAAGAGGGAGGGAGAGGAGGGGAATATCTATTCAGCTTATATAATTAGGCAAAAATAAAATGTGTAATAAAATTAAAGTCAAATATAAACAAAACAAATAGGATAAATTAAAAAAAAAAGCTGTTTAAAATCCAAAACCTGATCATAGAATAGACTGAATAGTAATAACTGATTTGTTTTTAAAGCAACACACTTATGAACATACACATATAAACACACACACATGTACACTCACACACACACATAAAGCAAAGTCATGTACCCCCCAACACACACTTAAAACTTTAGGGTGGCCACAACCAGAGGAATGGGTTTGGTGTGGGAAAATAAGGAACTTTTTGTTTTAACTCTTTCAATTTTTTTTTTTTTGCTTCTGACAAAGAATATATGTTACTGACTAGAATTTAAAAATGTAAACCAGAGATGAAATAGTGAGGGAGACAGACTGAGTTAGAGAAACTCAAGGTCTTTCTGAGATATATTCAATTAACAATTGTCTGGCTCTGTCAGTTCTGGCTGCTTTAACAAAACATAATAAACTAGGTGACTTCTGAGCAGACATTTGTTTCTCACAGTTCTGCATGGTGGGACCAAGGTGCTTAAGGTGCCTGCTGATCACCAACTTCAAGGCCATTTCCTGGGTAGTTCCACCTGCGTGTAGGGGCCAAGCAGCTGGCGAGCATCACTTGTTGCTTGTTTTTTGTGCGTCTCTCTGTGTGTATGTGGGCGTGTGGACAGGAGGACATGAATACCTGTGGAGGCTCAAGGGTGATGTTGCGAGTCATCCTGCATTGCTCTCCCTCCTCATGGTTTTGCTCTGGAGATCCTCAGCCTCCACTTTCCAAAGCCAGAAGTGTGGGCTATTACCTGCCCCACATTTTCACATGTGACGTGAGGCTACTAACTCAGGCCCTTTTGCTTGCCAGTCAAAGGCTTTAACCGCTGAGCCATCTCTGCAGCCCCTAGCATGCCTTTTTATTTAAATCAGGGTATTCGCCCTATTCATGAGGATTCTGCTCTCCTGAAGTAATTATTCCCAAGGGCCCCAGTGCCCAAACCCATCACACTGGGGAGCTGGTTTCAACATATAAATTTTGAGATGACAGAAGCATTTGAATCAAAGCAACCTGTAATTTTATTAGTCACACTTAGTCAGCCTTGAAAATTGACATGCATTACTAGACTCTTGAGTTTCAAATTATAATAATTCGGTGTGCTGCATGGTATGAAAATTTTGCCCCAGGAGACACAAAGCCTTCACTTGGTTACTGAGAAGTAGACTGTGGTATGAATGAAAGACTTTAAAACAACCAATGGCCCAATTAAAAAATGGGCCCTGGAACTTAAAAGAAACTTTACCAGGGATGAAATTAAAATGTCTAACAAATATCTTCAAAAATGCTCCACTTCTTTAGCCATCAGGGAAATGCAAATCAAAACTTCCCTGAGATATCATCTCACCCCGATCACGATGGCAAAAATCCACAATACTAACAACGACAAATGGTGGAGAGGATGTGGAGAGAGGGGAACTCTCCTACATTGCTGGTGGGAATGCAGGCTCATACAGCCACTCTGGCGAGCCGTCTGGAGATTCTTAAAGAAATTAAAGATTGAAATGCCATATGACCCTGCGATTCCACTTTTGGGTATAACCCCCCATACAGCAGAGGTTCACCTTGATAGCACAAGCACGACCATGTTCATAGCAGCACTGTTTACAATAGCAAAGTCATGGAATCAGCCCAAATGTCCAACAGTTGACGAGTGGATAAGGAAACAGTGGTACATCTATACAATGGAGTACTACTCAGCCATCAAAAATGATGAATTACTGGAATTTGCCGGGAAATGGATGTCATTAGAAACAATTATATTAAGTGAAGTATCCCAGACCCAGAAAATTAAGCGCCGTATGTACTCCCTAATAGGTGGCTCCTAGTACCAAACCCACCCAGCCCACCTAGAGACAGTAATTGCAAGGATTATGAACAGGAGGGATGGGGTAGGAGGGCCACACCAGAAAGAAGGAGAGAAGGGACCATGTTACAGCAGGGAAAATAGGCCTCCACCAAGGACCCAAATAAGTAATGAGACATCTGATTAAGTTCACAGACTTTTGTTCCTGATCATTTACTACTGAGGGGGAGTGATCTCACCAGAAGAGGAGGGCATATAGTCTGGCAGATAAAAAGTAACCATTTTGCAAATGGGTGATAGACCCCTCCCTTAGTATGGTTTCCCACTTTTATTACATCTACCTTTGAATGTGCTTTTATCACAAGACTCTTAACAGCTTTTTGTCTCTGGCCAGGGGGTAACATACAATGCCCACCAGGATGGAGTGAAGGGCATTGCAGGAGCAGCAAAACTGCAAAAGAAAATCAACAAACCACAATCCAGAACTTCAGAGACTCTATATCAACCACCTAGAACTAGGCCAGCTTAGTCTCTCCCCATCTTGAAGCTCAGGGAAATTTGCGGAAGAGGGGGCGGTAAGAATGTAAGAGCATAAGGATGGGAGGAGCAATGATATGTAAGATACTCTATACTAGTTAGGGCTGAAGCAATCATAATTGGACTTTGCATGCCCTGCGCATTGTCCAACACACTGTTGACCTCACAAAGTCTAGCATCTGCTAAAGGCACCAAGATCCTTGGAGGCAAAGGATTGGCAGCCACATCAGTGTTCCTATACCTAAGGGGAACACGGGAAAGGGTTCGGGAAAGGCCACTGGGTCCTTGTACGTCATCGGAGAGGAGGACCCAGAGGAAAATCAGACATGCACAAGAAAGGACTCTCTGGGAATTGGGATGGGAGGCACTGGGGGATGGGGAGGGAGAGGGGTGGGGAGGGGGAGCAGGGAGTACGGGGGGAGGAGGAGGGAGGGAGGGAACTGGTGTACCTAATAAGTTTGTATGAACTGAAATAAAAAAAAAAAAGAAAGACTTTAAAACAGGAAGTGCTAAACAAGTAACAGAAATTGTTGTGATTGCTTTAGTGATTTTTTTTTATTTTGTGTTTCTTTCTGTTTAAAGTCATGAAAGTTTACGGTTTTATATATCTGTATATAAAGTTTATATACAGATAAAGTTTATGTTAAGCACATGTGACCTATTCTTCATCTACAGTTCCAGAATTTGATCATGGAAATAATGATACATATACATGCATAGACAAACATAAAATTTACATTAGTAGGCTTTTGCAGATTTGACTATCACCTATCTAAACCCTTGATAGATAATCTGAAAAATAAACTATAAATCAGCTCTTAAATAATAGTTCAGCATGTCTCTTTTTATGCACTTTGAGAAGTTTGGATCATGCAGTGCCATGTATCCACATACATACACAACATGGGTACTTTTGTTTTCTAATTTAAGGCTAGATTTCTGTGGCAATCTTATCTTTTTTCTGCATCCTGAGCACTTCTTCATAATTTTATGCATCCTACCATGGATGGGGGAGACTCCTATGACCCACTCCTCCCTGAATAGCTGTAGGCAGTCATGGTTGCTGAGGAACAGAGAGTCGTATTTCCCCAGTACTAAGTCACCAGGCCCCACTAAAGGCTCCTCTTGCTCAAGCAAACAGCCCTAATTAGATGAAGTGGGCCACAGAAACAAAAAATAGGAGGGCATTTGCTGGAAAGAAGGGGTTCATTGGGAAGAAAGTATGGGAAATATGAATATATATATATATTTCACATATATATGAAATTGTGAAAGAACAAGCTTAAAACTAATCAATTTAAATAAATAAATAAATAAATAAATAAATAAATAAATAAATAAATAAATAAATAAATAAATAAGCTATTCTTGAATTCTATTAGTCAGAATCCTAACAGAAAACAGGTGACTTCCCTAGCTGGCATAAAGGACAGACTGACTTACATAATATTTAGATGTAATCAGGGATGTCAATAAAAGATAAAATAAATACTTGAGAGCAGTTGTCAGTTCAGCTTGAAATCAGGGTGAAGAGGTCAAGTCTTTTTCAGAGTCTGTAGATAGCAAGAACTGTCAGAGAGGATATGTGGGAGGAGCTTCAGCAGCAAGTAAGGAACATAGCCATTGGCAAGAAGGGAATAAGGGAAATAAATACCCTAATGTCTTTCTCCTTCTCCCTTCCAGTATATCAGCGCTGGTTCCCACTGGCCAATCACAAGGAGAAGAAATCAGATTACAAGGAAATCTTTTAAGGAAGATTATAGACTAGTCAGTCACCTAAGGAAAAGATGAGGGTTTAAACTTGGAAATATCCAGCATATGTTAAATCTCTCATAAGATTATGAGAATTACCATTGTGCACAAATGTTAGAATTCAGTCATGCATCAATGCTCAGCAAGTAATTTGAATGAATGAACTATCAGCATGCCTTATTAACAATGAGAAAATGGAATGGCAACTCCACTTTGAGCTTGCAAGATGAAAATTGGTATATGTAATCAAGAATCAGTTATCCTCGTTGGATCCATAGCTGACATTAATAAAACCTACAGGGTAGAAATCCTATCTAGGCATGAGCTCCTTAATTCTAAATTCTAGTCAGATTTCATATCAGTTTGCAAAGTGGGCAAATTCTCAGACCTCTGCCTTGGCATCTATGAAAAGTCAAGTCCTCCCAGGAAGAAAAATTCAAGACTTTGATTATGTGTTTATGCTTATATTTATCCTCCATCCTATGATTTTCCCTAAAAAAAAAAAAAATCCTGACATGCAGCATGGAAGGAATTTAAAACTGCTTAATCTCTGTAGTGTGGATAAAGTGTGATCACCACCTTGTCTCAGTTGTTAACCAAAATAGGAGACAAATCCTGACTATATAAGATGCTACCTACACATGTTTTCATGACACATGTATGTAAGGTCTTACTGAAGAAAACATACAAGACTGGTACTTTTTTCTTTTTGAAAAAAAATACAAATTTCTAAATCTTAGCTGTTTCTCCTTCAAGTCCATCAAAATAGTAAGACATAGTGATTATTTATTTAAATAAATTTTTAATTGAGAGAGAGAGAGAGAGAGAGAGAGAGAGAGAGAGAGAGAGCATGTGAGAGAAAGCACCATCGTGCCTATGCAGAGTTCAGAGGAGCACTTGCGGAAGTCAGTTCTGTCTTCTTCCAAGTGGTGCTGGGGAACCAAACTCAGGATTTTACCTGCGGAGTCATCCCAATGGCCCCAAGGAATAAGAATCTGAGATGTTGGTATGAACTTTTATATTCACCCAAATACATTGCAGGTTTTTTGGGAAATGTTGTGAACCATTTTTCCAAAGTCTTCCAAAGACTTTCCAAAGAAACTCTTAAAAATCATGTTTTGCTATGGAGTTGCGGGAGTTCTTATAATTTTGTATGGCATACTCTTTAAGATGTACAGTTTGAAAAGAGCAAATCTCCTATTCTGTAGATTTCTTCTTCATCCTGTTGATTGTTTCCTTTCGTGGATTACCATACATTATTAATAAAACATAAACTGCTAGCTGAACTCTTTCTGGCTAGAATGATATACACATAGAAATACAAGTTCAATTCCCTAATTTTAGTAAAATTTTTCCTCTTTTTCCTCATTTCCTTATTTCCTTGAATCAGGAAACATTTAATCATATCCATTTCCATACACTTTTTTCTCCTCATCATGATCTTGTTCATATTCCCTGTTGTCTAGTTTCCTTTACTTTTGTATGTTGGGCCCTTTCCTCCTTCTTGGTTTTGCTCTTTGAAAGATAAATGTAACTTAGAAGGTTTCAGAATAACATAATCCTAAAAATATTTCCTTGAGTCTAACCCTCCTGGCTTCGTCCTGATTCCTGTGAAGAATCAGGGTATGTAATTTCTGAGAATTCTTTAATTGGGCTCACAAGGAGTTTTTCAGACATCCACCTAGATCAGAAGTAACTTATTTTCTAGATAGTGGCCATAAGGCATGAGATTACAAATGAAACATAACTTTCAGCAGATGGCATTCTGCCTTTTAATCTTACTTATATTTGACCAAATGCTATAGTTACTCTGAATGGTTGCTGATAAATTCATAACAGAATAGGTAAAGGGAATGAGTGGTTTTATTTTGGCTTATGATTGTCTGGTGGTTACAGTTCCTTGTCCATCTTAGCAGGAGAGTCCACACCAACATCCAAGGAAGGAGGGAACTGGATATAGCATATCCACAGGATATGTTTAGAGATTATCCTCACTTACCAGACCAGCATGCCTGGCCCAGTATACAGCAGGATGCCAACTTCTCAACCATCATATTCATCTCCCCAGGGCTAGTTTTGCTCACCATGGGCTAGGTCTTCCCTGTCAATTAGATAATCTCCCTCAAGCTTGCTGGAGGCTTAACTCAACTATTAGTTTTTCACAACCATGTCCAGAGCTCAGAACCTTAGTTGTCAAACTGAAGTTGCCATAGTGTCTCACTATGACACAGAGAAAACATGGACAGAAACAAATAATTGCAATAAAAGATGAACACATGCCACCATGCCAATGTAGAGGTTCTAAACTCATGAAAGGACCCTCTTAGTGATTATGATGAGTCTTGTGACTTCACTACTTGTCAGGTTGGGTCCTTTGGGATACTAGGAAACAAATTTGCTCAGGTCACTTGAAGAAAAGTTGTGGGTCAGAAGATGCATGTAGTAACAGACCTAGAAGACAAACCAGTGTGGTCTGTAGTCACAGTCCTATGGACAAAACCTAAGATCCCAGTTCCTGTGTGTAGCTCCTGCCAGGCTGATCCCCAAGAACAGAGAGTTGAAACTCAAAATAGAGAATGTACATTTTGGGGAAAGAGAAAATTGGCTTTATGTTAATTGGCAAATGTTCCAATAGGGACCTTTGTCGGAGTGTTATGTTGTAGTAAAATCTTGATTTTTTTTGTTAACTTATCTCGATAAAAGCTCACTTGAAGTCAAAAAATATGAAACGACTTCAGGGTTTCTAACTGCCCAAACCTACATAACATGAATGATTTATGTCTCACTATTAGAAATTACAAGTAAAATTAGGGACTGTAAAGGAGCACGCAAATGGATACCTTCTTTCATCAGTGTTGTGCTTTGCTTCTTTTTATTTAATATTTGAACTTGACAAATAATCTTTTTTCCTTCCCGCTCCCAGCTTTCGGTGCCACTTGAAGACCACAGCCTAGGATGTGTGTTACTGTGCTTTAATTACATTTAAGGGCACAGGGGCATGTCTTGGTGGCATCACAGCTAAAACCCTCAAATGCCTTTTTGTTCCATTAGAAATGACCTTATCCTTGGCTCCCAGAGCCGTACATTGATTTGTCTTTTCTGCGGTTTCCTCTCCACAGGTCTGCTTCCTCATCCAGGGTGATGCATTGAATTGTGACACATGGGGGTCAGTGAAATTAACTGTCTTTCCCATGAGAAACAGTTACTCATTCAGCATTTGCTCTGATGTGCCTCTGTTGGCAGTGGATGAGGTTGTAGGCAGAGCATGGAAGCTGTAGAACAGAGAGATGAGACATTACATAACTGCCATTTGATGTTCATGGAGAAGACCACCATAATTATTTTCTCTGCCAATGGGAAGACACTTGCTGCAGAAAAAGAAATGCCAACAAGGTCGGTTGCTGAACAAATCTAATTATTGCAATGGCAGTCACATACATTTGGGGCTAATTTAAATTTTGTATTCTATGTATTTCAACAGTTCTTTCCTAAGAGGAACTTGGAACTGTGTCTCCTTGACCTCTCTAGAATTGAGAACCTCTGTTCTTAGTACTGGCAGTAGTGAGGACTAGATTGGATTTGTATTTGGGGAACAGGAGCTAAAAGAATCTGGTGAGCTGGGATCATTCAAATTCATCTTTAAAATAGCCACTGGGGACTGTTAGAAAGTCAAACACTGCTGGAGACAATGCAAGAGAAGACACACAGCTAATGTGAAAGCCAGTGACTCTTGTGTCACCCATTTGAACGAGAAAGTACTTGCCAAGTGCTCAGAGATGCACAGAGTTATAATGGTGACAAATGAGAAGTGAGCTACATATCCTTTAATGAAAGTCTGGCAAAAACAAACCATGAAATAGCCACACGATGTTGATCTGTCCATCATTTGTAATGTGCAGTAGATCCACATGTAGAAGAGACTATGAGACATGATGGAAAGAAACCACCTTACAAGATGATATGTCCAATATAGCATCCATGTAAATATGTCATACATACACATGATAGTACCTCTCTACCATGGTCAGTTGTGCAGCTAATAACACTGGATGAATAACCTCCAAAGTAGATCCCTGAATGTTATAGATTTTTAAGTGCTACTCACATGGGATGGTGATATAGGTTCATTACACATTGCTGTAATGAATCCACAATCCAAGCAAGGGGGGGAATTAGTTCTAGCTCACAATTCCAGGGTACAGTCCTTCATGACAAGGGAGTCACAGTATCAGGAACCAAGGGAATTGGTCACATCCCATCCATAAAGCAAAACACGAGGGCCATACTTGGTCATTTGCCTGCTCAGGGACTGGGGTCCCGTCCACATCAATTATGTAGTCAGTGGCATACTCAGAGGTCAGCTTTAGCTAGACAATACCGCTCAGGTGAGCCTGGAGACTTGTCTCCTAGGTATCAGGCTGACAGTTAATAATAAGCCTTATAGATGAGTTATTTGATAATATAGTATGTCAGCCATGGGTGACATACTTTTACTGATAGGTCTCTTTAATTTTGGGGAGATAAAGGGACCAGGATTAAAAACAAATAAAATGAGCTTTAACTATTATTTACAATATTTTAATTCTTATAGGAGATCCTAGTAATACACTGAACATATATTGAGTATTGATTTACCTCTCAGTAAAATGCAACTCCTGCTTTACAGGTGCTAACAATCCAGAGATGAAAACGGGACAAACTCAAATAATTCGGATGCAAAATCCAGCGTGGCCTGTGCTCCTGTAGCTGTCTTTGATGTTCTAACCATGTGCAAAGGGAAAAGGGTAAGAGAATCAATGTTCCTGCTTCTTGGACAACGGGGAGTTTAGCTAAGTTTCTTTGTTGAAAAAAAGACCTATACATCATTCTGATTTGCCCAGTAAGTAAGCCTGCGAAGGTCCCCATGGTGTCCTTAGCTCGTTATCCATTGGGTCATCTATTTTAGAAGATGCAAAGGAGAGAAAGTACTGAATGAAGTACTAGAGGGAGAGTGTAGCTCATATTTATAAGAAAGGTTTTTCATTCTTGCAACTGAATAAAATGGTAACTATCTAAATGTCAGGTGAGTTAACAGGAAGCTGAGGACCGAAAATGGAAAATACAGGTTGGTGTCAAAACACCTTGAGTAGGAGTGGTGCTGATGACAGTAGGTCACATCCCCCACCCCTCCAGTAGAATAGTCTGTACTATATTCTCTGTGTCTGGTCTGGACTAGGTTGCATGGGGTTGCCAGAGAAACCAAAAAAAAAAAAAAAAAAAGAGGCAGAAACAAAACCACTGTAGGGCCTTCAGTTATGTAGTAGATGAACAGCTGAGCATGTTTGAAGAGCACTGTGGGAGGTTCCTGAAGTGGAAAGGGGTGGGCAGTTGGATGATAGAGAAGCAGAAGAGAGTAATGGCTGTTGTCCCATGGGTACTCAATAAGTACCAATTACGGTTCCGAGCAGCTCCTAAAGGCATCATTTCATTTAGATCCATAATGACTCTGTTGAGTTGGGCTTACTGTTGCTATTACTTTTATTTGTGACTTTCTTGTAACAGCAGAGACATTAGCTCTGTCATTTGTCTCCCAATTCTATATTTTTTAATGATATACTGTCCCTGATGTGCTCTCTCCTTGCTTCTTTTCTCCTCATTTGATATAAGAATAAAGACATTTACAACACTGCATGAGAAATATATGGGGCACATGGTCGTAATGTAGCCAAAGGGCTCTCTTAGTCCTTCTAGTGGACACGGGATTAGAAAAACAAAACTGATATGTATTTTTCCAATGTTAAAAGAAGAAAATAGGAATGATGTCATTGGAATAGATTTTACTTCAGTTAAGAGCTAAAATGAGAGAAAGATGTAGAATCAAGGAATTAATAAAGTAGCCAGGTCAGCAGCCCATTTAGAAGCACGGGACTACTTCTCACCCTACAATTCACACTAGCAATCATAAAGCCAAGTAAGTATTTCACTCTTTAAGACTGTCCCAATTACAGTTACCAATTACCTTAGCTCCTCACTGATGATCCTATCTCTTGAGCTTTATCTCTTTCTACTCCCTCCTAGTCTCTCTCTCTTTCTCTCTTTATCTCTCTCTCTCTCTCTCACACACACACACACTTTTCCTACTCCCAAAGTATTTCCTACTTTAGTGACTGCACTACTGTTGAGTTCTTAGACTGTCCTTCCCTTAAGTCTTTATCCATAGGCCTCCTTTTTTCTCCTCCCAAATTAAAGGCTATGCTGAAGAATGCTTTCCTGACTCAACTCAAACCAAAAGGGACCCTCTCTTCCATATGCTTTGCCATCTATGAATTTCTCTGCAGCACTTCCAGCCACCTGGAATTCTCTTCTTAGGCTATTTTCTGAAACCCAGACTCTAGAAGCACTTTGTCTGCCTTGTTCAACTTCTGTACGCACAGTTGAGAACCATAACTGTTCATGCTACATAAATATTCAGTGAAAAAATTGTTTATAGATTATTGTCTCTTTCACTGGTCAAATTTTCTCAACTGCTTTCAGTTGCCCCACAAATGCCAAGCACTAAGTCTCAAGGAGGCTTCAGAAGTTTCCTGTCATTCCGTAGTTCAAAAACCTGAAATGGAAAAGTAGAGAAATCTGACAAAGGTCACAGCAAGTTAATATTAAACACAAACTAAAACTTCGGTTTTATTCAGGTCAAGAGGAGCCTCCTTCCTTCTTTTGCTGTATTGTGTTGACCACTCTCTGGATGAAGGATTGAGTGACTTCTAGTTTATGACTTATTTGGCCATTGTGAAAGGCAATATGATTTCAAAGAGGTAGAGACTTTATCTTTTCTTTTTTTTTCCCAAGACAGTTTCATGTAGCCCAGGCTGGCCTTGAATTTGTTATCCTGCCCTTGTGTTCCAAGTATAAAATTATAGGCTTTTGCTACCACACTGGATGACAAATGTTGACTTTGTGAGGACAAATACATTACTTTTGGGCATCTGTCCTGATTACAGTTACAGATATGTTTGCAGTGGTTTTACGTTGCTATATGTGATGCACGCTGTCTTAAGAGTGTTTTGGGCATATCACCTTTAGAGTGTACCATGTATTCACCCTTAAGTCCCCACTGCATAGACACTGCTGTTATATACGTTTTTAGGAAGGAAATTGAGGAACAGGTGTTAAGGAGCTTGTGCAAAATCAAACAGCTAATGAGATGTGAAAGCAGTCTACCCTAGAAACTCTGCTTTAAAACATTAATGTTTTGTTCGCTCTGGTCACCAGGTACAATTTACTCTTCAAAAATACCAAATCCGAGAGTCTCCATTGAGGGAAAATGGGAAAAGTTCCTGGGTGAATCATGAAGCACGTGGAAATCAATAGTACGATTTTCATCAGTACACGATTTGCAGAGCTCTTTTTTTTAGGCTTTAAATTTTCTTGCACGATGGTCCTCAAAAAAAAAAAAAAAAAAAAGCAATAAAAGAAACAGAACAAACACCATTGAGTCACCAGCATCTGAGGTCCTGAGTGCTGCTTTATTGATGGTAGGTAGATGGAGCTTCCTGGAACATGTTGTTTATGAACGCGGATATCTTTTTTGGCAGTAGGAGGGTAGAAGGTTTGCAGAGCCTGCTGGCCTGCGAGCATGACACGCTAAATAATTGATTAAAGTGGAATGACATCGCCACTCTTCCATGCAGGCAGAACATTAAAGCTACTTTCTGAAGGTGGCGATGGCAGTTGGGCCAGAGAGTTGGCAACTGGCTTAAGAGAGGCTACAGAAGCAACTAAGTCTATTTCCATCTGGACTCAAGTATGGTCCTTTAAATTCAATATAATTTCCTGTGGGGGTGTAGACAAGTTCTGTAGGCTAGAATCCTTCCTGGGTCTATTAATTTTGAGCTGTTACTCTGTATTCTGGTGACTACTGAAAGTTGCTTCAAGATAAATTGGAGATAAAGCCCAGGAGAACACAGCAACTCACAGAAAGTAACTGTTTCCAGGATGATGAGAATGCAAAGCAACTGCTGCATTAAATACTTTAATTTGTAATATATATTGATGTATCTTCTTTACCTCCATTGTTATAACCCTGTAGCTTGCAAGTTTGGGACTTTTCTAGCACAGCCTGAACTGCTGTGATGATAAAACTCTGACCACAAGAGAGATGCCTCTGCTTTCTCAGAATCACATCCTAAATTGATATGGAGAATCACCTGTTGGATATTTCTTGGGGTGACTTATTCCTATGGGTATCCTGAAAAAGGGCAATGTATGTGGGTTAGAAAATGATTAGTTCTCCTTCCCATGAGACTCTGTCAAGACAATTGAATTTCTTAAAGCATCTAAAATTTAATGTGCTTTCTATAGACAATTCATACCTTATATGTGGACATTTTTCACTACTTAGATTTTAGGTGTGATTGTAACCTGAGTTACATCAACTGAGATGTTATCCTGAAGTTATAATGCACAGTAAGTCACATTATCACCACAAAATTCTCAATGTACTGAGCAATCACAAAATTCTCTCACCTATTTTCTTTCACTCTCCCAACTCACCACCAAAGGCTGACATTCACTGTTGGAAGTACATTGAAGAGACTATATAAAGCTACCCTGAAAGTATTCCAAACCTAGGAAGTTAAAAAATAATTCGACCCAAAGAGCAGAACTAACAGGAACTCGACATGAAAATAGCCAACTTTCTCCCAAACTACTTGTCTTTTCTTCAATAAGTCTTTCATCCAGACTTTCTGATCTCCACTTAGTTAAAATTTTTGATTATGCTGCTGCAAGCTGAAAGATTACTGCTGATACTATAGAGATATTGTGAGTTAACATATATTCTTTAAAAAATAATACAGTGTCAACCTTTTGTTTAAAAAGTTTCTCATTCAAGTTTGTCCTCAGAACACTATACATTTGGGGAGGCCATGTGTGCTATAGAACAACAAATTCTATCAACCAATGACTTCTATTTCTTTATCATTGCCTTCTGTAGTGCTGGGAATTGATCTCAGATCCCCACTTCATGCTAAGTAAGTACCCTACACTGAGCTATACTTCAGCCCTGCCAAAGATTTTCCTAAACCTCAGCCTGAGAATCAAGAAAATGAAAGATCTAAAATACTGTTGTTTTTCTATTTTATTTCCAGATTGACCTAGGAACTGCAGTACTGGGCCTTAAATAGTCATCATGCTTGTCAAAACGTCTTTATGCCAAGCTTATTAACGTCACTATCACAGGCTTCTTCTTACAGTGCCAATAATGCAATTCATTGCCATTTTAAAGAGTTACAGAATGACTGCTTGCTTTGCCTGCCAAGTGTTTGTCTTGTCCCATCTGATTCTCTGAGGTCAAATGAACTCTGAGGGAAAAGTGGCTCTAGGGAGGTGAAACAAGGAAGCTACTTTAGTCCCGAGAAGGTCACACAAAGCACATCATATGCCACACACAGGGAAATTTCAACAAATATTGCAATGTCCATTAAGAATTCATTTGAAGTTGACATCACTGCATTTCAAGAGAGCTATTTTGGCTCTGAGTAAGAATCAAGAAAATCAGACAGTACGTACACATGTATGTGCACCCTCAAAAAAGCGCAGAAGTGAGTGTAAGTAAACAAGGCAAAATTACAAGAAATAATCTAAAAGTAACTAAAGCAAAAATGAAGAGGAAATTGTATGGGTGTCACAGTGGGTAAATTGGCTTTGGTATATTTTTCTAAGTGAGCAATTTACTAAAAGTGAAACCAAAACTGCAGTACAGAAAGCTAAAGAGCAGAGAATATTCCACAACATCTCTGCCACAGGAAACATAAAACTATAGGCAGCAGAGCAGTTTCAGAAAGGAAATGCAAAGTGGAGCCAGTTCTGCTAGAAAAATCCAATGCAAAGCAAATCTGGACATTTTATGGCCTGCATAATTCAACTTCCCCAGAAAATATGGAGATTAAAATTTCTGCATATTATATTGTTAGGGCTGCATTGCTGTTTCAGTCTACACCATAGAAACACCAAGCTACTATATGTGCAAGCTTTTCTTTCACATGCCTTATTGTCTTGATGTTTATTTACAACAGCTCTTTCTAGATGAGCAATCAGACAGCTGGGGTTATAGTTCAGTAGCACTCGCCTACCAAGTGCAAAGTCCTGGGTTTGATCCCAAGCACTAAAAGGAAAGAAAGAAAGAGAGAAAGAGAGAAAGAGAGAAAGAGAGAGAAAGAGAGAAAGAGAGAGAGAAAGGGAGAAAGAGAGAGAGAGAAAGAAAAAAAGAAAGAGAGAAAGAGAGAAAAAGAGAAAAAGAGAGAAAGAGAAAGAAAGAAAGAAAGAAAGAAAGAAAGAAAGAAAGAAAGAAAGAAAGAAAGAAAGAAGAAAGAAGGAGGAAGGGGAGAAGGGCAGAAGAGAGGAAAGAGAGAAGCGAGAGACGCTCGAGAAAAAGAGAGGGGAAGAGACAGAATAACCCACGATACCCAGTAACAGAAGACAGTCCCGACCTAACGCCACTACACTCCCAAAGAAAGGAAGTCCTACCGTCACGTCAGTAACCTGCATTGCAGCCGCCCAAGCCAGGAACTCCTTTATAGGACAAAGGAAAAAGTCTTAAGGGAAGGAGGGCTTGGTCTAAATGTTTAAAACTATTTTTCTAAAAAATGTAGACATATATGGAATATATTTTGATCATACCCACCTCCCAATTCCCAGTCCTCCAGGCTTCTCTTCCTCTCCCTGACTCCTTAAATGCTATTATTTTCTTTTTTCAGTAACCCATGACTCTGGAGACATCACAGAGTCCATGAAGAATGTAAGAGCTGGAGGATGGGAGGAGAGTTGTGAAATATTTTCTTGCAGACATGACATGGCCGTTGCTCTCAGGAACTCACCGCAGCTGTGGTTACCTACATACCTGCCCACATCCAGCCAGTAGATTTTTAACCATTGATAGCTGCAGGGAACACTTTATTCCAGCAACCGCTTCTGCAGACTGCACCAGAGGTCCTCAGCCCCAGAAGGTGTCCACCAATATTCCCTGAAATGCTTGAATGGAAAGAGAATGTGGCTGAGATTCAGACTTGGTGCTGAACTCCAGGCACAAGCATTTGAGCTTCAGAAAGTCACCAAACCTTTCAAAACTCTGCCTGTTATTTGTCGGTAGGATGTGAATAACAACAGCCAAATTCACAGGGTTGGTAAGCGAGTCAGAAAGACAGATATGTGAAATGTCCTCAAAAAGCTACCAAGTGTGTGTTCGTAGCTCCTGAAATAGTGACTTGAATCCAGTGCTTGTGTTAACTTTACAAAGTGATTCAGATGACAATTCAGTGAAATGTGAGCCCTTGTGCTCTCTCCTTTCATAACATGGAGCTTGTGCTATTTTATTTGAACCAATCCACTGTTTGGGAGGCACACTTTTAACTTTGGAATCTCTCCAAGGAGCTGCTACAAATATTAACTGATCCCAATTTGTTTTCACTACTGGAATTATTGCCTTATGTAGTTAGAGAAACTTATTCATTGACCTCTTGATGCATCAAGACTATATAACCAGGCACCCACATATCAGCCCCCAACCTGACCAACTCCATTCGCCTCTGAAGCACTCAATTGTTTTTAGACTGCTGTACTTAGATGCTAATTCATTTAACACTGTTCTCCTCTCATATGATTCCTGCCCTGTTAAACTCTGCTTCCTCTAGAAACCCTTTGTAGTTGACTTCCTTGCTCCTTAAATGGACTTTCAAAACCACTTTTTTTTTTCAGCGATCTATACAAGATCCTATACTTCTATGGTAAATGGACATGCAGGACACTATGCAAAGGCAAAGCCAGGTGTGCATAGTAATGACAGTGGGCTCAGTAACCAATTTCAGTCAGTTTATTACAGCTTAAAAAACAACAGAAATGCAAAACTGGTCCATCCAGTTTCCATTTACAAGGCGCACAGCCGTTAGTTGAATTAGGACTCAGGACCCAGGTGTGGGCTTTTTTTCTTTTTATATTATACCTTTGTGTGTGTGTGTGTGTGTGTGTGTGTGTGTGTGTGTGTGTGTGTACACTTTACTTCAAAAACTTTTTCAGCTGTTTGACTCAATGTCCTATCATTGAGGGGACTCACGGAATAGGAAATTATAGACTGCACTGCTGTTAATTCGGTTACATTTTTGCAAGCCTTCGGAATCACATTCCTCTCCTCTGAAATGAGTGTGTTGTGCTGTCTGTACCCCAGGGATGGATGGAGCATATAAAACTTATATCCAAGGAAAAATCTGGGATAATCTGGATTATATCATATCAGTTCATTTCTGAAGATGCCTTGGGCTTTCCACATGCCACCGTGAATTGAGAGTTTAAGTTGGGATGCTCAGATGTTATTGTGTAAGAGTCACAGTGAAGTACAAAGAAAGTGGAAGCTAGGCTTCTCTCGCGGCTCTTTTTCAATGGGAGTATATTCAGTCAATTGATATAAATCTGAGTGTTGTAGTTTCTGTCTGAGGCCACTGTAAGCCTGGCCAGGGTGTGGAGACCTCCGCAGTTCCGATCCTGATCCCTGACAGTCCACCGCCTGCGTAAGTTTGCACCTGAGTCTAGAATTCCACTATTGACACTAAAAAGATTCTTTTCTCCTGTTAGATGATGGCATGATTTGCTTTGCTCTGCCCCACTCTAGAAGCAGATGGCTTCCTTGTACCAGCCGCTGAAGTGGAGTTGAGTTTACCTGTTGTTGCTGTTGCTTCCCTGGGCAACATGACCCATGGTTCAGAGTCAGTGGGTCCAGAGAACAGGATCTTAAGTCTTGAAGCAAATCATTCTTTTTGATTAAAAGACTGGCAGTTGGTGAATGGTCCTAAGGACTTTCAAGGATTGACAGACATCCTAAGACACCGAAAAAGAAATGAAAACATAGAATGAATGTTTGGCAAACGTTTACCAAATTACCAAAACAGACTGTGTAATGATTAGAAGAAAGTTCTCTGCAAGCTGAGATTTGGGCTTAGGTAAGAAGATATTTTATTTATTTATTTTTAAATCTGGAAAATAAAATATTGGGCACAGAAAAACAACTGCCATATGTCCTTTCTTATATGTGGACCCCAGTCCTAAACTCCTGTCTGGAATATTTGGCTTGGAATTCCAATGTAATTATGCAACTTGTGGTGCATGCTCAGTTTATTAGAGCTACTTATGGGCCGAGATATTTGGATCCTCTGATAGTTCTGTGGTGTGGAATTCAGAGGTAGTGTTGTATGTGTTGTTGTTTTGGCCAAGATTTTTGAGGAAGGTGATATTGCACATACTTGGGCGTTGAAGATTTGCATGGTAGTATGATACAGCAGAAAACCCAAAGGCAAATTCCAATGTTCAGAGCTGAATTTTGGTGAGACTTGATAAGGGACTTCTTATACATAAATACTTCAAGAAATGAATTTGGAACATCTTCAAAAGGCACATTTTTATCAGCACATTTAGGTGGGCTAAAAATAAACATTAGACAGTCTGAAATCTGAGACACTGGAAGATACATTTTAAAGAATATAAGTATTACATTCTACTTGTGTTGGTATTAATGAAAGTGTCTTATGTCTTGTGGATTTTAACAGATATTTGAATATTTACACACATTATTAAAACAAAGCCATATTGTTGCTTCTTCAGAAATGAAGATAATATAGTGCAGACCAAAAATCTGCCTGAAGTCACACCTCTAGTATGTTGCAGATGAAAATGAATGTTGGTTCTCTGAGTTTCAGTCTCTGGTGCTTCTTTTCTAAGATATCCTCCTAAAATGCTTCATGTAGTAAGAAACTGTACTTGCATGGAAGGGGGTCATTCTTTACTAGAATACCTTTAGAGGGTAGCAATTTGACTCACCTTCTTGAAAATGTACCGTCTAGAACAGGACTAATGGTCCCACTGAACTATATGTTGGGCAGTCTATATCTGAAGAACATAGTCTAAGAATCTGAAAGCTTGATATTTATGAAAAGTCATAAATTGAAGACCTGTGGGAACTTGTTCTAGTAGTGAAAATTATGAAATTCAAGTCTTGCAAAGAGAAATTGAAAGAATTTAAGATACTCATCCCAGAAAAAAAATTATATGTAGGGATGGGGCTGGCATGGGAAAAGAAGACATATTCATTGTCTTCTGGGCCCAAAGCCTATGAGGTCAAAGCGATCCTATTCATAGCTCCAGAAACCAGGGTTTATTTGAGAGAGAGAAGTTATTTTAAAAGTTAATTTTTAATGCAAGAAAGAAGAAACATTCTTAAACATTGCTTAAAAATTCCATGCATTTTCTTGTGAGTTATAACCCCTAAATGATTAAGTAAGGTTGGGTACACCCTTCCTGTGGGTGGTGTAATCATGGTTTGGTAGTAGGTAGGAAGGTGATCATTAATGCTTTTAAAGGCCATTTCTAAAGGCCTCTAAAGTGCTAAAATATGGTCTTTCTATTGTCCTTTCATCTATGGCCATACCACCTTGGATGCTCCAATCTCATCCTGCACAACATTCCTGCTGGTAGGGTATCATGGAAAGAATTTAACTCAGCAGTGCAGCTTCTTGCCTAGCATGCCCAGGCCCTGGGTGTCATCTCTAGAATCCTCAACATGAGAAAACATAATGACAATAGCAACAAAATATAGTAGAACAATGATTTAGAAAAACAACTTGTGTGGAAGTGTTGCTAGCTTCGGTGCTGGATGTGGCCCTTCAAGTATTTCTAGGTGACCAGGAGAAGTTACTGAGCTGTTCTTTCACTACTGGATGTCACTGAAATCAAGTGCACGTTTTTACAGGAATGACATTCCAGACTTTAATCCAGTCAATGGCTGTGGCCTTCAAGATACTTTCAAATTCTTCAGCTTTTCTGGGAAATATTCCAAGGTTCTAGTGGAGGTATCTGGGCCTATAGGGGCTGAAGCAGGCCTCCTACAACTATTGATCAAACAACCATCAGGACCATGAACTACA
This sequence comes from Typhlomys cinereus, assembly GCA_023101885.1. Lineage (NCBI taxonomy): Eukaryota > Metazoa > Chordata > Mammalia > Rodentia > Platacanthomyidae > Typhlomys > Typhlomys cinereus. Next base: position 5,093,239 of record JALPQD010000078.1, read on the forward strand.
GAATAGGCTTCATGGTGGAACTCTGCATCTATGGATCAAGTTTAGAGCAACTGGGGTCTTGTCCTATCTTTGAAACAAGCCTGAGCAGGGGGCAAAAAATATATTTGCTCTGGTAACCTACAATTCCAGGCTCTCAGTCCCCCTGACAGTGTTAACCATACTGTCATCAAAGTGAACATCTGACAGTAGTACTTGTGACAGTTGGCAGAATGCCCTTCATGTTGTCTAGTACTGACCTGGAAGAGTCCATGGCTGAGGGTGGGCAGAGCATGATGACTGGGAAATGGACCACTCATCACACACGACGACTAAGTGTTTGGAAATGAAGCATCGGAACTTTGAACTGAGTTTTGTCCTAAGTTTAAAGTACATTCTCACATACATTGCTTCAAATACAGCATGAAAGAAAGAATTTTTAACTATTTTGTTAATAATTTGCATGTAATAATTGGATTCTGTATTGAAATAATTTGTTTAATTAATTTCACTTATTTTTAAATTTTTAAGCATATCTAGAAGAAATTAAAAATTGCATATGACATTTATATATTCTTTTTCTGTTCGTGCATGTATGCCTACATGTGAATGTGTATGTGTGTGTGTGTGTGTGTGTGTGTGTGTATCAGAGGCCACTATGTGTGCCTGTGGAGACTCAAGGATGACTTCAGGAATCTTCTTTTTGCTTTACTCTTTTTTCTAGGCTCCACCTTCCAGGGATAAAAGTATAGGTCATCACCATTTCTGTCAAGTGTTTTACATAGGATCTGGTATCTGAAATCAAGTCCTTCTGCTTTCAAGGCAGAGGCTTAACCCCTGAGCCAACTCTCCAGTCTTCATATTATATTCTCACTAGACATTGTTGATTAATGCTTCACTGATAGGAACAGTGTTTGATGCTGACTGTTGACTGACACCTCAGTGAAGAAATTTATTAGAACACTGACATGTGGTCTTTTCATGTGGTTAATGGTTTCTCTCAGCATGCTAGTCTTGGGAGAGTTGAACCCTTTATAGAAGGTAACTTGAAACTCCAAAAGACACACTTTCTAATAGACAAAGTGAAAGCCGCAATGACTTTTTGCATGGAGTTCATGCAACTGTATCTAATCACATTTGCTGCACTTCTTTACTTGTCCGAAGATCCTAAGTTTGCACATTCGAAAGAAAACACAGGACAGCAGCGTGTGGCAAGTGGCCACTGCTGCAAAAAAGATCTGTGTTCAATGACTAGTGAAAAAATTTCTTTTTTCCTCCCCAGTGGATCTGAAGCTGCTTCTGGTACATGAAATGTCATGAAGATTTAAATCAACATTACCACCATTTGACTGTAATCAAAACAATTTAATTGAACCAGAGGATTCCCAGTAAAAATAGAGTTCTGGAAACAAGCGATCATTGATTTTTTTGAGTGCTTTTTTTTCTTTTCTTTAAGAATCGATAAGGGAATGATCAGTGCAAAGTTTGTCTACATGGCCAACTTTTATATGGAAATTCAAAGGAAACTATGAAAATTGGGCATTTAGATTAAAAAACACTCAAAAAAATCAATGGTCACTTGTTTTTTCAGATGATCTGTAGTTTGATAGTTCATCAATAATATTTATTTATATTTATATTTATTGGTTAACTATATATAGTTATATATAGATCGGTTAGATTCAAATTTGCCTTATTTTTTCTTAGTCAATCTTTAAAAAAAATTAACCTTTGAGTTCATGAAACTATTATGTTCCTCTGGGTCACACAAGGCTCCACCCTTTGATAGGCCTATCAATAGAAGATTTGATAACAATGAACTCAAGTAGTGACAGAAAAGGGAGAACTTGAAATGGTACCATCAACAACATAAAAACATATAAAACCAAAGATGTAAATAAGCCAGCCTGTGTCATTTTCCAATACTATATGAATTCTCTGTCTGTTGATCATGTCTGGCTTTTTATTTCTAGAAAACTTAAGGAGAATTTTTCTCTTCCTGCAGAATGGAACCAGGTCCTCATGTTTGAGCAGTAGGCAGGTGCAGACTAGGTTTTATGGCCCATACAGAGGAAGTTCAGCTCAGTTTCTAACATTTACTTTCCAAATGGCAAAGGCTCTTGAAAGGATCATGGAACTAAAAATAAGTTCTAAAGCCTTTGGAAAGGATTTCCACTTAGAAGAACTCTTGAGACCATGGAAGCTGTGGCTTTCCTTCCCTGTTCTTATATAAACAAGAGACCAAGGGTAGCAGAAACTCCAAATATTCTTAACTTAGTCTTCCCAAAGAGATACTTCACTGCCCAGTGAACTGACAAGAGTACTAGGGAAAATAATCCCAGACAGCACTAGACATAATCCCTTCCTTGTCAACTTAAGAAATAAACGTGATACAGGTAAAGCTACTAGCATGAGAGGGAATAGTATGGGCTGCTCCTATAGCCCATATGATGTCCTTCATCTGTGAAATGGGTGCAGTAACACTTAGTAGTATTTTGGGAAGTATCAAATATACTGAAGTAAGTCAATGGCTTAAGAGAGCAAAGAGAGGGCCCTAAGTGCTACTTCTAGAACAGAACAGCGTGGAGGAGTTCTGAACTGAAACATGTGTACCTTATTTTAATTCCAATTTTCCCAGTAATTTCCTGCATGACTTGTTTGCAAGTCTCCATGTTTTTATTTTTAATCTTTCAAGTGCTTATAGGCAAATGGGCCAATGGCCAACTTTCATTAATTTTCGACTATGCTAAAGGTTATTGATTGCCAAAAAGGTGACTTTGAGTAAATGCCCCTGGGACAAGGAATCCGTTTGTTTGAGAAGTCAATATCTTGGAACTAAAGAATAGGCAGGTAATATAGAGGCTCAGAAGTCAGCAGGTCTAAGGTAAAATCTAGACCTATTATTTGTTCATTCTGTGATACTGGGCAAGTATCTTTCTTTAAGTATCATTAAAATGATAAGAAAATCAAATATCTTCACCTTGGATCAAACCTGGTGTACACACTGCCAGTCTATCAAGTTGCAGTTTGATCACTTGTTTTCTTACTGAATGAAAGAAATTTTCACTTTATGGTTAACCAGGTTCTATCATCAGCTGAACCCATGTGTGTGGGTGATATGTCTATAGCTTAGTATTTATTTAGTTATCCCAAGCATCACAATTATTCCTGTATGTGATGCTCACAAACCTGGAAGATGAATTCAGCAAGTAAGACCATGATCTTAATTGTATCCCACCCTACCAGATCTACACAGTGGCTTATATATCAGTATTTGTCCATGGACCAACAAGGATCCCAAGGTAAACAACTACATGCAATGGGAAGTCTAGGGGCAGGTGCTGGACAAGGGAAGAGAAGCAAGTCCATCTGTGCATTTACTGAAGGGGCACATTTACTGCTACAGAGAGCAGGTTGCTTATTAGTACAAGCATCCTGAAGGGAGTCCTGTGAACCACAAGTGAGAGACATGAGGGCAGAAGGAACAGGATGGATTGGTGAAAGAAAGGCAAGGGGAAGAAGAAGAGAAGAACAGAAGGACAGAAATTAATTTTGTCTGTAAAAGCTAAATTAATTAAGAATGATTTTTAACTCAAATTTCTAAGATATCTTTCTATGATAACAAATAATATGAGTTGATTAGAGAGAAAAAGGATGTAAGAAAGGAAAAAAGGAAGGGAAGAAAGGAAGGGAAGGGAAGGAAGGGAAAGGAAGGAAGGAAAAGGAAGGAAGAAAAGGAAAGAAAAGGAAGGAAGGAAGGGAGAAAGGGAGGAAGGGAGGAAGGAAAGAAGGAAAAAGAAGGAAAGAAGGAAGGAAGGAAAATATCTTTGTTCTGATATCCTGGCAGTTTGCATTCTATCCTTTGCATTCATGTAAGTTTTGCAAGAAACCACCCTTTCTCAATCTCTAGTCTAGTTATTAGAAAGTCAGATCTATTCTGAAATGGGATGTAGAAGCTGTGGCTTCAGCAGCCTGGTACTATCATTATCCCATGCATTGGGATATAAAATACATTTTTCACAGACCATTAAAGGATCCTGAAAAGTTCTTGCTGCATCTGTTGTTCTGGTAAACCTACCTGAAATAGTCACTTAAACTGTTTTATTTGGGAGCAAATGGACCCAGGGTTTGGAATCAAAACAAAATACAAGCAAAATTTTCTGCAAAACACTTTCAGATCCTGTTGTCCAGCCTCCTCCAAGGTAAGTATCAAATATCATTTCAAAGCCAGATGATGAAAAGACAAACAAAGAAAATAGTGTGTGTGAGATGAAAGAAAACATGAAACACCAGCCCAGAAATGCAAACACTTTTGCAAAATGCTTACGAATGTTCGGTTCTTGGGGGCAATAGCTGAAAGTCTTGTCTTTGTCCTTGCCAAATTTCTATTGTCTATGGATCTTTATCATTTTGGTCTCTGATTCTGCCTATCTTTCTGACTTAGAGGAGGACTCAGAGCACACCCAGGGGATTAGAACGAGGATGCAGGAGAGCCTGGACATGTTGCACAAGGTGTTCACACACCTGTGGGGATTTCCTACTATGAACTCAGAGTCCACAGCTTTTTTTCCTATATTCTACTGAGCTTCAGGAGGATGACCACAAGCACATGAAAACCAAAAATTTATACAGGCAGTTTTAATTAATCTGAGTGCTCATTGTTAGTGATCTAGGTGGACATGATATGCCCCACATTTGAAGACCTTTACAACTCAGAATGTTTTGACTGCTGGCCATCTGGCTCAGTGTAGCCCCTTTCTCCAAGCCTGACAGGGGATAGGTTTATTCTGACGGACTTGTCTTGTGACTGCAGTAATGTGGTCCATGTCCTAGCTGAACCTGATGACTTCATGGCGGGCCTAACCTTGGATGAGGCTGATTGCTGCTGCACACAAGCCCCTCTGTGAGTCCTAGTGGGAGGGCCATATGCAGCATGTCCCTAGTCCCTGGAGACTAGGCTGTTCATTTGTAACTAGTTCTAGGCTTCTCTGGGAATGGAAATGTCTTGATCTGACACAGACTCCTGTCTCGTTTCACTGAAGTACCTTTCTCATCAAGAAAACAGACTTTTTATCCCTCACTTTTGGCTTCAATTCCCTTTTTAGAGTCTTTAGGCCCTATTGGGAAGGCTGTCTCTGGTTGATCAGCTCTTGAAATTCTAGAAAGAAGAGCTGGAGTGAGCAAAAGTTCCAAGTAGACTGGCCTATCTAGCACTCAGCCCTTGCTCTTGGCAAAACAGTCTGGGGCAAGGCACTGAACTGACTGTTCCGAAGCCTTGTCTCCTCTCCCAAATGAGAAAAGTATAAAGCTTCTTGCTTTCCTGTGAAAGGAATAGAAATGTATTCAAGTGAAGTCTGTGGAAAAAAACAAGACCCAAGGAAGTGCTGGGGCTGAGGATTAGCTGCGCTTGACTTTGAGAAGTCTGAGATGTTAGTCCACTTGGCATTTGAATCAATAGCGTCCTGAAGGAAGGAGATGGGAAAGAAAGGATCTTGGCTGTACAGGCAGAGGCATTGCTGAAAGCAGTGTGGAGGGCAACATAAGGGAATGCCTTCTGACTTCCGGAAGCCCAAGCAGGACAGAAAGGCTGGGCTGACAATCTCTGTTGTCATGAGCCATCATATTGGTAGTTTTAAAAGGTGAAGGCAAGAGAGGTAAACAGAGAGGACAGCTAACTGTTTACTTGAACTATGGTTTCTTCAAGGGCCAACCTTGGCCAAACAGGATTAAGTTAATTCTGAGTTGATTTGAAGCAGAAAACATTGTCCAGGTGCCTGTAGCGAACTACCTGTTGAAGGAGTGCTGAGTAAATTAAATATGTGATGAATAAACAGTACGGAGTGCATAGGAGTTTGTGTGCTCTGAGAGCCTGGCTTGGTCAATCGCAGCGACAACTTAGCATTGTAGAAGTACAAGCATTTCTAAGACCTCCTGATTCAAGGTCTCCTGGCTTTAAGGAAACACTTAATATGGGAAAAGTCATATTTACATTTTTGTAGTTCCATTCGGTATGCTCCAGATTTTTCTTGTGGTCACCCAAAGGGATATGCTTGTTACAAGGACATTCAAAGCAATTTTTAAAAGCAATTTCTTATTTGCTGTTTTAAAGAACATGTTTTTGTCTAAAGGTAAAACAGCAGTGCTTTACAACTTTTCAAATGCTGGCAATATATTCTGAATATCCCTTCAATGAACACATACGATGCTGCTTTACTACCTCTTTTAAGGATACATTAGAATATGAAGTTATCCACCCTTGTTATACTAATGGAAATATAAAATAATTATACATTTTAAATCAAATATAATAATAATAATAAAACTATTTTTGTCCTCATGGAATAGATGGTAATGAATTAGAATTTTTAAAAATTCATCAATAACAATGCTGTGTATAATGAAGATATGATCCTAGAATGAATTGTCTTCCTAAAGTGTATGTTTATTAGATTATCTGAATTATCTTTTGCTTTATTATGTATAGCGTGGTACCCACCAAAGTGTTGAAATACAATCTTGAGGGTCAACTAGTCAGTTGTAAGAATAGATACTTAGGCTAAAATAATGGAGTATTTTTTGAAAATGAAAAATATTATTAGGATAAAATAGTGCTAAAAATCTGGCACGTGGCAGCAATTAAATATTTTAAGAATTTTAAGAAGGATTTCACACAATAGAAAATGTAATTAAATGAAAATGTGAGGGGTTTAGCTCCTTCCTTTTGAAAAATAATTACTAACTGACTTTCTTTGCCTAATTACCAGAGGTTAGAACAAGAATCAGCAGGATAACAATGATTTTAGGTTGTAGGAGGTTATGTTGTATGTATGTGAGTACTCACACAGTAAAGGAGGAAGCAAATTCTTACCACTTTACTGACAAATTAAAATAATTGAATGTAATTTATTTTGTAATCCTAATCTACTGAGATGGACAACAGACTGCTTTTAAATGGCATTTCATTAAATCAAGGTTCAACCCTACTTACTGTTCCTTAATGTCAACTGAGTGCAAATATTTATTTTTCTGACAACCTTTTCTAGCCAGGACTGGTGGCACAAACCTGTAATCCAAGTTATTCCAGAGGTTGAGATAGGAGGATCAAGGCCAATTTAGCAAGAGTCTGTATCAAGATAAAATGGAAAACAGCAAGAACAGGAAAGGTAGAGCATTTGCTTAGCATACACAAGGCTCTGGAATTAATCTCCTGTATCCCAATAAAACAAATAAAAACACATAAATGAATAAATAATAAAATCTTTTTATAGGCCCGAATTACATCAAAACAGCTATTGATTCAATTTTGCTAGTTATAGTTTGCTGGTTATAATTTGTTTGAGTTTTTTGAGTCGCCAAAGTGCTGCCCACAGAAGAGCAAGCAGTGGCTAGTCAGTAACAGCTGTTTGTACCACCTTCCACAGTCTGTAACTGCACCCTGGTAGTGGCACAGTTCAGTAGATTTCGGATCAAATAGTAGGGAGTTTTTCACATATACCTGGAGTCCTTGTTTTGGCAATGATTTTGGTGAAAGCAAACTATACACCCTGGTGTAAGGAAAGGGACCAGTGGGGCAGCAATGTGAGCCATGATCAGCCAATGAAGAAGGGGAGGAAAGCCTTTCTGACCCGCAGAAAAGCAGACCTTCTCTTTATATCAGTGGTAAGGACAGTGCCTGCCCTGAAGGAGAAGGATCCCGAAATTCAAATTAGGATCAATTCACTGAGCATGACATGGATATCATTATCATCCCAGAATCTGTGGCAGTGTTGATTTATGATTAAAAATTGCTTTGGCATTTGCATAAAGAACTGAGTTGGGAATCTTCCCAAGTGTACATGGGATCATGGCCAAGCTGTATGCTGATATTGATGGAAACCAAGATCCTGAAATGAAGCAAGCAAAAGCTGATGAACAGCTGGAGTTTTCTTTTCAATACTATGTTCCCTCCTCCCAATACCATGCTCCCTTCCTCTTAATGCTGCGCTCCCTTCCTCTCAACCCTGTTACTCCCTTCCTCCCAACACTGTGCTTTCTTCCTTCCAACACCATGCCAGCTCCCTGGGAGTGTCGCAGTATGTCAGCATCCAGAATCAACTTCACACGCAGGGATACATTTGTTACCATCCTTTGACCTGGTACAGTAGTTCATTAATTCAGAATCTTCAATATTATATGTGAACATTTGATCCGTTTCTTCTATTTTCCATGTCCATAGATCAAATGCATTTTTAAAGAGAAGGATTCAGGAGGAGGGTAGGCTGGGTGGGTTCAGTTGATGGAAAGATATCTTTCCTTTGGATTGGATGAGAAGACCAAGGCAAGGATTTATCTGCAAGGAGGGAAAGCAGCAACAGAATGTGTTGCATTAGCACATTGATATCAGTTATTCAATAACCAATGGGGTTGTGCTGGTCTTAAAGGCAAAACTGTTAGCAGACTTCATCTTAAAACAATGTTTATTTTTATAGAGAACATTTCTTGCGAATTTTGAGAGGTTCAAGCTTAAAGAGAACTGGTGAGCTAATTTTGGCTTGCTGTTCTTTGGTCGAGTGATTTTACTTTATCTTTATACTTTGGTTCCTGCTTCTATAAGACTAGGACAGCACTACTAGCAATATATTAGTTCCTGTGATTTCTCCCACTGATTTTTTAAATGAATTGTCATATAAAGCACAGATAAGGCACATAATCCTTTGGGACTTGGTGGCCAAGGGAGCCATAGTTCAGGCTAAAGGTGGGAAAGCACTCGAACAGAAGAGATAGGTTAAGGTCAGAGAAAACAGGGAGAGAGTGAGTCCCCATGATAGCCTAGGGGCAGAGGAGACTGGAAGTGCTTAGAGAACAGCAGAAAACTAGTAATGCTATCTTAATCTTGTCTTACTCCTAGTCTGTCTTACTTCTAGCATACAGCTTACTACATGGTTGTGTTCTGCAACTGTGGTTGAAAATTAGAAAAAATTCCAACTGCTCACTTCAGTCACTAGCCTTTTTCAAAGTATGGAAGAAGAGTACAATGATTAAAAACACCAGGAACTGACTAATCATTAATACCTCTGAGAAGGAGCAGGCAAGAGTAAATAGACCTTTTCCCTTGACCTCTCTCAGGAGCTGGATGTAAACATATTTCTGTGGAAGGAAGCAGGGCCTTTCCCTCCAGTAGCAGGTCATGCTCACCTTGGTGAGTTCAGGGTGTTGATGAGTATTGATGACTGAGAATCCTAAGAAAACAGAGAAGAGAGTGAGGTGGGGGAGTGGCTGGTTGAGATGTGTTTGGTCTCAGTTCCTCTTCCTTATGCCCACGAACCTTATAACAGTAATCTATACCATCCTTCATCTTCTTCCTCTGGTGATAATTGATCCATTTTGACTGGTCTTTGATACCTTTCTCCTCCAGGATCTCTGAAGTGTTTGGAGCATGCTGTACCTTGTGAAACTCACTGTGTCTCAGGTCCCCCAACTCCAGCCTTGGTCTCTCTGCTTCTTCTCTTCCTCTTTCTCCAAGACGGTTCTTCCTCTGCTTCCCCGCAGTTGTGTATTTACAGGTTCCTGTTCTGTCATGAATAGGCTGAATTAATGACCTCCAAAGATTACAGGTCCTAGTCCTTGGCATCTGCAGATGTTAGAGGCTTATGGCTGTGGTGAGTTCTCTCAGGTGGAAAAGATTATCCTGGCTTATGTGATTGGTTTAAAGTGACATCATTATGTGTCCTTGAAGAGAGGGGGAGACGGTGCTAGTAGAAGAGCTGCAAACAATGCAACCCCAGAGCAGATGCTGGAATGGTACCTTCTCAACTCAAAGATGTCAGCTGTCAATCACTATCTGTCTAAAGGAAGAAGCAAGAGAGTGGACTTTTCTATCCACTCCAGAGAGAGGGTGTCCTTGCTGTTACTATGATCTTAGTCTAAGACATTTGAGTTTGGATTTCTCACTTCAGAGCTTCGAAGAAATGCATTTCTGTCTGTAAGTAATCTTCAAATTGGTTTTCGAGTTTGTGATTCGCTTGCCAAAGACTGGAGACCCATCGACCTGCTTATCTTCCTACAAACTGCATGTGAAGCACTGGGGACACAGTTTCCATGACCATCAATGCTCCTGTGGGTTTTCATGGATTCAGTTTCTCTCCAATCATCCATGCTCCTTCCAGCAACTTTCTGCTTCTCTAAGCTAGACTTGGGTATAGTCCTTTGGTCAGTCAGTGGGATCAACTGCATGGACCCCATAATGAATAGTGAGACATGCAGCTGAGGTTAACTGGTTTGGGGATGGAGCACCTACAAAGTCAATCCAGAAATGTCTGTCCACATTCGGTACGGAATAGTGTACCTCCTTGTTATTTGGTAGTTGTGTGCTCCTTGCAATGCGTGAAAGGATCTGCAATCAAGGCTGAGCTATGTGTGAAGTGACCATGGGGGAAATACCACTTTGGATTTTATTCTTACTCCTTGATAAATTATGTCCAGTATATGCTCATGCTGCCTCACATCAAGTGACTGGTGGATTAGGGATTATATTGCTAGATGGGTTAATGTCTCCCATCCTTGCTGCTGTAAACAACATTATGCTCCTAAAGAAACAGTTGATACACATGACAGGAAACAGTTCCTGGGAAAAGGAGACTCCCAGCAGTTTATCTATTTGTAAGTTGTATGTGAAGCTCCAGGGATGTAGCTATTGTAAGTCATCAGCTATGCTACGTGGGAGCCTTTGGGTTACCCATGTTTCTATAAGGTAACCTTTCACCTATGTGAACTAAATCACTGGTTCACTAAGTTAGACCTGGATCGACCACTGCTTTGTTGCCATTGTCCTGTCTACTGTAAATAAATGCTCCTTCATATTTTAATCAGGAAAAAAATCACACAATAATGTTAGTCAGCTTTCTGTTGAGAATCTAAAAAATACCCAAGACAGTCAATTTTCAGAAGAAAATATCAGGCAGGTGATGTTGTTCAGAGGTAGAGAATCTTGGTTTATAGCTTTGGAGGTTTCAGTCTATCGTCATTGACTCTATTGTTTTTGGGTCTGTGTGAAGGGGCACATCATGGTGGGAGTGGATGGTAGAAAAAGCTGCTCACCATACAGGGACTAGCAAGCAAGGAAGAGAAAGGCCTGGGTACTAATACTCTATTGTGGGCACATCCTTAGCAACCTGACTTCATCCATCAAGCCACACCTCCTAACTGCTGACTCCACAGTGCCACAGGCTAGCAATCATACCCTTTAACCATGAGCCTTTGAGGGACACTGACCCAAGCTGTCCACACAGTTTAGGAAGGAAACTAACTTGGTTCTTTCCTAATGCCTAAAGAGCAGGTGCCTCATTTCTGTCTCTGTAACTACCTCTGACTGGGACACAAAACACTACAGTAATGATGTTGATGCTTTAGTCCTTATAGTATAGAAGGCTCCCATGTCCACATAAACAGATGCTCTGGAAGACGGGAGGGATAAAACACGAAGCATCAATAGAGGAGGAGAGAAGAAAAAGGGATGAGAGGGTTAGAGGGAGGGAGAGAGAGTGGGAATTTGGGGAGAGTGGAATGGGGGACATAATAGGACAGAAGGCAGAGGGGAGGGAAAAGAAGAGGATACCTATTGAACTTGTATAGCTAGGCAAAAAAATGTAATAATAATAAAAAAAGTTCCTGAATTTTTTTCCCTCTGGATAGATAAGGAGCACAGGTCTGTTCTCTGTCTTCAGTCTTTTGGGGGGTGGCTCCTCTGAGCAAAAATGGGTTTTCCGTGAAGCTGAAGTAGTTGAAACTTGGCACTTGCTCTGGCATGTCTTTGTGAAATTTGTAAAAGTCAAACATTTTGGGTACAGTTAACACTAATCTCTTTCCATATCAACTTCCTCTTGGTGGCCCTTCATGATAGGGGACCTTAGACAGTCTGTGGGCATTTTGACTTTGACCAGTGGACTCTAACTGGAGATCCCATTGTTTGAGTTCAGCAAGATGTGCTAATGTAACTTGCCGTCATTTCCTGGTGCAGCGATAATTACTTTACCTTCTTTGAGCAAACATACTCCCAGAGTCCTTTGCCTCCTTGCTCTGGGTGGCAGCAGGAAAACATAGGGTAGAGGTAATAATTTGGTATAAGCACGTTTGCAGAAATATGTGAATAGAATATGAGAAAAAAAGATCTGTAGTATTCAAAAGTTTATTGGTGGAAAGTTGAGCACCTTAATGAAAAGCTATAAACAAAGGTTATGACATCATGCCCAGGGCATAGTAACTTACTAATCATCTCATTTCAGGAAAGGGCAGTATGTGTCATGATTTTAATGTGAGTTTTCCCCCACTGGCTCATGTGTTTGCATTCTTGGCTGTTATTGTTCAGGAAGATCTAGTAATTTTAGGAAGAGAAGTCTATAGGATGAAGATACATCTGTAGAGCAGTCCTCCAGGTCTTAGTAGATTTGCCCTACTAGCAGTTTGCTTCTTGTTCTCTCTTCTTCCAAGATGGTTGCTGTGATCTGAGTGACCGGTAGCCCCTGCCGTCCACCATGTCCTTTAAGGCATAATAGACTGAATCTCTCCCCTGTAGCCATAAGCCAAATACATCCCTTTTTCTCCCTTTAAGTGGTGAATGAGTATTGTCTCAATCAACATAAAGAGAAATACCTATAACAGCATACAACAAAAAGTTAAAAAATGTCTTAGAATATATCAGAAACCTAATAAACAAGCAGATTTGTTTCCTTTTCTGATCTCTATGTTGGTTATGATATTTTCAGTGAGAAAATACCAAACAATGCAGTTTTAAAGAGGAAAAATCTTTTTTTGCTCATGGTTTCAGAGCTTTCAGCTCATGGAAGCTGGAGAGGGTTGGAGTGGGGGACAGAAGCACCATCCTGGTGGCCAGGAGAAAAGCCTGTGCCTCCTGACTTCTCCCCTCCCCCACCTTTCATTCCATCCCTGCCCCAGCTGTCACCATACTTAGGGGAGATCTTGCCCTCTCAGTTTACCTTTGCTAAAATATCCAGTTGGACACATCCATGGGTGTGAATATACCTACAGGTGGGCATTACCAACCTCCAATGTGTCCTCAATCTAATTAAGCTGGCTGTTAACATTACAGCCAACTTCTTAAAGTGAAGACTTGGTTGGAATTTATTTTATTCTTGTAAGTAAATGTTTACACTTGGATTTGCATTAACTAAAAAGGGCCCCATAGTTATTTAAGGGTGACGTTCCACAAATCCTGAATCTTCCCCTGCTAAGGAAATTGTCCCTTGTAAGGAAATGGAAACAAACAGGGCTTTCAGCAGGGCTTTCAGTGGCTGATGGGTGGCAGTAGGCAGGCAGAGAACACAGACAAATGGGACCAGCATTGGAGCTGACTCAACCTGACTCTCTGATTCCGGTGGAAGTGAGTCAAATCTCATGCTTTGCCTAGCTCCCCTGCCCTGCTAGCAGTATCATCATTATTTCAGCTGAACATCTAACGAAGAAGCATCTCTCATCGCTCCTCTGATCTTCTGTCTCTTGCACAGCTTAAGAGGAAGCAGACTTGGGAAGATGAGGGCAAGGTGGAGCACCTTGGGTTATTGCCCGTGTTAACACACTGTGCCATTTCCCTCAGTCCTGCATCAGGAAGAAACGGGGCTCCGAGGGTCACACGGCTCAGTGTGGCTGAACAAGAGAAGGGGAAGAGAAAGGACTTCAGTGACAAGAAAGAGCCGAGGGCCTTAAAATGACCATAGATTTCACAATCGGGCCAGGACTAGCCCTGCCCTTCTCCAACTCTAGAAAATGCTGATCATAGTTTCTTCTAGTCACAAGGAAGAGAGAGCTGATATGGTTCGCATCAGAGAAGGGGCAAAAAAATTAACCGGTAAGCAATGAAATTATCTTCCCAGCATGTTAAGGCACAGAATTGGGATCAAATGCCAAGTGACACTGGGGTTTCAACAAGAATCAATTACCAAGCAAAAGGGTTTTAGGATAAATAGGAACACACAGTTAAACATTAGTGCTCAATGGTTTGAAGAGTTGGGGTTTTGCAATGATGTGGTTTGGAAACCTCCCAGTAGAAAAGCTATTTTCTTTTAACAGGAGAGCTCTCCTCAGTATTTTCTTTGCTGAAATAATATGATCCTTAATGACGTCTTCTATGTCACAAACTTTATATAGACCCTATTATTTTAGTTGACCTTATTCTTACTGGCTTTTCACAGGTCAACCATGAGCCATCAACAGCCTTCTGATAACAAATTCTACTTGCCCCCAACCCAGAGAGTCTGTTGGTCTTATCTACTCTAAGAGGAAGCTTTCATGCATACCAGACTTCCTCATGAATAATAGAGAACAAACTGAAATTCTGTAGAAAACACCAGCCAGCATTGTGAACTTTGAGCACAAAGAAAGATTGAAAGTTATGATGCTCTGTCTTCAGCTCCTTTCTTGCTGAAATTCTGTGCTTCTGCTGGTGCAGGGTGGCCAGCAGTAGAGTCGGCTACACAACTAGTCAGATCGGCAGAACTCCCTGGGCAGCGCTCACAAAATGGGGGAGTGTCAGCTTTTGCTGTAACGTGAGTGGTCTTGGAGGTAAAGCCACGGCAAGAGAACTGGCCCTAGTTCCCATGGGATTTAACTTTCTAAGACTCTTTCTCCTGATTTGGAAGATCTCTAAGACTGCCCACTTGCACTCAGCTGTGTCTTCAGTTGACACCTGCCCAGAAGCAAGCAGACCACTCCAAAGGGACGGGGTGGGGGGGAGCGTGTGGGGGAAAGAGATGTTGATCTAGTAAACTTGCTTTCTCCAAAGGCAGGGAGAGGAGAAAACTCTTGCTGGCCTCAACTAGCAATTTGTAAATGTGTTGTCGGGACATATGGGTCTTAACATGTTCCTAGATAGTGGGTGTGTGCTTGCGTGTGTGAAATGAAAAGTCTTCAAGTCAGCACAGTGCACAGCGCTTCTGGTGAGGGCTTGCTTTATAATTAAAGCATTTCTGCAACTGCTAGCTGTTGGTGACATATACTCTTTCTTTCTGAGGCAAATTTCTGATTTTTATTGAGGATTGAGTATGCTATAGCCCTCACCGGGTCAGATCCAATGTGCTTGGCGCATCTAGATAAAGAGACTCCTTAAGAAGCTGCATACATGCACAGTTGAATAAATAATAAAAAATAAAAAAAATAAAATGAAGTCTTTCTCTGAGAGAGAGATCTTTCTTTCACCAAACATGGCATGCAAACCAATGCAACACACATTTTGTAACCCACTATAGTAATGAGAAAATTTTGCTAACACCTTGCATGCTGGCAACATTGTGAATTACATTGGGTGGGCCAGACTGCAGCAACGCTTGAACTGGGATGCTACCACGAGCAAGGTAGAAGGGATAATGGAGATTTCCTTCTGTACAGGAAACTCCTTGGAAAGTCTGATGAGCTACTGAAAGGTGAGAGAACCACTCACTGGTGACTACCAGGTTGTACTCTAAATTTTTTTTTACAAGGATTCCAGGAAAATGAAGTTGTTAAATGCTTATCATTTTTTGCATCCACTCTTAGAGAGCAGCTAAAATGAAAGATACAGTACTCTAGATTAAATCAAATATGTCACAGAACTGCTTCCTTCACTCTTCTCTTTCACCCTCACGTTTTACAAGAAATGTTTACAACGTTTATGGTGAGCATCTTCACAGTACAATCATATGCATACTTTCACAGAGGAAAAACAAACAAAAAACATGTTGCCAAATGATGCGGCAGCTTTGACCATTTCCTGCTGTGCCTTGTGCCTTGTGCTACTTCATTGATGTCTCTAGTCAAGATTATTAAAATGGCCATGTAGTCCTGATGGGTTGTGTGACCCACAATACAGAGTCCAGCATTCCAAACTAGCATCATTTTTCACCTGGATATTTGCAGTGACCTATTAATTGGGCTCTCCCTATTTTTTAGTCTCCAATTGAAGGAACAATTCCTGGAGCAAGAGTGATCTATAGCAGTAAACTGTCACTCCGCTGCCCAAAGCCCGCACAATAAAATCCAACTCCTCACCCCAGCCTGTCTGCTCTGACCTTTGGCTCTCTCTGGTCTAGCCTCAGGCCACCTCCCTTTCCTCAGTGTGCTCCAGCTCCACACAGCTTGTTTCAGTTCCTTAGGTTCTTCGGATTCTTGCCTGCCTGGGTACAAAGTGCTCCTCTGCCAGGAATACCCGCCAACTTCACACAGCTGGTTGCTACTTCTCCTTTAGTTCTTGTTGTCTTTCTTGACAGAGGCATTGATCACTCTACTTTTTATTATCTATTTTTTTAATCTATTTCATCCCATTGCTGGAACACCAACCACACTGGAAAGATGAGGAAAAACACAGCAGTAGGATACTTGGCACATGTAACCAAGTAACTAGTAGCATCTCGACCAGAAGACGAGTTACTGCAGTAATACAGTTGTTTGAGGAGGGACCATGCTCCTTTTAGGACCAAGAACTTGGGCTTAGCACCCAATGTGACTTTATAAGATGCATCATGTCTATAATTAATGTCTTTTCAGTTTTGGTTTAGTATAAAATTACATTTATTCTGAAAATTCGACACATTACTACTTTGTGAAGAAGGACAAAAAAGCACACCAAAACACACAGAGACACATACAAGTATACATATATATACATATACTCAGATGCAAGGACACAGGCACACATACACATATGCACACAAACACACATACACACAACACACACATATAGACAACACGCACATGGACACACATAGACACACACAAATATAGGCTCAAACACATACATACATATACACACACACACAAGCACACAAAAAAGAACACACACAGATATAGATGTCACATAGACAAAGACACACATGCGCACACACAGACACACACATACAGACACAGAGACATAGGCACATACACACACAGACACACATACACCACACACACAGATACAGACAGACATGCACACACATACATGCACACACACGTGCACGCACACACCCACACCCACCCACACATACACACACACATACATGCACACATGCAGAAAGGTTTGGTTACACGGCAGCTGATAATTTCAAGAAGCAACCAGGTCCTAGATGCTCTGATGACACCCAAGTGGCAGAGCCAGGAGAAAGGAGCGGCAGGTACGGCCTGCTGCAGGCGGACGGTCTCCCCAGCCAGAGCTTCTCTTTCAGCTCTCTGAATGACTCAGAATTTAATTACAAATTGTTCCTCTGCCAGGAGCACACCCCAACTCCCAGGGCTAGGTGTTGCTTCTACAGTATCTGTCTCTGAGCCATTCGTTCTGTACTTCTGGATGTTTGAGACATGGGGGTCTCAACGAATTTTCTGGCTTTGTACATGGCAAGCACTTCTTAGAGACCCATGCGCTCTTTTGCCTTAGATAATAGCAGTCTTATTTTTTTCCCCGGCTCTTCCACATCTGCCAGCAAATGCCTGCGCACCCCTCGCCAGTAGCCAGCAGAAGATGGTGACTCAGGCTACACCTGCTTTGGAGCTCAGGTAGGACAATTGACCTGAGCTGTCATGTGGATACTCTGGAGAAGATTCCTCAGAGGCCAATGACTGACTTATTATGACAAAACAACAACAACAACAACAAGCTTGTTTTCTGCTTGGCTGCTGCTGCTCCTTCTGTTTCCTAAAGAAAAGTCAGCTGGAGAGGCGTACAAAGTGCCTCGCCAGCTCTCCGCGGAATAGCTGCACGCTTACATCCATTTGTGCCTGCCTCGTTTGCTCTCCTGTGATCTGTGTTCCTGCCGTCTCAACCCAGTGCTAGGAAAGTATTTCCCCCAAGCTATGACATGAAAATACATGTGCTACCGGTATGGTTCCCTACCATCCCTCCAAAAGAATCTGTGCTGACTCTTTTACTTTTTTATTGCTCTCAGAGTAACAACCTTGATGACTTTGTTATGGCCACATGTAATGATGTGTGAAGTGCTTTTAAGAAGAATAATTGTTACAAACTCTCATAGGAAGAATCCACTTAAGAATGAGGAAGATTTATCCCTCCTTAGGGTTCCTGCATCCAACCCTCTACTTCATGATCTAATCATTGACTTTCTCGAGCAATGAATAATAAGGAGGATGTGGCCTTAACTAATGAGAGCTTACCATAGGCTAGAAGAAGATGGACAGCTGAGTCCTAGCACTTTGGATCCTTAGGAACAAACCCAGTTTCATCCTGAGGTCAGTTTGCTTTTAATTGCAATTTATTAAAACAAGATGAACTGATGATTAGGAGGTGGTAGAGTGGGATTTGAGCTATGCCTTTTAAGGGATAATTTATTCTGAAGCAAAGCAGCAAATAAGAAATACAGGAAAGAAGAGGAAGTGCATAAGCATTTCCTATATTTCTGAGATGCTCCGCTAATAGTAAGAGCAATAACATAGAAATAGACGTCAACAGACAAGACACAGCAGGTCACAGCCTGCAAGGGATAGCCAACTGGAAAGTTGACTGTTTATGTGTTTGGATAGAATAAGCTCATGGAGATGTTCACCTAACTTGTGTTCTAAATATATTTCATAAGCTACTAGATTGCACTCAAAGTTTAATTTCCTAGTGCAATTAAATAATTAAAATATATCATAAGCATTTATTAGCTAAAAGTGAATAGCAGCAAAAACATGTAATAAGACACTGGTTCTCAATGAGAGCAAAGTGGACTGTGGCCAAGGCAGCAGACCCAAGTGCATGGTAAATCCTAATAAGATAATTGAAATCAGGGAACTTGATTTGAACCACCACATCTACTTATGGTCTTTGAGAGAACACCTTACAATCAACTTACCAAGGCTAATATTTGTGGGGAGTGCTCTCAACTAAGAGTGAAAAGCATTTCACATAAAAGACAAGAGTAGGCCACTTCTCTACACGTGAATGTTAAATCACTCTCCCCCCCACACACATTTCTTTCCTATTACAAATTAACAATGGCTGCTAGATGATATAGAATGTAGCTGTTAGGAAGTGAACTGAAGGAAGAAATGGAATTCTAGATGATGAATGTTTGAACTCTATGCATCTTAGATTTATGAAACACTAGAAAGATTTGAAACAGACTGCCTTTTTTTTTTCTCAGAAACATATTAGCTTCAGACCACCTACGTTAACTTTGGAATTGAGATACATAGTTATTATACTTAAATGTCCTAAGAATATCATAGGAAAAGTCTTCCTGAAAATGTATGCATACTTATTATCCTAGGGTTTAAGTAGTAACGTAACATCAGCATTAAAGAAAACATACATTAATTATATACCTTCTAGGAGAGTACAACTTGCAATCTAAAATCCATCAGTATTTTACTACTACCACTTGATTAAAGGAACAGAATGGGGGTGAAAGATTCTGATATATTCCAGAACAACTGAAAGGCAAATAGGAGAGAAAAGCAAAATCTGTAATAAAACTCAAAGTTAATCGAAGTTTCCTGTGGCTTCAGAAGAGTTATCACATCAGAAACAGTAGGATGTATACTAAAACTTTCATGTCCCCATGGACATGAAAAGAGCATTTCTCTTAGGTTAGTTGATCCAGATTATTTGCAGGGTGATTTTTAGGCAATCACAGTGAGTTAGAAAGGTGTTTGGACCCACAATCTAGCCAGTTGTCTGGATTCACCAACAAGGAATGAGAAAGAAGACGTGTGAGGGAACAAATAATCTGATGGTGGAGGGGGGCAGGGAGGATCAGACGAATGTGACATATTCAGCCTACAATACAGTGCCCCATCCCATTGCAGCTTGAAGTTGGTCCACTATATTTGGAACCAAGTGAATCAAAGGCTAGGGTTACCCTCATGTTCCCATGTAACAGAGTTGCAGCTTGTAAAACCTCTGGTTCATCTGATCAACAGAGACATTAAAACTCTATTACACAAGCCCCAAAGTAAATGTATGGATCAAATTGCTCTTTAATTAATTTGGAAGGCAACAAAAACCTCCATCATACTGCATTAAAAATAAGAAAATTTAACTAGACATCTGGTTGTTAAATATCATGAGATAAAACTTAATTAAGCAATTAGTTTGTTTTTCATTTTTTAAATTAGAACGTTGGCTATCTTTAGGCACAAAGTGGGTTCAGAATTAGTCATGATAAGTCAATTTCTTTGATTTATGAAGAAAGTGTGACTCAATATAATGACTTACCCAATATAAGGAAAATAAAAATATTAAAAATGGCAAATACTTTCATGTCATAAATGTGCTTACTTCATCTCTGCACTTGGTCTAGAGGTGGAACATACAAAATAAAATATGCTGGGCATAAGAGGGCATGCTTTTAACACCATCACTTGAGAGGAAGAGGCAGGAAGATCACTGAGTTTGATGCTAGCCTGAGCTACTTAGCTTGAGGCTAACTTGGTTAAATACTGAGAATCTATCTACAGAACAAAACAAGCCACAATGAGTCCCATAACTAAAATAAAATTTTACAATGTACTACTCAAATATAATTAAAATATAAAAGTATGTCTTATAACCAACTGCCAACTCCTATTCCCCTGCCTTCTTCTACATCTCTTGACTTCTGGTGCTGGTCTGCACACTCTACCTAGACAGAGCCCTCTATTCTCTTCATCCCTTTTTGTCCACGCCCTGGAACCTCCCACCCCCAACCCTCCTCTCCCTGATAATTACACACACACACACACACACACACACACACACACACACACACACCCAGAACTCAGATGACACAGAAACCAAAGGTGACAAACCATTCATCCCCCACAGAGGATCCTGAGAGTATCACCATTCATCACGGGTCAGCTGCTCTCCCACATTACAGTCACCAGAAGCCACTCAAGAAGGGCCAACAACCTCCACACTGACAGCATGTGAACTGCGCCTTTCAAAATAAGTCAAAAAGGAAAATAATTTTTTTTGTTGTTATTGTTTTGAGTACTTTTTTCTTCTTGTGGTGCTTCTTTGTATTGCTTTTGTTCTTTTTATTACTTCATTGCCTCTCAGATATGTTATGAGCGCTGAGCTTCTGGATTGTATATTATTCAAGATTCAGAATTGAATCATAAAAAATGCCTACTCAGGTTATTATAAGTCATTCCTCACCATTTTGTTTATCTACACCTCCCATAAGTCCTTTCCTTCAGGCTTACCCTCCTTGATATCTTATCTTTTCAAGTGATAACAAATTCTAAAATCATTTAGCTCCCAAAGCACCTTAACCATCTCACTCTATCCTTTGCTGTCATAGCTAGCAATGTCATCCCACTTCTCATTAAAAAAAGCCAAATACAGGCCTTATAGACATCATCTGAGCACTGAAGCTAAGCACCCTATATTGAATATAATCATTCCTGGTCATAACCAGAATTAGTACTCTGTGGTTCCAGACTATAATTTGATCAACATCTACACATCCAAAAAGCAGTGAAAGCAAAGAATATAATTCACCCAAAGGAAATAGGTGAATTAGAAATAGAAATCAAATAAAATAATCAATGAAATAACACCAAATGCTTGAATCTTGTCATATAAAGAGAAACAACACAAGGAGATAAGAAAATATGTCTTTTCCAAAAATGACCAATGCCACGACATCAGTCCATCAAAGGTAATTAATCGAGTGGCAATCAAGAAAGCAGTAATCGAAGCCATGAATTCCAATCATAAATGTGATCAAGGAGCTCCAAAAGAACACAGCTACTAACCAGTTTAGAAGAGGAATGTAATAAAATGAAGAAAACACAATAGTGAACAAAATGAAATCAGCCAACATGCTCATCAACAGAGGAATGGATAATGAAAATAATATACACTATGGAATATTACTCAGCCATTATAAAGGATAAGATTACAGAATTTTCCTGTAAATGGATGGAAATGGAAACTTTAATATTGAGTGAGATATCTCAGCTTCAGAAAGTTAAGCACCACATGCTTTCAATGAATTGATTGAATTGATATCTTTGTATTTGGAAACACTGTAAGAGCCAGAAAACTTAAAAAAAAATTAGTGTGGGAAGTTGGGAAGGGATGATTAGGGTGAAACCTTGTAAAGGGAAGATTTAGGATCTCAAGGGCGAGGAAGAGAACAGTTGAGAAAAACATATGGTGTAAAATGAGGAGATGTGAGACAGGAGGAACATGGGAGATGGGAGGGACTTATGGAAAAGCCCAAAAATGGTGGAAAATAACCCCCAAAGAACGTCCTATGTTGGTCATATGTAAAAACAATTGTTTTAAAGAAAAGAATAAGAACGAGCAGTTCCTAAGAAGAGGAGCATAGAATGAAGAAAATAGAGAACAATAAAATAAAATAAAAGCCTTGAGCTGATCTACTTAGAAGTCTGGGACACAATTAAACCAGAAGTAAAATATGTCAGCTGGAACTGGTCTGAAGACTTTCTCTTTGCTGTACAACTTATACAGTACCAAGGAATATTGTAAAAGCTGCTGGGGAGAGAAATAACCACAAGCCCCATCAATGGCATAAGATCTGTAAGTTGCAAAATAAATCACCATGGCAACAAGTGACCACCAGTGTAATAGTGGCATGAGTACCAAGTAGAGAGCCAAAAGCTTTCAGATTGGACTCAGATTGGACCTGCTTGTCAGAATGGTACCCATCCCTGTTACTGTAAATTAGAACGAGAGCCTAAAAAAGGGAAGGAAATAGATAAATAGTGAAGACAGCCAATAAACCTATAGGCAGGAAAACAGTGCATCAAACTGCTCTGTGGACAGCTATTATTATACACATAAACTCTTAACTCACAGAGAAAACTTTTGGATCTAAAGCTGGATGAGTGAAGGGAAATGCACACACCAGTGGGGTGGCCTGAAAAGAGGTAACTTGTTACACTTAGGAGGCCTGAACCCTCATAGAAGTAGACAAGAAAGCATGAACCCTGAGGTCCATTGAGGCAGAAGAGTGGGAGAGAGTGGGAGGGAATAGTAAAGGGAAGGTGAGGATGGGAAGGAGGAAAGAGGGAGGGAGCTGAGATGAATACTCAATATGCTTGTAAACATAGAAAAAATTAATTAAAAATGATAAATGAAGGAAAGAAAACACAAATGACTAGTTATATGTAATTAGAGAACTGAAGATCTGGAAGGAAACTTAAAGTTACACAAAATTATTATTCTTCAACACACCTCTTTTTGTCTTTGTTTCCTTATGGTAGCACTTCGATTTCTTAACGTTATTTTTTATGATTATTTTATTTTGAAAATTATGAGTCAAAAACTACATTACACTGAGCTAGTCTGTAAATGGAATAACCTAATTACCAGAGAGTTACCAGCCTCATGGGAACAAGGTGCCTGTCTCATGCCCCAGTGCTCTAGTCTTCTCATTTCTTCATCTCCTCTTCCTCATCCTCCCCTCCTCTTCTTTCTATTTTCTACCTTTCTCTTTCCTCTCCTCCTTTTTAACTCATTTTTCTCTCTTCTCCCCTCCACTTTTCCTCCTCTTCCAAATCTTTCTCCCCCTTCTTTTTCTCCTCCTCATCTTCTCCTCTTCTTTCTCTTCCTCTTGATCAATGTCTCTAATCAAACCCTTGACTCCTGAATGCTACACAAGGATATCTGAATTTTATATCCAGTCCTTAAGAATGTTAACCTTCTCAAGAAGTCTTATAACCCACATGACCACAAAATTAATGCTCCAAGGCATACTAGTGTGGAAGAGGGAAAGCAGCTAGACCATGCCTAAAGTGTCAAAAGCTGCACTATTTTAACACAGTATGAAGTTATATATCCTAGTCAATGTAATGACTAGTCAATGAGGAACTACTATTCACAGATTTTTCATAATAAGCAGATCAAATGGTATGTGGTTACCCAACTGTGCCAGTGAATAATAGAAAACAACTTTTTGGAATTTTAATGGAAATCTGGGAGATAGCAGGGCAAAAAATATCTCAGTCCTCATTTTTTCTCCTTTAGTGTCTTGACAACTTTATAATAAGAACATTAACCAAGCCACTTCTTTTGTAAATCACTCAATTCATCCTGTGATTACAAACTTTAAAATCTGAAGAATAATATTCTCTTGTTATTCAGAGATACCTTATTTTTGCAATTTTTTGGTATTTAATTTTCTTAATCATGTGTTAATACAAATTCCCTTTTGTCATCCTCATAGAGTAGAGACTTGTTGGGAACTAATCTTATTTGACTAGAAGCTTCTGTGGTGCAAACATCAAAAGCTTTTTTAGCTACTCCCCCCCCACCATGTTTTCTCAAATAACAAACACATAGTTCATTTGCATTCTGAATCTTTTGCTTTAAAAAAAAGTGCTAGTGCCTTCGGATAACAAGCAGGAGTGATTCTGCAGCTAAATTTCCCTCTTCCCACTTGAGAATCTAGGTGGTCAGCTTTATCTTTTAAGGTCTAATTATAAAATATTTCCTCAATTTTTTAATGTTTAGTATCTTAATAAGTTCAACAAAAACTTTTATTTAACTATTCTTTGTTGTATTCAGTTTTTTCAGACTTTTGATTATAGTTTGAGTACTTTGATTACTTCCCATATTCCATGGTGATGTTTCTTGAAGATCAAACAGGGAAGTGCATACATGCTTGAAGTAATGTATGATTTGGGCATACGAGTAGATATACCTTTCTCAGCTTCCTCTAATTCTTCTGCTTATTATGCCATCACTGCTATGAACATATAAAGATGAGACTAGGCCTCATCTGTAACACTTATGTAGGTGTTAGGGTTTGGATATGGTCTTGGGTGTCCAGTGTGGTGGCGTGTAGTGAAGCTGGTAAGGCAATGGCATTACTAATAAAAGGGTTTCATGCTCCATTGATGGAGCAAGTTAGGGTGCTTCCCTTGAGTATGAATTGCCACAAAAAGAGATCCTGCCTTTTGGATCTCAGTGACTTCCTGTCTTGCCAAGGTCTCTGCACACACTCCTGTTCTAGTGTTGCCTGCTAGACTCCAAGTTGCAACACAACCAAAGAGTCCTTAGCAGAAATCAAACAGATGGCCTTGTGTCCCAGAATTTTAACCATTTTAGCTTCCAAACAGCAAGCTAATTAGCTGCTCTCTTTATAAAATATCTAGCCTCTGTCATTTTGCTTTATCAACAGAAAATAGACTAATATAGTCACCTTCAAGCATTAAAATACAGCTCTCAAATGTTAAAGCTTATGTGAAGAGATCAACTGTCAGGGGCCTCCCCAAACATATGAATATAGTCTCCAGGTAAAGACTGGCTGATATATGGAGATAATCCCAACATACCTGCAGGTTTTAGATGTCAGCTGGAAAATTGAGATCTGAGCTTGTCAGCACATCAATGAAGAATTATATTATTTAATGGGAGCCCTGACAAGCCTGTGGGAAATTATCTAACTGATGTGGGAAAGCCCACCTCACAGTGGGAGTGACCATTCCTAAGGAGGTATGTAAGTTTGAGAAATTTGGTTGAGATTTGGCAGACTGGCAAGTTGGAAAGTATGCCCGGCTGTGAGCTCTTCTGTGGATATGGTTAGTTAGTTCCTATGGCTGTTGCCATACTGATGAAAAGCAACCAGGACCCCCTTTTCCCTTAAATTGTCTGGGCTATATCTTCATTACAGCAACAGAGATAGGAAACCAAGATGATTCCCAAGGAAGAATGGCACCATTTTTCACAGGGTTCACAGACATTTGGGGTAGATCCATTTTATGAAAAATGACTTTTTGAGGTCCCTCTATTTCCTCTGTGATCCTTCCCGTGCTCCATGAATATCAGTATTTTCTTTGAGCTCTTCAACATTTTCGATAGAGAATATACAGTAGTCAAATTTTGCAATACAAACATTGGAGCTTACTTACTCACTTTTGGTAGTTCTTAAAGATCTATGTGTTCTTGTTTGGAGTAAAGAAAATGGTGTGGTCTTTGAGCCTTGCGACATTGGTTGAAACGGCAAGCATTTCACCCAGATGTCAAAACAGGAAAGAGTTGTGACTTAATCGGCACTGATAACAGTACAAGAAAATACTGGCTAAGCTTTCTGATGAGGATTTCTATTAAAGGAAAATGCATCTCAAGTTTGATTTTAAGTGAGAGACGAAGGCTGTGACTCATGAGTCTGCGACTGTGGATGGGATTATTGTTTGTGTGGCCATATATTTTAAACAAATACACCTGAAAATAACACCTAAAGAAGTTACTCACAGCAAGGTACTCACCAAGAAAGGAGCATGCTTTGCAAAGTGAGATACAAACCATTTAAAGCATTCTTTGAGTCGCTAGAGGAGTCTTTCAAATTTAGCTGATTCTCACTAATTTTAAATAGATGTTAAAATTCAGCAGTGTCGCAACTAAGAACAACAGAGTAATCTTAATTTTTCTTCACCTAACATGGTGTAAATTTCCCAGTCTCTATTTGCACAATTGGAGCTGTGCATTGGTAAAAAAAAATTTTTTTTTAGTAAAATCAGTCAAAAACAGAACGTGAGAGTGCCAAAAATTTAAGAAGATAAATTTTAATCCCTTCTTTATCAGTAAAATTTAAGTAATAGCTTAGAATACTATTTCAGCCTGGTTCTGAAATAGTATTCTAAGCTATTATTTATATTTTACTGATAAAGAATGTTGAATGGTTCAAAAGAAAATAGTATTTTGGTTAAGAACAAACATCGCAGTATTATGACCTATGATGTTGCTGGTCATGTTTCCCTAAAGGATCACAGGGAAAAGTCACCTCACAGGCAACAGTTCACTTCAAAAATTTCCTACGTGACTTTTGACTTTCCCATAGAACAATCAGATCAGTTGTTACTGAACTCACATTAATTGGATGTGGGGGTCTCTGGATCACTGGGGGATGATATCCCTGTATAGAGGATTTACTGAGATCTGCTCTCTGAAGAAAGCAGGAAGGGGAATGGGGCTTGCCCAGTGTTCCCACAAGGTCAGGGGAAAGGAGTCTAGAGCAGAAGGTGGAAACTCAAGGAGGAGAAGGAAAACTGGTGTGGAAAACCAAGAGAGCCATGAGAGGGAGGTGAGTCTTTGCCTGGGAGACAAAAGACACAGACTGAACAGCAGTTTTCTGGACTTTTCTTTTCCCTGTCTTTTTCTGGGGGAGGAGCTTGAGAAATCATTTCCTGATTGTTTACTTCTTATCTTCTGAAACCATGCTTGAGAAGATAGGATGCAGAGAGAACAAGCAGAGAAACGTGGCCCCACTGTTCCTGTCCCCGGGCCAGTCTCCCACGGTGTTTCCCTGTGTGTGGGTTTGCTTTGCCACACAATCTCCACGACCCTGCTGGCAGGCTGGCTCCCCCAGCCTCAGAGGGCATCTGTGGATGAAGACAGTCCTATCAGTGCAGTCAGGTCCTGTGCAGTGCCTTCTGGTCTGTGACAAACAGTTGGTTCACGAAGTTCTGCCAACATCCAGAACTTGGAAGGACAGGAGCAGGGTATGATTTCAGGCAGAGTTGAAGGTCATCTCAAACAACGCAAAGGACTTCCAGGTGCAAGAGTTCCATAGGCAAGGATCTACACCAGGGCTCTGTTGCTTCTCTGAGAAACTTTTTAAGTTTCTTTTGCATTCTTCATTCTAATCTGGAAAAAGAGGCCATAATATGTAAAGCTTTGGTTTTGAGGGAAAGTTTAAAAGAAATGAGGTATCTAAAACACTGAGCAAACTGCCTAAAAGATAATAAATTCAATAATGCTAACTATTGTTAGGCTAATATTGAATAATTGCTTATTGTTCTTGGTCTAGATTTATCGTTATTACAAATCAAGAACAACTAATTACAATTTTTTTCCTTGAAATTCTACCTTAATCTTTCCTTTAAATAGACTATCTCGATCCTGTAGTAGCTCCAACTTTATCACCTCATGGTATTATAGTGTCACACTGTCACAACACCTTTTTATCTTTTCTAGTGGAGTGAAGTAAATGACTAAATAGGTTCTGTAGGTAGATCCTCCCCTCCCACCCTTCCCTGCAAAGCAAGCCCTTCTAAATTTAACCTTAGAGTAACTCCATTTAGAAATATCTTGGCCGTGAATGTGTTTGGAAAGTAAGGAGTTTCTCCTTTGTTGCTTATTTTGGTTAAGTACAAAAGTAAGCTAATTTTTGCCGTTGAAAAATTTGCAATTTCATGTAAAGCTAAATATAGTTTCTCAGTATATAAATATGATCTCAGATTGATGACGGGGAGAAAAGAGTAAATGAACACCATATGCTTCCATCCAACAGTGTACAGCAAGTAGTCAATATGCATGAGGAATTTATTAATCCAGGCAGAGACTCAATCACTCCTGTGTCACTACCAAGAGTGAGATGTCCCGGATGGCCCTAGCAGGCAGGAGGTTCTGGATTATGGCTGGCAGCAGGGAATGCATTGTTAAATGCTGGAGGGAGTGTTAGCCACAAAGAACTGGAGGCTTGGGGGAAATGGGGTATTGTTCCACGGTGACAAGGACTCATCTTTTTCCCAGCACAGGGTGTGACACAGCGGACCCTCCATGGCTAGTTTTATGCTTTGCTAACATTTTTTAGCCAAGTCCTCTATTCTTGGGAGAGGTCATGGGACCTCTGAACAGAGAATGGCAACCAACATTTAGGGGAGGGTCCTGACCCTGGACCCTCTTGTCAGGATGACCTGGCAGCATAGCAAATAAAATGCAAGTTCTTTCAGCCCTACAGGACATACTTTATGCATGAACAAGACTGGACAGCCTTCACAGTGTAACTAGGGTTGCAAGACTTGCCTATTCTCACAACTTATTAGTGGTGAAAGTTGAACAAGTCTCTCGATCAGTCGGTTCCTTTGTCCTCTATAGCATGGGACACCTTCCTGAGCTGGGGGCATGTGGAGTGTGTATCTTCATGACTTCAGTAGAAGCTGGAAGGCTAAGTGAGATGCCATGTATAAAGGCTCAGAAGAGGCTCATAGCTGTGACCCCCTACACTTGACAGGCCAAGGCAGAAAGATTGGGAGTCTGAGGTGAGCTGAGTTACCCAGTAAAAAATTTTCAAAGCAAAACCAGCAGTATACTGTATTTTAATAGAATATGGCCCAAAAGTGTTATGTCTGTTTCTAGACTCCCCACAAATCTTACCCCAATGCTTTGCCAAAGTCTTTTCTCACCAAGAGAATCTACATATCTTCTCATCCTTCAGTTCTTCTTGATGTTCCCCGTGGATCATGCTCTTTTCCAGTTTTCCCTAAGTACTGAAGAAAACGTCCAAATAACACCTGTCTTCTGAACCTCTGTCCAGTACCTTTACTCCTCCATATTGGAAGTAGTTTTTTCTTAATCAGTGATACAACTGAACCATCATTATGCCCTAGTGTATCCTGCCCACTAGACAGGAAGACATACAGTAATTTAAAAATTCTTGGCACATAATAAGATGCCAAATTTTATATATGCAAATATTTGAAATATGAAACCAGGAAGTACTCACACGCTGGCTAGACCGCAGACTACACGATGCTCCTGGTAGGGATCAGAGGCCCTAGGAGAACAGCGAACAGCGCAGGTCTTCAGGGTCCCTCCACATGCCACCCCACCATGGCTTAGATTCTGGGCTGGGGGAGGCTGGCCTCTGCCACAGGTCTAGTTTGGTTTCTCCATTTTGGGACACAGCTCAGTAGGGTACCGGCAGGGGGCGGCGTTGTTACGCTGCTGGATCTACGCGGGTGACACCCCGCACCCAATCCCTCATTCCCGCTGCGCAGTTTAGGCGTCCAGGCTGGGGCTCCCGGATTTCAGAATCTGGGACTGCCGCGGTTGCGCGGGGTCTTGGGGGAGGTGTATCCCCTCCGCGCCCATGTCGACCTCCCTCATCCTCTACCTGCTGAGAGGAGGGCTTTGCGCGTTTAGCGACCCAGGCAGCGAGCGAATGGCTGAACAGATGGCCAGAAAAAGCGAGGAGCTTTCTAGCAAACCTAGGGTGCGAGTGCGCGCGGGGAAGCAAGCAACAGAAACTGGAAGGGAGAAAGTTTACAGCCTTTAAACTTGTACTTTACGTCCGCTTGGAAGCCAGACCTAGCCCACCGACGCTAACTCACTCAAGCAGGGAAAAGCCCGGTGGCTGCGTGGGACGCACTTGGCCGCCCCCGCGTCTGTTCCTGGGCACGCGCCCCGGAACGGCCACCGCGCACCGCCACCCTTGCGGCGATCGGCGACTGCGCGTTCCCTGCTCCGCGCGCCCGTGCGACTAGCGTCCGGGTGACGCGCAGCGGCCGTAGGTTCGCAAGCGACTGGCGGCCCCGCCCCCGCGACTGTCCAGAGTTCCCCAGCGCTTTCTGGAGGTTTCGAGAATCGAAACCAATTCTCAGCCAGTCCTCCCCCCTGTCGCACGGAGATCGATCCTCGCGAACTTGTGGACTCCAGAGTCCACGCTTGGCCGGGACTTCTTCATGGTCAGCTGTCCCATCACAGGGACGCTGTGGAAGGATTCTCGCGGGCACAGGGTTACGTTCTCATGACGAAGGGCACCCGGTCACAAGACATGCTGACAACTTTCTGCAGTCGCGCGACTCCAGTTCTGATCTACTTTGGATGGCCATCTATCCCAGTCCGGGCGCTTTCTGTGCCTTCTCTCTGGAGTGTGTTCGTGTGCTGTGCAAAAACACTGAAATCAACGTGTACACATTACACACCCACCTACTCATCCACACGGCCAGAGGCCGGATCCCCCTGATCCTCAGCCCCGGCCGCGGAGAGCTCAGCCAGACTGCCCCTGGAACGCCGGCGGGCGGAGGGGTGGCGGCGGAGGCGGGGCCCTATGCAAATGAGGTGGGTGTGGCGAGCGCACGGCGCCGGGGCCCCGGAAGCACGGAGGAGCCCGGTATAAAAAAAGTACTGAAGACATTTCCCTCGCACAACTGCTAAAGCTCCGGAGACGCGAGCGTGCGCGGCGGCGGCGCCGGCAGCAGGAGCCGCCTCCTCCGAGACCACCGCAGCTGGGGCGGCAGGGTTGCGGGCGGGGCGCGGGCGAGGGGCGGGTGAGGTCGGGTCCGGGGCAGGCGGCTGGGGGTCCGGGAAGGCAAAGTCGCGGAGCCGCTGCCGGGGGCGCACTCGCAGCTCTTGGAAGTGTGTGTTGCCGCCTCGCGGTTCCTCCTCGCTGCGCTCCTAGAAGGGGCGGCCGCCTCCAGGTGACACAGACGGGACTCTCGCTTGCGCTTTCCAGATGCATCAGAGATACTTTTGGTGCGGGGCTGCACTTGCGGGGCGCGGCGCGCGGCTGGGCACGGGGGTTGGGGAGGGAGACCCTGAGAATACCCCGGCGGGGCGCGATCGGGGAAGGGGCTCCCGGAAGGCCACGGTGGAGCTCTGCCCAGCGGCGCCCCTCTCCTAATACCCTCTCTCATCTCTTAGGACTGACCAAGTGGTGTTCGGTGGGCACTACATGGCGGAAGGCGAAGGCTACTTTGCCATGGCCGAAGACGAGCTGGAGCTGGCAGGCGGTCCCTACATCCCCCTGAGCGACGACTTTAGCGGCGGGGACTTTGGTGGTGGCGACGGTGACAGCTTCAGCGGACACTGCTTGGACTATTGCGAAAGTCCCACGGCGCACTGCAACGTGCTGAACTGGGAGCAAGTGCAGCGGCTGGACGGCATCCTGAGCGAGACCATCCCTATCCACGGGCGCGGCAACTTCCCCACGCTCGAGCTGCAGCCGAGCCTGATCGTGAAGGTGGTGCGGCGACGCCTGGCCGAGAAGCACATTGGCGTCCGCGACGTGCGCCTCAACGGCTCGGCCGCCAGCCACGTCCTGCACCAGGACAGCGGCCTGGGCTACAAGGACCTCGACCTCATCTTCTGCGCCGACCTGCGCGGGGAAGAGGAGTTTCAGACTGTGAAGGACGTGGTCCTCGATTGCCTGTTGGACTTCTTACCCGAAGGGGTGAACAAGGAGAAGATAACGCCGCTCACGCTCAAGGTATAAGCCACTGGGGTCCCGACCCGGGTCGCGCGGGGGTGCGGGGCAGAGAGGGGTCGCGGGTTTAGGTTAAATGCAGCGACTGCGACTGGCGGCCGCGGGGGCGCTTGCGTATTTATTTTTTTGTTATTTATTTTTCGTGAGCGAACTGAGGTGAGTGAACTGTGTTCTAGTGTACTGGAGCGTCCCGAACCTTCTGCTTTCTTCCTTACCTCTTCCTTCTCCATAGGGTTTAACTCTCAGCTTTCCTTGCTACTTGGAGTCCCGTCCAGAGTAGATTCTGATAGGTGGAAGAATGACATGATGTAAATAATGTTTTGAGTCATCTCATGATCTAGGCTTTGGGAAAATAGCAGCCCGAAGCGGCACTGAGTCAGTGGTTTTTATTGTATTGGAAAACGTGAATAGATTTTACCGCTGGGATGAGCTGATTAGCGTTTAAGATCTGTTTGGTGGTTCTTCGTGTTAGTTCATATTTGGAAGTCTTCGTGGTTCGCCCCTCCCCTTTGGTTCACGTTTCATTCTCTACCATTAATTAAAATTGCTTGAAGTCAGTTTAGTTTCTATTGGGTTGTCCCTGTGGAGTGTGGCTGGAGGGACTCATCAGACGCTGATAACATTGATTTGCCTGTGGCTGGAAGACAAGGGCCAAAGCTAGAGGCAGACTCACACCCCTGTCTGCCCTTCTGTGTCTGATTACTACATGGGTACTATGTGAATATTGTGTCTATTAGACCATTTTCAAAAAATAACATTTGAAAAGTCAGACATGACAGCAGACCCTCTTAGGGTTCTGCTGCGTCTGCCAAAAGCCTCAAACTATTACTTCCAGTCTCTTGCCCAGACGGTAAAACTACTCGTTAAATGTATTTTTTTTTTTTCCTGTTTTCAGGAGGCAGTTTAAGCCTGTAGGTAGTGTTTTGCTGAAACTTGACAAAGCAAGAGGGAAAGAGTAAAATAATTCTCAGCTGGGAGGAGGGTGTATTTATTTTTCCCCCATGTTGGCTCATCATCTTGTTCTATCTTTTAAATTGTAGGAAGCTTATGTGCAGAAAATGGTTAAAGTGTGCAATGACTCTGACCGGTGGAGTCTCATATCCCTGTCAAACAACAGTGGCAAAAATGTAGAACTGAAATTCGTGGATTCCCTCCGGAGGCAGTTCGAATTCAGTGTAGATTCTTTTCAAATCAAATTAGACTCTCTTCTCCTCTTTTACGAATGTTCAGAGAACCCAATGACTGAAACATTTCACCCCACCATTATCGGGGAGAGTGTCTACGGTGATTTCCACGAAGCCTTTGATCACCTTTGCAACAAGATCATTGCCACCAGGAACCCAGAGGAAATCCGAGGGGGAGGCCTTCTTAAGTACTGCAACCTCCTGGTGAGGGGCTTCAGGCCTGCCTCTGATGAGATCAAGACCCTCCAGAGGTACATGTGTTCCAGGTTTTTTATCGACTTCTCAGACATCGGAGAGCAGCAGCGCAAGCTGGAGTCCTACTTGCAGAACCACTTCGTGGGGTTGGAAGACCGCAAGTATGACTATCTCATGACCCTTCACGGCGTGGTGAATGAGAGTACCGTGTGTCTGATGGGACATGAAAGGAGACAGACTTTAAACCTTATCACAATGCTGGCGATCCGGGTGCTAGCTGACCAAAACGTCATCCCTAATGTGGCTAATGTCACTTGCTATTACCAGCCGGCCCCCTATGTCGCAGATGCTAACTTTAGCAATTACTATATTGCACAAGTTCAGCCAGTATTCACGTGCCAGCAGCAGACATACTCCACTTGGCTACCCTGCAATTAAGAATCGGTTTAAAGTGCCCTGCGGGGAAGCCATTTCAGACAAGATGGTGGGGGAGGGTAAAGAAAGAAAATGAAAATGAAAACAGGGGTGACCTAACCCTAATTAGGGAGGTGTTTTGTTTAGTGGTGATATGCTCCTGATTGAAGCTTGGCAATGCTTATGGGTATGTTGCCATTGGAATCAGAGCATGATCTCAACGGATCACCTTCCTGAACTCTCCCCATAGTCTCCTACCCAATCACATTCCATCACACACAAAAAAAGAGGCCTGTTATTAAAAGCAACTAGGTTCTCCTACGATAACAAGGAAATAATAATAATAATAATAATAAAAAACCCTGCTTAATGACAATATGGGTAAGCAGCAGCCTGCTTCCATAGCTCGGCCACAGGGGAGGCTGCTGAAGAAACTATTCAGATGGACTTCACAAAAGAGAAAATACGAGAAAAGTCCTTGCCCTGTGTGGTTTAGCAGTTCAGGAAGGAATTCAGAGAGTAGCACCATGTCAAGGAAGGGGGCTCCTTGTTGGGACCAGCAACCTTCTGGGCTACAGCAGGTGGTTTCTACAGACCCATCCTGTGGAGCTCACAGAAACAGCTTGCTCTAAATGAACAGTAGCAAATGGGTGCAGCTCTCCTAGCAAACAGGACTCATGCTGACACGATCCATTAAATCCAGCTGCGTGCATCGCTCGCCTTCCCAAAGTGCGACGCTGCAAAAGCAGCTCTAGCAAAGAAAATATGCTCAAGGACCAAAGATTTAACAGCTAACCCCCTCCCCAATAGACAAGATACAATAGGATATATAAAGAGTTACTATATTTGTTACACACCAATATACATCAAAGTGCCTGTTGCTTTCCAAAAATCTAAAGTGGAAAAATTATTTTATGGTTCAATGATTATTTTATTTTGTCAGGGACTTGAGAAGAAAATAAAACAATGTATAAGCTTGTGAATGGTGGAAGAAATGCCCTATTTTTGTTCTTGGCAAATACCTGTATACAGTTGATATTGTTGGTGTGATATCATAGGTATGTGTGTGTTTACTATGTGTGTGTGTGTGTGTGTGTATATAGGATATGTACACACACTCTACCAAACAAGAAATGTTTAAATATTGTGTGCTTTTATGTTTTCAGTAACATCTCATGAGACATGGGCATACTGCAATGATGAGCTAAAACCCATATCTAAAAAAAATGAAAGCAAATGAAGGAGGGAAATAAATAATATATTTGATAGAAAAGCAGAGATTATACATTTTTTAGTGTTTTTTTTTTCTTTTTTCAGTGAGCCAGAAAATTCCATCAATGGGAGAATATTTGTTTGTCAGAACACTTTTTTTATATTAACCTGCTCTTTTGACAGTTTGAGCCCCCCCCCCCTTAAAGAATATAATTGCATGCCTTCAAGGTGTGTGACGTGTGGATCAGAAGTATAGGCTACTTCAACCCAGGACTGCTAAAAAGAATTTCTGGTGACCTGAACACTACTTATTAATATTTAAATGCATTTACAAATGATTGTGTTCTGCATTTCTGGACCACTAGAATTTAAGAAATGTGAAGTGACCCTTTTTAGAGAATATTTGCACAACTGCATAAAGTTTATATATGAGATATATATATTATATAGATAACATTTTATAAATTTATGCCAATATGAAACATGTTTGATCTGGTTGTCACGCTGCATTTAAATATTTAGTACTGTAATTTAAATTAAATCACTTTGCATTAAATCACACCCAACCTGATTTTTCTTTTCCAAGAGACCAATTATACCTTTGTGAGATGAGTTGGCATAACACTTTTAGTTCAGTGACAGCTAATCCTGACTCTTTTTTCAGTTCTTTAGACACTGGTCTCTGAAAAAAAAACCATTTGTAAAAGCAAATGTATTGAAAACTTTGCCTTTGTGTTGTGAAGCAGCTATATTATCCCCATAAGTCTAGTGGACAGCTGCTTATTCTGATAACTCCCCCGAAGACCCACCCAGTTAAAGAGGGGCCAGCTAAGAAAAGAATGCCCCTCACATTGCAGTGTGATTTGTTGTTTATTGTCTGGGCATCTCGGATGCTCAACGATAGCTTAGTCCAGGTTCATCTGTCTGAACTCCCTTTTGTGCATCTGTCTTTGAAATCTTAACAGGAACCAGATGGGGCTGCTGCAGCAGCTTCCCTGTGAATTCCCTCCAAGCCGTCAGAGCCCCTGCATCGCCATTCTCCTTTCTTGGTACCTCTTCTAGTCCCATGGTGGGCCCAGTCTCCCTCACCGCTGTCCTGGGCTTGCAAAATTCTTTGCAAAGTCCTAGGAAACATTGGACCTGCAGATTAAGCGAGGCACTTATCTGTCAGAGACCTGAGTTCTTCTGCTTAACTGTTTGGAAGTTTTCTGATAGAGAACCACAAACCAAGGGCTGCTTGGAAGCCCAAGCGTTTCTGATGACCCACTCTGTGCATTGTAACTTAGGGCACAGAGTCGTCCACTATTTTGAAGGGTCTGGAGGTCTCTGGCTCTGCCATGACAGTAACCTGCTGTTCATTTGTGACACAGGTTTTTGTTTGAAGGAGCCTTATTTGAGAATAATGCCTTTCATTTATTTTCTCAGATACTTAATTCTTTTCTTGCTTATGTCAAGGTTGGTAGCTTAGTGGAAAGGCCAGCGCTTGGCATCCAGATAGAAACAGGCTGTACTCAAGACAGCTCTCCGCATTTACTTTTAAGACTTATATAATTTATTTCTATTTTGTATGTACTATAGTCTTGTGCATATGTAGTTGAACACACAGTGAAATATATGTCTCTCTTTGTGGATGTGTGGCCGAAAAATTTGAATGTCTGGTGGGAGAGGGCTGTGTGTGTAGGTCAGAGAAAACAACAGCTCTTTACTCGCAAGCAGCGCCTCCCATAGTTTGTTTGTAACTTATCTGGCCTAGTGTGTTGTTACTTAGAAACAGGAAGCTTCTGGAGGCTCTCCTCACATGTCCTGCTGGACATGTCAGAGAACACTTGGGTGAGGCCCTACCCTTTTGGAAAGTTTACTTCTTGTGCAGTAAGACCAACTGTCTCGAGAGCTCCCAGACCCGGATGAAGCTTCCCTTCTAGACAATGGGATCAAGTCTGCTCACTTTGGTATTGGGATGGGCTATTTTAAGTGGGTCCAAAAGATGGAAGCACAACAGAGTAGCTGTAATTCAAGCAAAGAAGGAAGTGAAACAAGAACATACTGTTTTTACCACCCCTTTCTGTTTGCTTGTGTTGGTTGCTTTAGTGCGCATAAAGTTGTTCTCAATGCAATGCTTGTTAACTAAATATTGTGAACTGTTTTGTAAATGACATGTATTATGTTGAAAGCTGTCAGCAGCTGCCAAAAATAAGCTTTTATGTTGTTGTTGTGGAAGACAAAGTGTGTTAGATGAAACCAAAAAGCTCCCCCCCCCAAAAAAAAAACCTGTTTTCATATATAGCACCTATTTGAATATAATCTTTCTTTAAGATTTCTTTTAGCATAGCCATTTCAGTGCTGAGGAAGAATCTTTGAGGGATGGTTGGGCATCGCGGTGACTTGCTAACAGAACCAGCGACAAAAGGACAGAGTGGGAAGATGTCTAGTGACATGGGCAGAATTGCAGGAAGCTTCAGTGAATGGAGGAGGCTCCGCCCACTGACTCGCTCCCTCCTTCTGCTCTACAGCCAACCATCACCTACTTCTGAGATGTCCTATTCCAGCGAGCTGTGCATGGGTCATGGTTGGAGTGTGGTGATAACACTGTGTCACAGGCAGAAAAGGAGTTGATGGGAAATGGACGCTGAGAACTGACATGTTTGAATCAGTGCTAGAGGGAACAGATTGTGAATCTTGTTTACAGCATCCAATATTTGGATTTTTTTTGTTTTTGTAAATAAAAAGAAGTTATTTTTTTCTATTGATTTGTGTCTACTGTCTTTGACATTTGCACCATCTGAACCCCATTGTGTACGTAAGGATGCATAAAGCAGACCAACCTTCACCAGTCATGGGGGACTTGAGGGTGCCCAGCTCCAGTCAGCTCATCTCTGCTGGATGACTCAAACAGCTTTGGAAGCAACTGGCTAATCAGCGTCAAAAACTTTTGTCTGGTTATCAACTTAACAGGGTTAAGTGACATAAAAGATAGACCTGCTTTTGATATCAGTAGAAAATCCTGGCTCAGGGATTCAGGACTCTAGCTAGTAGTTCTGAGTAGCCCTTGGTGGTTTTTTATGAGAAACTTGAGTATGAATTGCTTTTGCAAGCAAAAGGACCTATGTTTAGATTGGATCCCAATTATTACATGCACAAGAAAAAAAAATCTCAATGGCTTTTGCCAGCAGGGCCTAGATTTTGGTTCCTAATACTGCATTCCAATAAAGGAAACAGCTGTACAAATTAGATGAAGTGTCAACTTTGTAACTGAGAACTAATTTTCAGCATACCTTTTAAGAACTATTTAGTTAGGGCAAATCTTATCCATATATACTAAATTACATATATATATGTATATGTATACACATACACACACGCACACACACACACACACACACACACACACACATATATATTTGAATGGATGGAAATATTCAAAGAAAAAGTACCAAAATTGTTGTACGATTTTATATGTATGCTACGATACCACTCTTTTAGCTAGCATTAATGTAATCTCACTTCTTTGGATGTCCAGGGTTATTCATTGCCCATTATTTACCATTTTCCTTTGAGTAATTTTGAAGTCTCCAAGTACAGTAGCATGCAAATCTAGTAAGCCTAGGCTACTAGAGGACATACTTGTTGTTTTAAAAGCCTCATAAAGCCTTGCTATTGAATGATATACATGCCTGACATTGTGTCTGGAAGAGCCACTCCTGGTATTAAAAACTAGCTGCCTTCACACGTACATCATAAAAACGCAAGGTAGCTATTTGGTTTGATAATAGCAGCTGTGTGTCATCCTCCTCTTTGGTAGTAACCTTTTCATCTACAACTGGTCCTTCGCATGTCTTTGGTCATCATATAATTCTTTTTAAACAAGGGTTGAATAAGGATAGTACATATTAAAGTCCTAGATTTAGATCCACCCTTCCCTTCCTTTCTAGTTGAATTACCAGGCTGCTTTGACTCCTCCTTTCCTGAGGAACCTCATTCTCTACACATTCCATTGCTGTAATAGAGCAAAAACATAGTAATTAATGCCCCCAAAGCATATACCAAGACAATTTTACTGGTAATCATCAAAATAATAGTGACATTATTAAAACCATCATATATTTTTAAAATTAAACCATAATTTCTTGCTCATAACCGACTTTGAAATAAATGACATGAATATTCTCCTGTCCACTGGCAAAAACATTCAGGCAGCAAAGGAGGAAAGCAAGTAATTTTAGGTCACAGTACATGGGCTGTGGAAACAGCTCAGGGATTGAAGATTTAGCCTTGAAAACATAAGAACCTGAGTTTGGATTCCTATATCCAATGTAAAGATGATCGGTAGAAATGGCAGGGCATGTAATTTCAGTCCAAAGCATAGAGCCTGGGAAATCCTGGAGCAAAGCAATAAAGAGATAGAGCAATCCAAGGTGGTTCCTGAAGTCACCATTTGGCTTCCATAGGCAAGTACTCACTCAAGTGTCTTCTTGAACACACACACACACACACACACACACACACACACACACACACACAAATGCAAACATGCACACACAGGAAGGAAGGAAGGAAGGAGGTAGGAAGGGAGGGAGGGAGGGAGGAAAGAAGAAAGGAGGGAAGGAGAGAGGCAGGGAGGAAAAAAGAAAGGAGGGGAGGAGGGAAGAGGAGAGGAGGGGAGGAGGGGAGGAAGGAAGGAAGGAAGGAAGGAAGGACGGAAGGAAGGGTCACAGTGGCTTCCTCAGCAGGTTCCAGATTTTGGTTTCTAATGCTATACTCAAAGGAAACAGCTGTGGTAGATAATGTATCAACTTGACAATGGAGAACACGTCTTTAGGCACACCGTTTAAGACTTAGTTAAGGCAGTTCTGAGAAAGCCAGTGGGAGTTTATGTAATGGATGTAGGAAGACTCAGCCCATAGTGTATGTGGACCGTTTCCTGAGCATGTGGATAAAGACAGAGCTGGTTCTGTAATGGGTAGACTGGCAAGCATGACTGAATGTATGTCTTGTGTCAGCTCCTCCTGTGGATGTGGCTGGGCCTGTTCTCTTGGCTGCAGATGCTGGTATGAGTAAACCTGCTATCATAATTCTGTAGTCCAGAATCATGAGCATGAATAAATCCCTTGTTCCTTTAAATTGTCTGAATCAAACACCCCAGCAACAAGACTGTGAGACTAGGAAGGGCTCTCTGGAGAAGTGGATGAATCTCATCCCATGGATTCAAAAGGATATAGAGAAGAACACAGGGTGAATTCTACTTTCAGGAAGCAAGAGAGCACACATGAAATTAGGGCTGGAGAGATGGCTCAGGGGTTAAAATCTTTGTCGTAAAAGCAGAAGGATCTGAGTTCAGATCCCAGATCTCATGTAAAAAAAAAAAATACAGCAGTCTGTAATTCCATCCCTGGAAGGTGGAGCCTGGGAAAACCCAGAGCAAAGCACTCTTTTACACACACACACACACACACACACACACACACACACACACACACGCTAGCATGTTCATGTGAGTAGGAAAAAACTTGTTTAATGATGGGAAGAGACAAAAGAACCAACTAAAAAAACTCTAGTGGAACAGCTTGAGCAGCAAAATAAACAATGTCAGACTATAATTAAAAGAATAGAATGTTGATGCATTCATACTGATATAAATAAATGGATAAGTGAACACGTACGTGAGGCAAAGAGACAGACTTCTAAAAGATCCATGTAGATACTGTCCCTCAAGGAAGGGAAGACTTATTCTCCACTTCTGGCCTATTCCCCCTGCCTTCCTTACGAGGAACGTGAAAAGCAGGTTAGCAAAGCTGAATGTGGCAGAGTAGACCTGCGCCAGGTGATCAAGGTCAGCCTCCAGAGGGCATACATGACACGAATCTGAGCTACGGAAAATTCTCTTAGGAACATACGAGATCAGCTTCTTGAATCCTTAACCAAGGAAAATCTGAACATAGCCAAGGGGAGAAAGTGAATACATTGCCCTAAAAACAAAGAGGATTACAGGACTTAGACAAAGCCTGTAACACACAGCAACAGTTGGGCAAACCCAAGGAGTCTGAGCAGAGTAGTCATGGAGAGTCAGGCTCCCATACTGGTTTCTTGGCTGTGATGCACGCACCATCTTGACATATAATATCAACAATGAGGACGTTATAGAATAGATGACTATAGAATAGATGATGGAAATCTGTGATCCTGATAAATAAATCTCTGTGATGCTGATCTGAAAATAAAATGCTGTGAACAGCAAAGACTGATTGGTCTTTCCTTACTACTTCTAGGGAGTCACTCCATTTGCTAAACTAATAGTGAATTTAGCTTTCAAATGCCCTTGTACTTGCTGTATTGAGATACTGTGGAAAGCTAAAGGTAAAATGATGTGTTTTTACTTCAAACTCTCAGAGAAGCTTTATTTATACATTTTAAGGAAAAAAGAATGGAGTATTTTCCTGTACAAGAGGTAGATTCATATTTAAATATTTAGGGCTTCTTTTTAAAAGGAATATAACATAATTTTTTCAGTCATTAAGAGTCTATTAATCAATGGAGTGTTCCAGTGAGCTGTTATTTCTGTAAAGAACCACTTCTATAATTTATCTGCATATTTAAACTTATTTTTCTATGCAGGAAGCTTTCTTTCACCAGTTCGGAAATTTACCTTAGCAGTTCAGACACTAGTATTTAACATAGTTAAAAATGTAGTTTCATAAATTAAACAATCCTAGCCATTTTTAAAAATGGTAATTCCAACTCAGCATATGAAACCGATTGAATCCCAGATTTCTTGTTTAGGGAACGAGGGGCGCCTGAACTCCAGGGAGTAAAGGTAAGTTATTTCTCAACTCAGTTGTGGAAAGTCCTGTCGGGATTCCCTTCAGAAGCTCCTGATTTTTCCAGCACAGTGTGTACTTATCAGCAATGCCAAGATTTTGTGGCATCATCTGGCCATGTCATTAGAAAATGCCTGAAACCCTATTCTTTTGGTTTTCCTTCTGTTAGCAAACTGCAGCATAATAATTTTTAGTAGGCATGTGGATAATGCTGTTCTGTGCATCAGCTCATAATTACATATGCTTTGGGGTTTCTCTTATCCCTTCAAGAGAAGTCAAGGAGAATTGTTGTTGTGTTCTTAATCTTAAATGGGGAGAGTTAACACCTATCAAAAGAGTTCAGTCCTAGGAGCTCCCGCACCAGAGAAAAGAGGAGAAACAATTCAGTTAGGTTCAAGCACAATCCTAATTAGGATTGTGAGCTTTAGTAACTAAAGAAACAGGATATCCTGTGCTTAATCTTAATCAATGAATGAAAACAGTGATCATCTCAAAAAGGATACTGTGCAGTATGTGGTATATAGTCACACTGAAGATGTATCTATACATATGAAAGTCAAATTTGACTAGGAGGCCTCTTTCGTGAGACAATCTGTAACCTTAATTAAGGCTGCAAAGTGTGGCACAAAGTTCCCTGCAATTTGAGCTAGTATTTTTTTTTTTAATGCCTAAGGTAACATTCTACAATATATTAGCAGGCGGTATCCACAGCAGTCAACTGTTAGAAATGTGTTTCAGACATTAAATATTTGATGAATGCTTTTATATGCTTTTTTACTTATTTTTTTAAAACCTTCTGGGATGGACCCAGAAGAAGTGAAAGACTAGTTTATACTTGTTAGCTACATTCCTCATCATTGCCGCCAAATACTGGAGAGAGAGCAAGTCAAGGGAGGAAATGTGTATTTTGTTTTACACTTTACAAAGGTGTACAACCCATCATGGTGGGAAGGGCGACACAGCAGGAGCAGGGAGCAAAACATGCTGGTCCAAATCCAGGCGCAGAGAGCCTTGAGGCGTTCCAGTGACACATTCCTCAAATGAGTTTCTGCCTCCTAATGCTTTCATAACTTTGTGGAAGAACACCACCGCTAGGAACCAGGAATGAAGCACAAGAGCCTTTGGGGGACATTTGACATTCAGACTACGGCAATGCTCCTTGACCATCCTACTTATTGCATAAGATAAACAAAATACGGAGACCCAATATAAGACCTGGTGATGAGACTTAATGCATTGTATACTCGAAGTTTTACCAAAGAAAGATGAATCTGAAGCTTTGCCACCATATTCATGTACAAAAAAAGGGTAACTAGGTGAAGTACATGTGTTAATTTGGCTTACTATGGTAATTACTTCATAAATACCATATTACACACTTTTGATACAATTTAATTGGTCAGTTATAACTAAATAAGGTTGAGGCAGGGAAAAGTGAAAGTCCTGGTCCATTGCCCTTTAGAAGGTTAGGCTCCATTTGCAAGTAGGAATCACTTGCTGAAAATTAATTTTTCAGCATTGCCGAGGTTAATTAGTCATGAGGCCTGTCTCTGCATGGGGTAGCATAAAGGGCCCTGTGGACTAATCAGGGAGAAGGTAATAGGCCTTGACATTGACATGAACCTTCTTGGGGCTTACAGGGTAGAGTTCCTCAAAGGTAGTTTCTGTTAAAAAAAACAAAAAACAAAAAACTATTTGCTTGTTTCATAGCAAAAAGCCATATATTTTGAAGTCTCTCAGAAGGAAACCATTCTCCCTAAGCCTGCAAACACTTATGTTCCCCTGCAGAAGTCTTAGAGGCTTAGTTAGAATGCACCTTGAAGTTTTACTGCCTTATAATCCTATTGGGGCAGCCCATTAAATTCCCTGGAGTGTTCCTTATGTAACCACTTCTGGTTAACTGACTACTTGTAGAACGATTTAGTCCTTCCTGCTATTTCCATAGCCTTGAAAGTTCCTTTTTCAGGAGTTTTCTTTTTTATACCATGAATGCACCCATGTACTCCAGACTGTATCCTCTTTCTGATTTCTGCAAAGTCCATATTATTATCTGGGCAGGTGGCTAGTTTATA
Source organism: Typhlomys cinereus (assembly GCA_023101885.1). Taxonomy (NCBI): domain Eukaryota; kingdom Metazoa; phylum Chordata; class Mammalia; order Rodentia; family Platacanthomyidae; genus Typhlomys; species Typhlomys cinereus. The sequence goes on from JALPQD010000078.1 coordinate 5,136,984, forward strand.
GACTTTACTGAAAGAGGTTCCTATAGGTTCTGTGTGCTGACTCTCACTTTCATGTCTTGCACGGTCTTTACCTCAACCCACCACTAAGTTTTCAATGTTCTTCAGGTCCTGGACTGCATACCATTTGGATATTTACAAGGAGTTGCACAAAACTGGCTACTTTTTGTTAGAAGCCACAACTGAATAGTGGCAAAGAGCCAAAGACAAACAAACACATCACAAAGAACCAGGAGGCCCAGATGTGGCCAAATCAAAAAGCCGCTGGCCAAGCTCAGTTACTCCTTGTTTCCCATGCTGGCTGCTCTACCTCTTTGGATGGCCCGTGCTCCAGAACTTTCTCTCACCTACCCTTTCAATATTGGAGCTTACTACGAATTAGTTCCTACATAAATTTAGGGGTGGGACTAGTTAGGGCCGAAGCAATCATAATAGGACTTTGCATGCCCTGCATAATGTCCACACACTATTTATTGAGCTCACAAAGTCTAGCATCAGCTAAAGGCACCAAGATCCTTGGAGGCAAGGGATTGACAGCCACAGTAGTGTTCCTATGCTTAAGGGGAACACGAGAAAGGGTTCAGGGAAAGGCCACTGGGTCCTTGTACGTCATCGGAGAGGAGGACCCAGAGGAGAGTTAGGCATACACAATAAAGGATTCTCTGGGAATTGGGGGGGGGAGGCACTGGAGGATAGGGAGGGAGGGGTGAGGGGAGGGGGAGCAGGGGTTCAGGGGGAGGAGCAGGGAGGGAGGGAACTGGTCTACCTATTAAGTTTGTATGAGCGGAAACAATAAAAAATGTATTAAAAAATTTAGGGGTGGGCATTAAGAGAGAGCAGGAGGGAGAAGGAGCAAGAAGGGGACTTAAGAGGATAACACACATTCAAAAAGAATTACTTAAAATTTTCCTTCTTCCTTCATTCTTCTTTTGTCTTTTCTCTTTCTCTACATGCTGGTAACAAGGATTGAAATCAGGTACTCACATAGAACAAGTTCTGCAATTGAGCTCCATTCTCTAACTTCCATTATTGTCACAGATGAAATGTTATTTTTGCAGACATTTTCTCTTCCCTTCCTACTTAAAACCTAGTACCAAAGTACTGTCAGAGCCCTATATTCTGAAGTTTTTGAATGCATGCTGCCATCATACTTATCACTACCTGAAATTGTCTATAAATTTGTTTGTCATCATTGCATGGAGCTCTACAATAATAGCTTGCCCATCCTGTTTCCTATTCTACCCTACAAAGTTCGAAATAGGGAATTTTCCACACACACTGTTTTTGCATGTCAGCATCCCCTGACTGTGACAGAATACCTCAGAGGAACAGCTTCGAGGAGGAAGGATTTATTTTGACTCACTGTTTTAGAAGCTTCAGAGATTTGACTCCACTGTGTTGGCTGCAGACAGAACCTGTGGGAGGCAGCCATGTTTGACTTACCTCATGGCAGCAGAAGGCAAAGAAGGAGACGGGAGGCACAGTGTCTGAGGGTACACTACCATGGACTGGCATCCTTCAACCAGGTCCTATCTCAAAAGCGTCTGTCAACTCCTGTCAATCTTCAGACCTGTCACTGGGTTAAGGTACTGATGACATCAGAAAGATCTGATCTGATCTGATCTCATTACTGAGATTTATGAGCACTGCTGTGTTGCGGTCAAAGTCTCAATGCTTGCACCTCTGGGAGAGGTTCAGCAGTGCTTCTTAAACACTGGTCAGTCAGTGAATGAATGGATTCTGTTTGCTTCTACAGGAGAGATTAGATGGAGTACTGAAGAGGAAAGAATTAACACAGTTGCTAAGATGGTGATCAGAGATCAGGAACTGTGCTAAATGAGAGAAGGAAACAAGACAAGGCCTGCTAAAGAGCACAACGGCAATCTATAAGATGGTTAGAAACAGTTCTTTGAAATCGAGCTGCCCTAAATGATGAAATACTGAAAGCAGTCAACAGGGCCAGCGGAACAAGGGGGTGCGGGACTCCTGGGCAATGTCTGACTCACCCTGCATCATCCTGGAAGTGCTTCAGGTGAACTTCTTTGGAACAACTTTTGTCATAAATGCTGAAAAACGTGCACATTTTCAACTCTGCTTAGTACATCCAAGAGACATATTTCATTAGTGTTAACTTGAGTCTCCAAGTGACCTAGCTAATAAGCAATATTCCCTGGTAATTTGGTCACCAGGGCAATAAAACATTGAGGAAGGAAGATAATATTTAAAACACCATGTTATCTTCTGTATCCATCCTAATGACTTCTTTAGAAATGATTCTGCAACCTTTTTATGAGCATTTCAGCAAGAGCAGACCAGGATCTCTTCTAGATCCTGCACCAAGATTCATTGTTCACGTAACAAAGACTTGGATTGCTTGATGCAGTTGGATTCAGTAAATTCTGGTTACTTAATTTGCATAATCCATGTGCGACACTTGTTTCAAAACTTCCTGTTTTGAATGGAACCTTTTTAGATTTTTGAATAAGTGTGAATCATTGATTTTCAGCTTATGAGGAAAGAGAAATATCTATATTGGCTGAAGAATCTTCCTTGATTGTGTGGTAGTTTTCAGTCCCATTAAAGGCCATATTTTGTTTCTGTAATCTTGATATCTTCTTGAATAACATTATACCATGTTTTCTCCATATTTTCTTTATAGTTGTAGGTGATGCTCATGTATCTGAATGTAGGTTGTTTGCATATGTATTAGAGCATTTGCATGTGTGTAACGGAGGGTTACACATGTACATGAGTGCATGTAGAAGCTGAAGATTGATGTTGAAAATCACCCTTGATCACCTTGACCTCATTCTTGAGGCTGGGTCTATGATTTCAGCCCAGAGCTCACCTGTAGACCTAATCTAGCTAGTTAGCTTGGTCTGGGGATTCCTCGTTTCTGCCTTCCGAGGTTTCAACGACTGATAGGCACCATCCACACTGGCACTTACATGAGTTTGGGTCAGAACTTTAGTCCCTTTGCTTTGTGGCAAGTGCTTTAAATGTTGAGTTATCTTTACAGCCCCACTTAATCCTTTTTATTTACCAGCAATAGTGGCAGCCATTATTCTACACCTATCCCTTGATTGAATAGGAAATGGAGGCTATGGAGCAGAGTTTGACCTATCTAAGCTGGAAGAAGAAGGTTATAGAGCAAGTCTTCAATTATATGTGCTTCTGCTCTATTTCTTTGGCTTCCTTACCACTCTCCCTTTTCACATCCTCTGCTATAGTTTATAACTGATTCTGTACCTGAATCTTCCATACTTAAGAACAGGAAAGAGTGCAGGCCACAATAGAAAACTACATCGCCAATATCTCCTTATAGAGACTTTTCATATGATGCCCAGCAGGAATACTTCATATTTGTAGCAATTTGATGCATAATTTATAATTCCCACTTAATCATCAAAATAGCCATGAAAGTTGGATCAAATTGTATTATGATTATTTTTGCCTGAAATAAAAAGAGTCCTGGAAAGTCTGAATTTGTGAATTAGACAGAAATGCTTTTGAACTTATTCAGTGATGATGACGATAGTCTATTTCTATTTGAAACATGCAAGACAAGCTGTTTCTTCAACAACCATCTCTTATCTATCATCCATCCAGAGACAGGTGCATCGTAACAGCCCAATACAGAGAAGGTTCAGGAACAGCATCAGAGCTTTGCTTACAGAATCAGATCAGGCAAATTGCCTATTGTGTGTGGATTACCTTGTGAAAGATAAGCATGATTTAAATTTACAGTTGTCAGTCAAAATCCAGTAAATTACATCAGTGGTGTCAAAGCTGTTTTCTCTATGCCATGCTGGAGAGAATAAGCCACTTACTTTTCAAAAAATGATCAATTACCCTGCTTACATCACTTGTTACCAGCAATCCATGCTACTGAGATAGCAGCCTTTGAGTCTTTCAAACTTTCTTTTTTTTTTTTTTAAAGAAAATATCTGAAAGGGAAGGTAAAAGAGTGTAACGAGATGACTAACCTCTTAGGCAATTCTGAATGCATCTGTATAACTTCTGAAACGTTCATTAATCTTTTTGTTTGCATGCTCATCACACCTGTTTAGTCAGAGCACTTCCAACACGGCTCTTAGCATTTTTCTCCTAGTCTGCGACTTTTGCTTAATTTTGTCCTGAGCCTTTCTCAGTGCACAGTGTCTTTATACTGACATACTTATAGAATGGTACTTAAGGACACACGTGCATGCCAAGCCCCCAATACTTAGCAATGCTTCTTTAGTAAGCCTTGAACGAAACAAGACCATCTGCAATTCTTTAAAAAGATTTTTCTAAAATACTGTCTAGATCTGCTAGTGTGAAATCTATGCAACTTAGCCTGACTTCCCTAGAAAGCAGAGCCTGAAGCAATGATTATGCTTCTAATGGTTTATTTGCCTGATACCAGCATAGAATATTGAGGAACGGAAGGATGTACTTCATTACCACAGAGCGTGTGACCATTCCAGCAACTGTATCACGGGATGCCCAAAACATTTTTGCAGGTGATTGGGCGAATTCTAGAGAACAGGAAGGGATTTCCCAGAAGGTTGCAAAGGAAGCTATGGATCTTTGGCAGGTATAGAGCAGTGAGAATGAAAGGGAGCCATCTGCCTTGCCTTCTCTTCCCATTGGCTGACATCCATTCATTGAGGCGCGGTCTCCTTCATTTCCACTTGCTTCTTTTGGTTCTTCAGTGGCTGTGGCAGAAAACAGGTCCCCTCTCCTGCAGGTCTCCATCAAGGTGGCAAAAGCTGGCCTGCCACAAACAATAGGCCAAGGTAGGTAAAGGTTTTATGTATTGTGTAACATTGCCAATTGAGACAATGGAGAGGGATTATTTTAACTTTCCAAGAAGATAACGTTATAAGGATGTCATAAAGACTGGAACCATTTGGGATGAATTGAAAAAAAATAGTGAATATTATTGCTGCCTAACTTGACATTTCCTCCCACTCTTCTGTCTTCTACCCATGTCTCAGTAGTTGGAAAGAAAAAAAAAATACATTTCCCAGACTTGTTGCAGTTAGACCTTGGCTGTACACACTTGCATGGATGTAGAGAGAGGACCTTTACTTTGTACCAGCAAGCAAGTACGTGAATGTAAGGGTGACAGCCACAGAGGTGTCACCTGTGCACTGCAGCAAAGATAGTGTGTGGCTTTTAAAACCAAGTCCAATAGATTTCCCCTTCTTTAGACACTCTGAAATTTTGACTAGTACTTTCTGTCTTCATCTGAACAATTTTTGATGAAAAACCTTGGGCAGTTTGTGTTTGCAGCAATGTGGCAGGACAGAAGTGCTGAGAGCAAAGCTGTTCTTAATGATTTTGGTATATAGAACCTCATGTGTACCCTTCACCTCCACTTATACCAGCCTGGACCTGGAAAAGGTTAATAATGGCAAGATTATGTGGTGGCGTTCGCATGTGTGAACTCCAATACCACTACCTACCGTTTAAATCTTGGATAAGATATTTGGATTCTTGATTTTTGTTTCCTCTGTTTGTAAAATGAACTAAATACCAGCTCCGAGCAACTTACATGATGGCTGTGCGGAGTTAATGAATCCAAGGATACTGATAATGCTTTTTAAAATGGTAACATGTTTGAATTGAAATTATAGATATTGTATATTTATTAGGTGGGTTCTTATTACTAATTTTAGTTGGCTTTGAATATATTGGCCTAAGCGAGCCTCTCATTCCTGTCTCCAGACTGGTTGGGGCCATAGAAATATGTCATAGTTTGAATGTGAGTTGCTCCTCACAGACTTATGTGTTAGCATCCTTAGTTGATGTTCGGGAAGGTCATGCTACCTTTAGGGGTGGAGTCTTGCTGGAGAAAGGCACAGAGGATAGGCTTTGAGGCTAGTTAGTCCTGCTGTGTTTCCAGGAGAAAGTTGACAGTTTGCTGTCTTGGCCGCCATCTTGTCTGCAGTAACTTAAATCTCCTCCAGTTTCTGTTGCCAACCAGTCACGTCTTTTCCGCCATAGTGGACTGTATCTCCCTTCTGGTACTGTAAGCTGAATAAATCTGTCTTTCTCCCTTAGGTTGCTTGGGTCTCAGTGGTGTCTCACAGTAGCCGAGAGAGTAACTGGTACAGATATGGTTTTGTTACTAATTTTAGGCTTGTCTTGAACTTACTGGCTTTGGTTCACCTCTCGCTCCTTCCTCCAGACTGGATGGGACTGTAGCATTTTAAAGGACTCTTGCTGAATTACAGTTGGTGATATTTTTTTCTAGTGTATTTTTTCATTAAATGTCTGAAACACAAAACTTAAATTGTTGGGAGCCCAGAGAGAACATCTACCTGCATCTTATTCTTATCTGTTGTGAAGTGATTTAGTGTGTGAAAGGGTCTTGGTGCCCCTCATATCAGGCTCTGCTGTGGATCTCTCAACAGAAGCTGTTTAATGTTTAATGACTTTGCCTAGATATAATTTGGATGACATTCATCAGGGAAAGGCTTTGTTTGTGTTCTATCAATGGATAAAAAGCTGGGCTACAGTCAGCGGGATGCTCATTCATAGATCTGGTGGAAATACTGGCTGTCGCCCAGGAGACAAAAATAACTGGGCCTTCACTGAATCTCTCTGCGATTCTCCATGTGATCTCTCCAGCTTGGTACCTTCCGAGTAGCCTGAATAACTACAGGGTAGGTGGGGATTTCCTGGGGGCAGGCTTCAAGAAAGTGTCCAGTGGAAAGCCAATAGGCTTTCTTTCATTACCCTGGAAAGGTGCACGCTATCATCTTGTCCACATCCTATCCTGTAGAAATAAATCATTTGTGAGTCTGTGGAGTGTCAAAAATTTTTCCGGCATATATTTTCTGCCATGCATACTATGTTTGGGAATAGTGGAAGGGCAATGTTGTGTTTGGGGCACATGATTAACTTTAGACACTACACTGTGGGGTAAGTGTGACCCTGCAAACTGAGCTGTTTTTGATAGTCTCTAGACTGAGGGGTGTTCAGCCTCCCCCTTCATTCTTTCTTTCCTGCCTTCCAGCCATCTCAGGGGAGAAGAGGGGAACTCACTTACAAAAGGGTAAGTAGAACCCTGATGAAGGGCTAAAGGTAGCCAGATTCTTTTGCATACTTAGGAAGCCTTGAGAACAAGGCATTAAGAATCCTTCCACCAAAACATCCTCCATCTCAAATGTTTAATAGGGATAGGTGTTAGTAAAAGCAAATGCTTGCTTATCTTCAAGGGGTATAATCAATAATATGTATGTTTGCCATTATGAGATGCATAACTCATAATATGTACTATATTATACATATTATAATACACATTATAACAAAAAGTTAATTTTTTTTAAAATGAAGGAACTGTTGATGAGCAATCAATACTTTTTACGCCTCCCTAAACAGTTCAGACAAATGAAATAAAATGACAAACTGTAGTTTAACTGAAAGTTTCAGAAAATAGTGAAGCCTAGTAAAAAAAAAAACAATTCACTCATGTCAGGCTGATTGACCTGTATAGTTTTCATTGAGGTCATGATTTCCACAATATCCTAAAAGAGTAATGACAGTATCATTTGACATCTGTGCTAGTTACATTGAAGACAATTGAATTCAATTGAGAATTGAAGACTTTGTTCTTGGCAGATCTGTGAAGAACTGACAGTTGGGACAGTCACTGAGCAGGCTTGTGGGAAAGTGTCTAATTAAGGTGGGAAGACCCTGTCTGTGGTGGACATCGTGGTAAATCATTCCCTGTGAAGGTGGGAGAGGAGGAGAAAGCTAGTTTAGAAAGTTGACATACTTTGGTGGATCCACAGATTGGCAAGTAAGAAGGTTGCCCCTGTCTCAACAATTCCTATGGATATAGTAGATATAATATGGCCAGTTGTCTCAGTTCTTGATTTTGCTATGGATTCTTCTGCCAAACTGGACTATATATTTCAATAACAAAAATAAGCAAGAATAAAACCCATATTCCTTAAGTAGTTTGGTCATATATTTATCAGCAAAGCAAAAAGACACTGCTATAACATTTAATCAGGCAAACTAAAATATGAATTTTGTGGTGATTAGGCACCCAGATCAAAGCAAGTACCTTGTGTGTATCTTGTTTGCTTAGATTCTTTAATGCAGAAGTACATATAAAGGTTATTCTCTGCAAGATGCTGGCTGCTTGCATTTACTTTATTGAAGTGCATTTGAAAGGATTATCTATTAATTAACTCTGATACATTTTAGAAGTTTTGTAGCTACTGGAGAAAATGTGAAGATTTCACAAATTGAGCACATATCACATTTCTGGGATGAATGAGGGGTGAAGTTCCCTTTGAACATCCTTCAGGAATTGTTATAGTTTCACTGTTATAAATCAAATATCCTTTCTTTTCAGACTAACTTTTGATTTTCTGGATAGAATCTATAGGTAAGTACGAGTCCTCTCTTTTTCTTTAAGCTATTAGTCTTCCCCTAGCACTGGGTTATTCTTTTCTAAATTTGGTGAAAGCACAAAATTATAAACCAAGAGAGTCAGCTGGTTAGCAGATGAAAACTCTGTGTGACTCTATGTGAGTCTTCACGGGATCTTTTGCCCCTCCATTCCTCAGAGGTATTCACCTTCGGGGAAGGAAGGGCAGTCCTGTGGGATGAAGAGTGTCCATCTCTTCTGAGAAGCTCATTGCTCATTGGACATTGCTCCCAGCCTCATAATGAACATTCTCCACTTGGCCCTTTTGATGACAAGATTTTTAAGAATGGTGAGGGCTACTATGCTTCTCCCTCGCCCCCTCTTAGGCATCTGGATTTGCAGAAATGTATTTTCTTGACAATTTTTTTTTCAGTATCAGGGCAGTATTAAAAATCGTTAGAATCCTGTAGACAGTGAATGTTCTCTCCTTAATGGATGCATTTTTGTTTTGTTCTGCTGGTTTTTCTGTCCTTTCTCATTCCTGTTCAATTTGCTTAATTTTCTCTAAGTTACTTTTGTTTGTTCTGTTTTGAATTTTTTGTTTTTTTCTTTTAATCTTTATGATTTGTATTAAATTTGTTCAAAGTAGGCCTGAACTCTTTCAAGCTTGATAATCCTGTCAAATTAAATCAAAACAAAGCTACACACAAGTATACCTGCACACACATATACCTGCATGTGCATATGAATTCTAGATATGTAGAAGACAAAAATGAGTTTCTTTGTTACATGATTATTCTTAGACTTCAGAATTACAATCATAATAGCTTAAGGCCTAATAAGAGATAGAATATATGCAATTTTGTACTAGTAGCACATGCACTCTATGTCCTGACAATTTACTTGAAAGGCTGTGGGGACATTGGGTTGCATTTTAAAATACTAGAGAGCTACTATTGAATCGAATTAATGGTGCAATTTTTGAAAAATCTTCTGTAAAGCAGAGATTTGTGTTTCAGTGCCAGTGATCTACGACCTTGGGGACATGCCAGGCAAGAGCCTATGTAACTGACATACACTCCCAATCCAGAAAATGATCTTCAGTAGATGTCCTTCCCATCTAAACCTTTTAGTTGCTTGGAGAATCAGGTTTATACATGTAAGGTTGAGATTCTAATTAGTGCTTTATAGGGCAGTCAAGAGGTCAGGAGAGAGTTTGATTTTTGAGAAATAAAGGCCCACACAAGTGTGAAATGCTTCTCACTAGCATCTGAACTATGTTGTACATTCCTACTATGCTATCATCTTGGTTACTTTGCATACAGGTAATGTGAGCTGAAGATGGAGGAGACAGTGATATGGGCCTGACAGCTATTTAAAGACTTTGCTCCTTACTCTGAGTGAGCAAAGCAAACATCAAAGGTTCTGTGTTATTGGAGAACATGTGAGAAAAGACTCCGGCATCATCTTTTAAAGATTCTCCTAGCTGATGGTCCAAGAGTCTATGGTGTTTGATGGTTTCACTCTGAGTTCTCCTATCACCACTTCACACAGAAGAAAGTCCTGTTCACACTCTGCTTGGCCTGCTCCTGGGATCAGCTGTTTAGCAAACTGAAGGAATTAATTATTCATGAATGTGAGGTCAGTGGGGTCACCTGAACTTTCACTTTCCCACGGCATTCTAAAAATAGTTCATAGAAGGTCATAGAGCTCCAAAAGTCCCGAAGATTTGTTCAGTGCACTTGCTGAGGTCAGTGTGTGTGCGCATATGCGTATGTGCATGTGCTTGTGGGTAAGTGTGCATCTATGTATGTGTGCTATCTGTGTGTGTATGTCACTGTATGCATGTGAGTATGTGTGCATGTGTATACATATGTTTCCATGTGCATTTGTGCAGGTATGTAGGTATGCGTCTGTTATTTGTGTATAGGTGTGCATGTGTGCACATGTACAAGCATGTGTGCAGGTATATGTACATGTATGTGCACTTGTGCTTGTGTGTATGTGTCTGAAGACTATTGTATGTTTTATGTCAATGCAGGTGAGAAGTTTGTTGCAAACCAGTTTGTCCTGTGAACCTAAAGGAAGACTCTCACATAGTTTTGGCTTTTACCAATCCATGGAAGGCTGTGTTGTGAATTTTTTTAAGCATATATCTACTAGCTTACAGTAGTGAAATAGTTTATCACAATGTAGTATGATTATGTAGGATTCCAGGATTAAGAATTTCTTCAGAAATGTTACACAAAGAAACTATCATTCAGTGCTGAAATGATATGCAATACCAGTTTAATGAATTTCATGTATATGAAGACCTATGGTACTCCAAATTTTAGGAGGCTGGAACCTAGTAAGAAAGGAAACAGTTGCTGTTCTCCACATGCAAATAATGACACTCATTAGTTTTCTTTTTTAAAAAAATTTTTCCTTTAAAAATAAGTCAAACCTTTACTTGAATGCTAAATTTTATTTAGAAAGTACACTATTAGGTAGAGAAACAGAATCTAAACGTTAAATTTACTTTCAATCAGAGATAGGGAGTGGGAGGAGGAGGAAGCAAGAGAGGAAGAATATCAGTGTTCTTTGTAATTAATTTTATATTTACAAAAGAAAACATTAACTGAAAGAAGAGGAGTCATAAGAAGGACATGGAGTCTCTGCGAAAAGCCCTGGAATTCCCAAGAACTAAATTTAATCAGGGAGAGATAAGAACATTATGCTGAAATTCATAAAGATAACATGACTATTTACAATTCTTCTCAAGCTCATGTCAATTTTCTTACATCACTGTGTATTGAGGACATGTAATCTAGTATGCGTTTGTAATGAGACAGCATAATAACATTGTGACAAAGTTAAAGGTGTAAAAACATGTGAAGGAGGACTGTGGACTTCTAGCCAAGAGAAATGACTGTCTCTATGCTAAGGGATTGAGGAGAGCAACAGCATTCCTTAATGAGACGAGGGTGCATTACAAAAATGTATTCATCTGTTCTTGAAGCGAATGGGAATCATGATAAGTAAACTATCTGGAAAGAATCAGGAGTGAAGGTGGTCACATAGCTACTTCTCCTGGTTCTTCTTTACAATATTCATGTATGTGTGTGCGTGCGTGTGTGTGTGTGTGTGTGTGTGTACATGCATGTATGCATCAGAGGACATGTAAGTGTGTGTGTGCTTGTGGAGGACCAAGGATGACTTTAGGAATCACCTTGAGTTGCCCTATCTCCTTATTGCTTTGGTTCGGTGTTTTCTAGGCTCTGCCTTCCGGGGTCAGAATTGCAGGCTGCCCCCATTTCCTCCCGAAGCTTTCATGTGGGGTCTGGGGATCTGAACTTAGGACCTTTTGCCTGTGAAGCAAAGGCTTTAACTCCTGAGCCATCTCCCTAACCTCATTCCAGCCAGTTATGAAGAGAATTTGGTGCTATTTTCAAGGATACAATGGAGGTGTCCCTCTCTCTCTCACCAGAGGACAAAACTGATCAGAAGTATAATAATAGGCTTCACTTTACAGGGGAGCCGGTAAGTTGTTTCAAGTTGAAAACAACCTTTACTTAATGCTCTTGCATTTAATTTTCTCCCTTGTGTGTGTGTATCAGCAAGATTTTGCTGTAAGACATCGCCCCGAGCTAAGTGGCTTCTAGTCACAATTGTTTGATATTGCTTACTATTCTGTGAGACTATTCTGCCTGTGTAGCTCTGCCTCATATGTCTTCTGCGATCTGTGAGTCGTCAAAGCATTCTGCTGCTGAGTGGAGTTCTTTTATATTGTCAGGGTTTCCGCTGGACTCAGAGCTTCCTGATTCTGGTTCATGTGATTCTCACACCTGGCAGTTTGTTCCACATCATGATGTGAAAGGCAGGGTCCTGTCAAAAAGTGAAGGACCAGTGCCTCTTAAAACCTGGCCCTCTGCAGTGCCTCTTGTAATGGTTCCAGTGGCCAAGGAGCCACCCTGCACACAGACACACAGAGATGGAAGGAAGGAGTCGCTGTGGACACAGGGCTTCTCATTTCCTGATCGGAACTCAGACCTAGAAGGGTTGTATTGGCTACTGGAGAATCTGGATCTGAAACTCTTGCTCTTCACTGATAAGGTCAATGTTTATGGTGTTTCTTTCCCAGCATCATGCTTGCATTTGCCCAGAATCAGGCTGCTGGCTCTCTGTCTCTATAGAGCCTGGTATCATCTTTCCACTTGGTCAATGAATAGCACTTCTTCCTCCGTGGTACTTTCTCTTGCTTTCTGTTCTCACCTGAAAAAGAAAAATTAAGACGTTTTAAGCAGTGAGTCACTGTGTCCTTGGAATGACAATAACAGAGGATAAGAACTACTTGCTTACTAATTTATAAATTATTTAAATTTTTATTCAATAGCAAATACCTAAAACAAAAAATCTAAAGCCCTCTCTTCCAGTAAAGTTTCATTCAGGATCTAAACCCTGTTCACTGGTTTTCCCTAGCCGTTAAAGCATAGTATTCAATAAGTGCAGATTAATGAGAAGAATGACCCTAAACTTTGAATTATCTTTGATAAATGTCTTTAATCATTGCTTTTTAAAAGCAATGTATGTGGGTATGACTTTATGCTTGCTTGTGCATATGTCAGTCATGGTCACGTAAGTACATGTGCTTGAGAACAGTCTTGGGCGGATCTTCCCAGGTGCCATTTCTCTTTCCTCCCCTTCCTCTCCCTCACTCTCCTTCCCTTCTCTTCCCTTCTTTCCTTTCCTTTCTTCCTTTTTTGCTTTTTCCTTTCTTGTCCTTTTCTTTTTCTTTATCTCTCTTCCCTCCATTCCTATCTTTTTATGCTTCTTCCCTCCCTCCCCTCCCTCCCTCTCTCCCTTCCACCCCTTCTCCCTCCCTCTCCTCCCATCCCCTCCCCTCTTTTCCCATCCCCTCCTTTCCTCCTTTCCTCCTTTCCTCCTTCCTCCTTCCTTCCTTCCTTCCTTCCTTCCTTCCTTCCTTCCTTCCTTCCTTCCTTCCTTCCTTCCTTCCTTCCTTCCTTCCTTCCTTCCTTCCTCTCTCTCTCTCTCTCCCTCCCTTTCTTTCACTTAAAACTCACCAAATAGGCCATGCTGACTCTCTAGTGAACACCAGACCTTCCTGTCTCTGCCTTGCCAGTGCTGGGATTATAAACAAGTCACTACACCGAGACCCCCTTTCATGAATGTGTTCTGTTGATTGAACTCAGGTCCTCATGCCTGGGAGGCAAATACATTACCAGCTCAGCTATCACCCAGTTCCCACTACTTTGCATTCTTTACTTTTCAAGCAAACTCTGTTTCCAACTGGTTATTCACCACCACTTTGGCTCCTCATTATGGCAGTTGCACATTTTATGTATTTGTATGTGGTGTCATTGCACCACCAGCAGATTCTAAAGACGTTTCTCTTGACTCAATTTATGTAGTTTTCCTCCGTGATGTTATCACTTCCTGTTGGTATGGAAACGTGATTTATAGTGCCTGTATTGAAGTTTTCCAGACCATGAAAACTGTGACCCAGTTTAGGCATTTAGAAAACACGACCCATTCTGCTCTTCCTCTGTTGCTCTCATGAAAGGGGAGCCCCAAGCTCCACTAAGCGCTGGCGCACTTAAGACCCATGTGAGAAGGATGTTGAAACTCCTCTGGGTTCATTATTGGAAGCCCTTCTCAGTTACCTGGTGGGTTGTTTGCCATGCTTCGGCTTTTTTCTTTACCAGTGGGAATTAAGCAGCTGAATGGGTAAGAAGCTTGTCTCATCCCAAATCAAGGCTGAGGGATTGAGTGGCCTTGATAAGAGCTGAAGGAAACTCATTTTGTGGTCTGTTGTTTAAGAGCTCAGAGGTTTGCGGGCAGAGCCTAGGGTGTCGAACAGAAACGCCTTGCTTTTATGCTCCTTTCCCTCTTTTTTGTGTGTGAGAGAATGCTGGATTAGGGCAGGTCCAAGGACGGGAAGTTTCTAGAACTGATGATGTTGTCCGTGATTATTCGCAAGAGAGGCATTTCACCATTCGTTGCTAACCAGGGTCAGAGCCGGAAGACAAAAGCAAACTGGACTTGAGTTGCTTTCTTCGCAATGAGATCCGTGCAAGGAACAGAATGCATGAGCGAAGCCCCAAGGGAGAAAGCCGCTTGGCTATGAATTCTTCCATTGTGGTCAGCGCAGTTTCAGCCCCAGATCCTTCACGTTAGACAGACTCCCAGGGACATTCCTTGCCAATGAAGATTTTTTGAGCAGCTATCAAATGTGTCCAAATGTCTTTTGAGGAGCAGCTTAGATGTTGCTCGGACATACCAATTTCTTTCTGCTTTGACTGTTGTGCTTTCTTTTCTATGCATCATTTTGGTTATCACACAAAATAAAAGGTTTTAGAATTACATTTTCAAACGTGTATACTGCTAGATTTTGCTCACATTCACTACCTTCTGTGGGTCCATCCCATCCTTCAAAAATGTCTCCCTCCCTAGTGTTATGTCACATATATGACACATGAAAGCATATTTAAACTAAAGTCTTCATATGAAAGAAAATATACAGTATTTGTCACTTCTCTTTCCCGTCTTGCTCTTCCTAATTCTCTTTTTAGTCTTCATTCTTGCAAATTCTACAGTCATATATAACACACATATATATACACATACTATATACATATATACTATATATAGTATATACTATACTATATACTATATACTATATACATATATATGTGTGTATAGTATACTTTTAAATATAATTTCTGCAAATACAGAAAACATGGAATGCTTGTCTTTCTGGTTTGGTTTTTCTTCTCTTAATATGATGATCTCCAAATCCATCTATTTCCCTGAAAAGAAAAGAATTTTGTTCTTCATGACTGAAGGAAATTCTATTGCCACCACATTTTCTTTATCCATTCATTTGTTGATGGGCATCTAGAATGATTTCGTATTATAACTATTGTGAACGGCACCAGAATGAACATGGACATAAAGGTATTTCTGTGGTATATTGATTTAGTCTCTTGGTTATATAATCAGAAATCATATAGCTGGATCATACAGCAGTTCTATTTTCAGTTCTTTTAAGAACATCCACACTGATTTCCATAAAGACTGCATTAACATTCATTCCTCCCACGGTTTCCCTTTCTTTGTAATAAATAAAAAAATAAAAAATAATAAACACTTGTTATTTGATTTTTTCTATTATTATCATTTTATATTTCTAGTCACATAATAAAGGTTAAATGACTTTGATACATATTCTAGCATGCATATTTAAAATAAAAGTAGTAAAACAGCATCATATATTTTCATTAGAGTGACACTCAAGTGTCAAGTGTAAAACGTTGCAAAATACTACAGTATTAAATCTATAATTTTATGTAATATATAACGCATGTATGTATATATAATTTCTTAGAAAGCTATTACAGATAGAGTTACTAATGACCTTTGGTAGAGGTCAAAAAGATCTTTAAAGTGTTCACTTACCCCTTCATGTATTTTTACTATTTTAGTGACTTCAGTTTTTAAAATTTAATTTCTCTGATCTTTGAGGGGAGAAGGTTGGATGTTCCATTTGGAATGGAGTAATACACAGTCATATATTCTTTGCTGACCACTGAGTATTGCTAAGGAAAGCTCCTGGCCTAGAGGATGCTAACTGCATATATCTGGAGGCTTGATATTAGCATCCCATGTGAGAGACAACATGCCTCAGTGGTCTTTCTTGACAGCCATTCTGACTGAGGTGACATGGCTGCTCAAAGTGGTTTTGATTTGCATTCCCTTAATAGATAAAAATGCCAAATATGTTCTTCAATATATTTTTTGGCATTTGTTGTTCTTGTTTTGAGAACTGACTGTCCCTTTTATTTGGCCATTTATTGGCTGGATGATTTGTTTAATTGTATCTTTTATAGGACTACCTTTAGAAAACTGGTTCTCCGTGATTATCCAGCTGCATATGCAGTGTCTCCACAGTGAGGAGGCTGATCTGGTATGCTGGCTTCAGATCATCCCTCATCCCTTCTCTTAGAGTCTCAAGGTCAAGCATGTCTCCCCTCCCACCACATGAGTCCCAAGGCTGAGTATAAGCTCAAGGACACAGGAAAGAGGGAAAACCAGGTCTGCTGTAAGAGCTATTGCTAAAAACTTATCCTCGATCATTTTCATTGCTGTCAATTTTTTAGAATATCACAATAATTAACAAGCCTCATGGTATCAGGGAGGGTAAGAAGTGTCTGAAGAATTAGCTTTCTGCTACCAATAAACAAAATCTATGGCACCTAAACACAACGCTTGGGAGCACTTAAACGCAGTTTGTTATGAAGCTCGCCTTGATTAGCAAAGTCGGGTGTAGAAGCGAGTACTCCCAAGGCTGGTAGTTCGCTTTGTTGGTGTCAGTTTGTAATTACCTACACGCAGAATAGTACTGTAGTCTTTCCAGAATTAGCCAAGAATTGTTCTGGATTCTTTTTTAAAACTGTAAAGTTCTCCGGCCCATTTTCCCAATAAGCCACACCGCGGACCAGAAACAGTTTATTGGTGAAAAACAAATTGCTGGGCTGATTCTCACAAGGGAAGAGAAAAGAGGGCTGCCAAGAGGAGAGTGGGAGCTTTATACTCTCCAGGCCTGTGAGTGGACTGAAGGATGAAGGGCGATGAGCTGCTGTCCCAACAGGATAAAATTTTCTGGGGTCCCTTGTCCAGGTCAGTTCTAGTCCCTGCCCCACTGCCACAGGATCCGGTGCTGAGAACCAAGAGCCTTCCAGGGATTCTGGAAGGCAGGACTCTTGCAAGCTCAGGCTTTTGCTGCCTCTCAGCCAATGAGCAGAAGCTCCTTTTGGATAAGGGGAGGGCTGCCAGCTCTGGGTGGAGAAAGGAGAGATCTATCAAAAAACACTAATTCCCAGCTCCACCTTAATCTTAATGAGGACTTTTTCTGAAGCGTTACTAGATATTAACATTTTCAGTAAGTGTGAAGATGGCTTTTTTTTTTTTTCTGGGGTGACTTCGGATATTTGGTCTGGATTGCTGTACCTCCTTATTGCTATTTGGGGCCTCAGGCTCTGCCTTCCAGGGCCAGAAGGGCTGGAAGTGCAGGTCGCCTCATTTCCACCTGGTGTTTATGTTTTTAATATGGGATCTGGGATTCAATCTCAGGTCCTTCTGCTTAGGAGGCAAAGGTTTAACCACTGAGCCATCTCCCCAGTCAGAGTGGCTTCTTGTGTGGGCTAATAGTCATGAAGACTGGCAGAGTTCATCTTTGTCGCTTACTTAGCTGAGCATCAAGTTCCTTTCCTATAAAATCAGGTGTTGCTGGTGCCTCCTTAGGCACACTGTTAGAAACACTGTCAAATATGTACTTGGCACACATGTTGGGTGGGCATTAGGTGCTTCCTAATTTTACTGTTACTATCTGCTTATCCAATGAGCCTTGATCAGCTGGTCTCACTGAATTCACAGCAATAATATCAAAGATTTACAAGACAAGAAACTCAGACAAGATGTTGAGAGTTGAGGCATTCTGGGTAGGTCAGGCTGAAGAGATTTCAAAAGAATTACTAGTACCACATAGGCAACTCTATTCTTCTCACAACCATGCTTCATGGTTCTCCCCAACCCCCCACTGCCCCCCTTACCGGCTGGAAAAGAATTGGCTGTCTGTCTCATTTACTTTTGATAAGAACCTTTCTTTTGTAAGAATTAAGACAACACAGTTTAACATAGTATCATTTTCATATTGTATAATTTTCTTTTAGGATGTGTTAAATGACCTGGTTTACTAATCACGCATATACATGTAGCTCTCAAAATGTTAATTAATTCATTCATTTACTCATTGATTCACATTTGTCGAATCCTGTTATGTCCCAGGCCTTGTTATCTTGGTACGAAATTTATATCATCAATAAAGAATTGAAGAAGTGAATAGTCCTGCCTTACTGGGTTTATGCGCGCATGTGTGTGTGTGTGTGTGTGTGTGTGTGTGTGCACAAAGGATAGACAATATAAGTTTCATGTATGAGTAAACTGGTGAACAGATCATGTAGATTCTGAGAATGATGTTGACTTGAATTTAGGGAGTTTATAGGTCTTTTTGAAGTATTCCCATGTCTTCGGGATAATGTCTTTCAAGGAAGCAAGGGAAACATGAAGGAAGGCTGTTCAAGTAAGTCAGCGATGTCATGATTGCCTAGCACAGAATGTGACGGTGCAGGAAAGGAGCGTCCAGGCCTTAGACAGTCTCCAACGCAGAGCTACCAGACCTTGCTACTGGGTTGAATGAGACATGAAAGAAAAACTCAGAAAGAAATCGGCTTTCACTCCGTATGACTATTGTTGATATTCCCCAAGGTGGGATAGAGTAGAGGAGAAAGTTTCAGCTGCATATTAGCAGGTGGAATTTCAGTATATTAAATAAGATCCCTCAGATGTCCCTATAGACATGCTGGGAATGTGAACAGGCAGTGGGAGCAATGTAAAGGTCTAATGTTAAGGGGAGGCATTTGGCCCGTATAAATCAATTTGAAATTGTAAGGTGAAGCACAATATTTAGTGCCAAAACTGAATATGCTATTCAGTGGAAGTTGTTGCACACTGAACTGAGGACAGAGCTCTGGGATTTGAAGACTAGAAGTAGTTAAAGAGGTGAGATTAGCAGGTGAGAAAATCAGCCAATAGGTTAGTGAGAAATCAGCAGAGCAGGTGTTCCAGAAGTCAAAAGAAGACATTACTTTAGGCATGGAAGGATGACCAGTCAAAAAGTTACTGAAGCAAGATGAATGATTCATCAGTGGATGTAACAAAGTAACTGTCATTGTGACCATAACAACGTATATTCAGTAGTGGTTTGGTGGGATGATTAGTGCGAGTTCAGGAGTCAAGAGAATGAAGATAGGTAAATTTCAGGAGGCAGGACTAGCTGTAATGTAATCTGATGTAAGACTCATCCACACATTCATGCTTCTGTCCTTGGTTTTTTGTCAACCAACTTAGTCATCCAAGAAGAGGACCAAGACCTTATTTAAACTATGTCAGTTATGGATCCTTGAAGTCCAGTGTTCTTCAGTGCATCTAACTACACATAGATTTTTGTTTTAAAATTTTATGCTTTAAGGAAAGAAGGAAAAAAGAATGGAATATAAGGGAAAAAGAACGCTACATATGTTTTTGACAATTTAAAAATCCACTACCTATTTTGATATGACTTAATTTTTATAATAATACTTTGATTTGGGCATTATTTCATTTTTTTCCAGATGAGGAACCAAGATTAGATGAAGATTTCAGAGTTTATTGGAGCTGGATTACATCAGACTCAGATCTATAGTACCTTACGATACCAATTTCATTGATTCTTTTGACATGGAATATGCCTGATAGATGGGTGGCTTGACTCAGTCTTGATCCTTACACATTTACCTATCAGGTCTTATCATTTATGTAGTATAGTTATTTTCAAATGTATGCAATGATAAAGTACCCTCATCCCTTTTAATTCTAATATTTGTTTTTTAAATATAGACAACTAGAGCAAACTATGTTTTGCTTCAAATGCACTATCTCGTTTACTCAGAAAAAGTCACAATTCTGTCTAACACACTATCTAAAGTTATCTCAAATTTACTGACTTGGTCTACAGATTGCAAGAATGACATGTCTGAGACTTAGAGGGAGTCATGTAATACCACCCATAAGATAAGGCCGACAGTTTCACCCTGCAGACAGTTTGAACCTTCATGGGGCAGAACCTGTAAAATGCAGCCAGCAACAAGGACTATGAGGAAAAATAAGCCTTGAGCTCTTTGACATGGAATATTCCTGAATATGCACAGTAAGAATATATATAATTCCTGCATATTTCAGCTGTAGGTTTCTTGTGCCTTTTTAAAAAATTAATTAATTAATTAAATGTGTGTGTGTGTGTGTGTGTGTGTGTGTGTGTGTGTGTGTGTGTGTATCCTTGTGGAGGACCAAAGGTGACTTGGGGAATCATCCTGAATTGTTTCTATATCCTTGCTTCATTCTGGGATTTCCCAGGCTCTGCCCACCAGGGCCGGTAGTACAGGCCCTGCTGTTTCTGTCTGGTACTTGGTCCCTCAGGACCCTTTGCTTGGGAGACAATCTTAACTCCTGACCCATCTCTCTGGCCCTCTTATGCCTTACAGTTGGAATACATATTATGTATCCACACTACCTGGCAAACTTTCAGTAATAAGGAATGTTGCATTAAATTTGTACTCTTGAAACTCTAAACTCTGTAGAGAATGTCATTTAATGGAGGACGACATCTCCCAATTGTATTTTCACCAACTTCTTCCTGAAGAAAGCTTTAAGGCTTGTAAAAATAGGGTAGAGGAGTATAAGTATATTCTAGAAATGATGTATGTTGGAAAAAAAAGAATTTTTGAAAACAGTATGTATGTCAGTTGAGCTAAAAGGAGATAAATGTTTTGGAGCCCATATAATCCTTTATATGTAAATAATCAATCATATTAGATTTATTTTCTTTGGAAAATAATCAGATACAAACGCATAGAGAAAATCAACTGAACATTTGTTGAGTGTTTCCCAACTGGAAAGAAGTAAGATGAAGTTTCTTGCGGAAGTCCTGCTTAGTAGGGGAGTCATATCCTTGGTTTACAACATATTCCTTCTTACATGACCCTAGCAGGTCATCCAAAGATTTAGACTCATGGTTTAGGAAGTGTCCTACCACACAATGAAACATGCTTCCATGGAGAAAGGAAAAAAATGCCATATTTACACTTTTTTAAAACCAAAATGGAAATCATCTTGAAGAAGCTTGGCAAAGTTAAATGCAAAACGAAGAGTTTTCATAGCTAATCTGTAGACTGGTGACTATGAGGATGATTATAGAATTGGAAAGAATATGCAAAAATTGAATTAAATGAACTACATTAAAATTAATATACATATAAATTAATGACCTTTCCTAGAGGGAACACAATACTAACCGTTGAAAGTTAGGACTCTGACTCAATTTTTGTAAATTCCTTTTCTGTTTGGTACTCAATAACATTTTTCTTTCCATTGAATTTCTGAGGTTTGGTAAAGAGGTCATCCAAAATATGTGGTTTTTATTTCTTACTTATTTCCTTGTTAGGGATGTTCTTGAGTAGGTTTATTAGGCAATATTCACTTATTCAGAAGCTACTAATGTTTCCTTTGTGGTCCCTGTTCCTTCAGAGAATTCCAGACATTCTTCATAAATGTTAAGAAATAATTTTCACTGGGTCCTTGGGAGATGAATAATCAAAAAATATGAGTTATTGAGAAAATAACTAATTACTTTTTTACACAAGCTTTGATTCTATATTATAGAAGTATCCATTCCAAATATTTAATGGTTTAAATATCATGAGATGAGCCTTAATTACTTTTAAATTTTGTCAAGTTTTTATTATTTAAAGGGGCAGTCACTTTCTCTGATTATTGTTTTAAAGAATGGCTTCTTTGGTATTTGCAAAGAGTGATTATATAAATGTCATCTCTTTACCAGTGCTAATATTATTTTTTATTTTTAATGCTTCTTTTGGATGCTTAGCCTCTAACATTTTACAAGCTGAGGGCTGCTCTTATGCAACTGCTTTCACCTGCTAAGTCACTGTTTCCACATTAATACGGGGTAAAGATATCAGGCTTCAGGTTAGATTATGACAGTATCTAATGTGTTTTCCATATTGGCTCCAAGCAAGACTTCCTTTCTTGTTTTCATGGGAATTTTATGAATTCCAATATGTACGTTTTTCCAGCTGTAGTATTTTATTTGCAGTTGGAAATTACCAGTCGAGATATCACTTTTCTTATGAAAAATTTCCTAATACTAAATCCTAGTTGTTAAAGCTGATTCAGCTTCTCAAATGGTTATTATTTCTTCATACATAACTTAGATATTTAAAGTATTCTTTCTACTTATTATTGCTGATATTTCAGAGTCAGCAAAACATTAAATTATCTTCCACCCTCCACTTTTAGCCACCTTTTCAAAAATATAATTACTATTTCAGCTATATAGCCTTAAACAGATAATTTAGATAAATGGAAATGCTCTTGGTTAATGTTACTATAAGGAAGTTTACTTGCTTTCAGTTTTTAACTGCAAAGCAGACTCTGATTACAAATGTTTTTGCTTCCAGAAAATCGGCCTTCCTTATACAGTAGAACCTCAATTCTTCAACTTTGTTTGTTCTCAAATAAATTATTTCCCTATTTTTTCCTACGAAAAGACTATAAAATTGGCATCAGGGGCTGATGAAAAAGGTTGTTGTTATTCTTGTGAACTTTTTGAAATCATTGTAAATGGCATTTTCTTAAATCATCATGTGTTGTTCTTGTTTTTCTTGTTGTTAAAGAGACTCCTTTTGCTTTAAAGGAGATAAAGTTGTTTTTTTTTAAATGAAGATTATGTTTACAAGGAAGTCTGGATTCAAGTACTGGTCAGTTCAGCCTTTTCTTGCTTAAGGTAATTATTCAATGCAATGGCTCAGTTTCTTCACCTGTCCAAGATGAGGCAGGATGAAAGGAGCCCAATTCCAGGGTTAAAACTGACATTTTTTCTTCCTTTTACATACTAGATATGCTTTCATTATTTTACTGACTCAGTTGTTGAGAAAATCTTTTATGGCAGCTCTCTGACATGAGAATGGTTTCAGCATCCATGACTTGAGGGAGACAAATTTCACAATTATCTTCATTTTTGGATCCTTTTTTTCCAGAAAACTCATGAAGTAGGTCTGGGAAAAGCTATTGGAGTATAACACAGTTTGCATGAGTTTATGATGAACACTTTAATCTCTGATTCTTAAAAATATTTGCCCCACAAATATGAAATAAGTATAGTTTAATTAGATCCCAGAGGAGAATATGTTAAATATACAAAGTGATGGGAGGTTGAGTAAAAATTGAATTATACTGTCTGAGACCTTCAGTTTCATCTGTTTTCCCTGTCCTATCTATTCATTTCAAGCTTCAAAACAAGTTTTGACAGACAGCTCTCACTGTATCATGTTGCACTGACCATCTCATTCAACCAAGGGAACAGTTTACGTATCACACATTGAATAGGCCACTTTCCCTGCTTTATTTTAAATCTAAGTAATGTGGAGCCATGTTGGCCTACTATCTTTCATGATATGTCAAAACTTCATATGTGAGAGGCTATAAGTCAGATTTAGGAATTGTCTACAAACTTGGGAGCACCTCTTTCCTGTTGTGTCATGAAAATGATGATTATATTTCATCTATCTTTATATGTTCATGAATGCCAGCTTTTAGCCATGACATTTTCTTGCCATCTCTTATGGTTTCACTGTGGACTATCCCCCATCAGTTTGCATTTTCAATGTGTTATTCCCAACCTGCTGCTGATTTGATGGCTATGGAGGCTTTTGGTCTTTGGAGGTCATATCTACTTCTAGTTTCAGCCTGTGCTTTTTGCTTTCTGTCTGCTGTGATATGAACAGTCATTGTTTCACATTCCTGCTGCCACAGACAAAGCCACTACCACTGATTGGCTCACTCTGCTGTGAAGGTCTGAAATTCCCTATCAGCTGACATTACCTCTACACACTTTGAACATTTCCGATAAATATTTGATCACAGTGACCTCAAAATAACTGATTTGCTATTCTATGGAACTTATAAGTTGCTACTTAACTCACAAGATATAGTAATGTGAGAGGAAAACATAGCAAAAGTCTCTACAAAAATTTGTTGCTTCATTTTTAAGTACATTTTAAAAATTCATATACATAACTGTTTGTTTTCTTCTGTTATTATGGTTTATTACTTTGGTGTCATAGCCCAAAAAAAATCATCGAGCAATACAAAGTTTGAAGCATTAAAAAATATTTGGTGCTAGACAAGTAGTTCACTTGATGGAGGTAATCAAACTGTGTTAAATCTGTACATTTTGGTTATCATGGGTCATGATGTATTTCTTTTCTGGTCCTGTATATTTGGTGTCCTGAATCTTGAATCTGAATGCTGATATGGTGGAATGGAAGATGCTTTTCTTAATGATGCATCCGCTGATATATGATTCATGTTCTAGCAAATACTCAGGTGAAACTCGGTGGATCAAAAGGCATGAAAATAGGAGGGACACTGGTAAGGAAGAAGGGCTGTCATGGGAAGAAGAGGGGGCATGGGAATATGGATAAAGGTATGAAAATAGCATAAATTCACTACATTCATGTATGAAGCAATAAAGGAATAAAATAAAATATGTACTATATGTTCTATATGAAACATAAACCAATTTAATCATAAAATGTGAGCTGAAAAAACACATTCAGAGTTGTCACAAGGAAAAGTTATACAAGGTTGGTTTTACAGAGAAGTCTTTTTGTACCTGTGGTTCCACATGTGAGATATTTTGAAAATTAATTAAGTGATTTTGCTATTAGGAAATCTAGAAGAAAATCACTTTGTATTTAGAAATGTATTCTAGAAATGCTGTAGAATTTACCATGTCCATATTAATGTGTCAGTGGTATTGAGTATTTGTAAAAGGAAAAATTGCTTTTTAACTTACTATTGAAACGTATATCTTTTTTTTTTATTAATGCAACTGTCCCTCTTCCTTCTTCCTATTGGATAGAAAATAAAGTTATATAAACTCAGAACTCAGAATTCATTACAAAAATTTTTATCTGCCAATGTAATTAATGAAAAGATATAATTTTAAACTTATCATTAATAATGAGAACGTTTATGTCATAATGTAACAAAAATACAGTCCAAGAAAAAATAACATTTTAAATATGTCATCCAGTGATAAGTGCACAATTCTCCTTGGCTTTGAAGCATTCCGATCTTCCTTTTATGCTCTTTGTGGCTTTAGCTCCCCAAGCATAAGTGTCTCCTGAAAATCTGCTTCTGTCATTTCTGCTTCAAATATCATCAAAGACAAAAAGTTTTGAGTTTGCAATTGCAGAAGATTATGTTTGCAGAGTTGGGAGAATAATGTAATAATCTAAAAACCAGCACAGTTTGTATATATGCAGAGTGCTGCCTCCGTAGTGAATGGATTTTTATGCTCTCGGCTGCTGCCTACTGTGATTGCGCTAGTCGCCCATTGATAATGACAATTGCATTGATTACCACAGCACCAGCTGACCCCCTCATGACTCATCTTCATGCAGCAGACTGTTCATTCAAGAACCTAGACCTAGATCTGATGATTTTCCATTCTCTTTCAATGCTTAAAATCTCATGAAATGTTCCTGTGATAGATAGAGCCTCTCTTGGGTTGGAGAAGTGGAACTTCATTGCAGGTGTTTAAATAAGTTTCATTTTCATGAGTCTTTCTGTAGCCATTTTAAAACTTTATTTTTTTATTTTGCATGCACGCATGTGTGTGTGTGTGTGTGTGTGTGTGTGTGTGTGTGTGTGTGTGTGTGTGTATCAGAGGGCACTGTGTGGCCTGTGGAGGACCTAGAGTGACTTTGGTAATCATCCTGGATTGCTTCTACCTCCTTTATGCTTTGCTCTGGGATTCCTAGGCTCCGCTTGTCAGGCTGCTGCCATTTGTACCTGGAATTTTTACGTGGGACTTGAGATCTGAACTCAGGTCCTCTGCTTGTGAGACAGAGTCTTAACTCCTGACCCATTTGTCCAGCCCCTCTTTCTGTAGACATTTACTGATCTTTGTAAATGTCACCTAAGCAGATTATGATTGATGGTATAAATTTTGTTATAAATTTGAGAAAAAAATTAAGGAATTTTATTTAGGAACGATAGATTGTCTTTGTTTTTTCTCTCTTGCACACTCCTGTTACTTCAAATTTTTCCTTCAAGAATGTAACTAGTGAATAAATGTATTAGACATAGGTGAATCAAAACATGTTATCCCTGTTGTCACAAAGCAGTAAGAAGAGCCTGCAGAATGCAGAACCAAGTTGGTCCATGTGAAGTGTGTTAGAGATGTAGCTGTAAGACAAAAAAATGTAGGTTTGGGTAGCCACCTTATGTCTTTGACTCAGTAATCTAGGTCAAGAAATTTCATCCCTTTAAACTCATTTTCCACATCTACAAAATGGTGTCAATAATGCCTTTTGATAGTATTTTCTTATTATGATCATAATTCTAGAAGTTGTAGGATTACAACAAAGTTAGCCAGGAATTAATAGGCTCTCATATTTTCCTTGTCTTCATATACACATAACTCTCTCCATTGTCAGTGTCTCCACCAGCGGTAACACCATTGCACTATGTGAATCTACAAGTAACACATCATTAACATTTGAAGTGTGGAGTTCACATGAGGGTTTATTCTTGGGATTGTACACTATGCAAGCTCTTGTACAAATACATAATGACATGTGCCTACCATTAAAATCTCAATGGACTGACCTTGCTGTTCTAAAAATCTGTGCACTATTTAATTCACCATCCTCCCAGGTCCTCCTGTTCACTTATCATTTTACTATCTCTGTGATTTTGTCTTTTTCTGAATGTCATATAAATGGAATTATTCAAAGTAGCTTTTGCAGACTGGCTTCTTAATGTTCCTACGTCTTTTCATGGTTTGAGAGCTCATTATTCTAAACTATATTATAGTACTGTAGTTAACTTTTCCATTCATTTGGTAAATGCCATCTTGATTGATTCCAACTTTTGGTAATTATAAATGAAGCCAATAAAAACATCTGTATGTATGTTTTCTGTGCTAATGTGTCTTAATTTTTAGTAAATGCAGAAGATGTTTTAGTTTGTAAGAAAGTTTTTTTTTTTTTTTTTTTTTGTTGTTTTTTTTTTTTTTAACGTGGGACCTGGGATCCGAACTCAGAACCTTCTGCTTGTGAGACAGAGTCACAACCCCTGAGCCATCTCTCCAGCCCGTTTTAGTTTGTAAGAAGTCATTGATGCATTGTGCAAAGGAACATAAATATGTTGCATTCCTTCTAGGAATCAATTCCCACCTTGCTACATTTCTGGTGTTGACTGATCCAGTTTCCTGAATTGTGGCCATTCAACAGGTGTTCTTAGTATTTTTTTAAAATCACTGTAACTGGCACAATTTATGTACATTGCTATTGTTGTTCTGTTAGTGTAACTAGTAGAAAACCTCAGATAAAACAAGTAGTTGGACCTTTGTGTCTGGCCACAAGGAACTGAGACATTTTGATTATGTCTAGTCATACACAAACAGAGAGCTGAATAGACTATATAAAGCAGTTGTTACTAGATGTTAGGCCACAGGCTTCATGATACTGCAACTCTTGAGAGAAGAGAACAAAGAAAATGAGCCCTATACACATTGCTCTGACTTTTTCTCTGGAGTCACATTTTACAATGAAACACAGAAAGGGGCTCCTAAACAGAGCAGTGGAGATTGATTCCAAAATGCAAATACATGGTATGATCAAGTCAAGGTCTGGAAAGTAAAACTGAGGGAAAAAAAGTGATTCACTTGAACTATTTGCTGAAATTATTTTTTCATTACCATACCGCTTTTATTATTTGTTTTTAGTATTACATACATAAATATTCCGAATTCAGGCTCTTGTAGTTTTAATCCTCCCTCTTCCACGATGTTCTGTGAACCTTTGGGTAAAGATGGGAGTAAAACTATAAGAGTCTAATGTGGGATAGTGGTGAGTCAGACATTATCTCCTGGATATGACAGGGCTGTGGTATCCATAATTTCCTTGCAGATATGTATGCTTTCACAGAACTGCATGGGAACTGCCCTATCAACACCTCAATATAAAAGGGAAAGATTTCAAGAAGCTTCTTGCCTCCCTGATGCTGATAGGGAAGAAAATCAAGATATTTTCCTCAACATTATATTCAGTGATCTGTGATACTTGCTGGAACATGAATCGTATCTACTATGTCAACAAAGGCAAGCTAGATAAAGCAGTGGAACACACAAATGAAAAGACTGTAGATGTCTTACTTAGGGCCAAACAGTCCACAGTCATTTATTTTCTCCATCTTGGTGAGTTGAGCTTTTCTGTAGTAAACAACTTCTGTTGCAGAAAGAGGCTTCAAAGCTGAGTGCTATAAGCTCTTTCAACCTATGGATATAATAACAGGTATTTAAAACAGGAATGTGTTCCTTTCTGACAAGTGGACCTTGAATCTGTTCAGAAAGTTGTTGGTTGCCTCCTTGATATTCATGCCATTCTTACACTGATGGTCACCTGTTATCATGGTGATTATTATTACAACTTGCAGATTTGACAGATTGATGAGAACTCTGATTTTTGCTTACCCAGTAACTTCCATAGTACTCTCTGGTACTATGCAAGTTATCCTACAAGGAGGAAGCTTCCAGACCAGATCCTATTGGTAGTTTTTGTCCATATCCTGTGATCCATGTGTATCACATTCTCAATAGTAGGGTCTTATTGTCCATTTCTGGAGGGCAACCAAGAGCAATGGAAAAAACCTATACTGTTTTTTTAGTGGGGTAGGGAGAGCTTTAAGACCTCTCTGATCAACAACTTACCAGAATGTATCACAAACCTGTTACTCTACCATCATTTAATTGTCTCTAGGTTCTAGTTGAAGCATCCCAAATGTAATTTTCCTCTCTCTGTGCCTCTCTGTATAGGGACTGCCCATTCTTGTTCTTTTTTAATTAAACTAAAATGCTTTTGATATATTAATATCATAGAAGATTTCTATCTAGTTGCATCTCACATTCTTAAGGTTTTTCTATTAGTCCATCCACCCATCCTCTCAACCCCTTTAAGTATTTTCTCCCATTATTCTCTCCTTTACCCTACCACTCATGGTATCCTGTATCTCCTCCTTCCAAATCTTTACCATAACTTTCGCCTCCTTCCTCCTTTACTGAAATTTAAGTTGCTTACATATGCATTAAAATTCCATGAGCCAGATACAGGAAATCTAAACAACTATAAGATGAAGACAGAGGGAGATATAAGAGTTTTGGTCAGACATCATAGATACTTCTTGCTGATCACTGAGAGCACAGATGAAATAAAAAAAATACATGTCTTTGTGGTATGACTATTCTATGTCTATTTGTTTGAATTACAGTTAATTTAGTTAAAGGATCCTGTTGCCTTCAATATTCTTTTTCAGAAAGAACCAGCATTTTGTAGCTATTGTAGCTATATTTCAATATTATTATATTGAAGCTTTGCTGAGATAGACTGGAATAAGGGAAGGAATATTATAGAATCTTGCTATTAATTTTCAGTTTTTCACTGAGCTGATATCCCAGGCTGTGATCTTAACAGGTGATTCTTAATTGGCTAGTGGGCAGTCTGAAGTAGGAAAATTCTTGTTCTCTTCAAATGAGATTGAAGCATCTTTGAAGAAAGGGCCCTTCTTAAGCTGAATGCTATAGGCAATAACAATTATTTTTCTTCTCTTCTTTTATATGAGAATACAATGATATTCCCATAGATAAACCCCCTACAAAATGGAAGCATGCTGTATGACACTACGGTTTTCTCCAAATCTCTTCCTGTTATGTTATCTATAGGCATTCTCTAGTGTTTCATCAAATTATAATCTAGTTCTGCAAGTGCATGGCTCTGTACGTCATATTCTTAGCCAACAGATTTTGGCTGTCAAACTGAATTCATTTGTTTGCTTGGATGATGAGGTGGTAGCTGGCATTCAGCCTTTTATGTAGCCCAGAAAAGTCATTAGTTTTCAGCTCAGTTCTTTCTTGTCAAAAGCATAAAATTGATGACTTCTGAGTACTGCCTGAAGATGAAACAATAGATTTATGCTTCTTCCACAAGGAATGGCATAAGGATGACAAGAAGTCTAAAATTAAAAGGATGTGCAAAAATATATCACATAAACGCTAATCCTAAGAAATCTGAAAAGGTATACTGATATAAAAAATTGGTTCCAGAATAAGGAAAATGAACAGGGATAAAGAGAGAGTATTTCAGAGCAGTAAAGGAATATCAAGATGTATAAAATCCATTGTCTATGCACAAAATAATTGAGGAATTCAAAGAAAATTGAGGAGAAAAATTGGTGAATCCACATTAATATTGATTTCAATGCTATCAATTTTTGATTAAAAAAAGAGAAGCCAGAGATACAACATATCTCATTTGTGGAGTATTTTTCGAAGACATGCAAGGTCTACATTCTGTCCACAGCATATCAAACAAACAAAACTTAGAAAGATGTAGAAAGCTGGATTTGAACAACCATAAATGAATCTTCCCTGTAGGTTCAGTTTACACAAATTATCAGCCTATAGAGTGCATAAATAATAGAAATGTATTTCTCATCACTCTTTGATCGAGCAGTCTGAGGTTAGTATTTAATAAGAGGCTGCTCTGATGTTTTTAGCGGGCATCTCTTAGCTGTGTTCTCACTGTAGAGCTGTTCTAGACTAAAGCTGTCCTCTAGTGGGAGAGACAACACTACTCTCAATGGTTCTCTTTGGTCTCTAATTTCCTCCCAGAGACCCTACTTCCTCATACCATCATTTTAGAAAGATTGTGTTTTAAGGTGTGAACTTTAAGAGAATAAAAGCATAACCGTAACAGACTATGACAGCCTAATTGCCATTCAGAAAATTCTCCATAGAACATAAAAATATGGTCTTCTCCCAAATGTCCATAGAATATTTACCATATGTTACAAAACAAATCTTCTAAATAATTAAAATATGAAGAGCATGTTATTTGATCAGAGTGGAAGCAAGGAAGTCATTTAAACATCAGTGAAATATCAGCAACTTAAAAATAAAACAACATGAGCTAAATAAATAGCTCTGGGTCCTTGGAGACAAAACGGGGTAAATTATAAAATACTTAAACTGAAGGTAAATGAAAGTACAAGATTAAAATATAGAATGTAGGCAAATCAGTACACAGAGAGAAAAATGAAGCCTTAAAAATTATAGTCTTAGAATAAAATGTACTAAGACAATTACTTTTGATAAGTTAGCAATAAAATCAAAACAACTCATAATTAAAACAAGAAACCATAATTCAGAACATCAGAGACCTTACATTAATCACCAGGAACCAGGCCAGCCTAATCTCTCCCCATCCCAAAGCTCAGGGAAATTTGCAGAAGACAGGGCGGTAAGATTGTAAGAGCCTAAAGATGGGGAGGAGCAATGATATGCAAGATACTCCATACATGTTAGGGGCAAAATAATCATAATAGGACTTTGCACGACCTGCACAATGACTAACATATCATTGATCCCCCAAACTCTAGCATGGATCACAAGCACTAGGATCCTTAGAGGCAAGGGATTAACCGCCACAATAGTGTTCCTATACTAATGGGGGACACAAAAAAGAGCTCTAAGCAATGCCACTGAGTCCTTACACCTCATCAGAAGAGGAGGACCCAGAGGGAAGTTTGACATGCACAGTAAAGGATGCTCCAGGAATGGGAGGGAGAAGGGATCACTTGGAGAAAGGGAGGGGAGGGAAGGAACGGAAAAAGAGGGAAGGGAGCAAGGGGATCTAGGGAGGGGTGGAGAGAGGGAGGGGAATGGGGTACCTATCAAGATAGTATGAATGGAAAAAAGATAACGACTTTTGACACATGATCATTATCATGATCAATGCTATGAAAGTGGAAATCTGGGAGGAGTTAAACAACCACATTAACCACTTTGAACAGGAGCACAACAGACGCTTGGAGAAGTTAAGAAAAATAGTTCAAGAAACTAAAATAAGCATAGAGCAGTTAAAAAAATCTCAAGCAGAGTTTAAAATTGAACTAAAAGACAAGTTATCTTCAGTCCAGAACTCAACAGAGAGTCTTATCAGCAGAACTAATGAAGCAGAAAATAGAATTTCAGATCTTGAAAACAAGGTTTAGAAGTATCAATGGAAGAGGTTGTTAAAGCCAAAAACATACTTGAGAGGAATATTCAAGAGTTACGGGACACCCTGAAGAAGCCTAACATGTGCATTCATGGAATACCAGAGCAAGAATCCCAAAATACCACACCTGAGGAAAATTTTCAAATTATCATCTAGGAAAATTTATCTCATCTAAAGGAAGAGAGGTCCATCCAAATAAATATAAGAGGCATTCCGCACCCCAGATATGACCAAAATAGAAACTTGGCACCGCAAATAATTGTTAAAACACTCCACATTCAAGACAAAGAAATGGTGCTGAGAGCTTCAAGGGAAAAAAAAACAAGTCACTTTTAAAGGTAAACCTATTAAAATAACAAATGACTTCTCAATGGAAACAGTAAAAGCAAGAAGAGCTTGGAGAGATGTACTTCAAGTATTGAATGAGCAAAAATGTCAACCCAGGCTGATATACCCCGTGATACTATCCGTCATGATTGAGGGGAAAGAAAAGTTTTCCAGCACAAAGATAACTTGCAGGCTTACATGTCTACCAAACCAGGCCTTCAAACAATGCTTGAAGAAAAGAACAAGCATATCCAGGAGGAAGGAAGGGAATAATACCACTAAAACCTAAAAGCCAAATAATACACTTATGAAAACTACTAAACATAAAAAGTGTCCGGAATTAAAAGTAATTTCTCTATTTTAACATTAAATGTCAATGGAATTAACTTACCAATCAAGGGACAGAGATTACAAACTTGGATTAAAAGTCACAACCCATCAATCTGCTGGAAACTCATCTCACCACAAAAGATAGGCACATCTTAAAAATAAAATGCTGGTCCAAAATTCTGCAAGCTAATGGGACCAGGAAACAGGCAGGGATAACTATTATTCTGTTGGAAAAAGTGGACTTCAAACCAAAAAAATCATAAGAGACACAGATGGATGCTACATTTTAGTCACAGGTACAATTCACCAGGAAGACTTCACAATACTGAACATTTATGCACCTAATACGGGTTCCTCCACATTCATTAAGCAAACCCTACAGCGTCTAAAGTGAAAAATCAACGGCCAAATGATAATTCTTGGGGATTTCAACACCTCCCTCTCAACATGGGATAGATCAACAGGTCCAAAACTTAAAGACACTTTGGAACTTAATCAAACCCTTACTGAAATGGACCTTACTGATTTCTATCAAACTTTTCATTCACACACCAAAGAATGCACATGTTTCTCTGCAGCACATGGAACTTTCTCTAAAATAGACCACATATTGGGCTACAAAACGAATCTCCACATATACAGGAAAGTTGAAATTCTAGCCTTTACCCTATCAGACCACCATGGTCTAAAGCTTGACATCCACAACACAACAAACAACAGAAAATACACTAACTCCTGGAAACTTAACACTATGATGCAGAATGAGAATTGGATTCAGGAAGAAATTATTTTTTTGAGGATTAAGGTAAAGTTTATTAGAGGAGAGAAAGGTTGGAACTCATGGACTCCAGATGTGGAGTACCATGAGGAGCTAGGATGCCCTGGAGAACTCATGATGCCTAGGCATGGAATCCATGAGGAGCAAGGAACTTATGGAATACATGAGAAACAAGCACAGAATAGAACTCATGGCATTAATACCATGAGGGGCTAGGGTGCCCTCAGGAGGAAATTATGAAGAAATTCAAGCTTTCCTGTAAGCAAACGATAATGAAAATACAACTTATCAAAATCTTTGGGACACAATGAGTGCTGTCCTAAGAGGGAAGTTCATAGGTCTTAATGCCTACAACAACAAAAAAAAAATGGAAACATCACAAATAAATAACTTAACAATGCATTTCAAAGCTTTAGAGACACTAGAGCAATCTGATTCCAAAAGCAGTAGAAGACAGGAGATTAGCAAAATCAGGGGAGATTTATCTGAAATTGAGATAAGGAAAACAATACAGAGAATCAACTAGTCAAAAAGGTGGTTCTTTGAAAAAAATCAATAAGATTGTCATACCCTAGCTAAATTAACCAAAAGCAAGAGAGAGAAAACCCAAATTTAACAAAATTAGAAATGAAAATGGAGTTATCACTACTGATACCCAAGAAATTCAGACAATTTTAATGTCATATTTCAAAAACATACTCTGTGAAATTTGACAACACAAAAGAAATGGATGAATTCCTAAGTAAGCACAACTTACCTAAATTGAATCAGGAAGTTTTGAATGATTTAAATAGTCCTATAACATATGAGGAAATCGAGGAAGTAATCTCAAACCTTCCCAGCAAAAAATATCCTGGACGAGATTGATTCAGCACATAATTCTACCAGATATTTAAAGAACAACTAACACTGGGGCTGGAGAGGTGGCTCAGGGGTTAAGCCTCTGACTTGCAGGCGGAAGGTCCTGAGTTCGGATCCTAGACCCCACGTATAGACGCTGGGCGGAAGCGGGGGCGGCTTGCGTTTCTGGTCTGGTAGGGCGGAACCTGTGAATCCCGGGGCAGAGTAAACAAGGAGGAGGTGGAGGCGTCCGTGGCAGTTTCCGAATTCATCCGTGGTTCTACACACACATACACGCACACACACACACACACACACACACATACACGCGCACAATTTTATAAATAATAAAAAAAAATGTTTAAAAAAAATACTCCTCAAACTGTTCCATAAAATTGTGAAGGAAAGAACACTTCCAAATTCACTCTATGAAGCTAATATCATCCTAATCCCAAAATGTAATAAAGATACATTTAAAAAAGAAAAAAAAAGTAGAAAATACTGAAACAGGAAATAAAAATAAAGCATCAATTAACCCAAAATATTGTTCTTTAAAAATATTGGCAACTTGTAACCTGATCAAAGAATGTCATTGTAGATGCAATTGCTGTTAAAAATGTAAGAAGAGAATATGAATAAATTTCTGGCCATTGTCAGTAAATTTGACCTGTATGCTAACATGCACAGGTTATTTGAAAGATACCAAATTTTACCTTTGATTTAAAACAGAAAATAAGTACTCCTATATCTATTAAAATTTTGAATTTATTGCTAAAAGTTTATCCTTTCAGTAAACTTCTGATTTACTTACTCATTTGCTTTGTGTGCCGGTGTGTATGGCGAGTGTTGAGTGCATGCATGTTTGTTTGATGGATTGTAGGTGCACATGTTTGTGCTGGTGCATATGCATGTATGTGCACATATGTTTGGAGGCCCAATGGTGCCTTTCTCTGTCACTCTCCACATTTATTATGGAGCAGAGTTGCTCACTTGAACTCAGAGCTTGCCAATCAGCTAGGCCAGCTAGCCCTGCAGTTTCTCTGCCTTTGCCTCCCAGCTGCTGGGATTGCAAGTGGCTGCCATGACTACCTAACTTTGATGCTGATTCTGGGGTGAAAACTCTAGTCCTCTCACTAACAGGACAAACATCTTATCCACAGAGCTACCTCTGAAGCCTGAAAACTTCTGGTTTAAATCATTTCAAATGTTTAAGGAGTAAATATTAAGCCTATACAAACCCTTAGGAAACAAAGCAGGGAAACATTCCCAGATTCATTTTACCAATCCAGCTTAACCAGCATGTATAAAAGTAGAAAACACTGAGTTTTGTTCAATAGCATTGGGAAAAGCATTTGGGAACAATTCAGTAAAACAAACAAATGAACAAATTCTTCTTGGTGAGGTGGGAATAGAAAGTTCCTCAATTTAATAAAATTATTCTGTAGAACTTTACAGCTAAAATCACATTTAGCGATGAGTAATTTCTTCCTAAGATGTGGAATAAAGCATGTGAGTTCATTCTCATCATTTCTATTCCACATCATATGGAGATATTCACTTAAAAAATGCTAAGATACATGTAAAGTGCCAAAAAAAGGACTGAAATTCTTTTTCATGTTGCGCCTGTGACATATCATACGGAATCTACAGAAATACCATGAGAACTTACAAGCAACTGTTATGGTTTAAATCTGATATGTCTCTTGAGGGTTCATATGCTACCCAACTTGGCTGCCAGCTGATGGACTTCTTGGAAGTCACTAGATCCTCCGGACTTTGACCTTGCCAGTCCATCCAATGACCTTGCCAGTCCATCCAGTGATGGACTCATGACTGGACATCATTATTGGAGGATGAAAGTCACAGTGGGCACAACCTGGAACGGTACATTTTGCTTTCAGCCCGTTTTGCCTCCCTCTGCTCCCAGGCCCCATGAGCAAGCAGCTCTGCCATGTCCTTCCTGCTGCGATGGCAGTGTCACCACAGGCCCAGGAACAAGAGAGCAGAATGTCTGTTGACCAAGCCTCGTTACCAGGGCTCCATGTCAAACCTTCCTCCATTAAGTTCTTTTATCAGGTATTTGGCTACCTTGATGAAAACTGGCTCACAGATTTTGTCTTTTTATAGATTTATTTTTCTTTCCAGCATTGTGGACCAAAGCAAGCATTCTGCCCTCGAGGTAAATCCTCAGATCTACTGACTGAGGGGAAACATAGCAAGGCGAAAGAAAACTAGTTCAAGATTAACAAATCATTTGTATTTCAAAGTTAACAACATAATAATATTATTTGTAAAAATGCCAAAATTTGAATCATGGATAGATATAATATGTTGTGTGTGTATATATATGTGTGTGTGTGTATATATATATGTGTGTGTGTATATTTTTTTTAAAATTTTTTTTATTATTATTATTTATTCAACTGTGTACATGTGTGTGTGTATGTGCTCGCTCACGCGTGTGTGTATGTGTGTGTCTGTGTCTGTGTATGTGTAGAACCACGGACGAATTCGCGAACCACCATGGACGCCTCCACCTCCTTCTGCCCCGGGATTCACAGGCTCCGCCCTACCAGGACCAGAAGCGCAGGCTGCCCCCGCTTCTGCCTGGCGTCTATACGTGGGATCTGGGATCCGAACTCGGGACCTTCCACCTGCAAAGCGGAGGCTTAACCCCTGAGCCACCTCTCCAGCCCGTGTGTGTATATTATATGTATGTGTATGACATAATATGTAAGCACATACCAGCACCTACAAAATTAGTTGAGGACCTAAATTAATAATGTACTCCCTTTCAAGAATTAGAAGATATTGTGCTAAGTTGTTCTTTCTCCCCAAACTAGAGTACAAAGTCAGTGGACTTTTAATTAAAACCCACACAGGCTTTCTGTTTGCATTTTGAAAGGTGTCATCTGATACTCAAATGTGTATGACAAGGCCAACAATTTAGACCAGCCAACAGTTTTTTAAATGACAAAGTTTGAGAATTTAAAACGCTGATTTCAACATCAACTTTTATGCATACTGGCATAAACTTAAGCAAAGCAATAAAATATAATAGTTTAGAAATAGACCTTCACATGTACAATTTATTAGTTTTCATCCAAGGTACCAAGAGGATGAACTAGGGAAAATATATTTGTGAAACAAATGGCACTGGGAAATCTTACTATTCGTATGGAAGCTGACAGGATCTGATATGAATTTATGAATCATGTGTAACAACTTGAAAGGGTTACACCTAAATGTATGAAACTCGTTTTAAGAAGTCAGAGGGAAAGGGCTGGGAGGTGGCTCAGAGCTAAGCCTCTGCCTCAAAAGCAAAAGGTCCTGAGCATCCTTGGATCCTAGATCTCAGGTAAAAATGCTAGACAGAAATGGCTGCAGTCTGCACTTCTGATCCTGGAAGGAAGAACCTGGAAAACTCCAGAGCAAAGCAAGAAGTAGGTAAAACAATCCAAGATAATTCTTGAAATCACTCTTGGGCCTCCACAGGCACACACATTTAAGTGCTTTCTGATACACACAGACACACACGCAC
Organism: Typhlomys cinereus; assembly: GCA_023101885.1. NCBI lineage: Eukaryota > Metazoa > Chordata > Mammalia > Rodentia > Platacanthomyidae > Typhlomys > Typhlomys cinereus. The sequence goes on from JALPQD010000078.1 coordinate 5,174,969, forward strand.
ACTCATGACCAAAAAAAAGAAGTCAAAGATAGAAATCTTCATGCAATTGAGATAGGCAATGGTTTTCTTTACAAAACTTTAGAAAAGGTAAACCTAAAATACCAATAATTGAACCTCATAAAACTTACATACTTCTGCTCTTTTCTAGATATCATTAAGAAAATAAAAGTCAAGCCACAGACTAGACAAAAATATTTGAAAAATACACGTTTGATAAAACTTATGTCCACTTCAGTTATAAGAAGACAACCCAGTTAAAACAGTGGAATATTAGAATGGAAATTTCAGAAAGGAAATATCTGAATGGTCACCTGGCACAGGAAAAGCCATTAGGAAAGTGTATAGTATGAGAGGCCACTACACGTCCATCAGAACAACAAAGGGTAAGAAGACTGGGGCCAGTCTTCAATGTTCCTGGTGGGAATAGAAAATGGAAGAATCATTTTGCAAAAGATTTTAGCAGCTTGTTAGTAAACTTAAACATTATATTTCAGCATACTACGCAACAGTTCCACTTACAATGCTTACCATTAGGAAATTAAAATAAGATGTTCATGTAATAATATTAAATGAATTGCCATAACATTTGTCTTCATTATATAGGCTCAACCTGTTGACCTATTATGGAAGACTATTTTTAATAAATAAGGAAATTATCGCAGATGAATATCACTGGCATTATGCTAAGCATAAAAAGCCAATCTCAAAGAACACATGCTCAGTTTAGGTGAGTTTACATTATAAATGTTGATACCTATCAAAATATTTTTTCTATGCTTAATCTATCCATTCATCTGAAATAAATGTGCTTACTATATGTAAATTTTATCTTAATAAAGTCGGCTACTAAAAAAAAAAACAAGAAAGAGAATATGAGCAGCTGATTAATTTTAACCTGAAAAGTTAAAATTTAGTTCAGGGTTAATGAAAAATAATAAGTGTTTGGAATTTTAAATCTTTTTACATGTGCTTTCATTTAATTCACCCAAATAAACCATAATTAAACATTTTATTTTCCTTGTTTTAGTTATTAAAAAAAATTCTTGCTCAGGATAAATTGTGCAATTGCTTTCAGTTCTTAAGGTTCAAAGTTTCTGTCCTCCATAACCCTGGGGCTCTGCTTCTTTAAGTGAAAACTGTCTCCTCATTTCTAAGCACAGAGTATACCATTTGGATTAATAGTGACCATTATTACTTCTACTCCAAGAGAGTAGCATGTCACTTTTGAATGCCCAAATTTGTTGCTTCTAATTTCGGATAAGAAGATTAAGAATGAGATGGCAGACAAAAGAGACAATGTTTTGACAAGACCCTTGAAGTCTCTTTGTACACACTAGGACACAGAGATCCAGGAAACCATCTGTTAATAACATTGGCCTAAGTTAAATCTCAAGCCAACCTTACATGAGAAAATATATACAGGAAAATAATTTTTAAAATCTTTAACTGAAAGTAAAATTATAAATTCCTTTATTTTTTATTTTACCTTGACCTTAGTGCTGCTTCTTTTTATAATACATTTGATTAAGCAGATGGATGAGAGGAAGTATGATAATATAGCCTATTGTTTAAATTCAAGAGATAGGGGAGGGTGGGAAGGAGTGAAGAGGGTGAGGAAGGTCAGGGTAAAGATATAAACCTTGTTGTTTGTTAATAATTAATTAAAAATAAAATAATATTAAAATAAGGTGTTTAAATTCAAGAGATGTTATTGTCTTTGTTCTTGTTCGTGATGGAAGGACTTAGAAGTTTCTATCTGTCTAAGTAACTTATTTCCCACCTATCCATTACTCAAAACTCCATCTTTTTAAATATTCATAAGAAGCCAGTGTTATATAATAACTGTCCTGAGTTTATAAATAAGGGAAGTGAGACATTATTAATGCACTTCTTACGTATCTGTATTTCCACAACTTTCTTATGAGTACCTTCTCATGAGTAATAAGCATATTTTCCTGTTAAATATCACTTTATATTGAAAGTAATTAAATTTACTTTTCAAAATCTTACAGTTTTAAGAGGTCATTTCTACTTGAAGAAAGTAATGCTTCTATTTTGAGCATAATTACCTCAGAGATATAGGATCAGTAACATTGATTGGAAAGCAACTTCCATAAATAGAACTCTATTTTTCTGCTTTGAGTTTTAGTAGTAAATCAGAATTTGTGTTGTCACTTGTTCAGGATATAAAAATATAATAAAACTCTACATCTGTTGTAGTTTTCATAGTCATAGTCATGAGTCAAGAAAATAAAAGAAAGTATTATATCAGTTATTGTATTGTTATAAAGATCAGTCATGGGCTGAGGCAATGATTCAGTAGTTAAAGTTATTGCCACATAAACCAAAGGACCTGAGTTTGAATCCTCAGATAGCATGTAAGTGTCACAAGGTTATGATGACTTGGAGAGCCTGAGAATCCCCATCGGGCTAGCCAGGCTAGACCCAAATGGCAAGCTCTGGGTTTAGCTAGAAACCCAACATCTAAAGAATAATTAGAAGCAGGTTATGGGGAGATGGTTCAGTGGTTAAAGCCTTTTATCAAGCAAAGGAACTAAGGTCAGATCTCTAGATTCCATGTAAAATGCTAGTCAGATATGGCAGTGACCCGTAATTCAGTCCTGAAAGACGGAGCCTAGGAAATCTCAGAGCTAAGCGATAACTAGGTAGAACAATCCAGGATTATTGAAACAGCAAACCTATAATGGGAAGCTTTTCTCTTTGTTGCATTACTAACAAGATATCAGAAAAACTACCAGGTTTAGAGTATGCCCAAGATAGCATAGATATGTAGAAGTACATATAGTTCAATAATAATCAGGAAAAGGATGAACAAAATTGAGCTACTGACACAGTTATTACCAGACACTAATACCCAAGCCCTAACTCTAATAAACTTTGGAAAAGTAGTACATAAGTCTGTCATTATGGATGCTATCTTACAGAAATAAATAGTAGATTTGGACCAAAGTAAGGCTCCAAGAAGTGTTTGAATTTCAAATTACTCTAATGACTAAACTGATGCAGAAGCTGTTGAGAGTGTACTCACAAAACTACATGAGAGTACAGCAAGTAGGATATGATGGGGGAGATGGTCTGGAAAATTGGATCAAATGGTTTCCATGGCATAATGATGAAAACTTGGATGTGTTTTCTTCAAAAAAGTTTGTGATAAAATATTTATTAATACCATCTGCCTCTCACACATGTATTGAATTTGAAACTCAGAATTTGAGATCATTTGGGTTTTGCTTTTTGAAATCTATAAATTTTCTTCATGTAAACACACACTAAAAACATTCAAAATTTTTCTTTGGCTCAAAATATAGTTAAGAACCAGCCCTATGAATTAGAATCCAGATTCTAGCCTCAGCTTGACAGAAGACAACACAAAAAGACTAAAGTTGTTCTCTGCACACCTGTCTCAGCTAGTGCAAGAGCACGTTTTCCACACAAGGACATTGGTGACTCAGGCAGACATTTGAGTCAGCAGAGCTTTCGTTAGGATTTTCAGTAAGTGTGATTGAGTGTGAGATGAATCTTGGGAACTCCGTGACAGAAACATGGAGTTACCTCTTCCTTACAGATTACAATGTCCAGGACGAGACCAAGGCTACCTCACCGACAAGGGGAATTTACCAGGGATTGGGTGTAGAAACAGAAGGAAAATTTTAATGTTGGATCCAGCTCCCATGATTTTATGACTCATACACAAATTGTTTGATGAAAAATATGTGACAGTATCCAGAACTTTTTTTTGCCTCTGAAATAAGCTCAAGATGCAAACTCCAATATTAAAGTGTGTAATTATTCATCAGGTGTATGCAAATGAACAGCAGCAAAAGCAACAGCTAGTCTTTCTTTAAGGTACTGAACTCCTTAATTTGGGCAACATTCAGTGAACATAACTTTTCATCATTTCCCCTCTTCCTCCCACACTTCCTTCCTTGCTCAGTTCAATCTGTGCTTCTAATAAAACACTTGAATGAATTTAAAGAACAAAGTGATAGGACAAAAGAACTTACTGTGAAAATAATTGTCATGACAAAATCTCCATGAAAGGTCTTGGGTGCTCCGGAGATTCTGGAAGAGCCCCTTACTCTGGCCAGTGATGCTGATGTAGTTTCAGGAAAAATAACTTCCCAATGAAAGTTTGGTGATCTGAAGGGTCCACTCATAATTGTTGGATCATCACAAGATATTTGCAAAAGAGCATATTTCCATATTTGTAGATCTTGAATTTTCCTCTAAAATTAGTACTGTAATTTATGAGAGTAAAGGTGGATCATCTTTTTAATTGTACATTTTTTAAAATTAATTATTTTTTTGTGTGTGTGCATGTGTGTGTGCGTGTGTGTGTGTGTGTGTGTGTGTGTATGTGTGTGTGTGTGTGCATGTCTGTCAGGGTACTGTATGTCCTTGTGGAGGTCCAATTATCCTGGTTTTCTTCTACCTCCTTCTTGCTTTGCTCTGGGATTTTCCAGTATCCGCCCACCAGGGCCTGAAATGCAGCTGCTGCCATTTCTGACAGGCATTTTTATATGGAACCTGGGATCCGAACTCAGGACTTTCTGCTTGTGACGCAGATTCTGAGTCATCTCTACAGCCCTAATGTTGGTCTTTTAAAGGATGATTAAATCATGAAATGCTGATCTCATGAATGGACTAGTGCCTTTATATAAGAAATAGATTATTCATGATGAGAGTGGATATGTTATCAGTTAGATCTCCTCTGCTCTCTTATTCTATGACTTGGATGTTCTTTTGTGTTCTGTCATTGTAGTATAAAAACCAAAGACCCTAACTTTTGCTTTGCACCTAGAGAATTACCTTTGGCTATCACCTCCTTACTAGACTTTGCAGACTTGAAAACCATGATCCAAACCTTCCCATTATAATTCTTGCAGTTGGTGTGACAACCATAGAAAACCAACTAAGACATATACATACTAGCATTTGAAAACAATTTGTCAAAATTTCATTAGCTGATGTTTAATGTAAGCTTTGAGATTATTTTCACTTGGATTGCATCTTGTCCTGATCCTTAGCAAGAACACAACTTCCTGAAAGCCTAAAGCACAGTGGTGTGAGAGTAAACGTCCTTTGCAAATGAGAGGGCTTATTGTATCTATTTGATTTTGTCTTGCATCTAAAACAATTATATCAGATTGTGTCAGTTGTGTTATCAGGAATGGGATGAGCTCAACTGACCATGCAATTTGACTTGTGGGGATGCTTTGGAATGGGATTTCTCGAGAAGATACAAACGTATGGTTCTGGATAACAGGTTCAGATGAGGGCTGGGCTACCAACCTCTGTGGAGGAGAAGCTTTGTGGTAACACTGGAAGATGTTAACACCATGGGACTTGGAGAGCTGACAGTGGAATGTTGAACATAGCACTTGAAGGGGTTCAAATCCACATCTGAGAAGTTCACAGAAGCAGTCAGGTGGAGGGGGCAAGAGAGGAGTCAGAATGAGAAACTCCTCGTGACTGCAGTTATTGGATCAAGTCAGGGATTCTGAATTCTTTCTCACAGGCTTAATTTATCTGTAGTGCAGTGTGTGTGTGTGTGTGTGTGTGTGTGTGTGTGTGTGTGTGTGTGTGTGTGTTCTGTTCGTGTGTGTGTACCAGAGGGCACTTGAGTGTATGTGTGCCCAGGGAGGCCCAAGGGTGCATTTGGACTAAATCACTTTCTTAACAATGAAGGGATCATCATGCTGGGGATTCTTGGCAAGGTCGTGTTGTGTTGATTTAGATGAGGATGCGAGGAAGGGGGCTGTCATGAAATGAACTTTGTGATAATCAGCACAAGAAGAATATTCCTAGAAAGGACCTTCCATCAATAGGCAGGGGCTGAGGGAAGCACGCCTGACCACTACTTCACAGCCTGCATGGTTGCCCACCAAAATAAGTTGTAAGCACTCTAACTCCTGAGACACCTCCCCAGCCTTTAAAAATAAATTTCCCGCTGCATAATAACCATTTTGATGTGAGCTACTCTGGGTAAAATACTAGGATAGAGTAGCAAGCATGAATTTTTCTGTGTCTGTTGTCACATCTATAAGATTGGGGCTTCCTGAAGGTAATTCGCCTTTCATCTTGAAGTTTTTCAGTTTTCAGTTCTCCCATGGAATCGTACAGTCAGTGGTGAGTAGGCAGAGGATGCAGCAACAAAAAAAGTCATGAACCAGGAGGTTAATAGAAAAGATTATTTTCTTCCTTTTTGGCAAAAAATGTTTTGGTGGCACATAATCCTATTCCCAAATATGTCCATTGTTAATATGCTATATTTTATTCTCAGCATAGTTGCACTTATGCAGGTGTAATTTTGTGCACTATATAAATAATGACACTTTCTTTTTCTCTTCCTCCCCTTTCCTGGCATTAATTTTTTTGTTCTTTCACAGTTTCATACATGAACAGAATGAATTCAGATCATTTTCATACCATACTACCTGTTCCCATCTCCCTCCTCCCACTGATAATATTCTTCTCAGTCAGTCTCCCTCTTACTTTTATGTCTGTTTTGCATGGGTGGTCACTGAATGCCTCTCTGTTGCCTGAATTGGCATGCTCCTGGGCACTTGCTGTAACATGGAGGATATGTCAGTGAGAACAACACTGTGGAAGCAGTCCCCCTTCCCACAGTAGCCTTAACCCTCAAGAGTCTCTTGGGGAATTGTGGTGCCTCATGGGATCTTCCTTCTCCTGGGGAAATGTTGATAGGCTGATCTTGTGCAGTTCTCCTGAAGTTAAGACAGCAATGAGTTCCTAAGCGTGGCAGTTCTGTCCAGAAGATACTGCCCGTCAGCACCTTTCGCCTACATTCTTATTGCTCTTTCTTCCAGTGTTTCCTGAGTCTTGGTTGGGAGTGACTTAGAAGTTCTTTGGGGTCTGATGTTTTTCTTTACTAGGACGTGAATTCTCATGCCACCTGCTGCATTTGTATTTAGCTCTGTATCTTTTTGTGCATCAGTCCTTGTTTAATTATTAGTATTTGTCGATAATTTTCTATTATCTACTAATAATATTTGTGTTTAGGTTGTGAACACTCCAGAAATTTGCTTTCCTGAGATTCATTTCTTCCTTCTTGTTTAATAGCCTTTCAACTCTTTTGGTTTTGATTCAGTTTGGTTTATAGACTACAACAATGAATGTATGTAATATTCACCATCATAATGTTAAGAAACTTAAAGAATCTTCAAAAAACTTTCCCTGCCAGTTTTGTTTTTGTTGAATATAAAGCTGTTTGTAAATGCTAATTAAATCACTTCTGTAGTTTATAACTTTTTAATATAGCACTGTTTACTTTTAAGATTAGTGCCTTGGGAGAGATTCATAAATATGATATAAACCATGACCAAAATTTATGCATGTTTATAACACAAAAATTCAGGAAACACTCTTTTTTAATCACATTAAATCAAAGTATTACATATTCATGTTCTAGTTACTTTAAAACACAAAAAATTAAACATATGTTTTATAGCTGAGGGATTTTTATAGTTATATATTTAGATTTTTTTGTTTATTTCTTTCCTTTCTTAATCACAATCTATCATTTAGGTACACAGTATGATTGCTTATTACAAAGTACTCAAGATTGCTTGAGTACAAAGTACTCAAAGTATTATTCTATCAGTAAAGATATAAATAGTATTTTCCTAATTAGCTGAATTTTCTAGAAGGATAAAATCTACGTCTGATGAGGTCTACCTTGGCACATGAGTGGGTAAATAGTTGATGCCATCTGCAAATGCCTGGCTTTTTCTCCTTAAGAGGAGAAAAAATGTGAAATTCACTTACGCTGCTGACAGAAACTTCCTCTGTCATGTTTGGTAAATGCTCTTCCCTGGAAAAAGGTGGTGTTATTGAGGGACAAAGCTTCACAATGCCAAAGGAACTCACTAGCTGATATTGTAGTCTCTCTTCATGTTGCTGACAAATACAAAACCCAACAAGTTAAAGGAACAAGAGGGTTTATTCTTGCTTATGACTCTGATTACAGATCATAGTCCAGCTTGGAGGACAAATCATACCATCGTTAAGAGCCACAGGAATTGCAAAAGGAGAGAGAGAGAGGTGATTATTTTCTCACTTGCCAAAATGCCTGCATATCAATATGCTTAAGTATGTCCAGATATTCAACTGGATTGCTACATTTTATCCATATGTCCACATCAATTAGATAATCATCTACAGACTCGCTTATGGCTTTCTTTAACTATCAATTCTTCACAGAAGTACCCAAAGCCTCAGCCTTCAAATGTCAGCCTGACACTTGTGCCTGTTGTAGTAACAAAGGGAGAATCAACTAGGAGCCATTTTAGATTACCTATTATATACCTGTTGTTAAGAAACCTTTTTGTCTTAGTTGTTAAATAGACAAGATTTTTTTTGTATTAAAAGACCAGCAGCAATATTAAAGCTAGTTATGTATTATTTATTTATTTTGGTATTTTGAGATAGCATCTTGTTGCATAGTCCAGGCTAGTGTGGAACCCACTATGTAGCTGAGACTGACCTTAAACTTGTGTCATTCCTACTGCCTCTGTTTCTTGAGCGCTGAGCTTATAGGTGTGTGCCAGGTTGATCAGAAAAGATATCTTTAATTTTGTGTTTTAAATATTCATGCTGGATATTGTTTCCTCTTTGAAAACAGCAAATAAAACAAATAACAAACACAAGTACTTACTTTATATTGCTAAGAATGATTTAAAAAGCAACAATCTACTTCTCCAGTGTTGTCCCCAAGTAGAATATGACTGTAAATTGATTAACTGTCTTCTTGGAATCAAGAAATGTCCAGCTGAAATTTTGAACTCATTGCTATTCTATAAGATATTGCTTTTAAACAGAAAACTAATTTTGAAGTTCAATATTAAGATTTCAGCTTATTAAAATTCTGTTTTATATTGGGCACTATCAGCAATGTAAGCAAGCTAGCTGTAATAATATAAATGTATTGTAATTTCAAGAGTAAATTTTAGGATATATTAAATGATATTAGTAGAGGGAAGTCAATGATATATGTCAACATTAATACCTCATTCTTGTATTAAATAATATTCAACACCTGGAACTGGGTGCTTTAATAGTTAGCTACTTGATATAGCATATACTTTGGAATTCTGGAACTGCAGACAACTGTTTCTTTGTTTATAAATTTTTATTCTTAATTTTGAGTATGTATGTGTGTGTGTCTGTATGTCTGTGTCTATGTGTATATATATATGTGTGTGTGTATCAGAAAACACCATGTGTCCCTATGGAGGACCAAGGATGATTTTGAGAATCATCCTGGATTGCTTCTACCTCATTTTTGCTTCGATCTAGGACTTTCCAGGCTTTGCCTTCCAGAGAGCTGGAAGTGCAGACATCTGTCATTTCTGGCTGAATTTTTATGTGGAATCTAGGATCTGAATTCAGGTCCTACTGCTTGTGAAGTAGATCTTAACTCCTGAGCTATTTCTCAGTCCTGAAAACTGTTTCTTCAAGTGATTTTTATTTATTAGCATTCTTTTTCTTTTTTTGATTTTATTTATTTATTCAATTGTGTGTGTGTGCACGCGCGCACTCGTGTGTGTGTGTGTGTGTGTGTGTGTGTGTGTGTGTGTAGAACCACGGGTGAATTCAGGAACCACTATGGACCACCTCCACCTCCTCCTTAGTTTACTCTGCCCAGCATTCATAGGCTCTGCCTACAAGGACCAGAAGAGCAGGCCCCCCTGGGTCTAGGATCTGAACTCAGCACTGGATTCCGCCTGCAAGGCAGAGACTTAACCCCTGAGCCACCTCTCCAGCCCCCAGCATTCTTTTGCTTAATAAGGAATTATTTCTTATTTTTCTAAAGTTTTTATTTAGAGAGAGACAGACAGACAGACAAGCATGCATCAATGGTATACAGCTGGAGGACTTTTGGAAGTCATTTCTCTCCTTCTACCATGTGGGTTTCCAGGGACTGAACTCAGGTCACCAATTTTGTGAACAGTGCCTTATCTGAACTCTCCCTGGCTCCTGATTAACATTCTTGAAAACAGAAAGCTAGTGTCACTCGTGGAACATGGGTAAAGTTAGTATTTGATTCTCAGACTGGAAAATGTGCTGCAGAAACCCTGCCAAGCATACTGCATCTGTACATCAAGACAGACTAGTATTTGGTGGCAAGAAAAGGTACTGACAATACATCCTAGATGCTTAAGCTGTGTGGGGGACATGGAAACATAACACCTAATCCCTTCATCATTAGACTTGAGATAGTCAGTAAAGTGATAACTGATAAGCTATTTGATTATTTGAATGATTAGTGTTGCTTCCCCCCCGAATATTTATTCACCACTTTGCCACAGGGATAATTCCATGAAAAATTTGTATTTTGAGATTTTTATTGTCTTGCGCCTTATAGGAGTCATTGGCTACTTGTAGATAGTATGTCTAAATCTAAATATTTAAAATTGAATGAAACCACTTTTTTCTAGACATATTTCAGTGGCCAGTGGCTTCTTCCTAAGACATTATAGGGTCAGAACTATGGGTCATTTTTGTGAGTGCTGTGCCACAGTGCTGAGCAAAGTTAATATTTATATGATACCATTTTCTAATTGGGAACCTAAACACGAATTGACTTTTTAAAGTAACAAAGAGTAAATTCAATGGTGAATAAGTAAAGAGTAAATAAAAATAATTGAGTTACTCTAAAAGTTTTCAATGTGCTTTATGCGTCCTTTGTGACAGTAACAAGGAGCACAAGTTGACAAGCAGAGCAGAAGGAATCTGTGGCACTCCAGCTGGGCTTAAGGGCAGCGGCTGCTAAGCCACAGCTACTGACACATAAGTCATGCCTGGACTCCGCCATTTCAGGAAGAGTTCTAAATTATTTATCCAGTACCTGTTTTCCTGTCATCATAAGGGGTATTTCTCTTTCTGCTTGACTTGTTCAAAGGTTATTGCAAAGCTAGAAAGGAAAATACAGTGCCTAGTAATGCTACTTTTGCTGGCTTTTTACCCAGCATCTTTGTGATAATGCACTAATTAGATCATAGTTTTCATATCACAGAGATATGTTTTCTCAATGTTGAAGCTATCAAGCTGTGACCTAGCAAGACTTTTACTAGGGTGGTCCCTTTTATGCTCTGTGTGTATGTTCACTTAAAAAAGTCATTCTTTAACAGATTTGAAAAGTAAGTCGTGCTATATCTTGATTGTTACCTTATTTTGCATACGGATCACTAAAATTTTAAAAGAGAAATGAAAATATACAGAAGGAAATATTCTGGAATAATTTTAGTACTCCTGGGATAGTAAAATATTTCTAAGGGTGAAAAGAGGAAAACATACTACAATATGTCAAAATTAAACATTTCTTTACAGTAAAGAGGTGAAAGGCCAAAATACACAATGGAGAAATATTTATAATGCATGAAATAAAGGATTTGTATTTAGAATCTAATTCCTTCAATCAACAACAAAAACATGAACACTCCAATAAAAAGTGAGCAAATTTGATTAGTATGAGCCTTAAAAAAATTGGCTATGCTGTATAAAAATTATTTGTCTTTATTATTGTCAAGAAACATCAAAATATAATAATAAGGAATACCGAAAATACCAACACTCAAGACTGCTGGTGAGTATAGATTTGATCAACCTACCCCATTTGGAAGTTATTTGGCTGAGCACGCAGCTATCCTGTGTATCCAAAATATGTACCTACAAGGACACAGTTCACAAAGATTTGTTACATAAAATAAGCAAGTTCAGAGTACATCCCTCCTGGGGTGAGGCTTGCGAGACTCAGCAAGTAAATAAAGCTTAGAAGACTAAGGAAGCACCTGAAACTTGCTAGGCTCAATAAGCCTTTCCCAAGTTTACATGAGCAGGAATGATAGTTGTGGAAAGAGAGAATTTCCAACTGGCTGAACTGCTCATAGATTCATGGAGCTGGGAGTTCAAGGGACAGCGCTTGGGTTGTGAGAATAGTTGGTCCACCTGCCTTCAGTAAAGTGATAAGAATTCATAGTGTAGGTAAAAAGCAGAAAAACGAAATTCCCCATGGCTATATTGGTGATTGAATACCCACAGGCTTTGCTGTGGGGTCTGGTTCTTATAAGAGAAAGAGCTATGCAGTTTTGTTCCACCCATTATCCAGCAAAATCTTTTGGACAGTGGCCAGAGCCTTGTGACATCTTTTTTGAGAGACAAACCCTTTGAATGGGACTTCTCTGCACTCAAGGGGAGATTCCTCGGGAAGTTTTAAAACTCAGGGTCCATTCTTCTCATAGTCCAGACAGCCAGAGTGGAAGGGAGGCACTATCTGGTGCCATTTCCCTGCTTTGTATTTTTCTGTCTGATTACATCTACCTTTGTTGGTGTTAGAGATTTTTAGTAATGCCTTTGAGTCATCTATCCTCCTATCAGTAATTCCTTACCAGTGTTCCTGTAATGAGCTCCAATAAGCTCACTACTTCCCTAAGCAAGAATTGGGTAGAATCATTTCTTTGGTGTGCCCTATTTAGGTGAGTAGATATTTGCTCACATCTCCCCAGGAAATCCACAATAGTTCATTTATATAACACTTAAAAATCAATATAAATTAAAGGATGCTAGTCACTGAGTTAGCCAAGGTGGCACTTACCCTTGGAAGAACAGTCATTGGAAAGGGAGTGGTCACATTGGTTCCCACTTTGTGTGTACTGCATGTACATTCTGTGTGCATGAAGTTTTTCAATAGATACAATAAAGTACACACACACACACACACACACACACGCACACACATATAAACAATAACAGGGTTTTCAATGTATGGTTAGGGCACAGAGATCTGTACCCAAGCAAAAGTATTTGCTAAAACCCGTGTGTAGCTAGCAAATGCAGAAAAGCAGAAGGAAAGTCTCAAATTAACATGTGATGGAGGAGCTACAGAAGATAAGACAATGGAAGTCTGCATAAGGAAACACTGAGGGTTCTGAGGCTACTCGAGGACTTTTGTCTTCCAAGCCCCATAAAAGAGTCAAAGAAAATCTCATAATTGTCTTGACCCCAGACAGGACAATGTGATGTCCCTGAAGTCAACAGCATATGTGGCAGGAGCAAGACAGTTTATATGAGGATTTCTTTGAATACAGAACACTGACTTAAATATAGCCACAGCACCACAGACTGTGGCCTGAGGAAGCCTCAGGGTGCATTGCCCGCCCAAGACACACTGGTGTCTGGTCACAGAACTTTGAGTAGTGGCAAAAGGCATACTCGGGCCACTTTTTCAAGAGTACCACACATGTGAGCATTTTGTGTTTGTATATGTGCTTGCATAGGTATTGGTTCTGAGCATGAATATATTTAGTAAATTATTGAGGAGATTCACACTGTGCATACCATTTATAAAGAAAAAAATATATAACCTAATGTTATTGCTGCAAATTAGCCAGAATCTGAATTCTCTGAGAATAAAATGCAGTGCTTCCAAAGTCTGCCAGTGGAAAAACTGCATGCTCCATTAAGTTCAGAAAACCAGAGCAAAGCTCCCAGACTGTGTGCTTCACAGTTTGTGTACTCTGTGCCAAGACAAGTTAAGTTCATTACCTCCTAGGACATTTCCAAGTATTAATATATACAAGTGAAAATAAACACTGGTTAATATTCACTGAAATTAGCTGAAGGACATTTTACAATAGGAAAACTTCATCTTTGAATAAATCAGAAAGGAAACCAAACAGTTTAAAGGGAGAATTTTATTTTGAAAAAGCAAAACTCAAAGAGTTTAAGGAGGATCACTAAAATGCAGGAGGAAACTATTTGAAGTAATTCCAAATATAGGAACAGAGTGCTTTTTATTACTCTGCCAAAAGGAAGATTATGTTGCTGCTTGAAGGCCTTGACTCATTAAAATCTACTTATATAGGTGAAGAATTTGGGGGGGGGGGAAGTTCCCAATTTTCAGAGAGAGCAATATGCTAATTTTTGGTCTGTATTTGTTTGTGAGGTAGGGGTTCCTGAAGAAAAAAAAACTCTGAGAACACATTCATCCATGAATATTGAGAGGGAACCCCAGGAGGCCCATATTTAATCTAAATTCCCTGGAAACACTTGTACCTTGTACACTCTGCTTATTCATGCCACTGGATTAGCTAAGCACATAGGCTGCTGCTTTCAGCTCTGCTTCTCCTGTTTTCTGCCTGTAAAGGTCACACTGACTCATACACAAAACCTTTTGTTTCCATCTAGGAGGTAGCTGACCCCACTGCACCTGCTTCTGACTATCTGGCAGGAGATGAGTTTGCAAATGAATGTGACTCTTTCAAGACATTGCTTATGTTAAAATGACATTAACATTTTCCTAGGTGCCAAGCAGAGGAGAACAGGAGCCTCCGTGAACACAAAGGCTTGTACTTGGTAGAATTGGGGCAGCATAAGTGTCACCTATCTTGCCCCATGAATGATGCCTCCAAGCGACTGCAAGTGAACAGGTGAAGAGATGAACAAGATGATTCCATTTGCACTGTTTTCCCCAGTTGCCACCATTTTCTTTTGTTTGGAGATCCCTAGTCTATGAGTACCTAGAACACAGAAGGCGGATGTGATGTGAACATGTCTCCTTTTTTCACAATATGCCTACATGCTTCCCAAGTATTGACCATGTTAATGACTATGTTAATTGACAATGTTAATTACTAGGATTAAGGTTAAACAGTGTGCAAACCTTTCAAAGCACAAAGAAAGGGTCAAAGGGGTGAATACACCAGGACTAAAGATTAAATGGGGATGGGGCTGAAGAGATGGCTCAGAGCTTAAACCTCTACCTTGAAAGTAGAAGGTCCTGAGTTTGGATCCTGGACCCCATGTAGAAATGGTGGTGGTCTGCCATACTAGCCCTGGAAGACAGCCTAAGAAACTCCAGAGCAAAGTAATATGGAGATAGAGCAATACAGGATAATTCCTGAAATCACCCTTGGGCCTCCACAGGCACACACATTGACCTCATTACAGATAGACACACAGACAGGCAGGCACACCACACACACAAAAAACATTAACTGGAGACATGAGAAGACACTGAACACAGTGACAGAAAATTAGACTTCATTCTGCAGTCCTGGGAGGCCTGGTTAGGTTAAAGGCAGGACTAAGGACTCTTGAGAGGAGTCTTCTGCTGTCCTATGCATACTTGCTTCTCTGGAGGTCCAGTGTTCAGTTCAGAAATCATCCTTTTCCCTGTTAGTCACTAAACAAGTGGTTAACCCCTGGGGGGTTGTTACAGGCAGACATGAAGAGTATCAGGGACCCGTGAATTTCCATTCCAGTGTTGCTGCTCGATGTTTCAATTTGTTCATTTGCTGCTATGTATTACCCTGCTCCCCCTCCTCACCCCTCTCCCTCCCCATCCCCCAGTGCCTCCCACCCCAATTCCCAGAGAGTCCTTTCTTGTGCATGTCTGATTTTCCTCTGGGCCCTCCTCTCCGATGACGTACAAGGACCCAGTGGCCTTTCCCTGAACCCTTTCCCGTGTTCCCCTTAGGTATAGGAACACTGCTGTGACTGCCAATCCTTTACCTCCAAGGGTCTTGGTGCCTTTAGCAGATGCTAGACTTTGTGAGGTCAACAGTGTGTTGGACAATGTACAGGGCATGCAAAGTCCAATTATGACTGCTTCAGCCCTAACTAGTATAGAGTATCTTACATATCATTGCTCCTCCCATCCTTTTGCTCTTACACTCTTACCGCCCCCTCTTCCGCAAATTTCCCTGAGCTTCAAGATGGAGAGAGACTAAGCTGGCCTAGTGCTAGGTGGTTGATATAGAGTCTCTGAAGTTCTGGATTGTGGTTTGTTGATTTTCTTTTGTAGTTTTGCTGCTCCTGCAATGCCCTTCACTCCATCCTGGTGGGCATTGTATGTTACCCCCTGGCCAGAGACAAAAAGCTGTTAGAGTCTTGTGATAAAAGCACATTCAAAGGTAGATGTAATAAAAGTGGGAAACCACAGTAAGGGAGGGGTCTATCACCCATTTGCAAAATGGTTACTTTTTATCTGCCAGACAATATGCCCTCCTCTTCTGGTGAGATCACACCCCCTCAGTAGTAAATGATCAGGAACAAAAGTCTGTGAACTTAATCAGATGTCTCATTACTTATTTGGGTCCTTGGTGGAGGCCTATTTTCCCTGCTGTAACATGGTCCCTTCTCTCCTTCTTTCTGGTGTGGCCCTCCTACCCCATCCCTCCTGTTCATAATCCTTGGAATTACTGTCTCTAGGTGGGCTGGGTGGGTTTGGTACTAGGAGCCACCTATTAGGGAGTACATACGGCGCTTAATTTTCTGGGTCTGGGATACTTCACTTAATATAATTGTTTCTAATGACATCCATTTCCCGGCAAATTCCAGTAATTCATCTTTTTGATGGCTGAGTAATACTCCATTGTATAAATGTACCACAGTTTCCTTATCCACTCGTCAACTGTTGGACATTTGGGCTGATTCCATGACTTTGCTATTGTAAACAGTGCTGCTATGAACATGGTCGTGCTTGTGCTATCGAGGTGAACCTCTGCTGTATGGGGGGTTATTCCCAAAAGTGGAATAGCAGGGTCATATAGCATTTCAATCTTTAATTTCTTTAAGAATCTCCAGACGGCTCTCCAGAGTGGCTGTATGAGCCTGCATTCCCAGCAGCAATGTAGCAGAGTTCCCCTCTCTCCACATCCTCTCCAGCATTTGTCGTTGTTAGTATTGTGGATTTTTGCCATCCTGACTGGGGTGAGATGATATCTCAGGGAAGTTTTGATTTGCATTTCCCTGATGGCTAAAGAAGTGGAGCGTTTTTTAAGATATTTATTAGACATTTTAATTTCATCCCTGGTAAAGTTTCTTTTAAGTTCCAGGGCCCATTTTTTAATTGGGCCATTGGTTTCCTTGGTGTTTAGTTTTCTAAGTTCTTTGTGCATTCTGGACAGCAGAGTTCTATCAGATGTGTGGTTAGTGAAGATATTCTCCCATTCTGTGGGTTGCCTTTGAGCTCGCGTTATAATCTCTTTATCTGAACAGAAGCTCTTTAATTTCACAAGATCCCAACTGTTGAGAGTTGGTAGCAGTGACTGTGCCATCGTAAAAATGACCATCCTACCAAAGGCAATATACAGATTCAATGCTGTACCAATCAAAATCCCAAAGAAATTCTTCAAAGAAGTTGACCAAACAATCTCAAAGTTCATATGGAGGCACAAAAGACCCAGGATAGCAAAAACAATCCTGAGTAACAAAAACACAGTTGGAGGTATTGCCATACCAAACCTTAGTCTATACTACAAATCCATAGTTGTAAAGACAGCCTGGTACTGGCTCCAAAATAGACACACAGATCAATGGATAAGGATTGAAGACCCAGATATAAGCCCACAAAGTTACAGCCATTTGGTCTTTGACAAAGGAGCCCAAAGAATCCAATGGAAAAAGAACAGCATCTTCAACAAATGGTGCTGGCAAAACTGGATCTCCACATGCAGAAGATTAAAGCTGGACCCGTACTTGTCACCATGTACAAGACTTAATTCCAAATGGATCAAGGACCTTGATATCAGGCCAGAGACTATAAAAACCATAGTTGAAAGGATAGGGAACTCCCTCGAGCTGATTGGGCTAGGCCAACAGTTCCTAAACAGACATCCAATGGCACAGTCTCTGCAAATTAATAAGTGTAAGAAAAAAAATTCCTCAATCAAGACTGGGGGAATTAACTAGAAGGATTGTTTCTAGAAAAAAGAAGTCTAAGACTGAAGAGATGGCTCAGAGGATAAGAGTCTGCCTCACAAGGAGAAGGTCCTGGGTTCAGAACCCAGGTCCCACATAAAAATGTCAAGCAGAAATGCTGGCAGCCTGCACTTCCATCACTAGTGGGGAGAGCCTGAGAAAACCTGGAGTCAAGCAAAAAGGAGGTAGAAGCAATCAAGGGTGATTCTTGAAGACACTTTTGGTCCTCAATAGGAATACACAATGCCCTCTGATACACACAAACACACACACACACACACCACATGCATGTAGTGTAGATGTGTGTGTGTGCAAAATAAATATAAATGAAAATATAAAAAAGAAATCTAGCTCCAAATGTACTGAATAAAAGCACAGAATAATGGAAGTAGGGGGAAATGGATGATTTTGAAATATTTAGTCTTAGATATGGACGATTCCATCTTATTTGTAGAGTTAGGTAACATATGAGAATGATCTTTTTAGAGCTGAATCCACATGTTCCACACTGGACATTTTTATTGTTGCTATTAATTTGCTAAGATTTCATTTTTTATTTTAATTGTTTTGGCAACTTTCTTTTTTCAATTCTTTGATAGTTTCATACGTGTATACAATGGGTTTAACTCATTTTCACACCATATTATTTGATCCCATCCCCACTCTTTCTTCCACTGAAATCCTTCCCAGTTTCCCTCCTACTTGTTAGTGTGTGTGTATGTGTGTGTCTCTGCGTGTGGGGGTGTGCGTCTGTGTTGAGTGTAATAAGGGCTATTAACATTAGCTTGTGCTTTTTGCTTGCTGGAACACAGGCAATATATCAATGGGAACATCACTAAAGAAAGTGGCTGCCGTGTCCATAGCCAACAGCCACAGTCCCTCAAGGAGGGGTCTTTCTCTCTTCAAGCTGAGATATTATCAGGACAAATCTTGTGCAGACTTCTGCAGGTAAACACAGCTACACAGAGTTCATTGAGGGCAACAGCCTTGTCATGTCCAGCTCTGACTCTCACAGTCTTTCCATCTTTCTCTGAGCCTTGGGAATAAGGAGACTATTGATGAAGATGTTCTTTTTCAGACCTAGCACACAACAACCACTTATTTTCTTACTTTGGCCAGTTCAAGTTGGATATTTGTGATCTTAATGAAATAGATCCTAATGAAATAGCTACATGGGTGAGACTGTTCCATTCCTGAAGATAAATGTTCTTTAGCACTTAGATAAGAGCTAAATAGGGGGTCAATGGAAATTATACAGTTGAAATAATGGAAACATAGGGGATTCCCTAGAGAGAAAGGAAAGAAAATAAGCAAGTAATAATTTAAAAAAGAACCTGGTAGCTATCTGGAATTTCTTTTTTAGCATATGTTGGCCTTATCCACAACATAATTGTGCTGGATTAAAATATGTAAAGATTATATATATAATATATGTATATATATATTAAAATAGGTGGCAAATATTCAAGTCTTTCTGTGTAGCACAGGTGTTCTCAATGCAAATGCACTATTTTATAATAATATAAGAAAGCTATTTAATGAAGGGAATCCTTTTTTAAGGCAGGCATTGTGGTGAGCACCTATAAGTCCAGTGCTAGGGAGGCAGAGGCAGGAGGATGAGAAGGTCCAGCCATTCTCAGTTGTGAAGCTAATTCAAGGCCAATCTGACCCAAACGAGACACAAACAAAGCAAACAGCACCCAAGAAATGAAGCATTTTATGTAGGAGGACAGGAGACTAAAGATAAAGAGTTGCTTAGATCTTATTTGAAAGCACCAATTACCCCTCTGGTTTACTTTGTTTAGAGAAATTTGTTTGTTTAGATATTTATTCTAAAATTTTCCTTCAAAAGCTATATGACCAAATGATACCAATGATCTTCAGACATACTAAATTAATCTCATTACTTGTCTTATTATAACAAGGTATTATCACAGTAAAGCAATTTAGTTTAAAAATGGAATTTATACTGAAAAGTTCAAGTGGTGTTTATTTTTAAATTTAGCTGCATTTTAAATGGATCATTCAGCTCAGTAACTATAAAACTTCTCAAGGATTAACAGAAAATTTATAAAGGGAAAACATATATTCTTAAATTTTCTAACTTGTCCCTGAAATTTAATTATCAGCATAAACTTTATGAAAATTGTCTACTCTTTTGTATTTTGTGTAAATATAGCCTACCATCCATGGCATCCATTTGGAGTGACGTATGTACTGTGGTGATCCATTTAAAACCATTTGACAGGAAAGCTAACAGGGATTGGTCCTAATATCGCATGCTATGGAGTAGTGATACGGCGCACTTTGCTTAAGAGCATCAGTGAGCTGTTCTACATGCTGCAGAACTATGAATACAACAGGTGGGAGGGCTGGTTGTCTGCAGCCCTAGGAAGGAAAGTTTGTCCTTCAATTAGGTACAGTTGAGAAGTAGAGGATTTTTTTTTCTTGAGAGTACAAGATGGCTTCTAGGATTTGTAAAAACAAATAGAAGAAGGAAGAAGAGGAAGAAGAGGAGGAGAAAGAGAAGTAATTTTGGTTTATAGGTTCCTAGAGATTAAGATTTCTTTAATATTCATTACTATGACCTGTGATGGCTAATATGGCTTGTCAACGTGATTGTATCTGAAGTTAACCAGGAGATAGCAGAGGGTCTTCAAAGGTATTTCAGTGAGAGGGAGAAGACACCCCCAAAGAGTGGACAGTATCTTCTGACAGTGACCTGGATACAGAGAGGGCTGATGAGTAGACAGACATGCTCTGGACCTGCATGGTGAATGCATCTGCCATGCTGCTGCTGCCACCACTATCCTTTGCCACACCCAGAGCCCAGACACATTTGTTACTTGCTTTAAAAGGAAACCCTGATTACTGTTTACAATGTCTCATTTTCCTAAGAAAAGTCTTTTCATGCTTAATTTTTCTAAATAGAAATATTTTAACTTTGAACATAGTGGGTCAGAAAAATTTATGTCAAATAGGAATAATATCAAAAATGACTATATGAAAGACCATTTGTGATTTCTTCTTTAATCAGCTAAAACAACTGTAGTATTTCTAAAAGAAGAAAGCCATAGTGTGGGTTTCTCTCATGATCATTCCTACCAGTATCTAAACCTTGACTGATGTGTGAAATGTTTCTTATGGCATAATCAAATATGTAAAGAACATACTGCTTTAACCCAGGGGCCCTGTTCACTCTCAACTTCCTCAAAAACTTATAAACTAAACCTCTTTTATGCAATGAAGACTTTTACAACTGTCTGTGCTTGGTTGAGTTGGTGGACTCCTTGCTAGTCAATGTCAATTCAAGATGTTGTAGGGAACATGGCCAAGACTGTCGCTCTTTTTGTCTTTTGAAATATTCCAATCACATAGTCAAACTTTTCCAAATAGATGTCGGACAAATCCATTTTGACCCAGAACCAGAAAAATAAGGCCAAAACCAGAATCATCCATTCTGGCTAAGGTCAAACCACTGGCAAATATATTTTTCAAAACTTCATTTTGTAAGGCAATGAATCCAATTTTTTTTCCATGTGAAGAAAAGCCAATAATGAAGTTGATGATTATGAAAATGGGACCAAAGAGCCACAGGACATATTTAGTTTGGAATGAAAGTTGAAGACTAAGAACTGGACCATAAAACCTTTTAGACAAGTTTAAATGAAAGTAACAGTTTTAAAGATAAATATTTTGCATTTTATGCAGATGACCAAGATAAAAGCAGTTGTACTAATAGAAAGTTTAGATTTTGGGTAACAAAATGGTTCCTCTACAGATGGTTGATGAAGTTGAGGTCTCCCAAGAACTGGGAAAGTGTCATTCTGCAGATGTTTTGCTTTGAAAATTTTTCAATGAAAATTTATTCTCAAAAGATAAAATGTGTAGGCTATTGAGATCGATGTCTTATATACAGGCTAACATCCCCTCTGTGGAGAAGAATTTTGATCTCTGGATTCATAGAGAATGAATGATTCATAGAGGGTGTAGGAGTGTATGAAGCAAATAAGCTTGACATGAGCTGACTGGACTCTCTTCAGTAGGTACCAAGTAACAAAGGCAGTGCACTTTCTAGTGAAGGGAAGAGAAGAAGAACCGGTGGCACCATGTGGCACTCAAACTATCTGGCACTACACAGCAGGCATATTCCAACAGGATGCACATAATAAATTCAAGTCAAGATGATTAAGAATGACCTTTGTTTTAAAAGTGTATTTATCACTTGGGGGTATAGGAAACTCATGGAATGTTGAACTATTATCACATCTAGACGGGATGTGGGGAGAGATGGTGATCATGGAGCTAAAGAATTATATAGATTGGGATACCTGGAGATGGGCAGTGATGTCACAAGCAGGACGTGGAGACCTTGCAGGGAGGGACCAAGAATAGGAATCATCTGATACTGACTTGCTATACCATGTCATGCAGGCTACCTGCAGAAACACCATCATATTACATCAAACTGAAAGCAAGAATATAAACATGATCAGATGGGGTAAAAGTAGAAAGTCATGTTAGTTTACTGCAGGTCTAACTACAAAGTACAAAGGAGGGAGTAGAAAAGGGGGTAGAGAGAGAACCTTGAATTGTCAACTAGAGAGACTTGACACGGGGATTAGAGAGATGGCTCAGGGGTTAATTCCTTCACTTAGCAGGCATAAAGATCTGAGTTCTGATCCTCAGATCTAACATAAAAGTAAGGGTGGAAATGAGTGTGACCTGCAATTCTGGCACTGGATGTTGAAGCCTGGGAAACTCCAGAGCAAAATAATAAGTGTGTAGAGCAATGCAGAATGATTCACAAAGTCATTTCTTCAGATACATATACTCAGATGCCCTCTTTTACACACCCATGCACATTTGGCATGGACCAATAGGTCTGCTTCTTATTCTCAGGAATTTACTTATTACCTAAAATTTAAAGACACATTGCCTATTTTTTTTGACAGATTTAAATTATACTCAGAGGATATTTTTCTCTCTGCTGGGCTTTGAGGTCCATTTAAAAAAGTTCTTCATCTTCTAAAAATATTTCGTGTTGGACACAATTCAGTTGTTGTGTATGAATAAACATAAACATATGCACCCAAGTTTCAAACACACATCTATAATATGTACAAATGCTTCTTGCAAAAGGTTTTTCTCTCATCATCAAGGCTATTTTGAATTGTAATTCAAGAATCCACAGTCTGACCTATTTTAGTGATGCTTATAAATTTGAGAGCATATTCATCATTCATTTTCTAAGTTATCAAATGGCATATTGAAAAGCACAGCCCCAGATCTGGCTCTGAGCCGTTAGGTGATATTATGTAATTTTTAGTTCTTTCTTAGATAGGATTGTAAAGCTGGAAACTGACTGTACTAGGTCAAGATTATCTTATTCTATATGGAGATGAAAAGTCCTTAGGTCTCTGAGAGGAAAATATGTTTTCTCTAACTGACATTAATTTTTATTAATTATCCATTCTTTGACTAGATATTTTGAGATTATAATAGAGTTAAATGAAGAGTTTTGATAAGAGTTTCTTTCTTCCCAATAGTATAGCACCATTTGCTAATATTCTATGCGATGGACCCAGATCTAGACAATACCTTTTATCCACACATCTTATCAAGATTGATTAAGACTCATGTCTTGACAGTGGTCAAGTAACTCAGAATTGTGCAGTGCTTGTGCCTCTTGGTTGCCTTTCGCTGGTCTTTCTCCAGATTTTCTGTGTGGCATCACCTCTCATCCCTGAGGCATCCCTGAGGCAACCACTCTCCAGGACATCAGGAAGCTGTGCAGTTGAATTGCTTCTCCACATCATATAAGGAAAGACTGTTGATGATTTTTGTGTGCGACAGAAGGGCAGAGCCTGGTTCCTGGTACATAATACTCTCATTGTATTCCATAGTCATGACAAACAAGATTTAATGCTGGAAACAGGAGACATAATATGTAGTTTATGCGGAAAATGATTCAAATGCAATACATTATGATAATTATTGGTGGATTGGAGAAACAGAAGCAGAAGCTAGACTGGTCTCCCATAGAACATCATGAGGCTCATTTACCAGAGGAACTCACTCTGCTTCCTGCAATCAGGAAAGAAGAAGCAGAAGAAGGTTTTCAGTGAAAAGGATAAGCTCAAGAACATGCTTCCAGCAGAGGCAGGGGTCAGGATGGGACAGCAGCTTCAGCTTCCACAGCACTATGCAGAGGCAGCAACCTCACTTGCAAAAGTCTCTCATCACTCACGAGACAGGTGACTAGAAGCTGGAATGTCCAGCACATTCCTGGCACCAAAAGCAGCCAAAGCCAGAATGAAGGTGGCCTCCACTTCATGTGTGCATTCCAAATGTCTTATGATTGCTCTTAATTGGCACACTTGTTTTCCAACTAAAATCTGAGTCACAAAAGTATCTGAGAAAAATGAAGTTTCAAGCATTCCATTCATTGAGGAATTGGGATGGAATTTTTGACCGAGATGTGATTAAGTATTGAGTGACCATGAAGATCATTGGATTTGATAACTCTGAGAACTGTCACTCATCGAGTAAATGGTAGTCCTATACAACCAATTCACCACTGTCAATCATTGATCCAAGATCATTTAGAGTCAGGTGTTGAGTTTCATGTGTCATATTTTAAAATATATATTAATTAGTAGAATGTGTTCAAGGGCAGGGATCAAGATGGTAGTGGGGTTTGAAACCATGTCACAAGAAGAAAGGAATGGAAGTAGGAATCCAAATAATGATATAGGACTGGAGAGATGGCTCAGTCCATACAGCATTTGCTGAGCAAGTGTGGCCACCTGGGTTCAATCTCAGATACCTAATGCAGTGGCACAAATGTGTGAATTCAGGGGCCTGTAGGAAATGGGAACCAGAGGTCTCAGAATCTCTAGAAGCTCCCAGATTAGCCGGCCTGGCTTACATGAGAATAGACCCTGTCCCAGGCAAGGAGGGATGATGAGGAAGGAAGCCTATAGATTGTTTTTTAGCTCTCTGCAAG
This sequence comes from Typhlomys cinereus, assembly GCA_023101885.1. Taxonomy (NCBI): domain Eukaryota; kingdom Metazoa; phylum Chordata; class Mammalia; order Rodentia; family Platacanthomyidae; genus Typhlomys; species Typhlomys cinereus. Next base: position 5,199,723 of record JALPQD010000078.1, read on the forward strand.
CACATAGCTATATAGGCGCCTACAAACACACACATAAACATGAGCGCGCGCACACACACACACACACACACACACACACACACACACACCACACCAGACATATCACAACAAGCAAAGAAACATCAAAACAAGGCAAACACAATCTATAAATGTCTAAGGATGCAGGTGTAGCTTGGTTTTGAGTTTCGGTATATGCTCAAATGAAAAGCAATATGGATAAATTGACAGTGGTGTAGGTTTCAAGTTGAGCTTTTCATTTGAAATTTCACTTTTCTAGTTTTTGTTAAAACTAAAACTCAGTTTTAGTTCTGAGCTGTTCTGTATCTGTAAGATTCATTCTATAAGATAGATCAAGGGTTCCTCAATGCGATTTGGAAGATTCGAAGTTAAATGTTAATTCTAACAGGACCTTTTTTTCTACTGTAGTCAACGTTAAGCTTCCTGGGAGAGCAAGTGATATGTAACATTCTCATCCCTTTCACTCTGTCATTTTCATAATTGTAGTAATAAATGAGCTATTCTATCTTTAAATAGAAGCTTTATGGTCTACAAAGTTTCAAGAGAAATATTCACTAAAACTAAAAATGCCTTCACTCATTAATAATTTATTTATATATTGTTATAAAGATTTGTTAGTAAACAAGTGTTTCAAAAGCAAGGGAATAGAATGAGAGTTTTGGCAATTGAAGGTAGCCATGAATTCTAACAGGAAAAAAATGGAAAGCCTAGTAATAATTTGAGAATAACAACCCCAAAATCAAATATTTTATGTGCAGAAGAAACTTCAACTACTAAATTGCCAAAAGAGACAGAGATGAAACCAGAGAGCAAATGATTTCGCCATGTGTGCGACAATGAAGACTGATGCAACCTCAGGCTGCTGAGGAAGGACCTTCAGCAACAGGGTGGAGGTGCTTTTACCATCTCAGCACTCAATGGGCCACTCCCCGCAACTGGCTTCTAGAAATAAATGGCAAATAAATGGATGCGATTGTTAATAAATTAGAGACCTAAAAATATTCAGGTTGGAAAAGCAGAGACATTGTGTACAAACTATAGGAATGCATATTTAAAAACATGCAAATGTCATAAATATGTGTAAGATGAAAATTTACTTTCCAGGGGAGTGAGGTGGTACAGGCCTGTGATCCTAGTGCTTGGGAAGTGGAAGCAGGAGTGGAAGGAGTTCAAGGTTATCCTCAGGCATGGGGCCAGTTTGAGGCCAGACTGGGCTGTGTGAGGTCCTGTGTCAAAGAACCAAAAAGAAGATTCATATCATATCACTAATATAATTGACTTGGGAAATCAGAATAAATTCATATATATATGTAAAACCTTTATATAAAATTTCCTGGGTTGACAATAACAGAGATAGTTTTCATTCTTCAGAACAGAAACAAGAAAAATTATATTCAACCAATAATTGCCTGGATCAGCCACAAATTATCTATTGCATAAAGTCTAATGAGCATTATTTGTCATATAATGTCACACACAATCAAACAAAATCTGTACTAAAACAATTAGCACATAAACAAAGGTGAGTTTAAGTCAGTGGCTCTGATTTGAGTTCTGGGTCCAACATAGAAACATGTTGTATTTTGTTTTGTTTTCTGAATATCAAGGGTAATTTCCACAATATACCTACTTCATTTCCTCCCTTGGCTGATCTCCCCATGTTGTGAAGTGTACACCTTGCTGTTCTATAGCAAGGAAGGAACTTCATGATGTCTTGAGTACAGTCAGCTGGTTCCCTATCATGTGATCCTGAGATTAGTTTTACTCCTTACCCAAAGGCTGTGTTGCTTCTGACACAGAACACTAGAGAACCAGAGAATGTGTGATGGATGGCCCACTTTATTTTCCCTTGCAACAGTTTCTTGAGTAGACACAGCGGGTAAGCCCAGAGAAACATGAAGTGATTGGGTCTCCACAGAGCCAGAGTGGATCAGCCTGTTGTTGAGATGCAGGGATCCAAGCAGGACTTCTCTGTGCATAATCAGGAGGACGAGACTGGCCAGAGTATGGAAAATCTGGAGCCATAATGCATTGACCCCATGGGCACACTATTGTGATGTGCAGACATTCTTCTGTGTTACACATAGGTATCATTCATATGCTCTGGTTTCTCTAGTACTCAATGTCATGGTGATTATCTTCATTTTACTGTGAAGAAGTCTTTGTTTAAATGTGAGTTGTCCTTCACAGGGTCATGAGTTTGCAACCTTAGCTAATGTTAATGTTTGGGAAAGTCTTGACAACCTTAGGAGGTGGAGCTTGGCTGGAGGAAGACACATCCCAGGGAGCAGGCCATGACATTGGGTAGCCCTGCCCTGCTTCTGGTAGCTCTCAGTCCTGGAGTTTGCTGCTTACGCTCTCTGACTCCATGATATCTACAGTGATAGGAACTGTCTCCTGCTTCTGCCACCCATCATGTCTTTTCCTCTGTAATGGTCTATGTCCCCTCTGGAACTGCAAGTCCAATAAATCTCCCTCTTCTTCCCTTCAGTTGTGTCTCAGTATTGTCTCGCAGCAGCAGAAAAAGTTACTCACATATTAAGCCAAGGAGGCAGGAATTTTCACTGTCTAACTCCTTTGAGCCTTGTTGTCTCACAAAGGATATGTTCTTCTACTTTCTAATTGATAGAATCCAGGGAGGTTTCTCAAGCAGTGGGTGGAAGGAATATAAGGCAAATAAGGGTTAGTGAGTCTTCCTTTTTGTCAGAAGATGTGACCAGGACAGAAGCTTGGTAGCCAGTGGAACCTCATTTTCTCCCTCAAAGAAGCCTACCTGCCATTTAGCTTCATTTAAGAATCCATCTTGCTAATGTCAATGAATGAAATAATTCAACTAGAAAAAAAATCCCTTTTAGTGAGATAACTAGGTTTTCAAATCAGATCTAATTTCTTTGTCCATTTTAATGCACTAAGTTCATAATAGCATCTATACCCAACTAGCTTAAGAGAATCTCACCTGTGATGACAGAAAAGTTTAGAATTTTTACTGTTCCAAATGTAGATAAATAATGTATTATTAGAAATTCATAAATTCATTTATGAAAGTGTCAAAAAATTTAAAAAATCACAGTACTGTTCAATTCTGTATACTTGCAGATATTGAAAAGAAACTGTTTTCTGAAACAGTGAGATGGCTCATTGGGTAAAGGGACCTTTGCACAAGTCTGGAGCCCTGAGTTTGAGCTTTGGAGTCCACATGGTGGAAGGAGAGAAACAACTTCTGAAGCTGTTCTCTGACCTCTATGTGTATGACGCGACATGCACACACCTGCTGCTTTCCTCTCTCATTCTCTTTCATTAATAAAATATAAAATAAAGATGAACTGTTTTCCATAAATTCATTAAAATTGACTTTACAACATGTACCGAGGCTCGTTAAGCACCTATGACTTCTGCACAGACTACAATGCTTACTACATCATTTTTTAACATATTCTTGCTTGAATTTATCACACCAGTGATATCTAAAATACAGAACTTGAAGGTTTCAATTACCTAAGATGCTTAGCCAGAAATTATGGTTGCAAAGACTGCTTTGTTAGAAACTTTGTATGTTAGGACTGAAGAGATGGCTAGGGGTTAAGGCTCTTTGCAAGCAGAAGGTCCTGAGCTCAGATCCCATGTAAAAAGGCCGGGCAGAAATGGCAATGACCTGCACTTCATGCCCTAGTGGGTGGTGCCTGGGAAATTCCAGAGGAAAGCAAAAGGAAGTAGAAACAATGTAGGATGATTCATGAAGTCACCACTGGTCCTCCACAGGAACATGCAGTACACACACACACAAACACACACACACACACACACACACACACACACACACACACACACGTCAAAAAGAGAGAAATTTTGTATGTTTCTGTTTCTAGAATATTCTTTACAAAAATGAATAAGGTAGACAATGCACTGAACATTGAATGCACTGAATCCCTGGCACATTGGAACAGTAGCTTTAACTATGGACATATGTTAACACTAAAATCTCTCACAAAGATTCTAAAAGATAAGAATTCTTAGATCTCCCTCAAGAATATTTATTTAATTGGTTTGGACTAGAACCATAGCATACGGGCTTTTCTTTCCTTCAAAAGTCCCTTGGGTGAGCATTAGAAACAGTGACGGTGCGCCCATGAGGTCAGTGAATTATGGTTCCAGATTCTGCCATACTCTGGCCAGTCTCGTGGGAGCAGCCCTCCACTTCATTCTCCACAGAGAAGTTCTGCTCTGGTCCTTTCATTGCAACAACAGGCTGATACACTCTGGTTCTGTGGAGACCCAATCACTTCATGTTCTCTGGGCCTGCAGCTGTGTCTACTCAAGCAACTGCGAGTTAGCAGGAAGAACAGAGGGTAGTGGCCACACCACCTCCATAGCAGGAGCTGAGGCAGCAAGGACCAAGGCTTCAGACTGGCCCTCTAGCATGCCAACTTTCTAAAAATTGAATCCTGCTTTCCTGCAGGCGAAATTTTAGATTTGAGCTTTGACTTCCATGCTGTCAAGTAGAATTTCAAAATCTACTGTTTTTCCATAACTCTGTTGATTTACTATGTGAAAACTGAGATGAATGTGTAATAAATCAGACCTATGAATTCCATATCTTTAGTCTATCTTTTAAAATTGAGGTTAGTGTTGTTTATAATCTATGTGTGAGCAGGTTCATGGCCTTATTAGCCAAAGCTTCTAAGAAAAAAAAAGAGTTTTGGTGAATAGAAGTGAAGAGCTCTCTAGCAATTAGATTTTGTCTGGAGAACGTTAGTAGAAGGGATTCCTGTACAATGCATACATTTACAGGAAGAAGCTCATTTGTATTGAGTTTTCACTTCAGTTTATTCGCAATGAAAATTCATGTCTTAGGAGCTGTAGCCAGGAAACGTGGCCAGAGTCTCAGGGAAGAGGTTCCCTGGCAGGAAAAATGCATAATGAAGAACAATCTTTTTAGAGTCTTATGGCATAGATTACTTTTATGTATGACCAATTTCAATTCAAAACTAATTTTTTGTAAAACAGAATCCCTGTTGTAAGTGATTTAGAAAAATCTCCTATGTCTCCTCTAGAAGGAAGTTTATTTATCAGGGTTGTGTTGTGTTTTAAAATTTTAATACTTTATTTTGAATATGCGTGTGTGTGTGTGTGTGTGTGTGTGTGTGTGTGTGTGTGTATCAGGCTAGAGGACAACTTTATGAAATTGGTGCTCTTTTTCCATAAGACTTGGGTTCCTACTGCTTTCTTTGGATTATTTAGCTAAGGAGATTGAAAACATAGCAATATAATCCATGCTGTTGTGAACCTGCATGGAAGTACATTAGTGTATGCTCAACCAAAGTACTTTCTAATCATCTACCTCTCTGATACTAGCTCCATAAGATGATGGCTACCAGTTGATTGATTTGAGTTTTCTTGAGACACAGGGACAAAAAAAGAGTATAGGGGAGATTTTATCACTAATTTTAATTAGATTTTATAACTAATTTTGTAGATGCTACTTCAACTACAGTTATGTAGTTGCTGCAGTTATGTAGATGCTGAGGCCACAGTCGATTTCATGTATCTTATTATCTTAAATACACTAGAACATCTTCATGTTGATATCTGTTCCCTGCTCTGTTTGATGAAACACTGATATAAAGACTTTGTTCATGTTATTATGCTTTAGGTTGGCTAAATTTTCTTTCTCTTTCCATTATTTCCATTGCTGTATTTTAAGGTTAATAATTGGCTCTGTTGTCCTAGGATTGATTACAAAATAGTAACTAACAATTAAGCCCTTTATATTACGTGGCTTATTTTCCCTTAACAGGCAAGAATATTACTTGTTTTGACTGTTCTAAATGAGAGTAAATAATTCATTTGAAGTCCTGGGCTTGTGATTTTCTCAGAGAATATAATTCTACATTTTCTAATATTTTGCAATTTAGAACAATGTTTGTTCTAAAGCGAAATATCACTAAAATGTTACTGTTAGCAACTACCTTTCTCTGTTATCTGCTACGCTGCTACATTTTGTTGTCTTTGTGCCAATAAAATAAAGGTTGAGAAAAGGGTAAAAGTCCTGCAAAAGCAATTATCGTCAAAATGCGTCATAGTGCTGAAAGGCAAAGCTGATCTTCTACATTTTCAGCACACACGTCATTCTAGTGACTCTTAGCTGATTAACTACCTCACCGTGGTCTTTTGTTACCATCACAAATCTCTTGGATTTATGTAAGGGAGTATTTTTATTTCACGTATTATGTTTGAACTTCACAGAAAAAACTAGAGCTTTTAAAAAAGAAATAGATTTTTTCACATTATCATTCCTTTCAATAGAATTTTCAAATACTTTTAAATAGAGCAATGCATGCAGTAACATTTTACAATCACTGCATATAATTAATATCTTACTTGAAGAAATAATGCTCAAATAATTTCCTAATAAAGAAGACTTTAGGAAAGAGAAACACCCAAAGGGTTAATGAATGCTATTTCTTTCCATGTTGGCTTGGTAATAAACAGGAAGTCAATAAGATTTCAATATAAATCTTCCACTGAAGCAATCATTATTTTGAGCTAATCATATTAGAAATGCAGTTATTAAGCTGAAAAGACCAAATCAACTACTAAGGATGCCAAAAAATAAGGATACAGCACTCCTTGCATGTACAACTATGTGTAATTCTCCTAAATCCATATCCCTTGAATTCCAAGGCAAGCTTAGATTTGCACACTGCAGAACTTATGCTCTGCTAGTCAGGATCAGATCCACAGCAGTCTGCAAGGAAGTCTGCTGCTCTCTTGCCGCTGGGTCTCTGCTGGGACTGCGAGAAAGCCAAGCCAGTAGTTCTTCCAATTTGCATGGAAGGAAACATCACACTTCACCTCACTGTTGATTTGTTCTCTGATGCCATATGTACAGACTTCTGCAATGTGGCTATTATAGGACTACCACTGGTCCAGGTTCCTACAGAAAGTATGATGATACTTTGTACCTTAGGAGAGTAATAACTGATGTAGGGAATAAATTCAGATATGTTGAGTAGTGCCACACCAAGGAGAGAAAAGGAACCATTGCTGTTACTTAGGAACACTGACCAAATGACATTATTATCTTCTATTAAATTCTGTTGCCTTTTCAAGAACTGTTATTTTGGTTCTGCCTGTTTCTTTGTTTTACCTAGAAATATAGGGAATGAAAGAATGTGAGGGAAGAGCTTCTCTGTTCACTAAACTAAGGAGAGGACAGATGAAGGAATGGAGAGTCCCTGGCATTAAATTCATAGCATCTTCAGGGAAGGAGAGGTGTTGAGAGCTGTGTGTCACAGAATATGCGATATACTGACTGTTCCCTCCCTCATTTCAGCTTTCATGCTGCACACTAACACTGCTGTGCATGAACCTTTCTGAGCACAAGTTGAGACTGAAGGAGGAATACCAAGTTTGCTTGCCAGTGAGGAAAACCTTTTGGCAAAATCAAATAAGGAGTGAAATAGTCTAGCCAGTAACTAGAATCTATTTTTGTTTGCCATGCAATTACAAGTGGGGATGCAAGCCAAGGTAGATTATCTTTTCAGTTAATCAGCAGGAATGACTCTTGGACATGACGCAGACTGCCATTCTTGAAAATGATAAGCTTAGCAAAGTCCAACTGACTGAGCACTTCCATAATATTCCGCCATGTTCATTCAATGTCAACATTTTCCTGGGACTGGTGAAGCATGGGTAGCAAAAGATATAGTGGCCAGATATCAACATAACTAGAATGAATCCATCTTGTAGTTAGCAAAAAACTTAATAGAGCTACAAACTCTTTCTACTAGTTTTGGGAAAGAATAATTGCAATGTTTTTGAAGTCTTTTCCTCTATTGATCTTGCAGAATTCACTATGGATTCCAAACTAACACCATATATTTTTAAGTGATAGATATAAAATGCTCTTCACTATCTGACCTGATTTAAAAAACTTTACAGGTACTAAAGATTCAGCGAGGCAATTCTGAACATATATGTTGCCAATATATGCTCACCCACATTCATTGAACAAACATTACAATGTATAAAACAACAAATCGACCTAAGCATGATAATAGTGGGGGATTTAAACACCCCACTCTCACCATTGGATAAGTAAACAGGACAAAGATTGAAAAGAGACACACTGGAGCCAAATCAAAACATAACCCAAATGGATCTGACAGACCTTTACCAAACCTTCCATCATAACACAAGGAATACACATTCTTTTCAACAGCCCATGGAACTTTCTCCAAAATAGAGCATATACTGCACCACAAGGGAAGCTTCACATGTACAAGAGAGTTGAAATCACATCCTATACTTTATGACCACAGAATAAAGGTAGGCATCCACAACAAGGAAAATGACAGCAAGTACACAAATTTTTGGAAATGAAACATTGTGATACTAAATGAGGAATGGATTCAGGAAGAAGTCAAAATGGCTATTCAAAAATTCCTAGAAGTGAATGGTAATGAAAATATAGCATATCAAAATCCCACCAAAAAAGGCGAGGACTAGATGGATGGATTCAGTGCACAATTGTACCAGATATTTAAACAACTGACACCACTACTCCTAAAATTATTCCACAAAATACCACAGAAAGGAACACTTCTAAACTCTTTTTATAGAGCTAATATTACACTCCAGTTAAATAAAGATGCAATAAAAAAACTAGGCTAACCTCATTGATGAACACAAGATGCAAAGATCCTCAGAAAAATTTTAGCAAACCAGATTAAAAAACATATCAAGAAGATTACTAATTTTGACCAAGTAGAATTTATTCCAGGCACACAAGGTTGGTTTAGCATACACAAATCAAAAAATGTGATTCATAACATAAACAGATGCAAGGACCAAACCCACACAATTCTCTTGATAGATACATGAAAATCTTTCATCAAAATCCAACATCCCTTTATGATAAAAGTCCTAGAAACAATAGGGATAGAAAGAACTTACATCAACATAATAAAGGCCATATAAAACAAACCTAAAGCAAGGATCATTCTAAATGGTGGAATATTTAAAGCATTCCCACTTCGATCAGGAACTAGGGAAGGCTGTCTACTCTCACCAGTTCTGTTCAATATTGTATTTGAAGTTTTAGCTAGAGCCACAAGGCAAGAGAAAAAAGTAAAAGGGAATAAAAATAGGAAGAGAAGTCAAAATGTTCCTATTTGCAGATGACATGATTTCATACCTGACAGACCCTAAAAGCTCTGCCAGGAAACTCCTGGAACTAATAAATAAGTTCAGTAGAGTGGTAGGTTACAAAATTAATTACAAAAAATTAGTGGCTTTCTTATATATCAAGAATGAAAAAAGTGAGAAAGTCTTCATCATGGTTACATTTTAGGGTTGACTTGACAGTTGCAGACTGTTCAGGGCACAACTGTGGAGAGTTAATGGATGGAGCAAGCCCCTGACCAAGTTTGCAGGTTGTTGAGTAATTGACCATAGTGAGTGGTATTTTCTAGTGGTGGACCAGATCATAGGGAATACAAGGAGGAGGGACTTGTTCTTCCCTTATCCCGTGTCAACTTGCCGTGAAGTTCATTCTTCTAGTGGTGTTCATTTGTTAGAGTATCATCACCTTTGTTGCTGCTGCCTCTGTCCTTGGCTGATGCACAGATCCATCCTTTCTGCCTCACCACTGTTCCCACTGCCTGTGGGGCCTAGTTGTAGGTCTTGCTGTTGTTGCTGCTCATCGATGACGTTGGAAACCTGCTGCTCTTCACCAACATTGGAACTCAGCATCTTTGACCCTTCAGCAAAGTAAAAGCTTCAGATCTTCTTGGGATCTTTTGGCTTTTTGGGACATTCCAGTCAAGAACAAGGCAGCTATGGATAGCTACTTTGAGGGACACAATTTTTTATTGTGAATTAATTTAATAAACTTATTTATAGATATTACCTTCTAGAGATTCTGATATTCAGAGCATCCTGACTAATAAAGTCCTAAAAGAAACAATTGCATTGACCAGAGCCCCTAAAAAATAAAATACCTTGGTATAAATATAGCCAAAGATGTAAGAGACCTGTGAAAATAAAACCTTAAAACTCTACAGAAGATTCAGAAGGCACCAGAAGGCAGAAAGGCCTCCTATGCTCCTAGGTCAGGAGAATTAACATTATAAAAATGATCATGCTACCAAAAACAATATATAGAATCAATACATACCAATCAAAATTCCAAGATAATTCTTCACAGAAATTGGCAAAACAATCTCCAAATTCATATGGAAACAAAAAAGGCCCAGGATAGCAAAAACAATACTGAGTAATAAAACTCCATAGGAGGTATCACTAGGCTAGACCTCAATCTATACTATAAATCCATAGTAATAAAGATAGCATATTACTAGTTCCAAAATAGACACATAGATCAATGGATAAGAATTGAAGACTCAGAATTGCAAGGATTATGAACAGGAGGGATGGGGTTGGAGGGCCATACCAGAAACAAGGAGAGAAGTGACCATGTTACAGTAGAGAAAATAGGCCTCCATCAAGAACTGCAAGAAAGTAATGTGACACCTAGTTAAGTTCACAATTCGTTCCTGATCATTTACAACTAAGGGGGTATGAACTCACCAGAAGGGGAGGGCATATAGTCCGGCAGATTAAAAAGTAACCATTTTGCAAATGGGTGATTGACCCCTCCCATTGCCTAACGCCATATGACTCTGCAATTCCAATTTTGGGTATAAGTATTACATCTACCCTTGAATGTGCTCTTATAATAAGACTCCAGTTTAACAGCTTTCTGTCTCTGGCCAGGGGGTGACATACAGTGCCCATCACGATGGAGTGAAGGGCATTACAGGAGCAACAAAACTGCAAAAGAAAATCAACGAACCACTATCCAGAACTTCAGAGACCACCTAGAACTAGGCCAGACTAATCTCTCCCCATCCTGAAGCTCAGGGACATTTGCGGAAGAGGGGGCGGTAAGAGTGTAAGAGCAAAAGGATGGGAGGAGCAATGATTTGCAAGATACTCCACACAAGTTAGGGCTGAAGCAATCATAATTGGACATTGTATGCCCGGCGCAATGTCCAACACACTATTGACCTCACAAAGTCTAGCATCTGCTAAAGGCACCAAGATCCTTGGAGGCAAGGGATTGACAGCCACAGTAGTGTTCCTATGCTTAAGGGGAACACAGGAAGGGGTTCAGGGAAATGCCACTGGGTCCTTGTACGTCATCGGAGAGGAGGGCCCAGAGGAGAGTCAGGCATGCACAAGAAAGGACTCTGGGAATCGGGTCGGGAGGCACGGGGGGATGGGGTGGGAGGGGTGAGGGGAGGGGGAGCGGGGGTTTGGGGGGGGAGGAGGGAGGGAGGGAACTGGTGTACCTATTAAGTTTGTATGAGCTGAAATAATAATAAAAATGTATTATAAAAATTAATAAAAAATACAGTAATCAAAAAAAAAAAGAATTGAAGACTCAGATGTAAACTCATACACCTACAGTAAATAAACTGATTTTTTGACATAGGTGCCCAGAATAAACATTAGAAAAAGGACAGCATCGTCAGCAAAAGGTGCTGACAAAACTGGATATCTACATGCAAAAGATTGAAACTGGACCCTTACTTGTCACACTGCACAAAAATCAACTCCAAATGGATTGAGGATTTTAATAATAATAATATAAAATCCCTAGAAGAAAGAGTAGGGGAATTCCCTCAAACATTGTGCCTCAGACATTGTGCAAACAGAATTCCTATTGCCCAGGAAATAGGACCAGCCCTCAATAATTGGGATTTCATGAAATGAAAGAACTTCTGTTTAGCAAAAGTTATTGTTGACTAAGCAAACAGACAATCCACAGAATGGGAGAAAATCTTCACTAACCACATATCAGATTTCTGGTGAAAATGCAAATGTGTATGACCACTTTGGAAAGCTGTATGGTCATTCCTAAAAATGTCAAATATTGAAATGTCATATGACCCTGCTATACCATTCCTGAAATATTCCTGAAGAATACTTCATCTTAGTATAGAGGCATGTGTAGATCCATGTTCATTGCAGCTCTATTCACAATAACAAAGTCATGGAATCAACTTAATATCCAACTACAGATGAATACACAATGGAATATCATTCAACTATCAAGAAAATTGAATTAATAAAATTGGATGGTAAATGGATGGAGGTGGAAGAAATGAAGTATCCCAGACATAGAAGGATAGACATTGCATGCTCTCTCTTGTAAGTAGAAACTAGCTCTAAGGTCTCAAAATGATACACTCAAGGAGAAGTTTCTACAACATTCACTGTAACTGCAGAGGAACATAACTTGAAAGGTAAGGGAAAAAAGACAAAGTAGAACAAGGAGACAAAGGTGAACAGGTAAATAGTTAAATAAGGCCACTGTGGAAGATAAATCTGTTAGGGAAGGGATGTAAAGAGTGATAGATCTTAATAAGGGGTAAGAGAGGATATAAAAGAGCAAGTGGCTTAGGGGAAATAGAGAGATCAAGGGTCTAACCTCATTGTGAATACTATAAACCACTACAACTGTGGTAAGAAGAATCTATGGGAGCAATAGACGTATGTAAGAATTTTGGTAAAGTAATTACTCTCTGAATGGGTTCTAGTCCATTTAATGGCAGGGAAATCATGCCTGATACTGTAAACCTATCCAAATAATGGTAGAAGGGAATAAATGGACAGGAATTGATATCCTAGTGTTAACTATAAAAGATTTACAACATAACACTATATAAATACTCCACTTTTAGCCCTTAAGTAAGAAAAGCTTTCAGTGCTCAATCAAGTTGCTCCCTATTGCAATGGAAGACTAATGAGGCACAAAAATCACACTAGACTAGAGTACAGAATATCAGTGAACCTGGAATACTCAGACCTAATTATTTCATCAAAATCTTATTCCATACCAAGTCTCAGAGAACCTTGGAGAAAACGGGGTGATAAGATTGCAAGAGCCTAAAGATGGGATAAGATACTCTTGACCAATACAAACCAGCCAAGATAGAGCATCTGTACCCATAAGGTCACTGCAATGAGAGCTTCTCCCACCAGATCTACACAACGGCTAACTTATCAACACTTGCCAAAGGACTTTCTAGGGTCTTAGAAGAACAGCTGCTCTCAGAGAATGTTTCAGGGACAGGTTCTGGACAAGGGAAGAGGAACCTCCTCACTTGAGACAGAAGGTCAAGAAGTTCGTTCTTGGGCCATTAGTACAGCTCAGTGGGGGAAGGTGCCTGCTTGTGAACCTGGTGACCTGAGTTCTATCCCTGAAGTTTTGACTTCTGAAATTTGTCCTACGACATCTCCACTCTGTCTCTCTCTAGTGATTAAATAAACAAATATATATAAATAAAATATTTTAAAAAGCAAAATATTGAAGTCATTCTCAACTACTACATTTGAGGCCGACGGGCTACATGAGACCCTATTTTTTTTTAAAAAGGCAAAGCCAACAAACAAATAAAAAAACCAAATAAGCCAACAAAATCCAAGAACAAAAGAAAACACACTTTCAGTTTTTATTATTATACATTTCTTATATAGGCCTATTTCATCTTTTTTATTTATAATTGTTAGAGTTAAGTGAGAATGAGTAACCAGTAGCTGATATCCATGATTATATTAAGATGCAAAGAGCAAAAATGTATGGTTGAATTAGAAAATAAATACCAACTTTTGTAAATAATGCAAAGAAATGAAAAATATAATTCTCAAAAATTAAAAGCTTATGTAACTGTTTCAGATATTGTTTTAGTATTTAAAAATTATCAAATATGTAATTTTATTTTATGATTTGTTGTTGTCCTTAAGTAACCAAACTAAATTTTTTGATGATTAATTTATTTTTTTAAAAAACTTGGGTATCCATAAACTAAAATAATCACATTTCTAATTGTCTAAAGACTTGCAAACAAACTAAATATTTTTCAGTCACATTCTCTTCATTGTTGGACTGGCTTGTTGCTTTGATTCAGTTCTTTAATTACCCCTGAATTTCAGTTATTAATAAAATTAGCACAATTTTTTGTTAATTTTTTGGATTTTTAATTTGAGGATAAATGCAGAAACATGAAAGTACTAACTTGATCTTTATATTTTGACTTTGTTTTGTTTCTTCTAAATACTATGAAGTCCTTCTAGACAGATCTATTACTAACTTCTCAATGCACCTCAGTGGCCTGGAGAAATAGATAAGAATGCAGATAAACTCAGTGGACGCAAGTTCTACATAAGTTAGGCAAATGATTGGACAATCATAAACCAACCATTTTATGGAATGAGTAAACAAAGTGAACAACAATAAAAAAGGGAAAACAATCTTTAAAAAATGATAAATGAATTAATTCTTGCATTCAGGGAACTCTCAGACTAGAATGATTAAGTGCAATATACAACCCAAGGATCTATACAAGTCACATAAAATGATAAATTTAAAAGAAGCATGCAGAACAAATATTCAGACATTTTTATCTTCCTGTCATTCAGAATGCATAGTATCAGAACTCTGTCACTATGGGAAGAATCGAATGAATCTGCTCCAAAGTAGTCCTGTAGCAATTTGGCTTTTAAATAGACTACTCTATGTCGGAACCACTATTTTACACTCTCCATTCATGTTGATGGTGAAAGAGAAGTGATGTAATAAGAATACATAAGACATGACTTGTCAGACCTGGGATGCATTAGCTGGAGTCAGCTGACCTAGCTAGAGCAATCTTTATAGTATAGATTTTTTTTCTCCTTCAGCTACTCAAATAAAATTAAAGTCTTACTTGTGGAGTAACTTTTCAAGGTTTCAATACCAATGTGTTAACCGTGACTTTCATCAAGATACATTGGAAGGTGTCACTGAGAAGTCTATGAAGTCTATGGGGAAGTAGACCCCACATCACATTGTCCAGGAAATTTCTAAAGATCTGCATTTTATAATCTTCATTAGACTTTTAAGATACTGAATTCTCTGAAATATGTGGTGTGAAATATGTGGTGGTGTCAGTAAAATATTCTTTTCTAAATTTCTACACATTTATCAAATGTGCACATTCTCAGAAAGGACTCAATGACAAAATACAAATGGAATACTAGCAGAATAGGGTCTTTGTTGTAGTTATTCTGCATGTTGCCAATAAATTCACAATGAAAGAACTTAAGGAAACAAAGGGTTTTATTTTTGGTTTAGGATAGGTGAGTCAGTGACACCACCAGTGGATGTGGGAACATCACATCCATAGGACAGCTGAGAGAAGGGCAAGCTTCCCTTGCCAGACAGCAGTCTGTCCAAGTATGCTGAAGAATGCCAACCTCCTTAACCAGCATCCTCAGTTTTAGACACCTGCCCAGGGACTAGTCCCAACCACCATGGGTTGGGTCTTTCCATCAGTTAGACAGTCTCCTGCAGGTGTGTTTAGGGCTTAACTCAACTTTTAATTCTTTACAGATGTGCCCAGAACAAAACCTTCAATTGACAAGTTTACACCAATTGCTATCTACCATATTCTTGTTAATTACCTTCAGCATGGGGCAATCTTTTCAGGATATTAGTTCTGAATCATTCACCCTACTCTAAGTATTTTTGCTTTCCTCCAGGGCAGAGTCTCAGAGTAAGTTTCAAGTAGAAATTCTAATACTGCTTTCCAGGTTAAATGTCTGCCAGTTTTATGTGATTTATAATGTATAATTTGTAGTTTATTACCTCTTTCCCTGTTTGCTTATTTTGTGAGATGTCAGTATGGTTACTAGAAGGTGATCAGATAGTTAAATCTGTGCAATGAATGAACCAAAAGCCAGACTACTTTAAAGTAATTCCCTGCATATCTTTCAGTTCTATTATTGAGAATTGTGAATTCAAAGGCTTAAAATGTGATACAAATATGTAATATTGAAATTAAATGGCATATTAACTCTCATATCTACTGATTGGGCTAATTTTACAATGTACTATTATTAAGAGGAAGTCTTGAATTGGTCTCTTTTGTAGTTCTTTTCATACAACAAAAACTCAAAGTTTTCTTTGAATTTTACTACTTTTAATGAGAGGACAAAAGTCTGGTATACATAATTAGACACTAATTTATCAGAGTAACTTCCAGGAGGATCAGGAGAGCCTTTTATAGTATTATCATGTGGATAGAGGAAATTTAGCTCAAAACAATTAAGCAATAAGTGCTATATGGTGATAATTGGGAAAGGGCAATAAATGAGACAGACGGTTTTATACAACTTTAGCACAACTCACAAGTGCATAGGAAAATTCATCTCATCCTGACTAAACAGAGAAGGTGAGGTGGCCTTAACCATCCATCGCTTCAACTCCCTAGAATAAAGTCTGGCTCAATGAAATGGCTCCCAAAAATGCCTACATTATTTTTTTTGGGGGGGGATTGGTCAGGAAAAAAAAAACCCTCATAAATCAGATACTTGAAATATACACCCAAAATGTTTGAAGCCATAAAAATAAGCATTTCTTTGGCTTGTATCTCATAAAACAGAAAAGCAACACATTTGACAGGAAGTGGACTTCCAAAAGAAAGGCAGGGCCAGCATCTGCCTACACAGTCCCGTGTATTCAGAGCAACCAGACTGTGTAGAAATGCTGCAGTAAATGAGGTTCTGCCCAACCTTCTGCCTCTCTCATTGGAAGGTTGAATTTTGAAGACACGTTCTTCATAACAGACTCTTGATGATTTTTTCATTTGGGTGACCAGTCTGAGGATATGTACAGACAGTTCCCGGCAGCGCATGTGCCAGGAACACCCACAGTCATCAGGATGCCCGTATGGCACAGCCAGGATGGTGCTCAGTGGTTTCACACAATCCCATCCCACTGTTTGCTGAAGGCCTTTCTTGTTGCCTCAAGTTATAGAAAACCTTCCAGCTTTGCAAGGTACCTATACTGATTTCCATAGTTCAGGGTATATGTTAAGTAATGGTTGACATCCTCATCAATGCACACCAGTAGACTAAAACTCTGTGACAGAAGTCATTGAAATTTTTATACATATTCCAATATCTGACATATAATCATTAAACACATCACAAATTTTTGTACTAATATATACAGAATATATGAAATGATACCTAACATTCTTATTGGAATGAATTAACAGACAATATATTAAGATGTAGCTAATGTAAACTTGTAGATTGACTTACACATCTCAAAGAAGATCCTCTAGTGCAGAGATAAGTTTTTACAGGTCCAGGAAAATGTTAGGAATGTCTATGGATCAGTGAAGAATTTTCCTGGAACCTATAAGTACATCTCAGAACAGCAAGTTAACTTTTACAAGGGAAAATAAAAGCTTAAAAACTATTATTTGTGTTTAAATATTGATTCATGTATATCATAGCTTGTGTGATGCATAAATAACATGCAAATTCACCTATGAGAATATATCTGCAAATAAGACCACACTTACCCTTGGCATTGTCCCAAAGAATATTGAAGGTACAGTATTATTAGAGATGGGGATAAAGGAGTTCATACAGTTTTTTCTTTTAAAAGAATCTTTCCAGGGAAAGGATTGAAATGCTTTCTCACAGCAGAAGAGATCCACTCCATCAGGATGGTTTATAGTACTAGTTCTAGTACATGGTGTTGCAAATGACGGGCACAGGCTTAAGAGTCAGTAGGGGATGGATTGGAGCTAGCATCGTTGCTAGATTTGAAGTTGGGATGTTATCATTTTTCTTATTCTTCAGAGTCATCATGTGTAACAGTCTTACCCTCACATGCTGTGGAGTGTCAGTGAGATTCTGCATGTGTAAGCTAAGCACATGGCTGGCTTGCTAGGCAATACTCAATGAATTATACCATTCTAGGAAAGCTTGGGGTGAAGCAATGCTTGCTCAAGCTGATGGATATAAGAACTGTGAATATCTATGAGGAGATACTGCTATGCAGAGTGGTATGAATTAGAAACACCTCGGAATGCACTTGTTCTGTCATGGTGCCTAGGTTCAAATCTATCCAGAAAATTTTAAGATCGTCACTGACTATTTGCTGTGTGCCAGGCATTTCACGCATTTTCTAGTCTTCATCTTATAAACATGTTAAGTAAGCGCTAATATCTGATTTCGCATAGAAGGGAAAGAGATTTGGAGACATCGAAACATTTACCCCCCCCCCCAAAAAATAACCCACATTGTGGATTGACAGGATGAGGACTGGATTTATATTTTTTAGTTGAAGGCACATACTAAGGTTAAATTTTCAGAAAAAGAAGTCAAACGACAAATGAAGCCCTGAGTCTCTTGTCATACTGAGTTTTCCTTCCTCTTGTCCATAGGAGTATTAGGTCGGGCTGTGGGTGAAGTACAAATTCACTGTTCAGTGTGTTGTTTTGTGATGTTCCTTTACCTTAGTCTTTATTTTCAGCATTGGATTCTGTTCACCATCACTTGGGCCTGGAAGAAACAGAGCAAAGATGGTTTATTCTGGAGGCTACAAAATCCTTTGGAATATCAAACAATAGCTCATGAAATCAAGAGAAGTCCTCACTGAAAAAGAAAAAGAAATACAGAAATTGAAGCTAAAGCAATGTGCTATAATTAAAATGAACTTGAAATGGAATTTTGGGGACTTTGAGAATTTTAGGATGATAATTTAAAATTAGTAATGGTTTTGATTACATAGTTGGATCCATTGTCACAGTTCAGAAAACCATTTTATACTCATTGGCAAAGCTAATGGGGTTTTGATGTCCATTGTAAAAAATGATCTTCGACATACCAAAATAGTAACATCTAATGTTGAGAGTTCATTGTGAAAAACAAACAATCCTTGTTTCTGATCATAGTACAAAGCTTTGGTTTTACTTACAGAAAAGATATTCTGTGGGAAGTGTCAACTGATTTTAAAAATGCAGCATATTTTGCAGTGGGTGGATTATGTGAAGATGGAATGTAATCAGTTTCAGTAAAGTACTCACTTATTTTCCTGCAGTTTGATAAAGAAACATGGGAAAGAAGGATATGGCTAAATTGGGAAACATTTAACAACTTTCCCTTGCCCATCCTGGAATCGGGGAAATGGAACATCCAGCAATCTCAGTAACAGATCATAATGGATTTTAAGATGCATAACACAGCAATGAGGTTATTTTTCTTTGGCCTTAAGTGATGATTATGAGAGGACTGTACTCAGGTTTTCAACAGTTTTACTTCTGCAGCTTTCCTTTCCCACTCCGCCCTCTTCTGTTTCCCCCACCTCAGCACCCTTTAAGAGCAGCTTGCTAAATTATCCTTGGGTGGGCATCTGGTCAGGAGAGGAAGGAACTGTAGTTGTCTCTCCTCTTTACTTAGCCTTATAGTTAAATCTTTGGTCATAATGATAGCATATTTATGAAATGCTGTGTTTTATATCGTACTTTCACAAACATTTTAATCCAGTTATCACAAACTGAATCAGGTAAGCAGAATGCATGCTCTTAATCATGGAAGTGAAGAATGGAGAGGTCAAATTTATCATTCAAGTTCATGGCTGAAGAGCAACTGGAATCAAAGCCAGGTATACTTTTCAAGACCTTTTCAACAAAGTATAGAATTGATTTTACTCTACTACAAAACAAATTCACACACACACACACACACACACACACACACACACACACACACACACACATAAAATGAACTGTTAGAAAGCAATTAAAAAGTGAGAACTTGCACTTAAATATATAAAGAAACCTTTTTCAGATTTTTGTTCAGCTTTAAAAATACTTGAGAATTTTAAAAAGTAAAACAAGGTCAACTCACATTCACATGTTGTTGAATGATGCTTTTAGAAAAGCATTATTAAATGATTTTTATAAAGATCTTTCCATTTGAGCCTTTCAAAATAGTAAGAACATACAGGTAAACTTTACGGGAAGTTTTACATAAGTTCTATCATTTCCAATGCCTAGTCAAAGTTAACAGTCCCTCAAATAGTCTTATATCTATCTGTATGTCTGTGTGATTTTACAGCATTCATGTATCTGTATAGTGTTGGTATGTGTAGAATGTCATTATATTGAAACTGTAAGCAGTGTTAAGCTTTTGTATGTGTGCAAACATCGAATAGCAAAGGCACAGTAAAGATGTGATATAAAAGATAAAAGATGCTGTATTTATGTTTAATCTTCTTGGTTACTGGTACCTTCATGACAGGAGCTGGCTCTGGGCGAATCAATAAGTCAGTGTTGTCTGAATATGAAAGCTGAGGACTTTACTGTCCACCACTGCTGACTTTATAGAAACTGTACACTAGACCACACTAAATTTAAAAGAAAAATTCAATCGACATTAAATAATCCTTAGCTGACTATAACATTTTCTACTTTATAAACTTAAATTTTGTTTTCAAAATTGACACTTTTATAATAATCCTTAGCTTAAAACACACATTGTAAAATAATACAAAATCATTTTCTATCTTAATATTTTTATGTTTAAAGGTTCTTTTCTGCTATTAAACATTTTATTATCACCATTTTACTTTTGAAAATTTTCTTTATTAAAAATTGATGTGCATTAGCTTGAACTTACCCAGGATCAAGACCATCAGTATCAAGGCCTCTTAGCTCCTAGCCTCAGGCTGGTCTTCAGGATGTGTGAAATAATGACAAATGTGCCTTTGATGGAGTCCTTCCTTCAGGACATGCCCAAAGTTCTTCCTGCAAAGTGCTGTGTTCTCATCAGAGCTTTCCCTGAAAGTGGGCTGTGCACCAGGAATGAATGAAAACTTTCAGTTGTTGGGGTTCATGTTTTCACAAGTTCGTTGAGGTTTGCAAGACTCCTAAATTCTTCACTTGAAATTTTCATGATTTGTTCTTTTGTATTATTTCTTCCTTTTCTTTTTCCTTTGCTTATTTTCCAGATATGTACCAATCAGTCAACAGGAAGTGTTTTCATGCCCAGGGCAGCCTCGGGAACCACAGTCATGTAGGCAGTGCATGTGTCATTGAAGAGAATTCCTTATGCAGTGCATAACCATGTATAAATGAGCTCATTACATGGTTATGCACTGCATAAGGAATAATTTGAATATGTGAAATGTTATGGCCTTACGAATGTTTGTGTTGAGGATGCTGTTATTAGGAAACAATATATAATATGTATGCATGTATATTAAGTAGAAAATAGCAGAACCCAAATTTGCAAAAAGCATTTCACCGATTATATAAAAATTCATAAAAATAGAGAAATTATACCTAAATATTAATGACTATTTTCTCAATTTATCAGTTATAATCTCAGTATTATTTTTATTTAAATAGCTCCTATGATTAAAAATAAATATTAAGCAAGTTCAAGGTAGAAATGAGGTTCTTACACGCATGTACTCAGGATCTTTTCCTTAACTGTCCTACACAATGAAGGTTTTCATTTTTTTTCTTTTAAATGGGTGACTCTGTTTGTCTATAGTAACAATTTCAATATGAATCACTTTATCCATTATCACGTATGATTGTCATTGGTCAAACTGCTTATTAATAGAGAAGACAGACTTTCTAATTTCATTGTGGATTAGCTAGACTTTGACAGAATTAAAAAGAAAAAAACCTTTGTATTCTTAATGTTATTGTTACATACTATACAGAATTATAGACATTGATAATATTTAGCATTGTCTTCCTTTTCTTAATTCAGGGGTAATGAATTAAGGAAAAATACACAATCAGATAATTGTTGAAATTTTCAAAAATTTCTTTAAAATCTTTGTGTTTTGTCAGAACACTTTCGGAAAGCTTTTAGCAGCTCAAGAGATGTAAGGCAACATGAAGATCCCTTTCTCAAATTAGGGAGAAAAAGAACTTTAAGCAGGAAAACATAGATTGTTGGTGCAGTTTAATTGTACTCTGTCTTTACAATGCTTATAGTCTGTTGAAAACATTTTGTATTTCCTTCTGGTGAGATGTGAATCCCTGTTACAATTTGTCACCAAGGCAACCAAACCTTTGCTTTGTGTCCTCTATTTTAGAGAAAGAAAATGCACGTTGTTTTAAGTATGTTCTTTTTTTCTTATAGGAGATATGGTTTGAGATATGGCTTTAAATAAAAATGAAAGTTTTTGTAAGTCTGTTTCTACGAAAAAAAATCTTTCTAAGTGTTTAAAAAGATGCTTTTTGCAGCCTAAGGCAGTAGAAGAGCATTGAAGTGGACAACAATAGCCAGCCACAGTACAGAGTAGCCCAGACCCGGCAATGCTCACCCAGAATCAGGCCAACTTAATCTCTCCCCATCCTAAGGCTTAGGGAACCACATGGAAGAGGAGGCAGTAAGATTGTAGGAAACTAAAGATGGGAAGATACAACATTGGACAAGTCATTCCATTCAAGGCAGGACTGCCAAATCCAGGAACTCATTGCAGTAAGACTTGTCCTTTTCAGACTTTCATAATAACTGACATACCAACATGTCCCCATAGACTATAAGAATATACAGTTAGTTCATTTCTGGGTCTTGATTTTCTTGACTATAAAATAACAATGATCAGTTTCTCTCTCAGAGTTGTACAACTGCTGTACATACTGCTTAGGATTTAAGCAGCTTAGTCCTTAGAATTGCTTAGAACGTTGGGGAGTAGAACTGGATGAGTGAGGGGAAATGCCTCTGTTAGTGGGGGGGCCTGAGGAGGGGCAATTTGGTATGCTATAGAAACCTGAACCCTCACAAGAGTAGATAAGCCAGAGGGGACCCTGGGGTCCGTAGAAGCAGACAGGCAGCAGCGTGGGAGGAAGTGGGATAGATTGATGAAAGGAAGAAAGGAGATGGGAGGAAGGGGGAATGGTGGGAAGCAGGGATATTTTGTATTTGTAAGCTGGGGCAACCTCATTAATCCTCTGTGATTTTCTAATGCAAATAGTCAGTACCAGTATTTATCTATTATGGTCTGTTAATCATACTAGATCATCTATGACAGATACTAAGTATAGTAGCTATTTTGCACCTAATTTGCTATTTATCCTTTATAATTTATATGCATTACCTTCATTTTTTTAACTTTATTATTTATTTGTGTGTGTATGTGTGTTTGTGTGTGTACGTGTATCAGAGGGCACTGTGTCTTTGTGGAGGATTAAGGGTGACTTTGGGAATCATCCTGGATTGTTTCTATCTACTTTTTTGCATGGCCCTGGGATTCCCCAGGCTCCTCCTGCCAGGGCCAGAAGTTCAGACTGCAGCTGTTTCCTGCTGGGATCCATGGGACCAGAGATCTGAACTCAGGACTTTCTGCTTTCAAGATAGATTTTTAACTCCTGAGCCATCTCTCCATCCTGGCTTGAATATTTTTAAACACCAGAATTATTCCATAAAACTTCTTGTGGTTTGGTGTGTTTTATTGGACTTTGGGACATAATGAATGCTTTTGACTTTAATGATATTCTATATATTTAAAATATTTTATTTACATATTACAGACAAAAGTGGAAGAAATGAGAGAGAGAGAGAGAAAGAGAGAGAGAGAGAGAGAGAGAGAGGGAGTTGAAGTGTGCAAACTACAGTACACATGTAGAAGTCAGAGGACAGCTTTGGAAGTCTGTTTTTCCTTCTGTTATGAGGGTTTTTGGGTATAGAACTCAGGTCGTCAAGCTTTCCACCTTCACTCTCTGCACCACCCTCCTGTCCCTGTTATGTAATTTTGGCTGGGGACTGCTGACTGCTAAAGCTTTCGGGCTGCCTACTATCTGCTAAGTCCTAAGCAGCTTGGGGACAGCAATTTTACAACTCTGAGAGAGAAACCATTCATTGTTATTTTATAGTCAAGAAAACCGAGACCTAGAAATGAACTAACGTGGCTAAGTGGTGCAGTCAGGACTTGAGACCAGGCTCCAGATCATCTCTGAGTCATGGCGTTTCCCTCAAAGTTTCTTGGGATTCCTTATAAGACTAGTGATACGCACTTCGAGGAAAGGAGAGGAAACATCTATACCTGCTTAACATGGACAAGTGGCCCCTAGCACTTCTGACCCTGGAGTGGGTTCTGTGAGTGCTTTAGGACTCATGGCGGAGCATGGTCCTTCTCTTCTGGTAAAGCATGAGAAGCAATTTCAAAGTCAGTGTCAACTTCAGGAGCAAACTGCAAGAGTTGCATCCGGCTGCCCTAGCAGTTACTCTGGCTCAACAATGCTCTTTTATCTTCACTTAGCAATTTCCAGGGAGACATTTTCTTGCTCTAAATAGCAAAACAGCAAGAGTAATGACAGTTACTTAAAATATGCACTTAAAATATGAAGCTATTCATACGAAGCTAGCTAATAACTTCCGGGAAAGGAAAGAAAAGAGTTTACTGCAGTTATGCTGATATGTAAATGATCTACTTGTAAATTCATATTATTGCTGAAATGATTTATTTTTAGAAGACCTTCTATGTGTTCTAGGCACAAACTGGTATTATGATGGAAAGACCATGGACTGCAGGGACAGACAGACTAGTTTCAAAAACAACTGCATTATATATTTGATGCATGAATTTGGTCAAGTTACTTCCCTTCACTGAGCCAAAGGGTATAATAATGAATGTCTTATAGGGTTACTGGAAAGATTAGGATTTGAATTCCAAAGTACTTATATGGACAATGGATG
Source organism: Typhlomys cinereus (assembly GCA_023101885.1). NCBI lineage: Eukaryota > Metazoa > Chordata > Mammalia > Rodentia > Platacanthomyidae > Typhlomys > Typhlomys cinereus. Next base: position 5,224,308 of record JALPQD010000078.1, read on the forward strand.
TTATTCATCTGTCCCATAATGAACTCTGCTTATGCTGCCAGTATGGGGTTCCTACATGCACTAGACCATTACACAATTATGTGTTTCCACTTGGCTTCACACATGAAGTACAAGTTTTTCTTAATGATTCCTGGAAAATTCAGGTGACAATAGTTCTTTGTCTTAAACACTAAAATACAACACTGTAGCTCCAGCTGCTCTAAGAAATTTAAGCATGTGCTTTCCCAGAAATCACAATTTTTACATGTAGGTGAAGAGAAAATATTATGCCGAATTAGTGGATTAATACGAAGTTGTTGAGTTCTAGTATAAATGTTAGCTAAATGGATTAATATCAATATCAGGATGCGGTGGTCCCAGGCAAGGGTCTCCTTTCTGAGCTTCAGATACTTTCTATATAATATGAGAAAAGTAAATACTACTTAATATTGCATCTTTCTAATAATGTCTATTAACAATCAGTTTTGCTTATGTAAATGGTTTGTTTTCCAAGCATTCATGCTTTCTGTTCCCCAGGCCTGACCAATCACTCTGGTTTCCTAGAAAGTTAGGCTCCCAATATTAAATACAAGAAAGTATCTCATAAACAGAGACAAATTGTTCTGTACACAGAACATACAAATTTATCTTCCAAGATAAATTTAGTTGATCCTAATCAAAGGAAACATACATTTTGCTTTAAACTAAATTTCCAGGATTAATTTTATTTCAGTGTTTGGATTAGAAACACTACAGAAAAAGTTTCCTTTAATTGAAATAAAAATTGAACAATTAGGTTCATGAGTCTCAATACTTACTCACAAGATAACTTTAATACTTTATAACTTGATTAACTTTCAAAATTTCCTGCCATTTTAGTGATCTAGGTCACAAAAATATATTAATGTATAGTTAAGGGCCAAAGTCTGTTTCCCGGGATATTTTTGAACTCTATCTAAATTCTAGAGTGGCTTCAAGAAATTTTATTTTTTTATTGTATTTTTTTTTTTCCTAATCATACAAGCTCACCCCTTTTCTTTCCTTTCTCTCTTGGAGCTTCCTGCTTTCTCCCTCCCATCCTCCAGAGCATCTGTTTATGTGAGCGCTCAATTTCCCTCTGAGTTGTCTACACTAGTGAAGGTTCAAGACTCAGTGACATAGCTTGGGACTTCTTCTTGGTCTTCAGGCTAATATGGGAACTCTGTTATGACTGTTTAACCCTTTGCCAAAGCCTCTCCCCTGTGATCACTACTATACTTTGGGGAGTTGTTGACATGTCAGTCATTGTGCAGGTCAGGCAGTCCAATCACATGCTATATCCTGGCTGCTTCAGCCCTGACTTGTGTGGAATATCTTGCATATCACTGATCTTCCCATCTTTAGGCACTTAAAATCTTGTTACCTCCTCTTCTGCAATGGCCCCTGAGCTTTAGGATGAGTAGAGATTTTGCTGGCCTGGTTCTGGGTGAATATTGTAGGGTCTTTGGTGTTCTGAATTATGGTTTGTTGTTTTCAGTTTTGCTGTTCCTGTACTGCCCTTGGCTGCATCCTGATTGATTTTCAAGGTCATTTCCTATCCTACAATAAAAGACTGTTTAAATGAAGATCTTAGTATAAGATACTCAAAGGTAGATAGAAGAATAGGACTAGGACACAGCAGTGAGAAGGGTCAGTCTCCTGTATGCCAGTTGGTTACCAGTCCCTATACCCTACCTGAATGGGGAGATCAAACCTGTTCAGTCCCAAGTGACCAGGAAGGGAAAATGAGAGTGAGTTGCATCAGATGTCTTGCTACTTACAAGCAGTACATGACCATGGCCTAATTTCTCTATTGAAGTGTGTTCTTTTGTCTCCTTTCTTTTAAGGTCTTCTTTCCTTTTTTCTCCTATTTATAATTCTTTGTGATTATAGTGGGTATTACAGAGATTTACCCTTGAGTATGTCATTAAGTGGATTTGTAACTAGGATCCACTTATTAGGGAGTACTTACAGTATCTAACTCTGTGTTCAGGATACTTCACTCCATATAATTTCTTCCAATTCCATCCATTTCCTGGCAAATGTTAATAATTCATCTTCTTTGATGGCTGAGTAGTATTCCATTGTATAAATGGAATGTATAAATAACATTTTCATTGTCCATTCATCAACTGTTGGGCATTTGGTTGATTCCATAACTGCTATTGTAAATAATGCTGCAATGAACATGGTTGTGAATAGTGAATTTCTGCATTTTTGGGGATTATTCCCAGTAGTGGTATTGCAGGGTCATATGGCATTTCAATCCTTAACTTTTTTTTAGAAATCACCATATTGATCTCCAGAGTGATTATATACGCCTGCATTCCCACCAGCAATGAATGAGAGTTTCCATTTATCCACATCTCCAGCATTTGGTTTTGTTTGTATTATGGGTTTTCACCATCCTGATATCTCAGGGTAGTTTTGATTTGCATTTCCCTGATGGTTAAAGATGGTGGAATATTGTTAAAGGTATTTGTTAGATATTTCAATTTTGTCCCTGGAAAACTTTATTTTTTGAGTTCTGAGGCCCATTTTCTAATTGGGCTAGTTATCTCCTTGGTGTTTAATTTTTTAAGTTCTTTGTGCACTCTGGATAATAGAGCTCTATTACATATGTGGTTAGTGAAGATTTTCTCCCATTCTGTGGTTTGCCTTTTGCTTGGTTTATAATCTCTTTAGATGAACAAAGAAATTTTATTTTAAAAGAAGATACTCTCCAAAAACTTATGTAAATTATCGAAAGTAAGAGAAAACAAGAAAATGGAAACTCAGAAAGAGAATCAAATCCTCATTTCAAAAGTAATTTCCCCTTTCCAGGGTAGAGTTGATGCTACAATTTTCATTTTCTAATAAAAGTACAAAAAAACTTGAAGATTAAAGGAGTGAAATGTGTGTCATTCTTTTGTGTCAGTTCCTGAAGCTCCCAAGTGCTCTCCTGCTCCCTACCAGCTCAGTTCCATCATAACATCTAACCTTTATCATAGGACCTCTTCCTCATGTTTTCCCAAAGGGAAGTTGGTATCTAGAAACTAGAAATAAATCTACATGGCTGTGTAAAAATGTATAGTACAAACGATCATCCATTTATACTCATATTATGTGTGCGCAGTGTGCGTGAGTATAGATATGCACATGCCATGGTTTGTGCATATAGGCAAGAAGAAGCCTCCATTGTTGATCCCCACTTTTCACCTTGTTGGAAGTAGGATTTCTCTGTGTTTGCTATGTCATATGCCAGGCTAGCTGGCCTAAGTGCTTCCAGGGATTCTCCTGCCACTCATTCTTATCTCTTTGTAGGAGCACTGGGAATTAAAGATACATACTAAGACATCTAGCTTTATGTAGGTTCTGAACTTAAATATTCATGCTTATGTGGCAAATGCTTTGCTTACTCTCCCCAGCTTCTCATCACATTTTAACACAAGTAAAATCCTTAGCACAAAGAACACCTAAAGATATGATTCCAAAGCTATGAGCTCTATGGAGCTGGAGGGAGGGGAGATTTCACAGTTGCATGTGGCAATCACTTTTTAATATTTAACTTTATTTTAAATTTATATTAACACCGAGTTTGTGTATTTTTCTCATCAATTACTTATTCCTACCCTACTTTCTGTCCATTCCATCATTCTCTCCATGTCTTCCTACATGTGTGAGCCAAAGGATATCATTTAGGACAACTGTTCTAGGTAGCTAGTACCTAAGCACCCACCAGGGTAAGAATGACCCGCCTGTGAGTAAACTGGAAAGTACACAGGCTCCTTCTCTTTTGAAGAGCACCAGTCCCATGTGGTATTTTAGGATAGCTTCCTATTGCATGGATTCTTAACTATTCCATAACAAAGAGTTGCTAGGCCAGTTCTTGTAGAAATCTAGTCAAAGTAGACAGTATTGTATTGAGATTGGGTGTGACAGCCCTAATATGAACAGAAGCTCCTGTCTTATCCCTCTTCCTAGCCTTTGGCTCTTGTCTTCCAAAAGGCTCCCTGACTCTCGGGAAGGGAGGTGATTAGATGTCCTCATTAGAACTAAGCCATCTGCAGATGCTTTTACTTGGTACTTTGACAAGTTGTGATTCTCTGCATTATGTTTCTTCCTTTGCACATGAACACTTCTTGGTTGAGTGCTGAGTGCCTCTTTAATCTATGGGTATAATGATAAGTGGCTAGATGGTAACATAGTATTTATAGTTAACACTAAGTGGTTTGTTCTTCCCCATCCTGTGTTTTATCAACTATTGAATCCCATCATTTTTTTTTTTTACTATGATTTGGGACAACACAAAACACATAGCTACCTTTGAATTCCTAAAGGCAAGAGTAAATATTCAGTCTTTTCTCCACTAGACTGACTGAAATAAACAGATCCTTAAGAAAGGGAAGGATCTGTAACTGGTAGAATGGAACAAGCTATCATCCAGAAAAGTGTTGGTGGGGAGTTTCACCCCTTTAACTAAGTGGCAGTCATTTTTCTGCTAATGGAACCACATCTCTGCTTTGACAGTAGACAGCAACCCCTGATATTGTAAAAGGTGGTCCTCAAGAACTATTCTTTTATAGTGGAAGTTGTTTAATGCAGAGAACCATAACTGATCAAACTGTAGAGAATTAGTGACTGTAGGCTTCTAGATATTAAAAAGGATATCAAAATCACTCTGCATTCCATGGCTGAGAATAGGAAGAAAAGCTGCTGAACAGTATCCTGTAGTCATGAAAGGGCATCTGCACCCAAAAATTCAATGCAGCCACGTCTGCGTTTATAAGATCTGCACAATAGTTGGTTTACCAACATTTCACCATGAAACAGGGATGGTCTTAAGAGACATTACAATTCCATGAGAGACTCCTGAAGGCTAATGCAAGACAGGACAAGGAGAATTTCCTTATTCAACAATTTATCTTCAGTAAGTTATGCATGCCTCAGCAAGTACTCAGGAATCTGCTAACATAAGCATTGGAGATGATACCCAGTGGGTCACATGAAGAAGATGTGAAAGTCCTTTGGGCTCTGGGGATACTTCCACAGGCTCTGGGACACCAGCAGGCATGGTGGATTGTATTTGCTCCCTGGGGGTGGTGTTCACAGGCACCACAAACCTGGGACCAGAGCAATACTCTAAGCTCCATCCCCTAATTACTAAGCCCACCCCATTTCATAATATAAAGCTGATCTAATACTTAACCCAAACCACATATAACAACCCTTAACACCCAATCCCAAACATCCAGGCAAATCTAGATCTAAACTCTGTCACCCCCAGGACCAGAGTAGGGCCCTTACAATTTTTTTGTGGCATATCACCTTACCTAGTAAATAACAGTAACTGAGACCTTAAACATTTAGGCAAACACAGTCCAAGTGCAACATTTCTGTCTGACTCATAACAGTCATAAACACACACAAAGAAAGAATCTAGAAATCCAACACAAAATGATTAAGTCTCACCGCAAATCCACAAGAAACAATGAAAATCATGAAAACAACTCTCCCACAAAGTGCTCACCCCTAACAATGGATACCTGCCAGAATAACCCCTCAGATATTAGTCAAGAATTCAATAACCAAGACAAGGATTTTAAAAGCATGATCTTTACGATGATGAAAACAACGAGAGAGGAAATCCAAGAGGAATTAAGTAATCCATGAGCCAATATGAACAGGAGCACAACAGGCACCTAGACGAAATGAAAAGGCAGTTGAAAAAACAAAACTAGGTATAGAGCAGCTGAAAAAAGCTCATACAGAAATTAAGCTTGAAAGTAAAAATAAGCTAGCTATAATCCAAAATTCAACAGAAAGTCTTACCAGCAGAACCAACGAAACAAAAAATAGCATGTCAGAACAAGAAGACAAGATGGCAGAGCAAAATGGTTCAATTAAAGATATTCAAAATCCCCTCCAAAAATACTGGATAGGAATATTCTAGAATTATGGGACTTCTTCAAGAAACCAAACCTGCACATTCATGGAATACCAGAAGAAACCCATAAAGCCACTCCAGAAGAGATTTTTCACATTATCATTTTTGAAAGTTTTCCATATCTAAGGAAAGAGATCCCTATCCAAGCACAAGAGGTATATCCTATATCAGTCAGATATAACCAAAATAGAAACTCACCATGAAAAATTATAGTCAAAACAACACAGATATATGACAAACACAATATGCTGAGGGCATGAAAAGAAAAAAAAATCAAGTCACAGTTAAAGGTAAACCTATTAAAATAACAGCTGATTTTTCAGTGGAAACAGTAAAAGCCAGAAGAGTTTGGAAAGATATACTTCAAATCATGAATGAGCTCAAATGCCAACCAAGACTAACATACCCATCAAACTATCAGTCATGACTGAGGGTGAAAGAAAAAAAAAATCTTCCACCATAAGGACAAGTTGAAGGCTTACATGAACACCAGACCAGGCCTACAGAAGATGCCAGAAAAGATACTCAAGATTAAAGAAAAGAACAAACATATCCATGAGGACAGAAGGGAAAAATAATACCAACACAATTTCCTAGCAAAGAAATACACACATTAAAAACTAAAAAACACAGAAAATGACAAAACCAGCAAACATTTCTCACTTATATCCCTAAATGTTAATGGAATGAACTCTCCAATCAAAAGACAGAATACAAACATGGATGAGATATCACAATCCAGCAATCTGCTGCCTTCAGGAAACACATTTCACCATGAAAGATAGGTACATTCTCAGAACAAAAGGCTGGTCAAAAGTTCTTCAAGCTAATGGAAAAAGGAAACAAACAGGAGTAGCGATTATCTCTGACAAAACAGACTTCAAACCAAAAGAAATCGTAAGAGATACAGAAAGATACTACATATTAGTCAAAGGAACAATTCATCAGGAAGACTTCAAAATATTAAACATATACACCCCTAATATAAGCTCAGTCACATTCATTAAACACATGTTAAAATATTTAAAATGACAAATCAACCCAAACATGATAATAGTAGGGGACTTCAACAACCCACTCTCACCAATGGATAGGTCAACAAGCCAAAAACTCAACAGAGATACACTGGAGCTTAATCCAACCATTACCCAAATGGACCTGACCGACATCTACTGAACCTTCCATCACAATAACAAGGAATACACATTCTTTTCAACAGCCCGTGGAGCCTTCTCCAAAATAGACCACATATTGGGGCAAAAAACAAACCTCCATACACACAGGAAAGTTGAAATTGCATCCTGTACCCTCTCTGACAACCATGGAATGAAGCTAGACATCCACAACAAAACAAATGTCAGAAAATGCACAAATTCTTGGAGAGTAAACACCATGACATGGAATGAGGAATGAGTTTATATAGAAGTCAAAAAGAAAATTCAAAAATTACTAGAAATAAATGATAAAGAAAATACAACATATAAAATCTTTGGGATAGAATGAAGGTAGTCCTAAGAGGAAAGTTTATAGCACTCAATGCCTATAGCAAAAAATGGAAACATCACAAGTGAGCAGCTTAACAATCTAACTTAAAGCTTTAGTAAGACAAGAAGAATCCAATCCCAAAGCAGGAGATGAACAGAAATTAGTAAAATCAGGGGATAAATACCCAAAATTGAGATAAGGAAAATGATACAAAGAATCAACCAAACAAAGAGCTGGTTTCTTTGAAAAAAATAAACCAGTTTAACAAGCCCTTAACCAAATTAACCAAACCAAAAGAGAGCAAACTCAAATTAATAAAATTAGAGATGAAAATGGAGTCATTACAACTGACACCAAGGAAATTCAGAGAATCATAAGATCACACTTCAAAAATTTATTCTCTACAAAGTTTGACAATCAGAAAGAAATGGAGTAATTTCTTAATATGCACGACTTACCAAAATTGAATCACGATGAATTGAATTAAACAATCCTGTAACAAGGGATGACATTAAAGGAGGAATTACAAAGATCCCCACCCAAAAACTCAAGGACCAGATGGATTAAGTGCAGAATTCTACCAAACATTTGAGCAACAACTAACACACTTAAACTATTAAAGTATTCCATGAAATAGCAAAGGAAAGAACTCTCCTGAATTCTTTCTATGGAGCTATTATTACACTAATCTCAAAACTAAAGAAAAATGCAATTAAAAAGAAAATTATAGGCCAATCTCGTTGGTGAACACAGATGCAAAGATCTTCAACAAAATTTTTAGCAAACCAGATTCAAAAACATATCAAAAATCATTCACTATTATGAAGTAAGATTTATTACAGGCATACAAGGTTGCTTCAACATATGCAAATCAAAATGTAATCCATCATATAAACAAATCCAAGTAACAAAATTCATGTCATTCTCTTGATAGATGCAGAAAAATATTTTGATAGAGCCAACACCTTTTTGTGATGAAAGTTCTGCAGACAATTGGAATGGAAGGAATCTACATCCATATAATAAAGGTATATAACAAGAAACTTATAGTAAGAATCATTCTAAATGGTGAAATTCTTGAAGTAGTCTCTCTTTGATTAGGAAGTAGGCATGGTTGTACACTTACACCACTTTTACTAAATATCATACTAGAAGTCTTAGCTATAGTTATTAGACAAGAGAAGGAAATAAAAGGGATACAAATAGAGATGTCAAGTTATCTCTATTTACAGATGACATGATCCTTTATCTGAGAAATCCCAAAATATCTACCAAGAAACTCCTGGAGCTAATTCATAATTTCAGCAGAGTGTCAGGGTACAAAGTCAATGTTCAAAAATTAATGACTTTCTTATAAACCAATGATGAAAAAGTGAGAAAGCCCTATAAGAAACAATTTCATTTACCTCTAAAAAATGAAATACATTGGTATAAATCTAACCAAGAAGTGAGAGAACTGTAGACTAGAGACTATAAAAATCCTAGAAGAAATAGTAGGTAATTTCTTCAAACTGAAAGTGTTTAGTCAACACTTTCTAAACAGGACTCCAATAGCTTAGGAAATAGAACCAACTCTCAACAAATGGGATATCATAAAATTAAAGAGCTTTTTTCAGATAAAGATATTGTCAACTGAGCAAAAAGACAATCCGTATGATGGTAGAAAATCTTCACTAACTTCACATCTGTTAAAAAACTAATATCTACAGTGCACAAAGAACTCAAAAAATTAAATGCCAAGGAGGTAAACAGTCCTAATAAAAAGTGGGACATGGAACGTAAAAGACATTTTTCCTAGGAAGAAATTGAAGTGTCCAAAAAATACCTTAAAAAATGTTCCAGCTCCCTAGCCATCGGGGAAATGCAAATCACAGCTACCATGAGATACCATCTCACAGTGGTCACAATGGTGAAAATCCAAAAGACATGCACCAACATGCTGGAAAGGATGTGGGAGAAGGGAACCCTCGTACACTGTGGGTGGTTCCTAAAAAACAGAATTAACCTATATGCTTGACAGTTGATGAATGAATAATGAAAATGTGGCACATATACATGATAGTATACTACACAGCTATCAAAAAATGAATTAATGAAATCTGTTGCTAAATGGATGGAGCTGGAAGAAATCATGAGTGAAGTATCCCAAGTGCTGAAAACCAGATGTCACATGATCTCCCTTATAAGATGAACCTATTTCCAATCCCTCATAATGATACACTGAAGGGAAAATCTTTCTATTATGCTTTACAACCATGAAGGAGGGTAGAACTAAGAAGACCCAAAGAGAATGAAGACAAAGGACCAAAGATCAATAGAGAAACAAAGCCACTATCAAGAAAGACCTACAATTAGCAAGATAACTGATCCAATCCACTGTTAGTGTCTTTCCTAATCACTGGTGTTTGGATTTGTTTGAACCCGTATTCCCTTTCATGGTGGGGTATTAGTGATTAGTTCACAGCCAGATGATGTCCTATAGGTTGATCCCATCCACTACTGCGCCCTACTCCTTATTATTCCTCCCCTTTAAACCTTTTATATAAAGGCCTCTCTTTCATAGTTTCTGTACTGTTGGATAGGAGAGAACCTTGTTATGGGTAGGCACAAGTGTCAACTTGATAGTTGAGGATTTGAGCTCTTGGCACATTTGTAGAGAATTAGTGGTTGAGTTAGGCCCAGAGCAAACCTGCAGGAGATTGGCTAACAGATGGGAAAGTCCCAGCCTATGGTGGGGGAGATTAGGCCCTGTAATAAATCATAGCTGGTCGAGAGAGTTGGCATTCTTCTGCATACTTGGCCAGACATGCTGGTCTGGAAAGTCAGGATTGTCTGTTATGTAGTGATGGTGTGGCCAATTCCCTCTCCCTGGTATTGGTGCATGCTCTCCCATCAAGCTGGACTATGAACTGTAACCAGTAATCATCAGAGAGAATAAATCCCTTGTTCCCTTAAGGCATCTGATTGTCATTTATCAGCAGCCATACAGGCTGATTGCTACAGACCTCAACACCCAGACAGGTTGCAGCCTCGCGCAGTAAGAGACTAGCAAAATGGATGACAACAAACAATTTGAATATGGAGCAATGCAAGAGCCTACAGTGATCACTTTGAAACAGGCCAGCCAAATCTCTCCCCATCTGTGGCTCATGGAACTTTGTGGAAGGGGCGGAGGTAAGATTCTAAGAGCCTACAGATGGAGAGTTCCATTGGTGGATAGGTCACTCCACTCATGATAGAGCAGCCACTGCCGGGGAACTAATGGACATGGCACTTGATGTTGTCAGACTTGCACAATGGTGAACATATCAGCATGTCCTCATGGACTGGTGAGGATCTCAGTAGAATTGTTCCAGTAAGATCCTTAAGAGCGGACAAAGGTGGGGAGTGCCAACATTCTGTGGCCATCCAAGGAAGGGCCTCTCTGTTTGCCCCAGAGCCCAGAACCCCCATAGAACAGATGTTATAGAAAGAACCCCAGGACCCATATATAAAATAAAAGCAGATTCTTCTCTATCTTCTGGGCAAAATTCATGCCCAGCCAAAATGATAATCCTTATTGCATTCCGCTTTGTTTCTGATTGATCCAAGGTAGACTTGATGTCCTTTTGCCCATGAGGCAAAATTTAGATTTTCTTCTAAATTAAACGAAGAGAACAGAGTCTAAAAGAAAGTCTTCTTTGTCCCCCTTTCTGACTTGAATGTTGCTTCACTGTGCCCAGACTTCTGATCGGCACTGGGGCACTAAGATGCGCCATGGTCAAGGCCAAATAACAATACTATGAGATGATGGAAGGGATGATTCTGTGACCTAGTGTACCAGACATAGACATGTTTGCCTCTTGATTTCTTTTTTTTTATTTATTTATTCAATTGTGCTTGTGTGTGTGCGCGCGCGCGCGTGTGTGTGTGTGTGTGTGTAGAACCACAGGAGAATTCGGGAACCACCATGGACAGCCTCCACTTCCTCCTTGTTTACTCTGCCCCGGATTCACAGGCTCTGCCCTACCAGGACGGGAAACTGCAGGCCGCCCCCACTTCCGCCCGGCGTCTATACATGGGGTCTAGGATCCGAACTCAGGACCTTCCGCCTGCAAGGCAGAGGCTTAACCCCTGAGCCACCTCTCCAGCCCCTGCCTCTTGGTTTCTTTTATGGTAACCTGAACTTTTTTTTAACTTTAGCCAAATATAACTTATAGTCAAGAAAACATCTTTAAGAGCAATTGCACATAGTAAAATATTTAATATGACTTGTTTTAGACAGTATGTTAAATATCAACAGAAGACTTTAAAAATGTCTATTTTGTCCAATCTTCCTTTCTATGTGCTCCTCTATACAGGGACTGTCCATTCTTGTTCTTTTTTATGCTAAAATTTTTTTACATATTTATCTTAGATGAGGTTCCTATATGGTTGCATTCCACATTCTTAGGTTCTGTTACTACCTCAGTCTCTCCTATACTCCATCATCTCATGCTCCCTAAATGTTCTTTCCCATTATTCCTTCTTTCTCACCCAGACACCTATGATGTCCTACATCTCCTTCTCCCAAATCTTCATCCTAATCTTCAACCCCGTAATCCTCCCTCCTTGTCCCTTTAAATGCCTGGAATGTTTCACTTAGAATTCTGGGACAATTAAACACTGCTAGAAGTAGCAGGCATGTGTTACTTCCTGATAAGCTGTTGGTCATAGAGGTCTCAAAGACCCTCCAAATAGTATATGCTTCTGCCATTGTTCTTGGTTGCTCTCCAGAAACTGACAGTAAAACCCCCCTATTACTTAAGGCAACATATGTGGGTTTCAGGAATTGACAAAACAAACAAACAAACAAACAAACAAACAAAAAAACACCACCTGGAACCATTCTAGAAGCTTCCTCTTTTCTGGATAACTTACAAAATATAAAAGAGTACCATGGAAACTATGGATGGAGAACAGCAATCAAAAGTCTCACCAATCTGTGATATATACAATGCTTCAATAACAGTCACTATGGCAATAGGTGACTATTCATGTAATAGTGACATGAATATCAGTGAGGCAGCCAATAGCTTTCTGATTTGATTTAAGGCCTGCTTGTTAGAAGAAAACACATTTCTGTTACTGTGAACAAGGACCCGAACCCATGAAAGAAGAGGACATAGATCCATGGGAAGAGCAGGCTATATATATTTAGCTATGAAGACACCATACCAAACTACTTTTTATACACCTGTTATTATGCTCATAGAATGGAAAAACTTTCAGTACTTAACCTCAAAGCTTCCTTATACAGTAGAAGATGTTTACTAAAGAAAGCACAGCTGGCTAAATTGCAGGAAATAAGTGACTGTGGGTTGCTTGGCCATGAGCAGGACATTTAAGCCAAATCCATTTTTACCTCAAGGTCCAGGGAACATTGTAGAAGGGGAGGCAGTAATGTTGTAAGAGGCTGAAATGGGATAGTGGTGGGCCAGACATTATTTCCTGGACTGGCAGATTTAGTGGTGTAAACATGACAATATTATAAAGAAATGCTCATCTTCAATAAAATCACTGTCAAAATTAGAATGATATTCTTCATCTACTAGTAAACTACCAAAAAAATCCTAAAATGCATGTGGACACAAATAGTCAAGATAGGCAAAGATCAAATGTCTGGTGGGGATGGCAGTCCTCCTATAATTCTAGAGCTGACAAACAGAGCCAGAAAATCCAGAAACTAGCCAGACTATGCCTACAGGTATGTTCTAGGTTTGGTTAGAAACTTAGCTTCAAAAGAATAAGGAGGAAAAACAACTGAAGATGATTTCCAGGGTCAACATTGTGCCTCAATATGCATTTACGCACATATACATTTGTAAACATGTATGCACAGTCAAATGCAAAAAAATCATACTTATGCCCATTCACGTAGACAAAAATGGAAGGAAAACATAAAGTACAGTTTGTTTGCTGGGTGCCAATAAATTCACAACCAAATAACTTAGAAAAACAAGGGGAAATTTATACTTGTTAATTATTCTCCATTACAATTGGTAGTCCAGTCTGACAGGAGAGTTCACACCAACACTAGGAGTGGAGGAAACTGGCCCTATAATATCCATATAAATTTCTGATGCACTGTAAGTCTGCTGAAGCATGCCTGAAGTATGTCAAACTACTGAACCAGCTCTCTCCACCTTATCTGCCTGCCTAAGGAATGGTCCTACCCCTATTGTGGAATGGTCTTCCCATATCAATTAGATAATCTCTCACAGGTTTCTTAGAGCTTGCCGGTAACTATCAATTCTTCAAAGATGTGCCCAAAGCTCAACTTTCAATTGTCAACCTAACACCTATACTTAACCAGAACAAAAGGTAATACTAAATGAAAGACAATGGAATAAGTTAGAGGGAGTTTTACAAAATCTTAGAAACTTTATAGATACTTTATAGATACTTATGGAATTTCAGTTAAAAATTTAATCTTTTATCAGCTATGTTATGATGAAATCAAGATTTCCCCCCAAAATCTATAACACAAAGAGTGAAAATCCTATTTTAAATAATAGTAGTAAAGGAAACATACTGATAAAAGGTGTCAGTAACAGGCGAACTGGAGGAGATGGCTGACTAGGGGGAGATGCAGAATCTTTCAGCTAATTTTTCTGCAAACAAAGCTGCTTTCAGAATATTCTTCTAGTTAAACATATTATAATAATCTTTATTATTAAAAATCTAGGAAGAAATAGAACTATTCAAAATGCACGGGTCGCAGCAAACTGCCCTCTCATTAGCAGTAATCTAGATCTTGATATGATGTACCCAAACCTTTTTGTACAATGCTCAGAGTATTTTAATAAAGACTAGCTCAGCAAGGGGTGAACAAAAGGAGGCTTAATAGTAACTGTGGAGAAGCAGTAAGAAGAAAGAAAACACACATAATTTCTCTACTTGAGAAATTTTTATGGGGTATTTCTTCCTTGCATTTGATTAAGTTTAGAAAATAGCATGAAAGAAAGGTATAGTGGAACTATAAAAATAATATGCTGGACTTTGTTTCTTTTAACATGGTCTCGTTCAATTTTATTTTTTAATCTTTTCTTTTTAGTGTTTCATAGATGAAGATAGCAAATATATGATATTTTCACCACTTAATTCCCAGTTCCCTCCTGCTCTTCTTTCTCCCTTACAACTCTTTATTTCTCCTTGTAAACGCCTTCCTATTTTCAAGTCTTTGCACTTATGTGCCACACTGTTTCATCTGGTTTGCATTTGATGATGTAACTGGCATGTTTTGTGATCCAGCTTTGAGGAAAGCATTTTCTTTTTCTTCCCTATAAGCATTATTCCTCATCAATCTATCAGGGAGCCGTGGAACTTCTTGAGATCGTTTCCTGGTGAGATGTTGATAGGATGTCACTCATGTAGTTCTTATGAAAGTGTATTTACCTGCCATGAAATCCTGGATACCACCGTCCTGTCATGTCTAGGAGATAATGTCTGACCCGCTGCTGATCCACTACAGGCATTTTATAACATTTATATTTGTTCTGATTGTATTAATTATTTGCATTCATAGTTCAGCATGATACTTGCACACAAAAGACACACCGACCAATGGATCAGGACAGAGGACCCAGATAAAAGCTCCATTTACCTATAGTCACCTAATAACTTGACAAGGATGTCAAAAACACACACTGGAAAAAAAAGATAGCCACTTTGACAATTGATGAAAGGAAAATTGGATGTCTCCATGTAGAATAATAAAACTAGAACTACAGCTCTCACTCTGAATGAAAATTAGTTCCAAATGGATCAAAGACTTCAAAATTAGACCAAGATGCTGAAACTCGTAGAAGAAATAATGAGTACGTAGAACTGATAAACCTAAGTAAAGATTTCCTCAATAGAACCCCATCTGTGCAGAATATCATAAAATTAAAAAGCAAAAACTTCTGTTCTGCAAAAGAAATATCAAACAGATAAACAGATAAAATGCAGAATGGGAGAAAAATTTTCTAGCCATATATCTGATAGAGAATTAATATTCAGAATATATGAAGAACTATAAAATTAAACATCCAGAACCCAAACAACATAATCAAAAAATGATTCTCAGAGCTCAAAAGATTTTCACCTAATCACATTAAAATGTCTAGCAAATAAATCAAAAAGTGATCAATATCTCTACTCATCATGAAATTGCAAATTAAAACCACTTAAAGGTACCATCTTAGTGAAGTCAGAATGGCTAAATTACAAAAAAAAAAAAAATAACAAATGCTTGAGAGGATATAGGAAGAAGGGATCCCTTGTACATTATTGGTGAGAATGCAAACTTGTGAAACCTCTTTGGAAACCAATATGGAGGTTCCTCAAAAAGGATCAGCTATACCACTGCTGGGTATATTCCCAAACGATGCCACATCACATTACAAAGACACTTGCTCATCCATTTATTAAGCTCAATTCACATTTGCGAAGAAATGGATTCATCCAAATTGTTAATCCCCGGAAGAATGATTAATGAAAATGTAGTACATATAGACAAAGCAATACTATTCAGCTCTCAAGAAAAATGAAATTATGATGTTCATAATAAATGTTTGGAATCAGAAGATATGATATTGAGTGAAATATCCCAAACACAGAAAGAAAATGACATGTTTCTCCTGATAGGTCGATTCTAATGTTGAACCTTCAGAATGATACTCTGAAATGGAAATTTCTGTAATATCTATAAAACTATAAAGAAACATAATTGGGGGAGTTAGACAGACAGGGAAAGACCTTGAAAGAGGGGAAGCAATCAAACACATCCCTGCTACTGAAAAGCAAACCAGATACTTGCAGATATGGAGCCCATTGTCCATGGGAGGAAGCAAAATTCTTAGTGTCAACTATAAATACTTAATGGTAAGGTACCATATGAATACTTATCATTATATTCAAAGATTAAATAAGCACTCAGTACTCAACCAATTAGTACCCATATGCAAAGGAAGATGCATAATGTAGAGAACCACAACTGGCCAAAATACAAATTACAAGCATCTGCCTATGTCTCAGCTTTAAGAAAGTCATCCAACTCATTTCCCATCCAAAGACTCAGGGAAAGTTGTGGAAGACAGGCTGGTAAGAATGCAAGAACCAGGGGATGGGGAAAAGTAGTGTCGGACAGTAGCCTGTGTTCATCTTGGGCTGTCATGCCTAAAATAACACTACACAGTCTACTGCTATAGACTTCTGTATAGCTGGCCTAACAACATTTTTTCATGGAACAGAAATTGTCCCAAGAGAGATGACACCACCCTGTGAGACTGTATGGGACTGGTGTCACGCAAAGGACAGGGGGGTCTTTCTGTTCCATGCTTACCCACCGGTGAGTCATTCATGTCCTGGGAGGTAACTAGGTACTGATTACTGTGAGCATCTTAGATGGGAACCAGTAGATCACACAGGTAGGGAGATGTGTAAGAAGGAAGGAAGCAGGCTGGATGGGAAATAATAGGGCAGGGCTAGGTTGTACTTGATGAAAACACACAAAACGTTTGTTATTACAATTTTAAAAATAAAGTTCATAAAAAAGAACAATAACTTTCTCATTCATGAGTAAAAAGATATTTTTTGTCAATTTATAAGGCTACTGTATTCTATATGTATACTGCCCCTGCACATCCTTATACAACCTTCCATTCTTTCTTTTTCCCCTTTTGTATCCCCAGATATGAAAGCAATGAATAGCACATAATAAACATTAGAAAATTGAGTATGACATAATAGAAAATAACTCAATATGTAAAGGAGAACTATTAATCATTTTATATTTTACTCTCAAATCATGATCAAAATAGTTTTTAGAACAACTTAGATTAAAAAGATGAAATATACTAATACTAATGTCTGGAATAATTTTGTGATTTTTTTAATACATTTTTCATTATTATTTCAGCTCATACAAACTTAATAGGTACACCGGTTCCCTCTCTCCCTCCTCCTCCCCCCGAGCCCCCTGCTCTCCCTCCCCTCACCCCTCCCGCCCCATCCCCCCCTCCCCCGTGCCTCCCACCCCAATTTCCAGAGTCCTTTCTTGTGCATGCCTGACTCTCCTCTGGACCTCCTCTCCGATGACGTACAAGGACCCAGTGGCATTTCCCTGAACCCTTTCCTGTGTTCCCCTTAAGCATAGGAACACTACTGTGGCTGTCAATCCCTTGCCTCCAAGGATCTTGGTGCCTTTAGCAGATGCTAGACTTTGTGAGGTCAATAGTGTGTTGGACATTGCGCCGGGCATGCAATGTCCAATTATGATTGCTTCGGCCCTAACTTGTGTGGAGTATCTTGCAAATCATTGCTCCTCCCATCCTTTTGCTCTTACACTCTTACCGCCCCCTCTTTCGCAAATGTCCCTGAGCTTCAGGATAGGGAGAGATTAGTCTGGCCTAGTTCTAGGTGGTTGATATAGAGTCTCTGAAGTTCTGGATAGTGGTTCGTTGATTTTCTTTTGCAGTTTTGTTGCTCCTGCAATGCCCTTCACTCCATCGTGATGGGCACTGTATGTCACCCCCTGGCCAGAGACAGAAAGCTGTTAAACTGGAGTCTTATTATAAGAGCACATTCAAGGGTAGTTGTAATACTTATACCCAAAAGTGGAATCGCAGGGTCATATGGCATTTGGCAATGAGAGGGGTCAATCACCCATTTGCAAAATGGTTACTCTTTAATCTGCTGGACTATATGCCCTCCTCTTCTGGTGAGTTCATACCCCCTTAGTTGTAAATGATCAGGAATGAATTGTGAACTTAACTAGGTGTCACATTACTTTCTTGCAGTCCTTGATGGAGGTCTATTTTCTCTACTGTAACATGGTCACTTCTTTCCTTGTTTCTGGTGTGGCCCTCCAACCCCATCCCTCCTGTTCATAATCCTTACAATTACTGTAGGTAATACATAGATTTACCTATGAGTGTCTCAAGATGGGCTGGGTGGGTTTGGTATTAGGAGCCACCTATTAGGGAATACGTACGGCGCTTAATTTTCAGGGTCTGGGATACTTCAATTTTGTGATTTTTAAAAAAAAATCTTTAATTAAAATCTCACAAGAATTTTTTTTTTAATGTAGACTGACATTTAAAGAACCATTTTTAAAATATATTCACCTGGTTGACCAAAAACTGAATAAAAAAGGAAGCATTGTTATGGTTTGAATGTGATTTGTCCCCCACCGGCTCCTGTGATTGAATTCTTAGCTGTTGTCAGTGTTTAAGAGGGTCATTGGTTCCTTGGGGACAAGTTTTGTCTTGAGAAGGAACAGAAGCACATGTTTAGAAAGAATATAGGGTGGAGGCCCACCATTTCAGGATGCAAGACTTCCTCGCTGATAAAGTACAGGTCTGTATTGGTAGGATGGTCTAGAAGAAGTTGGTGATACAGGAGATTTAAGGATACTACAGAAGCCATGTCCTTCGGAATGAGTGGATTTCTAATACAAGCAGAAGCCTGGAAGTTGGGTAGGGTAGGAGCCATTTGTGAAATTCTCACTGAGCACAGTGATCTCAAATTTGAGCAGATTGGATATGTAACATTCTGAAAAGCAGAATATCTCTTCCTCCTTAAGATTGAGGCATTTATTATGATATATAGATAGTCTGTTAATAATTGAGTAGTGAACACATTGACAAACTTGTAAACCTTTGAATCACTGACCGTTACCTTCTTTGCCAACAGTGAAAGCAAAGAAAGAAAATTCTTCTCAAATTACTGTCTAAAACCCAGTTTGTTCTGTCCAGCTGGGCCTCCTAGGCATCTACTGAATATTCAGCATCTTTTCCTCCATATCCACATTTTCATTTGTTAATTGTTCTCTCCTTGGCTGTGCTATTGAATTGTAGAGCACGTTGTTTGTAAAATGAACAACAGGTTTGTAGCATTTTGGGCTTGAAGCTGCTGAACTATGAGGAAACCAAGCCCTAGGAAAGAGCTTTGACATGGACAGCAAAGTTTGCCATGAAACATGGACTATTAGATTCTTCTCTTTTTTAAAAAGCATTTTTATACATGAAAAAGTTCATGTATTTTTATTTTTGAAAATTTTACTTGTTAAATAAGGATTATGTTTGCACTATGAGTGTATGTACATGTGTGTGTGTGTGTGTGTGTGTGTGTGTGTGTGTCTATGGGACGGTCAGTGAACAATGTTCAGGTATTTTTCACCTTTCCACCTTGCTTGTCTCTTCATTCCTGTTGTGTAAAACAGGTGGCTGGCACACTATCTTCCGAGATTCTGAGGTTTCAGCCTCCCATTTCCCTTAGGTGTTCTGGGATTGCAGACGTCTATTCCACGGAGTCTGGTTTTTGCCTGGTATCTGGGACTTTGGACTCAAGTCTATTCTCTGCTCCTATCGGGTCAACTTTTCAAAATTCCCCGTCCAAGTGAGTCCATGTGGAATTTGTCTCTCTGTGTCAGACTCGTTTCACTTCATGTAATCATCCCTAGGTTCCTCCGTGTGAAAGACAGGCTTCCTTCTTCTCTAATAAAACTGTGTCCTTCCATGAACCTCAAATGATCTTTAGCCTTTAATCCACTGATAAGCACTTAGGTTAATTCCATATTTTGACTATTGTGTCCATTGTGGTGGTAAACATGAGGTTTACCACCTTTCAACATATCTTTTCAACATTGTTTAATTATTTAATTACTTTCAGGCATCAACTCATTAGAAGGCTTGCTGAATCATGACAGTTGAATTTTTAATGTTTTGAGATATGCTTGTATAGATTAACATAAAGGTTACATCATTTTCATTTCTAGCAAGTGTCCAGGGTTCCATTTTTTTTCTCCATCCTTACTCACACTTAACTTTTTGTGCCCTTTTTATAGTATCCAAACAGGGATGAGCTAATACCTCACTATGATTTCAATTTGCTTTTCCTAATATTTATTAACTTTGAACATATCTTTTGGCATTTCGAAGAAATTGCTCTTAGTTTCAGGTATCAGCTTTACAGTTGATGAAAAGTCTTTAGACACATACATGAAGAATTATTTAGCTAATTACCAAATTAATGTGGGATGACCCAGTCTATGGCGATTAGAACCAATCTTTGGGTAGTCAAATAAGATGGAGAGAGAACTGGCTGACTGGGGTGCACTGGCAGGTTAGGCCACTTTTTCAACTGTGGATATGACCAGTTCCCATGTACCTTGTTGGTAACACTTGTGTTATAATGGATAATATTATCTGAAATCATAAGCTTGAATAAAAATCTTCTTGTTTTTTCTACGTTGTTTAAGTGTTTATTTCAGAAACGGAAACTGAAATTAAGACACTGAACATGCACTTCATGAATCAAGCTAATGAAATTTTCAAAAATACTTTTTAAATATTGAATGCTTTTTAAAAAATTGTTCAGTAAATTTGAAATGTTTTGATTGCCAAGGAGCTTTAAAAATATATTTTATTGACTTGAGAGATAAAGGGAAAAGGAGAGAAAGAGAGAGAGAGAGAGCACATGCATGCCATGGCATGTGAGTGGAGGCCAGAACATAGTTTTGCAAAGTCACTTCTCTTCTACCATCATGTGGGCTGCTGGGAATCAAATTCAGGTTGCCTGGTTTGCAAACAGGCACCTTACCTGCTTAGCTAGCTAACCAGTTCTGCTAGAGATTTTTAAAATTCACAGTAGTACTTCCAGTTTGCAGTGAGCCTGCCCTTCAATAATTAAGTGGAGAAGAGTTAATAATGTGATTACGTTCTCATTGCTAAAGAAGACTGACACCAAACACAAGGAGTGATTCATATTCCAGAATTTTCAAGAACTATACTGTCATAATTAATTTGATTCTTTAAACAATCCCACTCAATTTTCTTGTTTACGAAAAAGGGAGGAGGGGATAAAACGGGTGGGCAGCATGTCCCTCTAGTCTCTATAACTCCAGAATTTAGTAGGCTGAGGTGGAAGAAGTTCATGTTCAAGGCCACTGCGACAGACATACACAGACCTTATCTCAAAAATTTAAAAACAATGAGACTTTTTGGGTAACTTTATAGCACTCCGCAGGAGCTCAAGGGAACATGGTCAGGCAGACTGAGGTTTAGCTTTTAGATGCTTTCCTAGGAGTGGATGCAAATGTTCTTGAATCCCAACTGTCCTCAGGTTCTTCTATGTGCCAATGGTCAGAACTGAATTCTAAGATGAGGATTATGAGAATTCAGCAGGTACTGGGCAGAAAAGGCATCCCCTGCCCAGGGCCTCCTGCCTGGGGCTCTCCACTGCTAGCTTGGAGGACATAAGCAGCTTTCCAGGGATTTCTATGTTCTCCACAAGCATCGTAATTGAAACATCTGAAACTCATGCTTAGAAGTCAAAATAGATATCGAAATAAGGAAATGCAAATGAATTATAAGAATATAAAACCCTTTTAGATTTTAGGACCACAGGGGTTGAGAAATGGCTCAGGAATAAACGTTGTCACCTTGCAGGCAAAAGGACTTGACTTTGGATCCCAGATCCTATGTAAAAAAGCCATGTGGAAATGGTGGTGGCCTGCAATTCTAGCCCTGGAAGGCAAAGTCTGGGAAACCCTAGAACAAAGCAGTAAGGAATTAGAGCAAGCCAGGGTTATTCCTGAAGTCGCCTTTGGACCTCAACAGACACGCACATTCACATGCCGTCTTTCACGTGCAGCTTTACACTCATACACATCCATACCCACATATAAAAAAAAGTTATATAAAAAGAAAGATTTTAGTATCACACGATTACATTTTTGCAGCCATTTTCCTTTGAAGATAACTCTAATGTTAAATGTGTAAGACTACAGTGGATGCATTAGTCTCTATTCATATTATCTATCACCTCTGGTTGGATGACTATATCAGTGGCCAACATAAATATCAGATAACTACTGGCCATCAAGTGCAACCTTGAGCCTGGATGCTAGTACCTAATGGACCTTAAAGCTACTCATGCATCTTCCAAATAAAAATATAGACATACAATGGTGCCTATTGACATGTTGGTAAATGAAGAGATATAATCTTTTTTAGCCTTGCAAAACTACTTATCTTTATATATGTCTTTTCATTTCATTATCTAAGTAATTTTTGCATGTACATTAGTCATCTTTCATAGGCTAAGAGTAGGTGAGATCCTTGGATATATCAGTGAGTAAGAGGGATGTACTACCTGCATGTTCAGAGACTACAGTCTAGTGAAACAAATAGTGATGATAGAATGAGGAGTATTTGAGCTAGAGAGATGGCTCAGGGTTAAGCCTCTGCATGGCAAGAGAAGAACATGAGTTTGAATCCCAGATCCCACATAAAAATGATGAGTGGACATGGCAACAGACTGCACTTTTGGTCCTAGTGGTGGATTCTGGGAAACTCCAGAGCAAAGCAAAAAGGAGGTAGAGCAAACTCAACCCTGAGAATTTGAATTCATCCTTTTTTTGTCTGAAATTCCTTATATGCTAAATCGAGGATGATTCCCCAAGTCACCTTTTGCACACATAGTACCCTTTGATATACATGTGTGAACACACACACACACACACACACACACACACACACACACACACACAAGAAAAATGGACATTGATTGGTAATAGTTAATTATAGCCTTATGTATTATAATCATCACCATTTTCCAAATGAAGCAATTATGGCTCATGGAAGTGAAGCAACTTTTCA
Source organism: Typhlomys cinereus (assembly GCA_023101885.1). Taxonomy (NCBI): domain Eukaryota; kingdom Metazoa; phylum Chordata; class Mammalia; order Rodentia; family Platacanthomyidae; genus Typhlomys; species Typhlomys cinereus. The sequence goes on from JALPQD010000078.1 coordinate 5,247,381, forward strand.
TGAAGACTTGGATTCAAACTTTTCTTTCCCTTCTGGTGACAAAAGCAACTATGAGATCCTGAGAATTTGAATTCATCCTTTTCTTTGTCTGAAATTCCTTGCATGTTAAATAAAGGCAATGAGGTAATTTTCATCTTGTCTCAGTCTATTTTTCTGCCACTATAAGAGAGAAACCAGATTGGGAAAACAGTAAAAACATAGAAGTCCATTCAACTTTTGTTTCCAGAGATTTACAAACTCAAGGTCAAAATCATTCATTTGCTGAGGGCCTTCCTTCTTCATGCTCGCTGACATGGGAGCTTGTGGGAGCAGGAGAAAACCAATGATACTGAACTAAACCCATACCTGAGGTGTTAGCTGTAATCACCTGTGAGCCCAGGGCCTTTGTAACCTAGTTACTTTGTATAGGCCTCCTCTCCTCATAGCATCAGAACAGCAATGAAATTTCAAGGGGAATTTTTCTTGGAGCATGAAAATGTAGCACAACTTTTCTATTTATTCAGAACTGTTTGTAAACAATTCAGTTTTATTATGCCATAAAGAAGAATAAAGCTATATCACCTGTAAGAAAATTATTGTAATTGCAGATCTTCACATTAAACAAAATGACACAAACTTACATGAAGACTATAGATTCAAGTGTGTGTTTGCTTGTGTATGTGTGTGATGCATATGAGTGTACATATATATGTATATGAGTGTACGTGTGTATGTATGTGAAATCTGTTTGCAAATGTGTAGCATGTATCCATGTATATATGCATGTGTATATGAATGGGATATGTGGATATATGTATTGTGATGTATGGGTGCATATGTGTGTATTGTGATATGTGCATAGGTGTGTATATGTGTATGTTTGTGTGTATGTATGTATTTTCAAGTGTGTATGTGTATTTGTCTGTAAATGAGTGAGTGCATGCATATGTTGTGTGCATATGTGTGTGGGTACTTGTGTATGTGTATGGTTGTATGCATGTATGTGTGTTCTTATGTGTGTACATATGTGTGTGACTTGAACATGGAAAGCAGACTACGTGCAGGGAAGAAGGGGGTCAGCATGAGGGGACTGTGTGACTAGAGAGAAAAATGAGTAAGTGCATGTAAAGTGTAGTACTTGTATATGAAATGGCCATATGAAATCCATTATTTTGCATACCACACAAATAATGAATAGAAAAATGGACCCTTATGGCATTAATTTGATCATCCTTTCTCAAGAAAAAACTTCCCTGATTATTTCTTTATCAGTGGAGTTTCTTTTTTTTAGTGAAAGCATTCTGAAGTGTCTTTGTGCAATTCATTTCTCATGGCATAACTCACTTCTATATCGTTCCCTTAAGGCAAAAAGATGAAGATAATGGACTATGTGTGGGCGGTAAATCCAACATGCTCTCTGATGCGAGCTCATATTTTACTACATGTTCCCAGATCCTACACTGTGTGGGTGGATGAAGTGGTTCCATTTGATTCTGGCTAGGGTGACATGGCCTTTACGAGAAACCAAGGACATGTCATCACCATGCAGCCAGAATGGTGGCTGTGGAGAAGGTAAAGTCTCCAGTTGTGGGCAGGACTTGATGGAGAAGTGCCAGGAGTTCCCTATTTCTGCCCTGTGCTTCACACTTACTGGCATATTCATTCAACAACTCTGTCTGCAGACTGATACATTTTTGAGGGAAAGGTTAAGGAAATCCTGAAAAGTCTCAGCAGACAGAAGACATGGTTCTTCTATACTGAATCAATGGGACCATTGGGCCGCAGCTCTGCCTTCTGCAACCAAAGCCTGATCTAGTGCAAATCAATATTTGCAGATGCATAAATTCATGGAGCAGTCCTGTGCTTTCTATAGCAAGGTTGTCTTTTAATAAGATGACCAAGCATAACTTTTTATAAGGCAAACAAATGAAATAAAACCTTCCAGACTACCACTGAAAATGTTCCTTTTTTCAGCTCCAATATAGAGCTTTCAGCGAAATGCCCTGATGGTTTTATGTGTTCCTTCCTGTTTACCGTGGCACTGAGGGATGGGATTTGGGGCTGTGCTGTCTGAACTCAAGCCCATTATGACTTGCTGAAGTCATTCACTCAAAATAAAGACAGACTTAAATAATAAACTTTCAAAAAGCATCCTAAACTTGGGCTTCATCATTTTTTTCTATTGCTTTGTGATTTTATTTTCTGACTGTAAAAATGTGAAACTGTCTCTAAACAGAACATACAAACCACTCACACACTCAAAGTTTCAGAGAACATTGCAGGAAAGGAGAAACTAAGATTTTTTTAGGAGCCTAAAGGGCAGAAAGAAACAGCCTAGAATTCAAGTGGCGCCACACCTCCCTGAGAGACTGATCAGGATCAACCCTTACTGAGTAGCGGAGGGAAGATGGTTTCCTCAACGGTATACCCATTGATTCATGCTCCAGCAAATGCTCAGGCAATCTTGATGAAAATCCAATGGGCTACTCATGCGAAAAATAAGTAAATAAAAAGATAATGGGAGGAATACTGGCAGGGAGGAGGAAAAGTTGTAGTGGGAGGAAGAGGGAAGGTGGAAGTGGGGATTAAAGCATGAAATAAATTCACTGTAATCATGTATGAGACATGTATCAAACCACATGGATTATCCTCAAAATCTATTTGAACTGAGATTACACAGCATTGTGTAGGTATAGGGGCTGCATAATAATTAGGGTTAGTCAAAAATAAAATTTGATATTTCTACAATTCAGCTAAAGAGAAACAAGCAAGAATGCTTTGGAGAAACATTTTAGAGAAACAGAACGCACCTTAAGAGAGAAAAATCTTGGTATTTCCAGTTAATCTGATCAATGTTTGCTGAAAGAATAGTTTATAGATTAGGAAGGTGACTCTGTGGTTAAAGCACTTGGTGTTCAAGTGTGAGAACCCGAGTTTGAATCCCCAGACTTCACATAAAGATGGACATAGCAGTGTGTGTCTGTAATTCTAGTGGCCTTCTGGTAAGATGAGAAGAAAAGACATGAGGCTCCCAAAAGTTCACTCGCCAGCTAGCCTGGTCCATGCAGCAGAGAAAAGCAAAAGAGAAACCCCATTTCAAACAAAGTGGAAGGCACCTCCAACACCCAAGGTTGTTCTTGGTTTACCACCTGTGTGCCATGGCATTCAACACATATACACTCGCATGCATGACCACGAATGTACACAAATAATGTCTAGTACATACACATACATAAAGATTTTCATTCAATTTTTAAAAATCTGCACTTTTAGAACAGATTCAGATAAAAGTTAAGTAGAAAGTGCCAGATTTCTACATACCTACCGTTTTATTCTCTATCAGTCCATGTTGACCAGGAGCCTATGTATTACTTTTACTCCACCCATAGTTTACTTGGAGGCCTATTCTTGATGTTATATATCCCAAGGGTTTGAAGAAACAAATAATGCATCCACTGTAGTATCCTATAACACAGGTTTTCTGTACCAAACTTTGTGGTATGTGCTGGTCTTTCCTCTCTTCTTCCTAAAGCCAATTACTGTTACCACTTCTACAGGTTCATCTTTATCAGAAGGTCAGACAGCTGAAATCATACAGTATGCAACGTTTTTCCCTTGGCTTCTTTCATTTGCTGTGCATACATTTACAGTCCCTTTCTATCTGCAGAATTCGGCAGCTTTTATCTCTTTAGTACTATGTAGTATACCACTGTATTAATAAATTAATATATATTATTTATCCATCTATATACCAAGGGACATCTTGATTGCTTCTGAGGTTTGCCAGCTAAAGTTGGCAAAGTTTGCACAAATATCTATGTATAGGTTTTTATGCGAAACTAAATTTTTATTTCATGAGGACAAGTACCAAAGCATATGGCTTCTGGGTCATACCATGTTACTGTTTAGGACCAGGAACATGGCTCAGCAAGTAAAAGATTCTGCATGCAGATCTACCTACCTGAGTTCAGTGCCTGGATCCCAAAGCTGACTTTCAAAGTTTTCTTTTGGACAGGTGTATTCTGTGGCACATGCATTCCACCCCCCCCCCACAAGTATGCTTAGTGTGGTAAGACATTGCTAACTGAACCTATGGATACAGCTCAGAAGCAGAGTGCTTGTCTGTCTGTGTTACACTTCGTATTGTCATCATGCTCCATCCAATTGTTCCACATGCTTACTAGTGTTGGGTGGTGTCTCTACTTTGGATTTCATCTATGCTAAGGCTTTATTTTTTTTCAAAACAATTGCAAAGTGGTCTTCTCATTTGGAAAAGGAACATTGGATCCTTGACCTGGGTGGAGTCAAGGTTAGAGAATGACTTGACTGTGTTCAGTGGGAAATTTATTTTTAGAGAAGTCCACAGGCTTGATGTGTTTTTCTTAAAACTCAATTTGAAGAAACAGATGGATACAAAGGAAGGTCAACTCTGGTTCCACGTTTCTCGTCTTTGGTGTAGTTTAGGAGCTTCACCTTCTACCAGGAAGACAGCTGTCATCAGAAATAAACTTCTTCATCTTCTCTGGTTGAATCCAACTCATGGTGCTTGCATCCCTCTGCCACGGGGAGTGTCCCTTCTTTCATAGTTCACAACATCATCTATCCTCAGCATCCTGCTCTAGGAGAAGAAAGAGTATATATTTCAAAATATCCTGTTAAACATAGACCTTTTTATCTTCTGAGTTTGGAACAGTAGAAATTTATTCTGTTTTGGAACATAATCTTTCATGCCCTCCATCCTTCTCTGGTCCATTTCTGTTGGACCCACTCTTCCCTTCTTCACCATATGTCCACTGCCACCTGCTTGGTTGAGACTTACTATTTACTTTGCTTCAATGAGCATGTCAGTTTCTCTGCCTTTACACATTCTGCACTCACCATCATCCATTCTATCCCCAGCATGTGGGTAATGAATTTGGACCTGGTATGTTGATGTATTTATAATACCAGCACTGAGGGGTGGTGATGGAGACAAGCAGATCCTCAGGGATTGTTGGCCAACAATTCTAGTCTAGCTTAATGCCACAAAGAAACCCTGCTTCAAAAACAAGGTGTGTGGATAAGGACTGATCACCAATGTTGACCTCTGGCCTTTACAAGCACTTGCATAACATGTGCAATTATGCCCTCATCTACCTATACCACACATCTACCTATATGAGCACACACTGACATATACAACATACATTCACCTACATGAACTCACATCTACTTACATACCATGTATGCACCTACATGAACACATAAAATTTGACATAATAAACCTGTCTCTTTGGGCTTCCTTACTAATTATGTTTATTGCTTTCTGTAATAATTAAACAATGATTCATTTGTATGTTTAGTATGTTGTGATACTCAAGATCTCCCATTTCTCTCCACTTTCATTTTCAGAAACACAGATGTTTGGATGTGCATAATCATCATAAAATTTTGATTTATCATGTCCAGTGATGATAGCAAGGATTCCATTGCTATTAATCGAAGGATGATACCATACTGTTAACTGCATTTGCTCTTAACTGGGTGCTGGAATGAGGCTTCAAATATGTGATTTTTTGGTACCTCCTGGATAGCTGTTTTCGAAAAATGTTGGCAAGGTGTCTCTTCAAGAACATGTTTTTAGAGCAAGTAAGATGACTGAGAGGGTGAAGGTGCCTACCTGACAAGCCTGAGGATATGGGCTCCATTTCTGGGATCCACATCAATTTAAAGGGAAAAAATTGGTTTATCATTCACTTATCTCTGCACAAACTGTGGTATGTTCTCCACTAGCATGCGCACGTGTGCATGCACACACACACACACACACACACACACACACACATACATACATACACACACATATACAAAACAATAAAGAGAAGAAAGTGATTTCATAATCAAGCACGGTTTGCAAATATAGACAAGTGAATATTTTCTTGGAAAATCGTATTGTTTATCTTTTACAGAAAACTAATTGACCAAAGAAGTCTAAAAATAAAATAAAAAGAACATTTCACTAATTTAAATTATCAGCTGAAAATCATCCCCTTTTTGCTTTTGTGGTTGTTGTTGGAATTTTGTGCTTGATAAGTTCCAATATTTTGTAGTCCTAATGTTTGTTGGGACACATATTTTAACTCTCCACATTAAGGTTCTCTCGAAGCTACTCTAGATTAAGTGAAAGGTTGAGAAAAAATTGTGTGTTCTCTGAGGGGCATTGCTGTCTCCTCTATTCATCCAGGAATCTTGTTGCAGGTCACTCTGGCATTCTTCATACAACCAGAGATAGATTTTTCCCTTTCTCTAGGAGAGCTGTGCCTTCTGTCGATAATTCCTTTTGCTTTGTAGAAGTCTTTTAATTTCCTGAAACCACATTCTGTTTCTTGTGGAAACAAGGATATTAGGAGTGAAGGTGTACAAGAGTGAGTGGGAACAGAAAATGAGTGAAGAGAGGTGGGGAATTAAGCAAAATAAAATACTAAAATAATAAAAAATTAAAAAAAGATCGAGAGAAGGAAGAGGGTGAGAGAGAGAAAAACTAGGGAAAATCTTTAGAAGGCATAGTAGCTCATTTGGCCTGAAATGTTATGTTGAATTAAATATTCATACTTAGTTCAAGCTACAATTTTAAGATATTGTACATTTTTCATAATTATCTTAACAAAATATTGTTTAATTCAAACACGTTTTGCCTTTGATCTTTCAAAATGTTGTCAAATTTACTCAATTTGATACAAAACACAACCTTTCCTCAAAGTAGGAATTTCCAGGATTAATATGGAAGAAAATGATAAAACGGCAATTTTTAAGAGTTCTTGAGGAAAGAACACGGGTTCTATTTTTATCTGAATAAAGAAAAGTCATGCCAATGACTGGCACAAAACAAGCATTCAATACACATTTAATAAATGAATGAGCTCTTATGCCCCAAAAGACTTGTAAGATGCCACAGTGGACACATAAATCTGCTGCCTAGACCTCCTCAGTCATCACTCTAATGCTCCAGTGTCAAGTCACTTTTAGAATTGTGCCAGATTCTTTTTAACCCACTTGTTGGTGTTAAGGGGATCTTGACATAGTCAGAGAAGTCAGTGGGTTATTCATCTTTTCAAGTAGTGATGAGGTGATTGGTCTGAAATTCCTTTAGGAAGATTATTGTCATTCATCATACATGCAGATAATGTATCTATCTGTCTATATTGCTCTCTTTCTCTCTCTTTCCAAATATATGTGGCTATATATAATAATACATATATAGATATGTGTATATATGATACTAAAATTTATTCGGTGAATTAAGTTATAATAAGGCAGATTTTATTTAGGATCTCTGTAGTTAGGTACAGAAACAACAGCAATGGCATATTTCACTTGGTATGAGGAATTGGGTTCCACTCTGTGCAAGTGGACTCGATGGATGGAAAAATCACTAAGAAGAAACTTGGAGGTAAAGGAGACTCTGGTGAAATTGCCTTAACAAGATTTGTGCTGCAAGTAGCTCAGAGTGAGAAAATATCACATAGGAGACAAAGGAAAATGAGGAAGCTAGTCAGAGATCAAAGATGATCAGATATCACGGGCTAGGATTTTTGTTTAACTCACTTAGCAGGGGCAATTGTTTAAACAGAAATTTACATGGAATTGTACATGTAGGAGTTTCAGTTACCGGACTCAATTTTCAATGTGGTAGAAGAGAGATTTTATCAGAACTTCAGGGTACTGTAATATGGACATTAAGAATGATGCTCTTTCTTATTTTTCTTAGGATCTTTTATTAATGTAGCTCTTTTGGAAACTTCCTCATCTAGTTTACATTAAATGGTAAAGATTCTTTTTTCTCGTGATTCTCAGGAGCCACCAAAGAAAATGGCTGAATTCAGAAATTACTAGTTATTATTTTGTTCAAAATATATAAATTAATTCCTTAAGAAAATCATATGAGGGGTTCTTGTCATAGTTGTGGAAAGTATCAGGATTTCTGCAAGTGTGGATAGACAGACGTTATTCATTCACACCTATGCGATGATCTTTCTTTTATGCCTTTCTGAGGTTGGATTTAGTTCAAGAATAGCATGGAGCAATCAATAGTTGTGTAAAGCAAAATAAAGCAACTTTTCATGTGCAGTTCCTCCCCAGGTCACTGGTGTAAGTGCAGACATAAGAGTACAAAGTATCACAATGTTCTGACACAACATCTACACAAAAATCACCCATGTCCTTAGAATCTCTAGGGACAAAGAAAATTGTGCTGAGGTTTGCTTCATCCATCCTTGCCAGTTGGGTCACTATACTGCTAACAAGACTTCACATCCTCAGTGAAATGCACTGGAAGCTTCCTTTAATGTGTGTATGGCTGGTAGTGGAGAGCCCCTGTGCAAGACCCACCAAAAAGCAATAGAAAAACAGAGTTCAAGTAAAAATTTATTAGGAATATTTTTGACATTTGCATAAGCAAGACTAACAAACTGCATACCAGCAGTTATAAGAGACCTGTATCATGTTAGAAAATCAAACCTTGTGATAAGGCTCAAAAGAGATGTCATTCATTTTGGAACATGAGATTGCTCACACTTCAAATGACTGGAAATCCGGTCCTCTCTGCCAGCGGTCCTGTTCTTTTTTTTTTTGTTGTTGGGGGGGAGGGCTTGTGTATGTCAAAGTCTCCTTTATGTCAAGCTACCTCTATGTCTCTATAACTTCAACACCCTCAGCCTTTGGGGACACAAAGAACAAACTCAGTTTCTGTTCTGTGTGACAGCTGGCCGTTCAATTATTCATTCATTCATTTATTCAGCAGACCTTTATTTAGTAGCAACCATATGCAAGCATTGAAGATTCAAAAGCCCAAAATACCAAACTTATTCTCAGTCCATTCTATCAGTCCCTTAAAGTTGCTGTTCCCCCAAAGGCACACCCCTTGTCATCTCCCATGTGTCACACTTCTAGACCTCCTTATTCTTTTTCTCTTTCAAATGTCTGGAGACCAAGTGCAAAGCGTGAACTGCACACATCTCTCTGAGCTTTGCTGGACTCTTGGTCCTGCTTAGTTTCTTCCCATGCTGTCATGAAAACAAAAACATTTGCTTCTTTTTGCATACCACAGTAATGCTTTGCTCTTAAATTTGCTGAATTAATTTAAACAGAATTATCTTACTTGATTAGCCTACCCATGCTGCTCATATTGATTTAGCCAGCACTGCTCTTCAATGTGAGCATTTTCTTTTCTGTGTATCACTGCCTTTTTGTTTCCCATTCTGAATGTCATATGAGGGCCTGTCTCAAAGCTAGTTCTTTTAAAAACATAATCTCTGATGTGTTTTTGTCATCTAATCTTTTCAATGATGTCTTCATGGATGTGGTAATTCTATAAAGACCTCTGTCAAATTAGTTGAAGGTTTACTATGGATCAGATATGGCTAATTGTTGAATAACATCCATTGTACTAAAATTTAACTTAGAATCACATTCATAATCTGTATTTTTCACAATAGCTGAAAAACAGAGATAAGCTGTATGGACAGAGATAATAAAAAGTAAGCCCATTATTGTACAATTGCTGCTTCTGGTTCTGTGGTAGTTTGGTTAAAAATTATCTAGCTGTATCACATACATTGCTGGGGAAGAGCTGCTATTACAACAACTGACCCAAGAGCTCCACTTGGGGTGGTGGAAAGAGAGATAGCTGTCTTGATTTAGGAAATTATTCAACAGATTGCTTTATGGGAATGGGATGGAGTTATGAAGGCATATTGTACAAGAAGACAGTAAAATGCAGAGCTACTTAAAGAAGTGAAGGGAAATGGTACTTTGAGGGCAAGCAGGACTCAAAAGAAATGGAATGAGGGCAGGATATAATGAGGGAGTAACAAATTGGAGAAAAATGGCCAGAATAAATTTGACAAGATGGCTTCTTTGCAGAGGTTTCCACAGCTCCATGATTGAGTTATTTGCTATTTGATTTTAGGGTCTATTTCTGCACCTATCATGGCCACAGAATTTCCGTAATGTCTGACCTCCTGCAAATGCCATGTGAGAATGATACTGTAGATGAAACCAACTAGTAAGGAAATCCGCTGTAAATCCAAATGAGTTGGTCAGAAGGCTGCACTGAGAAAGAAAGCTCAGAGAAAAAGTGATATCTGATTGAGAAGCTAGTCTCAGACAATGTCCCTAGATATAGCCCTTTGTCATAGCAGCTCTCTAAGGACAGAGTGGCCATAGTCAACATGTAAGATAAATTTGCATTTCTGTTGAGGGTAGATTTGAGCTGAGTGTTCCTCATATCTGGACTCCAGAGTTCCTAAATCCTTATTTATTTTCAGGTTGCAGTTCAGTAATCAGTAACTTTTTTTTAACATTTTTTATTATTATTTCCGCTCATACAAATTTAATAGGTACACCGGTTCCCTCCCTCCCTCCTCCTCCCCCCCGACCCCCCTGCTCCCCCTCCCCTAACCCCTCTCTCCCTAGTACCTCCCCTCCCCAATCCCTGGAGAATCCTTTAATGTGCATGCCAGACTCTCCTCTGGGCCCTCCTCTCTGATGACATACAAGGACCCAGTGGCATTTCCCTGAACCCTTTCCTGTGTTCCCCTTAAGCATAGGAACACTACTATGGCTGTCAATTCCTTGCCATAGCAAATGCTAAACTTTATGGGGTCAATAGTGTGTGGGACATTGCGCAGGGCATGCAAAGTCCAATTATGATTGCTTCGGCCCTAACTTGTGTAGAGTATCTCGCATATCATTGCTCCTCCCATTCTTGTGCTCTTACAATCTAACTTTTGAGATGTCAAAATGTTTATAATTTTAGGGAAACTTTTCTGTATATCTGAAGTTTAATCCCACTCTTTTGAGTATGCTTATGAAAATCCAGCATGGTTTTCATTAGTAGCCATAAGAACACATTATATATGTCATTCCTGATCAGTTTTTATTTTCTTGGTATTTTATGTAAGGTTAACATTAGTATTATTTGTCCTTCGCAATCAAGAATTCAGACCTTTGTTTTATAACAAGGGTAGCCTAAAGTTTCTCACCTTTTAGATGTCAAAGAAATAATTTTGGGAAAATGGTAGCACTGAAAGTCTATTGTCCAGGAATGTCCATTTTCTTTAGTCTTAGGGGAAGTGGATGATGATTGCCCATCTTTTGTAGATGTTTGTAGACCCTACCTACTGAAGGACTAGAAATCCCAGTTATCTGACTTAGAGGCCCCAATGGTAGATTCCAGTATTGGACTTTCAACTGCATGTCCTGGCTATGAGCTACACATAGCCATCAATGTGTTGCATAAAGTTGTTATGAACTGGGAGATATTATTTAGCAGAGATAAACTAAGTATAGGCAAAAAGTGGGACTAGAGAAATGGCTCAGGGATGAAGAATCTGTCTGGCAAGCAGAAGGTCCTGAGTTCAGATCCCAGATCTCATGTAAAAATGCCAGGTGGAAATGGTGGTGGCCTGTACTTCCAGTCCTGGTGGACAGAGCCGGGGAAATCCCAGAATAAAGCAAGAAGGAGGTAGAAGCAATCCAGATGATTCCTTGGCCCTCCACAGGGACACACAGTGCCCTCTGATACAAATACACACACACACACACACACACACACACACACACACACGCACACTAAAATATTTGAAAAAAAAAGTGCAATGAGTGGGCTTAGTAGATGCTGAATCCAAACAAGACTGATGAGGGCAGCTTTTTTTGAACACCGAGGCCACGCGTGCCTTCTCCAGAGATGACCAGGTGCAGAGGCTCCAGTATATTCTTCTCTGATTCACCCTAATTTTCTGTGTTTTGCACTGTTACCATTTACTCCATTCTTTGGTTATACTTTCTTAGTGAGTGTTTAAGACAAAGTAATTTGGCCATGGGTTTATCTACATTTGAACAGAAAAATAATGAAATGAAATTAGTCTGTCAAAGAAACACCTGCACACTCACATTTATTGTGATACTATTTACAATAGATAGCATAGTGCATCAACTTAGGGACTCATGGTGGGGATTAATGGACAAAGAAATATGATAACTACACACAATGGAACATTAGCCATAAAAAAAAAAGTACTGACATGGAAGCAAAATGGAGGATATTATTTTAAATGATATAAAACAGACACAGAAAAGTAAATTCCAAATGTGCTTTCTCATATGTGGAAGCTAAAACAGTGAAATGTCCTTGATTGAATTATAGAATATTGGAGACAGAATGGCAATAAAGTTCAGGAGGGGTTAATAAAAGGAGGCTGTATTTGATCAGTGTCCCTGTGTAAGATTATACTAAACCTTTTTAGTATGTATAAATCATTCACGTTGATGTAAAGTAAAAATATAATAAAATGGTTTTCTATCATCTATTTACATGTATCATTTATCTGTCATCTATCTACCTATCATTTATGAATCTATCTACCATCTATCATCTATCTTTACATAGGAACAAGGCACTGAATTGTCAAAATCTGGTCATGGTCAGCTAAATTTAACAACAGTATGAAAGAATGACAACATTTACAATCGTGACTCTATACCACATTTCCTTCCAGAAAACTTTAGACATTGCATAAACTGATATTCTACTTTAATTACTTAGTACTGGGCAGTATGCATATAATTAGAACAGTGGCTCAGTAAGAAAACGTTTATTGAAGTCTAAGGACCAAGTCCTTTCACCAGTTCTAATGCTTCAGATTGATCAATGAACCTTCTGTAACTCACCCACTAAACTGCTCATACTTTGATACCACATCATATGGAGGACTTTCATTTATTTACTGTTACTATTTGTATTTTAAAGTTGTAAGCAAATCTTTGACTCCAATGACATTATGCAGAGGAGAAAATAAAGCTCTCGACAGAGAAGACACAGCTCAGCTCTTGGACTTCTGCCTTGGTACATGATCACCCTTTTTGCGATGTAGGGAAGTCATTTTTGGCATTGGATCTCTTTTTGTTCCCAAGTCTCTTATTCTCCTCCGCGAGGTTTCAAAGAAAGTTATCCAATTTCACTAGTCACTGGGAGAGGTTTCCTGGAATAATTGCCTGTGCAGCCACTCCATTGTGGAGTGTTCCCTTTGGGAAAACCCCTTTTGAAGCTTCCACTGGGAAGAAGCCATTTCCCAAAGACAAAGGAGCAAAGCAGCCAAGGAGTAGAACTCCAAGAAGATTGGTAGTTTCCAAAAGAACAAATAGATAAATTCTGAGGCTTAAGAAAGGAAATGGGAGGACAGTGAGTTAGGAATGAGAACACTTTATCTCAAAATGCATGTAAACAGATTAAAATGGAAATCAAAACTATGCTTCCGGACTTCCTTAATTCTCTTTTAAAATATATTTTATTTATTTATGAGAAAGAGAGAGAGAGGCATGTGTAGACACACAGATTAAGGTCAGCAGAAAACTTTAGGAAAACCATTCTTTCCTTCCATATGCATAGGATAGGAAGCCTGTTCCCACCTTCTACTATGTAGACTTCCAGGAATGGGATACAGGTTGCTAGGTTTGCAGCTTTACCCACTGGGTAATCTTGCCTACCCAATCATTCTGACTTTCATTATGCTTCCTTCTTTTCAGTTGCCTTTGTCCCCAAAGTTTAGTACCATTAATATATAATGAGAGGAGTACCATTAACATATAATGTACATGGAGATAGTAGGTCCTTATGCTGGGGTGAGGTTATGACTGTCCAGGACGACTGGGAAGGAATTTCTTTTCTTTGGTAGAACTTCAAGCATGCTGACTGATGAGACTCCCTCAGTCGTTGGAGGGAGTTAACTTACATGATAGCACAAAGACACTCTTTTCTTCTAAGAATTTTTGTATTTATTTATTTATTTGTTTGTTTGTTTGTTTGTTTATTTATTTATTTGTGTGAGAGAGAGAAAGAGACAAAGAACTGTATCACACAGGTAGAGGTCAGAGGACTGCTTTCAATGCTTTTTCCATTCTGTGGAAACACAGATCAAACTTGAGTTTCCAGGTTTATAAGCAGGCCCCTTACACATTGAGCTTTTTCACTGGCTCCCCAAAGATTTGATTTCTGTGTTACTGGCTCCATTCTGACCCACAGCCTTTCAATTCTGTGCAAGAGGCTAAGGTGAAGAATAATACCAACAATGTGATTATTAATGATAAGTAATTGAAGGCACATAAGAATTTTTTTGAACAATAACAAACTTTGTTTCATAGTGCCCGATGACTTGCTTCAGAACTCCATTGCTGTCTCTGCACACACAGGGACAGACTTTAAAACATGCTTTGCTTTCTTTCAATGCTTAGATCAGTAACTATGAAATCATCTCTCTCAGAAAACTGAAAAAAAACCTTGAAATAGATTCTTCCGACTAGCTATTACTTGAACATTTGTGTCTTGCGTACATTGATCCTTAAGGGTCCTTAGGAAACTGCATGCCTTTTGTGGTAAAAGGGGACACCATCTTTGGTCTGTTTTGGAGCAGAAACTGATTTAAGTTTTGGAGTTGCTTTCATACTTGTGGTGCTGACAGCTACAACAGATCAAGAGTATCAGGTGATAGTAGACAGGACTAAGAAGGAGATGAATTATCATGTCTAAGTGAAACTATTGCATTCGTCTACCGGAGTTAAGTCAACAAACTGTTGCAAGTAACTACATAGATTTTATTAAATATAAAAAATAGTCATATAAAAGAAAACAGAAGTCTAAAACATGATAGGCCTCCTTTGACTTCAAAGCTCAAAATTAGTATTTTCAAAAAATGTAGAAACAAAAGCATCTTAACAATTAAAGCAAGGGCAGGACCTCCCTTCAAAAGACTGGCCTAATGCTCATGGAGTAATGCACCTAAAACATCATTAACTTCACAATTACTGATCCTGCCACTACAGTAGACTGATTATCTTCCTTAGTTCCATGTATGATGCAACCCATAGAGAAGTCTTGATTAGCATACCCAAGCCCAGTGTACATTGTGGCTTCAGAGTGGATACAGGCTTTTTTGTTTGTTGATGTTGAGCCTGCACCTACTCTCAGAGCACTTGTCATTTTAGAAGCCTGCCCTTCTAAAGTCTCATAGAGCTTAGTCCAGTGAAATGGACATACTCGGTCAAAAGACAGAAGAGTAAGAAAACATGCCTATTGGAAAAAGATCATAGGAAAATGAACTTAAAAACTTAACCTTAAGTGTTTGTGAAGGAAAATACTTCTAATTAAATTTAAGTTTGTTATTATTATTGTTATTATTTTATTACTCAGTGGACTATCATGATAAAATTCCAGTGACTGAATCCAATATGGTTTCGGAAACTCAGTACTCAGAAGCAAATCTAAACTATCTTAGAGTTCTACTGTCTTAAGTACCTTGACGGAAACAAGACAAATATTTCTTTTCTGAACACATAAACCAGATCTTTCAGGATTCTCACAGATAAGGCACAGCTGTCCATTAGGTAATGATCTGATTTTACAAATCATCTGCTGAAAAAAATATGCAAGCAAATGAAGAAGAAAAATGAGAAAGAGAGAGAAAGAGAGAGAGAGAAAGAAAGAAAGGAAAGAAAGAAAGAAAGAAAGAAAGAAAGAAAGAAAGAAGAAAGAAAGAAGAAAGAAAGAAAGAAAGAAGAAATTGGATTGAGGAAATAGCTGAGAGGATAAAAGCTTGTCACACAAGTGTAAGGACCTATTTGAACATCCCCAGAATGTATAGAAAACTGGGCCAAACAGGATATGTATATATGTTCATTACTCCTTTGGAGACATAAAAGGTTGATACAGGAGGATCATGAAGTTTATAGAACAGTTTATAGGAAGGTTATAGAACCTGGCTTAATGGCTTCAATTAACAAAGAGACCCTGTTTCAAACTTTCCATTTTTCAACATAGAAAGCAAAATCTGATGCCTGAGGTATCTGTCCTCCACATGCTTGCTATGGCACATTTGTATCAAACATGTATTTTTATAATGTCAACACATATATGCACATACCAAAAAGAAAGAATGAATAGAAGAAAGAAAGAAAAAGAATGAGAAAGAAAAGGAAAGAAAAACAACCTTGAGTGTTGATATATAATATAAATAATTTATATTACATATAATATAAAATAATTTGCTTAACATGTTTAGAGAAAATAAAAGGCTATTAAAACCATGAATGAGGAACAACATTTGCTAAGATTGTAATATGATTTGGCAAATAAAAAAACCAGAACATTTATAAATATATATTTCTCTGCAATTAAAGTCTCAACATAAAGGTTACACTATGAAGTTCAAGTGTAGAAAGTGAATTGGAAGATATGCCCAAAGAAATTATCCATATTTAACACAGGGAGACCCTAAGAAAAGTAAATAGGACAAGGGACGTGGTAGATGATTTACAAAAACATTTCACTCTCTTATTATGAATTCAGAGATATATAGAAGGTGATTAAGTACTTCTCACTATCAAAGAACAAATATGAGTATGTTAGTATTATGTAATCTTGGAATCAAATCACATAGTGTTATATATTTGAAACAAAAAATACAAAGGTTTTAAAAATTTAAAAAGAAGTTTGAGAATCATAAGAAATAATAGTAATAAAATTATCAATTTCAAAGTTAGTGGACTATAATTGAATTGGTAGTTAGAGAGTAGTTTACAGACCTAAATGCTGATATTACCAAATGATAATCTCTGAAAACCAAAAAACTAAGTGAAACAGCTCACTGTAAAAAGCAATTATACCAGACAAAGGCAATTGCAATAAACAATGTTTGGAAAGAAAGACAAAGGATGGCTAAATACTATAAGTATTACAAAATATGCATACCAAATTACAATGTCCCTTAAGTACAAGCAAGAATTAAACACAATTTTCTGGAGACATGAAATATATAAGAATAGAGTCAAGAAAAAATAGAAATGGAAAGCCTTGTAATTTTAAAAAAATTAGAATCAACAAGTAGAAGTATCAAGGTACATCACGTGTCACCTTCTTGATCACCTAATATTGCATGCTCCCTCTTTAGGTTCCCAGCAGAAGGGAAAGGATTATATGACTCAGTGACTAGCTCTGCTTGGTTTGGAGCAAGACGTCCAGAGAGATTATTGAAGAGATTTACCTCCTACGAAACAATTTCAAATATTTATTAAATGATTCAATTCAATCTTCTCTATTGAGAAATTTCTGAGGGATGCTCTGTGGTGTTTCCTGGTAACTTATCAAGACAGTGTAGATAATAATCACTTGGACATATTCTTTATGGATTTTAGGATTTCAAAGAAACCACAGGGAAAAGCAGAAACAGCCATCTATTTCTCCACCTTCCTTAGGTAGTATTATTTCTCTTTACCCATCTTCTGGTACCAGATATTTATAAGAAAGGTTGAGTGCTTCTTGGCTGCATCTATGTGTTCATCTCTGTATTGAAATGGCAAATGTGAGTTATAAAGGTTGGGTGCATTCAGGCTTGACAGTATTTTTTTCTACATGTAAGTATGAGTTATAAAGGTCAGGTGCATTCAGGCTTGGCTGTATTTATGGAGCTTTTGTTTTCTACATGTGAGTTAGCATTAAACTCTAAGGGAAATTTGGGTGGAATATGAGCATTGGCAAATAACATCCACCTCCTGAAACATCAGCAAAGCCCATGAACCCACTAATAAACCCACTGATGAGCAAAGATTGTGACCCAAGATGACAGGTTTGGCTCACCATAGGCCAGAAAGGTAATCATACTGACTGATGTGACTCTGAAAATAAGTCATCTGATTCATGAAATTTCTTCATATTTAAAGTGTAAATTGGCTTTAACTTTGTGGAACATCGCAGTAATGCTAATTAAAAACATGTTCTGCTAACCTTTCTTTAACTCCATGGCTCAGTTTTTAAATATCATGTTCAATTAATACTGGAAAAAACTTCAACCTACTTTGGAGATCTCAGTATTTTTGCTTAAAGTTTGTTTTATACTTGTCCCTTAAGTATCTTAATAGATTGTATTTATGCAAAGGCAAAGATCAAGGGGCCAAATAGGTTTTCTCAAGTTAGAATGGATGGTTGGCAGCTATGTCAAAAGGAGTGTTTTAACTACTACATGTTATGTTTCCTACATTGTAGTTCAAGCTAATAACAAGTGTGTCCATTCATCTGATCATTTCACTTGACATGAGCAATACCACATCTCTGATGGCTGAGAAAGGTCCAAGTAAGTGTCATCTCTCATTTTGTTCTTGGCGTCTAAGCAGCTTGCTATGAAGTTAACTGTACACTCTAGTATACTCCAGGAAAACATAGGCCTTAAAATTTCCTGTTAATATATGGCAATTATTAAAAAGTCTTCCAGACTCAAACAATGTTGTTAAGTAGTTCATAATCTTTTGAGAGTTAAGTGAATTGGATTCTGTGACAGAATTTGCTGTTTATCCACTCTTTGTATTTTTCTTAGAAAATAAACTCCTGGGCTGGAAAGATGGCTCAAAGGTTAAAACTGCTTTGCAGTGGAAAGGACCAGAGTTTGGATTCTAGATCCCTGGTGGAAATGGTGGTGGCCTGCTCTTCTGGCTCTGGAAGGCAGAGACTGGAAAATCCCAGAATGAAGCAAAAAGGAGGTAAGGCAATCCAGAATTCTAGTAGTCCTTCTTAGGCCCCCACAGAAACACACATTGTCCTCTTGTACACACAGACTCACAGACAGATAGAAACACACACACAGCATCCTGATATCTACTTGACATATATGTTCTGTTGTAAAAGATACTCTCTATTTGTATCCCTTCAGTCTAGTATGACCATATAACTAATCAGTTTTATATGTAAAGTCATTGTCTGTGACTTCCTGGAATGCCAACTCATCTAATAGAGGAGGGTATGGCATGCACTCCAACATAGCTTAAGCCATAAAAATAAAGGTTTCATTTTGCTTTGTTGAAGTCAAGCATTAGAACTAGTAGCCTTTGTCTCAAATACCATTTGTTATCATGGGGAATCAATTAAATCTCCTATGTGTAGTCAAACTTTCTAAATAAATAGGTTGGTAGGATTTTGCACTGAGGGTGGAATCCTGGAATAATAAAAGCCAAAATGTGACTATGCTCAGTGGAGACCCAGATAATGAGAAGTGCAGAGTTGTGGCCCCTAGAGGAAGTGAATATATTTCTTTCCTGTAATATTCAGGAAAAGGTGCTATATACATTCAGAAAGTTATTTTGCTGACTGCTATTTGAAGCTTTTAGAGAGACTTCAGTTTTAAAAGCAATATGAATCAGAAGCCTGATGAAAAAAGATTTCTTGTTGGCTAAAAGAAATCTCTACTTATGACCCCAGAATGCGTTACCTAGGACACCCACAATTCACTTGCTCAAGTTTGCATGCCTTTCAATGCTGAAACTCAAACAAAATCAACAAAATGAAAAGGTTTAGTGGCTTATAATACTGTTGTCCCTGGAAAAGTTCATCTTAAAGTTACTCTGAGTGCTCATTCTATATATTGACTGTGAGCATCTACACTATTCTGAAGTACTGTTCACATGGAAAGAAGGAAAATGAAATGGGTAAGATAAGGAAAGGACATATTTGGAATAGGATTCTCTGCATAGGTGTCAATGCCATGTTAATCCTTTTAAGAAGGAGGGAGTAAGAATCCTGATAGAGTAGAAGCATTTCAGGTGATGAGACAATTTTTTAAAGGCAAGGCTGCCACAATTAACTTTATACTTTAATTTTATTTATCCACTTTTACTGTTTTGTGGATGAGATTGAATCCTCCTATGCAGTACAGGTTAGAATAAGTTCATTTCATAGACCAGGCTGACTTTGAACTCTTGATTTATTATCTCAGCCTTGCACATCCTAGTATTATAGGCCTGTGTCACCATGTGACATTTAACAGGATTTCTTGCAAGTAATCTTTCTATCCAAATTCACTTTTTCGAGAACATCTGAGACTTTAGTAAAATTAATTAAAATAAGTGGGTCATAGACTCAAGAAATTGAAAAGATTAAGTGAAAGAGTTCTGTTTCCACAAGGTCTTTGATAATGGCTCTACATGAAACTGAGGCAGAGCACAAAGTCTGTATGCTTCTGGTTTTCCAAGAGCATAAATAAAAGTCCTGAAGACCTGAAAGCCTGTCTTGCAGCAGGTTATGATCTATGGTCTTAAGTTCCATTCCTCTAAGCTACAACAACTAAAATCTTGGATCTTTTTAATGTATAACTTTTAATCTATTTTTAGAGTTTTATAAAATTTTAGAATTTCATAAAAATACAATGAAGTTTTGCTTTTAACTTCATATTCCCCAATTCCATCCCCCCTCATTTTTCCCATTATAGAATATTTTCTTTCCTACCAGTGTCCCTCTTACTTTCAAGTCTTCTTCCATGAGTGAGCCACTGAGTTTCTTCTGGGTTGCCTTTTAAGGAAGATGCCTGAGTATTTGCGGGAACATGGCCTATGTGTCTGTCAGTGGATATGTCATTGGGGAAAGTGGTATTAACCTTCAGTAGTCTCCCAGGAAGATGTAGAGATTCTTGAGATCTTTTTATTTCCATTTTTAAAAGATGACAGGCCAAATCTTAAGCAGGTCTTGTGGAAGTACACAAAACTGTGGTTTATGATTGCAATGGTTGTGTCATGTTCAAATGATACTGTCTGATTACAACCATCTTCCCCTTCAGCCTCTTAAATTCTTACAGCCCCCTTTCTACAATGTTCCCTGAGCTTTGGTGCAGAAGCTGGGGTGTGATTTAGATATTCCACTTAAGACCGAGCAGTCCACAGTCACTTATTTTCTCTACTTTGATTAGCTGTAATTCTTTGTATTAAACACCTTTAATTGTAAAAGCAAGAAACTTTTATATATATAATGACAAATTTTAAAAGACCTTATATATCAAATCTTTATAGATAACCTTAATAATTTGTTCCCCCATGGAGCCTAACTTTCCCTTTTGTTGGTTCTTCATCTGCCTTACAGTATTAAGGATGTGATCCCTGCTAAAAAGTAGGCCTTAAATTCAATCAGAAAGCAGTTGGTTGCACCCTTAATATTTATGTCAATTTTGCAATGATTGTCACTTCTTGCCAGAGTGGTGATTATTGTAGCTTACAGCTTTCACAGTTACATGACTGTTGACTGTTTTTCTCCTCCAGCAACTTTCAAAGTACTTTCTGGTACTATGAAAGCTGAGCAGCACAGAGGAAGCTTCCAGATATGCTCCAGCTTGCTCTATCCATGTTCTGTGACCAACGGGTATAATGTCTTCAACAACAGGAGCTTACTGTCCATTTCTGAAAGGACTAAGAGTGATGGCAAAAAAACCTATGCTATGTTGGAGGACTTTGAGATCATTCTTATCAACAGCTTATAAAGAGGAATCACAGACATTGTACTGGGAATTTTGTTGGATTGCCTATGAATTCTAGTTGGAGCATCACACGACATTTTCTGTTGCATCTTCTATTTCTCTCTTTGTGTTCCCCTGTAGAAGGTATGGCTGTAAGCCTGTGAAGTAGGTTGAAGAATAGTTATAAAGGTAGAAATAGAACACACTTAAATTTCCAGGAGAGTTGTCCAGTAATGCAAACATACACAGACAGCACTGAGAAGAAGGCAGCATGGTTGCCTTATGAAGTGATTTATGACACTCAGGTGTTCACTTCTATTCACAAATGACAGCCAATAGAGAACCACCACAAACTTTAGGAATCTGAGTATGTACATGGGAAAGTTTATTCCTTGGATTTATTCTGTCTCCCTGATGTTTTTCAAATGTACCAGTGGCATATAAACTAATACAAAAAAGTAGAGTCAAGAAGTGAATGCTTATCTTTCGGGCTAGTTGATTTTGACTAGAAACCCAAGACAATTTAGCAGAGAAAGGCAAGTCTTCATCCAGAGTGTAGAAATGGCCCTATATCTAAATGCAATGGAATGAAGAGGGCACGTAATTTCATACAATACTCTAGAGCATGTGAGATGGGTCAGACACTGACATGCTAGAGGCAAAGCTTATAAAGCTCACAGAGGAAGAATTTTGTATGTTTTTGAAACGTTTCAATTGCAGGGTTAAAAGGATAGATTTATTGTTAAGTGAACTATATCTCAACAGAAGTTGCAGACAGAAAAGAAAGGGACAGAACACACAATCAGTTTTTCCAGTGATTTCTAGTGATTGACAAATATAATTTACTTTTCGTGTAAATAGACTCAAAATGAATAAGGAATGTGTATGCAAGGAATTCTTACCTGCTCCGGAACACCCATCGTCAGCATCCGTCTCACTCTTAAACCTACTTTTTTACCATTTCTGTACCCTACAGGGCCTCAGAAAGACTATTTCTTTAGAGCCCAGAAGATCTATGAACTCTCATTTCCACATTTTCCTCTCTCCACTCTGCTTTCAGTCTGACCTTTGCTTCCCAGTCAGGAGGAGGGATGAGAAAAAAAAAAAAATTACTTTACCATGGCTGGGTTGAATGTGCTACTTACTACTTCTAGTGGTCCTTGACCACCCTCCTCCAGTTCTGTCTTGTAAGAGGGAATAGAAAACCAATCCCTGATGTTCCTGGTTAATTAAATTGGAATTTAAATCTCTTAGCACTTCATTTGAAATTCTCTGTGCTTACAAGACATTTAAATAGTTGTAGCCAGGAATTAAAATAGAGGCTCCATGAACAAAGCAGCTCTTGTGTTTATCATAATAACTGTGAACTTGTCAAACACATCAAACACTGTGTACCGGGGCTTGTTGTAATTGCTTTGTGTGTAACTCATTTAATCCACACTGCATCCTAATGAAGGAGGGGATAGGATTCCTGTTTTACATGAATGCACTGACACTGGAAGATGTTGAATCATTACCCAAAATCTCTGAACAAGCAGCATGTGGCTCTGGAGTCTGCATTCCTCACACCTGTATTTCACTGTCTGTTGGTTCTCTCCAGTCAAGTCTCATAGGCAGCAATTGATTGTGGATTTATATTTGTCACTCATAGAGTATTTACTGTATTCTCACAGTAGAAAATGCTTTTTGGGCTGGGGAGATGGTTCAGGGTTTAAAGCCTTTGCCTTCCAAGCAAAAGGTCCTGAGTTTGGAAACCCAGATCACATACAAAACCGGAAAAAAAAATCAACAAACCATAATTCAGAACATCAGAGACTCTGTATCAACCACCTGGAACTGGGCCAGCCTAATCTCTCCCCATCCTGAAGCTCAGGGAAATTTGCAGAAGAGAGGGCAGTAAGATTGTAAGGATGGCAAGAGTAGTGATATGCAAGATACTCCACACAAGTTAGGGCCGAAGCAATCATAATAGGACTTTGCATGCCCTGCGCTATGTCCATTATTGACTCCACAAAGTCTAGCATGAACTAAAGGCACTAGGATCCTTGGAGGCTAGAGACTGACAGTCGCAGTAGTGTTCCTAAGCTTAAGGGGAACACAGGAAAGGATTCTGGGATATGCCCCTGGGTTCTTGCACCTCATGGGAGAGGAGGACCCAGAGGAGAGTTTGGCATGCACAGTAAAGGATGCTCCAGGGATTGGGGAGGGGGAGGCACTGAGGGATAGGGAGGGAAGGGAGAGGGGAGGAGGGAGCAGGGGGATGGGGGGAAGGTGGAGGGAGGGAGGGGACCAATGTACCTGTTAAGTTTGCATAAGCGGAAATAATAATAATAATAATAAATGCTAAGCAGATATGGCAGCAAAGGTTAAAACAAGCAAAAGAAAAAAAAAAAAAAAAGGTCCTGAGTTTGGATACCGAGATCCCCAGATCATATGCAAAAATGCTAGGCAGATATGGCAGCAGCCTGTAATTCTGGCCCTGGAAAGGGGAGCATGAGAAATCTCAGAGCAAAGCAATAAAGAGGTGCAGCAACCCAGGATGATTCTCAAGTCACCCTTAGACCTATGCAGACACACAAGCTCAATTGACCTCTGGTATACTCAAACACAAAACACACACATATATACACTAGCAAAAAAAAAAAAAAGAAAAGAAACTTTTTAATAAGAAATAATCTAAGATTTGGGAGTTTAATTACAAAAATTATTTAAAGATTATTTTTTCTGAGTGTGGCAGAGACCCAAATCTGATATGTGCAACTTTGGAACAAACAGCTAAGTCACCCTCCCCACCGAATTAATTGTGGGCATGTGATTGATTGATTGATTGTATTCAAATGCCCCTATGTTTCACTCTTCCCTTTCCTTTCCAGACGGGGATCCTCCTGTGTCAGTCTCTGGGGTGCTGGGTTTCAGGTGTGTGCTTACACTCTGGGTTCATGGCAAGTTAAAAAGTTGCATTTGAAGGTGGTAGAACTTCTGACAGCCTGGATCCAGAAAGTGAGTGGAAAATAGTTGTCTGCCCTGAATCTGAATCAAAAGCACTGCAGAACATAATCAAGAAAGATCTACTGCTTCAATGCACTGAAATGCTTGATCTATTTTTTATTGCAACATTCAGTATAACTAATATAATGAATTGCATATGCTGTGATATGCAATTATATTGATATAATACATAGCATATTGTTTTGCAAATTATCTAATCACTAAGGAATGTGAAAATGAAGGAATAATGTGGAGACCTCTGGAAGGCTAGGCAAGCATTTCCCTTAGTCTTACTATTTATTAGAATCTTATATACTATTTCAAATCTTCACCATACACTGAAGTGAATAATTGACAAAAAGATACCTGCACAAAAATCCATGTAGTCTAAGTTTTCAATGCTACAAGATTATCTCAAATGATGAGACCCTTTTTTGTTCTTAAAGTATTAGTAAAGAGAGGAGAATACTTGCAGAAGTCAGACATCATTTACCAAGGTCATTAAATGACTGGCAATGTAGCAAATTTCTATGGCTGTAGTGTTAATTAATGAAGATTCAAAGGTTTTGAGATCATTGTTTTTTCTTGTTTGTTTGTTTATTTAGTAGGTAGTGTTTCATTTTTACCTTCAAGTGTTATCACCTCTTTATGTAAATGCAGACAGAATGTATTAAACCAAGAATTTTTATGATTGTGAAGTAATCAAATTTACTAACCTTTTTTGTGGCCATTTTCAGCCTTCATAATAAGCCTGCAATATAATTTGCTGGCGTACATGTCATTAAGAATCCTTTTAAGGAAGTATTTTCCTATAAAAAAACAGTTTGCCAAATGAAAGTTTACCCACTGTTTTTAAATCTTATCATTTTAATGCATGCAATGTTAATATTAAATGTGCACTGTCATATTGTTTTTTCCACGCATATTAACCTTAAGTTAAATAAACAAATATTCACAATACTTATATTCTTAAAAATTGGAAAAATTCTGCCTCCAGTGTCTCAGTTAGTTTTCTTTTGTGGAATAATGTGGCAATAATTAACATAAGTCAGGATTTGTTTTTTAGCAGCTGTGAGAGCATGGCGACTCCTTCCAGAGACACAGAGGAACACAAGTCTGTTCTTAATCTAAACTGAAATGTTAGGACCATGGTGACAAAATCCGGGCTCTGTCCAATTTGGATATCATATGTAGTTGATTTAAGCTTGTCACGTGCAAGCAGATTTTGTGTTTTAATTTCAACTTGACAGTTACGGATGGCTTGGACATCATCGGTACCATAAAGTGAAGAACCTCATTTTGTCCATTGTTCCCCAAAATGAATATAGATATTTATTGGAAAATTGGACTTGAAGAACAGTACTCTTCAAGGCATAATCTGAGCCCACTTAGCAAAACATGTGAAATGTCTCACAGATTGTACAAGATTTCTTTATGTACAAACCACTGGAGAATTTTAAACAGCACCTGCATTCATGGCCCCAACTGTTATTCTCTTACATTTTGCTCTGCTGTGTACTTAAAGTTCTTATCCATAAATCATTTTTATGAAACGAATAAACGACTTCTTTCATTGATGAAGTACAAACTGACTGCACTGGTTACATTTCAGCTAAGAGTACATATTGGTAGAGCCCTGTGAAGAGGAAATGAATGAGGGTTTGTGCTTGACAGGAAAAGAACTTATTAAAGTAAAAGTCAAATTAGACTAGCAATGAGCAGAACTCAAGTTCAGCGACTTTCAAGTCTATTGACATTTTATTGTTATAATTATTTAACAAATTCACTAATGAACTTTTGCCAGAAACTTTAGACAGTAATTCGCTATTATTGATGAACATGAGGCAAAGTACATTAATATTTAATAGTGGACACCAAGGCAAGTGGAAGTGGCCTGGTGACATAGAATCAGTAATTTCTACTTGGCATTTAATGGGAAAAGTTTATTTTAGAATAATTTGCACACCATATCTTCTTAGTGCTCAGCAAACACTATTTTTACCACTTTATGTAATAAAAGAAAATTCAGGTTAGATTTCCAGAGTAGGTAAAAGTGAAGGTTCATTGATGTATTAAGATAGCCAAATAGGGGCTGGAGAGGTGGCTCAGGGGCTAAGCCTCTGCCTTGCAGGCAGAAGGTCCTGAGTTCGGTTCCTAGACCCCACGTATAGATGCTGGGCAGAAGCAGGGGTGGCCTGCGTTTCTGGTCCTGGTAGGGTGGACCCTGGGGTGGTGAATCCCCAGAGCAGAGTAAACGAGGAGGTGGAGGCGGTCCATGGTTCCCGAATTTGCCTGTGGTTCTACACACACACACACACACACATGCAGCACACACACACACACACACACACACACACACACACACACAATTGAATAAAATAATAATAATAAAAAAGATAGCCAAATAGCTTCAAGTTTTCTGAAGTCACTTACTTAGCAAAACTGGATATTTGATATTATTGAATCTGCATTTGAGTCAACACTTGGAAATTTAGCAAGATGTTGAGCTATGTCTTTTTTGAAACATATGGCAGGACACGGTCTAATGTTAATATTTAATAACATGTTCTTATTTTGAGTTATACTATGCCTTCAACTTGAAACAGAGCTTTTGTTTTACTTTTAATGGCATGTTTCTTTTTCTATTTTCATTTGCATGCATATGTGGAGTATTTACATACATGCATACATGTTTGCATGTATATGTGGACATGCATATGTGATGTCATGCAAGTGTGTGAGCATGCATGCAGAGGCCCAAGATTGATATCAGGAATTAGCCCTTATGCTTCTATTTTATTATTTTTTCAAAATGGCCCTTAATTAAACCCAAAGTCATCAACAGGTCCTCACTATCAAGCTTGCCCAAAGGTATTATTAGTCTCTGAGGCTAGAATTACATGTACACAACCATATCCAACCAGCATTTTACCTGGGATCTGGGAACCTCAACTTCAGTTCTTTGCTTGCTTGAAAGCATTGAGCTATCTCCCAAGTCCTCAAATGCAAGTTTTTAAAATTTAATATACTTGCAAAAATAATAAACTCGTTATGAAAGTTTCAGAAGTACAAACAATCTTTTAGTACATGACTAAAAAGTTGTTTGCTTACCTCAAGTTATGTATTTTTAAAACCCATAAATAATGAAAACAGCAAACCTCTGAAGTTGACTTTTTGCCTGCACATTATTCGCAAATTCAATATGAACATGCACATAAAGACACTAACCACAAAACTACAGCATTTATTTTATCAACTTATGCATGATCTATATTCCAATATGTTTAAACTTCTTGTAGTCCCTTGGTCAATGTCAAAAACATTTACAAATCCTGCCTTCTATGTAAATGCTTCTCATTGTACCTCCTAATTCTACCCTGGAGATCCCTAGCCTCATCAGATGATTGTTTATTTCCACTGTTTGCATTTCCTTTTGCTTTCCAAGCCACCCCAGCTGTGGGGAAGCAACTTCGCTCATGAAGTCTTTCCCTCAGAGATAAAGCTTGCTTTTTCTAATCTTAGCACATCCTTCATTTCCTCTAGTGCTTGAGTTTTTCGAGGCCCTAAAGTATTGTAAACATTTTTCTAGTTCATTAAAGATCATTACCATACACTTGCTTATATGCTAGTTCAGTAAACTCATTTTTATGACACAATGGAGCCAAATCAATCTGAAGCATTGGGAATTGCTATATGATGGTAGATGACATGAACTATTTACTTGGATATCTTCCAAGCATGAATAGTAATAGGACAGCATGGCTGTCAGACCTCTCATTGTGCTGTTATATAGCCTCTCTTCCTGCTCTTCAACACTGGTAGACAGAAGGAAACAGATGGATTATGTACAGATGGGCAATTACACTCTACAACACATAGTGTAGTTTTAAACAACTCAAGGGAAGAATCTTAAGTTTCTCAACACTTGACAATAATAAGTGGTTTGGGAAATATACATGCAATTATTCTGAATTGATCACCACATACTGTGTATGTGGTATATTAATGGTATTGTGTCCCATTAATACGTATAAGGGTGTATAAATAAAAAAATTAAAATTAAAAAAGTGCACTTCATATCAGCACCTATCTTTTTCACAGCAGCATCCCATTATTTTTTCTCCTTTTGGTAACAAAATTATCTTAGTTCACTTTCACACTGCTTTGATGAATTCATGACCCAAATAGTTTAGGGGAACAAGAAGCTTATTCATACCCATGGTTTTGGGTTAGACTTCTTTATGATGTAAAGAAAATTCATATCAACAATGGGATCCAAGGGACTTGGCTATGCTATCATATTATATTGACAGGAACAGATAAGAAAAGTGCATATTTTCTACCTTCCACCCTGGAAAAAAAATCTCTCTCTGTCTTATCCACCTGTCCAGGAAATGATCCCACATCAATTAGATAATGTCCTACAGGTTTCTTCAGAGATTTGTCTTAACAATTTTTCATAAATGTTCCTACAATTTTAGTTCTCATTAATCAAGTTTATATATAAAACTAAATATCAAATGATCTATCAACTATCATTTAACCATTTCCAATTAAAAAGTTGACAGTGGTGAAAATCTAGAGCATTGTAACACAGCAAATTTTGGTAATGAAAGCACTTTTGGTTAAGCCTGATTTTGAGAAAGAAATTTGTCTGATATAGAGAAAAGGTAGGAGTAGAAGGGGCATATGCTATAGTTATAGACACATTTTTAACATTTTCTTATCCACATTATTCAACTTTGGAGGTTCCCCAAATCTCAGCGTTTTTATAGACTCTTGCCTTTTTGCTTTCCTCCTCTTCCTCTCCCAAGTGTTGTATATTTCTAGAAATCTTTCACGTAATTGTGTTTATCAGTCTTAGCTGGCTAAGGATAGTAACTTCCAGAGAAGACTGATAAAAGCTTTCTCAGAAGCCACTGAAACCCACCCTCTCTTCAGTGTGAGATCTTTTCACATATTTGATGGTCATTTGCATGTTTTATTCTGTCTCTAGCTGTTCCAAAAACAGGTCCTATAATGCAATTCTCATGTAACCAGATTCCCCCATAAGATCCTTATTCTGATAAATCTCTTCTGCATTTATGACTTTTCCATTTTACCATTCAAAATAATGGTGCCACAAACCAGACCCAGGGGTAAGGGTAATTTTATTATATGTACACATGTGGTACTGCTAGCATAACCATGAAGACTCACTAGCTTTTCAAGCAGACATACTTTTCACATTTAAATCAAGGGTCAAATAAAAAATTTAGATTTCATTTGTGAAATTTCCCAAACTTTACATTGTATTTCTCACTTTGCAGGATACCAATGTGCTACAAGGACTATATTAAAAAGCTTGGTATTTTTTCATTTTTTTTCTTCTGTATCTTTAAGATATAAGATATTAATTGAGAATGCTAATGCTAATACCTAGAATTTTGATCAGAGCAACAAGAGAACTAAGGAAACAATGTTATAAGAAGATTAGAAATGTGACTTCAGAGACTCTATATCAACCACCTAGAACTAGGCCAGACTAATCTCTCCCCATCCTGAAGCTCAGGGACATTTGCAGAAGAGGGGGCGGTAAGAGTGTAAGAGCAAAAGGATGGGAGGAGCAATGATTTGCAAGATACTTCACACAAGTTGGGGCCGAAGCAATCATAATTGGACTTTGCATGCCCTGCGCAATGTCCAACACACTATTGACCTCACAAAGTCTAGCATCTGCTAAAGGCACCAAGATCCTTGCAGGCAAGGGATTGGCAGCCACAGTAGTGTTCCCATGCTTAAGGGGAACACGGGAAAGGGTTCAGGGAAATGCCACTGGGTCCTTGTACGTCATCGGAGAGGAGGGCCCAGAGGAGAGTCAGGGATGCACATTAAAGGACTCTCTGGGAATTGGAGCGGGAGGCACTGGGAGGGGGAGCAGAGGGTTGGGGGGAGAGGAGAAGGGAGGGAGGGAACCGGTGTACCTATTAAGTTTGTATGAGAGGAAATAATAATAAAAAATGTTAAAAAAAAGATTAGAAATGTGACATTTAGATGGTCATGAAGTTAATCCAGATCTAAATATCAACTATCTATCTATCTATCTATCTATCTATCTATCTATCTATCTATCTATCTATCTATCTTTCTATCTATCTATCTATCTTCATTTATTTATCTATCATCACCCATCATCTCTGTATATCTAATATCTAGTCATAAAACATAAATGTATATAAAATAATTGATATTTTGAATTCATTCAAGATAGGAACAGACTTAAAGGGCAACGAAAGTTAGAAATTTTTACTATTTAGTTATTTTTATCTGTTGAATTGTGAAACATGCAATATGTCATCTATCAAAAATAATATTTTTTAAATGAAAGAATGTATCACATCATATTTATTTGTGAGTGGTTAGAATTTTCTGGAAAAATTAAGATAGCAGTCACATATTATTTCAGGATGAGTGTGTTTAGAATTTTATGTACGTGCGTACGCGGTCCAGCCGGGCCTCATCCTGCCACCTAGGTAAGCTCCGCCCGCGCCTGCCCACCAGAACGCCAGGTCAGCCCAAGGGACCCAGCTCCTACCTCACCAACCAAGCCGGGAGCCGCGTGCAGGGCCGAGGGACGAGGAGGACCTCCCTCTGTGCTTGGCCCGCCCCAGCTCCCCTGGGCTTAAATAGATCCAGGCCGACGCCCACATCCTCCCTTCCCCACCCCTCTCCTCCAGCCAGGACACACGCGCGGTCCAGGCAAGCCTCATCCACGACCTAGGTAAGCTCGGTTCCTGCCCACCCCCAGAACCCCAGGCCAAATAATTCAGTTTAGTGAAATTGAAAGATCTTAAGAGTTAAAACGACAATGCCAAAGTCAAAGTGCAAATCCATGAGAAGCAACACTCAAGTAAACAAATTTCCCACTGAAGGAATTAATCCCATAATGTTAGACTCCAACAAGAACAAACCCACGGAAAAATGGCCAAGAAAGCCTGACCCAGGATAACAACTTTCAAAATATGATCATTACCATGTTCAATACTATGAAAGAGGAAATCCGGGAGGAATTACATAATCGAATCAATCGCTTTGAAGAGGAACACAACAGACATTTGGAGTTGAGAAACACTGCAAGAAACAAAAACTGGCATAGAACAGTTAAAACAGACTCAAGCAGAGTTTAAAACTGAGCTACAAGACAAGTTATCTTCAACTCAGAACGCCACAGAGAGTCTTATCAACAGAACTAAGGAAGCAGAAAACAGAATTTCAGACCTTGAAGATAAAGTGGGAGTACTAACCAGCTCAATGGAAGAGGTTGTTAAAGCCAAAAAGATACTTGAGAGAAATATCCAAGAGATATGGGACACCCTGAAGAAGCCTAACATGCGTATTCATGGAATACCAGAGCAAGAATCTCAAAATACCACCCCTGAGGAAATTTTTCAAACGATCATCAAGGAAAACTTTCTTCATATAAAAAAAGAGAGGCCCATCTATATACAAGAGGCATTCCGCACCCCAAACAGATACGACCAAAATAGAAGCACGCCATGGCAAATAATAGTTAAAACACTCCACATTCAAGATAAAGAACTGGTGGTGAGAGCTTCAAGGGAGAAAAAACAAGTCACTTTTAAAGGTAAACCTATCAAAATAACAAATGACTTCTCAGTCGAAACAGTAAAAGCAAGAAGAGCTTGGAGAGACATACTTCAAGTATTGAATGAGCAAAAATGTCAACCCAGGCTGATTTACCCTGCAAAACTATCCATCATGATTGAGGGAGAAAGAAAAATTTTCCAGCACAAAGACAACTCGAAGGGATACATGTCCACCAAACCAGGCCTTCAAAAAATGCAAGAAATGATACTCAAGCGTGAGGAAAAAAACAGGCATATCCAGGAGAGCAGAAGGCAAGTATAACACCATTAAAAGCGAAGCAATATACTTATAAAAACTACTAAACATAATAAATGTCTAGAATCAAAAATAGTTTCTCCATTATAACACTAAATGTTAATGGACTTAATTCACCGATCAAGAGACACAGATTACAAACTTGGATTAAAAATCACAAACCATCAATCTGCTGCCTGCAGGAAACCCATCTCACCACAAAAGATAGGCACGCTCTAAAAATAAAAGGCTGGTCAACAATTCTACAAGCAAATGGAAGCAGAAAACAGGCAGGAGTGCCATTATGCTATCAGACAAAGTGGACTTCAAACCAAAGAAAATTATAAGAGACACGGATGGATACTACATTTTAGTCACAGGTACAATTCACCAGGAAGACTTCACAATACTGAACATATATTCACCCAATACGGGCCCCTCCACATTCATTAAGAAAACCCTACAGCGTCTAAAGCAAGAAATCAACCCCCAAACGATAATTCTTGGGGACTTCAACACCGCCCTTTCAACATGGGATAGATCAACAGGTCAAAAGCTTAGCAGAGACACTTTGGAACTTAATCAAACCCTTAAAGAAATGGACCTTACAGATCTCTATCGAACTTTTCACCCACGCACCAAAGAATACACATTTTTCTCAGCAGCACACGGAACTTTCTCCAAAATAGATCGCATATTGGGCCACAAAACGAATCTACACATATACAAAAAAGTTGAAATTCTAACCTGTGCCCTATCATACCACCACGGCCTAAAGCTGGACATCCACAACACATCAAACAAGAGAAAATACACTAACTCCTGGAAACTTAACACTAAGATGCTGAATGAGAACTGGATTCAGGAAGAAATTTAAAAGGAAATTCAAGATTTCCTGAAAGTGAATGATAATGAAAATACAATTTACCAAAATCTCTGGGACACAATGAAAGCTGTTCTAAGAGGTAAGGTCATAGCTCTTAATGCCTACATCAAAAAAATGGAAACATCAGAAATAAACAACTTAACAATCCAGCTTAAAGCTTTAGAGAAACTAGAGCAATCTGATCCCAAAAGTAGTAGAAGACAGGAGATTAGCAAAATAGGGGAGAAATATCTGAAATTGAGATTAAGAAAACGATAGAAAAAATGAACCAGTCAAAAAGCTGGTTCTTTGAAAAAAATCAATAAGATTGATACACCCCTAGCTAAATTTAACCAAAAGCAGGAGAGAGAAAACCCAAATTAACAAAATTAGAAATGAACATGGAGTTATCACTACTGATACCCAAGAAATCCAGAGAATTATAACATCATATTTCAAAAACTTATACTCTGTGAAGTTTGACAACACAAAAGAGATGGATGAATTTCTAAGTAAACACAACTTACCCAAATTGAATCAGGAAGTTGTGAATTATTTAAATAGTCCTATAACATATAAGGAAATTGAAGAAGTAATCTCAAATCTTCCCACCAAAAAATGTCCTGGACCAGATGGATTCAGCACAGAGTTCTACCAGACATTTAAGGAGTTAATAATACCAATACTCCTTAAACTGTTCCATCAAATAGCAAAGGAAGGAACACTACCAAATTCCTTCTATGAAGCCAATATCGTTTTAATCCCAAAACCTAATAAAGACTCACTTAAAAAAGAAAACTATAGGCCGACCTCTCTGATAAACACAGATGCAAAGATTCTCAACAAAGTTTTAGCAAATTGGATTCAAAAACACATTAAAAAGATCATTCACGGGGACCAAGTAGGCTTCATCCCCGGCACACAAGGTTTGTTCAACATACGCAAATCAATAAATGTAATTCATCATGTAAACCAGTCCAAAGTCCAAGACCACATGATACTCTCGATAGATGCAGAAAAAGCTTTTGACAAGATCCTACAGCCTTTTATGATCAAAACGCTAGAGACAGTAGGAATGGAAGGAACCTTTATCAATATAATAAAAGCTGTATAAAACGAGCCCACAGCAAGGATTATGCTCAATGGGGAACAATTGGAAGCATTCCCACTTCGATCAGGAACTAGACAAGGCTGTCCACTCTCACCACTTCCATTCAATATTGTACTTGAAGTCTTAGCTGAAGCCATAAGACAAGAAAGGGACATAAGAGGGATTCAAATGAGCAAGGAAGAAGTCAAGTTATCCCTATTTGCAGATGACATGATTTTATACCTGAGTGATCCCAAAAACTCCACCAGGAAGCTCCTGGAACTAATTGAGAAGTTCAGCAGGGTGGCAGGATACAAAATAAATGTGCAAAAATCAGAGGCCTTCCTATATGCCCAGAATGAAGGAATTGAAAAAGCCTTGAGAGAAACAATCGCATTTACTATAGCCCCTAAAAAAATGAAATACCTTGGTATAAACCTAACCAAGGAGGTAAAAGACCTTTACAATGAAAACTTTAAAACCCTCAAGAAAGAAATTGCAGAAGACACCAGAAGGTGGAAAGACCTCCCATGTTCCTGGATTGGCAGAATCAACATCATAAAAATGACCATCCTACCAAAGGCAATATACAAATTCAATGCTATACCAATTAAAATCTCAAAGCAATTCTTCAAAGAAATTGACCAAACAATCTCAAAATTCATATGGAGGCACAAAAGACCCAGGATAGCAAAGACAATCCTGAGTAACAAAAACACTGCTGGAGGTATCACCATACCGAACCTTAGTCTATACTACAAATCCATAGTTATAAAAACACCCTGGTACTGGCTCCAAAATAGACACACAGATCAATAGATAAGGGTTGAAGACCCAGATATAAGCCCACAAAATTACAGCCATTTGGTCTTTGACAAAGGGGTCCAAAAAATCCAATGGAAAAAGAACAGCATCTTCAACAAATGGTGCTGGCAAAACTGGATCTCCACATGCAGAAGATTAAAGCTGGACCCATACTTGTCACCATGTACAAGACTTAATTCCCAATGGATCAAGGACCTTGATATCAGGCCAGAGACTATAAAAACCATAGTTGAAAGGATAGGGAACTCCCTCGAGCTGATTGGGCTAGGCCAACATTTCCTAAACAGACATCCAATGGCATAGTCACTGCTACCAACTCTCAACAGTTGGACCTTGTGAAATTAAAAAGCTTCTGTTCAGATAAAGAGATTATCACAGGAGCTCAAATGCAGCCCACAGAATGGGAGAAAATCTTCACTAACCACAAATCTGATAGAGCTCTACTGTCCAGAGTGCACAAAGAACTTAGAAAACTAAACATCGAGGAAACCAATGGCCCAATTAAAAAATGGTCCCTGGAACTTCAAAGAAACTTTACCAGGGATGAAATTAAAATGTCTAACAAATATCTTAAAAAATTCTCCACTTCTTTAGCCATCGGGGAAATGCAAATCAAAACATCCCTGAGATATCATCTCACCCCGGTCAGGATGGCAAAAATCCACAACACAAACAACAACAAATGCTGGAGAGGATGTGGAGAGAGGGGAACTCTCCTACATTGCTTGTGGGAGTGCAGGCTCATACAGCCACTCTGGCGAGCCATCTGGACATTCTTAAAGAAATTAAAGATTGAAATGTCATATGACCCTGCAATTCCACTTTTGGGTATAACCCCCCATACAGCAGAGGTTCACCTCGATAGCACAAGCACGACCATGTTCATAGCAGCACTGTTTACAATAGCAAAGACATGGAATAAACCCAAATGTCCAAGAGTTGACAAGTGGATAAGGAAACTTTGGTACATCTATACAATGGAGTACTACTTGGCTATCAAAAATGATGAATTACTGGAATTTGCTGGGAAATGGATGTCATTAGAAACAATTACAGTAAGTGAAGTATCTCAGACCCAGAAAACTAAGCGCTGTATGTACTCCCTAATAGGTGGCTCCTAATACCAAACCCACCCAGCCCATCTTGAGACACTCATAGGTAAATCTATGTATTACGTACAGTAATTGTAAGGATTATGAACAGGAGGGATGGGGTTGGAGGGCCACACCAGAAACAAGGAGAGAAGTGACCAGGTTACAGTAGAGAAAATAGGCCTCCATCAAGGACTGGAAGAAAGTAATGTGACACCTAGTTAAGTTCACAGACATTTGTTCCTGATCATTTACAACTAAGGGGGTATGAACTCACCAGAAGGGGAGGGCATATAGTCCAGCAGGTTTAAAAGTAACCGTTTTGCAAATGGGTGATTGACCTCTCCCATTGCCAAATGCCATATGACCCTGCGATTCCACTTTTGGGTATAAGTATTACATCTACCCTTGAATGTGCTCTTATAATAAGACTCCAGTTTAACAGCTTTCTGTCTCTGGCCAGGGGATGACATACAGTGCCCATCACAATGGAGTGAATGGCATTGTAGGAGCAACAAAACTGCAAAAGAAAATCAACAAACCACTAACCAGAACTTCAGAGACTCTATATCAACCACCTAGAACTAGGCCAGACTAATCTCTCCCCATCCTGAAGCTCAGGGACATTTGCGGAAGAGGGGGCGGTAAGAGTGTAAGAGCAAAAGGATGGGAGGAGCAATGATTTGCAAGATACTCCACACAAGTTAGGGCTGAAGCAATCATAATTGGACATTGCATGCCCGGCGCAATGTCCAACACACTATTGACCTCACAAAGTCTAGCATCTGCTAAAGGCACCAAGATCCTTGGAGGCAAGGGATTGACAGCCACAGTAGTGTTCCCATGCTTAAGGGGAACATGGGAAAGGGTTCAGGGAAATGCCACTGGGTCCTTGTACGTCATCGGAGAGGAGGGCCCAGAGGAGAGTCAGGCATGCACAAGAAAGGACTCTGGGAATTGGGGCCGGAGGCATGGGGGTACAGGGTGGAAGGGGTGAGGGGAGGGGGATCAGGGGTTCCGGGGGGGGGGAGGAGGGAGGGAGGGAACTGGTGTACCTATTAAGTTTGTATGAGCTGAAATAATAATAAAAATGTATTAAAAAATAAAAAAAACACTGTCAGAAAAGGCCATTTATAATTGGCTTAATAAAGGCGGGAATGCAAAAAAAAAAAAAAAGAATTTTATGTTAATCCCCAGTGTCTGAATAATCTAATGGTAATTAGTTTTTTAGAAAATATTTTGGAAATTTTAGATACATATGGTTTTTTACTTGTTTCCTCTTTACTTTAAGAGGATTTTGAACCTCTTCCTCTCTCTGTATTCCTCTACACAGTGAATGGCCATTCTTATTCTTATTTATTTATTTTTTTAAACTAAGATTATTTTTGACATCTTTATCTTGTAGGAGGTTCCTATCTGGTTGCATTCCACATTGTATTTTTTTCTATTATTAACTTAGTTCCTTCTAAACCCTATTCATCATCTATGCACTTTCTCCTATCATTCCCTCTCTAACCCAGCCACCTGTGATATCTTACATCTCCTTTACCCAAGTCTTCACCCTAACCTTCACTCCCCTCATTCCTCCCTCTTGGTCCCTTTAAATGCCCTGGGATGTTCCACTTAGAACCTAGAGACAACTGACCAATGCTAGAAGTAACAAGCATGTGATACTCCCTGATAAGTTGGTCTCAGAGGTCTCGAAAGCCCTCCAAACAATGTAGGCTTTTGTCATTTTTCTTGGTTGCCCTCCAGAAACAGACATTAAGACCTTGTTACTGAAGATGTAACACATGTAGATCACAAGATATGGACAGAACTAACTAGCTGGAACTGGTCTGGAACCTTTCTCCTTGCTGAATAGTTTGCAAAGCACCAGAAAGTACAATAGAAGCTATTGGGGGAGAAAAACAATCAAAAGTCTCATTAACCTGTGAAATCTACAAGTTGCAATAACAATCACCATGCTGAGAGTGGCCACCTGTGTAGTAGTGACATGAATATCAAAGAGGCAACCAACAACTTTCTGATCAGTTTTAAGTCTGCTTGTCAGAAGGGACCACATTTCTGTAAACTAGAATAAGAACCAATGAAAAAGGAAGACATAGGTACCAAGGGAAGAGAAAGCTATGAAAGTTTAACTATGAAGACACCAGTACCAACTGCTTTTTTAAACACCTGTTATTATACTCATAGATCAGAAGTCTTTCAGCAATTGACATCAAAGCCTCCTTCTGCAACAGGAAGTATTTACTACAGAGAAACACAGCTGCCCTAATTGCAGAAAATAAGCAACTATGGGACTGCTTGGTTCTAAAGGGACATCTGAGTCACACCACTCATGCCCCAAGGTTTAGGGAATATCACAGAAGAGGTTAAAATAAGATTGTAGATCTCGAAGTGGGCCAGACACTATCTTCTGGACATGACAAGAACTGTATGGCAATTGCCCTATTAACATTTCACCAGGAAAAGGAAAAGATGTCAAAAAGCTTCACATCTCCCTGAGAGACTCATGAGAACTAAAAGGGAAGAAAAGAAATATGCTATTCCCACTAATATACTCACTGATCTGTGACACTTGTTGGAGCATGAATCATTTCAAGCACATGACATGAGAGACAAACTCAATGAACACAGTGGGCCACACAAGTGAAAAGATTTGAAAATAGGAGGGAATATGACAGGAGAGATGAAGAGTTGTCAGGGGAGAAGAAAGGGAAATGGAAAAAGGGTACAAAAATAAATAAAATTGTTATTTAAAAAGTCAGGTGGAGAGCCATAGAATAATAACAAACACACACACCACCACCACCACCACCACCACCACCACTATCACTCACACTCAGTAAAAAAAAATAAAAGAAAAGATTTTAGGTAATTGATAGATTACCCAGCTTGCATACAAGCATAGGAATTTGAGTTTGGGTCCCCAGAAACCATTTCAAAAGCCACATACAGCAGTGCATGCCTGCAATCCAATTGTTGAGGGAGCAGGGATAGACTGATCCCTGGAGTTCCACCATCCAGACTAGATTTATAGGTGAGCTTCACGTTCACTGAGAGATTTTGTATCAAAAGCATAAGATAGAAAACAATTGAAGAATATACCTTGTATCAATCTATTGCCTCCACATGCACACACACGTGCACATATACCAAAAGTACACATGTTCATATGTATGCACACATGATCATTTACCACACAATATCACATAACACATGTAAATAAAATAAATATTTTCTCAGGTGGTTATTTTAAGACAGGAAAATAGATTGCTTAAACCAAAGTTCAGGATGCCCATTATGTGCTTTACAAATAGCAATCATTCCAAGTTCTTCTTAATCTCTATATCAAGAAACAATCAGCTTTTCATGCATATGGTGCCTTTCTCACTCAGAACTAGATAAGCATGTCTAATGATTTAGTATTGTGTTATTGGTGTGATTAGTCTTGTTTCATGTTGATCTATTCAAATTATTTTAAAGCAAAACTGATAGAAATTCTCTCAAAATTTCAATCTCAGTTCTATCCAAAAGGCATGAACATCCTTTGTGATGGTTAATGTTGATTCCCAACTAAATAAGATTTAGAATCACTGTGGATACAGTCCTGTCGATAGAGCAAGAGGAGTTTTAGACTGTCTTGATTGGAGTTGAAAGATCCACCTTAAATATAAGATTCATCATCCATAGAAATTGGCATTCTAAAACTCCAAAGAAGACAATGAGCCCAACTGGGTATAAGCATTCCTCTTATTCTTTTTCCCAAATGTGGGCACAGTATCATCATTTCTTCAAGCTCCTGCTGCCATAGCTTTCTTCCCATTATGAACTGTGTCTTGAGATGTGAATTGAAATAAAGCCTTTTTCCCCTAAAGCTGTTTTGGTCTTTTTTTTTTTTTCAAAGTAACAAAAAGAACTAATGGAATCTTTAAAACTGAACTCTTTCTTCAATCTGCTTCTTTTGAAAAAGTTGAATTTCATGCATGGCATAAACATTTTGAAAATGATGTAAGGAATAGAGGTAATATTAAAATGCATGATATCTAGTTTATTGAAATATTATTCAATCTAGGTTTTCAGAAAGTAAGAAAGAATCCTTTCATTATAGATGAATGTGAGACACTACTAAGGCTTTCTACATGTAATGTTCTTCTTCAGAATTCTAAGTAATAAACTCTGGTTTCTTTTATATACATGCCATGGAAAATTGATATGAACTACAGTCATATACTATACAATTGTTTTCAGTCAGTGGCAATCCAATTATGCAGTTGTGGTCCCATAAAATTAAAAAGAAGCAGAAAAAATTCCAATTATACTTTA
Organism: Typhlomys cinereus; assembly: GCA_023101885.1. Lineage (NCBI taxonomy): Eukaryota > Metazoa > Chordata > Mammalia > Rodentia > Platacanthomyidae > Typhlomys > Typhlomys cinereus. The sequence continues at coordinate 5,287,725 of JALPQD010000078.1, forward strand.
TGACTTAATTATTTTTCCTGTGTTATGACAAAGTGCTAAAAAAATCAACTTGAAGGAAAGGACTTATTCCGACTCACAGTTCAAAAGCATAGTCCATCATAGTGTAGAAGTGGAGGCAGTTCAGCTGGTCAGATAATATCCGCCATCAAGAAGCAGAGAGTGATAGACATAAGTGTTCTGTACACCTTTGTTTTGTACAGTTGAAGACCCAACCCAGGGAATGGTACCACTGAGTGGGCAGGTCTCCCATTTTAATTTTCTTAACATGCTCAAAATAGTAGTCCACAGACATAGCCATAGGACCATTTCCCAAGTGATTGGTTTCTTTAAATATTTATTTATTCATTTATTTGCGGGAGAGGAAGAGGGAGAAGGAAAAATTTGTACATGCCATGATGCCATGGTGGAGGTCAGAGGACAGCTTTAAGAAATCAGTTCTTGCTTTCCACTTTGTAAAGTTCCAGGGATTGAACTCAAGCCACTAGTTTTTTGAATAGCTCAGTTATCTTGCTACCCCCTCCTCCAGGTGATTCTTGATCTCATGGAGTTGACAATTGAGATTAATGATCACATCTAGTGTGACATATAGCTGTCCTGTATGTTGCCAATGTGTTTGTGATCATGTAAGTTTAAAAAGAATGATATGTTCAGTAAAGCATATGCAATTGCATATGCCATGTAATATTTCATAAAAGTAACTAACTTACGTTATTGCTTTACATATTTATGTTACTACATATTCAATGATTATTTTAAGATATGCTTTCATACTTACACAACTGTTAGCTTTGGGTCAAGGAGAGAGCTTAGTAGGTAAGGAAGGAGCTTATGTAGAAATCAAGCAATATAAGTTCAATCCACAGAAACCCATATAGTAGAAGGAGAGAACTGATATTTCACCTTTTAGACAGATATTTTCCACAGACTCATCATATGTAGTCTTTATTATGTTGAAATATATTTCAACTCCTATCATCTCCAGGGCATTTATCATGAAGTGTTGTTAAATTTTGTCAAAAGTCTTTCTGACATCTATTAAGACAATCATCATGTAACTTCTGCCTTTGAGTCTGTTTATACGTTGAATTGTATCTGTGGACTTATATGCTACACCATCCTTACATTTCTGAATTAAACCTGACCTGATTATGGTAAATGAATTTCTATATGTTTTTGGATTCAGGTTGCAAGTATTTTGTTGAGGAGTTCTGAATCTGTGTCTATCGGTGAAATTTACCTATAATTCTGTTTTAGATATGTCTTTATTTATCTTTGGCATCAGAATAATACTGGTTTCATTGAAAAAGGCTGGATGTATTTTTTTCTGTTTTGTGATATAATTTGGGGGAGTAAAGGTATTATTTATCCTTTGAAGTTCTGGTATAATTACACACTGAATATATCCAATCCTGGGCTTTTATTAGTTGTAAGAATATAAATAATATTTTAATTTCATTATTTGTTATAAATATATATAAATTATTCATTTTGATTCAACTTTGCTAACTTATATGTGTTTAAAAATTCACTCTTTCTTTTAGATTGTTGAGTTTAGTAGGTTATAACCTTTAAAGTATATTTTCATGATTCTCTATGTTGTAAGTGTCCATTTTCAACTCTAATTCAATTAATTTGAGTTTTCTCTTTTTTATTTTGATTAATTTGGCTTAGAGTTTTTTGAATTTGTTTATCTTCTGAAAGAATTTCATTTCATTGATTCTTTGTATTTTTCCCCATTTGTATTTGATTGATTCTTACTTGTATCTTGTTTTTCTCACCTTTTGCTTTTGAGATTGAATTTAGAAATCAAAAATAAATATTTTTGTAAAGTAGTCATTAAAATTTAAGTTGATTAATGAAAAAGGAAAAAATGTATTTGTTATGAAGGTATTATAGTTCAGGACTGTAATGCTCACAAAGCTTTCATAGGTGAATAATGAAACTTGATGACTTCGTATCCATTGACTCAGCAACTTTCATGGTGAGTACTTGTGTGTGTTACTAATTTTGATGTCTTATATCATATTTTACTGCAAGTTTTTATATTAGGATATGTTTATATATACCAGTGCTTACTAGTGTTACAGTTGAGTACAGAGTCCCATGTAATAATCTAATGTACCAGTTTTAATCTAGGAATTATAGGTCTTTTTATACATAGAGTATATATAATGTAAAATATAATGTAAAATATAGACTCATATAGGATATTAAAGTGTAGTTTTATCTATATTTGTTGTACATTTTATCCTTCATTATGTCATGCAATTACATGAACTAAATATTTTTAATGCTAACATTAAACAAAATATTAAATTCACTAGTACTAAGAATTATTCAAGTGGTAGAAACTAATATTTGCTTTCCAATTTTGCATGAGAGGAAATTATAGTTTAATTTTCAGTCTCTTATTTCCAAAGTTTACAGGTATAGTGAGAAATAAATTACTTGGTAAGTATCTATTTAAATGCAATGTGACAGCAATTTAACATCATACTTTGATACAGTTGTCCACTTGACAACTGAAGATATGAGTTTTGGGCATATTTGTAAACAATTAGTAGGGAAGTTAAGGGCTTGTGGAAGATTGTGTAATTGATGGGGAAGGTCCAGCCCACGGTGAGTGGGATTAATTCCTGGGCACGTTAACAGGATGGAAAGTGCTGATTAAAGAAGTTGGCATTCTTTGGTGTACTTGGCCAAATATGATGATCTAACATGTAAGAACTGTCCTTCTTCCAAATACTTCTATAGATATGGTGTGGCCAGTCACTTCAACCCCTGGTGTTTGTATGAGTTCTTTTATCCAAGCTGGATAAGGAATTTCATCTGTAATAATTAGAACAAATTGTTCATTAGAACATTTGGTCATGAATTTCTCAGCAACTGTGCAGAGTAACTGTGACACTAACCCATAGTGAATCTGACATAGCATGTCTTCTTTTAACTTAATAATGACCTGGTCTTTATTCCAATTGTTACTCTTTTACAATATGAGGTCAAATGATGTGATTCATTTTCCTGAGATGCCGTGGAATAAGACAAATTATCAGATTCAATATTAAACTCAGGCAGAATAAGTTATTTTTAAATGAGTACTGGTTTCAAGTAGGTGTGTAATTGTTAATGTGATTCAATGATCATAGACCTTTCAGAATTTTAAAGAAAATTTAGAAAACCAAGGAAGCATATTTGTTTTCATGTATCATACAAACCCTCTCTCTTTTCCATAAATCTGTAAAGAATAGTTGTTTCCTTTGCATCACCAATTTTCTTTATGTAGAGTATGAAGCTAAAGATGTTTACATCATTTCAAAAAGAAAAAATAAAACTCAGATGATACATGATTCTATTTTCTGCTAAATTAAAGCAATTTTCAGTGACTTGAAAGGATGGTATTGGAACAGGGCTTGTACAGCAAGAGTTTTTACTGACATCAGTGGAAATAGACTGCCATGCTTTAGGTGTATGCTTTTTTTTATTTTTTTTTGCTAGTGAGTTATATGCTTGAATCATGTTAGCAGGTGAGGGTGCCATTTTCTGTGGCCATAACATTGCTTCTATACTATATTGAATATCATTCTTTAAAAAAAGAATTTATTATTTACATACTAGTGAGTAGAACTCATCTTCTAAATTGCAAATATATTTAAAAAGATTACAGTCATACCAAGATGTCTCCCTTGCATGTTTCTAGGTGGCTCAAATATTAGTTGGTTCTCATACCTATAGTGATTATTAACTTAAGTATAACTTAAATATTCATCTTCAGTAATTAAAGTGTCTTATGTTTTCTGATGACCTGTTTAACCTTAGTTGGTGTCATAGTTAGATATAGGTGTCAACGTGATGGTTGAAGGTTTGAGCTCTGGGCACACTTGTAGAAAATTGGTAGCTGAGTTAAGCCTATGAGTTGCTGCAGAATATTTAGTGGATATGGTGGCAATGGTGTGTGGCCAGTTCTCTCGGCCCTTTGGTGATAGTGCATGCTCTCCTGCCAAGATAGAATAAAAATTATCAATGGACAGTTGTAAGACAAAATAAACCTTTTTCCCTTAAGTCATTTGATGGTGATTTTATCAGCACTATGCAGACTACCTGCAACAGTTGGCAATGTTCTTTTGCATTATTCACTGTGGATGCCTGGCTCTTCCTTAGCCATCTTCAGTCTTAGAAAACCTGTGCTATATGTGTAATGCAGCTTCTTCAAACCAGAGGCAGTAGTAGAAGGACAATTTTATATGTGAGAATATATAAATTTATTTTTGAAGACAAAACTGAAACTGTTGTGTTCTTTCAAAATTAGTCTCAAAAAATTTAGACAGCATATCATTTCCATACCTCTTTGTCCCACAGTTCTTCCAATGACAGCTACTCTATTCTATTTTAGGATTTCTTTAAATTCAGTAGGACATTTCTTTATAAAATATCATATCACAAAGTGCAAATAACTATCTTTTGTCTTCCAGGTATTTTAAGAAGCTTAAAAGACTAAAAAAAAAAAACATTATCTATGGTGGACATCCCCTAGACAAAAACTTCTTCAATGAAATGCATCTCTCTGTAAATTATTCCACTTGACCCCAACACAATTAGCGATCTATTTGTTCCTTTTTTTAACAAAATAGTGTGTGTGTGTGTGTGTGTGTGTGTGTGCGCGCGCATTCGTGTGTGTAGCTGAGGCCACTTAAGTGTATATTCTTGTGGAGGCTTAAGAATGACATCTGAAATCATCCTGCTTTGGTCTAGTTATTGCTTTCCTCTTTTGTTTTCCAGGGCCGGAACTACAGGCCACTGTCATATACACCAGAATTTTTACACGGGATCTGGAAATATTAATTCAGGTCCTTTTGCTTATGCAACAAAAACTTTAACCACTGAATGATCTTCCCATCCCCAGTTTACTTGTTTCTAGCCAAGTGAATATGGTTGAGGTGTCCAGATATCACTTCCTTGATTGGATTACACATATGGAAAATTTGAAGCAATTTTGAATATGTAATCTATAGTCAATTGTGTTTGTAACAAACTGGATTAAATTTAGTGGATTCTGCATAATCACATTAATGTTGTTACTCCATAAGTCTAGACCCTTTATGAGATTATACTAGCTGTCATAGAAGGTCACATGACAGGCAACTGTGGGCAATCTCAAAACTCAAGTAATGATGTGTAAATGGCAGCAGGAAAACAGTTCTACAACCATAAGGAGCTAAATTTTCCCATCTATCACATGAACCTAGAAGAGGACTGTCCAGCTCCAGGAAAAACATTCTGTCAATACCTTGACTCTAGCTTTATAAGATCTTTGATGGCTGCTGTACTGCAGAACCATGGAAACTGTGAAATCATGGTTCATGACTCTGCCAATTTATTATTCAGAAATAGAAAATGAACTCATAGTTTTTCAATCATTCAGTGAGGTATTTCCATCATCTAGATTTGGGGTTTAAACACCATAAATAGAACTAATTAAAGAATAGCACAGGTCATCAAATGGAGTAACCCCAACACATATACCTCCATATCCACATATAGTCAATTATTTTGTAGGGTATTTATCAAGCTCTGGGTTAAATTTTTATCACATGAGCATTTTCTTGATACAGTGTTTATGAAGAATTTCAAATGACTGTTGACACAGCTTAATTTCATTTATATCTGACATGTTCACACATTGCTTCCTTTTTTTTTTACTGCTGCTGCTCTTAAAAATGTAACTTCTTTTAAAGTTGACCTAGATGTCATTGATGATTTAGTTTATTCATTAGTACTTATAAATAGGTGTTTTAGAAAGTTGATATATAATTCTTAAAATGTTTTTATACTCATGTGTGAACCAATAGTGCTTTTGATGTTAGATAGTTGATGATGTCACTGAATATCAGTCTAGTTCATGGCAACTCTCAGTTACTTGTGAGGAAAAAGTTGGAAAAGAAAGATTGATTTTAGGGGAATGTGTTTTGTCTTTGTTAAAGGAATTAAGAATATTGGCATAAGTAGTTGATGATAAAGTTTATTATTTGACAAGGTCAGATTGAGAAAAAAGGAAAAAGTTTGAGAAGGAAACTATGATGACAGTGGAATTCTAGGTCAGTTCTTGGCAAGCCAGAGATTTCAGTACTTTTTTTTACAACACCTTCCAGGTAACAGGTAAGATGCAATCTTTATGTTAATTTGACTGTCTCTGGAGATTTGTTGTTTGTAAGTATAACTGACAACCTTTTTCCTCCTAAATACCATTTTATACTAAAAGAATGTCACAAATCATTCTAAATCTATGTAACTTGCTATAAGGAATGAGTGTTCCCTGCTATAATTTAGCTAAAACTTATCAAAGATGTATAATATCCTAGCTCTTACACACAGATTCTAACATATTTCTCTAATTTCTGTCTTTTTTCTGAAAACATATCTGCTAAGCTCATTCATTAAAGACCACATGTCTTCCTTTGGTTTCCTTTTCTCAATTTCTTTTTCATCTGAGAGATAGGGTAGTGCAGGCATTCAAAGCACATTGTTGGATTCTGACTGCTTTGGTTCAAGCTTTTGCTCTACAATTTACGATTATTGGTAACTTAATTCTTCATGTTTTCCTTTGATTTTCTAACTTGTTGTTGGTTATATAAACAATTAGAGGCTTAAGAAATTTCTATATCACTCGTTGTTGTGAGATTTCATCGGGTACGTTGTCAAAATGGTTATTTTCATCATCATTTTCTGCTAAATTTCAGAAAAAGGCCCATTCACTAACATTTTTAATACAACACAACATTTTCTAACACTTGCAAAATAACTCTTCCTATAATTTAGCTTATTGGCTTCAAAAGTAATTTGTTTGGTATCTGTTGATACCAAAGAAAGTGTGGTGTCAGTTTGAAATGTGAACTCCACTGATTCATGTGTTTGGAAAGGTCATGGCATTTTTAGGAGGTGAAGCCTTTCTGGAAGAAGGCAGTCATAGGGGGATGGTCCTTGAAGAGTATTTAGCTCCACCTTATCCAGAAGTCTGCTCTGGCAGTTGGCAGACTAATAGCTCTCAATCTCCTGGATGGGTGTGACTTAGGCCATCTTTAACTTCTGTCAGACAGCCATGCTGTTTCTGCCGTGAAAGACTGTATCTCTCCTCTGGAACCACAAACTGAATAAATCTCCCTTTCTCCCATTAACTTGCTTGACTTTGGGTGTTCTCTCAACAGATAAGAGTAACCAGCATAGAAACTGGTATGGAGTAGTGCTATGAGAATAAGTTGATCTGATACCATAATATAAATTACTTTAAAGTTGACAGACATTTATGAAATTGTTGTTCATGAAGCTGAGAGAAGTTGGTACCCAGTTGTATGGCAGTTGTTGTGATTAGTGTGCTTTTGGAACTGCTTGTTGGGAGAATTATAGAGAATTTTGGGACTTTGCACTAGGAAAGTATTGTGTCTTAGAGATGGGGCCAAATGGGTCTTTCTTGTAAGAGAATGGAAGATAGTAATGTGGTGAGAGATGTAGGAAGTGGAAGTCCAACTTGTGATGGTCCAGAGGGGAATAGAGACTGTGTTGGAAACTTGATGAGTGACTAATGGAGCAATGCTTTGGCAGAGATATTGATTAAGTTTATTCTCATCCTGAGACTTCCTTGAAGTTAAGTTTAAGTAGATGGTGGCAATCTAGCTTTGATAGTGTGTGCCATGGTTACTTTTTAGTGTTCTTGTTCATTGTTACAAAAAAGAGCAAACAGAAAGAAGTGAAAACTATGGGTTCTGATGAGGAAAAATGCAGTAGCAAATGCAGGAAGAAGTAGAGAACAAAACAATGACTATCATTAAATGATTCAGTTAGTAAATCAAAGCTTGCTCTTCATTTGGATTTTAGGAGAGGTTCTATTGTGAGGGCAAAATCTGAAGAGAAGAATCTCACTCATAAGAATGTAAATACTTTTGTAAGGACTAAGCTAAAGGGTGGAACTCTAAATAAAAGCTCTGTTTGTCCTGCAAATCAAAGGCCCAAGAGAAATTCTGCCTACAGTCAGCACAGAGAAGCTGAACCATCTGTGAGTCAAGGGGGCCAGTCTCTAACTGAAGATTATAGCAGAACTTGGCAAAGTCATCCATGTGATTTTGGTTTTAGAGGAATCAAAGATGCAAGAACAAGGAGGTCAAGGTTTCAGTGACTGGCAAAAGTCAGATCTTATGTGGAAGAAAGCCTGCAATTTAGAGGCCAAGAAGGGCAGTTTGTGCTGTGGAGTTAAAGCCTGATTTGCCACTGAGAAGTGAGATGTTAGAGATGCCAGAGTCAATGTGGGACATCTGCTAAGGAAAACTATACATTGTGGCAGGAGTCAACCCAAGAGGATGATGTGTTCTGCAGGCAGCTGCATGGGAGGGGTAGAAACAAAGCCCTTTGGGACGGAGATGATTTCAACAAGAGGCTCACCTGTTGGACTTAGAGCTATAGGATTTGGAGTTTATCTTGCAAATTTTTGGGTTTTGGTCTTGTTATAGACCAATATTTCCTGGATGTGCCCCCATTCCTCCCTTTTGGAATGAGGATGCTTATTCTGTGACACTGAATGTTGGAAGTATGTAACTTCCTTTTTCTTATTAAGCTCTTTGACTTTGGCTGCTCTTTCACAGCAACATATAAGAGTAACTGATACATGTGGTAACATGTTACTTAGGAGATGTTACTGAATAAATAGAAATTGTCATCCAGAATAATTTGAACGATACATGAAATGCACACATGTTGTTCTAAATTAAAAAGTTCAAGCTCCAGACTGCAGTTATTTTTCTTCACCTAAAACAAGAAACCTACCAGTAATTGCATTGAATGAAGCATTTGTTACAGAGATTCAGCTTAATATGCCTCTAAGACCTAAAACAGTCCTCAAGGAAATGACTTTAAATGAAAAGACTATGGCAATGGAAAAATGTCTTCATATTAGAGCCAAAATATACTTCTGTGACTTTGGACTTGAAAGACTAAGATTCCAGCAGGATTACTCAACTAAGCATGCTAGATGCTCTGAATTCACTTCAAACACTCACATTTACAAACAGTGCCCTAGAATTAGACATAGTCTAATCTACCAATCAAGCCCAAGGTACAAATCTTAGTCCTTATTAGAACTTCAGCACTGTTAAGTATATGGAACAGTGCCTTTGGCAGGTGGATACATTTCCCATGGAATAGACTTTGGGTGTCTGTAGAGTAAAAGCTTAGTCAGCCTGGCCAGAGAATGAATGCTCACCATGATTCAATCTACTAATTTTATATTAACTCAAATTTACCATTAAACTAAGAAAAGACTGTTTTGCACTTGCCAAAATATCAAATTTTATTTTTCCAGAAATAAAGCAGAAAATAAAGGTGAATCTCAAGATTCAAGTCATATACCTCTCAATATTTTGGAACGATGAGTCATTTCTTGGATATGTTGATTATGGTTACATCATTTGGTGTGGAAACAAAGTGATGACATAGAACAGAAGCGTGGTTATTTTCACAGAAACTGCTATGGCTACATCTTTTCTTTTTTATCCCTTTCCTTCCTTCCTTCCTTCCTTCCTTCCTTCCTTCCTTCCTTCCTTCCTTCCTTCCTTCCTTCCTTCCTTCCTTCCTTCCTTCCCTCCGTCCTTCTTTCTTTCCTTCCTTCTTTTCTTCTTTCCTTCTTTGATTCCGTCCTTCCTTCCTTCTTTGGTTTCTTCCTTTCTTCTTTTTTTATCCTGAATGTGTCTATGTATGTATGTGCATACATAATTAATGTACATACACAAAGAAGCCAGAAGTCAGTGTTGAGTGTTTTCCTTAATTGCTTCTCCACCTTATTTACCAAGACAGGATTTCTCACTGTATTTAGAGCTCACTGACCGGCTATATCAGTTGGCCAGTGAGCAATAGAGATTCTCCAATCTCTGCCTCCCCTGAATTGGGATGCTTTGTGTCTGTCTTATTTGTGGGTCCTGGGGATCCAAGCAAGTTCTCAAGCATGAACAGTAAGTACTTTGTCTGCTGAACTCTCCGCTCCTGACTATGTATTTCTTAAAATGTTTCTCAAAGGACCTTTCTTTTTTTTAATCATTTTATAGATGACATTAGCTCATAGATCTCATTTGTTTTTATATGAAGTGAACCTTAACATTTGAATGTAAATGCAAAGTTGTAGAAGTTATTTATGGTAAAGACAATCGTTTTAGGTTAGATTTTTCCAATGAAGTAAAAGTAACATAATAATAATGGCAGTGTAGTGATAAAGATGAGATAAAAATGATTAAAATATGGACATTTGGATCTAGAGCGTTACATCCAAGTTTTGATTATGCTCCTTTCTTGATGTGTGACAGAAATAGGTTATCTCTTTACACTGCAATGTCATCCAGCATAAACTTTTACTGGTAAGAATGTGAAGAAATGTGAAGGAATGTGAAGAAGTTAGTGAAGAAATGGACAAAGGTCAGAATTCATGAATTTTAATATGCATAAGTAGCCACTGTAAGTGATAAAACAGGTACCCCAAAGTTTTGATTCAGTAGCTCCAAGGTGAAAGCCCAGAAATTGCATTCATAGTTTGCCCAATAATTCTGTGAGTCCCAAGTCACACTTTGAGAGTTCCTCTGCTAGAATATACTGTGATAACAAATAGTTAAATACAAGTGGGTTGTGAAGCAGAAGAGGATTCGTCTCTGGCTCACCTAGGCCCAGGGCTACACACTCATCTACCATCTCCAGATAAGAAGAGACAAGCATGGTGACTCCTGAGAGTAAAATCTCTTAGTTACAGTACTCAGTTTAATGTTAACTGTTGTTACCAAACTTTTACGTAATTCCCTTTCTTTATAAGAGCTCTAACTACAGAGAGGCAATTCTTCATGGGGGTTTTTGACCTCTACTGACCATTCCTAGGATGTGAATGAGTGAGAAAAGACTTTTCTTTGCAATGGTGTTGTAGAATAAATCTAATTTCAGTTTTTAATCCATGTCATTTCTAAGTGACTTTAGCTACTTGATGCACTTTTTAAAGAAACCCTGTTTTTGGTTCTTTTCCAGCCTTGAGTTCTGGATTCCCTTTCTTCAGTCTTGCCCTCTGTGTCAACACAAAGCCAATAATGATTGATTGAGGAACTATTTTGAATGTTTATATATATATATATCCTTTACCTTAATTAGTGAAGCTGAAGTACAAATGCTCTTTGACGTTGATCAGATCAATGTCCTCCATCTGTCTCTTTAAATCTGACACTTGGGTTTTCCTTTGTTTTGAGTCCCCTCCTCATTTTATGTGAGGACTTCTACCACCAAGCTCTGTGGTCATGGTGCATGCTTCCTTGCCTTAATAGTCTCTGGCCAGGAGTTTCAGATTAGAATGATAAAAATACCTGATCCTGCACTCATTTCAAGGATATTGGAGTCCAAGATATTCTGAATGCTTTTACTTGAATATTTTGGGGTATTTAAAACATATCACTACAGAAAAATTATTTTCTTTCATTTTAGCATCATACAGACATTGTTTCCTTGATGATTTCTTTGTGCTCAGTAAATTATAACAATAGTTTGGTTCAGTTTTCCCTTAAGTCCTCAAACCTTCTTTACCATCTCCTTTTTTAAAGGCAGGAAATTACAGTTGGAAAAATCCAGATTTTGGAGCCAAGCAAACCTGTAGCCAAGTCTTTGGTCTGCTTCTCAACTACCTGTGAGACTGTAATTACACATGATTTTACTAAACTTAATGCTTATCTATAAAATGAGAATGAACTCAAAAAAACTGAATTGTAGATAAAGCATTGCTCCTACATTTTTTTTTTTTTTGAGAACATGATGGAAAATCAAAAATGAGATGGCAGGATCAGAAAGAACTCACACAACTGTAAATAATTAATGAGACATTTGGGTCTGTTTCTTACAGGTTTTTTTTTTCAGCTAGTTTGTGCTGCCAAAAGATGAATTCTCTGACTCCAGAGACTGGGATTAGTAACATGAAGAACTGACAGTTATCTTTCTTTTCTAGGAGGACTGTTTGTCTTTTATCTCTGTTCAAATGACCAAGATGATTTGTTTTACAGTTCTAGATTCTCCTTTATATTTCGGAGTATACTTTTTTTCAGCTTACAGACATGTCATCCATCTGTCTGTCATCTATCTATCTATCTGTATGTCTGTCTGTCTATAGAATACCAGAGCTTCTGAACATAATTCCTTATGTGCCACATTTAAGGAAACCCTTTAGTCAAGTAACTTCGACAAGATCAGTAAAGAATTGCATTTATGTCTGTAGGATTCAAATTCAGAGACTCTACAGTTACTGATTTACCTCATCAGTGGTCTCATTGCTAAGTCCACTGTAGACACACTTTGTAAAGGAAGGGTGTATATATATATATATATATATATATATATATATATATATATATACACATATATATATTGCATCTTATATAATATCATGCATTATATATGCCACACATAGTTTCAAATTTTGTTAATCATTTCTAAGAGTGTACAGAAATTTAAAGATATTGTCTGTGCTTCTAGCAAGGTTAAATGTTGAGACACCAGAAGCAACACTAGAAAAGTCGAAGCAACTTATGTTGAAGTATCAGACTATGGGCTGAATATCTGCAATGTGAGACATGGGTTTTCATTGTCCTGGACATGAAAAAAATTGATTATAAATACTTTACAATAGGCATTGCACTATCTGGTAGATGGTGTCTTGGAATGTGTGTTTACAAGATGCAGATGAGACAGATTTCTATCTTTTACTCAGATGATGCATGCCAGATGGGTATTATCTGAAAACTAGATCAAGGCATACAGGAATAAGTAACCTTCAGTTCCAGAAGCTACAATATGAAACAAAGTTTTTAAAAATACATTTGTTTCTCCAGTTCATTCTCCATCAGGCAGTGAAAGTAAACTGAGAAATTTTAAGTCTAACATTTGATCACATCAATCAACTGCTTTATTATTTTTTAAAGATACTCAAGGCTTTGCCACTGCTTAGAGCACCATGTGAGATTGTTTTTCCTATGTTTAGCTTCTTATCTGTATGCTAATGAAGGCCTTCTCAGCCACTGGATTTGTAATCAGTATTTCCACACAAAAAACAACCAGCTTGTGACCCTGAATGGAATGCTGTTCCCTGCACAACCCACTACTGAGGAGCCAACACCCAACTTATTTTCAAATCTCAGCTAACAATTAGTTCCCTGCTGAGTAACATAGATTTGGACAAATTATTTGAACATTTTATACTTTGGCTTTCTCCACAAAGAACTAGTAATGACAACCTGATAAACCTGTTTGAATGAGAAATGATAAGCAATCTATCTATAGTTTGGCTGCTGATATTAAGGAATTCATTGTATATATGTTTTGGGAATAGGGATTCATCATATATATGATGTAAATATATATCATGATAATTTTCAGTATTGTCATTTTTTCGGTAGATAAATTTTTAGCTCAAAGATCATTGGCTAGTCTTCAAGATGATGTCAGTCTCTCTTATGATAAATTATCATTTTTACCTCTTAATTATATAAGATGACTAGTAATTACATATTCTTTTGGTCTGTCTCATTGTCATTCTCTGTCACTAGAACATAAACTCCCAGAAGTCAGTATTTGACTGGCTTCTTTATCTTCATTGTTTGTGATAATTCTTGCATACAGTAAAACTGGGAGAAAAATTGAGCGAATGAACATATATGTGGCTGATCTATGGTTCCTTTGTCAGAGGCAAGTCTAGAGCAGCCCTGCTTGGACACTCTCTGAAGGTCTTGAAAAACCTGAAAGCTAGGATTACCCTGCAAGAACACTCCTGAAGATAGAGAGGAACTGACTTCAATCCTCAAGAGATAACGTGGACAACTTCCACCAACCCTTTGTTTATGAAAGGATATGGAGATAAGTTCTCCTTTACAGATAAACCCTTTCCTGAACTGGATATAAAATCAACTGGGCCTCAATATGAGCTAACCAATGAGGAAAAGCTGTTTTTCCTGGGCTTGCCTAAGTGTATAAATATACTTGACTTTGGCAGGCATCTTTGGCACCTGCTTCTCATGGCACTCCACATCTGAAGTCCATGAGTTCTTTTCCAGCTTCATGCCCCTCATGGATTCTATGCCTGGAGTCCATGCGTTCTCCAGGATGCCCTTGCCCCTCGTGCTACTCCATGTCTGGAGTCCATGAGTTCCATTGTTTTTCTCCTCTAATAAACTCTTCTTTAATCCTCTACATGTGTTCTAGTTTCAATCTTTGACTCTGAACTAGAGAGTCAACTCCACAACAAAAGTGATCTTTTTGTGGATGATTCATTTTCTACAAAGCAGATCTACATTATCGTAAGCTCCAAAGAAAAAACAGAATACTTTAATTTCTGCTTTTTTTTTCTTATATACTACATTTCAAGGAATCCTTTAATCAAGATAATTCTATGAGATCAGAAGGAAATATATTCATGTCTGTAAGATTCAGATTCAGGAGTCCTACAGTTGCTAATCTGCTTCACTGATATTTTCTTTCATAAATTTAAATCTACGTGTATAAGGAATAAATGTAAGGTATTTGCCTCAGAAATGCATAGTACTGTGGACTAGATGGAAGTTTTTAATGGAGTTCCAGAACTGCTGGGCTAATCATAGGATGAGGGAGAGGAGAAAGAAAGAGAAAAAAGAACTGAAAAGAATAAAGAGACTTGGAAGAAGGGAATGGTGGTTTTATACCCTCAGGGTTGGTGAATGGGTTGAGTCAGTAGGGTCTGGAGATGATATCTAGGACCTTTGTCCAGCCCAGGAAGTATGATACTGCCCCCCTCCCCCAGCAGGAAGGGTCAGATAAGCACTGCTCTTTCTTGCAAGTGCCGAATATTAGGGGGGCAATGACCATCAAGCAGAGGTTTTGTCCTGAATATGGGGGGATAGAGGACTGGGAATCTTATCACGTGTGCTTTGTTATGGAGGAAAACTTTCCAATAAGGAAAACTGATAAACTTTCCAATTAGGCTCAGTTTAGCAAGAAAAAGGATAACTAGTAGAAACCTATATAAAAAAGTAAAGTTAATTATGAGTGAATCCACATCAATGAGTGATGACAGATAATCTCACATGGACTTTGTAACAGTTATTCTTAACAGTTGCTGTGAGAGAACACCCAAAGTCAAACAACTTAAAAGAGAAAGGGAGATTTATTCAGCTTATGGTTCCAGAGGGTTTCATGGTGGAAGTGACATGGCTAGTTGATGAAGCTGGAGGCAGGTTGTTACTGTAAATATCCTGGACTTTCTTCTTCTCGGTCTTCTGCTCTGTGGTTCCTTTTATCCTGTCTGCTATTGGGAGGTTCCAATCAGATCTAGGGAGATTCCAATCAGCTCTAGGGCTGGTCTTTGTATTGTAAATGTATTGATCCAGATAATCTCTTCAGGTAGTCTCACAGCTGATCTTAGTTAATGTTAGGTGCCATCAAGTTGATGCCCAAGATTAATTATCACAGACTTGTAGACAAAACAAAACACCCACCAAGGAGAAAGTGTTGGATTTTCTTGGACAAAAAAGTTTGATTCATGTACACTTAGAGTAAGGAAAACAAAAACAACATATGTATATGTTGGAAGAAGTGAGTAAAAGGTCAGAATGATTAGCAAATGAGCCTCTAAAACTTTATCAAAAAAATTCCCTGATTACAGTTGCAAAATGAGTTGAAAGTTAAGATCTAAGCACTGATTGTAGATCTGGTTTAACAACTGCATTCTTACTAATAATCTACAATGCTTACCCTTGGGGTGGAGCAGGCATAATGCAGACTTTCAACCAACTTCTGGTTTGTCTGGTGATTCTGTCTAACTTCTTTCTCTCTTCACTCCCTTACAGCTTCACTTTCTCGACTTGTACCTTACCTATTAATTATCTACATGATATTAAATACTTTCTTGGGTATAAACTCTATAACAAAACACGCATAGTAGTGCTCACCTGCCCTTTTGAGAAATATATTCTATTTAGCTTTCAACTGAACAGACCTAATCATTGTATAGTATATGATAGTGTACCATTACTCTTGTCTGTTGAGACAATATTTAAACACAGCTTAAGGGAGAAAGGTGAATTTATTCAGCTGATGATTCCAGAAGGGAGATAACACTTGATCATGGCAGAAGAGCATGGCAGGAATCAGAAGGAGGCTTAGGTCACTGCAGACATCATGAAGACGGGGAGCTGCAAACTGCAAGAGCAAACTGGGCTGGACTAGTCAACCTCAAGGACCTCAAGGCTTGTCCCCCTATGATATGCCTTCTTGCAGCAAGGTTCAACCTCCTAAAGTTGCCACAGCCTTCCCAAGCAACATCTGGTGGGGGACAACTCCAATTTCAAGCCAACATTGATTGCAACTGCACTTAGGTGCTGCTCTTACTACAAAGCATTGACCCTTGACGTGGGTCTACAAGGTTCCAAAATCAATGTGAAGTCTGACAGCTCTGCCTCCACTGAATTTTTTCTCTTTTATTTTGGGACATTCTCCTGCTTAACTTCGCATAACTATGATAATGGTCAAGGAGAGACTGACTTGGTTACTTATCTTATCCTTATTTAATGCTGAGTCATTGTCTTAAACATGTGGTCACCTTGGGTTCCAGGAGCAATAAATCCTACAGAAAGATGACCACAAGAGAAGCTATGCCTTGGGGCAAATTGTTTTGAAGAAAGCAGGTTGTTCTATTTGTGGGATTAGGCATTAGCAATTTATGTGACCATCTTGCAGAACAAGTTTGACTGTGATTGTTTGATTAAGCACACATCCTGTCCCCATCCAAATCATTTTTCTATTGAAACGTAAAACCTATATAAGTACTCCCCCATATGAACTTGAGGTCACTGTACATTTTTATTTGCTTTTCTTCACAATGCATGAAAAAACTGTGTTCCTCTCTTTCTCTGGTTTCACCATTATTTGTCTCTTTAACTGGCATATTGGGAAAGGTGGCAAGCCTAGCTCGTTGGGACTGCTGAGCTTGGGAAGGATGCTTCTGATGTAAAATGAAGAAAATCTCAAAATTAGCCCTGACTCAGGTTAGGGGACTCACATGTTCTGTAGAGGATGTTATGCTGAGTTCGTTCATGTGCTGATGAGAGTTGGTTAGATGAAGGATGCATGTAAGGAACATTAAGGTAAGCATGGTAGGAGGAGGTAGTGTGTTCTGCTCATAACAGATGAGTAAACACGTGTGTTATAATCACTTCTCCTGTGTGGCAAGATGGGGAGGTTAAAGCAGAAACCCAGTGTCAACACTTCGTATTCGTTTAGAAGATTTTTGAAACCTTTAGGGATTATTCATTTGTGTTAGGCAGGGAATTAAAATTTTTCATTGCTAGGCACCATAAGATTAAAAGGCCAAATCACACCACGTCACAGACATGGAATAGAAAAAACTTACTGATCACATGGCTACATGGCCACACAGATTTCTTCTCAGAGGGAGAAAAAGTAGAGTCTGGAGATGGGATGGAGCTTACATAGTACTTGAGCCATAGGCAGGGTGAAGGACAGAGGGGAGTGAGTTATCCCCTCTCCCCATGAGGCATGAGACAAAACACAGGCTCTGCAAGTGCCTATTGGTGTAAGTTGCAGTGGGGGGGGCAGTGACCATTAAGCAGAGCTTTTGCTCTGAATATGGAGGTTGGAGGAAAGGGAATCTGTCATTCCAGCCTGTGAGGGACGACACATTCATTCTTTACTATTCCTGCTGCACAGGATGGACATGGAGAAGGTAATAGGCTGGAGTGCTAGAGTTCTGCCCATTGCCCCGTGGTGAAGAGGAGCCCTGAGAATTTTGGAGCTTGTTGGGTCTTAGCTTAGTAAGTCTTAGACAAGACTGACAAAAAAGTTAAGAAGGCAATCGAGGGTTTGATTAAGGGGGATACACTATTGTACCAACAAAGTGCAGAGAAGAGGTTACATTGGTTTGTTAATTATCTGGCTTAGCTTATCTAATAACATGCAATAGTCATCAGAATGTTTTGTCACATACAGAAGATAGCAACAAATGGCAATTTGGGGCTTAAAATGGGCCCAAGATAGTCTGGCTCTGGATTTGCAATGTTCCAGGTCTTTCTGCTTCACTGGAAGCTCCAGTCAAATCAATCAGCTTTAAAGATGCAACAGTCTTCAAAGAACTTGCATTCATTTCTCCATTGGCAAAATGTCAGTTTTTGTGTATGTAGGGACCATACACTCAGCAGCATCAGTGTCTCCCACGGCTAGGAAGTCATTCTTGTGTCTCATGTAGGTGAGGCTGGGCAGCAAGCGGGGGAGTAGAGAGAGAGCTAGCTAATTGGCAGAGCCATTAATAAGGAAAGTGCTAGATCATATTAAACCTACTAGGTACAATGACCCCGATCTGATATATATTGTTTTTTCATCCTCTGCATCTGACATAACATTTATGTGTGACCTGCAATTAGAGCTATTATATATAAAATTAAGGTAACTGATTGCATTGTCTGACCCAGTGAGGTGAAGCTAAAGGTGAGGGAGAGCAAGCATTGTATTTGTAGCATGTACCTTCAGGCCAGCTTGCTCTTAATAACATTGTATTGTCTCATGAGGCAAATGATTAGATCCTTTAGAAATCAGGATTTTTTTGAGTCTTATGGGCATAATAAAATCTCTGTGTAATAAAGATATATTAGGTCTTGAACGAATCAACATGTAAATTGCTGTAATCTACATTGCTAAAATTAAAGAGAAGAAAAGGCTATGTTGATTTCTGACTGATAAAGAAGCCAGAGTGGCCATTTTTGAAAATCCAAGAAGCTGTGTCTAAGGAGGAATGGAGGGGTCCATAGGGAGCAAGCTACACCTTGTAGCAATCAGAGACCAATAGGCCAAGAAAAGAAGGTGGTCCTGAGAACCCCAGCATATACAAAGAAAGAAGGGACAGGAAAAAATGGGGTCTGAAGAGCCCTACCATTAACAGAGAGGGAAGGGGGAGTGGCATCAGTGAGGTGTTCAGGGCAAGAGAAAATGATAGAGAAAGAGAAAGAGGAACAGTAAAAGGAGGCAGGGAGAGAGAGAGAGAGAGAGAGAGAGAGAGAGAGAGAGAGAGAGAGAGAGAGAGAACCTTAAAACCTAACCTGGTGGAAGATACTCTGAGTCTGCCATGGGGTGGTGTGGTACTGAGTTTCTTTGCACCTGGGTCTGAAAGCAATACCCCAGCTTGGGTTTTAGGCATCATTATGCAAGATAAAAAGGCTGACCACATCAGGTCAGGAACAAGTAATGGAAAAACTTGTTGATTAAATGGTCACGTGGCATCATGGGCTAATTCCCAGAGGGATAAAAAGAGGGATCCGAAGGTGAGATGAAGCTTATATAGTACCTAGGCTTGTAGCTGGGGTGAAGAACGGAGGGGAGTGAGTTATCTCCTGTCCCCATGAGGTATGTGATGAAGCACAAGCTTCGTACATGCTAGCTGACCATTGACAAAGGGCAGTGACCAGTAAGCACAGCTTTTGCTTTGAATGTGGGGGTCTATCAAGCACTTTTGTGAGTGATGAGGCCAGCTAGCAATTATTTTGTCTTATTCTTGGATCTCTGCTTATTCTGGTTGATATATTTCACCATAAGGCCCTGTATCTCTGACAATGAATGGAGAGTTAAATTTTAGATAGCTATCTAAACATAATTGATGGTTTTTAAAACTTTGTTTACCTTTTCAAAAAGATGCATTTTTAAATTATGATATGGTTGGTGCTAACTTCTTTGATCTTCTAGAATAATGTAGATTTTAAAAAGCCCAAGCACTTTATTCCTAATTATTCCCTATGCCTATTAAACCATAATTAAGAATTTCAAAGGACATGGAGACGTATGAGGTAAGGCAGTCTCCATTTAACTTTAGTTGTTTCTAGACTGAGTGTAACAACTTGACAGGTAACAGCAAGATTAGGCACAAACCATACTTATATGTTGAATCCTTTTGTGCTTCTCTTTTTTCTTATTTTCTTCTCTTCTCTAGGATTATTTTGAAGATTAAGTTTTAAAATTAACACAAAATTTTGGGTTTGTTACGGAACTTTCTTACATGTTATTTTGTTTTTATTGAATCATCCCCAGTGCTCTCCCTCAACCCTGCTTCCTTCTCACTGGTCCGTTCATCCTTCACATTACTCTCTTCTCTGCTTTCATGTCACATGGGTTCCATTATCCTCCCTTTTGCTCCCATTTTTCTCTTGTAAGCTTTCTTCGTTCTTTTTCAATGCCTACACACACACACACACACACACACACACACACACACTCCACAGGTCTAGATCACATGTATGAAGGAATCATGCAGTATCTGTCTATGCTTGGCATGGTTTTCTTTTTTCCCCCTTTTACTTTTGTTTAGATTTGATAACTCTTGTAGTTGCTTGTTTTTCTGCTGCCGGGAGACAGTACTCACATACAATATACAGGGAGAAAAAGAGATTTATTTGGCTTATGGTTTCATAAGAGAGATGCAGTCATTATGGCAGGTAGTAGAAGCTACAAGTGACTCAAGTCACAACAGGCATCATGCAAGCAGAGGAAACAAGAGATAAGAGCTAGATAAGCCCTGTGACATGCTGTCCTCCAGCACATTCTACCTCATTCACATGCCCAGACCTTTCCCAACATGATACTAACTAAGGGTTCAAACACATAAATCTGTGTGGGACAACTAATATTCAAACTAGGAAGACCATCAAAATGTGGAGTTGAGAAAACTAACTTGGGATGGAGATACTTTTCTGCCAGATAGTTATGAACAAAGAGGAAAAAGGGAAAGTTATGACAGGCAAGATAAAGGTCTAGTACAAAGGGAGATGTTTTCCTGAGAATATTCTTGATATTCTTCCATTCTGCTGCTCTTACTTCCTCCTTGGCAAAATGCTTTCCAAGCCTAGAGTCTTAGAACACCAAGCATTCTTATCACAGTTTGGTTTTTCCTGAGGAAGAACTTAAAGGATTCAAAAGAGAATTTATTGTTTAAAACGTCTAATTTTCCCAGAAAACAAAGAAAAGTAGGACCAAGAAGAGAAGGAGACAGTATCAAGTTGTACTCAATGAAGGTATTCCAGGTTAGGATTTTAGGGAGATTCTAGAGAAAACGTGGATAGAGGGAGTCAGGAGAGTTTTTAAGCCTTGACTGATTAATCATTGAAGAAGGCCTGTCCCTGAGAAGGCTCACGTTCCAAACTTCAAGTGAATCCCATTAATGTGTCTTGAGGTGAGAGAAGCCTTTTTATTTATTTTTATTTGTGTGTGTAGGTGCTGGTATGCAATGTATGTGTGCGTGTGTGTGTGTGTGTGTGTGTGTGTGTGTAGAAGAGGGCACTGGATATGCCTGCAGAGCTCAAAGGATGACTTCTGGAATTGTTCTGAATTATTCTACCTCTTTGTTGGAGAGAAAGCATTTTAACATAGTTTCACACTTCTGAGGTTAAAGAAGGAAGGTTATAATAGTTACTCTTAAATATTTCTGTGAGAGAACATTCAAAGTAAGCAGCTTAAGGGAGAAAGGGAGATTTATTCAGTTTACAGTTTCGGAGGGGAGAAACAATCTATCATGGCAGAGGTGACATGGCTGGTGGCTGAAGCTGGAGGCAGCTAAGTCACTGCAAACATCCTGGAGGCTCAGAGCTGCTCAGTCCAGTAGGCCAATGGATGATGGTTGAGGAGTGAAGGATTCTCTTCAGTCTTCTGTTCTGTAGTTCCTTTTCTCTGGTCTGCTACTGGGAGGTTCCAATCAGACTGAGGCTGGTCTTTGTTTTTTTTTGTTTTTTGTTTTTTTTTAATTTTTTTATTATTACTCATTCAACTGTGCGCGTGTGCGTATGTATGTACGTGTGTGTGTGTGTGTGTGTGTGTGTGTGTGTGTGTGTAGAACCATGGACGAATTCGGGAACCACTATGGACGCCTCCACCTCCTTCTGTCCTGGGATTCACAGGCTCCGCCCTACCAGGACCAGAAGCGCAGGCCGCCCCCGCTTCCGCCCGGCGTCTATACGTGGGATCTGGGATCCGAACTCAGGACCTTCCGCCTGCAAGGCGAGGCTTAACCCCTGAGGCTGGTCTTTGTATTGTCAATGTATTGATCCAGATAATGTCTTCAGGTATTTAATCAACAGCTGATTTTAGTTAATGCCAGGTGTGGTCAAGCTGACACCCAAGATTAACTGTCACACACACTAAGCATATTTTTTGCTAAATCCTGTGCAGAACTGAGTTGCTCCATGGTTCCTAGGCTCTCCATGGTACCCACCCTCAAGAGGGCAGAACGCTGGGCTCCAACTTTGATTTGGAGCCCTTTGCAGTGTACTGACCACCAAGGGACAGTAGCCAGGCCTTGTCTCTAGCGAGAGTAATTATCTTTCAAGACTTGAAAGTTAATTTAACAGCAAAAATAAAATTTCCACATATATTTCTTGAAATTCATAGGATGTCTCAATAGCAACGTCAAACTGTTTCCAGGATATAGCAAGGGCCTAATTGTCAAGAATATTAAGTATGTTTTATTTGAAGTTATTAAATTTCATTTCTTATAGCCACGTTACGTTTACTGAAAAATTGATCAGAAAATACAGAGAATTCCTACAAGTCCCCTCTACTCCATCCACTATTTCCTTACTAAAATCTTGTAAAGATGGTACATTTGTTAAAATTCAGTAGTCAGTGGCATTATTTACTGAATATTTGGCATTATTAGTTGAAGTCCATAGCTTACATTAGAGGCCATTCCATATATAGGATTGCCTGATACAATTATAATATGATGAATAATTTTACTCCCTTAAAAATTCTTTATGATCTGCCATAATCTGGCCTTCATCCTTTGTCCATTGGAAATTGCCTGTGTTTGTATTGTACTGTAGAACCACCACTTCTACAATATCATGAAGTTGGAATCATGCAATATGTATCCTTTTTAATGAGCTTTGCTTAGTAATTTGCAGGGAACTTTTCTCCTTATACCTTTTGACTTTGTATAGTTTTGTTGCTGAAAAGACTTCCATTTTAAGGATATTAAAAAAACTATTTTTGCTTGTCATTTGCCTAAAAAAGACATCTTAGTTGATGTGAGTTTTCAAAATTTATTATTATTCCTGTGAAATCTTACATTTTAATGTAATTAAATTCATGTATTACATGCCAGCCTCCTCCTTCTCTCAATGAAAACCTATTTCTTCTCAACCATTCTTCCTGATACTCTCCTTTATTTTTGTATGTGTGGCCCACTGAGCTTTTCTGACCTATACTAACCTGTACCTGAGTACTTGCTAAGGTTGAACATTAAGGAAAGTACTCTAATACATTCTTTATTCCATATCAATCTTCAGTAATCTCTGAGGGAAGTGTGGTGCCTTAGAAGATTCTTCCATGGTAAGGTTATTGATAAACCATATATTCTGCAGTTCTTGTGGAAGTAAAGCTCGTTGTTTTGTGTTCATGGGTACACTAATCCTGCCATGTCCAGAAGATACTGTTAAAGCTGCTTTAGACATCTTTGTGAAGAATTGTTTAATTTTTAACACAAATTTCAACTCATGCTCTTCCCTAAAAGCATGATTAATCACATAAGGATATATGTGGCTTTTTTAGAATTGTTAAACAGCCATTCTGAGTAGCTGTTCCCTCTCATGGTCATGTCCAGGTCTCTCACTAACCTTTCTGTGCTTCACCATCCAATTGTTTTCCCTGGAAGAACCAGTGAACCAAGGGTTTGCAATTTTCTTTATTTATCATCTACGTTTGCAATCCAAGACTGCCACATGAAACTAGGTAGCATGAAACAAAAGAATCACAATGTTTTCTACCTGGTTCTGGAGACTAGGAGTCTGAAGACAAGGTTGACACTCTTTAGACCTGCAAAGGACGTTCCTGCCTTCCCTCTTTCTGTGCCTCTGATGGTGAGTCAGCAACCTTTGGTGCATATACCTTACCTGAAAGCTACCTAACCTCAGTGTCTGAGTGTATCACAGCTTTATCTTTCATATTTTGCTTTCATGTAGTTGTGTTGTCCTCAACATATCTGCCACATTGGTTTATGGACCCTCGCTGCTCCCCTGTGACCTCATTTCTACTAATTGTACCTGCATCCTATTTCTAAACAAAGTTCTAATCCAAGGAACTGGGAAATAGAGCATCAGTATGCCTTATTGTGTGTCAGCATAGTACAGAATAATATGCTTTCTCCCCCTTCCTCTTTTCCTTCCTATCCACAAATACTCAGTGACTCTTCTCTCAGAAGACTGTACTCCTACCAATAAATTAATTCTACTGTCGGCACCCAACCTCAGTGTGGTCTCAAACTTTCAGTACTTGGCTCTAATTAGCTTGCCCAGAGATTGAAATGCAAGCAAATATAAACCTACAAGGATCTTTTCCTAGGACTTTAAGGAATACAGAAACAATTCAACTCTGTAAGTGATAAGAAACACATGGCATGTAGGATGTGCTGATACCTATTTCCATTCTTGTATAGAAAGAACTCTTCTCAGAGAAAGGAAACCATAAGCAGAGAAAAGCAGATATAAGCCATGCAAAGAGTCCCTCTGCATTGCACAGAGTCCTTTTTTCTTCAGTCCCTTTGAGGGGTTGCTTTTGCTTTTATTCGATTAAATGCAATCAAACAAAGAACAATGAAATCATCAAGAATCTCTTACCTTTGTGGGGACTATCTTCATTATGCTGACCACAGGGATTGTATCAGGCAGATAATTTCATGTGGACTAAAACAATCTGGCATTTTGCATTTGTCCCCAGTTCAAAAAGTTAGATTGGAGGATAGTGAACCCACAAGTGAGGAATTTTAATTTTATGCTTCTATGAGTACTTGTGTGTGTACTTGTGAATATGTACATGTGCGTGTGTGTGCTAAGTGCAAATGAGTCCTATGTCATATGCACATCAAATATATATTTCTACTCTGTAACTTGAATTTGCATAATGTAATTGAACTTATTTTTTTTAAATTTTTTTTATTATTATTATTTATTCAACTGTGTGCAAATGCTTGTGTATGTGCGCACACGCGTGTGTCGGTGTGTGTGTGTGTGTGTGTCTGTGTATGTGTAGAACCACGGACGAATTCGCGAACCACCATGGACGCCTCCACCTCCTTCTGCCCCGGGATTCACAGGCTCCGCCCTACCAGGACCAGAAGCGCAGGCCGCCCCCGCTTCCGCCTGGCGTCTATACATGGGATCTGGGATCCGAACTCAGGACCTTCCGCCTGCAAGGCGGAGGCTTAACCCCTGAGCCACCTCTCCAGCCCCATGTAATTGAACTTATTAAGTGTAGTCAATATACCCTGCATCAAGGTAATGACACAGCTTATACATGTTTAAAATCACTATTTCTTTGAATTATGTGGATCCTTTTATCATTCTAAATGACTTTTCTAACTTTAGTAATACTTTTCCTTAAGCACGACTGTGCCTGCATTAGTACACCTACTTAGCTTACCAATTTTATTTTTACTTAGTACCTTCCTATACTCTTGGATGTCAGTTATTTTTAATCTAAATGCCATAGAGTTATTAACGCTTATTATTTTAGTCTTCTATTGGAGCTCTTAGTCATTGTTTATGCTTTTACTGATGCATTAAACTTCTGCAACTATTTGTTGTCTAGTATTCAATACTTGTTGCACATTTTTATCTTTTCCCTTCTTTTCCTTTCTTGGACCTCAAATATCTGTTATCATAGCCCACTTGCTATTTGTGCATTCTTTTGTTGTACTCTTGTTGACTATTCTGTAAGTTATCTAATTTTACATTAAGTTACCGGAATCAAAAATAAATTAGCTTTCCTGGAGAACTTTATTCATTCTAAAGAAAGAACAAAGTGCCATGTCTAGCTTTGTAACTCCATTTCAGGATCAAGAATATTCTCAGAAGGATGAGAGATGTTTTAGTTTATGTAAAGAGAGGTTTCATGCTTTTAAGAAAAGTTGGAAGTGAAAAGCACATGGCTGAGATAAGCAGCTGTACGAAGCTGAACTTTTTGTCTTAAATCTGAAGTTCACACTATGAAAAGTAAAGTAAATCCTGTAAAAAAAAAAAAGAGTGTAATTTCAGGCAAATTCTAAACATATTCTCAGAAGAAATAAGCAGAACATCCAGCCAAAAACGACAGAAGGTGTAATAACCATGGAAAACAAGTAAGTGTCCTTTTTAATAATTTAATATTTTATACTTATTTGAAAAAGAGAGAGAGAAAGAGAGAGAGAGAGACCCCAAATGTACATTCATGCCATAGTGCATGGGTCAGAGGACAGTTTTCAAATTGAGTTCTATCTTTCTACCATGGGGGAATTCAAGATCAAACTCAGGTTACAAGATTTACTATCCTGCCTGTTCAATAATTTCATTTCTGAAGTATGAAATTAAAAAAAAATAAAAGAAAAAAATCAGATTTATTTTTTAAACTGTAGTTCAATTACCTAAAGTAACTGATGGCATAAGAAAGGCATTAAAATTTTCTGAAATTAAAATTGAGATAATGTAATTTATTAAAGTAGAGACTTAAAGTATGCTTGAAGTTTAAGATGAGCTACATATTTTCTTATCAGTCTCTTTCTTATGGTATTTAAGTACATGGAAGTGAAAAATTGTAAGGAATCATAAAAACAACAAAAAGTAACAAAACATTTTCTAGGAACAAGCTGTCTTCTTCAGATGATTGGAAGCTTAGCAGAGCTGGGGATGGACTTCTTTCATAGTCGTTCCCTTTTGGAATCCCCAGTTAGAAATCCTTCTAAGGGCATCAGCCAGACATCATAATTGTGACCAACACTGAACTCCAAGACACATGTCACAGAATCCTCCAACATTGTACCTAGAGGCAGACCCTGTCCATTGTAGCATAATCTACTTTGAAGAATCAGGACTCAGATTTTGGGAAGTGACCCATAATTGAGTCCAATCTTTACTTCAGAGGCAGGTAGGTTAATCTTCTAACTCCACAAAGTTATATTGTTACAGATCTTTAGCACTTTAATGCGACAGGACTTTAACTACAAAGCACCTAGATGGAAAAAAAAAGGATTTATTTGTTTTGTTGTTTAAAATTTTCATCAGCGTCTGGCTAATGACAGCTCAAATATGTTGGGAACCACAAACATTTCAGCTCCAGGGGATGTTGCTAACATAATTGAGTCCTAGAATTGGGATTTGGCTTAGTTAATCCACAGTTGGACATAAAAGATGATTCATGGAAACAAAGAAACACACTGAAAATCTCTGGAAAAGTCCATGTAAAACAGCAATAATTGTGAACAGACACATTTTTAAGTTGGTTCAGTTGGAATATTGGTGCCATCGTTAGCAGCACAATACTTGTAACCATTAGCTAATAAAGGACATATTCTCAGGTTACCAGAATACAAAGTTAGTTATCATAAGAGCATTCAAACAAACTTCTAGTTGCACATACAGAAGATTCGGTTTCAGGAAACAGAAAATGCTACCTTTCCACTGAAAAGTATTTGTTACCAGAACTAGTTTTTGAAAACCTGAAAGAACATGCAGATTGGCTTTTAGATGACACCTCTTTGAACACCAAAATTGACATTCTTGAAAGATACTTGGTATTGGTGTCATAATCAGGCTGTTGGTCACCTGAAGTCTTCTGAACTTAAGGATACCTTGCTGTGACTGACTGACAGGTGAACAGCCATCTAGCTCTCCAGTGGATCCTGTAAACTCTAGTCTTTCTATCTACAAACAGGCTTTCCTGTAACAACAACTAGTGAGAAGGAAGATGGCTGCTGCTGGTGAGTCCATCTCATGGGTGAAATGTGACTCATATCCAGGTTCTCTAAGTGTTCATGGCCAGGCATAGATATCAACTTGATTGTTGAGGGTTTGAGCTCTGGGCACATTTGCAGAGAATTAGTTGAGTTAAGCCCAGAGCGAACCTGAAGGAGATTGTCTAGCTGATGGGGAAGGCCCAGTCTATGGCGGGTGGGATTAGACCCTGGAATAAATCACGGAGAGCAGGTTGAGAGAGTTGGCATCCTTCTGTTTTCTTGGCCAGACATGTTGGTCTGGCAAGTAAGGATTGCCCATCTCTCAGCTCTTATGTGTGATGGTGTGGTCAGTTCCCTCAGCCCTGGTGTTGGTGCATGCTCTCCCATCAAGCTGGACTATGAACTGTAACTGGACTGTAATAAGGAAATAAACCCCTTGTTCCCTTCAACTGTTTGATGGTCATTTATCAGCAACTATGCAGGCTGACTGCAGCACTAAGTACAAAAGATTTAGAGAAAAACAGCATGTGCATTAAAAAATGCCTTTTCAAATATAAGAGGGCAACCTAAAAGAGACAACATAACTCAACAAACGTTAATCATGCAGGATGCAAAGTCTTGCACTAGAAAGTTCTCAGAAGCCCAAGATGTGAAATACAACCCTCATTATTCCCCCAAATGCTGTCTTCTATAGCTATGATTACCAAAAACATAGCTTACCTGTTCCTCATCTTAAAGGTCAACCAATAAGGAGACACTACCATAAGTGCCAGAAGTCTCGGTTCTGTAACTCCACTTCACGCCAGTGGTGCAAATATTTGTCTTCACAACTTTGGCATGCAACACAGGACTATAAAAGCTCAATCTGTTTTTTTCCTTTGGGGCTGCACCTCAGCATCCTGATTCCTGGAGTGCAGTTGGTTATCAGCTTCTATGAAGCCTCTCCATTTGATAAAGTTTCTGGTGTCAGGAGTGGTGAAATCTTGAGCAACCCCAGAGCTATAACACATAAGCAATATGGCATATTAAAGGAATGCTGAGTATTAGCTTACCATATTACCACCAGCAAGAAAATAAAAAAAATTCAGATTGTTTTTGAAAAAATAATAGTGTTAAGTAAGTGAGGAAAGGCATAGTGAGTAATTTCAATGATGAGCATGTATCACTTTGGAGGTCCATGAATAAAGAGTAACTGGCAGGAGGGAGAGAGACATAAGAAATAGGAGTTTATTTGGTGTTGAGGGCCTAATGGGAGAGCACTAGAACAGAAGAGATAGCCTATGGTCAGAGAAAACAGAGAGACAGTGGCCATGATAGCATGAGAGGAAGAGGAAGAGAGGAGGGGACAGGTGGAGAGACTGCAGAGCTTGGGGAGCAGAAAAGAGAGACCCTGGGTGGTGGGGTTGTAATCTTTTAGTCTCAGGCATTGAAGGAGTTGTTGGCTGGGAGTTACCAGGGAAGAAGTTAGGCAGTTTCAGAATAGAGCTATGCTGGCAAGGTCTTTGAAAGTCTTTGAAAGTCAATCCCCACTGTTGGGATTATCCTGAAGGAACACATCCTACTAATTTGGAAGAACTAGTTCTAAACTTCTCCCAGCCCTCTGTTTATGAAAGGATATGGAAACGAACCCTCCATTGCAGATAAGCTAAATTCCTCAGCTGGACGCTGGGGCCACAAAGTTCACTGGATTGGGCCTGGATATGAACAGACTAATGTGATGGATGTGATGGCAGGTACCAAAAGCTCAAGTTTGCAGAAGCTGGAGCTAATCAATAGGAAAAGCCACTTATCCTGGACCTGCCTAACCTGTAAATATCCCTGACCCTGCCAGCTGTCTTTGACCTTCTTGTCCCTCATAGTTTCCCATGTCTGGAGTTTTGAGTTGCTTTTAGCACTCTTGCCCCTCGTGAGTTTTTTTTCAGCTCTCTTGCTCCTCATGGATTCCATGTTCATGAGTTTCATTCTTTCTCTCCTCTAAATAAACTCTGCCTTAATCCTCTACATGTATTCTGGTTTCAATCTTTAACTCCTGAATACAAGAACCTGGGCTTAAAAACCCTGTAATGGTAAGACAGTGAGTGAGCACTGGAGGTGTGGTCTTTACAAAAATCAACTCCTAGCTAAGATGGAGGCTTTCACAAAAAGGCTAGTAAATAAGAAGCTCCTTGATAAACTTTTTAAAGGAAGATAGTGAATTACAAAATAAATTAGATTTAGCTGATAGTTTTTGTGGAAGGCATTGCCTAATGCAGAGTTTCAGAAAATAGCATAGAAATACAAAATTTAACTCAAAGAACATTAAAAATGGCTCAATAAAAATGAAGTTGAAGTTTGGTATAGCAGAGTTTTTGTAGATGAGTGACGTCTCAGGTATCCAATTGGATCATATGTTGTCAGGTAGATTCAGAAGTCCAGGCAGAGCTGGGAGATTTTGTGTTTCCTTTGAATACTTTCTTCTTTTCATACCCCCTTACAATACCAAAGGAAGTATTTCTTGCTGTTATTACAGCATATAGATGAGAACCAGATTAAGACTACTGTCCTGTCATTCTCTATTTGTTCTTACTAATTATTTCCTTAGTACAAAGTTGGGCTGCTGGGATACAAAGCTTTGGCTTCTGTCTACAAAGCTCATATAGAGAATCATTGTGTGTGTGTGTGTTTGTGCAAATGCATATACAGGTTGTGTACATTTGCATGTGGAAAACAGAGAACAATCATGGGTTGTGTTCCTTGAGTATTCTTTAGTTTTTTATTGTCTCTGTCTTTGGCTTGAAGTTTCCTAAGTTAATTAGACTTATTGGCCTGCAAGCCCAATGTTCACCTGTTTCCGTCTCCACAGTACTGGGATTACAATTGGACACTTGCTTAACCAGAATTTCACCAACCCAACTGTCTCCTCCCAAAAATACACATAGAGAAGACATTTTATTATTATTATTATTTATTCAATTGTGCGTGTGTGTATGTATGTGTGCGCGCATGTGTGTATGTGTGTGTGTAGAACCACGAACGAATCGGGAACCACCATGGACGCCTCCACCTCCTTCTGCCCCGGGATTCACAGGCTCCGCCCTACCAGGACCAGAAGCGCAGGCCGCCCCTGCTTCCGCCTGGCGTCTATACGTGGGATCTGGGATCCGAACTCAGGACCTTGAGGCTTAACCCCTGAGCCACCTATCCAGCCCGACATTTTTAATTCTAGGAAGTCTCAGTTATATTTTCTGGATCATTAAAGGTCTTATTGAAAGACCTGAGTTTCTGCAAGCTATTTTTAAACTACAGAATTAATAAACCAGTCATAGCAGACATATCTGTCATCAAGCAGTCTCTGTACTGTCTTCTGTCTTGTTTCTGTGAATATTTTCCTAGGAATAAAAGCCTACAAGGTGACCAGCAATATGTACAACAAAATGATTAAAAATGCATACACACATTTATATATATATATTTATTTACAATGATGCTTTTGTAAGCATTGTGAGTAGAGCTATCTTTTTTGCTTCTTTAACCAAAGTTTTTACAATAAAACTATTTTTAGAAAAAAAATCATTCCACTAAAAAAGGCATCATATGGGGCTGGAGAGGTGGCTCAGGGGTTAAGCCTCTGCCTTGCAGGCGGAAGGTTCTGAGTTCAGATCCTAGACCTCACGTATAGACATCGGGCAGAAGCAGGGGCGGCCTGCGTTTCTGATCCTGGTAGGGCGGAGCCTGTGAATCCCCGGGCAGAGTAAACAAGGAGGAGGTGGAGGCGGTCCATGGTGGTTCCCATGGTTCTACACACACATACACACACACACACACACACACACACACACACACACACACACACAATTGAATAAATAATAAATTAAAAAAAATTTTAAATGGCTAAAAAAAAGGCACCATACCTTGTTCCCATGATTCCCACTTTATTTCTATCATTCTGCCTAAAAGTTTATATGTTTATTATTATGCATTAGGAATCTCAAAAATATTGGGCAGTAAAAGTATTTCTGTAGTTTTGCTTTCGTTTATTTCATTATTTCATTCATTTTCTTTTTTTTTTCATTTAGCGCAATAGAAGTAATTATTCAATCCCATCACCCCTCCTTTTCCTACCATAAATTCAAACCTTCTTTACTGGTTTCCCTTCTAATTTCACATCTTTATGTATGTGTAGCCTACTGAGTTTCATCTGGGTTTACTGTAATAGCACGTGTCTGGGCTGGATCATAAAATAGTAGAGATTCATGCATTCAGCATTGTCTCTCAAGTAGGTGTGAAGCCTTTTGAGATCTTTCCCCTTCCACAGTGAAATGCTGATAGACTGAATCTTATGGTCCTATAGCTGTAGATATAGCTGCAATGAGCTCATGGGGGCAATGGCACTGTTATTAGAAGATGTCCTCTGTTAGCACTCCATCTATAGGCTCTTCTGTGATGAGCCGTGGGGTAGGGCATGGGGGGCAGCTATATGATTTCTTGACAAGAAGTCTTCACTTACTTGTTCTTTGCACTTTGTTCGGTTTTAATTATCTACATTAAAATACCTTTCATTTCAAAAGAAAGCTGCTAAGTTTAGTGCTGAAAGCTTCTCTAACCTATGGGTATAATGATATATATTTAATTCTTGCTGTTATTACAGCATATAGATGAGAACCAGATTAAGACTACGGTCCTGTCATTCTCTATTTGTTCCTACTAATTATTTGCTTAGCAAAAGTTGAGCTGCTGGGATGCAAAGCTTTGGCTTCTGTCTACAAAGCACATATGGAGAATCATTGTATGTGTGTGTGTGTTTGTGCAAATGTATATACAGGTTGTGTATATTTGCATGTGGCCTTTTCAAAAATTAATTCCTAGCTAAGATGGAGGCTTCATATATATATATATATATATATATATATATATATATATATATATATATATATATGTTTATGTATCAGTTTGTTGTCAAGTATTTATAACTAAACCTTAGTAGTTTGTTCCCTTCAAAGGCATATTTGAAGGCATACCTGATTTACAGCACAAGTGTTCCCTGATAATAAGCAGAACTTAAATCCAAACATAAAACAGTTGGTTATCCCCTTAAAATTCATGCCACCATAGTACTTGATGATCACCTCTTGCCAGGATGGTTGCTATAGTAATTTGCAGCTTTTATGCATTAATAAGACGATTGATTGCTTTTCTTCCTTAACAGCTTACATAGTACTTTCTGATATTATAAAAGCTGGTCGCCAAGAAGGAAACTTGCAGACCAATCCTGCTTTTTTTCCCCACATCCTGTCATTAGTGCATGTAGTGTTTTCAATAAAAGTCTTACTTTCAGTTTTTGGAGGGCAAGCAAGAGCAGTGATAAAAGTCTATATTGTTTCTAATCATTAGTGCATTAGGAGATGTCGTATACCAGAAATACTAAGAAATTTGTTTAATTATCTGTCTTCTGGTAGGAGCAGGTAATATCTATGTTCCTAAAAAGGGTATGCTTTCTTAACACTCTTCTTGTATTATGACTTTTGATAAAATTATAATCTAGAAATTTTCTGTCTGGCTGCATCTTACAGCTTTGGTGCTATGTATTACTCCCCCATTCCTTTAGTCTTATTTTTTCAATAGTCATGCTGTGCTAGTTATATACGTAGGTGTCAACTTGAAAATTGAAGGCTGAGCTCTAGGCACATCTTTGAAGAATTAATAGTTAAAGCAAACCTTGAGAAAGCCTGCAAGAGATTGTCTGACTGATATGAGAAAACCAAGTTTCATAGTGGGTGAAACCATTCCCTGGACAGGAGGATAAGATAGAGTGAGCTGGTTTGGCATACTATGGCATGTTGGCATGCGGACATTCTGTCAAGTGAGTAAGTTTGCCCCTCTCTTAGCAATCCCTGTGGAGACCATGTGTTAGTTCCCTGGGTTCCTTGTGTTGGTTTAAACTCTCCTGAAAAGCTGGCATAAGAACTGTAACCAGACAATTGAAAGTCAGAATAAAACCCCCTTGTTCACCTTGGTTCTTTGATCGTGAACTTATCAGCAATATGCAGACAAACCACAACTCATGCATTAACTTTTTAAATTATAACTGTATCTTTTACTGTTTTTTTTTTAAAGTACTCTGATGAGGCTTTTGGCTTAGAGGATTAGGATTTCAGAATGTTTTCTCTTACTGAATTAGAAAATATTTGATGTTAAGTCTTCCAAGGCCCTTGTTTTGTCATTTAATATGAGCAATATTTCTTAAAAATAAAACATAAAAATGATCTAGTTGAGCATTAATTTTTTTCTTGAAGTAAAATGATCTCGTGATTCACCTTTTTTATTATTATTCAATTGTGCGTGTGTATGTGTGTGTGTGTGTGTGTGTGCAGAATCACGGACGAATTCGGGAACCACCATGGACGCCTCCACTTCCTCCTTGTTTACTCTGCCCCGGGATTCACAGGCTCCACCCTACCAGGGCCAGAAATGCAGGTCGCCCCGCTTCTGCCCGGCGTCTATATGTGAGGTCTAGGATCCGAACTCAGGACCTTCCGCCTGCAAAGCAGAGGCTTAACCCCTGAGCCACCTTTCCTGCCCCTCGTGATTCAATTTTAAAATTACATTTTAATTTGGTTCTCAATGACACAGTCAGGCCTCATGCAGAAAAGTAGAGAATTCAGGTCTTCACTTGTTTTTGCCAAAATTTTAATGTGAAATAAAAGCCAAATGGAGTTTTTTTGTAGACTTATGAAATTTAAAGGATATATATAATACATATCCTCCCAATAATCTTCAACATAAATATATCATGCTAAAGAGTTGTCACTAAGAACAATGAGGGGTCTTGGATGGTATACACTGTGTATATAAACCTATAAATCTTATAACATCTTCTATGAATTCAAGGAAAGTCACAAAATACTTTCATAAATGTTTCTGTAAAATTGAGTACACACTCTTCTAGTTCTCTACTCTTTACATTTACAACAAATATATACATAAACAATTACAAGCCAAATAAAAATGTAAACTATATGGATTTTTCTTCAATGGTCTCAAGACTTTTGTTAACTTCTATTCTCTGCCCATTTCTTGTACATTTCTGTGAGTTTCTCTTTTGCTTTCTCCAAACCTGTTCCTAAGTTACTATCACCTGGTAACTGAATTTTAAACTATCAGCTGGAAACTTAATTTTGGTTCAAAAATTGGTAAATAAAAGATCAAATCCAGGCTACCTGACACATTCGAAATTTGATAAGGGAGTTTATAGAACACTGAGAAATAGTAATAGGATCACTAGAAATAAAGAGGTATAAATTCAAGAAATCTGATATATATAATGATGGTTAATACTCTTTGACCTGGAGGCAGTTAAACTCTCTGAGCTTATGTTCCAGCTTTGGCAAATGCAGTTATCAAAACCAACCTTCCAGTGCTAATATGAGCAATGAAGCTCACTGATGTGTGTGTGTGTGTGTGTATGTGTGTGTGTGTGTGTGTATGTGTGCATCAGAGGGCACTAGGTATATCTGTGGAGCACAAGGGTGTCTTTGGGAATCATCAGATACTATTCCTGGATTTTTTTTCACTCTGGGATTTTTCAAGTTCCACATTTCAGAGCTGGAAGTGCAGGCCGATGCCAATTCTGTCTGGCGTTTTTTCACAAGGATTTGGAATCCAAATTCAGGAACTTCTGCTTGTTAGGCAGAGTCTTAACCCCTAAGACATCTGCCCAGCTCCACACTGACTGTTCTTACAGAACCTAGCAGGTTCTTGGGAGTAAGTGTCTCTGACCTTGCTCCGGAGTCACTGAGTGTACAAGTGGAGGTCTCTGGATAACATTTCACATGGCGCCTTTAACCAGCAGAGGACAATAACTCTTTTAATCTACTAAAAGTGATTGAATGGAGGCGTTGGAAATATATTAGCTTCAGGAGGCTTTCCTAGGATTCTGGTCCAGGAATACAGAGTGATCACCATTTAAATGACATAATAACCATGTCTAACTTAGCTATCCTTTGCAGTTTGCTTATTGAAACTCAGATTTCTTTTCATGTGGAACACACAACTGTGTACTGTGAGAACAGTTACAGCATTAACCAAGATTGTTTATGGGGAATGATTCAGTTTAGTTATTCCCATGCTTGGTAATCTCTCCAGTGCTTCACTGCGACCAGCGATGATGTCTGGGTGCTGTAGAATACAGTGGATGACACACTTCCTAAGCCTCCCTCTTGCTGAACTCAGCCAAAGTGCTGCTCATGAGTCTAAACAGATGTTTCTGTTGTTTAGGCCAATGAGGTTTATAGAGTGCATGTTTATCTTTCAAAAGCAAATGTGGAGAGTTCATTCAGTCTTGAGATCCAATCTTTCCGGAGGTTGGACTGCCTAGTAGAGTTGGAACAGAACCGGATGAGCACATGGAGTCATTTGGGGCTGTCAGAAAACATAGCCCTTAACTAGTTGGTAGGAAAGAAATGAAACACATGGAAGTTGTTTTGCATTAAAACTGTTGTTATTTTTTAAGTGACAGAAGTAGAAAAATACTTTCGAGTCAACTTTTTGTATCTTCAAGATAATGGATGTACAAAAATCATTCCCTATTTCAATCTAGTAGATGTGAAATAAAAACACCAGGGTTTCCAACACAATATCTTAAATGACATACTTCATTGTGTGAATCATCCCTGATGTAAAGTGCTGGCCACAGGAAATGAAGATTCCACTTGTCCAGTTTGCAGTTGTTGTCTTACAGTTTAGCAGGGAAGGCAGCTGTCCACCATGGGGCAGCATGATGAAAAAATGTATAAGCTTCATCATACACATTTGCCTCTGATTCATCAACCACCACAGCTTGTTTTTATTTTGGAAAAGCTCAAGAATCAATAAAGGGCCCTCATCTGTGCACTAAGAGAAATGAATGGACTGAATTACTCTGAACCCTGTTACATGCTTGGCATGAGACTGCTACTGAGCATCACTAACACCGAGGTCCTGGCACCATGGGTGTGTGCCCTGCGAGAAGGTTCTGCACCTGACTTAGTGCTCTGTCACTGAACTTATTTTTTTTTTTTATAAAAGCCCCACTTTTAAAATTTCCATTGTCTATTTTGGCTACATTAGCAAAGAATACTGTATTATGTATTTTGGGAAGGATAGTTGGGAGGGTTCCATAGCTTGTGGAGGCATTATTAGAAATTCTTCCCATCTCATGCATAGGGCCCTAATATCTATGCAGATACGCCCAATATCTCCCTATCTTTACATGCACAGAACCCTTATATATTCACAAATTCATATATCTCTGCACAGAACTCTAATATCCCTTTGTCTTTATATGCTCACAGTCCTTATTTCTCTCTTATTTTCATGCATGGGACAATTGTCCCTTTGTGTCCATGTTTCTTGCTTTAAATGTCTTTGTCATTTAGGGGTCATTATAACCAAGTATAACCTCATCTTAACTTAATTGCATCTGTAATGACAAATTATTTCCATGCAAGTTATTATTTAGAAGTTCTTGGTTGACATAAGTTCTGGGGATAAATTAATTCAACTCCTGTTACTAAAAATCTTCTAAGAAATTGTTTTTATGTAAGTTATCATATTCTTGTTCCTTTGTGCCACCATGAACCTTGAGGAGTAAAGTTATTCTCTGCAGAGATTTGGATTGGTAAAAAGTATTTTCAAAATTACATAATGTGTTGAAAAAATATATTTTAAAACTAGATGAAGCTATGTAAGGAGATGGTATCTGTGATGGTTAATGATGTTAACTTGACACCTAGGATTTAGGTATATAGACACATCATGAGAGATTATCTAGATTAGGATTCTCCTTTTAAAATGTTTGTATAGCAAGAATAGAAGGGAGAGAGATGGATTTGTAAATGGAGGGAGGGATTTGTAAATGGGAAAAATGGGGGAGGGAATCTCAGGTTTTATAAAAATAAACCAAGCTGATTTAGAGCATACATACATCTCTCTGCACTTTCAAATGATGGATGCAATGTGACCAGCTACTTCAAACTCCTGCAGCTTTGAGTTTCCCATAATGATAGATTATACCCTTGGACCGTAAAGTCAGAATAAGTCCTTTTTCTCTTAAATTGTTTTGGTCAGGGCATTTTATCACAGTAACAGGAAAAGAACCTAACACAATTTCCACAAGACAAACAAAGCCACCAAAGTTGATGGATAGCTAGAGATCCTCTAGATCGCCATGTCACAGAAGATTAAGGGTCTAGGACCTAAGAGGAGGAGTTTGGGAGAAAGAGGAATAAAGAAACAAAGGAAGTCCAGGCAAGAGCAAAATTCATGAATGTAATCACAGGCGATGAGTCATTGGTCATTTTACATGAAAGTGACATAAATATATATACACTTTTAGAGAATCTCTGAGCAGAAGTAAGAAGGCTATTTTGGAATGAGCTAGAAAGAGAACAAAGTGATGCAATCGAGGAAACAGTACATATTAGCATAGCAGCAGCATGGATGGAAAAACTGGGGTTGACTGGATCTAGAATTGATGGGACAGTTGAACACCTAGAGGTGTTGGAGTGAAGGTGTTGGAGAAATTAGGAATGGTTTCAAGCATGTGGTATGTCCTTGTTCTCTGAGGTAGTAATCATTTAGGTGTTAAATTAATCATTTACAATTACTTGGGAAGTTAATCTTTTAATATGCCTTGCCCTATTGCTATTTTAGACCAGAAAATGTTTGGTTGTCTACGTGTCTGGTCATGAAAGTGGTTTAGCAGTCTCCTTAAATCTACCTGTCAGAGATTATACCCTTGGACCGTTAACCCCAGCTGTGAAGGAGAAAATGAATCCACATTGGTACCAAATGTATCTGGGGAACAAAATTGTCTCTGGCCGAGAACAAGTGTGTTGAGAGAGACTTGCATAGATTTAGGATTAGAAAGGTTGGTCCAATTTCATAACCTCAAAGTACACGTGCCTGGGTCCCTCTGTTCAGAGGTGAGCACAGTATGGTGGAGGTGGGAACCTAGAGACCTCAAATTAGAGATACTAAGCTTGCATGTGATAATCAAAAATAGAGTAAAAAAATACCCAAAATCTACAAAGTAGCAAAATATCCTTAAGTCCCCATTCATGAAATCCCCAAAGTGCAGTTATAGGCATACAACCAGTTATCACCGAGCCCAGGGAAAATCTGGGAGTCTTTTCCTTTTTCTGAACCTTTTCAAGTATATATGTATATATTGCATAGTCCTCACAATCAGTTATTGAGCCAAAGAAGGAAAGAAATTACAGAAATTGTTTAAGCAACCAATGCTAATGTTTACACTTCTTTTGTGACTGGTAAATATCTGTGGAAGAAGGAATGTTATCTAACAACTAATTTTGTTACAACATCTTTAAAACAAATGTTTTCATAGTTTCACTCTGGAAAGAGTGCTAAAAGAAAAGTTATGAGTTAATTTTTAAACTTTTGGTTGTATTCCCATGTTCCCAACAAATGTTGTGTAATGATGCAGAAAGCAAACCAGCTATGCTTGCCATTTTAGAATGTTTTTAACCACCTTAAGGTAAACAGCTGAAAAATTTAAAATCTCAAAAAAAAAAAAAAAAAAAGGACAGCATGGCATTGAAACAAAAATTTGTCCGTGAAACTCAGACTACTAATCAGTCCTACAAAAATGAATTTTAATAATTTTTCACTGACTGAATGAAGCTTTCATCTTATTGTCCTTCTTAAAATCACACAAATCATTTGTTGTAATAGGAACTTCTGTGTATTTTAAACTTTCATTCCTATAGTATGGGCTTAGTGACATTGATAGATATGCTAGAATGTAGCCATAAGAAATAATAAAGCAGCATTGAGTATATTCTTTGGCAAGATACTTCTGTATATTGTCAAGTTTTAAAAAGTTGCAAAATATTACTAATACTAACTTTACATCTGTATACAAGGAACTATGTAGAAATGTACACAATGCCTTTATAGGTACACATCCATATATGTGTGTCTTAGAAAGATATTCCAGGTACAGTTACTCATGATTATTTCCATTTGTTGCCACAGAGGTATAAGCCAGCTATTGTTGCAAATATTCAAACCACACAGAATTGTTTAGGAAAAAAAAACAAGGATATTCCCTTTCTTTTACCTATGCCCCCACCCCACTTCCTGTGAGATTCCACAATCTCAGTATTTTGGTTGTTGGTGCAGTCATTTTAGTCCTCTGTGCTATACACGGAGCACATTCTTTTGGATATGAGGGATTATTCTGGAACTTTCCTGAACTTACAGGTATGAGGTATGAACGAATCCTGAGTGCCACATAAACAACCTAAGGTTTCTCCCAATAAAGAGAGAGTGGGTGGATATCATTAAATCAGTCCCACATCACAGAAAACAAGAAATGACTACTCACTGATAAGTCAGCAAGCTGACAGTCTTGGAGACCATCTATCAGGATACATTGGGTGATGGTTTGCTGCAGCTCATTCTCAATATTTGCATGAAATAGTTGGAGACACAAAATGTTTTCCTTCATCTCATAGCAACAAGACACAACGAGACTGACAGGATTCTATTTTGCTAAATTTCTTCATTATATATCAGACATCATAAAATTGCCTGAAAAGAAAATTTGAGAACCATGGTGAAATAATCATTCTTTTTGTAGCAAAAGATGCTGAACTGAGTTCTTATTCTCGCTATTTCCATGCCTGACTCTTCTAAAGAAAGGACTTGGAAATATTTCCTAATGAAGAACTAATTTGGCTGGGAAAAAGACTGTAACACTGCCCTGACCATTTCTCTATTTGTCCTGTAATTTTAATTTAATCTTTATGTGGCAGAAGGAAGCAATTAAGAGTATCAGCAAGGAAACTCTACAGAAATGCTTTAGTTATGTTTTCTCCAAAAATATTAAAATCCAGTCCTTGATTTTCACCATTGATTTTCACCTTCAAGTTAATTCTGTCCTGATAATATTGCTCATTATCTTGATACAAACATGGAGGATTTTCATATCTTTAGAGAAACTTGCATAGAGAGTTTCATTCCTAAATTAGACTAACACAATCTCTTATTCTTCCCTGTCATTCTCCCATAAATATCTTTAATAACTTGGCTGCTTTTTTCTGAACAAATTTACTTTTTTCTATCATTTTCACTTCCTAGCTAGTCAAAATTTTCAAACAGATTTTATTACTCACTTCCTTCACCATTGTCTTCCTGCTTCTCAGTACAATAGCTTGCTCTTACTCTCTTCCCCAAGTCTGTCCTAAGTCCTCACATCTCCATAGTCAGAGGAAGAGGACTGTCTTCAGGTTAAAGATCCTGGGTCAGTGTCTCAATGCCACACCCTCTTTCTAACGTGTGACCCTTGGGCAAGCCATTTGTCAGTTTGAGTTTCTTCATCTGTAAAAGCAGGAGAGAGGGGCTGGAGAGGTGGCTCAGGGGTTAAGCTTCTGCCTTGCAGGCGGAAGGTCCTGAGTTTGGATCCTGGACCCCATGTATAGATGCCAGGTATAGATGCCAGGTGGAAGCGGGGGTGGCCTGCATTTCCGGTCCTGGTAGGGCGGAGCCTGTGAATCCTGGGGCAGAGTAAACAAGGAGGAGGTGGAGGCCGTCCATGGTGGTTCCCGAATTCGCCCGTGGTTCTACACACACACACACACACACACACACACACACACACACATACGCGCGCACATACACACACACACACACACACACACACACTCGCACACATGCACAATTGAATAAAATAATAAATAATAATAATTAAAAAAGCAGGAGCGAATATTGTCTGCTGTATTGAAGTTCCTGTGTTTGAACATGAAAGGGAACAGTCTAGGTAGGTCAAGACCTCTGCAAATTTACTACAGTATAACAGTGCCAGACACAGACTGGTGCTTAGGAAGTGTTTGTAAGTGCTAAAGCCAGGCACAGTCCACTCTCCACTCTTCCGGGCGTCTCATGCTCTCAGGGCAAGAAGCTCTGTGGGAACTCCTTGGCCTCGAACCATGTTTCTTTCCTTTTCTCCCAACTTTTCTTATCTCTGAGATCAATCAGTGTGAACAGGTTGGGCTCCAGAGATGATGTATCTGTCCAAAGTCTGTGATTCTGCAGCCCCGGTCAGAGCAGAGCATCCACAGGGTGGGGAACTTCCCAGGTGGGCACTAACTAGAGTTTCCTCTCTGGGAATCTGGATTTTAATAGACAAGGGAGAGAGATTCCCCATGTCAGGCAATCTTCGCTCATAAAAAAAGGCCTTCAAGTCACATCTACAAACCTTTTTCAGTCTCATATTCACAGTTTTCAGTCTTCATATTCTTCCCAGGTCCTGTTGTTAAACACCTTCTTGGGACTTATGAAATATATAAGTGAAAGAAAAAATTGCCTATCTCCTGGGGCTTTATGGTATTTATACAACAGTTCCTGCATCTTTCAGGAAGCATAAGCTACCACTAATTACTGATAAATGTGAACAATTCCTAGCACACATGACGAGTATTTGGAAATGTTAATCATGATTTAATGGACTCTGTCTTATAGAGTTGCAAGGAATAAAACATTTAGTACATGTAATTCACTCAGTGTAGTATTAAATATGTTAGAATTTAGTATTTGTTGTTACTGTTGTCATAAATGACATAAATGTGTGTGTGTATGTGTGAAGAAGAGGGCACTATGTGTACTTTTGGAGATGCAAGGGCGACATCAGGAATCACTTTAGATTGCTCTGCTTCCTTAATGTTTTGCACTGGGCTTTCCTAGACTCTGTCTTCCAGGGCCAGGGGTGCAGATAGCTGCCATTTCTGCAAGGCATTTTTACATGAAATTTGAGACTTGAATTCAGGGCATATATTTGTGCCTTCTGAAAGTGACCTGCCATTGTACTAGGTAGCGCATAAAGCATATTTACTTTAATACATTATAAAAATTCCCATGAAAAGAACTATGCCCATCGGTAATCATCTACACATTTTTCCATACTTGTGCTAACATACTATACTATCAAACATTGGCACATTTGCCAACCAGTTAGGAACTCATCGCTCTATTTTGATTTTATTGAGAAATTTTCTTGTATTTATTGACCATTTCCACATCCTCTTTGTAACTTCCTGTTTTTCTCTTTGCCGATTTTGTGTGAATTGCCAGGCCTACCTCTTCCCAGGCACAGTGGGCAAGCTTAAGGAGTCTGAGGACCAAGCTATCATCTTTTCTCATTATGAAATAGAATGAATTATTTCACAATATTTATTCAAATTAGAACTAAAATGAGCTCTTACTTGTGAATTTTAAATAGTCCTGTTCAGTGGGGTCAATAACATCAGTTTCACTAAGAGTTGTAGATGCATGCATTAATTCTAAGATCCTCTCTAGAATACTTAACCAAGAATTCTGGGGTGGGCCTAACAGACACTGGTTTCATTTGCCATGTCCTTATGGTGAGTGAACAACTCAAAAGGGGAGATTTAAGATCTCAAGACTAGGGTCAGGGAGGGAACAATTGAAAAAAAATATAGCGTGAAATGAGGGGATGTGAGACAGGAGAGAAATGGGAGATAGTAGGGGACAAAGGGACTTATAGAAAAAACTAAAAAAAAAAAAAATGGTGAGCAATAGCCCCAAAGGAATATCCTATACTAGTAATATGTCAAAAAATGTCTTTTAAAGAAAGGATCAATAATGAGCAGTTCCTATGCAGATGACCATAGAGTGAGGAAAATGGGGAACAATAAAATAAAATAAATAAAAACCTTGATTTGATCCACTTAGAACCTAGGGACATAATTATTCTAGAAGTAACAGGAATGTGGCACTTCTTGATAAAATGTTAGTCAGAAAGGCATTAAAAGCCCCGAACTTTACAGGATTTTGCTGTGGCTCTTGGCTGTTCTCCAACAACCATTAGTAAGACCCTAT
The DNA here is from genome assembly GCA_023101885.1 of Typhlomys cinereus. Classification (NCBI taxonomy): domain Eukaryota; kingdom Metazoa; phylum Chordata; class Mammalia; order Rodentia; family Platacanthomyidae; genus Typhlomys; species Typhlomys cinereus. Next base: position 5,331,373 of record JALPQD010000078.1, read on the forward strand.
TACTGAAGATGCAACACAAATTGATTATAGTACAAGGGCAAAGTGTATCAACTGGAACTGGTCTGAGGACTTTCTCTTTGCTGGATAGTTTATACAGTACCAAGGAATACCAAAGAAGCTGCTGGGAGAGAGAAATAATCATAAGCCCCATCAATGACATAAGATCTGTAAATTTTATATAGATCACTATAGCAACAAGTGACCACTAGTGTAATAGTGGCATGAGTACCAAGGAGAAAACCAACAGCTTTCAGATTGGATTTAAGAACTACTTGTCAGAATTCTACCCATCCTTGTTAATGTAAACTAGAACAAGAACCTAAAAAAGGGAAGGAAATATATCAATAGGGAAGACAGCCAATAAACCTATAGGTAGGAAGACAGTACATCAAACTGCTCTGTAAGCAGCTGTTATTATACACATAGAATGGGAACTCACAGTGGAAACTATTTGGTTTAAAGCTAGATGAGTGAAGGGAAATGTACACATTAGTGGGGTGGCCAGAGAGGTAACTTGTTATACTATAGAGGCCTGAACCCCCAAAGGAGTAGACAAAACAGAGTGAACCCTGAGGTCCATTGAGGCATGTGGGCAGAAGGGTGAGAGGGAATAGGAGGGAACAATAAAGAGAAGGAAGAGATAAGAGGGAGGGAGAAAAGTGGGATGAATGTAAAATATGTTTGTAAAAGTAGAAAAATTTAAAAATGATTAAAAACTCAGTAGTCAATACTTAAAAAATTCCATTGGCACACATGGCATCTTGAATTGTAAGGGAATTGATATGAGTTAAACAAAGCAATTCTCATACCTATTGTATAATTTCATTTGTAAACATTCTTACAATAGTGAAATCAGAGTAAAGGGTGAGGAGGGCCAAGAAATGAGTGTGCTCATAAAGGGTTCAATCAGGATCCATGGCCCGATGGCGCTGTTTTCTCTATGTGTTGTGCTGAGCGTGTCAACTCACATGTAATGGAATTGCACAGCACTGAACACACATACACACACACACACATGCATGCACATACACATAGATACACATGACTATACACATGTACAAATACACACATACACACATGCACACACATATATGCATATACATACACACTCATACATATGCACATATACACAATCATACACACTATGTGTATATACATATGCACATACACACATATAAAATACATACATACACACACAAATAAATCTGAGTGAAAGGGAGTGTGATTGATTATTAGTGAAATGAATGGCATATTAAACTACACCTTTGCAAGATGTTATTATCAGAAGAAACTGGCAAGATTTACAAGTTATCTCTCTATTTTACATTTTTTAAGAGAAAGTGATTCAACAATGATCTAAAATTTAAAAGTAAAATGAAACAGTGACACCAGCAACAAAATGTTTTATTAGATTTAGTCATCATCTGTTTCCCCAAATACTGATAGAAAACTGAGGAAATGGCTTTGTGGGCATTTGCAGTCTGAATTTGGCAAAATGTCCCTGTTCTCTTAGTCATAAGTTCAAAAAATTGAAAAACAAATCGTAAACAAGGACATTTAATTTCCAATGAAGACTGAAAAAAGTCACTTTTATAAAAAAATATAGTTCTCCTTCAAGCAGTATTATCTCCAAATTTTGATCACATATTTTATTAATTATTTCTAGGTAGTAATGGTGACAAAGTTACAGAGAGACTTTTAAAATGAAAACTAGTATATATTTCAATTATAGTTATAAAGTTCATAGTTGAACCCACTTGTATTTGAATGTTAATCTTCTCTGATTAAGTAAAAACATAGCCAGAAAAGCATCAGAGTTCAATTTCTGCAGAACAGATAGAAAAAGAGCCATGAACTTCTGACTGCACAGTGAACTGCAGTTTCCTAACTGATGACAGATCAGAGGCAACAAACATTCCTAAACTCTTGGACACTGGCACCATCAAATAAGGAGTATAGTTGTGTTTCAAGTTATCATCATTTTTACCTTCTAATTCCATTTTCTATATCAAAACCTGAAATTCTCAAGGGTGCTGTCATAGTTAGGCACAGGTGCCAACAGCTGAGGGTTTGAACTCTGGTCACATTTGTAGAGAATTAGTGATTGAGTTAAGCCCAGGGCAAACTTACAGGAGATTGTCCAGCTAATGAGGAAGGTCCATCCCATGGTGGGTGGGACTAGGCCCTGGAATAAAATATAGAGATTTGGTTGAGAAAGTTAGCATCCTTGTGTACACTTGGCCAGACAGGCTGGTCTGCCAAGTGAGGATTGTCCCTTTTTCAGCTGCTATGTGGAGATGGTGTGGCCAGTTCCCTTGGTCCTGGTGTTGATGTGAGCTCTCCTGCAAAGTTGGAAGAGGAGCTCTAACTAGGCTATCTTAAGAAAATAAACCTTTTGTTCCCTTAAGCTATTTGATGGTGATTTATCAGCAACCATACAGCAAACTGCAACAGCTGCTATTTGGTTTATTTTCCCTCAAGTGTTTGCCTCAGGTGGCCTTTATGTTGCAACTGCTGTCTTGGCCTCTGCCTGGAACCTCATAGCCACACTACTGAGGATTGGCATGGCAGTTAATAGAGAGTTAACATTTATTCCAGGCAATTTAGCACTTTCTTTTCTGCTACTTTTCATTTTTTTAGCATATGTATATATTTTGATCATGTCTACCCCTTCCTATCCCCTCCCACTCTTCCTGATTCCTAACATCCTCCCTCCCTCCCTCCCTCCCTCCCTCCCTCCTTCCCTCCTTCCCTCCCTTCCTCCCTTCCTTTTTCCTTCTTCCTTCCTTCCTTCCTTCTCTTTCTCTTTCTCTCTTTCTTGCTTCACTTCACATCCTTTCCTCTCTTCCTCTCTCTTCCTTTCTTATAACTTACTAAACTTGCTTAGTGATGACCACTACTCACATGTGCATGAATGTGGAGCTGTCCAATGGAACATGAACAACCTGCCATCAGTCATATCATAGAATAAAGACAATTCTCCCACAGATCAACCATTGGTGTCTATTGCTCCTCAGCAAGAATGAGGTATCCCCAGTCTTTCTGGACCAGTTTGATCTTAAAAGAGTTATTTTTTAATCTATAAACTTAAAAAGTTCTTATTCCTGGATCAAACAGGGTAGATTTCACTGAGTCTTCTTTCATCTATGACTTAAAACCTGTTGTAGAAAATGCATCTTGTTGCAGAAAAAGCCTTTGATAAGATCCAACAGCCTTTTATGATCAAAACGCTAGAGACAGTAGGAATGGAAGGAACCTTTATCAATATAATAAAAGCTGTATACAACAAGCCCACAGCAAGGATTATGCTTAATGGGGAACAATTGCAAGCATTCCCACTTTGATCAGGAACTAGACAAGGCTGTCCCCTCTCACCACTTCTATTCAATATTGTACTTGAAGTCTTAGCTCAGGCCATAAGACAAGAAAGGGACATAAGAGGGATTCAAATCGGCAAGGAAGAAGTCAAACTATCCCTATTTGTAGATGACATGATCTTATACCTGAGTGATCCCAAAAACTCCACCAGGAAGCTCCTGGAATTAATTGAGAAGTTCAGCAGGGTGGCAGGATACAAAATAAATGTGCAAAAATAAGAGGCCTTCCTATATGCCTAGAATGAAAGAAGTGAAAAAGCCTTGAGAGAAACCATCCCATTTACTGTAGCCCCTAAAAAAATGACAACAAGCCCACAGCAAGGATTTATACCTTGGTATAAACCTAACCAAGGAGGTAAAAGACCTTTACAATGAAAACTTTAAAACCCTAAAGAAAGAAATTGCAGAAGACATCCCATGTTCCTGGATTGGCAGAATCAACATCGTAAAAATGACCATCCTACCAAAGGCAATATACAAATTCAATGCTATACCAATTAAAATCCCAAAGCAATTCTTTAAAGAAGTTGACCAATTAATCTCAAAATTCATATGGAGGCACAAAAGACCCAGGATAGCAAGGACAATCCTGAGTAACAAAAACACTGCTGGAGGTATTACCATACCGAACCTTAGTCTATACTACAAATCCATAGTTATAAAAACAGCCTGGTACTGGCTCCAAAATAGACACACAGATCAATGGATAAGGGTTGAAGACTCAGATATAAGCCCACAAAATTATAGCCATTTGGTCTTTGACAAAGGGGCCCAAAGAATCCAATGGAAAAAGGACAGCATCTTCAACAAATGGTGCTGGCAAAACTGGTTCTCCACATGCAGAAGATTAAAGCTGGACCCATACTTGTCACCATGTACAAGACTTAATTCCAAATGGATCAAGGACCTTGATATCAGGCTAGAGACTATAAAAATCATAATTGAAAGGATAGGGAACTCCCTTGAGCTGATTGGGCTAGGCCAACATTTCCTAAACAGACATCCAATGGCACAGTCACTGCTACCAACTCTCAACAGTTGGGATCTTGTGAAATTAAAGAGCTTCTGTTCAGATAAAGAGATTGTCACACGAGCTCAAAGGCAACCCACAGAATGGGAGAAAATCTTCACTAACCACATATCTGATAGAGCTCTACTGTCTAGAGTGCACAAAGAACTTAGAAAATTAAACACCAAGGAAACCAATGGCCCAATTAAAAAATGGGCCCTGGAACTTAAAAGAAATTTTACCAGAGATGAAATTAAAATGTCTAACAAATATCTTCAAAAATGCTCCACTTCTTTAGCCATCAGGGAAATGCAAATCAAAACTTACCTGAGATATCATCTCACCCCGGTCAGGATGGCAAAAATCCACAATACAAACAACAAGTGCTGGAGAGGATGTGGAGAGAGGGGAACTCTGCTACATTGCTGGTGGGAATGCAGGCTCATACAGCCATTCTGGTGAGCCGTCTGGAGATTCTTAAAGAAATTAAAGATTGAAATGCCATATGACCCTGCTATTCCACTTTTGGGAATAACCCCCCATGCATCAGAGGTTCGCCTCGATAGCACAAGCACGACCATGTTCATAGCAGCACTGTTTACAATAGCAAAGTCATGGAATCAACCTAAATGTCCAACAGTTGATGAGTGGATAAGGAAAAGGTGGTACATCTATACAATGGAGTACTACTCAGCCATCAAAAATGATGAATTACTGGAATTTGCTGGGAAATGGATGTCATTAGAAACAATTATATTAAGTGAAGTATCCCAAACCCAGAAAGTTAAGCGCCGTATGTACTCCCTAATAGGTGGCTCCTAGTACCAAACTCAGCCAGCCCACATTGAGACACTCAAAGGTAAACCTATGTAATACAGTAATTGCAAGGATTATGAACAGGAGGGATGGGGTTGGAGGGCCACACCAGACACAAGGAGTGAGCGGACCATGTTACAGCAGAGAAAATGGACCTCCAAGGAATGCAAGTAAGTAATGTAACACCTGGTTAAGTTCACAGATGTTCGTTCCTGATCATGTACAACTGAGGGGGTATGATCTCACCAGGAGGGGAGGGCATATAGTCTGGCAGATGAAAGGTGATCATTTTGCAAATGGGTGACTGACCCCTCCCTCACCGAGGTTTCCTGCTTTTATTACATCTACCCTTCAATGTGCTATTATAACAGGACTCCAGTTTAACAGTTTTTTGTCTCTGGCCAGGGGGTGACATACAGTGCCCATCAGGATGGAGTGAAGGGCATTGCAGGAGCAACAAAACTGCAAAAGAAAATCAACAAACCACAATCCAGAACTTCAGAGACTCTATATCAACCACATAGAACTAAGCCAGCCTAATCTCCCCCCATCCTGAAGCTCAGGGACATTTGCGGAAGAGGGGGCAGTAAGAGTGTAAGAGCAAAAGGATGGGAGGAGCAATGTATTGAAGATTCTCCACACTAGATTAGGGCTGAAGCAATCATAATAGGACTTTGCATGTCCTGTGCAATGCCCAACACACTATTGACCTCACAAAGTCTAGCATCAGCTAAAGGCACCAAGATCCTTGGAGGCAAGGGATTGACAGCTACAGTAGTGTTCCTATGCTTAAGGGGAACACGAGAAAGGATTCAGGGAAATGCTACTGGGTCCTTGTATGTCATCGGAGAGGAGGACCAAGAGGAGAGTTAGGCATACATAATAAAGGACTCTCTGGGAATTGGGGGGGAGGCTCTGGGAGATGGGGAGGGAGGGAGGGGGAGCAGAGGGTTCGGGTGGAGGAGGAGGAGGGAGGGAACTGATCTACCTATTAAGTTTGTATGAGCGGAAATAATAAAAAATGTTAAAAAAAGTTTCTAAAAAAAAAAAAAGAAAATGCATCTTGTACTAGAATCCACCATTTATTATCCATAAACTCTAGTTAGTAACTTCAAAAAATGATCTGTGGTTTTCAAAAAATAAAGTCAATTATACATATATGTATCCAATATATGAATTTTTCTGCAAATATTGTTTTCTGTGTGTTTTCATTTCTTCTTTGCCCTCTCTGTCCTCTGGGAATAGGACTGTCTAGGGATAGATACATGGAGTGAACTTGTTCCTTGCTGGATTATGTTGTACTTGGGAAAAATGTAAATACATTATTTTTGTACATTTTAAGAGGAACTGTGCTATGGTCCTTATTTTACAAACTGAGAACAGTTTTATTTGCAAATCTTTGTGTTGCTTACCATGTTCGGAGATCCTTTCTATTTTTCAGAAGCCAGACGATTCCCACCATGGGACTGAACTACTTTTAAAACCATAGGGAGAGAAACTTTCATTTAAAGTTTCTGTGTACAAAGTCATAACAACATACCGCACTGCTGGTGCAAGGAACCCACTAGCTTTACTTTCCTTAAACAGCTTCTCCAAACAGGTCAGCAAAGTGCTCCCAGGACTTTAATTTATGGTGCCTCATGCAGTGATAAGAAAAATTCTGGGCTGAGTTCAGAAGCAAGGTCAGTCATGACCATGGGTGCAAACAATTTCAAGTTGGTTTAGTTCCAGCTGACTACTGGGGGAAAAGCTGCAGGGATAACTGAAGGGCGGCATAACCAAGCCAGGGGCCTTCTTATTTCCTTACAAACTTTTCAAGAAAGCTTGGTGGGCGGAGGTATGGGGGAGGGCTGCTTATGTAGTCTCACGTTCCTTCTAAATTGTTTAGTCGAATTGGGAAAACCTCTTACCATATATTTTCGGTTATGTGAACTCATCAAAAGCATAGATATTTTGGTGAAGCATAGAGAGCTCCATATGCCGAGTTACTGGCATCGGCTGTGCTGTGCCCGTGTGCCACTCTGCCCTGTGCCAGGATTAATTCTTCTGTGTTCGAATGATGCTTTTTGTGTTCACTGCTGTTCCATCTAATTACCCTTATCTGTTACCATCTAGACTCATCTTCACTTTCAGCTAATCTAGTCTGTAGAATTCTTTAAATAAATGTAAGGACGAAACTGAGAGGAGAAAAATAAAATATCTTAACTGCCTTGGAAGAAATTTAAAGTTTTAGTAATAAATGACAGAACAAATTTCAAGAATTTTGAAAAACTTCTATAGCAATAGGTATAGATAGGAAATGTTTGTGTCTCTCTATACGTCCTGGACATAGATGAAATACTGGCTGCATGCCCGACTCTGTGTTCTGTGCTATTTCAGCCCACTGAAGCTTGCTGTGTTCAGCCAGGGAAGTGCTTGTCCTGTTTTGATAGACTTTTCACAGGCCTTTCTCTTGTCTAAGCCTTTCTATAAACTTTTCCTCTGTTTTTGTTAAGATAAGTAGAGTCAAAAAAAAAAAATAAAAAAAAAAAAAACAAACAAAAAGAGCTGCCAAAGAAGTAAGAGAGGCTTTTGTCTGCTGCTGAATTTCTGCTCAGAATGAGTCCCTCTCTGTCCCTCATCGTTTGCATGAATGGCACCTGTCCATCCACCTCTGCAAAAAAGGTAACGGGGAGAGTGGTGACTTAAACTAGGAATTACAGCTGCCCAGCTCATCAACAGCTTCTTCAGTATCGATTCCACTGCAAAACTCTATGAGTCACTAGGTTGACGCTGCCTCTGAGCAATGACCTCATTTATCTATAATTCAGATACCTGACATTGACCCAGAGTGTTCTAGAAGGAGCCCTCAAATTGATTATTTTTCTGTGAGCCACTTTGTATTTATCTGCAGTGGACAAGGTATCACCACATAGTCTTAGTCAAGAGACAGTACAAGTGTCCTTTGTGATGTGTTTTTGCAAATTTCATGTTGTTGCAGTTTTGTCATTGTATTTTATTTCTTCAGAGACTACTATGTGGCAGTTGAGGAGACGGCACAGCCACCATGTTTTCCAAGCCTGGGAGTGCTCAGTTTTCTTGTTCACAGTCATATTTGATCCTCACCCAAAAAGAGAGGTACCACCAACTCCATTTTAAGAAGAAACTGAGCTGTCAGGAGATGAGACAATTTATCATGACATGACTGATAGAAATCTGAGGCAAAACCTGAATAGAGCAGTTTTCTTTTTCTAGTACTCTTGCGCATTACGGTACCACCTTGGGATAGAAAAATCCTTCTGACTTGTTATAATATTTAACAAAATGTGGTGGGTTAATCTAGACAGAGTCAGTGTTCATTCCACTTGGTACCTGAGGATAAGTTTATTAATTAAATAAGTATTTACTGAATGAGAGTTGTGTGCCAGATGGTTTCTTTACTCTCTAAGTCCTTCAAATATTTGCCAGTGTTCATTTTGCGGGTCCTGTTGGAGATGATAACCCTCATATTCTAAATCAGAGATGCTGATTTCTTGCATTAGCAGTCTTTAGAAACCTGGGCTTATTTAACAGGATAATGCCTGTTTCTTCTTTTAGACCTAAATCTTATCTAAAGTATGTCACCTGTCTTCCAAGAAGACTTTTAAAAACCAGAAATTCCTAGTTGTTGCCACAAGATTAATAGAGCCAGTGTTACAAAAATATTTTGAAACTTAACAAAAGTGTGATTCAGTGATGTGATAGCACATTTAGCTTGAATACCTTTTAAAGCCCGAGCTAAATTGAGTAGCTGTTTTCTATTTTTACCGACTTGCCTTTGAATCCTTTTACTAGGCTAATTCATTTCTCCACGGATTTTTTTTCTCCATCTTTGAAATATGATCAAGGGTATTTGTGAAAATAAGGTGAAGAATAAAGCTAATAAACAGAAAAGCAAAGAAAGAATGGAGATGAACAGATGCAGGCTGCTCAACGGAAAATCTGTCGTGGCCAGTCCTTCCTGTGGCACAGGTAAATAAGGGAGGCCAGTTGGTTTTTTATGTCATTTGTAACCTGGATGCTGCCTTTGGGACATCACAGTCTATGAGGTACCCTGAGCCAGCCCAGAGGATGGGCTATGGAAAATCATAAGCATCTCTCTGCTTTGGGATGACCCGCGTACAATCAGTTAGTTATTCCCTTATGCATAGTTGTTCATTTATTTAGAAAAGCATTTATTGAAAGCTAGAAGTAATATGCTGGGCATTATAGGAAATTTAAAAAATCACAAACAGATTCTTCAATCTCTGTCAAATAACACCTCTTTGAGTGTCCAACAGGACATTCAACTTCAACGCATGCAAAAAACATTCAGCCTGATTTTCAGATCTCTTTCCATCACTGGTTACCTATCTTCAACCAAATCTTTTCACCAACATTTTGCATTTTTGTTACTACTGAAAACCATGTACTTTGTCATCTAAACAGCTTGCCTCAGAAGCATTTTGTGCTCTTTTGCCTTCTTCACCTTCTATCAAGTATCTTCACCTCTATCTCTGACTGCATCTCTCACTCCACTTCCATGACAACTGATCCTGACATGGGCGCCTATCTAGCTGGTTCTCCACCCCCCTTTTCCTCTGTTCTGTATTTGGTGTAATCTGAGTGATGCCCCTAAAATACAAATGATCATTCATTGTTGATGAAGAAAGCAGAAGTGAAGTATTTAAAAAAATGTGGAAATGCATCTGAGTTTACTTGAGGCATATGTTTGGTTTCTTGGCATAACATCCACGATAGGAACCTGAAGAGGAAAAACAGCAAAAGTCTGTTTTTCTTTTTGGTAGGAAGTTTGAAAATGCAGAAAATAGCTACATTGATAAGTAAAAGTATCTGTTTGTAACCTAGGTGTTCTGTTGATGTAGATATCTAAAGTATTAGTGCACCTTTGGGTAATTAAGTATTCAAGTCATTTCCTTAAATCAATTTTACAGTATTAACTTGTTAGCAAACACTTTTAGGAATGAGTAAAGCCTGAAGTAAAGAATTTTTCTTCTTTTTTACTTTGAAGTTCTGTTTTGTACTGAGCACGGTATGGAGTCCTGTGGAAATAAATAAACATAGATAATCCCCACCCTCAGAGGAAATTGCAAACTTGTTAAGGGTTTACAACAAGCAAAACAGAAATCTAGAATTTAGTCAATTAAGTAGAAAATTTAGGCCTGAAACACTTCCCTCTTAAAGGTGAATAACCAAAGCATGAAAAAAGGGATATTTAATTTGTTTTGCTTAATTTATTGGTTACCTGCTAGAACCGGAGGCCACAAAACACTAAACAAAAAGAAAGTATTCATGGGAAATATTCAACATGCAAAACATGCTGCCAAGAAACCAAACAACCCACAGAGAGCCAATAAAAGTAAAGACTCTTACTTCATACTCCAAATGCCTCCGGACTCAAACTCCATCTGGGGGAGAACGGCTCACAGCTGTAGATTGCCTGTTTAGAGAAGACTTTGCTGCCTGTCTTGAAATTCTGTGGCATGCATCATTACCCAGAGACTAACACTAGACTTCTTAAATATGGGTGGAGATGAGCAAGAACGTTATTTTGAAAATTTAGGGGAGAGGATTCCGTTGAGCAAACAGCTACTTTGAAGCACTTAGAATTTTTACAAGGTCACTTTCCTAATTGCGGTCAAGGTTCATGCAGCCTAGTTAGAAAGATTAAAATCCAAGAGATAGGAGTGCAGTGCTGTTACATGCTTGACTTTTGATGTTTTAGCTGAAGTAACTGCCATAAAATAGGAATAATTTGGAGTACTGTAATACTATGTAACTGTAGATCCTGGATATTTCTGAATTCTGCACTGGAGCAAAATTTATACAAGCACTCATAGCTTGGAAATTTTTTCTCATACACAGCAAAATCAGAAGCACTATTCACTAGTTTGAGGACAAATCTCAAATGAATTTTCAGAGTTTATTATCTCCTTTGTCCTTCAAATTTTTTCTCTTTATGTTTATGAGTAATTATTAACTGTATTTACCTCTTACTGGTGTTGGAAAGATTATGGTTTAGTCCATTTACTTAATGTGAAGGTAAGCAATGCTAAGTGAGAGGCACTAATTGGGAAATGAATTTCTATAAAAATGAATAAACCATAGATTGAAATCTAATGAATATTGATATTGCCTGAACAAACTTTGTCTCTAAGCAAAAGTTCCTGAGCAAATGTGGGTCCTTCAAGTGTATAATTAACATTTAACACACTGACTTTTATCCAACCGATACAAAAGAAAGAGTGCTTTTCAGTGGCCTGACAGCCACCACTGTGGGTGATGATCAATTATAAGGTATATTTATGCCACATACCATTTGAAATTTGATAAGAAGAATGTTAACCCACCTCTAGGTCACTGTTCCATGAAATCCAAACTTTCAGACTAATTATTTGCAAAACATTATACAAGCCAAAACTGAGAGGCATTCTATAAATCACTGACCACTCATCCTCAAAGCTGTCAAAGTCATGTCCATTTAGCAAAACATCAAGAGTAGATTCCCAAGTATGGTCTATGTCCTTGCCATCTGGGAGGTATCCTGAACATGGCACTGACCAAGTATCCTGAACATGGCACTGACCGACTAGTTTCTTACTATTTGAATCTTGACTTTATGTTTGAGTATCCATAAAAGTTTAATTTCACCAGATATTTGAGCAGTCCAAATAAAACTTTTAGCTTTACTTTAAAGTATACAGAATCATGCAAAGTGAATCATGAAAATAATTGCTTTGTTTTTCTCTATTTTATCAAATAGTAGCATTAAATTTAAACATAAATTGCTGACACCCAGAAAATTTAGTGTCAGACTTGAAACCGAAATTCCTTCAGCCACACCTTGTATCACACTCAATGCCATGGACAGTATTATATACTGATTAGCAAAGACATTTTCCTCCTAAGGGGAATTTTGAAGAGGAAATCAAGAACACCAAGTTTCTTGCACAGCGGCTGGGAATTGGGGGAACTTTTCTATCAGAAATGAAAGAATTGTTGCATCTCTAATTGAGATTTAATTATTCTTTTTTATAACTAAGTTAAATTTCTGAGATCATTAGATTTGTGAATCACACATAATAGCAAACTTAGTTGCAATATTCTTCTTAAAGACAATTTGGTAGACAGACTTCAAAATGACATCTGCAACCCACCTACAATTCTTTGTGGAGTCCCCAGAAATATGAGAGCCTGATTTACAGATGTCTCTTTTGTAGTGAATAGCCAACAAGAAAAAGGACCAATGTCCCTTTGGAGATTGAGTACAAGCTATTGTGGATCGTGGAATGCTTGGGCTCCCATGTCTTCACTTGCATTATTCCTTTGGGCTCGTTGCTAGGGTATTTATTTGTGATCTTTAAATTTATAAGCTTTGCTCTTAAGACAGATTTCAATGTATCCCATATGTTTGGATATGCTGTGTTCTCATTTTTAGTCATATTTAATATTCTTTTTGGTTTCCTCAGTGACCCATGGATCATTAAATAGTGTTTCAATGAGTTTCCAGAACTTTGTATATTTCCATGGCTTCTTTTTCTGTTATTTTTTTCATTATTGTTTGGTAAAATACAGGGTACCTTTTAAATTATTATATTTATTGAGACTTGTTTGATACAATTTTGTGTGATCTAATTTGAAAAAACATTCCATGGGCCACCAAAAAAGAATGTATATTGTTGGGATATTTTAGTGGAATGTTCTGTAGATGTCCATTTGATTTATTATTTCACTTAGTTACATTGTTTCTCTGTTTCTTTTGGTCCAGATGACCAATCTGTTGATGAGAAGTTTCCCACTCTAACTGTGTGGGACTGATTTATGTTTTTTTACTTTTACTAGTATTGTCTTTATAAATCTGGGTGCACCTGTGTTTGGTGCATATATGTTTAAAATTGCAACATTTCCTTGATGGATGGTTCACTTGATGAGTATGAACTGATTTTCTTTAGATCATCTTAACTGATGTTGGCTTAAAGTGTGTTTTGTCAGATGATAGAATGACTACACCTTCTTGTTTACTGGTGCATTTTGCTTGGAATACTGTTTTCCAGCTTTTTACCTTAAGGTAGTATATATTGTTAATGGTGAGATATATCTCTTGAAGGAAGCAGAGTTCTAAGATAACCTACTAGTCTGTGACTTTTTACTAGAGAGATAAGGCCATTGTTACTTGATGTTATTGCTGAATTGTGTGCACTGGTTCCTTCATTTTTTGGTTCTGCTGTATGGTTTCACGTCTCAAGATTATCAGTTCTAGCATTGTTTATTTTCTCCTTGTGTTCTTTCTTTTTAGCTTTACACTTTCCTGATAGAATTATTAAAGCTGGCTTGGTGATCATATAGTCCTTTCATTTATCATCATGGAAAGTTTTTATCTGTCCCTCAACTTTTATGGATAACTTAGCTGGACTGAATATTATGGGTTGGCAGTTGTATTCTTTCAGCATTTGGAATACAAATTTTCAAGCACTTCTGGCTTTAAAGGTTTCCATTGACTAATCAGTTATTATTCTGGTGGACTTGCCTTCATAAATGTAAACTGCCTCTTCTCTCTTTTAGCTTTTAAACCCTCTTCTGGTTTTCAGTTTCTCTTCTGGTCCTTTGGGCCTTTTGTATCTGGATAGATATCTCCTTCTCTAGTTTTGGAATGTTTTCTTCTGTCATTTTTGTCAAAAATGTTCATGAATTTGGTCTGTATTTTTCATTCTTGTATACGATGATGCTTAGATTTGAGTATACCATGGTGGTCCAGACTTTCTATACTGTTATCTTTCTGTGTATTTTTTAATTTGTTAATTTATTTGGTTGAATGATCTAATTTCTCTATCTTATCTGCTAGCCCTGACCTTCAGTTTCCATGTGTTTCAGTCATTTAGTGAGGCATTTTATACATTTTTTAATTTGTCTTCTTGAGTTTTTCACATCCAGTTTCACTTTATTTTGGGCTTTTCTCTGTGTTTTATTTCTGTTTTCATATCTTGGATAGTCTTATGTATATCATCTAGTCATTTTCTTGTGTTTTTGTAGAACTTTATCTGATATTAGTTTATTCCATGCTTTCTTGATATCCTTTTTGAACTCATTGAACAAGTTCATAATTGCTCTTTTGATTTCCCCATCTTAGGTTTCATCTGTGTGGTTCTCCATTGGGAAACTTTCTGTGGACTGGTGGTCTGGACTGGGGACAGGCTATCTTGTTTTCTCAGGATGTCTGAGATGAGACATTGCATTTAGAAGTAGGCTGTTTGTTGTGTTTCTGATTTATGCTTGTGAAAAATTCAGTTACCTCAACACTGTGGAGTGAGTCTCAAGCGTGGGGATGTATCAAGGCCTGCAACAATCATGTAGATAAGCCAGAAAGTCAGCCTACTACATTCACCCTTCTCTCTAAATTGATTATGACTGCAGATTAGAAAACCTAGAGGCAAGGTCAGCTAGCTAAGCTCTACTTGAAATTATAGTGTGTTATGTGTTAATGATGTGATTCAATAATTTTTTTGAAACAGGGTCTCACTATGTCTCTCACACTATCTTCACATCCACAATGACCTGAGCATCCTCAGTTCTTGTATTCTAGGGCAATTAATCCCCATTGTTCTGTTGATACATTTTGAGCATTTTGCTAAGCAATAATAAATAACTAATATGGTTGTTGATAATAAGAAATTTTAATCAGATATATGGCTCTCACTGTAGTTGTTTATTTTAATCTTATAAAGACATTAATGCAGTATCAATGTAATATATTCATCAACTAATTTTATCTTTTTGATTTTATAATTCATAATTTTTCTGACATTCTAAAATGTATTTCAGGACCTTTCATCTGTTTTTCTCTTTCTTTCTTTCTTTCTTTCTTTCTCTTTCTTTCTTTCTTTCTTTCTTTCTTTCATTCTTTCTTTCTTTCTTTCTTTCTTTCTTTCTTTCTTTCTTTCTTTCTTTCCTTTTCTCTCTTTCTTTCCCTCCCTCCCTCCCTCTCCCCCTCCTTTTCCCCCTTCCTCCCTCCCTCCTTCTCTCCTTCCCTCCTTCCTTCCTTTTTTAAATTTTCATTTATTTAGTGTATTTGTGTGCATGCATGTGTGCATCCCACAGCGAGTCTTCTGCCATGTGGATTTCAAGGACCAAATTCAGATCATTGGCACTTAGCATCAATTACTTTGCTTGCTGACACATCTCTCCAGCCCTTCATTTGTTTTTCTGGTCCCTAAGGCTATTCTTGGAACTATGGGCTTAAAAGCTGGAACTAGAAATTGAACTTCTAATTTTCTCTGTGAACCTTATAATGTTTTAATAAGATAAAAATGTCCTCATCTCAGAAAATCTATTTTAAAATGTGGTGAATTACCCTGACTTCTATTTATTTTAAATCATTGCAGTTAAAACACATAAGTACTTTCATTTGTTATAACACTAGACTCACACCTCAGCTGTCTAGAAATTAATGTGATGATTTGAAAATGCCTACTCTGTCCTTTGTTCCATTATAATCAAATCTTGTTTCCTATTTCAATATTGGTTAATTATTCTCAACATCACATTAATAATGCATAAATTTAAGGTCATATTGAATATCCCATCACTGATTTTTGTTTTATATAAATTTATTATCTTTTAAACATATAAGTAGATCTATGATAATTCTACAAGTTGGAATAATGTACAATTAACTGTCATTATTTCTCTGATCATAACATTAAAAAAGTGACAAAGAAGGCAAGATCAAAATTTCATGCTTGTAATTCTAAATCAGAAGTACATATTGAGACCTCATGCTTTCTCAAACATGCATATTTAAGTATAGAGAAGATAGGATATGTAAGACTAAACAATTTTCCCTGATGACTCATATGTTCCATCCTAAGTATAGCAATAAAATTCTAAGGATGTTTTCTATTTTCTCTTTAAAAATCAAAGTTTTTTTTATGATTTGTTGCATCAAACAAGATACTGCAAGAATTGTTCTTATAGGAGACAGTTGATAGGATGTGCTGAAGACAGTAAACATGGACCCTGCTTTCAGATGACTCACTATCTAATGACAGAAACAGAGAATACAAATGCTTACAATTTTGTTCATACAGATCATCTCACAATTTATGGTTCATAAGAAGAATAACTCAGCTGTGCCTACCAAGATAGATGCCTTGACCAGCAAGATTAATATTCTCATCCCTGCATTTCATTTTTACAGATTATCAATCTTATCATGTTTGTCTCCCATTTTATTTAGTGTGTGTGTGTGTGTGTGTGTGTGTGTGTGTGTGTGTATGTGTGTGTATCACAGGGCACCATTTGTCCCTATAGAGGACCTAGGGTGACTTTGGGATTGCTTCTACCTCTTTTTGGTTTTGCTATGGAATTTATCAGGCTCTGCCCACCAGGACCACAAGTGCTTGTCACAGCTGTTTCCATCTGGCAGCTTTACATGGGACCTGGGATCTGAACTCAGAACCCTCTGCTTGCAAGATAGAGTCTTAACCCCTGAACCATCTCTCCGACCTGTTTGTCTCTCATTTTGAGATATTGACCATTATTAATTCTGGGTTGTTAATAGATATAAAATGTGGACAGTCTTGGGGCTGGAGAGGTGGCTCAGGGGTTAAGCCTCTGCCTTGCAGGCGGAGGGTCCTGAGTTCGGATCCTAGACCTCACGTAAAGACGCCGGGCGGAGGCGGGGGCGGCCTGCGTTTCTGGTCTTGGTAGGGTGGAGCCTGTGAATCCCAGGGCAGAAGGAGGTGGAGGCGTCCATGGTGGTTCCAGAATTCGTCCGTGGTTCTACACACACATACACGCATACACACACACACATACATGTGCACAATTGAATAAATAATTAAAAAAATGTAGACAGTCTTAAGCAGAGGAATTATGACATGATGACAATAGGAAAGGACTCTTTGGAAGTGTCATTGTAATTGGACTCTGAAGAAAATCAGAATGAAAATAGCAAAATGTCCAACACATGAAACTATCATCTATGCTGTTGAGGATACAGGGACTAATTACAGATTTTAAAAAAGTTAATAACTATAGCTTTCTTAACATCCATATGCAATCCTGTTGACTTATTGCTTCTCAAGTGTGGATGAGACTCCCTCTGAAGAGGTGGGCATGATAGAAGCAATAAGGCAAGGGTGATTGACAGGCTACAGGCTGGTTGTGTTTGGCACATATTGCCACACATTATACGCGGGTACATTTGAACTTCAAAATACAGGGTTGGTTTAAAGCAGCACATCAAAAACTTGGTAATGTTTACAGCAATGAAGTTTATTCTGGTTCAAGGTTCTGGAAGCTGAGAAGTCCAGCCCAGTGGTGCTTACATCAGGCAAGAGCCTGGGTGTTGTGATGATCCCTGTTCCAAGACCAGGTGGTGAGAGAACCAGCTCAAACCCTCAGACACAAAGCAATCTGTAAGTGGCCTTAATTAACCATTCTGTGGTCAGATTTCTCATGAGTGTGATACTTCCCATTAGAACCCACTTTGCCATGTTATTACACTAAGGATTGCGTTTCCAATATATATTTGGCTACCACAACATAGCCAAAGTATAACTTAAATTCACCAACTTCCATACAGATGAAGAGCAAACTTGAGTAGAGACAATATTGCTAGAAGGAAAAGCATGTTTTAAAGTTCTTAAATCCTCAAAGGAGTATGTACGTTCTTTCTGTGAAGATGCAGGTGAAATCTGTGAGCCAACTCCCCTCATTTTAGATGTAAGTACAAAGCTATTAGAAGCTCTGTTCTGTGAGTCAAAAATATGCACACGCTTCAGAGAAATATTTATATTTTGAAACAAACAGGAAACATCCTTCATCTGCCTTCTCACTGGGGTCTCAGAAGCTCCACAGAAGCTCCGTTTATGCCTCCAGCCCCAGCCTTGTACACTGGTATCATCTTGAACATGTGGCTCTATTTTCTGTTCCTTCCCTTGGCTGGCTTTGTGTGTCTCTGTGGCTATACTCTGGCCCACATCTGATAATTTTTATTATCTCTCACATTTCTGGTTCTGTTTTATTCCCTCATTCCCCACTTCTTTAGTTACAAAACATTTAACCACACATTTAAAAATAATAGGCTGTATTTGGGGAGGATGGACATAATGTTCTCTGTTCTCTAGTGTATCATAAAAATGTCACCTTAACAAACATTTGCTATCTATAGTTGCAGTGATGAATGGTACAAATCACTAAGGTTTTACAGGAAACAGTAATTCTCATATCATATACAGTGAATTTTTTGTACATCTGATCTTGAATGGTAAATGTAAACAATTTTATTTTTTCCATATAAAGATTATGGGCATGGCTAAAATTATCTCAATTTATGTGGTAATATGTACAGTAATTATAAGAGTAAAAAGCATGAATATAAAATGCAATAGACACTGAAAGACTCCTTTTAACTTGCAAACAGATGTGATATTAAGTTGCAAGTACAGTGAAAATAGTGTGTGGGCATTTGTCATGTGCCTTATAAAGTTTCTAGCCCTTTAATAAAGGGCTTTGAAAACCTTCTTCATTTTTGGCAAAAATGATGTCCATTGCTGAATTTCAGTCAGTCTGAAGGTGAAACAAAGCAGCTGTTTATATCACATGACTTTGCTTCCTTTGCGGTTGAGGAAGGAATGCAGAGAAGGAGCTGAACTGTCATATAGGAAAGTTCAGCTATCCACACAATGAATCTAAAACATTGGTTGTACTTAAGGTAATCAAAGCACATGAATCTGAACCATTGTGTGTACATCTGACAATCAAAGCACATTTACTCTTCTGATGTAAAGAACAACTTATATGAACTTTTCCTCACCGCTCTCAGCCAACCAACACTGAGTCCTAGTTAAATCTCTGCGATTTGAATGGTCCATTGTGAAACCCACTCAAAGCAAGTGGCCTGATGCTGAGCTACCATCAGAAGCCCAAATGTTTTTTGACTAGTAAGTAAGCAAAGATTTGGTTAATAAAGCTTGGAGAGGTATACCAGTGCTGGAGTGCTTGTGAAGAAGCACACAAGGAATTAAGTGGTTCGGTCCTTAATATTGTTAGAAAAACAAACAAACAGAAAAAAAAAAACTATTACCTTTTACTCCTATTCAACTGCTCAGCTTTCTGATAAAGGTACCCGACACAATAAACCTGATGAGTACAATCACAGGGAAGCCTGAATGGTGATTAATCAGCACTATCTTCTGATCTCTGCCTATACTCACTCTTTCTCTCTCTGAAAATTAATAAATTATTTTTAAGATTTGCTTAAAAATCTTGAAAGAGAACACAGAGGAAACATCTATATCTTGGTAAATGCTGGAAAACTTTCGTAACGCTAATTTCTACAATGTCAACAACATCTTAAAGGTCTGTCCTGTGAATCTACCTCCCCAGGTTCTTAGACTTTCTTCCTTCTTCAACACTCTGCAGTCAGGGAGCAGACCTATCACAGGACCTTCTCTCTGGATCAAGGTGCTTGACCGAAGTCTAGGGTCTCCAAACCATTATTTCATATGTTTGATATGTTTTTTTAATTGTTGTTGTTCAGTGAGCAGAAGAAATCTAGTCCCTCTCAGTTCATCTTGGCTAGAAGTGAAATCTTACTTTGTTTTGAGCAGATTTTCCTTCTTTGTACTAGCTCTATGTCAACTTCCAGCATGACCCATTTGAATTTTTAAGTTGGAATGTGAAGCAAATTATGCTTATTTTCTTTTCCCACAATACTCAGTTGTTCCAGAACCATTGGTTGAAAAGATTTTTTCTCATTCAGCTTACATGATAATATTGGTTAAAAAAAAGTCAACCGACCACATATATGATTTCAGTTTGTATCAGTATTCTGTTCCTTGGCCAATTACTCATTATTAATTTTGCTAGTTTTTCATTTTTAGCTTTTAATATAAAGCCTTATATACTTTTTTTTAGATTTAGTCTTAGATATTTAGGGGCTTGATATTATTACTAATCTTTTAAATTTTTTATTTTTCATTGCTGAGCATATAAAATGAGCATATAAAAGCTCATTTCATTTAGTTCTAGAAGCAGACAGTAGATTGATAGAGTTTTCTACATATATAATAAGATTATTTTCTTCATATTAGAATTTTTTCTTTGCATTTCATTTTATTTTGTATGGACAATACTGTAAAGGGTTTTCCTATATAAACTCTAAAGAAAAATGACAATATTTTATTGTGGTATTATTTGACATTTTACATCTAACATACTAGATTAGATAATTTTTTTCCTAAGTTGTTAAAAGGCTTTAATTTGTTGAAAATGTTGACCACAGTTAAATATGAGATTTGTTATATATTTCTTCTGTATCCCTGAAAGTAATTTTTTGTTTTATTTCATTCTTTGTATAGAGTATAAAATTATGTAGATTGAATTTTGTGTTAGAACCCAAACCATAGTCATTGCCTGATCTAATTTGATGATTGTTACTTATGCTTATATTATTTCTTTTGTTGTATTGATTGCTAGAATTTAAGGATTTTGTATATAAGTTTATGAGAAATAGTTTGTAGTTTCTTCTTTGATAACTTTGTGTGCTTACTATATATGTGTGATTGTACATGTATGTCTATTCTAAAATATAGAATAATCTTTATCACAATCTACTTTCAAATAATTAAATACTTTCTAAATCTTACAACCATATTACTATTGTGTTATAATTTATTATTTTCATTGAACATAAGATACTAGGTTAATACATTTTTATTAGTATATTTAAGATTTGATACCCTGTATTGCTTCTGTGTTGTTTTCTTCTTGTGGGACATCAATTATCCTTTGCTCATTGCTCTTGTCTGTGTGAAGCACTTTTTCAGACTATTTTATTTCATTAGTTTATTGTATTTTATTTCTTGCAATACTGCAGATTGATTCAATGCCTATTACATGCTAGGCAAGTAAAATCCACCCTCCAAAACCCTCTTAGAGACTGTTATAGATCAGTTTACTATCTCTGATTTCTAGTATTTTTATTTTTGAAGATTGTGGGCATGACTTTTTTTTTTTTTATTAATTCTGCCCCTGTTGTCTTTTGGATAGTTTTTTCTTGAATTTGAGAAGTTACAAAAAATATTTTACTTCCTTATGAGAGAGAGAGAGAGAGAGAGAGAGAGAGAGAGAGAGAGAGAGAGAGAGAGAAGAGAGAGGGAGGCAGAGACAAGAGAAACCTTGCACCATAGCAGGCATGGAGAGGTCAGAAGACAGCTGGCAGAGGTCAGTTTTTTCTTTCCATCATGTAGGTTACAAGAAACGAACTTAGGCCACCAGGTTTGTGTGAGGTCACCTTTACCTTGTGAACCATCTTGCAAGTGCTGAGAAACATTGGAGTCAAAATGTCTAAAAGTACTTCTATTTTTTTCCCTTTTCCTTTTTTCCGTATAAATACTAATTAAGTGTGTATTTGCTATTGAAAACCAGGGTGATTGCTGATGTCATGCTTGGGCCTCCACAGGCACACACACTCAAGTGCCCTCCGGTAAGCACACATACATATACACACACATGCTTGCAGAGTGAATGCATACATAAAATAAATGCATAAATAAATAATAAGTATTTCCGAGCATTTAAAAATTGTCAAATTGCAATAATGAGAGATGTCTTTAAGTTTTATAGCAAAAAATAAAAAAGAGAGAGAAAGAGAGTTGGGTTGTGGTAATGGCTGTGCTAGGGAGTTTTTCTCTCCAGCTGGATTTTCTTGAAATTTCAATGCTTCTATCCATCTCTTCATAGACATGGAAAGGTCACTATATTTTTGGTTTCTTTCTTCTCTCTTCTTATGTCAGATTCCTCTTTCTAGTATTCCAGAAATGAGAATAGGTATGTCTCTTTTCCCCTGTGAAGGAATATTCCCCTTTAGAAATTAACTCAATGAGGTTTTATCTTCTCAGTGGTCTGGTGGATGGAAAACATTGGTAATTTAAAAGCTTGCTGTTCTTTTGGTTGTCATGTTGTCATGGTTTAAATGTAAATAGTCCCCCCACAGATCCATGTGTTTGTATTCTTAGCTGATGGCAAGGGAGCCTTGCTACAGGAAGGCACATCCCAAGACTGACCATGAGCTTGTTTAGTCCCGTTCTGCTTCTGTGAGTAGTCTGCTCTAGCGACTAATCCGTCGCTTGCTCTCTTGAACTCCATGATATCTGAGGTGATCTGAGCCTCCTCAAACTTCTGCTGTCTGCCAAGCCTTTCCCACAATAATGAACTCTGGAACCATAAGCCAAATAAATCTCCCTTTCTTTCTTTAAGTCCCTTGAGTCTGAGTATCATCTCACAGCAGCAAAAGAAAGTAACTCTGACATGTAAAAGTCAAAAATCACTTTTCAAAATAAAAAAATCAGAACACATTCCCCAAAGAATTTAAAAATCAAATTTCTATATCTTATATCTAGAAAAGAAAGGGAATAAGTTGATTTTCCCAGCTCTAAGGAAAACAGAGATAAGGAAGCAAAGGTTTATTAGTCCACAGACTAATTCACAGACATCATAGTTCCTACTATATTAGTCATTACTATAGAGTAATTTCTTCAATGAATGTACTTCCAATACTGATCGAGAAGTATTATAAAGAATTTTCTTTTCTTCTTAAAGCTCCTGGGATTGAACCCATGACTTCCAGCATGCTATGCAAGTGCTCTATCTTTAACTGTTGCCCCAACACTTTATATGTTACTTTTTTATATGTTATTTATATTAGCATAAAAAATCAAGGTAGATTTATGTATACACAATCAATAATAGCATGCACCATGAAGGTTAGCTAATTATTTTATCTTAACTGCTAATATCACTGATGAGGCTGCAAGGATAGCATAACCTATTATGACAGAACATGTGGAATAATTTTTTGAACATTTTTTATTATTATTTCCGCTCATACAAACTTAATAGGTAGACCAGTTCCCTACCCCCCTCCTCCTCCCCCCGAACCCCCTGCTCCCCCTCCCTCCCTCCCAATCTCCCAGTGCCTCCCCCCCAATTCCCAGAGAGTCCTTTATTGTATATGCCTAACTCTCCTCTTGGTCCTCCTTTCCGATGACGTAAAAGGACCCAGTGGCATTTCCCTGAACCATTTCTCGTGTTCCCCTTAAACATAGGAACACTACTGTGGCTGTCAATCCCTTGCCTCCAAGGATCTTGGTGCCTTTAGACGATGTTAGACTTTGTGAGGTCAATGGTGTGACAGACATGGCGCAGGGCATGCAAAGTCCTATTATGATTGCTTCAGCCCTATCTAGTGTGGAGACCCTTCAAATCATTGCTCCCCCCATCCTTTTGCTCTTACAATCTTACCGCCCCCTCTTCCGCAAATGTTTCTGAGCTTCAGGAAGGGAGGAGATTAGGCTGGCTTAGTTCTATGTGGATGATACAGAGTCTCTGAAGTTCTGGATTGTGGTTAGTTGATTTTCTTTTGCAGTTTTGCTGCTCCTGCAATGCCCTTCACTCCACCCTGATGGGCACTGTATGTCACCCCCTGGTCAGAGACAAAAAACTGTTAAAATGGAATCTTGTTATAATAGCACATTGAAGGGTAGATGTAATAAAAGCAGGAAACCTCGGTGAGGGAGGGATCAGTCACCCATTTGCAAAATGATCTCTTTTCATCTGCCAGATTATATGTCCTCCCCTTCTGGTGAGATCATACCCCCTCAGTTGTACATGATCAGGAACGAACGTCTGTGAACTTAACAAGGTGTCACATTACTTGCTTGCATTCCTTGGAGGTCGATTTTCTCTGCTGTAACATGTTCCCCTCTCTCCTTGTGTCTGGTGTGGCCCTCCAACCCCATCCCTCCTGTTCACAATCCTTGCAATTACCGTATTACATAGGTTTACCCTTGAGTGTCTCAATGTGGGCTGGGTGAGTTTGGTACTAGGAGCCACCTATAAGGGAGTATATACAGCGCTTAACTTTCTGGGATTGGGATACTTCACTTAATATAATTGTTTCTAATGACATCCATTTCCCAGCAAATTACAGTAATTCATCATTTTTGATGACTGAGTAGTACTCCATTGTATAGATGTACCACCTTTTCCTTATCCACTCATCAACTGTTGGACATTTAGGTTGATTCCATGACTTTGCTATTGTAAACAGTGCTGCTATGAACATAGTCGTGCTTGTGCTATCGAGGCGAACCTCTGCTGCATGGGGGGTTATTCCCAAAAGTGGAATAGCAGGGTCATATGGCATTTCAATCTTTAATTTCTTTAAAAATCTCCAGACGGCTCGCCAGAATGGCTATATGAGCCTGCATTCCCACCAGCAATGTAGCAGAGTTCCCCTCTCTCCACATCCTCTCCAGCACTTGTTGTTGTTTGTATTGTGGATTTTTGCCATCCTGACCGGGGTGAGATGATATCTCAGGGAGGTTTTGATTTGCATTTCCCTGATGGCTAAAGAAGTGGAGCATTTTTAAAGATATTTGTTAGACATTTTAATTTCATCTCTGGTAAAATTTCTTTTAAGTTCCAGGGCCCATTTTTTAATTGGGCCATTGGTTTCCTTGGTGTTTAATTTTCTAAGTTCTTTGTGCACTCTGGACAGGAGAGCTCTATCAGATATGTGGTTAGTGAAGATTTTCTCCCATTCTGTGGGTTGCCTTTGAGCTCGTGTGACAATCTCTTTATCTGAACAGAAGCTCTTTAATTTCACAAGATCCCAACTGTTGAGAGTTGGTAGCAGTGACTGTGCCATTGGATGTCTGTTTAGGAAATGTTGGCCTAGCCCAATCAGCTCAAGGGAGTTCCCTATCTGTTCAGTTATGATTTTTATAGTCTCTGGCCTGATATCAAGGTCCTTGATCCATTTGGATTTAAGTCTTGTACATGGTGACAAGTACGGGTTTAGCTTTAATCTTCTGCATGTGGAGATCCAGTTTTGCCAGCACCATTTGTTGAAGATGCTGTTCTTTTTCCATTGGATTCTTTGGGCCCCTTTGTCAAAGATCAAGTGGCTGTATTTTTGTGGGCTTATATTTGGGTCCTCAACCCTTATCCATTGATCTGTGTGTCTATTTTGGAGCCAGTACCAGGCTGTTTTTATAACTATGGATTTGTAATATAGACTAAGGTTTGGTATGGTAATATCTCCAGCAGTGTTTTTGTTACTCAGGATTGTCTTTGCTATCCTGGGTCTTTTGTGCCTCCATATGAATTTTGAGATTATTTGGTCAACTTCTTTCAAGAATTGCTTTGGGATTTTAATTGGTATAGCACTGAATTTGTATATTGCCTTTGGTAGGATGGTCATTTTTTCGATTCTGCCAATCCAGGAGCATGGGAGGTCTTTCCACCTTCTGGTGTCTTCTGCAATTTCTTTCTTGAGGGTTTTAAAGTTTTCATTGTAAAGGTCTTTTACCTCCTTAGTTAGGTTTATACCAAGGTATTTCATTTTTTTAGGGGCTATAGTAAATGAGATTGTTTCTCTCAGGGCTTTTTCACTTCTTTTGTTCTGGGCATATAGGAAGGCCTCTGATTTTTGCACATTTATTTTGTATCCTGCCACCCTGCTGAACTTCTCAATTAGTTCCAGGAGCTTCCTGGTGGAGTTTTTGGGATCACTCAGGTATAAGATCATGTCATCTGCAAATAGGGATAGCTTGACTTCCTTGCCGATTTGAATCCCCCTTATGTCCCTTTCTTGTCTTATGGCTTCAGCTAAGACTTCAAGTACAATATTGAATAGAAGTGGTGAGAGTGGACAGCCTTGTCTAGTTCCTGATCGAAGTGGGAATGCTTCCAATTGTTCCCCATTGAGCATAATCCTTGCTGTGGGCTTGTTGTATACAGCTTTTATTATATTGATAAAGGTTCCTTCCATTCCTATTGTCTCTAGCGTTTTGATCATAAAAGGCTGTAGGATCTTGTCAAAAGCTTTTTCTGCATCTATCGAGAGTGTCATGTGGTCTTGGACTTTGGACTGGTTTACATGATGAATTACATTTATTGATTTGCGTATGTTGAACCAACCTTGCGTGCCGGGGATGAAGCCTACTTTGTCCCTGTGAATGATCTTTTTGATATGTTTTTGAATCCAATTTGCTAAGACTTTGTTGAGAATCTTTGCGTCTGTGTTCATCAGGGAGATCGGCCTATAGTTTTCTTTTTTTTTAATTTTTTTATTATTATTATTATTTATTCAACTGTGTGCATGTGAGCGTGTATGTGCGCGCGCGTGTGTGTCTGTGTGTGTAGAACCACGGACGAATTCACAAACCACCATGGACGCTTCCACCTCCTTCTGCCCCGGGATTCACAGGCTCCGCCCTACCAGGACCAGAAGCGCACACCGCCCCCGCTTCTGCCTGGCATCTATACATGGGATCTGGGATCCGAACTCAGGACCTTCTGCCTGCAAGGCGGAGGCTTAACCTCTGAGCCACCTCTCCAGTCCCTAGTTTTCTTTTTTAAGTGAATCTTTATTAGGTTTTGGGATTAAGATGATATTAGCTTCATAGAAGGAATTTGGTAGTGTTCCTTCCTTTGCTATTTGATGGAACAATTTAAGGAGTATTGGTGTTATTGACTCCTTAAATGTCTGGTAGAATTCTGTGCTGAATCCATCTGGTCCAGGACATTTTTTGGTGGGAAGATTCGAGATTACTTCTTCAATTTCCTTATATGTTATAGGGCCATTGAAGTAATTCACAACTTCCTGATCCAATTTAGGTAAGATGTGTTTACTTAGAAATTCATCCATCTCTTGTGTGTTGTCAAACTTCACTGAGTATAAGTTTTTGAAATATGATGTTATAATTCTCTGGATTTCTTGGGTATCAGTAGTGATAACTCCATGTTCATTTCTGATTTTGTTAATTTGGGTTTTCTCTCTCCTGCTTTTGGTTAATTTAGCTAGGGGTGTATGAATCTTATTGATTTTTTTCAAAGAACCAGCTTTTTGACTGGTTGATTTTTTCTATCGTTTTCTTAGTCTCAATTTCAGATATTTCTCCCCTTATTTTGCTAATCTCCTCTCTTCTACTACTTTTGGGATAAGATTGCTCAAGTTTCTCTAAAGCCTTAAGCTGCATCGTTAAGTTATTTATTTCTGATGTTTCCATTTTTTTGATGTAGGCATTAAGAGCTATGAACTTACCTCTTAGGACAGCTTTCATTGTGTCCCAGAGATTTTGGTAAGTTGTATTTTCGTTATTGTTCACTTTCAGGAAATATTGAATTTCCTTTTTAATTTCTTCCTGAATCCAGTTCTCATTCAGCATCATATTGTTAAGTTTCCAGGAGTTAGTGTATTTTCTCTTGTTTGTTGTGTCGTTGTGGATGTCCAGCTTTAGGCCATGGTGGTCTGATAGGGCACAGGTTAGAATTTCAACTTTTTTGTATATGTGTAGATTCGTTTTGTGGCCCAATATGTGATCTATTTTGGAGAAAGTTCTGTGTGCTGCTGAGAAAAATGTGTATTCTTTGGTGCGTGGGTGAAAAGTTCGATAGAGATCTGTAAGGTCCATTTCTTTAAGGGTTTGATTAAGTTCCAAAGTGTCTCTGTTAAGCTTTTGACCTGTTGATCTATCTCATGTTGAGAGGGCGGTGTTGAAGTCCCCAAGAATTATCGTTTGGGGGTTGATTTCTTGCTTTAGGCGCTGTAGGGTTTTCTTAATGAATGTGGAGGGTCCCATATTGGGTGCATATATGTTCAGTATTGTGAAGTCTTCCTGGTGAATTGTACCGGTGACTAAAATATAGTATCCATCTGTGTCTCTTATGATTTTCTTTGAATTCCACTTTGTCTGAAAGCATAATTGCTACCCCTGCCTGTTTCCTGGTTCCATTAGCTTGTAAGATTTTGGACCAGCCTTTCATTCTTAGGATGTGCCTATCTTTTGTGGTGAGATGAGTTTCCTGAAGGCAGCAGATTGTTGGATTGTAGTTTTTAATCCAAGTTTGTAATCTGTGTCTCTTAATTGGCGAGTTAATACCATTGACATTTAATGTTATAATGGAGAAATTATTTTTAATTCTGGACATTTTTTATGTTTAGTGACTTTTGCAAGTGAATTATTTGGCTTTTAGGTTTTTGTGGTATTCTACTTCCCTTCTGTCCTCCTGGATACGCTTGTTCTTTTCTTCAAGCTTGAGTATCAGTTCTAGGATTTTTTGAAGGCCTGGTTTGGTAGACATGTATCCCTTCAAGTTGTCTTTGTGCTGGAAAACTTTTCTTTCTCCCTCCATCATGACAGATAGTTTTGCCGGGTATATCAGTCTGGGTTGGCATTTTTGCTCATTTAATACTTGAAGTATGTCTCTCCAAGCTCTTCTTGCTTTTACTGTTTCCATTGGTAGTCATTTGTTATTCTAATAGGTTTACCTTTAAAAGTGAGTTGCTTTTTTTCTCTTGAAGCTCTCAGCACCTTTTCTTTGTCTTGAATGTGGAGTGTTTTGACTATTATTTGCCGTGGCAATTTTCTCTTTTGGTTGTATCTGTTCGGAGTTCGAAATGCCTCTTGTATTTGGATAGGCCTCTCATTCTTTAATTGTGGGAAGTTTTCATTTATGATGAATTGAAATATTTCCTCAGGTGTGGCATTTTGGGATTCTTGTTCTGGTATTCCATGAATGCGCATGTTAGGCTTCTTCAGGGTATCCCATATCTCTTGAATGTTCCTCTCCAGTATCTTTTTGGCTTTAACAATCTCTTCCATTGAGCTGGTTAATTCTCCCACTTTGTCTTCAAGATCTGAAATTCTATTTTCTGCCTCATTTGTTCTGCTGATAAGACTCTCTGTTGAGTTTTGGGTTGAAGATAACTTGTCTTTTAGTTCAATTTTAAACTCTGCCTGAGACTGTTTTAATTGCTCCATACCTATTTTTGTTTCTTGAACTGTTTTTCTCAACTCCTCCAAGTGCCTGTTGTGTTCCTGTTCAAAGTGGTTGATACAGTTGTTTAACTCTTCTTGGATTTCCTCTTTCATAGTATTAATCATGGTAAGGATCATACTCTGAAAGTCATTATGTTGGGTCTGGCTTTCATGGCTATTTTCTGTGGATTTGTTCTGGTCGGAATCCCTCATTATGGGATTGATTCTTTCGGCAGGAGATTGATCTTCTTGGGTTTTGTTTCTCGTGGATCTGCACTTTGACTTGTACATTGTTGTTTTGTTTTTTAGGACCTTTCAGTTTCTGTGTTTTTCACTGAATCCACCTAGTTAGTATTGTTACGCTTGCCAGTTATTACTAGTGCTTGCCTTGGATTGGGTATGTTTGTGTATTGTTATTATTATATCCTAGATGAGGCTACTAGGCTGTTAGTACGTCAGTTAAGTCAGGTTATGTTACCAGGGGGTGAATATTAGTTTGGTAGTGCACTTTTACGATTTAGTATCTTGGTGAAATGTGGGGGTGAGTGGTGTACTCCCTGGAGTTGTATTTTGTGGGGTGGCTGTATGAGAAAGTTGATCTACAGCATTGATACTTTAAAGGATCAGTAAGGTGAAAAGAAAAAATTTACTTATCTTTGGGCTGGATGAGAAGAAACTCGCCCACGTGATATAATCATTGTAGTGGAGTCCAGATGTATGGCCTGTGCTCCCTTTGTTCCTTAGAATTTTGCTTGAGTTTCCTTTGGGCTCTATTGAATTCTGAGTAGCAGTGAGTCTTCCGTGGACCACGTGCATAGGTCCTCGGTGGGCCAGAGAGGCAGAGGGTCTGATGTTGATGGCAGAATTCTTCACCTGAGATCTGGGAAGGTGGGCACGGAGAGGGGCGGGGCCCCGGGGGCAAAGCCTGTGTCTGCGCATCGCAGTGCTGCCTGCCGGGCGGCTTCCAGGTGGGGGGCGGGGCTGGGCTGGGCTCTTTCGCTCCCTGGCTCAATGGCAGAATTCTTCACCTGGGATCCAGGGGGGTGGCTAGGCGCACAGGGCGGGAGGATGCAAGGGGCTTGGGTCCGGGGCGGGGCCCAGGCTAAGCCGCAGTAGGTCTGGGTGCTCGTAGCCGGGACGCGTGGGGCTCCGGGATGGTTGGGGGCTGGGCTGGCGGGCGGGGGCAGGGGTGGGGCAGCGCAGAGGGGGCTGGGTTCGTCTGGGCCTGGGGCGCAGGCCAAGCCACAGTCGGCCTGGGTGCTCGCCGCCGGGATGCATTGGGCTCTGAGGTGGTTGGGGGCTGGGCTGGCGGAATAATTTTTTTAAACTGGAGGTTGACAAGTCTTCTGATTGAACTAAGTGTTTGGAACTCTGGGACCTTGGTTCAGATGGAAACTCTGCACATTCCAGAGAGAGAATGACTGCACCCAGAGAGTACATGATGATGTCGCAAAGCTCCAGTTGAGAGACTTAGACTGACAACATGAATTACAAAACACAATCCGTCATTTTCTGCTGCCTCTAAGAAACTCAACTCATCATGGAAGGTAGGTCAACGGGTACTCCAAGAAAATGGAACTAGGAAACAAGCAGGAGTTGCCATTCCAAAATCTGACAATATAGACTCAAACCAATATAAATCATAAGAGACAAAGAAGGATATTGCATACTAAGAGAATAATCCATCATGAAGACCTTTTAATTATAAACATATACACACCCAATACAGACTGTCCCAAATCATTCATTAAACGGATATTAAGGCATGTAAATAATAACTATAATATTAAAGGATTTCAACTCTGATAAAAAAGTCAAAATCTGAACAGAGACATCCATGAATTAAACAACATCATAAACGAAATAGATCTACAGACATCTATAGAAATTTACATACTAACACAAAGGATTACACATTCTTTTCAGTGACGCAGGAAACATTTTCCAAAATAGAACACACTCTAGGACACAAAAAGGCTCTACAAATATAAGAAAACAGAAATTACATCCTGCATTTTATATGACTACCATTAAATAAACAAGCATCTATGGCAAGGGAAACACAATAAAACACATAAGCTCTTGTAAACTAAATACATTATTAAATGAGGAATATGTAAAGGCAGATATCAAACCTAAAATTAAATAATTACTAGAATTCAATGATGATTGGATTACTACAATTCAATATATCAAAATCTATAGGACATAATGAAAACTGTCTTAAGAGAAAAATTTACAGCACTCAACACTCTCATAAAAATAATCACAAATAAACAACTTAACAATACATCTCAAAGCCTTGTAAAAACAGGAACAAACAAATTCTGAAGGTAATAGATTGGCAGAGCTGAACAAAATCAAAGGAAAGATTAATGAAATAGAAATAAAGTAAGTTACACTGTGTATCAATGAGACAAAGAGCTGCTTCTTTTAAAAGGTGAACAAACCTTTATCCAAATGAATGAAAACCAACATGAGAAATCGTAAATTTGAGAATAAACTGGAGATATTACAACAGATACTGAGGAAATTCAGAGAATCATAATGATATACTTTAAAAACCTGTACTTCACCAAAAGGAACAGTAAAAAAGAAATGGACAAACTTCTAAACACCTATAATTTAGCAAAGTTGAATCAAGATGAACTGGGTGACCTTAAAAGACTCATATCTGGTTTTGAAATTGAAGTAGTAATTAAAAATCCCCCAATCAAAAAAAAAAGCCCTGGGCCAGGTGGATTCAGTGCAGAATTGTACCAGATATTCCAGGAAAAGCTGACACCATTACTCCTGAAATGATTTCTCAAAATATGAAAGAAAGGAGCACTTTTAAACTGTTTATGAAAATGACATTATACTGATTCAAAAGCTAAATAAAGATACATGCAAAATAAAATTGTAGGCCAATATCTTTAATGAACACAGAGGGAAAAAATTCTTAATAAAATGCTTGCAAATTAAATTTTAAAAAAATGCATCAATAAGATCATTAACACTGCTTGGCTGGAGGAAGCTTTTCTGTTTTCCATACCCCAGCCCCTGGGTGGCCTGCTTCTTCAGATTAGGTGAGCACCAAATGTGGCCAAAGGAGGCTTTTCTCTCTCTGGTATCCTAGCCTCTGGGTTACCCACAGGCTGACACCCTTTCTTTCTGCCCTTTGCTAATTACACACATACAGGTAAGAAGTCAAAGTAGATGACTTAATATAACACCGACCTTCAAAAATGTATAGAAAAAGACAACCTAATATAACCTCAGAAAAATCCATCTGAGAAGCATCAACACTATTCTACAGACAGAGAACACTAGAATTACTGCTTTTTTTTTTTTAGCAAGTGAATTCCCAATACAAAGAAAAACCCAGACACTATTAAAATCATCTAAGTGTTGAAAATAGCATCCTAGAGTGACTTCAAATAAACCTACAATCAACATCTACTCATCCTAAAAATGCCAATGTCTCCCAGGAAAAACAAAAAAAATACAAGAAGCCAATAAATTATGTCTCCCCTCAAGATCATCGAATCCAATGCTTCAGATCCCATAGAGGATAGTCTACTGGAAGGTATCCAAAAGAATAATAACTTAGACAATGAATTTAAAAGATCAATTATAAATATGTTCAAACAGCTCTGAGACCACATAGGTAAATGCCTAAACACATTCCAAGAAGAACACAACAAACTCAGGAGAGAGATCCAAGAAAAACATAATTAAACAAGACACAAAGAGAATGAAAATAGCCTGAAAACAGATCTAGAAACACTGAAAAAATCCAAAGTGATCTAAAATCAAACATAGAAGCACTGAAAAAAACCCAGGCTGAAACAACACCAGAACAAAAAAAAATCTAAACACTGTAATAAAACATCCAATAGACAGTCTCAAAAATAGAACTGATCATGTAGAAGACAGAGTCTCTGAACTGGAAGATAAGATAGAAGAGGTTCATAAGTCAATGAGAGAAACTGATAAACTGAAAAACATACTTGAAAACAAGAACTTTGGTGCAACACCAAAAGGTCCAATGTATGAATCATATGTATCCTAGACACAAACACATGAGAGGAAGATCCACCACGTATAATAAATGAGATAATAAAGGAAAATTTCCCTGACCTAAAAAAAAGATACCCATCCTCATTTGAGAGGTATATAGAAGACCAAATACTCAGGACAAAAACAGAAACATCCCATGGTATATAATAGGCCACACACTAAATATATACATTAAAGACAACATCCTAAGACTTGCAAGACAAAAGTAACAAATTACATTTAGGGGTAAACCTATCAAAATAACAACTGACTTCCTAATACAAATAGTAAAATCCAGAAAGGCCTGAAGAGACGTAATACAAGTTCTGAATGAACACAAAATGCCAACCCAGATTATTATATCCAGCAAAACTGTCAGTCATAATAATGGGTGAAAGAAAAATATTCCATGACAAAAACAAACTAGAAGACTATATGGACACTAAGCCAGTACTACAGAGAATACTAGAAGAAATGCACAAGATGGAAGAGAAGGATAAACACATTAAAAAAGCTGAAGGGAATAAATAATATCAGCACAAGAGCTGAATGAGGGACTTAAAAAAAAGCAAACAGTAAGATCAAAAAAAAGTTAGGAACCATTAAACACTTTTCAAAAATAACTTTAAATGTCAATGGATTCAACTCCCCAATTAAGAGATACAAGCTTATACTTTGGATCAAACATCATGACCCTGGTATTTCTCAAAGTAAAAGGTTAGCCAAAAGTCCAAATGAATGGAAGGAGGAATCTTGATACTGGACAAAATAGACTTCAAACTAAAGCAAACCCTATGAGATACAAATGGATCCTACATCATCTTAGAGGGAAAATTCCAGCAAGATTTATTTTGTTGTTTCTTAATACATTTTTATTATTATTTCAGCTCATACAAACTTAATAGGTACACCAGTTCCCTCCCTCCGCCCCCCCCCCCCCCCCGTACCCCCTGCTCCCTCTCCCTTCCCCCCTCCCTCCCCATCCCCCAGTGCCTCCTGCCCCAATTCCCAGAGAGTCCTTTCTTGTGCATGCCTGATTTTCCTCTGGGCCCTCCTCTCCGATGATGTGCAAGGATCCAGTGGCCTTTCCCTGAACCCTTTCCCGTGTTCCCCTTAAGTATAGGAACACTGCTGTGGCTACCAATCCCTTGCCTCCAAGGATCTTGGTGCCTTTAGCAGATGCTAGACTTTGTGAGGTCAATAGTGTGTTGGACATTGCGCAGGGCATGTAAAGTTCAATTATGATTGCTTCAGCCCTAACTTGTATGGAGTATCTTGCATATCATTGCTCCTCCCATCCTTTTGCTCTTACACTCTTACTGCCCCCTCTTCTGCAAATGTCCCTGAGCTTCAGGATGGGGAAAGATTAGTCTGGCCTAGTTCTAGGTGGTTGATATAGAGTCTCTGAAGTTCTGGATTGTGGTTTGTTGATTTTCTTTTGAAGTTTCAGCAAGAAGATCTTACAATCTTAAACATATATGCACCCAATATGGAAGCCCCAAAATTTATCAAATAAACACTACAGGTGACAAAACAACTAATCAACCCAAACACAGTAGTAATAGGAGACTTCAATACCCCTCTCACATCATTGGACAGGTCAACAGGCCAAAAGCTAAACAGAGACACACTGAAGTTAAATGAAACCTAAATCAAATGGACCTTACAGATATCTACATAACATTTCATCCAAACACTAAAGAATACACATTCTATTCAGCAGCTCATGGAACATTCTTGAAAATAGATTAAATCATATACTAGGATGCAAATAAAACCTTCATATATACAGAAAAATTGAAATTAGTCACTGAATACTATCTGATCATCATGGAATAAAGATATCTACAACAAAGGAAACAATAGAAACCACAAACTCATAAATGCTAAACAACACATTTTTAAATGAGGAATGAAAATAAAATAAAACAGGAAACTAAAGCTTCCTTGAAGCCAATGAAAATGAAGATACAACCTCAGGGGTCCAATCAGGTGTGGCAACCTTTCCGCTCAGGGGGAGGAGGAGAGCAGCCACCAATCATTTAGCTGTTTACTAGGTGTCCAGGTTAGATGGCTACTTTCCATTGGTTGTTCATCTCTCCTTCCCATTGGCTGTTCATCCCCCCTTCCCATTGGTTGTTCATCCTTCCATCCCATTGATTGTTCATCCCTCCGCCTGTATGGTTCCTCTATTGGGACATGTCTGGGACATGGCTGAATTTGTTCAAACTTGTCTGTAGCCAGACCTCCTAGATTCCGGAGCCATGGGCAAGAGAATCCATAGTGCCACAATAACCTACCAAAATGTATGGACACATTGAAAACAGTTCTAAGAGGAAAGTTTATAGTACTAAATGCCTACATCACAAAAAAAGAAAGGATCCCAAGTAAATGGTTTAATGTTACACCTAAAAGCCTTAGGAAAAAAAAGAGCAAACAAATCCTAAAAATAGCACACAGGAAGAAATATCAAAGATTCCAGCAGAAATCAATGAATTGGAACAAAGCCAATACAAAAAGTCAATAAAACAAAAAGCTTGTTTTTTTTTAAAAGATTAACAAGATCGCAAGCCCTCAGCTTCACTAACCAAAAAAAGAGAGAATGGTCAAATCCATAAAATCAGATATGAAAAGGGGGAAAGTTCAACCAATACTGGAGATTCCAGAGAATCATAAGGACATACTTTAAGAATTTATATTCTCTTAAACTGGACAACCTAAAGGAAATGGATGAATTCCTAAACATATATAACCTAGCAAAATTGATCAAGGTGAAATAGATACATTAAATAGACCAATAAGAAGAGATGAAATTTAAACAGTAATTACAAGTTCTCTAACAAAAAAAAGCCCAGGACCAGATGGATTCAGTGTAGACTTCCATTATCCCTCAAATTATTCCATAAAATACGAAAGAAAGAATACTCCCAAACTCTTTCTATGAAGCCAGCATTACTCCAATTCCAAAGCCAAACAAAGGCACATCAAAGACAGTTATAGGCTGATCTCACTAAAGAACACAGATGCAAATATCTTCAATAAAATACTAGCAAACTGAATTCAAAAACATATCCAGAAGATGATACATCACAATCAAGTTAGGCAGACACCAGTAATGCTCTTGGTGGCTCTCCAAAAACTGTCAATAAGACTCTGTTACTGAAGATGCAACACATATAGATCACAGAACAAGGGCAAAACACATCGACTGGAACTGGTCTGAGGACTTCACCTTTGATGGATAGCTTACACACATGGAATACTGTAGAAGTTCCTGGGTGAGAGAAATAGTCATAGGCCACATCAATGCATGAGATCTGTGTGTTGCAATAAAAATCACCATGGTAACAGGGGACCACCAGTGTAATAATGGCATGACCATCAAGAAGACAACCAATGGCTTTCTGATTGGATTTAAGACCCACTTGTCAGATGGTACACATCCCTGTTACTGTAAACTAGAATAAGAACTTAAAAAAGGGAAAGAAGTAGATCAATAGGGAAAAACAGCCAATATATCTATAGGTAGGACAGTACATCAAACTGCTCTATTTGTGGCTGTTATTATACCCATAGATTGGAAGAATATTTAAAATTAACCCAGAAATCTTCTTCAATAAATGTTGATAATCTCAATACCCTAACAGGATGCAGCCTAGGGCAGCAGAAGAGCAGTAAAGTAGACAGCAATGGCCAACCATAATGCAGAGTAAGTGACTCAGCAAGGCTCACCCAGAATCAGGCCAACCTAATCTCTCCCCATTCTGAAGCTTTGGAAACCTTGCAGAAGAGAGGGCTGTGAGATTTTAAGAACCTAAAGATGGGAAGGTTCACTGATGGACAAGACATTCCATTCAAGGCAGGACTGCTGCATCTAGGAACTCACTACAGTGAACTTGTTCTTAACAGACCTTCATAATGACTGACATACTAACATGCCCCCATAGACTACCAAGGAACTCAAGAAAGATAAGAACATACAGTGGAAACCCTGGGGTCCAAAGCTTGATGAGTAACAAGAAATGCCTCTATCAGGAGGGTGGCCCAAAGAGATGCTACTTGGTATGCCACAGACGCCTGAACCTCCATAAGAGTACACAAGCCAGAGTGAACCCTGGGGTTCACAGAAGCATATAGGCAGAAGGTTGGGAGGGAGCAGGAGGGATTGACAAAAGGAAGGGAAGATATGGTAGGGAGGGGGATGGAGAGAAGGAGGGATATATACCCAATATGCTTGTAAAAGTAGAAAATAAAAAAATAAAAAGAAAGAAGTCAGATTTATTTCATAAGCAAAGAATGCTTCAATATATAAACATTAATAAATGTAATTGACCATATTAACAGACACAATAGATGCATAAAAGTCTTTTGACAAAATTCAACTCCCTCAATGATTAAAACTGGAAAAAAAAGTGATGGAAGGCGTATATCTTAACATAATAAAGGCTACCTATCACAAGCCTATTGCAAATACCATCTGAAACTGCAAAAAAGCTTGATGTATTCCTACTTAGATTAGAAAGTAAGATTTTCTACTCTTACCACATCTGCTTAACATTGTGCTTGAAGTCTTAACCAGGGTGGTAAGATAAGAGAGAGAAATAAAAGGGATACAAATAGGAAATGAAGGAGTTAAAGTATCTCCACTTTCAGACATGATTCTACACCTGAGCAATCCTAAAAGTTCAATGAGGAAACTGATACAGTTACTAAATAGATTTATTATAGTGGCATGCAACAAAATTAATACCCCGTCAGTGGTTTTCTTATGCACGAAGGACAAACAAAAGGAAAAAAGAGAGAAACAATACTATAGCTACAAACAAACCACAAAATATTCAATAAACTCTAACAAAGAAGTGAAAAAGTTATATGGTGTCAACTTTAAAACAATGAAGAAAATTCAAAGATATCAGAAGGACAAACAAAAGGAAAAAAAGAGAGAAACAATACTATAGCTACAAACAAACCACAAAATATTCAATAAACTCTAACAAAGAAGTGAAAAAGTTATATGGTGTCAACTTTAAAACAATGAAGAAAATTCAAAGATATCAGAAGATGGAGAGACCGCCTATGCTCATTGTGAATGTGACCATCTTACTAAAAGCAATATACAGATTCAATGCAATTCTCATAAAAAATTCCAATGAAATTCTTCATAGAAATTGAAAAAATATTCCTTAAATTCACATGTAAGCAGAAAAGCCCTGAATAACTAAAAACTTTTGCGCAAAATAAACACTTCAGGAGGTATTACAACACCTGAGTTCAAACTGTGTTAAAGAGCCATAAAGATATAAACAGCATGGTACTGGGACAAAAACAGATACACTGATTAGAACTGAGGACCCACATTCTTACACCCATGCAACTATAGTCAAGGATGCCAGAATCATACACTGGAAAAAGGACAGAGGTACTGGGAAAACTGAATGACTACAGGCAGAAAAATGAAACTAGACTCATTTCTTTCACCATGCACAAAAGTTAACTCCAAATAGATCAAATACCTCAGTATTACACTGCAAACTTAGAAACTCCTAGAAAAAAGAATAGGGAGTACACTAGGCTTAGGTAAAAAGTTTCTGAACAGAACCCCATCTGCCCAAGAAATAAGAGCAACTAGGAACAATTGGGATCTCATAAAACTTGAAGGCTTCTGTTATGAAAAAGAAATCATCAATGGGCAAAACAGCAACCCATAGAATGAGAGAAAAGTTTTGCTAAGCACATATCTGATAGAGGATTAGTATTCACTGTGGGATGTGCCAAGACCTAAGCCTGCTCCTTTGAGATGATACATTGGCATACATCTGATACAGACAGTTGTAGACAGAGTGAGCATTCCTACTATGCAGCACTGATCCTCAACAGTCTCTTCAGGAAGTATAGTGCCTCGAGATTATTTTTCCCCTTCCATGGTGAAATAATGATAGATTAAATCTTGTGCAGGTCTCATGGAAGTAGACTTAGCTATAGTGAGCTCTTGGATGCAAAAGCCCTGTCATGTCTAGAAGACACTGTCTGATAGCACCTCTCCCCACCTTTGTGCTCTTACATTCTCACTGCCTTCTCTTCCTTGAGCCCAGGGTTTGGAGTGACTTGGATGTCTCCTTACTTATTCTTTGCACTTTGGTTGGTTGTGATTCTCTGTACTGACCACCTTACATTACAAAGGAAAGCTTCTAGACCAAAGGCTGAGAGGTCCTGTAATCTGTAGGCAGGCATAATGATAAATGTTTAGAATTCTAGGTAGTTTGATAACCTTGGAGCTTAACCTTGGTGGATGATTTCCTCTTAGGGCCTGTAATCTCTCTTTTAATAAATTCTTGGCCTGGTTCACAGTACCAGAAATGTGTTCCCTGTTGGAGAGTTATCTTAAATTCAATTGGCAGATCTAGAGCTGTCATATCAAGTATATTTCCTACTTTTTTCCTGTATGAGCTTCAGAGTTTCAAGCCTAACATGGAGGTCTTTGGTTTAGTGGGTATTGACTTTTATGTAATGTGAGAGATGAGAATCAAGTTTCATTCTCCTATACATGTTCGTTTCATATGATCTTGGGGTTTTTTATTGTGAGTTTTATAACTATGATTTCAATGTCTTTGATAGTTATAAGTCTGCTTAAATTATTTTTATCTTCTTTATTCATCTTGCTAACCACCTTACTGTGGGAATTACAAATTGCCATTTCCTGAGGTTGGAATTATGACAACTTCCCTAAATTTTATGTGGGATATGGATATTCCAGTCCTGGTCTTCTTATTTGTGTGGCAAGTTCTTTAAGTGCTGAGCTATCTCCCCAGCTCAGCTTCTGTTTTCATAGAGATGATCCTCTGACAAAGGTAAGTTTTAGAAAGTTGGTTTCTCTAGTTTTTTTCCTGAGGAAATCCTGTTTTTTACAGTCTATAGATCTAGGTATTTTCTCAAACTTCTGAAATGAATAAATTTGTCTAGGTAATATATTTAATTTTAATTGGAATAAAACAATACTGAATATCTAATAATATCAGAACTCTTACCAGGCATCAGTGATATAGGAGAAAATTCTTACTTTTGGTAATCCCAGAGACTATTAGAAAAAAATCAGATAAATTAATAAATGAAAGAACACACAATGTTAGATCAAATTTCCTTAGGAAGGGCAACTATAGTTAAAATGACTGTGTTTAACAATTACATTTTGAAAATAATCACTGATTAGTGGTTTAATAAATTTATTATTTTAATAATAAGTTACTCAATACTTATGTCCACCCCTTTAATCTGACTCTAATTCAGACTCTTGGCTTTCCATTTTCCCTTTACGAAGAGAGGAATCCAATCACTTCCTAGGAGTGTTGTGAACCACTTAAAAATTATTTTTTTCTGATTGAATGCATATGTTGAGCATGCAGGAAATTTATTTACAACACTGTAATCTTAACTAATGTGAAGTGCATGATCATCTTTAATGGGATTACTCTGAATTAGAAAAAATAGAATTTAGTCCCAAGTGGGATAAACTGGAAAGGTGGTATTAAAGACAGTGTCACCTCCAAAGTGCTGAAGCTGTGTTTGACTTGGGCCATGTCTTTCTTCTGAAGCCAATACTCCATATTACACAAGTAAACAGTTTCCTATTACATTAGTCACAGTGCTCAACTGCAGTTTGAATTAGTTTATTCAGTGAAATAGATTACTTATGAAACACACAATTTATGCTATCTAACATATATAATGTATGTATATTCCTTTTCATTAAAAAATTAAAAAATGAATTCTGGCCTAGATTTTATTTTTTTAGTTGACCATGGGAACTAGAGTTAATTTCACAGTAAATTTATACTTGACAAATTTTCAGGGATTTGTTAGGGATGTGAAAGGAAATTTAATATATAAAAGAAATGAAAATGATAAAATTCAAACTGTTTTGAGCAACGTATTGCTTTGCTCTATTTAAATTAAGAAGAAAAGGGAAGCTAGCTAGATTTCACTAGAAAACAAGGGAAAGATTCCCTTTTTCAACTTTGATTTGGCATGGAGAACGCAAAAAATAGCCAAACGATATTTTATCATTTGAGTTACTAAATAATATTAACTCCAAAATGTGGATAATAGAGAGAAGTTCTAGTTACAATGTCTCAAAATGCCCTTCTTGTTTCAGAGCATGGGAGAAGGTCAGAGCTTGTCATTGCTGGCAAACTCAGAGAAGACTACCTCCAATTGTGAGATTAGGTAGATGCATTGTTGGTGATTTCAGACAAAAGAGAACAAGCTGGTTTCAGCCTCAGAAAGATAACTTTTTGTAGAAGGTGATAAAGGCAGAAAAAATTACAAACTTTCACCTTGTGTTTAAGCAAATTGCATGTAACTACAATTAGTGTATAATTATATGTAATTATATGTAATCTGTCAAAATTAGACTACTCATTATAATTCATGATTTTAGTTGTTCATAATTGACTTGGACATTAGGTGAACTTTCCAAAATAATTAGAAGATTCTGAAAACATTTAAGGACCCTGTGTTTTACTGGGTCTGAAAGAAAGCTTTCCATCACTTTCATCTTCATGACAATATTGAGAACCGTGGCTCAGGTGTCAAATTCAGCCCTGAGCTTAATTTAACCCACTTTCATGTTTTTGCAAACTATTGCAAACCCCAGAAGATATGTCTATGATTCTGGATTTTGTAATTTCATCAGCCAAAGTACAACATTTCTAAAAGATTAATAATTAGACATATGAAGCACTTTAGAGAATGGCAAATCATTTAAATAAATATTTAAAAGTACAGTAGATAACAAACACTTTGCAGGTTCACAGTCCAAGTAAAGAGCTAGACATACACTCCATCTGAGACTCCAATGTACACACCAAATGTATTTACCTTTTACCACTTTCTAATTCTGTTAAAATTTCAGAAAGTTGTTCCATGAAGGAAAGCTTGCATAGGCAGTGACACTATCAATATAATTAAAATTGAGTTATTAAGTGATTCATGAATGTCACAATATTATTGACAGATAATCCAGATTAGTGGAGGAAGCCATGTCAATGGAGCTATCTTAGATATATTGGGAAATATTACCAGTTCAGTTAGGAGACAGGAGGAAAGGGAATTTGTATGAAAGTAGTCACAATAATTACGTGATTTTTCAGATCTAAGGAACACCATGGTTTTCTGTAGCTTCCCTGCTGAAAAATTGACCATAGCATATAGTTCCATGCTTAAACCAGAGAACATCTAAGCAAAACTAAGCAGATGCACTAGTTGATCTAACATACCCAGCGTGGCATTTGTCAAAAGAGAGAAAAGCAGAATTCCTGGCACATTAAAGTACTCTGCACCTACAATAGGGTGTTTAAAAGGACAGAATGCTCAAATCAAAATGAAAAATATTTAGAAAGTGTCTATTTCCTGAGTTATTCTGAAATCTGACAGGTCTACCTGCTTTCTCCCTGGCCATGTCCCTTAAAACAATGCCTATTGGTTGGCATATCCTTACCTATTAACTAACAAAGATTCATTCCTTGGCCAAATTTTATTTAGCTCTGAACCCAGTTCTGGACCTGCGTATTTCCTTATAAAATCCAAAAAAGCCTGTTGAGTGAGTTTAACGGAACTTCCCAGGCTCCATATCTGATCAACCTGGACACGGATCAGAGTCTTTCTCCTCACACCCCCTCAGGTGATGTGTGATGATCACCCTGGACTCTGCCCAGCAAGAATCTTGTTAAGCTGGTTAGCCACCTTCACTTTTTCTTTCCCCTTTCCACCATGCTTCCTGTTTTCAGTTTTCTACCCATTTTGTCCCTGGTCTATAAATGCTCTTGTCCATCTTGAAATTCAGAGTCAGACCTAATCTCTCTTTTGAAATGCAAGACCCTATGATACTGGTGTGGGAATCAACTATGCTGAGACTAAATGTTTACTGTACTTTAATATCAAGTATTAGTGAATGACTTTCTCATTAATGGTATAGAAAGAGCTGAGCCCGTCTTCTTCACATGGCTACTACAGTTATGTACATACTAACTAGGCCAGTGCTCACTACGGAGCAATATCCCCAGCCCATGGAAACCAGATCTCAGTGTATACTAGGCAAGTACTGTACCAGAGGGACATCTGTAGCCCATAGCTACTAGAATGTTGGGTATAGTAGACAAGCACTCCACCGCTGGGAACTAGTGCATAGCTACTGGAGTTCAGTGTGTGCTAGGCAAGTGTTTCTACTGCTGAGAAATACTCCTAGCCCCATAGCCTAGCCCATGACTACTAGACTGCAGTGTATAGTAGACAAGTGCTCCACACTAAGGACCAGCCCTAGCGCGTGGCTTACTAGTGCTCTCGGAGGAAACAACGCAGCTGACCACTCAGGGTAGACGTCCTTGAGAAGGAAGAACCCTCCAATCCTTGTCTTGAAGAAATAAAAATTGTCCTTAAATATTCAAAAATCGGGAACATCCCAAAAATGTAGTAATGTCAGTGTGCAATCCAAGCACCAGGAGTCTGAGGCTAGCCTGAGCCGCACAGAGAAGCCATGTCAAAAGTAAATAAATGAAACTGAACAAGAAAAGGAAAACAAAACAAATACATTAACTTACTCGTTTACTCATTTTAAGTGATCAGAGATCCTGGTGAATTTTTGATTCTGAAATTTTTCTTCCTATTTTATTGTCATTAGCTTATATTGCATTCTTTCTGTGTAAAAGACTTAAAATGTCTTGAGTTAAACAGATCATACAAATATGAATAAATGAATAAACACATTTAGCTTCTTAGCAAAATAGAAAAAGCAGTAGGTTAAAGGTTTTTTATCTTTGGAATCACTGTTTGCAATCCTTTTTATAGGAGAGGTTAATCACTTCTGTGCAAAAATTCTCTAGTCC
This sequence comes from Typhlomys cinereus, assembly GCA_023101885.1. NCBI lineage: Eukaryota > Metazoa > Chordata > Mammalia > Rodentia > Platacanthomyidae > Typhlomys > Typhlomys cinereus. The sequence goes on from JALPQD010000078.1 coordinate 5,375,342, forward strand.
ATAACATTGATGATTCAATTACTGAGATGCAATGATGCTCTTAAGGGAGAAATAAGATCCATCAAGACATCAGACAAGAATGAAATGATCTCAATTTTAGTTTTCAGTGGCACGTTTTTTTGTGTGTGCCAAAGAGAACTGATGAACAGAGATAAAGAAGAGAATCAAGTGTGAGAAAAAAAATGAGGAGACACTATCCTGGCAATTACGGTAGCTTCGCTCATCACTGAGCACAGGAAAAACATCATGGTGTGCCTTTTCATTTCCAAGGCCTGTGGACTTCCACGAATTATTTTTAGATAAAGATGTTTTAAATTGATGACACAAAGCCAAGGCAAATTGATGAATGAGTCAGGAAGCATGTGAGTAAGCTTGATGTAGCTCATCGTGCTGCAGAGATTTCATTGGCTGTGTGGGGGAAGCATCATCTCAATCAATGCAGATGACTACCTTTGGGAACAAACTGACGACATTTGCTGTTTCTAAAATAAAACATCCAGCATTCTCATGTTCCTTGTTCTTCTCAAATTCTGGTCATCTTAGTACTTGGAAAATAGGGCTTTATAGTGTAGTGATGGAATTTGAATTTAAATTAGAAAAAGTATTTTTGATATTATATGCATATATATATTCACATTTAACATATAAAGTTTGGAATAATAGCTGCACCCAGGTACATAAAGCTGGACTGGTTAAGGTAGAGGACCATGACGCTTCACTTCGATAGTATAAAACTGGCTGGAGTCAGTTTGGATATAAGGGGAGTTTGGCAGCAGAGGTATATTGTAGCATCACCACTCACTCTGGAAATAAGGAGTAATTTCTGTGCACCATATGGAAACCTTGAGATCTATCCCAGAGGCTGTTATCTGTGCCTCTGGCACAAATGACAACAACATAAATAACAAGTGAAGCACAACTTCTTATCCTAAGGAAGGGCCTTGCTTGAAAACTCAAGAAAAGAGTCTGGAAACCAGTCATTCACAAGTCCTTCTGTTGGCATTTAATGTTATCCTTTAAATAAACCTTGCTGTTTACAGGTTTATAGAATATAACTCTGCCAGGATAGGGTTGGTAAACTGGCTAAAGGGGAAGAAAGCACCCAAATGGGGCTTGTGAGACAATGTTAACTGAATCTTACTACCAGTGAAGCTGACAGAGAGAAACATACTAGCAGAGTCAATGTGCAGTGGGGTATGGACTGGGCAGGCAGATGATGGGTTAGACAGGAAAGTTTGCCAAATCATCTAGACAAGAACACACGGCAAAAGGCGAGGCAGCATTCACCTGCGCACGCTGTTATGCCCCAGTGGTGGCCAGCTGGACCAAGGGCCCCTTTTGTTCATGATGCTCTGAGCTGCCCCTAATTACTTCAGGGTTTGGAAGAATATGGTGCTTAAGCAGTAGCACCCTGAGCTGAGATTTCCTTTTTTTCTTACAAGACCATGTGACTTGGTGTCTGGGTAGGAAATTCACTTCTTGATAACTCTAGCTTGTCTGCATTCCCTTTATGCATGGGAGGGAGTCCCTGGCCATCCAGGAAACCCTTCTCTGAGCACTCTGATTGAGGCCTGCATTCATTGTCCCTTTGACTTGACAAATGTCTTTGAAATGGAAAAGGGGAGTGTCAAAAACATCCTATTAAACGTGTTCTTTATTCAGTGATCACACAAGGTCGATAATTTACCTTTGAGCAGATAACTTAATCCCTTCTCATAGCATTCTGGAAATCTGACCTTCTCCCAAAGGGAATCTGGACTCCTCTACCAATGGACAGCTGTAGTTTGCTTTTTGGCTCCCATTTAAATTCCTTTTATGAATACGATGTGGCAGACACCTTGAGGTCTCAAAGCTTTTCTCACTATTAGTCAAGCGTGTTGTCAATTTGCATTTATTTTTCTTTTCCCCAGTCTTATATATTATTCCTTAACCAATGTTTGACATTTTTCCAGACACCTATATTTATGTGTGTCCTTAGTGTCTTATACTACATCTTCTGGGGAGGCCAGGGTTGTGTCTTGTTTGATTCTGTCACTCAATCCACTGAAATATGTGCTAGAAGGAGGAAAAAAAGGTATTTTTGCATGCTGACAGTCTTATTCTAAAGTTCAGGGATATCCAAAGTGCTCATTACTTTGATTGTGGAAAAGTAGCTGAAGGAAAACAGGACTGGAGACTGAAGAGAGACAGACATTTATTTTAAACTAAGATTTCCATTTTCTTAGACTTTGCAATGTCTTGATGTTTTACCCAAACATGCCAAAGTAAAGGAAGCAGAGTGTAAATCTTCTACCTACTAACATAGTCTGGATTTATGTCATTTGCTATTTTTCCAAAAAGTCTGAAAATTTCCAGGGGTAAGGCCATTAATCAGTGACTGAAGAGACAGATGCATTAGAGAAAAAGAAGACTGCTCTACAGCTTTTCTCAGTGATTCTTCCACTAACTCCTAAAGAAATCATTCTACAAGCATGCACAGAATGCCTGGGATTGAGAACATACCCATTCACAACTTCATGTAAGCAACACATGGTAGAATGACAGTTTTAACTTACAAAGTATTTCAGGGGCTTATGACCATGATTTGTCTAATAGGTTTTAAGACCACCATGCTCAGAGATTTGTTCCCTGTACAGTGAGCTAAAAATTGCATAATTAAATGTCAGAAGATCAGTTCTACTTCCTTTCTCAGTTTTTTGGATTCTTGTCCTCTGCAGCTTCACAACTCCAACCCTCAGTGCCAGGTTAATAAATGAGAAGTTAGCTATGTTCATGAAACATCTGGTAAAGAAGGCAACTTGTCTCACCCAAAGGTGATTCAGATGTTTACATCTTGTTGCTTTCATCCAGGTTGCTAGCTGGCATCAGTTTCTTCAAGTCATATTTAGAGAATCTTTTATCTGCGCAGTCTCACCATCTCTCTCTGATGACCATTCTCCAGATTGGGACGGCTTCCATTCACTTTGCAATTGCCTGCATTGTATCAGTTTCTGTCTCCTTCTGTTTTAAGGGGACTTTCTCTTTCTTTGACCACATAGACAGCATGTCATGGTGTGTCCAATTGGGGCATAGTATCTGGTAATGGTTCTAGGGAAGTTGAGTTCATGGGGATACAAATGACAGACAAATAAATGGTAAATTCTACCTGCTACTTCGGGAATTATCTAATGTTGTACACCATTTTTACTAGCATATTATATCTTGATATCCTAATTTTCCTTCTCCTCCTTCTCCTTCTCCTCTTCCTCCTTCTTCTTCTTATGCGTGTGTTTGTGTGTCTGTGTGTATCAGACAGCTGTGTGTGTGTGTGCCTGTGGTGATCCAAGGATGACTTTGGGAATTACCCTTAATTGTTCTCTCTCCTTTCAGCCTTGTTCTGGGGTTCCCAGGGTCTAATTGCCACGTCTAGAAGTGTAAGCCTCCCCAACTTCCATCTGAAATTTTTACACAGGATCCAGAATCTGAACTCAGATCCATTTACTTGAGAGGCAGTTTTAACCCGAGCCATTTTTCCAGTATTTGTTTATTTTCTTATGCTATTTCAGTCATTAAAATTCTAACAAAACAACCAGGACATTTATTATTTAACAGATTAAACAAATATTAAAAAAAATCAAGAAACATTAACATATACACATATTCCATCACTAATCAGAGCAGTAATTTCTACACTGCATATGCATCTCTTATTGAAATGCCTTAACTTACACAATTTTGAGGGCCAAATTTTACCCATTTCTGTTCTATTGTCATAGAGCAAGATATTTTGGCATATCTAGTAGACACAGCTCATGACTGTTAACTTATCAAGAACTATTTGCAGAAAAAACCTGATGTCACATTTTTGAGTACTTTATTTGAGCTATGAATAATAACAAAACCTGCACCCAGAGAATCAGCACAGCCTCAGTGTGTCCGCTTGACCGCGAGTCCAGGATACCCCGTAACTTCGTATTCTCCTGTCCCACTCGGTCCCTCACAGAGAAGAAACGAGCAGGATATTCCAAAAGTATGATTGCCACAGAACATGTCGATACCAAACATAGATGTTTTGGGTATGAAATAAATGAATAGGAATATTTTTCAGGTTTGGTTTCAAAGGAAGAAGGAAAGCAAGTGGGGCAATCATCGTTACAACCAGATATGTTGCTGCCAGACTCAACAGTAGCCAAATATTGATTTTGAGCAGTGAAATTCAACTATTCTCAAATGTTTTAACATCTTCATGAACTAAATTTTAATGCTAACAACAGATAGCTTGTGGAATGTAGGATGGTATTTTTGAGAAGTCACACTGACATTTGAAGAAGAAATTTTAGTACTTTCAAATTCTGTCCCATTGGTCAAATCAATTAGCTTTGGCCACCATAGCTAATTTTTGAATACTGATTAGGAATGAAGAAGGAACATGTCTCTCGAGTAAATGCAATACGCTACCTTTGGAAAAGAAATAAGGAAAAAGCTTCTATAGCTGATTTTGCAACCTTGGCTCCAGATGTGGCTTTGGCCATTTCCGTGTGATCCATTTTTCACTTGCAGCTCTTATCTAGGACTTAGTCTCAGCTACTTAGTGATTAAGGTTGGGTTCAAAGGCTGGTTTTTAGAATATTACTGAAATAATTTACTTTGTATTTCATCAACTACTTTTCCATGGTTACTCTAAACGGCTGTAAAACGAATAGCTTTATAGACCTATGCATCAGGTATTATAAAAGTTTGCTGGCTGACATTTCTTTTCAGTCTTCATTAATTTAGGTATAATTCTTCCTAATCCTTACTTTTATCCTTTGTGTTTACAAATACTAACTTTTGTCAAAAGTTGAGACATAGCTACTTCAAAACCAGAAAATTATTTTATAATTATATATAAATTGATTGATTTTGGGAAAATATATGTCATATATGTGTTAAGTGATTCAGAAAATGGCAAGTGAAAGAGAAATAGTTCTTTACATTTCCTTCCTTCCTTCCTTCCTTCCTTCCTTCCTTCCTTCCTTCCTTCCTTCCTTCCTTCCTTCCTTCTTTCCTTCCTTCCTTCCTTTCCTCCTCCTCCTCTTTCTTCTCCTCCTCCTCCTTCTTTCTCCTTCTTTCTTTCTTTCTTTCTTTCTTTCTTTCTTTCTTTCTTTCTTTCTTTCTTTCTTTCTTTCTTTCCTCTCTCTCTTTCTCTCTCTCTTTCTTTCTTTCTCTTTCAATCGTATTCCAAAGTACATATTTCACATTTCTATCTACTGTTGGACTGGATATAGTATCTAGAACAATGCTATAATTAGCACATGACTGTAGAGAACCGTTTGACACACTGGCTTAGTTTCCTTTGTAGAGATACAAAGAAGAATTGTTAAATAATATGATATTCATATCTGTAAGTTTTAATGGTTCACCCATAATGTTTTGCATAATAGCTGTACTAATTTATATTCTAATCCATTGTGTATATGAGTTTAGTTTTTCTCTGCACCCTCATAGAACTTTAACATGTATAATTGCAATTCTGATTGTATTTCTTGATGACTAATAGTGATTTTCATGTGTGTGCTCCATTAATATCTCTCACTTAGTGCATGTCATTGAATGGTGTTTTGGAACCCTGTCCCGTTTTGTCTCTTATTTTTACTTTCTTGTAGCCATGTGGTGAATATGTTTTTGGCTTCATAATCTCACCATGAAATATGCCAAATCACAGGATCATATGACCATGGATTAAACCCTATGAATTCGTAGGCTAAAATACACTTTAATTCTTTTTTATATAAATATAATTTTTTTCTTTTTAAAATTTATTTATTTTTCTGCTCATACAAATGAAATAGGTACCCCTGTCCCCTCCCTCCCTCCACCCCTCCCTGGACCTCCCTGCTCCCTTCCTCTTTTTCCCCTTCCTTTCCCCCCTCCTTCCTTTCTCCCAGTGCCCCCTCCCCCCATCTCTGAAGCATCCTTTAATGTGTATATCAAACTTTCCTCTGGGTCCTCCTCTCTGATGAGGTGTAAGGACTCAGTGGCATTTCCTAGAACTCTTTCTTGTGTTCCCCTTAAGTATAGGTATACTATTGTGACTATTAATCCCTTGCTTCTAAGGATTTTAGTCCATGCTAGACTTTGAGGGGTCAATGATAAGTTGATCATTGTGCAGATCATGCAGAGTCCTATTACAATTGCTTTGGCCCTAACTTGTGTGGAGTATCTTGCATATCTTGACTTCTCCCATTCTTTTGCTCTTACAATCTTACCGCCCCCTCTTCCGCAGATTTCCCTGAGCTTCAGGATGGGGAGAGATTAGGCTGGCCCAGTTCCAGGTGGTTGATACAGAGTCTCTGATGTTCTGAATTATGGTTTGTTGATTTTTTTTTCAGTTTTGCTGCTCCTGCAATGCCCTTGGCTCCATCCTGATGGGTATTGGATGTCACCCCCTGGGATGGAGGACTGACCCAACGGGAGCAAGTCCCGTCTCCGGCGGGCAGGCAGGCGGGAGGAACTACACTTTTATTCTTGTAAATTTATTTTATCTCATGTATTTTCTGTCAGGGTGATAGAAAACTGACTAACCAAAAGGCTTTTATGATCCTAACATGTATATTTAGTTTTAGTGGCCTGACTGAGAAAGAAATAAGATTATCGTGAGAGAGTGAATAGAAGCAAAAAGTTGAAACAAACACTGTATAAAAACTTCTTCCATGAGGGCTGGAGAGGTGGCTCAGGGGTTAAGCCTCCGCCTTGCAGGTGGAAGGTCCTGAGTTCGGATCCCAGATCCCACGTATAGACGCCAGGCGGAAGCTGGGGTGGTCTGCGTTTCTGGTCCTGGTAGGGCGGAGCCTGTGAATCCCGGGGCAGAAGAAGGTGGAGGTGTCCGTGGTGGTTTGCGAATTCGTCCGTGGTTCTACACATACACAGACACACACACACACAGACACACGCACATGCACACAGTTGAATAAATAATAATAATAATAAAAAATTAAAAAAAAACTTCCATGAATGAGAATAATGCCTGAAAACACTTTTTTAATTTATTTTTTCCTCCCATATTTTATTTTTTTCCTAATCATACAAGCTCAAAAGGTACTCCCATCCTCTCCCTCCCCCCACCCCTCCCTTTCACCCCCTTCCTTCTCTGCTCCTCTCCTGGTGCCTCCACTGTTCCTCTCTTCTATCCCCCGGAGCAACCTTTTGTGTGAATCCCAAGGCTCCCTCTGAGTCTTTCACCTTAGTGAAGGTTCAGGATTCAGTGGCATTGCCCAGAGCCCCTTCTTGGGCTCCCCGTTAATATGGGAACTCTATTATGACTGTTTAATCCCTTGACTCTAAGGATCTGTGATCCATGCTAGACTTTGGAGGGAGGTCATTGACATATCAGCCATTGTGCAAGTCAGGCAAAGTCCAATTCTGGCTGCTGCAGCCCTAACTTGTGTGGAGTGTCTTGCATATAGTTGGTCCTTCCCATCTTTAGGCTCTTACAATCTTGTCACCCCCTCTTCTGAAAAGTTCCCTGAGCTTTAGGATAGGGAGAGGTTTGGCTTGTCTGATTCTAGGTGAATAATGTAGGGTCTTTGGTGTTTTGAATTATAGTGTGTTGTTTTAGGTTTTGCTTTTCCTGTGCTGCCTTTGGCTGCATCCTGATTAGTATTGAAAGTCACCTCCTAACCAAAGATAAAAGACTGTTTAAATGAAGATCTTAATAAAAGAGGAGACTCAAAGGTAGATGGTAGAATAGAAGTAGGACACAGCAGTGGGGTGGAGTCAGTATCCCATTTGTGGGATGGTATATCTTTCAGTCCTTATATCCATCCTGATTGGTGAGATCACACCTGTTCAATCCCAAGTGACCAGGAAGGGGAGTGAGAGTGAGCTGTACCAGATGTCTCGCTACTTACATGCAATATTTAACTGTGGCCTATTTTTCTGTACTGAAGTGTGATCCCCTATCTCTTTTCTTTTGAGGTTCTCCTTTCCCTTCCTTCTTGTGTATAATCCTTTGTGATTACAGTAGGTATTACAGAGATTTACTTTTGAATATGTCATTAAGTGGGTTTGGAACTAGGATCCACTTATTAGGAAGTACATACAGTGTCTACCTTTCTGTGTCTGGGACACTTCACTCAATATGATTTTATCTTATTGCATCCATTTCCCGGCAAGTAACTCATCTGTTTTGATGGCTCAGTAGTATTGCATTGTATAAATGTAGTACATTTTCCTTATCCATTTGTCAACTGTTGGGCTTTTGGTTTGATTCTATAACTTTGCTATTGTAAGTAGTGCTGCAATGGACATGGTTGTGCTTTGGTCACTGAAGTGAGTTTTTGTATTATGGGGGATTATTCCCAGTAGTGGTATAGCAGGGTCATATGGCATTTCATTCTTTCACTTTTTTAGAAATTGCCATACTGATCACCAGAGTGGTTGTATAAGCCTGCATTCCCACCAGCAATGTAAGAGAGTTCCCTTCTCTCCACATCCTCTCCAGCATTTGGTGTTGTTTGTATTGTGGATTTTTGCCATGTGAGATGATATCTCAGGGTAGCTTTCATTTGCATTTCCCTGATGGCTAAGGATGTGGAGCATTTTTTAAGATATTTGACAGACATTTTGATTTTGTCCTGGAAAAAATTGCTCTTGAGTTCTGAGGTCTATTTTTTAATTGGGCTATTTATCTCCTTGGTGTTTTAAGTTCTTAGTGCACTCTGGATAATAGAGCTCTGTTAGATATGAGGTTAGTGAAGATTTTCTCCCATTCTGTGGGTTGCCTTTTTGCTGGGTTTACAATCTCTTTATCTGAACAGAAGCTCTTTAATTTCATAAGATCCCATTTGTTGAGTGTTGGTTCTAGTACTTGTGCTATCGTATTTCTATTTAGGAATTGTTGGCCTAACCCAATCAGTTCAAGGGAGTTCCCCACCCTTTCAACTAGTATTTTTGTAGTCTCTGGCCTAATATTGAGGTGTTTGATCCATTTGGAATTATTTTTTTGTTCATGATGACAAATACGGATCCAGTTTTAATCTTCAGCATGTGGATATCCAATTTTGCCAGCACCATTTGTTGAAGATGCTGTTCTTTTTTCATTGAAATTTTTGGCCCTCTTTGTCAAAGATCAAATGGCTGTAATTGTGTGGGCTTATATCTGTGTCTTCAACCCTTTTCCATTGATCTACATGTCTATTTTGGAGCCACTACTGGGCTGTTTTTTAAACACTTTAAAGGAGAAGCAAATATTTTGTTTCATTTATTAAATTGCAGCATTATCAAACATTGTTAGTGCCGATGGTGTGGACCTAAAATTCACAGTTTGACCAAGTGGGAAAAAATAAGTTATCTGTGTACTTCAAGGAAAGCATTTGGCAGGCTTCAATCTGCTGAAAAGGTTCCTCAGGCTGTTTGTAAGACTGAAGACTGCAGCAGTTTGTACTATGGAGCTTGCAGCATGTGGACGTGCTCCTACGCAAGGCAACACTCACTGATAGTCCCTAAGAACCAATCACATATAGCTTAATGTATGAACAGAGCCCCAGTACTAATATAAAATGGTTCAAAACAGGTTGTGTAACAGGGCAAATCAGAGTTGTTCAAACAAGTTACTTCACTTGACCTCCTCCCTCATCGCTATTTCCCACAGAAAAGGATACGCTAGATGCACTAGAAAAGGAAAGACTAATATTGCCAAAGTGAGGGTGATGCTGAAAGAAGAGTCTAGATAAATGAGAGAAGTGGAAGAGGGCTTGTGAAACTTTTGACCAAAAACATAATAGCATTTTATAATAATGCCAAAAATAATGTAATATCCAGTGTCATTAACCACCATCTATCTGGACCACTCTGTATATTGGCAAACTGATTCTTTGACTTACTGTCTTTAAGAACCTAATATAATATACTTTTCCTGTGTGTGAGCTTTGACATATTTGTTGAAAGGGCAAATAGACATGCAACTTAGGGTAAATAAGGACATTCCAGCATGCAAATATCCTGAAGGACAAAGTATCTTGTCCTTCACCATTGACCCACCACATGCAGCACGTCTGTGACTACAGAGGTGAGCTACTTTCTGCATCTATCCATTCTCTAAAACCAGGTGACATGAATGCTGCCATTAAATTGGATACTGAAAATGTCTACCCAAAGGTAATGAGGTTTCATGGGGTAAGTTCTACAAAATCTTTCTGCGCTTAAGATTCTATAATAAATTAGGGCATTGATATTATGAATGGTGTTTCCTACAATTCTCCCTCAGTTTCAATCATTCACTAGGATGACACACAGAATTTGAGGAAACACTTCCTTTACTACTACCAGTTGATTACAATGGCACTAGAGAGGGTTCAAATGAATAGACAGATTGAGTTATAGGAGAATAGAGCCTCTTTACCAAGGAGCTAGGATGTGCCATTGAAATGGCATTGAGTGCTATTCTATAACGTGGGAACTTAACCTTCAGATTTTTTTTTGGAGTCTTTGGCAGCTGACTTCATTATGTCAATTTGATCAATTATATTATGGGCCACTGGCAATCATCTTAGGCCTGTTCCTCTCTGCAGAAGTCTGGGATTTGGACTCAAAGTTTCAATCCTTTTTCACATGTGGCTGTTTTCCCTGGAAAGAATCCCCTACCTGGGGTTGCCAAAAAGTTCCAAACCATCCTTCTCATTTCACTAGCACACAGACAACACTTAGCATTTCACAGACTCCAAGAATTTCAAGTGCTGCATGCCAGGAAATGGCTTCAAAGACCAAATACATGTTTCTGTCATGTCCCACCAGAATACTTCTGAGGCTACCCAGCCTACTTTCTTTTCATCTTCTCAAACTCTGCTGGAACATGACTTGTTTATAATTTCACACATTTGATACTCATAAATATTAATGTGCATTAATATTCAGAAATATGTCTGATTTATGAGAGTAAAGTTAAATAATTAAGAGTAAAAATATGTTTTTGAAATTTTTCAGTTTCTTTATTCCCAACAGTAGCATGAAATAATCAATTATTATTAAACATTCATTAATTTCTTTAAGGTAAAAGGCATTATTACAAAACTTCTAAAAGATTTCAAGGAACTTTCTTATAGTAAATAATAAGGAAGTGTTTGGTATGCATTATTTTACTTCTCTCAACCACGATTTTTAATATTATTATTAATTTTCATTTTTATTATACTTTATAATAGATTTCATTACCTAATCATTGCAATTTAAGTAACTTCACTGTTAATGTAGATGAGTAAAAAGCTCCATGACCAAGAATGATTGTCTGAATAAATTCTCATAATGGATGGTTTAATTTGGGGGGCTGGAAGTTAGATAACATCAGTTATAATAAATTACTGTTTATCACAATTGAAATAAATAGCAAATAAATTACAATCCAGAACAAAAAACTCAAGTTTTAAGAAATGCAATTTCAGGAACAGAAGGCCTTTTGATGGATGGATTAAAATACGGTTTCTCAGGACTGGAAATGAAATCTTGATTGATAGACTTTTGATGCTGACTGAAGAATCTGAATACATTTCTATAGAATCAGAGAAAGAATGCCTGTCCTTGAAGCTTTTAACATGGTTGCTGTGAGGAGAAGCTGAGGGGTGAGGAAGATTAAGAATCCAGGTAGGCTTCCTACTTGCAAGTCACTGGCTTAGTAATGAAAATAAAAGGAAGGGAAGATTGAATGACTCATTGAAGAAAACAAAATTTAGGATTTGATGAGAGAGTGAAGGAGAAAGGAAGACAGTTTTTCAAAGTTTGACCTTGAATGACTTTAGGGGTGATGAAATGTGAGAGCTTTTAAGGGGGACTCATTGCTAACCTGGCAATTTCCAGTTTAGGTGGGGTACGAAGGGACAGGGTCTAATAGGTATGTATCACATAACAGAAGGGGCAGGACCTGGAGATCGTGTATGTGAGGAACTTTGTAAAAAGGTAATGAAGCCGTGAAAGAGTAGCATAATGAGGGATTTATAAAGCTTGGAGGAGTAAGAGTAAAAGAATGATCATTAGAATTCACTATTTAATTACATTTCCTCTCTTTTCTTAGAGTGCTGGGAAGGAACATTATTTGTGAGATTGATTAGCAAGAAGATTTGATAGTATGGGTGGGTGGGATCCATGAGAGCTCAGAAATTTGAACAAGTCATTAAGAATATTGATTGCCTAGGTGGCTAAGATGGCTTAACAGGTAAAAATGACCCTTTGTGAACCTGATGACCAGTTTAATTCCCTGTACCCACAAGGAAAAGCCACATTCAGAGGCTTGCAGCTGTAGTCCTGGCACTTACACCACAAGATTGGAGACTGGGTAGGAGAATTACCCAGAAGTTTTTGGTCCATGTAGTCTGGAATATGCAAAATGGAAAAACAGCAAGAAAGACTCTGACTTCTGCAGGGTAGACATTGTCCTTTCACCTCAACATGTCATACATGACAATAATCTGCTTCTTCTGATGGAGAAGCATCAGGATGTTGGATAATGGAATGGATTTTTCCATGTAAAATAGAAACTTTATAGTTTGAAGTAGTCTTAGTGGGATAATTTAAGAAGATAACTTTGAGAAGTCGATTCTTGAATTTAGCCATGTGGGTTCCAGGGATGGAATTCACCAAATGTTGAGCCATTTTACTCAATTTTCATTTTTTTTTTGCCTTAAAAACAATTCTTTTTGCATTGCACTTATTGTTCTTTATTTAACTGGTTTCATATATTTGTGAAATAAGGTGTTGCTTTAAATATTCTATATTCTATATAAATTTATAACAAGTTACACCTTTACTTAGAATAATATTGGCATAGTTATATTTAAAGGACAAGTCGGTAAGCATTTATTGGAAGAAATGGCAATATATGTTTGATATAAAATTAATTTTCTTTTGGAGTGATATACTAGGAAATGATAGGATGATGTGCTTATTGCTTACTTACATGTATACATATGTGTAAAGCAGACTGACTACCAAGTGTCTATGTAGAAAACCCTTCAGTTCCATGCTGCATTTACTAAACTGATGGCCTTTCTTTGCATTCAAAATTCTTAGCAAGTGTTTTTTGAAACTTACAAAATAGTTACTGCACTTGCACTAATTCTTGTCTCTTACGAGTCATTCCTGGTGTCATTATTCAGAGACCTCTCAATGTGCCAAGAATCTCTTATTGGTGGCAGTTGAATAGATTATTGGTCATTATTAACAAACTAATCTTTTCCAAGAGTTGACATTCAAGATGAAGGTATGAGAGAACTGTATGAAAAAAAAAAAAGAACAGAATATTCTGTCTCTTTTTCTGACAGGGGAAGAAGGAAATCTCCTGAAAATTTAGAGTGCATTCTTATCTAATTGTCTTAAATAAGACTTTATAGATCTTGGAAAGGACTTAAACCCTTAGAAGTGAAGGCATCAGACTCCCAAAAGCATCAGTTAGGGTTCTTCTCTTAAAAATCTTTCTCCTCAGTGACTGAGTGTGAGCTTTCTGATATAGCAAGAGGCATCTTGTTTTAAGAGCTATTTAACTTCTGTTCTCCATTCTGTATTTAATGGGAAATAGTTTTCTGGGAGAGAATTTTGTTTCTCCCTTGAAAAACATCCATCTATTGTTTAGAAAGGCCTGAAGTTGTAGAAATTAATTACAAGTCATGTCTGATACCGGTTGATTATAAGACTGATTTTCTTCTTAGAAAGGTCGTTGAAAAGTATATTTGATCCAGGGTATCAAAGGTTGTGTGCCCGGGAGACATTTAGAAATAAGACTGCGGATTATTAGAAGTGTCTGCTGAAAGTGTGATGCAAACTTATCCTGGCCAGGAAACTGTGTTTTCCGGCTTCCGTGCCGCCTCTGACTCACATCACCATTGGATTCAGCTCAGGCAGGCTTGGCATGGGCTAAGTGACCTTCTTTAAAAATCTTCACTCTGTTCTCATCTTCTGGGTCAACATGTTCCTAGTCACATGCAAATGCATTGTTTATTAATCGTATAATTTGCTTTAATCGAGTCTTTGATTCACAGATGAATTCATGACCGTTGTACAGCCTTTCCCAGAACTGCCAGAGAAGAGTTAGCTGAATTCTCTTGGCTAATTAATGCCTGGATGTGTCTCTTATCTCTCCAGAATAGGACATCTGGGGTCCTAGTGTATGTGTCTTCAGCCCTTAGAGACATGAAGCTGTTGAGGAACAAACCAGAATTAATTTTCTGCACTGACTGAGGTTCTATTCGAAAGAGCCACTTAGCATATGCTGATCTAAAGAAACACTAGAATTAGCATTAAGTGAAAAAATTATGCTAGTACAGTATAAAGGATATTGAGTAACAATTAAAGAGTAATGAAGGGTGTTGAGTGTTTGATGTCGAGACAATATTGGATTATGAAGTTTCGCTGAAGGAAAACAGTGAGCGGGGATGGGAGGTAGGAAGGCGGAAGCGGAAGCTGCCGTGTTGGATTCGTAGTGGAGTTGGTGGTCAGGAACAAGAGGCAAAAATAAAGATCCGTGAAGATGACCGCTAGAAGGCAGAACTAAGAATATAACCAGTAACTCAGAGAGGTCCAAGGAGCAATGTCTAGAGCTCTGCAAGCAATGTAACTCACTGAACCCTGTTAGGCTTGAGTTACAGAGGGGTGTGATGAAATTAGTATTGGAGTAAGGTGAGTCTCCTCCCAGGGTTTAAGGAAAGGAAGAGAAATGTTTAGAAACAGGGATTGTTTACACTGTGGATCTTTTCTTTTTAAAAATTTACTCTTGAAAAACATATGGGAAAGTTGTGTACATACACTTAGAAAATTTGCACATGATAACAACTGACAGTGCAGATAACCCGAGCAGACTATTCACTGTTATTCAACTGGATATAAATGTCAGGCATTGCTAGTAACGGTTATTGTTTTGGTGTGTTTTAAGAGGTTATGTATTCAATAAGTGTTTTTTTTTTTATGTGTGTGTGCTATACGCACATGAGCATGTGTGTGTTGGGGGTGTACTCCCCACGCAGGTATTTGTGAAAGACGGGATTGGTATCAGGATGTCTTCCGCAATTATTTTCCCACCTTTTTTTTGTGGCAGGGTCTCTCCCTGAACCTGGAGCTGGATAATTTAGGTAGACTGGCTGACAGGCAAGTTCCTGTGGTCTGTTGTCTCTGCCTCCCCGGCCTTGAAGCTACAACTGTGTGCCACTAACCTCAGATTTTATGCGGCTGCCAAAGATCCAAGTTCATGCTCGTGCAGAAAACACTTTGCCTGCAAAGACAGCTTTCCAGCCTCTTGTTTTTATTTTGAAGTGAAATTAATTTTTAAATGATGTAAAATATATCAACAGTTACTAATTGAGGAAAATTTCACAAAAATCTTATTTCTGACCCTGTACTCTCCACCCTCTTTCCCCATTCTCTTTATGGGAAATGGTTTATTAATGTTAATTTACTCTTAGTTTTGATGGATAAGGTTTCTACTTCATATTTAACTGAAATGCATGTATAGTTATAAATGTAAATGCAATATTTTAAAATATTCTGTATCTCTCTCACTGTCCCTCTGTCTCTGTGTTGTGTGTCTTAGTCTCTCTCTGCCTCTTTCTCTTTTTCTGCCTCCCTGAAGTCATTGTCTTTCTTTTTAAAATTTTTATTATTATTATTATTTATTTATTCAATTGTGCATGTATGCGTGTATGTGTGTGTATGTATGTGTGTATATGTATGTGTGTGTGTAGAACCATGGATGAATTCAGGAACCACCATGGACACCTCCACCTCCTCCTTGTTTATTCTGCCCCAGGATTCACAGGCTCTGCGCTACCAGGACCAGAAACGCAGGCTGCCCCCCGCTTCCGCCCAGCGTCTATACGTGGGATCTAGAATCTGAGCCACTTCTCCAGCTCCATCATTGTCTTTCGTTACAGTTTCCCAGTATTGTTGTGAGTGGAGTCTTATAATTTGTGTAACGAGTTTGTTTTTCATTAATAGATCCTTAATATCATAGGTTAGCTAATGGAAACAGAAAGACTCTTAACTAGAGGCAAGCATTTTTATGCTTAACTATTATTTGTATGTATTGTGTATTAATCACATTTTTATAGAATTTTCTCCTTTTCTGGTGGACTTTTGGTTATTTTAATTCCTGGGATACTAAACTTTTGTGATGAGTTATATACATTTTCCCCTATGTTATCTGCATTTTTACAATATTCTATAGTTTTGCTATATTATTTAATATATTCAATCTTGTGATGAGTTATATACATTTTCCCCTATGTTATCTGCATTTTTACAATATTCTATAGTTTTGCTATATTATTTAATATATTCAATCTTTTTTTGTCTTAACTCTGAAGCTCAAATTATTGTCAGAAAATGTTGTCTTTTTACATCTACCTTTGAATGTGCTCTTATCACAAGACTCTAGTTTAACAGCTTTTTGTCTCTGGGCAGGGGGTGACATACAGTGCCCATCACGATGGAGTGAAGGGCATTGCAGGAGCAGCAAAACTGCAAAAGAAAATCAACAAACCACAATCCAGAACTTCAGAGACTCTATATCAATCACCTAGAACTAGGCCAGACTAATCTCTCCCCATCCTGAAGCTCAGGGACATTTGCGGAAGAGGGGGTGGTAAGAGTGTAAGAGCAAAAGGATGGGAGGAGCAATGATATGCAAGATACTCCATACAAGTTAGGGCTGAAGCAATCATAATTGGACTTACATGCCCTGTGCAATGTCCAACACACTATTGACCTCACAAAGTCTAGCATCTGCTAAAGGCACCATGATCCTTGGAGGCAAGGGATTGGTAGCCACAGCAGTGTTCCTATACTTAAGGGGAACACGGGAAACGTTTCAGGGAAAGGCCACTGGGTCTTTGTATGTAATCGGAGAGGAGGGCCCAGAGGAAAATCAGGCATGCACAAGAAAGGACTCTCTGGGAATTGGGGCGGGAGGCACTGGGGGATAGGGAGGGAGGGGGGAGGGGAGGGGGAGCAGGGGATACGGGGGGGGGGGGGAGGGAGGGAGGGAACTGGTGTACCTATTAAGTTTGTATGAGCTGAAATAATAATAAAAATGTATTAATAAAAAAACTGATCAAAAAAAAAGAAAAAAAAACGTTGTCTTTTATCTTAAGATTAGGCAGAATATTTTTAGGTAATAAAGTATTATACCCATTATATTTTTCCAATTTTCGTGTGGCTTCAAATTTCAATTTAGCTTTCCATTCTATTTGGAATACATTCTAATATTAGTAAAAAGAAAAACATATTTTAACATTATTAATATAAATCTATTTATATTTTATTTATGTAACATATTGCTATTTTATAATGCATGCATAAAAATTATATATGAGTGTGACCTTAAACTTATGATCTTCCTGTCTCCTCTACACAAGTGCTAAAATTATAGGCATGTGACACCATGCATACTTCATGTTTTTTTGTGGATCAAACTCAAAGCCTTGTATAACGTAGGCAAATAACAACTGATTTATATATAGCCCATTATATATAGCCCATTTTTGTCATAATTAGATTATACTAATAAGTATATATCAATAATTATATCTAAAGAAGATAATGATCTCTCTCTATATCTGGAGTTTGCTGATGTGGCCTAAGCAGCTGGCCAGCCATCTTTCTCTCCCTGCCTCTCCAGTATTGGGATCATCCTTGGTCACCTGCAACTTGGCTTTTGTAGGTGATGTATGAGTATAAAATTCAAGGCCTCATGATTGCATATGGAGCAAACATTTCACGAACTGAGTTGTCTTCACAGTCTGTGATTTTGAATTGTCTATCTTTTTAATCATGCAGCTGATTTTTTTCTACATTGAAGCTTTTGATTGTTCCAGATATCTCATCTCATACTAGACAAATAGAGATATTTTTGTTTCTAAATAGTCTGTCAAATAAAGTCAGAAATTAGACTATAATGATCATCATGAGATAAAAGAGAGTTTGGTCTTATTCCTGGATTTTGTGATAATCTCTAGAGTTCCTATGTTGTGGATACAAGATGGATCAATGAAGCAGAGTACGAACAGAGATAAATGCCTATATGTGAGGATAACTGATTTTTGATAAGCCTGGAAGCAATGCACAATGAGTAGGTAGGAGAAATAGTCCTGTGGGCAAGAGTGCTTGCTTCACAAGCATGCAAGCATGAGGAACTGGGTTTAAATCCCTAAAACCCCCAAAGAAGACAACTATGGTAGTGTATGTGTGTAATGCAAGCTCTGAGAAGATGACCACCAGCCTACTTCCAGGTTCAGTGGTAGACCCTGTTTATAGATGGAGAGAAACACAGGACAGTGACTTCCTTCCCTGGCTTTTATACATGGGCTTGGAAGTACATACCCACGCACATACGTATATAACACACACAACATAATGGATAAAAATGAGTTCCAGCAATCAATAGTGTTAGGAAGAGTTTATAACCACATGTAAAAGTGAAATCAGAGCTTGTAGAGAAAAATCCATTTAAATGGATCAAATACAAAATGCATAGCATTTGAACAAAAAAAGAAAAAGGAAAAATCTTGCCTCCGAACTGGACAGTCCTTTTATTAATATGATACCAAAAGTATACACAAAACAGCAAAAATAATGTTGAGTTTGTGTAACATTATACCAAGAAGCTTTTCCACAGCAAAAGAAATAAACAGAGGAATGAAACGTCAACCTGGTGATCATCATCTCAGGACCATCGTCTGAGTTAATAGTAGTGGCATCTCTGCAATTCACATTTGTGAGTAATAGTGTGCGCTTTCATTTTTAGATATTTCTCCAGAAATGTGCAATAATCATTAGCAGAAATATTTGTAGAACAAAGGAATACTGCCACTGAAATAAAAATTGCCTTACTTATTCAGTTCACTGATATTCAAACAAAATTCTAAAATATATTTTTCTTTAAGAAAGTGAAAATATTAATTTCATTCTGTCTGAGTATATAGTGCTACCCTTTGGTTATATCAATAACATATGGTTCTATACTGAGAACTATTGGAAAGAGCAAAGCTATGAGGCTAATGAATTCTACTTCTTAGAATTATGCTTTGAATAAAGAGCTTGGATGTTTGGTTTTGTTTGCATGAATTTTTAAGACTTGTCCACATATTCAGTAATTAATGAAGTGTCAAAGCCTTATAAGGTCTAAAGTGCCATTTGTCTCATGATTTGCAAATAGTTCAATATGAATGTTAACTAAAGCAAGCAGAAATATAATTTTGAGAGACCTGTACAGACATTGTCTATTAAATTCTTGTCTATCTATCTATCTATCTATCTATCTATCTATCTATCTATCTATCTATCTATCATCTATCTATCATCTATCTATCTATATCTATCTATCTATCTATCTATCATCTATCTATAATCAGCAGCATATATTTCTATCTTTTCCTTTATTTCTTTGAAATAATTGTTTAAGATAATGAAGTAATTCATTAATTCAATTAGTATTTAATGAGTCTTAAAATGAACAGTACAGGGGCTGGAGAGGTGGCTCAGGGGTTAAGCCTCTGCCTTGCAGGTGGAAGGTCCTGAGTTCAGATCCTAGACCCCACGTATAGACGCCGGGCAGAAGCGGGGGCAGCTTGCATTTCTGGTCCTGGTAGGGTGGAGCCTGTGAATCCCCGGGCAGAGTAAGGAGGAGGTGGAGGTGGTCCATGGTGATTCCCGAATTCGTCCGTGGTTCTACACACAGACACACACACACGCGCACACACGCACACATGCCCAATTGAATAAATAAAAAAAATAATAAAATGAACAGGACAATAAACAAATTGAAAGGAAATTTCACTATTGTCAGGGGGAACAAACTACTTTGAAACTCTCATTGTTCTAGTACTATAATTACAGACTATAAATGTAAACGTTCAATTTCATTGTAGTCTTGGATAGTAAGTGAGAATCACACTAATTAAAAACTCAATTTCCAAAAGGACAAATGCCTTGCCAGACAAATAGTAAAATATTTCTTATGAATTATTGTAATTTTATTACTTGCTAAATTTCAAAGATGTTTTTATTCAGCAGATGATTTGTACAACATTTTTTTTCTGTCTGTTCTTCTGGATTGCTTCATCCATTTTAAAAAATTAGAGTTAATATGTCAATTTAAAAAAAATTATTGTGCTTTCTGCCCTTACTAAGACCAGGGTGGACTCCCTGCTTCTCAGGTAAGGTCCCTAGACCATGTCTGACCATGCCCCAGACCACGCCCCAACCCCCTGGTCACCTGCGCACTCCACCAGCAGCCAGTCTGCCTCTCTGGCATTGAGAAAGACCTGTAAGCCACACTCCATGATCCAGATGACCTACAAGACTTACTAGACACTCTTCCCTTCAAGCCCAGACTCAGATCAGGATAGGCTTCCTGCTCCTCAGATTTCAACAGAGTCCAGAGAAAATCCAAGCAAACCTCTAGGGGACAAACACCATTCATCAGAAGTCCTCTAAAACCATCCCATCACATGGGAGAGAATCTTCACATCCAGATCTAAGATAAGTAAACCTTTTTACTATCTTGTTCCTCTCAATTATTAGTCACTGTAGTTTAACATTTCCATATAGCCACCCAAAAACCCATACAACTTCAGGGACTATACCATTCACCCTCAAATATCACCAAGAAAGTAAACCTAAAAAGTACACTACCATACTAATTTTCATTCCTTTTCTACTAAACCTGACTTAAATGATGTGCTAACAGTCCAATAGCCTCATCTAGAAAATAACACCAATACCAGAGAAGTGAACCCAACTCCAAGGTAAACACTAGTAATAACTGCTCAAGAGTAGTAATACTGTCTAATTCAGTTCAGTCAAAAACACACAGAAACAAAAAGAAGGTCATAAGAGATAAAACAAAAATGCCCAGGTCACAGTGCAAATCCATGAGAAACAAAAATTAAGATGACAAATCTCCCACTGAAAGAATTAACCCCGTAATGATGGATTCCAACCAGAACAAACTCACAGAAAATACCCAAGAAAGCCATACTCAAAATAATGATTTCCAAAGCCTGATTTTCACTATGATAAAAACAATGAAAGAAGAAATCTGGGGGAGTTAAATAATCACATCAACCACTTGAACAAGAACACAACAGGCGCTTGGAGGATATGAGAAAAGCAGTTGAAGAAACAAAAGTAGGCATAGAACAGTTAAAATAATCTCTAGAAGAGTTTAAAATTGAATTAAAAGACAAGTTATTTTCAACCTAGAACTCAAGTTCAGCAGTGTGGTAGGTTACAAAATAAACATGCAAAAACCAGTGGCCTTCTATACACTAAGGATGAAAAAAGTGAAAAAGCCCTAAGAGAAATAATCCCATTTACTATAGCTCTAAAAAAATGAAATACCTTGGTATAAACCTAACCAAAGAAGTGAGGGACCTTTATAATGAAAACTTTAAAACCCCAAAGAAAAAAATTACAGAAGGCAGCAGAAGGTGGAAATTCTTCCCATGCTCCTGGATTGACAAAATCAACATGATAAAAATGACCATCCTTCCAAAAGCAATATACAGATTCAATGCTATCCCAATAAAAATCCCCAAGCAATTCTTTAAAGAAATTGACCAAACAATCTCAAAGTTTATATGGAAGCACAAAAGGCCCAAGACAACAAAAACAATCCTGATTAACAAAAACACTGCTGGAGGTATCACCATATTAAACTTTAATCTATACTACAAATCCATAGTAATAAAAACAGCTCCAAAATACATATGTAGATCAATGGATAAGTGTTGAAGACCCTGATATAAGCCCACACAATTACAGCCAATTGATCATTGATGAAGAGACCCCAAAAATCCAATGGAAAAAGAACAGCATCTTCAACAAATGGTGCTGGCAAAACTGGATCTTCACATGCAGAAGATTAAAACTGGACCCGTACTTGTCACCATGCACAAAAATTAATTCCAAAAGGACCTCAATATTAGGCCAGAGTCTATACAAACATTAGTTGAAAGTGTAGGGAATTCCCTCGAGCTGATTGGGCTAGGCCAACAATTCCTAAACAGAAATCCACAATCACTAGAATCAACACTCAACAAATGGGATTTATGAAATTAAAGAGCTTTTGTTCAGATAAAGAGATTGTAAATCCAGCAAAAAGGCATCCCACGGAATGAGATAAATTCTTCACTAACCACTGTCTAACACAGCTCTATTATCCAGAGTGCACAAAGAACTCAGAAAATTAAACACCAAGGAAATAGATGGTCCAATTAAAAAATGTGCCTGGAAACTGAAAAGAAACTTTTCTGGAAGACATAGGGAATTGAAATTTACTATGATACAATATTAGTATTAGCTAATTGCTAAACCTTTACTCTTGCATAGTAGAAATTGAATGCAAAATATACTCAAGCCATCTATGGCTGCTTAAATAACTACTATGAAACTGAATAAACTACATGGTTAAATGGCTGAGATGTATAGGTTTTGCTTAGAGGATCTCATGCCACTTGAATGAGATATCCTTTAGCACCATATTCATTTAAACTCTTCACATGCTGGTCATAAGAGATAGCAACATCCCATGGCTGGCCATTAGAGTAGTTGTCACTTGGAATGTGTTCTTCATGTGTTTTATGAATCTTACAGCATGGCACTAGGGCTCTACTAAGGAATATCAAGAATATGAGCATTCATTCAATAATTTCCATCTTGAACAATTTTTTTGTCTTCCAATCACTTACCTCATATATGTAGCTTGCTGAAAGTGAAAAAGTATAAGAAAATGAAGATAATAAAAAAATCATAGGGAAAGGGAGACTCTGAGATTGAAAAAAGAGATGGTGAGCCAGTTAAAGGTGCCCAGAACTGTTAATCAGACCTTGAAGTACCTCTGAGCACCTCCATTCTTCCGTCATAGTTGTTCTGTGGACTCACTAATACCAAACACTTGATTTGTTCCATTAGTTTTATTCATTTGCATTGTTACCAGTCCTTTACAATCTAGATTCCACTCCATAAGCCAAAAATATTGTCATAGATCTCTTAACTTCTCTTAGTGACCAAAGTTTTTGTATTAAAGTTCCTACACAGTAATCCCTTTAGGCGGAACTATGTACAACCATATTTAATTGTAGAATTCAAAAATGTATTTTCCATACTGACTGGGGTTATATTTACATAGAACGTATTTCTTATACTCATTGGTAAACCTCTTTAGTTTCCTCCTATGGTAATTATTTCAAATCTCTGCCACATGTATTATCCATCTTCACATTTAGCTTGCAAAATTAAATTTTATCTCTTAGAATACATAAAAAAGGCCATGTTGCCTCTCTCAATCTGACATCACAATAGCTACATCAGCATCTGTTTTTCTTTTATGTTTCAGAATCAGATGAAAACCTTAAGGTCATCAAGGAAACATCTTCTATTTAATGTCATACTCTCCCTCCATTTTCTGCATTGTATTATGCTTTTCTTCTAGATGTGACAATTAGACTCAATTGTCAAATGTTCTATATATGTACATGGGAGATTATCTTGAATATATTAATAGATGTGGGAAGACACATCTTAATTGTGGACAGCCATTCCCTAGGAAGATGATTCAGAATTGCATAAAAATGGATAAAGAGAGCTTAGCATTGGCAATCATGGATACATTAAACCATTGGTCTCTGCTCTTGAGTGCAAATATAATTGAGCAGCTCATATAATTTGTTGCAATGGAGTATAACTCAGAATTATGATCCTAATACATATAGTTTTATTCCATTTCATTGCAAAAAAAATCTGACCTAAGTAATTTAGGAAAAAAGGAGTTTAATGTCTCACAATTCTAGATTATAGTCCAGCATTGTGGGGAAATCACAGTGGCAATAGCTTGAAACAACTGATCAGATCATATCCACAGCTAGAGTAGGAAGCAATGGATGAATGCATACATACTCCTTTATTTGGTATTGCTCAACTCATTTTCTTCATCATTACAGGATCTCAACACCTGCTAGGGAACAGTCCCACACACTATGGCTGAATTTTCCCACATCAGTTAATGCAATCCAGAAAACTTCCCACAAGCATGCCAGAAGCGAACCTTATCTTGAAAGTCCTTTCAAGTATTCTTGGAGGCTTTTTCTTTTATCATGGCAATAGAAAAGGAAAGTAAGAGCTTGGAAAAATTATTTCACTTCTAGAAGACTCCAGTATTATCCACTTTTCTTCATTATCTTAGTAGATTCTGTATACAACCTTAGGTTCAATAACCAGCCCACTATCCATATAACAGTATCATTAGCCTGAGTATACCTTATTTCCAGCTCTCATTTGAATGTTTTTGAGTATTCCTACTTTTACCCTTCTGGTACATAAATATTGAAATATACTAAACTTAGATGACATAATTTTGCACATTCTTTCCAAATGTGTTCATTATATTCATTCTTTTAATCATCAATTAATATTCTAAAAAATAATTGTAAAATTATTCTAAAAGTCCAGCCCAGAAACCTTAGAACCATTCAAAGTCCATCAATATTGACGCCTATTAAATAAATCAGTGAGTTCTTATATGTCTCTGCAAAGGCCTTTGTAGGTCTCCATCTTTAGTTGCTATGTGAAAATTTCAGTTTATCATATCTATCATTGTTTTTCTTTGTCTAGTCTTCTACAAGGTATTATCTGATGGCACGTCCATTGCCTATAGTTTGCGCTTCAAGCTGCTTTCATCATAAAAGCCCTTTATTATTAGTCTTCCTTCCCTGCTAGATCATTTTCCACAATCCTCTTTAGCAGCTTGTTCTCTAGTTCAGTGAAAATGCCATAATGCTGAAACCTTTTCATAAAAATCATTTTTTATGTTCTCTGTGATTTGAATGACTTAAGTGCATATCAACCAGTATGACTTAGTTCAATCTTTTCCTCCTTGAGAGTTTCTATTATCTTATCTCACTTGTTCTATTTATGACTACACAAATATGTTTATTTTTCATATTCCATCAAAGCAGTATTTAAGTGCAGAAATTTTGTTTCAGTATTCTAGTATTGAGACTGATAAAATGTATAATTACTTATTAATTGGTCTTCACACAGCCTATAGAAGTGTAAGTTTCAAAACTTTAATCATTTGAATAAAGTGCTTCATAGATGTCTCTTCACTAATCCCTTGCCACTTGAAGAGCTTTTGCATATTTAGTCTGCTACATAAAGTGTAAATAATTTCATGAGTTATTGACATTTTTAAAGGGGCTTTCATCAGATTTGACTAGACCAGTTCAAATGAAAAAGATTTTGAAACAGCTTCAAACCCATTTCTAAACCATAAAACAAAATATTCAATCTTCTCCCCTTCATGTTTGAAATTTCATACAAAAGATCAATCATTTATAAAAAATGAATATAGACAATTATTATCACTAATTGTCTTTATCCTTCACAGAGAATTCACAGTGAAGTAAAACAGTTTTGTTAGAAAGAACCATCATCAAAATAAAATTTTAACATCTATTGAAAAGAGAAAACACTTTAAACTTTAGTAGAAAACATGACTGTGTGCTTTGCCCAAGTACTGAGAGCATTATCAGACAGCAATGTTTATTAAAGCATGTTGAATTTTGAACATGGCTCTAAGTTCTGACTATCAAGAAAAAAAACCCTGTAGGGATACCATTTAACTGTGGTTCTTTGGCACCTATGTATGTTCAGTTACTTTTCTTCCATGAAAAAACCATGACCTCCTCTACTAAATAATAAATAATAAAACCACATAATTAGATTAGTAGATAAATTTAATGAGAAAAACAGAAATCATCCACTAATTTTTCCATTTCCTCCTTCTTTGTTCCTATCATCGTCCTCTTTTCCTCCTCCTGCTTCTATTTTTCACTTCTAACCGACTGTTAGCAGATACAGCCTTGACTATATAGAATCTCAAAGCCCTTATCATTTAAATCAAGGCTATATTCTTACCATATAAATATGGAGATGCAATTCAGCAGTTGGCAAAAGTCGTACAGGATTTTTAACACATCATTTCTGCTTATTTAGGAGTCAAATGCTTAATAGTTTCTGTTTTTCATTTAAAAGATTTGAATTCTATGAAATGTTATATCATAAAATACTTTTCAGAAGTGATAACTTTGCATTTTTCCCATATTAAACAGTTCTATTAAGAAAAATACAGTAATAATGTTTTCTTAAATATCATAGATCTTATATAGTTAATAAAATTTTTAATATCTTTTTAAGCTGAATTTCAGTAGCATTAGAGGAGAGAATGTCAAAAGAGTTCATAACAGAAATTATAGTAATTTTTTTCAATATTAGTAATGCCAAAACTTGTCAGGTAATAGAAACATACATGTCCAGTACTCTTATTTATTTTTCTATTTATTTCTTCAGTTTACATTTTATAAGCCACCATTTTCCATAGAAAAATAATATTAAATTTGTTTATTCTATTTCCTGACTCCTGTATATCTCTATTTGATCAGTAACAAGACAAATGACATTGTCTAGAGTGTAATAAGAATGGATAAGCTTATGGTAGATGCTTTTGCAAGAAAGAAAAAAAGTGTAAGAATGAAGTTGTGATCTCTGTAAAGAAAGAGGATGAAAAGTATCCAAATCTCCACATGAGAGAGATGTTGGACTATTTTCCAAATTTAGCCCATCTCAGCTTTATGAAGTAAGCAGATTTTCTCTCCAAGTGCTCAATAAAAGGGGGATTCTAAAGTTGAGTATGTTGTTCTGTAGTCTCAAAAAAAAAACTAGTAAAAGAAAAAGTAAAAAAAGATTTATTCTGTCTTTTTGCTGTATTAAATTCATATATAAAATACAGTTTTCTGAACATATTTTTGTCACAAGGTTTAGTTTTCCATGAGTTTTCATAAGCAAAAATTAAAGAGTACTCACTGGATGGAAAACTCTATAAAGCCCGAACTTCTGGAACCCATAAAATAGAAATGACAAAATATCTACTTCATACAATTGTTTTGATTATTGAGATAACATTTATAAAACTTCTTTGGAATCTCCAAGGGCTCCCACAGCTGTTAGATATTATTGTTTGATAATGTCCCAATTGGAATTAATAATGTCCTCAATCTTGATCTATGTATTTTAATCATGCTAATTCCTTACATCTTCAAAAATATCTGTATCTTTCTAACGATACAATTTTACAGGGAAATGCTTTCTTTGTTATTGGCTATTTTCATTAACCGCAATGATTTCATCTGGTTGGGATGACCAAAGAATTAACATTTTTCTTGATCGAAATCTGGGTCCATTAAATCCTTACTCTGTTGCATTTCTCATGTAACCCCTGCTCACTGAAATCTTCAAGTTTTTAATTCAAAAAATGAAAACAGTATTAGGAAAAACAAATTGACTGTGGCTCATCAGCAAAATGATGCATGAAGGTTGGTTGGTGCATAGTTAGTTCACAATCTCCCTGAGCCACAGGCATGCCATTCTTATTTATCTTCTTCACAGATAATAAATTTCAACATCTTCCTTAGAGGCTGAAAGCTCTCTCTATTGTTATCAGCATCAGCTTCCTTGCCTTACTTCCCATGACAAATATTGTTGAGCATCTTCCCTCTTGCCCATGTGCAGCCTGATAAATGTTAGGAGGATTACATCATTTGTCAGGTTGGCCTTATAAAATTAATGACCTCAACTTGCATGAGGTTTAATGTTTGGAGGCAAGCTTTCTAAGATTCAGTCATCAACTTCCTTTCCCATAATGTATTGGATGAAACCAAAAATTTTTATTTTCATAAGAAATCTCCCCTTCCAAGTACATTTCAACCATCACAACAGGTACCAGCAACAAAAAAGTTGTCTTATGGTAAACTACCCATCCTACAATCATGTTTTGCAGGGTTTCCACCCTCCCACACACATTTCTTTTTTCTTGTTATTAAGTGAAGATCCCTTTTTAATCTAAGGATCAGCTTTTCTTCAGGAATTTGGACTACGAACTGCATTGAATAGTTGAAATAATATTTATTTTATTTTTGTTTATTCAATTGTGTGTGTGCGTGTGTGTGTGTGTGTGTGTGTGTGTAGAATCATGGGCAAATTCGGGAACCACCACGGACCGCCTCCACCTTCTCCTTGTTTACTCTGCCCCCTGGATTCATAGGCTCCGCCCTACCAGGACTAGAAACGCAGGCAGCCCCCCGCTTCTGCCAGGCATCGATATGTGTGGTCTAGGATCCAAACTCAGGACCTTCCGCCTGCAAGGTAGAGGCTTAACCCCTGAGCCACCTCTGCAGCCCGAAATAATATTTATTTTAAATTGAATTTATTCTAAATTGAAAAGTGCACATTAATAATCTATGAGTGATCATAGTGTTTTAAGAAAAGTACCAACACACTATTGACCCCACTAAGTCTAGCATTTGCTAAAGGCACCAAGATCCTTGGAGGCAAGGGATTGACAGCCATAGGAGTGTTCCTGTGCTTAAGGGGAACACAGGAAAGGGTTCAGGGAAATGCCACCGGGTCCTTGTACGTCATCAGAGAGGAGGGCCAAGAGAAGAGTCTGGCATGCACATTAAAGGATTCTCTGGGGATTGGGGGGGAGGCACTGGGGAATGGGGAGGGTGGGGAGGGGAGGGGGAGCAGGGGGGTCGGAGGGAGGAGGATGGAGGGAGGGAACCGGTGTACCTATTAAGTTTGTATGAGCGGAAATAATAATAAAAAATGTTAAAAAAAGAGAGAGGATTATAAACAAATTGCATAATTAAAAACAAAAATTAAAGACATTGCAAAATGAAAAAAAGTAAAGTACAAATTAAAAATGAGCAAAAATGGCTAATTCACTGATGAGTAATGTTCAATTTTTTATATACATGTTGATTACTTGTATCTTTGCTATGAAAAACACCAATTTGTTGACTGATTTTTTTTATTAAAAATTTAATTATACATTTTAAAATTTTTTACCAGTTCCCTCCCTCCCCGCTCCTCCCCCCAAACCCCCTCCTCTCCCTCCCCTTCCCCCAGTGCCTCCCCCCCAATTCCCAGAGAGTCCTTTATTGTGTACGCCTAACTCTCCACTGGGTCCTCCTCTCCGATGACATATAAGGACCCAGTGGCATTTCCATAAGCCCTTTCTCTTGTTCCCCTTAAGCATAAGATCACTACTATGGCTGTCAATCCCTTGCCTCCAGGGATCTCGGTGCCCTTAACAGATGCTAGACTTTATGAGGGCAACAGTGCGCTGCACATTGCGCAGGGCATGCAAAGTCCCATTATGATTGCTTTGGCCCCAACTATTGTTGAGAATCTTGCAAATCGTTGCTCCTCCCATCCTTTTGCTCTTACAATCTTACCGCCCCCTCTTCCGCAAATGTCCCTGAGCTCCAGGATGGGGAGAGATTAGGCTGGCCTAGTTCTATGTGATTGATATAGAGTCTCTGAAGTTCTGGATTGTGGTTTGTTGATTTTCTTTTGCAGTTTTGCTGCTCCTGCAATGCCCTTCACTCCATTCTGCTGGGCACTGTATGTCACCCCCTGGCCAGAGACAAAAAGCTGTTAAACTGGAGTCTTGTTGTAATAGCACATTCAAGGGTAGATGTAATAAGAGTAGGAAACCTCACTGAGGGAGGAGTCCATCACCCATTTGCAAAATGATTACTTTTTATCTGCTAGACTATATGCCCTCCCCTCCTGGTGAGATCATGAAAGAACGTCTGTGAACTTAACCAGGTTTCTCATTACTTACTTGCAGACCTTGATGGAGGCCTATTTTCTCTGCTGTAACATGGTGCCCTCTCTCCTTGTTTCTGGTGTGGCCCTCCTAACCCATCTCTCTTGTTCATAATCCTTGCAATTACTGTGTTACATCGGTTTACTTTTGAGTGTCTCAATGTGGGCTGGGTGAGTTTGGTACTAGGAGCCACCTATTAGGGAGTACATATGGCGCTTAATTTTCTGGGTTTGGGATACTTCACTTAATATAATTCTTTCTAATGACATCCATTTCCCAGCAAATTCCAGTAATTCATCATTTTTGATGGCTGAGTAGTACTCCATTGTATAGATGTACCACCTTTTCCTTATCCACTCGTCAACTGTTGGACATTTAGATTGATTCCATGACTTTGCTATTGTAAACAGTGCTCCTATGAACATGGTCGAGCTTGTGCTATCGAGGCGAACCTCTGCTGCATGGGGGGTTATTCCCAAAAGTGGGATAGCAGGGTCATATGGCATTTCAATCTTTAATTTCTTTAAGAATCTCCAGACGGCTCGCCAGAGTGGCTGTATGAGCCTGCATTCCCACCAACAATGTAGGAGAGTTCCCCTCTCTCCACATCCTTTCCAGCATTTATCGTTGTTTGTATTGTGGATTTTTGCCATCCTGACCGGGGTGAGATGATATCTCAGGGAAGTTTTGATTTGCATTTCCCTGATGGCGAAGGAAGTGGAGCATTTTTTAAGATAATTGTTAGACATTTTAATTTCATCCCTGGTAAAGTTTCTTTGAAGTTCCAGGGCCCATTTTTTAATTGGGCCATTGTTTTCCTTGGAGTTTAGTTTTCTAAGTTCTTTGTGCACTCTGGACAGTAGAGCTCTGTCAGATATGTGGTTAGTGAAGATTTTCTCCCATTCTGTGGGTTGCCTTTGAGCTCGTGTGACAATCTCTTTATCTGAACAGAAGGTCTTTAATTTCACAAGATCCCAACTGTTGAGAGTTGGTAGCAGTGACTGTGCCATTGGATGTCTGTTTAGGAAGTGTTGGCCTAGCCCAATCAGCTCGAGGGAGTTCCCTATCCTTTCAACTATGGTTTTTAAAGTCTCTGGCCTGATATCAAGGTCCTTGATCCATTTGGAATTAAGTCTTGTACATGGTGACAAGTACGGGTCCAGTTTTAATCTTCTGCATGTGAAGATCCAGTTTTGCCAGCACCATTTGTTGAAGATGCTGTTCTTTTTCCACTGGATTTTTGGGGGTCTCTTCATCAATGATCAATTGGCTGTAATTGTGTGGGCTTATATCTGGGTCTTCAATCCTTATCCATTGATCTGTGTGTCTATTTTGGAGCCAGTACCAGGCTGTCTTTATAATTATGGATTTGTAGTATAGACTTAGGTTTGGTATGGTAATACCTCCAGCTGTGTTTTTGTTACTCAGGATTGTTTTTGCTATCCTGGGTCTTTTGTGCCTCCATGTGAACTTTGAGACTGTTTGGTCAACTTCTTTGAAGAATTGCTTTGGGATTTTGATTAGTATAGCATTGAATCTGTATATTGCCTTTGGTAGGATGGTCATTTTTACAATGTTGATTCTGCCAATCCAGGAACAAGGGAGGTCTTTCCACCTTCTGGTGTCTTCTGCAATTTCTTTCTTTAGGGTTTTAAAGTTTTCATTGTAAAGGTCTTTTACCTCCTTAGTTAGGTTTATACCAAGGTATTTCATTTTTTTAGGGGTTATAGTAAATGGTATGGTTTCTCTCAAGGCTTTTTCACTTCTTTCATTCTGGGCATATAGGAAGGCCTCTGATTTTTGCACATTTATTTTGTATCCTGCCACCCTGCTGAACTTCTCAATTAGTTCCAGGAGCTTCCTGGTGGAGTTTTTGGGATCCCTCAGGTACAAGATCATGTCATCTGCAAATAGAGATAGCTTGACTTCTTCCTTGCCGATTTGAATCCCTCTTATGTCCCTTTCTTGTCTTATGGCTTCAGCTAAGACTTCAAGTACAATATTGAATAGAAGTGGTGATAGTGGACAGCCTTGTCTAGTTCCTGATCAAAGTGGGAATGATTCCAATTGTTCCCCATTGAGCATAATCCGTGCTGTGGGCTTGTTGTATATAGCTTTTATTATATTGATTAAGGTTCCTTCCATTCCCACTGTCTCTAGCGTTTTGATCATAAAAGGCTGTTGGATCTTGTCAAAAGCTTTTTCTGCATCTATCGAGAGTATCATGTGGTCTTGGACTTTGGACTGGTTTACATGATGAATTACATTTATTGATTTGCGTATGTTGAACCAACCTTGTGTTCCGGGGATGAAGCCTACTTGGTCCCCATGAATGATTTTTTTAATATGTTTTTTAATCCGATTTGCTAAGACTTTGTTGAGAATCTTTGCGTCTGTGTTCATCAGGGAGATCGGCCTATAGTTTTCTTTTTTAAGTGAATCTTTATTAGGTTTTGGGATTAAAACGATATTAGCTTCATAGAAGGAATTTGGTAGTGTTCCTTCCTTTGCTATTTGATGGAACAGTTTAAGGAGTATTGGTGTTATTAACTCCTTAAATGTCTGGTAGAACTCTGTGCTGAATCCATCTGGTCCAGGACATTTTTTGGTGGGAAGATTCGAGATTACTTCCTCAATTTCCTTATATGTTATAGGACTATTTAAATAATTCACAACTTCCTGATTCAATTTAGGTAAGTTGTGTTTACTTAGAAATTCATCCATCTCTTTTGTGTTGTCAAACTTCACTGAGTATAAGTTTTTGAAATATGATGTTATAATTCTCTGGATTTCTTGGGTATCAGTAGTGATAACTCCATGTTCATTTCTAATTTTGTTAATTTGGGTTTTCTCTCTCTTGCTTTTGATGAGTTTAGCTAGGGGTGTATCAATCTTGTTGATTTTTTCAAAGAACCAGCTTTTTGATTGGTTGATTTTTTGTATCGTTTTCTTAGTCTCGATTTCAGATATTTCTCCCCTTATTTTGCTAATCTCTTCTCTTCTACTGCTTTTGGAATCAGATTGCTCTAGTTTCTCTAAAGCTTTAAGCTGCATTGTTAAATTGTTTATTTCTGATGTTTCCATTTTTTTGACGTGGGCATTAAGAGCTATGAACTTACCTCTTAGAACAGCTTTCATTGTGTCCCAGAGATTTTGGTAAGTTGTATTTTCGTTATCATTCACTTTCAGGAAATCTTGAATTTCCTTTTTAATTTCTTCCTGAATCCAGTTCTCATTCAGCATCATAGTATTAAGTTTCCAGGAGTTAGTGTATTTTCTCTTGTTTGATGTGTTGTGGATGTCCAGCTTTAGGCCGTGGTGGTCTGATAGGGCACAGGTTAGAATTTCAACTTTCTTGTATATGTGTAAATTCATTTTGTGGCCCAATATGTGATCTATTTTAGAGAAAGTTCCGTGTGGTGCTGAGAAAAATGTGTATTCTTTCGTGCGTGGGTGAAAAGTTCGATAGAGATCTGTAAGGTCCATTTCTTTCAGGTTTTGATTAAGTTCCAAAGTGTCTCTGTTAAGCTTTTGACCTGTAGATCTATCCCATGTAGAGAGGGCGGTGTTGAAGTCCCCAAGAATTATCGTTTGGGGGTTGATTTCTTACTTTAGACGCTGTAGGGTTTTCTTAATGAATGTGGAGGGGCCGGTATTGGGTGCATATATGTTCAGTATTGTGAAATCTTCCTGGTGAATTGTACCTGTGACTAAAATGTAGTATCC
Organism: Typhlomys cinereus; assembly: GCA_023101885.1. Classification (NCBI taxonomy): domain Eukaryota; kingdom Metazoa; phylum Chordata; class Mammalia; order Rodentia; family Platacanthomyidae; genus Typhlomys; species Typhlomys cinereus. The sequence continues at coordinate 5,408,730 of JALPQD010000078.1, forward strand.
ATCCGTGTCTCTTATAATTTTTTTTGGTTTGAAATCCACTTTGTCTGATAGCATAATGGCTACCCCTGCCTTTTTTCTGCTTCCATTAGCTTGTAGAATTGTTGACCAGCCTTTTATTTTTAGAGCGTGCCTATCTTTTGTGGTGAGATGGGTTTCCTGCAGGCAACAGATTGATGGATTGTGATTTTTAATCCAAGTTTGTAATCTGTGTCTCTTGATCGGTGAATTAAGTCCATTAACATTTAGTGTTATAATGGAGAAACTATTGTTAATTCCAGACATTTATTATGTTTAGTAGCTTTTATAAGTATATTGCTTCGCTTTTAATGGTGTTATATTTGCCTTCTGTTCTCCTGGATATGCCTGTTTTTTTCTTCACGCTTGAGTATCATTTCTAGCAGTTTTTGAAGGCCTGGTTTGGTGGCCATGTATCCTTTAAAGTTGTCTTTGTGCTGGAAAATTTTTCTTTTCATGACTGATAGTTTTGCAGGGTAAATCAGCCTGGGTTGACATTTTTGCTCATTCAATACTTGAAGTATGTCTCTCCAAGCTCTTCTTGCTTTTACTGTTTCGACTGAGAAGTCATTTGTTATTTTATTAGGTTTACCTTTAAAAGTGACTTGTTTTTTCTCCCTTGAAGCTCTCAGCACCAGTTTTTTATCTTGAATGTGGAGTGTTTTAACTATTATTTGCCGCAGTGTGCTTCTATTTTGGGCGTATCTGTTTGGGGTGCGGAATGCCTCTTGTATATGAATGGGCCTCTCTGTTTTTAGATGAGGAAAGTTTTCCTTCATGATCGTTTGAAAAATTTCCTCAAGGGTGGTATTTTGAGATTCTTGCTCTGGTATTCCATGAATACGCATGTTAGGCTTCTTCAGGGTGTCCCATATCTCTTGGATATTTCTCTCAAGTATCTTTTTGGCTTTAACAACCTCTTCCATTGAGCTGGTTAGTACTCCCACTTTATCTTCAAGGTCTGAAATTCTGTTTTCTGCTTCATTAGTTCTGTTGATAAGGCTCTCTGTGGCGTTCTGGGTTGAAGATAACTTGTCTTTTAGCTCAGTTTTAATTTCTGCTTGAGTTTGTTTTAACTGCTCTATGCCACTTTTTGTTTCTTGCACTGTTTTTCTCAACTCCTCCAGATGTCTGTTGTGTTCCTCTTCAAAGTGATTGATTCGATTATGTAATTCCTCCCGGATTTCCTCTTTCATAGTATTGAACATGGTAATGATCATATTTTGGAAGACCTTATCCTGGGTGAGGCTTTCTTGGCCTTTTCCCACGGGTTTGTTCTTGTTGGAGTCTAACATGGGATTAATTTCTTCAGTGGGAAATTTGTTTACTTGAGTGTTGCTTCTCATGGATTTGCACTTTGACTTTGACATTGTCATTTTAACTCTTAAGATCTCTCAATTTCACTAAACTGAATTATTTGGCCTGGGGTACTGGTGGGCGGGGCCCGAATGGAGACTTACCTAGGGTGCGGGTGAGGCCCGGCTGGACCACGCGCGTGTCCCCACCGGTGGAGCGGGGTGGGGTGAAAAGGAGGGATGGGCGCATCAGCGTGGAGCTATTTAACCCGAGGGCAGCTGGGGCGGGGCCCGGGCGCAGGGGGAGGTCCTCCTCGTCCCTTGGCCCCCGCGCGGCTCCGGCTGGATGGTGGGAGTCGGAGCCGGGTCCCTGTGGGCTGACCTGGGGTCCTAGGGCGCGGGGTGAGGCCCGGCTGGACCGCGCGTGCGCGTCCCGACCGCTGTTGACTGATTTTTTAACTGACCTATTTAATTCCTTGCTGTTGTGTTGAGATTTTATTTTGAAGATAAGGATTTTGATGATCAAGTGTTATATTTTAGCTATGATGGAGCCTCTAAGAAGAAATACCTAACAAATGAGTACCTAAATGAGGAATAGTTTGAATAGAATGTAATTGTGATCAGAGTTATGGGACTGGCTAAAGCACAAACGGAAGTATATAAGGTAAGAGGTCAATGAGAAAATTCCTTTAAGTAATTACAAATTCATAATTGAAGATCCATACCTTTTGTCTCCCAGTCATTTTAACATAGAGTCCTAAGCAGTTAAAAAAATCAGGGACATATGAGGTAAATCTATGGATAAAACTCTTGCCATGTAAGTGGGAGGACTGGAATTCGAATTACTGGATCCCACATAGAAGCCAAGTGCAATGGCATAAGCATATCATCTCTATGGGTCTACGGAAAGAGGAGTGGAGACAAGGGAATCCTCAGAAGCTCAAGGGCCAGTCACCTTGGGCTAGGGCAGTGAAGAGTTCCCATATCAGACATGAAGGAAAAGTGAGGAACAATGCCCAAAGGCTGTCCCTCTCCATATGTTCAGTATGGCATACATATTCCTGATGTGACACATATCTCACTCCTCCCACATACATATATACACATGCACACACACACACAGATTAGTTTTTATTCTGATTTTTAAGATTTTTCTTAATTAGCTTGCACATTTAATATTATATCACAAAGAAGACAGAATTTTAATTTAGTCTATTACAATATGTTTTAATTTCTTTATCTGCTGAGAATTAAGGGAAGCAAGAAACTTGGATTGTAAACAAATGAATGAAGAGATTTATAGTGCTTAAATCTATTATCTGGTTTCAAGACGTCTCTTTACTTTGTTCAGCTTATTACTGTCCTGGTTTTAAATATCCTGTTTCTATGAAAAGTGAAGAATAGATACTCTCCATCATGAAAGACATAAATGGAATTCTGGCCATTCTGATAACTGAAGACAGGTCAATAAAATAGTGTGGGCTATTTCTTTGCTTGATCCACAAAGTGTTTCCTTCACATACTCTTCCTATTGTAGGTTTATAATACATATATACCTTAAGAGTAACAAATGTATCTAGAAAACATTTTTTCAGATCTTTAAGGTGAAATATGTTTAAAGTTAACAGCCAACAGCATAGTTTTTAATAGTTTTAAGTTGTAATAATAAATATTTTGTTGATAATATCTAAATGAAATACTGTACTATAATATATATTATCATTACATTTTAATAATATGAAGTTATTCTTGAGTTTAGAATCAGGAATAAGCATTTGGTTAGTTTAGATAAACTTATACAAAGATTTCTTTCTTACAACAATTTGTATTTGTTAATTAAAATAATTGGAGCTGAAAAAACTTGCTCAATCAGTAATATTCTTATCTTCAAGCATGTGGGACTGAATTCAACCTCTAGAATCATAGAAACAAACAACAAAAAATGTAATAAAACAAACAGACAAAGAAATAAAAACTGGTGTGATAACACTCACTCACAATCTCCTCACTGGTGCGGAGATATACAGGTAGATCTTTGGGCCTCCCAAGTCAGACCACTTAGTTTTCTTGGTGATCCTCCAGTTAATGAAAAGCCCTCATCCAATCTCCCTCCAAATAAGGAGACAGATTCTAAAGAATGACATGCACTTATATAAGCATACATGAACCCTGTACACATGCATTCCCCCACATGCATGAACTCTCCCACACACATACACTCATAAATATACAAACACGCACCCACCTACCCACGTACAAACACATACAGACATACAAAATCATATGCACATATATAAAAATTTAAAGCACCAGCCATGACAATAGCAGACAGCTGAGCAATAATGCATTAGCTGCCTGCAAAAAAAACATCATTGGTTGGCAAAGATTGCTGTACTGCCTGCTGTATAATACCCTTTAAGATTTGAAAGTTTTTTTAAGTTAAAACAAAAGTTAATGGACTTTTCAAATTGTGTTTTTACTGCACATTTTAATGTTTTTCATTTTAAATGTTTTTCATTATGCAAATGTTTTCAACTCATGAGAGAAAAGTGAGAACTGAAAAGCCCTGAGTTGTTTAAATGATTGCATATATCTTAGTAAATCTCTAAATAAGTCCTTCTAGATGTGTATGGCAGAGTATTTTTATGAATGGTTGGCAAAATGTTACCGTTTACTATACCAGTGGGAAGTAGAAAATGAAAAGCAGTTTTGCTTTGCGTGGGTTCCTTGGAATAAAGCTCCATGCTGTTGTTCTTCTTCAGGAAAATCCAATCAGAGGATGCCTTGGAAGGGGGAGGTGACCGGCTCTTCCCCATTGGAGGCTCTGACAGTCTGTGCTACAGGAAGCTGACAAGCTGACTTGCTGATGAATTCAGCAGTGCAAATTAAATGTTCATAAACACCCAGTGGATGTCTGTGTTAATGGTTTCAAAACACTACCTCATTAAACACTGCAAATATGGCTCTTCTGTGTAGCATTCTCTAATTATATCAGGAGACCGTTATTACTCCATGCATTTTTATGGCCTCTAATTTTTTCATAAGCTTTCACACTTATTAACTTGTTTTATTTCCACAGTAACATCAGGAGGCAGGTGAGGAGGAGGCTATTACACAAAATGAGGCAATGTATGGAAAAGTGATTTGCTCACTACAACAGCTATTAGAATTCTTGTCTAATGGATGAGAAATGAGGGCAGAGACAGCATAGAATCTGCTGCAGATTAAAAAATGGGATAATGGGAACATAGATGAGCTGACTTGTCCTTAAGATTGTTCATGAGTTTCATATGCACCGTTCACTGGTAACACTGTAAATGGGCAATGTAAGACAGTTTTGCAGATGAAGATGAGCTGCTGCATTTTGAGAGGTCCTCTTGGACTTGCAGCCATGGTTGCTAAGTAAATATGTGCTTGAGTTTCAAAATTATTTTTGGACTTGTCTGCCTGAAAATCATTGAGTAAAAACTGCCTCTGTCACTGTGGTTAAAATTATTGTGATATAAATATTATGACAGTGTGCCCAAGTCTGGATCTGTAGTTCAAGGGAGATGTTTTTGCATTTCATTAAAAAAATTGGCTCACCTTCCATTCATTAGTCTGGTTTCAAGTAATCTCTTCATTAATCATTCTCTAGTCCTCAGTTTCATAGAGATTACTAATTATGATAGATGAATTGAAAACTAAGAAAAAGAATTGGAGTGTGATTATGCTTCCTCACCTTTTGAGCATTAAGCGTTCCTGTGTGCTTTGCTTTTTGACAAGCAGTTGAACCCAGAATGCTGAAGAAAAAAGTGCTGTTTCTGTTCTGCTTACCCAACTGCTTGACCTCAGTTCAGAGCACAGGATAGGAGGGCACACTGGAAAAACATACACATAATGGGTAGCAATTATGAAATAGCAGTCCCACTGTCCTTAGTGTTTATTGACTACTTGATCTTCATCACTTGCAGGTCGTGTTGAGAGCTCTACGTGCACAGCCTCATGAAAAGACATTAAGCAATTAGACCCAAATTATACCCTCTTAGTGCTGTTGCCAGAACTTGAGTCCATATTTCTCTAGTCCGAAGTGATTAACCATTATGTTCTTTCCTCTTCTGGTTCCACTGAGAGTCAAGTGAGATGTGATGTGGGACCCAGTGAGTAGTTGGTTTTAGAAGGCCCTGATTTTAGTGGCCAAGATTTATTTAGAAAAACAAAACAACAAGCAAATTACATGGATAGTTCTCTCTACACCTGCCATCATAGACACAATTTTACTGTGATCAATGTGACAGGAATTTCAGAGCAGTCAGAAATTTCACCCTGTGTATTTTGCTTTGGTTTTTGCATATAGCTTTTGATTTAAAGACATTTTTATTTTGTAAAATGGGTCTTATAGTTCAATTACCATAGCTTTCATAAGGATTAAGAGGAACACATTTTTAGTGTCTGATTTTTTCTGCTATCTACCTGGTCTATAGTACCAAAGAGAAAAAACATGTCTCCACATGTTATCAGTATTGTGAATGGTAGGACCAATGTGGACAAAATGTGGAGGGAAACACATTTGATAGAGGAGAAGCCATCTTTGAAGCACAGTGCATCAAAGTACTTTGTTTAGGTCTTCATACTAAATAGCACTAAACTCACACAGCTAATGTATCATGAATTGTGTTTGTCAGTGTAGGTGGTGATGCTTTGCAGCAGCATGTGGAACTTAGAACACACCAGCTGAGAAGCAAAATAAGGACTCTAGGAAATTATTGATTTTAAATTAGCAGTAGTGAGGGATCTTGTTACCAAAGTGGGACTGTCAGATGTCTTGTCCAGTTGCTAGTGAGTCATATAATATGTAGTTCATATGCTTCAGTGGTTATGATTTACTGGAAAGGATATAGATAAAAGTCGATTTTGTCATAAGGAATAACTTTTGTATTATGGTCTAGAACTGGAGAACGATGAAATTTGGGTTGTAGATGATCTGTATTGTCTTGGGAAATTGAGCAAAATCCTTCCATCTTGTTGCTCTCAGACATTCCCAGGAGATCACCATTTTCTTCGTATGTTTCTGTATCTTTCTCCAATGCTATGATATAGTAATTTCCTGTTGGTGCTATATTCATGTTTAGATAACATGAATCAATTAAAATAAGATTGGTTTATTTCTTATACAATATAAGGTATTATGTGAAAAAACTTCAAGACATTCCACCGACTTTAGCAGTTTTTTAAAAATTTTTTATTATTTATTCAATTGTGCACGTGTATGTGTGTGTGTGTGTGTGTGTGGGTGTGTGTGGGTGTGTGTGTGTGGGTGTGTGTGGGTGTAGAACCACGGACGAATTCGGGAACCACCAAGGACTCCCTCCTCCTTGTTTACTCTGCCCCGGGATTCACAGGCTCTGCATAACCAGGACCAGGCCGCGCCCGCTTCTGCCTGGTGTCTATACGTGGGATCTGGGATCTGAACTCAGGATCTTCTGCCTGCAAGGCAGAAGCTTAACCCCTGAGCCACCTCTCCAGCCCCATTCCACCGACTTTAAGGATAACAAATTAAATCACAAAGAAGTTAACTTGTTCCCTTCTTCTCCTATAAAGTAGAGATAAATTAAATAATTTAGTTAGATTTATCAAAGATATATTTTGATCCTAAGCAATATAATTTCATAGATAATCTCAGGCAATATCTCAACTTTGAGTAACTTTCCCAGTTAAAAAATAAGTCACTGAGAAAATAAAAGAAAAAGATTGTCCCAGCTTCTCTTTTTTACTATCTCTTTCATTTTACTTCCCAATTCTACCTCCATTTATTATTTTTAAATAATGGCTCCCAATTTTCATGGAAATGTAATAATGTTTTAACTTTTAATGTTCTCTGAATTAAGGTAATTTTTCAGGTTAAAAAAACTAAGGCTATTAGGTAACTATATATTTTAAGAGCCCCAAAGGAAAAGTAATAAGTTATGACAAAGTTTTTAAAATTTCTTTTGTAGCACTCTTTTTGTATGTGTAAAGAACAGAATCTAGTCAAACAAACTCAAATAAGGCACCAGCTTGCAAACTTGGTTACCTAAATTTGATTTTTGAAAGACCACAGGGTGGAAGACGAGATCTGACTTTAAAAATTTCCTCTGACCTCCACTGGCAAGTGGCATGCATGTCTCTCTCTGTCTCTCTCTCTCTGTCTCTTTCTTGCTCTCTCTCTGTCTCTCTTTCTCTCTCTTCCTGTTTCCCTCTCACACACCAGACACACATGCTCTGCCTTCCTCTCAAATAGCCGCATTACATCATTGGCCATACTGCTGGGTATCAACTTCTCTCAGCTTCACAGACAATTCCACCTTTTGGTATTGGATTCTCTCGGTCTCACATATCAGTCTCTTAACATCACAGCAATACTCCACTTTCCAGTGCCAATTTCTGTACTTTTCAGTCCAAAAACAAAAGCAATTTAAGAGAAAAAGGGAGATTTATTCAGTGTACAGTTCCAGAGGGGAGATAGTCTTTCATCATGGATTTGGCATGGCTAGAGGCAGAAGCTGGAAGAGGCCTAGGTCATTCATCCATCCAGGAGGCTGAAACCTCCTGGACTACCTGTTGCAAAAGCAGATTTCTCTAGAGGTAGGGTGGGACTAATCTACCTCGAAGTTCCCCTCACCATGTGTCGCAGTCCATCTTCATGGTTGCTGATAAATGACCATCAAACTGCTTAACAAGGGATTTATTCTCTTATGATTTCTGGTTACAATTCTTAGTCCAGCTTGACAGGAGAGCACGTACCAACACCAGGGCCGAGGGAACTGGCCACACCATCACTGCATAATGGCTGAGAGACGGACAGTCCTTACTTGCCAGACCAGCATGTCTGGCCAAGTGAACAGAAATATGCCAACTCTCTCAACCAGCTCTCTGCGATTTATCCAGGGCCTAATCCCACCCACCATGGGCTGGGTCTTCCCCATCAGCTAGACAACGTCCTCCAGGTTTGCTCAACCATCAACTCTCTACAACTGTGCCCAGAGCTCAAACCCTTAACAGTCAAGTTGTCACCGGTGCTTAACTATGACACACCACCCCTTGTCAACTTGACACAAAAACAATAGCACTTTTAAACTGTAACCTTGTCCCGACAGATGTTAAAAGTTGTCTTCAAAAATATAAAAACGTTTCATGGACAAATTTAAAATGTTCTCTCATTAAAAGTTCAGTTCCAATATTTTAAAAGTTCAAAGTTCTTAACCTTCTTAAATTAGAAATAAGTTAAATACTTTAAAACAGATAAAACATTAAAATAGAATGATTTTAAACAATAAGAAAACATTAAAAAGATCAAAGTCCAGAAAGAAAAACACATCCTGGTTGAGAGAACGAGGAGGAAGGAGAGAAAATGGCGTCCACGGATTACAGCACCTACAGCCAAGCGGCAGCCCAGCAGGGCTATGGTGCTTACACCGCCCAGCCAACTCAAGGATATGCGCAAACCACCCAGGCATATGGGCAGCAAAGCTATGGAACCTACGGACAGCCTACTGATGTCAGCTATACCCAGGCTCAAACAACTGCAACCTATGGGCAGACTGCATATGCAACTTCTTATGGACAGCCTCCCACTGGTTATACTACTCCAACTGCCCCCCAGGCATATAGTCAGCCTGTCCAGGGGTACGGCTCGGGTGCTTATGACACCACCACTGCTACAGTCACCACCACCCAGGCTTCCTATGCAGCTCAGTCTGCATATGGCACTCAGCCTGCTTACCCAGCCTATGGGCAGCAGCCGGCAGCCACTGCACCTGCAAGGCCACAGGATGGTAACAAGCCTGCTGAGACAAGTCAACCTCAGTCTAGCACGGGGGGCTATAATCAGCCCAGCCTAGGATATGGACAGAGTAACTACAGTTATCCCCAGGTACCTGGGAGCTACCCCATGCAGCCAGTTACCGCACCTCCATCTTATCCTCCTACCAGCTATTCCTCTTCACAGCCGACTAGTTATGATCAGAGCAGTTACTCTCAGCAGAACACCTATGGCCAACCAAGCAGCTATGGACAGCAAAGTAGCTATGGTCAACAAAGCAGCTATGGACAGCAGCCTCCCACTAGTTACCCCCCTCAGACTGGATCCTACAGCCAGGCTCCAAGTCAATATAGCCAACAGAGCAGCAGCTACGGGCAGCAGAGTTCATTCCGACAGGACCACCCCAGTAGCATGGGTGTTTATGGGCAGGAGTCTGGAGGATTTTCCGGACCAGGAGAGAACCGGAGCATGAGTGGCCCTGATAACCGGGGCAGGGGAAGAGGGGGATTTGATCGTGGAGGCATGAGCAGAGGTGGGCGGGGAGGAGGACACGGTGGAATGGGCAGCGCTGGAGAGCGAGGTGGCTTCAATAAGCCTGGTGGACCCATGGATGAAGGACCTGATCTTGATCTAGGCCTCCCTATAGATCCTGATGAAGACTCTGACAACAGTGCAATTTATGTGCAAGGATTAAATGACAATGTGACTCTGGATGATCTGGCAGATTTCTTCAAGCAGTGTGGAGTTGTTAAGATGAACAAGCGAACTGGGCAGCCCATGATCCATATCTACCTGGATAAGGAAACAGGAAAGCCCAAAGGTGATGCCACGATATCCTATGAAGATCCACCAACTGCCAAGGCTGCTGTGGAGTGGTTTGATGGGAAAGACTTTCAAGGAAGCAAACTGAAAGTTTCCCTTGCTCGAAAGAAGCCGCCAATGAACAGCATGCGTGGTGGCATGCCACCCCGTGAGGGCAGAGGAATGCCACCACCACTCCGTGGAGGTCCAGGTGGCCCAGGAGGTCCTGGAGGACCCATGGGTCGCATGGGAGGCCGTGGAGGAGACAGAGGAGGCTTCCCCCCTAGGGGACCTCGGGGTTCCCGAGGGAATCCATCTGGAGGAGGAAATGTCCAGCACCGAGCTGGAGACTGGCAGTGTCCCAATCCGGGTTGTGGAAACCAAAATTTCGCCTGGAGAACAGAATGCAACCAGTGTAAGGCCCCTAAGCCCGAGGGCTTCCTCCCGCCACCCTTCCCACCTCCGGGTGGCGATCGTGGAAGAGGCGGCCCTGGTGGCATGCGGGGAGGAAGAGGTGGCCTCATGGACCGTGGAAGTCCTGGTGGAATGTTCAGAGGTGGCCGTGGTGGAGACAGAGGTGGCTTTCGAGGTGGCCGTGGCATGGACCGAGGTGGCTTTGGTGGAGGAAGACGAGGTGGTCCAGGGGGCCCCCCTGGACCTTTGATGGAACAAATGGGAGGAAGAAGAGGCGGACTTGGAGGACCTGGAAAAATGGATAAAGGCGAGCACCGTCAGGAACGCAGAGACCGGCCCTACTAGACGCAGAAATCCCGCAGAGCTGCATTGACTACCAGATTTATTTTTTAAACCAGAAAATGTTTTAAATTTATAATTCCATATTTATAATGTTGGCCACAACATTATGATTATTCCTTGTCTGTACTTTAGTATTTTTCACCATTTGTGAAGAAACATTAAAACAAGTTAAATGGTAGTGAGCTGAGTTTTTTTTCCTCTTCTTTTAAAGATGGTTGTTTAAGACAACAATGGGAACCCTTGTGAGCATGCTCAGTATCATTGTGGAGAACCAAGAGGGCCTCTAACTGTAACAATGTTCATGGTTGTGATTTTTTTTTAAGAAAAAATAAAATTGCAAATGTTTATAAAAAAAAAAAAAAAAAAAAAGAAAAACACATCCTTTACTTCAATGTCCATCTTCTGTTGCTCATCATGTAGTCAAGATGGCTCAAAGTTTCTAGGCAATCCCAGTCCCTGTTTACAGCTTAAAGTCGTAAAAGCAGAGTTCCTCTGAACCAGGCTGAATCTCTACTTGCAGTCATCCTCAGCATACATCCCATGGTTCTGGCATCTCCAACACTCTAGGTTCCTCTGCAGTCACAAGCTTCACCTTCTCTCCCAGGAACTCTAGGCCTGCCACTTGGTGCCAAGCTTTTGCTACTTTCCATAAACCCCTCAAACTGTTCACCAAAATCAGTACCACCTGGGGACGCTGCCAGATTCCGAAGCAAGGTTGAAACATAGCTCAGTCCACTGGAGCTACAGCTGCACCAACTTCAATATGCTGATGCTGTAAAAGCCTCTTTTACACAGCCAAACATCCAAAGGGCAAACAGCTTTAACTTGGGCTTTCGGCCCTGAAGGAATTTGAGTTTTCAAACCATGAACTTGCCATACTGGTGGTTTTCATGTCTTCCACTGTCCCAGTGCAAGTCACTAGGTTTTCCTTCACTGATACTCATTTCTCCAGCAGCAGTAGATATTCTGCTGCCTGCCCTCTGCACATCCAAACCTTTAAAGCTGCCAACACAGCTCTCCTCTGTTAAGCAAACCAGTCCATCAGCTTTACCAAAGTCCTTGTTCCCCTCATCACAAATTGGGCCCAAACAATCTCTCTCAGCAACTGGCCCACTAAACTCTGAAGAACGGTATTTGTAAATCCACAAAGTGAAAATTCTCAAGCATTTCCAACTTTGTTCAGCAAAACCGTTCAAAAGCCACAAAGTACATATAGTCATATTTATCAGCAACACCCCACTTCCTGGGTACAAAATTCTGTCGCAGTCCATCTGCATGGTTACTGATAAATGACCATCAAACTGCTTAAGAGAACAAAGGGTTTATTCTCTCATGATTTCTGGTTACAGTTCTTAGTCCAGCTTGACAGGAGAGCTCGCACCAACACCAGGGCCGAGGGAACTGGCCACACCATCACTGCATAATGGCTGAGAAATGGACAATCCTTACTTTCCAGACCAGCATGTCTGGCCAAGTGAACAGAAGGATGCCAACTCTCTCAACCAGCTCTGTGATTTATCCAAAGCCTAATCCCACCCACCATGGGCTGGGTCTTCCCCATCAGCTAGACAATGTCCTTCAGGTTTGCTCTGGGCTTAACTCAACCATCAATTCTCTACAACTGTGCCCAGAGCTCAAACCCTCAACAGTCAAGTTAACACCTGTGCTTAACTATAACACCACGTGATTATATTTCTGCAGCAAAGCTCCACTTCCTAAAGGTCCCATGACCTTCCAAAATACATGAGACTGTGAGGGACACATTTCAAATCAAGATAGTAAATATTAAGGAATTTGGAGACTCATTACTGTTTTCTTCTGCAATCAGATATATTCAGTATGCTTAATATTTTCATATTCATCTGTAAGAATAAAGTGTATTTTACTATTCAATAAAATTTCAATAATTATAAATATGACTTCGAGTTCTTAGAAATATCATTCAGATTCAGATTCAATTCAAAGAATTACCTATATGTGACAAAACTTCTCTCTGCTTCAGTCACAGTTCTCTAAAGGAACGGAACTAACAGAATGAGTGAATACATAGATGTATACTCAATTCAATTCAAGAAGTTCAACAGTGGCTGCCTTCACATTGAAATAGTTAAGAACTTAGTAGCTGCTTAGTTTACAAGGCTGAGTTCTTCAGCAGTCTTTCAGTCTGTTACTCAAGGTTTGAGGGTTCCTGGAGAGTTACTGATCTTCAGTCAAGCTGGAAGTCCAAAGAAACTGGGTTCTGATGTGAGCACACTAGAGCCAACAAGAAATAAATAATTCCGTGCATGACTTAAAAGCAAGCAGTCCAAAAGCGTAAGCTTAATTTCTCAGACTTCTTTGTGTTTGTAATCCCATAGGAAGGTATGCTCCATATTTAAGATGGGTCTTCTCACTTCAAATAACTTTATCTACAAAAATACCTTACAGGGTATGTGCAACAGGTGGATTGTCTGTTGATTCCAGATCTAGTCAATTTGATAACAAAAATTACTCATCAAATATACTATTGGAGTCGTAAAGTCTAGAGGACAAAAATTTGAACTCTAGAAAGGAAATTAACTATGACTTAAGGAATGATTTTACACTTATCTCTTTATTCCACTATAGCATCTATGAAATGAAAATAAAATCTCCCACCAAGCTAAATATTTGCTCCTATGATGATTAAGTTAACTGATATAGTCAAATTAATCAGTATAGTGACATTTAACAGTAAATGATATGTGTAAATCAAATGATTTACATGTTCAATTAGATGAAAAGTTATGAACAGAAAAGCTGAAAGAACAAAATAACCAAGATTAATTTTAGAGTGCAAAATTGGTTGATAATTTTCAAGTTCAAATTTTAAGTACTTATTATTATTCTTGTTTGACATTTAAAATTACACTTTCTTCAAACAGGTTTACTGCAAAAGTGCATGAACTAAAAACAATTGGTAAAACATATAAAACCTGAATCAGGAAGGTATTTTAAGCACTGGTAATACCCAATGGCTGAATAACTAAGCTGAAGGTTCCAGAACTAAGGTAAATCATTAAATTATTAATTGGTAAATTATTTACTAACCACTGTGGAGAGAGCATTAGCAGTCAGGTCTTTAGAAGGGTAGGAGGGGTTGTATGACTCTCAGTATACAATGCTAGAAAGCTGAGACAGGAAACATTACCATTGTTTGTTCTTCTAGAGCAAGATGCCTGAAAAAGGCTGAGCACTGAGATTTCTTTGCTTATGGATGGCCCTAGAGCTTGAAGGGCAGTTGCCAGACATGGAAGCAAGAAGTTGTTAAGATACGCAATCCTTTGTCAAAGGAAAAAACTTGTTCTACAAAGAGAGTTCTTATTACACTTGAATAATCTTGAACTATTTTCTGGTTGAGCAGTAAGAAAACATCTTGAAATAACAGTGTGGAGGTGAGCACATGTTTTGATGTACTGGCTTGGGATGCAGGTCTTCTCTTGGCTGCTTCTGTTGAGATTGGTTCAATATTCTGATCACTAAAATGTTGAGAGGTTGGTAAGATCTAGCAGTTTCCATAGCGGTTTCATTTGACCTTTTACCTCAAACAATTTTGAATTTAAGGAGACTTTATATATATAAACCTGAAATAGGGACATTTTCTTGATAACAACTGTGTGTGTGTGTGTGTGTGTGTACGTGTGTGTGTTGCTTAGCATGGCTTCTTTCTCATGATTCTCTAGCTCCAACTCCTAAAGTTTCCTACTATAAGAAAATAATATTCCACTTGAACTTATTTATAGTGAAGAACAATAAAAACGACCTTAGTTGTATATTAATTTTATCATAAAATTTATGTATACGTTTAAATTATATTTATAAAATATTTTCGAAATTAGAAAATTTGAAGAAGTTTTGAGAAAGTAATTAAAGGAGTATTAATGTGCATGATTCTTTCTGGGAATTGTTAGTAAAAACAAGAAGACAAAGTGTTTGATTAGCAATGTAAAGTAATATGTGAGCCACAGAGAGTCTTTTACCAGCATATACTTTCACCCTGACAGCCAGAAAGCACAGAATAGCTAAAGATAAAGCACAAGAACTATTTCAAAGAACAAAAAAGCTCAGTCTTGTGAGACAGCTCAGCGACGAAAGAGGGATGCTTCCAAGTCCGATGATCTGAGTTTGATTCCTAGAACCCATTATGGAAGGAGAGAATCAGTGCACACAAGACAGCCTCTGACTTCCTTGCACAAGTCATGGGACATGCAAACACATGTATGTGAACATACACATATAGGTTAAATAAATGCAATAATTTTTAAAATGAGAACTGCAATTCTCTAAAGCATGCTCTATGCTAATTCTATCAAGACTCCTATGCTTAGGATGTGATGGCAAAAGTGCTTGACCCTAAGACAAGAGACAAAAATTTCTGAATACCATACTTGAAAATTATGAGATCCTGATTCCCTGGAGTCCTGGACTACAGGACTTGCTGAAGCAGTCTGTTCTTTGGCTTTTTTTTCTTCTTTTTCTATTATTTATTCATTTGTGCATCTATATGTGGGGTCTAGGATCTGAACTCAGGACCTTCCGCCTGCAAGGCATTGGCTTAACCCCTGAGCCACCTCTCCAGTCCCCATTCTTTTGCTCTTGAAGCCTAAGAATGCTCTCCTCAATTAGGGCAATGCAGTGGCCTTTGTACAAAAACCTCTTTCAAAATCTATCTCAGATTTCTCTCTTGTCATAAGAAAATTGACTTAATACTCTAAGAGCTGCAGAACCAGCATGGCATAAGAAGCAGGAAGAACATGTGAGATAGACTTTGATGGTGCTGGTAGGATAAGGTAGGATGTTTTCAGCTTGATGCTGGGTTAGAGAGGGCTCATCAATAAGGCATCACTAACTCATGACGTTAGACATGTTATGCGAGGATCTTAGGAAACAACAATGGTTTGCCAACATTCATAATCCTTGAAAAATGATGGTCCAAATGAGTAAGTTAGAGATGCTAAACTATTGTGCTGGGAACTGGAGTAAAGATTCAAGTTGTTTAGGAAATTTTGTATACTGAGAGAAAGGCACACAGTAAGACCAGACTCCAGCTCACTGAGGGAGAACCTAGGACAAACTCCACCTACAAAACCAATAAGAGCTGTTCTAACAAAGGCAGTAGCTCTTCCAAGTAGCTGTTATAGACACCATATAAACACCAGTACTTATATAGGAGACACTTCATAGTACCAAGTTCTCGAAAGCAATGAAGACAATAGATTCAGTAATAATAAAGCCAGGCAGAGTCAAGTGACATTCAGTACAGGTACCATAATTGGCAGCAGGTTCTTAGCAGCAGTTTGAGTCACTAGTTTGTAGAGAACTACAGATTTTATGGGAAATGGTATTTTAGAGGCAAGATAAATGGGCAATAGCCAATAAGAATATTTCTCAGTGTATAAAATATATAAAACTCAAGAAGTCTAGAATTATTGGAAAGTTACCCAAAGGAAATGGCATGGTACCTTGCTCAATTTTGAGACCTCACCCTATTTTTAGATGCTGAATCACTGCCTTAAGGAAAGACTGGAAGAGTACAAGGAAATATCCTAAAATAAAATGGATGATGTTTTTAAGAGTGTCCCTTAAACAAATTACAGTTTGCATACAAGTGAGCAGAAGGCTCTGCTATTTTAATGACTGCTGGACAGGATGGTTAGGTTGAGGTAGATACCTGGGGATCCAAAGTATAACAAAGATTTTGAGAAGGAGGAAGGAATCAGTGTGTTAAGTTAAAAATGGAATCCTGAAAAAAAAAATGGAATCCTGGGTAAGGATCAACTCTCCCAGTCCACCTGAGTATTTGGTAATTACTTCCTCTTCCCTCAGGCCCCATCCTCCCTCAGTATACATTTGGTAGTGACCTGAATGCTTACTTTGGTTGCTTCTCACTATAATTTAGCTCTGGAATGTCCCTTAAGCCCATGTGTTGAAGGTTTGGTTCTTAAATTATGGCATCGTGGGGGAAGTAAAGAAACTTAAGAAGATGGGGCCTGGTGGGAGCTCACTGGGGCACTTTTCAGTTGAAACAATGTGACATCTCCCCCTTTTTCTGTGTCCAGTTAGATGGGAAGGACATTGCTCTTCCTTGTACTCCTTCCAGGATGTGCTGCCTTGCAAAAGCTCAAAAGCCCTGGTGTTCACCAATCATGGGCTGTTTTTTCCAAGTATGTAAGTCAAAGGAAGCCTCTTTGCTTTATAAGCTTATTATCTCAGGTTTTTTTTACACCAATGAAAAGCTTGTTAATTCACTTTATCCTGAGAGGTGAGAGTTATCATAGTAAGCTAAATGGAAGCTCCAGAGTGAACTAATTCTCCACCTAACTTATCCTTTTTTCCCAGCCAAGAAAATAAATGTCATTTAAAATTTATTTCAGTTAAGTATTAGTATTACTTAAAATTCTCATTTTAGAAATGATCTGAGGTCATCACCCTTAAAATATTTTTAAAAACACCAGTTTAATGGTTCTCATAGGAGCTTTCTTTGATTCGCCAGTCTATACACCCTTTTGAATGGTGAATCCCAGCATGTTAGTAACACAGAGAGAAGCAACTAATTTAGGGAACTAGTATCCATTTTCAGGTGCTGTAATGGATATAACATTTCCTCTGAGAAGACTGCCTTAGGTACCAAGATCTGATGGGTTCATTCTTTTCTGTAGCAAGAATTAAGAAAGAAAACCATTTGAATTAACAAGGGACAGCCCAGAGAGTGCACTCTCTCTGCTGGGCTACGGCGTTCTCTGTCACAAACAATGAGAAAGGGCTTCCATATTATACTCGTTGATAGAAGGTTAATCATATATGCTCCTAGTGACACATATGAAGGCTTTGGCAAGAAATATGTGACCTATCAAAGTTGTAAGATAAACAGAATTTAAAGCTGTTGTGACTCAAGTTGGTCATCTGTTTTCTGGAAGAATAGTTTGGTGTAAAAAATACATATCTGTTCACTGAATTTGGCTGTTTTTAGGATCCTGGAAAAAATGATCTGAGAAATTAGGATTCAAGAAAGCCAGTGACTAAGAGGCAAGGGTAAGATGCATACATATATCCTCAATCATATTTTACTTGTGCTTTTATTGTTTTAACAGTTCGAGGTATTTATTTATTTACAAACTGGATTTATGCCTATGTCCTAATCTCTACCTACTTCCCTTCTCTTTCACTCTCTCCATCCACACAACTTTCTTTTACCCTCCCCTCCTTTCATCCACCTTCTTCCCTTTTGTCCTTCTGCTTGGGTGTATCACAGGACTCCTCTGTGTTGGTAAGAAAGTCCGATTTCTGTGAATTTATGTGGTTCTTCGGTGTATAAAGTACTAAGTGGGGAGGTTCCACTTCCCTTGTGCAGAACCTGCACCTGAAATAATCTCTGAGAGCAGTTGTTTCTTCTAAGATCTAGTTAGGCCTTAGGGAAATGTTGATTGTGTGAATCTGGTGGCAGAAGTTCTCCTCACAGTGACCTTCTGGGTGTAGCAGCCTTATCTTGGCTGGGGGATGTTGATCAGTAGAACTTCATCCCACCTTTAGGCTCTTACAATCTTACTACCCCTCTTCAGCCAAGTTACCTGAACCTTGGTGTGGGATACAATTTTGATGGGGGGATTAGGGCTGAGTATTACAGGACCAAAGATATCTGTACTCTGACCTCATGTAGTCTTCTGCCTCACTAGTCTTCCATTGTAATAGGAAGCAATTTGGTAGAGTTCTGAGAGCTTTTCCTATCTAAGGGTTAAAAGGGGAGTATTTACAAGGTGTTATATCATCAATATTTCATAGTTAACACAAGGATATTTATTCCTGTCCATTTATTTCCCTTCTACTGCTATTTGGGTAGGTTTACAGTATCAGAAATGATTTCCTTGTCTTTAAGGGATTGGAACCCATTCAGAGAGTAATTGCTTTCTCATAGATCTTACCTGCTCCTATAGGTTTTTCTTACCTGAGTTATAGTGGTTTACAGCATTCAAAACTTGATTAGTTCCTTGATCTTTCTTTTTCTCCTAAACGATTTGCATTTTTTCTTTTATCCTCCCTTAACCCCATATTAAGATTTCTCACCTTATTTTGTTCCCTAACAGGTGTTTCCTTCATAATGGTCTCGCTTATCTATTTACCTGTGCTCCTTTTTCTCCACTCTCTTGTGGTTCTTTCCCCTACTCATCAAGTTGCATTCCTTTGTGGTTATAGTGGAAATTTCCCTTTGAGTATTTCATTCTGAGTGTTTAGTGCTAGTTGGTTCTACTTATAAGGTGAACATGCAATACCCATCTTTCTGTGTCTGGGATACTTCACTCAGTAAAACTTCCCAACTCCAAACATTTACCAGCAAAATTCATTTTTCTTGATAGCTGAATAGTTAGTATTTTGTATATATGTACCACATTTTCATTACCCATCTGTCTCTTCTGGACATTTAGACTGATTTCATGACTTTGCTATTGTGAGTAGAGTTGCAATGAACATGGATGTACACTTGTTTCTGTAATAAGATGAAGCATTCTTTGGGAATATTTCTTTGAGTTTTATTGCTGGGTCATATGACATTTCAACTTCTTTTAATTTTTTTGACTTTTAGCTTTTTTAGGAACTGCCATATTGATCTTCAGAGTAGTTGTACAGGTTTGCATCCCCACCGGAAATATATGAGGGCTCCCTTCTCCTAGCATCCTCTCCAGCATTGTTCTTGTATGTTTTGGATTTTAGCTATTCTGAACAAGGTGAAATGATAATCATGGTGGTTTTGATTTTATTTCCCTAATGACTAGGGAGTTGAAATACTTTTTAAGGTATTTGTTAGATGTTTTAATTTCATCCTGGGAAAAGTTTCTTTTAAGTTCCAAGGCCCATTTTCTAATTTGACTGCGTATCTCTTTGGTGATTTTTTTTTTTTACTTCTTTGTGTACTCTGGATAATAGTCCTCTATAAAATATGTGGTTAGTGAAGATTTTTCCCATTCTATGGATCAGCTTTTTGCTCAGTTAACAATAATTTTTGTGCATAGAAGCTTTTTTATTTCATGAGGTCCCATTTGTTGAGTATTGGTCCTGTTAACTGTGCTAAAAAAGTTGGCCTAGGTCAATCAGTTCCAGGAAATTCCTTATTCTTTCTTCTAGGGTTTTTATAGTCTTTTATCTAATATTAAGGTCCTAGATCCATTTGGAATTGATTTTCATGCAGAGTGATAAATAAGAGTACAGCTTCAATCTTCTTCATGTGTCCAGTTTTGTCAGCATCATTTGTTGAAGATGCTGTCCATTTTCCAGTGGTTTTTGTAGACAAATATGTCAAAAATCAGTTGATTGTAAGTGTAAGCGCTTATCTCTGTGTCTGCAATTCTTATCAATTGATCTATGTGTCTATTTTAATGATAGTACCATGCTGTCTTTTTTAGTAGATGTATAGTATAGATTAAAGTCAGGTTGGTGATCCCTCCAACAGAATTTTTAAAATAACAGTATTGTTATTTTGCTATTCCAAATTTATGTATCTTTGGGATCAGTATAATTAATTTCATAGAAAGAGTTTGGAAATGTTCCTTCCTTTCCTATACTGTGGAATGATTTAAGGATAGTGGTGTTAGTTTTTCCTTAAATGTATGGTAGGGTTTTGCACTGAATCCATCTGATCCTAGGCTTTTTATTTACAGGTGAAAGACTGGTGATTACTTCTTTAACTGTCACGATGTAGACATATTTAATAATTAAATTCACATCAATTCAATTTTGATAAGTTATGTGTACTTACAAATTCATCTATTTCTTTCTTTTTTAAAATTTTTTATTCAATTGTGTGTGCGTGTGTGTGTGCGTGTGTGTGTGTGTGTGTGCGTGTGTGTGTGTGTGTGTGTGTGTAGAACGACTGGCGAATTCTGGAACCACCATGGACCGCCTCCACCTCCTCCTTGTTTACTCTGCTCCGGGATTCCCAGGCTTCGCCCTACCAGGACCAGAAACACAGGCCACTCCCACTTCTGTTCTGCGTCTATATGTGGGGTCTAGGATCCGAACTCAGGATCTTCCGCCTGCAAGGCAGAGGCTTAACCCCTGAGCCACATCTCCAGCCCCAATAAATTCATCTATGTCTTTCTGATTGGCAAATTTTATGGAGTATGAATTTTTAAGTATGTAGTTATAATTTTTTGATTTACCTTGGTATCAGTTGTGCTAACTCCATTTTCATCTCTATTAATTTGGGTTTCTCTCTTTTGATTTTGGTTAATTTGTCTAGGGATTTATCAATCTTGTTGATTTTTTTCAAAGAACCAACTCTTTGTTTGGTTGCTTCTTTGTATCATTTGCTTCATCTCAATTTCAGATATTCCGAATCTCTGCCTGTCTATTGCTCTTTTGGGCTTGGATTGTTCTTGTTTCTCTAAATCTTTAAACTGCATTGCTAAGTTATTTAATTGTGATGTTTCCACTTTGTGATGTAGGCATTGAGTGCGGTAAACTTTCCTCTTAGGAGAGTTTCATTGTGTCCTGGAAATTTTGATATGCTGTGTTTTCATCCTGATTCAATATAGGATTTTTTGGTATATCCATTTTGACTTCTGCCTGAACCCATTCCTCATTAAGCATTATGTTGTTTAATTTCCAAGAATTTGTGCATTTTCTGTCATTTACCTTGTTATGAATGTCCAGTTTTACTCTATGGTAGTTAGATAAACCACAAGATGTAATTTCAACTTTCCTTATATGTGGAAATTTCCTTTGTAATCCAATATTTGATCTATTTTGGAGAAAATTCCATGGATTGTTGAATGTGTATTTCTTAGTGTTAGCATGGAAAGTAAGGTAGCATTCAATCAGGTCCATTTCGGTTATGGTTTGATTCAGCTCCAATGTGTCTCTGTTAAATTTTTGGCCTGTTGACCTATCCATTGGTGAGAGTGGGGTGCTAAAAGCCCTTACCATTATGGTGTTTATGCTGATTGCTATTTTAGATATTGTATTTGTTTAATTAATGTGGATGAGCCTATATTGGGTTCATATATGTTCAAAATTGTGTAGTCTTCTTAATGGATTGTTCCTTTGAGTAGTATGTAGTAGCCTTCTGTATCTCTTATGACTTGTTTTGGCTTGAAGTCTATTTTGTCGGTTTGTCTATTTCTACTTGTTTCCTTGCTCTATTATCTTGGAAACCCTTTCATTGGCCTTTCCTCTAAGATTGTTCCTATTTTTCATGGTAAGATTTTTAATCCATGTTTGTGCCTATGTCTCTTGATTGGAGAATTAAGTCCATTGATGTTTATGATTATAATTGAGAAGCGTTTGTTGATTGCTGCCATTTTCTGAATTTTCTGTCTTTTATATGTATTTTTTTCCTTAGTAGTTGTGTTGACATTATTTTTTCCATCTGTACTCTTGACTATGCTTGTCCTTTTCTTTAAACTTGAGTATTTTTTCTAGCATCTTCTGTAGGCCTGATTTGGTCATCATGTATGCCTTCAGTTTGTCCTTATAGTAGGAAATATTTCTTTCACCTACAATCATGACTGATTATTTCGATGGCTATAGCAGCCTGGGTTGGCATTTGTGATCATTCATAACTTGAAGAACATCTCTACAAAGCTCTTCTGTCCTTTTCTGTTTCCAAGGATAAATTAATTACAATAGGCTTACTTTTAAATGTGACTTGGTTTTTCTCTCTTGAGGCTCTCAAAACATTATCATAGTCTCATATCTATAGTATTTTGATTGTTATTTGCCATGACATGTTTCTATTTTGTTCATATTTGATTGGTGTATGATATGCCTCTTAAAATTTGTTAGGGGTCTTTCCTTACATGTGTAAACTTTTTATTTATGACAGTGTGAAAAATCTCTTCTGGTGTGGTTTTGATTTTCTTGTTTTGGGATTCCAGAACACGCAGATTTGATTTCTTCAAGGTTCAATATGTCTCTCAAGTATTTTTTTTAGCTTTTTTAGAATCTTTAATTGAACAATTTTATTCTGCCATCTTGTCTTCTAGTTCTGATATTCTATTTTCTGCTTTGTTAGTTCTGTTTGTTAAACTTTCTGTTGAATTTTGGATTGTACTTAGCTTGAATTGAATTTCAAGTTTAATCTGCCCATGAGATTTTTTTTATTGCTCTATGCTTAGTTTTATTTCATCAACTGCTTTTTTCATCCCATCCAGTTGGCTGTTACTTTCCTGTTCATATTTGCTTATGTAGTTGTTCAGTTCTTGGATTTTCTCTTGTACTCCTTTGATCATATTAGTAATCAGGTGTTGAAAATTATCTTGGTTGTTGATTTCTTGACTCATATTCAAGAAGTTATTCTGGTCAGGGTGCATAATTATGGGGTTGATCATTTTTGGTCCTGTTTTTTATTGCATTTTACTGTATTTTATGAATTTACAGTATGACATGGTCATTTTGTGTTTTGTCTCATTTCTTTCTTTGGTATGTGTTTCTGACACTTTTTTTAATTTTTTAAAATTTTTTATTATTTATTAAATTGTGCATGTATGTGTATGCACATGTGTGTATGTATGTGTGTGTGTGTAGAACCACGGATGAATTCGGGAACCACCAAGGATGCCTCGCCTCCACCTCCTCCTTGTTTACTCTGTCTCAGGATTCACAAGCTCCGCCCTACCAGGACCAGAAACGCAGGCCTGCCCCTGCTTCCAGCTGGCGTCTATATGTGGGGTCTAGGAACCAAACTCAGGACCTGACGCCTGCAAGGCAGAGGCTTAACCCCTGAGCCACCTCTCCAGCTCCTGTTTCTGACACTTTTGAGTTAGACAAAATTACCACACTTGGACAGTTCTTGCGACTGTTTGTCTGGGTGTTAAGGGGGTCAGTGAAAGCTTGGCGTTGTTTTGTAGATAAGGTTGTTAAAGTGCCCAAGGAGTGTGTAAGCTCTGCTCTGGTTAAGGACAGAGT
Source organism: Typhlomys cinereus (assembly GCA_023101885.1). Lineage (NCBI taxonomy): Eukaryota > Metazoa > Chordata > Mammalia > Rodentia > Platacanthomyidae > Typhlomys > Typhlomys cinereus. The sequence goes on from JALPQD010000078.1 coordinate 5,432,292, forward strand.
TTTGTTCTAGTTTTAGCTGAAAGATTTAAGAGAGGGTGTCAAGATTTGTTAAGTAAGGTTTAGGTTACATATCAGAGCAGCAGATGAAATGGGGTAGGTCAAGGGTATGAATGGAGTGGAATTTGGTAGCTTTTAGACCAGTTGGGGTGTATGAGAGTTGATGCTTTAGGCCCGGCAGTGGTGGTTGTGTGGGGCTTTGTGTACACTGTGTAGAAATCTTAAGCTGTGGTGGTTATTGACTGAGATTGATAGGAAAATAAAATAGGTTGTCTTAGCACTAGGTGTGATGTTTCTCTTCTGTTAAATTGTTGGATTCTGGGGGTCTTCAGATGTATCATGTTGACCCATATGTCCCTGGCCTGAGGTTTCTGTGACTTCTTTTAAATTCTTGGAGAATACTTTTTAAGGATTAGTGGGTGCCAGGGAAGCTGAATGAAGTCTTGGGTTTGTTAGGTTGTGAGGGGACTAGGTGTGGTTGGGTAGGAAATAGAGGCTACTGGTGCACAGACCTTAGGGTAGAGCCAGGACAGCGGTGACTGGACCCACGGGCAAGAGGGAATCTCAATCCAAATACTCTCCTTAAGAGAGTGGAGACTTTGGGGCCAGACATAGGCGTGAGAAGGAATGGATTGTTCTTTTTGTTCATGCTCTTATTTTTTTTAATGTTGTATGCATGAGTCGCAAATTCCACCTCCCTCTTCTCCTTACAACTCTTCATCACTTCTGCCAGACTTCCTCCTAATTACAAATCTTTTAACTTGTTCAACCCACTGCATTTCATCTAGTCTGTCTTTAGTGTCATATGCTTGACATGATTCTTGATCCAGCAAGTATTATAGAAAAGTGAGTATATCATTGAGGAAAGCATCGTCTTTTTCTTCTCAATCAACATTAGTTCTCATCAGTCTCTCAGAGAGGTGTGGAGTTTCTTGAGATCTTTCTTTTTACACAGTTTGCTGGTTATAGGATCTTCTGTCTAGATTTATTTTGTGTGTAATTAGTATGGGGTGAGGTGATGTAGGGTTGACAATGCACAGGCTGGGTGCAGCAAAGGGGAATAGAGTTAGGTGGAGGCCTAGGACCTTGACTTTGACTTGACAGGCTGAAACAGTTGTTACTTCAGCTGTGGAGACTTATCCACAAGTATCACACACCTGTTAATTCTCTTATAAGGAAAAACATATGTTGTCTGTCTTTTTGTATCTTAGTATAATTTCTTCCAGTTCTATTTACTGGCAAGTATTATTAATTCATTTTTCTTGACAGCTGAATGGTATTTCATTGTGTATCTGTACATATTTTCCTTAGCCACTCATCTACTGTTGGACATTCAGGCTCAAGACTGTTCTTTATATATAGCTAATTCCAACAGATGAAAAAGGACTTACTTGTATGTTTACTTTTCATATGAAAACCAACTAATCTGTAGTTTAAATCTGAGCTGAAACTGTGATGACGATCTTGCATTCTTACATTCCAGGACACTATTTATTTTCCCTTCATCAGCCCAGGGAGAACACCTCTCACTGCCTATACTTGTATGGATACACAATGGAACACCAGGCCACTTACTGAACCCAGTGTCTTAACACATACTGAAGTTATTTACAAACAATAATGTGTAACCCATTAATCCTTTGCACAAAAGAAAAACTAGAAGTTCTTGACACAGTTTCCCTCTCTTCCTCATTCTTTTGACTGACCTCAGTACTTTCTTGTGTGGGCCTCTATGGAATGTCCTAACACCTCCTCTTAAAATCAAGGAACGTATCTTATCAGTGGCAGATGCCAGTAAAGTATTTAGCATCACCATATCTGAATAATAATATCTGTATTTAAAGCATGAAAGTAAGAGAGAGAGTAGTGGGGAAGAGCAAGGTTTGGTATGGGAAAAGGAGGTTAATGAGGGGTGGAAACAGCATAAATTCATCATATTTATGTGTGAAACTCTTACATACATTGGTTCCCTTGGCTCTTTCTGGTATGACTCTCCTCTCAAGATGGACTGTAATCTATAGTTGTGAGGCAACTGAACCCTTTCTTCAACTAAGCAGTTTGGGTCATGTATTTATTGCAGCAATCAGTAAATGAAACTAAAATACTCAGCTAACATCATCTTTGATCAATTTAATCCTCATTTAAAAAACTCATGCTACACTTTAGCCTTAGTAGGAAGCATAACATGTCCATCACAACCAGCTCACTAACATCATACTGGCAGACATGCAGTTTCCAGAAATGGAGACCAAATGGTAAGTTCCTAGTGTGTTACAGATCTTTGATGAAACATCCCAGAAAAAGAACAGTTTTTCAGCATTTTATTCTAGGTATGGAACTTCTTTATTGCTTTTATGGACTCAGTCAGTGCTATTATCTGAGAAGTTAAATAGACTGCTAAAAATGCTAGTTAAGATGCATTATACGGGCTGGAGAGGTGGCTCAGGGGTTAAGCCTCCGCCTTTGCAGGTGGAAGGTCCCGAGTTCGGATCCCAGATCCCACGTATAGACGCCAGGCGGAAGCGGGGGCGGCCTGCGCTTCTGGTCCTGGTAGGGCGGAGCCTGTGAATCCTGGGACAGAAGGAGGTGGAGGCGTCCATGGTGGTTCGCGAATTCGTCCGTGGTTCTACACATACACAGACACACACACAGACACACGCGCGCGAGAGCACATACACACACACATGTACACAGTTGAATAAATAATAATAATAATAAAAAATTAAAAAAAAAGATGCATTATACAATACCATCTAAAACCAAGAGAATCTTTATACAGGCAATGTGATGTGACAGTAACTAGATAACCACATGACTTCCTGATCTCATCCCAAAAGTGTTTGCAATAGCTGTTGCTAAGATAGAAAGATGGAACACTGTTGAATGTAGAACTGATGTGACAGGCTGAAAATAATATTTAAAAAAGATGTAACTTTCGGGGCTGGAGAGGTGGCTCAGGGGTTAAGCTTCTGCCTTGCAGGCGGAAGGTCCTGAGTTCGGATCCTAGACCCCACGTATAGACGCCGGGCGGAAGCGGGGGTAGCCTGCGTTTCTGGTCCTGGTAGGGCGGAGTCTGTGAATCACGGGGCAGAGTAAACAAGGAGGTGGAGGTGGTCCATGGTGGTTCCCGAATTCGTCTGTGGTTCTACACACACACTAATTACATACACACACATGCGCACACACACATACACTTACAATTGAATAAAAAAAATTTAAAAAAAAGATGTAACTTTCTTTTACAGGAAGCAGTATACAAAACATCTATGGTGTTGTGTGATTAAAAAAATACATGTGCCAAAGATCCGGTAATAAACTTTTACAATTCTTTACAGTGACCCATTTGAAAAAGTTTCACTTCTGTGAATCCAATGTCTTAGTTCCCATAGAACAATGTTTCTACCAAAGGACTAAGTCTGTTATATTTGAAAATATGGTTGTTGCCTCAGTAACTCATGTTGCAGTGCATATGCAGATAAGAAGACAAGTCACTACTTTGTCAAACATAGTTGGCTTTGATAATCCATGGTAGGCTGAGCACACAGGTAATTTACTACTGAATTTCTTTCCTACCTGCTTTTGATAACAAGCAGCCAGCAAATAAAGGGGATCTACATTCTTTAGGAATGAGGGTCTGAGAAAGCTCATCAGGAAAGCCACATAGATCCCAGACTCTGGTATGAGGAATCTGGAACAGGCAAGCAGAGAAAGAATCAAATGAATCTTAGCTCTGGCCTGAATCCACTGTAGCATTATTTTCAATAGTAAATAATCTTCTCTTAAGTAGTACAGGGGAGTAGACAGCCTAAAGTTTGGAGGAGCTTTCCCCAGATGTGCTCAAACTTGTGTTGGATGGAAAAGAATGTGAGGTTCACTGGCAAAAATCTGAAGGGTTACCCAACTTTGAAGATGGGTAAGTTTCACATATTTTTTCTGTGCTTTATAATACCAACAAACTTACTTACCAATTAATGTCAGCTACTCATGCCCAAGATTAAACCAGCGTTGTCATAAACTCAGTGTATCACCAATATAAGTTTACACAGCTTGTTTTCTTGGGCATTTCCTTGCCTTAGCCTTCTAGGCGATTAATTTACTCCATCATGCATCATCTTTAATTTCATTCAGTGTGAATCCCTTTTTTTCTAATGATATTTTCTGTTGAAAACTATGATATGTGATTAACTTGTCTGCAACTGTCCTCTGTCAAAGACATCTTTATCATAAAACAATGGGCTGTCGTTAACTTCTCTTTGGTTTTATTATAACTCATTAAATGAACTTTTACATTAAACTCACTTCTTAATCTTTTCATTTTAACTGCTCAGTTAGACTATTGTCCTTACAACAAGTAAATAATACTAACAAAAAGAGGTAGTATGTACTTAGGTTTGAAGTTTTTCTAAAAGACATTTTGCATTTATTCTCTCTCTCTCTCTCTCTCTCTCTCTCTCTCTCTCTCTCTCTCTCTCTCTGTGTGTGTGTTTGTGTGGACATCTCTGTGAAGTTGGTTTTCTCCACTCACATTTATGTAGGTTCCAGGGATCCAACTCAAGTTGTCAGACTCTGTGTCAAATGCTTTCATCTTACTGAGCCATCTTGCTGGCCCAGGTTAACAGTTTCTGAGGATGTTTTAGTCTATTGTCAATTGATTCAGTTGCTTTTGAGTCTTTGTGTGACAGTGCATCTTGGCCTGGAGCCTTCGGTAGAGCAAAGAACCTTGCCAGGATCCAGGAAGCAGCCACAATGCAGAGAAATAGGCTCTCCCACTCCCTTCTACAGCCTGGTTCTCATCCTGTTGGATAGTGAGCCCACATTTATCCCTCTTCCCTCATCAACTGCTGTCCTGCATGTTGTCTCTGGGAATGTTGTCAGAGACACCCAGAAGTGTTCTTTACTACCTATCCCTTAGGACCCAATCAAGCTAGAATTCAGGGTGAAGCATCACACACTGGATATCTTTATATCTTTTATTAACTTTGTCAATACTTCATACTTCTCAGGCTTGGGAGATAGCTCAGGTGTTAAAGTGTTTGCCTTGTAAACAAAAGGACCTGAGTTCAGATCTCCATATCTAGCATAAAAGACTGAATATGGCAGTAGTCTGTAATTCTGGCCCTGGAGGGTGAATCCTGGGCAAACCCAGAGTAAACAATAAGGAAATAGAACAATCCAGGATGCAGATGATTCCTGATGTCACTCTTGGGCCTTGGTAGATATACTCAACATGCCTTCACACACATGAAAACCATACACATGCCAAACACACACACACACACACACACACACACACACACACATCATACTTCTCAGCTTTTCCTACTCTGAGTACCCTGACTTGTTTCCTTAGTCTTACTCCACAACCTCCTTCAATTCAGTCAAGATGGATACATTCTGACTGATTTCCTTTTCAGAGCCCTTATGTGCATCTTTTCTTCTGCTTAGTGTTTCTCTTCTTATGATTTGTATTCAGAATAGAATTATGCTCATATTCTCTCATCAGTTATGGAAGAACTTCTTTTAATTCTTATAGTCTAGCTTCCATCCAATTGTTCTATTCTTAATTTTCAATCTCTTTGAAACTTTTCTTAACTAATCACTGATTTACAAATATTTTATATCTTTTATGATGTCATTAGAAGCAATACAAATAGAACAACAGGAAGTGAAACAGACATATTTATGAAAATAAATTTAAAAAACCCAACTTGTTGTGGTTGGAAATATATGTTCAATATAAAAAGCCTGTGAAGAGAGAAATTCTGCTTATATTGATAATTTTATGATCAATATTGACTTTACAGTAAAACTATTTACAAAAACATAGCTAGTAATTAAAATAATGACATGGAGGGGCTGGAGAGGTGGCTCAGGGGTTAAGCCTCTGTCTTGCAGGAGGAAGGTCCTGAGTTCGGATCCTAGACCCCACGTATAGACGCTGGGCCGAAGCGGAGGGCGGCCTGCGTTTCTGGTCCTGGTAGGGCGGAGCTTGTGAATCCCCAGGCAGAGTAAACAAGGAGGAGGTGGAGGCGGTCCTTGGTGGTTCCCGAATTTGTCCGTGGTTCTACACACACACACACACATACATATACACACGCACACACACATACATGCACAATTAAAAAAATAATAAATAATTTAAAAAATTAAAAAAAATGACATTGACTACCACCGGCATTGATAAAGTAATAATTACCACTATTTGAAGACCACTCTGTTTCTTAAACAATGTCATCCTGCTACTTACACTAAGAGATTGCAGATATACAGATCTGGTATTTTTCCTTCGTTGCCTTCATGCAGTTTTATTAAAGTATTTGTACACTTGAACAATATTAAACTATGTATTCTTAAACAGTATGCTACTACTCTGTTTTACACATTTTTGATATTTATGAGATAATCGTGAACGTTTGTCTTTGATCAACATTATGACTTGGTTGTTATTGCTTCATGCTATTTCAACATATGAGCTTTAAACTGCATTGTAATGGCAGCTCATTTTCAGTTTTGGGTCTTTTTACCTGTTCTTCCAGTTTCAAAGGCAATGTCCTAAATATTACCATGAAGAATATGAAGGGAATGAAATCATATAGCTAGCAGTCTGCTTGGAAATTTCTATTTCTTGCTATGAGATATTTGAAAGAAAAACTACAACAACTTTAGGCTGTGTTATATACTTGTTGGCAAATGAGTTAACAAAATAACTGATACTATGGGGTCAAGAAGATGAAGATGTGGCTTTTTCTTCTGTGTCCACATGGAAAACCAGGTCAGGGCTTGTGCTTGTCTGGAGTGCATGAGGTGCAGGAGTCCATTCCCAGAATAGCTTATCCTGAATGCAGTGTGACCTGCCTGCCATCCTAACACTCCAGGGAAATAGATACAAGAATTCAAAGACATCCTTGGCTACATATCGAGTTTGAAACCAGTCTTGGATACAAGAAGAATGAGACTCTGACTGGAAAACAAAGAAGAAAACAAAACCCCCAAAATCCAAGTTGAAGCAAATGTGATGATATCCTCATTCCTTATTTCCTTTTATTTTATCTGAGTAACATAATTTTTGCACTTAATCCAAAAATTTTTAACTAACTGGAAGAGCATTTTGCTAAAGACTATACAAAGAATTGTCATGCCCATAATTACATTTTCAAGATCATTTTTTAATTATTTTAAGTGCTATTGTAGCTAATGTCCACAACATTATTGCTTAATGATTTTCCCCTCGGGTCTTCAATTAAAAGCTTAAAAATTTGGAACGTATGTTCTAAATTATTTATTCTTTACTTATAATTCAAAGATAACTCCAAGTCCTTGGTTTTATCTAATAAACATCATTTGGTGAAATATAAAGTTGATTTGAGAATAGAAGTTGTAGTTGCCCTGTTGAAGGGCAAATATGCACACAAAAGTAAGTCAAAGCAGATCTCTCTAGGACAGCAGTTTGACAATTGTAGGATTTCTAAGTTAGATTTGGTAAGGAGGACAGTGCCAGACCCTTAATGGGATAGGATTCTCTTGTTGACAAGATCATTCATTTTCCTTTTCTTAAATTTATTTATTTATTTATTTATTTATTTATTTATTTATTTATTTATTTTCTCTCTCTCTTTCTCTCTCTTTCTCTCTCTCTCTCTCTGTGCTGTGGAGGCTCAAAGGTGACTTCAGGAATCATCCTGGTTTTCACTACCTTCTTTATGCATTGCTCTGCAGTCTCTCACACTCTGTCTTCCAGGACTGGCAGTACAGATGGCCATCATTTCCACCTGGCATTTTTACATGGGATCTTGGGTCCAAACTCAAGATTTTCTGCTTTCCAGGTAGAGGCTTAACCCATGAAACATCTCTTCAACCCAAATTTTTCTTGTCTTTTGAAGTTAGGGTAATGTGCATTGCAGATATCATGAACCTAGTCCCTCAACTTCCATCATAGACATTTTAGTATAACCAGAGGACCAATGTGTCTGGTAAAATTAGATAAAATAGAAATATAATTACTGATATTGGATAAAATTGGATAAAAATATCTTACAATGCTAAAATTAAAAATTACACCTTGTTTGAATAAATTCTGAAGTCCTTAAATGACTCTAATGTCATTGAAATTATGTATTTATTTTCCTTCTTTCTCGGTCATAATTAGTACCTGAAATCCCATTAACTTGTCTTACATTTTTGCTCAATTTTAAAATGTCATTCACCAAGTAGTTTTGTTTTGCTCAAGACAATGATAAGCCAAGTTCATAGTTTATTACTGGTGTTTCAATTCTTACTTCACATTTAAATTCTCTGAGAAGTTTAAAAACTTCTTTGTGATTGTCTCCAGAGACTGAACAAGACATCGGGATAGAGTCTAGTTTCAGACATTTAAAAAAAATTCATCAGGTGACTTTTGCATGTAGTCACAGAAGGAGAATTGGTTTATTATATCAATAAATTAAATATTCGTGGTCAACAGGATAAAAATGGATTAAATATTCTTGGTCAACAAGGTAAAAAGAAGTTGTTCTTGCTGTGTTAAACAAGACTGGGTTAATGAATAAACAGACTGAGTTAAAGAGTAAACAGGCAAATCCATTTCAGTGCTAGAAATCTGCAGAGCTAGAGTTCTAGAGTAGTTTTTATCTTAAGTAAAGTTGTTCCTTCCTCTTGAAGGGGTCTATATCAAATTCAGTAGCCCAATTCTGAGAGTGTGAGTTCTAGGCTAGGTGCTGATTGAGTTCTTATCATTCCTACATTCTTGCATGTGTGTTCAAGTGAATTTAAGACTCAAAGTGTCTTGTAAGCTTGATTTTTCTTTGTGTTCTATATCACTGATGAATAACTTTTGATAAAGCAAAGATGTAGAGGAGTCATTTACAGTGAGTGCAGAAGTGAATTACACAACTTTTCACAAATATTACAAATAATTTCTCATGGTGGGATGACACAAATCTGTTATATTTTAAAACAAAATCAGCTTACTTTACATGATTATGTATAAATACATGCATATGTTTGCATATGTTACATATATGGTGCTTATGACTTTGCATCTGTATTTCCTAAGTGTGAGTGATAATAACTTCCAAAAAAAAAAAAAGAGGCTACAGTTCTTAAAGGGCACTTTATTGGCTTCATGGTTATCAATATTCATTTCTTTTGAAATTGGAATGTACTATTTTCTGTTCTGTACAATTCAAAGTGGTAAACTAATGCATACAGGTACAATAAGTAGTAAATATATGAAGTTAAGATAAACAGTTGTGAAAAAATATAAACATAAGAAAAATTTGTGGAAAGCTAGGAAATTTCAGTTTTAACTCACACGGGTTTCCTTTGTGACAGATTTTAGAATGGAATATATAACCTGATCTGCCACTATTTTTAGTAGGCTATTAAGGTTGTAAAATGCAAAATATTATAAGGAAAATAAATTTTCTTAAGACATGTAACTTTCGGGGCTGGAGAGGTGGCTCAGGGGTTAAGGCTCTGCCTTGCAGGTGGAGGAGGGTCCTGAGTTCGGCAGCTAGACCCCACGTATAGATGCCAGGTGGAAGCGGGGGCGGCCTACGGTTCTGGTCCTGGTAGGGCAGAGCCTGTGAATCCTTGGGCAGAGTAAACAAGGAGGAGGTGGGGGCGTCCATGGTGGTTCCCGAATTCATCCGTGGTTCTACACACACACACACACACACACACACACACACACATACATACGCGCACATATGCATACACACACAACTGAAAAAAAAAGACATGTAACTTTCCATAATAGCAATAAATATACTAGATATTTTCCCAATATATGCCTATTAATTTTAGTGTGATTTGGATATCACATAATTTTATGAAACAATTATGTTGAAATTTATTGTTTCTTGGTATATTCTGATTTTGTGTGTTTTGGGAACATGCAACCAGAGGTCTGAGAGGACATTATGTTATCGCTTGTTGCTCTGCCCATGGAGTCTTGGGAGAAGTGCTCTATATACAGAATTAGCCTCATGATAACATTTTATCAAGAGCAAGGATACTTGCATACCAAAAATAAGTTATCTTCAAACTTGCAATTCCTAGGAATTTGCCTTTGCCTATTAGTTTTCTACTAGAAAATATAATTGTATTAGTAGAATCCTATAGATGTTTGTTTTGTAAATGTAAGTACACTGTTGATTTCTAGTTTCTTGTACACTGCTCAATAAATATTGTTGTTGATGGGTAAATTGGAGTCACTTCGGTATTGTGGCTTCTCTTCCCAGTCTCCCTTTTTCAGATTCAAGCTGGACTCCAAGTCTTTTTTCAAGAATATGGGACCGATCTAAGAAAAACAGCTTTTTATAACATCTGTGCACTTGAATTTTCACCTCTAAATACATGAATTTATATTTATAATTTATATTATCTCTCATAGTATAACATTTTAGATAGCCTTTTCTCTTGTCAACTGTTAAAAGCTGAAATATTCAATGTTTAGGCTCCAATTTTGGTGCTGTAAAGAAAAAGAGTAACGAAGGGAATCTGGGCTCTTTCTCCTGCCAGTATTTGGAAATTGAAGGAATTTTTAGATGGAATTTCCAGTAGAAGAGATTTTATTCCATGGTGCAAAGGGCTGAGTATAAAAACCTACTCACATGGCAGCATTTGTACTTTGGTTATTGAAAGGCAGGCAGTTTGAAGGGCCTGATGCCATTTAAAGAAGATGTTAACAGAAAAGTTGAGCATAAGTAAAACAATCAAGTGCTTTTATTTTCTGGAAGTAATTTCCATATAACTAATTTTATTTGCGATGATGGACATTTCAAGGTTTTTTAGTATTTATTAGATTATTTGGAAGTCAAAATATATGTTGGCAATTCCAATTTAAATGCAAGTCATGAAATAAAAATGACTGGTTGCAGCAATGTACCTCCAGCCTTGGAATTTTCAGGACCAGTGCTTTCTCTGTAATGGGATTTAGACCTTGTTGCTGGCAAGTCCCTCTGCTTCTGCTTGCTTTGGCCTCTATTCACACTAAGGCTGTGTGAAATGTCCAAAGCTGTGTTTTTTCCAATAACAAAATCTGATTTTTGCCTATAACAAGATTAAGGAGAACTTAAAATGTTAATCTTTATACTATTATCACTAGGACATCTTTTAATTCTATTATATCCAGTTACTTGTTTTTATTTTCAGTATATATCACATAACAAGATAAAAAATATCCAAAAAGCTATACTTTTGTACTCACTGAAATAGGCATATATTTTTATTTTAAATATCCAACTGTATATTCAAACAGCAAACTTATTTAATATTTACCTATTCTTTTTGAAATTAATTTAAAGGAAAAATAAAAGAAAACTAGGCACTCGGTTTGTGAAACTTTTTCTATAATTTCATAAAGTAGGTTATTTTATTAGCAAATTCATGTAAATATGTTCTTTATATTAGAAAACGAGTTTCTTACCTATTACCTTATGCTAATTTCTAGATGTATGAAATGAATGTAGCCAACATATAAGTAATAACTTTTCCCTTTTAAAAGTTTGTGAGGATATTGAGAAGTAATTCCTAATGAAGTCCCTATTACAGACTAAACGTGCATATTTCTTTTCCAGGAAATGTATCTTGTAAATCTTTGACAAAGTTTCAATATTGTATACCTATTTTTCAATCATTATTTCAAGTTTATGTTCATGAATAAAAACATTGCCCAATTATTTTAAAAATTCACTAATTTTACTAATTAGTAAAATTTTTACTAATTTTAGGCAACAGCTGTGTATATTATGCTTAAAGTTAATCAAATTAAGTTTCACTTTATGTTTTGGACTGTTTTTCATGAAACATCCTGCTTAAAATCAGCAAAGAGTTAAAGTTAGCTATGTTGTCACACTCTGTATATTATATTCTATTGCCCTTATTTAAGACTATTATGGTTTTGAAGGTTTTGAAGGATTTGTGTGATGTGTATGTGTGTATGTATTTTCTTTAAAAGTGTCATTTTGTTAATTTCTTTTTCTCATTATACTTTAAAAAGTTATTATTTAGAAGGATGCAGAGAAATGTCATTTTCAGCTACTTCCGTGAGTCCGCTATTCAGACTTGTTTCAGAAATGCCACATATGCAAATAAAACTTGAATATCCTTATCATTTTGAATGTGTACTTTTGTCTTCCATTCACTCCTCTTTTCTAGTTTGAGCTGACAATGCAGAATACCATAATCCTGATATGTGTGTGTGTGTGTGTGTGTGTGTGTGTGTGTGTGTGTGTGTGTGTATGTATGTATAATATTTTTCATAGCTCTGGAGTATTAGGAGATAACAATCCTAGTGTTATTAAACTATTTATCAGTTGGGTCCTTTCTGGTTCATACTAAGCTCCTTTTCTCTGTATCTTCACACAGTGAAGGGCATAGAAGCTCCCTGAAGCCTTGTTTATCAGGGCATTAATGTCACTCATTGAGGCCGCTCTACTCATAACCCAATCACTTCCTAGGATATCCCTGCTCAGGTATATAACCACCCTGATGGTTAAGATTTCAACATTTGAACTTATAACATGCCCATTTTATTTGTTGTAATATTTTAGAAAGATAGGGGAAAAGTTGGAAGATTTTCTTGGATTGCCAGAAAGTTTCAATTAATTTATCAGCATTTAAATCCACGGCATTTTCCAGAAAATCACCTCCTCCAAAACAACCTTTGGATTAAATAATTGAAAATGTATCTACCTGTATTTTTTAAAACCATACTATGGACATTTAAAAAACACCCTCAAAATTGTGGGAAAAAATTCACAATTTTTATCATGAGAAAGATGGTAAGAAATAATTAGATAACATAGCTGAAACAAAATTATCCAAGACTAACTAATGTGACCAGAAAAGTTTGAGTTTTGTTCAAGAAAATGGAACCATTTTAGAAGAAAAATTTCATGGGTTTCCAAGCCAATTTTGTTTTATAACTCTATTTTAGTGAACAGTTCTATTCTTTAAAAACAAACAGCTGTATAAACTAAAGTTGAAGATCTGTATATTTCCATGTTTCCATATCTAAATCCTTGATTTTTCACTCTTATTTCTTTATTTTAATGTTAGTTTTTAATCTACCATATCCTTTAGTTTGTTAAGAAGTGATCCTCATGAGACCAGGGGAATAAACATCGAAATATGGTTTCTATTTTCTCCCATCTGTAATCTTCATTGTTTTCTTCTTGCACATTTTAATTTTATTCGAAGTCATCCAAAAAAACTATAGTGATACCAGATGACATAAAGCTGATGCCATTCCCTCCTTCTTTATGCAAAGCCAGGTAACGAGAAACACATTATTTGTGCCAATGAGGGATTAGAACTCCATAGCTGGAAATGACCCATGCAAATTTGCAAAGTAGGTGAAGTGATGTCTGAACTTCTCTTGCTTTTCATAATAGCAGAGTTGTTTTGTTGTCTTTCTTAGTCTCATCATATCTAATCATCTCAATGTGTTTTGCAGGGGTTCTGCTATAATATTCTATCAAAGTGGTAACTGATAACTCAGATGCTAGGAACTCTTAAGAATTGATTCATTTTAATTTTTTAAAAAAATCTATTGTTATTGTGTAGTTGTGCATATTGCAAAGGCATACGTGGAAATCAGAGGACATCTTTGCAGAATGAGTTTTCTCTTTCTACCTTTTATAGGTTTTGTACATTGAACTCAGATCAATTGTGTAGCTCAAAATTCTGATATCATTTCCAGGCTGATTTTATGACTGAGGTACAAATTATTTTGTCTGTTAGATATTTGAACGACTTCAGCTTGCAATGAGGGTGCTAACTGAACTGATCTTACGAGGCCATTTGGACAATTAAAAAAGTTTATGAATGAATTACTACCTTGCAGCTCCATTCATGATTTATACGGACAAGTTTCAGGGACTTTTTAGAAGTCTTAATCTACCTCACATGGGTAGATTAGAAATGTTGTAAGCTAACACCTCTTTGCCTTTGCGTGCTACATGTTTTCTCAAAAAGAGAATGAAATACCAAAGAGTTAAGGAGGCATGACTGATTTGCCAGAGCAATTACCCTCAAGCATCAACTTGGCTTGTCTGAATAAATGGTTTCTGATGAGAGAGACTGTTTAAAATGCTGCTCGAAGGTAGACCTGATGATTGGTCACTTCTTGTTGACATACAAGCAGCTTATAATTTTATGAGTAATTCACAAGAGATAAGATACAGAATGTAAGCAGTCGGAATATGTGACTGTTGGAGGAAGCAGTTTGTTAAAGGAATGAGTCACTGAGATTCATTTCACCTTAAGTCAAAACTCCCTGTAATTTAGATCCATCAAAACTTCCAGATATCTTAGATTCCTTATTTTGATATTACTGAAGGACTAATAAAGTCAGAACCATGACTGCAGGAAGCAGTCCCGTGGAGCCCAGAGGATTCCTGCCAGCTGGGGGAGGAAGCAGCAGTATTCTTCTTACCCCAAGATCGCATGGAGTAATGGGAAACACTACCATGTAGTCTCAGGCAAGTGTGCTGGGAGGGAAGGACAGGCACAGATGTACAAATAAAGTGGCATCATATTAACAGATACAGATACAGATTGGCCATACTTTATCTAAAGTGCCTTTCAGACAGAAGAATTTTGTTTTTGCAATTTGATACACTTATACAAACATAATGAAATATCTTGGAAACCAAGTCAACATACGGGCTCCATTTTATTTTTCACATAATCCATATGCATATATCTTTTTGTAACTTTTTGTAATATTTTTAATGTGACTCATTTGTCTGTAGCCTATCATATGAGGTCAAGTATAGAATTTTCCACTTGGCACAATACTGCAATTTAAAAGTTTTTTTGTGCATTTTTGACTTGTTAAGAGTGCTCAACCCTAGAGACTGGAGAGATGACTCAGTTAAAGCCTTTGTCTCACAGACAAAAGGATCTGAGTTCAGATCCCCAGATCATACATAAAAATGCTGGGCAGATGTGGCAGCAACTGTTTTGCTGCCCCTGGAAGGCAGAACCTGACAATCCCTGAGCATAGCAGTAAGAGCAATGCAGAGCAATCCAGGGTGATTCCCGATGTCACCCTTGGACCTCCACAGACACATACATTCAAGTACCCTCTTGTCATATTCCCTCCCCAACATTCACACACACAAGTAAAAGAAAAAAGAGTGTTCAACCTTTGCTTGTATTACAAAGATAGTTTTCCTATTCAGATATAATATACTCAACTTATAATATGTAACTTAAGATCTCCAGTCTTAAGATGTCTAGAGTACTGAAAAAATTACTCCAAATTAATTTAATTTTTCTCTGTGTGAAAGTAAATGACAAGGATGCTGAACCCACAATTTTTAAAATATTATTAATCTATGCAAAATTTCTAAAGAGTCTGTAAGATCATAAAGTATCTTTAAATGTGAACAACCCAAGCTGTTGCTAAACAGTGATGAATACTAGGCAATGTGCCCTAGATACTCAGATGTATAAGTGGCCTCAATTCTGGGTATGTGCTCTGAGAGGATCCTAGCATCCTCTCTATAAATACTCTACTCACATGGTGGGAAGTGAGAAACTTTAATAGCATCTGACCAAGGTCTCCTATCAGTTGAACTGGTAGACATTTTACTTCTCAGAATGACCAAAAAGTTCTTTAACATGAATAATATGAATGATTCATTACTGTGAATCATATAACAAGATAATAAAAGAAATCATTTTTCCTAATGTCCTCTCAGTGTGCTGGGGGGGGGCGCTGTTAAAGGACAATGAAGTGGTAACCACATCTCTCTGGGCATGTTCTCATGTGAGAGGACAATGGATTATGAGCTGTCCTCTAGTAAACTCTCCTCTAGTAAAGAGTGTTCACGTACAGGACATTGGACATTACCAAGCAATGTAGGAAGAAGCTCTGGAAAAATGCGAAGATGGAATTGTGCAGCACACTGACCAAAAGTGACACAGAAAGATACAGGACAGCAGGCATCATTGCGGCAAAGCAGCAAAGCTGAGGGGGTTGAAGATGCTTGAGTGAGGACCTAAAGCTCTTTGTTAACATCTTTTGACATCTGATCTCCAGGAAGAATAAATAGCATTCCTAGACCTCAGTGTTTTGCCATCCTAAATTCTCTCCTGTTGCCCAAAGATGTGCAGAGGCCTTGTCTTCCACCCCTGTGGCCGTTCTCCTCATTCTCTCAGTCACGTCCTCTATGAAACCTGCAGCAGCCACACTGTTCAAATCTGCTGGACCACTCTTCCTCTGTACTGCATTGTCTTGCTGAGGCTTCCCTGGGGTGCTTGCTTGAGTGTACGCTCCCGTGAACTTCCAGGGCCTCCAGCCTAACTGAACCATGCTCCTTTCTGCTCTACCATCTTCAAACAGCACACCTCTCCTCCCCCCCGCATCAGTGCTTAGCGCATTGCTTCCCATGTAATTGTTGAAGTCTGAGGAACTACAAACAACCGCTGGAGCTGATGAAGGGCTATGAAACTATCTCAGATCACTCACTCAATCTTGCTTAGTGTTGGACAAGCTGACTTGGTTTTTGCCCCCTCTCTCTTTTCTTCTCAATCTTCTGTTTTTTTTTTTTCTACCTAGAGGAGGCTGTTTCCTTTCTTCTGCTCTTGTTATACCTCTCAATTCCTAGCTTCCTTTCTGCTCCCTCTTTTCTTTGCTTCTTTTTTTTTACTCTTCCCTCTCCTTCCCTTCTTCTCTCCCTTGTTTCTTCAAACTGTGCCACATACTCTACTAGACAAAGCAAAAGAATGAAGACTGATAACACACTTGTCTTGAAGAAGATAAGGTTTTACTTGCAATATGAAAAGTATTCAAATTCAATATACATGAGCTACAGGAACACTTGGGATAACTGTGGAATGAGTTCTTAAAGGGAATAGGAGTGGAAAGTTGGGAAAAAAGAAGGTTGCCAGGCAACTGAAGAGTAATAAAGATAACATAGCTAGAGAGGCCACTTAGAAAGATGTAGAGGGAAGAGAAAGTATTTATCATTATAAGACACAAGCTTAGAAGGTAACTGGAATGGAAAAGTGCAAGTGTCCCACAGAGAAAGAGAGAAAAAGAAGGGCAGAGAGGGCTTCACATTAACAAACCTTCCCATCTTTCATCACGAGCATTTTACAGAATTGCTTATAGATTTTAAGCATCCTGTGTGCTGCTAGGAAATAGGAAGTGGAAAGATGGCAGGTTAGAGGCCAGGAGACCAATTGGGAGATCCTACAGCAATGCAGGCAAGAGTATTGGGGTGTCTAAGCCAGCAACTACTTGTAGGAACAGGGAGAATGTTGTGCCCATTTCTTGAGCAAACTGTAGTGAGTCAATAGAGAGCTTTTCGCTCTTTTATTTTAATGAATGAAAATAATAAAGCAAAAGGCATTCCACAAGGAAGAATAAATGATCCAGGGAGAATGTCAGCAATTACCAAACTGTACTGTAAGGGGGGATTTTTTTCAAGCCATATCCAAGGGAACCGAGCCTCCTAGAAACATAAGTGAATCCATCATTTTCATTTCTTCCAGAACTCAACAGTCTTAAGTCTCCTCAAGTTTCAAAAATCATGGCCATCCTGTAGCTGAGGTCCTCTTGCTCTTCAGCCCTTTTGCGCATCCTGTCATCCTCGTGGAATGAAGGACACACACACTCTCGAATGGCACCCCACTCCTCCGTGTTGGCAAGGAGTTGGTCGTTTCCTACTGTCATTAGCCCGGCTACCTTGTAGTTCCCCCTTATGTTCTGAATCATGAGATCACCTTCTACAAATCCATGCTTTCGTTTATTCTTTCCCCTCCTAGAAAGTCAGTCCAACTCTTAATGAATACGTGTCAGAACCCTTGCCGCTCCTCTGCTTTAGAGCCAGTACCTTATCTCTACCTGGAGGCATCAAACTTCTAGTCACAGCAGGATCAACAGACCTAAATAAGATCCAGCATGGAGTTTTTTTCCCTAATGGCACTGAAACTTAATGACTGCAGCCACTTAACTGGCCTCACATATCTTTGGTCCTGTCTGTTCATTCAGTCCTACACAAAGAGCGTGAGTCATCCCCAGCAAGCGCTGTTTTGATCATCTCCTTCTCTGAACCCTGCAGGATGTCTGAGTTTCTGCTGACGTCAAATCAAACTGATCATGACTCACTATCTAACGGTTCTCCACTTTCATCATGGCCTGATTGTTCTTTCTGCTTAATTCAAGCTGGCTGGCTCCTATTCAGACTCACACAAGCTGTCTCACTTCTCAGGGCCTCCGCAGAGCCTTCCGCCCACCTGGCAGGCTTCCGCTCCTCGGTGTTTGCAGATCCCCCTGGCTGCTTACTCTAGCGCCAGTGCTGTTTTTCCCTCTCCCCCAAAGATGCTTCAACATTGACCAAGCTTATCACCATCAATCAACAAATCTCTCTGGATTATCTTGCTGTATGTTTATGCGTTTATTCATCCATGCATTCATTTATCGATGCATACCTTTGTTTGCTTATGTGCCAAACAAATACTTTTTCAGGCCTATGATGAGCCTGACTGTGGCAAGAAACCAGACACAGGGTTATGAGCATGCAAGCGATGCTCTGCTTCCAAGAAGCTGACTCTAGCATAGGAGCAAGGTACTAAAAGAACATTACAAAAGACATCACAACTATATTATTTTGAAGCAAAGCAGAGTGGGGAAAGAGATCTTAACAGGCTATTTCACTCAATTTTGTGGAGCCAGGAATTGTCAAGGAATGTGAGGAGCCTGCACAACTCCATAGAGATGGAAGGAGAGCTTCGCATCACGTGGCTCTGTCACTGTGGAGGTCTTCATGAGGTGCTCAGAGCCACCCATATCCAGTCTATATCAAGATGCTCCAAAGCCCACCAACATCTTTAGGTCCCAGATCAATGTTTTTCAACCTTTCCTCTGGACCAGTTCACTTGCTGACTGTTAGGGCTTTTGAATCTCCTCCTGGAAAATAGAATAGAGCTCTAAATGTGGGTACTTTAAGTAGAACTCGAGGTGTGTGTGTGTGTGTGTGTGTGTGTGTGTGTGTTTGTGTGTGTGCACATGCATGAGTACATATGCATGTTTCCTACTATCACAGCTACTCAAAATTTATATAATGTTTGGACAATTCTTAGTTGATATGAAGAAGAGGAATAGAAATGGAAAAATTGAAAATTGTAATGAAATAGAATTTCTTAGGTTTCCACATGTTATCTTGGTCAGAAGTAAACTACTGACTGGTTTGCACATTGTCCTGCCTTTGTATGTTGATTATATAAAGCGTTGATAGTTTTCAATTTGATTACAGAGTAGTGTATCTAAACCCTGGCCTTTGATCACAATTGCTCCTGAACAACACTGCAGCAGTGGAGTGTGCTTGTCTGTTGCTTCGCAAAACTTCTCAGTAGATCCTATTCCTTAGCCTGGTCTGCCAACAGTTGTTCTTGCAAGTTGGAGGCATCAGTGTTTTTGTCTGCTTTCCCTATGATTTCCCAAGTTCCTGCATCAGTCCTTCATATACATATATGCTCTGGAACTTGGCTGAGCATCTTCATTCCCTGATGGGTGATTATATACTTGTGCAACACATGTGATCAATCATGGTGACCTTCTGCATTCCGAGGAAGGACTTATCCTCAGTCACAGTGATGGCACTGTCTCTGGTAGAAGCCCCTTGTGACCTTCTGTTCTTCTGTAAGAACCATGTTCAGCTACTCATACATCTCAGTAATATATCTGAAAGGTGAATGCTATTTCAGTACCTTTACTGCAAAGAGTGAGAGCAACCTTGAAACAAAGGGTATGCTGTATTAGCTCTATTTTTTTCAAATATAGAAAATGAAGAAGGAAGAACTGTGTCATCAGTCCATCCATGTCTGAAGTGACCCTATTAATTGAAGCAGGTTAGGGCAGGAAGACCTAGTACTCAGTTCAATTAACTGTTATCATCCCAGGAAAAAAGGCCTCATCTCCAGAAACAGTGTGTACCTCAGGGATAAGCTATGGTCACAGTGACCAATAAGTGAAGGCAACTGGATTCTGACAAGTGGGCAAAGGAAAGTTCTGAGTAATGAAGGGACTGTGACATTCAAGTTTCCTTAAGATGGAAAATTTTCTTTAAGGAAAATCTAGAGTCACACAGTAGTATTCTCACCAGTGAGTTGCACAAAAGGGAAAAACAGCAATCCATGTCAACTGCATTCCAGTGACTTGAAGCTGAAGTCAGAGTATATTAGGAAGTTAAATATTACTCTGACCATGGACCAAGAAAAGTCCATGTTTCTACAAGTGAGACTCAATTCACAGAGGTTAGGTCATAAGCCCTAAATTAAGATTCTTATTTTGCTTATTTTACAAGTTATCAGGGTTTGTGCTGTAAAAGGAAAGTTTAACTTGATGCTGGTTCCAGTATTTTGGATTTCAGTCCCATGAATTTCAGAATTACGAACTGAGTTCGGAGCAAAGAGTTAGTGAACTATGCTGTGGGAAAAGAAATCCTATGTAGACACTGGAAAGAAAGATGTCGGGGAGCTTGGTTGGGTCTTTGGAATCTGGATAGTTATTTCTAACTTCACAGTATGATTCACATTGTCGTCCAGGAGGTATTGTGTGTCTCTTGAAGGGCTGTCTATGGTTTATCCATGATTTCAACATTTCTATCTTAAGAGTTTCAAACCAACAGTTCTCTCCTCAGGAAGTACTCAGATTCACAAGGTCAAATTCAGGTCTGCATTTGAGGCTTGGGATCTTATCCTCCCATCAAAAAATCTTTTCCTCTTGACAATTCTCACAACAGCTCTATGCTTCTGTATCACTACTTTGATTTTCAATGCACTCCTGAAAGTACATCAGAAGTCAAGCAAGGTTCCAAGTATTATAAACATGGTAAAAATCTAAATACTTTGCCTCTTATTCTGAATTCGTCTTGAGAACCTTTTCCAAGTATGTGTCTCTCCTTGTCAATACTAAGGTATATTGTATTTATTTTACCAAGTCTTAAATTTTGTGTGTCTATATTTTAATTTGAATTTTTCAATCTAATTAAAGTTTCCTCCAGTTTCCTTCTGTTATTCCTTACCAGTTATTATAAAATGAGTCAAAATGTAGCTAAACATTGTAATGACTACACAAATTCTTGTTGCACTAGAAAAAAACCATTCTTATGAACTGAGTTATGGATTTGCCATGTTGGCAGTGCTAATGTTACTTTTTTTTGTTTGAAAGTCTGAATGTTAACAAGTATAATATGGGATGATGAACACATGAAAATAAAGACCTTCCTTTATTCGCTACAATAGTTTATTTTGATGTTACACTTACAACTGATACTTCAGACTTGACTCCTGACTATCTGGTACCCTACAATACTGATTCCTTTAGCTCACCCTTCAATGTATCTGTGCTATCTACTTCTCTAGGTTGTGAATTCCTTCTATTCATTGTAGCATCCAGCATGGTGACTTCTAGAAAGCAGGCCCACATGTACTGGCAGAAAATGTGATCAATTTAAAGTATACCTTTAAGAACATGATCTCTGCCTAGGTTAAAGTGAGCACAGAAATATATAAAGGAACCCAAATGTGCTAGGCATGTACAGAGCCTCAGAAAGAAAAATGTTCTTGAAATTTCAAACAAGAAAGTGGGGAATAAGAGAGGCCATTCATCCAGATCCAGGAATTAATAGATGGGAAACTAGGGATGAAACTCAGAACGTCAAGATTTTGTGCATTAGAGAAACTTCCTGGTGATTCTTTGAAGGCACATATGTTTATATAGGCAGAGAGAGAGAGAGAGACAGAGATAGAGACAGAGACAGAGAGACAGAGAGAGCGAGACAGACAGACAGACAGATAGACAGAGAGACAGAGAGACAGAGAGAAGCACATACCACAGTGTATGTGAAATTAAAGGGCAATTTCCAGAAGTCTTCTACCATTTGGGCTTCCAAGCATAAAACTTAGGTTATTAAATTTCATATAGGCATTTTACCTCCTGTGCTGTCTCACCAGCCACATGTAAATGTAAATTCTCTTGGCATTTCCAAATTGTGGTGAATTAACTTTTTCTAAGACATTTGGTGCCATATCAGAATTTGCTACTATCCCATAATGATAGGGATTCTGAGTCTATTCAGAAGCATTAATACTTAGATTACAGATTTTTTCCAGAGTTTTCATCCACACTAAAATGAAGAAGTAAGGACAGGGTAAGTAGACAATTTGTGCAAGGGTAGAGTCAGAATTTAGGTGTCAATACCTGCTGACCTGTAACTCCTGAGAAAACTCATGTCAAATTTTGTGCTAGAAAAAAAATGGGTCATATTCTCATCACTTTCATTGAATGGTGGAAATTGAGCACTCAAAAAGCAAACTAAGTAGGTAAGAAAGTTAATCCCTTTTCATGGGGAGCAAAAGGGGGGAGTCACTATTATTAAAACTTACTGCTGTAAAAGCTCCAAAACTGTAACATTGGTAATACACAGAATTTTCTGTCCTTACAGTTTGTTATCTACAATCTTAATCTCTTCTTTGGTTTTCACTCAGTCTTTGAAAGGAGAACAATAGGCTCCAACCTCATTGGCTAACTGAGAAGTGGTACATGGGTCTAGGAACTGTTTGCTTTTCTGTGTATATCAAGGAGAGGTCATGGGAACTGACGCCAAAATATGTAAGTCTAGATAGGAGACAAAAGCTCTCAGGAGTTCTCAAATTTTTCCCTTATGTGATCTCTATGTAATACTCTAAGATAAATGCATTTCCTTCAAAATGTGGAGTTATTCCAACGCTCACTCTTTAGAGCCAATATTTCACTGGAAGTATTTATACTAGTTTATTCTAGTAAAGTAAATATTGATCACCATTCTGATCCACCCTGTGTTGATAAATTTGTTATGATGATATGAACATGAAAGATAAAAGCTTTTTATGTAATTTACAATGGTTGGCCTTGATCAGTTGTTGACATCAGACACAAATATATATTTTGTAACTTCTTTGTAGTCCAGTTCATAACGTATTCTAGACTGGCTTGTAGCTTATGGTAATCCTCCTGTCTCAGCCTCCTAAATGCTGGAATTAAAGGGATGAGCCAGCATGCCCAGCAGCTAATGTCCTTTTTTTAAAAAATTTTTTTTCTTATAGTCAGATGCTTTTTCTTTAACGAGTACTGGTTTTGAGCTACTCTCAGTAAAGAAGGAATCACAAATGGAGATATTTTAGCATTAGAAATGAAACATTACAGTTAATGTGTAAAGTTGAAGCTTTAGAAGACTTAATTTTAGATGCTCAAAGGAAAGATGTAATATATGTAACAGAAAACACGAGACAACCAGAATGTACCATTCTAGGAAGAGTTGACAACCAGTGCTGTTTGTAGTCATAATGCTGGGAGAAATTCTGAGTTTGTTCTCCCTTGGTAGAGAATATGGTTCTCACATATCTAGCATAAATGAAACTTAAAGTCAGAGGTGATATTTCATCCATTTCAGTCTTTGTTAAATTTTCTTTTACTTGATGCTATGGAGAACTCATGGATTATAAAATGCAATGGACTTATGAGTTTTCCTGTGTGGGTGAAATTCAGCCCTAAATAACTCAGCAATGATGTCATTAACAGCAACAGTAAATAAGAAAATGGACAACAAGCTGGGAAGTGGGGCGTTTTTCAGACATATATCTCTGAGTTTTGCATCATTCTAGATGAAAAAATAGCCTTAAATCTCTTTCACTCTGACTCAGCTACAGTGAGTATGGCCCTGTGCTGTTCACCTAACAATCTGTACTTAATTTTTGGAATGACCCTCTCTACTTTTCTTGGTATGTGGTTTATACACTCCATATTAAAACCACATTTGCCTAAACCTTCTCATGCTCTAACACTCAAATACTCAAGAGTTTATGAGGGAATCAAATTAATTACTTGATGAAAAAATGGTCCTGCTGGACCGAGTGTACAGAAACTGGGTGGAGGGAAATGGCTGGGTACAGGCTTGATCGCAATTTGTCCTGGGCTGTCTTCAGTCCTTAACTTCAACTTACACTGACACAGCACGTTAGAATATCAGAGCTGGAAGTGTTCACCATGTGAATTTTCTTGAAATAAGGTCAACAAAGTATTTTCTTTTGTGCTTTAGTAATAAAGTCTCGAATTTTTGATGATTTCCAAGGATTGTAGCCTCCTTTTTCAGCATTGACTCACCCTACTGGAAAGTCATCCTGATTCAACTAACTTGAAAAGTAAATGTCAGGAATGACAAACAAAGAAAATAAATCTTTTCCTTACATCTGACCAAAGTAACTGAAACTCACTTTCCATCATCTAAGATTTGATAAAATGAAAAATGACTTCGTCAATGGATTCCTCCCAATTACTTGTCTTATTTCACAAATATGACCATTAAACTATCAGTGATACTCCCTGTAGTTTTCTTGCTCAGAAATTTATGCTTTTTGTATTTATTATTTCACCTGTACACATATTGAGCATCTCTACTCTAAAAATTGAAAAAATATTAAAAAATCTGATGATTTTTGATTGCCAACATATCATAAGCAGAAAATTATGCTCATTAATTTCATATGAAGTAACTATATGAAGTTACTTCAACTTATCTGGATAAGGATTGTATGAGACACAAGTAAAGTTTATGTTTATATTTGTTTCCATCGCCAATATATTGCATTATATACAGCAAAATATTCTTAGGATAAAAATATGAAATCTGAAAGAATTCAAATACTTTTGATAAGGGGAACTTCACCTGACCTTGGACTATATTTATTTCTTCAGTGTGTGTGTGTGTGTGTGTGTGTGTGTGTGTGTGTGTGTGAATTATTTTAATTTCTGCATATACTCTTAAATTCTAAAATCAAAATTAAGCTTGGTTTCATTTATGTTTTGGTGTTAGTTAGTGTCTATTGCTTAAAATACCACTAAGTGAGCTCTAATTTTTTTAATGTATACTAACCTTATAAGAGAAGAAAGTAACTTTTAATCATTTTATTTGTGGTAAGTTCCAAAATTGTCTTCCTTCTAAAGACAGTAAGTTGAAAAGGTTCATCTTTTCTTTGTCTCATTTAACATATTATTTTGTCAGGAGAAAATTGTTTTTTCCCACATGTGAACTTTGAAGAAAAAATTCTCTTGTATCTTGAAATCAAACATGACTATATAGAAAATGTGCAGAAAAGAATCACTCCAGTGTGACACTTGGAATTATGTAGTCAGTGACAATTTATTTTATGTTCACTGGCATATAAGAATTGACTGCTTGCAGAACAGCAGGGAAGTTATTTAAGAAACTAAAAGTATAGCTACTATCCGATCAAACTTTCCCACTGCTGGGAACACATGCATCAAAGAGACCACTTGCACGTCAATGTTTTTATTGTAGCCTTGTACTAAAAAGTGAAGATATGACATCTACCAAGAAGTTCATCAATAGATGTTTGAATAAAGAAAATCTAGTGCATTGATGCAAAGAACAGAATTCAGTTAAAATAAAGAATGTAACCTTATTATTTATGACAATATGGGTGGAACTGGAAAATATTATATCTGACAAAATAAGCCAGTCACAGACTGCCAAATACAACATGTCTTAATGCTAAATAAGCTGAAAAAGTATCACTGGGGGACAGTAAAAGTAGAAGGGGAGAGGTTTGAAGTAAGCAATCAGCTGGAGTTACAAAGGAGTGAATTCTATACCTCTACAGTACAGGAGAGTAACTTACAGTTCATTACATGCTTTGAAAAGAAAAGTGATAAGTTTGAAAATTTTTAGCCATAAAAAGGAACTACACAGTCTAATTTCTTTTATTTCATCTTTGTACATTGTATAGATGAAATGACCGCACTCTATATCATGTACAATTATATATCAATTAACATAAAAAGAACTATTTTCAAAACACTGTACCATTATTTAAATTTAATTTCGTCTTTAAGAAAGTGAATTTTGTTTTGTGGAATAATTTTTTAAATTTTTGTTTGCTGTTTAATCTACTGCAAATTTGAGGTAAAAGTGTAATAGTTTGATTCGTGTTTTTATGAAGTGATGTCAACTCAGCATTAATTAGCTTATTCATCACCTTGGCTTCAGGTAATTTCCTAATTATGAGAGCATTCAAAATCATGTCTTTGAACTATTTTGAGTTGCAAAATCACTGTTGTTTCTGAAATTTACCCTGATTGTCATATTAAGCAGAAATGGTGTCCCCACAGAAGCCCTTTCTCTACTTTTGTTTGCCATACCTGGAAACCACTCTCCACCTCTCTTCTTTTATGATATCAACAGTTTTAGATTTCACATATGCATGAACTTATGTTGTATTGCATTCCTAGGTCTGAATCTTTACTCATAATATGACCCATCATGTTATCTTAATTGACAGTACTCCATTCTTTTATATATAAGTATCATTCTATATCTTAATTCATATAGTTCTCATTAAGTATTTTCTTTAATTCCATCTTGAGTGTTGTGAGTAATGCTGCAACAAACATAGGAATGCTATTTTCCTCAAATTTTATTTCATTTTCTTTGGGAACACACCCAATACTTTGTTTCTTCAGCATAAGTTAATTCTATATTCAGACGTTTTAGGAGCTGTATTAAATTTACATGCACACCAAGAGTGTATAAAACTTTAACTTTGTCCACCTCCTGAGCATTAGTTTTATGTGTGTGTGAGTGTGTGTGTGTATGTGTGTGTGAGAGGGCACTGTGTGTTCCTGTGGAGGGCGAAGGGTGGCTTTGGGAATCATCCTGGATTACTTCCACCTACCTTCTTTTTGCTTTGTGCTGGGATTTCCCAGGTTCTGCCCATCAGGCTAGTGCCAGCATTTCTGCCTGGCATTTTTACGTGGGACCTGGGATCCGAACTCAGAACCTCTGCTTGTGAGGCAAGGTCTTAACTCCTGAGCCATTTCTCCAGTGCCACCTTTTGGCTTTTTATATTAACCCTCAAACTGTGAACCAAAAGAAACGTCTCCCTTCTTATGTTGCTTTTAGCAGGCATTTTGTTTCCGTAATGAGACAAGTAAGTACTCCAGGTAAGATCACAGATTTTGATTTGTAATTTTCTGTTTAATAATGTTGAAAATCTATTTCAAGATCTGAATTGATATTTCTCAAAAATAGAGACATGAATTGCTAATAGATGTGGGTATTATTTTTGCTTATCTTTCTAATTTCCAAATTAAATTTTTGTTATGATAAATAAATTTTCATAAAAGTAGATGAAATACAAAAGTTGAGAACAGTAGGTGGGAATGCAGGCTCATACAGCTTCTGGCGAGCCGTCTGGAGATTACTAAAGAAATTAAAGATTGAAATGCCATATGACCCTGCGATTCCACTTTTGGGAATAACCCCCATGCAGCAGAGGTTCACCTCGATAGCACAAGTGCAACCATGTTCATAGCAGCACTGCTTACAATAGCAAAGTCATGGAATCAACCCAAATGTCCAACAGTTGACGAGTGGATAAGGAAAATGTGATACATCTATACAATAGAGTACTACTCAGCCATCAAAAATGATGAATTACTGGAATTTGCCAGGAAATGGATGTCATTAGACACAATTATATTGAGTGAAGTATCCCAGACCCAGAAAATTAAGTGCCATATGTATTCCCTAATAGGTGGCTCCTAGTACCAAACCCACCCAGCCTACCTAGAGACACTTGACGATAAATCTCTGTAATACAATAATTGTAAGGAGTATGAACAGCAGGGATGGGGTAGGAGGGCCACACCAGAAACAAGGAGAGAGGGTACCACGTAACAGCAGAGAAAATAGGCCTCCATCAAGGACTGTGAGTAAGCAATGAGACATCTGGTTAAGTTCACAGACTTATACTTACCTGGCAGGGGAGACACCATGATCACGAAGTTCACAGACTTTTCATTCCTGATCATCTACAACTGAGGGGGTGTGATCTCACCAGAAGGGGAGGGCATATAGTCTGGCAGATAATAAGTAACCATTTTGCAAATGGGTGATTGACCCCTCCCTCACTGTGGTTTCCTACTTTTATTTCATCTACCTTTGAATATACTCGTATAACAAGACTCTAGTTTAACAGCTTTGTATCTCTGGTCAGGGGTGACATCCAATACCCATCAGGATGAAGTGAAGGACATTGCAGGAGCAGCAAAACTGCAAAAGAAAATCAACAAACCACTATCCAGAACTTCAGAGATTCTATTTCAACCACCTAGAACTAGGCCAGACTAATCTCTCCCCATCCTGAAGCTCAGAGACATTTGCGGAAGAGGGGGCGGTAAGAGTGTAAGAGCCAAAGGATGGGAGGAGCAATGATTTGCAAGATACTCCACACAAGTTAGGGCCGAAGCAATCATAATTGGACTTTGCATGCCCTGCACAATGTCCAACACACTACTGACCCCACAAAGTCTAGCATTTGCTAAAGGCACCAAGATCCTTGGAGGCAAGGGATTGACAGCCAAAATAGTATTCCTATGCTTAAGGGGAACAAAGGAAAGGGTTCAGGGAAATGCCACTGGGTCCTTGTATGCCACCCAGAGGAGAGTTTGGCATGCACATTAAAGGATTCTCTGGGGATTGGGGGAGGGAAGGCACTGGGGGGTGGGGAGGAAGGGGTGAGGGGAGGGTGAGCAGAGGGATGAGGGGGAGGAGGAGGGAGGGAGGGAACCGGTGTACCTATTAAACTTGTATGAGCGGAGATAATAAAAAATGTTTTTTTAAATAAATAAATAAAAAGTTGAGAGCAATAAAGCTTAATAAAAATTTTGTACAATTACAAACTGTTTTCTCTTCCTGAGGAAATTATCCACTATTTGCTTACTTATTTTCCAATTTATGTATATTCATTGAGACCCAGATACTACATACTGAGCATCAATTTTGTTGAACCAGAATTTCTCCCCTAATGAAACTAGTGGGCAGCTCAGAAGATCATAAAGTAAACAAAAATTTAAGATGCTGACATGAAACATACAAATGAAAATAGTGCCTTGACTGAAAACAGTAAGGCTAGTTTAAGACCTACTTTAGTTCTTTTGCATCACTGTGACAAAAACACCTGTCAGAAACAAGACAGGGGAGTGTTGCAGTTTGCGTGCATGGTTGCTGACGAAATTATGACAAAATAACTTAAGAAAAAAAGGGGTTTTATGATTTTTGATAACGGTTCCTTTTTCAGCTGCCAGGAGAGATCACACCAACACCAAGGACTGAGGAAATTTGCCATGAGCCATATTCACATAATGGCTGAGAGGGATGATTCTCATTTGCCAGACCAGCATGTCTGGCCAGGTATAAAGAAGGATACCAACTTTCTCAACCATTTCCCTCCATCTCATTCACCTGCCCAGAGACTACTTCCATTTACTATGAGCTTGGTTTTCTCCATCAGTTAGACAATCTCCTGCAGGCTTTCTTTGGGGTTAACTCGACTTCTAATTCTCTACAAATGTGCTCAGAACTCAAACTGTCAACTGTCACATTGACACATGTATCTAATTAAGACAGTGAGGAAAAGTTTATTTTGGCTCATGGTTTCGGGGGAAGGGAGATTTCAGTTCATTGCAAAGGGGAAGAAATGGTGGAGGTCATGACCACAGGAACATGTGATGGAGGTAAGCAGATAACCTAGAGCCAGAAGTAGAAGCGTCTAATCTTCAAGCACAAGCAAGCCCTCATGACCTGTTTCCACCAGATACCACATTTTAGAGACACCCAGTGCAAAATAGCACCCCAAACTGGGACTAAACACTAAAACTATGAGTATGTGGGAGAACATTGCAGAGCCAATATATAATAAAACCCTTATTCTCTTTTCTTGATGAAGGTTCTATAGATGAGGGCCAGTAGATGAGTAGATGGCATCTAGGGCAGTGCTAGGGAACAGGATGCTTCGCTGATGTTCAGAACCCGTGGTCCAGTTATACAAAGCTGTGCCTTTGACTCTGTTTTGCTCATTGGAGCTCCTTGATTCCTTATTGCTGGCCTTCTAAACATGAGAACTAGCCTGTGGGTGCGGGATGGCGATAGTGTGGATGGTGTTTGATTGTCTGATACAATTCCTGTTCATTCATGTGAAATATGATGGCTGGCACTAAGGGGAATATCTGCAGAATTCAGAAAAACGTGTCTGGGATTGTGGAAGATCAAGCAAGAAAATAGAATGCTCTGAGGTTATCTCAACTTTTGGTTCAGTGCATTTTCCAATTGCTGACTAGACAGAGCTACATTCTTATTGGTTAAAATGTCCTGCTGACTTAATAGATTCTAAGGAAAGATAGAAATAAATGTCTTATACTTAAATTTGTGCAGGAGGTTATGGAAGAAAGGCAAAACCAACTTTCTTAATAAAAAAAAAAACTGGAGAGATTACATAGAAGTAGAGACTAACTTTTTACCTTGCCTTGTATATCTAAGGAGACATGGCATATCCCACAGTTACCAGTATTATATGTCTTCTTTCAAAATTGGCTCAGAAGAGGGCAAACACTTCATATTTCATCCTAGGAAAATACAAGTAATAACCTTCATTTCATAAGAAACTGTACCTTAAAAAAATCAGGCCTGGATTCCTTAAAGTTCTAGGAAATTTTCTGAAGCAGCATGACAATGGTTCCAATTGAAAGCCAGGATTGAGCTCCTTCACAGGGAAATGCTGTGGGAGACATCCATGCTGAATGTGTCGGCTGCTTATGAGGTGGTTTATTCAGCATAAAATTTTTTTGTGGGTGAGGGCAATTGCCGCTTTAGTGCTTCAAATCAAACATACTCTGAGCTTCAGAGATGAAAAAATAAATATTTGCAAACAGTGGTTGAAATGGGGAGACTGTTCACTTTGGTTCTCTTTGAGGATGTTCAGTTCCATTTTATTACTATTTCTGAATTTACCAGCAAAAACACTCACCTTGGCCACCAAGAAGGGACTTTAAGAGAATCTGTTATCCTGTCCCTGGATGATTACTGCTCCTAACGCCATGCAGAAAGCAAATAGTGGATAAAAGAAAAGTCACTTAAAGTTCTTAATAAAATTCAAGCTTATTTTACACTGTGAAGATTGTATCGTTCAGAAGTTTTGAAAAGTTTAAATATGTTAAGTTTGCATGGTGTGAGTTTTATTGCATGGGAATGCCATTTTATTTTGTATTTTGTTGTTTATTAACTTATTTTGATTGCTTTCGTTTCTTATGTGTTGCTAACTTCAGATTAATGTCTTTTAGAACAGAAACCAATGTAAGGTTTCTCATGCATCTTAACAATTCAAAATAATCATGCACAGAGCTCCCCACTTATGTTTGTTGTTGTAGGTAGAAACTTTGTGATTCTTTTTCCATTGCTTTGATTCTTACTTCTGTTCTTAAATTCTATTAAGAGATATTCACAGGCTAGAGAAATGGCTTAGGGGTTACGTGTCTGCCTCATAACATGAAAATCCTGAGTTTACTTACTGGATTCCATATAAAAACACCAGACACAAATGGTGGAGACTTATATTTCTGGCCTGAGAAACTCCAGAGCATAGCAAGGAAGAAGTAGAACAATCAAGGATGATTCCTGACGCCTCTTTTGAGCCTCCACAGGCACATATAGTGTCCTCTGATTCTTCTCTCTCTCTCTCTCTCTCTCTTTCTTACATACACATACCAAAAAAAAAAGGAAAAGAAAGATTTTGAGGTATGGGTTGATGGCTCAGCAGTTAAAGTGCTTGCTGAATAAGCAAAAGGTCCTGAGTTCAGTTCCCCAGATCTCACATAAAAATACTAGACAAGAGTGGTGGTCCTCCTATAATTCCAGCCCTGGAATGTGGAACCTGGAAATCTCCAGAGCAAGCTGGCTAGACAGATTAGCCCTAATGCATGTTTGGGGTTTAATTAGAGACTCAGGCTCACAGCAATCAGGTGGTAGAATGATGAGAATGATTCCTCAGAATGCCCTGAGATCTCCATAAACACGTGCACATATGGGCATCTGAATCTGTGTATAGGGTACACAAATGTGTGTATGACTGTTTAGCATGAGTGTGGGTGTGCATTAAGTCTGCAGATTCAGAAAATGAAAAACTTAAAAGATAAAATAAAAGGATACCCATAAGAAAAGGTAAGAAATGTCAAATTAATTAAAACTGAATCTATTACCTCACAAAGTTTGTACGAAGGTGGTCTGTGGTTGTGGGAATGTAGAAATAATTAGTCCATTTCTCACTAAACTAGGGCTGAAATTAGGTCTCCAGAAATTTTTGGTGCTGTGATTGGGGATAATGCTGTCTAAGGTTACTGAGTTCTTGTTTTAAATATTATATCAGGGCTGTGGGTGTATCTCACTGGTAGAGCATGTACTGGCTTGTATGCTCCACCCAAGGCATGCGCAAGTTTGATTAACAGCATATAAGCTATAATAACTGTCTAAAAATAATGGTATAATATATAAAATAATGGTATAATCACAAATATGTCTCTAATTTAAGGAGTTAGATAAAGCCTTGGTTTATGTTAATACCCTTGGAGATAGTGGAGCCTTTATTAGACAGTAGTTAGATAGTGAGAATGTGCCCTCAAAGGGGATCCTGGAATCCAAGCTGTCTTTTCTCTTTCTGCTTCATAGTGGTCATGCCCTAATATGTTCTGCTACTTTGATGTTCTTTTATCCTAGAGGAAAGAGCCCGAAGAAAGAGCAAAGTGATCATGAACTGAACCTTCTGGAGTCATGTGCTAAAATAAATCTGTCCTCATTTTAAGTTGATTGCCTCAGGCATCTGGTAACAGCAACAGAAGGCTAATTCATATGGTTTACTTCCAGGAAACAGAATAAACTCAATACATAAAAGTTATAGTATAGATTAAAGTTTGGTATGGTGATATGTCAAAGTCTAACACAGGGGAGAAAGCTTCAAGCAGTAGGATCCTTAGGGTAAGGGGTTAAACAGTTATAACAGAGTTCCCATACTAGCGGCAGCCTAAGAAGGGGGCCCAAGCTATACTACTGAGTTCCAAACCCTCATTAGTGTAGATGACTCAGAGGGAAATTTAGCTCCCACATAAACAGAATATCTGGAGAATGGGAGGGAGAAAGCAGGAAGCACCAAAAGAGGGAAAGAAAAGGGGTGAAGTGGGGGAAGAATGTGAAGGAGGGAAAGTGAAATGGGGGACAACAGGTGAAAGGGACATGACAGGGAGAAGAAGGGGGAACCTATTGAGCTTATATAACTAGGCAAAACATGTAATAAAGAAATATTAATTTAAAAAGTATAAAAAAGCAACAATAAGGTGATTTTTGAATTTGCTTTTAGGAGTCTGCATTAAGTTCTGTTCTTCTCTTTCAAGATACATTCATATGCATAGAATGTTCTCTCCTGTTCTCTGCCTCTGTCTCTCTTTGTGTTTGTGTGTGTGTGTGTGTGTGTGTGTGTGTGTGTGTGTGTGTGTGTGTAAAGACATTGTAGTAATAATTGGTTTATTCACTCATGGAAGCTGAGAAGTTTCAAGTCATTAATCTTAAATGTGAAGACTCAGGAAATCTAATTATGTAGGTTGCATTCCTTGTCTTGAAAGACAGGAGAGCATCGTCCCAGTGCAGGGACATTCAGAGCAGCATCTTGCATTTTACTTGCCCCTTGGTTCTGTTCAGGTGTTCATGGATTCCGTGAGGCCTGACCACATGGGATCAGAAAATAGCATACCTTTGTCTAGTAATACCTTTCCACACTCATAAGAATAATGTTAGGGGGCCGGAGAGATGGCTCAGGGGTTAAGCTTCTGCCTTGCAGGGGGAGGGTTCTGAGTTCGGATCCTGGATCCCATGCAGAGACGCCGGGCGGAAGCTGGGGCCGCCTGCGTTTCTGGTCCTGGTGGGCGGAGCCTGTGAATCCCGGGGCAGAGTAAACAAGAAGGAAGTGGAGGCAGTCCATGGAGGTTCCCGAATTCGCCCTTGGTTCTACACACACACACACACACACACACACACACACACACACACACACACACACACACACATACGCACACGCACAATTGAATAAAAAAGAATAATGTTTAATCAAACATTTGGGCACTTTACAGCTCTGTGAATCTGGCACATGACATCAGTCTCAATATCTCATGATTCCTCAAGACTTGTAAACAGTTGAAACAGCCTTAGGCTTCAGATAAGTACCTGCATTGTCTATAATCTTTCTGTAATATATCCATCTATCTATTAACTTTTATCAATCATCCATCAATATACATGATCTATCACTATCATTCAGCAATTTGTTTATCATCTACATTCTATCTATCTCTCTTTCTATCTATCTATCATCTAGCTATCTATCATCTAGCTATCCATCTTCTATCATTTATGTATCTGTCTATCTACATTTTTAAAACTGGTTAAGCTAACTTATATAAATTAGATCTGAAACAAAAATCAGAATACCTTTATTTAACTCTGAGTCCAAATATTCCACCTCAGCAGAGAAACAAAACCAGTAAGACAAAAGTATATAGCTGGCAAGTATAAGAGAGGATCAGCACCTGACATATATCCACTGAAGCACAGTGACAATGTGAGTTTGTGGATTGTGTTTTGAACACATTTGTAAATAATTTGAAGTTAAGTCAAGCCTGAACAAGCCTGTGAGAGATTGTCTACTTGATGGGTACACCCCAAGTAGGTGTAACCAGTAGGTGAAACCAGTCCCTGGGCAGGTAAATAAGATGGAGAGAGGTGGGTAAGAAAGTTGGTACTCTATTCTTCTATGTACTTGGCCAGGTATGATGATCTGGCAAGTGAGGATTGTTCTTCTCTCAGAGATCCTATGGCTATAGTATAGTCAGTTCCCTCAATCTCTGATGTTGTTGGTGTAAGTTTTCCTGCCAAGCTGGACAAATAACTGGAGTCAAGATTGTAAGTCAAAATAAAATATCTTGCTTCCTTAAGATTTTTGGTTTGAATTTATCCACAGCATGCATAGAGCCTTTATTTATTTATTCCTAGGTAGATGTCTATCAGTACAGAATCATTTTCATCTCCTTTCAGACTATCTTTTCTCTATCTAAAATAATCCACAGAATCACTATATATATGTAAATACATATTTATCATACAATATTAATGATTTGTATACATTATATTCATATGTATAAATTATATATATACATAGTATGTATCATAAGCAATACCCTTTTGTGTAGATAGTTCAATGACTTAACTAAGGAACTGACCCGCACCATCATCAAATTATAATTTTTTTTCTCATCACAAATCTCCTTTGTACACTGTATATGCCAGGATCTCCCTTTGCCAACCTTGTTCTGCCCTACCTCTTCCTATTCTCATGACTTCTGAGATCCAGGCTCTTTGTAATTCTTAGTCCTTCATGTATTTAAAAAACATAAAATATGTATTCTGGGCAAGGTTTCCTTTATTCAGCAGAAGCTTACAATCTGTTCCTGATGCCTTAATCACTAATTTGTTTACATCTGTACACTTATTTATTGCTGAATAGACCTTTTCCTCCTGATATTATGAAGAAATTAGCTACAGTATTCCATGAGAGTCTTTGGATAAGCATTTGTGAATCTCTTAGGTGAATTTGAAGTATTAGAAATGCTAGGTAATACGGTAAAATTATTTTTACAATGATTGAAGCTTTAAATTGTTTTCCATAGCAGCAGCATACCTTTTATTGCCTGAGTATTGGAATTGCGCAAATCCTCAGCAGCACTGGGTATTACAGGTCTCTCTTACATGGGCTTTCTCGTGGGTATCTTGTGGAATCCCATTGTGTTTCTGCTTGCAAATTGAACAGGAATGTACATTTTCCAATTGTTAGTAATTAGGTATTAGTACCATATAGTATAGAAATTATGTAGAATGTTTAATTTTTCTTTAGTTCATATCCTTGTTATTGAGCTAACATGTGCAGGTAAATAATACTTCCATTTGTTAGGTCTTGTCATTGTGAGGCAAATAACTATTTTAGTAACAGCAGTATTTAAAAAAAGAGAAAAAATAACCATTGCTCTGCAGTTTTGATGCTTTATAAATCTGCATCTTATTTCTATAATTTAGCAGTGTCAGTGATGTAGCTGATCATTTAGGATCCTGCTCCATGTTCAGTATCTATAAAGAGTTCTGATATGCACATATAGTAATTAGTAATTAAACTCCCACAGTAGATGGGTGGTAAATATTATTTGATGAGCAGAAATGATTTATCTCAATTTTTGTAGATTGGATTATTCATATTTGGCTGAATTTTGTGGTCATTTCCTTAAAATATCTGAGATGTGAAGTGTGTATACATTTTAAAGACAATTCATCATAACCTTCACATTTCCAATTGATTTCATATATACATACATATAAACTTGTATGCATATATACATATATTAAAAGCACAATGGATGGGAAGATGATGAAAATTTCAGCTTCTTCTTTGGCAAATTCCAAATCATTTCCTACTGCTGCTCATTATAGCTGCAAGTAAACTTTCATTAAATGATAAGCTAAATGCTTTGAAAGATCAGCACTGTCATTCTAAGCAAACATGTTTTCTGTAATGCTGGTCTGGAAAAGCTACTGAAAATTTGCTCTGACTGGATTTAGAAAACATTTCACCTAATCTGAATGTTTTGACCATGACCTTGTAACAACTTGAGTCGTGGCTCCTGTAAGCTACCTATGAGGTTTCCAAAAAGCATTGCTTGCTTTATATGACAATGTTTTATATGATACAATCATATATGTGTGTGTGTATGTGTGTGTGGGTGTGTGTGTGTATATTTTTCTGATTAGCCTGCTGTATTTTCTTCCTTTCTCTCCTTCTTCCCTCTCTCCCTCCCTCCTTCTTTCCTTCCTTCCATTCTTTCCTTCTTTCCATTCTTTCCTTCCTCCTTTCTCCTTCTCCTCATCTTCCTCTCTCCTTTTCTACTCCTACTCCTTCAGAGCAGGATAATCTTGAATCTCTGATCCTCCAGTCAGCCTCTGCAATGCTAGATTACAAGTGTATATCACCTGCATGTATAGGACTTATCCTCAAACTCAGAAGCCACATAATTTGTTCCTTCTATTTACAAACATTTATGGAACACTTGGCATACATATTCTGGGCATATTCCACATTGTGCTCACAATTATATAAATATAAACTGTAATGCCAGGGAACACATAAAGTAATCCCTCCAAAAAACTATAACAAAGACAAAGCAGAACAAAAATCATGTGTTCAAAATTATCCTTTAAATCTCTAAAGGAAGTGTATGACTGGAAACTGCATCTTTCTTTTTCCAATGAATAGAAACTGGCTGGTTTTCTCTCAAGCACTTAGGATATAGAGTGTCACTGTTTTTTCCAGTGTGGCACCAGATAAAGTAGTTGTTTGCTTCAGTTTCCAGCCCACTCACTTTTTTTATTCTTTTAGTGTTTCATATATAAATATAGGGAATTTATGACATTTTCATAATCCTATCCCTGTTCCTTTTCCTACTACAACCCTTCTTCTTGTCAGACTCCCTCTTGCTTTCTTATTTTTTCCCATGTGTGGCCCAATTAATTTCATCAGCATTTCCCTTAATGGCCTGGGAGCATGAATCATGAGTTAGTGGGATGTAGCCCTTTTATAAGTAGTTTTAATTCATCAATGTAGGATGCCTGCACTGTGTGTGACACATGGGATCTGAGACCCACTGGAAAGGAGATTCAAGTCTTTCATGTGGCTGCCAGTTGGAGGAGGGGGCACACTCAAACACATGACAGCTAGCTCACTTACATGTGCTACCTAAGATATTTCTCTTAGTCATATTATGGTACTGAATCCAGGTGGGTTAATAAGCATGCAAACTACACCCCAAAGCATACATAGAAGCTACTGAGAACTCTCTTGGGAAAGTCCAGAAAGATTCCAATGTAGCAGTGACACTTGACTGAATTTTGAAAAATGCCTAGCAACTGCCAACATGGGAAAAGTAATTGTAGGAAACAAATACAGTGAGAAAAATGAGAAAAAAGCCTGAGATCTCTGAGTACCCCAGTGGGACTGTAAATTGTTATCCATGGTGAGGACATGTTATCCAACAGACACAAAGACTAATGTGAGGGATTTTCTTCCTTTGAAGAAATCAAAGGGTTCTCTTAAGCAAAGATGTTAAGGATAACTGATGGGGAAAAAGGAAAATGAGGGGCAGAAAGACATTAGGTAGCAATGCTGAGGAAGAGGAGAATGACACCTTAAGGAGCCTACTTTCTATGCCCACTTGGAAGCCAGACTCCCACACCAGTGTTCTGCATGGTTCCCCATTCTAGTGCATTCCCTTACAGCCCTTTACATACCACTAGCTCTTATAGAACAAGTTTTCTAATCTCTTCTAGTTTTCTAGCTCTTCTAGTCTCATGTTTTAATTGCTCTGCACCCTCTCCAGCCATTCAAAGGCTCAAGGAAAGGTCATCATGTGGATGGAAATTGTCCCCATAAGCTCCAATGCTTGAATATTTGGTGTCCTGCTGGGGGTGCTATTAGGGAAGGCAACGGAACTTCTGGAAGCCTGGTCAGAAGGAAGCAGGTCCCTGCTGGTGGGCTTTGGGTTTGGTCAGCTGGGCCACGCTTCCTCTGTCATTTGCTCTCCGCTTCCTGATGGCTGCTGCCATTTGAACTGACCTCGTACTTTAGCCTCCTGCTTTGTATTCCCTCCCATAATGGTATTATGTCCTCTGGAACTTTAAGCCAGTAAAACCTTGAAGCTGCTTGGGTCGTGGTATAGTATTTTCTTATTGAATAAAAGAGGAACTGCAAAATCTGTTTCTTATCTTTCGCAAAGCTATTCCAACTAAAGCTTTCTGGTCCTTAAATAATAATCCTTATTGTCTGAGAACATAGTATAAATTTAGCATTTTCTTAAAGAAGCATGAAGTTATGGTTATGTTAACTTCTCATAAGTATTTATTTAAATTATATTTTAGTCAAAAATGAATCATTAGCAATCAATGAGAAAAGCTTTGCATGACTGTCTTCTTAAACACATCCTGTTACAAACAAAAAGAGTTTTAGATTGACCATGTTGACACCCAGATTTTTTTTAAATTATACTTCTAACTTGCATTATCGTATTATGATAATGTATAAATTTTTTTATATTTGCAGACTTTTGGTCTTTTATTTTTATGCTATCATCTTGCCCCTTGTATTCTTATTTAAGTATTTGTCATTTTTTATATATAATTACAGCTGCTATGCAAAAATGAATGAGTGCTATCTTTAATATTTGTTTCAATGACTTTATTAAATATCATTTATCTTTAAATTTCCTTTTTGTTGTTTTAAGACCTGTGGGACATGGGTGCTCATGATTGATTAATTATTTTAACCTGTTTTCTTTCTCTTTTGTTGTATTGCTTTCTCAGCTGGAGATTATGTAAAATCTTAATGCATCATTTCTCTCACTGTTTTTCAATTCCCCACAGTGCTATAATCTCTTTGGAATTCATTTAGCTTCTAGAGCCAGGTGGAAATGGAGAATTTTCTTCTCAGTGATTTCCACAGGTAGAGACCCAGAATAAGCATCCTGCCTAGAGAGACTTGCAGCCCAGCTTGGAGGAGAGAGGTGAGGAGACCACTTATCACTGTGAATACCTTCAGGGTCCACTAATTTCTAAGCTGGGGTCACACTCTCCTTTGGATAACATTCACCAATAATGTGCGAAGCCAGTGCGTCAGTACTCAGATATGCCCATCGGGGAGACCCCTATGATGAGGTCTAGCAAGCCTCACTGCCCTTTGAACTGACAATGAGTTTGGCCAGGTCCCCACTAATTCCTCCTGTCCACTAATACATTCTATCTTTTCCTTTCCCTGAAGCATTCACCTATAAATGCCATGCTAATAAACCCATCTCAGTATTTCCTTAGATAACACCCAAAACTCCTGTTTATCAATTTTTTCCAATAAGCAATAATTCATAACAAATTTTAATCATTTGTATTTTTTCTGGGTTTTATATTTCACTATGTACTCTGTCAGTAATTATTCAGTAAATTTACATAATACAGTTTGAAATATCCCTTATCTAAAATATATGGCAAGAAATATTTCAAATTTCAAGTATTTGTGAGAGTTAAGACTATTGGGCATAGATATAATGAGATATTTAGGAGAGGTCTTTGTTCTAAACATTGTATTTATTCTTCATAGACACTTCCTATATGAAGTCTGGAGTATTTTGAAAGAATTTGGGATTTTGGATATTTGTACCAGGAATTTTCAGCCTGTATGGATTTATTTATACATTATATACACATTTTAATATATGTATACAGATTGTATGTGTAAAAATGTGAGTGTGTACATGAAATATACACTTGGGTAGAGAGAGGGCATAAGCCCGGCCTCAATGAAGTTCCTTCTTAATATTTTTCCATGCTGCTCATTTTTGTTTTCAATTAACTCAAACTCTATTATTTCAAAATGCAGCTTTTTTTTCTATCGAGGAAAATGCATTTTTTTAGTTACACAAACCTCATGTCTTTTCTTATTAAGACATGTAGATTGCTACATATATTATGTATATTTCCTGTTCCTGAATATTTATTGTCAAGTAAGTTTTATTCTAAACAGTTAAGTAGTATTTATAGGTACATAATTTTATAAATTTTTTTACTATTGTAGTTACTTTCTGTTGTCATAAGAAAACATTCAGGTGCAAACAATGTAACAGAGAAAAGGAAATTTATTTGACTTGCAGTGTCAAGGGGAATACAGTCCATTATGGTGGGAATCACAAGGCAGAAGGCATGGCTTTGATGCAGAAAATAAAAAGCCAGTTAAGGCCACTGCAGCCATGGTAGAGCAGCGAGAAGGGAAGCAGACCAGGGCTACTAAAACCTCAAACACCAGCCCTGTGACACGCCTTTCTTCAGCAAGGCTTCACCTCTAATGGTGCCACTTCTCAAAACTTAACCTCAACTAAAGATACAACTACATGAGCCCGTGGGCAACTCACATTCAATCCATGATAGTTACTGTCATAAGAAAGCATTCATCGGTAAATAAGGAGTTGTTAAGTCATCCATGTGGCTGAACTTTCTAAAGATTTCTAGAAGAGTGCTAGAAATATAGCTCAGTGCGTAAGGTACCTGCTTGCAAACCCAGTAACCTTTGCTTTTTATCCCTGGAAATCCACATGGTTGAAGAAGAGAACTAATTTTTGAAAGCTCCTATTGTCTGCACTCTAAGGTTCCTTAAGTCAACAAATGACACATTCTGCACACTGTTGGGAGGACAGATGACGTTCTTAAAGGAGCGCTTGCTGGGGCCTGCCACACTTGCACATCCCACCTCCAGAGGCAGAGGGTACGACACTCAAAATGTTCAACATACACACAGAGGACACACAAACTTCCCTGAAATGGGAATGTTCATGCTGTGCTATTATTCTAGGAGGTCTTTTGTTTAACAGGAGGGTTATGTATGGCTGAGTAGGTGGCTCAGGTGGTAAATTACTGGCCTAGCATGCACAAAACCTTGGGTTCAACCACCATCACCTTTTAATCAGACACAGGATGATAAGCACAGACTAGGTAGTTGGATGCAGAAAGACTAGGAGTCCGAAGTCATCCTTGGCTGCATAGAGAGCTTGAGGCAAGCCTAGAATCCATAAGACTGTTTCAGAACAATAACAATGGCAGAAATAGTCTATTTAAAATTCATGAACACCCAGCACTTGAAACACAAAGACAGGTACATCAAAAAGCCTGGGTTACACATGAGCTCCTGTCTCTAAGACAAGCAAACAAGAATATTATAATAATATTAAATGTCATTTTGAAATTGTCACATGGTTTTTCTTTGGATCCTTTATATGATAAATTGTGTTAATATATTCTCATATATTAAATCAACAATTCACTTTGAGAAGTAACAATGCATGGTCACACTGTATTAGCTCTAAAAATTCTATTTTGAGTTCCAATTTACCGGTTCTGTATTTTACTTAAAAATGTCTCATCTATATTCATGAGCATATGGGTTTGTAATTTAAGTATTATTCTGTCTTTATTAAACCAGAGCTACTCTAGCTTCAAAATGTATTGCTAAAGTTCTTATCTTGTTTAATGCTTTTAAAATAGTTTTTTAAAAATTGCTTTTTTATCAAAGTAATGCAGACACAAATTTAAGTTGTAAGAAAGGACTTCAAAATATTCAACCATTTCCTTTCCCTGCTGTCACCCTGTCTCTATCTGCAGTGCAATCTTCTTTCATCCTCTTTTGTTTCAGATTTTCTGAAAATTTCTCTCATGTTTATCCCAGCATTCTTCATCTATAAACTTAGATGTTATCTGTTGACTTACAAGCACCAACTCTTCCAAGGAAACTAGGAGTTCTCACTTGCTTTCAGAGTACATATGTATTTAAAAACCACCAGTATCAGTGTTACATTAACCAGAGGCAACGGATGCAGGCTCAACTTTGATGCGAAAGATGCAAGAAGCCAGAAAAACAACCTCTCCCCTGATTCACCTGTGGTCATCTACATTTTCTGGATATTTTTACTAAAGGTTTTATATAATATTCTCATTTATATAATATGAACTTTCACGATAATGTACTGCACTTTGTGCATGCCCCTCTGTTGTCCTTCTTGTTCCTTTCTGGATTCTCCCACTTGTTATTCCCCTGCCACATCACATGTTTAGTAGTCTCCTTTTGACTTTCATATGACCTTTATGTAATCTCTTCTAGATTGCACATAGTAAAGAAAACATGTAATCTTGGTTTTTGTGGGCATGACTTATTTTACTAAGGATGACCATCCCTATTAATCATAACAAAATTGTGAAATTAACCTAGATTCCCATTAGTAAATAAATGAATAAGGAATGTGCTCAGTGGAGTTATAATTGGTCATAAGCAAAAATGTAATTATGTCATTTAGTAACACGAGTGCAACTGGCAGCATTATTTATTCTCTCTTTGTGAACTATTGTGAATTCTTTTCTCACATCCCTCTGCATGAAAGTTTGTCCTTCCACCCTTCCGCACCCCTCTCCTCCAGCCGGGACGTACGCGCATGGTCCAGCCGGGCCTCATCCTGCAACCTAGGAATTAATCCAATAATGTTAGACTCCAACAAGAACAAACCCACGGAAAATGCCCAAGAAAGCCTGACCCAGGATAACGACTTTCAAAATATGATCATTACCATGTTCAATACTATGAAAGAGGAAATCCGGGAGGAATTAAATAATCAAATCAATCGCTTTGAAGAGGAACACAACAGACACTTGGAGGAGTTGAGAAAAACAGTGCAAGAAACAAAAACTGGCATAGAGCAGTTAAAACAGACTCAAGCAGAGTTTAAAACTGAGCTACAAGACAAGTTATCTTCAACCCTGAACTCCACAGAGAGTCTTATCAACAGAACCAAGGAAGCAGAAAACAGAATTTCAGACCTTGAAGATAAAGTGGGAGTACAAACCAGCTCAATGGAAGAGGTTGTTAAAGCCAAAAAGATACTTGAGAGAAATATCCAAGAGGTATGGGACACCCTGAAGAAGCATATCATGTGTATTCATGGAATACCAGAGCAAGAATCTCAAAATACCACCCCTGAGGAAATTTTTCAAACAATCATCAAGGAAAACTTTCTCATATAAAAAAAGAGAGGCCCATCCATATACAAGAGGCATTCCGCACCCCAAAAAGATATGACCAAAACAGAAGCTCGCCACGGCAAATAATAGTTAAAACACTCCACATTCAAGATAAATAACTGGTATTGAGAGCTTCAAGGGAGAAAAAACAAGTCATTTTTAAAGATAAACCTATTAAAATAACAAATGATTTCTCAGTCGAAACAGTAAAAGCAAGAAGAGCTTGGAGAGACATACTTCAAGTATTGAATGAGCAAAAATGTCAACCCAGGCTGATTTACCCTGCAAAACTATCTGTCATAATCGAGGCAGAAAGAAAAATCTTCCAGCACAAAGACAACTTGAAGGGCTACATGTCCACCAAACCAGGCCTTCAAAAAATGCTAGAAATGATACTCAAGCGTTAAGAAAAAAACAGGCATATCCAGGAGAGCAGAAGGCAAGTATAACATCACTGAAAGTGAAGCAATATACTTATAAAATCACTAAACATAATAAATGTCCTGGAATTAAAAATAGTTTCTCCGTTATAACACTAAATGTTAATGGAATTAATTCACCGATCAAGAGACACAGATTACAAACTTG
The DNA here is from genome assembly GCA_023101885.1 of Typhlomys cinereus. NCBI lineage: Eukaryota > Metazoa > Chordata > Mammalia > Rodentia > Platacanthomyidae > Typhlomys > Typhlomys cinereus. The sequence continues at coordinate 5,476,472 of JALPQD010000078.1, forward strand.
GATTAAAAATCACAATCCATCAATCTGCTGCCTGCAGGAAACCCATCTCACCACAAAAGATAGGCACGCTCTAAAAATAAAAGTCTGGTCAACAGTTCTACAAGCTAATGGAAGCAGAAAACAGGCAGGGGTAGCCATTATGCCATCAGACAAAGTGGACTTCAAACCAAAGAAAATTATAAGAGACACAGATGGATACTACATTTTAGTCACAGGTACAATTCACCAGGAAGACTTCACAATACTGAACATATATGCGCCCAATACGGGCCCCTCCACACTCATTAAGAAAACCCTACAGCGTCTAAAGCAAGAAATCAACTCCCAAACGATAATTCTTGGGGACTTCAACACCGCCCTCTCAACATGGGATAGATCAACAGGTCAAAAGCTTAACAGAGACACTTTGGAACTTAATCAAACCCTGAAAGAAATGGACCTTACAGATCTCTATCAAACTTTTCACCCACGTACCAAAGAATACACATTTTTCTCAGCAGCACACGGAACTTTCTCCAAAATAGATCACATACTGGGCCACAAAACTAATCTATACATATACAAAAAAGTTGAAATTCTAACCTGTGCCCTATCAGACCACCACGGCCTAAAGCTGGACATCCACAACACATCAAACAAGAGAAAATACACTAACTCCTGGAAACTTAACATTATGATGCTGAATGAGAACTGGATTCAGGAAGAAATTAAACAGGAAATTCAAGATTTCCTGAAAGCGAACGATAATGAAAATACAACTTACCAAAATCTCTGGGACACAATGAAAGCTGTTCTAAGAAGTAAGTTCATAGCTCTTAATGTCTACATCAAAAAAATGGAAACATCAGAAATAAACAACTTAACAATGCAGCTTAAAGCTTTAGAGAAACTAGAGCAATCTGATCCCAAAAGTAATAGAAGAGAGGAGATTAGCAAAATAAGGGGAGAAATATCTGAAATCGAGACTAAGAAAACGATAGAAAAAATCAACCAGTCAAAAAGCTGGTTCTTAGAAAAAATCAATAAGATTGATACACCCCTAGCTAAATTAACCAAAAGCAGGAGAGAGAAAACCCAAATTAACAAAATCAGAAATGAACATGGAGTTATCACTACTGATACCCAAGAAATCCAGAGAATTATAACATATTTCAAAAACTTATACTCTGACAGTTTGACAACACAAAAAAGATGGATGCATTTCCAAGTAAACACAACTTACCTAAATTGAATCAGGAAGTTGTGAATTATTTAAATAGTCCTATAACATATAAGGAAATTGAGGAAGTAATCTTGAATCTTCCCACCAAAAAATGTCCTGGACCAGATGGATTCAGCACAGAGTTCTACCAGACATTTAAGGAGTTAATAACACAAATACTCCTTAAACTGTTCCATCAAATAGCAAAGGAAGGAACACTACCAAATTCCTTCCATGAAGCTAATATCGTCTTAATCCCAAAACCTAATAAAGATTCACTTAAAAAGAAAACTATAGGCCAATCTCTCTGATGAACACAGATGCAAAGATTCTCAACAAAGTCTTAGCAAATCGGATTCAAAACCATATCAAAAAAATCATTCACGAGGACCAAGTAGTCTTCATCCCCGGCACACAAGGTTGGTTCAACATACACAAATCAATAAATGTAATTCATCATGTAAATCAGTCCAAAGTCCAAGACCACATGATACTCTTGATAGATGCAGAAAAAGCTTTTGACAAGATCCAAAAGCCTATTATGATCAAAACGCTAGAGACAGTAGGAATGGAAGGAACCTTTATCAATATAATAAAAGCTGTATACAACAAGCCCACAGCAAGGATTATGCTCAATGGGGAACAATTGGAAGCATTCCCACTTCGATCAGGAACTAGACAAGGCTGTCCACTCTCACCACTGCTATCCAATATTGTACTTGAAGTCTTAGCTGAAGCCATAAGACAAGAACGGGACATAAGAGGGATTCAAATCGGCAAGGAAGAAGTCAAGCTATCCCTATTTGCAGATGACATGATTTTATACCTAAGTGATCCCAAAAACTCCACCAGGCAGCTCCTGGAACTAGTTGAGAAGTTCAGCAGTGTGGCAGGATACAAAATAAATGTGCAAAAATCAGAGGCCTTCCTATATGCCCAGAATGAAAGAAGTGAAAAAGCATGGAGAGAAACAATTACATTTACTATAGCCCCTAAAAAAATGAAATACCTTGGTATAAACCTAACCAAGGAGGTAAAAGACCTTTACAATGAAAACTTTAAAACCCTCAAGAAAGAAATTGCAGAAGACACCAGAAGGTGGAAAGACCTCCCATGTTCCTGGATTGACAGAATCAACATCGTAAAAATTACCATCCTACCAAAGGCAATATACAAATTCAGTGCTATTCCAATTATAATCCCAAAGCAATTCTTTAAGGAAGTTGACCAAACAATCTCAAAATTCATGTGGAGGCACAAAAGACCCAGGATAGCAAAGACAATCCTGAGTAACAAAAACACTGCTGGAGGTATCACCATACCGAACCTTAGTCTATATTACAAATCCATAGTTATAAAAACAGCCTGGTACTGGCTCCAAAATAGACACACAGATCAATGGATAAGGATTGAAGACCCAGATATAAGCCCACAAAATTACAGCCATTTGGTCTTTGACAAAGGGGCCCAAGGAATCCAATGGAAAAAGAATAACATCTTCAACAAATGGTGCTGGCAAAACTGGATCTCCACATGCAGAAGATTAAAGCTGGACCCGTACTTGTCACCATGTACAAGACTTAATTCCAAATGGATCAAGGATCTTGATATCAGGCCAGAGACTATAAAAACCATAGTTGAAAGGATAGGGAACTCCCTCAAGCTGATTGGGCTAGGCCAACATTTCCTAAACAGACATCCAATGGCACAGTCACTGCTACCAATTCTCAACAGTTGGGATCTTGTGAAATTAAAGAGCTTCTGTTCAGATAAAGAGATTGTAACGCGAGCTCAAAGGCAACCCACAGAATGGGAGAAAATCTTCACTAACCACAATCTGATAGAGCTCTACTGTCCAGAGTGCACAAAGAACTTAGAAAACTAAACTCCAAGGAAAACAATGGCCAATTAAAAAATGGGCCCTGGAACTTAAAAGAAACTTTACCAGGGATGAAATTAAAATGTCTAACAAATATCTTAAAAAATGCTCCACTTTCTTAGCCATCAGGGAAATGCAAATCAAAACTTCCCTGAGATATCATCTCACCCCAGTCAGGATGGCAATAATCCACAATACAAACAACAACAAATGCTGGAGAGGATGTGGAGAGAGGGGAACTCTCCATTGCTGGTGGGAATGCAGGCTCATACAGCCACTCTGGCGAGCCTGTTTGGAGATTCTTAAAGAAATTAAAGATTGAAATGCCATATGACCCTGCTATTCCACTTTTGGGTATAACCCCCCATACAGCACAGGTTCATCTTGATAGCACAAGCAGGACCATGTTCATAGCAGCACTGTTTACAATAGCAAAGACATGGAATCAACTCAAATGTCCAACAGTTGACGAGTGGATAAGAAAAAAGTGGTACATCTATACAATGGAGTACTACTCAGCCATCAAAAATGATGAATTACTGGAATTTGCTGGGAAATGGATGTCTTTAGAAACAATTATATTAAGTGAAGTATCCAGACTCAGAAAATTAAGTGCCATATGTACTCCCTAATAGGTGGCTCCTAATACCTAACCCACCCAGCCCATCTTGAGACACTCATAGGTAAATCTATGTATTACCTACAGTAATTGCAAGGATTATGAACAGGAGGGATGGGGTTGGAGGGCCACACCAGAAACAAGGAGAGAAGTGACCAGGTTACAGTAGAGAAAATAGGCCTCCATCAAGGACTGCAAGAAAGTAATGTGACACCTAGTTCAGTTCACAGACATTTGTTCCTGATCATTTACAACTAAGGGGGTATGAACTCACCAGAAGGGGAGGGCACATAGTCTGGCAGATTAAAAAGTAACTATTTTGCAAATGGGTGATTGACCCCTCCCATTGCCAAATGCCATATGACCCTGCGATTCCACTTTTGGGTATAAGTATTACATCTACCCTTGAATGTTCTCTTATAATAAGACTCCAGTTTAACAGCTTTCTGTCTCTGGCCAGGGGATGACATACAGTGCCCATCACGATGGAGTGAAGGGCATTGCAGGAGCAACAAAACTGCAAAAGAAAATCAACAAACCACTATCCAGAACTTCAGAGATTCTATATCAACCACCTAGAACTAGGCCAGACTAATCTCTACCCATCCTGAAGCTCAGAGACATTTGCAGAAGAGGGGGCGGTAAGAGTGTAAGAGCCAAAGGATGGGAGGAGCAATGATTTGCAAGATACTCCACACAAGTTAGGGCCGAAGCAATCATAATTGGACATTGCATGCCCGTCACAATGTCCAACACACTATTAACCTCACAAAGTCTAGCATCTGCTAAAGGCACCAAGATCCTTGGAGGCAAGGGATTGACAGCCACAGAAGTGTTCCTATGCTTAAGGGGAACACAGGAAAGGGTTCAGGGAAATGCCACATCATTGGAGAGGAGAGCCCAGAGGAGAGTCAGGCATGCACAAGAAAGGACTCTGGGAATTGGGTCGGGAGGCATGGGGTGAGGAGGGGAGCAGGGGGTTCGGGGGGGAGGAGGAGGGAGGGAGGGAACTGGTGTACCTATTAAGTTTGTATGAGCTGAAATAATAATAAAAATATATTATAAAAATAAAAAAGAAAGTTTGTCCTTCCAGAAAATTAAGTGCTGTATGTAAGTCCCTAATAGGTGGATCCTAGTACCAAATCCCACTTAGTGACATACTCAAAGATAAATCTCTGTAATACCTACAGTAATTGCAAAGATTATAAGCAAGGAGGGGAGGAGAAGTAGGGCCCCATCAGAAGGAGAGAAGGCATCATGCTATAGCAGAGAAAATAGGCCACCATCAAGGACTGCAAGTAAATAATGAGACATCTGGTTAAGCTCACAGACTTTCCTTCCTGGTCACTTGCATCTGATGTGGTATGATTTCACCAGAAAGGGAGGGGAGAGAGTCTGGCAGATAGAGGCGACCATCCTTCAAATGGGAGACTGACCCTCTCTCACCGCGGTCTCCTACTCTTATTTCATCTACCTTTGAATCTACTTTTATAATAAGACTCTATTTTAACAGCCTTTCATCTCTGGCTAGGAGGTGACATCCAATAACCATCAGAATGGAGCCAAGGTTGGTGCAGGAACAGCAAAACGGGAAATAAAAAAAACATAATTCAGAATATCAGAGACCCTACATTAATCACCAGGAACCAGGCCAGTCTAATCTCTCCCCATCCCAAAGATCAGGGAAAGTTGCGGAAGAGGGGGCCGTAAAATTGTAAGACCCTAAAGAAGGGGAGGAGCAACGATATGCAAGATACTCCACCCAAGTTAGGTCCAAAGTAATCATAATAGGACTTTGCATGACCTGCACAATGACCAACATATCATTGAACCCCCAAAGTCTAGCATGGATTACAGGCATTAGGATCCTTAGAGGCAAAGGATTAACAGCCACAATAGTGTTCCCATACTAAAGGGGAACACAAGAAAGAGGCAATGCTAATGAGTCCTTGTATCTCCTCAGAGACATGCACACTAAAGGATGCTCCAGAAATGGGGGAAGACGGCACCGGGAGAAAGGGAGGGAGGGGGTAAAGATAGGAGAAAAGTGGGGAGGGAACAAAGGGGTCCGGGGAGGGGAATCGGATACTAATCAACTTTGTATGAGTAGAAGAAATGAAAAAAAAGAAAGTTTCTCTTTCATTAATTTTATTTTCATCTTTGTTCAAATTTACACAAAAGTTAGAGTCCGTACTTTTGTGACATTGTTTTTAAAGAATATTTTATTTGTTTTAGACACACAAACACACACACACATACACACCATGGCACACAGTTAATCACTAGGTTTCTGGGGATCAAACTCAGATTGCAAATTCTGCAATCAGGCATCTTGCCTGCTGAGCTATCTTCCTGGCCCTGATTTTATGACATTGTTTGTGTAAATGAGCTGCTTACTGTCCTTTCCTTTGTATCTTGACTAAGATATGATTATTTTGGGCTGACATGACTGCTTTATTATTTGTGCTAAAACTGCACTCAACCAAGTGTACCTGCATTTTTGTGGCAGGATCATTTCCATTTTGACATCCACAGAGAATAAGGGGGGAGTTGAGTTCCTTCTACCCTTCCCTGCTCTCGTAGATCATGTGTACTGCCTTCCAGCGCTGGGGGTAACTTTCATTTACTGTTTTTTGCTGCCTAAGTGCCTTTCCAGTTGAACCACACAGCAAATAAAGATTACTTATCTTTGGAGGACAGTTTTATTTCTCTTAGGTGATTAATGACACCAGGGTTTTATTTACTTAGGTGTTTATTTACTTAGGTCTGTTTTGCAATTAAAAACCAAATTATGAATGTGATTTTTTCAATTTCTTTCAAAAGATTCATATGTAAAGTGTTCTGTAAGCTTCAACTTTAAATGAAAAATTAAGTTTGCTGAGGTTGCTGGCCTTATTGAGTCTGCAGTCCTCTTTCTCTATATCTGGTTTTTTTTTTTTCATTGCTCATTCAGCATACCATTGCCAGGGTCTTGCATCCTATTTCTTGATTTTACAAAATCTACTTTCTTTATTTGGTGGATCACCTATTCAAAGCCATTCTGGTTTCCATGAGAGTTAACTTTGTTTATTTAACTAAGGAATCTAAAGATACCAAAAAGTTACAAGAACAAGGAAAGTTGTTTGTATGTCCTCCATCCAGGTTTACTTTACTTTTCTGGCTATTTTATTATTTTATATGTGTGTGTGTGTGTGTGTGTGTGTGTGTGTGTGTGTGTGCATGTGTTTGTAAATAGGTATGCATGTATATGTACATAAATAGCATATATGGGTAGAATTAACATATATAACGTATACACATCTTTTCTACAATTGAACAAAAGTTACAAGTAGCATAGCTCTTTATTTCTAAATTCTTCAGGATCTGTGTCCTTCTCCTTGAGTGTAAAAATAGACATGTTCTGTGCCACTCACTACCATTTTCCTATCCAGCACAGGGAATCTGGAGAGCTTGTTTTTGAGGATGGCTTATTATCTTTCTCTCTCCTGATCCTAGATCTTTGCTCTTTCCTCTTGTGATAAGTTTTGAGCTAGTGCATCTTTTTTTTTTTCATAAGCCACTATTTTTATTTGAGAGAGAGAGATAACGCAATGCTGCACAGCGCATCAGCCCCGTCCATCTATCTACAGGAGACGACTCTGGCTGCTGGTTTCACACGGTTGGGGGAATTCCTCACCATCTGAGTCTGAGAAAACCACGAGTCTGCCATGGCACACAGGTGGAGGTCAGGAGACAACTTTGGAAGTCCTCTCCTTCCACCATGTGGTCTTCTGGGGCTAAAACTCAGGTTGCCATGTTTGCAAACAGGCCTCTTACTGGATGAGCCATCTTGCTGGCTCTTACAAATAACTATTTTTTTCCCACTCATACAAACTTAAAAGGTACCCCGGTCCCCTCCCTCCTTCCACCGCTCCCCAGTCCCCCTTGCTCCCTCCCCTTTTTCCCCTTCCTTTTGCCTCCCCTTCCTCCCTATCTCCCCATTCCCCCCTCTTACTCCCTTCCCCAATCCCTGGAGCATCCTTTAGTGTAAATGTCAAACTTCCCTCTGTGTCCTCCACTCTAATGAGGTGTAAGGACTCTTCTTTTTTTGTGCTGCAACTTCTCTCATATCTAGTGGCTGTAGATTATCCATGTGTGTTTTAGGACTAAAGCAACAGCCAGGCTGTCCAGATCTTAAGAGCTGGTGGAGTATGTGGTTGTCAAATCACAATAACTGCTTCAGTGCGGGTAGATAGAGCTTGCTCCTTTGAGATCAAAGGTCCTGGGTGATAGAAAAAAGGAGACTCAAGGGTTCATGTTTTCTCTTTCCACCCTTTACATCCACACAGGATGTAAAAATTTAAACTTTAGTTTTAGCTTAATTCCTCCTCCTGACTCTTTTGTATGTAATGGTGATGGTAATACAAGAATGAATGTAGGAAGAAATCCTTGGATGTCTTCCACTTGGTCATGCTGTGTACAGACGGCTGTTCCTGTCAAAAGCCCCATTCTTTCCCCTGGGACCACGAAGCTGCACCTTTTGAGTTGTTTTTCTTTTATTACTATTATTTATTCAATTGTGTATGTATGTGTGGGTGTGTAGGACTACGGATGAATTCTGGAACCACCATGGACGCCTCCACCTCCTCCTTGTTTACTCTGCCCCGGGATTCACAGCTCCGCCCTACCAGGACCAGAAGCGCAGGCCGCTCCCGCCTCCGCTGGGCTCAGGATCTTCTGCCTGCAAGGCAGAGGCTTAACCCCTGAGGCAACTCTCCAGCTGCCCTTCTGAATTGTATGGCCAAGGGTCTCCTTCTCTACTGCCAGTTCCTCTACCCACTTTGTGAAATTGCCTCACTGTGCACACACACAGAATGGACCTACATCTTCTACACATTCATTCTGGAAACATGGTGTGTGCTACATTAACCTTGCCCATTATTTAATGTCCAGTTTGTGCGTATCCTTTCTGTAGTTTATTGCTCACCATGTAATTCAGTTCCTGAATCAAAATAACTTAATATGTAACTCCAGTTCTATATTTTGATTGGACTTGGAGCCATTATATCTGGAATATTATCTGCTCTTTAAAAAAAAAAAGAAAGAAAATTGGAAGGAGCAACAGAAGACAGTTCTGAGAGACAAGGTTTGGATAAGTTCAATGGAAATTTTAACTGTGTCGGAACTAACACCTGACCACTCTTCTTCAAAATATCTGCACGTACCATTATTTTAAGGAATTAATCAACAATATTTGAAATTCTTTAAGTCCATTTTATTTTTACAATTTTTGAGCCAAAGTTGGTTGGTGACATTGTTCTGTAAAGTTGTGGAATGTCTATACTGCTTCAATGTTAAGAGAACTAACATAGTGTTCTTTCAAATTTTCTGAGGTTCTTTATATTTATGGAAGTACCTTTTACATCACTGACAATGGTATGTATTGATTCTTTTTATGTTTTTATTTTGTTAATAAATAATTATTGCATCTGTGAATTATTTACTTCTACTTTTGCAGCTAAAACGTAATCTCCCTTTCAATTTTCTCATCTGTTGAATAGTGTTATTAATAGTATCTACTTCATTAGGTGGCAGAGAATATTAAAGTAAATTATATAATGAAATTGAAAGAATATTAATTTAAATAATTAACTTTTATTTTATTTATTTATCAGTTATGAGTTTATTTTCTTATTCTAGTCCAAGTTTATGGAGTTAGATATTTAGTTTATTTATTTTTAATTCTTCTTGCTGAACGATGAGGGTAAGGAAAGTTACTATATCTTTTCAGAGATCAATTTTGGCCACATCTCAACATTCTTTAGTAAAATGCTTTCTTTATTGCTATTTCTTAAATATTCTCTGATTATATGTTTCACTCTTTTTTTTAGGAAGTAGGTTTGCCCAATTTTTACCAAGAATCTGGCTTTCTATTAGACGTAGTTGGCCTTGCTTGGGTACATCTCTGATTTGTGGCAGACTGAGGATTTCTCTGTTATCTTGGGTTGTCCAATGTTTGTTTCTTCAATGTAGACACACTATAAATGAGTTTCTCCCAGTTTCCATGTGGTTTTCTTATAAAAGTATTGCTTTTAAGATAAGAAAAATTTAAATTATCTCCAAATGTCTTTTTTCTTACTAGTTCTTTCAATTACTATCAGACTTTTCCCCAGATGGCTATGTTCTTTCCAAATTTTACATGCCATTGGAATTTTCTTTTTGAAATTTTAACTAGTGCCATGCTTTTACCATTTTGTCTATTTTTGTTAGCTATGGTCAAAGGAAATTGGAAATTTATGCTCATATTGCCATGGTTTTAAAGAGTCAAAAGAGGGGCTTTAAAAATTTTGTGTGCATTTTTAATTTTGACAAATTTGTGTCTACAAGTTAATGTCTTCTGTTTTTACGTAATTCTTTTTGAAAGTCTCAAATACTTTGATGTGTGAATTCTATAATTAGGAAAGAGTGATTTGGTTAAAAAAAAGCACATTAGATTTCTTTTGTATGGTTTTAAAAATGAATTTAACTTCCTTACTCTTGAGATTGCTATTAGTTTAGTACCCCTTATGAATGTGCAACAGTGTTTTGGATATTTTGAAAATTTGTTTTTATCAGCTGAGTTATATGTTAATTTTCTATGTCCTTCCTTATTATTATCTACACTGGACAGAATCAACAATTGGAATAGGAGAAATAAGCAGTTTTTATATTTCTTGATATTTCTACCATGATATTCACTATAGAAGAGGTACACCTAGTTTTTAATATTTATAATGATCATTTGTAGAGATGAGCTAGAAAATTAGAAATCACACCCTTGAAAGTAATTCATAGTCCCATCCCCCCCAAAATGAAAAGCTTTTTGTATGAAAAATTTGAAATGAATTGTGTTATTATTTGGGACCCTGTGCTTAATTCTCAAAACTAGAATTCTGAAGGTTTATCTCTTTTTGCAGAAAGCTAGCTAGGTTTGCTTGTAGAATTCCTTGGTTTCTCTGTATGTTTTCTCTTGGTGTGACTATGGCTACAAGCTATATACTTGTGTGTGTTTTACACATTTTATAATAGAAGATCTCAAATGTGTTTATCTCTTCTTTTCATTCATTGGTTTCCTTATTAGCATCTCTCTTTGAAAGAAATGAGAGTATATATATGCATAGGGATGTTTCATCTCAACCGTACTGCTTGATTAAAATAATATAAAGTTCTAAACCCTGAATATAACTGATACAGATAAGAATGATTCAGAATATTTTCTTATTCAAAATTGCATAAACCAGAAATTTTGCTTGCATAATAGATGCAATCATGTGTCTCTTTTAAGATTACTGTGTTAGTCTCTGGGGCATATCACAGGTACATGTATTTTGTAAAGGTCTCTGGACAATTATGAAATACGATCTACAGACCTCAGTATGACTCACAGTGGGTGAGAAGGACAGCTCACTTATTAGGACAGGGACTTAAAAGAATTTGGTGATAGCAGATGCAAAATGACTTTGGCAGTTGTTTTCAAAAGACCACTAGCTTCTTCCTGCCCAACAATGTAGTATTAAAATCCCTCTGAAGAAATCTATCCGAATCTTAGGAAGCATTTGTGATCAGGGTTTTTTACAAAGGCACAATGAGTGGACAGTTACATGCCCTGGGTTTTATTTTCATCTTTATGAACACTAAGGGCATTAACATTAAAGCTTAACCTTTGCATGTCATTTCTGCAAGGACCTAAGATAATGTCATCCAACAACATTGCTTTCTTATGATATAACTTAACACAGAGCTGGAGAAATGGATATTTAACTTACTCTTTAAACCAACATCTTCAAATATCAAATGTTTCAACCAAGTTTCAGGCAAATATTGAGCATCTAATTCTTACAGTTCTCTTTTAGAGCCAGGGGCCCTGCCATTCCCTGGCAGGAAAAGAAAAACAGTGAGTCTTGTATCCCAGAAAAGTAGGTGGCAAAGCTGATATCTTCAATGTTTGGAGACTAACTTGAGGTGTCCACAGGAAGAGGTCATCTGGGCAGAGTCTTCCTTTTTGTAGCTTTTGCTAAATTTATTGTCATCTTCTTGCAACCGGATTTTTTTAAATGTGATCTTGCTGTAAGGACACCGCTTCTGTCTCACAGGAGGCTGGGTGATCTCTCTACATTGAAGTCTGCCTCCTGTGCATGTGGGTGGATTTAAAAGTTACTGATGATCCAGATGGACTTGTCCTCTTGTTGGCAGGATGCTCACATACACTAGACCCAAGATACATGCCCAGCTTATTTTGATTTAAAAATCAAAATTTGAATTTGAATTTAACAATAAATTCATTTCATTTTTTTTGTGTGTGTGTGACTGCCTCCATCAAGCTTCATGTAACTAGAGGACAACACAAGGTAATTTATTCATTTTGAGATAAAGAGAAAGAGGGAAGAAGGGAGAGAGAGAGAGAGAGAGAGAGAGAGAGAGAGAGAGAGTAAGTGAGTGCAGGAACACATGTGCTAAGTGCATATGTGGAGGTTAGAGAACGACGAACATTTGGAAGTTGGTTCTTTCCTCCCACCACTTGGGAACTTATATGGCAAAGCCTGCTCACAGTTACCTTTACCCTGTGAGCCACCTCGGTGGCAAATACAAGCATCATGAAAAGGGGAAATTAAAATTTGATTCTGAATTATATGAAGGAAATGAGTCATTTCCCTGAGTTCTTCTGTAATTGATTCAATGACTTCATGAAAACTCTCCATGCAAATGACAGCAGATAGGATAGTACCTGGGGCAACTGTATATCAGGTGACAAAGGAATCATCTGAATGCAGAGAAAGATAATATTACCCTGAAAGAGTTAAAGCACAAACAGGTTGTCTTTTCTTCCATGTAAGTTCAAAATTTAAATACTTCAAGACCTTGTAATAGGTTGAAGTAACCTGTAGAGAGCTTGTATGTTTGGCTCAGGGTTTTCTTGTCACTTACAATCAGGAGGGAAAATGAAAAAAAAATCTCTTCATCACAAGCACCTGTTCCCAGTTTGGATTTTTCTTTTCTTAAAATTGAAAAGATTTCTGTTGCTTTAATTAATTTTTATTTTACTTTCCAGTCAGTGATACCACTGAAACATGGAACAGATAAGTAGTGTTTCCCTCCATTATCCTATTACAGAGAACATTATAATCTTGATTTTTTTTTTTAAGGGAGAAAAGGAGGTTTATTCAGCTTACGGTCCCAGAGGGAAGTTACAGTCTCTTGAAGCAGAGGTGGCATGGCTGGTTGGCCAAGCTGGAGGAGGCTAAGTCACCGCAGACATCTTGGAAGCTGAGAGCTGCTGACTGCTTGCAGCAAAGGCAGACTTATCCTGGAGGTAGGGTGGGACTAATCCACCTCAAGGCCCACCCCTTGTGACTGCCTTCCTCCAGCAAGGTTCTGCCTCTCAAGGTGCCATGACCTTGCCAAACACAGGAGACTGTGGGGGACACATTTCAAACCATAACATTCCACCCCTGGCCCCCACAGGCTCATTGCCATCTCATTATGCAAACCATACTCAGTCCAACTTTAAAAGTCTTCATAGACTACAATGGTAGTCCCAATAGTCCAAAAGTCCAAAGTCTAAAGCCTCCTGTAAAATCAAAATACAAGTTACATACTTCTAACATACAATGGCACAGAATAAACATTCCCATTCCAAAAGGAAGGAATAGGGGCATATCCAGGAAAGATCGGTACATAAGAAGACCGAAAACCAGCAGGACAAACTCCAAATCTTGTAGCTCCAAGTCCAGCGGGTGAGCCTCTTGTTGAAATCATCTCAGTTCCAAAGGGCTTTCGTTCCACCCCTCCAGTGCAGCTGTCCATAGAATATGTTGGTCTCTTGAGCTGACTCCTCCCAGGGTATACAGCTCTCCTTGGCAGGTGTCCCACGTTGTGTCTGGAATCTCTAACATCTTTACCTCTCAATGGCAAACCAGGCTTTAACTCAACAGCACAAACTGCCCTTCTTGGGCCTTTAAACTGCAGGCTTTTTGCCTCATGATGCCTGGATTCTGCCAATTTTTGAAATCTTGGAGGAGGACTCCATGATCTCCTCCCTCTTGCATCACTGATGCCTCTAAAACCAGAACCACGTGGACGACTTTGCCAAGACTGGCCCCCTTGAATCACAGCTGATTCTGCTTATCTATGTTGACCATCTCTTTCACTTCTGGGCAGTTGCTTGGTAAGAAAAACCAACTCTTGCTTTGGAACTCCACCCTTTAGCTCCAGTCTTCTGAAAGGATTTGCATTCTTATGAGTGGGAGCCTTACTTGAGGATCCTGCCCTCAAGCTAGGGCCTCTCCTATTATTCAAATAGCTAATCTCTTCAACAGCCATTTTGTTCTCTGCTTCTTCTTGGTTCAACTCTTTAAGTTTGCCATTGTATTTTTCATCATTGGATCTTACAGTTTTTGCTTCTTCCTGCCTGATTCTTTGTTCTTTTTCATAACTCTGAAGACACCTAAAAAGTAGCCATATCACATTGTCAAGACTACATTGCTTTGAAATTTCCTCCGCCAAGCACTCCAGCTTAACTTCAGGCAAGCTTTCAGGACGAGGGCAAAACTTCACTAAACTCTCAGCCAACACATGGCCCCATGTGTCACTCATCCAATTGCAAACACAGTCTCTGTTCCCCTCTGGACCATCACAAGCTGGGCTTCAACTGCCTGCATCTCTCGCAGCATTGCTCTCCTCCGAGCTCTCACAAGAAAGGCCCCTTTGGCCCAACCGCCAAGACGCAAAGACTTTCCCAGCACAAAGTCCCAAAATTCTCCTTTTTTCTCCCAACAAACAGTTCCAAAGGCACACTAGCCACATCACAGCATTGGCCATACTGCTGGGTACCAACTTCTCTCAGCTTCACAAACAACTTCACATTGTGGTATCAGCTGTTCTTAAGCTCACACCAGTACCCCAGCACCCGGTACCAATTTCTGTATCAGTTACTCTTAACTATTGCTGTGAGAGAACACCCAAAGTCAAGTAACTTAAGGGAGAAAGGGAGGTTTATTCAGCTTACAGTTCCAGAGGGAAGTTACAGTCTCTTGAAGCAGAGGTGGCATGGCTGGTTGGCCAAGCTGGAGGAGGCTAAGTCACCGCAGACATCTTGGAAGCTGAGAGCTGCAGACTGCCTAATCTTGATTTTTTAAGTTTGATTTTCCCCAGTTTTTTTTTTTTTTGATTGCCACATCAAGGGCTTGTTAAAAGTACAGATTCTTGCACACAATCCCCAAGAGTTTTTCTTTCTTTTACCTGCTTTTTTCAAGGCAGTCAGAGGAAATATGCCTCTTTTACTCCATCTTTGAAGTTTCTTAAAGCTGGTTGGTAGGTCTCAGGAAGGTAATTTTAGAAACATGGTAGATAACACCCTTGTGTCTGGCCATGCATATACTATAAAAGGGTAAATGAGTCATGCGAATACATTCCATTAGTGACCTTGTTAAAAATTCCATTTCACCACACTCATGAGAAAGCCCTAATTTTAAAATGCCTTAAAATGGATGCTGTCCTCAAAAATGCATCCAGAAATCACACACGAGACTAATATTCTGATATACACTGGGTTTATTTGGTTCAAGCAAGGACTTTCCATGTTTATTTCAAAGCAAATTCAGTGCAAAAGGAAAAATAAAGGCGGAATTTGCTCAACCACCAAAATCCCTTTCCAGAAATGTTGATTATCTCAACAGTTCCTTTTGAAGCTTTATTTGCTGGGTTTAGCACCACCTTTTTACTTTTTAAATTGTTTTTGTGTTTCACACATGAATATTATAAATTTATGGTATTTTCCCTTTTTAATTGCAATCCTATCCCTTTTCCTTATCCCATTATAACCTTTTTTCTGACCTAACAGACTCCTTCCTATTTTCATTGCATGTATGACTAATGGGTTTCTTCGGGTTTTCCTTTAATGGCATGTGCCTGAGCACTTGCTGAAGCATGAATCCTGTGTCAGTAGGGTATGCCATAAAGAAAGCATCCTCCACCCCATCAGCATTAACTTTCATCGATCTCACAGGGAGGTGTGGGCCTCTTCAGATCTTTCCCCTCACAGAGTGAAATGTTAATAGGATCAATCCCATTAAGGTCTTCTGGAAATATATAGCTGCAGTGAATTCTTGGATGCAACAATCTTGTCATGTCCAGAAGAAAATATTTAGCCCAGCTCTTCCCCCACTTCAGACTCTTACCATCAATCTTATTGTTCCCTCTTCTATAATATGCCTTAAGTCTTGGGAGTAGGATGGCTTTGATGTTCTGTTTAAGGCCAAGCAATATGAAGTCACTTATTTTCTGCACTTTGGCCAGTTTTGATTTTCTGTAATAAACACCCTCCATTGCAAAAGGAACCTTCTGAGTTGAGTGCTTCTCCAGTCTATAACTACAATGAAAAGTGTTTAAAAGGCAGTTTGATATAGAGTTTTTATAGTTAAACCTTAATAGTTTGCACCCTCTCTTGGGTCTATATCTTTCCCTTTCATGGATTCTTGTGGCAGTACTATGCATAGTTGCTCATAAATTAATGACCAAAGAGCTTAAGGGAACAAAAGACTTTGTTCTCTTTTATGAAGTCTAGTTAAAGTTGTCTATCCAGCTTGGCAGGAGAGGATACACCAACACCAAGGACCAAGAGAATTGGCCACACCATCTCTAAGTAATTGGCTGAGAGAAGGACAATCCTTACTTGCCAGAGCAACATGTCTGGCCAAGTATACAGAGGAACACCAACTTCCTCAACCAACTCTCTCCATCTTATTCATTTGTCCAGGGACTAGTCCTACCCACTGTGAGCTGGGCCTTCTCCATCAACTAGACAATATCCTGCAGTTTTGTTCTGGGCTTAACTCAGCTAGTAAATCTTTCCAAATGTGCCCAGAGCTCAAACCCTAAACCCTCAAGTTGACACTTGTATCTAACTATGGCAGTTCTTGTTCTGTTTTACAGTAGTAGAAATATGATCTGTGCTAAAACGTTAGCCTTGAGACTCTCTGGGAATTGGGCCAGGAGGCACTGGGGGATGGGGAGGGAGGGAGGAGAGGGGGGAGCAGGGGGTTTGGGGGGAGGAGGAGGGAGGGAGGGAACTGGTGCACCTATTAAGTTTGTATGAGCTGAAATAATAATAAAAATATATTATAAAAAAGTATTCTTAGGCACATGCAAAGATCTGTTGGATTCATGCATTGCAAAGACACCTAAGTAAATATATAAAAAATGTCAAAAAAAAATGTTAGCCTTGAATTTACTCAGAAAACTGTTGTTTGCCCTGTTGACATTCATGCCACTATTGCACTAATGATCACCTCATTACCTTTTTCTTGAGAAGTTGTGGGTTTTTTTAAATCTTTTTTTTCTACAGTTTTTAGAATGTTCAATATTCCATCCCTGAGCCTGGTATGTGGGGATTAAATATAATTGCTCATGTGTATTTGTGTATAGATGAAGATTTGCTCCATCAGCTGGGGGCAGTGACATTAGCCTTGACCTGCCTTGGAAACCTACCAGAGTTTCCAATATGCAAAACTCCCAGAGGGGCTTGGTGATCCACTGACTGCACAGCAGCTCTACTCGAGGGGATCACAAACTTTGTCTTAGCTTTTAGGCAACAGGTAAGATAGAATGACTGGTTTCAGACCAGGCAAGTCCTGAGCAGCACTTAACCCAGCCCTAGAAGCAGGTGAATCCTGCCCTGTCAGCAGCTTCTGACGGTTGTCTCTGAACTCCTGATTCTGGCCATTGTGGCATCTGAAATCCACAGGGTTTATTGATGAAAGTATCTGATGTCCCGTTCCACTAGAGACCAGTAAAATGGTAAGGTAGCCTCAAGAGAAGCAGCAAACAAAAACAAACTCTTTTTTTAAATTTATTTTTCCCCAATCATACACACTCAATAGGTACCCTGGTCCTCTCCTTCTTTCACCCCTCCCCAGTCTCCCTTGAACCCTTGACCCCTTTTCTCCTTCCTTTCACAACCTCCCTCCCCTTCTCCCAGTGCCTCCCCCTTCCCACCTCCAATCCCCTGGGGCATCCTTTTGTGTGAATGCCAAACTTCCCTCTGAGTCCTCCATTCTAGTAAGGTGTAAGGCAGTGGCATTGCCTAGAGCCCTTTCTTGGGCTCCCCTTTAGTATAGGAACACTATTATGACTGTTAATTCCTTGCCTCTAAGGATCCTAGTGCCTGTGATCCATGCTAGAATTTGGGAGGGGTCGCTGACATGTCATTGTGCAGGTCATGCAAAGTCTGATTATGGCTACTGCAGCCCTAACTTGTGTGGAGTATCTTGCATATTGTTGGTCTTCCCCATTTTTAGGCTCTTACAATCTTGCCGCCTCCTCTTCTGCAAATTTCCCTGAGCTTTAGGATGGGGAGAGATTTGGCTGGTCTGGTTCCAGGTGATTAATGAGGGTCATTTGTGTTCTGAATTATGGTTTGTTGTTTTCAGTTTTGCTGTTCCTGCACTGCCCTTGGCTCCATCCTGATTGGTGTTGCAGGTCACCCCTTGACCAAAGATAAAAGGCTGTTTAAATGAAAATCTTACTATAAGAAGAGATCCAAAGGTAGATGGAATAGGATTAGGAGACCACAGTGAGGGGGTGCAGTCAGTGTCATTTGCAGGGTGGTTACCCTCTATCTGCCAGTCCCTATACCCTCCCTGATTGGTGAGATGAAACCTTCTCAGATGCAAGTGACCATTAAGGAAAGTAAGAGTGAACTTCACCAGATGTCTCACTATTTACTTGTAATACTTGATGGTGACTTATTTTCTTTACTGAAGCATAATCCCTTCTCTCCTTATTTCTGGGGGACCCTCCTTCCCCTTCCCTTCTGTTTATAATCTTTGTGATTACTGTAGGTATTACAGAAATTTATCTTTGTATATGTCATTAAGTTGGTTTGGTACTAGGATCCACCTATTAGGGAGTGCATACGGTGCTTAATTTTCTGTGTCTGGGATACTTCACTCAATATAATTTTTTTAATTCTATCCATTTCCAAGCAAATTTCATTAATTCATTTTTTTGATGGCTGAGTAGTATTTCATTGTGTAAATGTACCATATTTTCCTTATCCACTCAAAAAAACGAATTCTTTAGACCCTCCTCTTTCTAAGCAAGCAAATCAATTAGGGAAAGATAGCCTTTCTTATTCCAAGCAAGTAAACAAATTAGGGAAGAATATGATAGCAAAGAATGGCTAGGTATTGAAGACTTGATATTTTAGTAGTTGCTCTTTGATCCTCAACTGATGAAGTATTCTAGTTTACCAATAAGGCCTCTAGCCAGAAGAATTACTAGTTTTTCCTTTTTATCTGTCTTAATCTGTTCCTTGCTTGATGTATAGCAACTCACAGCAGTAGACTAGGTCTAGAAGCAGAGCACCAGGGATAATTCTAGAAGGTAAGAGGCCTGCACTTCTCATTTTCTTAAATGAGCACCACATGCCTTCAGCCTCAGTAAAAACAGACTAGCACTTCAATGGCAGTTTGCACTTTTTGGAAACAAATAGACACTTTGAGAAGATGTCTCTAGCATAAGCATTTTCTATAGCAACTAATGCCTATGTGTTCATGTGAAATCCACTTACACAAATGAAAATCATAGGTGATGTGGGCTTATTGAGCAGAAATAAGTCTGAAGTGTTCTCATAAAGGCATGTGATTAGAGAAGAGATATCTTTTAAATTAAACTGAAAGAAAAGCAGACAGACATATAAATCAGAACACCACCCCCAAGTTTCCAATGTTCTGAAAGATTTTGCTAAACCTGGTGTGGTGATATACACTTGTAATATTACTAGAGCTCAGAAGTCATTCATGTAGCACAAGAACTCAAGGCCAAGTGTTTAACTGCATAGAATCTTACATTCCAATGAGCTACTCTCAGAGGTTTCCCTTGCTTTTTTGAGTTGCACTAAACATGAGGTCCTTAAACTGTGCTATGCATTGAAGTCAATGATTTGGAGTGTTTTAGTATTTATGATGAGGAGCAGGTCAAATAAAACTCTACATTAATCTGAGATAAATGAAATCAGACTCAAAGATGTCTACAACATTCTGTTTACAGTTAAATGCCACAGATAATATTTTACTTTTACTTCAGTAAACGCAAACTGAGTCCAAAATTCAAACTCACATGATAATTATATTTCTCTTTAATATTTTTTGAACTACTAAAGGTCTGACTCTGTGAAGTGTCTCATTTCAAGAATAGATAGCTACATGAAAATTCAATTTGTGGAGAGAATGATGAGTGACACATCTCCTCGAAAAAAGGAAAATGTCAGTAATTGACACTGATTTAAAAAGTCAAAATTAAGAACAAATTTTGATGAAACACATTACTATAGATAAAAAGGAAAGACTAGTAACTCTTCCAGCCAGAGACCTTAGTGATTATCTAGAATACTTCATCAGTTAAGCATCAAAAGCAACTACCAAAATATCAACAAGTCCTCAGTACTTGGCCACTCTTTACTAATATGAATCACTTCTCACTATGAAGGGGAGCAGGGTTATGGGAGGGTTGCTCCTCAGGGGTCTCTGCTAAGTTCTAATAATAATAAAAAAATTTAAAAAATTAATGTGTAACCCAAGAAGAGGAAGCAGAGATTAGAATATCTGCATTATGGTACTGACTTCAATGCATAGCAGTTTAAGGACAACATTGTCATTTCATTGTAAGGTAGTGTGCAAAAAGAATATTGGCTATGAAACCATCGAAACACAATTATTTACAATACAAATAACCACCAATTAAGTTATAAATGTATTAATATGTGCATCTCATTAGTGTCATTTGTAGGTAATTATCATATATAGTTGCATTACTTTAGTCATCATGATAGATTCAGATGTCAATTTGAAGCACAGTTGAGCTGATGATTAGGGCAAAGCCCTTGAATAAGCCTGTATGATTGCTTGATGTATATGGAAGACCCAGCCCAAGTGGGTGGTGCTTTCCAGTGGTGGACTGGAAAAAAGGAAGAAAAAAAAGTGCAAGAGGGTGGGGGGACTTGCTCCTCCCTTGCCCTGTGTGAACTAGTTGTATGAGTTCACTACTGGTGTGTTGCTGCCGCCACCACAGCTGTTATTCTTTTTTTTTTTTTCCATCACTCAGAAATACTGGTCATATTTTATTTTTCTTTTAAAATTCTTTTCTTCTTCTTTTTTTTAAACATTTTTTATTATCTCCGCTCATACAAACTTAATAGGTACACCGGTTCCCTCCCTCCCTTCTCCTCCCCCAACCCCTCTGCTTACCCTCCCCTTACCCCTCCCTCTCCACCCCCCAGTGCCTCCCCTCCCCAAATCCCTGGAGAATCCTTTAATGAGCATGCCAAACTCTCTTCTGAGTCCTCTTCGACAATGACGTACAAGGGCCCAGCAACATTTCCCTGAACCCTTTCCTTTGTTCCCCTTAAGCATAGGAACACTATTTTGTCTGTCAATCCCTTGCCTCCAAGGATCTAGGTGCTTCTAGCAAATGCTAGACTTTGTGGGGTCAATAGTGTGATGGACATTTCGCAGAGCATGCAAAGTCTAATTATGATTGCTTCAGCCCTAACTTGTGTGGAGTATCTTGTATATCATTGCTCCTCCCATCCTTGTGCTCTTACACTCTTACCGCCCCCTCTTCTGCAAATGTCCCTGAGCTTCAGGATGGGGAGAGATTAGGCTGGCCTAGTTCTAGGTGGTTGATATAGGGTCTCTGAAGTTCTGGATTATGGTTTGTTGATTTTCTTTTGCAGTTTTGCTGCTCCTGAGACACCTTCACTCCATCCTGAGACATCTGGTTAAGTTCACAGACTTTTCGTTCCTGATCATTTACAGCTGAGGGGGTGTGATCTCACCAGAAGGGGACGGCATATAGTCTGGCAGATAATAAGTAACCATTTTGCAAATGGGTGATTGACCCCTCCCTCACTGTGGTTTCCTGCTTTTATTACATCTACCTTTGAATATACTCTTACAACAAGACTCTAGTTTAACAGCTTTTTATCTCTAGCCAGGGGGTGACATCCACAGCTGTTATTTTTAGCTGATATCCTAGCTCCAGTTGGCCTTATCATTGCAGCTGGCCCTGAAGTTTTAACTTTCCCCTGGATCCTTTGTTCCTATGACACATTAAGCTCAAGAACTGAGTCACTGCAGGCAGCCATTGTTGGAGGATTCTGGTTTTATTTTGTGAGTTAATTTAATAAATTTCTCTCTCTTTATAATATATATAATATACAATATTATACATAGTATAATATAATATATATTATACATAATATTATATATCCATTCTATCAGTTCTGTTCCTTTAGAGAACCCTAACTAATACAATAATGTCTAATTTTTTTTACTAACATTATATTATGAAATTGTGAGGTTTTGCCTGCATGGTTGCCTATAAATTCATGAACAGTAGGCTTAAGGAAAGAGTTTATATGAGCTTATTATTATCCAGTTTCAGTCCAGTTTCACACCAACACTAAAGACTGGGGAACTGGCCACACTGTATTCACAGGACTGCTGAGTAGGACAATCCTTACTTGCCTGACTGGAATATTGGGCTAAGTACACAGAAGGATTCTAATTTTCTTACCTAGTTTCTTCCATCTTATTCACCTGTCCAGGGACTAGTCCATCATGGGCTGGGCCTCCCCATCAATCAGACAATTCCCTGTAGGTTTGCCTAGGACTTAACTCAACCACTGTTTCTTTACAAATGTGCCCATAGTTCAAACCCTTTACTGTCAAGTTGACACCTGTATCTAACAGAAGCAAATTTATTATGTGTTTATCAAGTAGTATTCATGCTTTAAGTCTTGTGTCTGTACCCTGAAGATAAACCTAAAATGGTCAGAATCCCTTCAAATCACATTTTTCTTCTTAAAATATAATAAAATAACTTAATAGTTATAATTAGTCAGTAACTAACTTTCTTCAAAGTGTTCCTTTTTATAGAAATGTGTGGCTACAAGATTTTCTTGAAGTCAAATATGAATGATGAGAAGCCATGGCAGGGACAGTCATGAAGAAGTGGTAAACACAAAGACTGCACCTTTGGTAGGCGCATGGATTCTTCACGTGACAGATAATTATCAAGCGTCTACAGTGCTACTGGTCTAGGGACCAGGGATTCAGCAATCACCAGTCTCTTGCCATTGTGTCCCTTGAAGTGAGAGCTGCGGGTGAATAGAATCAGGCAATGGTCTTCCAGCCAGATGGAAACACATGTATGTGCTAGACAGTGGCCATGACACAGAAGAACGGACAGAAGCTGAATGATTAGGACAAGTGATATCTGTTTTCCATTGTTCTGTGTTATGCTTCTTTTTTCTGTGTGACAATTTCATAATATAAGGGAAGGAGAAGGGGAGCTTCTTTATTCATGAGGTATCCACTGGTAAGGCAAGTATGGCCCAGCAAGAATTCAGGCACTTCCCAGTACAGGTGTTCCAGATAAAACCCAATGGGGCAATATGCAAAAAGACAAGAAAGTAAGAGGGAGAGTAGCTGAAACAGAGAAAGTATGGAGTGGGAAAGAGGATAATGAAATTGGATTAAAAAATGTAAGATGAGCTGGAGAGATGGCTCAGGGTTAAAGCCTTTGCCTATCAAGCAAAAATACCCGAGTTCACATCTCCAGATTCCATGTAATAATGGCAGGCAGAAATGACTGTGGTCTGTAATTCCTTCCCAGGGAAAACAGTGCCTGGGAAACCCCAGAGCAAAGCAACAATGAGGCATAGACACACCCAGTAGTTCATAGGCACCCAGGCACCCATTCAAAGAGTTGAGTGGAAGGCAATTGTTTTCTACAAAATGCTGGCCTCACAGTGTAGACTAACTCTATCAGCACTGGAACCCTGTACCTTCGTTAAACTCAAATTGAAGTCAGAATCTTTCTAATACAAGTAGGCTGTGAAAGTTATTGTGAAAAACTGTGGTTTCCTTCATTTCTTAACAAATTATTTTATAAAAACAAACAAAAATCTGTATTGACTTCCCTCATAGTCTCATACAGGGATCACCTTGACAACGGAAAGCTTGAGCGTGGGCTCAGTTGTAACCAATTAGTAGCTGAATTAAGCCCTGAGAAAGCCTGCAGGAAATTTTCTAATTGATGGGGAAGGTCCAGTCCATGGTGACTAAGATGAAGCGAGTTCGTTAAAGATATTGTCATTCTTTGGCACACCGGGATGGAAATGCTGTCTGGCAAGGGAAGTTCTCCCCTCCTCAGCAATCCTGTGGATATGGTGTGGTCAGTTTCCCTTGACCCCTAGGTCCAAGCTAGACGAAAAACTAGGATTGGACAATCATAAGCCAAAATAAAGCCCCTTGTTCCCATAAGCAGTTTTATTATAAATTTCTCTGCAACCTGGTAACAATTGTATAGGCAGGAAAAAAGCTTGCCTGTCCAACTTGGAGAACCAGTGGAAACAATGACTACGGTATTCTGTGCTTTATCTAGAGCAATCTATTTTGTCTATTATCAAAATAAAACATAGCAAAAGGTTTTAAATAAATTTCCCTTATGAGGGAAAGAAGCCAGTGAATGGCAACATGAGGTTCGAGCTGAGACTATTAGACATAATTAGAGGACAAGACATTAAAAAGGAACATAGACTCTGGATACAGCTAGATGCTGTATTTTGAATCCATGAGGCAACTCACATATTTTTGTGATATATTCTATCTACCTCATGTTTTTTTGTCTGAGTATGTGTGTATATGCATGTTCTTGTGGAGATCCAAGAGTGACATTGGGAATCATCCTGGATTGCTCCACCTCCTTATTGCTTTGCTCTGGGGTTTCCCAGGCTCTGTCTTCTCCATGAAGATCAGTCTTTTCTGCTGCCATGTTCACATGGAATGTGGAATCTAAATTTGGGTTCCTTTGCTTGCTAGACAAAGGCTTTAACCCCTGAGCCTCCCTCTAGCCCATCCTACGTATTTTTAATTCAATTCCATAATCTTCCTGTGTCACTCCTTGCTTTCTCCGTTTAAGCCAGTCTGCCTCATATGTTCTCGTCCTTTTTGCATATGTGTTGCATTGAGTTTTGTCTGTACTGGAAAGTGCCTGGGTACTTGATGGGGCCTGCATGACTTACCAGTGGGTAAGTCACAGAATGAAGAAGCTGCTCTTCTCCTGTCTGACATTAGCTTCAAATAGTCTCTAAGAGAGGTGAAATATTTCTTGAGATCTTTCCTCATCCTTGGAGAAATGTGAAAAGACCAACTACTCTGTAGTTCTGGTGGAAGAAAACATGGCTACAGTGAGATGTTGGATCTTACATTCTTGTTACCTCCTCTTCTTCAAAGTTCACCAAGCATTGGGATTACCCTCATCCCATTTTAAACTCAAGGTTAAGTAAAGTCACTAGTAATTTAGAGTCCAAGCTACTAAATAGTTAACAGAAAAAAGGTAAAACCCTATCATGATTGGAATATGCTTCTTCTACTAATCCCAGAATTAGCACTTTGATCTTTGTTTAAAAACATTATATACAGATAGAGCAATTATGGCTTAGTTCATCTTACTTAAGTATTATAAATCAGATTTACTTTATCATGAGAGGGTTATAAATTGAATAAAATCTGCTTTTGCTGGCTTTCTTCCTAAAACATTGCAGAGGGCACACACTGAGTTGTATAAACAGTGGTATGATAGCACAATCCAAGCTTGAGAATCAAGCCAAATATATGCATTAATTACTACTGAAATTCTTCCCTTAGACAAAAAATATGTAGTTGTAAAAAATATGGTTAGCAAAGAAACACTATACTTAAAATGAAATGTTCCTGTTATTTGTCTTCCTCCCTGGATATGAAGGCTAGCTTTTAAAAATTGTTTTTTTTTTTTCCTTCTATTACCTCACTCTTTCCGTTACCCATGCTTTTGTTTTTATTTTTCTCTCACATTTTTGAAGTGGAAGCAGCAGCAGTCTTTCTACTGAAATGAGTAGCTGTATGAATAAATACGCTCCATGAACAGTGTTTTGGGAAAAAGGATTGAGAGATGAACGCTGTGTCCTAGACATGCTTAGCACAAAGCACATGCCTTTGATTTCTAGATGTGGCTGGAGAGCATTAATTTTCAGCAGATTCTGTGATGCTGATGAAAGGAGTGAGTATAATATTTATAAATAAAAATGAGTTTGGGCCCTTGGATAATAATGAAAAGAATATTTTCATGGTCAGTAAACTGCTTAACAAAGACCAGGACGTTGGAGAAGACAATTCCAACCCTGCAAACCTGGAGCATGAAAATCCTTAAAAGTACTGATTGTGGAAATTCACATAGTTACAGCATACCTTACTGCATTTAATGTACAGTACAGTGAGGTCAGCTTCAGCATGATGTTCTGTGTCATGGAAGTCTCAGAGGACTTTCTAGTACTTAGATATGAATTACCACAGAATCCTAGTCAGAGTATTCAGGTGAAGTCTTAGCCTCATAGCAACACCCTTCTCTTCTGGTACCAAATATATTCTAGATACATTTCAGTTGCTGAACTACACTCCGTGCAATTTAAGGAACCAGAATTCATTCATGCTTAGTGACTCAGGTTATAGTCCTTTCAGATAGCAGGAGATCTCATAACATTAGAAGCCCAGAGAATTAGCAACACCATGTCTATAAGTAAAAATGAGAGAATGGAGTATGCTTCCTCACTTGCCAATCTGCCAAACTCTACCTGCCTAAGACATAGTCCTACAAACCATGATTTGGGTATTCTCACACTGATTAGATAACCTCTCACGGGCTTGCTTAGAGACTTACTTTAACAGGTAATTCTTTGTAGGTACGTTTAAAGGCTCAGTTGTCAATTGTCAAGTTGTCATCTGTAATTAACCGCCAAAGGTAAAAATGTATGTTTTCCCACAAGTTTCCTAAACCAATATTAGGTTACAAATTCAGAGTGTTTGAGATTGTTTCTAGTCAAGTAAGCACATATATTTTTCCTCTACACGTGTGATTATAATTGGTTACTTACTATAATGAATCATTTAAGTGTAAATAAATACCCCATCCCCAAAAAAATTTGGGTAATTTTATTTCAAAATGATTATATTTACAGAAAAATACAAAGATAACACAGGAACTTCCCATGTGATCTTCTTCATACTATGTCCTATATTTTTTGCAATAAAACCTTATCATTAGAATATTAGCAGCTGATCAAACTAGATATCTCCAACCTCATTTTTTCTTTTTTTTTTTTTTTTTGTTACCAGACTCTTCCATCTGTGGAGGATTTAATTCAATTTCAGGATAAGGATGTTAGGTTCTCATATCCTTTTGGACCTCTAAGATGTGTGGCAATTTCCTAGCCTTGATTGTTCATAATTTTGAAAGTTTGACAAACAGGGAAGGTGTATGATGAAATTTCCCTCGATTTCAGTTTGCCTGTTCAATTTCATTGGAAAATGGGAATTAAGTGGTTGGTGGAAGAGCAAAAAGCAAATAAGCCTTTCTCATTGTTTCACAGTGGTTACAGGATCCATGGGAATTCTGAATGATAAAATAAAAGTAGTACCCGTCATGTTTCTCCACTGAAAAATGTTCACTCTTTTATTGTTACTGGATGAAATAAAGCCCATTATGCATTTTAGAGGATGGAGTTAAGCTATAACTTTGTGAGGAAATAAGTTATTTTCCCTCCCATTTCCTTTTGACAATATTTATTCATGTTTACTTCATTCCTTAGGTTACAGTAATTACTGCAAAACAACACTCAAACACAATTTAAAGGGCAATTTATTCAGCTTATGGTTCCAGTGGGTAGATACAGTCCATTATGGCAGAAAAGGCATGACTGGCTGGCAGAAGTGGAGGCAGCTCAGGTCACGTCCATCATGGAGAATGAGAGCTGCAAACTCAAGACTGCAGACTGCTTTCTAAAGCAAGTAACCTCAATGCGCCAGCCCCATGACTGCCTTCCTCCAATAATGCTCCACCTCATAAAGTTGTGACCTTCTAAAACAACTAACGATTTAAATACATTAACTTGTGGGAGACAACACATTTTGCACCATAACATTTATGATAATTGTTCAAGTACACATCTAGTCAACACCAATCTCTCTCTTTTTTTCTTTTTACATTTCCATTTTGTATGTGGAATGTTCACGTGTGTGTGTGTGTGTGTGTGTGTGTGTGTGTGTGTGTGTGTGTGAATCTTTGTGTATGCATGGATGTAGAGGCACTACGTTGATATTGGGAATTATCCTTAATTTATTTTTAAGGTATTTTTATTATTTACTATTTATTCAATTGTGCGTGCGTGTGTGTGTGTGTGTGTGTGTGTGTGTGTGTGTGTGTGTGTGTGTATGTATATGTGTGTAGAACCATGGAGGAATTTGGGAACCACCATGGACGCCTCCACTTCCTCCTTGTTTACTCTGCCCGGGGATTCACAGGCTCCACCCTACCAGGACCAGAAGCGCAGGCCGCTCCCGCCTCCGCTGGGCGTCTATACGTGGGGTCTAGGATCCCAACTCAGGACCTTCCACCTGCAAGGCAGAGGCTTAACCCCTGAGCCATCTCTCCTGCCCTGAGAATTATCCTTAATCACTCTTTTACCTCACTTTTTTGAGACAGGATCCTGAATCAAACCCAGAACTCATCTGAAGGGCTAGCCTAACTGGCTAGTTTGCTTTGGGGATCACAAATTCTTCCTTTCTCAGGCTGACTGTCATACCCACAGGCACTTTATATAAAATCTGGGGGTTCAACCTCCATTCCTTTTGCTTGTTTGGTAAATAAGCACTTTTAACCACTTTGCCATTTTCCTAGCACAAGTTAACATGTTTTTTTCATACAATTCTATTCATTTTAATTCCTCTTTTTAAAAAATATGGCACCTGGGTGATGAGATGTGATGTGTATGTGCATGTGTGTGTGTGTGTGTGTGTGTGTGTGTGTGTGTGCGTGTGATAACATGTGTGTCTAGGTTGGAGGACAACTTAGAGGAGGTAGCTTTCTCTTTATACCATGTGGATTCTGGGATCCAATCCATGTCATCACACTTGCTAATTCTGTTCCCTCTTTATTTCTTTGATTCTTTTGTTCTCTTTCCTCTTCAACTCATCTTTCCTTTTCCCTCTTCTTTTCTCTTCTCCCCTTTTGTCCTCTCCCCTCCTCTCAGCTCCATCTTCTCCTCTCCTCTTATTTCTTTTCTCTTCCCCTTTCAGTCTCTCTTCTCCCCTCCCCTCTTCTCCTCCCTTCTTCTCATTTCTTCTTCTATCTTCTTTTCTTCTACTCTTTCTGTGTCTTCTATATTTCCTCATCCCTTTTCCCTTCCCTCTTTTAACCTCCTATTTTTTTTAAAATTTTTGTTTACTTCCTTAATTTCTGGCACTGCAGTTTTTTCCAAGAACATCTTATATTTTCCCTCCTCAACCCAGGAGTCAACCATTTTCCAAAGACCTGAATATTTTACAGAAGAGTACTATTTAGGATAAAAATTTAGGTGTATTTGTGCTCCTAAAATGCTACACTTCTAGCTCCAGAGGCAAGTAGAACTAAAATTAATACATATCTCTGCATCCACTTGTCTGTCACATGTAACTAATATGGTTATATATATGTTCATATCAATATTATATTTATATATGTTTATGGACTTAACTAAGCCCAGGTTCATACAGATAGCTCTGTCTCTTATACATTCTAGTTTTTCTCCTTGATTTATTTAGATTTGTGTGTATATGTCTATAATGTCTTGGCTTCTCTTAAAAGCAGTTGACTTATTTATCTGTAATATTAAGTGAAATAATTTAAGATTTGCTAGTATATATCCTTGCAATAAATGAATAAGAATATTCAAGTATACTATTCAGTTAGAGTAATGTTTGTGCATATCTTTGTATTTTAATTGTATCCAGTCAAAACATTAATTTTCAAAGTTGAATATGCCTGTCATTTAAAATAATTTTAGAAAAATGAGAAAGCAGAATTAAAAGTGACTTATAAATCCAAAGAGAAAAATTGTCACACTGTTTTTGTAAATCTAAGCTGATGTAAACCATGAGTACAATTGGTTCCTGAGATACATAGGTAGGCAATGATGGTAATGGCAATGATAAAGAAGATAGATGATAAATAGATGAATGATAAAAAGACAGAAATGATTAATGAGTGGATCTATGGACATATCTTTTGTGATGAAACTCCTCTATGGTCTGTATCTCAAAACACCCACATTTTGAAATTGCCTCTGCCCATTTTATATCTTGTTTCCACTTTTAGTTTCTACATAATAAAGCTTTACTGTTTGAGAACACTGGAAGAAACCCTGACTTTGTGTGAAAACTTGATATTTAAATATTTTGATATGAACTTCATTATTTCTAAGAAGACCATATTAATAATTAATTATTTTTTTGAATTGCCTCTTATGGCATGAAATATATATATATCTGGCATAAAATACATGCATTTATATTATATATGGTATAAATAACTTGAAGTATATCATGGCATATATTGGTTATATGTTCATTTTACACACATATAATTGGATATACATTTTTGGAAAATCATTTTGGTGCCAACTCAGACAGAAAGTGAATGAGAAGGAAGGAGAATAAAATTGTCTGTCCCTTTCTTTGTGACAGCCAATGGGCTTTGTATCAAGTGTCAGTTCAATGACTATCTTTGCCCAACATTGCCATATAGACATTTTATGTCCTGAAGTGGATGTCCTAATACAGGATCAAAGTCAAAGTTAAGCTGTGGGTTAGAGTGTGTGTCTATAGTCCCAATTGTTGGGAAGTAGAGGCAGGAAGGTGGCAAGATTTACCCTGATCTGAACAGCATAGCAAGACCCAGTCTTTAAAACATACGTGTCAGTAAGAAAACGATCTTTTCCAAATGCTACCAGGTTTTCCAAATGTTGCCATGATTATTATAACACATGACATAATTAAATCTTCTGAGCATGGAAAGTCTATTATAAATCAACTTTAATTCTTTAATGAGTTCATCACCAAAAAAACATATTTTGAATTCTGGAAAGCAGTCAGCTCGTGGGCTTGCCACAGACAGCATAGCAAAATTAACCTGATAAGGAGCAGATGCTGAGGTTTTTGTCTATTAGTGCCACACCTACCAAAAAGTTAAAAATTAAACTGACAAGATCAGAGTACATGGATTCCATGATTGATTTTAATACATGAAAATATCTAAAATAACATTTGCTCACTAAATATTTACTAATTGGCTACCACCACCATTTAATAATATGGATTTTCAAAACCTCTACTGTGTTATATGAAATATAGTAAATAAACAGAGTATGTCAGTGGTAGAACTTAGAAGAAACAAAGTTAGAAGATATAGTCATTTAAAGTGTTCTTTTAAGCATGTTAATGAGATTGTCAATCTTCCCATGTGAGAAAATCATTCAGGCAATAACTAAAAATAATGTAGAGTTGAATATGCATACCATAGGATGATTATTCCACCCAGGAGTGACACATGCATAAGGACCCATAAGTAGAGTATATTTGGTGTGTTAAAGGCATAGTCAAGAGGTCTACAACTAGATCTCTTGACTTTTAGGATACATGCAATGATTTGAGCTACCTCCAACTTCTGCCCCATCATGTCTTTCCTACAATGAAGCCAAAAATATTCTCCTTTTTCCCTTATGCTGGTTGTGTGAGTGGTTTCAAACCTGTATAAAAAATGGTAATGAGAAGTGGGGTATTGCTGTTAGATAAAGAAAATCTAATACAAGAAGGTGAAGCATTGTTGTGAAAGTGAGAAAATTTGGCATTGAGAAACAGAGAAGAATGGTTATTAGTGTGATGGGGTTCCCATGTCTTTGGAACTGTTATTTGGGAGAAATATAGAGAACTTTGGAAATTTGGGCTGAAAAGACTTTGTATCTTAGAGAAGGGACAAAATGATAATTCTACTGACAGCTTGGAAGAAGGTAATGTCGAGGGAGATGCAGATAGTGAAAACCCAACTTGTGATGGTCCACAGGGGGAACAGAGATTCTGCTTAGAACTTAATGAGAGACAAATGAAATATGTTAACAAAGAGTTTAACCAAGATTTGACTTTGTCCTGAAAGCTTGCCTGAAGTTAAATTCAAGTGCTTGGCAGAGGAAGTTTCAAGGGAATGTAGCCTTGACAGCATGGCATGGCTACTGTTTATATTCTTGTTTAGATTTATGATGACAGTGAACAAAGAATCAGCTAGAAGGAAATTAAAACCTTGAGGTTTAATGATAAAATGTGATGACAAACTTAAATTGAGGAGGAGAATTGAGTAGAATGCAGACAGCAAATTGGCTGCTATTGTTAAAAGTATTAGCTCCATCAGTTAATCAAAACCTAATCTTTCTTTGAAGAATAGAATAAGCTGCACACTGACGGCAAGATCTTCAGGGAATGATCACATCCATAAAAACACACATTCATTCAGAAGAGAAGAACTGAAGGGTAGAACTCCAAAAGAATATTCTGCTTCTGTTCCTCTTAAGAGTTCACTTTTTTGCTTTGAAATTTAGAAACAAGTTTTATTTAAGATCTGAAATACAATTCCTAAAATATCAACTTTTCAGAAAACTGTGGCTACACAATAATGCATTACCTCTATCATGTTAGAACATGCATTATAAGAGTATATTCAAAGGTAGATGTAATAAAAGTAGGAAACGGCGGTGAGGGAGGGGTCAATCACCCATCTGTGAAATGGTTACTTTCTATCTGCCAGACTATACGCCCTCTCCTTCTGGTAGATCATACCCCATCAGTTGTAAATGATCAGGAAGGAAAGTCTGTGAACTTAACCAGATGTCTCATTACTTACTTGCAGTCCTTGATGGTGGCATATTGACTTCACAAAGTCTAGCATTTGCTAAAGGCACTAGGATCCTGGGAGGCAAGGGATTGACAGCCACAGTAGTGTTCCTATGCTTAATGGGAACACAGGAAAGGGCTCTGGGAAATGCCACTGGGTCCTTGCACCTCATTGGAGAGGAGGATCCAGAGGAGAGTTTGGCATGCACATTAAAGGATGCTCCGGGGATGGGAGGGGGAGGCACTGGGGGATGGGGAGAGAGTGAGGAGGGGAGGGGGACACAGGGGTATAGGAGGTTGGAGGGAGGGGGGACCGGTGTACCTGTTACGTTTGTATGAGTGGAAATAAAATTAAAAAAAGAACGTGAATTAGACTCAAATACAAAAACTAGAAAACAAATCACCATCCTTCAACAATTTGAGCAGATAGAATGAATGCCTAAGGAACAACATAGATGGATGTGCAGAGGATGGGCTGTTTTACTCAAGCACCATAAAAAAGCATAAATGCATGGGTTTTCAGGTATATACATTAAATTGAACCTTTGGCACTAGGAATCAGGGCATTTCATCACATAGCATTAACACATATTAGAAAATTGTGTAGTGTCAAAGGGATAGAACCACTGCAACAAGCAATGTTGTCATTTAAGCAATAAAATGTTTTACTGAATGTTTCTTTTTTTGTCTAATTACTGCATATACTGGTAGCAACTTTGAAATGAGGAAAGGAGCCGTGCACTCCTTTTATTTTCTGTTTACAATAGAACAGGAAGCAAACTGAAACATAAGCCCTGTTGTATATCGACAATTTTAAAGAACATCAATTATACAATGAAAAGACTAAGAACAGAAGTGTTTACAGATACCAGACGTAAAGTGAGTGGGCAGTGGACACTCACAGGGCTTTGCGATGGTACTCAGCAGAAGCCACTTTATAATCACTGGCAGTAAATAGAGAGGCAGAATTCTTTGCCAGGTACTTAAGAAAATCATGCAAATAGCCCAACAGTAATGCAAGGCTCTTCTCATCTAGGGTTGTATATGCCAACATTGCTCCAATTCTCACAAATCATCTCAGTAGGTGTGGTGCCCCGTACACCTGTGATATCGGAGCATTAGGATGAGCCAAGAGGATTTCAACATACTAAGACCTTTGAAATTTGTACAACAGCTGAGTGCCCAATATCACATTGAAATACTCTTTAATGCCTGCCACAACTTCATTAACCGCATACTCCTTATTATCAACATTTCCCTATGACTTCTTGCAATTTGCGTACTCTTCAAGAATAGCATTGACATTTTTCTTAGCAGGGAGTTGGAATAACTGCTTCTGCCTAGTAACCAAGTCACAATCCTCAACAAGCCATGGTTTCAGCTCTTCAGCAATCTTCACTTTAACTTCCATTCTATTCTTAAATACCTCCTCACTTTCATCAGTAGGATCTGCCCGAGCCCTTTTCTTCAGGGGGCTGAGTTACTTCGCTGGTACTGCCGCCGTCTCCATTTCCAGGAGTCTTCTGCTTGTTCTTTCTTGTCTTCCTCACAGATCTTGAAGGAAGGTTCTCAGCAGAGCGGCCTCCCCATCTTCCTGGGAGTGCTGGTTCAGGATTCTTTGGCTGCGAACCAGCGAACTTCTTTTCAGGGGAGGCTCCTCTCATCTTACTTCTCTGCATGTTGCTTTGAGTTGGCTTCTTAAAGTTGTCTTCTTCAGTAGATGGCTGTCCATGAGGCAGTACAACCCTGCTTGTATTCCAACAACAATCTTCCTTCTTTCCCTTCCAAGAATTCCTAGTAATTTCCCAGATGGAACCTTACAGATCTTCTGGGATGGTCTGAAAGGATGAACTGGGATACAACTCTGGATTCTGCAATCAGATATAGTACTGCAATCAGGATCAGCTCTCCTGGTCCTTACCGTACAACAAACTTAGCTTTTCTGATGGTGACTTGAAACAAGAATCCAGTTCTTTCCAGCAGCCCACGTGTGATCACTGCTGCTCCTCCAATCGCCATAGTGAGTTCACTTATTAAGAAAGTTTATAAGGAAAATCAGGCCAATGGCATGTATAACCCCAGTACTCTAGAGAATAAGGCAAGAGAATGTCAAATTCCAGTATAGTGTGAGTTCTATAGTAAGATACTTTCTAAAATGAATAAGTAAGCAAAGAAATAATACATTACTAATTTAGTTAAATTAGATGGCATATAGTTAGCATGAATAATTTTGATGTGTTTAGCATATAAGACCAAAATTATATATAGCCATTTTAAAATCATGCTGTTAAAGATATTACGTGTTGAAAACTAAGATACTATCTTTTTTTATTATTTATTCAATTGTGCTTGTGTGCATATGTATGTGTGCACGCACATGTGTGTGTGTGTGTCTGTGTGTGTGTAGAACCACGGACGAATTCGGGAACCACCATGGCCACCTCCACCTCCTTCTGCCCTGGGATTCACAGGCTCCGCCCTACCAGGACCAGAAGCGCAGGCCGCCCCCGCTTCTGCCTGGCATCTATACGTGGGATCTGGGATCCGAACTCAGGACCTTCCGCCTGCAAGGCAGAGGCTTAACCCTTGAGCCACTTCTCCAGCCCACGTGTTGAAAAATAGGAAGAAATAAGTTCTGCTGATATTTTGTTTACATTTTTTGTGATTTATTCTAGAAAAAAAGATAAATGTGACAATATTCTGGCTTACCTCTACTTTAATGATTTTGCATAAATAAACATGGTGAGATAGAATCAAAACGTGAAGGGATTTCTTGTTAGTAAGGATGTTTCAGGCGTGATGTGTTCTGCTAGCCAGTTCTTAGGGAAATATTATATATTCTTAAGTATACTCCTAGACACCAGATATTCTTTCCTGCCTTTTTAAGTGTTTAAAACAACCTACAAATCTACACATTCTGATATTTACTTCTTCAAATAGATAGGTCTAAATGTCACAGAAAATTGCATTAGCCTCCCATATTAGGAACTTGATTTATGTAACTTAATATAAGAGTGCTAAAGACATTTGAAAGGAATTTTCAAAAAGACAAGTATACAGACATGTACCACTACCTACCTCTCACCACCCTCCCAAATAATATCTGAGCCTGTTGGTATAGGCCTATAATTCCAGCTATTTCAAAGTCTGAAACAGAAAGACTACAAATTCAAGGCTTGCATGGGCAATTTAGGACTATCCTGTCTCAAAAATGTAAGAAGAGAGCTGGGAATACAGCTCAGTGATAGATCACCTTCCTAACACCTTCATATACAAGGCCAAAGGTTTTATCCCCAATACTGCACACACACACACACACACACACACACACAGTGTCCTGAGACCAGTGGATGAATTTCCAAGCAAGTTCATTCACCACTTATAATACTCCTGCTGGAGTTGTTTGTTGAGTATTAGAGTCTCATGAAAACATACCATTCTACACTATAGAATTCTATGCACATTTTGAGTAAGGATATTTGTAAACATGTAGTATTTAAATTGGCAAGCAATTCTTTTGAAGTTTAATAATTTAGGAGGAATAATAACAAATTGAAGCTAAGGTCTTATTTTGGCATACAGTGAATAAAGTATTCCAATAGTACTGACATAGAGGTTTCATGGCTCATATCTTTTTTTTTTACATTTTGTTTACTGATACATTTTGCTATTTGACAATTTCATACATGTATGCAATATATTCTATTTGCTCTCACCTTTATGGAGTAACTTCAGGGTCATGGTCAGTAAATGCATTCACTTTGCAAAAAGTAAGCA
The DNA here is from genome assembly GCA_023101885.1 of Typhlomys cinereus. Lineage (NCBI taxonomy): Eukaryota > Metazoa > Chordata > Mammalia > Rodentia > Platacanthomyidae > Typhlomys > Typhlomys cinereus. The sequence continues at coordinate 5,512,759 of JALPQD010000078.1, forward strand.
ACTCTGATAGGTTTCCTGAATTACAGCTTATTCACTAGCTGCCTATACAGGAATAATTCAATCTATGAATAATAATGGTTGAATTATTAAGCTTCCTATGAAAATAGTATATGTATAGCATGAAGGTGCTGCTTGTTATCATGAGGGAAAGCAGTAGATTTTTATCTAATGGGGAATTCTCTGTGGCATTCTTTCAAGCCATATTTCCATACTTATGACCTTACATCTGATTGCACTAAATAATCACTTATTTTTCTCCAAAAAATGAACTTATCTGACAGATTTGAATGTCCCCTTATTTAATTTTTAAAGAAAATAAGCAACACAATCTATTTCAAAGTGTCAGATAATGAGGCTAGATTAAAAGATAAATTTATTCTTTCTTTCATTGAATATCTTTGTGAGTTTTCAAATTTTAATAGGATGTTGACAAACGTCATTGGGAAAAAAGAATTTTGTTAACATTATTTTCGGTTCTGTGCATAAACGCAAACAGGCTTGAGTTTTTACTTCTAGTTAGCTGCTTGATAGAGACATGCTTAACATGAGCCGTTCTCATAAGGCAATTCAACAGGAATTCTGTTTTAGAATGTATGGAATTTGATTGTTTATGTAGTTTCTTTGGGTCTAAAAGAAAATATCTGTACAGTTTTGTAAATGTTTTACCTTGGTAATATAAGCATGCATGTATATTTTGTTATCATATGCTTATGTTTGTGCTAGCATTGTACAAAAGCTTCAGTTTTAGGCCTTCTTAGAGCATTCGGGTTGACCCTGTAGATGTAGCTGCCTGGTGGTCACTCCTCTATTTCTTCCCTATGTAATTGCCTTGATGCAAAAGACAGCATCCCTAGAGACTGTAACACAGTTCCTCAGTCCCCTGTTCAGAGTGGTCGTGTTTTCTTCCAAGAACCCCCACATCTGTTGACCTGCCTAACTCCATTTACATCAAAATTAAAATCTGTTTACATTGTGCATTAGTGGCAGTGCTTCCTGTTGATGGTTAACAAATTCACATACAGCTTCTTAGAGACAAACAATAAATACCCTTGCTCTCTGTGTCTAGGTATCAGTTGCCTGTAAATCCAACCCAATGAGCTACGATATCCACCTTTGTTCCAGACAGCTTGTTCCAAAGGATTTAATTAGGTTGATGGGCTGTTCAAGGCAGCATGCCCCTCCTTTTCAGAAAATGAACCGTACATGCACCTGTAAACCAAAAGCCTCTATAGCCCCAAAGACCTTCTGTGCCTTCATTCTCATTTTGCCCTAACCTTCTCTCCAATGGCTTTTGGATTTATGTTTATCTTCAATATGCCCAACTTTGTGGTGAGTGATTGGTCTATTTTGAATACTTCTGTGAACGGCCAGGTTATTGGACTCCAACTGGACGTCAGAGCCTCTTTCTTCCTTCTGCTTGAACCAATCTTATTAGATATTTATGTCTATGATAAGGCACAGATACGCGTAGAGGATTTGGAAAAAATCAGTCCTAACTTTTAAGTCCTACATTGGGGCTTCTTTTATTGTCACATCACTTATTAATTATTTTTATTTTTAATGAGTCTTTGGGTATGCATTTTTTGCATGCATGTATTCATTCATGAGTGACAGTGCATATTCATGTGAGTGTTTGTGAATGGGGAGGCCCAAGGGTAATGTGGGAAAATCCTCCATTGCTGGTCCACTGTTTTTTGAGCCCGTGTCTCCAATTAAAGCCAGAGTATACCATGTCTAGCCAACTTTTTCTGGAGATTCCCAGCTTTACCTTTCAAGACAAGAATTGAATGGGGTATAGGAGTTGCTAAAGTGTTGGCCCAGGTTTACATGGGATCTGGGGATCTGAACCCGTCTCTTTGTTTGTGTAAATGCTTTAACTTCTGAGCCAGCTCCCTAGTCTCAAGCATTTGTTTTATGAATTGAGGCTCTTACATCTCAACATCCTTACTTTTGAGGGGCCCTTTGAATTAGCTGACTACCTCCTTCCCAGTTTGTATTTATTTCTTAGATTCTTGCCCCCATTCACTATTCCTCTTAGCAGAGTAATTCTTATACCTACTCTTGCAAGAATGATTTATATATTTGTTCAGATTACGTTTCTGACCCAGTAACATTGTTTAATATCCTATTGGCAGGATTTTTCCCCTGGACTCTACCTTTTCTCCTTGTGAGTCATTCTTTCCTTGCTTTATTCTCTTTCATTGATCTTCCTAATCTCTAATAATGACAAAGTGAAGTGATATTAAGAGTGGACGCTTCCTCCTCCCTAGCAAACAAAACACATACAGTACATTATTTTGATAAATCTAGATAGATGTATTTGGTTGACACTTTCTTTTATTTTATGTTACCATTCTCTGGGTCAGACAGCAAATGATGCTTTAAGAAATTCTGTAACAGGGACTGAGGAGATGGATCAGGGATTAAAGCTTTTGTCATACAAGCCAAAGATTTTGAGTTCAGGTCCCAGGTCTTACTTAAAAATGTCGGGCAGAAAATGACAGTGGTCTGTAATTCTTGAAAACCTCAAAGTAAAGCAATAAGGGGTTAGGATATTCCAGGAAGATTCTTGATGTCACTCTTGGACGTCCACAGGCACATACACACAAGCGTCTTTTTCTATACACACACACACTCATGCAAAATAAATTCCAGAACACTGCTGCTGCTATATTGCTCACAACCTGGAAGCCTCTAGTGAGCCTAATACCATGGACTAATGCAACTGTAGACACAAAACTGTACTGTTCTCTTTGCAAGACACTGCAGTATGTTTCCTAAACCAATATCATTTGGCAAAAGCTATAAATTTCTTAGAGACCAAAGAGGGTTAAAATTATAAATTATAGGCTTGTCTTTCAGACCCCACAGAAAAACTGAGCACTCAGGACCCTATTTAAGGAAGTAGAATAACTTAGACCATCAATTTTCCCACAATTCAGATAAAATAAATTGTCACAAAGTGATATGATAGTGATATTTTAAGACTTACTCAAAGAAGCACAAATATCTGAGCACATGCATAAATCGAAAAAGACATTATAGACTATTACAGTAAAATAATTGATTTATTTGATTGGTAATAGATACTTACATGGGGTTGATTTTGAAAAATTATATTGTCAAATCATAACAAACTTGGTCATAGACCATTTTTCTCCCTCTTTTCTATCACATGCATTGTACAGTAATTATAATCATGTATGTTTGAATGTATGCTGATTTTCTGTATTCAGCATTAGAGTATAATTTACATGCTTCATGAAATCATACACTATGACTTCGTTTCACTAATATATGCTTGAGTGCTATGCCTATTGCCCTGATCGGTATTGAATACATATCTGTTAAATATATTGACTATAGGCACTTAACAAATGTCAAGTCATGACAATGTTAAATCTGGCTATGTATCCTTTTTCTCCTATAATCTAAGACAAAAAGTTAAATCAAAATAAATTACATTAACTATTTCCTTAATATAGTTAAATAATCAGAAAGGATTTAATTCATAACATCTTGAAATTTTTGTGATAAATTAATATGAAAATGTGAAAAATTACTATTAGTGTATTATTATATGTGTATTATATTATAGTGTACTACTGTATTATTTTTTAGTATGCTGTGGTACATGGAGGGAGGGGTTGAATGCTAGTTGCAAAATCAGCCTTAATTTTAAAAACAATTATTCAAAACAAACAAGACAGTATTTTGTCATAAGAGCATCTATTTATATTTTTGTATGTGCATTGAATATAAATGGTTTGGTTACATGCTGGTAGTGGTGTGGTGTGGAAGAAAAGAGACTTAAAAATTTTAACTGACTCTCCTTTCTATTATTATTTTATATTTCTAATATTATTTTACACTAACTGCTGAGGGAATTATAGGTTGTTCCTTACAAATATGTTTTTCAGAAAATATTGTAAAATAAAATCACCTTCTAACTATGCCTATAATGTTCAGAGTCTCACATGCTAAGAAAGACTTCAGCATGCATTTTTTAAGAATCTAATTCTCTGTGGACAAAGGAGCAGGAGCTGTTTGCCGTATCTCGGGATGTGGCAAGGTGCACTGGCTTCGATTATATAGGGGCTTATCCCACATGTGCCAAAACTTCATTGACAATGATGCACCACAGGACTGTTTCAGAAGTAGCCATGAGACCCCAAAAGCTGAAAAAACTTAACTCAAGCTTAGAATAACTTCCCAACAACATAAAGCGTTGGAATGAAAAGTCTGTTAATATAATGTGCCCCGTGAACCTCGAAATCTTCAAAGGGAGGCCAGAGGTCAGAGAAGTTTATTTACCTAGGGAACTCTTTCAACCATTATGTTTTAAAATTGCAAAGAATTCATAATGAATCCTTTAAGCCATAAGTAGTTTCTGTTCAAATTGTAGGCTTCCTCTCTTAACTCCTGCTCAAGTAATTGTGTTATTTTAGTAATTTTCTCCTGCTCACTAGAGCAAATATGTCTGTCTTTCTTTTTATTGGGCTACTGAAGCAATCTGTAAATCAAACAAGAAGACACTCATAACTTTAGTGAGATGGTTCACCTGTTAGACTAAAAGTTGATGTCAAACCCCTCATGATGTATGGGTACCACCCTCAGTTTTAACCTTCTGTTTCACTTTGCATATATCATGCACATTGCAATCCGATCACTTAATTATACCAGCAGATGAATCTCAGGTGATCAAGCAAGTGGTCAACCACCTCTGATCACTGTTTCCATTTGGTAGGATCATATCGCACTATACAATCCACTTGCCTCTGTTCAGTGGACTCTGGCCATTAAGTCAATAACTAGCAATAATACAGTGGTGTTCAGGTGGCAGAATTCCTGGCAGTGGAAACACCTGCTTACTGGACTTCAGGAAGTTGATGAATGTGAAGTTTGATATTTCTTTGGTAATGAGGGTTGATTTCTTAAATAGGCATGAGAGAAGACCCTGAGCAAAGGCTGTGTGTTAATATGATTTAGTATCTCAAAGTGTAGTCTATATGAAAATCACCTAAGCGCACACACACACAGTGGAAAATTGACCTTTTGAGAAACAATTGGATAGTTCACAGGGTATACACTGAAAGCAACTACTACTGCTTCAAGCAGAAATGACAGGTTTTTGTGTTTCGCAGATATCTTTTTTGGAACTGAGTAGGGCAAATGTAAGTATGTATGTGGCAACAGAAAAGGTAGGATAGCCTAATATTTGAAATGCATTTTGTATTTCTAATTATAATATAGAATAAGGCCATGTGTTAACCAGGGAGCTTATGAAGAAAGCATGAGAAAGAAAATTGTTTTGGAATATGTATGGCACTTTCTCTACACAGAATACCTCGGTAGATAAGGATAAGATGTCAATTCCCTTCCTATCAACTTCAAATGCAATCTTACTTGTATTAAATTTAACAATAAAAATTCATGAAGGTGATTTGCCTTTCTCACTCACACAAGAAAGTGGTTGACAGAAAGCAAACAACAGTCAGTATTTTCTTCATGTTTCTACTTTCCAGTCTGAAAAGAAATCCATGTGAAAACTTCAGTGGGTTTCACGTCACTCAGAGCAAGTCTGGAGAAGCACAGCAGACTGTATAGTAACAGTTTGAAGTTTGCCAGGTATTTTTTTTTATCTGTAATAAGATCAGAAATCATCTTCCAATCTTAACCCTAGAGAAACCAAAGACAGTACTTGAAGAGCTGCTTTATAAAGGGCTTTGGATCAGATACAACTCAATGAAAGTCATTTAAAATATAAATTTTAATGAATAGCTCAGATTTTTTTATTTGTGACCCGATGAACTCTTTCTAAAGTAAATGTTAAGCACAATGAACATTTTTATCATTACATTAGCAGTTATCTATTCCTTTCACATATTATATAAGAATTCTTGGTATTAACTGCACTATAGAAGCTGTGTTTCTTCCTAAAGCAATTTACAGTTCAGTTCAGTGTCCACACAACTGTCTTGAGTCTTGGGGCTGCTTCTTGGTACCAAAAAACTCCTTCTACCTTCCTGGAAATCCAGCATATGATGGACTCTTTAAGGGGTGGTAGTCATTTTACACATCTTTCATTTTGTTTTATTTAGCAGATCAAATTATTATTTGGCTTTATTTAATCTCTTTTGCTCTATCTTTAATGTTACCTCTTTGGAAAAATATAGCCACATTTTTAATTTTTTATTTTGTTTTCACAACTTATACTACAGTTTCTGCTACTTTGCTCAAATATAAGTTGATGGCTTCCTTTAAAAACTGTCTTTATATTAAGCGCTGTATGTACTCCCTAATAGGTGGCTCCTAGTACCAAACCCACTTAGAGACACTCAAAGATAAATCTCTGTAATACATACAGTATTATGAACAGGAGGGATGGGGAAGGAGGGACACACCAGTAACAAGGAGAGAGGGGACCATGTTACAGCAGAGCAAATAGGCCACCATCAAGGACTGCAAGTAAGTAATGAGACATCTGGTTAAGTTCACAGACTTTTGTTCCTGATTATTTACAATGGATGGGGTATGATCTTACCAGAAGGGGAGGGCGCACAGTCTGGCAGATAGAAGGTAACCATTTCGCAAATGGACGATTGACCCCTTGCTCACCGCGTTTTCCTGCTTTTATTACATCTACCTTTGAATATACTCTTATAACAAAACTCTAATTTAACAGGTTTTTATCTCTAGCCAGGGGGCGATATCCAATACCCATCAGGATGGAGTGAAGGGCATTGCAGGAGCAGCAAAACTGAAAAAAAAAATCAACAAACCATAATAATCCAGAACATCAGAGACTCTATATCAACCACCTAGAACTAGGCCAGACTAATCTCTCCCTATCCTGAAGCTCAGGGAAATTTGCGGAAGAGGGGGTGGTAAGATTGTAAGAGCTGAATTAGTTGAATTAGTAGTTGGAGTATCAAAATGATTTCAACAGAGGAAGTGGTAACTAAATTGTACTTTGAAACTTTTTTGAAAGCATAGATAGGTCCAGAATGAGTTAGCAAGAGAACTTCTTAAAAATCATGAATTGATTGAGAAGGTAATGAAATCTAACAGCACTTGCCAAATGTCTCTAACACTATACTATACTACACTACACACACACACACACACACACACACACACACACACACACTCAGGACACACTGTAGGAACATTCATTATTTCAGAGTTATGGATAGTCAATGAAATATTTCTATTCACAGATTCCCAGGTTTCAACAATTTAGTAGTGTTTGCAGTATCTGTTAACCTCACACTTTTGCTTTATTCCTCAAATACCTAAAAATAGAATAACGATTTCATTATTCAGCTTCTCATATCTATGTTCATTATTCCTTAAAACATTTAGCTCATTTCATTAGAATCTGTCTGTTCAATAGACAGAAGTGGTTCACAGTCATTAATGTCATGTGAGAATTTAGAAGTTAAGAAATCTCATTGGTAGAATACATGCCTAAAACATCCACAAAGCCCTGGACTTGATCCTCAGAAATACATACATACATAGTGTGTGTTATATATACAAATTACGATGTGTAAATTATAAATAGCACAATGGTTTCCATTAAACTAAATCTTTTAAAATACAGGGCATTTCTTGTTACTGCAACAACAGGCAAGCATGCTTGCTGATTTTCCTACTGCAAGAAAGCTGATTTCATGAATACGTTTGACATAATCATCACATTCCTTCTACAGAGAATGGCTGACTCAGCTCATCTCTTTCTATTAACAGAAGAACAAGCTCCTTTTCATGTGAACAGAAGTTTCATTGTGAATCGAAAAGCATTCTGTCACCAATAAAAATCTTGGATTCTTGTGAGGACTTTCCCAGGATCACAGTAACATGTTCACATCCAGAGCTTCCTCAGAAGAAACTCAGCATGGGGCTGGAGAGGTGGCTCAGGGGTTAAGCCTCTGCCTTGCAGGCAGAAGGTCCTGAGTTCGGATCCCAGATCCCACGTATAGACGCCGGGCAGAAGCAGGGGCGGCCTGCGTTTCTGGTCCTGGTAGGGCGGAGCCTGTGAATCCCGGGGCAGAGTAAACAAGGAGGAGGTGGAGGCGTCCATGGTGGTTCCCGAATTCGTCTGTGGTTCTGCACACACGCACACACATACATACACACACGCACATATATATGCATATACATACACACACAGGCACATATATATGCACATGCATACACGCACAATTGAATAAATAATAATAAAGAAAAATTAAAAAAAAAGAAGACACTCAGCATGTCAGTCACTACCATGAATGAAGAATACAAAAAATGCCTCACCTGTCTAATTTGGGTAACTTTTATACCAGTTCTCTGAACAATTATTTTAAATTACTGAAATTCGAAATTACCATGCAACCTTGTTACATAAAGTACAGAAAATTTTACTGGTATAATTTATGAGCTCAATTTCTAGTATTAATTTATGACAATCTGTAAAAATAAAACGATTTTGCTACAGAGAGAACTTGAAAGCCTATTATTCCTTTCTAGAAATTTCTTCATTAAAATATTTAGAGAGAAACTTGTTTAGAGAAACTTTTTTGAATTCAAATTCCTAAAAATTTCTGGACACTTAATGATCTAAGACTAGTGGATCATAGTTTCTTTAAGATGATATGACAATGCTGATCAAGATATTCAGTGCTTTGAACATATCATAACTAGGAACATGCAGATTTCAGTGAGCATACCACTTTGTTTTGCTTTGCAGCAATTAAGTTTATGGACTAGAAGACTCAAGAATTTGCATGAAGCACATACATGAAATTCCAGAATGAAGTAGAATTTGATCAGAAACATCACTCTTGCCTTCTATATAAAAAAGAATGAAAAATCAAATAACTCCCCCAGACAAAACAAAACAAAAAAATCCCACTGCACCCATAAAATAGATACAATTCCTACTGAGAAAGAAGTAATTGGAATGTGAATTACCTGATTTTCATTGCTTTAGTATTCTAATCTGTTATCATTATCATGGGTGTAGTTACTGTTATTTTTACCATTATGATAGAAATGAGTACTGACAAATGTAGCATCATAAACATTCACATTGAAAAGACCTTTGCAAATAAACATGCTGTCACCTTTGGACTTGCAGAAAGTGGATGACCTTATCAAAGTTCCATGAATAGTCAGTAGCAGGAACTTGTGCTTTTTGGCTCTGCCCAGAGCTTTTCCTTCTTTGCTTTATTGCTTTCTCATTGAACAGGAGTCTTCATGAGACACATGTTTGAAGTAAGAGAGCTTGTATTGTGAGAAGCTGTTACAGTGACATTGTGGTAGCATAGAACTTGTTCCAGCCAGAAACAATAGTTTCTGTGCATCTGGTAAAAGAGAATGATAGGAAGTTCTGATTTAAACCCTTTCCTTAAAACTCTTATCACTTCATTCAGAGAACTGAAAAGATATAATCATTCCAGAACACGTTTTCCTAATTAGATCTAAATCAAATCTTTTTAGGTTAATTTCCTTTACATTCTTTGCTTAGAACATAAGGTGTTACTTCAAGTGTAGAACATATACATTATTGCTCCAGCAATTATAGATTAACAGGTGTTACATTCTCTACTTTTCTATATTCTTCTACTTTAACATATCTACCCTGTGAAGGAGAAAATGTACGGCACATATGAAATATTCTCATTTGTAGTTAAGGATGTTGGCTTTGTGACTTACCCAAGACTTCTATGTTCTGTAAATTTACCCTGAAACCGCTGCAAGACCCCATTAAGTGTCCTTCACCATTCCTAAATTTGCAGTCACGGTGGAAATATGATGCCTTCTTGGGGCTTTACTACCAAAAGGAAAATTCATAAGGTAAAAATAACATTGCCATTTGGCTGCTCTAATAGATATAAGCAATGTATACTGAGTTTGCAATTAAAATACTTTCTGTCACTTTGGGGATATGAAATGTTGGAAAATTTATGTTCAGTTTCTTCCCATCAATAATATAGCATTTCCAACTAGGAAGGAGTAGAGCCATAACTTTTGTTTGATCTCCTTTAGAACTTCAGGATCCAAGGCTTATCCCTTGACTCCCTATGGTCTTGTATTGCAATTTCAGTATGTTCCTTTCTGTCTGTTTTAAGAAGTGTCTCACCTATAGCCTTAATATAATTATAATTATATATATATGATTATGTATGTATAATCTATTAGGAAAATATTCAAAGTATATTGAATAGATGGACTGTTACAATTTGAAGATAGTTTAAACATTTTAATCTTTTAAGAGACACAGACAGGGGGGAAGATGCATCCATGCCTTGGTACGTGCATATTAAAGGACAACTTTAGTTAGTCTGTTCTTTCCTGCAATAATGTGGGCTCTGAGGCTAGAACTCAGGTTACCTTTACTTGTCCAGCCATTTTACCACTTGCCAACCCAAGACAATTTTTTTTCCTTTTCTTTTTCTTCTTCCTTCCATACTTCAGAGGCAATGGGATTGAATTTAGAACGTTTTGAGTGCTAGGTAAGAGCCTTGAAACTGAGCTATGGTCCCAACTCTTAGATGATATGACATTCTCTGTCTCTCTCTCTCTCTCTCTCTCTCTCATGCTCTCTTTCTTTTTCTCTTTCTCCTATCTCACTGCAGAACATTTTTTTTTTATATTACTAACTACTCTTTCACTTGAAAGTCTGTGCTGGCATTGCAAAATGCATGAACAGTAATCCTCAGAGTTTCCATGAGTTCAAATCACTGAAATTTTTGCAAAAATAAAATACGAACCTGTCTGAACGCAATGTCCTAGGATGTGAAATGACTTCCTTTCTCTTAATGTCTTTTCCTGTGAGTAAAGAGTGAGAATGTACATTCATGGAAAAATAATGAAACCTTAAAACTGTATCCAGGAAAGTAAAGTTATATACATGTGCAAGTGTATGTCAGAAGTTTAGACACTCCCACTTAATATGTTTTTTGGTTTTGCTCTTTTTAGTGGATTATGACTTCAAGCTGCTGGGTCCTTTAAGCTCAGCTCCAGTTGCATCATGACAGTTTATCTTGTAGATCACATGTAGTGACTCATTATTAGATACACAGCACAGCTATGCTTATCTGGATATGCATTTGTTTAAGCAGAATCAGATTTTTTTCTCTATTAGGATTAAGTAAAAATAAAGTATACTTAAATATTTGGAAGATATTTTGTGATACATGCTATTTCGATATTTTATTTATTTTGTGTGTGTGTTATAAAAATAAAGGAGTCCATACGTGTGTGTGTGTGTGTGTGTGTGTGTGTGTACATATATATATAGATAGACATTCATTGAACATAAGAAAGAAAAGGAGTAACAGAGCCAGCACGATAGCTTAGAAGATGAGTCTGGTAACATTAGTCACCCTTGTGACTAGTTCAATCTTAGGAGAGAACCAGCTTCTACAAAGTGTCCTCTGGCTTTTACATGTGTGCAATGGCATTCTCTCTCTCTCTCTCTCTCTCTCTCTCTCTCTCTCTCTCTCACACACACACTCTCTCAATAAATAAATAAATGATAAATAAATAAAATATTAAATTAAAAACAATAGAACTTAAGTCCAGTGCCTCTAGTTTAAATTTACACTTCAAAGGATACTAAACTTTTAAATCAGCATCTAACTTTTATCCATGGAGTTTCTGGGATCTTTTCTTGCTCATCTGGATATTGGGGACCTTGAAGGATGCAGTGCAATCTGTAGTCAAGCTCCTTGGTTATGATCAAGTCACTGTTTCCAAAGGAAAAACCAGTACTTCCCTATTGAAGACCCACTTGCCTGCACACCTCGTTTTCACTGATGTCACACTTTTGTAATTTCATATGGACAGACTCAGTGGTTAGACATTCATTTATGGCTTTCTAACCCCAAGGTGTCAAAAACAAGTCCTTCTCCCTTCTCTGAAAGGATAATGCTAGAAGTACTATGCTTATAAAAAGGAGTTCAGAAACTTCATCTAATCGTATGTTAGGTTTGCTAAAATCTGAATTTCTTCTCTATGAATTCTAAGCTTGTTTAGGAAAGATGAATGGCAGTATCAATGACTTGTTGGTTCCTAGGAGAAGGCAGAAATGTCAAATGTCAAACTCAGCAGTCTGCACATCAGTGGTAGATCTAAGTTTTTCCCATAATGCCTTTCTGTAGAAACCCGAGGATCATCATCCAGATGTCCCTTTGTGAGACTTCATTATTATGTTCTCTGGTGTCCTGTTGAAAAGTTCCTCAGGATCTCACTGGCTTATGAATCTCTCAGGGAGGACACTCTTCATTTTTTTCCCTTTTGAGAAGAGTTAGCAATTTTGTTCAGGTTAAGCATAAAAAGAACACTCCATTCCTGTCTTGGCTTATCTACTTGTGAAATATGGGTCTTAGCCAGTCACCAATCCTCCAAGCCTTCATTCCTTGTCTTTAAAATAGAGTTCCCTCTTCATGGCACATGGAGTACACCAGATTCTCATGCTTATATGCACTAAGAATCACCTGAGAGATACTGACATTTTTTTTATCTGAGGAAAGGACTTGAGAGTTTGCATTTGTTTTCATTTTATTTATTATGAGAGAGAGAGAAATCAGAAAACACATAAGTACATGCCATGACATGCATGTAAAGGACAGAGGACAGCTTTCAGAATCATTAATTTCTTTTTTACCATGTGGAATCCCAAAATCTAACTTGGGTCACTAGGTGTACATATATGTGCTTTACCTACTGAAACATCACACCATCCCAAAGAGAATCTGTCAACTTTTCTGTGGGGTGTGGGTATAGATGTGAGTAGAAGGGGTTACCTGAATGTGTGCCTGTGGAGACCCAAAGGTGACATGAAGAATCATCTAGGATTGCTCTATCTCCATATTGTTTTGCTCTGGGGTTTCATGGGCTCTGCCTTCCATTTTTTACTCAGCATTTTTATGTAGGCGCTGGGATCTGAGTTCAGGTCTTTTGTTTGCAAAGCAAAGGCTTTAACTCCTATGTTATCTCTCATCTTGAGAATCTGCCTCTTTAAGTAAGCTCTAAGTTGACTGCAATACGGCTGACTCATTGATCAGTATTTAATGGACAAAATCCTAAGTGAGAACTGACTATACCAATGGATAATGGCCAACCATATATTAAAAAGAGAAGCATAATATACTTATAATATACAGTAAGTTCCCAAGAAGTTCTTAGAAATACCTTATGAGAGACTGGAGAGGTGGCTCAGAGGTTAAGACTCTGTCTTGATTTGGATCCCAGGTCCCACGTAAAAACACCAGGCAGAAACGGTGGTGGCCTATGCTTTCAGAACTGGTAGGCAGAGTCTGGGAAATCCCAGAGTGAAGCAAGGAGGAAGAAGCAATCCAGGATGATGTCTGAAGTAACCTTTGGCCTTCCATAGGGACACAGTGCACTCTAATACACACATTAATAATAATAATAATAATAATAATAATAACAATAAATATTTTTAAAATAAAATATTTTTTAAAAATATATTATGAGAGAGCTAGAACAAGCAAGGAAGTATGGGAGAGAGAGTGAGAGAGCGAGAGAATGACAGAGAGCAAGAGAGAGTGAGAGCAAGAGAGAGAGAGAGAGAGAGAGAGAAAGAGAGAAAGAGAGAGATATGCTATGATACATACCCAGTCAGAGAGCAACTTTCAACTCAGGTCACCCCAGGTTTTCGAGTAGGCAGCTTAATTGCTAAGTTGTCATTGTCTTTCCCACCCAGAAGTCAGTTTTTATTTGCAGGCACCAGCCCGGAAGACTAATGTGTTTGTTATAAGCTAGACCAATGAGAAAGCAGATTATTGCTTGTAATAATACAGAAAGACAAATACTAATTTGGGCAGAAATTTGCTCTAGAGGTCAAAAATTCATTACAAACTGATGGGTTCTTGGGCTTGCTCACTGTTCCAATCAGAAAAAGCCAAATACACACCCTTCATCAAACAACTAGGATATCCTAATTGTAGCTCATTCACTTCTGGCTTCTCTAGGCAAACTCTCCATCAGTGAATATTTAAATCTTTTCTAAAAGAAAAAAGTCAAGCATTTTTCTCACCTATGCACATTTCTCTGTCACAGGAAGTGTGGGTGACTGACACCCTGGTTACAATAAACTGAATTAGTAATCCCTGTTGGTTCTCATTTTGTTGGTCTATATTTATATGTAAATAGATTAAGCTTCCGTAAGCAAAAATTGTAGCTATTGGAGGTTAGAGGAGTGAACTGGGTCTTTCTATTCTGACACATGTTCTGGTCCTTGCTAGCTACTCCACTGGAAGAACTGGTTTCCACATTTCTCTGAAGTTCCTTACCAGGGAGCTATTTTCTTTTGAATAAAAAGAGCTGGGCTATATTTCTTTTTCTTTTGCTTTATCCTCTACCTTTATCAACGTAGCAGAGACATACAACTACCAGTCAACATCTTTCCTTCCACTCCAATAGCTGTGATAATAGGCAGGTGATATCTTCCACCCAGAGGACTGTCCAGGTCACTCTCTTTAATGAACTATCAGTATAACTTCATTATTAACTGTCCCATTTGTCCAGGACAGAATGGTGATTAAATGTCAGATTTATGTTTCAAGTAGTAGGAAAGAATGGAGTCCTAATTGTACACTCTACGCAATTTTCCAACGATAGCTTTGGAGTTTGATTAACTTTCCAAATGGCCTTAAGTGACATGGTGCTTTATTCATCATTTCCCCTGGTTTATATGCCCTGTGGACAATTCACTGGGAGAGGAAGTGACTGGAGTAAGCAGGACTGGGGCATTCTCAGCCTTCCTAACCCAGTTGCCCCAAAGCATGCCAAACTCACATCCTTTTTCTTACTAATCATTTGACACATAACTGAACACAACATAAGAACTCAGAGGGGTTTGGACAGAAGGAATAAAGCCTTCTTACAAAGAGGAAGAAAGAAGGAAAGACTGACTCAGGCATCTAATAGTGACCTGCACTGGCATTTGAAATCTACTTTCCATAGCAAAGAGAACTATGGATCTATAAGGAATCTTTTAAATATAAAACAATTAGAAATGTTTGCTGAGATTCTGAAGTAGAAGTGTGCTTACTTTACAATTTTACATAGAGTAAATTAGATAGCAGCATTTTAGTGGTTTTCTTTCCTTTTTCTGTTTTTGTTGGTGCTGCTGTTGCTTGCTGTTTTGCTTGGATCTCATTATATCATACTTGCTGACCCGGAACTCACTGTGTGTGTAGATTAGGTTGGCTGCAAACTCATGACAACCTTCCTGTTTCTACTTCCAAAATAGGAACCATCCTACCTGGCTTGTACTTCAGTTTTAGTATTGAAAAATATATCATAGCTCAGTGTGTTCACTTTATGAGTGCTTTCTGAGACATCCTTATCTTCTGTATAGTAGTCACTGAAATTAAATAGGACCTTGAATATATAGATATCTCTCTCCTCTCCTAATAGCTCACAGGACTGAAAGAAGCTTACTTGCAACCAGACTTTAGATGAGAACTGACTTGGCTGTAGATTTTTACCATGTACAGGCTCTTGGCTTGCTGCAATAGGAAATTCTAACTAAATGGCTGTGGAGTGAGACTCCTGAATTCATATTTATGAAACCTACCTAGGCAGAATGTGACACTGGTAAAATTTTGGTTTAGAAGTCACAATAACACAATGGCTAGGAGGCTAAATGACAAGCTTGTGATGTTTCTGTATTGTAAAAAATCACAACACTACATAAGGCAAGCATCTCAATTTAACCTCACATATTCAATACCACCTCTGATGCAAATGTGTTCAGAGGGATAGGTGGCTTAGACACTAGAATAGAAGGAGAGAGAGAGAGAGAGACAGAGAGAGAGAGAGATACAAATGCATACAAGGCAAGAAAGATGAAGATAATTCCACTATAATAAATAGAAGAATGAAGAAGTGAGAAAAATTTATAGAGAATATAATATTAAGATATTCCTTGAGGGGTTCTGAGAAATTTTATAGCATGGTTTCAACCACCAATTTGAGCACATGTGAGGAGAGTTTTAGCTGTGTCATTTAGTTGAAAGTTTTTTTTCCTGGTTTCCTAAATGTCCACAGATACATATTTCATGTCCATAATGATTTTGGTGCTGGCATGACACTAGTATATGGGGATTAACTAAAATGAGGCAAGCATAAATACAATTTTTTTCTTTTTCTTTTTCTTTTTTTATTATTTCCACTCATACAAACTTAACAGGTACACCGGTCCACTCCCTCCCTCCAACCCCCCACCTCCCTCCCTCCCCATCCCCCAGTGCCTCCCCCTCCCATCCCCTGAGCATCCTTTAATGTGCAAAGCATAAATACAATTAACAGAATTGTTTACCATCTGCATCCAGTCCCAAGGCTCACCTTTTAAAGCTAAGTCCACTCATTTTCAGCTATTTTAGCATAATATTCAACATTGTCTTTCTATGCTATGCTAACCACTCAGCATATGGAATGTCTTCATTAATTCCAAGTCAGTGATTGAAGACACATAAGTAATCTGAGGCTGATCAGAAGTCCAGAATGGTTACCTGTTTTGAGTCTAACCATGAGCAGGGGTAAAAACTCATCGGAGCTTCTAAGTAAAATATAATTGAATTCTGGGACTGGAGAGATGGGTCAGGGATTAAGACTCTGCGTTGCAACGGAAAGTCCTGAGTTCAGATCCCAGGTCCCATGTAAAAATGCCAGGCAGAAAAGGCTCGAGGCCTCCATTTCCAGCTCGGATAGGTGGTGCCTGGGAAATCCTGGAGAGAAACACGAAGGAGGTAGAAGCAATGATGGTATAACTTTGGGATGATTCCCAAAGTTACCTTTGGTCCTCCACAGGGACACACAGTACACACACACACACACACACACACACACACACACACACACACGCACACACACACGCACGCACACACACACGCACACACGCACACACACACACTAAATAAATAAATAAGATAAAATAAAAAACAAAACTGAATTCCAAAAGTATAAATGCCACCTCCAAATCCGCTTCTTGGGGTAGCTAAGTAGTAGTAAGAATTAAGTGAAGATCTCCAGGGTTTATTGGGAGGTACTCACTATTCACGTGGTACTGCACATAATCTGCGCCCCATTGAGGGAGGGATGGTGGTGTGATTGTCCTATACCAGCATTCTGTTTTCTCAGTGCACGTGGAAGTAGAGAGAAAATATTAAGATTTAATTTCTAAATTAATGTAGATATTTGGGGCAAGTAATTTTGCAATAATTAAATGTGTCACAGTTTAAAGCACTTCTTCTTTTCTAAGTTCCACTTTTCTTATCTGTAATATAATAGCAGTATTAGCATGATATTGGCTCCTCAGGATTAAGGAAATGAACAGCCTGTCTCATGTGTTATATGTGAATTCTGCTGCTATTAATGATGAAGTCCTTTAGAGATTCTAGTTTCTGGTGTTAAAAAACAAACCAAAGTCCTTCATTTAATATGTAGCCTTTCTTTTTAAACACACTAAGGGAGACACATAAACTGTATACATAAACATTAAGTATCCTCAAATACACACCATAATTTCCTTCCTCTGACAAGAACCTCTAACCTCAGGCATGCAATTATTTGTGCCATAATTATGTTTACATTATTTAATGAAACATTGGTGTTAAAGCAATGAGTCATCTTGGAAAGAGGAATAAAAACACACTGTAAATTCTATTAATTTATAATGCAACCTCATATAACAGCCATTATTCTTCTTATTCTCATCAGTCACACATTTACAAAAGGCATGAGTGTTATGGATTATTTTATCACCCATAGGAAATAATAATCTTTCTCGCATTAGCTCAAAATGTACATAATTTCTCAATAAAAATGACTTCATGCCACCAAGTTTTATTAATTTTTCTATCAATACTATTTTAGAATCATGGTGAATTATTTATTTTATATGGATTATTGAATTACATGGTGATTTTTAATGGAAAAAAAGAAAATTCTATTTTATCTTAAAGAAAATTCAGTGACCCATACATTTTCTATTTGGCTGGCCAAGATAGTTAAATTGGATGAACTATGACTTATGAACTATGACTAAGTATTATCTCAGGTTAGCTGTACCATGCCTTTGTTTCTCAGGCCCCATGATTGAATGGATTTATAATAATTCTCTCTCTCTCTCTCTCTCTCTCTCTGTCTTCCTGATGTTCTCCTATGTTCAATTTATTAATTTTTTAACTTGAGTATGAGAATTCAACCTTTGTCTAATTGATATAAAAGCATTTCTATATTACACATTGGTAGGAATTGTAACGGGGAACCAACTCGGAGCAATTATATCTCTTACTGCATTGATACTCTTGATTCTGGCCATAGTTGTGTTGTATTGGGAGGAATTTAGCACTGACATGTGGGCTAGGAGCCACCATACATTACCAACACATCAATAATACATAACATAAGTGTGATACTTTTCTTGAATTATTGGAATATACTGGAAATTGTCAATTAGGTTAACCCAACTTCATTTCACCCATAGTGCTACATATCAAAATAGAGATACCAAATGCCTCTTCTTTGCCAGATCCAAATGCTGCTTCTATGCCAGATACTGTGATCTTAAAATTTATCAAGTTGCTTATGAGACATTTAATCTAGGAGATGCATTCTTTCAACTTTCATCAATCTATTTTTTCTTTCTTACTGTACTTATTAATGAATTCATAGTGCTAAGTTTTGATGTCTTAGACAAAAAATAACATTATGAAATTACTTTCTCTTCCTTACCTACATATAATTCATTGCCAAATCAAACTGATTCAACTTCTGATATAGCTGCTCAAATTTATCTTTTCTTTTGCAAGCCCGTTTTTCTCCTCACCTAATGTTTGAACTGTCTATCATCCAGTTTTCTTTTCTGTAGTATTACCAAATCTTAACCAACCATGAATACTGTTACAGAGAAGTGTTGTACAATGCAAACCTAGAGATGTCATAGCTATACTCATTGCATAATTTCCTTGAATCCTCTTGCTTGTGGAAAGAACCATGTTCAAATTTAACAAAACCCCAGATCTTTTCCTCATTCTCTGTCTGTCTGTCTGTCTGTCTGTCTGTCTGTCTGTGTCTCCTTAGTAAGTTCTTTCCTCGTGCTTCCATTTGTATCTCTCAGGCATTACACTCCATTCCTCTGTTTAGCAATATCTTCTGAATTGAAACATCCAGCCTGAAGGAAAGCTCCCTAAGACCCAGAAAGCCAACAAAACTTACAAGTGAACAGCTAACAAGTGTCAATGAATTCCTGAAACTCACAAGATGCCCCTATCATCATGTTTTTTGAGGACCATAAGAGAGGAAACTTTGTTTCTTCTCTGCCTGATTCATCTGCCTGAAAATTGGGCAGGGACCTCCAGAGATGGGTTTCTTATAAGCCACCACGCAGATTTGGGTGGGCTTTTCTATGATGCACATGTTCTACAAATCTTCTCACCTACACTCCTGTAAGGAACCCAGATAAATTCATTTGTTCAACAGTTCGTACTTTATTGGACTTGCTAATGTGTCCCCTCACTGGTTCCCTGTCTGGAATGTGTAGAGGTTTATTCATGTCTCGCCAGTAAAAGCAAGGTTCATGTGCCTTTCATTCTGTCCCAACTGTTTTATCATTGAAAGCAATCTTCTGGCTTTGTAGATCCAGTTCAAAGATTGCTACCTCAAAGTTGCCATTCTTGATATTTTTATTTAATATACATTTTTTCTTCTTCTTCAGTTCCAATTTCTTCCCTTATAAACTATGTTTGCTGGTTTTGTCTTATTGCGAATACTGTTTGTGTCCTCTGATAGACTCAGCCTATGGCAAAAATCAGTGTCTGTCTACAGCTCTTTCTCATTATAACCTTTTCCCGCATTGATTTCTGATAAAGGTTTGTTATCCTTCCTTGCTTGTGTGAATTCTCTTCATTCCAGTCTTGAGCCCATCATTGCTGCTGCACACACTACCACTCCTGAACACCATTACAGTTCATGCTGCTGCTTTTTTTTTTCTTTTTGAGCAAATTTTTATATTTTTCTTGCCAGATGATCTGCTCCTTCTACTTTCTTGAAGGCTTCCTGGTACACACTCCCCTTTGAAGTCAACTTGGAACTCTGGTCAAAGCATATTCTGCCTTTCTTTTTATAGACTATCTTCTGTAGAGGGTACATATCACTCTGGAATCCCAAAACAAAAATGCTGGACTGCCCTTTCCAGATGTTCCTTTAGTAAGTTCTTGGCACAGGAACCACAGCATTTCATTTAAGATGCAAATATGAGCTTCTCTGCCCTCCATTCATTTCCCAGCTCTTATAAATGGAGACAAGTTCCAGAATCAAGTGGTATTTGTTGCTTCTCTGACCCTGCCTCGGGAGAATCTCACTGTCCTGCTGGGCCAACCACACTGGCTGGCTGGAGTAGGTTGACTAGATCTGGGAGAGAGACAGCTCAGTAGGTCCTGCTGTGATGGAAAATGTAAAACAAGAGTGTGTAAAAAATGGTGGATGAAGAAGAAAATATCAGTGCTTGAAGAATGGAATGTTAGAAGAAGTACTCTTTTTAAATTGAATCCTGAGGAATTAGAAAGTTGTTTCAGGGATCCACGTAGGGAAAGCAAGCAAGCACAGAGACCTGAAGGAAGTGATGCGTCAGAGTTCTCAGAAGTCCTACACGTTCAGACAAGGATCTGTATCACAAGGGCTCTATCAAAGCCCAGACCTCACAACATAAGGCTGAAGCTCATCTCTCTGATCAGGTCCCACTGACTGCCCCTCCATTCTCCATTCAACCTCACTCACACTTCCTGGTCCTGTCCATTTTAGCCTTTTTTCTTACTAGGAAATAACCACAAAACTTGCCTCTTCTTCCCTTTGAGGGTTTCCTTAAGTGCCACATGCTCAGTGAGCCCTTTCCTGATTCTACTATGAAGCATGTCCTCAATTTCTTGCCCACCCTGTGTTTCTGCTCTCCTTCATTGTTCCGGTGTTTTTCTTTCATTTCACATTTAATATTTCCTATTTTTGTCTCATTTCTGTGCCAAAGTTTCACTCATGGGACAAAGCTTCATGGAGCATGGTTTATTAGCTATTTTGTTTCCTTAGGTACGTATCCTTAGAAGAATTGTGGGCATACATTATGACTCAGTTATGTGTTCTGAATAAACAGACATTCATGCTGTAAATTATCTTCAAGGAAAGATTGTGTTTGCCTGAGTTCTCTGACTTGCTCTGTGAGTGATTACTGGCACATAATCATGAAGTCGGACAGAAGTTTTACATGAACAGATGAATACATTTGCCAACCCTTGGACACAGTATATAAGCTAACATAAACATGCAATTCTTCATTTGCTGAGTTTCTGCCATCTGCATTCAGTTACTTAAATAGTTGTTCAAACTTAAGTGGAAAAATAATTGATTATAGTCATTTGCTACTGACTGAAGAGTACTTCATTTATCTAAAAGGAGGTTGGTTACAACTCAATCAGCTAGAAAAAGTCAGAGTGAAATTAGTGGCTCAGTTTTAACTTCTTAAAAATCTTATTTTCCTGCATTGTTGAAAAATAGTTTTGCTATTTCAACATTATTGTCAAGATATACCCATGGGGACATTATTAGCTAACTAAGTCTGATCAGCTGACTTGTATCGCGTAGCTTTTTTATGATTTGTCAGATACAGAAGATAGTTTATATGGACACGAAAATTAGTAAGTAGATATTATTTAGTCATTTTTAATAATACTAGCTATCTATATTTTTTGATGCATAGAGCAGAGTTTTCAGTAAATTTCCAGAGTTATTTTGGTGAGCTTGTTGACCTATTTTTTAACTAAATTATTGTACTGTTAGCAAATAAGAAAAGTAGCATTCAAATTTCCAACCCAGTATTTTCCTTTAGAAAATTATCTTGTGGAAAATTCTCATGGAAGATTTGCTCCTCTCTGTAAATTAAAATCTCAATGAGTGTATTATCAAAATAGATTAAGTTTAGGAAAGGAGCTTCCATAGAACGCCAGTAGGTAATACATGATCTTGGGAAGAAGTTTTCATTAGACACTTGTTGATTTTCCAGTGTAATATTGAGGCGTGGGAGGTAAAAATGTAAATAACATAAAATAGCATATATTTATCTTAAACATGAGTGTATTATATGTTTCATGCACAATTCACAGTATTTGTAGTTAAAGATGAGTTTTCTTTTCTTTGGATATCAAGTAATGACAAAGACAGGGGATGAATTGATTTATTTCCATATTTATTTCCATTCTCAGCAATAGCTGGACTTTTGCTTTCTTTTGGAAGATTGTTGCAGTTTACCTACATGGTTGCTGATAAATTACCACCAAGAAGAGTAAGAAAAAGAGATTTAGCCCCTCATCATAGTCCATTTATAGTTCTTAGTCCACCTTGACAAGAGAGCTCACACCAACACTAAGGCCAAGGGAACTGGCCACATTCTCTTTACATAATGGTTGAGAGGGACAATCCTTACTTGCCAGAACAGCATTTCTGGCTAACTATACATAAGAATGCCAACTTCCTCAAGCAGCTCTCTGTATTTTATTTATCTGTCCAGGGTCTACTTCCACCCACCAAAAGCTAAGTCTTGCCCATCAACTAGACGATCGCTTACAGGTTTGCTCTGGTCTTAATTCAACTACTAATTACCTACAAATGTGCCTAGAGCTTGAACTTTAAATAGTCAAGTTTACACTTGTAACTAATTATGAAAAAACTACTCATTTCTAGCATCTGAATATATGGAGAGCAGGAGAAAAGTGACTCTTCTTATAGCCACATGGTAGATATTGACACTGGTAGTGCTAATGTTAGTAATGCTTGAAGGAATTACAAGCCATCATGCTTCCAGTCCCGCCCAAAAGAACTTCTGGGCAGCTTTCAGCTTCATGTCACATCCTTAAACTAAGGAACATCCAGGCTGCACATAGAACATCAATCCTGTCACATTCCATCATGGTAGGAATAGAATTATGAAATATTGAACAAAGTCTTTGATTTAGGTTTCTTCCATCCGAATCAGTTTATTTTCTTTGTACTATTCTGGTTCTGGTCTCTAAGAAATGAGTTTTGATGACTTCCAGAAGGCAAAGTTAATTTTTCCTACTTTCTCCGTCTTTCCATACAATACCCTTTAGATAAATAAGTCCATCTGTCGATTATTTATCTGTTTTATTCTCAATAAATAGAACAATTTGTTCCATTGTTGAGCTCTTTGTAGTATTCTAAGTTTGTTATGACCTAAACTTTGCATACTAAGAAAAATAAAATGAATTTAATATATATAGTCACCAAGATTCATGTAGGGAATTTATAAATAGCTCAGGCAGAATTTATAAATAGCTCAGGTTCAGTTTATTGTTTCACAAACATAATTAGAGCTACATAGTTCAGATATTTTAAAGTCCATTAATATTTTTCTTAGATGCACACAATTAGCTTTTGTTTCATGCTTCTCGTGCTAATTTTTTTTAAAGTAGAGACTTGAAGAAAATAGGCAGGTATAAATATCTGACTCTGGGAATTGTTTCATATATCTTGTTTGATTTATTTAAATAAATATTTTCTCCTCTTCCTTTTCCTTTTCTTTTCCTTTAAGTGTGAGGTATTCATCTTGTTAAAATTATGTTTAAAAGGTAATCAGTTTCATTTTTTCTTCTTTTTTTTTTTTTAAAGACAGAGTCTCTGTATGTATCTTAAGCAAGTCTGGAGCTTGCTATATATATCAGGATAACAACAAACTTGTGGTGATCTTCCTGCTGAGAACAGGTGTATGCCACTATGCCCCAAAACATAACAGACATAACAAAACAACAACTGACATTTTAAGTCTCTGAAGAACTCCACTCTCACCTCTTTGATGCTTTTGAGTTATTTTAATTTCCTCTTCCAACTTTTAGGTAAATGAGCAAAATGATTAAGGAGAGATATAATATGATTTCTGAAAAAAATCTCAAAGCTTGGAGTCAGATCAGGGTTGAGGAATCAGACCAGAACTGGGTAGTTCTTATCTCATTTTCATTGTTCATGAAAGGTAATTAGTATTCTCTGCTTCACAGTCTATCATAAGGTTTGACTACATAGAGAACATCCAGAAAATGCATATTATTGGCCTTCATTATACTATACAGTTTCCATTTTTTTATTATTTATTCATTTGTGTGTGTGCGAGTGTGTATGTGTGTGTGTGTGTGTGTGTGTGTGTGTGTGTGTGTGTGTGTGTGTGTAGAACCATGGACGAATTCAGGAACCACCATGGACGCCTCCACCTCCTCCTTGTTTACTCCGCCCCGGAGATTCACAGGTTCCGCCCTACCAAGACCAGAAACGCAGGCCGCCCCCCGCTTCCGCCGGCGTCTAGGATCCGAACTCAGAATCTTCTGCCTGCAAGGCAGAGGCTTAACCCCTGAGCCACTTCTCCAGCCCCTACAGTTTCCATTTTTAAGTTTATTCCTCTACTTATTCCCTTGTCGGAAATGGTTGATCAAATCACATAACTGAACAAATACAACTAAACTGTTCTTTAGAGACAAAGGTGAAAGTGCAACCTGTACAATATTCTTAGTCTTATTGTTTAGCCTAGGAGAAGATTTATTTAGTAATTCTTCTCAGGTCCAGAGCCACATTCATAACTAACATGTAGACCAGAATAGAACTGCTGATTAAACATATTTTGTTCTCCATTGAATATCTTTATCAATATTCTGGATGAGACAACAAAATTATCTTTCTGGTATTCCTTACACATTCCAGTTTGAATGTTGAACTTTTGTTTTTGAAGTTCAATTTTAAGATGTTTGCATGTTCAGTTTATGTATTTGAATTATAATAAACCAACCCTTTCAATATAAAAAATTATTTCCCCATACAATGAAAATGCTGAAATCAAAGATCATATTGATGTGTCCTCCTAAATGGCTCTGAGAAGAGAGTGGGTAACGTATGTTCAATTAACACTACTCACTACTTGGCGTCCACAGCCTCAGTGATCACACAGTGTGTACTCTGTGACCTCAAATCACCGCCATGGCCAAGAAGAACACCAGGCAAGCAAAGCTTGCAATGTCTTATCAAGAAAACTGTAGTTTCTTAACTCTAGGAAAGAAAATTCTTAGGAAAATTTGTGTTATGTCCACTTAACCCATCAGTAATGGTTCTTCTGAATTGACTTACTGAACTTAAAACAGCAGTCATTCAGTAGTCATTAGTGGGAAAGGGAAGATGCTCAAAGCAAAGACAGGTTCCAAAGAAGAAAACTGCATTAGATTTAGTACCTGCTTGAGGAAGGTTGTATGTTTCCAGGACCTACTTCGAGGCGAACTAATCCAGATATATAATCTTCCAGAAAATACCAATGTCAGGGTCTGGAGTTGCTCTAAAAAGCATAGAATTGTCATAAAACCTGAAATAGAAGGTGTAGTGTCTGGCCGTAGAACACATTCTGGCATGCAGTGACTGTCTCAGCATCTGGCCAGTCAATTACCTCAGCAGAAAATTTCTCCTTTGTTGACAAATGGTCTAGCTACTTTCTCTGTGAGGCTGAAGGATGAGAAATTTCTGGAAACATAGTTTATATTCAGTCCCTCCATGAATTTGTTGAAAGTTCCTCTCTTTCAAATGCTGTCATGGACCTAATATTCTTGTATGCACAATCAGATAGCTGCCTCAATACCTTTCCTCTATACGCAAGCAGAGCTTGGATAGTTAGATTTCAAAGGTGCTTTTGTTGTTACTAATGTCAAAACCAGCAAGAAACAAAACCCATGGGGTACTTTGTTCAAGTAAATTTAGATGATTATATTCCAAATTTAATCATTAAGTATTTCAAAATGGATTTATCGAATAGAACTGAGGACTAGGATAAAGAAACAACATGGACTTATGAACAGTGATGTTTCTTTGTAATTCCACAGCCTTCAGAACAAGAGCAAACTCAAAGTGGGGATAGAAAATGTTGATTTAATTGGAATTAAAATATTTTTATTCTCCATTTAACCTGTAGTGGAATGAGGTAAAATACACATAGCAGAATGAGATCTGAACAGGTTTACGAAGTGGTTAAGTTACATTGCTTTCTGCTTGGTTTTCCTCCACTAAATTTTGTGGTACTTTCCTGCATCTCAGAGTTCATCTCTATTATTTAAAGAGTTGACTGACTGTGTAATCAGAGAAAAGGTCCTATGACAGATGATAAATGGAGAAATCTGGAAAACATGAAATTTCTCAGCCATTTCAAATGACAGTTTGAATACTCTGGGCTTTATTCTGCAGGTAAGAGGGACCCACAACACAGTCTTAGATGTGTGTGTGCTCTGCCCATGACACACCAAAGACAACCTATCATCTATATCACCTACTGTGACTTAAATGAATTCATAATTATATGTATATATACTGGCTATAGAAAAGCCACAAGAGGAAAAAAGGAAGCTTACTTGTCTTCTGAAATAATAGCATGATTCCTAGAGGGACAACAGGAGTGCAAAGACAATTGTTTGTCCAAACCTTTCTTGCTAACTATTTAGTTGTCTGAAATCCAATATACTTTGAAAATTGTGTGTAGACCACCACATCTTATGGTGAAAGATAGGAAATTTAGTTAAGCCAAAAATCAAAACCAGAAAACCTACTACAATTGTGCAACCTCTAAAAAGCCTTCTCACCTTGATGTATTAATCTTTAAAGAAAATAATATTAACTACCTATATTATCTTAATTATTATTAATCTTCTGTGCTTCAGAGTGTGGATCGAAATAGCAGGATGACACTATATGTAAAAGTTCTTAGACTTGTTAAGGTGAATGGTAAAAGCTGAAGTGGGTTTTTTTAATATTAAGTTGTCACATGTCCTTGTTCTTAATGGAAGCATTATCAGTTTCAACAGTTAGCACTTTTGACTCTAAAAAATATTGTGAGCATCAAATCAGTTAACATTGAAAAGAAAGATTAGCAATGTCATTAAAATCTTGGATTAACAGGTCATGTTATACTCTGGGGATTATGATGGTTTTGGTAACTATTTGAGGGTCAAACATGGGCAAAACAAAGTGAGAATCTAAAAAAAAATTCTCTTCAACTGGTCTACTAGTCTGTCGTCATGTGCTTTTAGACTATAACTGCCAACTTGCTAGATACAAAAGCAAATGGAAACCTCCATTGTGAAAGAGTGGTCTTGCTGTATGATCATAGTTCTCAACTCAGAATTTTAAATTTATTACTAAGTTTACTCCCTCTGGTTTAGATATAGACACCCCCAGAAAACATTGCTTTTCTTTTAATAGTTAAAAAATCTGGAGAATATTCAAAAATACATAATTCTTTATTTCATGTCCTTTAG
Source organism: Typhlomys cinereus (assembly GCA_023101885.1). Taxonomy (NCBI): domain Eukaryota; kingdom Metazoa; phylum Chordata; class Mammalia; order Rodentia; family Platacanthomyidae; genus Typhlomys; species Typhlomys cinereus. Next base: position 5,540,118 of record JALPQD010000078.1, read on the forward strand.
AAAGTTAAGGAGACAACAAAACCTAAATAAAGTAGTTCCCAGATAATTAACAAGCCCTCCACAGAGAGAAGTTCTGCAGCTGGTTCACTTTATGTGGAGTGGTGGAGTATCAGCTGTGGAGTATGGTAAGGAGAAACCTGCTAAACTTTCCATGAACTTTTAATGTCTGTGTGTAGGTTGGCATGAGAGATTAGATTTCCAAAGGGCTTAAACCACAGAACAAATCTGCAACCACCCACCAAATCTTTCCCACAGGTCTCCACCTAATAACTTAATAGACTCTGCCAAGAGACGGCAGGCAAGACATAAGAGCTGAGCGAGATGCCTCATGAGGCATGAAGCGCCTCATCCGAGTGGAACACAATGTCCATAGAAGGGCAGGGAGGTGGCGAGTGGAGAAGATGAAACCTACTGGTCTATCAACCACACTGGCAGGAAGCACCGGAGACTTGGAGACAACTCAGTGCTTCTGAGCACGAGAGGGAGATGTTTAGGTAGGGTTGATGAATAGGAATGGGTGAAAAACATCTTTTGTGAATGACACTGGACATGTAAGTCTACTTTCCAATGAATCAAAAAAGTATTCCTGGAACAAAAAGGTGGTGGTACTGTTTTAAAATGAGGAGAACCCTTGAATTTTACACATTGCTCAGATTCTTTTTTTATTATTATTATTATTTATTCAACTGTGCGCATGTGCGTATGTGTGTGGGCACGCGTCTGTGTGTGTGTGTGTGTGTATGTGTGTGTGTGTGTGTGTAGAACCACGGACGAATTCGGAAACCACCATGGATGCCTCCACCACCTTCTGCCCCGGGATTCACAGGCTCCGCCCTACCAGGACCAGAAGCGCAGGCCGCCCCCGCTTCCGCTGGCGTCTATACATGGGATCTGGGATCAGGAACTCAGGACCTTCCGCCTGCAAGGCGGAGGTTTAACCTCTGAGCCACCTCTCCAGCCCACATTGCTCAGATTCTAAGCCACACACAATGCATGGAGAATTCTGTTCCTCCCTACTGAACATGTTAAATTATTGCTTAACTGGACAGACATTGACAAAACCATTACACGGATTCAAATAAGGGAAGGGACATGATATTTCCCAATATCATTTTCATTAGGCTTTGAGATTCTTTGGTGCAAGATCTTGCAGAAATTAAAAAAGTATCATTAATTACTATAATGTAAGATAATGAATTCTATACTTAATACTTAATAAAAGAAAAAGTCAACAAAATGAAGCACAGAAATCATATAGAAATTGGTTGTTACCTACCAGATGCTTTAAAATATTAATGATAAAACTTCTGAGAGATATGTTGAAAGAACATATCAATAAGCACATTATGATATGCAAACTGTGACTTCAAAGATGGTAAATATTGGAGCAGTTGAAAAAGGACACATACTGAATTAATAGTGAAATAAAAGAGAAAGCTGGGTTCTAGGAAAAGATACTATAAGAGGTTACAGACATTAGAAAAAGAGTGTATAGATCATTATAAAATTGTATTGCATATCTGCAAGGAAGTCAGAATTGTAAGTAAGTATAGTGAGGGGTGAATGGAGCTCAATGGAATTATGGATGAGCACATATAAATCTCTGGGCTCAGAAGGAACCTATGTTTCATTTAATATTCTTCATATCTAAGTTGGGATTCTTTATCTTTTAAGAAGGATTTGTCATTTTATTTTAATGTTTGACCTAACAATTATACAGCCAAACATTAATAGAGGAGGTTATAAATGGATACATAATGAGGAATTTTAAATATATGTATTATGGGACAAAAAAATATGGTCATGGTATGTGCTAAACTCCCCAAGACAAATCGTGCCTATGTCACTGTCTCATCTTAACTTTTTTTGGATGTCCTGTCACTCCATGGTATCCTGGTTTGCACACAATGTATGACTTCCTGCACTATATAAAGGGCTGAGCAGATTCTTTTATGTCTTATATGTCTTGGGAATACCTTGTTGATTCAGTTGAAGAGAACTGGAGGAAGCTAGGGTTGAAATCCCATAGGAGTCTTTGATGAAGTCCTTAAGTGATAATGTTGAAAGCAAAACAATGGCCTATAGGAAGAAGCTGAACATATCAGAGTTGGTAAATGCATGGATGTGAGCAGTAGATCAGGGAGACTTGTAGGCTCTACACTCAACGACTATAAGGGATTTTTTTAAAAAAAAATGAAGAGCAAGTTTATTTGTGGATGTGTTGCATTTAAGAAAATGCTAGAGGAAGGTGCTGGTTCTTACTAGGTAACTCAATGTAGTGCTGTTGACCTGAAGCTTGGGGAAAAAAAGCAGAAGTATGGATTTGGGGAGTATTTGAGGTCTTATTTATTTTCTCCTGAGTCAATTTATGGCTTTGGGTACCTGTCCTTGTCAAACAGGAAGCTCTTCATGGTAGGCAATAATTACACCCAACCTCAGTATGCAGTGAATAAAATGCGAGGGGGCGCCTTAGCAGCTCTGTCCTAAGCTGGCTCAATGGAATGCGGGCATTATTTGAGGGAGAATCACTTCTTCATCTGCTAAATTCCTGCTTGTTTGGTGAGAGTTTGCCTTGTCTTGGCATTGTTTGCAATTGCTTTTTCCTGATGCATCTTCTTTGCCATTACTTTCTTTTTGAACCTTTGACTTAAATCTTACTGAATGTTTTACTGTTTTTCACTTCATTTAACTCCAACTTATCTTAAAAGTAATTTTCTTATTCTTTTAGAAGAAAACAGAGGGTATTTTAAGTTTTATAGATTTTATCTTTCAACTTTTATTTACTGAAGTTTCACTGAGATGACTGGAAATTTTCACAAACTAGTGAGAAAATGTAGAAATTTCTCCAGACTCATATAGTTGTACTGGAAAATTCTACTACAAATTAAAGAAAAATTATAGAGGTAAACATCAAAATTATTAAGAGGCTTATGATCTATAGGAAGCCACTGTACAAATTTCTATTTATGGTATCATAGCAATGCTTCCAAACTTTTGGATTTTGTACAATTTCAGATTTGGAATTTTTGGATTAGAGATGCTCAAATCATATGGTATTTTTTTCATATGTGCCTTATTAACTTTTATTGGTTATACGAGATGCTCTGCACTGTGTCTAGGGCCTACTGACCTCATTCTCCTGGTTATGAGCTCTTGCTGGTTTCATAAGAATAGTCAGGAAAGCCAGGAGAAAAAGGAGACAGAAGATGTTCATAAGCCCACAAAGCAGCGATCTAAAGCAAAACACTGGCCATGGTAAAGGAAAAGCAGAATGTACCGTAATTGGTGGATGTGCAGATGTGCTCAGCGCTGGAGAGACAATGATTAAATGGCTTCTGGCTTCCAAGTTGGAGACATTGACCGATCAGTCTGCTTGGACTCAGGTCTGAGACATGCAAAGGGAAGGCATTTATTTGTTTGCTTGCTTGTTTGTTTACAAGTTACCTTAAAATATATGGGAAACGGCCCAGAAGAGGAGTGGACAGTTTGGCCTAGCACTGATCTGGAGTTTAAAGTAGATGTCAGCACATATGAAGCTTATTTCTTCTCTCCTTAGTTGATTTGTAGCTCTGAGTAACTGTCCTTGACAAACAGGAAGACATTCAGGACAGAAGTTACAGAATAAGGAATTAATTATAATAATTTATGCAGCATTTTCATACTTGCACATATGTTACTGTCATTTTTGTAGTGTACCCTCATTATTCATAGGGGTTCCCCACACACTAACCACCTTCTTCTCTCAGAGTACCTTCCATTTAAGTGTCTTTTCCTTTCTTTAAGATGCCATATATGAGAAAATAACTGTGATACCTGTTTTTTCTGAAGCCTGGTTTTTATAGTTATTAAATTTAATCAGTTATTATTTTATCCACTTTCTAAAAATGTCATGAGTTCATTTTATGACTTAATAATTCTTCAATACATACACACATGTGTGTACAAATATATATATATATATAAAACCAGCATTATCTTTATTCATTTGTTGATAGACAATTGACTAATTGTACAACTTGGCTACAATGATCTTTAGTATATGCTACCTTTTTAAACTTGTTTTTTTTTTCTTTTTTTTTTTTTATTTCAACTCATACAAACTTATTAGGTACACCAGTTCCCTCCCTCCCTCCTCCTCCCCCCGTACTCCCTGCTCCCCCTCCCCACCCCTCTCCCTCCCCATCCCCCAGTGCCTCCCACCCCAATTCCCAGAGAGTCCTTTCTTGTGCATGTCTGATTTTCCTCTGGGTCCTCCTCTCCGATGACGTACAAGGACCCAGTGGCCTTTCCCGAACCCTTTCCCGTGTTCCCCTTAGGTATAGGAACACTGCTGTGGCTGCCAATCCTTTGCCTCCAAGGATCTTGGTGCCTTTAGCAGATGCTAGACTTTGTGAGGTCAACAGTGTGTTGGACCATGCGCAGGGCATGCAAAGTCCAATTATGATTGCTTCAGCCCTAACTAGTATAGAGTATCTTACATATCATTGCTCCTCCCATCCTTATGCTCTTACACTCTTACCGCCCCCTCTTCCGCAAATTTCCCTGAGCTTCAAGATGGGGAGAGACTAAGCTGGCCTAGATCTAGGTGGTTGATATAGAGTCTCTGAAGTTCTGGATTGTGGTTTGTTGATTTTCTTTTGCAGTTTTGCTGCTCCTGCAATGCCCTTCACTCCATCCTGGTGGGCATTGTATGTTACCCCCTGGCTTAAACTTGTTTTTAACTTAAGGTAGACATGTTTCTATTTGTCCTGAATTCTCACTGCATTTGTTTTGCTTGCTTGTTTCCTTGATAACAGATATTCTTATTGAATCTCAGTGTGTTTATTCTTTTAATTTCTCTGATTTTTTTCCTTATGCCAATTAGATATTTTTATTTCTTCTGCTCAGTGTTTTGCCCACTTATTATTTGAAAGTTTCATATGTATACTTTAGAATTTTTCACATATTTGGAACTGATATTTTTGAATTATTTATATTTTTAATATCTACTTTTTTCTTGATATTTTCACATATGCACATAATTCATTCTGGCAATTCTCCCTTTAACCCTTGAAGGACTTTTTCTTGTCTATGGATCTCTTTCTAGTTTTCAGGATTTTTGTTTCGTTTAGTGTTTCATTGTGTCTAATCTCTGTGTGGCCATGGGTGTGGAACTCACCATTTGAGTCTGGTGAGTTCATTGTTGGGAACACAGCTGGATACTATTCCTTTCCATCTTCCAGAATCCATTAGTTGCCAATCTTTCAGCAGTAAGTAGTAGGATCCCATTATCATTTATTTATGGATTGTGTCTTGTCGGCCATTTGAGGGAGTCAGTACTAGGCTCAGTACTAGTATACATAGCTGCTGTGAGTTCATGATTACCATGGTGGCAACATCTTTTTAAGATGGATTTCACAGTCCATTTTCTTATCTTTGACTCTTACATTCTATTATATCTTCCTTCTCTTCCTTCATTCACCTGAACCTTGATGGGTGATAAAATGTAATGTTTAAGATAGAACCAATTATTCATAGTATCTCTGGTCTTATCTCTGTTCACTACAGAGATAGATTTCTCAGATTAAGACTGAGGATAGACTTTATGAATATCAGCACAGATATTTAGCAGAAGGCTTTCTGCTATGTCAATTTGATTAGGTAACTGAGATGGGCTCTCCCCTATGGCCTAAAACCTTTTTGATTTGGGATTGGATTTACAGTGGCTAGTATAAGCTCCCTCTTTGTGAAGACCTCAAATCCAATCAGAAAGTTGTTGGTTACTCCTATAACGTTCATGTCACTACTATACTAGTGGGTAAATATTGCCTAAAATGTTGGTCTTTTAATATAAAATTAATATCTGGATAAGAACATTGATGCCTAACTCTCCAAGTGTCCTGCCTAGTACCATTCAGCTAGATGAAAGGTAGTAGTTGACAGAAAAGAAGATCCCAACTTGATTTTTCTGTATCATGCATTCATGTTACATGTTTAATTCAATAGTAAGTCTTATTAATTAATTATGATAGACAGCTAATCAGAATGGTAGGAGCTTATATTATTTGTGGGGGGGGCGTCTGGGACATGTCTTCTTTTGTTTGGGACTATGCCATGTCTAGGACCATCATTATCTAGCTGTGTGGGCATTTGCCTTCAAATTCTGTTTTATGTTTTTCAATTAAATTAAAAATAGGTTTTCATACACCATATGTTTTCATTAGCATTCCCCCAAACCCTACCCTAATTTAACATATGTGTTATTGTACCCCTCTATTTGGTACTCCCCATTGTCCCTTTTCTAATTTCCTGATTACAGAAACATTGCATTTTGTGCTCCCAAAACTAAAGAGTTGAGGTTGCGATTCATATATGAAGGAGAACAAGCAGTATATGTCTTTATGGTCCTGTGTAGAATATAGGTATTCCTGTTCCATCCATTTGTCTGCAAATCTTAATGTTCTTTATAGCTGTATAAAATTCAACTGTGTATATGTATCTCAATTTCATTATCTAATCATCAGTAGGTAGATATCTAGGATTATAAGAGAGATCTAGTTTCAATATTCTATCTTGTAGATATCTTATATTACCAGCACCATTTGTTAATGAGGCTATATGTTCTTCAATATATGCTCTTAATACCTCAGTTGATTCAGCTGGCTGTACCTGGATAGGATCATTTCTTGGTCTTCTGTGCTATTGCATTTTTCCACATGTCTATTTAATGTCAATACCATACAGTTGGTGTTACAGTGGCTCTGTCAGGTATTGTGATGTCCTTTTAAGTTGGTTGTTGCAATACTTCCAGCCTTGCTTTTCATGTAAAGTGCTGCTTTGGCTCTGTTGGGTATTTTGTCTATCCATAGTAATTTTAGAATTGCTCTGTCCATTTCTATGAAAAATATCTTTGGAATTTTTGTGGGGATTACATGGAATCTGAAAAAGCTTCCAGTAATATGAAAATTCTCACAATATTCATCCTGATCTATGAACATGAAATGCATTTACACTTTTAAGCATCTTCTTTAATTTTTTTCTTCAGTTTTTTCATCATTTTAACTGGAGTTATCTTTTACAGTTTTATTTACATTTATTCCTAAATGTTTTATTTTATTTTGAGGCTCTTGTGAATGGCAATAGTACCTCCTTTCTTTTTCACTTATTTGTTGAAAACCTACTGCTTCATGTGTTGTGGCTGTGATTTTGTTATTTACTGAATTATTTTTTAGAATTTTTTAGTGTAGTCTAGAATTTTTCAAGAACAGGATAATATTGTCTGCAAATGAGGATATTTTGATGCATTTTCCCTATCTTTTTATCCAAATGGTGAAGAAAAAGAAAACTTACTTCCTTTTTAGTTTAATTTTTCGTGTGTGCAAAAGTGTGTCAGTGTGTGTGTATGTGTATGTCTGTGTGTATCAGAGGGCAGTGCGTGTGATTGTGGAGGCCCAAGGATGACTTCATGAATCATCGTGGATAGCTTCTATGCTCTTTTTTGCTCTACTTTGAAGGTTGAGAGACTGCTCTTTAGGGCCAGAAATGAAGCTCACCACCATTTCTGCCTGGTGTTTTAGCTGGTAATTGGGATAATTGGGATCCAAACTCAGGTCTTTCTGTTTATGAGGCAGAGGCTTAAATCCTGAGCCTTCCCATCCCCAGGTTGAGTGCTGAGAGCTCCTTGAATCTATGGGTGTAATGACAAATGTCAAAAAGGAGGTTTTATATAGTCTTTACTTATCTTAATAGTTTGCATCCACTCATAACCCAGGTCTGTTTCTTTTACAGGGTTTTGGCCTGGTTTACCAGGAATGTGTTCTCTGCTGAAAAGCTTGTCTTAAATCCAGTAACTTTTTACTAAATTTTTCTTTGATAATTTCACACATGTGACATAACATGGTTATACTTAATAGTGGTAATAGTTAGGTATATCACCTGTTTTTTTACTTACTGTATAATACTAATTTTTACTATTATTTGAGAATTCATTCTTTTCTACTTAAAATGTTCATTATTATTATCATGTTATTGTGGCACCAAAGTATTATATCTTGTCCTTAAAGCATTTCTTAATTTCATCATGAGACCAGATTGAGTGAATGATCCAGGGCATCTATGTAGGTTTCTGTGAGCATAGTTCTAGATGTTCATACAGTGAATGAATCATCTAAGAATATATTCCTCAGAATGTATCCTTGTGGATAAATAACATGGCTGAACATGACTTATACTATTTACTAACATCAACATTTTACCACTTCAACTGAAGTGTAGAAGCCTTAATGATTTAACTGGCTTTTCACACAGTGTCTCTAAATAGAAAAATAGATACTCCCAAAGTGAGGGATAGTCAGTGCATTTTCTGTTTGTTAGAGACACAGCTCAAAACTTATCTCCTATTTGCCCTATGTTGTCAAAAGGACCCATGCTTAAATTGGCAGGAAAATGATCCTATCTGGACTATTCTCTCTTGAAAATTAAAGGTTGTGACCCCTTAGGGTCTGTGCAGTCTCCTTCGAAGTTGGTGGTCTAGATGCTCTTCCTCTAGTGCTGGAGTCCCACTTCAGTTCTGTAGAGAACTGAAGGGCTTGGGACCTGATTAACCAAATGGCTTCAGCACAAGAGGTGATAGCTTGGTACATACATTCAGGATTTTAAGACAGCATGGAAATGGCAAGAAACATGCAGTTTGCTGGTCCAGGTGCCACTATCAAGAGGGAAGAAGGGAATGAGAACTCTCTGAGAAAAGAATGATTACAAAGAGAATTTATTTATAGGAAATGTCTCCCAGAACTTAGAAGACCACCTGTGGGTCAGAGAGTGCCAAAGGGGATCAGGGGCCATTGTGTAGGTGAGGGTATAGTAATAGTGGGGAAAGAAAGGAGAGACCAATGGGGTAAACTTGATTAAAACATGATAAACTTGAATGAGTATGTCATTATGATGCTGATTGTTTTGTATGCTGGGGAAACACTAATAAAATTTAAAACAACATAGCTTGGGTTAAATTAGGGTTATGAGAGTTTTAGAGAAACTCTAAAGGCAATTAGGTCCTACACGGTCAAAATTTTGCTTGTTTGTTGAATTTTTAAAGATAATTTAATGTATGACACATAGAGTTTGACATTTGTAGGCTTTGGAGCTAATGTGTCTCACACTTCAGTGTTAAAAAAGAGTCAAGAAATCAATAAGCTGAATCATTTTGTTTGAAAATAGATTGCAGGATCATGTGGTAATTTAATGCTTTTGTACACTATCCTATTTTGGAAAAGACAATACCAGCTAATATTCTTACGCAGACTATATTTAATGTTCCAATTTTGCCAAACATACCCTTTCCTTATCTTTTGGTTATTATCATCTTACTACGTGAAGTAGTAGGTATTCCTTTTTGATTTAATTTATACTTGCCTACTAGTTAGCAATGCTAAGCATCCGTTCACTGCTTATTGGTTATTCATATACCTTCTTTAAGGAAATGTTTGTTCAGATTATTTGCTCATTGTTGCGTGTATGTGTGTGTCTCTGTGTGTGTGTGTGTGTAATTGCATGCACATAAATGCAGATTTGCTTGGGTATACATGAGCATCATATGTTTTCCTTTCTGGCTCTTCATCTTATGCTTTGAGTCAAATTCTCTCCATGTACCCGGGACTCACCATTTTGAGTAGCCTAACTGACTAACACACTCCTGGGGTGTGCCTGACCCCTTCACACTCCAGCTGCCAACACGGGAGTTCCGACATATGTCACCACACCTGAATGTTATGTGAGTGTTGGTGATCCATCTTGCAACCTCATCCTTGCCCCATAAACATTCCAGCCACCAAGCCATTACAGCTTCTCAGCCTCACGTGCTCATCTTTTCATTATTTTACGTACAGTGGAGACAGTCACCAATTAGCATTTTCAACATTGAAAAAATTATGTCATCTCCAAATACAGATAATTTACTTTGTTTTTTCTAAACCAGAGGTTCTTTATTTCTTTTTCCTAAGTGCACGGTAAAATTCTACCCCAGTTTTTCAAAGATACTCATAATTAGAAACCTATTCCTGAGGAAGACATTTTATACAGTTGTCCAATTATTCAATTTCCGGGGTGAAATGTGCCAATTTCCAAAGGAGAGATATTATTGATTAAATAAAAGTTACATAAAAATGTAAAAGTCGGGCTGGAGAGGTGGCTCAGGGGTTAAGCCTCTGCCTTGCAAGCGGAAGGTGCCAAGTTCTGATCCAGACCTCACGTATACACGCCAGGCGGAAGCCGGGCGGCCTGCTTTTCTGGTCCTGGTGGGTGGAGCCTGTGAATCCCCGGGGCAGAGTAAACAAGGAGGAGGTGGAGGCGTCCATGGTGGCTCCCGAATTCGTCCGTGGTTCTACACACACACACACACACACACACACACACATGCATATACGCACAATTGAATAAATAATAAATAATGATAAAAATTTTTTAAAAATCTTTTTTTATACATTTTTATTATTATTTCAGCTCATACAAACTTAATAGGTACACCAGTTCCCTCCCTCCCTCCTCCTCCCCCCCCCCGAACCCCCTGCTCTCCCTCCCCTCACCCCTCCCACCCCATTCCCCCCCCCCGTGCCTCCCGCCCCAATTCCCAGAGTCCTTTCTTGTGCATGCCTGACTCTCCTCTGGACCTCCTCTCCGATGACGTACAAGGACCCAGTGGCATTTCCCTGAACCCTTTCCTGTGTTCCTCTTAAGCATAGGAACACTACTGTGGCTGTCAATCCCTTGCCTCCAAGGATCTTGGTGCCTTTAGCAGATGCTAGACTTTGTGAGGTCAATAGTGTGTTGAACATTGCGCCGGGCATGCAATGTCCAATTATGATTGCTTCGGCCCTAACTTGTGTGGAGTATCTTGCAAATCATTGCTCCTCCCATCCTTTTGCTCTTACACTCTTACTGCCCCCTCTTCCGCAAATGTCCCTGAGCTTCAGGATGGGGAGAGATTAGTCTGGCCTAGTTCTAGGTGGTTGATATAGAGTCTCTGAAGTTCTGGATAGTGGTTCGTTGATTTTCTTTTGCAGTTTTGTTGCTCTTGCAATGCCCTTCACTCCATTGTGATGGGCACTGTATGTCACCCCCCTGGCCAGAGACAGAAAGCTGTTAAACTGGAGTCTTATTATAAGAGCACATTCAAGGGTAGATGTAATACTTATACCCAAAAGTGGAATCGCAGGGTCATATGGCATTTGGCAATGGGAGGGGTCAATCACCCATGTGCAAAATTGTTACTTTTTAATCTGCTGGACTATATGCCCTCCCCTTCTGGTGAGTTCATACCCCCCTTAGTTGTAAATGATCAGGAACGAATTGTGAACTTAACTAGGTGTCACATTACTTTCTTGTACTCCTTGATGGAGGCTATATTCTCTACTGTAACCTGGTCACTTCTCTCCTTGTTTCTGGTGTGGCCCTTTGGTCCCATCCCTCCTGTTCATAATCCTTGTAATTACTGTAGGTAATACATAGATTTACCTATGAGTGTCTCAAGATGGGCTGGGTGGGTTTGGTACTAGGAGCCACCTATTAGGGAGTACATACGGTGCTTAATTTTCTGGGTTTGGGTACTTCACTTAATATAATTGTTTCTAATGACATCCATTTCCCAGCAAATTCCAGTAATTCATCATTTTTGAAGGCAGAGTAGTACTCCATTGTATAGATGTACCACAGTTTCCCTATCCACTCGTCAACTCTTGGACATTTGGGTTGATTCCATGACTTCGCTATTGTAAACAGTGCTGCTATGAACATGGTCATGCTTGTGCTATCGAGGAGAACCTCTGCTGTATGGGGGGTTATACCCAAAAGTGGAATCGCAGGGTCATATGGCATTTCAATCTTTAATTTCATTAAGAATCTCCAGACGGCTCGCCAAAGTGGCTGTATGAGCCTGCACTCCCACCAGCAATGTAGGAGAGTTCCCCACTCTCCACATCCTCTCCAGCACTTGGTGTTGTTTGTATTGTGGATTTTTGCCATCCTGACCGGGGTGAGATGATATCTCAGGGAAGTTTTGATTTGCATTTCCCTGATGGCTAAAGAAGTGGAGCATTTTTGAAGATATTTGTTAGACATTTTAATTTCATCCCTGGTAAAATTTCTTTTAAGTTCTAGGGCCCATTTTTTTATTAGGCCATTGGTTTCTTTAATGTTTAGTTTTTTAAGTTCCTTGTGCACTCTGGACAGTAGAGCTCTATCAGATATGTGGTTAGTGAAGATTTTCTCCCATTCTGTGGGTTGCCTTTGAGCTCCTGTTACAATCTCTTTATCTGAACAGAAGCTCTAATTTCACAAGATCACAACTGTTGAGAGTGGGTAGCAGTGATTGTGCCATTGGATGTCTGTTTAGGAAATGTTGGCCTAGCCCAATCAGTTCGAGGGAGTTCCCTATCCTTTCAACTATGGTTTTTATAGTCTCTGGCCTTTCTGGTGGAGGTTTTGGGGTCACTCAGATATAAGATCATGTCATCCGCAAATACGGATAGCTTGACTTCTTCCTTGCCGATTTGAATCCCTCTTATGTCCCTTTCTTGTCTTATGGCTTCAGCTAAGACTTCAAGTACAATATTGAATAGAAGTGGTGAGAGCAGACAGCCTTGTCTAGTTCCTGATCGAGGTGGGTATGCTTCCAATTGTTCCCCATTGAGCAAAATCCTTGCTGTGGGCTTGTTGCATACAGCTTTTATTATATTGACAAAGGTTCCTACCATTCCTACTGTCTCTAGCTTTTTGATCATAAAAGGCTGTTGGATCTTGTCAAAAGCTTTTTCTGCATCTATTGAGAGTATCATGTGGTCTTGGACTTTGGACTGGTTTACATGATGAATTACATTTATTGATTTGCGTATGTTGAACCAACCTTGTGTGCTGGGGATGAAGCCTACTTGGTCCCCGTGAATAATCTTTTTAATAAGTTTTTGAATCCGATTTGCTAAAACTTTGTTGAGAATCTTTGCGTCTGTGTTCATCAGAGAGATCGGCCTATAGTTTTCTTTAAGTGAGTCTTTATTAGGTTTTGGGATTAAGACGATATTAGCTTCATAGAAGGAATTTGGTAGTGTTCCTTCCTTTGCTATTTGATGGAACAATTTAAGAAGTATTGGTGTTATTAACTCCTTAAATGTCTGGTAGAACTCTGTGCTGAATCCATCTGGTCCAGGACATTTTTTGGTGGGAAGATTCAAGATTACTTCCTCAATTTCCTTATATGTTATAGGACTATTTAAATAATTCACAACTTCCTAATTCACTTTAGGTAAGTTGTGTTTACTGAGAAATTCATCCATCTCTTTTGTGTTGTCAAACTTCACAGAGTATAAGTTTTTGAAATATGATGTTATAATTCTCTGGATTTCTTGGGTCTCAGTAGTGATAACTCCATGTTCATTTTGTTAATTTGGGTTTTCTCTCACCTGCTTTTGGTTAATTTAGCTAGGGGTGTATCAATCTTATTGATTTTTTCTAAAAACCAGCTTTTTGACTGGTTGATTTTTTCTATCGTTTTCTTAGTCTCAATTTCAGATATTTCTCCCCTTATTTTGCTAATCTCCTTTCTTCTACTACTTTTGGGATCAGATTGCTCTATTTTCTCTAAAGCTTTAAGCTGCATTGTTAAGTTGTTTATTTCTGATGTTTCCATTTTTTTTGATGTAGACATTAAGAGCTATGAACTTACCTCTTAGAACAGCTTTCATTGTGTCCCAGAGATTTTGGTAAGTTGTATTTTCATTATCGTTCACTTTCAGGAAATCTTGAATTTCCTTCTTAATTTCTTCCTGAATCCAGTTCTCATTCAGCATCATATCGTTAAGTTTCCAGGAGTTAGTGTATTTTCTCTTGTTTGATGTGTTGTGGATGTCCAGCTTTAGGCCGTGGTGGTATGATAGGGCAAAGGTTAGAATTTCCTGGTGAATTGTACCTGTGACTAAAATGTAGTATCCATCTGTGTCTCTTATAATTTTCTTTGGTTTGAAGTCCACTTTGTCTGATGGCATAATGGCTACCCCTGCCTGTTTTCTGCTTCCATTTGCTTGTAGAATTGTTGACCAGCCTTTTATTTTTAGAGCTTGCCTATCTTTTATGGTGAGATGGGTTTCCTGCAGGCAGCAGATTGATGGATTGTGATTTTTAATCCAAGTTTGTAATCTGTGTCTCTTGATTGGTGAATTAATTCCATTAACATTTAGTGTTATAACAGAGAAACTATTTTTAATTCCAGACATTTATTATGTTTAGTAGTTTTTATAAGTATATTGCTTCGCTTTTAATGGTGTTATACTTGCCTTCTGTTCTCCTGGATATGCCTGTTTTTTTCTTCACACTTGAGTATCATTTCTAGCATTTTTTGAAGGCCTGATTTGGTGGACATGTATCCCTTCAAGTTGTCTTTGTGCTGGAAGATTTTTCTTTCTCCCTCGATCATGACTGATAGTTTTGCAGGGTAAATCAACCTGGGTTGACATTTTTGCTCATTCAATACTTGAAGTATGTCTCTCCAAGCTCTTCTTGCTTTTACTGTTTCAACTGAAAAGTCATTTGTTATTTTAATAGGTTTACCTTTAAATGTGACTTGTTTTTTCTCCCTTGAAGCTCTCAGCTCTCTTTGTCTTGAATGTGGTGTGTTTTAACTATTATTTGCTGTGGCAAGCTTCTGTTTTGGTCGTATCTGGCGTGCGGAATGCCTCTTGTATATGGATGGGCCTCTCTTTTTTTAGATGAGGAAAGATTTATTTCCTTGATGATCGTTTGAAAAATTTCCTCAGGGTGGTATTTTGAGATTCTTGCTCTGGTATTCCATGAATACGCATGTTAGGCTTTTTCAGGGTGTCCCATATCTCTTGGATATGTCTCTCAAGTATGTTTTTGGCTTTAACAACCTCTTCCATTGAGCTGGTTAGTACTCCCACTTTATCTTCAAGGTCTGAAATTCTGTTTTCTGCTTGGTTAGTTCTGTTGATAAGACTCTCTGTAGAGTTCTGGGTTGAAGATAACTTGTCTTGTAGCTCAGTTTTAAACTCTGCTTGAGTCTGTTTTAACTGCTCTATGCCATTTTTTGTCTCTTGCACTGTTTTTCTCAACTCCTCCAAGTGTCTGTTGTGTTCCTCTTCAAAGCGATTGATTCGATTATGTAATTCCTCCCGGATTTCCTCTTTCATAGTATTGAACATGGTAATGATCATATTTTGAAAGTCGTTATCTTGGGTCAGGCTTTCTTGGCCTTTTTCTGTGGGTTTGTTCTGGTTGGAGTCTAACATTATGGGATTAATTTCTTCAGTGGGAAATTTGTTTACTTGAGTGTTGCTTCTCATGGATTTGCACTTTGACTTTGGCATTGTCGTTTTAACTCTTAAGATCTTTCAATTTCACTAAACTGAATTATTTGGCCTGGGGTTCTGGAGGTGGGCAGGGATGGAGCTGAGGTAGATCGCGGATGAGGCCTGGCTGGACCGCGCGCTGGGCCTGGCAGGCGGAGTGGAGTGGGTAAGGAAGGATGGGGGCGTCGGCGTGGAGCTATTTAACCTGAGGGGAGCTGGGGCGGGGCCCGGGCGCAGGGGGAGGTCCTCCTCGTCCCTCGGCCCTGCGCGCGGCTCTGGCTGGATGGCGATGTTAGGAGCTGGGTCCCTTTGGGCTGGCCTGGGGATCTGGTGGGTGGGCGCGGGCGGAGCTTACCTAGGTGCGGGTGAAGGCCTGGCTGGAAGGCGCTCGCGCGTCCCGACCGCGGAGCGGGGTGGGGAAAGGGAAAATTTTAAAAAATCTTTAAAAAAATATAAAAGTCAGTCATTGGCATCTTAATCCCAAATAAATAACTCTCCACTCTGTTTTTAATTGAGTAGTTTGGGTATTACCTGTTTAATCATTTCTCATGTGACAATCTTCAAGCACATGTGTACTGAGCATAAGCTTACTGAAGAAGTTAAAAAAGATGAATTACATCATTGAAAATTAATCTACACTCTCTGTAGGAGAATTGATTGTACTTGGACTGATATTCGTGCTTCCAAAAGAATAGAATATTGGTTTCAAAAATGATGGAAACCCATTAGTGAACTGTTTTAATACACTCTCCAAAGAAAAAAGAATTTAGCAAAGTCCTTTACAGGACTCTGTGTTCAAGTCTGCATACATGAACCTATACATTTAATTAGTGTTAATTGTCACATGCAGTGACAACAAGCACAGAAAGCATTATGATAATATTTCCAAGAGAAGGAAATTTTTTTTATCAAAAAGAAACAAAATGAAAAGTAGATATGGTAGGATTCAGGATCAAAAAGCATAGTATGAATCAATATTGGGAAGATAGTTCAAGTTTCAATTCAAGGATATACCTTGGTATTACATCAATTTTATACTTCATTATGTTGAAAATTCTATGGCTATGAAAGCAAATGTCTTTTGTCTAAGGAAATCAGCACCAAAGGGACCAAAACTAAGCAACTTTGTTTTAAATGCCTCAATTAATAATTGTATTAATTATATATTAATTATACATATATTATTATAGATATAGTTTATATATATAATTATATATAGCTCAATAAATCATGTATCAGTTTTCTTTGTATTTATGCAGTAATTATCCCTATCTCCATATGAGTATATTTATGCACTAATGCAAACATACATATTTTGTGGGAGATAAGTTGAAAAGTAAATGTAACCAAAATATAAGCATTCCATGAATGAAGCAAAGAACTTCTGGAGTTACTTGCATTGGTTCTGAAACTTCTCAGTAAATTTTAATGATTTCACCATTAAAAGTTTAAAGAATATGTATAAACTGCCGTGTCACCAAGGAGTTAACGATTCCTTGGAGTTTAAGACCTGGTGTAAGTGCGGGAAATATGTAGTTCAGCTGATATAAAGAATACACAAGAGGACGGTGAGCATAGCTGGATGGCAGAGCAGATGCTCACCATGGCTGCGAGTATTGAGTGCTCAGGGGTCTGAACTTAGTAATGTAGCAGAAGCCTCTACTCCTGGGATTTACCAAATTTACATTGAGGAAATACCTGGGGTCTTCAGAGGTTATTCTGTGAATATATATAAACTATAATTGATATAGTTTACATACAAAATTATATATATCCATAAAGTATATCATTTATCTGTATATTTATGCAATAATTATCCCTACTTCCATATGAATATATTTATGCACTAACAAACACACATATTTTGTGGGAGATGAATCAAAAAGTAAATGTATATATATTTATATTCACAGGCTATTAATAATGTCTGACTTCTTCGTCTCTGTTTTGGTCATGCTTTTTTTCTTTCTTTACCTTCTTTCTTCTTTTTTAATTTAAAACAAGCCATATAAATCCTGAGAGTGCTTTCTATCTGGTAATTCCTGTCCTTTAATATTAAATACAAAATTAAGATATCCTCAACTCTACTCATGTTGTGCATTAGACCTTTACTTCATTTATTACAGAGTTAATTAAGAAGCAAGGAGTAACCATAGTTTTACAGAATTAAATAAAGATAACTACTTCACTTAATTACTCACAGAGACCTCAAATGTCACAAGTATGCAAGGAGCCTGCATTCTAGTTCAGAACTCTCCTCTATCCAACACCAGAGGAGTCCTCATCTTTACATAAATGATGAAAACACTTCTCAGTCTTGACAATGATGCCTAACCATCCTTATTTTCCTTCTCTCTCTTTCAGTACATGTCTGAGTATTGGCGAATTCTGCAAAGGGCTGATTTCCAGGAGACACAGAAACTGCTGAGTCATCTCATGGCTCTGCTGCCACCATGGGAGCATTCAGCATTTCTTCCACACTTGCATCAATCTTGTAAAATTTCAGGGGCATATTTGAAAAGTGCACCAAAGTTAAACTACCTTTCCTGAGAAATTTAAACTGTTCTTACTCATCTGTTTATTTTCCAGTTGTAATTATATTTCTCTTCATTTGCTTAGGAGGGGCCGAATGAAGGGTTTTATGAATGATAAAATTGTATTCTCTCAATTTATCTTGAGCTGAGACCAAGTGGAAAAATGCCCTCCCCCCGCAATTTATTTTTACCTCATGCTATTCTTTTCAGCCACTCGAAAGGCTCACAAGAGTCTCCACAGAACCATAACACACTTTCAGCAAAAATCATGAACACTCAGTTCACCCCATAATTCTGAATGTGTTCTGGGTTCTCAGAATGTCTTTATGGATATCTCATATTGAGACACTACTGGTAGTGACTTGTGAACTATAAATGTAATTTTCCAAATGCAATTGGGAAATTACACTTGTTTGTTAACTGCATAACCTGGCAGAGGACAGCAAAATCTGTAAGCTTATGTTCTCCCACTTGCATAGATACCCATTCGACATTCACCAAATGCCCATTATACTTAGGGAGATACGTGCTGGAGAATAGAATACTGGATATATTATCTCATGTATATCCAACTGTGTGCTTTTGTGGGAAAATTTTAAGTTTGAAAGCAATGGTACTGTATACAACAGATTGATATCATCTGAGCACCATTCTAAAAGATGAGGGGACAACGGAGCCATTCCAGAGATCAGTTGAGGATAGTTGCTGCCTGGGCAATTTTTGTACAATAGCTGTATACATGGCTGGTGACCCATGAAGGCATGAACCTTGACCAAATAAACACTCTCAGTTATCGCTCCAGAAGACAAGATGTTCAATTACTGTGGCTCTAAACAGAACTGGAGATGGTATTATCTGTGGAGAATGAGTGAAGTCTTTTGTAAAAAGCAGCTCTACTTCTTAATAATCTCTGGTAGAGCACTCCTTAGGATATATTAATAATACTTGAGCTTCATTAATCTAAATAGTAATAGAATTAACTGACATGATGCAATTATATACAGAGTTCTATTCTGGAAAAGTGGTAATGAGAGGAAGGACCCACCTACCTGCAGGCACAACCCTGTAAGCATTCCATCAGTCTGCTGATTCTTATCCCTCAACCTACAAAAGCTACCCTGAATCTCAAGCGTGCCTCCTTCTCTTTAAATGTCAAGACAGCTAAAGTGCTATTAACCTGATATTTCACTTAAATATAGTTTCTCTTGTAGGAAAAAATAATTAAGTCACGGACAAAACATTTCTTAACTTTACCTTTCTTTCTTCTTCCTGTATTCTTTTTCTCTTTTCACTTTTTGAGTATTCTTTCATACTTCTTTGGCATAATATATAGCATGTGGCCAGGGAAGGTGAAGTTTGTGTATCCGGGGAGAGTTCAGTTGGTGAGGAATAGAGAGTGAAGAGATATTAAAGATAACATAGAAGAGGACTGATTATAAAGATGGCTAGGGGTTAAGACTCTGTCTTGCAAGTAGAAGGACCTGAGTTCAGATCCCAGATCCCAACTAAAAATACCAGGCAGAAATGGTAGAGGCCTGCATTACCTACCTGCTTTGGAAGATAGAACCTGGAAAATTCCAAAGTAAAGCAAAAAGGAGGTAGGTAGAAGCAATCCAGTATGATTACAAAATCCACCCTTGGGCCTCCACTCCACAGGCATACACAATGGCCTTTCATGCACATTTTCACATACACACACACACACACACACACACACATACACACACAAATAAAAATAAATAAAAGTTTCAAAAGATAGTACATAAGATAGTAAAATGATAAGTGAAGTAAGAAAATGCAAAGTTTATCCTGGGAGATATATATATATGTGTGTGTGTGTGTGTGTGTATCTGTGTGTGTGTGTGTATAGTAAAACAAGGAAGCAAACAATAAAATCTATGTGTAGATGTCCAAGTGATAGCCTGCCAGTGAACACAAGTGCCATGATCTTTGGTCAGCTAAGTCTTGTTCATTGCATAAGGGAATGATGGATAACTATGCCATAGTTGCTTACATTTAATTTTACTGAACAGTTCAGAGATAATTTTCCAAGGGAAAAGTGAGAAGCTTTCTGGTAACAACACAGCCTAAGGCAGAGATATTTTTGGGTAGTTGTCTTACCACACGAACAACCACTTTCTCTGCCATCAAGTTGGGCAGATCTTACAAGCACATTTACCTTAAAAAAAGATGTAGAAGAGTCTTATTCAGCTCTAACTTACTTGTGATGCCACCCACAAAGATTTCCACATGACTTCTCTTAGGTACCCACAGTGCACCCTTGTGTATTTTATGTCTTTCAGGAAAGCCAAAAGCAATCTATAATTACAAGCA
This sequence comes from Typhlomys cinereus, assembly GCA_023101885.1. Taxonomy (NCBI): domain Eukaryota; kingdom Metazoa; phylum Chordata; class Mammalia; order Rodentia; family Platacanthomyidae; genus Typhlomys; species Typhlomys cinereus. The sequence continues at coordinate 5,560,315 of JALPQD010000078.1, forward strand.
AATATCATTAATTTTGTGTTTGTGTTAAATGTATCTTTTATCCTTTATAAAGGAGGATTATAGTTAAAGCCATTACATTGGGAGGTAAAACATGATATTATTTTTCCATTTTCCACATTGGAAGAGTCTTAAGAAACATAGGGAACCTTGTCTCATGTCCCTCCTGGAGGAGACACGATCGACCTTAGTTCTAGATGTCATGAAATTGCCTGGATACCACCATCTTCTTCTTAGGCCACTTCACCCTATATTCTAGATGTCATATCATGTTCTGTGTTTAAAATCAGGCAAAACAAATATAAGTTCATCCTGGATGTTTTAGAAATTTTTCATACCTTTTGAGAAAATTATAGTATTTGATATTTTATAATTAAGGTGGAAGGTAATTGGCATGAAGCTCTGAAAAGGAATATGAATTGCATTTAACACTATGATAATTTCTTATGCCTATGATATAAGTTAATAACCAGCAACATATTTTTAGGTAAATACCTATTAATAAAAAGACTCTGACTTTGGCTGTTGAGATTTCTTCATGATTAAAAGCACTTGCTGCCAAGTTTGATGACTTGAATTTGATCTCCAAAGCCTATATGGGGGAAGGAGAGAACTGATTCCCACAAGCTATCCTTTGACCTCCACACATGTGCGTGTATGCACATATGCATATGCATACCCAGTAAGTAAATGTGTAAATAATATGTAAAAACTCTTGGGATTGGCTGACAGAGGGGAGCTGCTTCCCTCAGAAATTTACCCACTGCAAAACTGTCTATTTCACAGCAAGTGCTCAGTCACCTGCTAATACAGATATACACATGAAACTCAGAGGACTACACACTTAGAAAACACTGAAAGTAGAAGAGACAATGACTAAAATGGAGAAAGTATATAGTGGGAAAGCATTGGGTAGTGGGGGAGAAAAATGATATAAATTCATTATATTTATGTATGACTGTGTCAAAGAATAAAAATATTAAAAATAGTATCTCACCTATGAATCTACTAGCTGAGGAGCAGACCTGTATCATATTCATGAATATGATACCCTTATTGGAGACATGAGTATGATGAGATTTGAACTTTTACTTTCTACTCATGTGGACCGGAGATAATTTCACATTGAAGAGTTCCATTAGTCAGCCTCCTGATGCAGTATTAATCTCAATGGGACAGCATGCCTGGGGAGAGATATGCAGTTGTTGCGACCTAATGAAAGCATTCACATTCATGCTCAGCCTCCCATCACCAACCCCTCTAGCAACAAGGCCATCCCCACACTGCTTTGGCTGTGTCTTATGTACTTTATAGGAAAAAAAATGAAGGAAAAACCTGAGAATTACAAGAAAAGTTCAAGTGCATGATGAAAAAGCAATCAGTCATTAGTTAAAAATCTTTTTTTTTCCCCAAACAGAAGAAGGAAAAGGAGAAGGATGAGGAGGAAAAAGAGAAAGAAGAGCAGGAGGAGGAAGAGGAGGAGGAGGAAGAGGAAGAGGAAGAGAAGGAGGAAGAGAAAGAGGAGGAGGAAGAGGAGGAAAAGAAGGAGGAGGAAGATGAGGAGGAGAAGCAGCCTCTCCTTGCCTGTGTTTTGATCCCCACCAGCTCTTGGAAACGTTCTGCAGAAGAAAAGACTGCACAGGCCATTAAAGTGGAAATCAAGGCGGCACTGGTCCGTGCGCTGGTCTGTGCCCCTTTTGGCAGAAATAGCCTTCTTCACACATAAACTTCGCTGTGACAGACTTTTGCTTTTTCCTCCTTTCCTTGCCATGGAACAACCCCAAAGGAAAACTGAGAATGTTCCCAGTTGGATAAGTCCTAAGTAAAGAATTTCAAATGACTGTAGCTCACTGTGCACTCTTGCTGTCTCCAAATTCTCAATTCTCCTTGGTCAAAGCAAAGTGATTGATGTTATGCAGACATCTCCAATGAGGCAGCAAACATTCACACCGAAGTCCATTTTCAAACTTTAGGAAAATGTGGTTAAGTTTGCTGAGAAGTTACATTGCTGGGCAGAATTTTCTGTTACTATGTATGTGTTGAATATATTCACAGAGGTGTGCTTCCAGGTACACACATAAGATGCAGAAAAACAGAGATGTGCTACTAAATACATCCATTGATGCAAACACACACACAAAAAGACATGTGTCCAAGTGCATACATGGATGCAGGAAACAGAGCTTGAGTTGGACAAGAATTTGTAAAAGACACTAAATTTGTTTAAAAATAATTATATTTTTCAAAACTAGATTAACCTATGAAATTAATGTTCCAGGTTCTATGAAATAGTTCCAATTTCAGAATCACATGTAAGACCCTGACTGAACAGAGTGGGATATATATATAGATATAGATATAGATGATATAGATATAGATATAGATATAGATATAGATATAGATATATATAAAGGTCCTGATGATGGGAGGAAGGTTTGTGAAGGTAGTTGAACTGGCAGGACTCAGGCAGAGACAAAAGAAAAGGAATAAAAATCTATCATACACGTTTGACATTGTAAAAAATGGGGTTGGAGAGGTGGCTCAGGGGTTAAGGCTCTGCCTTGCAGGCAGAAGGTCCTAAGTTCGGATCCTAGACCCCACGTATAGATGCCGGGCAGAAGTGTAGGCGGCCTATGTTTCTGGTCCTGGTAGGGAGGAGCCTGTGAATCCCAGGGCAGAGTGAACAAGAAGGAGGTGGAGGAATCCATGGTGGTTCCTGAATTCGTCTGTGTTTCTACACATACACACATATATACACATGCACACACATACTACACACACCCACACATGCATACACACACAATTGAATAAATAATAAATAAATAATATAAAAATAATAGTAATAAAATAAACTAAAAATTCCAGGCTGGAGAGATGGTTCTGGGGTTAAGACTTGCCTCCTAGGCAGAAGATCCTGAGTTCAGATCCCAACTATCAGGAGGAAAGAGAAGTGGCCTGGATTTCTGGCCTTGATGAGTAGAACCTAGAAAATCCAGAACAAAGCAAAACTGAGGTAGAAGCAATCTAGGATGATTCCCAAAGTCATGCTTAGTCTATCACAGGGACACACAATGTTATCTCTCTCTCTCTCTCTCTCTCTTTCACACACACACACACACACACACACACACACACACACACACACACACACAAACCAAATAAATAAATAAAGCTTCAAAAGTAAAATTTATATTAAAAGTTCCAAAATTTTTGCTTGCTTTTGCAACTTGGTCTGCATTTAACATTATATCTTCATGAGAAATTTTTTTATTTCTGCTAATAAAAACATAAGAGGTAAACCGGCACCCTCCCTCCCTCCACCTCTCCTGGAACCCCCCTTTTTCCCCCTTCCTTCTCCCCTCCCTCCCCATCCCCCAGTGCCTCCCCCCTCAATCCCCAGAGCATCCTTTACTGTGCATGCCAAACTCTCCTCTGGGTCCTCCTCTCCAATGAGGTGCAAGGACCCAGGGGCATATCCCAGAACCTTTTCCTGTGTTCTCCTTAAGCTTAGGAACACTACTGTGACTGTCAGTCCCTAGCCTCCAAGGATCCTAGTGCCTTTAGTCCATGCTAGACTTTGTGGGGTCAATAATACATTGGACATAGTGTAGGTCATGCAAAGTCCTATTATGATTGCTTTGGCCCTAACTTGTGTGAAGTATCTTGCATATCATTACTCTTCCCATTCCTGTGCTCTTACACTCTTACGGCCCTCTCTTCTGCAAATTTCCCTGAGCTTCAGCATGGGGAGAGATTAGGCTGGCCCAGTTCCATGTGGTTGATATAGAGTCTCTGATGTTCTGAATTATGGTTTGTTGATTTTCTTTTTTTCTTTTTTTTTTTTTTTGGTTTCGCTGCTCCTGCAATGCCCTTGGCTCCATCCTGATGGATATTGGAATTCACCCCCTGGCCAGAGATAAAAACCTGTTAAATTAGAATCATGTTATAAGAGTATATTCAAAGGTAGATGGAATAAAAGTAGGAGGCCACGATGAGAGAGGGTTCAATCACCCATTTGCAAAATGGGTACTTTCTATCAGGTAGCCTATATGCCCACCCCTTCTGGTGAGATCATACCCCATCAGTTGCATATGATCAGGAAGGAAAGTCTGTGAACTTAACCAGATGGCTCATTACTTCTTGCAGTCCTTGATGGTGGCCTATTTTCTCTGCCGTAACATAGTCCCCTCTCTCCTTGTTTCTGGTGGGGCCCTCCTTCCCCATCCCTCCTGTATATAATCTTTACAATTACTGTAGGTATTACAAAGATTTGTTTTTGAGTGTCTCTAAGTGGATTTGGTATTAGGATCCACCTATTGGGGAGTACATACGGTGCTTAGTTTTCCATGTCTGGGATACTTCACTCCATAATTGTTTGATTCCATCCATTTCCCAGCAAATTGAATTAATTCATTATTTTTGATGGCTGAGTAGTACTCCATTGTATAGATGTACCACATTTTCCTTATCCACTCGTCAACTGTTGGACATTTGGTTTGATTCCATGACTTTGCTATTGTAAACAGTGCTGCTATGAACATGGTCATGCTTGTGCTATCATGGAGAATTTTTGCTGTATGGGGGGTTATTCCCAAAAGTGGAATAGCACGGTCATATGGCATTTCAATCTTTAACTTCTTTAAGAGTAGCCAGATGGATGGACAGAGAGGTTGTATGAGCCTGCATTCCCACCAGCAATGTAGGAGAGTTCCCCTCTCTCCACATCCTCTCCAGCATTTGGTGTTCTTTGTATTGTGGATTTTTGCCATCCTGACAGAGGTGAGATGATATCTCAGGGAACTTTTGATTTGCATTTCCCCGATGGCTAAGGATGTTGAGCATTTTTAAAGATATTTGTTAGACAGTTTAATTTCGTTCTTGGTTCTTTTAAGTTCCAAGGCCCATTTTTCAATTGGGCCATTAGTTTCCTTAATGTTTAGTTTTCTAAGTTCTTTGTGCACTCTGGATAATAGAGCTCTGTCAGACATGTGGTTTGTGAAGATTTTCTCCCATTCTGTGGGTTGCCTTTGTGCTCAAGTTACAGTCTCTTTATCTGAACAGAAGCTCTTTAATTTCACAAGATCCCATCTACTGAGTGTTAGTTGTAGTGACTGTGCTATTGGATGTCTGTTTAGGAACAGTTGGTCTAGCCCAATCAGCAAGAGGGAGATCCCTACCCTTTCAATTATGGTTTTTATAGTCTCTGGCTTTATATCAAAGTCCTTGATCGATTTGGAATTAATTCTTGTACATGGTGACAAATACAGGCCCAGTTTTAATCTTCCTCATGAGGAGATCCAGTTTTGCCAGCACCATTTGTTGAAGATGCTGTTCTTTTTCCATTGGATTCTTTGGGCCCCTTTGTCAAATATCAAATGGCTGTAGTTGTGTGGACTTATATCTGGGTCTTCAACCCTTATCCACCGATCTGTGTGTCTATTTTGGAGGCAGTACCATGCTGATTTTAAAACTATGGATTTGTAGTGTAGACTTAGGTTTGGTATAGTGATACTTGCAGCCGTGTTTTTGTTACTCAGGATTGTTTTTGCTATCCTGGGTCTTTTGTGCCTCCATATGAATTTTGAGATTGTTTGGTCAACTTCTTTAAAGAATTCCTTTGGGATTTTAATTGGTATAGCATTGAATTTGTATATTGCCTTTGGTAGGATGGTCATTTTTACGATGTTGATTCTGCCAATCCAGGAACATGGCAGGTCTTTACACCATCTGGCGTCTCCTGCAATTTCTTTCTTGAGGGTTTTAAAGTTTTCATTGTAAAGGTCTTTTACCTCCTTGGTTAGGTTTTTACCAAGGTATTTCATTTTTTTTAGGGGCTATAGTAAATGGGATTGTTTCTCTCAGGGCTTTTTCACTTTTTTCATTCTGGGCATATAGGAAGGCCTCTGATTTTTGCACACTTATTTTGTATCCTGCCACCCTGCTGAACTTCTCAATTAGTTCCAGGAGCTTCCTGGTGGAGTTTTTGGGATCACTCAGGTATAAAATCATGTCATGTGCAAATAGGGATAACTTGACTTCTTCCTTGCCGATTTGAATCCCTCTTATATCCCTTTCTTGTCTTATGGCTTCAGCTAAGACTTCAAGTACAATATTGAATAAAAGCGGTGAGAGTGGACAGCCTTGTCTAGTTCCTGATCGAAGTGGGAATGTTTCAAGTTTTTCCCCATTGTGTATAATCCTTGCTGTGGGCTTGTTGTATACAGCTTTTATTATATTGATAAAGGTTCCTTCCATTCCAATCTTCTCTAGGGTTTTGATCATAAAAGGCTGTTGGATCTTGTCAAAAGCTTTTTCTGCATGTATCGAGAGTATCATGTGGTCTTGAACGTTGGACTGGTTTATATGGTGAATTACATTTATTGATTTGCATATGTTGAACCAACCTTGTGTGCCTGGGATAAAGTCTACTTGATCCCCATGGATAATCTTTTTTTTAATTTTATTATTATTATTATTTCCGCTCATACAAACTTAATAGGTACACCAGTTCCCTCCCTCCACCCTGGTCCCCCTCCCCTCACCCCTCCCTTCCCATCTCCCAGTGCCTCCCCACCAATCCCCGGAGAATCCTTTAATGTGCATGCCAGACTCTCCTCTGGGCCCTCCCCTCTGATGATGTACAAGGACCCAGTTGCATTTCCTTGAACCCTTTCCTGTGTTCCCCTTAAGCATAGGAACATTACTGTGGCTGTCAATCCCTTGACTTCAAGGATCTTGGTGCCTTTAACAAATGCTAGACTTTGTGGGGTCAATAGTGTGTTGGACATTGCACAAGGCATGCAAAGTCCAATTATGATTGCTTCAGCCCTAACTTGTGTGGAGTATTTTGCATATCATTGCTCCTTTCATCCTTATGCTCTTACACTCTTACCGCCCCCTCTTCCGCAAATTGCCCTGAGCTTCAGGATGGGGAGAGATTAGGCTGGCCTAGTTCCAGGTGGTTGATATAGGTGGTTTTCTTTTGTGGTTTGCTGCTCCTGCAATGCCTTTCACTCCATCCTAATGGGTATTGGATATCGCCCCCTGGCCAGAGATAAAAAGCTGTTAAACTAGAGTCTTGTTATGAGTATATTCAAAGGTAGATATAATAAAAGTAGGAAACCACAGTGAGGGAGGGGTCAATCATCCATTTACAACATGGTTACTTTTTATCTACCAGACTATATGCCTTCCTCTTCTGGTGAGATCATAACCCCTCAGTTGTAAATGATCAGGAAGGAAAGTCTGTGAACTTAACCAGATGTCTCATTACTTACTTGCAGTCCTTGATGGAGGCCTATTTTCTCTGCTGTAACATGGTCCCCTCTCTCCTTGTTTCTGGTGTGACCCTCCTACCCCATCCCTCTTGTTCATAATCCTTGCAATTACTGTAGGTATTAAAGAGATTTATCCTTGAGTGTCTTTACGTGGGCTGGGTGGGTTTGGTATTAGGATCCACTTATTAGGGAGTACATATGGTTCTTGATTTTCTGGGTCTGGGGAATTCACTTAATATAATTGTTTCTAATAACATCCATTTCCTGGAAAAATTCCAGTAATTCATCATATTTGATGGCTGACAGTTGACAGATGATCTTTTTGATATGTTTTTGAATCAGATTTGCTAAGACTTTGTTAAGAATCATTGCATCTGTGTTCATCGAAGAGATGGACCTATAGTTTTCTTTTTTAAGTGTATCTTTATCAGGTTTTGGGATTAAGACGATATTAACTTCATAGAAGGAATTTAGTAGTGCTCCTTCCTTTGCTATTTGATGGAACAGTTTAAAGAGTATTGGTGTTATTAGCTCCTTAAATGTCGGTAGAACTCTGTGCTGAATCCATCTGGTCCAGGATACTTTTTGGTGGGAAGAATTGAGATTATTTCCTCAATTTCCTCATATGTTATAGGACTATTTAAATAACTCACAACTTCCTGTTCCAATTTACATACGTTGTGTTTACTTAGAAATTCATCCATCTTTTTTGTGTTTTCAAATTTCACTGAGTATAAGTTTTTGAAATGTGATGTTATAATTCCCTGGATTTCTTGAGTATCAGTAGTGATACCTCCATTTTCATTTCTAATTTTGTTAATTTGGGCTTTTTCTCTCTTGCTTTTGGTTAATTTAGCTAGGGGTGTATCAATCTTATTAATTTTTTTTCAAAAAAATCAGCTTTTTGACTGGTTGATTTTCTGTATCGTTTTCCTAATCTCAATTTCGGATATTTCTCCTCTTATTTTGCTAATCTCCTCTCTTCTACTACTTTTGGGATCATATTGCTCTAGTGTCTCTAAAGCTTTAAGCTGAATTGTTATTTATTTCTGATGTTTCCATTATTTGATGTAGGCATTAAGAGCTATGAAGAGCTTTCATTGTGTCCCAGAGATTTTGGTAAGTTGTATTTTCATTATCATTCACTTTCAGAAAATCTTGAATTTCCTTTGTAATTTCTTCCTTTATCCAATTCTCATTCAGCATCATAGTGTTAAGTTTCCAACACTTAGTGTATTTTCTGTTGCCTGTTGTGTTGTGGATGTCAAGCTTTAGGCCGTGGTGGTCTGATAATGTACAGCCTAGAATTTCAACTTTCTTGTATATGTGGAGATTCATTTTGTGGCCCAATATGTGGTCTATTTTGGAGAAAGTTCCATGTGCTGCTGAGAAAAATGTGTATTTTTTGGTGTGTGGATGAAAAGTTCAATAGAGATCTGTAAGGTCCATTTCAGTAAGGGTTTGGTTAAGCTCCAAAGTGTCTCTGTTAACTTCTTTGCCTGTTGATCTATCCCACGTTGAGAGGGCAGTGTTGAAATCCCCAAGAATTATCGTTTTGGCGTTGATTTCTTGCTTTAGATGTTTTAGGGTTTGTTTAATGAATGTGGGGGCGCCCATATTGGGTGCATATATATTCAGTATTGTGAAGTCTTCCTGATCAATTGTACCTGAGACTAAAATGTAGTATCCATCTGTGTCTCTTATGATTTTCTTTGGTTTGAAGTCCACTTTGTCCGATAGCATAATGGCTACCCCTGCCTGTTTCCTGGTTCCATTAGCTTGCAGAATTTTTGACCAGCCTTTTATTTTTAGGATGTGCCTATCTTTTGTGGTGAGATGGTTTTCCTGCAGGCAGCAAATTGATGGATTGTGATTTTTAATCCAAGTTTGTAATCCATGTCTCTTGATCGGTGAGTTAATTCCATTAACATTTAATGTTATAATGGAGAAACTATTTTTAATTCCAGACATTTATTATGTTTAGTGGCTTTTGTAAGTGTATTTTTCACTTTTAGGTTTTGGTAGTATTATACTTCCCTTCTGTTCTCCTGGATATGCCTGTTTTTTCTTCAAGCTTGAGTATCATTTCTAGCATTTTTTGAAGGCCTGGTTTGGTGGACATGTATCCCTTCAAATTGTCTTTGTGCTGGAAAACTTTTCTTTCTCCCTCAATCATGAAGGATAGTTTTGTGGGATATATCAGCCTGGGTTGACATTTTTGCCCATTCAATACTTGAAGTACATCTCTCCAAGCTCTTCTTGCTTTTACTATTTCCCTTGAGAAGTCATTTGTTATTTTAATAGGTTTACCTTTAAAAGTGACTTTTTTTTTTTTCTCTTGAGGCTCTCAGCACCATTTCTTTATCTTGAATGTGGAGTGTTTTAACTGTTATTTGCCTTGGCGAGTTTCTATTTTGGTCATATCTGTTTGGGGTTGGAATGCCTCTTGTATATGGATGGGCCTCTCTTTTTTTAGATGACGAAAGTTTTCCTTGATGATCGTTTGAAAAATTTCCTCAGGGGTGGTATTTTGAGATTCTTGCTCTGGTATTCCATGAATATGCATGTTAGGCTTCTTCAGGGTGTCCCATAACTCTTGGATATTTCTCTCAAGTATCTTTTTGGCTTTAACAACCTCTTCCATTGAGCTGGTTAATACTCCCACTTTGTCTTCAAGGTCTGAAATTCTGTTTTCTGCTTCGTTAGTTCTGCTGATAAGACTCTCTGTTGAGTTCTGGATTGAAGATAACTTGTCTTTTAGTTCAGTTTTAAACTCTGCTTGAGTCTGTTTTAACTGCTCTATGCCAGTTTTTGTTTCTTGCACTATTTTTCTCAACTCCTCCAAGTGTCTGTTGTGTTCCTCTTCAAAGAGATTGATGCAGTTATTTAATTCCTCCCTGATTTCCTCTTTCATAGTATTGAACATGTTAATGATCATGTTTTGAAAGTCGTTATCCTGGGTCAGGCTTTCTTGGCTATTTTCCATGGGTTTGTTCTGGTTGGAGTCTGTCATTTTGGGATTAATTCCTTCAGTGGGAGATTTGTTTTCTTAGGCACTGTTTTTCATGGATTTGCACTTGGACTTGGGCATTGTCGTTTTAACTCTTAAGACCTTCTTTCAATTTCTGTGCATTTTTCACTGAACTGAATTATTTGGCCTGAGGTTTGGAGTTGTGTGTGTGTGGGGGGGAGCTTACCTAGGTCGCCGTGAGTCCCAGCCAGATGTGTCCCGGAGGGTAGGGAAAAGTTTCATGGAAATTTTTATGGTGAAGAGAAAAATCTATAAAAGACAACTAGCATGTGTATAGCTAAAAAATAAACAGGAGAAAAAGAAGAATTAGGATACAAAGATGAATGGAGACAGATGGAGAAGGAGAACACATGGAGAAAGAAGAAAATGCAAAATGGACTAATCACTTTCTCACCCAGGTATGGAGATCTCCTCTTTGTAAAGAACAGACCATTAATTTGCTATCACAACTTAGAGAACCAAAAACAAACACACAGAATGATTTACTAACTCAATAAATATTTAAATTCCCTGGTCATATTTTCCTCATCTATAGAAGTAATTCTATATATCTTAGATATCTCCAAGTCATTCAGAAAGGACAACTTTGAGAAGATAAAATTTGAACATTCTCTAAGTGATTCTCAGAGCTATTGTAAGCAACATCACCATTGGAAGCGGTTCTGCTCCTCACTTGTATGGACAAAACAAACTATCAGATCTGGAATGTTTTTGCTCGCTGAATGCTGTTGTTTTAGGTTTTAGGAAGAAAACAATACTCAGTAAAAAACATACATAATACTATCTTCCTTGTCTTGATATCCAAGAGTCAAAAGAAGCAACTAATAGAGCATCTATACTCTGCATTCTGATAAAACACTGAATTTCCTTTTTCCTTTTATTTACTTCTTTTAGCTATAGAGTTGTTAAAAAAAAACATGTATCTCTGTCTTATCTGAGAGCTAAGATGTAGATTCAGCTGAAAATTTACATTTGCAACAATTAGTTTCACTGGCATAATGGTCAGTTTTTATCCATTAGAAACTGTCATTGCTAAGACTAAACACAAACTTAAAAAAAAACAGTGATACTGAGATGGCAGTGACTTTATTCAGCAATATTCTTGGAACATAGTGGTGTTTGACTTCTTGGCCCAAAGTCACAATCATACTTCTATAGTGAGAGCTGCAGGTGCTTGAGTTTCTGCGTCAAAGATGTTTGCAAAGAGTTTAGACCTGATCAAGTAAAAGCTCAAAGGAGCATGAAATAAATCGTTTCACTCAAATAACTATAAAGACTGGCAAACTTCTCAGATACCCAGCTAGTCCCACTGATTAATTTTTCTTTTCACAGCTCAGTAACCTTCTATCTTACAAGTTTGCACTGTTTTCTTATTTATAATATAAAATGAAGATGTCTGTGAAATCCTGTTTGTAGACATATTTATTTAGCTGGTGATTATTTTCATGTATCTTTAGTAACATTTATTTTGTGCTATTAATTAAAATATACCAACTAGCTTAATGGGAGAACATTTGTCTAGGGCCAGTGAGCCGTCAAAGTGACTGCTCACAAACCTAGCAAGGTGAGTTTGATCCTTAGAAGACTACATGACAGGAGAGAGATGACTTTCAAAAAAAGTTACAGTGTGATTTCTGCCTGTGAGTCATGGCATGTATTCATGTGACTTGAAAATTCCCTTCTCTCTCTCTCTCTCTCTGAATAACAACAAAAAAGGAAATATGTAGCTGTCATGTTGGAGAAAGTACATGGTGGTAATGCATACTAGGTGATGTTCTTGGTTTGCTATCTGAAAACTTTAGTGAACAAAAGTTCTTTGTTGTCTTTGTCATGTCAACTGCTGTCAAAATAGGTTTTTCATTTTGTTTTGCATACTTTCTGTTTTTGTCATTTTTATCTCCAATAGGAATTGTATGCTTGTCTTGTTTTAAAAAAGGCAACTTTTGCTTCTATCTTAGACATTTCAAATCTTATTTCTCATCTTGTGTATTTAAAGTTCAGCAATTGTGGGACTCTGCAAGTTTGATAACAGAAGAAAAGTTTCTATTGTCTGAAAATTCACAGCTGAAATGATTACAATGCAAACTCAACAAAAATTACCCCATGCTCTTTCTTCTGTGTGTGTGTGTGTGTGTGTGTGTGTGTGTGAGAGAGAGAGAGAGAGAGAGAGAGAGAGAGAGAGAGAGAGAGAGAAAGAGAGAGAGAGAAAGAAAGACCTGTGTGTCACTTTACAGGATAATAAAGACAATTATCACTTCCAGTAAGGCTATTCAAATCCACATGACAGAAGGGAAAGATTCATCAATGGATTTCAAAATACAAGGTCAGCACAATGGGAAAAACAGCATGAAAGTCAAGAACTTTCCCAAGTGCCAGTTTAACCTAGACCTGCATTATTTTATTTTATTTTATTTTATTTTATTTTATTTTATTTTATTTTATTTCATTTCATTTTATTTCATTTCACTTCATTTCATTTTTATTATATATTTCTTTTTTCCCAATCATACAAGCTTAATAGGTTTATTTTTATTTTTATTTTTCTTCCTCAAATGTAAAGCAGAGAAATAATCATGAAATAGCCTACATTACAGCATTATTTTTTATTAATACATTTTTATTATTATTTCAGCTCATACAAACGTAATAGGTACACCAGTCCCCTCCCTCGCTCCTCCTCCCCCAGAACCCCCTGCTCCCCCTCCCCTCCCCCCTCCCTCCCCATCCCCCAGTGCCTCCCGCCCCAATTCCCAGAGAGTCCTTTAATATGCATCCCTGACTCTCCTCTGGGCCCTCCTCTCCGATGATATACAAGGACCCAGTGGCCTTTCCCTGAACCCTTTCCCATGTTCCCCTTAAGTATAGGAACACTACTGTGGCTGCCAATCCCTTGCTTCCAAGGATCTTGGTGCCTTTAGCAGATGCTAGACTTTGTGAGGTCAATAGTGTGTTGGACATTGCGCAGGGCATGTAAAGTCCAATTATGATTGCTTCAGCCCTAACTTGTATGGAGTATCTTGCATATTATTGCTCCTCCCATCCTTTTGCTCTTACACTCTTACTGCCCCCTCTTCCGCAAATGTCCCTGAGCTTCAGGATGGGGAGAGATTACACTGGCCCAGTTCTAGGGGGTTGATATAGAGTCTCTGAAGTTCTCGATTGTGGTTTGTTGATTTTCTTTTGCAGTTTTGTTGCTCCTGCAATGCCCTTCACTCCATCCTGATGGGAACTGTATGTCACCCCCTGGCCAGAAACAAAAAGCTGTTAATCTAGAGTCTTGTTATAAGAGCACATTCAAAGGTAGATATAATAAAAGTGGGAAACCAAAGTGAGGGAGGGGTCTATCACCCATTTGCAAAATGGTTACTTTTTATCTGCCAGACTATATGCCCTCCTCTTCTGGTGAGATCATACCCCCTCAGTAGTAAATGATCAGGAATGAAAGTCTGTGAATTTAATCAGATGTCTCATTACTTATGTGAGTCCTTGATGGAGGCCTATTTTCTCTCCTGTAACATGGTCCCCTCTCTCCTTGTTTCTGGTGCAGCCTTCCTACCCCATCCCTCCTGTTCATAATCCTTGCAATTACTGTAGGTATTAAAGAGATTTATCCTTGAGTGTCTTTACTTGGGCTGGGTGGGTTTGGTATTAGGATCCACTTATTAGGGAGTACATATGGTTCTTGATTTTCTGGGTCTGGGATACTTCACTTAATGTAATTGTTTCTAATGACATCCATTTCCCAGCAAATTCCAGTAATTCATCATTTATGATGGCTCAGTAGTACTCCATTGTATAGACGTACCACAGTTTCCTTATCCACTCATCAACTGTTGGACATTTGGGTTGATTCCATGACTTTGCTATTATAAACAGTGCTGCTATGAACATGGTCGTGCTTGTGCTATCGAAGTGAACCTCTGCTGTATGGAGGGTTATTCCCAAAAGTGGAATCGCAAGGTCATATGGCATTTCAATCTTTAATTTCTTTAAGAATCCCCAGATGGCTCGCCAGAGTGGGTGTATGAGCCTGCATTCCCACCAGCAATGTAGGAGAGTTCCCCTCTCTCCACATCCTCTCCAGCATTTGTTGTTTTTTGTATTATGGATTTTTGCCATCCTGACCGGGGTGAGATGATATCTCAGGGAAGTTTTGATTTGCATTTCCCTGATGGCTAAGGAAGTAGAGCATTTTTGAAGATATTTGTTAGACATTTTAATTTCATCCCTGGTAAAGTTTCTTTTGAGTTCCAGGGCCGATTTTTTAATTGGGCCATTGGTTTCCTTGGTGTTTAGTTTTCTAAGTTCTTTGTGCACTCTGGACAGCAGAGCTCTATCAGATGTGTGCTTAGTGAAGATTTTCTCCCATTCTGTGGGTTGCCTTTGAGCTTGTGTTACAATCTCTTTATCTGAACAGAAGCTCTTTAATTTCACAAGATCCCAACTGTTGAGAGTTGGTAGCAGTGACTGTGCCATTGGATGTCTGTTTAGGAAGTGTTGGCCTAGCCCAATCAGCTCGAGGGAGTTCCCTATCCTTTCAACTATGGTTTTTATAGTCTCTGGCCTGATATCAATGTCCTTGATCCATTTGGAATTAAGTCTTGTACATGGTGACAAGTACGGGTCCAGCTTTAATCTTCTGCATGTGGAGATCCAGTTTTGCCAGCACCATTTGTTGAAGATGCTGTTCTTTTTCCATTGGATTCTTTGGGCCCCTTTGTCAAAGACCAAATGGCTGTAATTTTGTGGGCTTATATCTGGGTCTTCAATCCTTATCCATTGATCTGTGTGTCTATTTTGGAGCCAGTACCAGGCTGTCTTTATAACTATGGATTTGTACTATAGACTTAGGTTTGGTATGGTAATACCTCTAGCAGTGTTTTTGTTACTCAGGATTGTCTTTGCTATCCTGGGTCTTTTGTGCCTCAATATGAACTTTGAGATTGTTTGGTCAACTTCGTTGAAGAATTCCTTTGGGATTTTAATTGGTATAGCATTGAATTTGTATATTGCCTTTGGTAGGATGGTCATTTTTACGATGTTGATTCTGCCAATCCAGGAACATGGGAGGTCTTTCCACCTTCTGGTGTCTTCTGCAATTTCTTTCTTGAGGGTTTTAAAGTTTTCATTGTAAAGGTCTTTTACCTCCTTGGTTAGATTTTTACCAAGGTATTTCATTTTTTTAGGGGCTATAGTAAATGGGATTGTTTCTCTCAGGGCTTTTTCACTTCTTTCATTCTGGGCATATAGGAAGGCCTCTGATTTTTGCACATTTATTTTGTATCCTGCCACCCTGCTGAACTTCTCAATTAGTTCCAGGAGCTTCCTGGTGGAGTTTTTGGGATCACTCAGGTATAAGATCATGTCATCTACAAATAGGGATAGCTTGACTTCTTCCTTGCCGATTTGAATCCCTCTTATGTCCCTTTCTTGTCTTATGGCTTCAGCTAAGACTTCAAGTACAATATTGAATAAAAGCGGTGAGAGTGGACAGCCTTGTCTAGTTCCTGATCGAAGTGGGAATGCTTCCCATTGTTCCCCATTGAGCATAATCCTTTCTGTGGGCTTGTTGTATACAGCTTTTATTATATTGATAAAGGTTCCTTCCATTCCTACTGTCTCTAGCATTTTGATCATAAAAGGCTGTTGGATCTTGTCAAAAGCTTTTTCTGCATCTATCAAGAGTATCATGTGGTCTTGGACTTTGGACTGGTTTACATGATGAATTACATTTATTGATTTGCATATGTTGAACAAACCTTGTGTGCTGGGGATGAAGCCTACTTAGTCCCCATGAATGATCTTTTTAATGTGTTTTTGAATCTGATTTGCTAAGACTTTGTTGAGAATCTTTGCGTCTGTGTTCATCAGAGAGATCGGCCTATAGTTTTCTTTTTTAAGTGAATCTTTATTAGGTTTTGCGATTAAGACAATATTAGCTTCATAAAAGGAATTTGGTAGTGTTCCTTCCTTTGCTATTTGATGGAACAGTTTAAAGAGTATTGTTGTGTTAACTCCTTAAATGTCTGGTAGAACCCTGTGCTGAATCCATCTGGTCCAGGACATTTTTTGGTGGGAAGATTTGAGATTACTTCCTCAATTTCCTTGTATGTTATAGGACTATTTAAATAATTCACAACTTCCTGATTCAATTTAGGTAAGTTGTGTTTACTTAGAAATTCATCCATCTCTTTTGTGTTGTCAAACTTCACAGAGTAAGTTTTTGAAATATGATGTTATAATTCTCTGGATTTCTTGGGTCTCAGTAGTGATAACTCCATGTTAATTTCTAATTTTGTTAATTTGGGTTTTCTCTCTCTTGCTTTTGGTTAATTTAGCTAGGGGTGTATCAATCTTATTGATTTTTTCAAAGAACCAGCTTTTTGACTGATTTTTTCTATCGTTTTCTTAGTCTCGATTTCAGATATTTCTCCCCTTATTTTGCTAATCTCCTCTCTTCTACTACTTTTGGGATCATATTGCTCTATTTTCTCTAAAGCTTTAAGCTGCATTGTTAAGTTGTTTATTTCTGATGTTTCCATTTTTTTTGATGTAGGCATTAAAAGCTATGAACTTACCTCTTAGGACAGCTTTCATTGTGTCCCAGAGATTTTGGTAAGTTGTATTTTCATTATCGTTCACTTTCAGGAAATCTTGAATTTCCTTTTTAATTCATTACAGCATTATTTTAAAGATTAAATGAGTTAGTATATCTGAAATTCTCAGGAGAATATTGACACATAATAAGAACAATACAGGGTTTAAATTTATTCTTGTTTTATGCCATTCCAATTACTTAGCAGTTTTGGTGAGCATTGTTTTTTTTTTTGTTTGTTTTTACAAAATATTGATTCAATTGTTCAATTTAATTGTTTAGGTGATTAATATATACATTCTAAAAGTTTGTAAAAAGAAGCCTATTTTTGAAAAACTTCCCAAATCCAACTTTTCTATATTAAATTTAACTCAGATATGATTTAACTCTACATATTCATGATACCACAAACTTCCGTGAATGCTCTTCTTTTGAAACTTCTGGAGAAGAATAAACCATGATAATGAGCTCAGTCTTCATGAATATTCAGAAATATAATAGGAAAACAAAAATTTGAATGACTTTGATCACAAATATTGGTAGAAGAAATAATGAGTGCATATATAATATTCTTTTTATCTAGTTTAAAGTATTCTGTAGATGTAAAATATTGATATCTCTAAATATGTTGGGCAAAAAAGAAACCCTTCAACATATTTGTCTTTGAAAATACAACTAAATCTCACTGACAAAACTTTTGGAATAAAAAAATCAAATAGCATGGCAAGTCTTTTATGGACTTTCATATGAAATAATCTCTTTCTACCTGTGTGAACATGACAAATGTGTGTTTCATTATTTCCTTGGTACTTTGACTAATTAATGTGCATTAGGATGTGAGATCTGAATTTTTGTTTTTAAGCAATTCCTAGAAAATATTTTAAGCTGTTCAAAACTGTTAAAACTTGTGGATCGCATTTTAATCAAGAATTTCCTAACATTTGAAGAAATATGAGGTTTCATGTAGGAAAAGATGAAATAATTCTGAAGATAGGTTATGTAGGTAATTGGAATGTTTTCAAAGTGTGAAATAGGTAACACATCTTCTAAAAACGCTGTAAATAACAGAATATAAAGAAGGTGTGGCAGCGTCTACTAAGCTGAATGCCATCTGCTCCTCATGTCTCAGCTACATGCTGAATCTGCCAGTCTGCCAGTCTAACAGTCTCCATACCTAATGAAGATTTAAAAAGTCATTTTGGACCTCTCACTCTTTGTGTGTAGAATGAATATTTGAGATGAAACTTTTATTAGTAGGTATTTAAGATAGATAACAGCCATTAAAATGTAAACAAATGATCTTATCAATACACTCCAATCAATTCCAAACAGAAGAGAAATGACCATCAAAGATATTTTGATATTTAGTTATGCTGTGTGCTATTTGGGATTGGGGCGATTTGGGTTACCATTTTAAATAAAATAGTTTTTTTCATCTATTCGGTGTATAGAATACATTATTGATGTTCATCGTCAAAGTCTTTGCATACTTAATGAACCTACCAGGATGGGTGTATTTCTAAACATTTTTCTTATTCCTTTCTGCCTTTCTCTGGGCAGACCACCAGCCGAGTCAGAAACATCAGCATATTTGCTTCCTGTCATTTCGACTACAGCCCACCATCTTCCTCCTGTTAGCTAAAATGTTTAAAGTTTGTGTTTAAAATCCTCAGTGATTCATTCCAATTCTGCCTGATTAATTTTAAGAAATGGTTCTCCTCAACTTACCTCTCCACATTCATCCCCCATCAACCCCCTTCTAATGCAGGGTCCCAGTTGCACTGATGTCTATCTGCCTCACTGAAAGTGCTCTTGGAGGGTCTTGTGCTCACAGGGGTCTGTGTCCTTCTTTGTTGCTAAGACATCCTTTAGGAGTAGGTCAGACAGCTCATTTTGACTTACTGATAATTGTTTCTTCACATCCATCCTAAGGTTTGTTTAGAAACTTTCTAATATTTTTCACAATAGTAAAATATGATAGCCAAACTACTTATGTACTTTTAAAATAGCATTTTGGTCCTTTATTTGCTCTCCTGTCTCTCCTTAAGACATGGGATCATGAGAAAAGAATGTGAACATATGGTTTGAGCGCTGTGAAATAAGGCAATCATGTCTTTAATGCACATCACCTTTATAATGATGTTAACAAATTTAATGGCTTACCTCAGCTTAGAGATTATTGCTTAGACTGGATAACTTTGAGAACAAAACAAACATATCTCTCATCTTGAAAAGTGAACAGACTACTCACTTTTTAAGAGTCAGGGCCAACAATTGTTATGTGAATTTATCTTCACACAACAGAGGCCGAATGGGGCAGGTAGGTAGGTGCTCACCTGTTTCCAACACCACAGCAGGAGCTGACTTCACCCTGCTTACTTTTTCTTTCCACTTTTTTTTTCAAACCAAGAAAGAATCAGACTAGTTTCACCCATTTTTCTGCCTCAGCTCTGCCACAGAAAATCAAACAGCATTGTTTCATTTACAGTGCTGAGGATTGAGGTAGGCTCTTCAGTACTGGTCTATGCACCTGGCTCTGTCTAGCAATTTAAAATGATAATCCAAATCGCCCCAATCCCAAAGAGCACACAGCATAACTAAATATCAAAATATCTTTGATGGTCATTTCTTTTCTGTTTGGAATTGATTGGAGTGTATTGATAAGATCATTTGTTTACATTTTAATGGCTGTTATCTATCTTAAATACCTACTAATAAAAGTTTCGTCTCAAATATTCATTCTACACACAAAGAGTGAGAGGTCCAAAATGACTTTTTAAATCTTCATTAGGTATGGAGACTGTTAGACTGGCAGACTGGCAGATTCAGCATGTAGCTGAGACATGAGGAGCAGATGGCATTCAGCTTAGTAGCTACTGCCACACCTTCTCCTTTCCAGAGTGCACGTGAGCATTCGTTTTCAACAGGACCATCCTACCAATGAGACTTTTATATTTTATTTTTGTGGATTTTTGCCATCTTGAAAGATTTCGCTTTAACAACATAGACACATAGAAAGAAAGGCACTGACAATATGCAGACATCATGAATAGGAAACAATTTGGAACAGTCAAAGCTATTAATTATTAATCACGTATTGAATGAGAGAATGAAAATGGAAACAAACAGTTCTATTTCATAGAAACAGCTGCTTTTCATGCCACACTTTATGGAATTCATCCAGATGAAATTTGTAATGTGGTCAATATCACTAGTCTTGATCTGTCTGTCTCGTTCTGGGCTGGCCTAGACCCTAGGGCAATTCACACAGGGCAATGCATGAGTGCCAGGTGTAATTTTTTTTCTCTGCTTTGAAAATGAAACTTAAAGTGGAAAATAAGGATTTTTGGCTTCACATAAAGCCAGATTACTGGAAATTAATGTATTTTTAGTTTAGCCAACGATTGAGTATAATAAAATAGTTTATTTTTTTAAGTTCAAATTGGCCTTGAACTCACATTTCACCTGCTTCAACTTCTTGTGTCTATGATTCCCATCATAGAATTGTTTTGAATTTCCTTAACAACTTTTTTCTTCCTTTTGCTGCTGTCCCCATCTCTCCTTCTCCTCTCAACTTGTGTGCCAGTCCTTCAGACTTCTTTCCCATCCCTCTCCTGCCTTTCCTTAGTAAATCAGATCTTAATAGCTATTGAGTGAAATAGAATACACAAAATTCCTAAAAACTTAGATTCCTTTTTGTTTCCCCTATATGTTGGAAAATAAAATAATTGTAAATAAAATTGGACTTGATAGGGTTAGATTTCATTTTAGAGTTTTTTTTTTTTAACAGGACAGTTTCAAGCTGGGATTGTTGGTTTTAAAAATAAGTATTGGCATTGTAGTAAAAACTCCAAAACTACATTATCTCACAGTATTTTCAGAGACAGAAAAACATTTTGGCCCAATATTTCCTTTGATGCTATGAGAAAATTTTGCCTAAAATGCACTGAAATAAGACAATACTGTTATTAAAAATCTCGATAAAATTTAATAGCAGAATGAATATTCTTACACTTTTAACCACAAAATGTTAATGATTTTCTATTTAATATATTGACTTACTCAAAAATGTTCAAAAAAATACTAGCTAGGTATAGGACACAGCCTAGCACAGTGGAAGAACACTGACAGAGACAACAACCAACTAGGATGCAGAGTACCAGCAACCTTGCAATGTTCACCTGGACCATGCCAGCCAACTCTCTCCCCATTGTAAGAAACCTGAGCCCCTGTTTCACAAGGGGTGGTAAGAATGTAAGAGCCTAAATGTGGGGTGGTCTCACCAAAGAATAAGACACTTCACTCAAGATAGGGCTATTGCAGCAAGGAACTCATTGAAAGAGACTGGACTCTAAAAGACCCAAAGAATGGCTGACATAGTAGCATACCTCCATAGATTAGTGAGGATCTCAGGGGAAATAATTTCAAGCTGTAAGATCTTTAGGGGCTAGGGTTAGACTGGTGAAGGCTAGTACATACATCAGTGGTCTGTCCAAGGAAAGACCTCTTGGTCTGCAACAGACACCTGAATCTCTACTAGAACAGATGGTCCAGAGGGAAACTGAAAACCCAATAGCAGTTAGTGGTCAGGAGGGTGGGAAGGAATGGGTTGGATACATCAAGGGAGGTGAGGGAGGGAAGATAGAAGGAGGAAAAGGAGGAAGGTAGGGAGGTGGGAAGGAGGGGGTAGGGATATCTACTCATTTTGCTTGCTAATTTTATTAAATAACTAAGGGAAAAATTTAAAATATAATTTAAAAAATTTTTTAAATTTAAAAAACATTACAAATAATAGCTTGCAACTATTTGAGGTCCAACCCCTGAAAACCTTACTGAAAAAAGAAAATGTCATAGTTAGGCACAGGTATCAACTTGACTATTCCGGGTTTGCGCTCTGGGCATATTTGTGGAGAATTAGTGGTTTGAGTTGAGCCCAGAGAGAACCTGAAGGAGATTGTCTAGCTGATGGGGAAGACCCAGCCTATGGCGGGTGGGATTAGGCCCTGGATAAATCACACAGAGCTGGTTGAGAGAGTTGGCATCCTTCTGTTACCTTGGCCAGACATGCTGTTCTGGCAAGTAAGGATTGTCCATCTCTCAGCCGTTATTCAGTGATGGTGTGGCCAGTTCCCTTGGCCCTGGAGTTGGTGCATGCTCTTCCGTCAAGCTGGACTGAGAACTGTAACTGGACTGTCATAAGAAAGTAAACTCCTTGTTCCCTTAAGCTGTGTGATGGTCATTTATCAGCAACCATGCAGGTGGACTGCAACAGAAAAATTTCTAATTTAATTGCATTGTAACTAAAAATTTATGGTGTGAATTAAATACAATAATTCTATATGGTGTGAGTAATATATGCATGTTAATATTTAACTTAGTAAATGTTATATAATAAGGGAGAACACATGAAAGATTATTTGTTCCTCTTCTTGTCTTTTCCTATTTTCATATGCTTTGTGTGTATGTATATTGGCATTACAGAGGTGCTATGTATGTGCTGGTACCCTCCCTCCTTTCCCCAAGTGCCCCCCTCTCCCTCCCCCTAATCCCTGGAGCATCCTTTAGTATGAATGTCAAACTTTCCTCTGCGCCCTCCACTCTAATGAGATGTAGAAAGTATGATTTCAAAATCAGATGTTTTCATCTACTGCATTGGATGTTAACTCCTCACAAGTTGTGGTATGTCAGAGGGTATGGCTGGCCTGAAGAGTAGCTTCTGCTTTAGAAAAGAGTAAGAACTGGCAGTATTCATCAAACACTAAGTCACACAAAGATTGTGTTTGCAATGGTGTCTTAGAAAGGCACTTAAATACTTTCTGGGTTTTTCTTTTCTGTCTTAATATCATCAATTTAATTTTGAATATGATCATTGTCTTTCCCTGTTGAGCTCATCTTTATTTAAAAATATATTCCTATTTAGTTATTACATTATTTTTAAAAAATTTGGAATAAAATCTTAAAGATGTTAAAGCAAATGAAATGGGAGGGAAGCATCAGAATGGAAAGAAAAACAAAAGAAAACTGGGACCAAACAGTGCCTGTAATCTGGTTTCACAATGACCCAAGTTCCTTAAAAAAAATCAAGTAAAAGAAATATGCAGAAATATGCTAGCTCCTAGGCTAACAGTTTTGTAGTCTGCAAAGCTGTACTTTCTAAACACTAAATTCTGTTAAAAAGTTAAAATCATGTGGCTTCATATGGAATATTTAGGGTGATTTGCATAAAGGACAATTTCTTTAATGGTAAAACATAAAAATACAGAAGCAAATTTAACAGGGCTAAAACATGGAAAATCAGTTTCCCCATACTACCTAGAAATAAACATCTTCTTGACATGACAAGAAGGTCTGTGTAGCCAGTTCATGCACTTCTAAATTATTAAAGTATTTTCATTGATAATCCAAGAGTGAGCAAGTAAAAGCTTGGTGTAAAGTGCAAACTGTCAGTGTGCTTTTAGCTTTTTCTTCCATCTTTCTCATTTTTTCCTTCTGTTAGTAATTATCGGTTTATGCTGTGTCCATAAAGACATTCTTACTAAATAAAAAAAAGTGTGTCATTAATATAAAACAGACATAGTATCCTTTCTGTCATGGTGGACCGGAAAACATTTTTAATTATGGAAAAGGATAATTTTAAAAGAGTAACTCAGTATCTTTTCTTACTTGCTTTCTACCCCTTGGTATGGGTATGATTCCATTTGATTTCTTAGTAAACTATAACATGCATAGGTACTTTATTCATGTTTGCCAAATAAATTACATTTTAACTTCCATACCTTTTGTGTGTGTGTGTGTGTGTGTGTGTGTGTGTGTGTGTGTGTGTGTATACATAGAACGTGTTCTTGAATGTATATGCCTTTGGGGGTCCAAGAGTAACATTGGGGATCATCCTGGATTGCTCTTCTACATCTAGGTTTTTCCAAGCTCTACCTTCTAGGGTAGGAATTACTGGCTGCTGTCATATTTTCCTGTCATTTTTTTTTGTATGGGATCTGGAATTTAAACTCAGATTTTTTTGCCTAAAAGGCAATGATTAACCCCTGAACCACCATACCATATCATTCTTTTAATCCTTTTGTCTTAGACACATTTTTTCTGTTCATTTATTTAACCAGAAATAAAAAAATAAAATATCTGTTAATGAGAAAAACCCAAAGTTATTGTAATGAGATTGTTAATATAAGATTGTTTCACACGGATAATAACTGCCTCATTTCATTTCACAGGATAGTAAATGTGTACTAAAAAACACTTTAAATTGCTAGATGACAGAATTTCCAAGTAAGTGATATGCAGTCAGTTGTTTACATTTAAAATGTCCATTTTAGGCTCATATTTTTAAACATGTGATCTTCATGGTATGGGAGGTTGTGGAATCTTGGGGCCTAGTAGAGAAAGTGAGTTGCTATAAAGTGGGCCTGATGGGTTATATATCTATATCCTGATCTTTTTCCAACCCAGTCTTTCTGCCCACTGGTTGCATCTAACCAGCTCTTGGTTGCTGCCACAGTTATGAGTCTATTCTGTAGCCAACCATGCCACAGTGATGGACATATTCCCTGAATCTGAGTCAGAATAAATCCTTCTTCCGTCACTTTCTTTCTGTCAGATTCTCTCCCAGCAACAAGAAAAAAAATCCTGTTGCCTTTTACTGTACAGTGGTAAATTGAGATGAGTGTAAAAATAGTAACTTGGCTTAGATGAATAGTACTAGTCATATATCTATATTTAATGATTAATCCTAAATAACTATTCATGTAATTAAATACAAATAGTTTATTTAGAATAATCCAAAATATGATTTTGTTAACTACATGTTAGGCTCTATTCCTGTGGATATTTCCTACAATGAAATATTTCACTAATTTAATACTAAAGCAGCCTCCTATTTATAAGTACTTAATTAGCATACTAAAATGACTTTAGGTTTAGGGATTTATTGTTTTAGGATGGTGATCAAGTAAATTGGACTATAATGGCATTGCCAAAGGTATTGATAATACCAGCTAGAGTTCTTAATTTACATAATGTAATGAAGGCAAGCTGCAGTATTTGATTTAAACTATTTTAAGCATGTATAAGTGAATACAATAGCATGCTCCATAACAGAAAGGCGATATCAGGATCTTACTACCTTGAAGCTGTGGGTCAAGCTTTCTGTGTTATGTTCTTTACTTCATGAAGTGAGAATTGTCCAACACAGAATAGCCACTTGGTGCTCTGTGTTTAACAAGTCGGAGACTCTTCAGAGATACATACTTTATTTTTTTTTTGTACTTGAAATTTTTTATTGGCACAAACTCTGAATGCCAGATCTGGGCCAGTCATCCAAACAAGACGTTCAAAACACATGAGGGGAAGTGAAAAAAAAAAACTATATATTAAAAGCAATAGCATTTGCACACTTCAGAAACAAAGATAA
The DNA here is from genome assembly GCA_023101885.1 of Typhlomys cinereus. NCBI lineage: Eukaryota > Metazoa > Chordata > Mammalia > Rodentia > Platacanthomyidae > Typhlomys > Typhlomys cinereus. Next base: position 5,585,637 of record JALPQD010000078.1, read on the forward strand.
ATCAGACAAAATGTGAATAGTACTGAAATGATAAGCATGAGATGATCTAAGAAGACACACACACTTTAAAAACACAATTAATTCAGAGCAGTATAGTGAACAATATCTTTTAGTCACTAACCTCTATATGACCTATATGTGCCTGTTCTTGTGATTAAAGAACCATTGCAGAAAGTTATCAACCATTGCAGAAAGTTATCTGAGAGATGATACCAGTATAATTTGTTGTCATGATTTCTTTATCATTTTAAATAGCCTCACTTTTCCATTGAAAATTTATTACAGAATTTTTCAAATCAGGCATGATAGTACATGTCTAAAGTTTAGCACACAGAGGGCTAAGTCAAAGAATCCTGAGTTTTTTTTTTAATTTTTATTATTATTATTATTATTTATTCAACTGTGCGCATGTGCGTGTATATGTGCGCGCGTGTGTGCATGTCTGTGTGCGTGTGTCTGTGTATGTGTAGAACCACGGACGGATCCGCAAACCACCATGGACGCCTCCACCTCCTTCTGCCCTGGGATTCACAGGCTCCGCCCTACCAGGGCCAGAAGCGCAGGCCGCCCCCGCTTCCGCCTGGCGTCTATACGTGGGATCTGGGATCCGAACTCAGGACCTTCCACCTGCAAGGCGGAGGCTTAACCCCTGAACCACCTCTCCAGCCCTAATCCTGAGTTTTGTCTACAGCATGGAATTCATAGTGAAGCCCTGTCTCACAAAAGAAATATATTTATATCTTTGCATATTTATATAATTATACTGTCGTGATTAGAATAGGTTAGAGTTGGAGATTTTGATAGACAGCAATCTGTATTTACTATGTTTGCAGGTGCATTCCAGGATTTTCACATGCATAGGGTTATTTATAAGGATTACATTCAGGAGCTAGCATGTGGATTCAGAACAGAGAAAGGTAAGGACATTCCTGGTAATGTTTGTTATGAGGATGCTTAGTGACAGGAAGTGGACAAGAAGTAGATGTCTGTCAGGGAAAGGAGACACACTTGATCTAGGATGATGTGTCCATTAAGGATATCATTTGGAAATTATTCTCTAATCCTAGAAATTAGGTGTTTGCAAGGATCAATAGATTCATCAAGTAGGGTTTTGAAGTCCAGGCTCTGACCTTAGTACAAAGGCTGTAGTCAGCAGAGCCAGACCAGACACTTTTTCACGGGTGAAGAACATAATGTTAAGATATTGTTGTTTGAAGGCTCCATTGCAGAGTGCTGCCTGTTCATTGAGTTGTTTCTCTCATTATAGCTTCCTCTTTCTCCAGCATATGATCACCTCAACAGTATGCCAGGAGCCAGCCACGTTTCATGAAAAGAAAATGAAATAGTTTAATCTATGTTTCAGATGAATGTTATACAAAATTGTATTTCCGTAAAATCAAAGATTCCATATTTCCTAGAACCTGAAAAATTCTTCTGTTGGAATTTTTACAGTTGGGATATTGGTAACTTCAAATGTCTCTTTAGTCATGTGACTATCCAGTTTCTGCTTAAGGGTGGAGCAACATGTCTTCTTGAAGGTTATTAGCAAGTGCTATCCACTCTGCCAATTATGCTACTTCTACCTAGTTCCTGTGTAGGCAGAATATCCATAGATGGGCTGGTTGCGCCGATCAATTGCCTGTCTTCCTTGGTGTCCAATCCTGCCAAAACAGAGAAAAGTGGCTGAGGCAGGAGGCAATGCAATTAGATACTGCTTGAAATCTGAGTATTCTCCAGAGGTAGAGTACCTTCTACCATCATTCTGCTATCATCAATCCTGAAACAGTAAGTGTGATACTCAGTATTGTACTGGCTCTAAATGCAAGATTATTGTATGGAACCCGTAAATCTTGAAAGTTTTATGAGAAAAAGTTCTCTCCTTAAAATAATCCTGTATTTCACATGTGAAAGCATGGTTTAATTAACTTGGAATTTAAAACCAGCAAGCCGACTAAATTACCTTCATTTCTGAAACATTGCATTATTTTGTTCCAGATAACTTGTTACAAAGATGCCTATGGAAATATTTCTTTTTTTTACTACTATTTTCTTGTACTTACATGTAAATTCTTGTTAAATCAGGCAGATTACCAAACCAGGCAAGCAACTATTTCTATGACCATCAAAAATCAAAAATTAAAAAAGTCTTTTGCCTGAAGGATCAATTCTTGCCTTTTTAAAATAATGATTTTTCTTTTGTCTTTCCCCTTAGTTCACATTCCCATTCCATCTCTTTTCTCCCTGACAACCCTTCATTTCCCCTGTCACACTCCTTCATATTTTCAAGTGTTTTCACTAGTGTGACCCACTGTGCTTTATCTAGTGTCTTTGATGTCTTATGCCAAACATGACTTATGATCCAGCAAATGTCTTAGATCAGTGGTTATATCATTGAAAATAGCATCTTCTTTTGCTCCCTGTTACTTTCCATGAGCCTCTCAGGGAGATGTGAAACTTCTTGAGATTTTTCTCTTTTCCTGGTGAGATGTGATAGGACAGTTCCCATGCAGTTCTTGTCATGTCCAGGAGATGATGTCTGACCAGCCATGGTTCTACTTCAAGCTCTTTATGATCTTATTCCTTTGCCATGTTCCCTGAGCCTTGAGGTGGGGTGAATGTCACTTAGTTGTCTTGATTAGGGTCAAGGCAATAATCAAGCTAATTTTCTGCAATTTGGTCGGCTATGTTTTTCTGCAGTAAACACTTTCTATTGAAGAAAACTTCAAAGTTGAGTGCTGATTGCTTCTCCAATCTATGGATATAATAGTAGGTGTTTCAAAGATAGCTTAGTATATATACAGTCTTCATAGTTAAGCTTTAATAGCCTGCTCTTTCCTTGGTACCTAGGTCATCCTTTTTCACAGACTATTTTTTCTAATTTATAGGAATGTGGTCTCTTTAGACAAATGGACTTTAAATCTGATCAGGAAATAGTTGGGTGACTCCTTGATATTCACATCATGATTGTTACTGTAACTTGCAGATTTTACAGATTGATGAGATTTTTGATTGTCTTTCTCCCTCATCACTTCCATAAGCACTTTATACATGGTACTTTGTAAACTATTCACAAGGAGGAAACTTCCAGATCAGTTCCAGCTGGTTATTTTTGTCCGTGTCCTATGATCCACATATGTTGTATATTCAGTAATAGGGTTGTACTGTTAATTTCTGCAGGGCAATAGTAAAAGTCTATATATTGTTTGGAGGCCTTTGAGGCCTGTCTGACCAACAACTTATCAGGAAGTAACACATGCCTATTACTTCTAATATTGTTTAATTGTCTCTGAGTTCTAGTTGGAGCATCCCAATGTATTATTTGTTTTGTCCTATCTTCCTCTCTCTGTGCTCCTCTGTACAGAGACTGTCTATTCTTGTCCTTATTTATTTTTTTAAGCTATGATTTTTGACATATTTATCTTATAGTTTGTTCCTATCTGGTTGCATTCCACATTCTCAGAGTTTTTCTATTATTATCTCAGTCTCTCCAACACCATATCCCCTTATCTTCCCTAAATATTTTTTCCACAGTTTCCTTCTTCACTTGGCCATTCATAGTATCTCCTCCTCCCAAGTCTTCATTCTTTCTTTCCCTCCCTTCCTTCCATCTTCATGGTCAATTTTTGAATCATAAAGGGCCATGTGACCACCTTTGGCTGAAGTTATCTAAAAGAAGTGAATATCATTTTGTAAAAAGAATTTTGAAGAGTCAGATATCTTTTCCTACTGACTCAAGATCAGGGAGACCAAACAGGAGTAGGAGATTGAGATTTAAAAACACCTAAGAAACATACAGAGCAGTGCCCTTGTTGGGGAAAAATTTGAAAAATGGGAGTAAAGTAAATTTGTTTTAGTAAAACACCAAAACAGGCATAATGTCTACTAACTCAGCTGGTCAAAGTAACATAAGCTCTTGTCCTTCTAAAAGTTAGCTGCTGTCCCAGTTTCTACTGGGTCAGATAAAGCAGCAGGCACATGCATAGGTCAAAAGCCATAACCTTGTCTATGAATATACTGCTGAGTGTTACTCAGGTAGACTTCACGGAACAAAACAATAGCGGAGGTTTGAATACTGTGATGCAAAGGTAGATATTTTCCATGTTTGCATGAGTTTGCTGTGTTTCATTTGTTAATTCATGTTTCCTTCCTCCCTTTCTTGGTCAAGATCACTCCAGTTGGCTTTTGGCTGACAATGAATGATCTTGAAAATTTCATGGGAAGTTGAAAGATCATTGATCATGAGATATGTAGAAAGCTAAATATATAATCCTGAATATAAAATCTTCTATATTTGCAGATTTAAAAATATTAACTGTCTTCCTCAACAGACATCCAATGGCACAGTCACTGCTACCAACTCTCAACAGTTGGGATCTTGTGAAATTAAAGAGCTTCTGTTCAGATAAAGAGATTGTAACACGAGCTCAAAGGCAACCCACAGAATGGGAGAAAATCTTCACTAACCACATATCTGATAGAGCTCTACTGTCCAGAGTGCACAAAGAACTTAGAAAACTAAACACCAAGGAAACTAATTGCCCAATTAAAAAATGGGCCCTGGAACTTAAAAGAAACATTACCAGGGATGAAATTAAAATGTCTAACAAATATCTTAAAAAATGCTCCACTTCCTTAGCCATCAGGGAAATTCAAATTAAACTTCCCTGAGATATCAAACAACAAATGCTGGAGAGAATGTGGAGAGAGGGGAACTCTCCTACATTGCTGGTGGGAGTGCAGGCTCATACAGCCACTCTGGCGAGCCGTCTGGAGATTCTTAAAGAAATTAAAGATTGAAATGCCATATGACCCTGCTATTCCACTTTTGGGAATAACTCCCCATGAAGCAGAGGTTCACCTTGATAGCACAAGCACAACCATGTTCATAGCAGCACTGTTTACAATAGCAAAGTCATGGAATCAGCCCAAATGTCCAACAGTTGAGGAGTGGTTAAAGAAAATGTGGTACATGTATACAATGGAGTACGACTCAGCCATAAAAAAATGATGAATTACTGGAATTTGCCGGGAAATGGATGTCATTAGAAACAAATATATTAAATGAAGTATCCCAGACCAGAAAATTAAGCGCCATATGTACTCCCCAATAGGTGGCTCTTAGTACCAAACCCACTCAGCCCACCTAGAGACACTCGAAGATAAATCTCTCTAATACAGTAATTGCAAGGAGTATGAACAGGAGGGATGGGGTAGGAAGGCTGCACCAGAAACAAGGAGAGAGGGGACCATGTTACAGCAGAGAAAATAGGCCTCCATCAAGGACAGCAAGTTGGCAATGAGACATCTGGTTAAGTTCACAGACTTTTCGTTCCTGATCATTTACAACTGAGGGGGTGTGATCTCACCAAAAGGGGAGGGCATATAGTCTGGCAGATAATAAGTAACCATTTTGCAAATGGGTGATTGACCCCTCCCTCACTGTGGTTTCCTACTTTTATTACATCTACGTTTGAATATACTCTTATAACAAGACTCTAGTTTAACAGCTTTTTATCTCTGGTCAGGGGGTGACATCCAATACCCATCAGGATGGAGTGAAGGGCATTGCAGGAGCAGCAAAACCGCAAAAGAAAATCAACAAACCATAATCCAGAACTTCAGAGACTCTATATCAACCCCCTAGAACTGGGCCAGCATAATCTCTCCCCATCCTGAAGCTCAGAGAAATTTGCAGAAGAGAGGGCGGTAAGAGTGTAAGAGCACAAGGATGGGAGGAGCAATGATATGCAAGATACTCCACTCCAGTTAGGGCCGAAGCAATCATAATTGGACTTTGCATGCCCTGCACAATGTCCAACACACTATTGACCCCACAAAGTCTAGCATTTGCTAAAGGCACCAAGATCCTTGGAGGCAAGGGATTGACAGCCTCAGTAGTGTTCCTATGCTTAAGGGGTACAAAGGAAAGGGTTCAGGGAAACGTCGCTGGGTCTTTGTACGTTATCGGAGAGGAGGACCCAGAAGAGAGTTTGCCATGCACATTAAAGGATTCTCTGGGGATTGGGGGAGGGGAGGCACTAGGGGTTGAGGAGGGAGGGGTGAGGGGAGGGTGAGCAGAGAGGTCGGGGGGGAGGAGGAGGGAAGGAGGGAACCGGTGTACCTATTAAGTTTGTATGAGCAGAGATAATAAAAAATGTTTAAAAAACTCATTTTATTTGAATATGAAAATTTCTCAATAAAAATATCATCTTAAAGAAATATTAACTGTCACAGGCTTGGGAGATGACAACATGTCAGAGTGCTTGCTATGCAAACAAGAGGATATGAGTTTGAATCCCTAACACTCATGTAAAAAGTCAGGCATGTCTTTGTGAACTCCTGCAATTCCAGCACTATGGGAGCAAGATGGGGGACAAAAGAATTGCTCAGGCTTGGGAAAGCAGTTATAGTTTCAAGTTCAATGAAAGACCCTGACTTGAAGTAGTATGGTAGATAGTGATAGACACTTGACATCCTCCTCTGTCCTTCTATATATATAATACACAACCTCACCTGCACACACACACACACACACACACACACACACACAAATCTTTCAAACTGGATCCCTTATGTTGGTTCAAGTTTCTTAGTCATCCAGTCCCACCCACTTTAAGCATATTTATATTATCTGTGTCTATCATTGCTTGCATATCATTCTTTAATATGTCTTCACTTGCTTTTAGTGTAAAGACTAAATTTCACTACAAAGTTTAAAGAAATCTTTAGAGATTGCCCCATCCAACCATGACCTACTCTGGTTTTCGATGCTCATTTAATAAATGAAAGTTGTGTTGCTACAATATCAGTTTCCCCAAAGGAGATGATGGCATGTGGTTTCCATTCTGGAGCTCCTTTTACTTGTATACTTACATTGAAAGTTCTTGACTTCTTAGTTTTAAGGCTTCTGATCTCAATTGGAACTGCCTCACCTATGTTCTCTCTTATGTCTTGTTAATGCAGGCTGATAATTTCCTACAAATGGAAAAATTCAGACATTAAATTTAGGATTGGAAGTGTGATTTGCGGAAGAGAAAGAAGCAGTCTAAACTTCCAAGCAAAACTGATATTCCATGTAGTTTGGTCAAATTCCTTAGCATTCTGCAATTAGTAAAATATGCTCTTTTAATTAAATTTGTGGTGTATATTTCTAACAAATATATCAAATAATAGGATGGTTGGCTTCTGAATGAAGGTAGACTTTGGTTGAAAGCATTCATAGTGTCAACTAAACATATGTTAAGTTGTTTCATCGTCAATGATTCTTTTTTAATTTAACTTTTTTTCTAGTTTTGCAAGCAAGAGGAATGGTTATCCCTGGCTTTCCAATTTCCCCTCTGCCTCCCTAGCCCTTTCCTCTCCCATTCTCCCCTCCTTTCACCAAACTAACCCCTCCCACCCACCCTTCTGTCTGTCTGCTTCTGTGGACCCCAAGTTTCCTTGGGTCTAGTAGGGATTCAGGCCTCTGGAGCAGATCAAGTAGCCCTTCCTTGGGTAGACACGCTGATAGTGGTACTGTCCTTCACCTGTGCAGCTTACCCCTTAAGGTTTTACACTGTATGTAATTATTTGTCTTGGGTTCCTTGGCAATCTATAGGGGAATGTTGATGTGTGCAGGTTTGGTGAAGATAATTCTCAGAGTAGTGAGTTCCTGAATGCAGCAGCCCTGCCTGAGTGGAATGTCTTAGTCAGCAATGAACCTTCCCATCTTTAGGATCTTACAATCTTATTGCCCCCTGTAGTAATTCATCTGAATGGTTGCTGACAAATGACCATCAAATGGCTTAAGGGAACAAGGAGTTTATTTATTGTCTCTTACAATTGTCTGGTTGCAGTTCTCAGTCCAGCTTGACTGGAGAGCTCATGTCAACACCAGCGCCAAGGGAACAGGCCACACCATCTCCATGTAATGGCTGAGAGGGATAATCCTTACTTGCCAGACTAGCATATCTGGGCAAGCATACACAAGGATGCCAACTTTCTCAACCAGCTGTCTGTATTTTGTTCCAAGGCCACCCACCATGGGCTGGGCCTTCCCCATCAGCTAGACAATCTCCTGCAGGTTTGCTCTGGACTGAACCGAACTACTAATTTTCTACAAATGTGCCCAGAGCTGAAACCCTCAACTGTCAAGTTGACACTTGTGCCCAACTGTGACACCCCCTCTTCCACAAGATTCCCTGAACCTTAGGTTGAGAAGAGATTTGGTTGGTCTGATTCTGGCTGAGCATTTTAGGGTCACTACTACTCTGCATTCTTCTTGGTTGCTGTTGTCTATTTCATTGTTCTTCCATTGCACTAGGCTGTGCTTTGTTAGTGTGTTGAGATCTTTTCTTATCTAAAGGTAAAATGACAGTTATTGAGATGAAAGTTTACTCTCAAGTGTTTGAAACTAAATGCATCTTTACTTATTGAGACATCTAATCTTATAAAATGTTAGTTTGTTTTTTTTTCCCCTATCCACTACTGTTCAGACTGATTTACAGGCTGGGTATGTATTTCCTGTCATAAGGGTGTCATGGAGCTGGTCCTGGAGGCTAACCCCAGTCTCTACTGTGTCCTATTCCTGTTCTCACTCTCCTTTGAGACCTTTCTTACATAAAGGAAGACTTTGTTTGAAAGCATTCATAATGTCAACTAAACATACGTTAAGTTGTTCCATCAACGATTCTTTTTTAATTAAATTTTTTTCTAGTTTTGCAAGCAAGAGGAGTGGTTATCGCTGGCTTTCCAATTTCCCCTCTGCCTCCCTAGCCCTTTCCTCTCCCATTCTCCCCTCCTTTCACCAAACTAACACCTCCCACCCACCCTTCTGTCTGTCTGCTTCTGCGGACCCCAAGGTTTCTTTTGTTTCTGTCTTTTGGGATTTTCTTCCACTCCCCTATCCCCAGCTAGTGTCCTTTCTCATTTGCAGGTCTTGTAAGAGGTTCTGTTTGGTTACATCAAACTGAATGTTTAATGGTAGGATCCATTCAAAAATAAGAACATACAGCATCCATCTTTGTGTGCATGGGTTATTTACTCTGTACGTTTTCTTCCAGTTCCATCCATTTACTATCAGTTTTCATTAGTTCATCTTTCCTGACAACTGAATAGAATTCCATTGTATCATATGGAATTTCAATTTTTAAATTTCTTAGGAACCTGGAAATTGATTACCAAAGGGTTGTCTGAGGTTACAGTCCCTCCTATGAGGATCCCTTTCTCCTATCCACGACAGCATTTGCTGTTGTTTGTGTTTTGGATCTTGGCCGTTATGACTGGAGTGAGATGATATCGCCTATGTCCAGGTGGTTTTAATTTGCTTTTCCCTAATGACTAGGGAGGTAAAACATTTTTAAAGATGTTTGTTAGACATTTGAATTTTTTCTTGTGAGATGTTTCTTTACAGTTTTATGCCCATTTTTAATAGGGATGTTTACTCCCTTGCTATTAAATTTTTCACGTTCTTCTTATACTCTGGATTTAGACCTATATTAGGTGATCAGTGAAGATGCTCTCCCATGCTATAGTTTCCCTTTTTGTTCAATTAACAGTATCTTTTGCTAAGAACAAGTTTTTTTTGTCTCATATAGTACTATTTGTTGAGTGTTGGACTTATTTTCTTTGCCTTTGGGGGCCTATTGAGGAAATGCTGGCTGAGGCAAATCAGTTAAATGATATTCCCTACTTTTTTTTATAGCTCTGGTCAAACATTGAGGTCTTTCATCCATTTGGAGCTGATGTTCATGGAGGGAGACAAATTCTTGTTCCAGTTTCATTCTTCTACATATAGATATACATTTTCCCCAGCACCATTTGTTGAAGATGCTGTCCTTCTTCTAAATGTTTTTGCACCTGTGTCATATATCAATTGCTTGTAAGTGGGTGTGCTTATATTTGGTTCTTCAATTCTAATCCATTGGGCTATATGTTTCTTTTGGAGCCAGTACCATACTGCTTTTATTGTTATGACTTTATAGTGTAGTTTAGATTCTGATATGATGATACCTCCAGTGGAAACTTTATTAATCAGAATTTTTTATAATCCTGGGTCTTTTATGTTTCCATATGAAATTTGAGATTGCTTTATCAATTTCTGTGAAGAATTGCCATGGAATTTTGACAGTTTTGCACTGAATCAGTATAAAACTTTTGGTAGAATGGGTATTTTAATGATGCTAGTTCTGCTGATCCAGGAGCATGGGAGGTCTTTCCATCTTCTGGTGTCTTCTGTAATCTCTTTATTTTTTAGAGTATTAAAGTTTTAATTGTATGTCTTTCACATCCTTGGTTAGTTTTATTCCAAAGTATGTAATATTTTTAGACGCAATGGTAAATTGTATTGTTTCAATCAAGTCTTTCTCTCTTCCTTTTACCCTTGGTGTATAAGAAAGCCACCAATTTTTTTAATTAATTTTTGTATCACACTACTGTACTTATTTATCAGTTCCAGAAGTTTCTTGCCAGAATCTTTAGTATCCTTGAAGTATAGGATCATGTCATCTGTGAATAGGTATAACTTGATTTCTTCTTTTTCAAGTTGCATCCCTTTTATCTTCCTCTCTTTCTTTATGGTTCTAACTAAAACTTTAAGTACAATGTTGAGTAGAAGTGGTGAGAGTGGGAAGCCTTGTATATTGTCTGATCTGAGTGAGAATGTTTCCAGTTTTTCACCATTTAGGATGATTTTTGCCATTGTTGTACATGATCTTTATTGTGCTGATGAATATTCCTTCCATTCCTATTTTCTCCTAGGTCTTTATTATAAAGAGGTATTAGAGTTTGTCAAAGACTTCTCCAGCATCAATTTGAGAGAATCATATGTTTTTTGTCTTTGTTTATATGGTGAATTATATGTATATATATACATATATATATAACCAACCTTATGTTTCTGGAATAAACCCAACCTGATCATAGTGGATGATATTTTTGATGTATTTTTGTTTCTTGTTTGCTAGAACTTTATTGAGAATCTTTATGACTACTTTTATCAATAAGATTGGCTATAGTAGTTCGTTTGCTTTTTTTTTTTTGGTGTACTTTTTTTTTTTTTTTTGGATTCAATGCAATGTTGGATTCACATAAGGTGTTTGGACATGTTCCTTTGCTATTTTGGGAATAATTTAAGAAGCATTGGTGTAAATTGTTCTTGAATTATCTGGTAGAATTCTGTACTGCATGCATCTGGTCCCAGGCTTTTCTTGATAGGGAGATTCATTATTAATGCTTCAACTTTGTCCCTTGTAATAGGACTATTTAAATAATTCAATCAATTGTGTTTTAAATTGGGTGTGCTGTATGTATTTAGAAATTGGTCCATTTCTTTGTAATTGTTAAACTTCATTGAGTATAAGTTTTTAAGGTATGATCTTATTATTTTCTACATTTCCTTAATATTTTTGTGTAGTTCCATATTAATCTCTAATTTTGTTAATTTGTTTTCCTCTCTTTTAGTTTTGGTCCCTTTGCTGGTCCACCTGCCCGCCTGCCCTGGATGCTCCTGGTCACCCTGCATCTCAAGGAGGACACACTCCTCCTCAGAATTCAACAGAGTCCAAAGAAAACCCAAGCAAAGCTCTAGGGGACAAATGCCATACATCTGAAGTCCTCTAAAATCATGCTATCACATGGGAGAGATTCTTCACATCCAGCCCAAAGATAAGTAAACCCTTTTTTACCATCCTGCTTCTTTCAGTTATTAATCACTGTAGATTAACTTTTCCATATAGCCACCCCAAAACCATATAAAACTTCAGGGACTATACCACTCACCCTCACATATCATCAAGGTACTAAATCGTAAAAGTGCACTACCATACTAATATTCACCTCCTTTCTACTAAACCTGTCTTAATTGATATACTAAAAGCCTAATACCCCCATTTAGGAAATAATAACAACAGACAAAGGTACCCAACTCCACGGCAAACACTAGTAATAACTGCCAGAGAGTAGTAATATCAACTAGATCAGTTCATTCAAAAACACACAGAATCTGAAAGGTGTTAAGAAACAAAACAACAATGCCCCAGTCAAAACGCAGATCCATGAGAAACAAAACCCAAGAAGACAAATCTCCCACCCAAAGAATTAACCCCATAATGATAGATTCAAACCAAAACAAATTCACAGAAAATAGCCAAGAAAGCCAGCCCCAGGATAACGACTTTCAAAGCATGATCATTACTATGATCAATACTATGAAAGAGGAAATCCAGGAAGAGTTGAATAACCGCATCAACCACTTTGAAAAGGAACACAACAGACACTTGGAGGAATTGAGAAAAACAGTTCAAGAAACAAAAATAGGCATAAAGCAGATAAAACAGTCTCAGGCAGAGTTTAAAATTGAACTAAAAGACAAGTTATCTTTTAATTTGGTTAATTTGGCTCAGGTTTGTCAATGTTGTTAAGTTTTTCAAAGAACCAGCTTTTTATTTGATTGATTCTTTGCAATGATTTCTTCGCTCAATTTCAGTTATTTTTCCTCTAATCCTGCTAATCTCTGCATGTTTTCTTATTTTGAGGTTCATTTGTTAATGTTTTTCTAAAGCTTCAAGCTACATTGTTAGGTTGTTAACTTGCTACACACTCCCATAGCCATGGGCTGAAATGCTCAGTTAGGCCTTCCCGTCCATAATGTACTGAAACCTCCAGAAACCATGAGCCAAAAGTGGTATTTCTACTTTTTGATGTCAGCATTAAGTGTTATGAATTTTTCTCTTAGGACTGCCTTCATTGTATTCCAGAGGTTTTGATGTGATATATTTCCATTATTATTGAGGTCTAGAAAGTTTTGAACTTCTGTTTTATACTTCTGTCTGGACAGAGTACTCATTCAGTAGCATGTTGTTAAGCTTCTAAGACTTTGAGTAATCTGTTGTTTGCCTTGTTAAGGATGCTCATCGTTATTCCCTTGTGGTCAGGTAGAGGGCAGGTAGTGATTTTGATTTTCTTGTATTTGTGTGGCCTTGCTTTGTGGCCTACTATGTTATCTATTTGTTTCATGGTTTGGTTTAGTTCTGTTCAGTTTTTGGGCTATTGACCTTTCTTTTGGTGTTGAAATCCTCTCCTATTATTGTGTTTGGGTTGATTTGTTGTTTTATACATTGTAATATTTTTATAATGAATGTTATTTCTTTACAAGAAATGTTGTATGAGGCAAGTTGATACATATTTTACAAAACCTTTTTGTGTTACTGGTATAGTTTTGATGTGAGATGTTTCCCACTAGCTTATGTGGAAAATCTTGTTACTTAACTAGTTAGTGATAGTTTGGGATGTTCTGGAGCCACTCAGAGTTTAGACCCAGCTGGACGATGTAGGTCAGCTAAGGGTGGAACTTTGAAGGTCACAACTATCCCTGATGCTTACCTCACTCTCTGCATTCTGGTGCTCCAGGATATGAATCACCTCTGCTACACACTCCCATAGCCTTGGGCTGGAATGCTCAGTTAGGCCTTCCCATCCATAATGTACTGAAACCTCCAGAAACCATGAGCCAAAATAAAACTTTCCTGCCTTAAGTTGTTTCTGTGAGGTACTTTTCAACAGTGATGCAAAAGTAGCTAATACATTGTGATTTTCAGTTTCTACATAGATCAGTGAAAGTAACTAGTGTGTCATTTATGTCACGTTAAAACATACTGGGCTGGAATTTAAACCCTTGTCTTATAAATTTTATTTATTGTGTTCTTTTAGCTATGTTATCATATTTTTTGGACAAGCCTTCTCTGTTGCTGTGAAATGACTCTCAAAGTCAGCAACTTAAGGGAGAAAAGAGATTTATTCAGCTTACAATTCCAGAGGGGAGATGTAGTCCATTATGGTAGAAAAGGGATGGCTGATTACAGAAGCCTGGAGGCAGCTAATCATAACCATCAAAGAGGCTGAAAGTTGTAAAACTCCAACTACAAGAGCTTATCTCTCCCAGAAGGGTGGGGCTAAACAACTAATGGCCCACTCCCTATGACTGTCTTTCTCCAGCAAGGCTACACATTTTAAAGGTGTCATGATCTTTCAAAACAACTAAAGCTTCAAACATACGATCTGGTGTGGGACAACTCACATTGCAAACCATGATGTCATTACATTATTGAAGATTACCAAAAGAAGCCTTTTAATTTTATTTTTTTAAAAGCTTCTCCTTGTTGGACAGCTTTCAAAGTACTAGAAAGTACCACTCAAGTTGCTAGGGGAAAAAAAGCAATCAATGGCCTTGTTATTCATGAAAGTTGCAAGCTACAATAGTGATTACCCAGGCATTTATTATCCATGAGTGTAATAGTGACAGAAGTGTCATGGGGGACAACCAACAACTTTCTAGTTGAATTTATGACTCAGTTTTTGGCAGAGACAACATTCTTGGTTCTGTAAACTGGTATAAAAACCTATGAAATGGGAGAACATGGACAACAGGATGGTGCAAAGTATTAAGTTTTAGGTATAAAAACACTGTTTCAAAATCAAAGTACTCTGTAAATATTTGTCATTATCTCTGTTTATTGGAGGAGCACACAAAACTCCATGTAGAATCCTTCTACAAAAGGTATTTATTATAGCAAAATCATAACTGTCAAAAATGCAGAAAATAAGTGATAGTGAGCTCTTTAGTCACAAATAGGAATTTAAATTGCCCCCCACCCCTGCTCCAATATCAATGTACTATGAAAGAAAAGAGGGCAGTAAGAATGCAAGAGGCCGAAGGACAATAAGAGTGCAACCAGACATTATCCTCTGGATATGATAAGGCTGTTGCATCCATGAATTCACTGCAGCTATGTATATTTTCATAATATGTATGTGAGATTTGCCCTACCAACATTTTACCAGGGAAGGACAGTGGTCTTAAGAGGTCCAGTCATCTCCCTGAGTGACTGATGAGGATTAATGCTGACATGGGGGGGATTTTTCCCAATATAGGACCCATGATGCAGCCAGTGTTCAGTCACACAACATGAGAGGCAATCCAGATAAAATTCAGAGGGTCACTCATGTGAAAAGACAAAAAAAAAAAAAATAGGAGATAGACTGACAGTGAAAAAGAAAGGATGGGGTATTGTATTGTGGATTTAAGATGTGAAAACATACCTTCTCTGCATTTGTGTGTAAAACACTGAAAGAATAAATAAATAAAATAAAAAAAAATAGCAAGGTATATAAAGGTAGAGAGATTGCATAGTATTCCTACTGTCCAGGTTCAGTACCCTGGAACACACACATAGACATGCATACACACACACACACACACACACACACACACACACACACACACACACAGATGTTTCCTTACAGGAAGAATAATGAACAGTTTAAAAATATTCTTCTAGTTTTTCTAATATGCATTTAAACACTAAATTTTCAATTATATGTTCAAATCATACATCCATGGAAATCCAAAATTTCAAAATAGAGCATTTGACCATAGGAAGACATGTCCATTCTTGGTGGCATGTCATCCACACACAATATATTGCCCTTGAAGTCTCAGTGCTGTGGAATTCTTCAATCTCAGCCTCCATTTACACCTCAGAATCCTGGTTTATGATGAATATCTGTAATACTCTGAAAAACATTTCATGTACCTCATTGCTGTTTTTCCATCATGCCTTTATGCTTTCTGTGGGCTTAGGGTATGCATCTCCATGTACACTTAAGACTACCCAGAGATGTCTATCACAGTGTATCCAGAAAGATGCCTCTGATGGGGTTCCTCTGGAGTTGTCGATTTCTTCAACTTTGTAAGTGAAAGAATCAGTCTCCTGGGCTCTGGACTCCTGTGTGTCCTGAAGGGCTCAGGATGGTAAATGGAGAAGGACCTGAGGTTGTGAGGAAAGCTTGTGCTGCAGCTCTACAACCCCATCACTTTGTGACCACCAAGAAATTCTTTGGATGGTTCATTCCTACATAATATAGAGGCTCTATAAATGTGGAATATCTTAAAGCCCAGAGATTCTCTGGGGTAAGCAACCCAGTCTAGATGACAATGATTCCAATTTCATGACCAGAGTATTAAAGCCCAAAGATGCACTGCTATAAGCAGCCCAGGTTACACAACAGTTGCACCAATTATGTGGTCCAATGTTTTAAAAAATTGGAGAATCTCTTTGATACACAGCTCAGGCTAGAAAATAGTTGCCACAATTCCATGGTCAAAGTGTATTGCAAGTTCTCTATTGATTAAAGTTTCATCTAAGGAAATCTAGAACAGTTAAAATCTCCCTAATAGCTTTTCTCTGAAGACAAAAATATAATGAGAAAGGGATAAGTGTTGGAATGCACACTTTGAAAAGTGGTGAACAGAATAAAAGTTTGAGAACAAAAGTTGACCATTTAGTGCTTCCCAAGAAATCAGCTTCTAGTCAGATACTATACAACTTTTAGAACCTTCAGTAAATGAATTCAGACTATATACTACCAAAAAAAATTTTAAAGTTCATTCCAGTAGACTGTTCCTTGTAATTGTTCGCAATGCAGCTTTAGGGCATCTTCTACTTTTTGTGGGTCTGAGACACTATCAAAACAAATATTTACCTTTTTAAAACATTCCTAAATCATTCGCTGGTGAGTCTCCGCTCAGGATCTTTCCTTCATTCAAAATGTGATTTCTAGACCCTCTTCTTCTCAGCATGATTTTCTTTGAAGTACTCTTTGAAATAGTCCATCTCTGCCGCCAAATACTATTATGCCAAATGTCTTCTTCTGTCTATCGGCAAGAAGCGACTCATGATCTGGCTCATTGACCAGGAAATTAGGAATTCTGCCATATTTCTGTTGGTATATATTCTATTATGTTGCATTTACTATAAATTTTTTCAATGTATCTGAATAAATTGAGGAATGAAGTACTTTTAGTTGAGTTCAGGCCAGATTAATAACTGAAGTCAATTTTAGAAGAATGTAAGTAAGTGTTCATCTAAATCTAGTCAATATCTATAGCAATGGCTCTAGATTAGCCCTTCCCCCAATAAAATTATTATGAATTTCCAAGAATATTCCACAATGTAAGATGTGATTCTCTAGCCAATGGGGCTTCTGTAAATTGAAAGTGTTTTGACAAATACAGTAAGATTGAGTGTTTCCATGCTATAATAAATGATTATGTGACAGTTCATAAGAAAACACTCCATGATACCACAGGAAATCATTTCAAACTAAGCTTTCATGCAACTTTCTTAAAACTCTATCTTGAGGTATCAAATTCTAAACTGTACTAATTATGCATTTACAATGTTATTAAATCTCTTTTTTCCCCATGACATTTTAATGAACCTTACTGTTTCCTTAGGAAATGTTCTCCAGCACAATTATAGGAAAACACTGCATGCAGCCAATTATTCACACTTTTAAAACTGGTTAAAGTATACAAGAACTATTTGTTATATTAAAATTTTAGTATGACACAAAATTTCTTAAACTATATACCTTCTGATACTTTATTATAGTTGTGGGTTTCAATTTTACATATTTTATCCCAAATTGCAAAACTCAAAATCTTGTTTTCTTGAATTTACAAAATTTTTGAATACTTAGCTTTTATATACCTGAGCTATTTGAGTCACTTGTTTTAGCTATGCAAAAATGTTTGACTTCACCGCTTTCTTTAGCAAAACAAATTAATCAGATCCAGATGCATTAGGATTTTGTTATCCAAGTGGAAAAGTGCTTCATTGTTCCAAATAATGTAGTAAATCATGTCACTGTGTTTATTCCTTTAAAAATGATTTGCTATTGATATTACAAATTCATATAGCATTATTCCAAATCTCTCCCCTAGATTAGGCACAATTATATCAGGAAAATTGAGTCCATGGAAAACTCAAAACTGTTCATTATTTAACATGCTGAGAGATGATAACTAAATCACATCCAAATTGATGACTGAGAATTTGTTTGTAGTAAAGAAAGAGAATGTACAATTGAAATAATGGGGAAATTCCATGAAAGAACACAATTTTAAAAATAACCAAATTGTCAGAATGAAAAAGCAAATATGTTGTGAAATAACATGACAAAGTTTTGGGAGTAAATATATCTATTTCTGACAAGCTCAAATCCTCTGTTGATGTGATTCTTCAGACTTGGAACATGCTTCTAACAAAATAGTTTTAAACTGTTTTAGATGCATTAGTTACCTAACATAGTATTTTTACCAAATGGTGTACAGATTCTCCAAATGTACCATTCATATATTAGAAGCAGAAACACCATCTTTTCGTGGTACAGTTATTCCGAAGGCTGAGAGACAAGAGTTCAAGCAAACATTATTTCAAAGAATTGAAAGGCCTTTTGCCACCAGCATGGCAAGGGGCCCAAAAGTAAACCCCACCATGATGGTACCTGATCTTTGGCAAATGTTTCAAAGATACACATGAGAAAATGATAAAAAGTACATGGAAAAATAAGTACCTTTCACTCACTCTGCACAATTAAGACTAAACAAAAAAGTTACCTTATGACCTGAAACTGAAATTGCCAAAAGAAAACACTGAAAAACTCTACAATAAAGGCAAAGGCGTGGATTTTATGGCAAAGGTTCGGAAACCACAGCACATGATCCCAATAACTGATAAATAATACTGCATGAAATGAAAAAGTTCTGAACAGTAAAAAAAATCAGCACAATGAAGAGATAGAATACAGAATAGAAAGAAAGATTCATCAGTTACACAATAGGCAGAGGAATCATGTTCAGATTTTATAAAGAACTGAAAAGATGGCACATCAAGAAACCAAAGCACCCAACTGATAAATGGTTTAATGACCTAAATGGCAGTTTTCAAAAGAAGAAAGAAATATGGTCAATATATATTTTAGAAGTATTAAACATTGTGACCCATCACAGAAATGCTAGTAAAAGCTCCTTTGAGATTCCATCTCACCCCATTAAGAATGGCTTTCAAGAAAACTAATGGCAACAAATGTTCATTAGGATGGAGGGTAAATAGCAACCCCTTTTTGTGGTTGTTGGGAGTGTAAACTGAGCCAGTCATTATGGAAATCAGGGTGCACACCTCTCAAAAACTAGAAGCAGAACTCTCATGTGATTGAGCTATGGCACTCAAGAATTTATGTCCAAAGAACTATAATTCCTACCACTGAGATATCTGAATGCCCTTTTTATTGCCTTGCAATTGACAAGAATTAGAGAAAGAAACAAGAGTGAGTATCTATCACAGATGATGAAGAAGATGCGGCATACTCAGGATTTTATTAATCTGTTATGAAAATGAATTTAGAACATTTTAAGAAAATGGATGGAAGTTAAAATTAACAAATACAATAGCTCAGTCTCAGAAAGATATAAACCATGTTTCTCTTATGTGTGAATTCTGGATTTAAATTTTATATGTGTTTTGTGTGCATGTGGGTGTGGGTTATACTTCTCAAAACTAGAAATGATGCCATCTGAGAGAAAATAAAAAAGTAATGGAGGGCGAGGGAAATATTGAAAAGGATAATAGACTGCATGAAACTCAAGTCAAATTAAAAAAGGGAGAACAAGACCCACTCAGGGCAGGAAGATGGGTGATGGGCATGAGGGAGATAGGGCACCAAAAACAAAGTGTATATGAAAATGCATGACAAACTCCATTGCTTTGTATGCATATCTAAAATAATAAGACAAAGCAAAATAAAAACAAAAGGTGAAATGACATTTTTATGAAAATGGATGAGACTGCAAACTATTACATTAAGTAATATAAATTAGTCTCAGAAGACAAATACTGCCTTGTTGCTCTTTCATGTAGAATATAGATTCAAGTTTGAGTGACCTAGAGTAGAATTAGAATTCATTGGACAGGAAAGCAGAAGGCAGAGCTCTTTGAGGGGAAGAATGTTATCAGCAATAGGTGACTGATGTTACCTACCCCTCTAAGAGCACTCATGAATGGTTAAAGATGGCCAGAGTAAGGGCCCTTCAGACATCAGTGATTCTGCCACTGAAATAGTGCCTGTGTTACATAGAGTGCTCAGGCACACACAAGAATAGGCAGGCTTCATGCTCAATAGAACACAAAGAAAGGGACTTTTAAGTAGAGGGGGAATTTGCAAAGATTTTCAGTGGGACAAGGGAGAGTTTAGATAGGGGAATGTGAAGAAAACAACCAAAAAAATCTATGCAATTTAAATAATTTGGATAATGAACAAATATATAGTAAAAGTGGAAAGAAGTGAGTGAAAATACATAATAAAAAGTATGATGGCATATATGTAAGATGACGGCATGAAATACATTACTGTGCATGATAGCTTAGAAAATTAATAGATACATACAAGAGGTCATAAATTTTATGATTACTGACATGAAGTAAATAGAGTTGACAAATCTATAGTGACAAGTGACAAGTTAGTGATAGAAACTTAGAACTTAGAAATAAGAAACTAAATGATTGAAGGGGTCATACACACAAGGTTTCTACAAAATATGCAATTATATAAAATCATATGCTCACAAATATTTACAGAGACAAATAAATAGAATAAACAGGATTGAAAAGAAATACATGAAGTTTTCACAAATATTTTACAGTTTGGAAGTACAGGTATATGAAAGAGGAATACCAAAGCTTACCAGAAGCACTAGCTGTGGTATGATAGACAGTGTCAGGAAATGATCAATAGAACTGCAACGGGTATATATTTGTCTAGTGTGGTCTATAAAACACTCTCCTCATGCAGATGACTATATATGTATAAACAGCTTGTCCACATCATTCATAACTAAGTCAGCAATACCTAGCAATAGTCTCTGGCATATAATCAATTCTCAATAAATATTTATGACTAAGTCATGATTCAACACAAGAATCATTTAGAGGGAATAGAAAGTATAACAGAGTCTTTGAAAATATTCATCCACTGTGCAGCATGATTTGTGTTATAACTTACATTTTACAACACTCTTTGTACATACTTTTATATACTACATTTGTACATATATTTGTCGATATATTTTGCATATATTTAAATTCAATATATTAACACATATTTGATTGAAGACTTTACATCTACAGTCATTTGAAGGTGTCTTACAAAGAATAAATAATGGGGCTAGAGAGATGGCTCAGGGGTTAAGAGTGCCTCACAAGCAGAAGGTCCTGAGTTCACCTCACAGGTTCCATGTAAAAAAACGCCAGGCCCAAAAAGCAGTGGTCTGTGTTTCTGGCCCTGGTAGGCTGACCCTGGGAAATCCCACAGTGAAGTAAAAAGGAGGTAGAATCAATCCAGGATGATTATCAAAGTAATTCTTGGTACTCCTCAGGGATTCACAGTATCCTCTCTCTCTCTCTCTTTCTCACACACACACACACACACACAGAGGCAATAAATAAATCAAGTTTTTTTTTTAAAGAACTGCTAGCTTCTCCAGGAAAATCACAAGTGTAAATGAGAAACAGTTTTCATAATTTTTTTGTTTCATTGCTGAGTCAATGGTTCACAAGGCAAAAACACCAAGGAAAAACTACAAAAGCACTCACATTCTATCCCATGCTCATGGGCCAGCTTGCTTTCAAGACAGTACAAGAAATTCTGTTCAGGTAGTAGACAAAAGTTTATGGTGTGTGTCTATTACAGTTTATTGAAGGGTAAATAATACACTTATTATTTTAAAGTTGTTTTCATCCTGATTCTTCTTTTGAGTTGGTTATATTTTTCCTCTAAAATCTCTATATCTTAAAACATTGTTTGCATGGCATTAGAATAAGTGAGGAAGGAACAATTACTTCACTTGTTTCCAAATAAGGGGAACATGCACTTCACATGCCCTGGATCTTGATCAAAAAAGCAATCTGTTGAAGCTCTTTCAACTCTGGTCACTGCACACCCGCCATGTCCTTCAGGCAGCGCACTGAATGTACCTGGAACCTGAATTTCCACCTTTTATTGTTAACCTCAATAAAAGCATTGCACATTCTGACTTGAAGTCTTAGATCCTTTTACCCTTCTTGATGCTGCTTTCCTATTGGGGAAACATGGAAAATAACAGGACATTGGAGGAAACAGTACTAAAACATAAATGAATAACATGAGGATACAAGCCTTATCGGTGATGTCCAATGAACTTCTCAGATGCAAGCATAGGGAATGTGCCCGCCTTATACAAAACCAACAATACAATCTGAGTCTGACTCCATCTTCCTCATAACCCATGCTCTTCCCCGTGAATTCTAACAGCTTTCAGTGTGATAAAACAGAGGTCATATGCTGCTTGTTAAGTTACTAATGTGAAGCCCATGTGAAATTGTTAGTTCCTTTTGAAAAATGTGCCTGAACTTTGAGTCTGTTTCCACGCCCCTCAGATGAATCTACTCACCAGTGCCCTGAGGCAGACTGTGGCTGCCTCTGTAGTTGTCTGAAAACACCTGACACATCAGAGGCTGTCTGTTCTCGAATGTCATTCTGGGCTGAAATTCCCCACCATATGATCATGCCTTGGACTCAGTGCAGTGAGTCTGACCATGCCTCCCTGCATTTTGGAATAAGGGACCTGTGTAGACATGCTCATTCGTTATTTTTAGTTTTCATCGGACTGGATATTCTGCCATCATCTACTCTATAGCTATAGCAACCCACAGATACAAACACACAAAAAAGTGAGTTATCCAGCTGCCAGGGCAGCTATGGATAACTATACCTATGGAACACGTGTCAATCAAAGGATGTTCTCTTTCGCAGGCTGAGGATAAGGGTAGCCAATTTTTTTTATGTAAAGAGAGTTGGCACAAGAGCCTTCTTTGCTTCCCTTACTAATTGGACCAAGTATGACCCCTTCACATTCTTATGTCACACAGACGTCTGCTCATTATATGAGTCATGGTCTTCTCTTGATGCCAAGAGGGAACTTCATAAAGTGCAACTTCAAAAAAGGAAAGAAGCTAAGTGGAATTTTCGGCAAATCTTTGAACTCCCTTTTCTAAGAGTATTTAAACTCTCCAGAGAAGTGCTTTGAGACAATACCCTTTAAAAGAAAAACATCCCCAAATGATTACATGATGAAATTGGACCAAGATTTAGAGATGAGATTTCATTAATGGGGCAAAATAAATGAAAGCAACAGATTTAAGTTTGAAAACATCCAAAATTCACCAATTAAGTGTTTCCCTCCAATTAAAAGGAGAAAAATAGCATAACAAGGAATGTTATATTGAAAATACATTCTGTCTCTCTGACAGGGAATCTGTCTGACAGGCAGACATGATATTCTTTCCTTCCTTCCTTCCTTCCTTCCTTCCTTCCTTCCTTCCTTCCTTCCTTCCTTCCTTCCTTCCTTCCTTCCTTCCTTCCTTCCAGGTTTGAAGAACATATTTGTTTGAGCTCATAGTTTGAGAAGTTTCAGTACACAGTCACATCCTTTCATTGTTCTGGACCATGGTAAGATGGGACATCATGGCAAAGTTGCTTGCTTTGGGAAGCACAGAATAAGGAGACTCTCAAAGGAAAGTGGGGGGAGGGGATGTGCAGGGAGAGGGAGACAGGCAGGAATATGGAGGGAGTTGAGGGAAAGAAAATATGCCTGTGCTCACTAGCTTCTTCTTCCCTGCTTCTGTTCCACATGGATGGTTGCATCCGTATCCAGATTGGATTTCTGCTTCTCAGTTGCTGTACTATCCTAATGGTACCTGTACATCAACAGATACATACAGAAGCACATTTCATACTTTTCTACTCTTCCCTCAATCCAACCAAGTTAACAAGGTTGTCCATCATACTTCCATAGCACTATTTATATGCGATTACACCTAGTGAGATCACATGGCATTGATCTCCTATAACTGTTTTACTTTACTTATCATAATATCTTCAACTATATCTGTGTTACTGCTGCAAAATTTTGCTTTTTTATTGTTGAATAACATTCTGCTACATACATACAATTTTACTTAATCATTTTCTATTAAACATGTTCTTGTTTTTTGTCTGTTATGAAAATCAATGTGATAAACATAGGCTATATTTATCTCTTTGACATATTAATTCAATATTACATATATAAATTCAGGAATAGTATTGCTGGATCACACTGTAATACTCTTTTCAATATTTGAGAGTCTTCCAAACTACTGTAGCAATTTACACTCCTATTAAGAAAATACAAGTGCTATTTTTTGTCTACACTCTTGCCAAAACATATTATCTCTTGTCTTTTTGGTAATACATACTTAACAGTGATGGGTGATATCTCTTGATGGTTTTGGTTGCACTTGTCAAGTGATTAATGATGTTGAACATATTTCACATACTTGTCTGTCATTTGTATGCATTTTTTGGAAAAATATCTGTCTATGCCCTTTGTCCATGGTATTTTTGTTTGAAGTTGAGCTTTGTGGGTATCTTAAAGATTCTATATATAATTCATCACTATGTATCTACCTTGAAAATACCTTGTTCCATTTCATGTTTCCTTTTTATTTAGTTGGTTGCTGATATACTTCCTCTATTGACTTCTTTTCCCTGTGAAATTCTTTATTCTTTTTTTTAAATTTTTTTATTATTTATTCAATTGTGCGTGTGTATGTGTGCGTGTATGTGTGTATGTGTGTGTAGAACCACGGACGAATTCGGGAACCACCATGGACGCCTCCACCTCCTCCTTGTTTACTCTGCCGGGGGATTCACAGGCTCCGCCCTATCAGGACCAGAAGCGCAGGCCGCCCCCGCTTCCGCCCGGCGTCTATGAGTGGGGTCTCGGATCTGAACTCAGGACCTTCTGCCTGCAAGGCAGAGGCTTAACCCCTGTGCCACCTCTCCAGCCCCCCTGTGAAATTCTTAATATATCGAGAAATCCAAGACTAATGTCGAAAAATATTTTCCCCAGGTTTCCCATTTCAAATCTTATGCTTAAGCCAAATCAACTGTGAGTTAAATTTTGTATGTGAAATTAAATAAAGAATCCAAATTTACTACCTGACAAAAAGGTGCTCAGTTTTCTTAGCACCATTTACTGAATGCTCTTGGTATTCTTGGTTGCTGTATGCTCTTGGTATTCTTACAGTGTTAACTGAGCAAAAAGACAACAGACAGGATGAGAGAGCACTAACCACATATCAGACAGAGGTCTAATATCTAGAGTACATAAAGAACTCAATAAGGTATTCATTTATTTAGCAATAGACCATCTATGAAAATAAATGATTGTGAGAAAAAAAAATCACAATGCAGTTGCGGTATCACAAGATAATAAACATTGCTTAACTCCCACACCTTCATTTCTGAGACCTACAGATTTCATAGTCCCATAGATTAACACAGACCACCCCACACAGGGGCTGAAGAGTTAGAAGTAGGCCAGCTCTTCCTCCTTGCTCTTCTTGGTCTGCTAGGCAAACAGACTTAAGGACTGGTTTTCATGAGTGAGAAGTTTGAGCAACTTCAAGTGCAGAAATTCTTCATCACCAACAGCAACCTTGATGAAGTAGTAAATACCCAGGGGAAATGAGGAGATGGGATATAAAGGGACAGAAGGATTTAGAGAAAAGCCCTAAGATTATGGAAAGTATATTAGTATATGGGATTCATATTAGTATATGAATCTCATATACCAATAATATGTCAAAAATTCTCTTAAAGAAAGAAACGAGTATGGGCAGCCCAGTGCAGAAAAGCACAGAGTGAGGAAAACAGGACAAAGCAAAGAAAGCTCTGAACTGAACCACTTAGTACCCAGTGACAATTAGAAAGTTACTAGAAGTAACAGGAATGTGGTGCTTCCTGATGAAATGTTGCTCTTGGCTGCTCTCCAAAAACCATCAGTAAGACCCTATTACTAAAGATACAACACAAATTGATCACAGAGCATGGGGAAAATACATCAACTGGAATTAGTCTGAGAACTTCCCCCTTTCTGGATAGCTTACACAGTACCAAGGAACACTGCAGAAGCCACTGGGGAGAAAAATAATCACAGGCCTCATCAGCTTATGAGATTTGCAAGTTGCAATAAAAATCACCATGGCAACAAGTGACAACCAGTATAATAGTGGCATGATTATCAAGGGGATAACGAACAGCTTTGTGATTGAACTCAAGACCCACTCATCTAGGAACTCACTGCAGTGAGACTTGACCTTACTGGACTTACATAATGACTGACATACCAACATGCACCCATAGGCTATGAGGAACTCAAGACAGATAACACACAGAGGAAACATTGGGGACTAGAGCTAGATGAGTGGAAGGAAATGCTCCTATTAGTGGGTGGCTGGAGAAGGGCAACTTGATATGACGCAGAGGCCTGAACCCCCATAAGAATAGAGAAGCCAAAGGGAACCCTGGGATTCATAGAAGTGGCCAGGCAAGAGGGTGGGAGAGAGTGGAACATTGATTGCTGAGGGGAATCGAGGAAGATGGGAGGGAGACGGGATAAAGGGAAGCAGGGATTTGTACTTAGTATGCTTGTAAAACCAAAATAAATAAATAAATAAATAAATAAATAAATAAATAAATAAATAAATAAAAACTTGATAAATACAAGAAAGTAAGCATTCCCATTAAAAAATGGACCATAGAATTGAAAAGAAACTTCTCACAAGACAAAATTCAAATATCTAACAAGTATCCAAACCATTCTGAGATATCATCTGTCTCCAGTCAGAATGTCCAAGATTCAAAACACAAACAACAACAAATGCTGGTGTGGATGCTGGAAAAGGGATCATCTCTAAAAGAATTATTCTCTATCTTTGATAGAATCAGTTTATGAAACTGTCTGATTTTCTTTATTGAGATTCATTTTTAAATACTGACTCAGTTACCCATTACTGGTATTTTCAGATATTCTAGTTTATATCAAGTTTTAAAAAACATTAGCTCATTGTTATGTTTCAATGAATGTGTTCACTTTTGAGGTAGCAAATGAACAAAGTTTTTCTTGTCATAGTTGGTCTCCTATGACTTTATCTTGTGCCAGTTTTAATAGTTCCTCCTTTAATTAATGTTGATCCTCTATTTGGTTTGATTGGTTAGTTTATTCAAAGTACTATACATGTTTTAAATATTTTTAAAAGTACAACTCATAACTTTGCAGATTTTCCACATTATCTCTCCAGTCTGTGCCAATTTATTTCCCTTTTGTTGAATTTGTGCTTAGTTTCTTTCTTTTTCCTTTTCTGTGTTCTTGATATGTGAAGCTATTTTATTTGAACTACATCTCTTTACTCACTGAAGACAAGCTCTTTACTTTTCTCTCAGAATTCTGCATGTGCTGCATTCTACAGAATATATGTGCTATGGTTGCTTTTTCTGTCTTAGAATAATATTTAATCTCCATTTTTTGTCCATTGGTTGATAGGGAGAATTTTTTATATGTCAATATTGAGTTCCTTTTCCTATTGGTACTGTTGGTACCTTTTGGTACCAAATGGTATTGATTTTATACTATTATTTCCTAAAAGGATATTTAAGATACATTTTTATCATCTTAAGTATGCTAAGACTTTTTAAACAATCCACCATTGTATGCTTTCAAGAATCTTTCATGTGGGCTGGAGAGGTGACTCAGGGGTTAAGCCTCCGCCCTGCAGGCGGAAGGACCTGAGTTCGGATCCCAGATCCCACGTATAGACGCCAGGCGGAAGCGGGGGCGGCCTGCGCTTCTGGTCCTGGTAGGGCGGAGCCTGTGAATCCCGGGGCAGAAGGAGGTGGAGGCGGTCCATGGTGGTTCCCGAATTCGTCCGTGGTTCTACACATACACACACACGCGCACATACATACGCACAAGCGCACAGTTGAATAAAAATAATAATAAGAAAAGAATCTTTCATGTGCATTCTCCTGGTCTGAGATGCAGTATTCTCTCCATTTTCTGTCAGATCTATTTGAGTCAGCATTTCCTTGCTCATTTCTGAGTTGTTGATGTATCTATTGTTAAAAGCAGTGCACAGAAAACCTTTATTTCTAAATCACTGTTTATGAAGATGTGAAGCATCAAAATCAAGCACATCTTGCTCTCTGCTAAGCAGAAATTCATCGCTGTACTTTTTGAAAGTAACTTCCTTGATATTCTGAAGAATATCAGAATACTTTTTCAGAGAAAATAGATATATTTCCAATTCAGAGTCAATGTGACATTGAATCAAAAGAGTGGACACATTTATTTCCTATCTATTGTTATTCTAAGTGGGAATAAAAATTTCAGGAGAGAGGCAGGTGAAATAGTTCAGTTCCATCCCTAAAAACACACATAGTTGAAGCAGAGACCTGAGTAATCATAGTTGTCTTCTGATCTCAGCATGTATTCTCTCTCTCTCTCTCTCTCTTTCTGTCTCACACACATACACACACACAAATAAATATATTTATATATTTTAAAATACAGAAATTATTTAAAGTATAATACTAATCTCAGGAGTTTATTTTTTATTCTTATAGTGTTATGTACATGAATGTAGTAAATTTATGATATCTTCACACCTAAACTCCCAATCCCATCTCCTCTCCTTCTCCCCTTACAACCCTTCTTCTCCTATGATAAACTCATTTTTACTTTTAAGTCTTTTCAATCATGTAGCCCAATGCTACATGTTTTTTTAAAGGAATAATTAAGTTTAAAATGTAGAAAAAGTTACCTGATATTCTTGGACAATTACGTACATTTTTAAGAAGTAATATTAAGCAGAACAGTGGAGTGTCTCATAACTGTTATTGAAAACTAGGCAAATTATTGTTTCTAAATTTAAATTGTTCCATAATTTAAAATGCAAAAGTAAGATTTCTGTAAAATAAAGCACATCTCTATGAAGAATCTTGTGAGAAAAGACTAGGAAGAGTTAGAAAAGTGGGAATTAGGAGCAAACATCATGTCTCCTTCCATGAAAGCCATTGGAATACACTTGTATGCTCTCCACAGGAACAACGAAATGTTCACAGATGGAACATTCTCACAGTCAACAGACGAAGAA
This sequence comes from Typhlomys cinereus, assembly GCA_023101885.1. NCBI lineage: Eukaryota > Metazoa > Chordata > Mammalia > Rodentia > Platacanthomyidae > Typhlomys > Typhlomys cinereus. Next base: position 5,614,526 of record JALPQD010000078.1, read on the forward strand.
GGCAAAACTGAGGATAGTGATCTATAAAAAAAATAGGAGTAGAATCCAGTGGCCAGTTACAGAAACGGCACCAATCCCCAAGGAATGTCTGGAAAATCTTCCCAGTGGGAGCTGCTGAATGGCTGTGCCCATAGTGAAAACGAAAGTAGGAGCCACAGCCAGCCAAGGAGGAGCCTGAGAGAGAACATTCCACCAGCAAGGCCAAGGCAAGGATGAAAACTGAGCAGCCATGCTCCATGCCAGGTCTGAGGCAGTCTGCAGAGAGAGGAAGCCAAGGTGGAGCTGAAGCCAGTAGGAAAAATATACCGAATCCAAGTTATAAAAAGAAAATATGAAAGGTTATTTAGGTACTCCTTATTCCTAGCTCATGAATATAACTATGGAGAATATATTTGGCCTGTAGGAAGAGCTGTCTTGAATGACATGACCAAAACTAAGGATAGAAAGAAATATTTAAAGTGAGATATATGTTTTAAAGTTACTTTAATGTGCTTTATCTATTCAGAGATCATCCACATAGACTGCACTAAGAAGGCAGCTAGGTTATATATAGTAAACTTCCATCTAAACAAACTCTCATTTTATCTTTAGCTAAGAGAAGGTCTCAACACCCAAACAAGAGGCAGCCTTGTGCACTGGAATAAAAGTGAGATAGAATCAGGCTGATCAAATCTTTTCCCATCCTAAGGCTCAGAGAATCTTGCTGAAGAGGAGACAGTTAGATTTTAAGAGCCTAATGATGGGAAGGTACACCTCTGGCCAAGAAATTTCACTCCAGGCAGAGTTCTCACTGCAGTGAGAAGTATCTTCACCAAACCTGCACAATGACTGACAAATCAGCATTCCCCCCATAGACCAGTGAAGGTCTCAGGAAAAACAATTACATGTGGCGGTAACCTAAGTGGCTAAGGCCAACAGGTGAAGGGCTGTGCCCTTATCCATGAATCTACCCAAAGAAGGACCACTTAGTCTGACACAGAGGTGTAAGCCCACACAAGATAATCCAAAAGAAACCTTGGGTCCCACAGAAGCAGACAGACAGGGAGATTGGTGCAGGGAAGGAGGATGGGAGAGGGAGGGGGAGGAAAGATAGGGGGTGGGTACAACCACTCTTTATGTTTGTAAAACTAGCAAGATTGAAAAAAAAGGAAAAGGAACTAAGTAGAGAAAGAAATGCTTAAAAGAGGCAAGACTGCTATTATAAATTATTATGTGAAAATAAGACGGAGAGTAAAATTGTTCATTGGCTTTGGACATTACAAGGTTGTAGGCAAGTTCAAAGGGGACACTGTTCATAAATGCTTGGAATGGAAAGATGAGCTGAAAAATATTTGAGCAGCAGGATCATGGTGGTGAGTGGTGTTTTCCCTTACAGGATTACATGATACCGTCTTGGACTTTGTCCACAGCTTAACCTGAGGAGGCTGTTGTGTAGCAATTTGAAACCTTCTCTCCAGGAGCAAGGCTGTGAAACTCAGCAAGTAAAAGCTCTTAAGTGTCAGGAATCGGAAGATTTCCAGACCACCTCCCAAGGTGAAAAAAGCAATGAACAGTGACAATGAGGGGGGGCTCTCCAGTCATCTGCACAGTATGGAGAAAGTGGCCCTTGACCCTAACGGGCCACATTCCTACAGTGTTTCAGTGCAGAAGCTTCTGTGGGTATCAAGTAGGCTGCAGTGGGCTATTTGGTGATGAACTGACTTTGTTTCATCCTTTCTCCTGTTGGCATCACTCAGCCACCTTCTTGTAACTAATCTCAGCAAACACTTGTTCTCCAAGTTGGGCTTTGGAATAATTGTTACTGTGGTCTAGTGTTGGATCCATATCGGTGTGAGCAGATGCGTGTGCAGCATCTTCCCAGGTGATGTGTCACACAACGAATGGTAAAAGGACATGAGTACAAACTTTTCCATGCTGTCTATTGGAAGAAACAAAATAGGATATAAGCTGGAGAAGATACAGAATTCAGATGGATTCAGTGCAAAATATTTTCGGGTCGATTTTTGTTATTTGAATCAATGGTATTTTGATCATCATTTGACTCATATTTTAGTGCATCCATGAAAAATACATGTGTGTGTTATATATGGAGAGAGAGGAAAAAGGAAAAGAGAGAAATACAGAAAAAGAGAGAGAAACAGAGATAGGTAGAGAATTAAGAGTCTTGAAAATGTCTTCAAAGGATCTCAGGGATCATTCTGTCTGTTCCTCACATTTGCAGATTAGTTGAATGCCCCAAAGCTGTGATTTTTGTGGTTTCTCATTATAAAAGCTATACCAGTAAATGTTGGTTGTCCTGAGAACGAAAAACAAATGATTGTTTTCTTGTCTCCCAGTGGCTCATTCTTTTTTCCTTTTTCCTACTTTCTTTGTGGATTTGTTGTGTCTTCCTGATACTATCGATTGTAATATATGTCTATGTCTGAAACCACTATCCAAAGAATTTCAGAAGGCAAAAACACCTTTAAACACATCCACAGTTGCTAGCCATATAACCAAGAGGAAGGCATTCTGTACTTAAAAAATCATTGCCTCATTTTTATTTCTTACTTTGCTCTGATGAACCTGATCTTAGGTATAACTGATTTTAGAAAAGTAAGAAATTTCAAAAATAAAATAGCCAGAGGAAAGCGGGATGCTTCTATAAGGAATTTGAAAGACAACCATTTGTAGGTAAGTCTAGTGCATGGACTGTGTAAGCAAACAAAATCTCTTGGCAATAACTTTAAAGAACTGTCACTTAGAAAGCTTATACCTTATACCTGGGTTATTCTCATTTTTAAGGTAAAAGTTACATTAAAATACAAGAATGTCTCAAAAGCTTTCATAAATTACAGGCTTTTTTTTTATTAGTGCTGACACCTTTAGTACTGAGAATATTTAGTTCTTAAAAGCAGATTTTATGTGATCTTAAAAAATACAGGATGTAAAAACCTTACGTGAACTTCTGCTATAATTGAGCCAAAATACATAAATTATAGCACCACTGAATTTGAAGGAGGAAGTGACATATTGGTTTATTCAGTGTTTCCCTGCTAAATTTGAATAGTTCCCTACAGGTTATTTTCTAACAGTGACAACTTAGTTTTTAAAATTTCACATGATAACACTTTCTGCCACATTCGTAAAAAACTAGTAATCTCATTGAGCTTCAAAAGAAATATCTAACATTTTTGAACTGGACTCTTTCTTTTAGCAGATTCTGCCACCTTCCCTTCCAGGTACCGAACTTGAGCAGCATTCTTCCTTCCTTTGAATGTTGAAATGGCATGGAGCTTGTGTGGTGGAAGCTTATAAAAGTGGCATGATTGTTCCACCAATAATGACCTTCTTCCTGCCCCCTTCCTGAATACAGATGCTGACAGTGAATTGTTGCCCTTGGTTACCTGGCACCCAAATTTATCTTGTTCTTTTCTGCCAATTATAGTTTTGTGTTTGAGAAAGGCTATGGCTGTTTAAAATTGTATACCTGTCATCTCCTGGAGATATGTTTTCTCAAACTTATGGGGAAAGCACCAATTCTATAACTTATTTCTATTTAAAATGGTCATGAGAAGACAGATTGATAGTTATCTACAACTAATTTATTGTGTCAAAATTTTCTTCTTAATCGGTAGAAAAAAAATCTTCAGTATTCAAATCATTAAATAGCTATTACATTAAATTTTATTTGGAAACTGAAAAATTAATTCTGAAGGAGAACCGAAGGTCAGTTCTGTGTCATTATTTGCAAAAGACTGAACTTAATAATTCAGAACATAAAGAAAAACATATGCTAACATCTATCAGCTGTTTGTTTCATGCTCAGGTATCTCATATTTATCATATATTTGAGAATTTCGTGAATAAATTAAGCATACTAGTAATTCAATATAAAATTATGTAAATTAACAAATTAATTATAAAAGGAGCATAAGAGGTTCTAAAATGTATCATTTCTTGTTCATTTTAGGGGGATGTTATTGTTTACCCCTGTGGTTATATGCTGGACATTTAATTCACCAAGTCATTACTGGATAGCTGTTTCAATATTGATCTCAGTAATTCTATGACCAATCAGATGTGGCTGTCCCCATACCTAAACCAAAACTGGTTGCTATTTGTTTGTCATTATACCACTGCTTACAAAACTAAAAGTACCTTGGAAAAATAATTTTCATGTATCTGTGGATGAGGGGAAAGCATTTTAAGTAAATACCACAAATGTAACTTGCACAGAATAAATCTGGGTATTCGTCAACCACATATTAGCGAAACTCTGATAATGACTTATTTTACAAAAATCTTCCACAACCTAACAGTTGTCATACAATAGCAAACTGAGAAAAATAAAAATGATAGAGTTACCATTTGATCAACATAATGTTACTTCCAAAAGAATAGTTTGAATTTGACTACATTACTTGAATAAGCCACTACTTCTTATACATACTGATTTAGTTCCAAATTACTATAAGTAAAATGCAAAAGAACTTAACTATACAGTGCTTTTTATCTAAAGAAATATTTACATCTTATCATTGAATGCAAAAAGCTACATATTATAGGAATATATATATATATATATATATATATATATATATATACATATATACAGTGTGTCTTTACTGCATGCATGTGTATATTTCCATGCATGCATGAAGAGGCTGGATGCTGAAGTCAGGTGTTTTGCTGTTGCTCTGCGTGTTATATTTTGAGACAAGGTCTCTCACTAAGTTCAGAGCTTACTGATGCTTGGCTAGACAGGCTGGTCAATGAACTCCATGTATCCTCCTGGCTCTGTACATTCATACTAAAGGCACAGGCATGTATAAACATGTTTGACTCTTGAATAAGCACTGGGTGTTAACAATCAACACAGAAATTCCAAAAGCCCTTACCATTTTAGCTATTAGGCCCATCAGAAGAATGGATCCTAAGAATTTAAAACTTTTCCAGGAATCTCATGCTGAGATCAAAGAGAGGAACTTCACAGTGTATGGAAGTTTGCCAGATATGGTGCCAGCTAGTGGAAGAGTTTGTCTCTCAAAAGAGATTGTCATGCAGCTCTGCCAATAGGTCAGAGCACCTTGCAGGAAAGACTTGGGAGTGCAGAACTGATGGGACAATAGTGGGTGACAAAAACCTGAAGAGGGGCTTTTGAAATAACTGTATTAGCGTTTTCCCTTTACGGTTATATTAAACACTAATTTGAATCCTTATTGAGTTAGTGAGGGTAAATGGTTGAACCAGAGGTATAGTCCTAGCTACAAGTCCAGTAATGTAGGATTCAAACTCAGACTCCAATATCTGCATACTGATCGAGCTATCCCCTCTACCCCAACAGTGTATATTTTAACATTTTCAGTGTCTAGGGTGGTCTAAATAAAAAAATAGTGAATTGCAAACCTGTATTTTTGAATAAATAAATTCATTAACAGACTGATTAAATAAATTCTTAATCAAAATATAATTTCTTTAACAGACAAATATCCAACAGGGCAAATACTTGAGGAAAAAATTCATTGCTATGCAGAATTTATTATTTATCCTTTTTATAATTGCAGACTAAATATTTTGCAAAACTGTTATTCCTGTTTTGTGGGACCTAAAGTATAAATTAGCAGACTTGCATTATTATTTTTGCAAATTACAAAACTAAGGCATGGTCCCATGCCTTCGAGGATTTTTTGGGATTTCTTCAAGTGGCACAGGTAAGAGGTGGTGAGGCCCAGTTGCACTTAGTATATTTGGAGTCAGAACACAAACACAGTATATATAGAGAAAAGTCACAAATTTTAGTTGATCAATAGGCCAATATTCTTGTGCAATGAAAATTCTTCTATACAAGGAAATATATTATGGACTTAAAAGTAACAAGCATTTCCCTGAAAAAAGGAGAAAAACTATCCCAGATTCTAAACAGTGAGTTCACAGATTAAATGAATACTTTCATCACAAACAGATCCAATTCATTTTTATTCTGATCTCTACATTTCTCTATCATCTATCTTTCTCTATTATCTATCATCTCTCACTTACCATCTATCTATCCATTATCTACACCAATTCTATCATTAATCTATCATATGACACTAAGTATAAGTACGTGTATGTTATATTTCTATTATCTATCTATACATTATTTATCCTCTATTATTTTATCTATCTGTATAATCTATCATTCATTATTTTTATATCTCATCTTTCCATTATCTACTTATCATCTATCTATCTATTTATCTTCTTTCATCCATCTGTTATAATCAGTGGATCATATTCATCATCTGTCTGTCATCAGTCAATAATCAACTTTCATTGTCTATGATCTGTCTTTACTCCTGTCTCTCATCTTTGTTTCTATGATCTATCTGCCTCCATCATTTATCTATTTTTCTATGTATATAGAAGACAACCTAAATATTATAGGAAGTATTATATGTAATCATTTTAAGCCATTTCTAGAAAAACCTAGATCATGCTGGAGTTATGGAATTGTACTGATTTTTTTCTGTCTCTGATAACCTTCCTAAAGGCTCTCCACTTTTTCAGGTCAATCAGAAAGTTCGCCAAGCCACATGACCTGGCTTGGTGAGTCTAATATGAGTAGAAATGATAAGTTTCATGTCTAGGCTTAGAATGGAAGACATTCTTTATGTAATTATTTTGTTTCCTTCTTAAACATGAAGCAGCAGCATTCTACAGTGGTTTTTACAAACCACCAAGAGATTTTATCTGTTTCTGAAGTGCAGTTGCATCTATATTGGTTTATAAACTTTTTATTTGCATGATGAAGCTAACAAAATTTTAACTTGATATCTGGCAAAATGCAAAAACAAAACTGGATCCCAACTTTGTGATGAAAAATTGAAAAAAATTTTAAATAAAATACATGCAAAGAAGTGTAATAAAATATTTCCCTCTTGTTCATTTCAGTAGTTGAAAGATAACTCATTTTTAGAAATTTTCAGCATGATGGATAGAAAAAAAGTGTAAAAGCTCACTAAAAGATGCCACCAAAGCAATTTGGTAATTTCACTTAGAACTACAAGTTCTTACAGTATAAAACCTTACAGAGAAACCTACTTGAATTGATAAAATATTGTGTTTTCCAAGTCATATATGTTTTTGAATGTAATTTACTTCTGGAACCATCTTCATATTCAGGGAAAATATGCAATACTCCTAAAATGCTTCATCAGCAAGTGTCAAGAAAAATCACAGGAAATTAAGACACCACATTCAACAAGATCCAGATTTGAAATAAGTTTGGAATCTAGAAATATAACTGTAAATGTCTATCTTGGGATGGATAGGATAAATATTACTCTGGAAATCTATGAAAGCTGACTAGTTCATATTACAGATTTTTTTTCTACCCAAAGGACTGATTCTGTGCCATATTCCTTGATGTTTCAACCTCTGCTCTGGATGAGTCTTGGTGTTGTATTACTGTGTTAGTTTTTCTTCCCATTGCTGAGTGAATACAGAACCGAATAAATTAAGGGAACAAGGGTTGCTTTCTGTTTTCTTTTTTTATTCTTTGAAGTTTCATTTACAGATGTAATTAATTTGTATGCTTTCATTCTCTACCCCTACCTGCTCCCATCCTTCTCACTTGTTCTTTCTACTCAGTGTTCCTCAAATTCCCCTTGTCCTGCCTCAACTTGATCATTGAGCCCAACTGGTACATTTGCATTAGCCTATGCCTGGGTACCTGCTAGCTCATGAACGGTCCACCAGTGGGCTAATTGTTGAGCTAATAATCTCCAAGAGGCTTTGTTACTTAATAAGATTCTTGATTGCACCTTTTGGCATGGCAGGAGACCATATCAGCAGTGGGATTGGCCAAGGTATCTACTCTCAAGACCTGAGAGAGGGATATACTTTCTTCCGTGTCAGTATGCCTATATGCAAAGTATGCCACAGTGTTAAACCAACTCAACTCTCTTCACTTTATGTATTTTCCTAGGGACTAGAATCACTCACTTTGGGCTGAGCCTTTCTAAATCAATTGAACAATCTCCAACAGGCTTGCTCATGGCTTTCCCTTAAGTTTCAAATTCTTCACAAATGTGTCTTGAAGCTTAGTCCTTAATTTTCCTCAATTGATGTCATGGACACCAGGTGTGGCAGATCTTTACCTTAAATCTATCCTAATTTTTTCCTGAACTGGGCTGTTTGAATGCTTTTTCTCACTTGCATGATCAATAGCTTCTCCCTCTGCACAGGCAAACTCATCACAAATGAAAAACTCTAAATGTCTTCCAGCTGAAATGAACTCTTGTGCTTAAATTCTTACACTTATAATGTGTGAAGTTCATGTCTAGTTCAGTCCCTGTACACAGTGTGTGTAGAGCTGACTGTAGCTCATGGACCCTCACACAGTTAAAATTGAAAATACACCAGTAGGGGAAAGTAAAAATAGATTATTTCTAACTTTTAATTTTGCTTTTTGAAATCCTCCTAACTTGAATGTTTTAAATTTAATAGTTTAATTTTTCTGAACATCATAATTGTTTCAAATACAATTCATTAAATTTAAATTTTTCCTGAGCATGATAATTGTGGTTTCAGCTATAACTTGTCAAATTACTTAGTATGCAATAGATACTCCATTAAACACTAAACAGTTATGAAAATTATTTGACAAAGATTTTAACTCTTAAGAACAAATAACAGCTAAAATGAACTCATATTCCATATCATAAAACTTAATTGCCTGCTAAGAATATAACTGGTACCAAATCCAAATACTGTCTCTGCCTTCAAATATTATGAGTTGTCCCTTACAATTTTAAAGGTAAAATAGCAGTGTTAGAACGCAATATTTTGTAAAAGTCATTTTGGGGGGATTACAAATGTCATGGTTTGAAATGTGTCCCCCACAGTCTAATGTGTTTGGCAAGGTAAGGTCACCTTGACAGGTGGAACCTTGCTGGAGGAAGGCGGTCACAGGGGTGGGCCTTGAGGTGGATTAGTCCCATCCTACCTGCAAGAGAAGTCTGTCTTTGCAGCAAGCAGTCTGCAGCTCTCAGCTTCTAAGATGTCTGTAGTAACTTAGCCTCTTCCAGCTGTGACCAGCCAGCCATGCCGCCTCTGCCATGAGAAACTGTGCTTCCCTTCTGGAACTGTAAACTGAATAAACCTCCCATTCTCCCTTAAGTTGATTGACTTTGAGTGCCCTCTCACAGCAATAGTTAAGAGTAACCAATACAGAAATTGGTACTGGGAGTGGGGTGTTGCTGTGAGATTAGGAACAGCTAGTATCACAACATGAAGTTGTTTGTGAAGCTGAGAGAAGTTGGTACCCAGCAGTATGGCCAATGCTGTGATGTGACTAGTATGCCTTTGGAACTATTTGTTGGGAGAAATATGGAGAACTTTGGTACTTTGTACTGGGAAAGTCTTTGAGTCATGGCGAGGGGGCCAAATAGACCTTTCTCGTGAGAGCTCAGGGGATAGCAATGCTGTGAGAGACGCAGGCAGTGGAAGCCCAGCTTGTGATGGTCAAGAAGGGAACAGAGACTGTGTTTGCAACTGGACAAGTGACACATGGAGCCATATGTTGGTCGAGAGTTTAGTGAAGTTTTGCCCTCATCCTGAAAGCTTGCCTGAAGTTAAACTGGAATGCTTGGCAAAGGAAATTTCAAGGCAATATAGTCTTGACAATGTGATATGGCTACTTTTTAGTTGTCTTCCGAGTTATGAAAAAGAGCAGAGAATCAGGAAGAGACAAAAACTATAAGATCTGATGATGAAAAAATAGAATGCCAAACTTAAAGAGTTGAACCAGGAAGAAGCAGAGAACAAAATGGCTGTTAAAAAGATTAGCTCCATTTGTAAATCAAAGCCTGCTCCAATTTGAATAATAGGAGAGGCCCTAGCTTGAGGGCAAGATCCTCAGGGAAGGCTCCCACTCATAAGAATGCAAATCCTTTCAGAAGATTGGAGCAAAAGGGTGGAGTTCCAAAGCAAGAGTTGGTTTCTTTTACAAAGCAACTGCACTGGAGTAAAAGAGATGGTCAACATACAAAATCAGCTGTGATTCAAAGGGGCCAGTCTTGGCAAAGTCGTCCACATGGTTCTGGTTTTAGAGGCATCGAGGATGCAAGAGGGAGGAGATGGAGTCCTCCTCCAAGATTTCAAAAAATGATGGAAGCCAGGCAGCATATGCAGAAAATCTGCAGTTTAGAGGCCCAAGAAGGGCAGTTTGTGCTGTGGAGTTAAAGCCTGGTTTGCCATTGAGAAGTAAAGATGTTAGAGATTCCAGACACAACGTGGGACACCTGCCAAAGAGAGCTGTATACCCTGGGAGGAGTCAGCTCAAGAGACTATGAGCAGCTGCATTGAAGGGATGGAACCAAAGCCTTTGGAACTGAGATGATTTCAATGAGAGGCTCACCTGTTGGACTTGGAGCTACAAGGTTTGGAGTTTGTCCTGACTGTTTCGGTCTTGTTATGGACCAATCTTTCCTGGATATGCCCCTATTCCTTCCTTTTGCAATGGGAATGTTTACTCTGTGCCATTGTATGTTGAAAGTATGTAACTTGTCTTTTGATTTTCCAGGAGGCTTTGGACTTTGGACTTTTGGACTGTGGGATTACTGTTGTAGTCTATGAAGACTTTTAAAGTTGGACTGAGTGTGGTTTGCATAATGAGATGGCAATGAGCCTGTGGGGGCCAGGGTTGGAGTGTCATGGTTTGAAATGTGTCTCCCACAGTCTCATGTATTTGGCAAGGTAAGGTCACCTTGAGAGGTGGAAACTTGCTGGAGGAAGGCAGTCACAAGGGGTGGGCCTTGAGGTGGATTAGTCCCAGCCTACCTCCAGGAGAAGTCTGCCTTTGCAGAGAGCAGTCTGCAGCTCTCAGCTTCCAAAATGTCTGCAGTAACTTAGCTTCCTCCAGTTTTGGCCAGCCAGCCATGCCGCCTCTGCCATGAGAAACTGCCTCCTCTGGAGCAGTAAGCTTAATAAACCTCCTTTTCTTCCTTAAGTTGCTTGACTTTGGTTGCTCTTTCTCATCTTTGTGAAGTTCTTTTTAAGTTAATTCCTATGAGGATTAAGTCCAGATTACTTATTATGATATGTGGAATCAACAAAGTATAAAATAACCTTATGGTTACTTCCTCATCTTCTTTTCCTTTCTAAAGTTGTTCTCTCCAGTCATAAAAATCTACCTGAAATTTCATATTTAAAGGCCTTGGGCATCCAAAGTTTTGGGAAAAAATATGCTTTTTAGAATGGCTTTGCATTCACAGCACACTGAGCAGAGAGTATGATGAGTTAAACAGACTCACATATGGTTGCCTCTATCAATACCTGTCATTAGTTGCCTCTATCAATATCTAGCATTGGCTTGTTGTTAGGTTGCTATTAATGAGCCATAAATACGCATTCTTTTCATTTAAAGTCTGAGTAATTTTTCAGATATCTTTAGTTTTTATTTCCAATTATACAAGCTCAATAGGTACCCCTGTCCTTTCCCTCCCTTCTCCCCTCCCCATTCACCCTTGCACTCTCTCTGTCTTTTTCCCTTCTTTTCACTCCTCCTTCTTCCTTCCCCCTTTCCTACTGCCTCCCCCTTCCTCCCATCCATCCCCTGGAGCATCGTTTTGTGTGAATGCCAAACCTCCCTCTGAGTCCTTCATCCTAGTGACCATAAGGACTCAGTGGCATAGCCTCTATTATGACTGTTAATACTTTGCCTCTAAGGATCCTACTGCCTGGAGCTTTCTCCCCTATGATCCATACTAGACTTTGGGGGGTCATTGACATGTCAGCCATTGTGCAGGTCAGGCAAAGTCCAATTATGGCTACTGCAGCCCTAACTTGTGTGGAGTATCTTACATATTGTTGATCCCTCCCACCTTTAGGCTCTTACAATCTTGTAGCTCCCTCTGCTGTAAGGTTCTCTGAGCTTTAGGATGGGAAGAGATTTGGCTGGTCTGGTTCCAGGTGAATAATGTAGAGTCTTTGGTGTTCTGAATTATGGTTTGTTGTTTTCAGTTTTGCTTTTCCTGCATCACCCTTGGCTGCATCCTGATTGATATGGAAGGTCATCTCCTAACCAAAGATAAAAGACTGTTTGAATAAAGATCTGAATATAAGAGGAGACTGGAAGGTAGATAGAAGAATAGGAGTAAGACATAACAGTTGGGAGGGTCAGTGTCCCTTTTTCAGGATGGTTACTATCTATCTGCTAGTCCCTATATTCTCCCTGATTGGTGAGATCAAACCTTTTTAGTCTCAAGTGACCAGGAAGGGAAGTGAGAGTGAGCTGCAACAGATGTCTTGCTACTTAAGTGCAATACTGGATGGTGACCTATTTTCTCTACTTGTTTCCAGGTACATACTGGATTCCATATTGCACTGGTTTTCGGATCTCTGACTTGTGGCAGTGTCTCTGATTTTTCTTGTTTTTGGTAACCTCAGAGATTTTGAGGAGTCCTTTCAGAATGGGTTTTCATCCATTGGAGTTGATTTGTTTAACTGTAATAAGAGATGCATTGTACTTGTTTTTAAAACAAACCCCCCAGTACATAGTTAATCGTATCACATCCTGGCAACATGATTGAGCAACAGGCTCAAATGCTGTTGTACGGATCTACACAGCGATCTATTTGTCTCTTTCTGTGACTTATGCTTCAGAAGGAAGTGAAAATATACAGCTCACTTTACAAGTAAGTTATATTTCACTTCCTAAATGAAGAGTGTATTTTTATACATTATTTGTAGTTCTTTTGCACAGATAATTTGAAATTCCAATTAATCGCTTAGTTTGATTGCCATTTATTTGTCAATCTATGTGTATCAGTACTGACAGGGTATTTATTTTTCAGTTAATACTCAAATTGCCGAATACTTTCTACACCGTTTTCTGTGTTCAAAATCAGTCATTTTCCCAAAAATCCATGATTCCTTTTTCTGGAAAGTTATATGAGAAATATAGTATAATATAGGGAAATGTAGCTGTTATTCATTGCTTATGGGAAAGTAAACTTTTATAATATATGCATATATATTATATATAATTATATATACATATGTATACATATATACATTATGTATATAATTATATATATGTATATATAATTATAAAATACCAATTTTTACAACTTTTCAAATTTTGACAATATGTGCTAAGCATATGTCTAATGTATATACATATGAAAATACATATGCTTCTTTACTATATTTCTTATTTTAAGAATACATGATAGGATATGTATCAAATATTTAACTTTTATTATGCATGAAAATATTTAACTTTTATTATGCATGAAAATAAATATAATTAAAAAATTTTAAAAAGATGAAATCCATCTGCAAATCGATAGAACTCTAAAAACTATCCCAAATGAGATAACTCAGACCCAGAAAGATAAACACCATATGTTTTTTTAATATGTGGATATTAGCATTATCCCAAATGTGATAACTCAGACACAGAAATATAAACACCACATGTACTTTCTTGTATGTGGATACTAGCATTAAGTTTGAAGGCTTGTGTAGCTTGTAACCTCCAGCCTATAAACTTCTCTAAGTAAGATTTAACAGTGGGCAAAGAAAATATGGCTGAGTTGTACTCAGCCCTAGGCAGGAAATTCAGCCATTTCAAAAGAGAGAACTGAAAGAATACTTACGCCAACTTCAGCCTTAAGCTGAGGACACATACATCAGCATAATTAGACTACTGAGACTTAATAAAAAGGCCCTAAAGGCTCATGTACTTCTGTGAAAAAGGATTCAGAAAGAAATGAAATTGCCAGAAGACAGGTAAAAGTTTGTGAAATCATGTCTATCAAATGCAACATAACAATGGCAATTACAAAACCGCAACAGGGGTGGTAGCTGACACATATGCCTACAAGATCAGTGATCAAGGGTGAATTGATAAGAAAAGAAACCCATGGGACCTTACAAAGCTCTGATGAACAATGAGCTACCCACAGATTTAGAAGGGTGAATTAATATATCAATGTTGCAGTCCAAGGCTGCAACCTCGAACCCAGGGTTCCCCTTGACAAGGTGGGCAAGGCTTCGGTGAATGGAAACAGACAGACAGCTGTCTGGGCTGAGTGAATCTGAACTCTTTATTCAAATTTTTAGCAGAGTTTATATACTTTAGAAAATCAAGAGTAAAGGGCAGGGGATGTGTCACCATGCCCATAGGGAAAACATCAAAGAAAACCAAGACCAAATTCTTTACAGGATTATGTAAAATGTTATTCATTCTAGGAAACAAAGGAAGAGCAGAAGTGACATATATTTTCTGTTTGGGACCATACATGCTATCTCCAGGTAGAATTAAAGCAGGCATGACACTCAGTTGCTAAAAGCAAAGGGATAATGAATGTTTCAAAGACGATTTTCCCTGGTTTATGTATAAACATCAAATGTATAGGGAAGGGACTGTAACCTAGCTAGTCCTTAGAAAAACAACAACAATAACAACAACAAGCAACAAAAAGATCTAAGAGCATACAGGAGGTAGAAGGGAGGAATCCTGCAGAGGCAAAATTTAATTTACATAGAGAGAGTCCCTAGCACCTAGCAATTGCCCATTTAGATGTTAATGTGTCATTCTCCAGCCCCAGGCTTTAGGCCAGAACCAAACAGTAACACTAATGCAGGCAATAATACTAAGGCCTGACTATCCCCATATTTTCCTTATTTTTCTTATTTATTTCAAATAATGCCAAGTCCTTTTTCCAGAAAATGTTTCCTTGAAACGATATTCTGCCAGGCCCTGGACCTTGTCCACCAGGATGGTCAGATAAGGACATTGAATATCAATACAAATATGTAAGGCCAATCAATCTCCAGAAGAAGATCCTAACTTTTGAATCACACAGGAGGCCTTTGATACACAAAACAAAGCAACAGAACTTGAATATGGCAAACTAGAAGGGGAGAGAAGCAAGGGACAAGAGAAACAAGGAACAACAGAAGGGAGAGTAAATAGAAGATTGTATATACAGCATGATAATATAATATAAAAGATAACATTAGAAATGAATAATGGAGTAAAAATAACTATATTTTTCTTTAAATTTAACTGTCAAACTGCATAAATTTCAGATCACAGTCCTATATTCATAGAAGTCTAAGTGTGAAAATTGATCATAATATTTTTGGACTATTATAGCATTTGTTTTGAAAATTAAATTTATTTATATGCTTTTCTTCTGTTATGCACATAGAGATCTGTTTCTCTGATAATAAACCTGGTGAAAGTAAGGAATAGGAATTAAGAATGTGTTTTCATAAAACCATGTAAATATAGTACACAATTTTGTTAGTGAAGTAAGCAAAGATGTGTTTTTTTATTATAGAAAGTTTATATGTTGCTATTTTTTACATGATAGTTAATACTGTTTTATGCATAATGAATGATTTTCTGTGTATGCATGTGTGTGTGTGTGTGTGTGTGTGTGTTGTGTTTTTAACAAAGGACATTTATGTCTGTGTGTCTACAGAGGTTCAAGGGTGACATCAGGAATCATCCTGGGTTTTACTATCTCCTTATCTGCTTTTCTCTGAGGTTTCCCATGCTCTACCTTCCAGGGTCAAAGTAATGAATGTTTTTTCATAAGACTATGCCCCATGTTACTATCATTACAGTTGAGATTAAATATTACTATGATACTTTAAAGTTCTATTGTATCCCCTTCCCATCCATCTCAATCTTGTCCTATAGGCAACTACTATTACATTGAAATTCCCGGAGAGTAATTTCACCTATTTGTCAGCCATCTAAAGAATGGATTAATTAATAATTAGATTCTCTTGGTATTTTTATGTCTTGCTCAGCTCAATTTTTGATGATCCTTCATGTTTTTGTAGCCTTTTCTTTTTGTTGCTGAGTACAATGACATTGTTTGACTGTGTGACAATGAGCAGTCATGTTCAAAAAAATGAATCTTTGACTTATTTCCATTTATGACTTACTATTAATGGCATTACAATGACCTTTGTGTATCAGGCTATTGTTTCCTTTTGGAAATATCCAAAGACAAGCATTGCAGAATCCTACTACATGTACACTATCTTCTGTGTACTGTTCTGTACTCATACTGAAAATATATGTGTGCCTCAGTTTCTCCACATCCTTGCCCAGTCATTTAATTTTAGTTGTTTTAATTCATGTAAATATCCACTTTCCTAGTGGCTAATAAAGTTGAGGACTTTTGTGTGTGCTTGTCAATGAGTCTTTTGTGTTTGTGCATGAACCCTGTTTGAAACTTCTGCTTACTTTCAAAAAATCTAGTATATTTATATTATCCATTTTGATAGAATTTTATTGATAGAGTTTTGTGTACTTGCCTATATATTTTGTTAAATATTTGTTGGATGAATATTATTTAGTTGTGATGGTGACAATGATGATGAGCTTCTATGTCATCTTTGATGATATGCTGTAATGTCTTGCTTAAAATTCTTCATTTATAGTAAAGGCTATTAAGATATTCTTACACAAAGTTTTAGATTTGTAGCACTATACTTTTTAACATTTTTTATTATTATTTCCGCTCATGCAAACTTAATAGGTACACCAGTTCCCGCCCTCCCTTCTCCTCCCCCCGAACCCCCTGCTACCTTCCTCTCACCCCTACATCCCCATCTCCCAGTGCCTCCCCCCCAATCCCCAGAGAGTCCTTTCTTGTGGATGCCTGATTTTCCTCTGGGTCCTCCTCTCCAATGACATACAAGGACCCAGTGGCATTTCCCTGAACCCTTTCCTGTGTTCCCCTTAAGCATAGGAACACTACTATGGCTGTCAATCCCTTGTCTCCAAGGATCATGGTGCCTTTAGCAGATGCTAGACTTTGCGAGGACAATAGTGTGTTAGACATTGCGCAGGGCATGGAAAGTCCAATTATGATTGCTTCGGCCCTAACTTGTGAGGAGTATCTTGGAAATCATTGCTCCTCCCATTCTTTTGCTCTTACAATCTTACCGCCCTCTCTTCTGCAAATTTTCCTGAGCTTCAGGATGGGGAGAGATTAGTCTGCCCTAATTCTAGGTGGTTGATATAGAGTCTCTGAAGTTCTGGATTGTGGTTTGTTGATTTTCTTTTGTACTTTTGCTGTACCTGCAATGCCCTTCACTCCACCCTGATGGGCATTGCATGTCAACCCCTGGCCACAGACAAAAAGCTGTTAAACTGGAGTCTTGTTATCAAAGCACATTCAAGGGTAGATGTAATAAAAGTAGGAAACCACAGTGAGGGAGAGGTCAATCAGCCATGTGCAAAATGGTTACTTTTTATCTGCCAGACTATATCCCCTCCCCTTCTGGTGAGATCATTACCCCTCAGTTGTAAATGATCAGGAACGAACGTCTGTGAACTTAACCAGGTGTCTCATTACTTACTTGCAGTCCTTGATGGAGGCCTATTTTCTCTGCTGTTACATGGTCCCCTCTCTCCTTCTTTCTGGTGTGGCCCTCCAACCCCATCCCTCCTGTTCATAATCCTTGCATTTACTGTAGGTATTACATAGATTTATCTTTGAGTGTCTCAAGGTGGGCTGGGTGGGTTTGGGACTAGGAGCCACCTATTGGGGAGTACATACGGCGCTTAATTTTTTAGGTTTGGGATACTTCAATTAATATGATTGTTTCTAATGATATCCATTTCCTGGCAAATTCCGGTAATTCATCATTGTATAGATGTACCAGTTTCCTTATCCACTCGTCAACTGTTGGACATTTGGGTTGATTCCATGACTTTGCTATTGTAAACAGTGCTGCTATGAACATGGTCGTGCTTGTGCTATCGAGGTGAACCTCTGCTGCATGGGGAGTTATTCCCAAAAGTGGAATCGCAGGGTCATATGGCAATTCAATCTTTAATTTCTTTAAGAATCTCGAGATGGCTCGCCAGAAGTGGTTGTATGAGCCTGCATTCCCACCAGCAATGTAGGAGAGCTCCCCTCTCTCCACATCCTCTCTAGCATTTGTTGTTTGTATTGTGGATTTTTGCCATTCTGATCGGGGTGAGATGATATCTCAGGCAAGTTTTGATTTGCATTTCCCTGATGGCTAAGGAATTGGAGGATTTTTTCAGATATTTGTTAGACATTTTAATTTCATCCCTGGTAATGTTTCTTTTAAGTTTCAGGGCCCATTTTTTAAGTGGGCCATTAATTTCCTTGGCGTTTAGTTTTCTAAATTCTTTGTGCACTCTGGATAGTAGCGCTCTATCAGATACATGGTTAGTGAAGATTCTCTCCCATTCTGTGGGTTGCCTTTGAGCTTGTGTTACAATCTCTTTATCTGAAAAGAAGCTCTTCAATTTCACAAGATCCTAACTGTTGAGAGTTGGTAGCAGTGACTGTGCCATTGGATGTCTGTTTAGGAAATGTTGGCCTAGCCCAATCAGCTCAAGGGAGTTACCTGCCCTTTCAACTATGGTTTTTATAGTCTCTGGCCTTATATAAAAGTCCTTGATCCATTTGGAATTAATTCTTGTACATGGTAACAAGTACGTCCAATTTTAATCTTCTGCATGTGGTGATCTTTTTACCAGCACCATTTGTTGAGGATACTGTTCTTTTTCCATTGGATTATTTGGGCCCTTTGTCAAAGACCAAATGACTGTAATTTTGTGGGCTTATATCTGGGTCTTCAACCCTTATCCATTGATCTGTGTGTCTATTTTGGAGCCAGTACCATGCTGTTTTTATAACTATGGATTTATAGTATAGACTAAGGTTTGGTATGGTGATACCTCCAGCCGTGTTTTTGCTATTCAGGATTGTCTTTACTATCCTGGGTCTTTTGTGCCTCCATATGAATTTTGAGATTGTTTGGTCAACTTTTTTAAAGAACTGCTTTGGGATTTTAATTGGTATAGCATTGAATTTGTATATTGCCTTTGGTAGGATGGTCATTTTTTCGATGTTGATTCTGCCAATCCAGGAACATGGGAGATCTTTGCACCTTCTGGTGTCTTCTGCTATTTCTTTCTTTAGGGTTTTAAAGTGTTCATTGTAAAGGTCTTTTACCTCCTTGGTTAGGTTTATACCAAGGTATTTCATTTTTTTAAGGGCTATAGTAAATGGTATTGTTTCTCTCAAGGCTTTTTCACTACTTTCATTCTGGGCATATAGGAAGGCCTCTGATTTTTGCACATTTATTTTGTATCCTGCCACCCTGCTGACCTTCTGCATTAGTTCCAGGAGCTTCCTGGTGGAGTTTTTTGGATCACTCAGGTATAAGATCACGTCATCTGCAAATAGGGATAGCTTGACTTCTTCCTTGCCAATTTGAATCCCTCTTATGTCCCTTTCTTGTCTTATGGCTTCAGCTAAGACTTCAAGTACAATATTAAATAGAAGTGGTGAGAGTGGACAGCCTTGTCTAGTTCCTGATCGAAGTGGGAATGCTTCCAATTGTTCCTCATTGAGCATAATCCTTGCTGTGGGCTTGTTGTAAACAGCTTTTATTATATTGATAAAGGTTCCTTCCATTCCTACAGTCTCTACCATTTTGATCATGAAAGGCTGTTGGATCTTGTCAAAAGCCTTTTCTGCATCTCTTGAGAGTATCATGTGGTGTTGTAGTTTGGACTGGTTTATAGGATGAATTACATTTATTGATTTGTGTATGTTGAACCAACCTTGTGTGCCTGGGATAAAGCCTACTTGGTCCCCATGGATGATCTTTTTGATATGTTTTTGAATCCGATTTGCTAAGACTTTGTTGAGAGTCTTTGCATCTGTGTTCATCAGAGAGATCGGCCTATAGTTTTCTAAGTGAATCTTTATTAGGTTTTGGGATTAAAACGATATTAGCTTCATAGAAGGAATTTGGTAATGTTCGTTCCTTTGCTCTTTGATGGAACAATTTAAGGAGTATTGGTGTTATTAATTCCTTAAATGTCTGGTAGAACTCTGTGCTGAATCCATCTGGACCAGGACATTTTTTGGTGGGAAGATTTGAGATTACTTCTTCAATTTCCTCATATGTTATAGGACTATTTAAGCAATACAAACTTCCTGATTCAATTTAGGTATGTTGTGTTTACTTAGAAATTCATCCATCTCTTTTGTGTTGTCAAACTTCACAGTGTATAAGTTTTTGAAATATGATGTTATAATTTTCTGGATTTCTTGAGTATCAGTGTTGATAACTCCATTTTTATTTCTAATTTTTGTTAATTTGGGTTTTCTTTCTCTTGCTTTTGGTTAATTTAGCTAGGGGTGTATCAATCTTATTGATTTTTTCTAAGAACCAGCTTTTTGACTGGTTGATTTTCTCTATCGTTTTCCTAATCTCGATTTCAGATATTTCTCCCCTTATTTTGATAATCTCCTCTCTTCTACTACTTTTGGGATCAGATTGCTCTAGTTTCTCTAAAGCTTTAAGCTGTCTTGTTAAGTTATTTATTTCTGATGTTTCCATTTTTTTAATGTAGGCATTAAGAGCTATGAACTTACCTCTTAGACAGCTTTCATTGTGTCCCAGAGATTTTGGTAAGTTATATTTTCATTATTGTTCATTTTCAGGAAATCTTGAATTTCCTTTTTAATTTCTTCCTGAATCCAGTTCTCATTCAGCATCATAGTGTTAAGTTTCCAGAAGTTAATGTATTTTCTGTCTTTTGTTGTGTTGTGAATGTGCAGCTTTATGCCGTGGTGGTCTGATAGGGCACAGGCTAGAATTTCAACTTTCCTGTATATGTGGAGATTCATTTTGTGGCCCAATATGTGATCTATTTAGGAGAACATTCCGTGTGCTGCTGAGAAAAATGTGTATTCTTTGGTGCGTGGATGAAAAGTTCGATAGAGATCTGTAAGGTCCATTTCTTTAAGCGTTTGATTAAGTTCCAAAGTGTCTCTGTTAAGCTTTTGACCTGTTGATCTATCCCATGTTGAGAGGGCATGTTTAAATCCCCAAGAATTATCATTTGGGGGTTGATTTCTTGCTTTAGACGCTGTAGGGTTTTCTTAATGAATGTGGAGGGGCCCGTATTGGGTGCATATATGTTCAGTATTGTGAAGTCTTCCTGGTGAATTGTATCTGTG
Organism: Typhlomys cinereus; assembly: GCA_023101885.1. NCBI lineage: Eukaryota > Metazoa > Chordata > Mammalia > Rodentia > Platacanthomyidae > Typhlomys > Typhlomys cinereus. The sequence goes on from JALPQD010000078.1 coordinate 5,635,543, forward strand.
ACTAAAATGTAGTATCCATCTGTGTCTCTTATGATTTTCTTTGGTTTGAAGTCCACTTTGTCCAAAAGCATAATTGCTACCCCTGCCTGTTTCCTGGTTCTATTAGCTTGCAAGATTTTGGACCAGTCTTTCATTTTTAGGATGTGCGTATCTTTTGTGGTAAGATGAGTTTCCTGAAGGCAGCAGTTTGTTGGATTGTGGTTTTTAATCCAAGTTTGTAATCTGTGTCTTTTAATCGGTGAATTAATACCATCGACATTTAATGTTACAATGGAGAAATTATTTTTAATTCTGGACATTTTTTATGTTTAGTGGATTTTGTAAGCGTATTGTTTGATATTTATATTTTGGTGGTATTATACTTTCCTTCAGTCCTCCTGGATACGCTTGTTCTTTTTTTCAAGCTTGAGTATCATTTCTAGCATTTTTTGGAGGCCTGGTTTGGTAGACATGTATCCCTTCAAGTTGTCTTTGTGCTGGAAAACTTTTCTTTCTCCTTCAATCATGTTAGATAGTTTCACCGGATGTATCAGTCTGGTTTGGCATTTTTGCTCATTTAATACTTGAAGTACATCTCTCCAAGCTCTTCTTGCTTTTACTGTTTCCATTGAGTAGTCTTTTGTTATTCTAATAGGTTTACCTTTAAAAGTGACTTGCTTTTCTTTGTCTTGAACGTGGAGTGTTTTGACTATTATTTGCCGTGATGATCTTCTATTTTGGTCATATCTGTTTGGAGTGCGAAATGCCTCTTATATTTGGATGGTTCCCTCTTTCTTTAGTTGTGGGAAGTTTTCATTTATGATAACTTGAAATATTTCCTCAGGTGTGGTATTTTGGAATTCTTGTTCTAGTATTCCATGAATGCGCATGTTAGGCTTCTTCAGGGTGTCCCATATCTCTTGAATGTTCCTCTAAAGTATCTTTTTGGCTTTAACAATCTCTTCCATTGAGCTGGTTAATTCTTTCACTTTGTCTTTAAAATCTGAAATTCTGTTTTCTGCTTCATTTGTTCTGCTGATAAGACTCTCTGTTGAGTTTTGGGTTGAAGATAATTTGTCTTTTAGTTCAATTTTAAACTCTGCCTGAGACTGTTTAATTGTTCTATGCCAATTTTTGTTTCTTGAAGTTTTTCTGAACTCCTCCAAGTGCCTGTTGTGTCCCTGTTCAAAGTGGTTGATGCGGTTGTTTAACTCTTCTTGGATTTCCTCTTTCATAGTATTAATCATGGTAATGATCATACTCTGAATGTCATTGTGTTGGGTCTGGCTTTCTTGGGTATTTTCTGTGAATTTGTTCTGGTCAGAATCCATCATTATGGGGTTAATTCTTTCTGTGGGAGATTGGTCTTCTTGGGTTTTGTTTCTCATGGATCTGCACTTTGACTTGTGCATTGTTGTTTTGTTTCATAGGACCTTTCAGTTTCTGTGTTTTTCACTGATCTGATTTATTTGGCATTATTACCCTTGCCAGTTATTACTAGTGCTTACCTTGGATTGGGTATGTTTGTCTATTGTTCTTGTAATTTCCTAGATGAGGCTATTAGGCTGTTAATACATCAGTTAAGTTAAGTCAAGTAGACAAGTATGGTAGTGCACTTTTGCGATTTAGTATCCTGGTGATATGTAAGGGTGAGTGGTGTACTCCCTGGAGTTGTATATGTTTTTGGGTGGCTGTATGGAGAAGTTGATCTACAGCAATTGATACTAGAAAGGATCAGTAAGGTGAAAAAAAGGTTTACTTATCTTTGGGCTGCATGTGAAGAATCTCTCCCACGTGATTGGATGATTATAGAGGACTCCAGATGAATGGCCTTTGTCCCTTAGTGTTTTGCTTGAGTTTCCTTTGGACTCTATTGAATTCTGAGTAGTAGTGTGTCTTCCCTGGACAACGTGCATAGGTCTCTGGTGGGCTGGAGAGGCAGAGGGTCTGCTATTGATTGCAGAATTCTTCACCTGGGACTTGGGACTTGGCGTAGGGCCCACCCAAACTCCAGGGATGGAGGAATGTGAGCAGGTCCTGTCTGGCGGAGGCCCGGTCCTTAGGAAGAAAGGGGCTGGGGACATGGGTGGGGCCCAGGCGAAGCCTAGCACTACAATTTTTACATATAGACATAGGCACATCATATGTTATCACTTTGTATTGTACATAATGAGAAATTTAGAGACCCTACCTTTATAGGTTGAAGTTGCATGTTGCATACCTATCCAACAGGTTTTAGGAATTGGAAGAGTCTTGTTCTTTTGATTGTGGGCAAAATGTTTTAACTACTGAGTCAACTCCCTATTCCTTTTAGTTTTAACTTTTTACATTTACATTTTATACTTTTGATGTTTGTAACAGTTACTCTTAATTATTGCTGTGAGAGAACACTCAAAGTTGATCAACTTAAGGGAGGAAGGGAGGTTTATTCAGGTTACGGTTCCAGAGGGAAGGGACAGTCTCTCAAAGCAGAGGCGGCATGGCTGGCTGGCCAAAGTTGGAGGAGGCTAAGTCACCGCAGACATCTTGGAAGCTGAGAGCTGCAGACTGTTTGCTGCAAAAGCAGACTTGTCCTGGAGGTAGGGTAGGACTAATCCACCTCAAGGTCCACCCCTTGTGACTGCCTTCCTCCAGCAAGGCTCCACCTCTCAAGGTGCCATGACCTTGCCAAACACATGAGAGTTTGGGGGTCACATTTCAAACCATAACAATGTTTTATATCATTCTTGAATTGAAAAGATATGGACTTTACCTGTCTATAGATTATCTGTATCTTTTTATATTGATTTTAATAAGTTTTTTTAATAAAAATAACCTACCAATTTCCTATAATTTTTTACCTTTGTTCTTGTACAACTGTCCCATTATCTGTGTACATTTTCATGGTAGCTGTGATCAGGATTGATATATACTCTCTCATTCCTGACACTGACCACAGAAACAACTTTCTGATTGCCAGGACTTACAGAGAACAGGGAGGCTTGACTTTTTCCTTGGCTTCATGGAGAATGCGTTGGCCACTGTGTATGTTTATCCTAGTGTAGTCATTATGGTGCATAGATGGGGAGTGAGAAAAATTATTTCAACTCTTTAATAATGTAGATATCTTTAGATCTCTGATTTACAGTGGACTTTTATAAGTCCCCTCTCCAGTTGCATGAACCCACTTTTAATTCAGTCACACCTCTTGCAACAGTATTTTCATGTTTAATTCACACTCTTCTTTCACTTCAAACTTTACTGGAATCTGAAATCCATACAGTGACAGTCTAAGTCCCAAACCTAAGACTGAGAGCAAACCAACCTGTATTTCAGGAGCTGTATAGAAAACTCTGCAAATGTGGTTTGCCCGTGTACTTCTCTTTAAAAAATATAATACCCTCAATTTTCTGCCTGTTATTTGCTGTATTTTGTTCTGACAGTGATGTAAAATACTTAGATTCTAAAAACATAAAGTTTTATGGTTTTATCTTCTGGCCTTATTTACTGTTATGTACTAAGGAGGAACTTCAATTTGCTTATTTATTTGGATAACAATATGAGTTCTACTATCAAGCCATATCTTACACAACATCCAAAGTATGGAAAAAGTAACACACTCAAAGGTTTTTAGTCCTTACCTTAGGGATTTTGAATGAAAAGTTTTAAAACTTTATATATTTGATTTAAATTTGTTTCAATTTCATCAGAGATTCAAAATATACAATATATAAAGTACCATATTAAGAAGAATCAAACAGTTATACATGTAATACTGCATTTGTTTGCTTCATAATTAGAGAGTTAGTTAACCATACAGAAAAATTAAAGACTAACAAAAAGTTTTTTTTTTTTTTTTTTTTTTTTTTTTTTTTTTTTTTACCAGCAATAGAATTTATTACCAGAAGCATTTGAGGAATTTCAGGTACTGGCCATGATCTTGCCCCTGCTGCACCAGTCTCTTTTCAAACATGTTCTCTACCCACAGCTGCAGCCCAAATTATGTCATGGCTACTCTATTCTCATTCTTAATCATCTCAAAATCACAAGTGGTATGATTTGGACCCAAGTCTTACACAGAAAACCCCTATGATTAGAATAAGTTACAAGAACATTTAGTGAACAGAACCATGTTAACAGTCATCTGTAAGGGCGCCTAGGAGACCACATTTCTGTGAATGAGCTAGTCAGTCAGGGTTTAAAGCTTCCCTGTGATTGTGTTCAGGGGGAGTATCCTGTTTGCCTAGCAACTGGCACTGCCCCTCAAAGTAGATGAGCAGTGTTGGAAAGTGGTCCTCCACTTTGCAAACAGAATGACAGAATTTTCAGGAGTTGAGGGAGGGGCAGCCAGGGTGAAAAGCACCCTTGATTCTTTCCAAATTGGGGAGCTGGTGTGATCTCATGTGGGATTTCAGTTTTATTCCTTCAATTAACTCTAAAATTATGCTAGATCTGAAAAATTAGTTCTTTTTCTGATTTTCATTTTACCATCAAATGAAATAGGACTTACATTAAAAGACACTGTGCTCTGAATTATAACTGCTGGCAAACTCTCATCCCAAACTCTGAAAATCATTCCTGGAGCCACTTGAGTTTTAAACTTAATTTTAACTGTCCTACACCACAGCTAGCCACAATGAACCCTGGAAACCAATGATCCACTTTGTTTCCTTACCCAAAGGTACTAAGGAAGAAGGAAGTGCCCAGAACCTGTCTGCAAACTCTGCTCCAAGTGCTGGACTTTGATCAACGAACAGGTCATCCTGACTACCCAGTCTCAAAACCGTCCCTACTTCTTCTTTCCTTACAGCACATCAACTCCTCCACGATTCCTGTTTATTATGAGTTGTGTTAATTATTTTTATCATTCAAAAGCTAGTTTTGCACCAAGGCCCACCCCTGCCTGTCCGTTTGACCCTTCGATGCTGAGAGGGTGGGCCGAGGACACAGTTTAGCTCACATTAGGGATTCTGGTCATTGGGGTCACACTTAATCATGACTTTCAACCCCAATCCCTTTTTGGTTGTTTCAAAGGCCTCGAGAGCTTTCTCCAGAGGAAACCTATGGGTGACTAAGGGCTTCACGTTCAAAGACGCAAGCATGGAAATCGCCATCGGCCACGTGTTGCGGTATCGAAACACGCCCCTGATATCCACCTCCCGGGTGGATGCTTCCACTAGGGGTACAGTGATCGTCTCAAAGCCCAGTCCCACAAGCACCAGGGTCCCTCCAGAGGTAGTGGCATAGATGCCCGCCTGGACCGAAGGCTCTGATCCGGTGCATTCGATGGTGATATCAGCTTTGCTCCCCAGCAGACCTTCCACTTTCTTGGCAATTTCCCGAGGGTTCTCTTTGGCAATATGGAGGACAAAATCAGCCCCAATTTCTTTGGCTTTGGATAATCGGGAGATAGAAAGATCAGTCACCATCACTAGAGATGCTCCCATTGCCTTGGCCACAAGCAAGGTAACCAGTCCCACTGGCCCAGCTCCACACACCAAGACCTTGTGCCCCAGAGAAACTCCACCTCGACGGCAGGCATGGATCCCCACAGAGAGTGGTTCAATCAGGGCCCCTTCCTCAAAGGTGACATTGTCAGGAAGCTTGTAACAGTAGTCAGCATTGTGCTTGTAGAATCGGCAAAGGTTCCCATCATCTGGGGGTGTGGCACAAAAGAAGATGGATGGCGATAGATTGTATCGACCTTTCTTGCAGTAGTCATCTACTTCTCGGGGAGTTCCAGGCTCAATGGCGACCCGATCACCTGGTTTTAGATGTTTCACCATTTCTCCCACTTTTAAGACCGTTCCTGCAGCTTCATGCCCAAGCACCATTGGCTTTTTCACAACAAAATCTCCAATTCGACCATGTTGCCAGTAGTGAACCTCCGAGCCGCAGATTCCGACAGAATGCATCTTCAGCAGCGCTTCATTTGGACCGGGTTCAGGGATTGGATAGTTCTCCAGGCAAATGTCCCCGGGTCTGTGCACCACTACGGAGAGTTTCTCCGACTTGGCTGCGGTCGCCATGTCGTCCTGTCGCTCAGAGGTAGATTCTGGAGCCGGCAGGAGGCTGGTGGTTCTACAAAAAGTTTTTTAAAAAGCACTTTCAAGTGTTTAATAAATGCAGAATTTACTTACTACATATCATGTGAATATCTTCAGTGTGAACCATATATTTTCTTTCCTCTTAAATGTTAATGTACTTTCCTCCTCTTCAGATATAGCTATGCAGGGAAGATTTTGCCTATAGATGCCTTGTTATCTTATGTCCTTACTTTCAAAAGAAAGAAAAAAGAGGTACCAGGAACACATTTACCTAACAAACCATTATTACCTTGTGCTATTTCTAAAAGTTTGTTGTCAAAACTTTGCAATTTTATGCTAGCATAAACCAGAATCTACTAGCATTCCTCTGGATCTACATGATGAGAAACTCTGCTTTTTCCCTTGAAATATTTCACTCTGACTGTGCTCACACTCCTCAGCTGGGGGTCATCAAGAAAATCACTGATTTGCACATGCTCATGATTTTCAACAGAACCTCTTTGTGGGCATATATAGAATCAGTCATGAGTATGGAAGATAGAACTGGTGCCAACTTCGCATCTGAAAGTTCTGGATACATTTATAAAAAATTAGTAGTTAGAGCCATAAACCAGCCTGTAAGATTGTCTAATTGATGAGGGAGACCCAGCTCATCATGGATGGGTCCATTCTCTGAGCAAGTGCATAAAATGGAGGGAACTAGTTAAAGAATTTGGCATCTTCAACATACATTCTTCAGCATACCAGGATAGACTGCCTGGTAAAGGAAGTTTGCCTCTCTCTCAGTATTTCTATGGATATATTATGGCCAATTTCATTGACCTCTAGTGTTGGTGTGGACTCTCTTGCCAAGCTGGATTAGGAACTGAAGCTGGATAATCATAAGTCAAAATAAAAACCCTTATTCCCATAAACTCTGAGGTCATGAATTTATTGGCAGCCCTGTAGAGTAACTGCACATAAGTAATGCATAAACTGAGAAATGTGGATGGAAGAAAGGGCCCATGTGCCCAAGAAGAGAAGGAAAGAATGTTGAACCACAGCTTGGTCATGGAAAACATTTGTCAGAGGGAAGAAAACCCAAGGTTCGGGGAATAAAAGACTTTCAGATGGGCAACACTGTTTAAGGGTGATAACTGATGCTGAGAGCCAATAACTGAGTTCATCCTGTTCCCTGACTCATGAAGCAATGGAAGGAAGAGAAGGTAGTACTATATGATAAAAGTCACATGGTGGGGTTAGAATGCATGCCTAATGAAGTAAAACAAACATACTAAACAAAGGGAAGGAATTGCATATCATATTTAGTACATTTAAAGTTTGTATTTCTGAAAACTTCAAAAGTGAGGAGTGATTCTGTTGGAAAATAAATTCCAATTGAATCTTTTCCAAACAAACATGTTGTGATGACTAAGCTGAACTCTCAGGCGATTTTGTGTGGGATTTGTATCGATTGTCATCTTTACCTGAGTCAATTGTGGAATATTAAGGTTTTAGTTTCACAGCAAAGAGCACACAGAATGCCTCACAAATGTGATCTAATTGATCAGAATCACTGAGATGAATCATAGGAATTAGTAAATCATAGGCAAACAGGGCTTTACTGATAAGCAATCTTTTTTCGCACAATGTGAGGTGAGTAAATAAAAGAATGAATGTCTCAAAGGAAATCTAAGGACAGCTTTTTTTGGCAGAAGATGAATCAAATGGGGGGAGTAGAATGTCAAAAAGTTACAAGTTTTTGTAATTTAGGCTATAAAAAACAATATTGATGATGCATGTTAGGTAATTTTTCAAAAAAATGCTTTTATGCTCATATATCTGGAATCTTCTCAGTGTATTATTCCACATAAACACAGTAGATTCAAGGTAATTATTACTTTAAAGACATTATAAGTGAAGGTTGATTTAAAAATCTGGTGATTAAGGCTAGAGAAATGGATCAGAGGTTAAGACTCTGTCTCCCAAGTAGAAGGTCCTGAGTTCAGATCCCAGGACTCATGTAAAAAATGCCAGGCAGAAATGGCAGTGGCCTGCACTTCCAACCCTGGTGGGCAGAGTCTGGGAAGTCACAGAACAAAGCAAGGAAGTAAGAGGCAATCCGGGATGATTTCCAAAGTGTCACCCTTGATCCTTCACACAGACACACAGTGCCCTCTGATACACACACACACACACACACACACACACACACACACACACACACACAAATAAGATATAAAAAATCTGGTAATTGAAGTTATTTCAAAAAATATTAAGTAGTTGAATTTTACTAAGCTATTCCTATTTGTCCTATAAATAAACAAACATGGGCAACACATCATTTCCGTCCTTCAGAAACTTAGATTGCAATGACAGGGACTGCATGACAAGCATATGGAGTGTGATATGTACTATACAAGAAAAATTTATGGAAATGCAATCAGTAATAGAAATAGAAGAAGGAGGGAATTTGGTGAGGACTTTGTTTGCATCATGTTAGCTTTTTGAAGCAGTGCATACATATTTATTCATTTTTATCTTACTAACAATTTTTTCGCTGTTTTTCTTAACGAAGAGGCTGCAAGTCATGGATTAATAAACTCACATACAGAGATTTTGCTGACACTAATCTCTTAAACACTGCACTGCACTGCCTCCTAGGGGAAGATTTCATGGAGATAGTATAATTATAATCACAGGCAAGATAAACATTCTGGCATTGTTCAAAGTTATCAGTATGTGAGGGATGAGAAAATTTCTAGAAAATACTAACAATGAATTGAACTCAATGTCCGATTGAATTTTGATGTCTGGCAAGAATTGTAATTTGTATGTTTTATATAAAATATTAGACCATATTGGCAAGACTTCAAGTCTCAGTGAAGAAGCTTGGTCATGAGTTCATGTGCCCTGAGATGTCTTTCATATGGTAATATCAATCTTGGAATTGCTTCATGGTGTTGAATTATGCAACACCTCTCCCTTTTCTGAGTCTTTTATCCTCATTTCTTTTCAGCAATCAGCATTTCAGAATATTTTGAGAAAACAAATCTTCAAACCATAAAGAAAATTAAATAATCATAAGAAAGAAGTTTCCACTGTATTCAGCTGAGAATCCTGAGCTAGTAATTATTCTTTGGTCTGCTGCATTAAATGTTTTTCCTACATGTATTTTAAAGGACTTCGCCAGTACCTTTCACAGCAGCATAACTTCCTTTTGTTATTGAAAATGTACAGAGTATTTTCTCAAGAGTAAAGATGTGATCCTCCTCCAGCATATAGATAGAAGACTATACTGATCATTAAGTACTTTATTTGTTTCGTTTTTAGAATTCTGATGAAACTCTATCAGAAACAGGTAGACTACTATAAGTTACTGCAAAAGTGTAATGAACTTTCTAAATACAATGATTGCTGTCTTTTGAGGAAAAGTGATGGGGAATTGAAATGTCAAAATTCACTGCAATTTAAACACAAAAGGGTCTTTCCTGTTGTCTGGATGGCATCCTTTTAGTTCTTCACTGGAAATGATTCTCTTTTTATTTTAGTGCTGCATACATGTATATAATGAACTTAGATATTTTTACTCCTTAATCCCCAATACCATCTCCCCTCATTTCCCCCTTAAACCCTTCATCTCTGCTTCCAGATTCCTTCCTATTTTCAAGTCTTTTTACTTATTTGGCTCCCTATGTTAATATATGCTGCCTTTGTTGACATATAGCTGACATGATTCATACTTCAGCATTTCAAAGATCAGTGCGTATTCCACTGGGAAGCATCTTTCTTCTCTTCCCAGTCAGCATTAGTCCTGATCATTCTCTTAGGGAGATGTGGAACTTCTTGGGATTTTTCTCCTTTCATGGTGAGCTGTTGATAAGACTTTTCCCATGCAATTTTTCTAAAAGTATACCCAGGTGACATGAAATCATGGATACCACAACCTTATCATGTGCAGAAGATCACTATTCCACTTCAGACTCCTAAAATCTTACTACTTCCTTTTCCATGATAGTCTCTGAGCTTTGGGGTGGGGATGAGTATAGCTAGGATATCCTGTTTAGAGTTGAGTATTCTGAAGTCACTTATTTTCTGCATTTTCACGGAGTGTGTTTTTCTATAATAAACCCCTTCTGCTGCTGAAAGAGGTTACCAGGTTGAGTTCTGAGTACTTCTTCAATCTGTGGGTATAATAGCAGGTATGTAAAAGGCAGCGTGATGTAGTATCTTCAAAAATATACATTCAGAGCCTTCACTTCTCCTAGGAACATATTCATGTTGTTTTGATCTAGGACAGCAATGTCTCTTTATCTATCCCCTTTTTAAAAAAATTGTTAATATCCCATAATGGAAGTACTCACCATCAGGTTAGCAATGAGAGACCTGATACCTGAAACACAAAGTGACTGAGTATATCTTCTCAGCTAATTAATTAAATCTCAAACCTTGACTCCAACCTCCAAATATTGTACCCCTCCCTGATGCACACTTTTGCTCTTCTCAAAACCACATTTTCATCATCAATTTTGGGAGCCAATTTTTGATTGGATGTATGGATTAGGTAAGTCATAAAGTAACTTATTTTTCATAAGTTTTTTTAATTTTAAACTTATTCAGTACTTCTTATAAATGTAAGCAGTGTCAGAATCACACAGCAAATATACACACAACTTTCATTAATAATAATCAGTCCTTTGCATGACCTGCACAGTGACTGACATGTCAATAACCCCCCCAAAGTCTAACGTGGATCACAGGCAGTGGGATCCTTAGAGGCAAGGGATTAACAGTCATAATAGTCTTCCCATATTAACTGGGAGCCCAAGAAAGGAATTCTTGCTATGCCACTGAGTCCTTACACCTCACTAGGGTAGAGGGACTCAGAGGCTTGGCATTCACACAAAAGGATGCACCAGGGGATTGGAGGCGGGAAGGGGGAGACACTGGGAGAAGGGTGAAAGAAGAGAAAAAGGGGTGAGAGGGCAGGGGGGGACTGGAGAGGAGTGGAGGAAAAGAGAGAATCAGGGTACTTATTGAGCTTGTATGATTGGGGAAAAATAAAATAAAAAAATAATAATCAGGCCTTGGGACTAGGGAGATAATTTGGTGGTTAAAGAGTTTTCTGTACAAGCAAAAGTACTAGAGTTAATATCTCCAGGTCTATGTAAAATGTTCAGTGGCTTGGGCAGTCACCTGTACCTCCAGCATTCAAAGGCAGATTCTGTAAATATTCAGAGCAATTGGATTAGCCATACCAGCCATGTCAATGAGCTGGGATTACAGATCCAACCTCAAAACAGTAAGGCAGAATAGAAATTAAGAATAACTTTCAGTATTAACGCTGGTTGTCGATATGTACACACACATGAAAAAGCACATGTAACACATGTACACTCACCAATAGAATTTAACTTCTGAATTCTTAGATGGTCATGACACTGTTATCTTGATGACTCTAATTCACCTGCTTTATTACATAATTATTTGATTATTTCTTCATGAGTATAATCTGGTAAAAATTTTTGATAAAAATTTTAATAAAGGTGCCTGCTTCATTCAGTTCCTTAATTCAAGATGTACATGATGCCGCCTTAAGTTATTATTGCTGACATTAGGTTAATCATTTGGTTAATAAAATGTCTAAATAAAAAAGGCAGCTAATTTCACAATAAAATATTATGTTACTATCAGATTATGAAACATATGAACTTTAATACTCTAATTTTTTTAAAAAATTGCTTAATTTGCTTGTAAAAGTAGAAAAAATATTGCTTAAATTTCTTCTTTGGCAGTATGCATGCATACACACACTCACACTCTATTTTTCTCCTCTTGATACTCTCAACCTGAACTCTCTTATCTTACCCCTTTTCCAATGAATCTTGCTCTCTTCCTCACAAGGCCTATTCTCAATTCATGCCTTTTCCATGTTTAAAGAAGTTTATTGACATGCATTAATTGCACAGAGTAATGGGTTGAAGAATGAAATTTTATGCGTGTGTGTATTAGTCAGGGTTCTCCAGAGAAATTGAAGTCGTGGAATGAATACATAGTACAAGAGGATTATTAGATCACATGCCTTTTGTTTTGTTTTGTGATCGCTTGATTTAACTAATGTCCTTGGCGAGACAATTCATTCTTAACTACTTATTAGAGCCTGGTAGACTCGCTGGTGGGTACACAATTCAAGATAATGAATTCTCTGTATTTCATCAGGTTGTGACAGGGTCCCTAGAGCTTGTCTCCATCTATGACTGACAATTCTTAGAGCCAATCCTGAGTGGACTCTGTGCAGGTTTCTATGAGTTCTCTATTTCAATGACCTCATTATGTCAGATAGATGGAATTTCACAACGCATTTCCATGCCTTTTGAGTGTTCCATTCTATCTACCCCCTCTTTTGCCCCGTTTCACTTGGAGAGTGTGTTATAAATGACTTTAGATTGATTGCTCAAACATGTCTAATTCACAGCAACTTAGTACCCATAAGACACTATTTTCATGGCCATTTATTGCAAAAGGAAGTTTCTCTGACTAAAGTGAGAGCAGCATTCATCTATGGACTAAATGTAGATATTTAGAAGGCAGTTTGATGTTATTTTAATTTAGCTCAGCAAATGTAGTAGGTACCCCCTTAATTTCTATGACCTCTTGTCATAGTCATAGTTAGATACTAGTGTCAACTTGACAGTTGAAGGCTAAAGTGCTGGGCACATTTATGAAGTATCAGTAGTTTAGTTAAGCCCTGTGCCAGACTGCAAGAGATTATCAAGTTGATGGGGAAGACTCAATGAGTGGAACTTGTCCCTGGGTAGGTGGATACAGTGGAGGTAGCTGGTTAAGGAGGTGGGCACGCCTCAGTATTCTTGGCCAGACATGCTGATTTGGCAGTGAGGATTGTTCTTCTCTTCATCAGTCTCACAGATGTTGTGGGGCCAGCTCTCTCAGCCACTGGTGTTGATATGAGCTCTTCTGCCAAGCTGGACAAGGAAGTGTGAGCAAGAATCCTAAGAGAGAGTAAAACTCCTTGTTTACCCTTCAGCTGTTTGGTAATGAATTTATCAGCAACATGCCATGTTACTGTAATACCTCTACAAATACAAACTTTTACTTGGTTTGCATCTCCAGCCATCGATTCCCTCCTTTTGTGACAGTGTCAAATCCAATCAAACAGTTTTTGGTTACCCTATAATAGTTGTTTCACTCTTTGTATGGGTGTACCCATCTTTCCTAGAAGATTCTATAATTTTTGAAGTACAGCATTGATTGCGTATCAAAATCTTTCTTCCTTAACAACTTGACTATTTTTAATGTCTCACCTGCTTTCCCTAAATAACTTTCAATATATTCTAATATTTAAAATTCATCATTTGTATTCATTTGGTTTCTAGATCTCAGATATTGACAAAGGCTTTCCAATATTTTTATGTAGTTTTTATTTACACAGTCCTGCCTTTATAGGAGAACCTGTCCCCTCAAGTAATTTTTAAAATAACATTATTAACTACAATAATTAGAAAAAGCAAAATCATAAATAATTAATGGATTAAACATTGTTTTAGCAAAATCCATGCCACACTATGCTTTTCAACTCACCCATAATGTGTTTTCATTAGTTTAGCCTTTAGAGTATGCATGATGAAATAAGTTGTCTGCTGTTAATGTTGCATAATAATTAAGCAATTAATTAATTCCATTATGCTAAACTGCGTGATTCCAATTAAGATACACATATTGAAATCACAAGACACATTGACTTACTGCAAGGGCAAGGATTTTGATATCCTCTAAAGTGTCTGCCAAGGGAAATTAATTATCTCTCCTCAGTGTTATGTTTTGATCTGCACTTAGTCTAAGTGAATTATGTTTACTTGAATCTGATGACTTATAGTTTTGATAAAAGATATCACTTTAATATTGCTGGTAACCTCATCCCAGTATCATGTTGCCTTAAATAACCTTATTTGCCAGCATTTAATCAGGAATAGCCAGCACTTTGAAAAAGAAAGTGATTCTAAAAAAAGAAAATATCATTTAAACTTTGGTGTTTCTCCTTTATTGACCTCACTCTATTGCCAGGAAGGTTTTCCTTTGATTAGAACCCTAACAATGACACATTTTTCTAGTTCTCAGACATTGAAAAGGGTCTCTGAGTAAGAACATTTTTCAGAGTTAGTTTTCCCTTTTTAATAAAAACTGCAATTTTACAATGTACTACATTATCAGGAAAATATAGTCCACACTGCTTCAAGGAAAAAGACAGTACAGTAACTAGGATGGCTTTTCCTATGGTTTCTGTTAAAAAAAAAAAACACTGCATTCTTCCAACAATTTTCCTTATTCCTTCCCCCTCCCTCTCTCCCTCTCTCTCTCATTTCACTTCTTTCCCTCTATCCTTCTTTCCCTCCTTCCCCTCCCTCCCTTCCTCTCTTTCTTCCTTCCCTCCCTTTCTTCTTCCCTCCCTCTCTCCCTTCTTTTATATCTTTCCTTCACCCTCCATCCCTCCTCTACCTCTATTCATCTTCCTCCTTCTTTTCTTCTATCCCTTCCTCTGTTCTCTAAATTTTCTTATGTCTATTATTTTTCTTTATTAGCCACCATTGTGGGATAGATACTGTGGACAGCCATGCACAGGAGATGCTGCCAGCTTCTTGGAGAACATACACAGCTTAGGTCAAAAGCTACTATCTCTGATAGGCACCTTCCGTTTAACATGGATGCTCTGCTGTGAGTGTTAATTAATGAGGAATCACACGAATATTTCTTAACAACCTTGTCACATCACAACAAAATATTTCTAAATCACAATATTTAAATGTGGTGTGACCTTACGGTAGAATTTAGAATGGATTTACAGTAATTAAATCAATCACTTAAAAGAGTTGTTTAGTCCAGTATTCCTTAATCTGGAAAATAATTAGATCTGTTGCATCAAAATCCAGAAATCTGTGTTTAGTTGTAAAATTTTTCCATCATGGGTGATATAGATTCTAGTTGATACTCCATGACCTTTTCTGTACTTGAACCACATGTAGAATGTGTTAACATGGAACATCTGCATAAAGGGTTTCGCTTTGTGCAGCAGTTCTGGCCCTTCTTCTATAGCTGAACAATCAAGATCAGTATGTAGACTCATTCATCACTCATCCTGGCCTCACCAGTCCATTCTGATGAAGCAAGCTGGCTAACTCAATAGCTTTAGGAGAGACAATGACTGTGCTTACTCAAAGAGGGCCACACTCCCTCAACTCAGCGATTGTTTCTCCTTTAGACTTCCTGTATGATACAGTAATATTCAAAACATTTCAGGTGACATTTTAGACTGATGTAAAAAAGGGCATGTACTCAGAATTCTTCAGCAACTGTAGAAAGAGTATATGCAAAATTTAAAACAAGCTGAATTTACTGAGTCACAAAAACAGAAAGCTTGGCTCAATGAAGGAGTCCTCTCACCATGACCCCCTTCTATCTCCATCTCTAGATTCCTTTCTTCATGGAAAAGCTCCACTTACAAACAGAATTTCTCCACGTTGCCTCCATATATTTGCCAGCAGATTTAAGTAGCAGTACAAGGCAGGGGAAGGAAGAAGGATATCCATAGAGCAGAGATATTGAATTAATTGCCTTCTACATGTGCTACTTAAGTCAGAAAATGTTAGCTTTCCATCATATGACAATAGTTAAAAAAGTTCATGTGAGTGATATGGAACATGTGAAGCTACCACTCACTTTCTATATTTGGGCCAAGATCCTACTACAGGGGTTTCCTAAGAAACTTGTAATTCTCAGGGAGTCCAGACTCTACCAAGACTCTATAAACTTCAGAATACTTTCAGGATTTCAAGTTTATTTAAATATTGTTCTAAGATTATTTAAGTTAAATTTTTATTTCTGTAATATAATGTTACTGATTCTTCAAAGGTATTTTATTATAGAAAATACATAAAAGAAGAGACCATACTGCACATTTTCTTAATTATATGAATCTATAGATCACAAGGTCATGATCAATGAGTGCATCAATATTATCCTTGTGCTTGTTCACCCAGGTTGAGACTAATTTATAAAAAGGATAACTTGACTTTATGAAAGTTATTTTTATAAACAAAAATGTGCATAAAAAAGCATTTACTTGATATGTGCACATCAAGGGTGAGTCTCTTATAGGTATCTATTTCAGCACAACCCAGTCCCAATATTTGATAACTGGCCCTAAGACATGAAATAAAGAGAGACTAACAGATCTCAAATTATGCACAGTAAAATTTATTGGAATACTTACTGAAAGAAGCTTGATTTAATGCTGCAGAAAAACCAAGCAGATCACATTATTTGAATAACAAGAAATGATATATGTATTAAGAAAAACATGACTTCTTTATTCCAATGTAGTGGAAGAAAAGACTTGAAGGGGAGGGAAGATTAAGAGTAGAGCACAGTAGTACATGGGGTCAACCTCTAGACATCATCCGGGGCCTTCTACTAATCACTAACACCCCCATGACAGGGAGTACATGACCAGTGCATCAACTAATCCAAACATCAGTGATTAGGAAAGAGACTGATCATGGATTGGATCAGATATTTCATTAATTATAGCTCTTTCTTGATGGTGGCCTTATTTCTCTATTGAACTTCATTCCTTTGTCTTCATTCTCCTTGGGTCTTCTTTGCCCCATCTTCCTATTGCAAATCCTTCATGGTTGTAAAAGATAATAAAAAGATTTTCTTTTGAGTGTGTAATTATGAGGGCTTGGAATTAGGTTCCACTTATAAGGGAGAACATACAACATATGGTTTTCTGTGCTTAGGATACTTCAGTATGAGTTCTTCTAGCTCTATTTAATAACAAATTTCATTAATTCATGTTTGATAGCTGGGTAGTAGCCCATCATGTATATGTGCAACATATTCATTATCTATTTGTCAACTGTAGGAAATAGAGGTTGATTTCTTGACTTTTCTATCATCAACAATGCTGCAATGAACACAGATGTACATGTGTTATTATAATATGATAAAGTATTTCTTGGGAATATTCTCAGCAGTGGTATAGAAATGTCATATGGCATTTCAACTCTTAATACTTTTAGGAACTGCTATACTGATTGACATAGTGGTTGTATAAGTCTTCATTCACACCAGCAATAAATGATGATTCCTTTTTATCCACATCCTCTCCAGTATGTGTTAGTACATGTCTTTTGGACTTTTGCCATTCTGACACGTGTGAGATGACATATCAGGGTAATTTTTATTTGAATTTCCCTGATGGCTAAGAAGATACAATATTTTTAAGGTATAATATCTTTTAAGGTATTTTTTAAACATTTCAGTTTCTTCCTGGGGAAACATTTCTTTAAGTTCCATGGCCCACTTTTTAATTGGACTTTTTTTCTCTTTGGTGTGTGTGTGTGTTTGTGTTTGTGTGTGTGTGTGTGTGTGTGTGTGTGTGTGTGTTAGTTTTTGTACACTATAGATATTAATCCTCTGTTAGATAACTGGTTAGTGAAGATTTTCTCCCATTCTGTGGGTTGTCTTTTTGCTCAATTGACAATATCTTTAGTGAAACAAAAGATCTTTAATTTAATGAGATCCCATTTGTTAAAAATCTGATCTATTTCATGAGCTATTTGGGTCCTGTTTAGAAAATGTTGGCCTAGGCCAAGCAGTTAGAGGGAATCATCCACTCTTTCTTTTAGGATTTTTTTAGTGTCTGATCTAATGTTAGGTCTTTGATCCATTTGGATTTCATTTTCATCCATAGAAACAAGTAAGGGTCCAGTTTCAATCTTCTGCATGTGGATATCCAGTTTTGCAAGCACCATTTGTTGAAGATACTGTTCTTTTGAGTTTTCTGGGCTTGCCCCTATGTCAAAAATCAAATGACTGTATGTGTAGGGGCTTATTTCTGGGTCTTTGACCCTTATGAATTGATCTATGTGTCTTTTTTGGAACCAATATCATACTACCTTTATTACTATGTATTTGTAGTATAGATTAAGGTCTGGTATGGTGATTCTGCCAGCACAATTTTTATTAGCCAGGGATTACTTTAGTTATCCTGAACCTTTTGTGCTTCCATCTGAACTTTGAAATTGCTTTGTCAATTTCTGTGAAGAATTGCCTTGGAATTTTGATTGGTATAGTATTGAATCTGTATATTGCTCTTGGTAAGATGATCATCTTTATGTTAATTCTAATGATCTAGGAACGTGGGTAGTCTTTCCACCTTCTGGTATTTTCCAAAATATTTTTCTTTAGAGTTTTAACGTTTTCATTATATTTTATTTTTGTAGGGCTATGCTGGATGGAGTTATTTCTCTTTTTTCATCCTTGTTCTCACATTTTTCATCCTTGGTGTTTAAGCAAGCCATTGATTTTTGAATATTGACTTCATACCCTGCCACTCTGCTGAACTTATGTATTAGTTCCAGGAATTTCCTGGTGGAGTTTTTAGGGTCTCTCAGAAAACAGATCAAACAGGGATAATTTGACGTCTTCTTTTCCTATTTGTATCCCTCTTATTTCCTTCCGTTGTCTAATAATTGTAGCTAAGAATTCCATTAAGATACTGAATAAAAGTGGTGAGAGTGGACAACCTTGCCTAGTTCCTGATTGAAGAGAGAATGCTTCAAGTATTTCACCATTTAAAATGAACCTTGTTATAGGCTCCTTGTGTATGTTCTTTTTATATGGATGTATGTTCTTTCCATCTGAATTGTCCCTAGGACTTTGATCATAAAGGGATGATGGATCTTTTCAAAAGCTTTTTCTGCATCTATCAAGAGAATGATGAGATTTTCTTCCTTGGATTTGTTTATATGTGGGTTACAGTTATTGATTTGCATACATTGCACCAACCTTGAATATAGTGAATGATTTTTGACATAGGAGCAAGTCCATGTCAAAATTGTGTGTTTTTTTTCCCCAAATCTCAGCCTGCAATTATCAAGTTTATATAAACATCATCCTATCACTCCAAACTGAGTTCTTAAACTATACATAATCCAAAATGTTAAGATAAAAGTTCAACATCAGAGACTCTATATCAACCACCTAGAACCAGGCCAGCCTAATCTCTCCCCATCCTAAAGCTCAGGGAAATTTGCTGAAGAGGGTGCAGTAAGATTGTAAAAGTCTAAAGATAGGGGGAGGAGCAACGATATGCAAGATACTCCACACAAGTTAGGGCCGAAGTGATCATAATAGGACTTTGCATGGCCTGCATAGTGACCAACATATCATTGACCCCTCACAATTTAGCATGGATCACAGGCACTAGGATCCTTAGAGGCAATAGTGTTCCTATACTAAAGGGGAACACAAAAAGGGCTCTAGGCAATGCTACTGAGTCCTTACACCACATCAGAGAGGAGAACCCAGAGAGAAGTTTGACATGCACACTAAAGGATGCTCCAGGAACAGGGGGGGTGGCAAGGGGGCACTGGGAGAAAGGGAGGGAGAGTGGGGGAAGGAAGGGGAAAAGGGGGAAGGGAGCAAGGGGATCCAGGGAGGGGTGGAGGGAGGGAGGGGAATGGGGTACTTATCAACTTTGTATGAGTGGAAGAAATAAAAAAAGAAAAAAAAAAAGATAAAAGTTCAAATTTTGGGGCTGGAGAGGTGGCTCAGGGGTTAAGCCTCCGCCTTGCAGGTGGAAGGTCCTGAGTTCGGATCCCAGATCCCACGTATAGATGCCAGGCAGAAGCGGGGGCGGCCTGCGCTTCTGGTCCTGGTAGGGCGGAGCCTGTGAATCCCGGGGCAGAAGGAGGTGGAGGTGTCCATGGTGGTTCGCGAATTCGTCCGTGGTTCTACACACACACAGACACACACACACACACACACGCACATGCGCACAGTTGAATAAATAATAATAATAAAAAAAATTTAAAAAAAAAGTTCAAATTTTATGACCATTAAATTAAGATGTACCCGTTATCATGATTATAATTATCATAATTAATTGGTCTTAATTATTCCAGAATTAAATTAAATTGCTACTGCATGCAGCAGAAACAGAAACAGGGTTCTTTAAAAGTGCATGATGCTCAGAGTGGACTCCACAACACAAAATAAGGGAAGAGTAAGTCCTCCTCCTTGCACTTCCTGTTATTAGGTCCACCACTGGAAAGTACCACCCACTGTGGGCTGGGTTTTCCATGGCAATCAATGAAGTACCTGCAGACTTGTTCAGGGTCCTGTTCCAACCATTAACCGGCCACAGCTGTGCCCCAAACAATCTGCAACTGTCAGGTTGACACCAAAATGCTACCAACAGGTGTTTCCTGAAGGCAGAAGGTTGCTGGGTTTTGATATTTGATCCATGTTTGTAGTCTGTATCTTGATAGGAGAACTAATTACTTTGATGTTTAGGGTTACAATTGGGAAATTCTTGCTGGTCGCTATTATTTTCTGTGTTTTGTGGGTTTTATGTGTGTATATCTTTGCTAGAAAGATGTGTTGGTATTATGTTTCCCTATTATCCTCTCAGATACGTTTGTCCTTTTCTTCAAGCTTGAGTATATTTTCTGGCATCTTTTGTAGGCCTGGTTCAGTTTCATGTAAGCCTTCAGCTTGTCCTTATGGTCGAAGATTTTTCTTTACCATCAATTATGACTGATAGTTATTTATTCAATTGTGCGTATATGCGTGTGTGCACGTGTCTGTGTGTGTGTGTGTGTGTGTGTGTGTGTGTGTGTAGAACCACAGGCGAATTCGGGAACCACCATGGACATCTCCACCTCCTCCTTGTTTACTCTGCCTCGGAATTCACAGGCTCCGCCCTACCAGGACCAGAAACGCAGGCTGCCCCCGTTTCCGCTCGGCGTCTATACGTGGGGTTTAGGAACCGAACTCAGGACCTTCTGCCTGCAAGGCAGAGGCTTAACCCCTGAGCCACCTCTCCAGCCCCATGACTGAAAGGTTTTAATGGGTATATTAGTCTGAGTTGTCATTTGTGATCATGACTTGAGGTATATCTTTCTAAGGTCTTCTTGTTTTACTTTTTCCTCTGAAAAATCTGCTGTTATTTCAATAGGTTTATCTTTAAGTGTGACTTGACTTTTTTCTCTTGATGCTTTCAGCACATTGACTTTCAGCACATTTGACGATAATTTGTGGTGGCAAGTTTCTATTTTGGTCATATCTGAATGATGTATGATATGATTCTTGTACTTGAATGAAGATCTCTCTCCTTAGATGTGGAAAAATTTCATTAATAACAGTGTGAAAAATCTCTTCTGGAGTGCCCTTATGGATTTCTTCTCTGATATACCTTGAATGTGCAGGTTTGGTTTCTTTGAGTCACATAACTCTTGAATTTTCTTCCCCAGTACTTTTTTTTTTCCACTCTTTAATTGAACCAATTTGCTCTGCTGTCTTGTCTTCTCATTCTGAAAAGGGAAGTGTGAGGCCCCTACTCTGGTTCTGAGGGTGACAGAGTTTAGGTCTAGATTTGCCTGAATGTTTGGGTTTGGGTGTCAAGGATTGTTATATGTGATTTGGCTTACGTATTAGATCAGCTTTGTATTATGGAATAGGGTAGGTTTAGTAATCAGGGTTAGAGTTTAGAGTACTATGGCAGCTTCCTTCCAGGTTTATGAGAGTCAATAGTTAATGCCCTAAAGGTTGGACGTGTGAGGCTTTGGGAGTATTATACAGAGGTCTGAAGCAGAGGTGACTGTCAACCAGATGAGAAAGAAAGTAAAAAAAGTTACTAATTTTAAGGTTAGATGTGAAGATTCCCTTCTGTTCAGTGGAAGGAGATTTAGGGTTTTCAATAGCAAGGTGTGGGTGCTCTGGTCTCACATTTGTGATGTCTGTGGACACTATTAAAATTTTGGAGATTCTATTATTCATTGACTGGGGAGGAGGTGTTGGCTAAGGGTCCCCACAGAGAGAAGAAATTTGATTCACCAATGTCTGCTTGTATCCCAGAGTCTAGGGGAGTGTCTACAGGTCTCCAGAGAGGAAATCCCATCCACCAATGCCTGCTGGTGTCTCAGAATCTAGGGAGGTGACCTGCTCAGGTTGGGAGATCAAAAAGAACTCAGATCCTCTATAGTCTGCTGATGACCCAGAGTCTAAGGACATAGCCAAGGTGCTGCCAGCACACACCACTGGTCCCCAGAAAATAAATCCTATCCCTCAATGCCTGCTGGTACCCCAGAGCCTAGCGGAGTGCCCTGTGCTGACTCTGAGCCCAAAAGGCTCTTTCTGAGAATGTTATCTCTGAATCTTTATCGATTAATCAACATGGAAAGAGCTTCTGAGACAAAACCGACCTTTTGTCCAAGTATGTATGTATTGTAGACTTACAATTTGTTGTTGTTATTCTTCATTTTAAGCTTCTAATGAAGAATGTTGTTGGGAGAGATGCGTCACAGAGCTCATTCATCCTCACATTCATCCTCAGCAGAGTGCTTGACACCTGAAGGCTATTCAGTGCAACATATAGAAAGAACCTAACATTTGCTTCTTTCCATAGCTGTATATTCTGGAGTTTTAATGTTCATGTTGGACATTAAATAAATGTATATTAAGTGAATGCTAATTGAAAGTGCATTTTGAAGTCCAACTCAGATTTTTTTTTTATTCATTAGAAATATCACACTTCTAATTTCAGGCTAAGATAGCTGTTTGAAATGGAAATTTTCTACGTATTTTCTGTTGTTGTT
This sequence comes from Typhlomys cinereus, assembly GCA_023101885.1. NCBI lineage: Eukaryota > Metazoa > Chordata > Mammalia > Rodentia > Platacanthomyidae > Typhlomys > Typhlomys cinereus. The sequence goes on from JALPQD010000078.1 coordinate 5,658,206, forward strand.
TACACATCTCAAATTCTAGCAAATGCTTCCTTGTCTCTTCTCTGACAAAAGAGCAGAAAGTACATATCCTTTTACTTCATAATCTGTGTCATATTATCTCTTTTCTTTCTTGGGATCTTCCTTAATGACATTTATTTCTTTTCCTCAAAAGACTTAACATTTCCTAGTTTAAAAACACAGAGTTGTGAAGACAAGATATATATCAGTTTAAACTAGTAATCTAATTACAGCCCAGTTAATAAATGTCTGTAATCTTTTGAAGACATGGGGCAATCTTAAAATTCTCCATTTTCATTTATTTACTTAGCTATCAACCCTGATCCAACGCCTATGTGCAGGAAATGTTAATCCTGTATTCACATCCTCCACAAACAATTGAGTTTGTGGGATACTAAAATAGCATAGAATACTTAACAATTTGGGTGAATAAAAGATAATGCATTTCACGTGGCAATGAAGTAATTCAGGATGATAATGGAAGGGTCTAATTCAGATTGGAAAGTGTAAGACAACTGCTTATATTTTCCTGAGAAAGTGCAAGTTTCACAGAAATTGTGAGCAAAATGGTAAGTAGATAAAAGAGAGGAGGATTAGAGTTGATTTTCTAAAGTGCTTTCATGTAAGTTACTGAACAGTGAGTTGAAAAGCATGAGAATGTACTTGTTACTTAAAGTTCACTGCTGATGTGACATACTAAATGTCATCTGCTTAAATACATTTAGTCTTCAATAACACCAATATTGCAGTAAAATGAACTCTTTGTTCTTCTTTACCTAGAGTATAATACAGTGTTTGTTGAATTTGGTTTATTCTTTTCATTTTTCTTTTTTGGAAACTGAAGACAAAAATGAGTAAGTTCTATCACTGAAATTATATCATCAGTTTCACAAAGAAATATAATTATCAAAGATGGATTTTAGCCAGACCACCTGAATTAATAACCACCCTCAACTCTGATGATGGGTGAGGGCAAGGCAGAAGTGTCTGCTGATCGCAGATGGACATGACCTTTGCTGTCTTCTACATTCAAAATACCACTGAAGAACTCAAAAAATAGAATGACACTGGAACGCAGTTAGAAGCCAACATAACAATGAAGGAGGATATATTAATGCTTTCTTAAATTGTACTATTTATATATGCCACAATTAAATATGTCAGTTCAATATTTCCCAAAAGCACTACAAACTTTTGTCAAATTATTACTACTAAAGATCTATTTGCTTGAGGTGAAATTTAATCCCTTTTTGATTTGTTTGACATTTGATGCCACTTAAGTGACAGACTCCTGATTTCTTCTTCTATAAACTTTTAGAGTTATGCTTAGCCTGAAATTTCATTCTTCAAAGGAATATTCAGTCAATGGCTGACTCCCAACATTGGTTATGCTTGTTGTAGCTACTGTGTAGACACCAATGACATGTGCCTTTTGGCATTTGATTCTATTTTGATTCCAACATTAAACACTTTACTTAAGGTAGCTCAAGTAATTAATTAGCTAATTTTTTCTTTTGTTTATTTATTCAATTGTGCGTGTGTGTGTGTGTGTGTGTGTGTGTGTGTGTAGAACCACGGGCAAATTCGGGAACTACCATGGACCGCCTCCACCTCCTCCTTGTTTACTCTGCCCCGGGATTCACAGGCTCTGCCCTACCAGGACCAGAAATGCAGGCCACCCCCGCTTCCGCCCGGCATCTATACGTGGGGTCTAGGATCTGAACTCAGGACCTTCTGCCTGCAAGGCAAAGGCTTAACCCCAGAGCCACCTCTCCAGCCCCAAAATTAATTAGCTAATTTATCAAAACTAACTTGTAAAACATTTCACTGACGCATTACAAGAAATGGGAGGAGTTCATTGTTGGAAAGTGGGAATCGGGAACTTACACAAGCCAATACTTTCTTCTTCCCACTTTTTCTATTTAATTTTTTTCATGTATCCAGTGATCTTCATGTGCGTAAAAATTAGACCAAGATATAAAAATAGTTTACTTATTAATATTATTTAGAAGTAACAGAATAAAATCACGGTAAACCCAGATTAATTCATATGTAGCTAAACACTAGGTCAAAAAGGCAGGGCCAGAATTCATAAACAGCAACTTCCACACAGTAGAAGCTTCTATATCTGCAAGACTTACAAAGAGGCAAAATGATCAATAGCCTCTCAATACTAATACCCAATGCTACATTTAGGCAAACTTTATACAAGTAAGCAATTGGTTAAGGTAGCATAATTATTTGAGGACATGTTCATCAGCGGCATGAAACCTGTTGAGCTCCTGTTTCAGGTAAAAAACAAAACATTTGAAATTTGGGCTGGTGATATAGCTCCTAGAATGAGGAACCTGTAAATACACCTGGTGATCTGTGCTCAGTCCTTAGGACCCACATGATGGAAGGTGAGACCCGAAAGTGTCCTCACTTCCACTTGAGTGTATTAATTCACTTCTCTGGATTATCACAGCGTACGCAGGTTCATGGTTTTAAGGCTAGGAAACAACAGATATGTAATTTATACACTTGCGCCAATTCCTTTGTCCATTTGATGTAAGATCATAGATAGCTGTCTTTTTGCTTTTTAACCACAATCTTCAGTACACTTGATTGGTCCATTCCTACCCACTGTGGGGCTTCTCTGTACGTGCCACTCCCACCAGTATTCTGTGTACATCCTAGAACTTATGAGACCATCACTTGACATGGGGCTTTGCTATTCTGTCTTGTATTCTTGAATGCTACTTGTATTTGAATATTTTATTTTTTCAGACTATTTCATATACTGGAGAGAACTTTCAAGCTCCCTCAAGGTTGTAGGGTGTCTTCTACCCAAGATAATGCCATACATACACTTTTATTTATTAATTTAAAAAAAATTTTTATTATTATTATTTATTCAACTGTGCGCATGTGCGTGTGTATGTGCGTGCACGTGTATGTGTCTGTGTGTGTGTGTCTGTGTATGTGTAGAACCACCATGGATGCCTCCACCTCCTTCTGCCCCGGGATTCATAGGCTCCGCCCTACCAGGACCAGAAGCACAGGCCTCCCCCGCTTCCGCCTGGCGTCTATACGTGGGATCTGGGATCCGAACTCAGGACCTTCCGCCTGCAAGGCAGAGGCTTAACCCCTAAGCCACCTCTCCAGCCCTATTTATTAATTTTTGATGAATAAAGTTTTATACTGTTTATTGTTAAACATTTAATGAGTATATAATGAGAAATAGGACTTAATGTATTTGTTGGCCTGCCATGAAAATTCCCAGACTATTTCTTTTTTTTTTTAATTTTTTTTATTATTATTATTTATTCAACTGTGCGCATGTGCGTGTGTATATGCGCGTGCGTGGGTGTGTCTGTGTGTGTGTGTCTGTGTATGTGTATGTGTAGAACCACGGACGAATGCGCGAACCACCATGGACGCCTCCACCTCCTTCTGCCCCGGGATTCACAGGCTCCGCCCTACCAGGACCAGAAGCTCAGGCCGCCCCTGCTTCCGCCTGGCGTCTATACGTGGGATCTGGGATCCGAACTCAGGACCCTCCGCCTACAAGATGGAGGCTTAACCCCTGAGCCACCTCTCCAGCCCCACCAGACTATTTCTTGAATGATTAATTGTAAGTGACTTTAAATCTGTCCCACTTTTTCTCTCTCTGCAGTGAAAGGTTTAGCATACAAAATAACTAATAATAAACTTTTTAAAAACAATTAGGCTATGAGTTGAAATTACCAAGAGGAAAAAAAATTCATCAGGAATGATAAAACAGTAATTTTTATTACTCTGGTTTTCCTATGAAGAAGATTTTGTTAGCGTTGGTACATTTTCATTTGTTATCTAGAGAACTTACTAACAAACCCCTACAGCAGGTAGTGCTTTATTTTAAATAAATACAAGATTTTCTTGTGAGAATGTATCCAAATAAGCATTTTTGAGTGACTGAACTCCAATAGTCAAAACTTATTTTTTCTATTTTGCCTCTGGAAACAAATAATGTCTTTTTTGCCAAAGATGTGTCATTCATCTTTAATCTGTTCAGAAACTGGAAGATGTTGTAGAAGTGCTGTGTGTTTCTACAATTCAGTATACAGAATATATTTTAGCAACTCCAGATACTTTCAGCCCTGACACTCCAGCTGTAACTCCCCAAGTGTCCAGTTGTCTTAATGATACTCATTCTTTTGAGACCATGGGCTTTGAAAACACGTTATAGAAGGACTTGAATTCATTTGACTTTATTTCTCCCAAAGCCATGTACACCAACTATTTCTCAGTATTGAAAGCTGTGAAGTCAATTATTTTTAAATGAACATTCAGGTAAACCATAGTTGCTCCAAAGTAGAAGTCATGATATTTCTTTTCTGTCTAAAGGATCATTTTTCCAGAGATAACTTCAGCCAAGCAAATACAAAAGCATTGTTGCAAAACATGGCTCACTAAATTAGTAGAGAAATTGCTGATTTCAGAAATGTGCATTGCTAATTCTTTTTTAAAAAAATGTATTACCACAAGACCTGCACAAGTTTTGGCCTATTGACATTTTACCACAGATGAAAGATTTCAAGAGGGATCATGCCTCCCTGAGAAACTTTTAAAGGTTAATTCCAGACAGAAGACTGTAAGCTACTTTTCTTAATGCTTTACCTACTGATTAGTCAACCATGCCCAAGCAAGTACTGAAATACTTGTCAGTGAAGTTATCTCAAATGATGGACACCTATACATGCAAAAATTATTGAAAATAGAAAGAAGACTACACAGGAAAAAGTATGCAATAGGAAAAGGAAGGAAATGGGATTGGGTAGTTGTGGAACCATTGATTCAGGGAGGCCCTAGTCCCGGATCCCAGGAGATCTGGTTATAGACAAGCCTGGACAAGTATGGACATGCCCCAGACATATCCCAGTAGAGAACCATACAGGCAGAGGGATGAACAACCAATGGGAAGGAGGGATGAACAACCAATGGGAAGGAGGGATGAACAACCAATGGGAAGTGGCTATCTAAACTGCCTCTGTAATGGACACCTAGTAAACAGCTAAATGATTGGTGGCTGTCCCCCCTCCCCCTGAGCGGAGAGGTGGCAACACCTGATTGGACCCCTGAACCTATATAAGCTCAAGCACTTCCTAAAATAAATGAGTCTGCAGCAAACTCTTCCTCTGCCTGCTGCTTCTTATCTGACTCCCAGGGTATGGGTGGTGACCCTGCGCTTGCTTGTCCCCTGGCCTTGAGCCCCAAGGCCCCTGCCATTTCCCTGGGTGGCCTAGCGGGGATTTGGCAACAGGTAGTAAGGGGTGGAAATTACATAAATGCATTGTGCTCATGCAATAAAGTGTCAAAAACAGAAATAAAAATATTAGAAATATATTTTTATCTGTTCAGATTTTTACATGGTTTTCGGAGTTACTCATTTGTATTCAAACTATCTGTTAATGTCTGCCAAACCGTCTCAAACATAGTGATTGGAAGATAAAATTTGGTTTTCCGCATGAATCTACAGTGTGATGATGTTGATGGGGAAAAGACAATGACACATAAGCCTAGGTGGATCAGAAGCAGACTGGGAACTCTTCATCCAGGATACTTATTCACTGGCAAAGGAACTAGTCATAAGTGCTTGAGTTCTTTATGAAGTGGCACCAGATGTTTCATTTGGGTTGTTCTCTAGTGGATGGCAATTCTGAAGTCCCAACTACTTCAAGGCCTACTGCAATATCTGATTGTTTTCATCATCTCTCAAGGGATTCAAGCTCATCCCATCAAGACAAGCTTCATGAAAATAGCCCTGACATGACCATTCTTTCCGTGAAGAAAATGGAAGACACATATAAATATACATCACTCTAAACTCTAGCCAACTTTGACTTTATCCTCCTTTGTGACATTTTTATCTAAGTTGCTTTAGCATAGTTCTTGTTTTTGTCTGGTCATTTCTTGTTTCCAAAACAGCCATTTTGACAGTTGACTGATTTTCCCATAATCCTTCATTCCTACAGAATTCGAAACTCAAAGTGTTCATTTTATTCATTTTAGTTTTCATTAAGTTAAAAAAAGCAACTATTTAAAAATTCTTCATTTTGTTCCTGTGTATTTTGTTCTATTAGAAGAAATTCATGTTCAAAAATCATTCCTATCCCTGAAGCTCTTTGTGAACTTGTGTAACAATACTCTTGGGGTATTTCAAATCTCAGTTTTGAATGCAGAGAATCTTTGTATCATTACAAAAAAAATCATTAGGGAGACTTTTGTATTTCTGTAACTTTTTATGAAGTATGCTTTAGAAATTTCTGATGCTTCAATAAAGAATTCTGTGGTCCAACCCTAGCTTTGAATTTTGCTCTGTTAGATCAATTGCTAGAGTAGATGAGGATAAGAAACATCTAGTCCCTTTCTTACTAACACTTTATTATTTAGTTCATCTCCCTGCAATTGCATTTCAGTCATAGGTAGCAAAGTGACGCAAAGCATCACTTTTAGTGTCTTTCTAGCAACTCTTTTAGCTGGATCATGAAGCTGATTGGGTACATTTCCTTCTGTTTATTCTTAATTCCAAAAGCAAGATTGTTTCTCTTGTATTCCATTTGTCACAACACCAGCAACTTCAAGTTTCCTAGGCTTCCATCCACAGATCTTCAATACTTTCAGGCTTTTTACACATTGAGTACAATACTCCCCCAAAATGAATCTGTTTACTTCAAAGCCAAAGCTACCATTTAGGTTACTCCAATAGAAAATATCTCTCCCCTTTCCATATTGCAGTTTTTGGAAGAAGGTCAGTACACACAGTCTTTACTTAAGGCATAGAAATTTATGCTCCACCTCCATGACAATGCATAGTCTACATAATTTCTGGAGGTTTTCTCTGTGTTTAAGTAATCTCTCCTTCTGCACTTACTCAGTTATTCAATCATTTGCCTTAACCAATGCAGAGTCATGGATACTTCTCTCATAATTTGGGTTATATCGCATTGCTATTTTAATTGTTGCTCTTCACCTAATGGTTCCAAATTTAACTCTTTGGAGTTCTTTCAGTTGAAACCTTTTCTACTTGGATGTGGTAAGAATAGTCCAGAATTATTTTATATATTTTCTTCACTAGTTTGCGACATTTTTTACACACATGCTTATATCCATGACAAACCCTTCTTGTAATAAATTATACAGCTATTTTTTCTCCCACATTTTATTTTTTCCCAATCATACAAGCTCTATAGGTACCCCAGTCCTCTCCCTCCCTCCACCTCTCCCCAGTTCCCCCTTGCACTCTTCCCCCTCCTTTTCCCCTCCCTTCACACCCCTCCCTCCCTCTCTCCCAGTGTCTCCCTCTTCCCCCCTTCTACCCCCTGGAGCATTCTTTTGTGTGAATGCCAAACCTCCCTCTAAATCCTCCACCCTAATGAGGTGTAAAGACTTGGTAGCATAGCCAAGAGCCCTTTCTTGGGCTCCCCATTAGAATGGGAACTCTGTTAAGACTGTTTATCCCTTACCTTTAAGGATCCTGCTGTTTGTGATCCATATTAGACTTTGGGGGGTTGTTGACATGTCAGTCATTGTGCAGGTCATGCAATGTCCGATTATGGCTACTGCAGCCCTCACTTGTTGGAGTATCTTGCATATCATTGGTCTTCCCTATCTTTAGGCTCTTACAGTCTTGTTGCCCCTCTTCTGCAAGATTCCCAGGTAATTAATGTAGGGTCTTTGGCGTTCTTAATTGTGGTTTGTTTTTGTTTTCAGTTTTGCTTTTCTTGTACTGCCCTGCTTGGTATCCTGCTTGGTACTGAAGTATCCTGCTTAGTACTGAAGATCACCTCCTAACCAAAGATAAAAGGTTGTTTAAATGAAGATTTTAATGTAAGAGACGACTCAAAGGTAGATAAAATAGGAGTAGGACACAGCAGTGAGGGAGGGTCAGTGTTCCATTTTCAGGATGGTTTTCATCTATCTGTTGGTCCCTATACCCTCACTGATTGGTGAGATCAAACCTCTTCAGTCACGGGTGACCAGGAAGGTAAGGGAGACTGAGCTTCACCAGATTTCAAACTATTTACAAGCAATACTTGAAGGTGACCTACATTTTTAAGAAACCCATTGGTTTCTTTCATTGAGAAGTTGTATTAGAACTCAAGACTTATTGCTAAGTACAATACTACTGTAAGTGTTTTTTTTTAAGCCCACTCAACATGCATTGTTAAGAATTCTGTATGTGCATATTCCCAATGTGTAAATGCAAACATCTGGTATGTTGCTGTACATATCATGAGTTGGGGGTTACACTTGAGTCTCTGTGAGTTATATTTTCACATATCGATAATTTTGTTAATAGAAAAGACACAAAAAGATTGGCATTTAATTCACTGAGATTTTCCCTGCACTAGCAGATTTTCTGCTTTAACTAGTCCAGTGCAAGTATGAATCAAATACTGACTTTTTTCAGTGAGGAAGAAGACAAAGGTTCCTTTTAAAAGTATAGAAAGGGATGGGTGATTTTTTTGCCAATGGAATAAGTTTCCTGGTACATTTGTCAAATGCTTTGATTTTCCTTACTTTCCAAAACTCTAATCTCTTGTGTTTTTCCACTAACAAAATACCAAACACTTAGGCAGAAATTGTTTCAGATGGTCATTTGGTACAGAAAACATGAATTTGCTTTAAATTATATTCACTTGGCTTTAATTCAGTTATTTTTGAGCATTCATAAGGGAATTTACATATAAATGATACTTATACATTTGCTCTAGGCTGTATATTGCATAGATTTTTTTGTTCTTTTACTGGAAAGGGGGTGTGTTGAGAATATCAAATGTGTTAGACTTTTAGTAGTTAAGGTTATTTTAGTAGTTTTGAATGTATTCCAAAAGTATGAGACAGGAGACAAGGCCTCTTTTGGTGTATGTTTGGAATTCTAGTCAAATAATTATTGATAGTCAATCAGTGTTGTAATTTTTTTCACCTGTGCAGATTGAATAACATTTAGAAATAAAAATTGCCTCATGGATCCTATTTTTCACTTTCCATTGCTTTAACAATAACTGGCTCAAACAAGGAATTTTATTAAGTTTTCTCTATTATGAATCAGTCTATTGTGGCAGAAAGCTTAACTGAAGAAGCTAAGAAAACTGCTTATAACATATCTGAAGTCAGGAGCAAGAGTGAGGAACCAATGCATACCACCTATCTTAATACAGTGCCTTTTTATATGCATTACCTGAATAATGATTAAATTTCTGTCACTTCAAATAAAGACATGAAGACTGTCTCCTGAAGCTTCCCCAGAGGTCCTCCTTCACTAATGATTTCTCATGGGTATGTCCAGAGGTTTTTCTCCCATGTGCCAACTTGACAGCTGAGACTAACCATCGCAACCTGTGTTTAACGTAGACGCCTTTTTTTTCCTGGATATTAAACAATCTAACCTTAAAGACTGAAATTCACAAAATTCTACATATATTTTACTGAACCTACTTATCCATAATAATACCAAACTGTATTTTAGCACTGTAACTTATAAAATATATATTCAGAGAAAATCATTTGAGCTCATACATGTATAATGAAAGTCTTCAAATTAGAAAAAGTTATTATAAGAAAAAAATTTACACCTATTAAGTGAAATATATATCAAATAGACATTAAATCATTACACTAGTTACAAATATATTGCATTTATCTAGGATTATTATTTGGAATAGAAAGAAAAAGTAATCAACTTTAACAAAACAGTTAAGGAAAAAAGTATTTCCTTATTTTGAGAAAATATATTTATGAAAAAAATCTATAAATGCCATGATTGATAACAAAAATGATTTGTTTTTTCACAAATATGGTAAACAAAGCAAAGATCACCATTCTAGTAATTTTTTCTTTAACATCCACATGAAATACAATCATAGTATCAATGAAATTACTGAATAGTTACAAAAAATTTCTGGCATCTGAAAGTGAGCTCAAAAGTACAGAATGTATCATAAATTTGAAAAGGCCAACCACAATTTTATATGCTACTAAAATTATTTAGAAATCAAAGCATGAAAATAAGATCATTATAATAAAAACAAAAAACTAGAACTTACATAGCCATGAAAATGTATATGTATATACTTATGTTCATTTGTGTTATGTAAATATTCTAAAAGAAAATAAATATAAATATAGATGTACGATATATAATATTTACAAATTAAGATCTCTTATATTAAGTTGCTGATTTTCCATTAAATGTTTCTGTACATTTTCTAGAATAACCATCAATATCTTGGTCAGATTTTTATGTCACTCAAAATAGACACACTGATTGTAAGATGTAAAAGCAGTATGTATAAAGAACATAAAATATCCCTTCAAAAGTATTTTTAAAAAGAAGGAAAGGACATGGGGAATTTTGTATTACCCGATTTTAATGCTTATTTTGAATTGTTAATCAAGTAGCATTTACACATAGATTCTTAAAATATTTGTCCAAAAATGTCTTCAGATGCTCATTCAGTCTTGGTTCTCTCATTGCCTTTCTGAGTATAGAAATATAGTATACAAGATTCAGAACAAAGTTTGTGATGCTTATAAATATCTATTACTTTGAATGGTGTTTCATACTTTCTGTTGCTGGTCAACTATTGAACTTGCTGGTTAACTCTTGAAGCACTCTCACTCCTCAAAGTTGGTATTCTTAGAGGTCTGTATTGCATGAGTTCAGAAATCAGCCAAAGACTTAGAATTTGAATATACATAAAGGGTGACTTTCCTTTCCATCTTCTACTTCCCTAGTTGTTTCTGCCCAATTTCATGATAGTCTGGCAGGCAGACTTGAGCTCTGCAAAACCTCTTAATATCTATAGCTTTAGAGGCATTGGTATGAATAACTTTTTCAGAGCTGATTTCTCACTATTGCATATTTTTAGAAACTTGAGCAGATGACTCTCTGAATTCATCACTATTCACTGTAAAGAAAAGTTTGATAATATATTTTCATTTTTGCTTTTATTAATATAAAAGTATTGTACCATTCACAGACCTACTAAAAATACTAACTAAGAATAAACTGTCCAGGAACAATGAACAGATCCATATTAACAAGCATATTTTACCTTCTTAATACAGTAGAAAAGGGAGTTATGAGAAGCAAAGCGGCCAATTATCCAGATATAAGAAGTACTACAAAAGGTTTAATAGAAATATGAAACTTTAGAAAAGGCCTAGCAATATCCTTTGGCACGGATAGCTTTCTAAAATGAAGACTATAGGTAGTTCTGATTCTTACTATCTACAATTAAGATGCTTATCCCCGTGAGTAAGGATTTTTTATGCTGTTTGCCATTTCAGAAAGATTAACACCAGAAACAATTTCATTGTGTATAACTTTTCAATATTCTCACAAATCTGTGTATTTTTCATTCAAGATATCTTTCTAGGAAGAATTATGTAATACACACTAACATGGATGACCTTTCATTGAATGGAAGTGAGTTTCTTTGCTATTGTGTTCTTAAAAGTAAAACATTTTTATCTACACCATTCATGGATTTTTCACCATGATAATCAAAGATTCCAAGTTTATTTTCTGTTGTAATGTGCTAGATTCCATGTACTATGAGACTTCCATATTTACACCTGAAATTTCACCCCTGCAATTTGTGTTTTTTCTATTTTTAATTGAGAATTTTTTCATCTACAGACAAAAAAAGTTTATGTACTTGCTTGTCTCATCTCCATCCACGCTCACATACCTCCTCTCCCACTCTCCCTTCCCTTCACCAACTCAGCCATGTCTCTCCTGCCTTCCTGCCCCTCCACATGTGTAGAATACAAGGTTTCCTTTGAGATTCCTGTACTAATATGGAACCTGGTCTCTGTGGTTTTATAAGGGTCCATTCAGTGGGCACTACCCACAAATAGGTAGGTTCCTCTTGTTTTGTCTAGGATCTGCCCTAGAGATTCTCTCTGATTATAGTTGTTTATCCTGAGTCCACACTGATTCCTGGGATAATGTTAGGCATTGCGTAGATCTGGTAAGTAGTATATCTCCTTTCAGTGACATCCTGTATGCAACAGTTCTAACATGACTGGAGGGTCTTAGCTGGCAATATACCTCCCCACCTTTAGGCCTTTACAATCTTGCCACACCCCCTTTTCTACAAGATTCCCTGAACCTTACAATGGGGAGAAGTTTTGATGGCCTAATTTGGTCTGAGCATTCCAGGGTCATCAAGTAATGTTTCTCCATAGTTCTCTGTAGTGAAATGCAGCATTCTTTAGGGATATTCCCAGAAGTAGTAGAGCTGGGTCATATGGTAGATACATTTTTAACTTTTTTTCCTATTTATTTATTTATTTATTTATTTATTTGTTATTTTTTTCCACTCATACAAAATTGATAGGTACCTCATTCTCTCCCTCCACCCCTCCCTGGATCCCATTGCTCCCTCCCCCTTTTCCCCTTCTTTTCCCCCCTCCCTTTCTCCCAGTGTCCCCTCCCCTCCCCCACATTCATTGAAGCAACCTTTAATGTGCATGTCAAACTTCCCTCTGTGTCCTCCTCTCTGATGAGATGCAAGGACTTATTAGGATTGTCTAGAGCTCTTTCTTGTGTTCCCCTTTAGTATAGGAACACTATTGTGACTGTTAATCCCTTGCCTATAAAGATCTTAGTGCTAGACTTTGGGGGGTCAATGATATGTTGGTAATTGCACAGACCATGCAAAGTCTTATTATGATTACTTAGGCCTTAACCTGTGTGGAGTATTTTGCATATCATTGCTTCTCCCCATCTTTAGGCTCTTACAATCTTACCTCCCCCTCTTCTGCAAATTTCCCTGAGTTTTGGGATGAGAAGAGATTAGGCTGGCCTGGTTCCTGGTGATTAATGTAGGGTCTCTGATGTTCTGAATTATGTTTTTTTTTCTTCCAGTTTTGCTGTTCCTGCACTGCCCTTGGCTACATCCTGATGGGTAGTGGATGTTACTTTCTAGCCAGAGATAAAAGGCTGTTAAAATATCTAATTATACGAGTAGATTCAAAGGTAGATGGAATAAGAGTAGGAGATCGTGGTGGTGGGGGGGTCAGACTTCAATTTGCAGGATGATTACCTTCTATCGGCCAGACTCTATGCCCTCCCTGCGTGGTGAGATCAAACCCCATCGTTTGCATGTGACCAGGAAGGAAAGCTTAACCAGATATATCACTACTTACTTGCAATATTTGATGGTGGCCTATTTTCTCTGCTGTAGCATGATACCCTCTCTCCTTGTTTCTGGCAGGGCCCTCCTTCCCCTTTCCTCCTGTTTACAATCTTTGCAATTACTGTAGGTATTACAGAGATTTATCTTCGAGTGTGTCAATAAACGGGGTTGGTACTAGGATCCACCTATTAAGGAGTACATACGGCACTTAATTTTCTGTGTCTGGGATACTCCACTCCATATATTTTTTTCTAATTCCATCCATTTCTTGGCAAATTCCACTAATTAAACATTTTTGATGGCTGAGTAGTACTCCATTGTATACATGTACCACATTTTCCTTATCCACTCATCAACTGTTGGACATTTAGGTTGATTCCATGACTCTGCTATTGTAAACAGTGCTGAACATGGTCGTGCTTGTGCTATCGAGGTGAATTTTTGTTGTATGTGGGGTTATTCCCAGAAGTGGAATAGCAGGGTCATAGGGCATTTCAATCTTTAATTTCTTTAAGAATCACCAGACAGCTCGCCAGAGTGGTTGTATGAGCCTGCATTCCCACCAGCAATGTAGGAGAGTTCCCCTCTCTCCACATCCTCTCCAGCATTTGGTGTTGTTTGTATTATGGATTTTTGCCATCCTGACCGGGGTGAGATGATATCTCAGGAAGGTTTTGATTTGCATTTCCCTGATGGCTAAGGATGTGGAGCATTTTTTAAGATATTTGTTAGACATTTCAATTTTGTCCCTGGTAAAGTTTCTTTTAAGTTCCAAGGCCCATTTTTTAAGTGGGCCATTTGTTTCCTTGGTGTTTAGTGTTCTAAGTTCTTTGTGCACTCTGGATAATAGAGCTCTGTCAGATATGTGGTTAGTGAAGATTTTCTCCCATTCTGTGGGCTGCCCTTGTGCTCAAGTTACAGTCTTTTTATCTGAACAGAAGCTTTTTAATTTTATAAGACCTGATCTGTGGAGTGTTGGTTGTAGTGACTATGCTATTGGATTTATGTTTAGGAACTGTTAGTCTAGCGCAATCAGGTTGAGGGAATTCCCTACCTTTTTAGTCTCTGGACTAATATAAAGGTTCTGGATCCATTTCAAATTAATTTTTGTGCATGGTGACAAGTACAGGTCCACTTTTAATCTTCTGCATATGGACATCCAGTTTTGCCAGCAACATTTGTTGGAGATGCTGTTCTTTTTCCATTGAATGTTTTGGATCCTTAATCAAAGGTCAAATGGCTATAATTGTGTGAGCTTATATTTGGGTCTTCAAATCTTATCCATTGATCTACATGTCTATTTTGGAGCCAGTTCCAGGCCATTATTCTTACTATGGATTTGTAGTATAGACTAAGGTTTGGTATGGTGATACCTCCAGCAGTGTTTCTATTACTCAGGATTGTGTCTGTTATCCTGAGTCTTTTGTGCTTCCATATGAATTTGGAGATTTTTTGATCAATTTCTTTAAAGAATTGCTTTGGGACTTTGACTGATATAGCACTGAATCTGTATATTGTTTTTGGTATGATGTTTATTTTTACGATATTGATTCTGCCAATCCAGGAACATGGGAAGTCTTTCCACCTTCTGGTGTCTTCTGTAATTTCTTTCTTTAGGGTTCTAAAGTTTTCATTGTAAAAGTTTCTTACTTCCTTGGTTAGGTTTACACCAAGGTATTTCATTTTTTTAGGGGCTATAGTAAATGGGATTGTTTCTCTCGGGGCTTTTTCACTTCTTTCATTCTGGGCATATAGGAAGGCCATTGATTTTTGTAAATTTATTTTGTATCCTGCCACCCTACTGAACATCTATATTAGTTCCAGGAGTTTCCTGGTGGAGTTTTTGGGTTCACTAGTTATATGATCATGTCATCTGCAAATAGAGATATTTTTACTTTTTCCTTGCCAATTTGAATCCCTTTTATCTCTCTTTCTGATCTTATTCCTCCAACTAAGACATCAAATACAATATTGAATAGAAGTGGTGAGAGTGGACAGGCTTGTGTAGTTCCTGATCAAAGCGGGAATGCTTCAAGTTTTTCCCCATTGAGTATAATCCTTACTGTTGGCTTATATCACTTTTATTATGCTGATATAATTTCCTTCCATTCCAACTGTCTCCAGGGTTTTGATCATAAAAGGCTGTTGGATCTTGTCAAACAGAAGCTTTCTCTGCATCTATCGTGAGTATCATGCGGTTTTCGATTTTGGATTGGTTTATATGGTGAATTACATTTATTGATTTGCATATATTGAACCAACCTTGTGTGTCTGGGATAAAGCCTACTCGATCCCTGTGAATGATCTTTTTGATATGTTTTTGAATCTGATTTGCTAAGAATTTGTGGAGAATCTTTGGATCTGTGTGCATCAAAGAGACTGGCCTATACTTTTCTTTTTTAAGTGTATCTTTATTAGGCAGTGTTCCTTCCTTTGCTGTTTGATGGAACAGTTTAAGGAGTATTGGTGTTATTTGTTCCTTAAATGTCTGGTAGAACTCTGTGCTGAATCCATCTGGTCCAGGACACTTTTGGTGGGAAGAATCGAGATTACTTCCTCAATTTCCTCATATGTTATAGGACTATTTAAATAATTCAAAACTCACTGATTCAATTTAAGTAAGTTGTGCTTACTTAGGAATTCATCCATTTCTTTTGTGTTATCAAATTTCACACAATATATAGTTTTTGAAATGTGATGTTATAAGTCTCTGAATTTCTTTATTTTTAACATTTTTTATTATTCTGCTCATACAAACTTAATAGGTAGACCAGTTCCTTCCCCCTCTCCTCGTCCCCCTGAACCCCTGCTCCCCCTCCCTCCCTTCCCATCTCCCAGTGCCTCCCCCCCCCAATTCCCAGAGAGTCCTTTATTG
Source organism: Typhlomys cinereus (assembly GCA_023101885.1). Lineage (NCBI taxonomy): Eukaryota > Metazoa > Chordata > Mammalia > Rodentia > Platacanthomyidae > Typhlomys > Typhlomys cinereus. The sequence goes on from JALPQD010000078.1 coordinate 5,674,250, forward strand.
TGTATGCCTAACTCTCCTCTTGGTCCTCCTTTCTGATGATGTAAAAGGACCCAGTGGCATTTCCCTGAACCCTTTCTCGTGTTCCCCTTAAGCATAGGAACACTACTGTGGCCATCAATCCCTTGCCTCCAAGGATCTTGGTGCCTTTAGCCGATGTTAGAGTTTGTGAGGTCAATAGTGTGACGGATATGGCACAGGGCAAGCAAAGTCCTATTATGATTGCTTCAGCCCTATCTAGTGTGCAGACTCTTCAAAATCATTGCTGCCCCCATTCTTTTGCTCTTACAATCTTACAGCCCCCTCTTCCGCAAATGTCCCTGAGCTTCAGGATGGGGGGAGATTAGGCTGGCTTAGTTCTATGTGGATGATATAGAGTCTCTGAAGTTCTGTATTGTGGTTAGTTGATTTTCTTTTGCAGTTTTGCTGCTCCTGCAATGTCCTTCACTCCATCCTGATGGGCACTGTATGTCACCCCCTGGTCAGAGACAAAAAAACTGTTAAACTGGAGTCTTGTTATAATAGCACATTCAAGGGTAGATGTAATAAAAGCAGGAAGCCTCGGTGAGGGAGGGATCAGTCACCCATTTGCAAAATGATCTCTTTTCATCTGCCAGACTATATGCCCTCCCCTTCTGGTGAGATCATACCCCCTCAGTTGTACATGATCAGGAACGAATTTCTTGTGTATCAGTAATGATAACTCCATTTTCATTTTTAATTTTGTTAATTTGAGTTTTCTTTCTCTTGCTTTTGGTTAATTTAGCTAGAGGTGTATCAATCTTATTGATTTTTTTTCAGGAACCAGCTTTTTGACTGGTTGATTCTCTGTATTGTTTTCCTTATCTCAATTTTGGATATTTCTCCCCTCTTCTACTGCTTTTGGGATGGGATTGCTCTTGTGTCTCTAAAGCTTTGAGTTGCTTTGTTAAGTTATTTATTTGTGGTGTTTCTATTTTTTTGACGCAGGCATTAAGAGCTATGAACTTACCTCTTAGGACAGCTTTCATTGTGTCCCAAAGATTTTGATAAGTTTTATATTCATTATCGCTCGTTTCCAGGAAATCTTGAATTTCCTTTATGATTTTTTTCCTGAACTCAATTCTTGTTCAGCATCATAGTGTTTAGTTTCCTGGAGTTAGTATATTTTCTGCTGTTTGTTGTGTTGCAGATGTCAAGCTTATACCATGGTAGTCTGACAGGGTACAGGCTAGAATTTCAACTTTCCTGCATATGTGGAGATTCATTTTCTGGCCCAATATGAGGTCTATTTTGCAGACAGTTCTGTGTGGTGTTGAGAAAAATGTGTATTCTTTCATGCGTGGATGAAAAATTCAATAGAAATCTGTAAGGTACATTTAAGTAAGAGTTTGATTAAGTTCCAATGTGTCTCTGTTAAATTTTTGACCTGTTGATCTATCCTGTGTTCAGAGGGCAGTGCTGAAATCCCCAAGAATTATCATTTTGGGGTTGATTTCTTGCTTTAGACACTGTAGCATTTGCTTAATGAATGTGGAGGAGTCTATATTAGGTTCGTATATGTTCAGAATTGTGAAGTCTTCTTGATGAATTGTACCTGTGACTAAAATGTAGTATCCATCTGTGTCTCTTATGACTTTTTTTGGTTTGAAGTCCACTTTGTCCGATAGCTATTATGCTATCCCTGCCTGTTTCCTGGTTCCATTAGCTTTCAAAATTTTGGAGCATCCTTTTATTTTTTAGGATGTGCCTATCTTTTGTGGTGAGATGAGTTTCCTGAAGGCACCGGTTGTGATTTCTAATCCAAGCTTGTAATCTGTGCCTTTTGACTGGTGAGTTAGTTCCATTGACATTTTGTGTTATAATGGAGAAATTACTTTTAATTCTGGACACTTTTTATGTTTAGTGGCTTTTGTAAGTATATTATGTGGCTTTTAGGTTTTGGTGGTACTATACTTCCCTTCTGTTCTCCTGGTTACACTTGTTCTTTTCTTCAAACTTGAGTATTTTTTCTAGCATTTTTTAAAGGCCTGGTTTGGTAGACATGTAAGCCTTCAAGTTGTCTTTGTGCTGGAAAAGTTTTCTTTCCCCCTCAATTATGACTGATAGTTTTGTAAGGTATATAAGCCTGGGTTGACATTTTTTCTCATTCAGTACTTGAAGTAAGTCTCTCCCATCTCTTCTTGCTTTTACTGTTTCCATTAAAAAGTCATTTGTTATTTTAGTAAGTTTACCTTTAAAAGTGACTTTTTTTTCCCCCTTGAAGCTCTCAACACCTTTTCTTTGTCTTGAATGTATAGTTTTTTGACTATTATTTGCCGTGGCTAGTTTCTATTTTGGTCATATCTGTTTGGGGTACAGAATGCCTCTTGTATGTGGATGGGCCTCTGTTTCTTTAGAGGAGGTAAGTTTTCATTTTTAATAATTTGAAAGATTTCCTCAGGTGTGGTATTGTGGGATTCTTGTTCTGGTATTCCATGAATTCACATGTTAGGCTTCTTCAAGGTGTTCAATAACTCTTGAATATGTCTCTCAAGTATCTTTTTGGCTTTAACAGTCTCTTCCATTGAGCTGGTTAGTTCTTCCACTTTGTCTTCAAGATCTGAAATTCCATTTTCTACTTCATTAGTTCTGCAAATAAGACTCTCTTTTGAGTTCTGGGTTGAAGATAACTTTCTTTTAGTTCAATTTTAAACTCTGCTTGAGACTGTTTTAACTGCTTATGCCTATTTTTGTTTCTTGAACTGTTTTTCTTATCTCCTCCAAGTGTCTCTTGCATTTCTGATAAAAATGGTTGATGTGGTTATTTAACTCCTCCTGGATTTCCTTTTTCATAGTGTGCAGACTCTTCAAAATCATTGCTGCCCCCATTCTTTTGCTCTTACAATCTTACAGCCCCCTCTTCCGCAAATGTCCCTGAGCTTCAGGATGGGGGGAGATTAGGCTGGCTTAGTTCTATGTGGATGATATAGAGTCTCTGAAGTTCTGTATTGTGGTAATGATCATGCTTTGAAAGTTGTTATCTTGGGCCTGGCTTTCTTGGCTATTTTTTGTGAATTTGTTTTGGTTGTTTTCTTGGCTTTTGTTTCTCATGGATTTGCGCTGTGACCTGGGCATTGTTGTTTTATCTTTTAACATCTTCTTTCAGTTTCTGTGTGTTTTTTACTGAACTGAATTAGTTGATATTACTATTCTTGAATAGTTATTAGTAGTGTTTGCTTTGGAGTTGGGTACGCATGTCTGTTGTTATTGTTATTTCTTAGATGAGTCTATTATACTGTTACTAGATCAATTAAGTCTGGTTTAGTGGACAGGGAGTGAAGATTAGGATGGTAGTGCACTTTTACAATTTAGTAACTTGGTGATATGTGAGGGTAAATGGTATAGTCCCTGAAGTTTTATATGTTTTGGGAGTGGCTATATGGAAAAGTTAAACTAGAATGACTAAAATTTGAAATGTTCCTGATCATTTACAACTGAGGGGGTATGGTCTCACCAGAAAGGGAGGGCATATAGTCTGGCAGATAAAAAGTAACCATTTTTCAAATGGGTGATTGACCCCTCCCTCACTGTGGTTTCCTACTTTTATTACATCTACCTTTGAATGTGCTCTTATAACAAGACTTTAGTTTAACAGCTTTTTGTCTCTGGCCAGGGGGTGACATACAATGCCCATCAGGATGGAGTGAAGGGCATTGCAGAGGAGCAAAACTGCAAAAGAAAATCAACAAACCATAATCCAGAACTTCAGAGACTCTATATCAACCACCTAGAACTAGCCAGCCTAATCTCTCCCCATCCTGAAGCTCAGAGCAATTTGCAGAAGAGGGGGTGGTAAGATTGTAAGAGCACAAGGTTGGGAGGAGCAGTGATATACAAGATACTCCACACATGTTAGGGCTTAAGTAATCATAATTGGACTTTGCTTGCCCTGCACAATATCCCACACACTATTGATCCCACAAAGTCTAGCATTTGCTAAAGGCACCAAGATCCTTGGAGGCAAGGGATTGACAGCCACAGTAGTGTTCCTATGCTCAAGGGGAACACAGGAAAGGGTTCAGGGAAATGCCACTGAGTCCTTGTATATCATCGGAGAGGAGGGCCCAGAGGAGAATATGGCATGCACATTAAAGGATTCTCCGGAGACTGGGGGGGAGGCACTGGAGGATGGGGAGAGAGGGATGAGGGGAGTGGGAGCAGGGAGGTCAGGGGGAGGAAGAGGGAAGGAGGGAACCGGTGTACCTACTAAGTTTGTATGAGCGGAAATAATAAAAAATTTTAAAAAAATAAAATAAAATTTGAAAGGAACAGGTAGTAAAAAGGGATTTACTTATCTTTGGGCTGGATGTGAATAATCTCTCCCATGTGATAGGATGATTTTAGAGGACTTCAGATGTATGGCATTTGTCCCCTAGAGCTTTGATTGGGTTTTCGTTAGACTCTGTTGAATTCTGAGGAGCAGTGTGTTCTCCTTGGACCGTGCACAGCCCATGCGAAAAGGGCAGATCTTCTAGTTGTCAGTGCAATTCACCTGGGACTTGCGGTGTGTCTCCTAGGGTACTTCCTTAACCCAGATCAGACTGGGTGCTGCTCTGGCTGGCTGGTGGGAGGAGCTGGGATGTGTGGGGTGACCTGGGACCTGGAGGTGGGCTAAAGGGGTTTACCTGAGGAGCAGTGTGTCCTCCCTGAACTGCACGGGTCCTGGGCTGAAAAGCTCTATGATTGTTTTTATTATTCAAGATTTTTTTTCTTTTTTGCTTTCTGGGACATTTTGTGCTTCCATGTGAATTTCTTTATTTCTTTATTTATTTTTCTGCTCATACAAACATAGTATTTTGACATTGTTTCATCTATTTCTGTGAAGAATTACATTGGAATTTCAAATGATATGGCACTAAGTCTATTGATACGTTTTTTTGGAAGGATGATCATTTTTTCAATGTTTATTCTACTAATCCAGGAACATAGGAGGTCTTTCCACTTTCTGGTATTTCTGAAATCTCTTTCTTCAGTGTTTTAAAATTTTCATTGTATAGGATTTTCATGTCTTTGTTTAGATTTTTTACAAGATATTCCTTTCTATCTTTTTATTTCGGAGCTAAGGTAAATGTAATTGTTTCTCTCAAGCTTTCTTGCTTTGTTCTTCCTTGGTATATAGGAAAGCCAATGATTTTAGATAATAATATTGTAGGCTGTCATCTTACTAAACATAATTATTAGTTCCAGGTATTTCTTGGTGGATGTCCTTGACTAAGTCCTGTTCTAAATGAAACTACTACTACTCTTTCACCATTTAAGATGATTTTTATATAGATTTTTTATAGTTTGTGGCTTTTATTATATTCATTTTTCTTCCATCTCTGTTGTCCCCAGGGCTTTTTTATCATAAAAGGGTGTTGAATTTTGTCAAATGTTTTATCATTTTCTACATCTGTTGAATGAATTATGTGGACTTTGTCTTCGTATTTGTTATATTTTAAATTACATTTAATAACTGTATATATTGAATCAACTACGTACTTCTGGAATAAACCCAATCTGGTTATTATGAATGATTTTTTTATTCTCTTTGAATTTGTTTAGTATCTTGTCAAGGATTTTTATGTTGATGTTCACCAATGAGATTGGCCATAATTTTCTTTCATTGTTGTGTCTTTATTTGTTTTTCTGATGAGTGAAATATTGGCTTCATAGAAGGAGCTATGAAGTGTTCCTTTTGTATTTTGTGAAATAATTTGAGTAATAGTAATAGTAACTGTTTTTTAAATGTCTGGTAGAATTATGCATTGAATTCCTCTGGTCCTGGGCTTTATTTTGTTGAGTGATTTGTAATTACATCTTTAATTTTATCACTTGTTACAGGACTGTTTAGATAATTTATTTCATTCTGATTCAAATTTGTTAGGTTGTAGGAACTCATCCATTTCTTTCTGATTGTCAAATTTGGTGGAATATAAATTTTTACAGTATATTCTTATGAATCTCTGAATTTTCTTGGTGTCAATGGTGATAGCTCCATTTTATTTTCTAAGCTCACTATTTTGGTTTTCTCTCTTTTGTCTTTGCTTAATTATATAAGATTTAGCAATCTTGTTATTTTAGTTTTCTAATTTTACAAGCATATTGAGTACTTATCCTTGCTTTCCTCCATCCTTTCTTATATCCATCACCCTTCCCTTCCTTAATCCATCCACTCCTTCCTTCCCTCCTGCCTGTCTGCTTCTATGTACACCAGTGTTCCTCTGTTTTGTCTACTCTTCTTTAATTTTTTTTCTACTTTTACAAGCTTCCCTACATCCCTCCCATCCCTCCCTCAATCCTGCCTTCCTGCAAATCTGCTTCTATCTTGCTAAATTTTTTCGAAGAACTACATTTGTGTTTGGTTGATTCTCTATATTGTTTTTATTGTCTGAATTTCGATTATGTCTCCTTTGATTTTACCACTTTCTACCCTTTTATGCTTTTGGGTTGGTTTGTTCTTATGCTCTGTGGCTTAAAGCTACATTGTAAGGTTATTTACTTGTGAAGTTTTCATTTTTTTATGTAGGCATTGATCTTGCTATAAACCTTCCACTCTTAGGGCTGCCTTCACTATGCCCCACAAATTTAAGAATGCTGTGTTTTTTGTTATCATTAAAGTCTGGGAATTTTCAGATTTCCTTAATTTTGGTTGTATCAATTTCTCATCAGTAGTATACTGTTAGGTTTCCAAGAGTTTGTGCACTTTCTGTTCTTTTCCTTATTATTGATGTTCAGCTGTTTTTTCATTACATAAATAGAGGATATAATTTCAACTCACCTGTGTCTGTAGAGGCTTGAGCTGTGGAGAAAGTTCCATGTTCTCTTTTAGAAAAAGTTCCATGTACTCTTGAAAAGGAGGTGTATGGAAACTTTGGTAGTTGTCTGCCAGGTTCATTTTGTTTATTGCTTAATACATTTCCATGTGTCTGTGCCCAATTTTTTACCTGTTGACTTGTCTATCGGTAAGAGTGGGGTTTTGAAATCCCTGAATATTATCATAGTTGGATTGATATATTGTTTTACACTTCATAGTGATTTCCAAATGAATGTGGCTGAGCTTATGTTTGTATTTCATATGTTCAAATTTGTAGAAGATACTAGATTGTTCCTTTAATGGGTATATAGTATCCTTCTATATCACTTATGATTTGCTATAAGTTGAAATCTATTTTGTTAGATATTAGAATGTCTAGTCTTGCTTGTTTCGAATTCTGTTTACTTGGATTACCTTTAGACTTGCCTTTTACACTGAGATAGTGCCAGTCTTTCAGAGTGAGGTGTGTTTCTTGAAGCAACAAATTGATGAGTTGTGGTTTATAATTTATGTTGTTAGCTTTTGTTTTTTGATGATGTATCAATCCCATTGAATTTTAAAGTAATAACTGAAAATTGTTTGCTGATTCCCATCATTTTCTAAAATTTGTGTTTTTTACATAATTTGCTTTTTTGCTTAATACTATGCTGGAATTATTTTTCCATTCTATCCTTTTCTAAATAATTTGCCATTTTCTTCATTCTTGAGCATTTTTTACAGTATCTTCTGCAAACCTGGCTTGGTGGTCATATAGGTTATCAGTCTATTTTTACTGTGGAAAAAAATTTCCCCTTCATCCATGATTGATAGTTTAGTTGGATATAGCAGCCTTGGTTGTCATTTGTGATCATTCCTGATTTGAAGTATGCCTTTCCAAATTTTTCTGTCTTTCATTTTTTCTATTGAAATGTCAGCTGCTGTTCAGTTAGGCTTGGCATTGAATGGGACTTGGTTTTCCTCTCTTGCATTTCTCAAATCTTTTCCTTTATCTTGTATCTTCAGTGCTGTGACTATTATTTGTTGTGAATTATTTCTGTTTTAGTCATATCTGATTTGTATGCAGTATTAATCTTGTACTTGAATGGGGATCTCTTTCCTTTGTTGTGGAAAATTTTCACTTATGATGGTGTGAAAAAGAAGTTCTAGAATTTTTTTGAGTGTGTTCTAGAATTCCATGAATGTACATGTTTGACTTCTTCATAGTGCCCAATAGCTCTTGAATATTCCTTTCATGTATTTTTAAAAGATTTTTCAGTATCTTTAATTGAATGATCTTGTTCTGTCAGGTTGTCTTCCAGATATAATATTCTATCTTTTGTTTAACTGGTTCTGTTTAGTGATAGTTGGTGTTTAGTTTTCCATTGCAATTAGCTTTTATTTCAAGCTTAATTTTGACTTGAATTTTTTATCTGTTCTATGCTCATTTTTGTTTCTTTGACTTCTCTTTTATATTTCATTTAGCTTCTTGTTATTTTCCTGTCATATATGGTTATATATCTATTCATCTACAGTGTTATGACTGTCTCAAGACTGCTGGGCTGGTTGTAGAGTCTCTTCACTACTGAAAATATTACTACTTTCTTCACCTGATTCTTGTTATTTCTAAGAATTGTTTGAGATGTTTGAACTGTTTACTTTATAACTTTCATAAATTCCTTCAGGATAAAATACTTCAAATTGCTACATAGCGTTTTCCTTATGTTAGATTAGAAGCAAAGTTTTCTGACAATCATGCTATATCCAGAAGAAGAACTATAGTGCCCCCCCACACACAAAACACCACCAACCACCACCACAAGAAGAAAGATTTTTATGTTTAGACATGGGGTTTCAGCATTAGTTCTGCCACTACCTGGTGTCAACTCTTACAATGATTAGTGAATAAAAATACAAGGGCTTGAAATTTTGTTTTGCATTATTTTTAATATAAGGGGAAAATAGACAAGAATGTGTCTAAAATTCTTTTCATCTTTATAATGCTGTGTATAAAAGGAGATAAGGCAAAAATGAAAAAATGAATAAGTATACCAAGGGTTTGTTCTAAGATCCTCATAGGCATTGCTGATGAAGCAACGATGAAACAAACGCAGGATGGTAGTTATAAGGTTACCTAAGACTCTCTTTAATAACACACATAAGTGAAAGGACTTTTCACAGGTGTGATGAAAACTTTTTGGCATACAATTAAAGCTGAACTGTCAGGATAAAACTGGACCAGTTCTTAACACACCTGTGATACCAGCTTGCCTGAGAAAAGCTGACACTACAGACATCATCACATGTTCTGTGTTTATCTTTCTATTTTTTAATTAATTAGGTTAGCAAATCACTGGGCCTTTTGAGGTGCCAAACATCTCTCCTGTCATGGAGGGGACAGGGGCTGGCACTTAGATGGCAGCTAACTGGCAACCCTGAGACTGATCCCACTCACTCTTATGCCCTATTCCTATTCTTCCCCCTACCTTTAAGCCTCTTCTTATATTAAGACCTTGTTTTAAACAATCTTATCTTTGGTTAGGAAAAGACTGTAACACCCAAACAGGATGCAGCCAAGTGCAGTGCAAGAACTACAAAAATGAAAACAACAACCAACCTTAATTCAGAATACCAATGATTGTATCATGTTCACCAGAAACCAGACCACTCAAATCTCTCCCCATCCTAAAGCTCAGGGAACCTTGTGGAAGAGGAGGCGGTAAGATTGTAAGAGCCTAAAGATGGGGCAATCCACCTATAGTCAAGTGGCAGCCAGGACCTTCCTGTGATGTGATTGGACCACATCTGACCTGCATAGTGGTTGTCATGTCAACAAATCCCCACAGCCTATCACGGACCTCAGGGGGATAGTTTCAGGCAGTAAGATCCTTTGGAGGAAAGGGGTTAGACAGATATAACAGAGTTCTTACATTAGTGGGCAGCTGAAGAATGGGCCCCAAGATATGCCACAGAATGCTGAACCCTCATTAGTGTAGACTATTCAGAGAAAACTTCAGAGCCCATATAAGTTGAAGTTTTGGAGGGTGGGAGGAGAAGGCGGGATACACAAAGATGAGAGTTAGGAAGAATGGGGGGAGGAAGAGAGGAAGGTGTGGGAGAAAGTAGGATGGGGAAATAGAAGGGGAGGGGAGGGAAGAGGAGAAGGGAGAAGGAGGGGGTGAAGGTATCTATCTATTGAACCTCTATAACTAGGTAAAAAAAATAATAAAAATTTATACCTTTATTTCAGGTGAGATTATTTAATTGATTATCCCTTTTGAATTAAGAAAATTAATGAGTGAAAACAGACTAAACAATATGTTATTCACCTATAGAAATCTAGTGCACTACAAAATTTATGGAAAGAAACCTGTAATCTAAAAGAAGAAAATCTTCTAGGACTACAGTAAGAAAACCACATTCTTTGTGCTCACATAGAGAGAAGGTAACAAGGATGGACCACCAACCAAGCTCACTGACTTACTTGCATCCTTGAAGCCCATCTTCTTTTTTTTAATTTATTTGTTTTTTATTATTATTTCCTCACATACAAACTTAATAGGTACACCGGTTCCCTCCCTCCCTCCTCCTCCCCCCGACCCCCCTGCTCCCACTCCCCTCACCCTTCTCTCCCCATCCCCCAGTGCCTCCCTCCCCAATCCCCAGAGAATTCTTTAATGTGCATGCCAAACTCTCCTCTGGGCCCTCCTCTCCCATGACTTACAAGGACCCAGTTGCATTTCCCTGAACCCTTTCCTGGGTTCCCCTTGAGCATAGGAACACTACTGTGGCTGTCAATCCCTTGCCTCCAAGGATCTTGGTGCCTTTAGCAGATGCTAGACTTTGTGAGGTCAATAGTGTGTGGGACATTGTGCAGGGCATGCAAAGTCCAATTATGATTACTTCGGCCCTAACATGTGTGGAGTGTCTTGCATATCACTGCTCCTCCCAACCTTGTGCTCTTACAATCTTACCACCCCCTCTTCTGCAAATTGCTCTGAGCTTCAGGATGGGGAGAGATTAGGCTGGCCTAGTTCTAGGTGGTTGATATAGAGTCTCTGAAGTTCTGGATTATGGTTTGTTGATTTTCTTTTGCAGTTTTGCTGCTCCTGCAATGCCCTTCACTCCATCCTGATGGGCATTGTATGTCACCCCCTGGCCAGAGACAAAAAGCTGTTAAACTAAAGTTTTATTATAAGAGCACATTCAAAGGTAGATGTAATAAAAGTAGGAAACCACAGTGAGGGAGGGGTTAATCACCGATTTGCAAAATGGTTACTTTTTATCTGCCAGACTATATGCCCTCCCCTTCTGGTGAGATCATACCCCCTCAGTTGTAAATGATCAGGAACGAAAGTCTGTGAACTTAACCAGATGTCTCATTATTTACTTGCAGTCCTTGATGGAGGCCTATTTTCTCTGCTGTAACATGGTCCCCTCTCTCCTTGTTTCTGGTGTGGCCCTCCTACCCCATCCCTCCTGTTCATAATCCTTGCAATTACTGTAGGTATTACAGAGATTTATCCTTGAGTGTCTCAAGGTGGGCTGGGTGGGTTTGGAACTAGGAGCCACCTATTAGGGACTACAATACAGCACTTAATTTTCTGGGTCTGGGATACTTCACTTAATATAATTGTTTCTAATGACATCCATTCCCCGGCAAATTCCAGTAATTCATCATTTTTGATGGCTGAGTAGCACTCCATTGTATACATGTACCACATTTTCCTTATCCACTCATCAACTGTTGGACATTTGGGTTCATTCCATGACTTTGCTATTGTAAACAGTGCTGAACATGGTCGTGCTTGTGCTATCGAGGTGAATTTTTGCTGTATGTGGGGTTATTCCCAGAAATGGAATAGTAGGGTCATATGGCATTTCAATCTTTAATTTCTTTAAGAATCGACAGACAGCTCGCCAGAGTGGTTGTATGAGCCTGCATTCCCACCAGCAATGTAGGAGAGTTCCCCTCTCTCCACATCCTCTCCAGCATTTGGTGTTGTTTGTATTATGGATTTTTGCCATCCTGACCGGGGTGAGATGATATCTCAGGGAAGTTTGATTTGCATTTCCCTGATGGCTAAGGAAGTAGAGCATTTTTTAAGATATTTGTTAGACATTTTAATTTCATCCCTGGTAATGTTTCTTTTAAGTTCCAGGGCCCATTTTTTAATTGGGCTATTAGTTTCCTTGGTGTTTAGTTTTCTAAATTCTTTGTGGGCTCTGGATAATAGAGCTCTATCAGATATGTGGTTAGTGAAGATTTTCTCCCATTCTGTGGGTTGCCTTTGAGCTTGTGTTACAATCTCTTCATCTGAAATCTCCTGTTACAATCTCTTTATCTGAACAGAAGCTCTTCAATTTCACAAGATCCCAACTGTTGAGAGTTGGTAGCAGTGACTGTGCCATTGGATGTCTGTTTAGGAACTGTTGGCCTAGCCCAATCAGCTCGAGGGAGTTACCTACCCTTTCAACTATGGTTTTTATAGTTTCTGGCCTTATATCAAGGTCCTTGATCCATTTGGAATTAAGTCTTGTACATGGTGACAAGTACGGGTCCAGTTTTAATCTTCTGCATGTGGAGATCCAGTTTTGCCAGCACTATTTGTTGAAGATGCTGTTCTTTTTCCACTGAATTTTTGGGCCCCTTTGTCAAAGACCAAATGGCTGCAATTTTGTGAGCTTATATCTGGGTCTTCAACCCTTATCCATTGATCTCTGTGTCTATTTTGGAGCCAGTACCAGGCTGTTTTTACAACTATGGATTTGTAGTATAGACTAAGGTTTGTTATGGTGATACCTCCAGCAGGTTTTTTGCTATTCAGGATTGCTTTGCTATCCTGGGTCTTTTGTGCCTCCATATGAATTTTGAGATTGTTTGGTCAACCTCTTTAAAGAATTGCTTAGGGATTTTAATTGGTATAGCATTGAATTTGTACATTGCCTTTGGTAGGATGGTCATTTTTACCATGTTGATTCTGCCAATCCAGGAACAGGGGAGGTCTTTCCACCTTCTGGTGTCTTGAAGCCCATCTTCTAAGCTTTGTGTAAATTGAGATAGGGAATGCCATTGAGAGGGCATGAGGCTGAAGGGAGGAACCTCTACAGAGAGGTCATTGCACTTGGCAGAGAGTCGAAAGTAAATTTGAATACCTGGCTTTTTATCTTTAAGAAACGTTTTTAAAAAATTTTAACACTTCCAAAGTGGCTGAAAGAGTCCACTCCTGTGCTCCTTCATATGAGCTAGTTGTTTTTCCACTTTAAAAAGCCATGCTGATTTTGAAAGGAAAACTATGAAACCTGATATTTAAACTGTTAAAAATAGACATCTTCTGCCAGATGACAGAAAGGTCACATTTGTGACGTAAACCTTCAAATTACATGTGATTCAGGCTTCACAAATGGAAGGGTCAGTGTAATCAGGGAGAAACTTTATTCATGCAGAAATACAGATTTATATGTCAGGGAGTCCTCCTTGATATTTTCTAACAAGTTTAATATTATGGGTTGTGGCATACAAATTATTGAAATTATTGGCAGGAGAGAGGTTTTTTCTTTTAGCACATTTAAATTTTTGTAAAAATGCAAATTTGTTTAACCACTATATGGAAAGGATATAGCTACTTCTTACAAAGCCATTACTTTTACAGAAAGATTCCCAATGGAAAATATTCATAAAGTAAATTTCTATTATAACAAGCCATAGAACATTTCTAAAATTTTGATCCCAGTGAGCATGAAAACACAGCATTCTGGGTTGAACTTAAATATCTGATTATCAGGGCTGGAGAGGTGGCTCAGGGGTTAAGCCTCTGCCTTGCAGGTGGAAGGTCCTGAGTTCGGATCCCAGATCCCATGTATAGACGCCAGGCGGAAGCGGGGACAGCCTGCGCTTCTGGTTCTGGTAGGGCGGAGCCTGTGAATCCCGGGGCAGAAGGAGGTGGAGGCGTCCATGGTGGTTCACGAATTCGTCCGTGGTTCTACACATACACAGACACACACACAGACACACACACACGCACATGCACACAGTTGAATAAATAATAATAATAATAAAAAATTAAAAAAATATCTGATTATCTGATATATAAGATACTCTATACTAGTTAGGGCTGAAGCAATCATAATTGGACTTTGCATGCCCTGCGCATTGTCCAACACACTGTTGACCTCACAAAGTCTAGCATCTGCTAAAGGCACCAAGAGCCTTGGAGGTAAAGGATTGGCAGCCACAGCAGTGTTCCTATACCTAAGGGGAACACGGGAAAGGGTTCAGGGAAAGGCCACTGGGTCCTTGTACGTCATCGGAGAGGAGGGCCCAGAGGAAAATCAGACATGCACAAGAAAGGACTCTCTGGGAATTGGGGCGGGAGGCACTGGGGAATGGGGAGGGAGAGGGGTGGGGATGGGGAGCAGGGAGTACGCGGGGAGGAGGAGGAAGGGAGGGAACTGCTGTACCTAATAAGTTTGTATGAGCTGAAATAAAAAAAAAAAAAAAAAAACCCTGAGACTTAAAAAAAAAATCTGATTATCTTCTGAAATACATAATCATAAAGATGCAATACTTGAGGATATAATTGCACTTAGCTATCCCCACCTCTGGAATACTTATATTACATAGTACAATTTAAATATGATACAATTAGTTGATTTGCTATTTTGCTTATTGAAGAGTGTCAAGGGAAGAAAGTGAAAATCCCTTTGTAATGTTACTTGTTTCACTATTTGATTTCACTGCATGTTTACATATATAGAATCACCTAAAAATTAATGTTTGGTAACAAAATACATAAAATCCTCACAAATTTTTTCATAGAGAACAGCCATTTTAACATAGTAATATCTAGGGGAACTAGATATTTTTCTCTACTTTTTATATAAAATTGGACAGTTTGATTTTCCTAATTGACACATTCAACAGGTTCTCTTCCAGATAAGTAGCTACATTCAAAACATCACACGACTGCCATATCTAGTCTCATGGAAATGTATTTTAGTTTACTATGGTCAGTCAGCCTTTTAGAGAGAATATATGAGTATATTCAACTTTAAAGAAAGAGATCTCATTCCTTTGGCCTTCTTTCAGATTTTAATACTTCCCTTGCATTCTGCAACCTAGGCAATGAAATAAGCAGATGTCAACCTTGAGAGGATGGTACCTTTCTGTAGATGACAACTTCGGCAACTGTTCTGGCACGTGGAAGCCACTGCTATATATAAAAGTGTTAAAGTTTTGTACTTAGCTAAGAAGACCTTCCTGAACATCCAATCTCAGAATTCTCTAGTGATGCATCTCCTTCTCAAGTCTCAGAATCCACCTTTGCTGTTAGTGTTCTGAGATATAAAATCAACATACAGAAAAAACTTACTTCTCCATATATCAAAAAGCTGTTGGAAAATAAAAGAAAATAATAGTGTCAATATAAAGCACTAAAGAACACAGAACACATAGATATAAATGCAACAAACATGCAATTGATTTGTGTACTAAAAATCCAAAAAGAAATTTGTTGGGTTCAAGACGTAGAAGATACAATATTATCAAGATATAAATTACTTCAAAAAGAATTATGGGTGCATTTAAATTCCAATTAAAATCTAAATATATTATAGAAATTGGCAACAAGATTATAAATATTTATATGGGAAAGAATAAGAATAAGAAGCACCACAAACAATAAAAAGAGCTTAAAGTGTTTTCACTTTATGCTTCCAAGACTTAATGAAAAAATATAGTGTAACTTTGGTGAAAAGAGAAAATTCAAGAATTTCATTCATGTTCACTGTGTTTTTTATAGAAATGACATTACATACAGCATTAGTTTTAATTTTTCTCATGTTATTGAACAGATATTGTCATGCAGTTAATTTCTGACTAACTGTAGAAGAGAAGAGAAAAATATGTGAAATAATTTCTTAATTGAAAAATCAATTATAAAACTTGCTAAATTTTATTCGTGTTTAAAGCACACAATGACTTATAGAGTTGTTCTTAGAAATGGTCAACCTTAAAAATTATTCTTAAATGGGGCTGGAGAGGTGGCTCAGGGGTTAAGTCTCTGCCTTGCAGGTGGAAGGTCCTGAGTTCGGATATTAGACCCCACTTATAGACGCCTGGCAGAGGCTGGGACGGCCTACGTTTCTGGTCCTGGTATGGCGGAGCCTGTGAATCCCCGGGCAAAGTAAAAAAGGAAGAGATGGAGGCGGTCCGGGTGGTTCCCGAATTCGTCCGTGGTTATACACACACACACACACACATGCACACACGCACACACATGCATACATGTACAATTGAATAAATAATAAAAAAATTTTAAAAGTATTCTTAAAAAACATCACTGGAGTAAGCAAGTCTAGGCACAAGAAATGAAAGGCTACATAATTGAAGCTAAGTATCTCAGGGTTAACTCCATTTTATACAGAAAGTCATGATTTATACATATGTAAAATTTGGCAACTAGATGAATTGATGGATGGTGATATCAGAACGATCCTTACAACTTGATCACATAGTGATAATTAGATCTCCTGCTTCATGATCCCATTTCCTGTTGAAAACAAACTTTCAGTAGTTGAATACAGATTCCTAGGGGAAGGCTCACCTAACTTAGCATGATTAAGGCCCTGATTTTGATCAATTTACAGTACTCTAGAACTATGGAACAAACAGAGAGGGAGAGATAAAGAGGGAGAGAGAGAGAGGGAATTAGGCAGGGATAACACTGTCCATATGACTCTTCTCCTGGGGTCGACAATCACCTGGGGCTCTACAGTCTCAGAATTTGTAGTCTCAGAATCTCAGGTTTCAAAATTTGTTATTTTACCTCTTCCTTTAGTTTTAAGTTGTTTGTTACTGTGAATTGAACTGATTCCATTTATACGATGAGGATTTCTTTTTTCTTTAGCAACACAAAAAACCATGTGGATCTGACAATATGAAGATTTTTCACAATTATTTTCCTCAGTATAATGACAATTTTCCACTCATTCCCTACCTATTCCTATAGAGTCAGGAAATTGTCCTAACCAAACATCAATGTATACTTATTTCCCATCTGAAATCCATCTGTTTGTAAATAGCTGCCTAACATTTCAGAACTTCTGCTTAATATATGTACTATCATGTTTTCCTTGTTAGTGGAATATACCATTATGGTCTGAACCTATAATCCCACAGTATAATCAAGAAATATTATCAGGAATGATACAATAATCAAACTAACCAAGTATATGATATTTAAACACCATATAAACAATCAAACAAAAATTCTTGAAAGAATTTTCTCTCTCTAAAATTAATTTAGAATTATCACATAAATTTTGGTTTAGAAAACTGTCTAAATGTTTTTACTTCTGTTTTGTGCAAGCTAAGAATTGAAATTTTAGTGTTAAATAGTGTTCATACTAAAGTTTTATCTATTTACATAGCATTGAAATGTTTGTTCAATGTGAGATATGTTTGTGATAGTTCTGCTCATTCTGCTCCATGTAAAAATAACAAATTGAAAAACTATGGAATCAAAACTTTATATTTCATATATAAACTACTAAGGTAAAGACAGTACTCTCATGGCTGAGGAACCAATAAAAAGAATAACTCATAATTCATTCCTTCTAGTTACAAGACAGAAAACATGCTTCTGGTATTTTTTATCAGACGACTTAGATTAACATTTTGTTTTATAAATCAGCCATTCACAAATTTTATAATATTTTACCAAAAGTTTGTCTGCTCAACTGTGAGCCTGTCATCTTTGGATGCTCATGCCAGTCTGATGACATTTCACTAACAAGGGAATATTTTTTTCCAAATCTGTTTTCTGGTGATATTATATTTTTTTGGCTATCTTGTTCTTTAAAAATTAATGGCATTTGAAGGTCATATTTCCAGTCTGTTGAGCAAACCACAGGCCACATTTGCATCTGGACTGATAAACTATCACCTAAGAGGTGACAGAAAGACAGAAACTTAGAAAAAAGTCATAAGCCAAACAAAGAAAAAGGAATTGAAAGAAAATGTCAAGCTGACATTTGTGTTTTAATGTGGAATATTTTAATTATCCTTCTCTTAAGAATATCATTTCACATTCCACTATTAGCTCTCAACATGAAAAGTATGAAATTGGCTATCCTCAAAGTGAGTGTGTGTGTGTGTGTGTGTGTGTGTGTGTGTGTGTGACTGTGTGTTCAATCATCTCATTCTGAAAGCCTTTGGCTTATAAACAGCTGCCTGACATTTTAGATCTTTTCAGAAGAACCACTGTCATGTTGTATTTTTATATAGAATATACAATTAATAAGAAGGCTGTTTGTAAGAGTTCTAAATTGTAAAGTATTTAGAGATGTGAAGATTTTATGATAGGGCATGCGTATGAACTGAACAACTGACTTCAGTTTATCCACAAAATTCATTTGAATTTTTCCACTGTATTTCCAAAATATAAAAAAAATTTTTCAACTCTAGTAACAAAGTATGGACAACACTATGTAAATAAGAGATGTTAGCAGATTGTATCAATGTTTTCTATGTCTTAATAATTTAATAGCCTTTTAGCATTAACCTATGCATAATAAAAGTTCATAAAATTAGAAGGAAAAATAGACAAATCCAATATTATAGTTGAACCCCTACAACCCTTCTGTTAATAATTGATAATAAAGTAGTGTGAAAATCAGTAAGAGCCCCAGGACCAGACCTGTGCATTCAATCAACTTGATCTAATAGGCAATTGTAGAATATTCTACTCAGAAGCTGAAGAATATGAGTTCTTTTCAGGTGAAAGTAAAAAATTCATTAAGAAAGACTACATTCTTGACCTTAGACTATCCACCCAATTTTTTCCTTAATGTATTGAAATTACTTACATATGTGTGCATATATATGTAGAGAGAGAATTAAACTAGAAATCAATAGCAAAAGAGTAGTTCAAATATTAAAAGTAAGCCATACATTTTTAAGTAAACTATAGATCAAATAATAAGTTGAGAGAGATGTTTAAGATTTTTTAAAATTTTATTATTATTATTATTATTTATTCAACTGTGTGCATATGCATGTGTATATGCGCACGCGCATGTGTGTCTGTGTGTGCGTGTGTGTGTCTGTGTGTGCGTGTATGTGTAGAACCACGGACGAATTCACGAACTCCATGGACGCCTCCACCTCCTTCTGCCCTGGGATTCACAGGCTCTGCCCTACCAAGACCAGAAACGCAGGCCGCCCCCGCTTCTGCCTGGCGTCTATACTCAGGACCTTCCGCCTGCAAGGCGGAGGCTTAACCCCTGAGCCACCTCTCCAGCCCTTAAGATATTTTATCTAAGCATAAATAAAATTAGAACTTAGTACAATATGTGTTATACAGATGTATCAGTGATATTTGCATCTGTGGAGACATTTACTAAAGTGATTATCCATTAATCATATATTTATGCATATATGTATATATGTTGCATATGCTGCAGTACAAGTACAGGAAGCTAGCTGTATGATGAGAAAATACAGACTAAATCTAGGAAAAATATGCTTTGGTAGAAAACAAACCAAAAATTTAAAAAAAGATAGACAAAATGAAGGAACTGTAAAAGTTAGTACTTTGAAAAGTCCAATGGCCTTTTGAGCTTTATAGCAGGCAAGGTACCCAGAAAGACAAAGAAAAATGTAACTAATAGTAGATATTCAACACTGATCATTATTGTTAATTCATAGACATTTGAATGATGAAAACTACTGTGACAAATTATTATGTTTCCTGAAAATGAATCCACTTATTTAAACTTATAGATTATTCAAGATCATGAAAGTAAAAACAGAGAAGTAAATAGCTACTTTAAGACAGTGTGACATTGGGAAAATCATAAATACATGGAAATATTCTCCAGTTCAGACATAGATACACAGAAATATTAGATATTCATTTCTAAAAACACAAAGACATTTCAATGGAGAAAAATGTGTCGTTTAAACAGATGCGAGAATTTTTGAAAAATTCATGTGTCAGTGAGAGCCAGCAGTGAGCCAGTACCCGGAAACCCAATCCTAACCCAAGACAGGAGTCCTGTGGACCCGGAACATAGTCTTTCCTGACCCAGTGACCTGGACCCAAATGGGCCCAAAGCCCTGTGCAAGGCGAGCCATTCAGAGCCAGCAGAGGGCTTCCCACAGGTCCCAGCGGCCCAAAAGCCAAGCCCCACGCCAGATGAGAGCCCCAACCTACCCAGGCACCTAGACCCAACCCTGCTTCTGGTGAGAGGCACGCAGAGCCAATGTAGGGCCTCCACAACCAGTCCAATGCCCAGGGACCCCATCAGGCCCCGTCCAAATCCAGAGAAGCTTTCCCAACTTCCCACAAAGTCAGACAACCTCATCTCACTCAGGAGAGTAAAAAACACCTACCAGAGAAAGAAAGCAGTCACGTCACTTCGTGAAAGATACTACATACACCAAGTAGGAAAACATGTCTCCTACAAAAACCACCGACTATATATATTGACATCCATACTATAGATGTCAGTCAAAATGTCTTCAAAAAAAAATTGTTTTCTGACATTATCAACAAACTTCGAGAAGAAATACGAAATGACAATGTCTTCAAAAAAAAATTGTTTTCTGACATTATCAACAAACTTCGAGAAGAAATACGAAATGACCAGAACACCTAAAGGAACTTGAAGATCTCAAAGAGGAAATGAGTATGTGTATGATCTTGTATGAACGGGGAAAAAATAAAATCATTATCTGAGCTGGAAAAGATAGTTTTATCATTTTTCAGCATCCTGGCTGCAATTTGCATGTGGAATTCTCTACCAGGCTCCAACTGCTGCTTCTAAGACGTGGTAGAGGCCTGGTGGGAGGGTCTTAGACTATTTGGAATAGACTGTAGAAGGAAACTGTGGTGCTTGAGTTTCTCTTCAGTTTCTCAGTACTCCCTTGCCACAGGCCCCCAAACATCATGTAATGCAAATAAGCAAATATGTAATACCTGAACACTGAGCAAAGAGTTCTTTTCTCCCTGAAGGTTGATTATTTCAGGTACGTATTAGAGTGTCTGAAAATTTATACACTAATACCATTCTGTGGTCACCTAGATTTCGCTTACTCAATCATTGACCACCTTTTCATCACTATCTCACACCAGCATACTTTCCTTTAATTATTTACTCTCTTTTGCTTTTTGTCCTTGTAAAATTAACATTTTTCAAGGGGAACTTAAAAAGGGAGCAAACCTCTCGTGTTATCATTCTACCATATAAATTGCAAGTTTATTCAACTAAATTTAAATATAGTTTAAATTCACTATAAGAAGTTCAATTATTTTATAGATTTTGGCTAGTTCAATGTCTTAATTTTTTGAAGACCATTGATTTGAGCACATAGGTTAGTTCCAAATATACTTGTTAGCATGCGAGATTGCATTCAATCCACAAAGAAAAGCAATAAAGCACTAAATGAATGAATTATTTATAAAACTTATATTCTAACTTGCTGAAAAATGAGTGACTTTTTTGGTAGAATTGGTTTTCAATAGAAATTAAATGGTACCTAATTTTGAGTAGCATGAAGAATTATATATACTTAATATATGTTTCAGTATTGTTGGGATTCTTCATCTAACAAAAGCAAGTTGTTTCATTTAATGAGAAGAATAGTATAACTCCTATAGCTAAAACACAAAGAGAAGGTGGTTGTGAATGTAACACTAGATCATGAATGATGTTCTTCTCCTGATTTTTAAATCTACTTTAATAGCTATCATTCTTACATCCTTTTCCCTTTTTGTTTTTGTAATTCTCACACCTACTAGAGTAGATAGGCTCAAGAAATATCCAGTTATGATAATATAAAAGCACACTCATCAAATAAAATATCAAAGTGTGTTTCTGAGGTCTCACGTCAAGTATCATTTAAGTTAAATAATGGATTCATGATACTTGTTTTTTACCTTTTGTAAAGAATTCTGAGTTTCTGTTCATGCTACCTTTCCCTTCCCTCCCACTGCTACTTCACCCTCCTTTCCCTTAACCCAGCAATCACTATTCCTCCTACCCTCATGTAGGAGGGTGTGGACTACTGGGCTCCCTTGTGGGTGCCTGTACTAATAAGGCACCAGGATTATTGTGGTAATATGAGTGGCCATTATTGTGTAAACTGATAGGTGGGGAAGCTCCCCTTCACTTAAAGATTTTGTCCTCATTTCTTCTGTATTACCATACAAATTTGAACATTTTAGTGTGCTTTTTCTTCTTTTATTCTTTTGTTTGTTTGCTTAAACATTGTATTTTTCCATAAATGCCCCTTACGTCAAAGTAGAATTCTCATAGAGTTTTTTTCTTTTTTTTTTTGATTTTTTATTTATTCAATTGTGCATGTATGCGTGTGTTCGTGTGTGTGTGTGTGTGTGTGTGTGTGTGTGTGTGTGTGTAGAACCACGGATGAATTCGGGAACCACCATGGATGCCTCCACTTTCTCCTTGTTTACTCTGCCTGGGGATTCACAGGCTCCGCCCACCAGGACCGGAAACGCAGGCCACCCCTGCTTCTGCTGGGCGTCTATACGTGGGGTCTAGAATCTGAACTCAGGACCCTCCGCCTGCAAGGCAGAGGCTTAACCCCTGAGCCACCTCTCCGGCCCCCCAGAGTTTTTCTTAATAGTGAGTAAAGTATTTTAAATGATGCACAATTTTGATGCATATACTTCAAGATGTTAACTGACAGGACAAACTTGGTGTTGGATTCCTATCTCATTTCTATTTACCATTTATTTAAAATGGTGCAGTAGAAGTCATTATTATATTTGCTTTTAATATGATGGAACTAAAGATTAAAAAGGCATTTTACCTTTTTAATCTTTAGTTCCATCATATTAAAAGCAAATATAATAATGACTTCTACCAAAGGATTTAGTAAAGATAACTAAACAGTCCAGGACCTATACTGCTTCGCATGTGATTCTACATCAACAATCATCATCATTGTGTCGCTCTTTGTTAAGAACTGAACCAGGTGAACATCATAGTTAAGGCCAAAGCCCTAATCACATACTAGTGTAAAAGACACTTAATACTGGGTTAGAGAATGGGAGTAATCACATAAATATCGTCTAGATTTGAGTTATCCAATTGCTTTCTGACAGCCATTTTTGGCAAGTTGTGTACATTTTTCAAGCTTTCTTTCTTTCTTCAATTATGAAATGATCTTTCTTCATTTGGTTCCCATGATTGAATGGGAAAATGGCAATGGAATTAATAGTGTTGCATATTTCATAAAAGTTTGCAAAAGCCTTGAGTGGATGACAGTGTAATATATTGGCAGCACTCAATGCAGAATTTTAATCTATTCATGCTGTATCTGTTAATCAAGATTTGTCATTTGAGAAGAGTAGATACATGTAGAAATTCAAGTTATGCATGTTCAGCAAAAAATATAATTTTAAATTTATATTTGGTCATCCAATCATATCTCCTGAGAGCTATATATTTAAGGTGAGGGTTTCAACAAAGTAGTGAGATTCTATTTTTAGCTACCAATTTGAGAAGTATATCATGTCCCTCCAAGGAGAAAATGATTTTAAAACTCTCAGTGTGGGTATTGCTGCCTCTGTTCTCTGAGAGTCTGCTTTGTTTTCTGTTCTAGCAGGAACTGCAGAGACTGCTCTTCTTTCCGTCTCTCCTGAATGGAAACGTCCAAGCTAGTCAGCAGGAACACACTACAAAGCTGGCAGAAATCTTCCTTTATCTATGAATCATCGCAATCCAAATGTTGCTGTTTAATTTCAGAGTAAAAACAAGTGTCGCTTTTACCAAAATAAATGAGGTGAAATTATTGCTTTATCTCTTTCTTGCAAATAAACATGCCTGACATTTAGGCACACTTTTACGCATCCTATCAACTCAACAAACAATTCTGTGAATTTTAATTTTTAGAAACTTAATTATATTAATTTGCCTCAATTTAAAAACCAAGTAATTGGTTGAATTATTTCCCACATTATAGATAACATAAATTTGTGACATTATATAAACAGAAGTTTGAAAGGCACAGCAAAATCTGTGATTTATGCCAGTTTAGAATTTTTGCCAATAAGAGAATTATACAACAGCTTTGAAAATGAAGGCTATTATTAATTTCTATGTCTGTAATATTCTATTGCAAGTTGTGGTGAATCTTCCAAATATCCCAGAACTTAATCATACAAAAGATTAACAAATGCAAAATTTACTGGAACTTTTAAAAATTATGCTCTAAGTTCTGCTCCTTTCCTGTCTTTAGAAATTATTTCTTTGGAAATAATTTGTGTAAATTCTTAAACATAAGAACAGAGAATATAACTGTTACTGTGGAAGGAGACAGTTCTATTTTGTGATTGACAGGATGTTGCAATTACATATGGAAAGGACTGTAAAACAATGAAGGGAAAAGGAATAAACATGATGGGAATCTTCAAGCTAATAATAGAAGAACTGGAAATGTTGTTATATGTTACCCTTTCTGCTTAGTTCAATATGTTCTGACATATCTACATTTTTTCAAATGAGTGCTCTCAGATACAAAGTAATTGTAATAAAGCTACATTTCTAATTAAAATTCTAAAGTTGGAATATTAAAAATAATTTTCTTCTAGAAAAAAGTCAATGAAGTGAATTCAAAGACAATTGGTTGAGCTCTCCTACATCCAGATGAACAGAGAGATCAGTGATTGACTTGAAGTCAAAGAAGGTATCCTTTCAGTTATCGACTCTGAACTACAACATAACCTACGTGTAATCACACTGTTACACAGTCAGTCCATATCACCAATGGATACTCCATTCCATTTGGGTGTTTCCACTAAACTTTTTGACAACTCTTTCCTTTGCCATCCTGTCCCCTGAGAAAATTAACTGAAAAGTCATTGATGCTATAGTTGTCTCCCATCAAGACTGAACAAAATCAAAGGATATTCAGACTAGTCACTATAAGACAAGAGAAAAATTAGAAGTTCCATTGACATTTAATTTTGCTCTAAAATAAACAATACTTAAAGGTCCCAAATAACATGTGTCAATAGATGTGTTGGATAGCAATCCAGTTCTTAATTTCTTCAAAGTAAACTTAGCTCCTATTTCCTAGAAAAAAAGCTAAACAGTGCTTTCTTTCGCTTTCAAATTTGACACTGTTGGGTAATAAATTATGAGACTTCCATGTAATGTGTATATATTTTCACATAAAATGTGCCCCAATGGGGCAGTAGGAATTTGACAACTCAGAAGGGACCATTAGATCATAATCCAAGCCACATCATTTCATTTCAGTGTATTTCAACACATTGCTATTAACTAATCTTAACAAAAATGATAAATGCCTGAAAAATGCTGCAAAAGAGGCTACAGACTAATGTTTGTGAGTGACTGTGAGCACGAGAACAAAGAAAAAAAGTGGCAGAGGTTTGCTTTTTACACTGAAGCTTTTAACTCTATTCATGACTCCATTGGGTGGTGAATACCAAAATGAAATCAACAATAGAAATCCCTAAAATTCTTGAAATTTAGAATTTTATATTCACTATCATTAGTTCTGAGTCTTGCTCTAGGAATTCACAGTAAAAACAGAGCTTTGCACCTTTCTAATTACCAAATATATAAGACTGTGAAGGCAAAAATATCAACAATTATTGCAACTTAAATGCATCTGTTCTAATAAATGCCAGTCATTTCTTTCATCTCTAAAATAGCAATTGTAACAGCATATTAGGAATAATTTTGCCCTAGAAAATGTTCGAGCACTCATTACATATTTGTTCATTTGGTCTTTAAGGCCGGTCCAATCATGACTGCTGTCTTTCATTTAACTAGAAAGCTAACTCATGACCCAATGGCAGTGCAAGCATTCAGCATCCAAGAAGACCTGAGTTTACACTGAACAACCAATACAGAGCAAGAAAGCGAAGTTACTGACTCTCAATGCTTTTAAGTAACTTTCACAAAGTCACACAAGTATTTATTTGTTGGATGCCATTTGTTAATTTTTTAAAACATACATTATTAGAGAAGAATGATGACATAATTCATAGAAGACACTACTCCATGTTTTTTATCTCTCTACATCATTATCTCTTAGTACCCTTGGAATTTACTGTAAAGATTTAATTTTAGAAATGTGAAATTATCAAATATAAGCTTATTTATCATAGCATAGATAAATATTGATATTTGAATATTACCTAAGAATCCAATATTTGGAAGTTAGGAAAACAAATAATAGAACACACATACAAAAATAGCTACATTTATACAATAATTATTGTTAAATAAAGAGCCAAGTTATTACCTATAAATGATTATATTACTATTCTTACCATGCTTGGTGAAAAGTTTGGTACAAATATTGTGCCTTATAGGTTTGATTTTTCTTTCTATTAATGGGAAATAAGCTATATTTATGTCACCATGTATGCTTATAAAAACATTCTAGTAATGAAAAAAAGACACTGTGATGGGAAATATCTTAGCATGATTTTAGAACAAGCTTATTTGGATAAGATAGAAAAAAACTTTTACTTCATATTTTTAACTATTATAATGCAATCTTGTTATGCTGAAAGTTAAATTAACTCAAAATGTAACAATATATTTAAACCACTTTATCACACCAACTTTGTGCAGATAAACATTTTAAAAATAAGTCCATTTGTCATTGCAAAATACAATGATGAGAGATAAGGGTGCAAATACTCTACTCATTAGACAGATTTTAATGTTAGCGTCATTGAAGGGAAGTGGGGAATGGAAAGTGTTGGTCATAAGACTTCAGACATAGTTAGCAAGCAGGATTCAGAAGCGAAGCTGAAATTCTTCCACATCCATTGAGGGTACAAAGATGCAACACATAAATACCTTGTCAAGAGTTTCAATGTAAACATGAATTCTCAGGATTGTAGTTCCTACTTATCAGAGTATACTACTATTATTTTTTCCTTGTTTCAGAACTTCAAAATTTTCAACTACTCAAGATTTCTACTTTTTCCATCTCCAAAAGATATCGCATGTGTGCATGTGTGCATGTGTGTGTGTGTGTGTGTGTGTGTGTGTGTGTGTGTGTGTTTCTGTATGTCTGTGGGTGCCTGTGAAGGCCCAAAGGCGACCTTGGAAATCAACTTGATTACACTGCTTTCTTTTTGCTTTGCTCTGGGATTTCCTAGGTTCCATCTTCCAGAGCTGGAAGCCACTGTCATTTATGCCTGGCTTTTTACAGGGGATTTGGGATTTGAACTCGGGTTTTTCTGTTTGCAAGGCAGAATTTTAACCCTTAAGACACCTTTCCAACCCACCATCTCCACAAGTTTTAATGCAAGTAAAATATTTTCTTTTTTTTCTGTCCCTGACACTTTCCCACTAAATTCAAACTGAGATGTAATTCTTGTTTGAACATATGGCAGCAAGTATTATGCTCATATTTTTTCTCTTCCCTGATTTGGTCATTTACTTTTCAATTTCTTCCAAATGTTCTAACTTCATAATGAAGCTTATTAATGAATATATTCCAAGTCATGATGTAAGTGGTATGCTCCTGAATCCAATAAATGAGGCAGAATAGATATTACAGAAAAGTTTTACTTTTCTAGTCCACCATCGTCATTTTATTTCAATCTGTCCATGTAACTACATTAAAGGGCAAAATAACACATGATATTACTATTCTCAACAGAATATTCACAAATATTTTGAAAGTTAATAAACAAGTAATTTCAGAAACAATTTAATTTCAGAAAAAATAAATTAACAAACCAACTATTAATAATTATACACTGTGCTGCTGCAGACTGGTAGTTCAGAAGTGAAGGAAGTTGAGATGCATGATGTACCCAGGAAGACTTAAACTGAGACACCATGGTTTGCTCAGGAAGACCTGCACTCTCCTAATTCCTGGAGCAAAAGTTATGGATTTAGAACATTGGCTTCATATGTGAAGTCTTTTGGTCTAGTAACTAAATTTCTTTTTTTTTTAAAGTTTAGTGTGTGTGTGTGTGTGTGTGCGCGTGTGCATGTGCGTTTGTGTGTGCATGTGTGTGTGTGTGTCCATGTCTGTGTATGTCAGTGTGTATCAGAGGGCACTGTGTGTACTTGTGGAGGCCCAAGAGTGACTTCTGGTATCATCCTGGATTGCTTTGATCTTCTATTTGCTTTGCTCTGGAGTTTCCCAGACTCTGGCTTTCAGGACCAGAAGTACAAAAAGCTGCCATTTTCACCTGGCATTTTTACATAGGATTCAGGATCCAAACTGAGGAACTTCTACTTGTGAAGCAGAGTCTTAACCCCTGAGCCATCTCTACAGCCCCTAAATTCTTTCCTTAAAAAAGAATTTTATGAGAGAGAAAGAGAGAGAGAGAGAGAGAGAGAGAGAGAGAGAGAGAGAGAGAATACGTATGGACATCAGAAGTCAGAGAATAACCTTTGGAAGTCACTTATATCCTTCCACATGTGGTATCCAGGGATCAAACTCAGGTCGACAGGTTTACATGTAGGTGCCTATATCCACTGGACCATCCCACCATCACAGCAAATAATTTTTTAGCAAACTAAAAAGCTGTTTTACTTGTGCCAAATGCAGGCTACACAGAGCTACAAGGTTTTGGGAGGTTATTGATAAAATAAATTAAAAAATAGAGATTGTATGATTTGCTTCATGTATCCCATTACCTAACTGCATATTTTTCATTTTAGAAATGAAAAAAATAGCAGCTATATTGAAAGTAGTGACAATGAGGAATCAGGCTTCTTTTAAACTCATTTACCCTGTGATGCTAAACTCCTTTATAAATTGACAAACATACTTCTATATGTTAGATCGTTTTATCTCAATGTGACATTAAATATTTATATGAAACAAAAAGAATTTCAAATGAGTTTGAAAATTGAAGATTTGGTCTGCTGTGCAGGGCACATTAGACTTCATCTTGTCATTGTTCATTAGAGAGAAAGCTTTCATAAATCCCAAATACTCATAGATGTCACAGAACGTGGAATCCTACTTCTGAAAAGGCTCTCAAATAAATCAAGTAATGAGTCTACCAGTTGTACTCGAGGAAGAAAAGTTTTGTTATTTAAAATGAGTATATATTGGTAGGTTATTCATCCTGACCTGGACGACACATTGCTCACGGGAAAGCTTTGAAAAGATTTTCTTGTAGTATGATTTTTGAGGTTGCAATACTGTTCTAAAGTTAAATAAAATTTGGGGTAATTTCTTGAACTGTTTGCATCCTTTTGGACCATAATATTTTCTTAATATAGGATAAATACTTAAGATGTTAAATTCTATTACTTATGAAATCTACTTAAACATGTTTTATTTCTTCTATGTATTAGATACATGAAGTGGAAAAGGGTCGTATTCTTAGATGAACTTTTTACATTTTACTTCATTTTATAAATAATGGACATAAATGGAAAATGGTGGGTTTGGGAAAACTTTAGTTGATGAGCATCCAAGGTCAGCCATAAGCATGTGGCTGCTGTTAAAACTACACCTTTTTGTTTTGGTTTTCACATGGTCTTTCATGAAAATGCTCCCTCTGAGAATTTCCCATCTGTAGGTTCCCCTATGATGTAGGCAATCGAGCCTTATTCAATTGGCATTTCAATTCTTTCTCAGTCTCTGTCATTCCAACACTTTGCCTATCTTCAGCGTGATTTCCAACAGATGTCTTGTGGATAGAATCTGATAGCCATAGTGCAGCATGGTGTGGTTTGAGGACCATTTGTCTACATGAAGAATCATTCATCCAATTGTGGGAATTTCTAGAGTAACATCTTTCTGTATTTGCTATTAGAGAATCCAATCTGACTGTCTCAGGGCTTCTCCACTTGCCAAGTGAATAGACTGTGCACTGTGTCTACAAATGCAAAATCATGCAGATTATATATTCTCTAGGTAGTTTTGCTAGACCTTATTTAATTCCCTTATTCTAGTCTCAAGACTAGACACTTCATATGTCATCTAGATTGTGATAAAAACACCTTCCAATTCTTTGTTCCTAAATCTTCTAACCTTGTTTTGTTCTCATTTTCTCCAAACCTCATTTATAGTTGAGAGGTGGCTCCCAAAGGATGATGTTGTCAGTTGTATTCTTTTTTATTTTATCAAGGCTGATTGCTGAGTTCTGTTTTAAATGTATTCATGAACTCCAACGTGAAGTAGGAATGATTCCATCTCTAAACCTTTTGATTGCTAGTTTTAGAGCCAGGGTTTTAAATATAGAGCTCAGTTTTATTCATAGTTTGATTTTTCCTACGTGACTTGGAAAATGTACTATGCCAAAATGTAATCCTAAATATTGCTGACCATTTTAAAGAAAGATCTGAGTAATATATCATGTAATGATAATAAATTATAAATAGTTACATATGATATAAATTTTAATAGATGCAAATGCTAATGATGTAGATCTATAGCTATGTATGAGGAGACTCCTTTTAGTTTTGCAATTATAAACATCAAATACGAATTAAGATAATGCAGCTTCTTCATGCTGTCTCTGATATTCATTCAAAATTGTTTTAATGAGAAATACCTGGCTTATCCATGCTAAAAAAACATACAAATGAAACATTAGCTAGCTGCCAGCCTTTTCTTGACTAGATGGAGGGATTAATGGAACAGCAAGGACTTGCTCTGCAGGACATGAGATCATTGCAGCATTGAGGTCACATTGCTGAGAGCTTCTTACAGCCCTTTCCTTTCCTGAAAGCACAATTCTAAAACTAAAGTCTTCCAAAATTCTACTATAAATGAAGGATCTCTATCAGTAAAGAATACAGTTTTAAAGTGCATTATGATGCATAGTTAAGTGTAAGTGCCTGAACAAAGACAAAATGGAAAGTGATGTATGGATAACCATTTGAATTTTAGGTTCATACATAGCATGTAAACTTAGCCCTGAAATTTTATTTTGAAGGTCACCTCTATATCAGGGATATATACTATAAAGAGACAGGAGAATGGACATTGTGACATGGACCTTTGACATTTTCCCCTCAGCCAGCCTTTTTCTAAATCTTACTTCCTGTCATCATTCTTCACTTCTCAGCACAGAAATACTCTTATCTTGTGAACATTTAGTTTCATAATGTTAGACACATTTATGCTTTCTCTAAATGTCCTACAATCCACCTATAAATATCTTCTGTACACACACACATGCACACACACACACACACACACACACACACACACACACACACACAAATCCAGTTAGTGAGCTTAACACTTGAGAGGTGAACCTCTGGGAACACCTATGAGGATTTATCTAGTTCTGTCAGGACTATGATCAAACCTGCAGGAGTTTATTTTAGTTGAAGTAAGATGGCCTGCCAATTGTGGGAAGCACTACCCTCTAACAGATAAATCAAGATGGGGACAAAAGGGCTGTAGAGATGCCTCAGAGGTTAAGACTCTGCCTCACAAGGAGAAGGTCCTGAGCTCACATCCCAGGTTCCATGTAAAAATGTGGATAGAAACAGCTGCCTGGGGCTGGAGAGGTGGCTCAGGGGTTAAGCCTTTGCCTTGCAGGCGGAAGTCCTGAGTTCGGATCCTAGACCCCATGTATAGATGCCATAGGCGGAAGCCGGGGCAGCCTGCGTTTCTGGTCCTGGTAGGGCGGAGCCTGTGAATCCCGGGGCAGAGTAAACAAGAAGGAAGTGGAGGCGGTCCATGGTGGTTCCCGAATTCGTCCATGGTTCTACACAGACACACACACACACTTACACACGCGCGCGCGCGCGCAGGCACATACATATGCACACACGTACAATTGAATAAATAATAAAAAAAAATTAAAAAAAAAAAAAACAGCTGCCATCTGAACTTCTGGTCATGGTGAGCAGAGTCTGAGAAATCCCAGAGAGAAGCAAAAAGGAGATAGAAGCAATCCAGGATGATTCCCAAAGTCACCCTTGAGTCTCCACAGGGACACATAATACCCTCTGATACACATATACACACACACACATGCAAAAAAAAACTTTTAAAAAAAGATGGGCAGAATAAGAAGGACCTCATCAAGCTAGCAAACTGGCAAAGTAGAAAGCAATTATGCAGCATTATTCCTTACTCCTTTTGACTTTCCATGTGATGTGGCCAATTCTCTGAGCTGCTGCTGGTAACTCTCCTGCCATGATGAACTGCAACCAGGAATTTTGAGATGAATACTGTATCTTATTTCCCTAAATTGTTTGGGTTGGGTATTTATTACAAAAATAAGACTATAAAAATAGCATAATATATATGATTGCTAATAGACATGCTAGATTCCATTCTTTGAGAAACTGCATCAGTTACATGATTTAAAAAGCAAACAAATTTGAATAGGTTCTTAATCTCTGTTATACTTATTACCTTTGATTATGAAAAAGAAGACAGTTACTACTTTTTGATTAAATTTGAATATTTCCTTTCCTTGTCCAACTAATAAAGTTGTTTTCTAAGTAATAAAGAGAAAATATTCCGAAAAGGAATCAAGGGTGGTTCTGAAACTTGAAATTTCTAAGAAATACAGAAATACAGTTAGGCTTGTAAAAAGGTAGGAAAAGAAATTCTTGCAAGAGGAAATAGCTCCGGCAAGAGATGTAATTTAAAATTCTCAGGGTAAAAGGTTTGAAGGATATACTTGTATTTTGCCTCTCAAGAGTACAAGCCATGTTGAAAAGCAATAGAGAGAGTGAATCACAGAGATGCTGAGGTATAGACATCTTCATTAAGGAATTCATTTCTGAGCTTATGCTTATCTTAGAAAAGATAGCTGCAGAGAGGTCTTAAGTGAGTTATGTGAGGGTTGATTAGGGAAGAAAAATCCAGTGATGATATTTACAGTGAAAATAAGCTGTGTAGGAAGAGATGTTTTCTTATCAGCTATATCTTTCATAACTTTAGATATATTCTGAAAACTTTATTTATTTTTAATATTTTAACTTTATTTGTTTGTGTGTGTATGTGTGTGTGTGTGTGTGTGTGTGTGTGTGTGTGTGTGTGTATCAGAGGGTACAGTGTATCCCTGTGAAGTACTAAGGTTGACTTCAGGAATCACCCTGGATTACTTCTACCTCCTTTGTTGCTTCGCTGTGGGTTTTCACAGGCTCCATCCACCAGTACTGGAAATACAGGCCCCCACCATTTCTGCCTGGCATTTTTTTTTTCAGAATAGTTCAGGTTTTATTACAAAATGTACATCAAAATTTTCAGATTTGGGGAACAGCAAAAACAAAACAAAACAAAACAAAAAACACAAGGAAACTCTCCTTCACAAGCCCATAGCCATGCTCTTGGGCATGACCCACTTTCTTCCTGAGTTCCTTCTTTCCCTGAATTAAATGGTTAAAATCTATATTAAAACTTCTTACTAAGCTCTATCTCTGCCTTCAAAAATTTCTTCTAGATTATTTTTACATACTAAAATTATGCAATTTTATTTTAATTTTTTTATTATTATTTCCACTCATACAAACTTAATAGGTACACCGGTTCCCTCCCTCCCTCCTCCTCCCCCCAAACCCCCTGCTCTCCCTCCCCATCCCCCAGTGCCTCCCGCCCCAATTCCCAGAGAGTCCTTTAATATGCATCCCTGACTCTCCTCTGGGCCCTCCTCTCCAATGACATACAAGGACCCAGTGGCATTTCCCTGAACCTTTTCCCGTGTTCCCCTTAAGCATAGGAACACTACTGTGGTTGCCAATCCCTTGCCTCCAAAGATCTTGGTGCCTTTAGCAGATGCTAGACTTTGTGGGGTCAATAGTGTGTTGGACATTGCGCAGGGCATGCAAAGTCCAATTATGATTGCTTCGGCCCTAACTTGTGTGCAGTATCTTGCAAATCATTGCTCCTCCCATCCTTTTTCTCTTACAATCTTACCGCCCCCTCTTCCGCAAATGTCCCTGAGCTTCAGAATGGGGAGAGATTAGGCTGGCCTAGGTCTAAGTGGTTGATATAGAGTCTCTGAAGTTTTGGATTGTGGTTTGTTGATTTTCTTTTGCAGTTTTGCTGCTCCTGCAATGCCCTTCACTCCATCCTGCTGAGCACTGTATGTCACCCCTGGCCAGGGACAAAAAGCTGCTAAACAGGAGTCTTATTATAAGAGCACATTCAAGGGTAGATGTAATAAAAGTTGGAAACCTCAGTGAGGGAGGGGTCAATCACACATTTGCAAAATGGTTACTTTTTATCTGCCAGACTATATGCCCTCCCCTTCTGTTGAGATCATACCCCCTTAGTTGTAAATGATCAGGAACGAACGTCTGTGAACTTAACCAGGTGTCACATTACTTACTTGCAGTCGTTGATGGAGGCCTTTTTTTTCTACTGTAACCTGGTCACTTCTCTCCTTGTTTCTGGTGTGGCCCTCCAACCCCATCCCCCCTGTTCATAATCCTTGCAATTACTATAGGTAATACATAGATTTACCTATGAGTGTCTCAAGGTGGGCTGGGTGGGTTTGGTACTAGGAACCACTTATTAGGGAGTACATACACACTTAATTTTCTTGGTTTGGGATACTTCACTTAATATAATTGTTTCTAATGACATCCATTTCCCGGCAAATTTCAGTAATTCATCATTTTTGATGGCTGAGTAGTACTTCATTGTATAAATGTACCACAATTAACTTATCCACTCATCAACTGTTGGATATTTGGGTTGATTCCATGACTTTGCTATTGTAAACAGTGCTGCTATGAACATGGTCATGCTTGTGCTATCGAGGTGAACCTCTGCTGTATGGGGGGTTATACCCAAAAGTGGAATAGCAGGGTCATATGGCATTTCAATCTTTAATTTCTTTAAGAATCTCCAGACGGCTCGCCAGAGTGGCTGTATGAGCCTGCATTCCCAACAGCAATGTAGTAGAGTTCCCCTCTCTCCACATCCTCTTCAGCATTTGTTGTTGTTTGTATTGTGGATTTTTGCCATCCTGACCGGGGTGAGATGATATCTCAGGGAAGCTTTGATTTGCATTTCCCTGATGGCTAAAGAAGTGGAGTATTTTTGAAGATATTTGTTAGACATTTTAATCTCATCCCTGGTAAAATTTCTTTTAAGTTCCAGGGCCCATTTTTCAATTGGGCCATTGGTTCTCTTGGTGTTTAGTTTTCTAAGTTCTTTGTGCACTCTGGATAGTAGAACTCTATCAGATATGTGGTTCGTGAAGATTTTCTCCCATTCTGTGGGTTGCCTTTGAGCTCATGTTACAATCTCATTATCTGAACAGAAGCTCTTTAATTTCACAAGATCACAACTGTTGAGAGTGGGTAGCAGTGACTGTGCCATTGGATATCTGTTTAGGAAATGTTGGCCTAGCCCAATCAGCTCGAGGGAGTCCCTACCCTTTCAGCTATGCTTTTTATAGTCTCTAGCCTGATATCAAGGTCCTTGATCCATTTGGAATTAAGTCTTGTACGTGGTGACAAGTATAGGTTCAGCTTTACTCTTCTGCATGTGGAGATCCAGTTTTCCAGCAACATTTGTTAAAGATGCTGTTCTTTTTCCATTGAATTTTTTGGGCCCCTTTGTCAAAGATCAAATGGCTGTAATTTTGTGGGCTTATATCTGGGTTTTCAACCCTTATCCATTGATCTGTGTGTCTATTTTGGAGCCAGTACCAGGCTGTTTTTGCAACTATGGATTTGTAGTATAGACTAAGGTTTGTTATGGTGATACCTCCAGCAGTGTCTTTGTTACTCAGGATTGTCTTTGCTATCCTGGGTCTTTTGTGCCTCCATATGAATTTTGAGATTGTTTGGTCAAATTCTTTGAAGAATTGCTTTGGGATTTTAATTGGTATAGCATTGAATTTGTATATTTCCTTTGGTTGGATGGTCATTCTTACGATGTTGATTCTGCCAATCCAGGAACAAGGGAGGTCTTTCCACTTTCTGGTGTCTTCTGCTATTTCTTTCTTTAGGGTTTTAAAGTTTTCATTGTAGAGGTCTTTTACCTCCCTGGTTATGTTTATACCAAGGTATTTCATTTTTTTAGGGGCTAGAGTAAATGGGATTGTTTCTCTCAAGGCTTTTTCACTTCTTTCATTCTGGGCATATAGGAAGGCCTCTGACTTTTGCACATTTATTTTATATCCTGCCACCCTGCTGACCTTCTGCATTAGTTCCAGGAGCTTCCTGGTGGAGTTTTTTGGATCACTCAGGTATAAGATCACGTCATCTGCAAATAGGGATAGCTTGACTTCTTCCTTGCCGATTTGAATCCCTCTTATGTCCCTTTCTTGTCTTATGGCTTCAGCTAAGACTTCAAGTACAATATTGAATAGAAGTGGTGAGAGTGGACAGCCTTGTCTAGTTCCTGATTGAAGTGGGAATGCTTCCAATTGTTCCCCATTGAGCATAATCCTTGCTGTGCGCTTGTTGTAAACAGCTTTTATTATATTGATAAAGGTTCCTTCCATTCCTACTGTCTCTAGCGTTTTGATCATAAAAGGCTGTTGGATCTTGTCAAAAGCTTTTTCTGCATCTATCAAGAGTATCATGTGTTTTTGGACTTTGGACTGGTTTACATGATGAATTACATTTATTGATTTGCGTATGTTGAACCAACCTTGTGTGCCAGGGATGAAGCCTACTTGGTCGCCATGAATGATCTTTTTAATATGTTTTTTAATCCGATTTGCTAAGACTTTGTTGAGAATCTTTGCATCTGTGTTCATCAGAGAAATCGGCCTATAGTTTTCTTTTTTAAGTGAGTCTTTATTAGGTTTTGGGATTAAAACTATATTAGCTTCATAGAAGGAATTTGGTAGTGTTCTTCCTTTACTATTTGATGGAAAAGTTTAAGGAGTATTGGTGTTATTAACTCCTTAAATGTCTGGTAGAACTCTGTGCTGATCCATCTGGTCCAGGACATTTTTTGATGGGAAGATTTGAGATTACTTCCTCAATTTCCTTATATGTTATAGGACTATTTAAATAATTCACAACTTCCTGATTCAATTTAGGTAAGTTGTGTTTACTTAGAAATTCATCTATCTCTTTTGTGTTGTAAAACTTCACAGAGTATAAGTTTTTGAAATATGATGTTATAATTCTCTGGATTTCTTGGGTATCAGTAGTGATAACTCCATGTTCATTTCTGATTTTGTTAATTTGGGTTTTCTCTCTCCTGCTTTTGGTTAATTTAGCTAGGGGTGTATCAGTCTTATTGATTTTTTCAAAGAACCAGCTTTTTGACTGGTTGATTTTTTCTATCGTTTTCTTAATCTCGATTTCAGATATTTCTCCCCTTATTTTGCTAATCTCCTCTCTTCTACTACTTTTGGGATCAGATGGCTCTAGTTTCTCTAAAGCTTTAAGCTGCATTGTTAAGTTGTTTATTTCTGATGTTTCCATTTTTTTGATGTAGGCATTAAGAACTATGAACTTACCTCTTAGAACAGCTTTCATTGTGTCCCAGAGATTTTGGTAAGTTGTATATTCGTTATCATTCGCTTTTAGGAAATCTTGAATTTCCTTTTTAATTTCTTCTTGAATCCAGTTCTCATTCAGCATAATATTGTTGAGTTTCCAGGAGTTAGTGTATTTTCTCTTGTTTGTTGTGTTGCGGATGTCCAGATTTAGGCCATGATGGTCTGATAGGGCACAGGTTAGAATTTCAACTTTTTTGTATATGTGTAGATTCGTTTTGTGGCCCAATATGTGATCTATTTTGGAGAAAGTTCTGTGTGCTTCTGAGAAAAATGTGTACTCTTTGGTACGTGGGTGAAAAGTTCGATAGAGATCTGTAAGGTCCATTTCTGTAAGGGTTTGATTAAGGTCCAAAGTGTCTCTGTTAAGCTTTTGACCTGTTGATCTATCCCATGTTGAGAGGGCGGTGTTGAAGTCCCCAAGCATTATCATTTGGGGGTTTATTTCTTGCTTTAGACGCTGTAAGGTTTTCTTAATGAATGTGGAGGGGCCCGTATTGGGTGCATATATGTTCAGTATTGTGAAGTCTTCCTGGTGAATTGTACCTGTAACTAAAATGCAGTATCCATCCGTGTCTCTTATAATTTTCTTTGGTTTGAAGTCCACTTTGTCTGATATCATAATAGCTACCCCTGCCTGTTTTCTGCTTCCATTAGCTTATAGAATTGTTGACCAGCCTTTTATTTTTAGAGTGTGCCTATCTTTTGTGGTGAGATGGGTTTCCTGCAGGCAGCAGATTGATGGATTGTGATTTTTAATCCAAATTTGTAATCTGTGTCTCTTGATCGGTAAGTTAATTCCATTAACATAGTGTTATAATGGGGAAACTATTTTTCATTCCATACATTTATTGTGTTTAGTGGTATTTGTAAGTATATTGCTTCGCTGTTAATGGTGTTATATTTGCCTTCTGTTCTCCTGGATATGCCTGCTTTTTTCTTCTAGCTTGAGTATCATTTCTAGCATTTTTTGAAGACCTGGTTTGGTGGACATGTATCCCTTCAAGTTGTCTTTGTGCTGGAAGATTTTTCTTTTTCCCTTGATCATGACGGATAGTTTTGCAGGGTAAATCAGCCTGGGTTGACATTTTTGCTCATTCCATACTTGAAGTATGTCTCTCCAAGCTCTTCTTGCTTTTACTCTTTCGACTGAGAAGTCATTTGTTATTTTCATAGGTTTACCTTTAAAAGTGGCTTGTATTTTCTCCCTTGAAGCTCTCAGCACCAGTTCTTTATCTTGAATGTGGAGTGTTTTAACTTTTATTTGCTGTGGCGTGCTTTTGTTTTGGTCGTATCTCTTTGGGGTGTGGAATGCCTCTTGTATATGGATGGGCCTCTCTTTTTTTAGATGAGGAAAGTTTTCCTTGATGATCGTTTGAAAAATTTCTTCAGGGTGGTATTTTGAGATTCTTGCTCTGGTATTCCATGAATACGCATGTTAGGCTTCTTCAGGGTGTCCCATATCTCCTCGATATTTTTCTCAAGTATCTTTTTGGCTTTAACAACCTCTTCCATTGAGCTGGTTAATACTCCCACTTTATCTTCAAGGTCTGAAATTCTGTTTTCTGCTTACTTTAGTTCTGCTGATAAGACTCTCTGTGGAGTTCTGGGTTGAAGATAACTTGTCTTGTAGCTCAGTTTTAAACTCTGCTTGAGTCTGTTTTAACTGCTCTATGCCAGTTTTTGTTTCTTGCACTGTTTTTCTCAACTCTTCCAAGTGTCTGTTGTGTTCCTCTTCAAAGCGATTGATTCGATTACTTAAGTCCTCCCGGATTTCCTCTTTCATAGTATTGACCATGGTAATGATCATATTTTGAAAGTCGTTATCCTGGGTCAGGCTTTCATGGCCATTTTCTGTGGGTTTTTTCTGATTGGAGTCTACCATTATGGGATTAATTTCTTCAGTGGGAGATTTGTTTACTTGAGTGTTTTTTCTCATGGATTTGCACTTTGTCTTTGGCATTGTCGTTTTAATTCTTAAGATCTTTCAGTTTCTGTGCGTTTTTCACTAAACTGAATTATGTGGCCTGTGGTTCTGGGTGTGGGCAGGGACGGAGCTTACATGGTGAGGCCGGGCTGGACCGTGCGCGTGTCCTGGGGGGCGGAGTAGGGGAAGGGAGGATGGGGCATCGGCGGGGCACTATTTAACCTGGGGGTAGCTGGGGTGGGGCCCGGGTGCAGAGGGGGTGTCCTCCTCCCACGCCCTGCCCGGCTCAGGCTGGATGGCGGGAGGAGCTGGGTCCCTTGGGCTGCCTGGGGTTCTGGGGGTGAGCGGGGGGCTGGAGCTTACCGAGGTCACGGTGGGGCCCGGCTGCACCGTGCGAGCATCCTCGGTGGTGGAGTGGGGGAAGGGAGGAACCTGCCTGGCATTATTAAATGAGACCTGGGATCAGAATTCAAGACCTTCTGCTTCCAAGGCTGAGTCTTAACTCCTAAGCCATCTCTCCAGACCCAGAGACCTTTATTTAATTTTACTTTTTGTAGTGGAATGTACCTAGTTTCTTCTGAACTGGACTACAACTTTTCACACCTGCTATGTACTTTCTCTATTGATAGTTTTTCAGAAGTTCCTCATGGCTAAAATATCTTCTTCCCAATAAAGAGCAATTGTTATTATTTTTGTTGCTATTATCATTTCCTATTATTTCAATAAATTTTCTTCACGAGGTTACTTGCTTGATTCTTTTGCAAGATATTCATTAGTTCATCTAGCATTTCTTATGAGGAAGTTGGGCTCGGTACAGAGTAAAATGACTAGTTTGCTTCTAATAGATATTTTTGTCAGAAGTGGGGGAAAGCACTAATTTTCAGATCCTTTATCCAAAATGAAAGAATTGTCTCTACCAAAGTAGTATGCACAGTACTTAAATGAATGGTATCTGAAGCCAGACCACCTGGGTTAAAACACATGTTCTTCTTCATAAGCTTTCTGTGGTTTTGGAGGAGTTCCTTCCCTCTACTTAAATTTTTATATGAAAACATATATTAAACCCTACCTCATATGATTTTTTCATGATTTCAATGACTGGATAGCTTTCTGGCTCTTAAAAATATTAAATTTCATAAAGATGCTCCTCATTGCTGTTCCCAGACAGACCTTTGGGTTTCAGATGTATGATTCAGAGGAAAGAGTCACTTAGGGATTTGTGAAGACATTGGGAACTTGACATTACTTTGTACATACAGATACTAAGTACTCCAGATTGTATTTTCTCATTCAATGTATTGTCTACCCTCTGTTGCAGAGTTGTTATTTGAGAACAAAGAGATTATGCATGGTTTTCAGTTTTTTACACCAACTAAATATTTTCTAGCATATGTGTATAGGTTACTGATGAATAAATATAAGTGTAAACTTTCTTGTGTGTTAAATCCACAGCATCTGACTTCAATATGAAACACTGGTTAACACCCCTAGATTGCATTTATAACCTCAATATAAGTCCTCAGAGCACTCATTTTACGCTTACCCTAAAGCACTGGATTTTGAACCAAAATACTTGATGACAAAACATAATGTTGAAACAATTGATAATCGGTTAAGTTTTCTCTTGTGGTACCATGTTAATAGCTGTTATTACAACCATTTGGCATGTGGAAATGGAGACTCGTGTTTGCATAGCAGTCTCAAAAAGTTCAATCTTAAAAAGATTTAGTTCCAATTTACTGAAACATATCATATGCTTTTCTCTTGGCATATTAGTATGAAGGCACTTCAGGTTTATCTTGGAAAGGTAGAGTTCTCCCACATTCACTTCATCATAATTGCAAAATCACCCATGGTAGAAAACATTTAAGACACTCCTGTTAGTGACTTTAGTCCTCTCATATTTTACCCCAACATTGTGTTTAGACATTACCCTCTATGCACAGTGGTTAATCCTGTCTCATTTAAATTATGCAAACAAACAGGTGGAGCTTTGACTCTTTCTTTCAGAATGGGCAAATGTGGGACATGTGCACAAAGACTAGAGTAGAAAAACCAAAAAAGCAAATTCACGGTGATTGAACCCAGCAAACTCCAAACTCCATCTGGACCAAGAGATGCAAGATGGGAAGGCAGCGATCTTGTGAACAGTGAAGTAAGTTCTGTGATGCTGTGATGAAGTTTTTTTTGTGGTATTTTGTGTAAGCGTAGTCAGAAAATATGAACACACATCAGAGGACTTCCAAACACCAGCTGAAAGATAGATCACTCTCAGAATTTCACTAATATAGTGAAATTCTAGTACTAGCACAAAAATTATAAATAAGAAAAATTGAGAGAGCTGAAGAGATGTCTAGTGTTAAAGCTTGCTAACAAGCAAAAGGGCCTGAATTAGGATGCCCAGATTCCTTGTAAAAATGCTAGACAGCAATGATGGTGACTTGAGGATAAACCCCTGGAAGGCTGAGACTGGAAAATCTCAGAGAAGGAAAATAAGGAAGTAGAGCAATGCAGGATGATTTCGATGTCACCCTTGGGCCTCCACAAGCACACATATACTCAAATGACACACATATACACATACACCTACACCTCCCACACACATTTGTTGCTTGTGATAAAAAGAAGAGGGATCGAGATATTGCTGTAGACTAGAAGAAAATCATGACACATATCAATTAAATTCAGTGTGTTTGTCTGGATTGCTCTAAAAATAAAGGACACTATGAAAATATCTGGTGCAATATAATAAGTCTGAAATATAGTATAAGTAGTACTGCTGTTGGACCCGAACATATTTGTCTCCATCTTGTACTTGCTCACTTGCCCTCCCTATGAAACACTGGACATGCTAGACATAGACTGTTTGACCCAATTTGTGTATGTGACTATAACCATGACCAGTCAGCTCCAAATCAGGAAATACTTAACGTTCTGGGAGCCCTCCTAAACTGGAAGAGCAGTCTTTAGAGTAACATCTCACCAACTTTGTTAAGGACAGATTTGGTCAGAGCAGGTGGAAGCCAGTCAGTAAGTGCTCAAGGAATTCCAAGGACCATGAGTAATGCAAGTGGTGCTAGAAACTGTTTATGGGGGTTGGAGCTGACTAATCTCCACATGTCAACAATATGTTTGCTTCAGTCTATCCAATCATGTACCTTCTGGGTTAGAAGCCCTTTCCCTTAGAAATAGCCACTATGAAAAGCCCTGCTAAACAAGACTCAAGGCTCTCTCCTGATCTGCTATGTCAGAGATGGGAAGAGCCTGGCTTCGAGCTTTGAATAAAGGCTCTCGTGTGATTGCAATGGTGTTAGCTCCATGGTGGTTTCTTAGGATTCAGAAATCTGGGCACAGCACTGTCTAATATTCATTTCTTAGTTTTGTCCTCAGGTGTTGGGGGCTGAATTGACTCACACAGAGGGCAATTCTAAGAGGTTGCAGCAAAAAATGAGATCTGAAAACCAAGAGTAAAAGTCATGGGAGACAGAAAATTTGATGACCAGTTGATCTTGGATTCTAACATGAAGAGCTCAGAAAATAAATTTCTGTTTTTAAGAAACAATTATTTCAAGAAGCTCCATTTAC
Source organism: Typhlomys cinereus (assembly GCA_023101885.1). Lineage (NCBI taxonomy): Eukaryota > Metazoa > Chordata > Mammalia > Rodentia > Platacanthomyidae > Typhlomys > Typhlomys cinereus. The sequence continues at coordinate 5,716,989 of JALPQD010000078.1, forward strand.
CTAAACTACAGGCATGTCATCCTACTTCATAACTTCCATGTCCTTAAGCAATGAATGCTTAAATTCTTTTGATAAATATACATATACATGTATAGATATAGTTGCTTTTAAATAATCTACAGACAAGTATAATATCAGTGTCTAACTTATCATGTGAACCACCAAATACTAGAATTTAGTGAAGCAGCATCGACAGATTTCTAATAAAAAGCTAATGCCCCATGATATCATTATGCACATTTATTGAATGTATATGAGAAAATTATTGTCCACTTATCTTCCCAAAGATAAGATATTCTAATGTAATATTAACCAGTCAGGACTAAAGACATTTGATAAGTAGGGGTAACAACCTGAAGAAAAAATAGAAAGCTTACAAGAATGTAGGTTCCAGGAATACAAAAGCATTTGTTTGTGGATGCTCCACATTGTCATCCATACAGTCACCTGTCATGAGCATTTCATAATGGCACAATGTCATGGCTTATACTCACTATATGTGATAATTGTACTTATTATATATGATAAATGTTAGTTAGATATGTTAAATTATCTGCTAATATGTGTATCATGAATATTTACGGCTGTGGAAAAGACAAAAAGAGGTGAAAATGTCCCTTCTGCACTCCGCTCCTCCGGCCGCGACGCGCGTGCGCGCGGTCCAGCCGAGTCTCATCCTGCAACCTAGGTAAGCTCCGCCCACACTAGCCCACCAGAACCCCAGGTCAGCCCAAGGGACCCAGCTCCTACCCCACCATCAAAGCCGGGAGCCGCGTGCAGGGCCGAGGGACGAGGAGGACCTCTCCCTGTGTCCGGGCCCTGCCCCAGCTCCCCTCGGGTTAAATAGATCCACGCCGACGCCCCCATCCTCCCTTCCCCACCCTGCTCCTCCGGCCGGGGCACGCACATGGTCCAGGCGGGCCTCATCCGCGACCTAGGTAAGCTCCGTCCCTGCCCACCCCCAGAAACACAGGCCAAATAATTCAGTTTAGTGAAATTGAAAGATCTTAAGAGTTAAATCGACAATGCCAAAGTCGAAGTGCAAATCCATGAGAAGCAACACTCAAGTAAACAAATTTCCCACTGAAGGAATTAATCCCTTAATGTTATACTCCAACCAGAACAAACCCACGGAAAATGGCCAAGAAAGCCTGACCCAGGATAATGACTTTCAAAATATGATCATTACCATGTTCAATACTATGAAAGAGGAAATCCAGGAGTAATTAAGTAATCGAATCAATTGCTTTGAAGAGGAACACAACAGACACTTGGAGGAGTTGAGAAAAACAGTGCAAGAAACAAAAACTGGCATAGAGCAGTTAAAACAGACTCAAGCAGAATTTAAAACTGAGCTACAAGACAAGTTATCTTCAACCCAGAGAGTCTTATCAACAGAACTAAAGAAGCAGAAAACAGAATTTCAGACCTTGAAGATAAGTGGGAATACTAATCAGCTCAATGGAAGAGGTTGTTAAAGCCAAAAAGATACTTGAGAGAAATATCCAAGAGGTATGGGACACCCTGAAGAAGCCTAACATGCGTATTCATGGAATACCAGAGCAAGAATCTCAAAATACCACCCCTGAGGAAATTTTTCAAACGATCATCAAGGAAAACTTTCCACATCTAAAAAAAGAGAGGCCCATCCATATACAAGAGGCATTCCGCACCCCAAACAGATACGACCAAAACAGAAGCACACCACGGCAAATAATAGTTAAAACACTCCACATTCAAGATAAAGAATTGGTGCTGAGAGCTTCAAGGGAGAAAATACAAGCCACTTTTAAAGGTAAACCTATTAAAATAACAAACGACTTCTCAGTCGAAACAGTAAAAGCAAGAAGAGCTTGGAGAGACATACTTCAAGTATTGAATGAGCAAAAATGTCAACCCAGGTTGATTTACCCTGCAAAATTATCCGTCATGATCGAGGGAGAAAGATAAATCTTCCAGCACAAAGACAATTTGAAGGGATACATGTCCACCAAACCAGGCCTTCAAAAAATGCGAGAAATGATACTCAAGCGTGAAGAAAAAAACAGGCATATCCAGGAGAGCAGAAGGCAAGTATAACACCATTAAAAGGGAAGCAATATACTTATAAAAACTACTAAACATAATGAATGTCTGGAATTAAAAATAGTTTCTCCATTATAACACTAAATGTTAATTGAATTAATTCGCCGATCAAGAGACACAGATTACACTCTTGGATTAAAAATCAGAATCCATCAATCTGCTGCCTGCAGGAAACCCATCTCACCACAAAAGATAGGCATGCTCTAAAAATAAAAGGCTGGTCAACAATTCTACAAGCAAATAGAAGCAGAAAACAGGCAGGGGTAGCCATTATGCTATCAGACAAAGTGGACTTCAACCAAAGAAAATTATAAGAGACACGGATGGATACTACATTTTAGTCACAGGTACAATTCACCAGGAAGACTTCACATACTGAACATATATGCACCCAATACGGGCCCCTCCACATTCATTAAGAAAACCCTACAGCGTCTAAAGCAAGAAATAAACCCCCAAATGATAATTCTTGGGGACTTCAACACCGCCCTCTCTACATGGGATAGATCAACAGGTCAAAAGCTTAACAGAGACACTTTGGACCTTAATCAAACCCTGAAAGAAATGGACCTTACAGATCTCCATCGAACTTTTTACCCACACACAAAAGAATACACATTTTTCTCAGAAGCACAGGGAACTTTCTCCAAAATAGATCACATATTGGGCCACAAAATGAATCTACACATATACAAGAAAGTTGAAATTCTAATCTGTACCCTATCAGACCACCACGGCCTAAAGCTGGACATCCACAACACATCGAACAAGAGAAAATACATTAACTCCTGGAAACTTAACAATATGATGCTGAATGAGAACTGGATTCAGGAAGAAATTAAAAAGGAAATTCAAGATTTCCTGAAAGTGAATGATAACGAAAATACAACTTACCAAAATCTCTGGGACACAATGAAAGCTGTTCAAAAATATAAGTTCATAGCTCTTAATGCCTACATCAAAAAAATGGAAACATCAGAAATAAACAACTTAACAATGCTGCTTCAAGCTTTAGAGATACTAGAGCAATCTGATCCCAAAAGTAGTAGAAGAGAGATTAGCAAAATAAGGGGAGAAATATCTGAAATCGAGATTAAGAAAACGATAGAAAAAATCAACCAGTCAAAAAGCTGGTTCTTTGAAAAAATCAATAAGACTGATACACCCCTAGCTAAATTAACCAAAAGCAGGAGAGAGAAAACCCAAATTAACAAAATCAGAAATGAACATGGAGTTATCACTACTGATACCCAAGAAATCCAGAGAATTATAACATCATATTTCAAAAACTTATACTCAGTGAAGTTTGACAACACACAAGAGATGGATGAATTTCTAAGTAAACACAACTTACCTAAATTGAATCAGGAAGTTGTGAATTATTTAAATAGTCCTATAACATGTAAGATAATTGAGGAAATAATCTTGAATCTTCCCACCAAAAAATGTCCTGGACCAGATGGATCATCACAGAGTTCTACAAGACATTTAAGGAGTTAATAATACCAATACTCCTTAAACTGTTCCATGAAATAGCAAAGGAAGGAACACTACCAAATTCCTTCTATGAAGCTAATATCGTATTAATCCCAAAACTTAATAAAGACTCATTAAAAAAGAAAACTATAGGCCGATCTCCCTGATGAACACAGACGCAAAGATTCTCAACAAAGTCTTAGCAAATCGGATTAAAAAACATATTAAAAAGATTATTCACAGGGACCAAGAAGCCTTCATCCCCGGCACAGAAGGTTGGTTCAGCATACGCAAATCAATAAATGTAATTCATCATGTAAACCAGTCCAAAGTCCAAGACTACATGATACTCTGGATAGATGCAGAAAAAGCTTTTGAAAAGATCCAACAGCCTTTTATGATCAAAACGCTAGAGACAGTAGGAATGGAAGGAACCTTCATCAATATAATAAAAGCTGTGTACAACAAGCCCACAGCAAGGATTATGCTCAATGGGGAACAATTGGAAGCATTCCCACTTCAATCAGGAACTAGACAAGGCTGTCCTCTCTCACCACTTCTATTCAATATTGTACTTGAAGTCTTAGCTGAAGCCATAAGACAAGAAAGGGACATAAGACGGATTCAAATCGGCAAGGAAGAAGTCAATCTATCTCTATTTGCAGATGACATGATTTTATATCTGAATGATCCCAAAAACTCCACCAGGAAGCTCCTGGAACTAATTGAGAAGTTCAGCAGGGTGGCAGGATACAAAATAAATGTGCAAAAATCAGAGGCCTTCCTATATGCCCAGAATGAAAGAAGTGAAAAAGCCCTGAGAGAAACAATCCCATTTACTATAGCCCCTAAAAAAATGAAATACCTTGGTATAAACGTAACCAGGGAGGTAAAAGACCTCTACAATGAAAACTTTAAAACCCTAAAGAAAGAGATTACACCAGAAGGTGGAAAGACCTCCCATGTTCCTGGATTGTGAGAATAAATATCGTAAAAATGACCTTTCTACCAAAGGCAATATACAAATTCAATGCTATACAAATTAAAATCCCAAAGCAATTCTTCAAAGAAGTTGACCAAACAATCTCAAAATTCATATGGAGGCACAAAAGACCCAGGATAGCAAAGACAATCCTGAGTAACAAAGACACTGCTGGAGGTATCACCATACCGAACCTTAGTCTATACTACAAATCCAGAGTTATAAAAACAGCCTGGTACTGGCTCCAAAATAAATACACAGATCAATGGATAAGGATTGAAGACTCAGATATAAGCCCACAAAATTACAGTCATTTGGTCTTTGACAAAGGGGCCCAAAGAATCCAATGGAAAAAGAACAGTATCTTCAACAAATGGTGCTGGCAAAACTGGATCTCCACATGCAGAAGAGTAAAGCTGGACCTATACTTGTCACCACGTACAAGACTTAATTCCGAATGGATCACGGACCTTGATATCAGGCCAGAGAGTATAAAAAGCATAGTTGAAAGAATGGGGAACTCCCTAGAGCTGATTGGGCTAGGCCAACATTTCCTAAACAGACATCCAATGGCACAGTCACTGCTACCAACTCTCAACAGTTGGGATCTTTTGAAATTAAAGAGCTTCTGTTCAGATAAAGAGATTGTAACACGAGCTCGAAGGCAACCCACAGAATATCAGAAAATCTTCACTAACCACACATCTGATAGAGCTCTACTTTTCAGAGTGCACAAAGAACTTAAAAAACTAAACATCAAGGAAACCAATGGCCCAATTAAAAAATGGTCCCTGGAACTTCAAAGAAATTTTACCAGGGATGAAATTAAAATGTCTAACAAATATCTTAAAAAATTCTCCACTTCTTTAGCCATCGGGGAAATGCAAATCAAAACTTCCCTGAGATATCATCTCACCCCGGTCAGGATGGCAAAAATCCATAATACGAACAACAAAACAAATGCTGGAGAGGATGTGGAGAGAGGGGAACTCTCCTACATTTCTGGTGGGAGTGCAGGCTCATACACCCACTCTGGCGAGCCGTCTGAAGATTCTTAAAGATATTAAAGATTGAAATGCCATATGACCCTGCGATTCTACTTTTGGGTATATCCCCACATACAGCAGAGGTTCACCTCGATAGCACAAGCACGACCATGTTCATAGCAGCACTGTTTACAATAGCAAAGTCATGGAATCAGCCCAAATGTCCAATAGCTGATGAGTGGACAAGGAAACTGTGGTACATCTATACAATGGAGTACTACTCAGCCATCAAAAATGATGAATTACTGGAATTTGCCGGGAAATGGATGCCATTAGAAATAATTATATTAAGTGAAGTATCCCAGACCCATAAAATTAAGTGCCTTATGTACTCCCTAATAGGTGGCTCCTAATACCAAACCCACCCAGCCCATCTTGTGACACTCATAGGTAAATCTGTGTATTACCTATAGTAATTGCAAGGATTATGAACAGGAGGGATGGGATTGGAGGGCCACACCAGAAACAAGGAGAGAAGTGACCAGGTTACAGTAGAGAAAATATGCCTCCATCGAGGACTGCAAGAAAGTAATGTGACACCTAGTTAAGTTCACAGACATTTGTTCCTGATCATTTACAACTAAGGGGTATGAACTCACCAGAAAGGGAGGGCATGTAGTCCGGCAGATTAAAAAGTAACAATTTTGCAAATGGGTGATTGACCCCTCCCATTGCCAAATGCCATATGACCCTGTGAATCCACTTTTGGGTATAAGTATTACATCTTCCCTTGAATGTGCTCTTACAATAAGACTCCAGTTTAACAGCTTTCTGTCTCTGGCCAGGGGATGACATACAGTGCCATCACAATGGAGTGAAGGGCATTGCAGGAGCAACAAAACTGCAAAAGAAAATCAACAAACCACTATCCAGAACTTCAGAGACTCTATATCAACCACCTAGAACTAGACCAGACTAATCTCTCCCCATCCTGAAGCTCAGGGACATTTGCGGAAGAGGGGGTGGTAAGAGTGTAAGAGCCAATGATGGGAGGAGCAATGATTTGCAAGATACTCCACACAAGTTAGGGCCGAAGCAATCATAATTGGACATTGCATGCCCGGCGCAATGTCCAACACACTATTGACCTCACAAAGTCTAGCATCTGCTAAAGGCACCAAGATCCTTGAAGGCAAGGGATTGACAGCCACAGTAGTGTTCCTATGCTTAAGGGGAACACAGGAAAGGGTTCAGGGAAATGCCACTGGGTCCTTGTATGTCATCGGAGAAGAGGGCCCAGAGGAGAGTCAGGCATGCACAAGAAAGGACTCTGGGAATTGGGGCGGGAGGCACGGGGGGATGGGGCTGGAGGGGTGAGGGGAGGGGGAGCAGGGGGTTGGGGGGAGGAGGAGGGAGGGAGGGAACTGGTGTACCTATTAAGTTTGTATGAGCTGAAATAATAAAAAAAAGTAATAAAATGTAACATCTGCTACAAAAAAAAAGAGGAGAAAATTTGTGCCTTGGAGAAGGCTAAAGAAATATTTTTTTATTCAATTGTGCATGTGTTCGAGTGTGTACATGTACATGTGTATAACAACGGACAAATGTGGGAAGCACCATGAACCACCTCCACCTCCTTCTTGTTTACTCTGTCCCGGGATTCACAGACTCCACCCTACCAGGAGCAGAAACGCAGGCCGTCCCCGCTTCCCTCTGGTGTCTATATGTGGGGTCTCTATACATGGGGTCCAGGATCCGAACTCAGAACCTTTTGCCTGAAAGACAGAGGCTTAACCCTGAGCCATCTCTCCAGTCCCGGAGAACACTAAAGTAGTAACAGTGAATGTTTTACTTAGTTCTATTGAATGAGTGAGAAGAGAGGATAGTATGAAAGCAGATGATTCCAAAAGCTTCTTGTTAAGAACTGCAGGGAAGTGCAAGCTCTTAACAAGCAAGAAACTAGTATTCTGTTTAAATATAGTTTACTTGGAATTATTATGAGTACCAGGAAAAAGAAAATAAATTGACTCCAAAGTCAACGGGAAAGGTTAACTAGTGTAGTACATGATGATGCTCAGATTGATAAGCATGATATAAGAAAATTACCTAAAATTTAATATATATGCTTCATGCCATATGTAATGTAGAGTGCCACTAGAAAGTAGAAGTGGAAAACTTGGTTGGAAAAATCAATGGAAAGATGGCTTAAGCCATTTAGAAAGGCACTAAGAATAATGTTATTCAAAAAGCGAAATACTGAGAAAGGAGATGGCTCATTGGATAAAGTGTCTGCTGGCGAGGCACAGGGACCTGGAGTTCACATTCTCAGCACTTACACAAAAGCTAGTTGTGTTTGCTTGTGTTTCTAACCATCTGCTGGGAAAGCAGGGTCAAGAGAGGCAGATCTCAAAGCTTGATAAACAGTAAATTTGGCAAATCAATGAGTACTGGAGTCAGCAAGAGAACCTTTCCCAAAGGATAAAGTGAAGATTAATAGCGAAGGCACCAGACTTTAACTTTTGGCGCACGCGCGCGCGCGCGCACACACTCACACACACACACAAAGACACACATACACACACACGGTGAAAAAGCAATCACACACACAAAAAGAAATCAGTAGAGGCACATAAAGTGGAACCATTACAGTAAAACAACCTGCATTTAAAGACTCCATTGTTATGGAAGGATAAAATTCTTCAGGAAAGATGTCACAGCAATAATCAACACATAAAGTTTCAGTTAAAATTAAAACTGATAGAGATGCACATAGAATGTGCAAAATATACAATTATATAAGAAAACTTCACTTCTTCAAATTTGACATATCTAGAAGTTCTGGTACCAGAAAGGATACAAGGAAGTGAATGAGCAACTTTTGTATGTTTAAAACATTGCCTTTAAAAGGAAAATAAACTGATTTTTTTCAGGCTACATTTATACAGAGTTAAGTAACTGCCTGAAAATGCAAGAAATTATGGCAGATTAAAAAATGGGTCTCCAGTCTTTATTTTGTGATTTTATACTTAATATATAGAAATAATGAACATAGAATCAATAAATTCGTGGGTAAAGGTAACACTAGTTATCATGAAGCCTTCGAAAGAAGAAATGGAGAAATAGGAGCATGCCTAACCTCAAAATAATACAAATGAGAACAATTTGCAATAAAATCTAATGGTTATAGATATAGAAATGTGTACTTTTGGCTGGATGAAATGGCCATCTATAATCTCAATACACAGGAGTTAGGATCGCTGTGAATCTGAAGCCAATCTGGGATACATAAAGAAGCCCTATATTCAGCAAGCAAAGAATCCAGTAGAAATAGAGGTGCCTTTATTATGGAAAAAATAATTCAGGGTACCAAATAATTAAATTTTAAAAATCAGAGTTAAAAAGAAAAATAAATGTTAAAATTGAATAAATGTAGTAAGTCCTCTAAAATTAGAAAAAGAATTTAACATTTGGCTAATAGAAATGTGGGCCACTTCGGGCTGGAGAGGTGGCTCAGGGGTTAAGCCTCTGCCTTGCAGGCAGAAGGTCCTGAGTTCGGATCCTAGACCCCACGTATAGACGCCGGGCAGGAACGGGAGCAGCACGGAAGTCTTTAACCAGTTACAGGAACTCATCAAAGAAAAAAAAACAACTCACACAAGACCTTTGTGTATGTATGCTAGCCTAAACAGGAAGAAATAAAAGCTATGAAAAAGAGAATATAATCAACATGGGAATGGATATACAATTGAGACACAGATAGTCCATGAAATAGTTCATATTTCTTAAAGAAAATGACCAATAGCTGAGCAAACTATGGCAGAATTTTACAATGTGTTGCTGCAGAAAGAGAAGAAAAACTAAAGTGTAGGCAGCAGTCCTATTTTTTTTTTTTTTTTTTGGAAAGAATCAGAACTTCTCATCTGTAGGCTACTCTGTGTTGTACATCTGGACTGAGGAAAGAACACTTAAAAAGAAAACTGAGTTATTAATATGAGTTACCACTAAATATTCATGTGGAGAGTAGACTGATTCAGCAAGTCATAGGGACAGAAGGAAGATAAATAAGAACAATGAAATTGTCAGAGGGACTGTATGGAACCTCTGCATTCTACAATTTACTCACTGGTAAGCCATTTGTGCCCTGACTGATGCCCAAATACAAACTAGATGTAACCCAGTGGCTTGCACCTGAAGGCAGACAAGGAAGAGGGAGGAAAGTGGCTGGTAAAGAAGGTTGAAAAGAGTGGGAAGGAATGCAGGGAGGTGGTAGATAATAGCTGAAAGCATGAACTTAGCATTAATAAAATTTTAAAATAAATAGTTAATATATTAAAAATAAGGAAAATGAAGTTGAGCCAATTAAAAACAAAAACACAGAGATAATGGATTTCTTTTTTTTAAAGTTATATCATTTATTATTATTTATTCAACTGTGCGCATGTGCATGTGTATGTGCGCGCGCGTATGTGTGTGTCTGTATATGTGTAGAACCACGGACGAACTAGCGAACCACCATGGGCGCCTCCACCTCCTTCTGCCCCGGGATTCACAGACTCCGCCCTACCAGGACCAGAGGCACAGGTCACCCCCGCTTCCGCCTGGCGTCTATACGTGGGATCTGGGATCCGAACTCAGGACCCTCTGCCTGCAAGGCGGAGGCTTAACCCCTGAGCCACCTCTCCAGCCCGATAATGGATTTCTTGAAGGACACATTTCAAGTCAACATTATGAAATGTTAGTACCACATACATTCTTGTAAGATAATTTCAATTTTTCATGGTGTGTATCAAAATAACCTTATGATTTATAGCTTAGAACATTTTGAAGGCAAATCTATAGAGATTTATTCAAGAATTGGAAGTAAATTTTCATATCGATTTATATTTTATTACATTTCTGTGAGAGAAATATCATTTAGATAGACCATAATCCAAATACAAACTGTTTTATTGTCCTTCATCCATGCTGATATTCTTACACAATGCACATTTATTTTATCCTTGTATTGATAGAATATGCAAATATCCACCAACCACAAGCATCCCTTGCATTTAATATGAGAGCATGTTTTTTCCATTTTCTTTAGGAGTTTTTTCACTCTATCTTTCCTGTTCAATATTTTGAATGATACTCAGTATTTTTAAAGAAGTTCTTATTTTTAAGGGAGCATCGGCTGAAGGTGGATAATTACCTTGTTTTTCTGGAGAGGATGTCTTGAATCATAACTGATCACGTCAGCAAGTGAGTCAATATTGTGATGTTTTCCACTAATAAGATGTTTGCAAATCAAATACCTCTGTAAATGAGAATAAAAAAGCAAAATGCTACTGAAATGTTTCACTGTCTCAAATAGTTTCTTGGCTGCAGTGACTATGTGGTAGAAATATCTCTTCATACATTTCCTAGGATGGATTATTTCTACAAGGTTATTCGTTCCTCATTCTTCACTAAGAAAGAGTCTCTTTTTGGCATTCCTGCTAGGAATCCCCTGGCTGCCATTCAGGATCAGAACCAGGTTGCAAAGTTGGGTTGTGGAGAGAAATTGGCACGTATGTGCGGAGTTAGCTCATCAATAAATTACCAGAAGGCATATTTTCTTCTGTTGCTTGGGAGCCACATATGAAAGCTGCTCTGCTTTTGCTGCTGGTCTGTGGTCAGTCCCAGACCAACTGTGGACCAAGGGGGCCAGGCACAATGACTCATTCAAGTCAGAGCACAAGGAAGGAAGTGCTCAGATAGCCAAAATGCTATGTGGAGCTCCATTCAGAGCACCACACATTTCCCTGAAACTTGCTTAGGAAAACATTCGAATGCTGCTTTTAGTGTGCTCTATTTGTCATTTTGAATCACAACACATTAGCTTCTTTGAAATCCTGGGCACTAAAAATATTTAAGTTACATAAGCAGATTGAGTGAAAGACTAAATGGAGCTTTTAACTCAACAAACTCAAAAGCATCTCCTTAGTGCCCTAAGGAAGAGTGAAGCTCTTGTGAACCACCATGGAAAGCCAACCGCAGACCGGCCCTCTCTGGACAGTGCAAAGGGACAGTAACCAAGATAAACAGCTCTGTATATTTCCTGCTGCTGGAATAAAAACCAGTGTTTTGCAAAAAAAATTATATGCTCTTTTTCCTTTTACTTTCACAATTCTTGCATGACTTTCTTGTATAATCATTGGCTCACTGGGATGTCCACAGTGTTTGAGGTTGGAAAGAAATTTGAAGGAAGAGGTACTTTTGTGCTACACCTTATTCTGAACTCATTTGGAAAAGATATGCTGTGTAAATAATTAAAGCACACTGTTTAAATTTACCTGATATGTTGCTTATATGTTTGCTTCATTTGATGTTTTTGGAGCTTTGATCTATATTCTTAAGTGATAATATCATGTTTACATTTTATACTTCTTGGTAAAGTATACTCTACCCTGGATGTTTTATACAATGGAATATTTAAGTGTAGATACCACTTTAAACTTGATGCCTCTTGGTAAAAAATCCCCTAGCTGCTATATGCTTACAGGTGAACCTGGGATTTTAATGGATATTGTGTGCATGTGCGTGTGTGTGTGTAACTTTGTATGTTTTCATATTACATAAGAGTGCATATTAATAGAGGCTTCCGTTGTAAACACTATTTCATTATCAATGTAAAAATGAACAGAAAAGGCAGAAGAAGAATAAAAAGGTCAATTTATAATTTTTTCTCAGTATAAATGAAAATAAATGTGACATCCCAACATATACCCATTCACCTCAATAAAAATAGAATGTTCACTTGAATAGCTCATTTATTATAGTATCTATTGAAGTACATTTGCTGGAAACAAAAATGGGGGAAAGCTTGAAAGTGACATTAAAAGCTTCATAAAATCTTAGAGCAGAGCAATTTTTCAATTTAGTTTTAGTAATTGATTTTTGATTTTGCTTCCTTGGATCAATGTGTGCAAAATTGAAAAGAAATATGTATGTGGAAGTTGTTTTAAAATTATGTCTGTGCTTCCATAAAATATGTTTGCTACCTTGTTCTCATTGTAGACTCAATTTCACATCAGTTTCTAGAATAACTTATTAAAATATTACTCTTTTTAAAAAGTGTCTAAATTATCCTGAATGGTAGTAAAAATCATACTACTATAATAGACATTGACTAGATGGTCATATTTTCTAAAACATCCATATTAGAAGAAGAATGAGAAAGAAATTTCATTAATTAGTGGCAAGCACAAATGTGAAGTGAAATGAGGAGAGGCACAGAATGTAGGAAAGTATTTGAACTATTTTAGTCTTTGAAAATATCACAAAATTCATTGAGGATTTTATTCACTGCTTTTGGAAGGCTTTGGGGCTTGGCTATAAAAACATCTAGGGGCTGGAGAGGTGGCTCAGGGGTTAAGCCTCTGCCTTGCGGGCAGAAGGTCCTGAGTTCGGATCCTAGACCTCATGTATAGACGCCAGTCGAAGCGGGGGCGGCCTACGTTTCTGGTCCTGGTAGGGCGAGCGGTGGTTCCCGAATTCGTCCGTGGTTCTACAGACACCCCCACACACACATACACACAAACGCACAATTGAAAAAAAAAAAAACAATTTGCAAAAAAAAAAAATCTAAGGGTAAGTCTCTTCCACATAAGCCAGGCAATGATGTGGATATAGAGTGTCCATTACTATTACACAAGCTTGTCAGAAGACCATATCAATCACTTTTCCTGCCCTGTGATCTCATAGATAGAAGATAAATAATTAGGAAAGGAGGCCAAAGTGAAATAAAGAAATCAAACCCAGAGGGATATTAATGTCCATTCCACTTTTACATTTCAGCTTTAATTAAAAAAAAAACTTTTGTGTTTCTTACTTCAAACATTTAAGTTGAGGTTAATATCAAAACATTTTTTTTCTCCACAGAAATGTGCTCACCATACATGGGATAACTGATGGCCAAATTCTCTGAGCTTATAAGAGAAAACAGTTACATAAGTTATTTAAATTACTGAATGTATTTCTAATACTAACTAATTCATATAAATTCATTTTGTGGGTTACAGAGATGGCTAAGGGGCCATCTGCCTCCCAAGGAGAAGGACCTGGTTCAGATCCTATAGTTAAAAATGCTGGGCAGAAATGGTAGGAGACTACACGTCAGGCCCTGGGAAACCTCAGAGCAAAACAAAAAGGAGGTAGAGCAATCCTGAAGTCACCCCTTGGCCTATATGATCACACACAGCGTTCTCTGATACACTCTCTCTCTCTCTCTCTCTCTCACACACACACACACACACACACAGATAAATTAATAAATAAATAGAAACAAATTCATTTTTTGCCACTTATGTTACTTGTCCAAATGTGCATTTGTGTCCAAGACCTTGTCATAGACATAACTATTACGTCTTATTAGAAAGTATCAGCTTCATTGGAAAGTACTATCTTAACTTCTGAGTCATATTTTCTGAGTTTGAACTTTTTACTGCATAACTATTACAGTATTACAGTAGTCCACATTTAATCCAGCTTTACCAAATTTGTTTTAAAACTAAACAATCCTCTGTGGTAAAAAGAAACCTTTGCAATGAAAATCCTTGGGTTTTCCAATTCCTTTAAACCATAACAGAGCTTTCATACTATTGGGCACAAGATTCAACACAAGTCAGTGATGTTTCCCCATAAAACCAGCACCTGTTAAGATGACTCTATAACACTCGTCAATATATCCTTTGATCCTCCTAGCCAGTGATGCTTTCCTTCCATGCTAGAAGATGAGAGAGGATCAAAGGAAATTCCACTGAATTCAAAGAGTTTAGACTCAGGTCATCAAGCCTGGCCTTGGGCTGTAGCTCAGGGATAAGCCTCGCTCGCGCGACTGAGTTCGGATCCAGATCCATGTAAGAGCAGGCGGACGGGGGGGCCTGCGCTTTGGGGTGGCGGAGCTGTGTCCGGGCAGAGAGTGAGGCGTCCCATGTGGTTCGCGATTGTCGGTTTAAACACCAACACACCACACAACACCACCACCACACACACCAGCCACGGCACGCCACTACGTATGCATACAGTTGAAAAATAATAATAAAAAAAAATTAAAAAAAAAAAAAAAAAAAAAAAAAAACCTGGTTATCATGGCCATCTTTTGGTTGAAGGTCTGTTTTGCTGTGTGCATAGACAGGGAATCAATTCCTGTCAAAGGAAGATTGTGCACAACAGGACACCTGTTACAAGAATTGTTAAGGCAGAATTACATTTTCTTCTTAACCCCTCTTATTTTCTTTCATATTGCAAACAAAATAAGTGATAAAACTTCTTGTTTTTTGTATAGTGTGAGTCCTTTTCTTCATTAGTCCCAAACAGTGAAGATTTTATTCTGTTATCCTATTAGGTTTCTCCTTTCTCTTGAGGATAATTTAGAGGGAAATGAACTGCTACAAATCGAGTGACGTTATTCAGGTCGCAGAAGCACCCTGTCTGCTTTCTCTCCTCGGTTTTCTCACCTACTACACATACTCGGGAAGTGGCCACTGCACACCTATTTCTCTGTTCTGATGATGTCATAAAAACAATCAGTAACTGCAGACAGCGACTGACTTCTCTTTCTTTTTGATTTGGTCAATGAAGTTCAAAAATTTTTGACCAAATCTGAGGTTTTCAGTGGGTCATGCTAATTGTGAACTGCTCTCTTGTAAGAGTAAGATACAGTCAGGAAAAAAAAAGGTAACTAAACTGATAATATGACATCTATTATTTGTAGCTATCACCAAATACTTTACAAATAATTGATGACAAACTAATAGCCTGCAGTCTAAGTGGGAGCAGCCATCTCTGGAGCTGTTTTGACTTCTCTTTCTGTCTCAATAATGTGGCGAGGTGAGCTGACAGAAAAGTCAGGAGAGAAAAATACACTTTCAAGACTAATGAAATCATGGTATCTTGGTAAAGAAGAGTTTTGATAGACTGCATATGAATCTTCCTTGAAGAACTGTGTCTTTCTGTGTATTGAAAAAAATGAGTCCCACAGGCCACATCATGGTTTCTTCCCTTTCCTATGCCTTGCTTTAAGCTCCCAGGAAAAGAAAATCTTTATTCTCTTTGAAAAGGCAGCTGAGGCTTGCCTTCTATAGGTAATAATTTAGAAACATTGAAAACATTTTTAGACATAGTTTAATATTTGATTTAAAAACTCATCATTGTGACAAATGTAAGGAAATGCTTTCTACACACATCAAGCAAATAGAAAGCTCAATATATTTCATGTTCTGCACATTCAGCTGAACTTTTTAAAAGGAATTGCACCTGAGTATAAAATACTGCTAGAATGGTAGAAAATTCTATAGTATTACTAAGGCTAATAAATATAAAAACAGCTTCATAACCCACTCACAAGTTCACTTGAGAACACAATAAATAATTTAAAATATTATTTATTTACTTATGTTCAGAAAGAAATAGTAATATAATAAATAACACTGCATTATGGATAAAGATAGTGGTAGTCAGAGACACAACAGTATGCTCATGAGTCCAGAAGTACTGCCTGTCAGAGACAGGCTCAGAGCTGGTCTCCGTGTTCTACTTCATGTGTCAAAACAAACAAGGGCTATTATTGAAAAAAATTATAAAAGTGAATTAATAAGAAGTCAGGATTGTGGTTGTTAATTAGATCATCAGGACAGTCACTTGAATGAAAGCTCACATTCAGAATAATTTCTCTGTTTCCTTCTATTTTCTTCTGTCTTGATTTGCCATAATAAGTTTCAACAATATTTTTATGGAACTGCCACACTTTGATAAACCGTCTTGCAGAGAATGGGCATGAAGCATCAAGGGCTGCTACAACCTGTAAGATTAAAAGCCCAGTAGCAGCTTCCATCCCCACCGGCGCTTGAACCTGATTGGCAGCCGCGCTACCAGACTGTTCAAAGTTCCTGTGGCTTGAGCAGCAGCCAGACTTCACAGACTGTTTCACAGCAGAGGGATTTTTTTTTTCCCCTGCCCTTCATGATTGTCCAAGTTTTAAATCCTTCAGTGGTTGTGTCTGATGCAAAAGAAGCACTTGGGGAAGGTGAGCTGGAATATGGGAATTCGTTAGCTAAGGTGTGTTTTATTGTCAAATAATAAATTATCAGCTGCAAAAAAAATAGAGATAGAAGCACAGCCATTCTCAGTTTATATCAAAATTCAAAGGTGAATTACTCCTTAATCCCTGGTTTAGCTTTGTCTCTGGACTCAGCAACTTAGACATGCAGACCGTCAGCCACCTCTGCAGTAGTTGTCTAGCATCATGTTTCTCATGTTGTGAAATTAGGAGGAGTTTCATGTCATTTACTCACCCATTCATTCACATTCCTTCATTCCATCTGAAATGCAGTAGTAAACATGACACAATCTTTCGGTGTGTTCTTGCTCTCTTCCACAGTCTTCTAATCCTAATGACTGAAGCAGCCGTCTTATCCAATGTAGTATAAAATAAGACAGCCTGGGAATCAGTATAGAGCACTACTTTTTTGTGAAACGAGTTTGGCGTCTTCAATTAAAAAGTATAGATGTAAATGTTTATGTTTCTATGATACCAAAACATAATTTCTTGTTTTTGTTGAGAAGATACAATAGTTCCTAGTCAATTCACTGGATTTTTTTGTTTCATGTATATGTGTACCTGTTGTATATGTGTGTGTGCATGTGTGTGTGTGCGTGTGCATGTGTGTGTGTGCGTGTGCATGTGTGTGTGTGTGTGCGTGTGCGTAAACCCACAGCTAATGTCAGGAATCTATCTCCATCCTTCACATTATTAATTGAGGCAGGGACTCTCCATCAGACAGAGCTCACAGAAATGACCACCCTTGCCAAGGAGCTGACTCTGGATCCTTTGACTATGTTCTGATTATGTCTTCAAAGCACTGGAATTGCAGGTTTGCTTTCAGACACACCAGGCATTTATATGAGCTCTGGGGATCTAACCACCAGACCTCACACTGGTGTAGCATAGCATAACACAGAGCTTATCAGAAAGTCTTCAGTAGAGTCAATTTTAGCTTTTTCTTTTAAGTCTTGTAAAGACTGAAATTGAAAATTATACATTACATATATATAATATAATGTATATATATTATAGTAAAACCATGTAATACTACCATATTCTCAAAAGCCACCCATGATATATAAAATTGTTTACCACATATAATTCTTAATTCATTTTGTTCAACTTTATTAAAACTTATAATGTAATTAATTTTAGTGTTCATAGCAATGGGGTGATTCATGTTTGCTCATGAGAACTTTCTCCCCAAACTGATACTATGATACTATGAGTCTTCTTGTCTTTAGACATAATGACACGATGATACAGTGTACCTTGGAGAAAAACCTTGAGAGTACTGGATCAAACATAAAACAAATTTACTTATTATTTTGTATTTTTTCTCTTTTTACTTAATGTCTTCTTGACCATATTCTATGTAGTTCCTTCTGTTCTTCAGCAAAACTCTACACTTTGTTCTACCATGTGCCAATCATTTAAGTTCTATTATTTGAGTCCATCTCAGATCTACTAGTTAAATAACATATTTCTTGCATGATTATAACTTCTTGTTTAATTTTCAAAGTGCTATTATGGCTCTGTACTTGCCAACGGTACTTAAAACCACATACATACTTGAATAACCAGATGCTACCATATTTATGTCTCTATTCATTCTTGCATTACTTATTAATTCAAGCCCTTTCCTAAATTATTTACAACTCATTTGAAGAATACTTATAGTGATTAATTAATCTCGAATTATGAGTTTCCTTTCTTCTTCCCAGGTTAATTTAAAGTTCAGATTTCTAAGACTCAGCATCATTTCCTCCAAGCTTTCATTTTCATTTCTCTGGAAGAGGTATTTAAAACAATGAGAGCATGGATGTGGAGGGATATCAGTTGACCTTCTGGGAATAATCACTTCAACAATAGACTTTGCTAATTATTTCTTGAACTAAACTGACTCATTCAGTTCTCTCATACATTAGTGGTGCTCTCAGCCCTCAACCTAGCAGCTTCCTTTTGTAGTGGAAAGTATTTGATATAGAGCGAATTACTAAAGCCCAGATAACTGCTCAGCCATAAGTAACACATTTAAATCACCTCCCTCAAACCAAGGCTCAGAGAACTTGGTGGGAAAGGGAGTTTGAGAATGTACAAACCTAAGAGTGGGCAGGGTACCTTCAATATCTTCTGGTTGTGAGGAAAGGACTCCTTCACCCAGGAACTCACTAGGTTTTCTTTCACTAGAACAGATAGCAGCATTTCCTCATGCAGAGGGGAATATCTCCAGAAGCCCTACCCCTTCCTGACAGACTACTGAGGGTGAAGGCTGGCTGTGGTGAGGGGAATTACTTTCCTCAATGGCATATCTATTGCTTTATGATTCAAGCTTAAGTTCCTAGTCACATGTCACTAAAGACAGATGAAACTCAGTGGGTCACAAAAGTGAAACGACATGATAGTAAGAGGGAGACTAATCAGGAAGTCTTGTTTTGGAAAAGAAGGAGATGGGATAAGTAATAATGAGTAAAAGAGACATAAATTCATTGCATTCATGTATGTATGAAATGCTAAAACAATATCAATAAATAAAAAATCCTATTTTCTCCACTTATCTTCATCTTCTACAATGCATTATATTATATCATACATAATTCTCCTATGAAGTTTTCTATTATCAGCAGAGTCTAAAGCCAATTATTTTCTAAAAAATTAGAATCATTTTTTTATTAATGTATTTCATTTAATCCATAAGAAGTTAATGCTTGTGATGGTGATGGTGATAGTGGTGATGGAGGGGGTGATGATGATGGTGGTGGTAGTAGTGATATTAAATGTGTTTGGAACTGAGGCTCCCATTCTGGGTGTCTTGTTTTTCTGTCGCTGTCTATTCCCTTGAGACAGAGACTCTCCTTGATTTTGAAACTAGATTATCAGTCAACAGTTATTCCTAACAGTCCTCACATCTTTGCTTTCCTCATGGCCAGCATTGGTTTTACATGTGCACATGACCTTGCCCAGTTATTTTTTATGTGGGTTCTGGGGATTTGAGCTCAGGTCTTATTCCCATTCAGCTGGAGTTCTTACATAAAGAATCATCTCAATTTACATGAATATGCAGTCTATGCTGGAAGAAGTTGGAGAATATTAATTCAGGATTGGTGATGGGATATTAAATTAAAAGAGTATGGCCCAGAGAGGTGGCTCAAGGGTTAAGCCTCTGCTTTGCAAGCAGAAGGTCTTGAGTTCAGATCCCAGATTCCATGTAAAAATGCCAGGCAGAAAAATGATGATAGCCTATACTTCTGATCCTGGAAGGAGGAGCCTGAGAAACTCTAGAGCAAAACAAATAGGAGGTAGAACTAATGCAAGGTGATTCCTGAAATTGCCCTTGGGCCTTCGCTGTCTGACACACAGACACACATGCAAAAATAATAAAATAAACTGTAAAAAAGGCATATGGGAACTTTTGAGATTAAAAATAAGTTTAGTATTTTTGTGATAAGAATTACATACATGTTATATTGAACTCTTCCTTTAAGATAAGGATATTTTATCACATGACAATTATACTTCAAAAACAGACAAAATTACATAATATCATTTAGGTGATAAGTCCTAAAAGCAGGCAGGTATGCTCAATAGCATTACAACAGCCAGCCCAGAGCTCATCAGACTAAGGAATGCAGCGCCTGTCTGACAGGCAGAAGTACTTCCCTGTCCTGTGGTGGCTTTAGGCCTGTCATAAAAGTATGAACCAATCCCACTTAGCCCTTCTGTAGTACTGGATATATGGTGACTTCACAGCACTCCAAGATTTGATGGAGTGGCTCATGGAGAATGGCTGTAGGATATAGATGGACGATGCTGCTGAACATAATGTTCTCTTTTATAATACTGATGCAAAATGACAGGATCTTTCCACATTGTATTGACCTTACCAATATTTTCTTTTTTTCTAAAATCTCATGAAAGGCTGATGAATCCAAAGATCAAGTCGCCATAGCTTGAAGTGATTAATCCTCTGAAATACTTCATACCCTTTGCAAAAAGGTTTCATGATAATGGTAAAGTCACTTAGTGATAGAAGGGCTTGAGGTATAGACTGATGACCATGAGTTCTGTCCTTATATGTCATATGGTAGAAATCAGTACTGATTCCCATGAGTTGTACTGTGACTTCCATATGTGAATAATAGCATGCACACCCACCTATATGAACACAAATTAATAAATGTAAAAATAAAAAAAATATACCATGGTAATATTAGTAAAGAAAAAAATTATTACAACAAATTGAAGGCCTTGGTTCCCTCTGATATGGAATCTGACTAGGATTTGGAAGAAAACACTTGCAGAGTTTTCTGGCACTTTTAGTGTGCTGGGGTGCTTTTTGTTGTTACTGTAATGTTGAATTGCTTCTTTATACCATGCTTATGTAGTGACACATGGTATATTGCAAGTTATCATTTTACGATGAACTCAAGGTAATTCTAATTGGATTTCCAGTGTTGTTATCATCTAACTTCTGGGGAAAGGAAAGTGTTCTGTTTGTTTTGCCTGCTTCACAAAGGTTTGTAATGTTTTTTCATCATAGAAGATCTGGCTGGTACCAGTGAGAAAAACTAATCATCTGGTATCGGGAAATATATGTGGCTCATTTTGGTTAGTTTATTTGATCAGAATTTTACAGATTATTGAGCACTCTAAACTCAATACAATTTTTTCCACAGTGATGAAAGTGACAAGGAAAACTTAATATAACTTTTTCTGTAGTGATAAAAGTGACAAGGAAATAGTTTTTATATGCCACATAGTATGTGTTCATGTATATCAAGTCTTTTTTTAGAACGACAGCCCTGGAACACTGAAATGGAAATTCTGGAGGTATAATGCATACTTTATCATACTTGTGCCTTTCCCAAACCTTAGACTGAAGTAAGAGCTAGGTCAAGATTACATGGATATGTAGTTGTGGGGCTGACTAAAATCCTAAATATATTTCTATCAAATGTCCTAACATTTTAAATCACAATTCAGTTAAAATTTACTCCTTCAATCTTTGGCAAATCTTTGGCAAAAACAGATACCAGAATAACACCAAGCTTTTATATTCTATTAATGAATGCAATGATGTTCTAGTGTGCTTTCCTTAAGAATATAAATAAAAACCAGATCATATTGGGTTTGTAGTCATCTGTCAATATTTCAGTTTTTTTTTATTTCCATATATTTCAGCTTGCCAATTTGGGAAATATGTATATAGAGAAATCTTCAAATGAACTTATAATTTCCTTAGCCATATCCAGTCTCCTCATGAGTTCATATGCATTCTTCCTTTGTGTAAAGATATATTTTAGGCATTTTCATTTGGACTTTTATTGAATAGTAATATTCTTTAATTACTTTACACACTTTTTTCTTGCAGGTTATCTTTACTATTCACTGGAACTTTTAATATAGTCTATGTTGTTATTATATACTATATCTATAATACATATATAATTATATATTATATTAGCCATAGTTTTCTTAACTTGTCACTCTGGTATTCCCAACATCTTTGCCACATCTGAACTTTGTTCTGCTGTTTGTAACTGACATTTTTTTCTTTTCTTTTTTTCTTATTGTTATAATATTGATGTCTCATCCTGTCACTGAACTATATTCAAACTCCTTATGCTATAAGCTCTACTTAATGCAACAAGACCAATAGAAAACAAAACTGACATGTGAAATGAAGAAAATTTTCACTGTTTTAAAATCCTAGATAATCTCAAAAAACCTCAAAAAATGAGAATGAAGAGAGAAAGAGAAGATATAGAGGTAAAGGGAAGAAAAGAAGAATGGAAGGAAGGAAGAATAGAAAGAAGAAAGTAAGAATGGAAGGAAGGAAGGAAGGAAGGAAGGAAGGAAGGAGAGGAAGGAAGGAGGAAGAAGGAAGGAAGAAGGAAGGGAGGAGGGAAGGGAGGGAGGGAGAGGAAGGAAGGAAAAGAAGAAGAAGGAGGAAGGAAGAAGGAAGGAAGGAAGGAAGGAAGGAAGAAGAAAGGGAAAGGAGGAAGGAAAGAAGGAAGGAAGGAAAAGGAAGGAAGGAAGAGAAGGGAAGAGGAGAGGAGAGGGGAGGGAGAGAGAGAGAGGGACGGAGGAAGAAGGAAGGGAAGGAAGAAGGAAGGACGGAGGAAGAAGGAAGGAAGGAGAAAGGAAGGAAGGAAGGAAGGAAGGAAGGAGGAAGGGAAGGAAGGAAGAGGAAGGAAGGAAGGAAGGAAGGAAGGAAGGAAGGAAGGAAGAGAGGGAAGGAGAGAGAGGGACGGAGGGAGGGAGGGAAGGGAGGGAGAGAAGGAGGAAGGAAAGAAGGAAGGAAGGAAGGAAGGAAGGAAGGAAGGAAGAGAGGAAGGAAGGAAGGAAGATATGAGTAGAACACGTTGAGTATAACAAGTCAACAGTATTCAGATATCAAAGATAGACTGGTGAGATGAGATGACTGAACTAGCATAGTTGCATGCTGTGCAAACCTGATGCATTGTGTGTAATATTTGGATTTCATGCAAAGGCATAAGAAAAGATCCAACAACCACAAAATTGTCCTCTGACCCCCACATGCAGATAGTAGCATGTGTACTTAAAACACAATTCTCATGCAAACATATTCAATAACAATAATAACAATAAGGGAAAGTGATTTATTTATATTTTATTCTTTTAGAGTTTCATACATAGATACAGTGAATTAATGATATTTTCAAAATTTTATCCCTACTTCCATCCCCACTCTCTTTTCCTGTTATAATCTTTTGTCTTCCCTACCACTTTCCCTCCTATTTTTAATGCATTTTTATGCACTGTACACCTGGATTCCAACATAAAAAACTAATTATAACTGTGTTGATTACTCTGTTGCTGTGAGACAATACTCAAGCACAATTGAAAGGGAGAAAGGGAAATTTATTCAGCTTATTTTGTTCCAGAAAAGTCATGGCTGACCAGCAGAAGCTGAGGAAGATTAGTGTTAAGTCCATCTTGGAGGCTGACAGCTACAGAACTGCAAACTCAAGAGGAGAATAAATAAACTGAAGCTTAAGGCCCACCCTAGGTCACATGCCTCCCTCTAACAAGGATCTACTTCCTAAAAAGTTCCATGACCTTCAGAAACAACTAAAAATTCAAATACATGAGTGAGTCTGTTGGGGACATGTCACATTTCAAGCCAAGTTATAACTACTCAACAAACAATAAATATCTAAACATAGATAAAAATCTATTCAAGACTTGCATGTTGAAAATATTTAATTCTGTACAGATAAGAGAAAGAACAGCCCTAAATAATTGGTAAAAATATTCACATCCAGAGAGAAATCTCATCATGGGAAAAATTGTTAAAGGTTTGTGCATGACATAAATAAAGAAAAAATTCTCAGGACTCAACAGTAAACAAAATAAATAATTCAAGCAGAAGATGTACAAAAAGCAAGTTTGTTTCAACAAAGAAAATATACAAACGGCAACTAACACATTAAAAGTTATTAGACACCAACAGGCATAAGAGAAATAAGCTTAAAACACAGTGAGTAATTGTCAGATTACTGTAGTTAAAATACTAATAGGAAAACACCAAACACTGGCAAAGACACAGAGAAATGGTATCACTCATAAATTGATGATGTCAATGTAAACTGACACAGTGCTTCAGGAAACCACTTGGGTTCTTTAAGCAATAAACATATAACACCTTATAACCTGGCAATGTTTCCCTAGAGCACTGACCCCAGAGAAATGCCTTGTTCATGAATTTAAATATATTTACCTTGACTCAAACATGAATAATCACGTAGTACCCAAATATATATATATATACTTTTATATCTGTGTCAACTAAAGAAAATATAAATAAAAGCTTCAAAAGTACTTGTCCTAAAAATAAATGTCTATAGTAGCTTAACAAGCATTTTCCAGACTCAGATGCCTTTCAAAGGCTGATTAATAAGCAATCTATGGTATATTTTTTTCACAGAGTGATCTTCACATGGAGAAAAATGAATAGGCTGACACATGTAAAAAGCAGGATGCATCCCTTGGGCATTGTACTTTATGAAGGAGACAATCTAAAAAAACCACATATGGAATTATTCCATAAATCTTTTGTGTTTTATCAATGAAATTGCTGAAATCCGAAACATATTAATTTCTAACTCTTAAGGAGTTGAATGCAAAGTCTTTTCAGTTCTAAAAGCTGGCAAGATCCTTGTATTGACAGAAATGTTTTGCATCTTTATTTCCAATATCTGTGTCCTCTTAGTGGTATAGTTTCATTATTTCAAGATGTCCTTACTAGACAGAATGAGTGAAGAATGTACTAGATTTATCAATGTTTCTTTCGTTCTTTGATTTTATCATTATTTCCTTTTTTATTATGTTTAAAATCAAGAGATGTTAACATAACCAAGATTCATTATGCTGCTTTTTTTTATAACTTCATATGACACTCTAATTCCTTCAAAATAATACATTTATTTAAATTAATGTAGGAAATAGGGGCCGGAGAGGTGGCTCAGGGGTTAAGCCTCTGCCTTGCAGGCGGAAGGTCCCGAGTTCGGATCCTAGACTCCATGTATAGATGACAGGCGGAAGCGGGGGCGGCCTGCGTTTCTGGTCCTGGTAGGGCGGAGCCTGTGAATCCCGGGGCAGAGAAACAAGGAGGAGGTGGAGGCGTCCATAGTGGTTCCCATGTTCTACCGTGGTTCTACATACATACACACGCACACACACGCATACACGCACAATTGAATAAATAATAAAAATTTTTAAAAAAAATTAATGTAGGAAATAATTCTGGCTGGTGGGTGGTAATGAATTGGTGATATAAAGGGAAGAATACACAAAACATTAAAATTATTGTACAGATAACCTATGATTTATGGTAGATCAATTTAAGACTTTTCAGTTTTATGTAATATAAAACAAATGAATTTAATGGAAACTGCAGTTCAATTTTTACATTTATCTCTTCTTAGGTAAATGGTATTTTAGAAATATTCTCTATCAATGGTGATCGGCCTTGGTAAGCGGCCCCTCCTAATCAGTCACATGATAACGAGAACAAAACACTCAAGTTGTTATTCAAACTATGATCTTTGTCAGGTTTGATTGCCAAGTACATTTTCTTTATGATACATCCAACTTATGCTGTAATTGTTATGATGCAACGCGGATATGTTCCAGAAGCATCTGTATAGGGAACAGTAGGTAGATGTTGCTTATGTGGAATTTGGGTACTTATGGTCAAAACAGATAGAAAGCACAGTCAGACATCATAGCAATAACCTGCTTCACATTTGTATATGTGAAGTAACAAAAAGGTACAAATAAGGATTACAGAAAGGAGACACACTAAAATAATGTAAGAAATATAAACTGGAAGAGCAGTAGAAAGAATCCTGCTAACAGGGAGAATGTAGAGGAGTATGGTCAATGTGTTGAAAAAGAATAAAGATCAAGATTACAGTGGTATAGTCAAAGTAATTTACTAATTAAGAAATAATGAATTTCTGGACCATTGCGAGCTGCAACTCAGGGCACATAGGAAAAAAATCAAGCGCTATAAAGGTAAAGGAAGGCTGGAGGTCATGCCAATTGCTATAGAATAGTGTCACAGCTTAATGTGGAGATACCATGATAAATGATAATCAAGTGCAAAGGCCACTGGGTGATAGCAAAGAAGGAAATCAGAGTGTGCCGTAGCTGAGCTATAGACGAGTTATAGAGATTGTTCAAAGTGGATGGAAACATATTAGTCTATAAATGGCATCCTTTATAGGAAAAGTGAGGTAAGTTGAGTGGCCATAGAAAAAAATAACGTGTTAAGGAATAATGGAATAAAAGAATAAAACCTTTTAGAAGATGGCTTTAGTTAAAGGAAAGACAAGTTTGGCATAGTTGTCAAAGGTGTTAGATGTGTCTTCTCTTGGAGAAATAGGTACACTCTATATGCACATACATATGTGATTTATGAAAAAAAACTTCGGATCAAAACAGTATATAAGATTTTATGATTATGAGAAATAGAAGGAAGATGACTGGATGAATTTTTATGTCAAACAAGATTTCTAAAAGAAAATACAGGGCAGTAAGACAAATATCTGAGAAAACTATAAACATGTACCACAACGTCTATTCAATGTGTCATGTATGGAGCATTCATGTATAAAATGTTTTCACATTCTCTATCTACAGGAGACTCTGCTGGTGAGTTGTAATTACTTTTCCTGATGGAAGAAATCTGTGCTGCAGAGGAATGGAGGGATGTTTTTGCTTTGACATACAGGGAGGTAATATTCCTAGGGTTATCCCTTCAGGTTATCTACAAAGAACTCTTTCTGAAATGTGAAACTGTCCTTGATACTCAGCCAGAAACCACCCCTGAAATAACTATAGCAGTGCTCTGAACACTGAACTACCTCAAAGCTTTTTGGAACCAGCCTGGGTATAAATACTATGAACAAATTAAGTGACTGAAAAGTGTATAGTTTGTGGTTTGTCTGCTCTTATTTCCATTCTTAAGTTTTTTTTCAGTTCTCTTTTAAACATGGTTCAAAAAGAAGCTAAGGTGTCTTATGTTACGAAGCCCAGATTGTGTGTCCATCAGGACTAGGTTGGAACTCTTGGCCATAAGCCTTAGACAGGGTGGTAAACGCTGCACAGTTCTGCCAGAGAACAACTCAGGAGTGGACAGATTCCATTTGTCTTACAGTTCGGCTCATGCTTATCTCTTTGGGGATAAAGCAGTTCCTTTGTAAACAGTTTCCAAACACTGAGTTTGGCAACCTGAAAACTTTAATTTAGGTCAGAATCTTACATTGTTTTGTAGAGGAAACAAAGCCAAATCCTTAATCTGATGCTCAACTCTCTAGAATAAATATGTGGTCTGGTAAACTAAATAATCTGTTTTTGGCCAAGATATTTTTTCCCCATTTTTAAGTTTTTTTTTTTTTTTTTTTTTTTTTTTTTTTTTTTTTGAGACAAAACAGAGGTTGTAAAGGATGTGGTAGTTCAGAATGCAAAGGTGTGCATGTGGATAAAGTTTTAGTACATAGAGGAGCAATAGCCCTATGGAGACTTTGGAAGACATCTAGCATGAAAATGATACTGAAATATAGTTTTATGCTTTTTTCTTGAGTCCTAGTTTCTTGTATCAATGCAAGATTGATTGAACCTCATAGCTACTATAATTAATGGCATATTTCCTTTCAAAACAATAGCCTCCATACATCACAAATTTGATTTGTTTCTGGACAATAGTTACTTGATATATGCAATTTCTAGAAGACAGTCATGAAAGACACTTGTAGTAATCTAGTCTTTTGCTATACTGATAGGGGAGAGGATCAGGAGGGGAACATGAGATATCTTGAGTTGGGGAGACAACGTATCATGATGCAGCTACAATATAGAGGGAGCTTCTCTTCTTGATACAACACAGGTGCATTTAATCTCTGGATTACTTTGCCCAAAATCAAATAATAAACTAAATTATTTATACTATTGCAACAAAAGATGAAATTAATCCTAAAATATTCTCTTGTAGAAAGTAGTTCTCACATAACTTTATTTAGTTCCAATAAAAGCTTTGTGTATTTATTTTGAGCAATTCTAAAGTTCTGATTGCTTCTGATAAAACCTATTTCAATACTCTTTAATTAGCAGAAGTACTGGATAGTATCTTTGTAGTATTCAGAAGAGTTAAGCAGCAATCTCTGAGAGTTTCAAATTCTAACAGATTGTTTATACAGGTTCATGATAAACTTGAGATCATGAGTCTCAATATCATAGCTTAAATTAGCAGGCAGGAGCCTTTAATTTCCTTGTCAGTGAGGATACAGCCAGACAGCTGGAGTATATACTTACTGTCTGAAAAGTAACCTAGAGATTGCTTCTCACCCTCATCCTTCCATTTGGAAGGTAAGAGTGTAGTAAATGATTGGCTGCAAAACTTGTACTTCTATTTCTTAGCAAAATCATGAAGGTAATTGAGTATCTTCCTTTAGAAGATGTGGGGCTGACTGTAGCTCTCATTTTTGAACTCTCAGCTTAAACTAGGGGATGGGTATGCACTCATAAGATACTCTATAATACTTGTACAACAATTATATGATGATAAGTCTTAACAAAATGATGTGCTTATCAGTGAGGTTTCTTTTCTTAAATACTAATAATATGTTGTAGCATTTATCGAAATGCTTTCATTGTTATAAATCCAGTTTATGGATGCTACTTCATTAGATCTTTCCTAAGGTAGCAATATAATTTTAAAGCCAAAACCCCCCCTCAGTTTGAGAAAGTATCTCAGAAAAATAGAAACTAACTTGCCAGGTTGAGTCTGTAGGCAGCAATGTTCCCATTGTCAGATGGGCATGCACTGAGAATGACCTCCAATGAAGTCAGTGGACAATGGAGATCATGCCTAGAAGGTCACTTGGACCCCATCACCTGAAATATTTAAGGATAAGAGAAAACACACAGGTTAATCTTCTGTGTATTTTGTTCTCAAGTGGATTAGTTGCTATCGGAGCCAGGACACTAGGGATGGAACTTCACAATATATTGATAGGGAGGAATGGAATGTGGGTGGGGTTGCATGACTGACTCTGTGTGTTCTTTTTTATATTTCCTCTTCAGGTTGTCATTCCTACACATGTTCCCTCACAGCAGGCTCTTCCTTAAAGCACAGCTGATATCACAGGATCTCCGGCCCTTTCTACCAAGCATGCCCAAGGAGGGTTTGAACACTGAGAGAGCTTCTGTACTATCAAAGGTAGTTTCTCCAACTTGACATTTATGACAAGAAAGCTATTATTTTTAATGTATAAAGAATTTTTAATTATTGTGAACATTCCATGTATTTCAGAGAAAAAAATCTTTCATAATAAAAACAATCAGGATGTAATCATGTCTTGAATTATGAAAATTTCTCTGAAACATATTTTAATATAATAGATGTTCAACTATTTTTTTTAAAGTTTTCTTTTTTTTAAATTTATTATTATTATTATTATTATTATTATTTATTCAACTGTGTACATGTGTGTGCGCGCACGCGCGCGCGCGCGCGTGTGTGTGTGTGTGTGTGTGTGTGTGTGTGTGTGTGTGTGTCTGTGTAGAACCACGGACGAATTCGCAAACCACCATGGACGCCTCCACCTCCTTCTGCCCCGGGATTCACAGGCTCCGCCCTACCAGGACCAGAAACGCAGGCCGCCCCCGCTTCCGCCTGGGATCTGTGATCCGAGCTCAGGACCTTCTGCCTGCAAGACAGAGGCTTAACCCCTGAGCCACCTCTCCAGCCCCTGTTCAACTATTCTTATTCTATTTCACTTGACAAAATATGGGTTGGCTCAGGGTTAAGACTCTGCTTCACAAGCAAAAGGTCCTGATTTTGGATCCCAGGTTCCACCTAAAAAATGCCAGGCAGAGCCCAGAGTGAAGTAAAAAAAAAAGATAAAAGCAATTGAGGATGATTCCCAAAGTCATCCTTGGTCCTCCAAAGGGACACATAGCTCTCTCTCTCTCTCTCTCTCTCTCTCTCTCTCTCTCTCTCTCTCTCACACACACACACACACACACACACACACACACACACAAATAAATAAATTTAAAAATCATTTTAAAAATTACTTAAGCTGACTTAATAAGATAGCTTAGCAGGTAAGACATGTACTTGCAAACTTAATGAGCTGTGTTCAATTTCTGAAATAGAATCCCAAAAGCCCACATGCTAGAAAGAAAAACTGTCTTTCAAAAGTTTCCTCTGACTCTATTTCTATGCCATGGCATCCAACCTCATCTCTCTCTCTCTCTCTCTCTCCATAATGGAATATTTAAACAAAAAATAAAAAATATTCAAAATTTTATATCCTTTTTCTATATTATATAAATAAGAAAAAACCAAAAGACATCCAGTTTTACATAACTTTCATAATAGGGTTTAATGGACCTATGTTATTATTATATTATGATTGAAATGTAGTACTGGTGTTCCTAAGCTTTTAGTCTTTGTAATACTGCAGATGTCTGGGATGAAAGCAAAAACAAAAATCAAGAGTGCACTCATGTGTGCATAAATAGTGTCAGAAACTAACTGTTCATGTAGAATATCAAATTACTGTTGGCTCTTGTTTGAATCTGTGATGAAGCATTAGGTGAGAGAAGAAAGATCAGCTAAGCAAAAGACATCATTAATGAATGAGAGATCAGCAGGGGCAGGGGAAAGAGCAATGTTTATCATCAGCCACATAGCAATCCGGAAGCCCCATTTCCAAGAGGTCCTCTTTGTTTGCAGACCTTGTGTTTCAGCACAACAGTAAAAAGGAGCTCATATGGTCTCCTGGCAACAGGTGAAGGACCCAAGGTTCCCTAGATACTGAAGTCAGAGCTGGATGCAGAAACATTTATTTGAAAGCAATATTTTATTTCAACACTACTTATAGCCAATTACATTTAAACCATTCCAAAGAAATTAACGATTAATGTGTGTCTTAGTTTCATCTCTCTGTTTCTGTAATGAATGCATGATTCAAACCAGTTAAGCGACCAAGGGGTTTATGCGTACTCAACAGATCTAGGTTACAGTCCTCAACCACTTAGATGCAGGTATCAACGAGACAATCTAAAGCTGAGGCTTTGCGCACATCTATGAATGGCAATCCCTGAGCAGACCTGAAGGAGATTGCTTCACTGATGTGAAGACCCAGCTTATGGTGGGTGGGACCAGTTCCCAAGCAGGTGATAAGATGGAGAGCTGCTTCAGTAGACCATACTTTTGCAGACTCACAGACCGGCAAGTGAGAGAGTTTGTGCTCACCAATTCTTGTTGATTTTGTGTGGCCAGTTTCCTTGACTCTTGATGTTGTTATGAGCTCTCCTACCAAGCTGGATGATAAACTGCAGCCAGAAATGTATACAAGAATAAAACCTCTTGTTCTCCTAAATTTTTTGTTGTATATTTACCAATAACCTGAAGAGAAACTGCATTAAATCCATTAAGTCAGTGAAGATACAATTGAGGACCAAGGAAACTGACTACATTATATCCATAGGAATAATGGAAAAGGGGGCAAAGAAGAAAGCATATCTTCCCCCTAGCTTTCCAAATTCCTAGCAGATCACTATCTTATCCATGTGTCTTGGAAGCAAAACTATGCATAATAAATTGGTTGGTCTACATAAATTATATATTCTCCCACAGGGTTGCTCAGAGTCTTGCTTTAGCTAGATAATCCTCAAGGTTGAAGGTTCAGTTCTTATTTCTGAAGCTGACACCTCTAACTAACTGCCACATGCTGTAAAATGATTGTTCATCCATCCGTTTCCCTAACTCTTATCAAAGGTTTTACTGGTGTACTTCCTCCTCAAAATGTTGGCTTGACTTGTGTTCAATACTGTCTTGAATAGTAATCTTTGTTTTAGTTTTGATCACTTGGACCCTGAACAAGAAATTTGTCACTTATTTATATCAAACCAGACCAACTTTATTCCACTTCACCTTCTGACTTTATCCCACAAACTATGGCTAGTATAAAGCAATTGCCTCAGGCATTCCCCAAGGATAGTAAACTCAAAGATTAAAGGGTGAGCTAATCTTCAACATTTGGAAATATCTAAATATTGACTTCAATGTGAATTTTATTTAGGGAATTTTGGCTCTGATATGTCCCAGACCAGTATGTACATCTCTATAAGTGCTTTATACCAATATTTTCATGTGCATATTAAAAGGTTTTATGCCTTTTAAAATACAAAAAAGGAGGTTTATCTTTGAGTATGTCATTGAGTGGGTTTGCAACTAGGATCCACTTATTAGGGAGTACATACAGCATCTAACATTCTGTGTTGGGATACGTCATTCAATATAATTAAATCTCTGAAATACCCACTATAACTGCAAATGATTATAAATAGGAGACAAGGGGAAAGAAGACCTCACAAGAAAAACAAAAGAACACACTTCAATAGAGAAATTAGGCTACAGTCATGTACTACATGTAAGTAGGGAGACATCTGACACTGCTCCCTCCCACTTCCCTTCTTGTTCTCTTGGGACTGAACAGGCTTGATCTCCCCTGTCAAGAAGGATATAGGGACTGGCAGTTAAATGGTAACCGATTGGCAAATGGGAGACTAATCCCTCTCACTGCTGTGTCCTATTCATATTCTTCCATCTACCTTTGAGTCTCTTCTTATATTAAGATCTTCTTTAACACAGTTAAAGGAGAGGACCTCAACAACCAATCGGGATGCAGCCAAAGGCAGTGCAGGAAAAGTAAAACTAACAACAACAAACCACAATTCAGAACACCAAGATCCCTACATTATTCACCTACAACCATACCAGCCAAATCTCTCCCCATCCTAAAGCTCAGAGAACCTTGCGGAAAAGGAGGCGGCAAGATTTTAACAGACCAAAGTTGGGAAGGACCAAGATATGTAAGATACTCCACAAAAGTTAGGGCTACCGCAGCCAGAATTGGACTTTGCCTGCATGCACAAAGGCTGACATGTCAACGACCCCACAAAGTCTAGCATAGATCACAGGGGAGAAGGCTCCAGGCAGTAGGATCCTTAGAGGCAAAGGATTAACAGTCATAATAGAGTTCCCATACTAGCCGGGAGCCCAAGAAGGAGCCCCGGCTTGTGCCACTGGAGTCCTGAACCCTTACTAGGTCACTAGGGTGCAGGACTCAGAGGAATGTTTGGCATTCACACAAAAGGATGTTCCAGTGGAACAGTCAGGATATAGATAGCCACAGTGTGATTGGACCTTGCCTGACCTGCACAATGGCTGACATATCCACAAGCCCCCAAAGTCCAGCACAGGGCAGAAAGCTTCAGGCAGTAGGATCATTAGAGGCAAAGGGTTAAACAGTCATAACAGTAGTCCCATAATAGTGGGCAGCCCAAGAAGGGGCCCCAAGCTTTTGCACAAAGTCCTGAACCTTCACTAGTACAGAGGACTCAGAGGGAAATTCAGCACCCACATAAACGGATACTCTGGAGGATGGGAGGGAGAAAACAGGAATCATCATGAGAGGAGGAGGGAAGGAAAAAGGGGTGAGAGGGGTGGAGTGGGAAGGGTTAGCAGTGCAATGAGGGACAACGGGGGAAGGAAGGGGGAAAGGAGAAGAAGGGGGTACCTCTGGCGCTTTTATAACTAGAAAAAATAATTAAATTAAAATTTAAAAAATACATATGAAAGGAATTAACTTACTTATCTATATAGGTAATTCTTTGGACTGTTTGCTATGAAATGATCTATGACAATTTTGATGCGGTATATCATTTCAAATGATCTAATAATAGTGGCTTACGCTATTTTATTACTCTATATTTAGTTTCCAAATATATTTGAAAAACTGTAATAAAACTATATCCTTTTCTGAGACTTCAACGATCATTCTCTTTTTATATATTTATTTATTTTTCCCCAATCATGCAATCTTAATAGGTACCCCGCTCCTCACCCCTTCCCAGTTCCCCTTGCACCCTCCCCCCTTTTCCCCTTCCTTCACCCCCATCCCTCCCCTTCTCCCAGTGTCTCCCCTTTCTCCTCTCCCATTTCCTGTAGCATCCTTTTGTGTGAATGCCAAACTTCCCTCTGAGTCCTCTACTATAGTGAGGTATAAGGACTCAGTGACATTGCCCAGAGCCCTTTCTTGGGCTCCCCTTTAGTATGGGAACATTATTATGACTGTTAATCCCGTGCCTCTAAGGATCCTAGTGCCTGTGATCCATGTTAGATCTTGGGTGGTCATTGACATGTCAGTCATTCTTGAAGAAGAAATTAACCTTCTTAGACATTGCTAATGAATTTTCTATTTCAGTTTTCTTGCTTGACATAAGTAGTAAAGAGGAGAAATGCACTCCTTCCTCTCTTGTTACTTAGATAGACAGCAGAAAAATACACTTGAGATCATCACATTAGTATTTAATTCACATTCTAAATAGGCAGGTTAAATCCAAAGTTTCCAGTTTTTCTAGTGTGGTGTACTGTGTAGTGAGAAGAGGTAATCACCAGAGAAATGTGTTAAGAACAGGGCAAGGCAGCACTATGGCAATATCTCATAGTTCAGATAAGTAAATCACCATTGCGATGAACAAGGACATCCGTGGGTGTCTCCCTGTACATTTACAGGATATAATCTTCCAATTGAGTAAACAAAGATGCCCCGAACACAAGAGAAGGCATGAGGTGTCATGGAAACCCCAAAGTGGTGTGTATCAGATGAGAAACAGACTAACCAATCACTAATAAAATAAATAAGCACAAAATATGAGTTAAGACCTAGTTTAAAATTCTGAGAAAAGTTCAGAAATCTCATGTTCATAATTAAGAAATTCAGGCTTATATTGAAAGACTTATGATTTCATTCGCTAAGCATGCACATGAATAAAAACTTCCTTTCCCTCTTCAAATTTTACAATTGACAAATAAGGTTAAAATAGAGAGAAAGATGAGTATCAATGTGTATAGTAAATTTATGATAATATTTTGATGTGGCTACTGTAAAACTACAGTCTATTGAGTGTATTTCATGAATTGACTAGAAAAAACTTGAAAATAGATATTCTTTGTGGTGGGCACACAAAAATTATTTTTATTAGAGCTATTTTGTGAACTACTTTTTACTTTGCTGCTATTATAACAATGCTCTCTAGAAAGTAAGCTCTTAAATATTACTTGCATGAGATCTGAAATATGGAGAAAAGTGTTGGACCCTCCTTGGCATGAAAATGCTTTAGAAAACTGAGAACTCAGAATAGATACAAGCAGAAGTTTTATTTTTATTTCTGCTTTTGACTATCTCTGTGACTATAGAGAAACCACCTTCATCCTTGAAATTTATCTATTAAATGTTTGTTCAAGTTTATGTGAAGACTACAGGAGCTTTTCTGCACTAGGCTCTATGTTTTCAAAAAAAAAAAAAAACAAAGAATGAGCACAGATTTAAAAGCATGAGGGGAAGAGGAGAAATGTGTCTGATACAAAGCAGACCTTCTGGATTAAAAGCTTTGATAGTAAATGTGGTGATCTGATTTCTAGAGAAACCCAGTAATGTCCTCCTTCTTTTACACTGAGTTCAAAGCAAATCACAAGTTAAACAACAGCTGAAGAATGATAATACTAACTTTATTGCTGATCAGATCTGACATACAAGAACACTGCTTACATCTACAATTTGTTAATACTCAAAAACATGAACAATCCAACCAGTAATGATCTGATCCAGGATTTTTTTCTTTTTTTTGGTAATGATGGAGCTCCTGAAACCCAGCACTTTAACTACTACAAGCAGCACTCAATTATTCTGATCAAAATTTGTGATTGCATGCTACATATGTGTCCTCTCAACTACTTCAGAGTCGAAATTTGAAACTACTGTACCACACTATTCTATTCTATTCTACTCTGTTCTGTTCTGTTCTGTTCTGTTCTGTTCTGTTCTGTTCTATTCTATTCTATTCTATCTATTCTATTCTATTCTATTCTATTCTATTCTATTCTATTCTATTCTATTCTATTCTATTCTATTCTATTCTATTCTATTCTATTCTGTTCTGTTCCTACACTATGCTACACTGTACTATACACAGTTCCCTTTAATGAAGTTTCAGCTATGCATAGCCTTATGTACCAGGATGCTCTAGTTTCTAATCAATGTGTGTCTTTCAATTGCTCACACTGTACCTGTGCTGCTTGTGACAGTTCTCTCTCTCTCTCTCTCTCTCTCTCTCTCTCTCTCTCTCTCTCTCTCCCTCTCTTCATTTTATAAGATAGCATTTTTTCATATAGTGTAAGCTCTTAAATTTCAATAAAATATGAACTTTCTTTAGCATGAGTTTGGTTCTCCTTCTCCTGCTCCTCACTACCCTATAGGTTCCACACAGCATGACTGCACTGGTCATCACTATTTACGGTGGTTTCAAGCATGCATACCTAATGACTCTAGTGAAGACACATGTGAATTAAAGACTATCTAAGACTGAATCACATGGGGCAGAAGTGTAATTAAAATCCTAACTTCTTCAAAACAGTTTTGTAGACTGCAGATTCTAAGTCATCTGCTGTATTTTACTTTTACCTGTTCTTAATCAAATCCTATGAGCACGAAAGTGCTCCAGCTTCACTGCTACTCCA
This sequence comes from Typhlomys cinereus, assembly GCA_023101885.1. NCBI lineage: Eukaryota > Metazoa > Chordata > Mammalia > Rodentia > Platacanthomyidae > Typhlomys > Typhlomys cinereus. The sequence continues at coordinate 5,753,708 of JALPQD010000078.1, forward strand.
GTTCTACTAATTGGCGAGGGAAAAGTCCGTATCACTATACGATCTATTTATCAAGGCGCATGAAAAAAAATAAATCCATTAGATGCAACAGACACAATAATGTCCTCTAGAAAAATGATTTCTTAGCTATAAATAAATTCAAGTATTATCTATCATCTTGTGTTCAGGAAAATTTTAAATTAGATAATACATGTAAAAATCAATCTAAGTCCCCAATGAGTAATTGCCATTTTTTAAAAAAGGCAGTGAGTGACTGAAGTGAGTGATTTCTGTTAGTGTTTCTACAGCAAAATACAAGTGTTCAAATTCTTGAAGGGTGCATTAACCTTTCTAACAAACATTTATTCATTCATGCATTCAAATATATTAATTGATTATTCATTCTAGTCTTTTTGATACTACAAATACTCATGACTATACATAGAGTTTCTGTACTCAAAGAAATATTGTCCTGATAAGCTTAAAATATAAATTTAATGTGCTAGAAACATGCAAAAGTATTTCAGGAAAAGTTACAGTAATAATTATGTGTATAATATAATGCATTTTTTTAATTTCATTTAGTATTCATTCCTTTGTTCTGAAATACAATCTCTCTACATAGCCCAGCAGACTGACCTCAAATTCATGAAGCTCCTACCTCAGTTGCCTAAATACTAATATGACTTTAAATGTAAACTTTTTCAGTCATGATAATGTGTTTATGAAAGTAGCCAGCAATGCTTAATAAATTCACAAATGGACCATTCTTTTAGTATTAAATTCATTGATTCATCAAGCCCCATTTGAGTGGGTCTTTTTATAATGAGCAGAAGTTTGTTTACGCCTTTTTAGAGACAGTTAGCACAATAGTTAGCTTTCTCCTTCCAAAAGGAAATAAGGTCGATTTAAAATACAAATGTCTTCTCAATCAAGGATATAATGTGCAATCCAACACATCTACATCTCACCCCAAATCTCCATCATATTTGGTGAATGAAGATATGTAAAAGCTCACAGAGGGAATAAATGATTTATCAGTCATAAACCTGGTACTAAATGGGGTAGAAGATGTCTCTCAATGAGTGTGGGAAGTGGAGGGTGGACCATCAGAACTTCAGGATAATCAGAAGGTGGAGGATAGACCAAAGCTCCAACCTGTGCTTTATTATCAACCTCCCATAATTGGGAAAAAGGAGGTGACAACACTCCAGGAATGTCAGCAGTCAACTATCAAAATTCACAAACCTGTGTAGGCAACATTTCTCCTTCTCTTTATCCTCTTCATTCATGCCTAAGGGAGGGTCTCCAGGTGGGACTGTTCCAGGTGGTCAAAATTCACTCAAGGAGTATTGCAGTCCCTAGCCAATTCTTCGGCAAAATGATAAATAGGTACTTATTTAGTTTGTATATTTAAAGAGAAATGTTGCTGATTCATAAAATCACTTAGCAATTACTCTCTCTCTATATATATAGAGTTTGTTCATGAGTGTATATATAGATTCATAAAATTATTTAGCAATCATTCTCTCTATATAGAGAGAGGTTGTTCATGAGCATATGTATAAAAATGATTTTGTGAATATATATATAAGGTTTATATGTTATACTTGAAAGCTTAAAATTTATAAGCTTGACCACAAATGGTTAGGTCAGTCAAAACTTCCACCTTTCATAGCACTGTTGTACAATATGTCTGCGTTATAAGATATATTTAACTTCTCATATTAACTTTTAATTTAAAAATATACAAAAATTATTTAAAACCATTGCCTAGATCTAGAAATCAAGACATTTTCGATTCTAATGCTCTCTCCCTGAGTGTAGTGTTCTCAAAAACATGTGTGTTATAGAAAAACATAATCATGACCATCATTCACCATAACATACAAACACACTACTTCATGGATTCGTATTGCTATAGAACTAAGAGTTTTTATATGCCTTCTTGGGATATTAGTTTACAAAAGTTTGGTGAAATGAGACAATATGTAAAACATGTTGATTTATAGTCTCTCAGAGGATTTCTGAGGAAGCATTCATAAACTTGATAGCCTTAAATAACAAAATGTGGGGTCAATGAGGTACTTAAGTGGGTAAAGAAGCTTGTGTGAAAATATGAAGACTGAGTTATATGCTTCCAGTTGTTGCCCTGACAAACTGCAGAAGGAATATACATTCTCTCTCTCTCTCTCTCTCTCTCTCTCTCCCTCATCCCTCAGAATGCCTCTCTAGTAAATAAAAGAAATGCTATCCATTGAAAAGTTTGATGTATTCTCAGGTTAATGTTATTATTAGTATAATTGTTAATATTTATCCAGACTATACCCATGGATTTAATCCAATTATTAATGGACTCATGGAGAGGGACCTACAAATATTCTTCTATTGCAAGATCTAAAGGTTATTTGTAGAGATTATAATTTTTGATTGTTAAACAAGAATGATGAGTTGAGAACAATTTTGCTTAGAGATAGAAGAACGTAAAACTTGGGTTATGTGGTTATAATCCACCCACTGAGTGCTTGTCAAGGCTTTGGGATCATCTTTTTTACTTTAATTTTAAATTATTCAGAAACCTAATCATAAAAGCTCAATAAGTACCCCATCCTTTCCCTCTCTCCTCCCTGCCCTTCATCCCCATTGTATTTCCCCCCTTCCCTCTTCATTTCTCCCCCCTCCCTCCCTCCTTTTTTCCCACTGCCTCCCCTTTCCTCCCTCCCATCCCCTGGAGAAACCATGAACTCCTAACTTCCCTCTCAGTCTTCCACCTTCATGAGGATTCAGGATTCAGTGGTCTAGTCCAGGGCCCCTTCTTGGGCTCCCTTTTAGCATGGGAACTCTTGAGTGTTTAATCCCTTGCCTCCAAGGATCCTACTCCCTGAAGCCTTCTCCCTTGTGATACATGCTAGACTTTTTGGGGTTGTTGACATGTCAGGCATTGTGCAGGTCAGACAAAGTCCATTCCTGGCTGCTGCAGCCCTAAATTGGGTGGAGTATCTTGCATATCATTGGTCCTTCTAATCTTTGGTCTGTTACAATCTTGCCTCCCTCTCTTCGCACAAGGTTCCTTGAGCTTTTAGAATGGGGAGAGATTTGGCTGGTCTGGTTCCAGGCGAGTAATGTAGGGTCTTTGGTGTTCTGAATTATGGTTTGTTGTTGCTTTTAGCTTTGCTTTGCCTGCACTGCCCTTGGCTACATCCCAATTAGTATTGAAAGTCATTTCCTAATCAAAGATAAAAGTTTAAATGAAGATCTTTGTATAAGAGGAGACTCAAAGGTAGATGGAAGAATAGGAGTAGGGGAAGTGCGGGGAAGGGGGTCAGTGTCCCATTTGCTGGATAGTCTATCTTCCAGTCCCTAAATCCTCCCTGATTGGTGAGATCAAACCTGTTCAATCCCAAGTGACCAACCAGGAAGGTAAGTGAGAGGAAGCTGCACCACATGTCTCCCAATTTACATGCAATGCCACTTTCTTTTGAGGTCTTCATTCTCTTTCCCTCCTGTTTATAATCCTTTGAGATTACAGTGGCTATTACAGAGATTTACCTTTGAATATGTCATTAAGTGTATTTGAAACTGGGATCCACTCATTAGGGAGTAAATACAGCGGCTATCTTTCTGTGTCTGGGATACTTCACTCAATATATTTTTTTCCTACTTCCATCTATTTAAGCCTTTGGAATCATCTTTAGGAGCATTTCTGCCATTGGCACCTTAGTGCTTCCATGAATATTCACCTGACAGGAAATGCATGTTTCTCATTGTAGAATTTCAGGAATGGTGTTTTCACCACAGTCTTACCAGCTTTTATTCCTTAGTGTTAGCTATAGTGGTGCCAGTTTGCAAAACTATACCCTGGCTGGTATGTGTTGACTCCTGAAATTGACCACAGGAGTCCCACTAATTCTCTTCTAACTTATCTCTCTTGACTTCCCCACTTTAATGACTTCCAGAAGGAATATCATTTGCCTTCATTCTTTTAATCCTCACCATGCACTCACTGCCTTACTTCCCAGGAAATGTCTTAAGATGTCTGAGAGATCAAAATGAAATGGACCTTTTTGTCCACGATACTGTGTAGATTTGCCCCCCACCTGGGAGTTTTGCAGATTTTTTCCCACCATGCTGTTATTATATGTGGCCTATTTCTGTCTCCTTAAATAAATATAGTTTATGCATTACTATTCTAATTAAATAATCATTTATTATTCTTCCTTTCTTTCTGACTTTAAGCCATCTATTCAGTTCCAGTGCTTTCTTTCCTTAAGGCTAAACTATTGTTTCATTGACAATGATACTCTCAGCTCTAATAAACTTGTATCACTTAAGTCTCCCTCTTATGTTAGCTTCTGTTTATAATGGACCACCTCACCAATTTAATACAATATCAGAAAGACTCTATTCCCTTTTCCTGCAGACTTTACACCCACCATATTCGATTTGCAAAATATGCTTTGGGTTTTATTTGAAAGCAGCATCAGCAGTTTTGTACTACAAATGATTTCCAAGGTCTTGTTTTAAGATACCAGAGCCTAGTTTTCCTCTTTCTGAGTTTTTGAAAATAGTGGAGGATATTTATTATCTCAGGAAAATTCACAATTGTTACTATTTATTTGACAATTGTTACCATTTAACACAATTTTCCATCTGTGATCTTCATAAAGGATTTACTATAGCATAATAAAATATATTTAAAATTATTAATATAGAAAATACTTAATGGAAACACTATATCAAAAACCAATGAGTCTATTTATTGCAACAGGTATTACACCTAGCTCTAAATTGTATCAGACTTAAAAAGAAATGAAGTTGTTCTACTTTTAATATAAAACTGATTTTAGCAGTAAGAACAGGAGATAATTTATTTAGTTTACTAGGAAATAATTCTATAAAAATTTTAAATTTTATAATAAAAAGAAAGCAAACATAGGACATTTTGGCACATAGCAACTTTTATTTAACTTTTGCAGATGTGATGTCTAGAGTAGCACAAGAGCATTTTCCTCAGATATTTGTAAGAATGAAGGGTAAAGGAAGGGATATCGTCGAAATCTTGTCTGGGCAGGGATCCACAGTGCATGATCTATGCAGTAAGACCCACAAGAGGTGCATCCATAGCCTTGTGCAGACAGCTACTCTATGCAATGAATGATGTTGGCTGAGCCCAATCCAAACATGCTGAATTAGTATCTCTGATGAAAGATCCTCCAAAACCAACAGTTTGGGTCATTTTTTTTTAAATATAATTTATGCACTTTATTCTGTTTTTTACTGGAGATCCTCTTCCGTCAACACAGATATACATATTAAAAAATACTGCAAGCCATTGTTTTAGCAATTACATTTCATTACTACTGGAAACATCAATGGTTTCTAAACTTTACTGTGCTTTAGAATGACCAGGAGGCTTTGGTGAAAACATTCCCTCTGACCGTTACCACAAAAATCAGTCAACAAGTTCCCAGCAAATGCCAAGTTTACTGGTCTTCAGTTCCTACTGAGAACCATTGGACTCGAACAAGGCTCCTAAACCAGTCACAACAGTATAACATTATCACTGAGAAAACTCTGTCAAGAAACATTACCTAGGGGCTGGAGTGGTGGCTCAGGGGTTAAGCCTCTGCCTTGCAGGCAGAAAGTCCTCAGTTCTGATCCTAGGCTCCACGTATAGATGTTGGGCGGAAGCGGGGGCGGCCTGCGCTTCTGGTCCTGTTAGGGCGGAGCCTGTGAATCCCTGGGCAGAGTAAACAAAAAGGAGGTGGAGGTGGTGCTTGGTGGTTCCAGAGTTCGCCCGTGGTTTTACACACACGCACAATTGAATAAAATAATAAAAAAAAAAATTTAAAAGTTTAAAAAAATAAAAAAAGAAACATGAGGGATGCTTACTTAATTTGTCTGTTATGAAGAGCCCAGACACAAGGGTTTTTAAGGAGTCCCTGGATCATTTTATTATATAATCAACTTTGAGATCCATAGTCATACTGGAATGAATGAATTTCTTTCTCCTTGATAATTTTCTTCAAATATAATTTTGATAAGCATCAAGGAATTAAATATTTTTCTAGAGGTCGATTCTGAATTGGAAAAATCTCATGGGATATATGGTTTTGCAACATTAAATTCTGCAAACAAGTTAGAAACCTTAGCATAGAAAACATTTGCATCTTATCTCCTCAAATAAAACGCATTTCATTTATTATTTTTCTAATTTAGACACCTGAACTAATGTTATCTCTATCTTAACCATTTCTTCATTTGAATTATATACATTAAGATTGCTTAGAGGACAAAATTGAGATAGCCTGAGAAGTTTTGCATAGTTTTATTGGAAAAGCAGTTATTTCAACTAAGTAGGAAACGTACGCGTGCACACACACACACACACACACACACACACACACACCTTGGGTGGTGATGGAGAAAAGCACTGTCTTCAGTGCATTGTTTTCATTAGCAGCCCCTTCACCTGTATCATCACAGGGCCCATTACATATAAATCTAATCTCATTCTCATTTTGTGAAATGTTTTCAACAATGATGTGTTAGGATGCATAATGATAGCAGAAATATTACAAATATTCATGTAATTGGGATTACATCTCTTGTCTTTTACTTCACCATGGAGAAACTTGCCTGAATCCCATGGAGCAACTAAAACTGATTAATAAATGACCTACCTGGTTCACTGTCAGATACCACATTAATGGACCGAACTATTGTGGTCTTGTGATGTTCTACATATGATAAACTAAAGGATATCCATTGTTTTCCTGCATGAGATTTGCTAACATTACTTTGTAATGTTACAACAATATTTGTTTGATGTTACTAGCCTGGCCATCTGAGTTGAAGATGGAGTTGAGGTGGACCAGAGTTTGGAGTAGATTATGGAACTTGCTGTAATACAAAGTTGTTGAAAAAAATATTTTCAAATATCAAGTATTACTGAAAAAAATAGCCAAAATTTCTTTCTAGGTAATGTTTTTTTTTGTGAGCTTTGAATATTATTAAGTACAACTTATAATCAGTCTGGCTTTGATGCTTAAAAAATGGGTCCATACTCTTAAGGGTTGTTTTTAAAACAAACGTGTGAAAAAAGTAAAAATTTAGAAAGCAGAGGTTATAATTAAAATGTTCATAGAATGGCCAGTAGCTGGCATGAACATTATCTTTGACTTCAAAATATATATAGTAATCAAGGTAGTTCAAAAATGTATGCTAGAAAAGTCTACTTGAAAGTAATGAGTTTAATTCATACATTTCTAACACAGATAGCAAAGTAAACATGAAGATTAACCCTTCATATGTAAGAAAAAACTTAAATCATTCAATAAACTTTTGAATTAGGATATTGATGTTTGTTAATAACTGTGTTAAATATTGTATGTTCAATAACAGCAATAGATTCTTCAAGCACTGTGCAGAAATGAACAACAATAATACAATCAACTAGGTATTAGAATACAACTTTAGTTTTAATTACCAAACTTGGCAATGTGAAATTAAAACACAATGCCTTCAATTTCCATTTTGTTATCAAATCTTTAGAAAATGTAAAGAAAAGAGAAAGACTAATTGGTTTTAACACATTTTATAAACATGAAATTAAATATTTTAAGTAATTGTTGATACAAATTTTGTCTGAGAGACAAATTTTCAGTCACTCAGTAGATAGAAAACTTTTCTCTGTGTTTCATTTGCTCTAACCTCTTTATGTAGCTATGTGTTCAATTTTTTGAGGAACATTTTTACTAGCATTATTATTAATAATTTCATTGCAAAAATATAATTACAAAAGATTCAAATATCTTATAAAATATAAAGATAAAATAAATCTTAGTGTATCTAGAAATGATTATTTGGCAAAATTGTAAGCATATATGAAAAGTACATTCATGAAATTGTAGTATATGATCATATATATTTAAACTATAAATGTCGGGTTGTGATAAAATTTTGTATTAAAAAGTGTACATAGGTAAAAGGAGTTTAAGTATTTTTAAATAATGATTAATATTCCATTGTAGTTATCACATTTTTCAACAATCCCTTAATTATATTCATAAAGTCACCCCTTTTATTGTTTTATCAGTATTATAACTAATATAGGAATGAACAAAATATTGGAGATATATTTTGAACTCTGAAAATTATAAAGAATTATTTTATATTTTTAGTAATAACAGTAGTTATGAAAATCAAACTTTGACATGTTGAAGACTTTTATGAATAATTGTATTCTTATATATTTATATATAATTACCATACATACAATTTTGCCATTAGTTACCAAAATCAACTATGTGAACACTGAAACACACCACCTCTGATTTCTATTGTATTATCAATTTTAATTCATATTTCAATATACATGTGTATTATATGCATAACTATTTACGAATAGGTGTCTATGTATATGAAATGGAGTTCTAAGAAATTAAAGTGAATTTCCTCCTATATTTATATTTTTTATTTTGTATTGTTAAGATCTGCTAAAAATAAATAATCTAATCTCTGGTTTCATGTATAAGGAATTGGAAGTTACTTTTCTGTCTTAACGATAGGAAAATAAACCTAACCATACTGAAAAAACTTATCTTTTCCAGGATATTTAACACAGATGTGGATGTAGCACAGCCCAGTCACATTGATCTGGCTGAAGAGTAGGGCCCATTAGACATGCACACAACATCAGAATGGCAATGATTAGTGATCTAACAATTATGTCAGCCTGTGGCTGTCACCTGCAATCCCTTCCACATTTGCAGCTTACACTAAAAGTGAAGAACTATTCCTGCCATGGAATATGTATAAAGGCTGATGAGGGAGTCACTACCTCAAATATGTGAATAAAAATGAAGGGAGATAGAGTTTTAATAATAAAAGAATCATGATCCCTCCAAATTTAATACTCCTCCAGTAATCATAGTACAGCAAAACTAGGAAATGACTGAAAATTTAGCACAATATAAAAATGCATCAAACTATGAAGATGCATAAATATAAAGTGAGATCAAATTTAGAAAGACACATACAAAATAAAAAGTTTAACAAAGTAATGTAAACAATAAAATCAAAGGTAGAGTCTATTGATAAAAAATACAAAATAAAGTGAAAATTCAAGAGAAGAATTCAGCAGAAGGTTATTACCGTTATTACCACAACAAAAAGGGGTTGACAGAAAATAAAAGAATACGTAAATTATGGGATATAATCAAGACATCAACTTTCTCTTTTTTTCTAACACTCATTTCACAATATGAGAGTGGAAAGAAGTTAAAAAACATGTTTGAGTAAATAATAGCTGAAATTTGGGGAGAGATGCTGACACCCTGTTAAGAAAAGAGTATTCATACAGCTGTGTACTTTTCTCAATTAAACATGCAGGAAGAAAGACTATGTAATGATATATTCAATGTGTTTAATGAAGAAACAAACAACAGAAAAGTAGAAAAAAAACTGTCAACCAAGAATACTTTACCAGCAAATTTGTTTTCAGAATTAGAAATAGAAACTTTTTTCAGAAATCAAGTGCTAAATAAAGCATTTCAGAATTTCTAGAATTTGTCCTGGAGGAGTTAGTAAGGAATTATTTAAACTGAAACTAAAGGCTAGGGTACATAGTAATATTTTTAAAAGCCTGAAGCACAAACTCTGATAATATCAGGAATATAAAGCTGTATTCAGAGCACCCAGATTAATAGCCATGTGCATAAAGCAATTCCATTCATAATCTAATGGTTAAATATAGTGTTTTGTAGTATGTTTCCAAAATGAATACATTGAAAAATAAACTATTTGAAATCAAAATTTAAAATCAAAACAAATATGCATATTAAAATAATGAAATCAAAATTAAGATGTTATGAATTTGAAATAAATAGTTTTAAGATGTGGTATATATAATATTTACAGGGCTGAAGAGATAGATCAGGGATTAAGACTCTGCCTCACAAGCAGAAGGTCCTGAGTTCAGATCCAGATCCCATGTAAAAATGCCAGGAAGAAATGTGGTGGCCTGTACTTTCCATAGCAAAGGAAAAGGAAGTAGAAGCAACCCAGGATTTCGTCCTCCACAGGGACATACAGTGCCCTCTGATACATTCTCTCTCTCTCTCTCTCTCTCTCTCTCTCTCTCTCTCTCTCTCTCTCTTTCTTTCTCTTTCTGTCTCTCTCTCTCTCCCTCATACACACACACAGAAAATTTATAATAAAAGTTTTAAAAAACTTAAAAAAATCTTTACAATAAGTAAAAGCAAATTAAAACAATTTAAATGTACCAGTACTTAAAAATCACAGAAGTATAGAGAATTAAATTAAACCATCTTAACAAAATGATCTTAACAACCAATGGATGAAATAAAAAATGAAAATCAAAGCTGACTTATCACATCAAAATTTATGAAATATAGCAGAAATAGTAAAAATGGAAGCTCACAGCCATTAACAAGTGTATGAAAATATCTAATTTGCATATCTGAACTTTTATTCCAATTTACTGACCTTTAGGCTGATTCACTGTCAAAAATTAATTAATACAATACATTGCATCATCTGGATAATGGAGTAAAAATCAGGTACTGCTATCAGCAGATCCAAAAACAAACATTTGAAATTATCTAACACTGGAGATTCATGTGTGGGAAAAGATATCCCTAATAAAAATGCATCTAAAATGTATACTGAAAGTCTTTAAATTCAACAATGTGAAAAGTACCTGATCAGACTTTTACAGAAATATCACCAAAAGAGGCACAGTTGTCAAATGAGAAGAGGAAAAGATGTCCCACATCATGTCATAAGAAATGCTAATTTGCCATCCTAAAATGCCAAGACACCCCTGTTAGGGTACCAAATTCCAGAGCACTGACAAATGCAGACGAGACTATGGAGCAGCAGAGATGCACATTTAATTATTTGTGAGAAGGAAAAATGTTAAAATACTTTGAAGAGAGATGTTAAAATGTATTTTTTGAAAATGTAACATTCTGTTATCATATAATCCAGCAAATACATTTTATGTACTGATCCAAAGACATTGAAAGCATATCCATACAAAAACTACACATAAATATTTGAGGCATCTTTATTCATAATTGCAAAACTGGGAAGCAGGCATGGGACTTTATTTAAGCAAATAGACAAGTTATGTTTAAACCATGGAATATGATTCAACATTTAAAACAAAAGCTATAAAACTATGAAAAGGTACGGCATAATATTAAAAGCAGAGTTCTAAGGGGGAAAAATGTCACTCTGTAAATGTCGTCTAATGAATGTGGAAGTGAAGAAGAGTTCATTCTTTTCCAGGGTTTGACGTGAGGCTAGAAATAGATAAGTGAAGCAGAAAAGATATTTAGAATAACGAAAATTACACATAACATTTCAGTGATTGATACATCTTCAGTCAAGTCTATAGAATTTGCACCCCAAGAATGAAATCTAAGCAAATAGAGGAATTCAATCATTTTTTAAGTTCTTGAGTCCAATGTAATGATTTTATGCTCCTGTTTATATTATTTCTTTTTCACTTATTTGGCTTATTGTATTATCACTGTGATTATGACTTTTCATTGTAGGTTCATGGTTTGTAATAAATACTACCTTTTAATGTGGGTTATTGACAAGGTGGAAGGGGTGTGTTGAGTGAGTGAGCAGAAAATATGAAGACAATTTCTCAGTGTCACTTCCAATCTCACAATTAAGAGATAGCACAAAGTCTGTAAGTTGAAATAATATTGTAGAATTGTAGAGAAAAAGACATTTTAATAATCTACAAACCACTTTTGAAATTTTAACATGGAATAAAACACTTGCCTGATCTTCCCAAAAACACAAGATCATTTGACTGACTACATATAAAAAAATGACCACAAACAAGTCCAAGTTCTTAGATTTTCTTCTGTTTCAGTCATTGTCCAGTACTAATCTCATGAGCCATTTCAAAGAGCATATGAACTGAAAATAATTGCACAGATCACAGAATGTGCACTTCAGTTGACAAATACACAGAACAATATTCTATATGATTTACATGGAAAAAGTAAAACCTAAAAACTTGAGTCATTTTTATTTTAGGAGATATTTTACAAAAAATGCATACATCTTAGTCCTCTCCCACGACTTTAATCTTCAGCTGTTTCAAAGAGGTGAGGCAGTCTGTTCAATATATTTGTAAACTCCATAATTTGCTATTTCTCTAAAAGTTAAAATATCTTCTGAAATATAAGAATATTTTATTTTTATTACACATATATTCATGTGTTTCTCAGGAGTATTTAATCTTTACTTATCCAATTATTCTATATTATCTATTTCCCTTGATCTCTACTAAAAAAGATTACTAATCACACACAAAATAAGATGCAATATATGTTTACATTATTAAATTCTTTTTTTCATTTTGGAGTTTTCTGAGTTGATTTTTTTTTGCCTCAGAACCATAATAATGTAATTAAACAAATTTCATCAAAATAATAAGGAATACTATGATTTGCCAACTGCATTATTGTGCCGATAATCAATGGAAATCATTATGTTGAAGAGACACCTCTATATTTACAATCTTCATAATACCCAAGATGTGCAAGACTTAGAATCTCTGTGTTTATCAGTGAGTGAATAAATGAATACAAACACTGTGATGCATATATATCTTATATATATATGAGTTGCTCCCATTGATGTTAATAAAAGAATAGTAGTTATCAAAGGCTTGTAAGTTAAAAAGAGGTGGCTAACGTGCAGTTGAATATGTAAAATAACTTAAAAAGTAAACCCTTTGGAGTGATATTGATTGTTATTAGATACATCATCACCTTGTGTATAATAAACAATTTTAATAGCTGACACATATAGAAGCATACAAAAGTAGGTGGGTGGGACACTGGAAAGGAGAAAGAACAACCCTGAAAAAATTTTTGATATCTTACAACAGACTATGTTGACTATTGCAGACAATGACATATTTCAAAATAGCTATTCAACAAAGGATTTTGAATGTTCTGTAAATAAGAAATGACAAGTGACCAAGGAAATAGCATGCAGATTAACTTCACTTACTACTAATCACTGTGAACGTGTACTTATTTTTCATACTGTGCCTAAGTAACTGAAATTATTATGTATCATTTTAAAATAAATAAAAACTATAAATGTTTCAGAGCAAGGCTAACATGACAGATCAGTAGGTAAAGTGTTTTCTTTGCAATCATGAGGACTTGAGTTTGATCTCCAGTACCAATGTTAAAAAACTTTAGATGTAGCGGCATAATCCCTGAACTGACCGGAGGAGATTGGAAGTCCTGGGATATTTCTGGCTAGCTTGTCTTTCTTACTGGGCAGGATGCAGGCCAATAAGAGATCCCACCTTAAAAAACAATGCAGAGGACAACCAACACCTGAGGCTGTGCTTTGGTTTTCTCATACAACTCACTGATGTATGTGGACACAGACATGTGGACCTGCAACACATAGGAACACACATATGCCTATATACACCACCCAACCAACACACATACTCTTTAAAAAAGACAGTAGATTCAATACGAGGAGAAGACATATTTGTAAAATAAACATATTTTTGAAAACTTACCATCAACATTCTACTGTTAATTAGGGATAAAACAAACAGGCAAGAAATATGAAAGACTTAACAGCTTTATAAAGTGTGGCACCATTGATTCAGGGAGGCCCTAACCCGAGCTCCCAAGAGGTCTGATTATAGAGGCAAGTACAGATAAGCCCCGGACATGTCCCAATAGAGGAACCATACAGGTGGAGGGATGAATCAACCAATGGGAAGTGGCCATCTAACCTGCCTCTGTAATGGACACCTAGTAAACAGCTAAAAGATTGGTGGCTGCTCCCCCCCTCCCCCCAGTAGAGGTGGCAACACATGATTGGACTTCTGACCCTACATAAGCTCAAGCACTTCCTGAAATACATAAGCTCAAGCACTTCCCCAAATAAATGAGTCTGTAGCCAACTCATCTTCTGCCTGCTGCTTCCCGCCAGACTCCGGTCTGGCCTCAAGGGGGCGGTTTCTTCTCTTTTCCCCAACTGGCCCGGCAGGTCGGCAACATAAAGAAAGTGGGGAGAGGTGCTGTTAGGAAGTATGCTTTGCTCATAAGAGGATTGTCTGTGCCCAATAACTCACCGCAGAGATATCCACTACCTACGACCTGCATAATAGTTTGTCTATTAACATTTAACCATTTAAGAAGGAAGATCTCAAGACACACTCTTCTTCCCTGAGATACTACTAAGGGTTAATGCCAGACCAGAGAAGGGGAACTGCTTTCTTCAGTGAATTAACCATTTATATATATCATGCAAATTCCAGCAAGCATTAAAGCATTTGTTAGTACAAGTATCTCAGATGACACCCAATGCACCTCATACATACACACATACAAAGACATGAAAGTAGGAAGGATGCCAATTGCAAAGGAGAAAGTGAGACAGGAGGAGGGTGGTAAAGAGGGGATGAAAATATATCAATTCATTGAATTCAGATATAAAAGTGTCAAAGAATAAAAGATGAAAAAGTAAAGGAAGGAGATGTAATGTAACTGTATAACTTTACCCAGTGATAATCCCAATTTAGAATCATAATCTCAATTGGTTTTCATAGACTTTGGAGGATAAAATATGTGTTTGGCCACAAATTAATCTTCAATAAATTAGAAAGGTAAAGATTAGAAAGGTAAATTATTTTTGATTCCTGGTTACAGTTCTTAGTCCATCTTAGCAGACAGTTCACACTAACACCAGGGTAGAGAGAACTGCCCACAAAACATCTATGTAATGGTTGAGAGAGGGACAATCCTTACTTGCCAGATCAGCATGTCTGGTCAAGTATACACAAAGATGGCTCCTTTCTGAATCAGTTCCCTCCAGTTTATTCATCTGCCCTGGGACTAGTCCCACCTACCATTGGCTGGGCCTTCCCCATCCACTAGCCAATCTCCTGCAGGTTCACTCTGGGCTTAACTGAACTACTAATTCTCTGCAAATGTGTCCAGAGCTCAAACCCTCAACTCAATTTAACATGTATCTAACTATGACACCTACTTAATTTAAGAGCTGAATAGTTCTGCAGAACCATTGTGATGCTAAGGATTCCTGTAAAGTCCTTTAACATCAGAGAAAATATTGATATAAAACATGTGGAGGAGCTCCAATTCTTTGATGCTGTTAGTTGGATATTCTTTTAGTTGGGTGCCTTTTCAAAATGTAAAGTAGAAAGAATAGTTTTCAATCCACTCAGTATATATCTAAGAAGAATGGAGGCCTATTCAAATATAAAGTTGCATATTACAGTTCATTACACCAATGAATATTGCATTTTAACTTAAACAAAACCCAAATCTCTATTAATGAAACAGTAAGGTGCACCTATACAATGTCAGTCAATTCTATGACAGAAAGGGAATTTACCCAGTTTATCCAATTTACTAATTTACCCAATATGTGGACAGATACTAAAATTCATTCTGAATCAAAAACATCAGAAACCAAAAAATTATGGTTGATTACATTTGTTTCTTGTTAAGGAGACAGGAGGAAAATATTGAAAAAATTAAACTGAATATTCTGAGACTGATGGATATATTCCATATTCTAATTTTGTCAGTGGTGCTGTATAATTTTCAAAACATTTTGAATCACATCTTTTGAGAGACACAATTTATTAGTCTGCAACAGATTGATGATGAGAGAAAAAGTACTAGTGAAATACTGAATAACTGAAGCAAATACATAGCAAGAAATTTAAGGAAAATCTGTAGGAAATAGCAATTGACAAGATGGTAAAGACCTCTGCAGACAGTGCATTCCTCACTCAGAACAGGTGTTCCCAGTAGAGAGGTCCAAAGCTGTGCAGAATGAAGTGCTGCTGTGTCCCTTGCATGGCTGAAAAAAATACACAAAAACAATAAGCATTGGATAGTGGGTAGTGGCAAAGCTGCTATGGAATCTATGATAAATACTAGTATGGAAATTCTTTGAGATAATGGTTTCAAAGAAAGGAATTATAAAATTAGATGAATTAAAGTGTTACAAATGAAAGGGGACAAAGCTGAGCTTAAAGTAAGATATATAATCTGCAACATCAAGTCTCATTTTCCCCCTGTTGATCTGCAATACTTTGCTTCAAGAATTGAACAGTGGTCTAGTAAGAGATGGCTCAGAGGGTTAAAGGACCTGCACACGATCTCAAAACCTGAGTTTGAGAACAGATCCTACAAGATGGTAGGAGAAAACAGTTCCTCAAAATTCCTAAAGATGCATACATGTTCTGTGGTTTGCATGTTTACATACACACAAATATATGCATGTACACAAAGCAAATTAAAATGGAAAATAAGAACAAACCTTATGTTGTCCTATTGAAATACCAAAAAAATCAGTCAACAATAGATACCATATATATGTATATATATATGTGTGTGTATATATGTATGTGTATATATATATATGTATATATACCTTACTATATAGCAAAGTATTATGTAGAAGGTGATAGATATTTAAAATACAACAAATGTATAAGGAAGACAAAACATCATTGGAATATAATCAAACTGATAAAATATAGGAAATTCTTCTTATATTTAGCAAGAATGCCTTTGTTTTAGTAAATTCACAAAACTGAAGAAACTTTGAAGCCATTTCCCAATATCAGTTTTCACATTTTGAATGAGAATCTATTTCCTGAAGCCATCTCCCAGTATAAGCCTTCATAATATTCATGAGGATTTTTCTGTCTCAAATCCTTGTTTTTCTCCTTATGACCTTATTTAACTTTGACTTCCATAGGTTGCTTTCAGTCAGGCACACCACTCCTCATCATGCATAAATAATCTACATGGTGCTCCCTCTGGTAAAATTTTGTCTTTTTATGATCTGTTCCAGAACTTGAGCTTTCTCAAAGTAAGTAAAGTTGCCTGTGGAAACTGTGAATTACCTCATATAACCCATATTTAATTTACTGCTGAGGGAGTACGAACTGAATTGATAGAGATCTGGTGCAATTATTCTTGGATTCTTAGGATCTTGTTCTGTCCATGAAATGACATACACTACATTCAAAACTTCCACAGGATATTTTGCAACTAGTCATTGGAAGGATGTCATTATGTTCTTTCCTTTGTGTAAGTCTTTTCTAAGGATTTATGGACACATTGTATTGTTATTTCAGGTAATTTTGTGTCCTCTGGAAGGAAAGCCCTGATTGTGATTCCTAATGGATAATTAGAATACCATCCTTTAACCTGCTTGGATATAAACACAAGATATTCCCAATAACAAGAGTTCAGGTGATAGCACAGCAGTTCCAGGGCCCATTTTCACATTGCATTGATCCCCACTACTTGCAGCTGTATGGGACTGGTGCTGGACAGGACAGAGGGGAGCATCTTGACTCTAGAATTTGCCCATAGGTTGGTCAGTTGCTCCTATGGCAGGTACCCAGACACTAACTAGTACAGGCAATCTAGACAGGACTCAGTAGGTTGAATATTCATGGGAATATGGGATAGGGTAGTAAATTGTCTGGAGGGGAGAATGAATGTATGGGGTGCAATGGATAGGGGATAGGAGCAGGTAGTGGGTGATGAAAACACATAATTTTATTGCTAATATAATTAAAAACAAAATATGTATATATATGTATATATATACACACACACACACACACACACATACACACACACACACACACACACACACACACACACACACACACTCATTTCTCAAGCATCCAAACCACATCTCTCCAGAGGCAGTCATATTACACTGATTTCTTTTTCTTTTCCTTCTCTAAAAACTATGGGTCATGTATCCAAATGATCTAATGAAAACACATGGAGCAAAGGATCACTGCTCTCTGCAGGGACATGCACTCAATTATGGTTGATCTCTAACCACACAAGTGTAATAAATTTTGCAAATGACTTATACAACTGCCTTTCATATATTTTTCCAAATATGAGTTTCCCTGGTGTACAAATTCCATCATGCTCCCTCCTCCTGTATTTAAGATTAGTAGCATAAATATAAACTACTGTATATATACACATCATATATGTATTTATTATATATATATGCATATAACTTGTGAAAGAATCGCCCGACTATAGCAGTTTAGTCACTGCCACTTAGCTTTGGTTTAACACAAACAGTAAGGTCAAATTTCTCCAACTGAACCATGTCTAAGTAGGTCTGGCGCTTTCCCTGATTGTTACTGCTTGGCAGGC
Source organism: Typhlomys cinereus (assembly GCA_023101885.1). Taxonomy (NCBI): domain Eukaryota; kingdom Metazoa; phylum Chordata; class Mammalia; order Rodentia; family Platacanthomyidae; genus Typhlomys; species Typhlomys cinereus. Next base: position 5,771,953 of record JALPQD010000078.1, read on the forward strand.
CAAAGGCTCCAAGATCAGGTCAAGACCTTATCTTTCCAAATTGTGATGGAACCTGAAGACCACCCTCCCCTGTTCTCCATTCCAGGCCATTAAGCTTTTTTTTTTTCCTCTCCAGTGTAACCAGATGGACATTTTTATATCTTTGCACAGTCCTGTTTGGATTCAATTTTTCAGGATGATTCCAAGTTTAACCTTCACAGCTACAGAATCTTTCCAAGGAAACATTTTTTTAACCACTGTTGTGCATTTAAAATGTCTAAATAATTGTATTTTATTTGTAAATGATTGCTTCATGAAACGTCCTCATCTTTATAACTGGCAGACATTAATAGATCACATACGAGGACAGACCCTGCATAGATCATAGCTCATCATGAGTCGAAATTAAAACAAGAGTCAGAAGAATAGTTTGCACAAGAAACATATCACGGAAGTTGGAGTAAGACAATCAAGATTCGATAACACAAGAACTACACTACTTTTTCCTTCACTCCTAATCATAGTAAAAAAATGCTATTCTTTTTCTACCTCTGGTCTGGCTGATGGGGCATTTGCGTGACGTGATCCATCTGCTTACCTGTTTACTAAATGGTTGTCCTGTTCTGATAAACAGCACATCAGAAATAGTCACTGAGAGCTTCAGGTTAACCATTCTGCTGCAGTTTCGTATGAATGAAGGTTAAACTGAGACTCATTGTATGGGGAGGAACATCATAATGTTAGTGACTACCTTAAGCATAAGGGAGAAAGCAGCAAGGGCTCTGAGATGACCTTTTGGCTCTCTGTCTATGTCTTTCTCCAGAGATGTTCATTTAAATGTAATTTGAATCAAATCTCATGAATTGTGTCTAATAATGCTGTATAAAAGAATTTTTCCTTCTTCCTTACCCATTATAATAGTCAGGGCTGGATAAATCACAGGTGCTATGGTTTGAATGTGAAATGTCTCCCATAGTACATTTGTTTGAATATTTGGTACAAAGTTTTTCTTGTTTTTAAAGGAAGTTTCAGGAGGTGGAGGTGAGACTGGGGGCAGAGGAGGTCTGGAGGTTTTATTAGCCAGCTCCAGCTATTTCTCTGTTTCCTGCATGTACACATCACGAGACAAATGGGTATCAAGTAGTCCTAGGGCCATGTCTTCCAAGAAAAGATTGAACTCTATCTTTCTGGAGCAGTGATCCAAAGCAAATCCCTTCTCCATCAAGTTGCCAAAATAAATTCTTTCTCCCTGTGGTCAGAATTTTTTATTACAGTACAGAGAAAGTAATTGAGACAGGAGGGCACAGTTAAGAGGGCAATAACTGAGCATGCTCAGTCAGCATCCTGACTTTATTTACGACGTTGAGTGCTTTCTCCTTACCCTTTAAGGATGGGAATTGAAGAAGCACCAACACTAGCTGCTTTGGTTAGTTGTCTTATTGTTATCCAGGCTAAATACATTAATTTTCCATGATGATTTGCACATTACACCTTATCTTATTATGCTACAATGAAAGACAAGTGTTTCTTAATAAAATAATTCTGTAGCTTACCTAAGTAGTGGAAGTATCCGCAGGCAGAAATTCTCTTGCCAAAATGCTAAACCCACTCAGAGATATGCTTTCCCAGATGACCAAACGCCTCTGTTTTTGGATTGACACACATTCATTAAAAGTAAATTACTGTTCCCATCTGGTCTGACTCATTTGGTGGGAACAAGAAGTTCTTCCACAAGTACAAATAGCCAGGGAGGGGGTAACAGAAAAGAAAGGGGAACATGGGAATGGCCTTGTGTAATTTTTCCAAATTTCAGATTTCATAGAATTTTATATATTCATACAATGAAAGTATCTCCAGTAGGAAATCATGTAGATACACACCTAAACTTCAAGGTATTTATTTCCTTGGATGACTACATAGATCAATTCAATTGCTACTGTTCCACAGCTGTCCCTCAACCAATTTTTGGAAAGTAGATTCAAGTATTAAACTATTGAAGAAAGAAAGATATGCTACATACATTCTGATTTACTTTTGCTAGATCTGTGCAGGGATTAATTTAAAAAGTTAATAAAAATGTAAATATCTTTAGTAGGGGCACTTGAAATAGGTAGCAATGAACTTCTTTTCTTCTCTAAGCCTCGTAAGGCCACATATGACAGTGCATAATCAGGGAGGGGAGGAGGCCATGTAGAAAGAAGATACTGAGAGAGACATTTCTTAATTTTCATAGCAGACTCAAATACTATAAATCGAATTTTACTTATTAATGTTTTGGCAGGGAAAGGATATTTCAGTTTTTATATGATAGTTATATTGTCTATACATTTCTCAGGTTTTTCAGTTACTTTCTATTCCATCTTAATCTTTCTGGCCTTTATGTAATAATATATTGTGTTACTATCTGAATTATTTTTCTGTTCTCTTATGTTCTTATTCTAGATATTAAAATATAAAGTGTAACTGCAATAAGTTAGCAGAAAAATATAGCATCTTGACTATTTTGATGAGTACTACTAAGTCATTTTTATACTACCATCATCATATTTCAAATAAAAAGTTTCATTAATGATGAGCCAAAGAAGTTTTTCTGTTCTGACAATGTATTCCTTTTTATAGGTGAAATGGGAAAGGAATTATTTATTTAAATTATGATTTTTTTGAAATTTACTAATATTTTTACTGATAAAAACCATACATACTGGGATACATGTAAAATAAAAAGTGTGTATTGTAACAATAGAAAAATAATAAAAAGCATTCAAAAATATCTTCAAAATGTAATTTTAATCAAATATACTATTTTTTGCCCTATTCTGAATTTTAAGCGTATGCTTCAACTTGGTTTGAATCAGTATTAACATTATTAACAGTATTAACATCAGAGCTAACATTTAATATTTGAAGAGAATATGCTCATTTAAATTTGGATCCACCTTCTCTTCACTGTGACTGGTTATCAATTCCTTCAAAAAGACGTGTGGATTATCATAGACCTGATATTGATATGTTTATAAGCACAGTTGACAACCCAGAAATTGATGACTGTTGCTTTTAAGTCAGGGTTTTGAAACAGACTTAAAGAAGAATGTGTTTATAGATGTTTGGTTGATTGTTTAGGGTTTTTAGGGTTAATTCTTTAATTGACCATCAGTAATCAGTCTACTTCTCTATTCAAGACATTTAGAAAGTCAGTGTAGTCATTACATTCAGAGATAATGGGTCTTTCAGAGTGTGGTAACTATCCTGTGAGTTGTATTTGGTTTCTGGGCTCCAGGCAATCTGGACTTCTTTCTGGCAGACACAGTTCTTCATCAGATTTTTTTTTCCTGGATCCTCCTGTTCTCCACAGATTTGTGCTTGAATCAGCTTTCACTGGAACATCTGTGACTTAGAGAAGCCTAACCTGAGACCCCATCCAGAACAGAACAATCTTGAGCTGGTTTCCAATTTACATTTCCTTAGAGCATGAATGCTCCCTGAAATTACATTTATGTAATTTAAGATATTCTTCCCTTACAAGCATATTAGCACTAGAGGACAGTCTTAGTATTTCCCATTTCTGCTTCCACAACAGATAATAGTAAAAATCTGCTACTAGATTTTTTTATAGACAGGAAGAAATATGGTTATACGAGACCCACGTGACATTAACAACTGTACACAGAAGCACTGTGAAAGACGGCAAAGACACTTTTAAGGAAAACCAGAGAACCTTGATATTGCACATAGGAGCTTTTACCAATGGGCAGGAGTACTTGCTCCACATGAAAAGTCCAATCAGTCAATATGCAAATAGCATCCAAAACTGAGAAATAGGCTATAGTCTCCAGAGTAAGAAGATCACACAAAAAGCCCCAGAAAGATTAGAGCATTAAGCCTGTGTAGTCACAAGTAAACAGAGTGCAATTCAGAACAAGGACCAACCAAATAGAAATTGCTAGAGTTAGATTGCAAATTGAGCTAGGAGACATTCCAGAGACAAAGGAAATAAATCTGTATGAAAGCAAGGGGAGAGACTCAAAGTCTCCCTAAAACCAGAAAAAAAAAATAGCTTTTCTGCACCGAAGTTTGAAGAACTGTAGTACCCAATCAGTTTCTAAGAGAACAGAAAAGCAGTTTATAATTATGAACAAAACCAGTTGGTATAATAAAGAATAAGAGGTGCTAGAGAGATGACTCAAGGGGAAAAAGAGTGTGCTACACAAAACTGCAGACATGAGTTCAAATCCCCAGTAAACACAGAGAAAGCCCAGCATGGTGGGTCAACTGTAATGGCAATGAGTTCTAGAAATCAAGACATGAGGATTGCTGGGAGCCAACGCACGTTGAGGTTTACTGAAAGATACTGTCTCAATAAAATGAATCAGCTAGTGAAAAAGCAGGACACTCAGGGTCCTCATCTGGCCTCAGGACACACTAGACTCATAGCACATGTGCACTTAGATGCAAAGAACTAAAAACTAAATAAAATTAGGGGGTGGTAAGATTGTAAGAGCACAAGGATGGGAGGAGCAATGATTTGCAAGATTCTCCACACTAGTTAGGGCCAAAGCAATCATAATAGGACTTTGCATGCCCTGCACAATGTCCAACACACTATTGACCTCACAAAGTCTAGCATCAGCTAAAGGCACCAAGATCCTTGGAGGCAAGGGATTGATAGCCACAGTAGTGTTCCTATGCTTAAAGGGAACACGAGAAAGGGTTTAGGGAATTGCCACTGGGTCCTTGTATGTCATCGGAGAGGAGGACCCAGAGGAGAGTTAGGCATACACAATAAAGGACTCTCTGGGAATTGGGGGGAGGCACTGGGGTATGGGGAGAAAGGGGAGGGGGAGCAGGGGTTTTGGGGGGAGGAGGAGGGAGGGAGGGAACTGGTCTACCTATTAAGTTTGTATGAGCGGAAATAATAAAAATGTATTAAAAAAAGCAGGAACAGTGGACAGTTAGGGCATGAAACAAAATATAATTGTTTTATATGTGTGTGTGTGTGTGTGTGTGTGTGTGTGTGTGTGTGTGTATGAAAATATCAAAATAAAGGCAATTATTCCCGTGCTAACTAAAATTATTTACAAAATAGAAATCTAACAGTAGTATAATGAAAAACACAATTTCTACAGATTACAAAATCTTGTCAGAAATATATTTCTGTAGAACATAGGAAAACCAAGTTTTCAATTTTGCAGGACCTAAACAAATTCAGATGGCGATTTAAGATATGAAAGAAACCCAATCCTCCAGATCCCAGGTGAGTCCTCCCAGCCCCCCCAGGTGACCCCGTGTACCAGCTGCACCCAGGCAATCTCCAGTTTTGCCTGGCCCGGGCCCCGGACCCCAGCCCCTTACTTCCTCCCTCCAAGGCCTCTGCCCGACCAGACAGGACTTGCTCACATTCCTCCATCCCCGGAGCTTAGGTGGGCCACTAAGCCAAGTCCCAGGTCCCAGGTGAAGAATTCTGCCAACAACATCAGACTCTCTGCTTCTCTGGCCCACCAGGGACCCAAGCACGTGGTCCACGGAAGACACACTGCTACTCAGAATTCAATAGAGTCCAAAGAAACTCAAGCAAAATTCTAAGGGACAAAGGCCATACATCTGGAGTCCTCTACAATCATCCTATCACGTGGGAGAGATTCTTCAAATAAAGTCCAAAGATAAGTAAACCTCCTTTTTTTCGCCTTATTGATCCTTTCTAGTATCTATTGCTGTAGATCAACTTCTCCATACAGCCACCCCCAAAACATATACAACTCCAGGGAGTACACCACTCACCCTCACAAATCACGAAGATACTAAATCAAAAAAGTGCACTACCATACTAATATTCAACCCCTGTCTACTTAACCTGACTTAACTGATGTACTAACAGCCTAATAGCCTCATCTAGGAAATTACAATAACAAAAAACAAGCGTACCCAATCCAAGGCAAGCACTAGTAATAACTGCCCAAGTGTAATAATACCAACTAAATGAGTTCAGTCAAAAACACACAGAAACTGAAAGGTCTTAAGAAACAAAACAATGCCCAAGTCAAAGTGCAGATCCATGAGAAACAAAACCCAAGAAGACCAATGTCCCACCTAAAGAATTAACGCCATAATGATGGATTCTGACTAGAACAAATTCATAGAAAATAGCCAAGAAAGTCAGACCCAACATAATGACTTTCAGAGTATGATCATTACCATGATTAATACTATGAAAGAGGAAATCCGAGAAAAGTTAAACAACCACATCAACCACTTTGAACAGGAACACAACAGGCACTTGGAGGAGTTGAGAAAAACAGTTCAAAAAACAAAAATTGGCATAGAGAAGTTAAAACAGTCTCAGGCAGAGTTTAAAATTGAACTAAAAGACAAGTTATCCTCAAGCCAAAACTAAACAGAGAGTCTTATCGGCAGAACAAATGAAGAAGAAAATAGAATTTCAGGTCTTGAACACAAAGTGGGAGAATTAACCAGCTCAATGAAAGAGATTGAGAGACATATTCAAGAGATATGGGACACCCTGAAGAAGCCTAATATGCGCATTCATGGAATACCAGAACAAGAATCCCAAAATACCACACCTGAGGAAATATTTCAAATCATCATAAATGAAAACTTCCCACAACTAAAGAATGAGAGGCCCATACAAACACAAGAGGCATTTCGCACTCCAAACAGATATGACCAAAATAGAAGATCGTCACAGCAAATAATAGTCAAAACACTCCACGTTCAAGACAAAGAAAAGGTGCTGAGAGCTTCAAGAGAAAAAAAGCAAGTCACTTTTAAAGGTAAACCTATTAGAATAACAAATGACTACTCAATGGAAACAGTAAAAGCAAGAAGAGCTTGGAGAGACATACTTCAAGTATTAAATGAGCAAAAACGCCAACCCAGACTGATATACCTGGCAAAACTATCTGTCATGATTGAGGGAGAAAGAAAAGTTTTCCAGCACAAAGACAACTTGAAGGGATACATGTCTACCAAACCAAGCCTTCAAAAAATGCTAGAAATGATACTCAAGCTTGAAGAAAAGAACAAGCATATCCAGGAGGACAGAAGGGAAGTACAATATAACCAAAACATAAATATCAAACAACACACGTACAAAATCCACTAAATATAAAAAATGTCCAGAATTAAAAATAATTTCTCCATTATAACATTAAATGTCAATGGGCTTAACTCACTGATTAAGAGACACAGATTACAAACTTGGATTAAAAACCACAATCCAAAAATCTGCTGCTTTCAGGAAACTCATCTCACTACAAAAGATAGGCACATCCTAAAAATGAAAGGCTGGTCCAAAATTTTGCAAGCTAATGGAACCAGGAAACAGACAGGGGTAGCAATTATGCTTTTGGACAAAGTGGACTTCAAACCAAAAGAAAATCATAAGAGACACAGATGGATACTACATTTTAGTCACAGATACAATTCACCAGGAAGACTTCACAATACTGAACATATATGCACCCAATACGGGCCCCTCCACATTCATTAAGAAAACCCTACACCACCTAAAGCAAGAAATCAACCCCCAAACGATAATTCTTGGGTACTTCAACACTGCCTCTCAACATGGGATAGATCAACAGGTCAAAAGCTTAACAGAGACACTTTGGAACTTAATCAAACCCTTAAAGAAATGGACCTTACAGATCTCTATTGACTTTTCATCCACGCACCAAAGAATACACATTTTTCTCAGCAGCACATGGAACTTTCTCCAAAATAGATCACATATTGGGCCATAGAACGAATCTACACATATACAGGAAAGTTGAAATTCTAACCTGTGCTCTATCAGACCACTACGGCCTAAAGTTGGACATCCACAACAAAACAAACAACAGAAAATACACTAACTACTGGAAACTTAAAAATATGATGCTGAATGAGAACTGGATTCAGGAAGAACGATAATGAAAATACAACTTACCAAAATCTCTGGAACACAATGAAAGCTGTCCTAAGAGGTAAGTTCATAGCTCTTAATGCCTACATCAAAAAAAATGGAAACGTCAGAAATAAATAATTTAACAATGCAGCTTAAATCTTTAGAGAAACTACAGCAATCAGATCCCAAAAGCAGCAGAAGTGAGGAGATTAGCAAAGTAAGGAGAGAAATATCCAACATGGAGATTAGGAAAACGATACAGAAAATCAACAAATCAAAAAGCTGGTTTTTTGAAAAAATCAATAACATACATTCACCCCTAGCTAAATTAACCAAAAGCAAGAGAGAAAAAACCCAAATGAACAAAATTAGAAATGAAAATGGAGTTATCACTACTAATACCCAAGAAATCCAAAGAATTATAATGTCATATTTCAAAACTTATACTCTGTGAAATTTGACAACACAAAAGAGATGGATGAATTTGAAGTAAACACAACTTACCTAAATGGAATCAGGAAGTTGTGCATTATTTAAATAGTCCATAATGTATGAGGAAATTGAGGAAATAATCTCAAATCTTCCCACCAAAAAATGTCCTGGACCAGATGGATTCAGCACAGAGTTCTACCAGACATTTAAGGAGCTAATAACACCAATACTCCTTAAACTCTTCCATCAAATAGCAAAAGAAGGAACACTACCAAATTCCTTTTATGAAGCTAATATTGTCTTAATCCCAAAACCTAATAAAGATACACTTAAAAAAGAAAATTACAGGCTAATCTGTCTGATGAACACAGATGCAAAGATTCTCAACAAAGTCTTAGCAAATCGGATTCAAAAACATATCAAAAAGATCATCCTCAGGGATCAAGTTGACTTTATTCCAGGCACACAATGTTAGTTCAACATACACAAAACAATAAATGTAATTCATCATATAAACCAGTACAAGTCCAAGACCACATGATACTCTCGATAGATGCAGAAAAAGCTTTTGACAAGATCCAACAGCCTTTTATGATCAAAACGCTAGAAACAGTAGGAATGGAAGGAACCTTGATCAATATAATAAAAGCTACATGCAACAAGCCTTCAGCAAGGATTATACTCAATGGGGAAAAAATCGTGGCATTCCCGCTTCAATCAGAAACTAGACAAGGCTGTCCACTCTCAACACTTTTATTCAATATTGTACTTGAAGTCTTAGCTGAAGCCATAAGACAAGAAAGGGGCATAAAAGGGATTCAAATCAGCAGGGAAGAAATCAAGCTATCCCTCTTTGCAGATGACATGATCTTATACCTGAGTGATCCCAAAAACTCCACCAGGAAGCTCCTGGAACTAATTGAGAAGTTCAGGAGGGTGGCAGGATACAAAATAAATGTACAAAAATCAGTGGCCTTCCTATATGCCTAGAATGAAAGAAGTGAAAAAGCCCTGAGAGAAACAATCCCATATACTATAGCCCCTAAAATATGAAATATCTTGGTATAAACCTAACCAAGGAATTAAGAGACCTTTACAATGAAAACTTTAAAACCCTAAAGAAAGAAATTGCAGAAGACCCCATAAGGTGCAAAGATCTCCCATGTTCCTGGATTGGCAGAATCAACATCGTAAAAATGACTATCCTACTAAAAGCAATATACAAATTGAATGTTATGCCAATTAAAATCCCAAAGCAATTCTTTAAAGATGTTGACCAAACAATCTCAAAATTCATATGGAGGCATAAAAGACCCAGGATAGTGAAAACAATCCTGAGTAACAAAAACACTGCTGGAGGTATCACCATACCAAACCTTAGTCTATACTACAAATCCATAGTTTTAAAAACAACCTGGTACTGGCTTCAAAATAGACACACAGATCAATGGATAAGGGTTGAAGACCCAGATATAAGCCCACACAACTACAGCCATTTGACCTTTGACAAAGGGGCCCACAAAATCCAATGCAAAAAGAACAGTATCTTCAACAAATGGTGCTGGCAAAACTGGATCTCCACATGCAGAAGATTAAAAGTGGACCCGTACTTGTTACCATGTACAAGACTTAGTTCCAAATGGATCAAGAACCTTGATATAAGGCCAGAGACTATAAAAACCATAGGTAAAAGGGTAGGGAATTCCCTTGAGCTGATTGGGCTGAGCCAACAGTTCCTAAACAGACATCCAATGGCACAGTCACTGCTACCAACTCTCAACAGATGGGATCTTGTGAAATTAAAGAGCTTCTGTTCAGATAAAGAGATTGTAACAGGAGCACAAAGGGAACCTTCAGAATGGGAGAAAATCTTCACTAACCACATATCTGATAGAGCTCTATTATCCAGAGTCCACAAAGAACTTAGAAAACTAAACACCAAGAAAACCAATGGCCCAATTAAAAAATGGGCCCTGGAACTTAAAAGAAACTTTACCAAGGATGAAATTAAAATGTCTAACAATTATCTTAAAAAATGCTCCACTTCCTTAGCCATCAGGGAAATGCAAATCCTCACCCCAGTCAGGATGTCAAAAATGCACAATACATACAACAACAAATGCTGAAGAGGATGTGGAGAGAGGGGAACTCTGCTACATTGCTGGTGGGAATGCAGGCTCATACAGCCACTCTGGTGAGCTGTCTGGAGATTCTTAAAGAAATTAAAGATTGAAATGCCATATGACCCTGCTATTCCACTTTTGGGGTAACCCCCCATACAGCAAAAATTCATCTCGATAGCACAAGCACAACCATGTTCATAGCAGCACTGTTTACAATAGCAAAGTCATGGAATCAAACCAAATGTCCAACAGTTGACGAGTGGATTAGGAAAATGTGGTACATTTATACAAAGGAATACTACTCAGCCATCAGAAATGATGAATTAATGGAATTTGCCAGGAAATGGATGGGATTAGAAACAATTATATTGAGTGAAGTATCCCAGACCCAGAAAATTAAGTGCCATATGTACTACCTAATAGGTGGCTCCTACTACCAAACTTAGAGACACTCAAGGATAAATCTCTGTAATACCTACAGTAATTGCAAGGATTATGAAAATGAGGGATGGGGTAGGAGGGCCACACCAGAAACAAGGAGAGAAGGGACCATGTTACAGCAGAGAATATAGGCCACCATCAAGAACTGCAAGTAAGTAAGGTTAAATTCACAGACTTTCCTTCCTGATCATTTGCACCTGATGGGGTATGATGTCACCAGAAGGGGAAGGCATATAGTCTGCCAGATAAACAGTAACCATTTTGCAAATGGGTGACTGACCCCTCCCTCACTGGGGTTTCTTACTTTTGTTACATCTACCTTTGAAAATACTCTTATAACAAGACTCTAGTTTAACAACTTTTTAATCTCTAGCCAGGGGGTGACATCCAATACCCATCAGGATGGAGTGAAGGGCATTGCAGGAGCAGCAAAACTGAAAAAAATAAATCAACAAACATAATCCAGAACTTTGGAAACTCTATATCAACCACCTGGAAATAGGCCAGCCTAATCTGTCCCCATCCTGGAGCTCAGGGCAATTTGCAGAAGAGGGGGCGGTAAGATTGTAAGACCACAAGGATGGGAGAAGCAATGATATGCAAGATACTCCACACAAGTTAGGGCCGAAGCAATCATAATTGGACTTTGCATGCCTTGTGCAATCTCCAACACACTATTGACCCCACAAAGTCTAACATGGACTAAAGGCACTAGGATCCTTGGAGGCAAGGGATTGTTCCTATGCTTAAGTGGGACACAGGAAAGAGTTATGGGAAATGCCACTGGGTCCTTGCTCCTCATTGAAGAATAGGACCCAGAGGAGAGTTGGGCATGCACGTTTAAGGATGCTCCGGGGATGGGAGAGGGAGGCACTAGGGGATGGGGAGGGAGGGGAAGGGGATAGGGCACAGGGCGGTGGGGGGTTGGAGGGAGGGAGGGGATGGGTGTACCTGTTAAACCTGCATGAGTGGAAATAAAAAAAAGGAAAAAAAGATATGAAAGAAAAATGAATAAAAAACAGGGCAAAAATTTAGGAATAAGATAATGGACTAAAATCATATTTGAAAAATGACTTCACAAATGTGAGGATAAAAACAAATATTCTATCAGTACAGCATTATGAGAGCATATACATGTCCAGATTGACACTATTACTAAAGTACAAAATAAAGAGGAAAGCTGTAAAGTAAGGTAGACAAGGTGCAAGAGAAAGAACAGAAAGTCCCTCAGACTTGTGAAGAAGAATATGTAAGAATCATTCATCAAAATTGGTATTATCCTGATGATGAGATCACACAAAAGTAATATATGAGAAGAGAACTTCTGTTCAATATCCCTCATGAAACAAAGAAATGTACATATTCTAACCAAAACTGAAATCAAGTTAGTCAACTGAAATCACTTTAATACATAATGATCACTACCTGCATGACCAATTGGCCAATTTAGGTATTTGCCAAGAATTAAAGATGGTGGGGCTGGAGAAATGACTCAGGAATTAAGTCTCTGCCTCACAAACAGAATGACTTAAGTTTGGATCCCAGATCCCATGTAGAAACACCAAGTAGAAATGGCAGATGACTTGCACTTTCAGCCCTGGAAGGCAGAGCCTGGAAAACCTCAGAACAAAGCAAAAGGAATGAGTATTATCCATGCTTGGGCTTCCACAAGCATACACAATGCCCTCTGATATAAACAGATACTCACACACACATACACCATCGCGTATATACACAAAAAATCAACCAATGTGATTGATTACAGTGATATAAATGAAAAGAAGGAAAATAAGCAAATAATTAGATATAGAACAAATGTTTGACAATATTCATTCATGATAAAGCTCTCAGAAAACTGCAAAAAAGAGAATTTTTAAAACTTAGGTAAAACTAAGAATGTCAAGCTAGATATTCATGCATAAGTTCTCTTCTTCTGAGGTCAGAGTTGAACTTTTAGCTACATCCAAATAAACCTATAGGATTCTTTCTGACTCCACCTCCCATTGAACTGTAATAATAAATGTTATCAAATAAAGAGTGAACAAAAAGAAACACTCACTATGCAATTACTTTAGGGTCTACTAACAGAAAGCTCTGAGAAATCTTGCATAATTTGTACTTGTCCTCCTTTTAATTTGACATCAGCTAAACAAGACCATGCCTGGCCCACTCCTCACCGGCAGTAAGGGTTGCCTCCGCCCTGTGAAGCAGACTGGGTGGCCCCATGCAGCATGTGCATCTCAGAAAAGGATTTATTTGTCTTATTTCAGCTAACGGAATTCTTTATTGAAATAAAAATACAGTACATCATGGTCTAAAATGGATCCATATACATACTGCACCCTCTTTTACCTAAGGAATTATTGTGGAACCTCAGTTATGTAAGTAAATGAATAAGCATTCCAGTTAAGAACTTTTGTATGTTTAAGTGTTTTATTATATTTGATCAAGTACAATAAAATACAATCAAGCAAATTAAATAAATAAAGCACATCACAATGAAATAAAGACATTCTTAGTAAAAAGCTATGAACAAGTAGATACAACTTCAAAATCAAAAATTTTAACAATATATGATCTACAGTTAGACATGACACATGCTGAGAATTGATAGCAGGAAAATATTAAACGTCTTTGTTTTCCACAATCAAGCAATTGCTTTTTATGAGAACAGAAAGCCATACAAATGCAGTAAAATCCCTGAAATGGATAGCATAAAGTAGTTTCAAATCTAAGAAGGCATATTTCAGCCACTATTGGGTGGTGCTCTGTTGCTGTGTTTACAGAAAAGGCTACGGAAGACTTGAATGATGTGGCATGGGCAAAACCTACCTGAAACCCCTGTATGAATAGTGTGTTTGATTTCCTTTTTTTTTTTTTTTTTGGTCATTGGCTTATGAGAAACTCTTTACTGTCACCAATTATTTTGTTATTCTTCATTCAGTTAAAAGACTCCATATGAGACTGTAGCCCACAATTTAATATGTGAAAGTGCTCATTTCTCTCATAATTGTCAAGTGTTTAAGTAATTTGTCAATGGTTGATTAAGTTCAGTGTCTTCTTTGACTCTCAAAAGTATGTCATATGGAGGATGGGTCTTACTTCCTAATTCTTACTGATTGGCAAAAGAATCTGCCTTGGAGAACACACAGAGGAAAAACTTTCAACTATATAGTCACACAATAGCAGTGGGTATCAGATACTAAAATACATTTGTTTAGTAAACTGTAAATAAAAGAATATTGAGTGAAAATAAGGTTATATATGAAATAGTCACCCAAGATCTCTACTTGCTATTAAATAGAACAATATGAAGATTTTACATAACATTTTTAAAGTTGTACACACATAATAGTGAAATACAGAAAACCATGTAATTTAGAATGTTGCAATTTGAACTATATATATTTATTTATATTTTTACTCTTCTACTTGATCGGAAAAGAAAAAAATAAATTCATGAAAATATGTGGTATAGTCTGTCCATAGAGAGACAGTCCACCCATATAGAGGTCCAAGATTTTTGTATCTAATATAACAAGAAAGCACTTTTTTATTTCTCTAATACTACCTCCACTGCCAATATGTTTAAAGTAAGAATTTCTTTTTATTTCCTTTAGTGTTCAAGTTTTCCCAAGTTTTGTTTATTAGATAGATTTATGTAGGTTTTTCTCATCTTTGGGAATTTCAATCACCTCATTCCATCTGAAAGCATATTCCTTTCACAAGGATTTATACTGATGTCCATTTAATTTTGCACATCAATGCAATTCATGATTTAAAAAAGTTATTTGTAGGCAGATGTGCAATCTTAAAGGGCAGTTGCTGTGACTTTGTCACTTGCACATAATTCTTAGGAATCAGAGAAGGCATACTTAAATGCAAGGCTTTCTATTTAAATATGAAAGGAGGCTGTCAAGGAAGATGATGTGTAGACTTTCAAATCAGAACTACTATCTCTGAGACTATATTCTGCTAAGACAGAAACCTTGGTCAGTCACTTGCCACCTTCAGGAAGAGAAAGGAGCAGTGCTCTCATACACTGGAGAGATGTGAAAACTGTGTAATCCCAAGTGTGTGCAGAACATTTAAAAATATCAGTGGGGTGGCCTGAAGAAAGGTAACTTGATATGTACCTCAGAGGCCTGAGCCCCCACAGGAGTAGACAAGCTAGAGTGAACCCAGAGGTCCATAGGAGCATATAGGCAGAAGGGTGAGTGGAATGAGGAGGGAATGGTGAAGGGAAAATAGAGGATGGGAGGGAGGGGGGAGGGATAGAAACTGGAATGAATACTCAATATCTTTGTAAAAGTAGAAAAATAAAAAAAATAATGTGATTGAAATGAAATAATGTGGACACACATCTCAATGAAAGCCATGGGTCACCATGGGAAGATGGAGCACAACTGGGTTTGTTAGAATATACGCAAGTTCCCTTTGATACTGACAAGCAGAAGGAGGCACACTGAATCTCTCTCTCCACGCAGTTATGAAAACATTTAATTCGTTCTCACTTTCCCTGCAAATAAGAATGTTTAGCACAGAAATTTAAAAAATCCCTCGGTACTTTAAAAATATTTGAACCATTTCAAGCATAAGGTGTAAAAGATTTTGCTGCTTCATAATTTTAACATTAAATACCTGGAAATCCCACCATAGCTGATGAATGTGATAATTACAAAGTGATGTCATGCCCCATCATAGTCAAAAGTTAAAGAGAATGGTAATTAAAATTAACAGAAAAAATGGAAAAGATTAAAAATAATACGAAATTATAAACTGAGGAGAGAAAGAAAGAAAGAGTGAGAGAGAGAAAGGAAGGAAGGAAGGAAGGAAGGAAGGAAGGAAGGAAGGAAGGAAGGAAGAAAGGAAGGAAGGAAGGAAGGAAGGGAAAGGTAAAAGAAGAAAAGAAAAGAAAAGAAAGGAAAAGAAAGGAAAAGAAAGGCTGCAAAGCGAAAGTACAATGCCAGGTTACCTAGCCTTTGGAATGAGACTCCTTTCACTCAGATGTGACAGCTTAGACCCAGTGCTGAAACTGGCTGCTTCCCCCTCTGTGAGGTGCAGGTAATTAGATAAGGTGTAAATCCCAGGGATTTCTTTTTCAAGCAAAACATTTTTCAAGCACCAATAAAATGGCTTTTAATGTAGTTTACAGAAATTCAAAGTGAATCATTTTTAACTAGGCTTAAAAGTAAAAGAAGACTAAGTAATATGCTATAGCTGTCCCCAGTGGATGCAGCAGCTGGAGCCCAGGAGAACAGGCCAGTAGGAACTGTTCTGCACACTTCTGCAGACTGTCAAAAACCCTATCCTTCTGTTACCAGAATCATAGGAATTATTAGTCTCCTACAAAAATCATACACAAGTGGAGTGGTGCCTCCCCCAAACCCACTGTACAACCTCAGACCTCTTTCAGTGTGTGAAACTGATTCTCCTTCAGGAGCCGAGGGCTTGGGTGCAGTCAAAGCCAGCTTGTTTGCTGCAGGCTTACTTTGCAGAAGAGTTTAGCATTTCAAGGCAGACTCTAGGGCAAGTTGTGGGCCCTGCCAGGTCAGTAACAGACACCAGTGTGTAGTCCTGTCTCACAAAGACCACCTTTGTGGCTCGCATTCTTTTCCCATCAGGCCCCACTGCTCTGACCTGTGGTGTACTTTCAGTGTGCGAAGAACTCTGATCTTCTTCTAAATGATCCACTAAAAAAGGAGTATCAAGGTACTAATGAAAAATAAAGAGTCCGGTTAGCACAGAATGTAATTATTTAGTGGTTCGCTGCAAGTTAGCCAAGGCATATTTCACCATTTAATAGAAGGCCCAAATATTTTGGATTGTGACGGTGTGTATATGTTCTGGAAAGTGATATTAAATCCCTTTCCTTTGGGTCTGACTGAGAGAAGGAAAGGAATAGGGAAAGGTGTTTTCATGTGACACAGCTTTTTAAGGTTGTAATAAAATATCAATTAAAACTGAACAAGAATCAAATTCAGTATCTGCAATGAACAGACCTTTTCAGAAGGAAGTAGCTTGACTTCAAGAAATAAATAGTATAGTGACCATAGCTGTGAAATTCTGTGTACCAAAGTCTAATCCAGTCCATTAAAGTCAAGGCCATAAAAAGCCAAATGGTGAGGATATGTACACATACTCATTTTAAAGACCACATAGATTAATTTCTTACACAGTCTATGCAGCATGTGCTAAGTGGAAGCAAGTGAGTCTATGTGAAATCCAGGACTCTAAATTCCTTCAAAAACTAAATCTTTGTGAAAGTATATTAAACAAGCTCCTTCTAGAAACACTCAGGAACTGTAAACATCACTTCTGGTCCTAATTATTGGTGCTAACTCAAATGGGAAAAGATAAGGTGAAAAGCATGATATCTTTTATCATATTCATGATGACAGTATGTTTCTTGGTTGTGCAGATACTAAGGGAAGGATTGTTCCCAGGGTATCTCTCGCCATCATACAGTTGAGTACAAATAAATTTTTTTGAGAAAGTAATTGCTTTTTTCCCTAGGAAACAGATTATAGTGAGAAAAAAATGCCCAGCTCTTTTTCTTTGGGTATATTTTTTAAAATCAGATTGCTTAGAAAAAGTATGGGGGGAAATGATGCTCTATGAGTGCTTAGTCTCTTCCATCTATGGAAAACAGCTCCAGGAGAAATGGAACCTATCAGTTACTGACCACAGCACACTCTGTATTATCTGAATGAAGGTTGCTTGAATAAAGCAAGGTTTTATTCAATTTCTCAATGACCTGCTATCAGTGTGGAGTACAGAGATGACAGTGTGGTAGGAAGAGAAGATTACCCAAAATATCTTAAACTCAGACTTCTGTCTAGCTCCATACCTAGTCCCATCTCAATACTTGGAGTGTCTCATCAGCTTATCACTATTTACTAACTCCCCGCTACATACCACATATGGTATCCAGGACCATAATAAAGGCTCATTGATGACACTTTACGCTATTTTGTAAATGATTCTTTGCTTATAATAAAATCATTTATTGTCATGTATTAGACGTCCCTTTTTATACTGCTTTATGAATCAATATTATAATTTCCCACTTGCAGATGAGAGAACTGACATACACAAAAAATAACTGACTAAATTATATTCCTATATCTAGTTCCCTTGGAGCCAGGAGGATTTAGATGAGAGCCTGGCTCAAGAGAGGAATTAGTAGTTAGGCCATTAGCTGCTAATGAAGAAAGGTTATTCATGAAAAAGGTTATGTGGCTTATGTTTCTTAAGGTTCCAATTCAAAGTCCAGAGGGCTCCATTGCCTTGGATTTTGGGTGAGGCATCAGGTTGTCCCAGTGGGAACACATGTTGGAGAAAGATAGAGAAGGAACAAGAGATTAATCTCCCAAGATCGTCTTGAGAGCATGCCTAACAAGGACAGAATCCACTGTGAAACCTTTGACACATGAAAATTTGATGAGCACTCCTTCAAAACATAATGGTGATCCTAACCAATAAATTATGCTGTAAATGTCTGTTGGGTGGTGATGAGAAACTCTTATCTTGTTAAGGACTTTGAAGGTCAAACCTGTTTTTAGACTGACATACAGGTCATTCTGTGGCTTACCCAGTTCTTTGTAAAACAGTCACACGCATTCCATAAATGTTTTTTCTATGAATTGTCTGTTGAAAATTATTCATTCATAATACTTCAAGAAATCTCAGCATTAATATATAGTAATTAGTTTATTTTTACTTTCTCCCAAAATTTATTTGTACTCAATTGTGTATGGTAGTGAGAGATATGCTGCCCAAAATTTATTTGTATTCCATTGTGTATGGTAGTGAGAGATATGCTGGGAACAAACCTTCCTTTAGTGTTCTGAAATGAGAATGGGGCAACTGATACATTATTAGCACGAAGGATTCCACACTATTTACAAGCAAATTAAGTACATTTCTTTGATAACATGCAAATGTATTTGACAATTCATAGAGAATTTTAATATTCAAAAGATTCGCTCAGAAAGGTTATTTTGTGCATTAAATTTCCTGCAACTTATTTTATGAATAGCTGCTACCTCTTAGATTTTTATGGTGCCTTTTTCTGTTTGGTTTTAATCCTCTGATGCTTGCAAGGAGATTTTGAGATTATAAGTACAAAATATTCGACAGATCTTTTTTACTGTAAGTAAAATAGCATCTGATTAAATAGATTCAGTGGTTTAAGACTGCCTTTCAGTAATAGATTTTCTTTTATTTTCTGACTTGGAATTTGTTCTCTGTCAAAATGCTTTTATTGTATTGTTTGAGCAATTTTTTATATGATACTACCCTCTGTTTTTATACATATTGTAAAATATTTTTCCATTCTTTGTGGATATCTAACTGTATTTTAATTTTCTTATCCTTTGCTTTATTAGCATATTTGAAACATTAACTACAAGTTAATCTATTCATAAGTTGGGAAAATGAAAGCAAATTACATTTTTGCATGATTTTAAGTTGTTCATATGGCAGAGATATTACTTATGCAAAGGAATATGTGCAATATATGCACAAGCAATGAAGTTACAGTGATATAGAGATTATTTTGGAATCCAGGGACAGAAACACACATGCCTATGCGTTTTCTCCTCCTCTCTGAAATATTGTTCTTTTGCATTTGATCACTGCAGCTTTCATTTTTATATTTGTCAACAAAGACAATTTTTTCTAAAAAGAAATAATTTTAATGTATGGTATAAAGTTTCTTTTTTCTTTAAATAGAATATGCTATTGGCCTGAGACCAATATACTTAACATATTTGCCTGCCTCTAGCTCCACCCCTACTATGTGGTCTGTCAAATGTGGGATTTTAATAGAAAATCCATCTAATCATGTGTAATTTACATCTGCTATCAATGACAATAACAAGTCATTTCTGAAAAAGCTTCATAATTATATAGTAGGCATAGATGTGTTGATTAGCAATTTAGATAATTTATAGTAGGTTTTAATTCAACAATTGTGAAGATGAATTATATTCCATCAATTTGATAAATAGATGAGAAAAACAAATAAAATAAATACTGAAGTTGAATCATTTGGGATTCTTAAATGCCAAGTATATGACAGGCCCCTGTTCTTGTCTTTACATATATTTTTTAATTCATATGCCAAAACAAATACCTCCATGTCACCAGATAATTTTTGCTCCAGCTGTATTCAACTGATCTATGAAAAGCATGATTGATAAACCATTTATTTTTACAATACTTATGACAATATAATTGGATGAAAAAACCCTATTGAAGCACAAAACATGATTATCATGTATAACACATGCAAACACGTCTAAAAATAACTCCATCTGAAAATTTTTCATGAAAAAATTCAAGTATACCTAAAATTCTTGGTATTTACTTTATGAACACTGATAAATCTTTTAGCAAGGAAGACTTGAAAATTGATAAATATTCCTTAAAAACATATACTTCAAAGTAAAGTTTTCATCTATAAAAGCAAAGAGGTAAGGTAAGCACTATATGTTTGACTTTTCCCATATAAAATTTACTCAACTCTCTTTACACATATAAAGTATTTTAAGCAAAAGGAAAGTTAGTCTAATAATGCTTGCTTATGAAAATATAACCAAATGTATCATTTTTTACTTTGTATATGATAGCATTAATGTTAGGACTTTTTGATCTAAATAAAATCTTAAAGAATGATTATATTTGAAATAAATGTGTAAGACTTGGCAATACCACCAATATTTAAAAATAAAAGAATATATCCCTCTCTTGATTTAATCTATTAACAATTAATGAAAGTAAATACAGACATTTTGCAATATATAATTATTTCATCTAGGCATAAAGATAGGTAAGCAGAATTCTACACAATTTTGATTTTCATTTCTATCATAGTATTCCACTAAGTACATGAGATATTCAATACTTTTTTATAGCAGGCTTTATTTATTTAGATGAATTTTCATAAATGCCTGCTAATACAGTGCTCTGTATATATTTAAGGAAGTTGAGAAAAGTTAAGGTATTTGCTAGATTAGGTCAACTAAATAGTTTTTCATCTTACCATGTTTTTGACATATTATACATTTATCAGCATGTACACCCACTAAAGAGAACAAATATTGTCACTATTAAGTCAATTCACTGTCAGAGTTTCTATAATAAGTTTTCAAGTAAGTCTTATATTTATATTATAATACCATATTTGTGACATAGTCAAAGGTAAAGTTTCTATGTCAATTTGTTTGTATTAAGCAGATTTTGATTGCAGCAAACAAGATACATGTACATAACTGCTAAAGGAACATCATATATACTTTAACCTGAAGCTCACAATTGATAGCAACTTTCAACTATTCATAATTTAATAGATCTTCACCAAGTATCTGCATGTAGTCATTATTCTAGTAAAAATAACAGTGCAATTCTAGGAAAAAATTCCCAAAGCTTTACATAGTCAAGTAGTCTTATGTAAGAAATATATAAAGTAGGAACTTTAAGGGACTCAATAAGCAATTTCAATAAAATGTGATTAATATTAGAGTCAAGCACAGTATGAAATGAGAACACATTGAAGGGTTCTATTCCTGTGATGGAAAAAAGCTTCAGTGGAAAACAAGGGAAACTTTCAGGGATTTCAAAATGCCAAGATGTGAACTAATCAAACAGATGTTTGAATTGGAATTAGAACAGTAAATGGGAGAATAACAAAGGGAGGAAAACCACTTTTCATACATGGGGACTGAATTTGGAAGCTGTGGCTATAAGACAGAGCCTGGCAGGCTGAAGAGTTGCTTTGAACTTCCTAGTATTGCATCCTGACAGCAGCATACCAAACCTAGAAGCAGAATGCAGAGGCAGCAATTCAGGTACTGAAAGGTTGCTAAATCCTGCCAGGCCAATCATGACCTTGGCAGCCTCAGGCATATGAATGGATTAGACTCAGTCAAAATCATAGACAGAATATCTGATGAGACAATTTTAATTATATCCCAGCCAGTACAGTCATCAGAACTCATGACCCAGTATTAGGGGAAGAGTGAATAGATGGGGAAAAAAAGCCTTATCAGGATCTTATACTTAGACCTGGGTGATTGCTAGCAACATGCAATGAGGAGAGGAATATAAAGGAAGAAAAATGAGAAAGCTTCAGCCCTCATACTTAGACTTGGTCTTAGCTGGAAGGCATTCAAGTGAAGGTTTCCAGTGGAAGTTGCAGCCTAGAACACAGAGGAGTCCTGAGCAGAAACTAGGACTTGGTAAGTCATCCATGTGCCTCTGATGATGGAGGATTCGGTGGCACTCTCACAAGAAACAAAGATGAAGCATGAACACAGGGCAGCAACAGCAGGAATGGAGAGTGCCTGAAAATGAATCTAACACTCACAACTGTAATTCATAACAAACATTAACATATCCTAAGAAACAGCAGACTTCATTAACATTCATGATCAATATGAAAGGAGTAATGACTGAGCAAGGTTCCAAATACATTCCAACTCAATTGTGTTTTTTCTGAAAAAACTGTAGATAACTCATAAAGCGCTGTCATTTGCCTCAAGATCTTAAAAAAAGTGCTACTCATACTGTACATTTTCATTTTCAATGAAAATCAATTTGCTATGCACAGTCATTTCTTTTCAGATTTATGTTAAAAATATTTGTTATTTTATCAACTTATTTACAGAAAACAGATATTAAGTATACAAGATGAAAAAAGGGAACTTGGTTTTATTTTGTTTAGATTGTTTATCCCTTTGGAATTATATCCCTAGTAAAATAAGTCACCAAATAATTATAGTTATCAGAGATAAACTGAGTTTAACAGTGTCAAAGAATGATAAATCCCAAATCTTCAAGCAGTAAACAATTAACACCTATAAACATATATTTTAGGTATAAAATGAGTCAGATATGTTTTAACACATAGCAATATTCCAGAGAAGGATATGCATGTTTAAAACAAATACTTGTAACAGAAATGCATTATGCAATCATATAACTCTAAGATAAAATACCGTAATTCTCTTTGAAACTTAACAATTAATTCAATATAAATGTCAATCAATTGAAACATGGAAACCTGCGTATTTTCATATGTTCTGAAAACAGATGGAAATGAGTGTGTTTACCTACATTGAAGAAAATTTGTGCAGTTCATACTAGAAGAAAAGGATTAAAATAACTTCCTCTGTGCCTACCCATGGTTACAGAAATTATTATTGAATATCTGAAAGAAATAGTGTTTTGTACAGACTACATTTCCTCTGCCAACTACTTTTTATTAATGCTTTTATATAGATTTGCATGGAATAAATTAAAATGTATTTCTAATCCTCTCCTAAAGGACACTCTTGGTGAATTTAGATATTTAACATTTTGTCAACATGAAGAAATAATTTCTAAATAAATGTTAATTTACTTACTCCTCTCCCTTTTTGCTCAATTATAACAAAAAAGAGCATAAGCAACTATACAAGTTTCAAGATGTTTATAGTGGGATTTTCAATACTTGTTGGATTTATGCTGAGTTACTCTGAGTGTTTCTATTTTTACTTAATATTAACAGCAAAACTTCATCCTTTATTGATTACAAATTTATTTTAAAATGTTCATTTTAGTTTATATCAATTATCAGAACCATCTATGCATTTGGTGGAGAATCTTTATTTTTTATATTTTCCTACAAATCTATGGTAATCTGTATAAAACACATCATGACTTATTTTAGCAAAATAAACTGCACTTATATACAACAGATCATAAATACTAATAGCAGCTTATAGAATTTAGAAAGTAAATAATTTAAAGATGGAAAGTTGAAGAAGTAATCCTGGTTTTGTTACTTACTTTCTGAATGCCATGGGGTGAGGGTTTCCTCAGCGGTGCAGGGTGTCACAATGGAGGGGAGAGTCAAGGGCAACACCAGATATGGAGGATATCGTCCTAGCAGGAATTCTGCTGTTTCAAACATGACCTTGGAGGAGAGACAACTCAGTCAGCAGTCTGTGGGAAGAGTTACAAGGTCTGATACACTCATGGTGAACTAACACTCATATGACTATCCCATGGCCATAGAGTGATTGTTTTAGGTGGTTCAAATTAGGCCAAATTTTCTCTAATAATAAAATGAGAACTTAAAGAGATATGCTAGTACTCTCTCTCTCTCTTTCTCTCTCTTTCTCTCTCTCTCTTCTCTCTTTCTCTCTTCTCTCTTTTTTCTCTCTCTCTATAATCCTTCTTCTCCATCCTCTTCCTCTTTCAACTCTTTCTTGGTATCTTTTTTCTCCCTTTTCTTCTTCCACCCCCACCTACCCATTAGTATGGTATGCAGATGTGTAATCTGGAAGTGTTATAACCATTTCATGACCACATAGCAGCATCTTTAGATATGCATTAGTAATGCAGTAGGTAGAACAACAAAGAGAAGCTGAGTGTGGAATCATCACTGAGTCACAGGGCCAAAGCATATTCACTTGACTCTAGGCTAGGCTTTCATATTGCTTCTTGATAAATCACCAATATATTAAAATTGTGCTTAAATTATTTGCTTCTGGTATTATCTTTGCTATTGATTTTCTACTTTTAATAAGAAGACTTAAAAATAATAAAATCTACCATAAAAATACATAAAATCTATGTGTGCGTGTGTGATTGGGTGTGAATGTGTGTGTTCCAATATTTCCATTAGTAACATATTTCATTTTTCACTCTAAAGATAATGATGCATTCACAACACCATGTCTTTGCTGTATTTGCCCTTAGGATCCTCACTCTGTGTTTCTTGTTCTGGGCCCCAGAACACTCCCTTTGTTTAATCATATTAAAAGGATTCTCATTGGTTAGCACCACTAGGTCCAGAGAAGTCACCAGGGGCGTGAAGGAGTGATACTATGCAGGAGATTTTTCCTGAGCTTTGCTTCAACTGAAGGTTATCTGCAGAAGGGGCTGCATCTCCAGAAACTGCTCTGTTTAGGCATCTTCTGTGTTCTTTACAGCTCTGCCTTTGATCCACCCAGAGATGGTAAAGCACAGGTGTATTGCCCTGGGTTGTTGCACTTCTTGTGACTTCCAAATCTCACAAATTTTCAATTAACTCTTTTGTGAGTATTCTTCAAGCTATCTTGCTTTCTCTGTATTATCTTCCTTTTTGGAACTCTAGCTGGTAGAAGGTGTGATTCAAAACATATTTTAATTAATACCTAAATTATTTTGTTCTGTCCTACATAAGTCCTTAAAGTAGAGGTCTTCCTACTCTTATAAAATTGACCAAACTTTCAGACCCTATGCATAAGTGTGGAAACATGTTTGACAGCTTCAGGCAAAGTTTCAACTAGCTCTTATCAAAAGAATCTTTTTGAAGACACCTTGGAAACTGTTATTACAAAATATAACAATAGCTCTCATAGTGACAATGGTGAAGTTTTTTTTCATTAAAGGCAGGGATATTATGAGGTGCACTGTAATACCACCAGACTAGGCTTATTTCATCTTTTTACTAAATTTTCAACTGTGTTCAGTTTAATACATACCAAAATTATCCATTGTAGTTACTTAAGAAGTATCCATAACAATGGAATATATTTTCTGGATTGTACATTATATGAATAATTCTGTAATTGTGTGAAAATCCTTGGATAGAAACTACATTATGCCAAGTTATCTCATGCTATGAAGATTTCAATAATGGCTTTTAATTGCAGCAGACTATTCCAAACTTAATGCATTAAGATTGAAAGCCTGAACTACTTCCCACTTCCTAATGGAGCAATTAATGTCATTCAGATTACATTCTTGGTACATGGAAACTGATATTACCTGATTTTGCATCTATATAATTTCAGTGTGTCAATACAGAAATAACATAAATACTTATTTCCTGATAGTTTTTTGGGACATAAAAAGCAAAAATTATCATTCAACTCATCTTACTGTTTAAAATGGCCATGACCATTCCAGCTCTAAGAAGTCATATGATTCTTATTTTATAAATCTCAGTAAGCCATTCCTTTTGTCTCTTTTAGGAATAATCACAAGATGCTTACAGATGATTCACATTGTGATTTTTGCAGACTTTTGGGCTGACATAAA
Organism: Typhlomys cinereus; assembly: GCA_023101885.1. Taxonomy (NCBI): domain Eukaryota; kingdom Metazoa; phylum Chordata; class Mammalia; order Rodentia; family Platacanthomyidae; genus Typhlomys; species Typhlomys cinereus. The sequence continues at coordinate 5,797,903 of JALPQD010000078.1, forward strand.
CAGATTTCACTGACATAATTACATGGCCAATATTTCCCAACTTGACATGATAGCAAAGCACATGAGATATGGTTTACTTAGATCTTAGTAAGCACAAAAGTTGTTTCTTTTTCATTTTTATTTACATATATGTGTGTAGTATTAGTGTGTGTGGGTGCACATATGCATATTAATCAAATATCTTACTATATCTCTCTCTACCTTGTTTTTAGAGACAGGGTTTCTCACTGAGCCCTTAACTCACTACTTACAAAGTGTTTCTGGTCACTGAGCTTTGGTATTCTTGCTCATATCAAAATCTCCTCTTCCAGTGCTATGATTATAAATATAAGCCACCTATCCCAGTTTTTATATAGGTTCTGGGGATATGATCTCAGGTTCTTATGCTTGTATGAGTATGACAAGCATGCTACAGACCGAGCCATCTCTCTACCACTCCATATGTCTTATCTAAATTGCAATTTTTTCAAGTTGTAAGATAGCAAAATAATGAAAAAGAGTAGCACTCTATATGATGTTGCCAGTGTTTGTGAGGAAATTGCAAAATTTCCTGTTTCTTTTTGTCTACAATATGAGAGGAAACTTGTTCAGAAAATGTACAAAGAGCAGTCTTTCTGTTTCTCAATGCTCCTCAACGGCTTGTTTCTTTTGTCTCTTCATAACATATCTACCTTCTTAAATCTTTTCAATGATTCCGAAACTGGAGCATACAGATCAAACGTCAGCAATTCCCATGAGGAATGCTATTCTCTTCTCGTGTGTGTATAAATATAGCATATACATATATACAGAATTTTCCTTAAGCATTAATTTTAATGCTGACTAAGGTATATGAAAATATCTTAATAAAAGGTACATTTGACATGAAACTTAAAAAGTAACTTCACTATTTCTGAAAAGGCACTTCTAACATCACTGAATTTGTCATTCTGATGAAAGACAAATGGAACATGTGATCTCAATGTATTTTTTTTTCAAAAGAAATCATGTCATTTAAAATGTAGTTTTTCAATCTTACTGCCCCCTCTTCTGCAAAATTCCCTGAGCCTTAGGATGGATATAGATTTGTTAGCATGATTCCAGTTGAGTGTTTTAGAGTCACTAATACTTTACACTCTAGTTGGTTGTTGTCCGTTTCATTGCTGTTCCATTGCAATAGGCTGGCTCTTGTTTGGGTGTTGAGATCTTTTGTAAAGATAAAATGAGAGGTCCTAAGATGGAATTTTACTGTAAAGTGTTTAGGGTTAGCATTGAGGCATCTGATCCTGTCTACTATCAATTTTATCCTGTCCACTGTTGTTTAAACTGTTTTATATTGTTGGGTAGGTGTTCCATGTCACTGACGGGGGAGGGATTAGGGGTTGTTAAGTTTGTAGTTAGTTGCTTGGAGACTAACCCCACTCTCCATTGTGTTCTATTCCTGTTCTTCTCTCCTCTTAAAGACTTTTCTTACATAAAAGTATTTTTTAACTCTTTATCTTTGGTGTGGGTCCTGAGCTCACACCAAAGCAGACCCTATTCTTTTATTTCTGTAGTTCTGGGGTCTTCTTCCACCACCCTCCCCCCTGCTTGCTTTCCTTTGCATTTGTAGGTGTTGCAAGAGATTCTGTTTGAGTACAGTAAACAGAATGTTTGATATTAGGCTTTTCTTATAAGAGAGCACATACAGAGTCTGTCTTTCTGCAACTGAGATATTTTACTCAATATGATTTCTTATAGTTCCATCCAATTACTGACAAAATTCATTAGTTCATCTTTCCTGACAGCTGAATAGTATTCCATTGTATATGTGCTGCATTTTTATTAACCATTTGTCTACTATTGGACATCTAGTTTGGTTCCATTTCTATGCTATTGTGAAAATAACTGCTTTGAACATAGTTGTATACTTGACTGTCACAGAATGCATAGCCTAAAGGACACTACACTCAAAACAGGACTCTGGTATCCAGGAACTTACTGCAATGAGACTTATCCTCGAGACCTTCACTATGACTGACATTATCAACATTCCTCCATAGGAACTCAGGTGAAGTAATTGCATTCAGGGGGAACCTTAGGGGCTAGGATTATACAAGTGAAGGAGAGTTCCCATATCAGTCCCTCTACCAAGAAGGGCAATTTAATGTGTCACAGACTCCTGAGCCCACACCAAAGCAGACAACCTGAAGGTAACCTGGAGATCAGATGAGCAGACAGACAGAAGGGTGGGAAGGAGAGGGATAGATTGGTGAATAAAGGGGAGAGTAGGAAAAGAGAGGGGAAGTATGAGAAGGGGAAGGGGGCAAGGACAATCATCATGTTTGTAAAACTAGAAAAATGAAAAATAATTTAAAAATGTAGCATTTAGTATGTGCTCAGGTATTATGTAATAAGTTAAACTATCTCATTAATATTCTGCATCAAAACCATTCACATGTTAGTATGAAATGCAGATAAGTGTCATTACTAAACATGTCTTTTTAAATCATCCTAAGACTTACAAAAATCATTTTCTCTATTTGTATCAAGATAACATTTAGACCTCAGATAACAAAAACAGGACTGGGGAAATGGCTCAGGAGTTAAAGCTTTTGCTTTAGTGGAGGTCTACAATTCAAGCCTTGGAACATGTAGTATGATAAAGCCCAGACAAAAGAATAAGTCTATACAGAAATCCAGGATGATTCCCGATGTCACCCTTGGACACAAGCTTGCGCACACACACACACACACACACACACACACACACACACACACACAAATACACATGAAATAGTAAAAGTAAAGATTACTTATAATTTTTAAATCAAAATTACCTAGACTAAATATCAAAAAGAGATTGGATTGCCTACAATTCAATTTTATGAACTTTTACAAATCTTAAAATTTAACTGAATCTCTAAATGAATCTGAAGACCATTACTTAGATATGTCACAAGTGACCACATTTTATTGAATAGCACTTCATTTCAAGAAAATGTAGGGTTTATAAGAGCTCTACCATATAATTTTATTCAATGCATGTATAAATGTTAAAATGGACCAGCAATTACAAAAGGAATGTATAATAATCTTAATTTAATCACAAATTTGAATGTATTATATCTTTATATTAACTACTTACATTAAGTAAAACTTAAGTAAAACTCACACAATTTTAAAAAGCAGTAATAGTGAAAACACCATCTCTTTTTATTGTTTGATTCACAAAATGTTCTAATCCTGGAATAACTTTATTCTTGAAGGGAGAGAAGAATTATTTACCAAACCATGACTCTGTGGTTTGACGATAGCATATACTTTAAGATCATAATCATAACTAAGCAGGTAGGTATTATTGGCAGGTATAAATTGAAATGATTGACTTGTTTCTCATAGAAAATGCCCTGAACTATCTAAAGTATTCAGGGTTTACTGAGATTGTACAGCTGGAATATAGGAAAGAAAGACCCAAGTAGTTTAGGAATAGGTGTTTATGACGTGTGAAAACGTGAACATCTAAGCATAGGAAAAAATATGAATCTGAAATTTTGCCATGACAGACATATTGCAATAACTCCCTAAATGCTTTGGAGGGAACAACATTTTGTTTCCTCTTTTCCAAAATATTTTTCCAAAGTGTCTTCATAAATATACATTTAATCTTTAATATTTCATAACTTATATGCAGTTTTAAAGTGCTACTTCTAAACCCTGCATTGAGTGGTATCTCTTTTTGAAGGTGTTTCTGTGTCTTGACTCTCCATAATTGTGATTCATTACCTATTTCTCATCACTCTGGACATGACATGAACAAGATCAATCATATAATCATGCTTTCTTTTTATCCTGTTTTCTTGTTACATTTTAATTTTATTTTTCATATGTGTGTATGTGCTCACATGTGTGTGCACACATACACATGGATGTGGGGTACAATGTCACAGTGTAAGTGTGGGGTTCGGAGGGCAACTCATAAAAGTGAATTCTTTCTTTCTGCTGTGGGTGCCAGGAATCAAACTCTGAGCCATCTTCATCACACTTCCTTCTAATTTTCTGTAAATCTAATACTTTCCATGAGTCATAACACAGTTCAATTGTTGCATCTCTGGACCTGTAGTCCAGAGATTTCTTAATTCTCACAAACACCGTCATGGCAGTTTTGCACGAAACATATTTCCTCAAAACACGCACAGGTTTGAGACAGAATGAGATATTCATTTTGTTCTGGGATATTTTGGTCTTAGGCCTCCTATGCCTACTGCCTTCTAAGAAAGACTAACAACTACTGAGAATATACTCTTCCTGGTGAAATAAAATCATTTTCATCACATTTTTACATCGGAGACACAGCATGGTATTTTCAGAGAAGGGTTCTTTCTCAGCTCACCAGTTATTCAGAGAGAGAGAGCAGGATTGTTTCCTGGACCTAAAGCTTAAACTCACACCTGCTAAACATCATTCTCACTAATATTTAGAAAAAAATATCAGTTTCTCTGAATAAGAAATTCATTAAGTACATTATAGGATAGTGATCTTTCTTTTTTTTTAAAGGCATATTACTATTAACAGAGTTTCCAAGGTCAAAGAAAGCTTTGAGTATTGTTTTCTTCCTTCTATTCTTTTTTTTATCTTTTTATATTTTTAAAAATTTTTTTCCACTCATACAAACTTGATAGGTTCCTCATTCCCCTCCCTCCCTCCACACCTCCCTGGATCCCCTTGCTCCCTCCTCCATTTTCCCCTTCCTTTCCCCCCCTCTCTCCCTCCCTTTCTCCCAGTGCCCTCCCTTCCATTCCTGGAGCAACCTTTAGTGTGCATGTCAAACTTCCTTCTGGAAACCAGCAAAACTTTCTAGTAATGGCAATACCATTTATTTTATCACATTTCTGGAGCCCTTTATAATAGTTTAAATGAGGATAAAGCTCTTTTTACAACTTTGTTTATCATTTCAAATGTTCACAAAACTTTGATATAAGCAAAATTTAATATTTTCCTTTGGTTTTCATGCACTTGAAAACAACTATTTATCTGTATACAGTCCTATTTTGCTCACAGAGGCTGGAAATCTTCAGTGGTTTCTTATTTCTGACAAAATAAACTTGAAATCCACTAATCCTACAAGCAAAGATACGATTTATCAGTACAAAACACTTTTCACTCCTTTTTAGTCCCAGCCATAAAATTTACCTATTGAAGAAAATGAATTAGGCACCCTTTCAAAAAGTATTTTCCACTGATTTCATTTCTTTGCTATTATGAATAGAGCTGCAATGAAGTTGAATGCTCATGTGTCATTGTAGTAAGATGTAGCACTCTTTGGGAATATTCCCAACAGTATCATATCTGGGTCATATGGTACTTTGATTTTTAACTTTTTTAGAAACCTCCATTCCCACCGGCAGTGAATGAGGTTCCCTTCTCCCCACATCCCCTCCTGCATATGCTGCTATTGGTGTTTTGGATTTTAGTCATTCTGGCAAGGTTGAAAGGATATCTCAGGTTGGTTTTCATTTACATTTCCCTAATGGCTAGGGGTATTTGTTAGACATTTGAAGTTTGCCCTGAAAAACAAATGGAAACAGCCTAGATGTCCAACAGTATATGAATGGATAATAAAAATGTAGTGTGTGTGTATACACACACACACACACACACACACACACACACACAATGGAATACTACTGTCAAGAAAAATGAATCAATGGAATTTGCTGGTAAATTGATGGAGTTAGAAGAAATTATACTGAGTGAAGTATCCCAGACATGGAAAGATATATGCCTCATGTTCTTCCTTATAAATGGATCCTAGAAGTAAACCTTCAGAATCATATAATTAAATGGAAATTTCTATGATACCCACAAACTACAAGGGAACATAAGTCAGGGAGCAGAGGAAGATTTCAAAAGAGTACAGACATATGAACACAGAAAAAGAAAATGCTCTCAGCAGTCAATTAAGATGCCTCCAGTTGCAGGGGAAATTAATGAGGAAGAATACAACTGGCAAGAGCACAGGGTGTTGGAGACCCTAGAATGCCCATCCCTAATCAGGTCATCAAAATTTCCACTCTGAAACTTTGGGACCCTTGCAGAAGAGGGGATTGCAAGATGATTAGCGTCTAATGGTGGGAAGATATGCTGCCAGTCAAGACACTGCAATCAGGACAGGGCGTACAGGAGCTCACGGCAAGTTCTACTTCCACCAGATCTACACAATGGCTGGCATCTCAACATTCCATGGACCAGTGAGGTCTTCAGAAGAAACAGCTACACTCAGAGAAAAATCTCTGGAGCATGCTCTGGACAAAAGAAGGGGAGCTTTCCCACCCATGGGTTTATCCATCGAGGGCCCACTTAATTACTACAGAGGTCTATTCTGTTACTGGCACAGGTACTCAGAAAGGAACCCACGTTATGGTCCACACATGCAGACGAGAGTATAGGAAGGACATAATAAGATTGGGGAAGGGAGGTGAGTGTGGGAGAGGGAGGAGGAAGAGGAAATGGACATAATGAATTAAGAATTTTTATCTAAATAAAAAAATACTTCTCTTACTATTTGACATCTGGTCTGTTGTTTGAGTCATTTGTTCTTAGAGAAATAGAATACTTTTTTTCTGTACCACATTCCCTTGCTTGGAATACTATTTGATGTTGAAGTATGTGGTGTTTGAAAATTTGGAAAGAGCACTACTTGGAGACATTTGGAATTATTGAGTTCCTATACATCTGCTTGGCAACATACAAGAATTTTCTAACTTGCAAGGAAGGTTATTCATTCTGAATTTTCTTATTTAAAAAATGATACATGTCTACTTGAAAGAAGGACTTAATCAGAGCAAAGGTGGATGGAAACCATTGCTTTATTCCCTGCATCAGTTTTCATCATCACATCATCCATCTCTGATGAGGCCTGATAAATTACTTGGCAGGAAAAAAATCCTTCAAAATGTGCTAAAAGATTCTACTTTTTTTGTTTCCGGGAAATCCAACACTGCATGGTCCCAGCAATAATTCACATTTTTCATTCAGCTCTGCAGACAAGCCTTACTCTTTCTTCCCACGCATCCCTCTACATTTATCTAAAGCTTTTATAACAGGAGGAGCATTTCTTTTATCTTGTGTCTAGATCAGCAGACTTCAGACCCATGATAAAGTGCAGTAATCCATCTAGTGAAGAGGAAATGGAAGACCAAATGCGCAGATGCACTTAAGTCATCACAGTGCTGGAATCAAGATATGTTTTGTTGGGTCCACATCCACTGCATGATGCTCTCTCAAATCTACTGAACACAAAAAACAACAGAAACAATAAATCTGATTTATTTTTTAATACAATTCTTCTATAATTACCACTTGCTAGAAAGTGGATTCTCACATTATTTAGAATTATATCACACAAACTGAATATCAAGGCATAGGGGTACACTATGACCATAAGAAATGTGTGTGTGTGTGTGTGTGTGTGTGTGTGTGTGTGTGTGTGTTTACCAAATGGCTTTATATTTTTTTCTCTTTTTTATTAAAAATTTAATTATACATTTTAAAATTTTTTTACCAGTTCCCTCCCTCCCCCCTCCTCCCCCCGAACCCCCTCATCCCCCTCCTCTCCCTCCCCATCCCCCAGTGCCTCCCTCCCCAATTCCTAGAGAGTCCTTTATTGTGTACGCCTAACTCTCCACTGGGTCCTCCTCTCCGATGACATATAAGGACCCAGTGGCATTTCCATAAGCCCTTTCTCTTGTTCCCCTTAAGCATAGGATCACTACTATGGCTGTCAATCCCTTGCCTCCAGGGATCTCGGTGCCCTTAACAGATGCTAGACTTTATGAGGGCAACAGTGCGCTGGACATTGCACAGGGCATGCAAAGTCCCATTATGATTGCTTTGACCCCAACTATTGTTGAGAATCTTGCAAATCGTTGCTCCTCCCATCCTTTTGCTCTTACAATCTTACCGCCCCCTCTTCCGCAAATGTCCCTGAGCTCCAGGATGGGGAGAGATTAGGCTGGCCTAGTTCTATGTGATTGATATAGAGTCTCTCAAGTTCTGGATTGTGGTTTGTTGATTTCTTTTGCAGTTTTGCTGCTCCTGCAATGCCCTTCACTCCATCCTGCTGGGCACTGTATGTCACCCCCTGGCCAGAGACAAAAAGCTGTTAAACTGGAGTCTTGTTAAAATAGCACATTCAAGGGTAGATGTAATAAGAGTAGGAAACCTCAGTGAGGGAGGGGTCCATCACCCATTTGCAAAATGATTACTTTTTATCTGCTAGACTATATGCCCTCCCCTTCTGGTGAGATCAGGAAAGAACGTGTGTGAACTTAACCAGGTTTCTCATTACTTACTTGCAGACCTTGATGGAGGCCTATTTTCTCTGCTGTAACATGGTCCCCTCTCTCCTTGTTTCTGGTGTGGCCCTCCTACCCCATCTCTCATGTTCATAATCCTTGCAATTACTGTGTTACATAGGTTTACTTTTGAGTGTCTCAATGTGGGCTGGGTGAGTTTGGTACTAGGAGCCACCTATTAGGGAGTACATACAGCACTTAATTTTCTGGGTTTGGGTTACTTCACTTAATATAATTGTTTCTAATGACATCCATTTCCCAGCAAATTCCAGTAATTCATCATTTTTGATGGCTGAGTAGTACTCCATTGTATAGATGTACCTCAGTTTCCTTATCCACTCGTCAACTGTTGGACATTTAAGTTGATTCCATGACTTTGCTATTGTAAACAGTGCTGCTATGAACATGGTCGTGCTTGTGCTATCGAGGCGAACCTCTGCTGCATGGGGGGTTATTCCCAAAAGTGGGATAGCAGGGTCATATGGCATTTCAATCTTTATTTTCTTTAAGAATCTCCAGACGGCTCACCAGAGTGCCTGTATGAGCCTGCATTCCCACCAACAATGTAGGAGAGTTCTCCTCTCTCCACATCCTCTCCAGCATTTGTCGTTGTTTGTATTGTGGATTTTTGCCATCCTGACCTGGGTGAGATGATATCTCAGGGAAGTTTTGATTTGCATTTCCCTGATGTCGAAGGAAGTGGAGCATTTTTTAAGATATTTGTTAGACATTTTAATTTCATCCCTGGTAAAATTTCTTTGAAGTTCCAGGGCCCATTTTTTAATTGGGCCAGTGTTTTCCTTGGAGTTTAGTTTTCTAAGTTCTTTGTGCACTCTGGACAGTAGAGCACTATCAGATATGTGGTTAGTGAAGATTTTCTCCCATTCTCTGGGTTGCCTTTGAGCTCATGTTACAATCTCTTTATCTGAACAGAAGCTCTTTAATTTCACAAGATCCCATCTGTTGAGAGTTGGTAGCAGTGACTGTGCCATTGGATGTCTGTTTAGGAACTGTTGGCCTAGCCTAATCAGCTCGAGGGAGTTCCCTATCCTTTCAACTATGGTTTTTAAAGTCTCTGGCCTTAAATCAAGGTCCTTGATCCATCTGGAATTAAGTCTTGTACATGGTGACAAGTACGGGTCCAGCTTTAATCTTCTGCATGTGGAGATCCAGTTTTGCCACCACCATTTGTTGAAGATGCTGTTCTTTTTCCATTGGATACTTTGGGCCCCTTTGTCAAAGACCAAATGGCTGTATTTTTGTGGGCTTATATCTGGGTCTTCAACCCTTATCCATTGATCTGTGTGTCTATTTTGGAGCCACTACCAGGCGGTTTTTATAACTATGGATTTGTAGTATAAACTAAGGTTTGGTATGGTGATACCTCCAGCAGTGTTTTTGTTACTCAGGATTGTCTTTGCTATCCTGGGTCTTTTGTGCCTCCATATGAATTTTGAGATTATTTGGTCAACTTCTTTAAAGAATTGCTTTGGGATTTTAATTGGTATAGCATTGAATTTGTATATTGCCTTTGGTAGGATGGTCATTTTTACGATGTTGATTCTACCAATCCAGGAACATGGGAGGTCTTTCCACCTTCTGGTGTCTTTGCTATTTCTTTCTTTAGGGTTTTAAAGTTTTCATTGTAAAGGTCTTTTACCTCCTTGGTTAGGTTTATACCAAGGTATTTCATTTTTTTAGGGGCTATAGTAAATGGGATTGTTTCTCTCAAGGCTTTTTCACTTCTTTCATTCTGGGCATATAGGAAGGCCTCTGATTTTTGCACATTTATTTTGTATCCTGCCACCCTGCTGAACTTCTCAATTAGTTCCAGGAGCTTCCTGGTGGAGTTTTTGGGATCACTCAGGTATAAGATCATGTCATCTGCAAATAGGGATAGCTTGACTTCTTCCTTGTCGATTTGAATCCCTCTTATGTCCCTTTCTTGCCTTATGGCTTCAGCTAAGACTTCAAGTACAATATTGAATAGAAGTGGTGAAAGTAGACAGCCTTGTCTAGTTCCTGATTGAAGTGGGAATGCTTCCAATTGTTCCACATTGAGCATAATCCTTGCTGTGGGCTTGTTGTATACAGCTTTTATTATATTGATAAAGGTTCCTTTCATTCCTACAGTCTCTAGCATTTTGATCATAAAAGGCTGTTGGATTTTGTCAAAGGCTTTTTCTGCATCTATCGAGAGTATCATGTGGTCTTGGACTTTGGACTGGTTTACATGATGAATTAAATTTATTGACTTGCGTATGTTGAACCAACCTTGTGTGCCAGGGATGAAGCCTACTTGGTCGCCGTGAATGATCTTTTTGATATGTTTTTGAATCCGATTTTCTAAGACTTTGTTGAGAATCTTTGCATCTGTGTTCATCAGAGAGATCGGCCTATAGTTTTCTTTATTAAGTGAATCTTTATTAGGTTTTGGGATTAAGATGATATTAGCTTCATAGAAGGAATTTGGTAGTGTTCATTCCTTTGCTATTTGATGGAACAGTTTAAGGAATATTGGTGTTATTAACTCCTTAAATGTCTGGTAGAATTCTGTGCTGAATCCATCTGGCCCAGGACATTTTTTGGTGGGAAGATTCGAGATTACTTCTTCAATTTTCTTGTATGTTATAGAACTATTTAAATAATTCACAACTTCCTGATTCAATTTAGGTAGGTTGTGTTTACTTAGAAATTCATCCATCTCTTTTGTGTTGTCAAACTTCACAGAGTACAAGTTTTTGAAATATGATGTTATAATTCTCTGGATTTCTTGGGTATCCATAGTGATAACTCCATGTTCATTTCTAATTTTGTTAATTTGGGTTTTCTCTCTCTTTCTTTTGGTTAATTTAGCTAGGGGTGTATCAATCTTATTGATTTTTCAAAGAACCAGCTTTTTGACTGGTTGATTTTTTTCTATTGTTTTCTTAGTCTCGATTTCAGATATTTCTCCCCTTTTTTTGCTAATATCCTCTCTTATACTACTTTTGGGATCAGATTGCTCAAGTTTCTCCAAAGCCTTAAACTGCATCGTTAAATTATTTATTTCTGATGTTTCCAATTTTCTGATGTAGGCATTAAGAGCTATGAACTTACCTCTTAGAACAGCTTTCATTGTGTCCCAGAGATTTTGGGAAGTTGTATTTTCATTTTCGTTCACTTTCAGGAAATCTTGAATTTCCTTTTTAATTTCTTCCTGAATCCAGTTCTCATTCAGCATCATATTGTTAATTTTCCAGGAGTTAGTGTATCGTCTCTTATTTGTTGTGTTGTTGTGGATGTCCAGCTTTAGGCCGTGGTGGTCTGATAGGGCACACCCTAGAATTTCGACTTTTTTGTATTTCTGTAGATTCATTTTGTGGCCCAATATGTGATCTATTTTGGAGAAAGTTCCGTGTGCTGCTGAGAAAAATGTGTATTCTTTGGTGCGTGGGTGAAAAGTTCGATAGAGATCTGTGAGGTCCATTTCTTTCAGGGTTTGATTAAGTTCCAAAGTGTCTCTGTTAAGCTTTTGACCTGTTGATCTATCCCATGTTGAGAGGGCGGTGTTGAAGTCCCCAAGAATTATCGTTTGGGGGTTGATTTCTTGCTTTAGACGCTGTAGGGTTTTCTTAATGAATGTGGAGGGGCCCATATTGGGTGCATATATGTTCAGTATTGTGAAGTCTTCCTGGTGAATTGTACCTGTGACTAAAATGTAGTATCCATCTGTGTCTCTTATGATTTTCTTTGGTTTTAAGTCCACTTTGTCTTAAAACATAATTGATACCCCTGCCTGTTTCCTGGTTCCATTAGCTTGCAAGATTTTGTACCAGCCTTTCATTCTTGGGACGTGCCTATCTTTTGTGGTGAGATGAGTTTCCTGAAGGCAGCAGATTGTTGGATTGTGGTTTTTAATCCAAGTTTGTAATCTATGTCTCTTAATCGGTGAGTTAATGCCGTTGACATTTAATGTTATAATGGAGAAATTATTTTTAATTCTGGACATTTTTTATGTTTAGTGACTTTTGCAAGTGAATTATTTGGCTTTTAGGTTTTTGTGGTATTCTACTTCCCTTCTGTCCTCCTGGATACGCTTGTTCTTTTCTTCAAGCTTGAGTATCATTTCTAGGAGTTTTTGAATGCCTGGTTTGGTAGACATGTATCCCTTCAAGTTGTCTTTGTGCTGGAAAACTTTTCTTTCTCCCTCAATCATGATAGATAGTTTTGCTGGGTATATCAGTCTGGGTTGGCATTTTTGCTCATTTAATACTTGAAGTATGTCTCTCCAAGCTCTTCTTGCTTTTACTGTTTCCATTGAGTAGTCATTTGTTATTCTAATAGGTTTACCTTTAAAAGTGACTTGCTTTTTTTCTCTTGAAGCTCTCAGCACCCTTTCTTTGTCTTGAATGTGGAGTGTTTTGACTATTATTTGCCGTGGCGATTTTCTATTTTGGTCATATCTGTTTGGAGTGCGAAATGCCTCTTGTATTTGGATAGGCCTCTCATTCTTTAGTTGTGGGAAGTTTTCATTTATGATGAATTGAAATATTTCCTCAGGTGTGGTATTTTGGGATTCTTGTTCTGGTATTCCATGAATGTGCATGTTAGGCTTCTTCAGGGTCTCCCATATTTCTTAAATGCTCCTCTCCAGTATCTTTTGGCTTTAACAATCTCTTCCATTGAGCTGGTTAATTCTCCTACTTTGTCTTCTAGATCTGAAATTCTATTTTCTGCCTCATTTGTTCTGCTGATCTCTTTCGAGTTTTGGGTTGAAGATCACTTATCTCTTAGTTCAATTTTAAACTCTGCCTGAGACTGTTTTACCTGCTCCATACCTATTTTTGTTTCTTGAACTGTTTTTCTCAACTCCTCCAGGTTCCTGTTGTGTTCCTGTTCAAAGTGGTTGACACGATTATTTAACTCTTCTCAGATTTCCTCTTTCATATTATTAATCATGGTAATGATCGTACTCTGAAAGTCGTTATGTTGGGTCTGGCTTTCATGGCTATTTTCTATGGATTTGTTCTGGTCGCAATCCATCGTTATGGGATTGATTCTTTTGGTGGGAGATTGTTCTTCTTGGGTTTTATTTCTCGTGGATCTGCACTTTGACTTGTACATTGTTGTTTTGTTTTTTAGGACCTTTCAGTTTCTGTGTGTTTTTCACTGAACCATGTAGTTGGTATTGTTACACCTGCCAGTTGTTACTAGTGCTTGCCTTGGATTGGGTATGTTTGTGTATTGGTATTGTTATATCCTAGATGAGACTACTAGGATGTTAGTACGTCAGTTAAGTAACCAGGGGATGAATATAAGTATGGTAGTGCACTTTTACGATCTAGTGTCTTGGTGAAATGTGAGGGTGGGTGGTGTACTCCCTGGAGTTATATGTTTTTGGGGTGGCTGTATGAGGAAGCTGACCCACAACATTGATACTAGAAAGGATCAGTAAGGTGAGAGAAAAGAAAAAAAAAAGGTTTACTTATCTTTGGGCTGGATGTGAAGAGTCTCGCATGTGATACAATGGTTGTAGTGAAGTCCAGATGTATGGCCTGTGTTCCCTTTGTTCCTTAGAGTTTTGCTTGAGTTTCCTTTGGACTCTATTGAATTCTGAGTAGCAGTGTGTCTTCCGTGGACCACGTGCATAGCTCCCCGGTGGGCCAGAGAGTCAGAGGGTCTGATGTTGATGGCAGAATTCTTCACCTGCGACCTGGGGTGGGGTTGGAGGGGCGCGAGGGCGGGAGGGCACGAGGGGCTGGTGTCCGGGGCGGGCCCCTGTAGGCTAAGCCGGCGGCCACGCGTGGGTGCTGCTGGCCAGGCGGCTCGGCTCCGGGGTGGGGGCCAAATGGCTTTATATTGTAACTATGAAGATCAGTTACCGCACCTCAACTTGGTTTTGAAAAGTAGAATTTTTATGTCCACTCAATCTGAGTTTACAGTTTTCTGTGCCAATTCATCTGCAGAGAGGGGAAGATGTAAACAGGTTCTTCAAGCTATGCCTTCACACATGGCTCCCAACCTTTATATGCTATCCAATTTCTGTAGGATAAATGGGTTGACTAACAGCAGGGCCACTGAGATGAGGAAGTTCTGCATGGAGATCACATTCTGGAGAATCTTCCATTTCATCTTCTCTACATCAAGTTCTCTGTGAGGCCTTTGATGTCTGCTTTCACATAATGGCCACAAGGAATTGATTGATTAAAAACAAAGTGGATAGAATGTATCAGCATAAGTTGTATGAAAGTATCACCACAGTCCAAATTTACTAAATGGGATCTGATAATTTTTCATTAATCTTTAACATCCAAAAAATAGTTGACTGTGCAATTGTGATTTTACACTATTCTAAGTACCATATTTTTGCCAAATAATTATTGCCACCTATGATACTGTGGAAATATAAATACACTTTAAAATAGAGATTTCTAAATCATTCCTCCTCAGCTTTAAGTTTGGTTTAAAAAATATCAAATTATTGTTCATAGGTTTCTCTGCCATATGAATATTTCACTAACCATCTCTTGAGTAGAATAATCAATCAGACATTTATGACTATAAAGCCAAAGTTAATTTATAAATGTTGTACAGAGTTCATTCATCTTTTCACAAAATAAAAATGTATTCAAGGCTCATAAATATAATACATTTACAATATGATTCTTTCGTGTCAAACCAATGAATTTCACATTAAAACTTAAAAATCACTAACATTTTACGGAGACAGAAAAAGGACTACATAGCTTTTAGCATTGCTTATATTCAAATAATATCATTATTAAATCCCAATATAAAACTAATGCAAACAATTTGTAAAATTCATTTTCTTTAGGCTTAAAATTGATCTTTATCTGCACTGATGCTTACTTCTTTAGTCTTAACTTATTAGTACAACTTTGTTTATATGAGGCCCAGCTAATTCTTATAATTTTAATAAAACTTCCATAATCTATCATACTTTTTCTTTACTGTTTTGACCTTAACAATATGTTTCTTCAAAAACCATTTTTGTAATTGTATATAGAAGTATATCAGTAAGAATGCTGCAAACAATATTTAATAAGAGGTAAGACCTGAGAATGGTCCAGCAGCTATAGTTTGCTTGAAATCCCCAAGATGTTGTAGTTACTCATAACAGTTATTGTCAGGAAAAACTTCTAAGTTTGACATTTAGGTTCATATTTGTTCTGACATAATAGACTCTAATTTGGGCCCCCAAAATCATAATACCAATTTCTTAATTATTTTTAGAATCATACTGTAAAGAAATTATTTAGTTATTTTTTGATCACTTACGGTCTTTCTGTGGGTGGTGACCCCTCTACAAAATGCCATTTTGACAGTCTTCAAGCCTTTTGGCAATATGTGATTATTATGTTTATTTGTAAGGTCATTATTTTTCATCAGCTTGTACCATATTTATGATCCTAATTGTCCTAAAGACAAGCTACTAGAAGAATTTTGGGTCATTATGGGAATTCAAAGTTTTTGCTGATATGTAACTTAGACTCATCAAATTCGATGCAGGATGGATGTTTTTCTTAATGTTTGAATATGGATTTTTCATTTTATGCAGACAATAAGTAGCACAATAAACAGAGAAACATTATTAAGCAGTTATAAATAAAATCATTCATGTGTCTCAATGCAACCCATTATTATATTGTGATAATATCTCTGATTTGAAATTTGTATTATGTTACCATGCAAGATGTAATTATTCTAATATTTTAATAACAGTGATATCACTATAGGAGCTGATGCTGAGGTGGAAATGGTTGAAAGCAATCTAATAGTTGGAAGAAAATATAGCACATGTCAGTGAGTATGCCAGTCATTTAATAATGTTGGATTATTCAAGTAAGGTTGAAAGTTGTAATTGAACTTTTTGTTACCACATGAAGCAACACTGCTCAAAACAAGAGTCCACTAGCAGAACTGGAAGAACTCTGGGAAAATACTGATATGCAGACTTGGCCTCAGAAATTTCATTTAGATATTTTTAAATTATGAATTTGGTATTGAAGTATATAGCTGAAATATGTAAGATGGAGTTACTCAAATCATCACATGACTAGAGCCTTGAAGGGCAGTAGTTCTCAAATTTTACTGCATGCTTTTGTCATGAAAGAAATCTCCAGAAACTCTGATACTTGTATGGTTTCCCCTGTGCTCTCATTTATCTGTGTGCAGTGTGCCATAGGAATGAAATTGCTAATATTCTTGTGGTACATGATATACAATTATAAGTAAAACTCTAAAGACACTTGATTAAAAATGTTTCTCTGTTGATATACAGTATTGCATAGATATGCATTATAATATGTATCTCAACATATCTATTATATATTGTATATATTAAGATAATGTAATGGCTTAAAAGATAGGTTTTAGATATTTCTTTAAGAAGAAAAGAAAATACTGGAAGGAATATATTTACTATGCTCAACTATGACTCCAGGTACTTCTATAAAACTAATGATCTTTCAGAACCATATTTTGTTTACGTACATAGAGTTAAATTTTAGAAGCACTTTTTAGATCATAGTTATGATATAAATTAAGTAGAAATTGGAAATTCTGGGAGGCATTGATGTTCAAAACAGACATGATGTTTAATTTTTACTGCCAGTTCATCTATATTATTATTTTGATTTCTTCATTTGAACTTTCAAGGGTAGTTTCAGATTTATTAATGCCAGTGTTCCTTTGAAAAAAATGTTTTGGCTTATTCTTTTAACAACTCCAATATTATTCAGTAGTGAAAAAAGCAGTTTTTTAAAAAAAAATCTTTCTATTGGTAACTTTAATAGGTAAACAACAGAAAGCCTAGCTATGTAATTTTAGAATTGCTTTGGAAGATCATTTATATTTTCAGAAGTTGCTTGGTAATTTTTTTGTTTAGTGAAATGTCTTTGAAGTCACATGGGCAGAATACAGTACAGGAGAAAATAGGTTTGTATTTTTGACACTGAAGCTAACTCTTCTGAAATACAATAATGTGGATGAAGCTGATAAAGCAGTGATCATTAAGATAATGATTGGAGATTAGGCTGGTATAACGAATTGAGCAAAGAGGAACTTTGCTTCTGTGCCATTTGGCAATGGGCATAGCTGAGAATTCAGAGCAGTACAATGTGGGGATATCTTCAAAAGAACAGTACTTAAGAAGCCCTGGATAATAAGTTGAATTAACATTTTCAAAATAATGAATCCTCTTAATATTTGATTAGACTCCAAATTTCTGCTCCCAACATCATAAACAACTTCACTGATTTATTTTCAGTGTGGCTTCAAGATTGGATTGACTCATAAAATCAGAAGATAGGGAAGAATGACAGTCTGACGAGAGCCCAGTGTTCTGCCACTCACCACTCCCTATTACTTTTCCAAACATGGTTGGAAATTGTCTGAAATAGAACTGACAAAGATGAAGTGCCTTTGGTAGATAGAACACAGAAAAGAAAAAAAAATAATCTTGAGAAAAAAAATCTGTTATTACAAGGCCGATCTGAAGTAAAACTTATAGATTGAACATCATATTGTCAAAGATGTGCGTGATTGGATCTGTATGAAATTTAATTTGGAGCATTAATGGAGACAATAGTCCAGTGACTGTGTGGAGGCCAATGCTTAGCAAACACAAAAGCACCAGAATATATTCTCAGACTGAGAAAACCCTACATCTAAAAATCAGAATCAAGTATCCTCAACACATTTTCCAAAGCTAATCCATTTTGAACCACTTGAAATATTATCACCCCAATTTTCTCCATTCCTACAAGATATATAAATGGAACTTCCTTATATATGTTATCTTGTAAGAATGGAGAAATATAGAGTAAGTGTCAGCAAGCCTGTTCTCCCAATATAAGCTACTGCAAAATTAAATTTAATAGCAAAGCAATTATGAACCCATGTGAATGGAAACAAATAGTTAAACCTAATAATTACCTTATATTTCTATCTGGGAAAGTTTTCTCTTTTTAACATTCTTTTTTTAGTTTTATAAGTATATTGAATACTTATCCCTGCTTCCCTCTATCCTCCTTCCCTACCATCCCTTCATCAATCCATTCTATTCCTTTGCATCTTCCTGCCTGTCTGCTTCTATGGCTTCAAGACTCTTGTGGTGTACAAAGTTGCCTCTCTTCAAGCCATCCCAGATTTCCATTGTATGTTTTTATCTCTCTTGAATTCCTCTATAGTCTATGGGGGCACGTTGATATGTCAGTCATTATGCATGGCTGGTATGGACACATCTCATTTCAGTGTATTTCTAGATGCAGCAGTTCTGCCTTGAATGGAATGTCTTATCCAACAGTGAACCTTCTCATTGTTGTGTTCTTACAATCTCACTACCCCTTTTCCACGAGATTATCTGGGAGAATTTTCTATATATTGTTGAAGAAAAAAATTCAAACAAAAACTGGATGCCTTACTAATCTGAGAAAATGGAGGTTACTGGCATCTGGAATTCATATGGCATAGTAATTAGAGAGGAGACAATACTCTTGAAATGCTCATTGAAAATAGAAATGGATATACATGGATTCATGGAGTGGCACATGTGAAGTTTTCTGAACAAATCATTCTATATTTGATTTTGGAAGTGATTACTAAAATGTGTATCTATGACAAAACTTCTTCACGTGAGCCACAACTGCACTTTATTTTGAAAACTTTTTTCTTTTTCTCCTTTTGGAGTAAGAACATGATAATTAGAACCACAGAAGTTATGAGAGTGGATCTCATTATTGAAGGACACATGAGACATTCATGGGCAATACCAGTTCCTCACAGTGATTTGGATGCCCTGAATGCTTGTCAGTCTTAATTTCAAACATTTTTCATGAGAGAAAATTGTATCTTCCTTGGTTAAGCTATTTTTTTCAGTATGATGATCCTTGAAATTGAACCTAATTATAAAAGATAAATGTCACCTTCGCTAAGAATGATTTTCTTATGAAAATTGAACCAATGTTTAATCTACTTTGTGCAAAACATCAAAAACTGAAATAACAAAACTCCTGGACATTAATAAATAAGATTAGAGTATCCCAAGTAGTCTTCTTCTAGAACAGTATCATGTGATGATTTTCAATATTAAAGACTTCAGGGTAACCTATTTTAGTAATTTCTTAAATGAATCAGAGCAATTTATCAAGATAAGAAATGAAAATCATCATAAATATTATAATAAAATATTATATAATAAAACAATGATAGAACAATGCTATAATAGTTATGATACACATGAATGTATCAATGACAATACAACTGCAGATTAACCTGTATATGACACACAGGTATGAGAAGAAACAAGGGCTTAAGCTGAGAATTATAATACTTATACCTAAGCTTTATTTGGAAATACAAATAATACGAAGGAGTCATCCTATTAGTGAAAAGAAGTGAAAGTCGATAAACAAAAAGAATGCATGGATGGGGCTGGAGAGATGGCTCAGGGGTTAAGCCTCCGCCTTGCAGGCGGAAGGTCCTAAGTTCGGATCCCAGATCCCACGTATAGACGCCAGGCGGAAGCGGGGACGTAGGGCGGAGCCTGTGAATCCAAGGGCAGAAGGAGGTGGAGGCGTCCATGGTGGTTCGTGAATTCGTCCGTGGTTCTACACACACACACACACACACACACACACACACACACAGATGCATGCACGCACATGCGCACAGTTGAATAGATAATAATAATAATAAAAAAATTTTAAAAAGAATACATGGATGTCAGTTTATATTTAGCAGTACAGTAAGGAAAATGTATCTAATAATCTTGAAAGATATACTGAAGACAGTAGACAAAAGGGGCTGCATGTTGGAAGGTACAAATTAATAAGGTTGTGAAAAATTCTCTATTGACCAAAGCAAGAAAATAATATAACATAAAAAATTCATAATTGAAAATTTTTCTAAATAAAATAATGAGGATGTAAGTTCATGTACCAAAAGAAAATGAAATGATTAATTTTCAAAATGAGATATACTTGAATTTTGTGGCTCAAAATTCCATGCACTAAGCTTCTTTTTTAAAGATTTATGAAAACCTCTCACAACCTCTTGCAGCACGTAAATATTAAAAATGTATGGGCTGGGACGCCCACAGTCCAGGGAGTACACGCACCAGCCCCCAGGTCACCCACTCATCCCAGCTCCTCCCACCAACCAGCCTGAATAGCACCCAGGCTGCCCCAGCTTGGTTGGGTCGCTAAGCCACACCCCAGGTCTGAGGTGAAGTGTACTGTCATTGCCATCAGCCCCTCCGCCCTTTCTGTCAGCCCTGGATGCTCGCGATCCAGGGAGGACACACTGCTCCTTAGAATTCAAAAGAGTCCAAAGAAAACCCAAGCAAAGCTCTAGGGGACAAAGGCCATACCTCTGAAGTCTTCTAAAATCATCCTATCACATGGGAGATATTCTTCATATCCAGTGCAAAGATAAGTAAACCCCTTTTTACCATCCTGCTCCTTTCAATTATTAATCACTGTAGATTAAGTTTTCCATATAGCATATACAACTTCAGGGAGTATACCACTCACCCTCACATATCACCAACGTACTAAATCATAAAAGTGCACTACCATACTAATATTCACCCCCTGCCTACTAAATCTGACTTAATTGATGCACTAATAGTCTAATAGCCTCATCTAGGAAATAACAATAACAACAGACAAGTGTACCCAACTCCAAGACAGACACTAGTAATAACTGCTGGAAAGTACTAATACCAACTAATTCAGTTCAGTCAAAAAATTCAGAAATTGAAAGGTCTTAAGAGACAAAATGACAATGCCCAAGTCAAAGTTCAGATCCATGAGAAACAAAACCCAAGAAAACAAATATCCCACTGAAAGAATTAACCCCATAATGATAGATTCCAACCAGAACAAATTCACATAAAATAACCATGAAAGCAACCCCAACACAACGAATTTCAGAGTATGATCATTACCATGATGAATACTATGAAAGAGGAAATACGGGAGGAGTTAAATGACTGCATCAACCACTTTGAACAGGAACACAACAGACACTTGGAGGAGTTGAGAAAAACAGCTCAAGAAACAAAAATAAGCATAGATCAGTTAAAACAGTCTAAGGCAGAGTTTAAAATTGATATAAAAGATGTTATCTTCAACCCAGAACTCAATAGAGAGTCTTAGCAGCAGAACTAATGAAGTAGAAAATAGAATTTCAGATCTTGAAGACAAAGTGAAAGAATTAACCAGTTCAATTAACCAGCTTTTTGGTTGTTAAAGCCAAAAAGATACTTGAAAAAAATATTCAAGAGTTACGGGACATCCCAAAAAAGTCTAACATGTGCATTCATGGAATACTAGAGCACGAATCCCAAAATACCACACTTGAGGAAATTTTTCAAATTATCATAAATAAAAACTTCCCTCATCTAAAGAATGAGAGGCTCATCCAAATACAAGAGGCATTCCGCACCCCAAACAGATATGACCAAAATAGAAACTCACCACAGCAAATAATAGTCAAAACACTCCACAGTCAAAACAAAGAAAAGATACTGAGAGCTTCAAGGGAAAAAAAAGTCATTTTTAAAAGTAAACCCATTAAAATAACAAATGACTTCTCTCAATGGAAACAATAAAAACAAGAAGAGGTTGGAGAGACATACTTCAAGTATTGAATGAGCAAAAATGTCAACCCAGGCTGATATACCTGGCAAAACTATCCATCATGATCAAGGGAGAAAAAAAAGTTTCCTAGCACAAAGACAACTTGATGGCTTACATGTCTACCAAACCAGGCCTTTAAAAAAATGCTAGATATGATACTCAAGCTTGAAGAAAAAAAGAAGCGTATCCAGGAGGACAGAAGGGAAGTATAATACCACGAAAACCTAAAAGCCAAATAATTCACTTGCAAAAGTCACCAAACATAAAAAATGTCCAGAATTAAAAATAATTTCTCCATTACAACATTAAATGTCAATGGAATTAACTCACCAATCAAAAGACACAGACAACAAACTTGGATTAAAAATCACAACCCACCAATCTGCTGCCTTCAGGAAACTCATCTCACCACAAAAGATAGGTACATCCTAAAAATAAAAGGCTGGTCAAAAATTCTGCAAGCTAATGGAACCAGGAAACAGGCAGGGGTAGCCATTATGCTGTCGGACAAAGTAGACTTCAAACCAAAAAAAAAATCATAAGAGACACAGATGGATACTACATTTTATTCACAGGTACAATTCACCAGGAAGACTTCACAATACTGAACATATATGCACCTAATAAGGGCCCCTCCACATTCATTAAGCAAACTCTACAGCATCTAAAGCAAGAAATCAACCCCCAAATGATAATTCTTGGGGATTTCAACACCACCCTCTCAACATGGGATAGATCAACAGGTCAAAAACTTAACAGAGACGCTTTGGAACTTAATCAAACCCTTAATGAAATGGACTTTACAGATTTCTATTGAACTTTTCATCCATGCACCAGAGAATACACATTTTTCTCAATAGCACATGGAACTTTCTCCAAAATAGATCACATATTGGGACACAAAATGAATCTCCACATATACAGGAAAGTCGAAATTGTAGCCTGTAACCTATCAGACCACCATGGTCTAAAGCTTGACATCTACAACACAACAAATAGCAGAAAATACACTAACTCCTGGAAACTATATACTATGATGCTGAATAAGAATTGCATTCAGGAAGAAATTACAAAGGAAAGTCAAAATTTCCTGGAAGATACACTTAAAAAAGAAAACTACAGGCCAATCTCTTTGATGAACACAGATGCAAAGATTCTCAACAAAGTCTTAGCAAATAGGACTCAAAAACATATCAAAATGATCATTCACCATGATCAAATAGGCTTTATCCCAGGCACACAAGATTGGTTCAACATACACAAATCAATAAATGTAATTCATCATATAAAGCAGTCCAAAATTCAATACCACATGATACTCTTGATAGATGCCGAAAAAGTTTTTGACCATGTCCATCAGCCTTTTGTGATCAAAACCCTTGAGCCAGTTGGAAGGGAAGGAACCTTTATCAATATAATAAAAGCTGTGTACAATAAGCAAACAGCAAGGCTGTCCACTCTCACCACTTCTATTCAATATTGTACTTGAAGTCTTAGCTGAAGCCATAAGAAAAGAAAAGGAGATAAAAGGGATTCCAATCAGCAAGGAAGAAGTCAAGTTATCTCTATTTGCAGATGATATGATCCTATATGTGAGTGATCCTAAAAACTCCACCAGGAAACTCCTGGAACTAATACAGAAGTTCAGCAGTATAATAGGATACAAAATAAACATACAAAAATCAGTGGCCTTCTTATATGCCCAGGATGAAAGAAATGAAAAAGCCTTGAGATATACAATCCCATTTACTATAACCCTTAAAAAAATGAAATACCTTGGTATAAACCTAACCAAGAAAGTAAGAGACCTTTATTAATGAAAACATTAAAACCCTAAAGAAAGAAATTACAGAAGACACCAGAAGGTGGAAAGACCTCCCATGTTCCCAAATTGGCAGAATCAATATCATAAAAATGACCATACTACCAAAGGCAATGAACAGATTCAATGCTATGCCAATCAAAATCCCAAAGCAATTCTTTAAATATGTTGATCAAACAATCCTCAAAATTCATATGGAGGCACAAAAGACCCAAGATAGCAAAAACAATCCTGAGTAACAAAAACATTGCTGGAGGTATCACCATACCAAACCTTAATCTACACTACAAATCCAAAATTATAAAAACAGCCTGGTATTGGCTCTAAAATAGACACAGAGATGAATGGATAAGGGTTGAAGACCCAGATATAAGCCCACAAAATTACAGCCATTTATCTTTGACAAAGGGGTCCAAAGAGTCCAATGGAAAAAGAACAGCATCTTCAACAAATGGTGCTGGCAACCTGGATGTCCACATGCAGAAGATTAAAACTGGACACATACATGTCACCATGTACAAGAATTAATTCCAAATGGATCAAGGACATCAATATAAGGCCAGAGACTATAAAAACCTTAGTTGAAAGGCTAGGGAACTCCCTTAAGCTGATTGGGTTAGGCCAACATTTCCTAAACAGACATCCAATAGCACAGTCACTACAACCAACACTCCACAGATGGGATCTTACAAAATTAAAGAGCTTCTGTTCAGATAAAGAGATGTAACTCAAGCAAAAAGGCAACCCACAAAATGGGAGAAAATCTTTACTAACCACATATCTGATAGAGTGCACAAAGAACTTAGAAAACTAAACACCAAGGAAACAAATGGGCCAATTAAAAAATGGGCCTTGGAACTTAAAAGAAACTTTACCAGGGATGAAATTGAAATGCATAACAAATATCTTTAAAAATGCTCCACAGCCTTAGCCATCAGGAAAATGCAAATCAAAACCTCCCTGAGATATCATCTCACCCCAGTCAGGATGGCAAAAATCCACAATACAAACAGAACCAAATACTGGAGAGGATGTGCCGAGAAGGGAACTCTCCTACATTACTGGTGGGAATGCAGGCTTATACAACCACTTTGGCGAGCCATCTGGCGATTCTTAAAAAAGTTAAAGATTGAAATGCCATATGTCACTGCTATTCCACTTTTGGGAATAATACCCCATACAGCAAAAATTCACCTTGATAGCACAAGCACGACCATGTTCATAGCAGCATGGTTTACAATAGCAAAGTCATGGAATCAACCCAAATGCCCAACAGTTGATGAGTGGATAAGGAAAATGTGGTACATTTATACAATGGAATACTACTCAGCCATCAAAAATGATGAATTAATGAAATTTGCCAGGAAATGGATGAAATTAGAAAAGATTATATTGAATAAAGTATCCCAGACACAGAAAATTAAATGCTGTATGTACTCCCTAATAGGTGGATCCTAGTACCAAACCCACTTAGTGACATATTCAAAGATAAATCTCTGTAATACCTACAGTAATTGCAAAGATTATAAGCAGTGAGGGAAGAGGAAGGAGGGCCCCACCAGAAACAAGGAGAAAGGGAATCATGCTACAGCAGAGAAAAATAGGCCACCATCAAAGACTGCAAGTAAGTAATGAGACATCTGGTTAAGCTCACAGACTTTGCTTCCTGGTCACATGCAACTGATGGGGTTTGATCTCACCAGAAAGGGAGGACATAGAGTCTGGCAGATAGAAGGCAAATGGGAGACTGACCCTCCTACTCTTATTCCATCTACCTTTGAATGTACTCTTATAATAAGACTCTACTTTAATAGCCTTTTAACTCTGGCTATGAGGTGACACCCAATACCCATCAGGATGGAGCCAAGGATGGTGCAGGAACAGCAAAACTGAAAAAAAGACTATAACCATAATTCAGAACATCAGAGACCCTACATTAATCACCAGGAAGCAGGCCAGCCTAATATCTCCCCATCCCAAAGACCAGGGAAATTTGCAGAAGAGGAGCAGTAAGATTGTATGAGCCTAAAGATGGGGAGAAGCAACAATATGCAAGATACTCCACACAAGTTAGGGCTGCAGTAATCTCAATAGGACTTTGCATGACCTGTGCAATGACCAACATGTCATTGACTCCCCCCCCCAAAGTCTAGCATGGATCACAGGCACTAGCATCCTTAGAGGCAAGGGATTAACAGCCACAACGTGTTCCTATACTAAAGGGGAACACAAGAAACAGCTCTAGGCAATGCTACTGAATCCTTACAGCTTATCAGAGAGGAAGACACAGAGGGAAGTTTGACATGTACACTAATGGATGCTCCAGGAATGGTGGTGGTGGTGGGGGGGAACACTGGGAGAAAGCGAGGGGGGGAAAGGAAAAGGAAAAGGGGGGAGGGAGCAAGGAGATTCAGGGAGGGTTAGAGGGAGGGAGGGTAATGAGGTACCTATCAAGTTTGTATGAGTGGGAAAAATAAAAAACCTTATGAAAAAATATATCATTAGTATAAAATACATGGAAGTTAGCTTTTTGTATATAGTGTCACAAAATATACAGAATTCTATATTGCAAGGTTATAATTAACATGTAGATAAATTAGTTCTTTCAGAGCCTATACTATTCATAGTCATCAACATTTATATTCAATAAAATTTTAAGTGAAGTTGAAGATATAGCATCTCTACAGTATTAACTTTACACTCATTATATGCTTCCACAGCTTTTTCTATTGGTTTTATGGTGAGCTCTGTGTTAAAGGCACCTTCCAAAGACATATGGCACTTTTTAGCTTCTTGTGACCATTTATCTCTAACAAATTGAATGCAAGTATTGCAAAATTGGATCTCTTGTGATTTAGGTTTTTTTCCACAAAATACTATGCATGTGACACAAAATTTAGTGCTTGTGTTTCCTATAAGACTTCCAGATTAAACTATAAGTAATTATTAATTTTCTGGAGAGTCAAAGGCTATATACTGTTTGTCATAAAGGTCTCAAATTCCTTCATCATTCAAAATCACTTTTAGGATATGGGAAATGACTCAGCATACTATACACAAACACTCACTCACATATATACACATACATACAAATACACATACAGACATATGAAATTATATACACATATATGCATACACACAAACATGAACACATACATACACAGAATGTGTACACACCTGCACTTACATGCACATGTATATAATGTATGCACACTTACACATAAAGGAACACACAGACACACACACAGACATTACTACAAATATTTGAACACCTACAAACTCTCATACCACATACTTACACATAAAAGAGCAGTTTTGTTTTTACAGAGTTTGTTTTTAAAACTTTTTAAAAATTGACAAATTTCGATGTTTAGTTATTAGATATAAATATCTAGAAGGGAACAACATTCAATTGTGCATAGATTAGACAGTATTTGTATTTCTTGTTTAAACCTCATAATTGAAATTAACCTTGCTGTTCATTTTTGAAATTTAAAATAAAGGGAAATGATGGCCTCAAATGATTTATTTTGTTTTGACCTCTCTTTCTTGCAATATTTGCATGCTATGTCTCTTACATTTCTCTATTGTGCATAAGGCATGTGGGTATCTACATTGCGATCCCTAAAGCAAGACAGTATACATAATAAAAGCCTAATTCGTGTTCAGTTGTGCAGTAATCACTCCTTCTCTTATTATAACCTTTGTGGAATTGTTTTGTTGCATTTTTGTGCTTCATAAGCATATATCAAAATGCTGTAAAAAGGAAAATCATGGCTTAAGACATGATTGAATTCATATCAATTTCTAAACACATACACACATATGCACACACAGTCACACCTTTTTCAACTACAAAGATTACCATTAATAATGAACTAGAGGCCTTTCTGCCCCAAACGCAGACCCTGGAGAACTTTCTGCTTCTCCAGTAAACCCCCTAGACCATGCCCAAGCACCAGGTCATCTGAGCGCTCCACTAGCAATTCTGTGTTTCAGACCTGGACCAGACCTGAGTGAACTCCTTGCTCCTCAGAATTCAACAGAATCCAGTGAAACCCAAGCAAAGGGCTAGGGGACCAACAACATTCATCTGAGGTTTTCTTCCCATAATACTGGAAAGAATTTTCACATCCACCTCTAAAAAAAGTAAACACTTTTCACCATCTTGTTCCTCTCAATTATTTGTAAACTGTAGTTTAACATTTCCAGATAGCCAACCAAAAACCCATACAACTTCAGGGACTATACCATTCACCCTCACATGTCACCAAGGAAGTAAAACTAAAAAGTGCACTACCATACTAATCTTTAATCCCTGTCTACAAAACCTGATTTCATTGATGTACTAACAGTCCAATAGCCTCATCTAGAAAATAACACCAATACAGACAGGCATATCCAACTCCAAGGCAAACACTATAAATAACTGCTCAAGTGTAGTGATACTACCTAATTCAGTTCATCCAAAAACACACAAAAGCAAAAATAATGTCATAAGAGATAAAACAAAAATGCCCAGATCACAGTGAAAATTCATGTGAAACAAAAACCAAGACAAAAATCTCCTATAAAAATAATTAATCCCTTAATGATAGAATCCAACCAGAACAAATTCAAAGAAAATAGCTAAAAAGGCATATCCAAATTAATGATTTTCGAAGCCTGATCTTGACTATGATCAAAACAACGAAAGAGGAAATCCAGGACAGTTAAATAACCCCATCAACCCATTTGAACAGGAACACAACAGGCACTTGGAGGAGATGAGAAAAGTAATTGAAGAAACAAAAATATGCATAAAGCAGTTTAAATAATATCAAGCAGAGTTTAAACTTGAAATAACAGACAAGCTATCTTCAGCCCAGAACTTAACAGAAAGTCTCATCAACAGAACTAGTGAAGAAGAAAACAGAATATCAGATCTTGAAGACAAAGAGGAAGAGCTAACCAGTTCAATCAAAGAGACTGCTAAAACCAAAAAATACTTGAGAGGAATATTTAAGAGTTATGGGACACATTGAAGAAGCCCAACATGTGCATTCATAGAATACCAAACCAAAAACACCACATGTGAAGAACATTTTCAAGTTATCATAAAGGAAAACTTTCTATATCCAAAGAAATAGAAGACAATCCAAATACAAGAGACATTCCACAACCCAAACAGATATAATCAATATAGAAACTCACCACAAAAAGGGGACAGAAAGATTGTAAGAACCTAAAGATGGTGAGACCAATGATGTGCAAGATACTCCACACAAGTTAAGGCTGCAGTAGCCATAATCAGACTTTGCATGACCTGCACAATGACTGCCATGTCAATGACCCCCTACAGTCTAGCATGGATCACATGCACTAGGATCCTTAAAGGCAAGGGATTAACAGTCAATAGTCTTCCTATACTAAAGGGGAGCCCAAGAAAGGGCTCTAGGCCATGCCACTGAGTCTTTACACCTCACTAGAGTGGAGGACTCAGAGGGAAGTTTTGAATTCACACAAAAGAATGATTCAGGGAATGGGAGGGAGGGAGGGGAAGGCACTGGGAAAAGCGGAGGGAGGGGAGTGAAAAGTAGGGGAAAGGGGAGGAGGGTGCAAGGAGGACTGGTGAAGGGTGGAGGGAGTGAGGGGACGGGGTACTAATTGGGGAAAAATAAATAAATATAAATTTAAAAAAAGATCATTCACTGTGATCAAGTAAGCTTTAGCCCAGACATGTAAGGTTGGCTCAATGCTATGGAAATCAATAAATGTAACCCATCAAAAAACCAATCAAAAGTCCAAAACCACATGATACTTTCAATAGATGCAGAAAAATGCTTTTGACAAGATTCAACAGATTTTTATGATTAAAACCCTAGAGACAGTTGGAATGGAAGGAAATTATATCAACATAATAAAAGCTGTATATTACAAGTCAACAGCAAGGATTATACTCAATGCCAAAAAAGGCATTGAAAAACTTGAAGCATTCCTGCTTCAATCAGGAACTAGACAAGATTGTCCACTCTCACCACTTCTATTCAATATTGTATTTGAAGTCTTAGCTGAAGCCATAAGACAAGAAAAGGAGATGAAAGGGATTCAAATCAGCAAGGAAGAAGTCAAATTATCTCTATTTGCAGATGACATGATCTACCAGGAAATTTCTGGAGCTAATACATAAGTTCAGCAGAGTGAGAGGTTATGAAATAAATGTGCAAAATTCAGACTTCCCATGCTCCTGGATCAGCAGAATCAACATCATAAAAAATGACCATCTTACCAAAAGCAGTATACAGATTCAATGCTATACCAATCAAAATCCCAAAGTAATTCTTTAAAGAAATTGACCAAACAATCTCAAATTCATATGAAAACACAAAATTCCTAGGATAGCTAAAACAATCCTGAGTAACAAAAACAGTGCTGGCAGTATCACTATACCAAACCTTAATCTACACCACAAATCCCAAAGTAATAAAAACAGCCTAGTACTGAATCCAAAATAGACATATAGATCAATAGATAAGGGTTGGAGACCCAGATATAAGTTCACACAATTTCAGCCATTTGATCTTTGACAAAGGGACCCAAAAAATTCAATGGAAAAAAGAACAGCATTTTCAACAAATGGTGCTGGCAAAACCGGATATCCACATGCAGATTATGGTCACCATGCACAAAAATTAATTCCAAATGGATCAAGGACCAGAATATTAGGTTAGACGCTATAAAAATCCTAGTTCCAACACACTATTGACCCCACAAAGTCTAGCATGGGCTAAAGGCACTAGGATTCTTGGAGGCAAAAGATTGACAGCCACAGTAACATTCCTATGCTTAAGTGGGACAGAGGAAAGGGTTCTGGGAAATGCCACTGGGTCCTTGAACCTCATCAGAGAGTAGGACCCAGAGAAAAGTTGGGCATGCACATTTAAGGATTCTCCAGGGATGGGAGGGGGAGGCACTGGGGGATGGGGAGGGAGGGAGAGGGGCGGTGGAAGGTCAAAGGGAGGGAGGGAACGGGTGTACCTGTTAAGTCTGTATGAGTGAAAATAAAAAAAAAGAAAGTGTGGGGAACTCAAGCTGATTGGGGTAGGCCGACAGTTCCTAAACAGAAATTCAATAGCACAGACACTAGAACCAAAGCTCAACAAATGGGATCTTATGAAATTAAAGAGCTTCTGTTCAGACAAAGCAATTGTAAGCTGAGCAAAAAGGCAACCCACAGAATGGGAGAAAATCTTCACTAACCACATATCAGATAGAGCTCTGTTATCCAGAGTGCACAAAGAATGTAAAAAAAGCTAAATACCAAGGAAATAAATGGCCCAATTAAAAAACTGGCCTCAGAACTCAAAAGAAACTTTTCCAGGGATGAAATTGAAATGTCTAACGAATATCTTTAAAAAGTGTTCCACATCCCTAGCCATCAGGGAAATGCAAATCAAAACTTCACTGAGATATCATCTCATCCTGGTCAGCATGGCAAAAATCCACAATATAAACAACACTGCAAGCTGGAAAGGATGTGGAGAGAAGGAAACTTTCCTACATTCCTGGTGGGAATGCAGGCTTATACAACCATTCTTTTTTTTTTTTTCTTTTTTATGCTCATGCAAACATAATAGGTACCCCTGTCACTCCCTTCCTCCACTCTTCCCTGGACCTCCCTGCTCCTTTCCCCCTTTTCTTTTCCTTTCCCCCCTCCCTCTCTTTCTCCCAGTGCCCCCTCCCCCATTTTCTGAAGCATCCTTTAATGTATATATCAAACGTTCCTCTGGGTCCTCCTCTCTGTTGAGGTGTAAGGACTCAGTGGCATTTCCTAGAACTCTTTCTTGTGTTCCCCTTAAGTATAGGAACATTATTGTGACTGTTAATCCCTTGCTTCTAAGGATCCTAATGCCTTTAGTCTATGCTAGAATGATATGTTGGTCATTGTGCAGATCATACAGAGTCCTATTATAATTGCTTCGGCCTTAACTTGTGTGGAGTATCTTGCATATCATGACTCCTCCCATCCTTGTGCTCTTATAATCTTACTGCCCCCTCTTCGGCAAATTTCCCTGAGCTTCAGGATGGGGAGAGATTAGGCAGGCCTGATTCCAGGTGGTTTATATAGAGTCTCTGATGTTCTGAATTATGGTTTGCTGATGATTTTTTTTTTCAGTTTTGCTGCTCCTTCAATGCCTTGGGCTCGATCCTGATGGGTATTGGATGTCACCCCCTGGCCAGAGATAAAAAGCTGTTAAAATAGAGTCTTATTATAAGGATAGATTCAAAGGTAGATGGAATAAGAGTAGGAGACTGCAGTGAGGGGTGGGTAGTCTCCCATTGCAAAATGGTTACCTTCTATCTGCAAGACTGCATGCCCTCTCTTTCTGGAAAGATCATACCCCATCAGTTGCAAGTGACCAGGAAGGATAGTCTGTGAGCTTAACCAGATATCTCATTACTAACTTTCAGTCTTTGATGGTGGCCTATTATCTCTGCTGTAGCATGATCCCCTCTGTCCTTGTTTCCGGCGGGGCCCTCCTTCTCCTTCTCTCCTGTTTATAATCTTTCCAATTACTATAGGTATTACAGAGATTTATCTTTGAATGTGTCTCTCAGTGGGTTTGGTACTAGGATCCACCTATTAGTGAGTACGTACAGTGCTTAATTTTCTGTATCTAGGATACTTCACTCAATATAATGGTTTCTAATTCCACCCATTTCCTGGCAAATTCCATTAATTCATCATCTTTGATGGTAGTAGTATTCCATTGTATAAATGTACCACATTTTCCTTATCCACTTATCAACTGTTGGACATTTGGGTTTATTCCATGGCTTTGCTCTTATAAACAATGCTGCTATGAACATGGTCATGCTTGTGCTATCGAGGTGAATTTTTGTTGTATGGGTCATATTCCCAAAAGTGGAATAGCAGGGTCATATGGCATTTCAATCTTTAACTTCTTTAAGAATCGACAGACGGCTCGCCAGAGTGGTTGTATGAGCCTGAATTCCTATGAGCAATGTAGGAGAGTTCCCCTCTCTCTGTATCCTCTCTAGTATTTGGTGTTGTTTGTATTGTGGATTTTTGCCATGCTGACCAGGGTGAGATGATATCTCAGGGAAGTTTTGATTTGCATTTCCCTGATGGCTAAGGATGTGGAGCATTTTTAAAGATATCTGCTAGACATTTTAATTTCATCCCTGGTAAAGTTTCTTTTAAGTTCCAAGGTCCATTTTTTAATTGGCCCATTTGTTTCCTTAGTGGTTGGTTTTTTAAGTTCTTTGTGCACTCTGGATAATAGAGCTCTATCAGATATGTGGTTAGTGAAGATTTTCTCCCATTCTGTGGGTTGCCTTTGTGCTCGAGTTACAATCTCTTTATCTGAAGAGAAGCTCTTTAATTTCACAAGATCCCATCTGTTGAGTATTGGTTCTAGTGTTTGTGCTATTGGATGTCTGTTTAGGAACTGTTGGCCCTACCCTTTCAACTACGGTTTTTAGAGTCTCTGGCCTTATATTGAGGTCCTTGATCCATTTGGAATTAATTCTTGTAATGGTGACGTGTATGTGTCCAGTTTTAATCTTCTGCATGTGGCGATCCAGTTTTGACAGCACCATTTGGTGAAGATGCTGTTATTTTTCCATTGGATTTTTGGGCCCCTTTGTCAAAGATAAATGGCTGTAGTTGTGTGGGCTTATATCTGGGTCTTCAACCCTTATCCATTGATCTGTGTTTCTATTTTGGAGCCAATAACAGGCTATCTTTACAACTATGGATTTGTAGTGTAGATTAAGGTTTGGTATGGAGATACCTCCAGCAGTGTTTTTGTTACTCAGGATTGTTTTTGCTATCCTGGGACTTTTGTGATATTGATTCTGCCAATCCGTGAACATGGGATGTCTTTCCATCTTCTGGTGTCTTCTGTAATTTCTTTCTTTAGGGTTTTAAAGTTTTCATTATAAAGGTCTCTTACTTCCTTGGTTAGGTTTATACCAAGGTGTTTCATTTTTTTAGGGGCTATAGTAAATGGGATTGTTTCTCTCAGGGCTTTTTCACTTCTTTCATTCTGTGCATATAGGAAGGCCACTGATTTTTGTACATTTATTTTGTATCCTACCACCCAGATAAACTTCTGTATTAGTTCCAGGAGCTTCCTGGTGGAGTTTTTGGGATCACTCAGGTATAAGATCATGTCATCTGCAAATAGAGATAACTTGACTTCTTCCTTGCTGATCTGAATCCCTCTTATGTCCCTTTCTAGTCTTATGGCTTCGGCTAAGACTTCAAGTACAATATTGAATAGAATTGGTGAGAGTGGACAGCCTTGTCTAGTTCCTGATCGAAGTGGGAATGCTTCAAGATTTTCCCCACTGAGTATAATCCTTGCTGAAGGCTTGTTGTATACACCTTTTATTATATAGATAAAGTTTCCTTCCTATCCAACCTTCTCTAGGATTTTGATCATAAAGGGCTGTTGGATCTTGTCAAAACTTTTTCTGTATCTATCAAAAGTATCATGTGGTCTTGGATTTTTAGACTGGTTTATATGGTGGATTACGCTTATTGATTAGTGTATGTTGAACCAACCTTGTGTGCCTGGGATAAAGACTACTTGATGCCCATGAATGATCTTTTTGATATTTTTTAATCCAATTTGCTAAGACTTTGTTGAGAATCTTTGCATCTGTGTTCATCAACGAGACTGGCCTATAGTTTTCTTTTTTAAGTGTATCTTTATTAGGTTTTGGGATTTAGACTATATTAGCTTCATAGAAAGTATCTTGTAGTGTTCCTTCCTTTGCTATTTGATGGAACAGTTTAAGGAGTATTGGTGTTATTAATTCCTTAAATGTCTGGTAGAACTCTGTGCTGAATCCAAATGGCCCAGGACATTTCTTGGTGGGAAGATTCAAGATTACTTCATCAATTTCCTCATATGTTATAGGACTATTTAAATAATTCACAACTTCCTGATTCAATTTCACTAAGTTGTGCTTACTTAGGAATTCATCCATTTCTTTTGTGTTGTCAAATTTCACAGAGTATAAGTTTTTGAAATATGACGTTATAATGCTCTGAATTTTTTGGGTATCCATAGTGAGAACTCCATTTTCATTTCTAATTTTGTTAATTTGTGTTTTTTCTCTCTTGCTTTTGGTTAATTTAGACAAGGATGTATAAATCTTATTGATTTTTTCAAAGAACCAGCTTTTTGACTGGTTGATTCTCTGTATCGTTTTCCTAATCTCAATTTCAGATATTTCTCCCCTTATTTTGCTAATCTCCTCTCTTCTACTACTTTTGGGATCAGATTGCTCTAGCGTCTCTAAAGCTTTAAGCTGCATTGTTAAGTTATTTATTTCTGATGTTTCCATTTTTTTGATGTAGGCATTAAGTATGAGCTATGAACTTACCTCCTAGGACAGCTTTCAATATATTCCAAAGATTTTGATAGGTTGTATTTTCCTTATCATTCACTTTCAGGAAATCTTGAATTTCCTTTTCAAGTTCTTCCTGAATCCAATTCTCATTCAGCATCAAAGAGTTAAGTTTCCAGGAGTTATTGTATTTTCTGTTGTTTATTGTTTTATGGATGTCAAGCTTTAGATCATGGTGGATTGATAAGGTACAGGCTAGAATTTCAACTTTCCTGTATATGTTGGGATTCATGTTGTGGCCCAATATGTGATCTATTTTGGAGAAAGTTCCATGTGCTGCTAAGAAAAATGTGTATTCTTTGGTGCGTGAATGAAAAGTTTGATAGAGATCTGTAAGGTCCATTTCTTTAAGGGTTTGGTTGAGTTCCAAAGTGTCCCTGTTAAGCTTTTGGCCTGTTGACCTATCCCATGTTGAGAGGCCGGTGTTGAAATCCCAATTATTGTTTGGGGTTTAATTTCTCACTTTAGATGCTGTAGGGTTTGCTTAATGAATGTGGAGAGCCCCATATTAGGTATATATATGTTCAGTATTGTGAATTCTTCCTGATGAATTGTACCTGTGAATAAAATGTAGTATCCATCTGTGTCTCTTATGATTTTTTTTGGTTTGCAGTCCACTTTGTCCGAAAGCATAATGGCTACCCCTGCCTGTTTCCTGTTTCATTAGCTTGCAGAACTTTGGGCCAGCCTTTTATTTTTAGGATGTCCTATCTTTTGTGGTGAGATGTGTTTCCTGAAGGCAGAAGATTGATGGGTTGTGGTTTTTATTCCAAGTTTGTAATCTGTGTCTCTTGATTGGTGAGTTAATACCATTGGCATTTAATGTTGTAATGGAGAAATTATTTTTAATTCTGGACATTTTTTATGTTTACTGGCCTTTTAAGTGTATTGTTTGACATTTAGGTTTTGGTGGTGTTATACTTCCCTTCTGTCCTCCTGGATATGCTTTTTTTTCTTCAAATTTGTGTATCATTTCTAGCATTTTTTGAAGGCCTGGTTTGGTAGATATGTAAGCCTTCAAGTTGTCTTTGTGCTGGAAAACTTTTTCTCCCTTGATCATGACAGATAGTTTTGCAGGGTATATCAGTCTGGGTTGGCATTTTTTCTCATTTAATACTTGAAATACATCTCTCCGAGCTCTTCTTGCTTTTACTGTTTCCATTTAGAAGTCATTTGTTATTTTAATAGGTTTACCTTTAAAAGTGATTTTTTTTTCCCTTGAACCTCTCAGCACCTTTTCTTGTCTTGAATGTGGAGTGTTTTGACTATTATTTGCTGTGGTGAATTTCTATTTTGGTCATATCTGTTTGGGGTGCAGAATGCCTCTTGTAATTGGATGGGCCTCTCATTCTTTAGTTGAGAGAAGCTTTCATTTATGATAATTTGAAAAATTTCTTCAAGTGTGGTATTTTGGGATTCTTGCTCTGGTATTCCATGAATGCACATGTTAAGCTTCTTCAGAGTATCCCATAGCTCTTGAATATTCCTCTCAACTATCTTTTTGGCTTTAAGAACCTCTTCCATTGACTTGGTTAATTCTCTCACTTTGTTTTTGAGATCTGAAATTCTATTTTTTGCTTCATTAGTTCTGGTGATAAGACTCTCTGTTGAGTTTTGGGTTGAAGATAACTTGTCTTTTAGTTCAATTTTAAACTCTGCCTGAGACTGTTTTAACTGCTTTATGCCTATTTTTGTTTCTTGAACTATTTTTCTCAACTCCTCCAAGTGTCTGTTGTGTTCCTATTCAAAGTGGTTGATGCAGTTGTTTAACTCCTCCCGTATTTCCTCTTTCATATAATGATCATAATTTGAAAGTTGTTATCTTGGGTCTGGCTTTCTTGGCTATTATCTGTGAATTTGTTCTGGTTGGAATCCATCACTATAGGGTTAATTCTTTTGGTGGGAGATTTGTCTTCCTGGGTTTTATTTCTCATGATCTTCACTTTGACTTGGGCATTGTCATTTTGTCTCTTAAGACCTTTCATTTTATGTGTGTTTTTGACTGAACTCATTTAGTTGGTACTACTACTCTGGGACAGTTATTACTAGTGCTTGCCTTGTAGTTGGGTTCATTTGTCTGTTGTTAGTATTATTTCCTAGATGAGGCTATTAGGCTGTTAGTACATCAGTTAAGTCAGGTTAAATAGACAAGGGGTGAATATTAGTATGGTAGTGTACTTTTACGATTTAGTATCTTGGTGATATGTGAGGGTGAGTAGTATACTCCCTGAAGTTGTATATGTTTTTGGGGTGGCTGTATGGAAAAGTTACTCTACAGTGATTAATACTAAAAAAGAGAAGTATGGTAAAAAAAAAAAAAAAAGATGTTTACTTATCTTTGGGCTGGATGTGAAGAATCTCTCCCATGTGATAGGATGATTTTAGAGGACTTCAGATGTATAGGCTTTGTCCCTTAGAGCTTTGCTTGGGTTTTCTTTGGATTGTGTTGAATTCTGTGTATCAGTGTGTCCTCCGTGGACCACTAGTGAAGGTCCCCGGTGGGTAGAGGGGCAGAGGGGCTGATGGTGATGGCAGAACTCTTCACCTGGGACCTGGGACTTGGCTTAGCGGCCCACCGAGGCTCCAGGGATGGAGGACCCAGAGCAAGTCCTGTCCCCGTGGGCCGGAGGAAAAAAGGGCCTGGGCCAGGCAAACCAGAGGCAGCCCTGGTGTTTCCCCGACTGGCTGGTGGGAGGAGTTGGGCAAGGGGCAACCTCGGAGCTGGGTAATTCACCTGGGATGGAGGACCATGAGAGAGTCCCTTGTCCAGGAGGGTGGGAGAAACAAAGGGGCCAGGGATCGGGGAGTGGGGCAGGCAAATGGGTTATACAACCATTCTGATGATAAGTATGGCAACTTCTAAAAATGTTAAAGATTAAATGCAATATGAGTCTTCTATACTACTACTGGGAATAATTCCTCATAATGCAGAATTTCACTACATTGACATGAGCACAACCATGTTTATTGCAGCACTATTTACAATAGCAAAGTCATGGAATCAACCCAAATGCCCAATAGTTGATGAATGGGTAATGAAAATGTGGTGTATGTATACAGTGGAATGCTACTTAGCTATCAAAAATGATGAATTAATGAAATTTGCCAGTAGATGGATGGAATCAGAAAAAAATTATATTGAGTGAATTATCCCAGACACAGAAAGTTAGACACAGTATATACTTCCTAATAAGTGGATCCTAGTTCAAATCCACTTAATGACATAATCGAACGTAATTCTCTGTAATACCTACTGTAATCACAAAGATTTTAAACAGGAGGTAAGGCGAAGAAAGGCCTCAAAAAAAAAAAAAAAAAAAAAGGAGATAGGGGATCATGCTTCAGTAGAGAAAATAGACCACAGTCAAATACCACATGGAAGTAGGGAAACATCTGGTGCAGCTCACTCTCACTTCCCTTCCTGGTCACTTGGGACTAAACAGGTTTGATAACACCAATCAGGTAGGATATAAGGACTGGCAGATAGAGGTAACCATCCCACAAATGGGACACTTACCTCCCCCACCCAAAAAAATTGCTGTGTCGAATTCCTATTCTTCCATCTACCTTTGAGTCTCTTCTTATATTAAGATCTTCATTTAAACAGTCTTTTATTTTTGTTAGGAGGTGACCTTCCATACCAATCAGGAAGCAGCCTAGGGCGGTGCAGGAAAAGCAATACCAATACATCAAACCATAATTTGGGACACCAAAGACTCCTATATTAATCATCTGGAACCACCAATGAAATCTCTTCCCATCCTAAAGCTCAGGGATCCTTGCAGCAGTGGGGGTGGCAAGAATTTAAGACCCTAAATATAGGAAGGACCAACGATATGCAAGATACTCCAAACAAGTTAGGGCTGTAGCAGCCAGAATTGGACTTTGCCTGACCTGCACAATGACTGAAATGTCAATGACCCTTCAAAGCCTAGCATGGATCATAGGAGAGAGGTTCCAGGAAGCAAGATCCTTAGAAGTAAAGGATTAAACAGTCATAATAGAATTCCCATAATAACAGGAAGCCCAAGAAGGGGCTCAGGGGTATGCCACTGTGTCCTTACCCCTCACTAGAGTGGAGTACTCAGAGGGATGTTTGGCATTCAAGCAAAAGGATGCTCCAGGGGATGGGAGGGATAAAGGGGGATGCACTGGGAGAGGGGAAGGGAGGGAGGGGAATTAAAGGAAGGCAGAAAGGGGGAGAGTGCAGGGGAGAAGACTGGGGAGGGGAGGAGGGAGATACCCATTGACCTTGTATGATTAGAAAAAAATAAAATTTAAGAGAAATAAGAAACTAAAAAATAATGCATGAGAAATGTCAAGAAAAATAACACATAAGTCAAGAACTGATCCTCTCTTAATTTGTTCATAAATATCTTATTTGTACTTAACATATATTTTACTGGTGTCAAATTATTTCAAAACTACATGCCTATTTTTTCAGCTCAAGGAAGATTTAAGAATGCATAATTGAATTGTGATAATAGATGGTAGGATTAAAAATATAACTGCCAAGTATACATGCAACAATGATAAAATACTGTTTATTTCATAATTGTAAAACATGGGAAATATTACGTGGAAGAGATTTAAGAATTACATGGGTAAACTGTCCTAGAAACTTAATCATCCTCTGTGACATCTCTTTATTGCAGTACAAAATAGTGAAAGCATGCTTTTTCTTCGTGTGCGATGACTGTGACACTTTAGAAGTGAACTGTTCTGCTCCACTGTCCATCTATTGGGAAGAAAATGCCATACATATTATTTATTTTATACATTAAAATTATGATAATTCTTTTTTGATTCTTTGATATTTTCATTTATGTATGAAGTCATTGAAGTTATTTTTCACTTCATGTTATCCAATCCCACCCCTTTTTCTTCTTAATGTATCTCCTCCTACTTTATATCGTATGTGTGTGTGTGTGTGTGTGTGTGTGTGTGTGTGTGTGTGTGTAACATTGAGATTAGTTGCCTGCATTGATATGTGTCTAGTCATTTGCTGGTGCATGTGTGACTTACTGATGTATGTATCAGCAAAGAGATTAGCTCCCATTCCCATAGCCAGCATTAACCCTCAATAGTCCTTTGGGAGGGAATGGTGCTTCATGTCTTCACCCTTGTATAATTGTTCTTTTTTTTATTTCCACTCATACAAACTTAACAGGCACACCGGTCCCCTCCCTCCAACCTTCCACCATCCTATGTCCCTCTCCCTTCCCCCTTCCCTCCCCATCCCCCAATCCTTTCCCCTCCTATCCCCAGAGCATCCTTTAATGTGCATGCCAGACTCTCCTCTGGGTTCTCCTCTCCGATGAGGTGCAAGGACCCAGTGGCATTTCCCAGAACCCTTTCTGTGTTCCCCTTAAGCATAGGAACACTACTATGGCTGTCAATTCCTTGCCTCCAAGGATCTTAGTGCCTTTAGCAAATGCTAGACTTTGCGCAGGGCATGCAAAGTCCAATTATGATTGCTTCCACCCTAACTTGTGTGGAGTATCTTGCAAATCATTGCTCCTCCCATCCTTGTGCTCTTACAATCTTACCGCCCCCTCTTCCGCAAATTTCCCTGAGCTTCAGGATGGGAAGAGATTAGGCTGGCCTAGTTCCAGATGGTTGATATAGAGTCTCTGAAGTTCTGGATTATGGTTTGTTGATTTTTTTTCCAGTTTTGCTGCTCCTGCAATGCCCTTCATTTCATCCTGATGGGTATTGGATGTCACCCCCTGGCCCGTACTTTGACCACGTATAGGAGATACAACATATATGGTAATTAAAATTTTAGATTCCTGTGCTTTCTCAATAGATTTAAGGACTGCTTTTCAGGAAGGAACTGGCTGGTATTGTAAAGCTGTCTAAGAACAACTGGATGGCTGGATCTAGGGCCCTGAACAGAGAAAATAACTACTGTTGTTTTGCTTTCCTTCATAAGACAGCCTCTTTCTGCAATGGGCCATGCTTATTACAGAAAATCATAAGTGTCTCAACGGTACAGGCTTTTGTTGCTCTTGATTGCCTTCCAGAAACTGACAGTAAGACCCTATTGATAAATGAACACAGATAAAAGAGAAATCGGAACTGGTCTTGAAGCTTCTACTTTGCTAACCAGATTTCAAAAATACAAGAAAACACTATGCATGCTGCTGAGGAAAACAATCAAAAGTCTCATCATCAATCGGTGAAAGCTGCAAGCCATAATCAACCATCTTGGCAAGAATTGACCAATGCAAGAGTGCACTGAATGAAAGGGGGGCAACTATCAAATTAATCTGTTTTGATTTAAGTCTCACTTTTCAATAGAGATAACATTCCTGGTATTGTTAACCAGGTTTAGAACCTATAAATGGGTAGATCATAAGCTTTAAGGGGATAAAAGTTATTAAGGTTTAGCTATAAAAATACTATATAAAACTGCTTTTAAGTATTTGTCATTATATCCATAGACCAAAGGTGCACTCAGCACTCAGTCTAGAAGCTTCCTTTTTCAGTGGAAAGTATTGATCACAGAAAACTAGAAAACGTGCATAAAATAAGTCACTATGAAATGCTAGGCCTAAACTGTCTGTCTAAACTAGCCTTCAGGCTAGGTTATATCATGGAAGAGGTGGTGGTTATATTATAAGAGCCTAGAGGGAAAATAGGATGCAGTCACATGACAGGGTTGTTGCATCCATGTATATTACCACAAGACCTTCACCACACTTGCCCTAGCATCATTTCACGGAGGAAGTGAAATGACCTCAAGAGGCCTCACACTTCCCTGAGAGATATTTTAGGGTTAATTCTGGATATGGGGAAAGAGGTGCTTTCTTCAGTGGCATGCCCACTGATATATGAGTCATGCTTCAGCAAGTGCCTTGGCACCTGCCATCAGGAACCAGGCTCTGTGCTACACAAGGTAAACTATCTGGACTCTGTTCTTCCCAAGGTCAAGGTCATACTCTTAATAAATGACCAGAATTCAGAACTCCTATTGCCTGGAAAGTGGGGCTGAGGAAACTCTGCTTTGACCTTGACATAGCTAGGATGAAGATGAAACCCAGTGGGTCACACGTGTGAAAAGACATGAAAACAGAAGGGCAACTGGTAAGGAAGAAGAAGGGTTTAAATGTCATAAGAAAAGGAGAATGGGATTGAGGATTAAAATGTGACCATATTGTAAATTCAATGTATCATTATATGAAACTCCAAAACAATATATTATTGAAATAAAAAAGAGCAATCAGTTACTTGAATATTTGTGGCACTGATGCACCAATAAGAATGCATTATGCAGTTGCATAGAAACCCACTAATATGTAAGCTTATTTTAGAGGGAAAATAGGATGCAACTGATCTTCTATCAGATATGGGGTTAGTGAAGTTTTCTTCCATTCTGTGGGTTGCTTTTCTGCTTGATTGACAAAATTTTTTGTCAAATTGAAGCCTTTTGATTTCATGAAATCCCACTTGTTGAATGTTTGCCCAATTTCCTGTACATTTGGGTCTTCAGAAAATGCTGACCCAGGACAATTAACTCCAGTTTACTCTCTTCTCTTTCTCTTAGGAGGTTTACAGTCTCCAGTTAAACGTTCAGGTCATTCGGGTCTTTGGTCCAGTTGAAGGTAATTTTCATGCAGTGGAACACATGCAGATCTAGTTTCATTCTTCTGCAAGTAGGAATCTATTTTTCTCAGAACAATGAGTTGAAGATGCTGTTGCTTTTCCAATGTTTTGTTTTTTGGCACCTACATAAAAATTCAGTTCATTGTAGGCATATGAGCTTATATCTGGGTCTTAATTTTTAATCCATTGATCTTATCTCTCTTCTGGCATTGGCACCATGCTGGTTTTATATTACTATGGCTTTGTAGTATAATTTAAGGTCTGGTATAGTAATACTTCCTGCAGAGATTTATGACTAAGGGTTGTTTTGCTATCCTGGATCATTTGTACCTCCATATGAATTTTGAGATTGTTCTATCAATTTTTTTATTAAATTTTAGATTAGATTAAGCAGTATACTTTTTAAAACCTTATTTATTTATTCATTCTTTTGTGTGTGTGTGTGTGTGTGTGTGTGTGTGTGTGTCAGAGGGCACATGTATCTCTGTAGAGGACCAAGGGCGACTTTAGGAATCATCTTGAATAGCTTCTACCTCCTTTTTACTTTGCTTTGGGATTTCCCAGGCTCCACCCACCAGTAGAAGTGTAGGCCATAGCTATTTCTTCCTGGTATTTTTATGTAGTACCTGGGATTCAAACTCAGAAACTTCTGTTTGCAAGGCAGAGTATTAACCCCTGAACCATTAACCCCTGAGCCTGTTTTATCAATTTCTGTGGAGAATTATGCTAGAATCTTGTTGGTGCACTGAATCTATATATTGATCTTGGTAGTGTGACTATTTTTTTACAATACTAAGTCTACTGATCTAGAAACATAAAGTTATTTCTCCTCAGTAAATTATTTTTTAGTGAATTGACATTTTCTTTTTATAGGTCTTTCACATTCTTGGTTAGGTATGTTCTAAAATACTTCTTTTTCATTTTTTGAGCTATGGTAAATACAATTTTTTC
The DNA here is from genome assembly GCA_023101885.1 of Typhlomys cinereus. Classification (NCBI taxonomy): domain Eukaryota; kingdom Metazoa; phylum Chordata; class Mammalia; order Rodentia; family Platacanthomyidae; genus Typhlomys; species Typhlomys cinereus. The sequence continues at coordinate 5,841,669 of JALPQD010000078.1, forward strand.
AGTACTTTCTCACTTTGTTCATCTTTTTTAAAAATTGTTTATTATTATTAATTCAATTGTGCATGTGTGAGTGTATACTTTTTTCAACCTTATTTATTTATTCATTCTTTTGTGTGTGTGTGTGTGTGTGTGTGTGTGTGTGTGTAGAACGACAGGTGAATTCGGGAACCACCACGCATCCTCTCCATCTCCTGCTTATTTACTCTGTCCCAGGATTCACAGGCTCCTCCTTACTAGGACCAGAAACGCAGGCCACCCCCGCTTCTGCTCCCCTCGGCTGGCGTCTATACCTGGGGTCTAGCTAGGATCCTAACTCAGGACCTTCCTTCTGCAAGCCACCTGTCTAGCCCCACTTTGTTCATCTTTAATGTACAGGAAAGCTACTAAGTTTGGGAAATTAATTTTGTAACTTGACACTGTACTGAGAATATCTATTAGTTCCAAAAGTTTCCTGGTGGAACACTTGGGATGGGGTTGGGGATCTCTTAGTTATAGAAGCATGATGTCTGTAAATAAAAAGAAATTGAATTCTTTGCTATTTCTATCCCTTTTATCTCCATCTCATAATTCTAGCTAAGACTTTAAGTACAATATACAACAGTAATGATGAGAATGGATAGTCTTGTCTACCTCCTGATCTAAGTGGGACTGTTTTGACTATTTTATCATTTAGGATGACTTTTGTTCCACATTTCTTATATATGGCCTTTATTATGTTGATATATTTTCCTTCCATCTCTGTTGTCTACAGGAATTTCATCTAAAAGTGACTTGAATTTTTGTCAAAAGCATTTTCTGCATATATTGAGATCATGTGATTTTTGTCTTTGCATTTGTTTATTTGATACATTACATTTTTTGATTTGCAAATATGGAACTAAACTTGTGTTTCTGAAATAAACCCAACTTGACCATAAATGATCCCTTTTATGTCTTTAATTTGGTTTGAGAGTTTTTATTAAGAATTTTCATATCTGTGTTCAGAGTTGGGATTGACCTGTAGTTTTCTTTTTGTTGTTGTTGTTGTGTTCTATTTGGTTTTTGGATGCAGTGTACTATTGGCTTAATAGAAGGAGTTTGAAAATGTTCCATCCTTTTCTGTCTGAATATAAAAAGAACTTGAAAATTAAATATGACGGAAGCTTCAACCCAATTTTTAAAATGGCTTTAGGAATGGAGAGATGGCTCTGCCTCACAAGGAGAAGGTTCTGAGTTTGGATCCTAGGTCCCATGTAAAAATGCCAGGCTCTTCCTGTTCACAGTGTTTATTTGTTTGTTTTTTATAGACTCATCTCATTTTGTCTTTCAGATGGATCTTCAAATAATAAAGCCATCTATCAAAGAATTCCTGACCATCCCAGCATCTCATAGATGAGGAGATCAGACTGCTTGTACTTCCTTTCCCTCAACTCAGCAGGAAGTAGTTAAGAGCAGTCTGTGGCCCTCTTCCCTCTGGGTCCTCAAAAGTTTAAGGGAGAAATAAGTCAGATTTAGAGCAGCCATGCTGGGCCCATTTTTGAAGGTTTTTGAAATTCTGGAAGACCAGCCCCCTCTGCTGAGATTATCCCTAAGGAACACCCCCTGCTGAGGAACTCAGTCCAATCCTCCAGCGATAAGATGGCCAAGTTACCGATGAAAGGATATGGAGATAAATTCTCCTTATCAAATAAACAAAGCCCATCAGAGAAACAACTTGATATCCAGTTCCACCAAAAGATTAACTACCTTGGGCTCCAGGTGAATAGACATTGGTCTATTCATGTAGATTTGTAGAGGATCAATACAGCTCCAATCAGGTTTACAAAAACTGGAGCTAACCAAAGGCAAAAAGCCACCTATCCTGGGTTTACCTGAGAATACAAATATACCTGACCTTGCCAGAAATTAGATGGTACCCTAGCCTCTCATGACCCTGTATGTCTGGAGTCCATGAGTTCTGTTCTCTCCTCTAATAAACTCTACCTTAATAATAATAATAATAAAAGCCAGGCAAAAAGGTTGTGACTCACACTTCCGGCACTGGTGGGCAGAACCAGCAATCCAGGATGATTCCCTAATTTACCCTTGGTCCTCTACAGGGATACACAGTGCCCCCTTCCTCTCTCTCTCTCTCTCTCTCTCTCTCTCTCTCTCTCTCTCTCTCTCTCTCACACACACACACACACACACACACACACACACTATGAACAAAGTTTTTAAAACATTGGCTTTAGAAAAAAGAGTAACTTTTCACAGGACAAAATACTACGGTCTAACAAATGTCTTACAAAATACTCTACCTCCATTTCTTAAGGAAATGCAAATTTAAACCACACTGAGACATCATCTCAACCCAGTCATAATGGTTAAAATCCAAAGCACAAACCATAACTGCTGCTGGTAAATGTTCAGGGTGAAGGGATCCCTCATTCGTTGCTGGTGGGAATGTAAACTTTTACATATGCATACATATATTGATCTTTGTAGAACTGTAAGGAAGTTCCTAAAAAAGTTAAAAGTCAATATAACATATAGCCCAGCTGTACCACTCTTGGGAATATTCCCAAAGAATGCTACATCTTACTACAGAAGCATGCAAACATTCATAATCATTGCAGCTGTTCACAATAGCAAGGAAACAGAATCAGCATAGATATTGAACAGTAGATGAATGGATAATGAACACATAGTGCATATACAGAATGGAAGGATGGAGTTGGAAGAAATTATACTGAAGAAAAATGTCCCAGAGGAAAACAAGCAGACACCAGATGTTCTTCCTTATAAGTGAATTCTAGCATTTAACCATCAGAATGATATACCCAAAGGGATATTTCTATAATATCTACAAATGATAAAGGAACACAAATTGGGGAAGGGGTGCAGGAAGATTCCAAAAGATTAGAGACAAATGAACAAAGGCAAATAGATGAATAAGGGAATTATAGAAGAAAAGTCTTAGAGGGAAACGGGGATAGAACTTCAAAAAGGGTAAGATGCAAAGAGGAAAAGAGAAAAGGCAAGCAGTTGGGGAAAAACAGATAATCAATGGCTTCACCTAGATATAAATGCTAAATGCTAGAACTCTAGTAAGAAGAATCTAGTAAGGTCTATGTGAAAACAATTCCTCTCTGAATGTGCTCTAAACCACCAACTTCTTCTTGTCAGGGAATATTTACCTGGTATGGTAAGCTTGTCCAAAAAACAGGGAAAGGGGAGAAAACAGACACTAAGCAGAAACAGGTCTTAGAGTTAACTATAAGCACTTGATAATAAACCATCATATAAACATTGTTAAACTTATAGATAAGAAAAGCTCTCAACACTCAACCAAGATGTACCCTGCTGCAGTGTAATAATAGTGAGTCAGAAAACCATAAGTGGCCAAAGTGCAGAGTATTGGGACCCTGGAATTCTCAATCCTAATCAGGCCATTGAAATTTCTCCTTATCAAAAGCAAACTGAAAACCACAAGAAACCATAATTCAAAACAACAAAGACCCTGCATTATTCACCTGGAACCAGACCAGTCAAATCTCTCCCCATCTTAAAACTCAGGGAACCTTGAAGAAGAGGGGACAGCAAGATTCTAATAGTCTAAAGATGGAGAAGGACCTATGACAAGCAAGATATTCCATGCAACTTAGGGCTGTAGCAGCCAGAATTGGACTTTGCCTGACCTGCAGGACTGACATGTCAACAACCCCCAAAGTCTAGCATGGATCACAGGGGAGAAGGGTCCAGGTAGTAGGATCCTTGGAGGCAAGGGACTAAACAACCATAATAGAGTTCCCATACTAATGTGTAGCCCAAGAAGGGACTCTAGGCTATGCCACGGAGTCCTGAACCCTCACTAGCATAGAGGTCTCAGAGGGAGGTTTGGAGTTCAAACAAAAGGATCCTCCAGGGGATGGGAGGAAGGAAGGAGGAAGCACCAGGAGAGGGGGCCGGAGGAAGGAGGTGAAAGGAAGGAAAAAAGGGGGGGAGTACAATGGGGGACAACTAGGAACGACTGGGGCAGGAAGTGAAGATGGAGAGGACAGAGGTACCTACTGAGCTTGTATGACTAAGAAAAATATAAAATATGCGAGAAAAATAAAAACTAAATAAGTTTGAAGAGAAAAAACAATTCTCCTCATCCCACAGCTGGGGGAACCTTAAGAAGAGGGTGTGGTAAGATTGTAAGAGCTAAAGGTGGAGAGACATACTGCTGGCACGAATATTTCAGTCAGGAAAAGGTTGTTACATCCATGAGCTCACTGAAAGGCGATCTGCTACAACCAGATCTGCACAATGGCTGACATTTCAACATTCCCCCATGGACCAGTGAGGATCTCAGGAACAGCAACTATAGTCAGAGAGAATCTCTGGAGCAGGTGCTGGACAAAAGAAAGGGAGCCTCCTGACTTGTGAGTTTGCTCACTGAAGGCCATGTGTACTACTACAGAGACCTGCTTTACTGCCCCAAGCACCCCAAAGGGAGCCCTGTGATTCACATATGCAGAGGGACAGGAGGGTACAAAAGGGCAAGAAGGACATGGCTGGATTCGTGATGGGATGTGAGGGTGGGATCTGAGGTTGGTGGGAGTGGAGGGGTAGGGATAAGGATATAAACTGATTTTTGTTTGTATAAGAAAACTATCAATAAAAATAAAAATAAAATAAAATATGAAACCAAAAATTCAATTGAAAAGATTTTTAAATTTTTTCTATTAAGATTTTTTGATACAGTAACAAAATGTGATGCTCATACCCCTTTTACTCCCCTCACACCTTACTTCTCTACTACCTTCCCCTCCCTACATAAATCCTTCAGGTCGTTCCTGCCCTTATGTCCCTCTGCATGTGCGAATTTCAGGACATCCTTTGTGGTGCCTGAACTAGAAAGGGACCAGGCCTCTGAGGTAGTATAAGCAGCCCTTTGGTGGGTAAACTCACAGATGGGGAAGCTCCCTTCTCACGTCTAGCACCTGCCTCAATGATTCTCTATGGTGTGGTTGTTTCTCTTGAGATCCATATTGGCCTGTGGTGCAATGCTGATATGACAGCCATTGTGTAGATTTGTTGGCAGCAGATATCATTTCAGTAAGTTCCTAGATGCAGAAAACCTGTCCCAACTGTAGTGACCTAACCAGCAGTACACATCCCCATCTTTAGGCTTTTACAATTCTACTGCCCCTCTTCCATTCATTTCTCTGAGCCTTAAGATGGAGAGAGATTTTGATGGCTTCATGGCTAGGATTACAAACATGCTGCACATTGACCAGTTGTAGTTTTGCCTCTCTAATCTTCCATTGAAATAGAATGCATCTTGGTTGAGTGCTGAGATTTTTTTTTAACCTAGAGTACAATAAGAAGTGTCTAGATGGCTTTTCACTATCAAGCATTTATAGTTAACAGTAAGACATCTGTTCCTGTCTAGAGTCTATTTATCCCCTTCCATTGTTATTTGACATATTTAAAGTACCAGGCATGTGTTCTCTGATAATAAAAGGGGATAGAACCCCTTAAGAGAGTATTTGGCCACCTGGAGGTATCCTACACAGAGGTAGTCAGAGAGGAGAGGTACCCTTTCCAGAGGCCATAGTTATTCAACAAACCCCTGATATTAGGTTTTATAAAATTTGTTAATAGATTTTTCTTTGAAGAGTATAATTTAGATCAACAGAAAAACACAGAAGATAGAATGATACATTTTTATTTATTTCCAAAGCAATATGCATTTTTGTTACTTCAATTGACCACCAGAGTATAATATTAAGATCCTGTTTATCAAGACAGCATGTACTTACACACTGTGATTCTAGAATGTGGAGAATTCAAGATGAAACTGATTTGAATACCTCCTCCTTACTGGTCAGCCTTCATAATTCTTGACGGTGCTACACTGGCTTCTAGGGAGAAAAGTCATCAGCAATCTCAACCAGCTGTGAAATCTGTGAGCTACAGCAAGGAAGCTGACGATAAGCTTCAAAAATATTTCTATCAAAATTTATTATTATTTATATATTTATATATTTATTTATAATGTTTGCTTTGACTGATAATTTATTTTACAATGGTGGTGTCCCTATGGGCCTTCTTAATCATTTTATGCCATTTTATGTCAGTTATAGTATCATTTATTTCCATACATCTTTAACCACATGAAAAATCCTTTAAAATCTCAAAATGTTTTCAAACACAAGGCAGTTATAAAACCTGCCGCTGCTGAAGGGCACATAAGGAGGCTACATGTTGGATTGTGTCCTGGGTGTGATCTAGGACAACACGAAAAAGACACTTCAGGAAAAAAAAAAAACTACAGAAATCCCAATAAACAGCTAACATGAATGTTTGAATATTGGCTCAGCAATTATAACAAATTATCAAATTATTTATTAAAGTGGTAAAAGAGAAAACAACATACTTGACTTAGATAAATAAAAATGTATCATTCTATTTTCTGTGTTTTTCTGTTGATCTAAATTATACTCTTCAAAGAAAAATTTATTAATAAAAATTTTACAAAAAAATCACTGAAAAATAGTTCATTGTCATGGTTTCTATTGGATGGGTGAAGTCATTGTAAATAAGGTTACACATAAAATGAAAGCTCCACATAGCAGCCAAGTGGAGGATCCCTAACTTTGAAGAATAAACCTTCTGCCAGGTCTATTAATATCTGGCTAAATAATTTTATTTGTTGTTTACTTCATTTGTTGTTTACTTCACTCAATACTCTTATTGCAAGCTTTTTTGTCTGTATAATTATTGTTATTCAATTCAATTGTTATTCAAGCCAGTGTTATGAGTCCATAAAGTTACAAGTCAGTTGAATGCAGAAATTCTTTTGGAGAATCTACTTGCTTGAACAATAATTCTGACAAGGACATCTAGAAACCTCTCAACAGGAGTAAAGACTCATGTGGTATTGAGAGCAAAAAAGAAACTCAAGCAAGCTGATAGGAGCTTGTGTTTTGGGGTGATTGAATGCTCTGGACGTAGTTCAATAGTTTCCAAGGTATCGTTTCCTCCTATGAAATGTTATTTTCAAAACAGGTTCTTTAAATGTCAGAAAAGGAGAGATGGGCCAATAGCCTACAACTTGGAAAAGCAAATAAAACATTTTAAAAGTAATTGTGCATGAAATGTATTTTGACTTCACTTGCTGATATCTCTATAAAACTTAATGGCGATTTTCCCCCTGTTGTATGTTGTTCCCATTTGCAAAAACAGAAGTATCTTCACCTGCTTATCTCCCAGTAAATATGACATAATGAAAGTTTACATTATGTCTTTATGGATGTTGTGCCATAGTAGAGTTACTATAGGTATTCTTTTACTCTGCATGAATATTGCTGAAAGGTGATAGCTGACCCTTGAAAGTAGTCTCATTTGATTAAAAGTTATCAAGGTGCAATAAAGAGTTCTTTCTTTGAAAACAGGTTTTTCCTTTCTTTGGTGCTTTCTGAAAATACAAATTAGACTTCAGAAAGTTGTTTATGCACATGGATTAATTTGATTAGATAATGATTGCCTGATATGATGAGTTTCTTGTGTTCATTATATAAATGCTATTTGAAATTGATGAAGCAATGAGTAGAGACTTAGCAAGATCCTTTTCCTGATACTATCTAAAGTTGAAACAAATCATTAGGTTTTCTTCTTTCACATTAGGAGCATTACAATTGTTTTACCCATATAATCAGGAATGGAAAGAAAACAGATAAAAGGTGGGTTTTCTTTGTTTGTAAATACAAATCCAAACTTCTACATAAGAAATTTCAGGACTGAGAACAAGCCAGTCCTCACATTTGACTAAATGACTCAGATATACCCACGGCATTGATGGCTGGTGAACAGGACAGTGCTCAAGATTAGAACTGAGAAGAGCACAAAGAATGACAGTTAGATGTGTGCTACCTGCATTCAGACCAGTTTCCATCACATCTGAACTATGCATAGAAAAGCAGATCAAATTACATCAATAATAGCTAGAGTAAACATATTTACCCAGAAAGACCTCAAATTTGATCCCTTTCCAATATTTACTTTTGTATGTCTCTGTCAAACTACAAGTATTTAGCTCTAAACTTGAACCATAACTGGCCACCTTTAAAAAGGACATAGAATTCTTCTGAACAAAAGATATTAAAATGTTTCCTAATAAACTATTATGTAAGTATTATGGGTTATTCTATATTATGAAAGTAGAAAACAGGGCCAGTGAAAGAGCTCAGTTGGTAAGGAACTTGCTCCAAAACCTGACAACCTGAGTTCAAACCTCTGAAGTCCAGATATAGAAGGTAAGAATTGAGTGCCCCAAAAGTGCCAATGGTGCACTGTACCATAGCATACTTGCTTGTGCTTTCTCTCTCATTTTTTTCAAATAAAAAAATAAGTACAGCAATTTTCAAGTTTCAAAAGAAACAAACAAAACATAATAAATAAAGAGAAATCTCTCTCTCTTTTTGTTGCTAGTTCCCCAAAATACAGGCTGTTGTTATGATTCTTGTTACCTGTATGGTAAGATTCTTCTTCTGAGGACACTACATGTTCTGAATGTTGCACACAGAGAAATCAACTGGAACTAAACTATAAGTTGCTTCCAATCTGACTTTCTTTCAAGGTGCTATGCAGGCTGGTGGGGGAAAACATCAGGAGCTAATCCTGTGTGCTACAAGACCAACCTGCCAGGGGAGATACACAACATGGTCATGTCTGTTATTGTAGTAAACAACTACTTATTTTCTGAATGGATTTGCAGTCTACTCAAAAGAATGAGTTCATGAGACCCCACAATATTCTGAGTAACTGTTGGCAGTTAATGGTTGATAGGGGAAGGGAGTCAATGCTGGTAAGATGTCCATGCTATGTAAAAACACCATCTATGTTTATACAAGCAATGCTAACTAAACTCAGAGTTTCTCTCCCCCAAGAGAAGACAGAGTAGGAGGGGACTTGTTAGAAAATGAGGTTAATCAAAGTGGAAGGGGAATAAAGGAAGGTAATAGAGGCAATTGTGATCAAAATATGCTATAGGCTCAGGCAATAGGTCAATGGGCAAAGCAATTACTATGCAGCCTGGTGATCTTTATTCAAAGTCTCAGAAGTCAGGTAAAAGCTAGACACAAGGCCACATACATGTGTAATCCCAGTGTGTGCTCCTAAAATAATGTGGAAGACAGATACAGGGAAATTTCTGCAAGTTCCCAGACCTCAACAGACAAACAATGAGAACGTGCCTCAAACAAGGTGGATAGTGAGGATCTGAACACAAATACATGTGCATACAGATCTGAAACTGTCAGATAACAAATAAAAATGTACTATGAATGTAATGCAATTTTGCTATAGCACTTACAGCTTTACTACATATAATTAGTTTTCCTCTTGTGTTTAGTGACATTGCAAATTTGGTTGGCTGTTTGTAGTACACATGATAATTATATTTGCAATTATAATAATTTTATCATTATAGGAACTGGAGAGATGGCTCAGGGTTTAAGATTGTCGCCTAAGCAGAAGGTCCTGAGTTTGGATCCCAGGTCCCACCTAAAAACACCAGGCAGAAACTGTGGTGGTCTGAACTTTAGGCCTTGGTGGGCAGAACCTGGGAAACCCCAGAGTGAAGCCAGAAGGAGCTAGAAGCAATACAGGATGATTCCTAAAGTCACCCTTGGTCCTCCACAGGGACAAACAGTACTGTTTGATACACACACAAACACACACACAACACACAACACACACACACACACACACACACACAAACACACACACACACACAAACATAAGTATGATTAGTCAAAAATATAGATTACACAGGAAGACAAACTCTTCAACATTTTTAAAATGATCATATCATAAACAATTTAGAAATGCTTAATATTAATTATTCCAATCATGTTGACATGTTATCAGCAGACTATATTTGAAATACAAAAAATAGATTTAAAGCTGTGCTTATTTAATATCTTTTGATCAAGTATTCAGGTAAACAAAATATACCATGCAGCATCAAGATCAAGACTAGACAAAGTAGAAGTAGAATGATCTCTGCCTACAGATGAATTGTCATATTTGTAAGAAACTTTGAAGCCTACATTGAAGTCAGTTAAGTTTCATGATAAAAAAAATCAATACAAAACAATCAATCAAAAGTAGGAGGTAAGGTCATTTCACAGCAGCCATCTATAGGCAGAGAAAGAAAAGGAGAAAAACAAAAGAAGAGGGTGTTCGTTATCAAACTCAAGGTTCACAACCAGTAAAGAAGGAAATTCAGCCAGGTACAGCAACATAGATGGGCCTTGAAACCACTATGCTAAGGGAAATTATCAATATGTTCATAATCTCAATTCTATAAAAAGCTGCATGAAGTGAAACCTGCAAAAATAAAGAGGTGGTGTTGTCATGGTTTGGATAAACTGTTGGTCCAAAGATACAAATTTAAGTTAAACAGTGTTGCAGTTATTCTTCTGTTGCTATGAGAAAGTACTTTGACTAAAGGGATTTAAGGGATAAAAGGTTTATTCTTTGGTTTATAGTTCCAGAGGACAATGGCATCCATCATGGCAGAAAACATATGGCAATCAAAAGCAGCAGGCCAGGTCGTTTTACAGCAGCCATCAGCAGGCAAAGAAACCAAGGGAAAGAAGAGAAGGAAGAGAGGACTTGTTACCAAATCTCAAGGCCTGTGACTTGTGTTGCCAATCCCCCCCCCCCCGGGCCAGCCCTAGAAAGGAGGAGAAACGGCAGGGACCTCGTGGGCTCAAGGCGAATGGGCGAGCCGGAGACAGGGTCACAACCCTGACCTCGGGAGTCAGGCAAGAAGCTTTATTTAGGAAGTGTTTGGGCTTATATAGGGTCAGGGATCCAATCGGATGTGGCCACCCCTCTGCTCAGGGGAGGGGAAGCAGCCACCAATCATTTAGCTGTTTACTACGTGTCCAGGTTAGCTGGCCACTTCCCATTGGTTGTTCATCCCTCCGCCTGTATGGTTCCTCTATTGGGACATGTCCGGGGCATGGCTATACTTGTCCAGGCTTGTCTGTAGCCAGACCTCCTGGATTCAGGGGCCCAGTCTAAGGCCTCCCTGAACTGGTAGTGCCACATTTCACCCTTTTATTTATTTATAAGTTTAGCTGGGGCAACCCTGGGCCTGTTCAGCTGCGTGGAATATAGGTGACTGTGCCTGTCTTAGGTTGGACACTACCTTCACGTGGAGTCTTACCTGTCATTGACTACCAGTCATGAGACCATCACAGAGAAGGAATCATGGTCCCAAAGGGGAACTTGAGTATGTGGCAGAGAAAAGGAGGTTGTTGTCAGGGCAGGAGCAGGTGGAGGGGCTGTAGGGAGCACAGGCACAGAAATGATCCAGAAGATTTGGTGAGACACAAATCAAAACCTAACAATTGTAAATTAGTAAGGCATAGCTCTAATGGAAGACAGCCACACTTCCCATGAGCCTTTGTTGATTTTAGGAATGTCCGAAGCCTGAATGGATGATCTGAGGACCTGGAAAGCAAGCTTTGTTATTTTGGGAATAGATGAAAAAAAAACCTGTAAGAAAAAAATGTAGCACTACCAATTCAGCCAGGCTCCAGAATCCAGGAGGTCCAGCTACAGACAAGCCTGGACAAGTACGGACATGCCCTGGACGTGTCTCAATAGAAGAACCTACAAGCAGAGGGATGAACAACCAATTGGAAGGAGGGATGAACAACCATTGGGAAGGAGGGATGAACAACCAAAAGGAAGGAAGTATGAACAACCAATGGGAAGGAGGGATGAACAATAAATGAGAAGAAGCCATCTAACCTGGACACCTGGTAAACAGCTAAATGATTGGTGGCTGCTTTCCCCTCCCCTGAGCAGAGGGGGGGGCCACATCTGATTGCAACCCCAACCCTATATAAGCCCAAACACTTTCTGAATAGAGCTGAGTCTGCACCAAACTCATCCTCTGCCTGCTGCTTCTCCCCTAACTCCCAGGGTCTGGGTGGTGACCCTGTTGCCAGCTTGCCCTTTGCCTGGAGCCCATGAGGTCCCTGCCATTTCCCCTCCTTTCCCTGGCTGGCCCGGTGGGGATTCGGCAACATCCTTATAAAGGGCTTACTTCAGCAAAGTTACATCTTGCAATGATTCCATTACTTTCCCATACAAAGCCACCAGTTAGGGATTAAGTACTCAAACATATTACAATCCTCATTCAAACCCTGACATACATGAGGAATATGCTCAACATATGTTATTGCAGTATAGCAACTATAGTTAATGATAATGTATTATATATCTGAAATTTAATAGTAAAGTTGAACTTAAACATTTTCACCACTCTTTCCATACTCTATACATCACCATACTCTTTTACACAAAAACATACCTCTTATACACACTCATACACACACACACAAATTGCAACTATGTTAACGAATATGTTGATTAGATTGATGATAACAGTAATTTCATAGTATATATCTTAATATTTTATGGCTCTAAATATATTGATAAAGCGTATCTCAGTAAGGCATGGAAAGTATTTTAGATAAACAACTTTTAAAAGCATGCATAATAGTAGTATTAAAAGCTGGAATTTTTATACCAAATAAGCGTGTATATTTCTCTTTTTCAATTTAATTCCAGATGTTTAAAGATATTCCAGAATGACACAAATAACTAACCCCATCTTATACTTCCACTTCCTCTTAGAGTTATGGATGACTTAATTCTGACATCTGAACTCATAAAAGACACTTTTGCACATGTTGCTTAAGAAACAAGGTATAATGTTGTGATACTGCTACCTAGGAAAATTTCTCATGTCAGTATCAGTAAATGAGATCTCTTGAAACACTCATATTCAAAAACTTTATGGACCATTAACTTTCTATTTACTAAACCTGTTTTCTTGAGACTTCAAACCCAAATATTTTCTTTAATAGAAAACAAAATACATGACAGAAGAATGTGCATAAAAGAAATGAATTTCCACTATTACAATACCATAACTGATATTTTGTCATATTTGGGTTTCATTCGTTGTATGTGAGCATTCATGGTCATGTGCGTGTGGGGATATGTGTTCATGTGCATAGGAGACTGGTCCTCATGTATTATCTATCTTTTGATTTTAAGCAAGTACCAAATAAAGTACATTGGTTGTCCTGCATGTTCTAGGAATTTGCCAAACTTTACCTGTCAGTATTGGGAATATTATAAGTAATCACTACCATAGCACCACATGGGTATTGAGTATAAAACCCAGCTGTTTATGTCTGCAAGCAAGAACTTTATCATCTAAGCCATCTCCCATATCCTTGCTCTTTTTCAAGTTAAATAAAACTCCAGAGATTTAGTTATACTCTTCTTCAAGAAATCCTTCAGGATTATCCAACTTCCAATTATACCCTTATGATCCATTTAATCTGTTTGCATAATATTTTTTATATTTTTATAATTTTTAATCAGTTGTGTGTGTGTGTGTGTGTGTGTGCGTGCACGCGTGCGTGTGTGCGTGTGTATGTATGTGTGTGTGTGTAGAACCATGGGCGAATTCAGGAACCACCATGGATCGCCTCTACCTCCTCCTTGTTCACTCTGCCCAAGGATTCACAGGCTCTGCCTTACCAGGACCAGAAACGCAGGCCGTAGAAATGCAGGAGGTAGGGTGGGACTAATCCACCTCAAGGCCCACCCCTTGTGACTTCCTCCAGCAAGGCTTCATCTCTCAAGGTGCCATGACCTTGCCAAATACATTCAGCTGTCATTTAGTTCTGAGGTTTTCTCTGCCAAGTTCCTCATGCAGAAACAAAGCTCTAATCACAGTGTTGATATCACCATCCCTTACCAGATTTCGTTTCATTTCTGGATTCAAAAATACTTTTTAGTTGACTTCAGAATAATTAATGTCAATTAAATTACTACTTGACTACTATTGAAATTATACATGAATAACATAATTTATCTAAGGTAAATGCTGAATATGATAAAATTCTAGGCTGTATATACAGTGACAATTTCCACAGCTTGCTGAATAAAAAAATCCATTCTAACTTTTTTAGAATACTCCCTAAAGAAAACTCCCTGAAATAAGGTAAGATTATTTTATCTTCTTTCTATCTATCTATCTATCTATCTATCTCTATCTAATAATACATTTATCTTTTCAGAAGTTTTGAAGTAAAACAGCACAATTTATGGAAAATACACGTATTTAAATATTAGCAGTAGTTAAAGAAACAAAAAATAATATGCCAACAAGGATTCAACTAGTGACAAATGTTCCATTATAATAAAGATGCCAAAAACACAAAACTGGGTGGGTAAGCCTACAAGAAACCTGTGCTATTCATGACTTTACATCAAAGGTGAAACTTATAAAATTATATTCTAAATATTATCCACCAATTATTCAGTATCATCTTAAATAAACTGTATAAGTGAAATATATTTTTTGTAAATAAGGTGCTATTTTTCCTCAGAGAGAATGTATGACATATCATTACTCTAGATTTCGAACTTCTTAGATTCAAACACAATTTCACAACCTATTTCTCAAGTTATATTAAAAAATTCAATCTGTATGTTCATCATCTATTCAGTAATATGGAAACAGTGTTACATTATAGTGTATATGAAAAAATATAAAAAATTAATGCAATATACACGGGGCTGGAGAGGTGGCTCAGGGGTTAAGCCTTTGCCTTGTAGATGGAAGGTATTGAGTTTGGATTCTAGCCTCCACGTATGGACACCGGGCGGAAGCGGGGGCAGCCTGCGTTTCTGGTCCTGGTAGAGCGGAGCCTGTGAATCCCCGGGCAGAGTAAATAGGAGGAGGTGGAGGCAGTCCATGGTGGTTCCCAAATTCACCTGTGGTTCTACACACACACATAGATACACACACACGCACACACATACATACATATACACATGCACAATTGAATAAATAAAAAATAATACAATATACAAAGCAAATAATTTTAACAATGTCTAAGTACAAACTTCTCTTTCCTCATTCTATAAGAATAGTCATATATTGTTTCCTACTTGAGGTCTTTTTCTAAAACTTATAAACATTTTTGAGTGAATTTATAATCACTTTCCCTTGAAATTTGAGAATAAGATATATTAAAATACATTTTTGATATCATTTATAAAAGATATTTCATAGACAAAGTAGTATGACTTCTGGTTTAGAAAGGGAAATCTCTCATAGCTATGGGCTTTCCTTAGATGTGGATTTTTTTTCATACAAACCACAAATCACCCTATTTAAAGCTCATGGAAAGTGGTGCAATTATCTGAAGACATGAAGCTATTACATCAGCTCCCTTTTTGTTACACAGAAGCTCAGAGATAGGTTAGTAGCAAGACTCGGTTCACATACATGTTAAAGGGACTGTATGCATGTTCAACAAAGCAACGAAGAGTCAGGTGATGTTAGTATATATATAAAATACACCTTGATTTTATCTCTGGCAATACTTTCACATTATCTTCAGAAGAGAAGCATTTTTTTACACTTAAACATTCTCCCATATGGATAATTTCACAACTTGTCCTCGTATTTCCAATAAATTGACAATCAAAATCCCTAAGGGATAAGGAGTTTTATTCTTCTTTACAATTATTCCTAACAATTCAGAGTCCAGCTTCCCATGGAAGCTCATGGCAATCCCAGGAGTCATGAAAATTGGCTACACAATATCCACAGACATTGCTGAGAGGATGAATCACATTTTTCAGAATGTCAGTCTTCTAAAGTATGAGGAACTATGTCCACTTACTGAACCTGCTCTGTCTCCATCTTATCTATCTGTCCAGGGAATGTTCCCACCTCCCATGGACTAGGACTTCCCATATCAACTAAACGATATCCTGAGGGCATGCATAGGGATACCTTGACTAGTCACTCAGATGTGACCAGAGCTCAGCCCTCAATTTTAAAGTTGAAAAATATATATCTAACTACTACAAGTAGTTAAGTACCAATTTTACATTTATCATTTAAAACTAAACAAAACCACAAAACTGTTATTTTATATGCAACACAAGATTATCACAGCAATAATATTCTGCTACATTTAAGTTCTTACCCCAACCACCATAGATTTCACTTGGATAGAAACTAACAATAAGACATGTCTAGACTATTGAAAGAAAAATTGTATCATCTTTATAATGGAAAGTTACTGTGGTCATTTTTTCATATAAACAAATACCAAGATTAGAGCTAAAATTTTCTAGTGCACATTCGTCCCATTTAATGATTGGCTGAGTTTGTTTTTTTCGGGTTCTTCCTGCATCATTATACTATGCCTAAACCAACTATGAATTTAGGACAAACCTAAACTTGCATCATTCTAATGATAAACAGTGACAAGACACCAGACACCACTATCACTGTCATCTTGTTCTACAACCTATATTATTCTTTCTGCTGTGAGACAATATACATGCAACTTAAAGAGAAAGGGGTGTTCATTGGCTTACAGTTCTAGAGGGAAGATAGAGTCCTTTATGGCAGGAATGGCATAGCAGGCGGCAGAATCTGAAGGTGGCTTAGTCACATCCACTGTGAAGCCTGTAGACTAGCAGAGCAAATACTAGGGAAGCAGGGTGGGGCTAGCTAACCTCAATGCCCACTCTCTGTAGTATGCTTCCTTCCATGAGGTTCTACCTCCTAAAGTTGCTACAACCTTCCCAAACATCAATTAAGGTTTCAAATGTATGAAACTGCAGGAGACAACTCACATTAAAACCATGACTCCAAGTGACTATAGGTCCTGAGAAAATAAGCAACACGCTTAGATTGTCTGGAAAGACAGGGGCAAGCAAACATGATCACGAAGATTGGAATAAATAATCTTCCCGTATCAGCATCATAGTGCATGCGAAGCATTAGGCACATCCAGAACACTCTCATCTCTTCTAATGGTCAAAATGTGGCACAAACAAGATTGTGTGAACTCATCATGATAATTAAGATATTAAACAACTGTTTTTAGAAAGTTAGTAATCTTTGACGAAACACTGACAAATGATTCAATACCCTTAAAAGAGAAATGGAAGTAATTTTAAAAATTGACATGAAAATCATGATAGGAAAATTAAAAACATAATTGATATTATCAAAAGCAAGCTAGACCATACAGAGAAGAGAAGCAGTGACTCAAAGACAGATGATTTGAAAATACAGTTAGAGGAAAGGGGAAGTGAAAAATTGAGGAGTCTTCTGATTTCCAAGATCGCAGGTCTCTACTGTGTTTTCCTCTCTTCTCCTCCTCCCGAAAGTCATGGCTGTCTTCCTGTCTTTTCTGACCTCAAGCTATCATTTCTATTCTAATATTCTCCTATCTTAAAGATAACTATAGCTCCCTTGGTCACCTGCCTCTCAACTTTAAAGAAACTACTCTAAAGTTTCAAAAAAAATATGAAAAATGATGAGGAAGGGAAGAAGACCACAGGAACTTTGGTACAGCAATATAAGGGCAAATATTTGGGTAACTGAATTTCAAGAATAACTTGAGAATGGCAAGGAGCAGAATGCTTATTCAAAGTAATCATAACAAAATTAGCCACATTACATATGCAACAAAATACACATTATTTTTATTAGCTCGTGGAACACTCTCAGTATAGATAATAAGATAAGTCACAAAATGGTCAATTCTCCATGGAAAAAATGCATATCATTAGTAAGACAAGCATTTATTGTATGGTATTTCTCCTCCAGGCATAACATGAAACCATCTTGGACTTTGCTCCTTGTCTACCATAAAAAGGCTATTTAACAATTTGAAACATTCTAAAATTTTGGAGAGAGGCTCCTGAGACTCAGAGAACAAACACTTCAAAAGCCTCAGGAAGTTTCTGAAATGTATTTGGTTCACCAGATATTAACTTTTTCAGGAAACTTCACTCCTTTTTATAATTTTGTTTCATTTTTCTTTACCCTTAATACCCATTCCCAACACTCCTCCTTTTCTCCTGACAACGCTTCATCTCCCCTGTCACACTCCCTCTTATTTTCAAGTCTTTTTACCTGTGTTTGCTTCATTTAGTTTGTCTCTGATGCCATATGCCTGACATGATTTATGCTCCAGTAAGCGTCATACACCAATGGGTATACATATCTCTCAGGGAGATATGTAGCTTCTTGAGATCTTTCCTTTTACCTGGTGAGATGTTGGTAGAACATTTACCATGCACTTCTTGTCATGAATAGGAAGACAATATCTGCCCCAAACTGTCCCACTTCAGGCTCTTCCCTCTCTTCCACAATGTTCCTTGAGCCTTGGGGTGTAAGTCTTGTCTTAGATGTATTAATTGGGGCCAAATAGTCTAAAATCACTTAAGTTTTGAAATTTGGTCAGCGGTATTTTTCTCTAGGAAGAAGAAGAAGGCTTTGAAGTTGAGTGCTGAATGCTCTTCCAAATGATGGGTGGTATAGTATCATGTGTTTAAAGGCAGTTGGGTGTAGTGTATTCATAGTTACACACATAGGAGGACCTATGTCCTCCCCTTTCATAGGTTTTTATTCTTGTTTACAGCAACAGGAATGGACTCCTTTCTGACAAGTATGCCTTAAAACCAATCAGAAACCTGTTGGTGGCCTCCTGATATCTATGCCACTATTATAAGGATGTCACTTCTTGTCCAAGCTAGGCGCCTGTATATTTCACAGATTGATGAGACTTTTGATTGCCTTCACTGAAAAACTAAGAGATGTAGAGAGGCACTTGAGCAAAATGACTTGATACAAATCAGTTAATGAGCAAGTCAATATCATTGCTCCATGCCAATAACAGAGAATGTGGTTCCATTAGAAGAGCCACATGAATAACAGGAATAAGCTTAAGCAAAGACAAGATGTATTTAGAATGAAAACTATAGAACACTGAAAAAAGAATCCATAAAGTCCTACACATATAAAAGTAGAAAGATAGTCTACCATCATGCAATGGAAGAATCATATCATTTAATTTTTATACTACTAAAAGCATTTATAATTAAGCAAAAATCTCTATAAAATGCTAATAATATTCTTTAAAGAGCTGAAAATAACACTAAGATTTTCAAGCATTAATAAATAAGACTCATTGTACACAAAATTTATTATAAAGCCAGTTATCAACATAGCATAATGCTACCATAGATTCAGAAAGACCAAAATAGTACAAAAGAAAAATGTAAAGTCAACTCATATTTCTTCAACCAAACTAATTGCAATATAGGTGTTAAGAATACACATTAGAATAATGACAGTCTTTTTTAGTAAGTGGTGCCAGGAAAATTGGATATTCACATACAGAAAATGATACTGCATACTAAAACTAGGAACAGGACAATGCTGTCCACTCTTTCTATGCCTATCCAATACAGCATTTTAAATCTAAGAAACAGCACTAAAACTAGGGAAGAAAATAAAAGTAATGGAAAAGACAAGCAACATGTTGAAGTTTCCTGTTTGCAGACATTATTCTGCACATAAGAGATCATTAATGATACATCAGAAAACTCTTAGATTTGACAAATACAGCACAGTGACAAGATACAAAGTTCACATACAAAGAGTCAGTTGCCTTTTATACATACCACTGGCAAATATACTATGAAAGAAATCTGGAAAACAATCACATATGCAGTAATTTCAAAACTCAAAAGTACCTTCAGATAAATTCAACCAAAGAAGTGAAAGGATTTTACAATGAAAAATCTTAAAATATTGAAGAAGAAATTGAGGAAAAATACAAGAAAATAGAAAGAACTCCCATGTTTATGGATCAAAAAAAAATCAATATTGTTTAGTGATTACCTTATCACTATCAAATCACAGATTCAATGTAAACCAAATCAGAATCTTAATTATTCACAGAAATTCACTTGAATTCACAAAGAATTCTAGATATTCCTCTTAAAGTAACAGAATACTGTTAAGAAATGTCATCACGGGCTGGAGAGGTGGCTCAGGGGTTAAGCCTCCGCCTTGCAGGTGGAAGGAAGGTCCTGAGTTCGGATCCCAGATCCCATGTATAGACGCCAGGCGGAAGCGGGGGCGGCCTGCGCTTCTGGTCCTGGTAGGACTGAGCCTATGAATCCCGGGGCAGAAGGAGGTGGAGGCGTCCATGGTGGTTCGCAAATTCGTCCGTGGTTCTACACATACACAGACACACACACACACACACACACACACACACACACACACACACGCGTGCACATACACACGCATATGCACACAGTTGAATAAATAATAATAATAATAATAATAATAATAAAAATTTTAAAAAAGTGGAAATATCTTTAAAAAAAAAAAGAAATGACATCACGCTTGCTTTCAAGCTATGCCTTAGTCATAGTAATGAAAACAGCATGATACCAATACACAGACATAAAGATCAGTGGAGCAGAGGACCTAGATATAAATTCATGCAATTTCAACCACCTGATATTTGACAAAGATTACAAAAATATATATTGCCTAAAGGCCAACTTCTTCAAAAAATGTTGCTAGGGGCACTGTATAGGTACATATAAAAACATTAAATTGGATACCTATAACACACTGTGCATAAAAATTATAACTCAATGTGGATAAAAGTTAGCTTCAAATATGTCAAGGACATCAAGACACAACTCTGACACTACTAGAAGAGAAATGGAAGGATATATGTTATGAAAGACATAAATACGGACTTTCTAAATAAGATTCTTGTAGCTTATGAAAGAGCAAACACATTAATAAGAAGAATCTGATTACACCATGAGGCTTCTGAATAGCAAAGAAAAATTGTAATGTCCATCTACATGTGGACTGAGGCCTCTCTTCTTACACGAAAATTAACTCCAAATAGATGAGAGACTTTGATGTTAAACCCAAAACCCTGAAACTCTTAGAAGAATGAGTTAAGAGCTCTCAAAGAGGAATATAAATGGCTAACAAATGTTTGTTTCTAAAGGTGTTCCGTCTCAGGAAAACTCAAAACCACTTTAAGATTTAATGTCATCATATCAGAAAATCATGTCAGAAATTCTACTATCGGGGGCTGGAGAGGTGGCTCAAGGGTTAAGCCTCTGCCTTGCAGGCAGAAGGTCCTGAGTTCGGATCCTAGACCCCACATATAGACGTCAGGCAGAAGCAGAGGCAGCCTGTGCTTCTGGTCCTGGTAGGGCAGAGCCTGTGAATCCCGGGGCAGAGTAAACAAGGAGGAGGTGGAGGCGTCCATGGTGGTTCCTGAATTCCCCCGTGGTTCTAGACACACACACACACACACACACACACACACACACACATCGCACACATGCACAATTGAATAAATAATAAATAAAAAAAAAGAAATTCTATGACTAAACAAATGACAACAAATGCTGGTGGTGTTGAGGGAAATGGAATCCTTATTTCCTGCTGAGACTCTAAACTTGTGCATTCCATGGATATCAGTGTGACAGTTTCTCAAAAAGCTAAAGAATTCCTACATGACCTAGCTATACCATTCCTTGGCAAGTAACCACTGAACTCTGCATCCTGCCTCCAGATACGTGCACATCCATGCTCATTGCCTCTCCATTCTCAGTAGCAAGGAAATCAGTAGCAAGGAAATAGAATAAGCCTAGTTATCCATAAACTGCTAAATTAATAATGAAAATATTAATTTACATGAACACAGTGAAATTTTATTAAGTTGTAAAAAAATGAAATTAAATTGTCAGGAAAATGCGTGGACTTGGAAAATATGTCAACTAGGATAAGTCCAGAAAGACAAACAATGAATATTTTGTGTCATGTGTATAACCTAAATCCTAGTTTTTATACATGTACTTTAATGTAGGAATGAGAATGTAGAAAGGCCAGGATACTAGAAAGGGATCCATTAGAAGAAAAAAAAAAGAGAGAGAGACTTTAATGATGTAGGAAGAGGGCAGTAGAACACGTGTGATATGAAAATGAAAGGGAGAATCTAGGATGGAAAGTGTTAAAAAGTAAAGAGAAATGGAGAGAAGCAGCTTTGGAGGTTGCATAAACCAAAACTAAATATATATAAAAAGTCTTAAAGAACTTATTGATTGATAAACTAATCAGGTTTTTGAACGAGTTTGAACTGAGGAACATAATTTAGTTGAATAAAGCTTTTTTGCAGAAGACATGGGTGTTAAATGAATCTTCCAGCATCAGGGGTGGGTTACCTACTTATGGTTTCTTGATTGGGACAGCCACAAATCCCTCAAAATAGTACAGGCAATTAACATTGCTATTGGTTGTCCATCTGAACTAGATTGCAAGACACTATTGTTGAAGATGCCACATAATATCATCGTGAGTCATAAAGAAATCAAAATTGAACGAAAATAGAAATGTGCTTTCTGTGAGAAAGTGTTAAGCAGAGTGCTTGTGGAGAATTTTTATCAATAGTCTTACTCAGTTTAACCTTTCTTTGGGCTGCTTTCTGCAACTCTACAGTTTTTTCATGATGTCCTCCTTCAACACTCACTTCAGAAACAAGAAGGACTTGATCTATGCTTTTAAGGCCCCCATGTCTATCAGCAATTCCACCTGGAATTATCGATGAGATATAGATTGGGGAATTTTGTTCTTTGGCCCCAAAAATATTGAATCTAACGCCCTCCTCTATTTTTAGTAGTTCAATAACTCACAAATGTGAGTGCCCTTCGCTGGCAGCAAATGTAGCCACAGTAACCATTTGCAGTTGCAATGACTGTCACTTCAGGACTGCTACTGAGGTCTCATAGACATGTTCAATACCTTTTTCACAGCATTGCAGACTCACTCTAAAGGAGTCTTTATAAAACCTCAAAGTGACTATGATGGTACCTCCTTATAGGAGGAACATGACCAGGCAGGCCTGTATTGTCTGAAACCGGCCAAATGTGCAAATACAACTCCCAAACTAGAACCTGTCACAGTGCCTGGTGCTGATGTCAAACCTCCTGACTGAGAGGACCAACCTGGACAGGACAACACAGCAAAAGCTCCCTCTGGAACTTATGGGATGTTGGGCGGGGGTATACAGGCAAGCCCAATATTTGCAATAAGCAAGCCAGCGAGCCTGCTTTGCCACTTGCCTGACTCCCAGAGTCTGTGTCATTGACTCCGCACCTTCTTACCCTGGCCCCCAAGGTCTGGGCAGTGCCTGAGACCGCAGCACCTCCTCACCCTTTGTAGCTTTTCCAAGAATTCCATGCTCAGCAGATGTCACTCTCCAGCCATACAGGCTCCCCCACCAGTGAAATCTTCTCCCTTACCAATCAATTTTCTTCCTACTTCTTTAGGAATAAAAGGTATTTGGTATATCCTATTTGGAAAGTAATTATAATCTGTAAAAATAAGGTTTCATATTTCATTTTTCTGTCTTCTTTTCCTTTAAAATTTATTAAAGATTATTTGAAAAAAGCATGCTTTAAAATTAAATATGTGAAATACTGGTCATTGAAAAGTTAAAGGGCTGTCTGAATTGATCCATTACAATAATATGGTAGCTTTGTTCTTTATGGTTTCATGTTTCTCTATTTTTAAAGTCATTTCCCTCTTCTAAGTTTTTAGCAATATTTTCAAGTACTTTGGAAGTTTTACTCAAATACTTTGCTTACAAATTAAAATTGATAGAATTCTTATACAAATGGTATGACTTACTGAAAGAATGTAAACATGTCTTGGTGTAGTCTTCAAAGACTAAATATGAATATTTTATAATGTGGAATGATCATTGACATAGAAAGATTCTAGTAATTGTATTTTCCAATAAATACATGGATATGAATTTTCTAAAAACTATTAGTCTTTGCAGTGGACCCTGTAGGCTGTAGTACTGAGTGACTGACAAAGGCAGCATACACATACTAGTAAACTACTATCAAGTTCTTACCTACATTTTATTAGATTTGCTGCTAGCTCCACACAAAGGAGTTCATATTTGGTACTTTAAACCCTGGTTAAAACCTGTCATAGTTAGGCACAGGTGTCAACTTGATAGTTGAGAGTTTTAGCTCTGGGCATATTTGTAAAGAATTAGTTATGAGTTAAGCTCAGAGCAAACCTACAGGAGATTGTCTAGCTGATGGAGAGGGCCTAGCCCATGGTGGGTGGGATTGGACCCTGGAATAAAATAGAAAGAACATCCTTGTATACGCTTGGCCAGACATGTTGGTCTGGCAAGTAAGGATGGTCTCTCTCTCAGCCATTATGTTGAGAGAGTGTGTCTAGTTCCCTCAGCCCTGGTGTTGGTGCATGCTCTCCCGTCAAGTTGGACTAAGAACTGTAACTGGACTATCAGTAAGAAAATAAATCCTTTGCTCCCTTAAGCACTTTGATGGTGATTTATCAGCAACCATGCAGGCAAACAGCAACAAAACCCATGATTTGGAAGATCATACACCCTTAGTATGAAAGCTTCTGCTATCATTTTGCTAAATATACTTGATGTACCCAACAAATTTTCTTCAAAATAATATAAATTATATAAATGCCTGCAGATTAATGCTTTTGTCAGCTTTGATCAGAAAAGTTTGCATAATAGGCAGTGGTAATGTCCCATAACTGTTTAAAATGATGAAAATAAATGGATATTGAATGTGAAGCCATAAATAAGTTATCTGTATTAACCTCTACAAAGCTCAAGGAACTGCAGAATATGGCCTAGAAAAATGTGACAGGAGAGAGGCATGGAATGATGTGTAATGATGTCTCCAGGAATTACATAGACATTATACTCTTGAATTGATAGCTGCTTTGATTACCTACCCAAGACTGGCTTAAGATTGATGACCTCATAATCCTATCAGAATAGGCAGGGGCTAACAAGGCCCTATCCCTTTCTGAGAATCTATAAGCAATTAATGTTTCTGGAAGAATAATATGCATTCTCACCAGTGGTCTAATCACAAGTAAGATGACCATGCTCCTGTAAATCACTTCTCCCTGATACTCTTGCAAGGAACCTTAATGAAACACATTGGTTCACAAAAAAAAAAAAAGAGCATTAAGGTAGCTGTAAAGGAGAAGATAATCAGTAGGAGTTTGAAGTGAACAAAATAGAAAAAGAGAATAAGGAGGCTGAATATACTCAAAATGAATTGTGCACTTAGAAGAAAATATCACAGTGCAACCTATCACTATGTATAGTAACACATGCTAATAAAAGCATCAAAAGGAGGCTATAATCATTCTGTCAGTAGAGAAAAAATAATAACTAAAACCAGTTAAAGGCTTAAATATGAGTTGTGAAATACTAAAACTCCTGGAGGTAAACATTATAAATCTTTCAGGATATTAGGCTGGATAAGGATTTTCATAAAAGAACAGCACAAGTAAACAAAGGCAAGCATAAATAAAGTAGTATTCATTTTGCTGCATAGCTCAACACAGCAAAGGAAATAATCATCAGAGTGAAAAGATAACTTGCAAAATGAGAGAAAGTATTTGTGAACATTATAATACCTGATAGGAGATAAATAATCATATCTAGCAAAGAACTCCAAAACCTCAATCACAAAATCCCCAATAAGCTCATTTAAAAATGATAACAGAATTTCACAGATATTGCTCAAAAGAAGACATAAAGATGACAAGTAGGTACATAAAAATGTATAATATCATTAATCACTGCAAACTACAAATTCAAACCACAGTGATTAACTCTCAAAAGAAGAGAGGTGGGTGGGGGCATGAAGGAAGGAAGGAATGGGAGGCGAGAACGAATACTAAGGATGCAAAGCAAAGCTGTTCACTGCTGAAGTATGAATTAGTATAGTCACTAGATTAAATCAAAAGAAGATTAAAAAGAAACCTTCCACTTTGGGGCATATATCCAAAGGAAATGAAATCACTATGTAAAAGAGATGTCTGTCTTCCAATATTTATCTCCATGCTCTTCACAATAGCCAAGACATGTAAACATCCTAAGTGTCCATCAATTAATTGATGGATAAAGTCTTTTTGGTTCAGAAGAATAATGCGTTGCTCACTAGATATAGGAAAACTAAATTATCATCTTTGCGAACATCATGAATGGAACTAAAATCTATTCTATTAAGTGAATAAGTGATCTTATTCCCATTTGGATTATGCGTGTTTATAATCCTAGCCTCAAGAGTCCCAAGTAGGAGGAGTGGGAATTGTTGATAAATGAGTGCTAATTTACAGTTATGTAGGAGTGACAAGATGTCAGTTGAATTGTACAGTAGGAGGTAATTGTATGCAATATATCGAAAGGCTAGAAGAAAGTATTTCATATATTTACCATAAAAAGGCAAATTTGAGGAGCTATACATCTTAAAACTATTTATAGGATGTGTATGCCTTCCAAAACATTGCACTGTGCCTAAAACTCATAGATTTATATATTTTTAAAATTTACATAACAATTCGAAATTGTATTTAAAAGTACCAGACTAGTAAATTAGGCATTAACAATTACATTTTGATGGAGGGAAAAAACAGTCTTCATTGCTAAAACTTTTACATCAAAAGAACATCAAAAGCCATTTGCAATCAATAAAATCCTATAAAAATAACTTGCTTTGTTTTGTTTTCATAATTGATGTCTAGGAAAGTCCATCTAAAATTATATAACTGAGTAAAGTACCCTTTACTCAAAGGACCCTCATTCTTAGCATAACAGATAAATATGATTCTCTTTGTTTGGCTTGGTTTTACTTAAAATCCATTCAAATACATGAATCACAGATGTTCCCATGGCAAATCCTTGGAGATGTGTATGCAGGGTAAAAACAAATATTCAGAAATAACTTAAGTAACAGACAAAAGGCAATGTGAAAAAGCATTATTGAAGTTTTAAGAATAGCAGTAACCCGTAGGGAAGTCGAATGTGTGTTCCAGTGAAAGAGTACACCAAGGGTGTAGGCGTGTGGAAGGTCACGACATGTCACTTGTGAGTCTTGGGGGGAAAGAAACTCTAAGAACGTCACTTGGCAGATGACAAATGTGCTGCAGGCTTTTCTAGATTAAATCTTGCCAAACATGAGATTTCTACATAAAGCTGTCAACTGATCTGTGGCAGCATAATATCGCTACAGATTTCAGGAAAGATAGCCAACAGAATGAAGCTAAAACACATGCATGAAGATTAAAACCAGTTTTGAATGGGAGCAAAAGAGGACAGGGGTCTAGAAATAGAACCTGAACTATGCGGAAGAAGATGAAAAATTCATAATGGACAAGATAAATTTTTGACTCTGAGTGACAAAACAAAGCTCAACTCTAAGCATTGTCCCTTTACATGGACAGTCAAAATGTGTTAGAGCTGGAGGAACTTCAGGTAAGTCAGGGGGAGGTAGATCAGGGTGGAGAGCTTGCATGCTAAAGGAGGCTCTGCCAGGCTTCAACTCCAGCTCTGCCATGTAGTAGTCAATCCCATTAAATTTACTTATTATCACTCTCCACATTAATATTCTCTTCTCTAAAATTGGAATGAAACTGTGTATATAGTTCTATGATAAAGTTTAAATTATGTAGTGCAGTTAAAGATCTGTTACAGTACTTAGTAAATACAAAGTTCAAAACAAAATGGTTACTACTTAGTGTGTCACTTGTTTAGTTTAAAGATGTAGAATTGGCCCCCAGAATGCTGAAGGCCGTTTCTAAGAATACAAAAGGACTCTGCTGTCAGATCGGTATTCAGTTATTTCTATATTCACACCTGCAATCCATCTATAGAGGGAAATTTGAGTGGGAGTTTGTTTTTTTGGATTCTTTGGAGCTTGGTTTGATTAATTTTGTTTGATACATGTTAGGACTCTTAAATATGGTATATTTGACAAATAATTCCTCAGAGTCATTTGCTATAAGCATAGAGTGATAAGTAGTCACTTGATACTTACTAGCTTAAATGCACATTTTTCCCTCCTTCCATTACTTTATAAAATAGTAGGGGCTTAGATTCTGACAAGAAAACATAGTTTCATACTTTTTATGAAATTAGTGAACTGTTAACATGTGTTTATATTAAATAATGAAGGGGCTTATTTAAAAGATTTTTCAAATTGATGTTTCATCAGACTTTCTCATAAGTGCCAGCACCCTTCAACATTTTGTCATTGCTGACAGTGAATTGAGGAAAGATCAGTTTAAATTATTGGTGAAGTATCTAGTATCTTGACAGAGAACTTTATATAATTGAATGTGAAACCAGTGGTGTTTATAAGTGTTAGATGTTAGATGTTAGAAATTTGACTAAAAACTGACAGAGACTAGAATTTGCTTAATAGCTGATGTGTTTTGTAGTCTGCTCTCCCCAACTTCACACACTACTAGTCTCAAGTTGGGTAAACACCATCTTAATATGACTCAATGGAGTCTTTTTTCCCTCTCCAAATATAAATATCCTGCAATGAATATATCTTACTTATGAAATTTATATTTTAATAAGAACTCCAAATCTGATTCACTGTCTTGAAGTTCATTAATACTGAAATGTGAAAAAATCTCTAGTTGAAAATGAGATATTATTCCTAAATTTATTCCTGTGTATTTCTTTCAGCAATAATGTGCTCTGTGAAACCTCAGCTACACACGACTTTAATGATTGTGATTAAGGCAGGTCACAAATTCATAGACCTTGGTATTATACTGAAGTGCAACAGGCAAAGAAGGAAAATCTTTCTATGGAATATGCTTTTTGCCTTTTTTTAATGAAATGAGTCCAGGTATCTGGCTGACTCCTCTGGGCAATGAGTCATAATTGAGGCTCAGTGTGGATCACTACTAACAAAGAGCTGTGTATTGAGCTGCATCATTTTCTTAGTCATGTTTAGTTAGCTGAATTCCATGCTACTAAGGCCCCAATTCCTATGGCTACTTCTTGTCATTGAGTCTTATGAGCAAGTATTACTTGAGCTGAAGATAGACAATGCCACATCATAATATCTGTTGCTTTGTCTGACAATACAATGAAGATTTTCTTCTACAAGCTGATTCCCTTAGCAAGTTGTTACAATGGGCACGAATACATGTATTGTCTGCACCCATTCTCCTACCTAAAATTTTTATGGAGATCCTTCCAATCCTACTTCCTCCAAATTCTTACCCTCTTCATCCCATGAAATCCTATAGACCCACACTGTGTGACATTTTACCTTCCAACTGAAGGAGATGGCCAAGTGCTTTCACTGAAATAAGATGAGGCTTCTTTTGTCACTGTCCTTTATGTCATTCTTGAGTTGGAGTTTCATGACACTTATGTCTACATTTAAGAAAGAGACATGTTAGATAGACTCATTTATGATCCAGACTCACAGTTTTTCTTGTTCAGTCAAGTGATTGCAAAAGACATTGCATGAGTCCACAAATATAAATTGAATTAAGTTGCTGAGGAGAGAAATTAGGTCCCTCAACCTGCACAAAAATCAATTATTCAACATAGAGCAAAAAGATTAAACCTAAAAGCCAAAACTTAAGCTGTTGAAGGAAATTATAAGGGAAACACTTCATGATAACTATATGGGCAAGAGATTTCTGGAAAAGTCTCTAACATTGTATGACATAACCCCCAAAATTAATCAATGGGATTACATTGAATTGCAAAATTCCTGCACAACAAAAGAAACAATTTTCAGCATAGACAGATAGTCTTAGAATAGGGGAAAACTGGTAGCAACTATCTATCAGACAGGGAGTCTACATCTGTAATACATAAAGAACAGAGTTTTAACACCAAAACCACACAAGTATTTAGTCTATGAATTCCTGAAGTATTATACAGACAACTTTCAAAAGAAGATGAGTGGCCAATACCTAAATATTTGAAACAGATTCAGCATCCTTATTCATCAAGATAATGCCCATTAAAACTATATAAATATTCCCTCAAAATTCATTCACAATGATTAACATCAAAATTATAAAAGGTGGCAAGTTTCTGTTGAAAATGAATAATCACTCTATTGATGGAAATGTGAAGCCATCATAGAAAGGAGTAAAAATACAATTTCCATATATATACATATATATGTATATATATGAACTCTATTTCCTATCATGGACACAGTTGTAAATCTATTCTGTGTTTAGTGATGCACAATTAACAATAACTGAGAAGTAAAATCAACCTAGTTGTTCATCAACTCATGAATAATGATGAAAAAATAACACATGTCCATAATGTTTTTTTAATGAAGCCAGAAAGTAAACAGAAATCATGATATATGCAGGAATTGGATGCAATTAGAAAGCATTATGTAAGGTAAACAGGTAAGACTCAAAAAGACAAACCTCCTATTTTATGTAATAGGCAGATCATAATTTAAACACACACACACACATTCTCTCTCTCACCTATACAGGTTGTAGGTCATGAAAATAGAA
Source organism: Typhlomys cinereus (assembly GCA_023101885.1). Taxonomy (NCBI): domain Eukaryota; kingdom Metazoa; phylum Chordata; class Mammalia; order Rodentia; family Platacanthomyidae; genus Typhlomys; species Typhlomys cinereus. Next base: position 5,871,967 of record JALPQD010000078.1, read on the forward strand.
AGAGAAACAACTGCTAACACCCTGAAGTCAACGGTGATGTTGCAAATATCACCACACTTACTTTATCACATCATTAATGGTAGCCTTGATTTATATAATTTCTTGAAGAACTGCAGCTACTCTGAGGGGCTTACCTCAAGGAGCACCACAGGTCAAATGACCTGTCACAACAGCTGGTTGAGGAAAAGCTAGAGAAGTAGTTATGGGTAACAGGAGGATTGGTCACTGACACATGAAAGTACTTATGATGCAAGAGGTCTGAGCGAACTGGCACATACATAAAGATAGCCCTGCCCTCTAGGACAAGGATTGGTGCCTTGGAGTTTGGCAGCTCTTCAATGTGATCCAACAGGTGATTCAAACTCTGGAGTTGTTCCTCAGAGCCCACAGAAGCTTCCCTCCAGTAAGGTGATTAATGTTTAGGAGGCCCTGCAAGTGTAACAATAGGGTGCGCACCTGTACTGATCTCAGGGTTTCTTCCCACTCTTCTGAGTTACTTGGGAGAATCTTAACCTATCAAAAAAGCCATCTTAGAGTGGCACAACATCAAGAGGGCAAGATAATCTGCCCAACCCATGGAATAAAAAGCTAAGTGTGTCCACCAAAGACCCTAATATTTAAAGGAAACACACGCTATAATGACAGCTCTGGAGGACCTCGGACATTTGCCCAATACAGATTCATAAGCAGCACAAACTTAGAGTAAGACAATAACAGCTCAAACCCATCCATGCATGTAACTAGCAGTGTTCAATTATCAAGGACACAGAGAAAAACTACCCTGAAATCTCATCTCCCCTAACCATCATGGTTCCCTATTTTTCTACATGCTCAGTAGGGTTTCACTGTATTTTAATTTTTTGTTTTAGTTTTAATCTGTTATCTATTTTTATACATTCTTCTAATTTTCTGTATTATTTCACTTTGAAAACTGATATAAGTTACAAAAGCAACTGCAGAAGCTTGATGGCGTGTGCATGAGCACTTGCTGAAGTATGGTTCATACACCAATGGGCACATCACTGAAGAAAGCATCTTCCCCACACCATCCTCTATGGATACTAGTCCTCATCTATCTCCCAGGAGCAGGTGGAGCCTCTTGAGGTCTTCTTCCTTATACAGGAACAATTCCCTGCAGATTTTTGTGGTTACACACACACACACACACACACACACACACACACACACACACACCACATACATCCCTGTCAAGTCCAGAAGATAATGTTTCACTGAGGTCCTTCCCTCTTTCAAACCCTTATAGTCCTAACATTCCCTCTTCAATATTCCATGAGCCTTGGAGTGGCAGGTGACTTAGATGTCCTTATTAGAGATGAGAAGTGGTTTTTCTGTAAGACACCTTTGATTACAAAAGGAAACTTCTAAATCAAATGTGGAGTGTTCCTCCAGTCTATGGGAATAATGACAAATGTTTAAAATGCAGTTTGCTATAGTGAGCTATTCAATATTATTATAAACTAGAAAAATAAAATAAACTTAAATATAAAATAATAATAAAATGCCACTTCTATAAAATAGCAATGTTGAAAACAGAAAAAAGGACAGTTTATAAATATGAATGCTTACATTAAAACATCAGAACCATGTTAAACAAATAACAAGATATTCTTAGATAAAAGACAACTAAGAATATGTTTTGAACAAACAAACTGAAGAATAATCAAAGGGGATTCTAGGCAGACAACTGTGTTAACAAGTCATTTCAATTTTGATGCTTATTTATATGAATTAGTACCTAATTCATAAATTAAAGGGCTCAGTCTCACAGTCTGTGAATTCATATGCCAGTCACAAGTAGTAGTAATACAGATTACACACACTTCTGTTTAACTTGGCTAAAATTGAATGTTCTTACAACTCTACAGTACACCAGATTCCATCACTTGCTATATCTATACATAGAACTTAGAGAAACATTTTACCTATTGGTACTTATTTATAGGGATATCGTTTGGCAAACTCCATATAAAAATGCACAAACCACTAAATATAACAAACAGTGCTCCATCACTCTATTGCAAAGATATTCGGCTTTATCATGTGAGGAACCGTAGGCATATACCAAATATCAATATTTTCATTATGTCTCAGAAGGGAACTTTTGATTTCTTTTGTCTCTTTCTCTCCCACTCTTCCTTTCTCTTTTTTCTTTTTTCCTTTGTTCCTTCCTTATTTCCTTCCAGTATTTTCTTTTCTTCTTTGACATACCTTGTGGTGCAGCATTGGCTTTTCTTGTTCTTACTATACAGTCTAGGTTGGCCTCATCGCGCATCTGTTCGTCTGTTCTACATTACCATAACAGTGATATTTGTTAAGATTATGACCACAATTCTGTCCAAGCACTAAATGTGAAGGGCTGAATATTTTCTGAAGATGATAATAAGGCAATGATATCTACTTGAGTGGTTCTTATTCAACGTAACACTGTTAGTTCTATCAAGTGCCAGAAAGCAAGAAGGGAAGGCATTTACATCACATTTATATGTAGAACTGCAAGGAACCACTAAGAAACAGAAAAAGAGCAAGGCATGGTGGCACATACAGGAAGTCCTAGAACTGCAAGCTGGGGTAGGAAGATTACAAAATCTAGGTTAGTCTGAACTGTACAAAAACCCTATCCAAAATATACAAAATAAAATACCAACTAAAATTCATGAATGTATTCAAAAAGGTCACAGGGTACAAACCAGGAGACAAAAGTCAAATATATGCCTCATCAATGAAAGTAAAGGCATCAGAATTTAAAACATAGGTAGGCAGGGCGAATATACCTATAATTTCAGTACACACAAACAAGAGATAAAAGATCAAAGGTACCCTGACATATATAACAAGTACATGTATTATAAACAAAAACAAATAAGCAAATAAAAAGAATTTAAAATATAAAATATTTGTAAATGCTTTAATAATCTAAATATAAATATGATGAACCATGCATAACATTTTTAAAAAATACACTCATGCTTACTTATGATAGATATGTTGGAAAAACTTGCATATGTGCAGAATATGCAAAAGTATATGATTGCTCTTTCTGTATATCTAAATTGTATAATATATAGAACAACTTAACATAACTGTCTTTCCAGGTATTTATAATTTATACTAAGAATATTAAAAATCCTTTGAAATAAAAACACAAAAAAGTCATGCAGAGCTTTTAAACTTGAACCAAGAGCATTGCTCTTTAAAAGTCAAGAAATCGTACTTCATTAAAAAATTTTAAAAATCTGTGCTGTAAAAATCATATGAAGGAAATATGTGGGAAAGCAATAGATGGGATCAAACTTTTGCAAGCCACATTTTTGGCACAAGATTACTATCCATAATGTTTTACAAAGTCAAGACACAATAAATACTGAGAAAGGGTTTAATTAGAAAATGGAATACACAATTCATATGTAATATATATGTCAAAATGTATTTTGATAGAGTGTACACAAAAAATAACCAAATGTTGAAGACAGGTTTAATCTTTTTGGCCACTAAAGTGGTTTGAACCAATATCACAATATCTGAAATGGCATAAAAAGTTACACTACCTAATGTTGGCAAAGATGTAGATAAACTGCTGGCAATTAATTTTAAGTGCCAACTTGATAATTGAGAAATGAACCTTTAGTAACAATCGTGAAGAATAATTTGGTTAAGACGAATTTCTGAGGAAACCTGTAGGAGATAACTTAAATGGTATAGGAAGACCCGGTCCATAGTGGACAGGACCACTGCATTTTGGAAAAGATGGAGAAAGAGCTGATTTAGTATTTGGAAGATTCTCTAGCTATAAAGCATGTTCTTCTGCCAGATCTTCCTGTGGATGAGGTTGGAATTAGTACAATTCTCCTACAGTGAATTATGATGTGGACTTATAAGCAATGAGAACTCCTTTATTCCTCAAAGTTGTTTGAGTCATGTATTTACCACAACAATGGAGATAATTCGTTCACAGTGACTGGGAGAATGAAAATGTTGCAGTCCTCAAAATAATTATACATGTTTAGTGATTAAATTTTGCTTTTCATTAGAGCTTATTTGCTTTAAAAATAAAGTATACCCAGCCACATGCACTCCTGGACATTTTCCACAGAAGAATGAGAGTATTCACAAAACATCCTGAACGCAGATGCTTATAGCCATTTTATTTATTGTAGCCCATACGCGTAACAATCTAGGTGTCCTTCTTAGCAAGAAAGCATAAATAAGTGATAAAAATACCTATGCAAATGGAGTCTGCCAAGCAATGAGAAAGAAGAGTTTCCTGTGTATGTGAAAACAGAGTGGATGTCTGTAATGTTCTGCTTAGTGAAGTAAAGCAATGGGAAGGTCCTACCTTGCTTGCACTATTCCATTTCTGTAGCTTTGAAAAAATGAGGAAATTGTACAGTGGAGGATAGAATAGCCATTCATCATGGCTTGACACAAAAGTGGTAGGCTATGAAAATGTGACAGCAAGAGTCTTGCCCATGAGTTTTTTCTGTAACTAATACAGACATTATTGTCCTAATTATGAGATAATTCTACAGAACATAGCTGAAATTGCAGAAGGTTGGTTAAGGCTTTGAAGATTGGGTCTGTATTGCTACTTTTATAACCATGAATAGATTTATAATTATATAAAAACCATAGAATTTTAAAATAACCATTATCTTTCTGAGATGAATAACGTTCAAGTGTTTTAAACTAGTTTTCCTATTTCAAGATAGTCAGCATTTTCTGTGAAAGAACTCTAATTCAGAGAAATGAAAAAAAAATCTTCTCTAATCACCATCCAATCAGCAATTCTCATTTTGTTCATCAGCATAATGGATGTGACCTTTTATATTTAAAAGAAATAACCACCTCTTAACTGGTATGGTGAATTTTTCACATAATCATTCACTATTTGAAATAAAGGTTTGCAAACAGGTGGATGCACTAAAGCATTTCAGAAATACTCTCAGAGATGGTGGTGTCAGTTTCTGCAAACTGTCAAAAACAGTGTGTAAAATTTTCATGAGTGTTGTGAGTGAAATATTAAAAAGCTGTAACTTAAATTTTCTTTTTAATTTTTTTCCACTCTATTATTTTATAATGTTGCATACGTGAATATAGTAAATTCATATTTTCGATTTTCACCCTTACTCTCAGTTTTCATCACTCCCTCCTTTTCCTCTTACAATCCTTTATTTCCCCTGCGAGACTCCCTCCTATTTTCAAAATTTTTCACTTGTGTGGACCATAGTGTTTCATCTACTTTGTCTTTGATGACACATGCCTGACATGCTTCATGCATGCATGCAAGTATCCAGATCTATGAGTGTACCACGAGGAAAGCATCCTCCTTTTCCTTTCCATCATCATTATTCCTTATCAGTCTATCAGAGAGGTGTAAACCTTCTTGCAATCATTTCTTTCATGATAAGATGTTGATACAGGTCCCATGCAATTTTTGTGTAAGTATACTGCTATGCAATCTTTTGTTTCAAATCTCTTTCATGTCCAGGAGTGTGGAACTATCAATTCAGGGAGGCCCTATCAGGGCTCCCGATTCCAAGATGCCCCAGACATGTCACAATAGAGGAACCATGCAGGGTGAGGAATGAACAGGCAATGGGAAGTGGCCATCTAACCTACCCCTGCAATGGACACCTACTAAAATAAATGATTGGTGCTCCCCTCCCAAGCAGAGAGATGGCAACACCTGATTGGACCCCTGTCCTTATATAAACCCAAACACTTCCTTAAATAAATTGAGTCTGCAGCAAACTTGTCCACTGCCTGCTTCTTACCTGACTCCCAGGGTCTGTGGTTGATTCCTCCTCCGCTTGCCTTCCGAGCCTCTCTGCCCACTTTCCCCCTCCTTTCCCCGGCTGCCTTGGCTGGGATTTGGCAACACAGGAGATAATCTACACTTACTGATTCTCAACATATTGGATACGTACAAATTTCTGCACTAAACACTGCCAACTGCTAAGCTTCTCTGACCACAGTTGAGAGTATCACCACTCCAGGAATATGTACATAAATATATAGACACCCATTTGATGACCTAACAATTTAACGAAAAGCAATAGCAGGTTGTAGTTGGAGCCCATGACAACCAGCCATGTGCTTATTGACGAGATTAAGCTACCAGGCATGAATTGCCTCCTGTGGAAGTCTCAAATCCAAGCAGAAAAATTTCATAATTTCATTTCATAATTTTCATACTGCTGTTGAACTAGTGGGCATATCCTAACTGGTATGTCAGTATTGCAGCATACAGAATCTGGGTCTGAGGAAGATCAATACAGTATTTCCTCTCCCAGTAGCTTGCATAACGTCTTCTGACTCTCTGAAGGCAGATCATCAAGGAGTTTCCTAATCAATTCAAAACTGAGTTTTTTAATGTCCTGTATTGAACTGTGTGGTGTTTTCATCAATAGTTATGGTGAGCAACCAAGAGAAATGACAACAGACTGCTTTGGGATCCTTGGGGGTCTCCCTGTCAAAAATTCTTAAGGAATTATCCTGTTTTGGTAATAAGATTTTTATTTAATAGTGCATGTCTTCTGGGAGCAGTACTGCCCACATTCAGAGAAAAGTTCTGTTCCAGCATCAATCTTTTTTAATATATGTATTGCATATACATACTTTTTAATTAGCTTACCAAGTAGTAGGCTTCCACAAGGCTTAACTTAGATCAATGGTTTGTTTGACTCTTCCCCAGCCTTTCTTTTCTCCCATTCCTCTACCCACATCCCTACTTAAACTTTTAACCCCAAGCGTTCATTTCTATTCTTTCATATTACATGTGCTATTCTGTCCCCTCTAATTATATTTTTTACTTGGATTGCAAGATCACAGGTTTCCATATAGGTTTTTCATGTGCCTTTCATTTTGGTTAACCAAATCTTACTTTGGGAATTATTTAACATTTACACTTTTGAAATTGGCTTATCATAATTGCCAACATTCTAAGTATTCACAACATGCCAAGATCTGTAGTGTATGTTCTCCACATGCTGCCTCAATGAGCAGTCACAAGATCACTGTGAGGTATGTTCTTCAAATTAGATAAATTTGAGTGAGATAGAAAGAGATTAGGTAATTTTTCTAAATTTACTAAGCTGGTTGCTGTGTGGAATATAATTTGAACCTAAAAGTAGAAAATCTGATTTTAAAGCCTTGTTTTCTAACTTTCTAACTTGTTCTGCGGTGTTTTTTGTAATATATCAGCTTAGGTTCTATATTTTAAAAAATGGTATTTTCAGACTTCATGCATACCAAAATAAATTGCTAATTGTTTACATTTATTTTGGAATTGTTACAAAATATAGTAGGTAGCATACATTAAGAATAGGTTGTATACTGGTTTGTAAGTTTCGTTGTGTAAACTCATATGCTTGTTACTACAAAAAAAAACTACAGGAGCATCAGAACTCCTCTGACTCTTCTGGCACATCTTCACTGTTTCTTTTTTTTAATTTTTTTATTATTATTATTTAATAATAATAAACTGTGCACATGTGCATGTGTATGTGCCCGCACGTGTGTATGTCTGTCTGTGTGTGTGTCTGTGTGTGTGTAGAACCACGGACGAATTCGGGAACCACCATGGACGCCTCCACTTCCTTCTGCCCCGGGATTCACAGGCTCCGCCCTACCAGGACCAGAAGCGCAGGCCGCCCCCGCTTCCACCTGGTGTCTATACGTGGGATCTGAGATCCAAACTCAGGACCTTCCGCCTACAAGGCAGAGGCTTAATCCCTGAGCCACCTCTCCAGCCCCTTCACTGTTTCTTAATTTAATGTTTCTTCTCACCAGAGTAACAGAAATGGAGGTTTATATCGTAATAAAGCCCATTTGAGTCCTGTTGACACTGTGGCATGCACTTCTCTATAGCTGAGAAAGTCTATAAAGTTTTTACATTACTGTAAGAGAACAAGTCCACACAGAAATGATAGCTGCTCCAAAAGAGAAGAATAAACATAGATATTGAATCTGTGTCAGTACTGACACCACCCCATCCAAGTGTGGTAGCAAAATATGAACTGTGAAAGCAATATCTGCAAAAATTAATTATGGAAAGATTGCACATTTTAACAGGTATATCCTGACAAAAACCTGGTCAGTTCATAATCAAGTCTAGTTGACTTCTAAGACCCGTTACTAGCAAGTCATGAAACTTGTGAGAAAGTACATAAATTTTGGGAGTTTTGGTGCTATGTGTAAAAGATGGATAATAAGACTCATTCCAGAGATCTGTATGAAAATTAAAAGTTTTAGTATATTTAAAGTATCTGCAAGTAATGGATACTAACTAGAGACATAAATTCATGTGCTAAATAATGGAGCATTAGGAAATAGAACACAACAAAAATTGCCGAATGAAGGTGAAAAAAATAAAGAAAACCAGAGACGACAAAAATTTTTCTTAAGAGGATTAAGTAGGGAAGACCTATCTTGAATGTGGGGAGTTACATGCCAAAGAATAGGGTTCAGCTCTGGAGAGAAAGTGAAGAAGGAAAAAGCCAACCAAGCACAAGCATTCACCTCTCTTTTTGCTGGTTACAGAGTGGCCAGTGCTTCACACTCCTGCTGCATGGCCAACGGCCACCACAATGGCTGTCTTCCTTATCACTGTGGATTACCCCCTCAATCGGGGGCTCTTAAGTCACCTCTTGTGGAGTATTTGCTCACAGAGACATGAAAAATAGCATAGATTAGTCAGAAGGTACAGACTTAAGAGAAATTTCTTGCAAAATCTCTATCACACCAAAACTTAAAACATCCATTTATCAAAAGGCAAACAGCAAATTTTATTTAAAATTTATTTAATATAAAAAACCCCATCAAATCAAATATTTCACAAATCTCCTGCTATTAAGTCAAGTATAAATTCAATAAAAATTTACAACAGAAATAATGGCACGAAGAGCTACTCAAACTCAAAAGTAATAAGAAAAATGTGAATAAAAACTGAAGAGATAAATTTTATATCTATTGCGGTAGGAAATTTTAGGTCTCTCAGTGGTACTGTAAATGAAGTAATAGAACAATGAAAGTTTCTCCACATTGTTGTGGGCTTATAAATTCACACAACCATTTAGGGGAGTAATTTAATATTAACTAGTAAAGTTGAATGTAGTGTTTCACTACGTTCTATGAAAATTCTATGTGGGTGTGTGCTCCTGAAAACATGGCACAATCTTCATTGATTGCAATGGAAAAATTATCTGTGGCAACATTTTTTGGCATAAAATGAGAATGTAAATCAGTTATACAGGTCTTGTCATAGTTAGGCACAGGTGTCAACTTGACAGTTGAAGGTTTGAGCTCTGGGCATATTTGTAGAGAATTAAACACCTAAACAGGTGAATAAAATACAGAGATTTGGTAAAGAGAGTTGGCATTCTTGTGTTCACTTGGCCAGACATACTGGTCTGGCAAGTAAGGATTGTCCCTCTCACAGCTGTTATGTGGTGATTGTATAGCCAGATCCCTTGGCCCTGGTGTTGGTGCATGCTCTCCTGTCAAGCTGCACTATGAGCTGTAACCGGACCATCATAAGAAAATAAATCCCTTGTTTCCTTAAGCAGTTTGGTCATTTATCAGCAACCATACAGACAGACTGCAAGAGGATGCATGCTATGTTACAATTAAGAAAAATTAAGAAGACATTCCAATAAGAATAACACTGAAGGACATTATAGTAATATAAAATATAAGTTACAGACATGTATATAAAATGTGTAAGATACAGTTATGCTTACATAGAAAATTTGAAGAGATATACAAATAGCATTCTACTAATATGGTCATATATACATGCAAGAGGCACATGGTAGATAGGCAAACGTGCAAATTTTTTTTTTTTTAGGGAGTATGGTTGCTACTGAGCAGGAAGATTTAGTCTTGGGAAAGGAATGGTGCAATTATATTTCTGTACATCAATGTTCAGAATACTGAGAGTATAGGTTCATAATTATTTTAAATGGATTTTGATTAGATAAGTCTTAATGTTTTTGAGTTCATGACCTCTAACACTAAATTTTTTAAAGATGAGCTTCAATTATATTTATTTTAAAATGTTCCAGATAAGAGCTGGGAGAATGGTTTAGATGCCAGTACCTTCTGGTACTATAAAAGATACGCAACAGGGAGGAAGCTTCCAAGGTAAGTTCCAATTTGGTATGCAGCTCTTCAGGTAAAGATACCCAGTTACTTTTTGCTTCTCCACTGCAACTTTTTCCTCATTCCATCTTTGAACAAATGGGATTTTAGAGTACAATGTTTTTGGTGCATGTGTAACTTATTAAGTTTTCCACATTGGTTTTCCTCAAGAATTAATCATTGGTTCAGACTGTCTGAACTTAGAGGCTGGCTCTTTCATGTACCAAGCATGTGCTCTCAGAAAGTTTATGGTCCTCTCTGCCAGAAATTCTTTATTTGCATATAAAAATAATTATTATTTTGTAGATTGGAGTATTAAAATAAATCACACATGTGAAGGACACAAAGCTGTATCTAGCACATAAGTAAAGTGTAGATATTATCATCCTATGGTTTTTGTTAAATAGAAGTGAATCTGGGTCAAATATCTAGTCATTAATGACACACATGGATATCACACTTAGAGGTATTTTGACCTAAATTTTAGATCATGCTGTACTAAGAGAAAATAAATGAAAAGAACAGAGGGCATGGAACGTAGCAGTGTAGAAGATCTCTATGGCACTATCTTTTATTTTTAACTCAGCAAAATAACAAAAACTCACTTAAATTTTTGATTTGGTCACTTGTACTATACACCAAATAATGCTCATAACCTCACAAAAGGCCTCATATATTGCACCAAAACTATTGTCACATTTGTGAAAATGTAATTAACATTAGTAAAATTTGTTAGTTTCAGATACTTGTATGAGCATTTTTTATCTTTATACAAATATTTTATAGCATATAATGGTGCAATGATAATTATAAATTATGTATTATTATTATAATATAGTTTTATCCTTTCTTCTTAATATATGTACACACATACATATCTACAAATGTTGTTCTTTGTATTCTTTGCAGAGGAGTATATGTTGCATATGTTTTTGTGTAATGATACATCACATGGAAAGGATCCTAATGCAATATCAGAATATCAATATAGGAAAAACTACACTTGTGGTAGTAAATCTGTTAACTTGACTAGGCCTGTAATTAACTAAAAATTCAGCTATAGACCACTTGAAGAGATTATCTGGAATAAGATATCTGAAATCTAATGACCATTCCTAAATGCAGATGGTGATATCTTCTAACAGCAGACCAAATAAAAGAAAGTGAAAGAAGAGTTCTCCGTCTCTCCCGTCTCCCCCCTCTGTCTTCTCCCTCTCCCTTGTCCTGTGCTGGCAAACTCTTCTTCCCTGACACTGCCATTTTTCACTGACATAATAACCCAGCTTTTTCAATTCTCCAAAATGACTGAGATATAGAGATTCTCAGGAATCCTCAAGCACTAGACTGGGACTATTAAGATATTCAACGACTGAACTAAGCAGCTACAGGAAGACACTGTTTGGCTTCCTAAAGCTTATCACATAAACCTGTTCAATAAATTATATATACATATAAATATATATACACATACATATATATTCATTGCACCATTTGAAGCTAATAGAAGAGGATTCATTGAGGCAGGTTAATTTAACCCAGTCTTAAAACAAAAAATATGTAATTAAAATCATAGATTTACTACTTTTGATATAAACAAAGCTACAGTATCAATCAAATTTTAAGGAAGAAAAACATACCATGTATGATGTAGCTAGGAAATATAAAATCAATACATACACATAATTAAGTCTTTTAATGGAATATGAGAAATAAGAGTGATATCAAATAATGGATGTATTTTTTAATTTTATTATTTTTTAAATTTATTTTTCTACTTTTACAAGGGATATTGAGTATCTGAGATTCCCTCTCCTCCCCCATCTCCTTCCCTTCACCATTTCCTCCAACTCCCTCCCACCCTTCTGTCTGTATGCTTCTATGACCTCAGGCTTCAGTCTGGCTTGTCTGCCCCTGTGGGGACTCAGGCCTCCATGATATATCAATTTACCTCTCTTCAGGCCACCCCACTGATATGTGCATTTCTCTTCACTCATACAGCTTTAGACCCTAAGCTTTCCACTGTATGTCCCCATTCTATGTGTATAACAACAGCTACCTACAGAGCAATTTGATATACTATCTTCCACCTGTAGGTTTATTGGTGGAAAAACTTGAAAAGTCTTTGGTAACGTGTTAGAAGAAAATCAGGAGTATTTCCAGCTTCACTTGTAACAATCTTCAATATTTCGTGCTGTACTGGGTTAGAAATTTTATAAATGTTCATTTTTAACATTTTTACTTTATTCCATGATGTAAGTATAAATGTCTGTGTTGCCTAACAATATGCCTTTTTGTTGAACACAATTTAAGAGGTTTCAAAGACTAAAACTCAAATATTTAAGTAAAAGAAAAAAATCAGCAAGTTTAAGACACTATGGATCTCTTCTAGTTTTTATTGATCTTCTTCTTGACTTACAAAATAATTGGCTTCATTTTGACATTTTCACACATGTATATCATTACACACAGCTCATCTATACCTGATCCACATACCTTCTCTTACTTTACCTTCTCTGTTTTCATGGCATATACATTCATATTCTATATCACAGAAAACTTGTGATATCTATCTTTTTATATCCCCATTTCCTTGCCTAGTGCCCCTTGCCCTCCCAGGAGTGCCCTCTCCTTTTATTGTCCCACTTGAAGCAGGACATTCCAGACTTAAAGACTTGACCATTCTTTTCGTAAATAGTAGTATATTTTTATTTTATTTTTTAGTAATGATGTAAGTATGGCTCACCTGTAAGCTTCCTTACTTAAATGGGAATTCAAATGTTTCTATACAGACTTCAATTATTGAGATGCAAGAAATACAAAACATTATATTTGCTTAGACATGCTTGTTCAAAAACATGCTTTTAAAGTTTGTAGAGTAAAACTTGTTTCTTTAACTGAGCATGTAAAAAAATCTTGTTATGGTCAAATTCTTATTTTTTATACACTACTTGCCTGAATTTTGCAGTCTGTAAGATATCATTAAAGTTGTCTTTTTATATAAATAGTTTACTTTCACAATCTTTCATTGGACTCATTCTTCCTCCCTTCATTTTGATTTCCATCAGTTCAGTTTATTCCTTACCTTATTATTTTTATCTACATGTCTATCTTTAAAGCAGATAATCTCCTGTAATGAAACCTGGTATTATAAGAACAACTTTATTCCTTTAAGTTTTACTTAAAATTGCTCAAATATATTCATTGGAGTTAGCTTTGCTTAATTTTCTTTACTTAAGATAATCATTAGGATGTTAGTATTTCAAAGTAAATAGGAGAGTATTTTTCTGTTACACATTGTGAATTGATTAAATCATTTATTTAATAGTAGCAAAGAATAAAAAGCTACTTATATCAAGTAGCTCTAAATTTTCTATTATTATTCTATTATAATTATATTCTAATATAAATATTTTATTATATTCCTTAACACATAGAGGTATTTAAATTTTATCATTTTATACTACTTTATTAACATGTTTCCAGGAAAATAATTTATGTAAGTTGCCAATTATTGGAATAAATTTTTCAATGCATTAATTCCTCATCATTTTGATTAAAAGTTTCATAGTGATATCATTTCTCTTATTACTGAATCTGGAATGATTTGAAGCCTTTCCAATGTTATTGATCTTTACAAAACTCAATTGGCTTCACTGAACTTCCTATGTAATATTGGCTTTCACCTGTTTCTGTTTCCTTCATGATTATTTTATTGACTCACCTTACTTGAGATAAGCTTATCTTGTTTTTTCTAGTTGGAAACTAGATCATTGATTTCTCTGTCTTTATTACTTTGTATATAATCACTTTTAAAAGTAAGTTTGATTTTTTACTTTCACTGTGAAAAATTTCACATTATGTTATTGATTTCATTCCAAAGTATTTTCCAGTTTCCTTTGAATTACATAGATCCATTTATTACTTAAATGCATGTCATTTATATTTTAAATTTTCTTATCACAGTTTATTTCTAACTTGCTTTCGTTTTGTCATGTCTACTTGATTACTTTCATATGTATAAACAGCATTTTATTACTCTGCATCTGAAATATTTTGCACTATCTTCTGTATGTGAAGAATGCTTATTCTACAATATTCAGTGGGGCCTTATACAAATGTCAGCTTAAGTAAATTATTATAGCTTTCATACCATACTATAGCTTTCTACAATATTCAGTAGGGCCTTATACAAATGTCAGCTTAAGTAAATTATTATAGCTTTCATACCATACCATAGCTTTCATCTCAAGGGCATAGAGATAATTTATTCTAAGCCAGATATTTGTGACCAAGGCATGTATATACTCATACAACTAAAGACTTTCTACATGATTCCTATCAAATACTGAAAATAAAAAACATAATGCCTTTCAAATCCAGTAGATGGATTGTGTTTCTTCCTTATATCTACCATTTATTTCTATTACCCTCTTAAATAAATAAACAATATGTTAAAAGAAAAAAGATCTGTCAGCATATTTATCTTTTAAATTTTATTTATTTTATTCAACAAAATGGTTAATTAAGACATATCAGTGGGGTTCAATTCACATATACATATATGTGTGCTGATAACACCTTCTACTCTTCTATTTCTTCTGCCTTAATGGAGAATTACTGGAGTAATTACTGGAGTAATTACTGGAGTAATTAATGGAGTAATTACTACTCCATTTTTAGGGTGGTATTTTTAGATTTGTATTTGAGATAATAGGCAGTCATATTTTTATGGCTGCTTTATCTCACTTGACATCATGTGGTTGCATTTATTTTGCTATGTAGCAGGATTACATTCTTGTTTATGGTTGCATATATATGACTGCATATATACATATAAACACATATGTGTATCTGATATCTGCTCATGAAAACCATAGCTTTCATCTCAAGGGCACAGAGATAATTTATTCTAAGCCAGATATATGTGACCAAGGCATGGTAACAAGGATTCATGTTACTTCAAATAGTATGTCCCTGGTTGGAGTGATGGCTCAGGGTTTAAGATCTGAATCCCATGTAAAAATGCCAGGCAGAAATAGCTGTTGCCTGAATTTCCAATTCTGGAAAGTGGAGCCTGGAAAATCCCAGAATGAAACAAGTTGGAGGCAGAAACTGTCCAGTATGATTCCTGAAGTCACCATGGCCTTCACAAGCTTTGCTGCCTTCTGATACACCCTCTCTCACACACACACATGCACACACACAAGAAAAGGAAACGAAAAGCATGGTCCAACATGGATATGCCTACATCAATTTTCAGGGTCAATGACATTTTCCAAATACCTTGGTGAGAATATTGGGAAGAGAGGTGGAAAGAGCAGAGTGAGAAAATCTCTGCTACACACCTCAGATGATAACCTATGTCATCCAATATTTTTACCCCAAAGTCCATTCTTCCTATTGACCTCACATTTATTGTGTGCATCTACAGAAACAGAAATATCCAAATGCTTGCAGTCAACACAAGCAATACTATCCAAATGCTTTTGATCAATACCTATGCGTCTTCCCAGCAGAGCAAATAAAGTCCCTATCAACCCAGGCACAGGGAGTATAGTCTCAGGCTTCTCTGTGGGGACTGATGAAAGTCATGGAAAGTTCCCTCTAACATCAGCACTGTACTGAGCTGGAGAAAATCAGTTTTTCCTCTCTTACCCTCAGCATGATGTTGTCTTCATATATGATCTAAACTAACAAGGGCTCGGTTGAAAATAGCAAGAAGGGAGATAAGAAGAAAGCAGAATTGGATATTATAAGAGTTGCAGAAGGGGTGGAAAGATGGCTCAGGGATTAAGACCTTGCTTCCCAAGCAGAAGGTCCTGAGTTCAGATCCCAGATCCCACATAAAAGCACCAGGCAGAAATGGCAGTGGCTTGCACTTCTGCTCTGATGGGCAGAGCCTGGAAAATCCCAGAGTGAAGCAAAAAGAAGTTAGAAGCAATCTCAGATGACTCCCAAAGTGACTCTTGGTCCGTCACAGGGACACACAGTGTTTCCTGATCCTCTGATGATACACACACACACGCACACACACACACACACACACACACACACACACACACACACACAATGAATGAATGAATGAATAAAGTTTTTTTATTTTTTTTCAGTTATTACACAATCTTTTTATTTAAGAAACTGGTGCTTCTTAAAAAGTCACTCTAGCTCGATAGGGAGCAGTCAACTTTCAGGGAAATTAAATGCATCTGAACTCTGAACATGGAGCACTCGTACCTGGTTAGGCTGAATATGATTTTTTTAAACATTTTTATTATTATTTCCGCTCATACAAACTTAATAGGTACACCGGTTCCCACCCTCCCTCCTCCTCCCCCCGAACCTCCTGCTCCCCCTCCCCTCACCTTTCCCTCCCCATCCCCCAGTGCTTCCCCTCCCAAACCCCGGAGAATCCTTTAATGTGCATGCCAGAATCTCCTCTCGGCCCTCCTCTCCGATGACTCATCGTACAAAGACCCAGTGGCATTTCCCTGAACCCTTTCCTGTGTTCCCCTTAAGCATAGGGACACTACTATGGCTGTCAATTCCTTGCCTCCAAGGATCTTGGTGCCTTTAGCAAATGCTAGACTTTGTGGGGTCAATAGTGTGTGGGACATTGAGCAGGGCATGCAAAGTCCAGTTATGATTGCTTGGGCCCTAACTTGTGTGGAGTATCTTGCATATCATTGCTCCTCCCATCCTTGTACTCTTACAATCTTACCGCCCCCTCTTCCGCAAATTTCCCTGAGCTTCAGGATGGGAAGAGATTAGGCTGGCCTAGTAATACCTACAGTAATTGCTAGGATTATGAACAGGAGAGATGGGGAAGGAGGGCCGCACCAGAAACAAGGAGAGAGGGGACCATGTTACAGCAGAGAAAATAGGCCTCCATCAAGGACTGCAAGTAAGTAATGAGACATCTGGTTAAATTCACAGACTTTCGTTCTTTATCATTTACAAGTGAGGGGGTATGATCTCACCAGAAGGGGAGGGCATATAGTCTGGCAGATAAGAAGCAACCATTTTGCAAATGGGGGGTGAAATACAATACCCATCAGGATGGAGTTAAGGGCATTGCAGGAGCAGCAAAACTGTAAAAGAAAATCAATGAATAAAGTTATTTTTAAAAGAAGAGTTGCAGAAGAAAAAGTCAAATGCCTTTTTGATCAATGAGCATAATGACAAGCATTTAGATAGTAGCTTATCAGCAAGTTTTTATAATTAGCATTAACTAGTCTGTTCCCTTCCAGGACCTATGGTAGCCCTAAGAAGCACTCAGAACTCAATTAAGAAAGACCCCTGTACAATGGAATATGAGCAATGCAGAGAATCACAGCTTCCATAATACAAGCAGAAAGACCCTGAGGATGCTCAAGCCTACTCAGGACATCTAAACCATTTTCTGTCTAAAGGCTCAGGGAACTGTGCTGAAGGGGTGGTAAGAATATAAGAGAGGGAGAATGAGGTGAGATAATGTCAAAGAATAGCCATTGTTCACTTCAGGACTGTCATACCCAAGAACTAAGTACAAATTGTTACTAGAGCTCTTCAATTGGTGGCCTAGCAATAATTTACCATGAAACAGAGAAAATCCCATGAGATAGGACACTACCATAAAAGACTATGTGGGACTTGTGCTACACATAATTGATAGGGAAACTCTGCATCCAATCACTAACTAGTACAACATTCTACACGTATATGTAGGGAGACACAAGAAAGGGAGAAAAAATGGGCAGAAGGGAAAACGGAAGTTTAGAAAGGGATGCTGGGTAGGGGTAGGTAATGGGTGATAAAAGCCATCAAACTCCTTGTTAATATAATTTGAAAATAAATAAAATTAAAATACCAAAAGAAAAAGTCAAACGCTAGAAAATAATCTCATTCTCTAAAGCAATGCTCTGAAAACACTCACAACAAATAAATACTCTGACTGAATGTTCTGAAATAAAACAAGAAGATAGCCAACAACCAGCTAATGACCAACAGACCATCAACCAAACAATAGGGAAGTCCAGTCCCCAGTAAAACCCTCAGACAGCTACTCGATGAGGCAATACAGATCATTGGACACAAAGAACCTAGGCTGGTTTCTGGTTCTGGTCCAGGTGACTCTTATGAAATTCCTTGGAGCATCACATTCAAGATCCAAAACTGTTAACACAAAACAGATATTACCTCAAAGGGATAAATTACTGAACCAAACAAGCAACTATGTCAGGAACACAAATTCAGGTTGCCCTAAATGTATTCCAACATTAAAATGGTTGCAAAAACCTTTGTAGTCACAGAACAGAAGAATGCTATAGGTCAAGGCATTTATGTGGACATCAGGTGACAGGATTACAGAAGAGTAAGAAAGTATTAAGCACAGGTCTCATAAAGATATAAATGATCACATCCTTATTTCGAGTTGGTAGAATATAGTTGTCTTTAAATATTTATTTAATAATCAAAAGCATGCTAGATTAGACTGAAGGCTGGGCAATGAATGGTTATTAAAGAGACTAAAACTACCTCAGAAAAATTTGACTCTGACTCTGTAACATTTCAACTGTTCCCAAACATGAAATTCCAATTAGTCAACTAGTCTTTTAGAATCTTTTCACCCCCAGTGTACAGTGCAAACACAGACCCTCATACCATAAATTATACAGTCAAGTTTTCCGCACCTGGGAAATTGCAGGGTCAACACATCAAAGAGCAATGGGTAAGTCTTGCTTAAGAAACTTACCATTGGTTATCACAATATCTCCCTTGCCAGGTAAGTATACCTTGTAGAGTCCTGTGGGGCTTTTAATTGGGAACTTCAGTTCACACAGTATGTAGTTCTTATTTATCCATTGGCTGATGGCTATCAATTTTGACATCATGTATTAGTAATTGTGAGTTATAATACACTAAAAGCAAGTAGGCACTTCTCTTAGTCATATTTTCTTTTGGATATACATGTAGTACTGGAGTAAAAGTAAGATCGTAACAAAGATAAGCATTTACTTTTTGAGAAACTTTCATATTATTTTCCACTAGTTTACAACACCACTAAAATTGCTAAAGAGCTCCTTTTACTTTTTACTCCACATCATCACTAAAGCTTTTTTCATTTTTAATAGTGGACATTCTAAAATGTGGGATCTATATTTTTGAAGTTCTGATTTATATTTTCATGGTGGCCAATGATATTGAATATTCTCATGAATTTGTTGGTCATTTTTTATTTTTTCCTATGAGAAGTAGCTATTTAGATCATTTTTTATGTTTAGAATATGTTATTTTTATTTATCAAGCATTTTAGTTGCTTCTATTTTCTGGATAGTAGCTGTTTGGTCAATGAATATTTTCCATACTTTCTTCCATTCTGTGAAATGTATCCTGTCTGTGTTGACTGTTTCCCCTGCTGTATATTAGGGTTTTTGGTTTTATATAATTCACTTTTTGATTTATTTTTTTGTTTCCTGTGTTTTGAGAGTTCTGTAATGCCATAGGTTTTTCTTACTGCCGCCCTTTCTTTGTAGCCTATTTGTGTCTTGTAATATATCTCTTTGTTATAAAATTATATAATATTCATTTGCTTAACCACTAATTGATCATTACATTCAGACCAGTTTGAGTGCACATCTAGAATATGTTTTCAATTACTTCATCTTATACATTATCATTGCAAATTATTTAATGTTTTATCACTAAGGAATTGTTTAATTTACTTTCTAAAGTTAGTTCCTTGCCAGTTCCATAATGTATGTGATGTATTCTGATAAATTTCTCCTCATACTTTTCTTATCTTCCTCTTCTCCCTATCAAACCTCTCCTTTCTGCAAGTCTTTTAATCAGGTTCATGATTTCTGGTTTGTTTTGTTTTTGCAATCCATTTATTTAATCAGGGATGATTGTGTCACCCTTCCATTAGGACTATCCACTGAAGCCTGGAAGAGTCACCAGCAGGTATGCAGTCAAGAAAACGACTCTCACTCTTCTGGAATCAGTTACAGGTATTTCATCACTAAGAGATTGAGCTCAGTGATATTGTTTCCATCCACGCCTAGCTGTTAATGGGACCATTCTTATGCAGACCCCAAGTACACAGAGTTATCCACAGCTACTGGGAAGTGTGACTGCTAAATAAATATCCATTGTCTGTATCATCTAGTCTTCAGTTGATGGCCATTAAGGCTAATTCCATTTCCCAACTTAATGTGAGTAGAACATCAATGAATATGGTTGACCAAGTATTTCTGTGGTAGGATAGAGTGTTACAGAGTGTTATATGCCCAAAGATGGTATATATCTGGGTCATGTGGCTGTTCTATGTTTAGCTTTTTGATAAATCTCTACTCTGATTTTTTTTATGTATTTACTATACTAGATTCCCACTAATAGTGAATTTCCTTTCCTATAATCTGGCTAACATTTGTTGTCATTTGTTTTCTTAATGACAGTTAGTTATTCTGACTAGATTTAGACAAAATTTCAAAGTGGTTTCAATTTGTATTTCCTTCCTGATTAATTATGTTGAACATTTGCCTTTTCAGGTTCTACAATACATGTTCATAATTTTCTATGTTATCAATATATTCAATCAGAGATGTTACATATTATTATTAAAAAGACTGGGAAATATAGTAAAGTGTGATGGAGCATTCTCAGGTAAGAAAATCACAGGTGTAAAGTTATTATTTGATGCAAAAGTTACTCAAAGAACCTTTGTAATTAGACTCTGTTTTTAAACAAACCTCAAATTTCTTTATTTAATGTTATTAGGAAAGACATTACATTTGTTAAGTTCAACCTCAATTTTAAATGAAACTTCAAAATTTAACGAGGGAACGATGAAGGAAAGGGAGGGGATGGGAAAGAGAGGGATGGACAGAAGCTGGGAAGAATACTCAATATGTTTGTAAAAGTAGAAAAAATAAAAAGGAAAAAATTTTGCTGTTATAAGAATCCCATATTAGGTACAAAAATAAGAAGGTTCTTTGCTGTAATAGACAAAAAATACTTGAAAGGGATCATGTCATAGTTAGGCACAGGTGTCAACTTGACTGTTGAGGTTTGCACTCAGGGCACATTTGTAAAAAATTAGTGGTTGAGTTAGGCCCAGAGCAAACCTGCAGGAGATTGTCTAGATGATGGGAAGGCCCAGCCTATGATGGCTGAGAGTAGGCCCTGAACAGATGAATAAAATACTGAGAGTTGGTTGAGGAAGTTGGCATTCTTCTGTACACTTGGCCATACATGCTGGTCTGGCAAGTAAGGATTGTCTGTCTCTCAGCCATTATATGGTGATGGTGTGGCCAGTTCCCTTGGCCCTGGTGTTGGTGCGTGCTCTCCCGTGAAGCTGGACTGTAACTATAATTGGACTGTCAGAAGGAAATAAACCCCTTGTTCCTTTAAGCCATCTGATGATCATTTATCAGCAACCATGCAAGGAACTGCAACAGAATTTGGTATCAAGAAAGTGGGGTGTTGCTAATAAATCTGACTATGTGGATTTTGCAGCTTTTGAGCAGTTTTGCTGGATGAAGTTTAAAATGTTTGAAGATTTTGACTTTGTGGATTCTGCAGAGTTTTGTGGGTCATTGGAAAATAGTTATGCTGGGAGAGTTGTGAATTATTTGGGACCAGTTTCTGATGAGGAGAACAAGAACTTTGGTAAAGCTGAATTTAAAGATGATGTACTAGTTTGCTTGCTAGTAGAGAGCTATGTTGGTGGCCATGAAGTTTTGGAAGTGGAAAGGGTAGATAGCAGAACAGCTGCCATTGTTGGAGAGATGAGCATCAATGAAGGAAAACTTAGTAACTTGTAATGGGACAGTGGAGGAAGTGAAAACCACCATATGGCGAGTTCATGGTTTGAAAACCCAGATTCCTTCAGGGGCCAAAAGCCCAAGTTAAAGACATTTTTTGCCCTTTGGAAGTTTGGCTGCCAAAACACCTAAAATTTGGTACAGCTGTGGCTCGAGTGGACCAAGCTATGTTTCAACTTTGCTTAAAGTCAGGCAGCGTCCCCCAGGTGGTACTGGTTTTGGTGAACAATTTGTGGGGTTCATGGAGTGCAGCAAAAGCTTGGCACCAAGTGGCAGGTGTAGAGTTCCTGCAAGGACAGATGAAGCTTATAGCTACACAGGCAAACCCAGAATGGTATTTGAGATACCAGAACGGTGGGACTGCTGCTGAGGACAGCTGCAAGTGGAAATTCAGCCTGGTTCAGAGGAACTCTGCTTTCACAACTTCAAGATGCAAACAGGGATTGGGAATGCCTAGAATCTTTGAGCCACCTTGATTACGTGATGAGCAACAGAAGATGAAGACTGAAGTAAAAGATGTGGTACCTGATTTGCTGGACTTTGATCTTAATTTAAATGTTTTCTTATAATTTCAAGATACTTCTGTTTTAATGTTTTATCTGTTTTAAAGTATTTAACTTATTTTGATTTAATATATTCTTAAGGTTAAGAAACTTTGAACTTTTAAAATGTTGGAACTGAAGTTTTAATGAGAGAACATTTTAAATTTATCTATGAAATGTATTTATATTTTTATGATAACCTTCAACATCTGTAGGGACAAGGATGAAGGTCACAGTTTAAAAGTGCTATGTTTCTGTATCAAGTTGACAAGGACAATATCATAGTTAGGCACAGGTGTCAACTTGACAGATGAGTGTTTGTGCTCTGGGCACATTTGTAGAGAACTAGTGATTGAGTTAGGCCCAAAGCAAACTTGCAGGAGATTGTCTAGCTGATGGGAAGGCCCAGCCTATAGTGGCTGGGACTAGGCACTGAACAAATGAATAAAATACTGAGAGTTGGTTGAAAAAGTTGGCATTCTTCTGTACACTTGGCCATACATGCTGGTCTAGCAAGTAAGAATTGTCCATTTCTTATCTGTTATGTGGTGGTCGTGTGGCCAGTTCTCTTGGCTCTGGTGTGGGTGCATGCTCTCCCATCAAGCTGGATTATGAACTGTAACTGGACTGCCAAGAGGAAATAAACCTCTTGTTCCCTTAAGCTGTTTGATAGTCATTTATCAGCAATCATGCAGGCAAACTGCAACGGATCATAAAGAAGGAGTAGGAGGGAGGGCTACGGTGAAGCCCTTAAAAGAAGAAATATAGAAGAATATACACAGTAAGTGGAAAGGGGAATAATGAAGATAATGCTTACGCTTAAGAGAAGATAGATGAGAGAATACAGTACATGAAGAATAGCGTGTGTAAGAAATAATACAAGTGTGAGAAATAATCAGAAAGAAGTTGCTATGGTATTACTATAACAAAACTATTTTTCCCTTTCACCCCACCCCGCTCCCCCGGTCAGGACGCGCGTGGTCCAGCCGGGCCTCACCCCGCAACCTAGGTAAGCCCGGGCCCGCCCGGCCACCAGAACCCCAGGTCAGCCCAAAGGGACCCGGCTCCTGCTGGCGCGCAGAGCCGAGGGACGAGGAGGACCTCCCCCTGCGCCCGGCCCGCCCCAGCTGCCCTGGTTAAATAGCTCCACGCTGACACCCCCATTCTCCCATTCCCCACCCCGCTCCGCTGGTCAGGACGCGTGGGCGGTCCAGCCGGGCCTCACCCGTGACCTAGGTAAGCTCTATCCCTGCCCACCCCCAGAACCCCAGGCCAAGTAATCCAGTTTAGTGAAATTGAAAAGTCTTAAGAGTTAAAACGACAATGCCAAAGTCAAAGTGCAAATCCATGAGAAGCAACACTCAAGTAAACAAATTTCCCACTGAAGAAATTAATCCCATAATGTAAGACTCCAACCAGAACAAACGCGCGGAAAAAGGCCAAGAAAGCCTGACCCAGGATAACGACTTTCAAAATATGATCATTACCATGTTCAATACTATGAAAGAGGAAATCAGGGAGGAATTACATAATCGAATCAATCGCTTTGAAGAGGAACACAACAGACATCTGGAGGAGTTGAGAAAAACAGTGCAAGAAACAAAAACTGGCATAGAGCAGTTAAAACAGACTCAAGCAGAGTTAAAAACTGAGCTACAAGACAAGTTATCTTCAACCCACAACTCTATAGAGAGTCTTATCAACAGAACTAACCAAGCAGAAAACAGAATTTCAGACCTTGAAGATAAAGTGGGAGTACTAACCAGCTCAATGGAAGAGGTTGTTAAAGCCAAAAAGATACTTGAGAGAAATATCCAAGACATATGGGACACCCTGAAGAAGCCTAATATGCGTATTCATGGAATACCACAGCAAGAATCTCAAATACCACCCCTGAGGAAATTTTTCAAATGATCATCAAGGAAAACTTTCCTCATATAAAAAAAGAGAGGCCCATCCATATACAAGAGGCATTCCGCACCCCAAACAGATACGACCAAAGCAGAAGCACCCCACGGCAAATAATAGTTAAAACACTCCACATTCAAGATAAAGAACTGGTGCTGAGAGCTTCAAGGGAAAAAAAACAAGTCACTTTTAAAGGTAAACCTATTAAAATAACAAATGACTTCTCAGTCGAAACAGTAAAAGCAAGAAGAGCTTGGAGAGACGTACTTCAAGTATTGAATGAGCAAAAATGTCAACCAGGCTGATTTACCCTGCAAAACTATCAGTCATGATCGAGGGGGAAAGAAAAACTTTCCAGCACAAAGACAACTTGAAGGGATACATGTCTACCAAACCAGGCCTTCAAAAAATGCTAGAAATAATACTCAAGCGTGAAGAAAAAAACAGGCATATCCAGGAGAACAGAAGGCAAATATAACACCATTAAAAGCGAAGCAATATACTTATAAAAACTACTAAACATAATAAATGTCTAGAATTAAAAATAGATTCTCCATTATAACACTAAATGTTAATGGAATTAATTCACCGATCAAGAGACACAGATTACAAACTTGGATTAAAAATCACAATCCATCAAGCTGCTGCCTGCAGGTAACCCATCTCACCACAAAAGATAGGCATGCCCTAAAAATAAAAGGCTGGTCAAAAATTCTACAAGCTAATGAAGCAGAAAACAGGCAGGGGTAGCCATTATGTTATCAGACAAAGTGGACTTCAAACCAAAGAAAATTATAAGAGACAGGGATGGATACTACATTTTAGTCACAGGTACAATTCACCAGGAAGACTTCACAAATACTGAACATATATGCACCCAATACGGGCCCCTCCACATTCATTAAGAAAACCCTACAGCATCTAAAGCAAGAAATCAACCCCCAAACGATAATTCTTGGGGACTTCAACACCGCCCTCTCAACATGGGATAGATCAACAGGTCAAGAGCTTAACAGAGACACTTTGGAACTTAATCAAACCCTGAAAGAAATGGACCTTACAGATCTCTATCGAACTTTTCACCCACGTACCAAAGAATACACATTTTTCTCAGCATCACACGGAACTTTCTCCAAAACAAGAGAAAATACACTAACTCCTGGAAACTTAACACTATGATGCTGAATGAGAACTGGATTCAGGAAGAAATTAAAAAGGAAATTCAAGATTTCCTGAAAGCGAATGATAACGAAAATACAACTTACCAAAATCTCTGGGACACAATGAAAGCTGTTCTAAGAGGTAAGTTCATTGCTCTTAATGCCTACATCCAAAAAATGGAAACATCAGAAATAAACAACTTAACTAGAAAACTAGAGCAATCTGATCCCAAAAGTAGTAGCAGAGAGGAGATTAGCAAAATAAGGGGAGAAATATCTGAAATCGAGATTAAGAAAAGGATAGAAAAAATCAACCAGTCTAAAAGCTGGTTCTTTGAAAAAATCAATAAGATTGATACACCCCTAGCTAAATTAACCAAAAGCAAAAGAGAGTAAACCCATATTAACAAAATTAGAAATGAACTTGGAGCTATCACTACGGATACCCAAGAAATCCAGAGAATTATAACATCATATTTCAAAAACTTGTACTCTGTGAAGTTTGACAACACAAAAGAGATGGATGAATTTCTAAGTAAACACAACCTACCTAAATTGAATCAGGAAGTTGAGAATTATTTAAATAGTCCTATAACATACAAGGAGATTGAAGAAGTAATCTCGAATCTTCCCACCAAAAAATGTCCTGGACCAGATGGATTCAGCACAGAGTTATACCAGACATTTAAGGAGTTAATAACACCAATACTCCTTAAACTGTTCCATCTAATAGCAAAGGAAGGAACACTACCAAATTCCTTCTATGAAGCTAATATCGTCTTAATCCCAAAACCTAATAAAGATTCACTTAAAAAAAGAAAACTATAGGCCAATCTCTCTGAACACAGATGCAAAGATTCTCAACAAAGTCTTAGCAAATCGGATTCAAAAACATATCAAAAAGATCATTCATGGGGACCAAGTAGGCTTCATCCCTGGCACACAAGGTTGGTTCAACATATGCAAATCAATAAATGTAATTCATCATGTAAACCAGTCCAAAGTCCAAGACCACATGATACTCTCGATAGATGCAGAAAAAGCCTTTGACAAGATCCAACAGCCTTTTATGATCAAAACGCTAGAGACAGTAGGAATGGAAGGAACCTTTATCAATATAATAAAAGCTGTATACAACAAGCCCACAACAAGGATTATGCTCAATGGGGAACAATTGGAAGCATTCCCACTTTGATCAGGAACTAGACAAGGCTGTCCACTCTCACTACTTCTATTCAATATTGTACTTGAAGTTTTAGCTGAAGCCATAAGACAAGAAAGGGACATAAGAGGGATTCAAATAGGCAAGGAAGAAGTCAAGCTATCCCTATTTGCAGATGACATGATCTTATACCTGAGTGATCCCAAAAACTCCACCAGGAAGCTCCTGGAACTAATTGAGAAGTTCAGCAGGGTGGCAGGATACAAAATAAATGTGCAAAAATCAGAGGCCTTCCTATATGCCCAGAATGAAAGAAGTGAAAAAGCCTTGAGAGAAACAATCCCATTTACTATAGTCCCTAAAAAAATGAAATACCTTGGTATAAACCTAACAAAGGAGGTAAAAGACATTTACAATGAAAACTTTAAAACCCTAAAGAAAGAAATAGCAGAAGACACCAGAAGGTGGAAGTTCCTGGATTGGTAGAATCAACATCATTAAAATGATCATCCTACCAAAGGCAATATACAAATTCAATGCTATGCCAATTAAAATCCCAAAGCAATTCTTTAAAGAAGTTGACCAAATAATCTCAAAATTCATATGGCGGCACAAAAGACCCAGGATAGCAAAGACAATCCTGAGTAACAAAAACACTGCTGGAGGTATTACCATACCAAACCTTAGTCTATACTACAAATCCATAATTATAAAGACAGCCTGGTACTGGCTCCAAAATAGACACACAGATCAATGGATAAGTGTTGAAGACCCAGATATAAGCCCACAAAAATACAGCCATCTGGTCTTTGACAAAGGGGCCCAAAGAATCCAATGGAAAAAGAACAGCATTTTCAACAAATGCTGCTGGCACAACTGGATCTCCACATGCAGAAGATTAAAGCTGGACCCATACTCGTCACCATGTACAAGACTTAATTCCAAATGGATCAAGGACCTTGATATCAGTCCAGAGACTTTAAAAACCACAATGGTACAGTCACTGCTACCAACTCTCAACAGTTGGGATCTTGTGAAATTAAAGAGCTTCTGTTCAGATAAAGAGATTGTAACACGAGCTCAAAGGCAACCCACAGAATGGGAGAAAATCTTCACTAACCACATATCTGACAGAGCTCTACTGTCCAGAGCGCACAAAGAACTTAGAATTAACTAAACTCCAAGGAAACCAATGGCCCAATTAAAAAATGGGCCCTGGAACTTCAAAGAAACTTTACCAGGGACAAAATTGAAATGTCTAACAAATATCTTCAAAAATGCTCCACTTCCTTAGCCATCAGGGAAATGCAAATCAAAACTTCCCTGAGATATCATCTCACCCCAGTCAGGATGGCAAAAATCCACAATACAAACAACAACAAATGCTGGAGAGGATGTGGAGAGAGGGGAACTCTCCTACATTGCTGGTGGGAATGCAGGCTCATACAGCCACTCTGGTGAGCCGTCTGGAGATTCTTAAAGAAAATAAAGATTGAAATGTTATGGAATCAACCTAAATGTCCAACAGTTGACGAGTGGATAAGGAAAAGGTGGTACATCTATACAATGGAGTACTACTCAGCCATCAAAAATGATGAATTATTGGAATTTGCTGGGAAATGGATGTCATTAGAAACAATTATATTAAGTGAAGTATCCCAAACCCAGAAAATTAAGCGCCGTATGTACTCCCTAATAGGTGGCTCCTAGTACCAAACTCACCCAGCCCACATTGAGACACTCAAAAGTAAACCTATGTAACACAGTAATTGCAAGGATTATGAACAAGAGAGATGGGGTAGGAGGGCCACACCAGAAACAAGGAGAGAGGGGACCATGTTACAGCAGAGAAAATAGGCCTCCATCAAGATCTGCAAGGGGTGACATACAGTGCCCAGCAGGATGGAGTGAAGGGCATTGCAGGAGCAGCAAAACTGCAAAAGAAAATCAACAAACCACAATTCAGAACTTCAGAGACTCTATATCAATCACATAGAACTAGGCCAGCCTAATCTCTCCCCATCCTGGAGCTCAGGGACATTTGCGGAAGAGGGGGCGGTAAGATTGTAAGAGCAAAAGGATGGGAGGAACAACGATTTGCAAGATTCTCAACACTAGTTGGGGCCAAAGCAATCATAATGGGACTTTGCATGCCCTGCGCAATGTCCAGCGCACTGTTGCCCTCATAAATTCTAGCATCTGTTAAGGGCACCGAGATCCCTGGAGGCAAGGGATTGACAGCCATAGTAGTTCTCTTATGCTTAAGGGGAACAAGAGAAAGGGCTTATGGAAATGCCACTGGGTCCTTATATGTCATCGGAGAGGAGGACCCAGTGGAGAGTCAGGCATACACAATAAAGGACTCTCTGGGAATTGGGGGGGAGGCACTGAGGGATGGGGAGGAAGAGGAAGGGGAGGAGGGGGTTCGGGGGGAGGAGGGGGAGGGAGGGAACTGGTAAAAAAATTTTAAAATGTATAATTACATTTTTAATAAAATAAATAAATAAATAAATAAATAAATAAAAAATAAAAAAAACAGGGGCTGGAGAGGTGGCTCAGGGGTTAAGCCTCCGCCTTGCAGGCGGAAGGTCCTGAGTTCGGATCCCAGATCCCACGTATAGATGCCAGGCAGAAGCGGGGGCGGCCTGCGTTTCAGGTCCTGGTAGGGCGGAGCCTGTGAATCCCGGGGCAAAAGGAGGTGGAGGTGTCCATGGTGGTTTTCGAATTCGTCCGTGGTTCTACACACACACAGACACACACACACACACAGACACACACGCGCGCGCGCACATACACACGCACATGCACACAGTTGAATAAATAAAAAAAAATTAAAAAAAAATAAAAATAAAAAAAAACTATTTTTGTTTTTTTTTAAGAAACAAGTATAAACATACCATATGTAGGGGAACACAGAGAGAGATGGAGCAAAATGGAAAATGTTCTATGATGTTCCTATGATATATATGCAATTAAACAGCTTCTGAAGTACCAGGTATGTGATACTTGGTAGTAAGTTGTTGGTCAGAGAGGTCTCAAATGCCTCTTTTCGATTTCCCTTGATTGACCTCTAGACACTGACAGTAAAACAGTATTGTTGAAGATGTCACACATGTTGATCATAGGACATGGACTTTTTAAAAAAACTGGCACTGGTCTGGAAGCTTTCTTCTTGCTAGCCAACTTTCACAGTAGCAGAGAATCCTATGGAATTTGCCTGAGGGGGAGGGGGAAATCAACCAACAGTCTCATTAATCTATGAAAGCCATGAGCTGCAATAAAAACCACCTTGGCAAGAGATGATCATCAATGCAATAGTGACATGATGCCTAAGGGTCAACCAACTTTTTTCTATTTGGATATAAAGCCCAAAACTCAGCAGGGACCATAGTCTTTTTTTATTTTTTTATTATTTATTTAATTGTGCATGTGTGTGTGTATGTATGTATGTGTGTGTATAGAACCATGGGCGAATTCAGGAAGCACCATGGACGCCTCCACCTCCTCGTTTACTCTGCCCCGAGATTCACAGGCTCCACCCTACTAGGACCAGAAGCGTAGGCCACCCCCGCTTCCGCCCGGCGTCTATACGTGGGGTCTAGGATCCGAACTCAGAACCTTCCGCCTGCAAGGAAGAGGCTTAACCTCTGAGCCACCTCTCCAGCCCCAGGGACCATAGTCTTGACACTGTAAAACAGAATGGAAGGGGAGGATATAAGGCCTAGAAGGGATCCAAATTATTAAGTTCTAGCTATAAATATACTATAGCAACCTGACTCCTTATAATTTGTCATTATACACATGGATTAGAGGAGCACTCAGCACTTAACTTAGAAGCATCCTTCTGCAATGCAAGGTGTTTATTACAGAAAATCTCAACCAGTCAAAGTATAGAAAATAAGTAACTTCATACTACTTGCTCTCAAACAGGATATCTAAACCTCCCCTCATCCTCATGGAACATTGTTAAAGAGGGGGCAATAAGATTGTAAGAGCACAAGGTATAATAGGAGTGTGGGCATATGCTCTGACTGGGACATGACATTACTGTTGAATCCATTAATTCAATGCAGTCATGTGTGCTTCCACAAGACTTGTATGAAAAAATTTCCTATCAATATTTCATGATGGAAGGGAAAATATCTCAAGAGGCCTTCATAACTCCCTAAGAGACTGATGGAGGCTATTATTGATGGAAGGAAGGAAAGATGCTTTCTAAGTTGATTCATGCCCTGGTAAGTACTCAGGCACATACTGACAAAGGTAACCCAGATGAAACTTTCACATGAAGCACATGTGAAAGGCATAAATATAGGAGGGATACCAGTAGAGAAGAAGAAACGTTGTAATGAGAAAATGAAAGGAGATGGAATTGGGAATTAAGGTTCTGAAAATATATGTGAATTTATTGTATTCAATTTTTGGAGAATGAAGGAAGAGTTAGAGGACAGAAAGAATGTAACTCATAGAATCCAGATGTGGAGTACCATGAGGGGCAAGGGCACCCTGGAGAACTCATGGACTCTAAGCATGGAATCCATAAGGGGCAAGGATCTGGACAAAAAACTCACAGACTCCAGACATGGAGTGAGGGGAAGGCGCCCAAGATGGCTGCCAGGGTCATGTATATTTATATATTTAGGCAAGCCTGGGAAAAAATGGCTTTTCTTCATTGGTTAGCTTCAGTTTCTGTAAACCTGATTGGAGCTTTTGGTCTTTTACATCTCAAATATGAAGCACTGAATGATTAAAAATACTAAAATATTAAATTCTCATGTAACAGATACATTATATAATAAGTACATATTAATATGAATATATGTTAGAAACCAAACCTATATAATAAGACTTCCTTACTGATTATGACTTTTCATAAGGTTTCAACTCATATTGAAGCAAAACAGTTGTAATCCTGAAAAAGAAGTTTAATCTTCAAAAGTCATTTTATGGTTCATGGAATAAAATAAAATACTAGGATATATTATTCTAAATCCATTCTGAAGACATTCATTATGCTTTCAAAATGACTGCAAATTCATTTTAAAATAGGTAAGAAAGATTAGGGAAAAGGATAATGGATCATGTCATAGTGACTAAATTCTTACATTTTATTAGTAAAATTTAAATTAAATAACTATTTCTGTTTGATGACTCTAGTATTTACTCTTTTCAGACAAGGTTTAACCATAATGAAAGCTCACCACATTTTGAAATATCATACTTCTTTATACTTTGCAAAATAGTCCTAAAATACAGAGTTTTGAATATTATTCAGACATTTTATGCAACATAGTTGTTCCTCAATTTTGTGTAGAACACATGTCATTAATTATTCTATTTTCTTTAATTCAATTAAATAAGGATAGATAAATAAGAGGAGAGAGAAAATACATTTCCAACTTGAGAAAACATGTAACATTAGTTACTTTTGGTGGAAATTTACTTGTATATCTTATTAATGAATAAATATAAGAAATTTACTCCCTAATTCTTTCTCCATGCTAAAGAGTATTTTCTTCTTCACTGGACAAGAAGTATCTTCAGTTGAGAACTGGATCTTAATATTCTTAGAATCCTTGGGGCATATCACAATGCCTGAGATACAATAAGTAACTGGACTCTAATAGAAGTAATGAAAATTTTGAATTTTATTTCCTAAACTCTTATCTGCTTTCATGCACTAGTTTAGTTTAGCCGTAATGGAAGAGAAGAGGAGATCATAGGCATGGAAACTGACAAGACACTAAACTATTTAAGTATTCAGAAATCTTTTCTGCTTAGCCTTTAGATATAATCAGACTTCTTACTATTTAACAAAAACACCCACAATGAGAGCAGTAGAACTATTGTTTTATTTTTCTCTATTTTTCAGTATGCCTGTGTTTTATACTAAGCACAGATGAGTTTTGGTTTGTGCAGTACAGGATTAGGTAGTATACAAACAGAACTAGTACCAAAGTCCTCCATTCCTTTGCCAGATATATCTGCAGTAAACTTCAATGTTGGGTGCAGAAGTATTTATACATTCTCCAAAGAACTTTTGACTAAATAGTAAAACTGTGGGAAAAGCCTATGTGGCTTGCTATAAATTAACTTGTATTTTATGTTTTAACTTTAATTTTAGCATTTTGCACGTGTGTGTGTGTGTGTGTGTGTGTGTGTGTGTTCCGAATGTATTATATGTCACTGTGGCAGAACCAAGGGTAATCTCAGGAATCATCCTGAATTATTTCTACCTCCTTTTTGCTTCACGCTGGGATTTCCCAGGCTCCACCCACCAAGGCTGGAAGTTTAGGCCACTGCCATTTCTGCCTGGTGAACTCAGGACCTTCTGCTTGTGAGGCAGCATCTTAACTTTTGAGCCAACTCTCCAGCCCCTGTACTGTATATAAGAAGTGACAGCTTCTTATATACAATTCAACAAATGATTTTAAGAAAAACTTCTAGAAATAAAAATAAATACCTAACTTTTTTAGAAACTTTTAATTGGTACCCAGCAATGTACAAATTTATGGAGTGCAATGAGACTTTCAATATATGTATTGAAATATATATATATTAAATATATATATATATATCATTGTGTAAAGCTAAATTCAGGGTAATTAGCAAATTTATCTCTTAAAATGTTATTCATTTCCTTGTGATTTAACAGTCCAAATTTTCTCTTGTAAGTATTTGAAACATACATTGTGCTATTGTTAAAAATTATTCCCTACTGAAAAAAAATGAATTTATCCTTTCTCTCCAGTAGTTGATTGTTATATATCTTCCCATCTTTACCACCCATAACATATCCTCTGGCAACTACTATTTATGAGATCACATCTGAAGATTACACATACAGTAAGACCCAAGATCACAGTATATCTGACTTATTTCATTTTTCATGAAGCTGATAAAGAAATCTTATTATTTTATGCCTGAGCAACATTCTCTTCTGTAGATAGCATGAACATTTATTACCACACCATTCAAGTAACTGGGAATTTATGCATATATATAAATTTAAAATTAATCAGAAATTTATTTGTTATATGAAAGTGCCATGAGTCAATACAAATTAAATTTCTTTTAATTTCTCATTCACATGCTGTGAGAAATTGAGGCAACACTTGTGGCATTACTTAGGATGTTCATTATTTGATGAAACCTAATATAGGCACAAAATGAGACATTCATGTACAGACATTAAACATGTAACATAGATTAATATTTAGACTCAAGTTTTTCTTTCACTTGCTATGCTAAACGTTTCAAAAAGTCAGGTCCTGGGAAATATGATAAATTTGCTCTAGCAACATTTTATATAACTAACTCTTCCAGACATGAGGTTGAACTGTAAATTGTACAGCAGTGTGTCTTC
Source organism: Typhlomys cinereus (assembly GCA_023101885.1). Classification (NCBI taxonomy): domain Eukaryota; kingdom Metazoa; phylum Chordata; class Mammalia; order Rodentia; family Platacanthomyidae; genus Typhlomys; species Typhlomys cinereus. The sequence goes on from JALPQD010000078.1 coordinate 5,906,064, forward strand.
CTATTATAAAACAATAATAAACGTCCTACCAAACAAGTTAATAAGATGTCCTCTTACAAGTCCTGAAATTATTGACTGAAACTATTGATTAAGTTGTCCTTTCTTTAAACAAGGTCTTATATTTTTTAAACTCCAATTACAAAGCTTATGAAAAGAGTTATTTAAAATACAATTGAACACTTTTAAACTATTCTATTTCAAAAAAACCAGTAGCATCATCTCCTATTTTTGACACTTTCATGGGGGTTCATGGTCTCACTACTTAATTGACAATATTCATTATTTTTAGAAGAAACCAATATTTGTTATGTAGTTCAGGCTAACTTAAGCTCATGTTTCTCACTTCCTCCAGGACAATCAGGATTACTTGATTGTCTACCATGTCTGTCTTCCACATTGTTTTATTTTGAACCATTTTCTATATCAAATGTTATATAAATATTTCTATATGATATTGACTAAGGAGATAATGTTCAAGAAAATTATTTTGCATGCTTGCTCCAAAAAACATGACATGATTTATTCTGCACATAAAACCAAATTGAAAAGAGAAAAATAAGTCTAAATAGAGAAAAATTATTATAAAATATATAATAAATAAATGATAAAAATAAAAATACAATACTTATGAATTGCATTTAGAGTTTTAAATAAAGTGCAATAAATGATAAATAGAAAAAATGTGATTAGAATGGACTTTACAATAGTAATAATGTGATATATCAGCTTGAACAATAGGGATTTGAAATGCAAAATAAAATTTGCTTTTAAAGCAGAATAGTTCTTATTTTTGTGGAATCACTTGAAATGTCTCCTATTTAAGTTGTGTATTCTCTTTGTTGTTTGCTCACCAGTTTTGCTTTATCTTTTGTGATAGTCAATTTTGGGTGTCAACTTGACCACACCTGGCACTAACATTTTTCAGCTGAGACCACCTGAAGAGATTATCTGGACAGATACATTTATAATATAAAGATTAGTCCTAGATCTGATTGGAACCTGCCAGTAGTGGGCCAGATAAAAGGAACCGCAGAACACAGCTCTCTAAAGCTGTGCTAGCAAATGCTCTTCCCACCTGCTACCGGGTTTCTTCATTTCTTTGACCCTCCAGTCCTCCAACCTTCCAAGTCTTCAACTTGACTAAAGACTCTCTAGGAATCTAACCTTTAGCCGCCACTGACTGGACTACTGGACTGAGCAACTACTGGAAGCCATGGTTGGACTACCTCAGCCATATCTTGTAAGCCAATTCAATACATTCCCTTTTTATATATTCATTCTGTTGATTCTGTGACTCTAGAAAACCCTGACTAATTCATCTTTTAAAAAAGAAAATTCTCAAGCCCCCACAAGAGTAGACAAGCCGAAGTGAATCCTGAAATCCATAGAAGTCTATAAGCAGAAGGGTGGGAGGAAGTGGGAGGAAATGATGAAGGGAAGAGAGGAAGGAGGGAAGGAAGTTGGGATGAATACTCAATAAGCTTATAAAATTAGAAAAAGGAAAATTCTCAATTAATTTGAACTTTTTATGTCGTATTGTTCATTTATGTGTTCTCTAATCTTGTTATTTTCTTCCATCTATAATCATTGAGTTTTGTTTATCCTTCATTTGCTGGTTTTTTGTGATGTAAATTTAGGCTATTTGGGGAAGTTAGTCTTGTTTTTCATTGAGAGAATTTATACTGATAAATTTTCCTTTGGTGTTGCATTTGTAGAATCTCATAATTCTGGATTTTTTGTCTTATTTCTGCTGTCTCAAGATAGTTTCTTTTATTTTTTTTAATCTGGTCTAACTTTCCAGACTTTATTGCTTAATTTCCATGTACTTTTGAAAACAATTTTCTTCTTCTTTTTCTTCTTCTTCTTTTTTTTTTTTTTTGGTTATTGATTTCAGGAATCATTGCTTTGTTGCCTAAAGGTTGCATGTAGTGATTTCAATTTAAGTTTTCTTATGGTTTGTTCATTGAGCAAGGAGATAATAATTCCTGAGGAATGCAAAGGAGAGGGATATGTTATTTGGTTGCTTTAAAGAGAATGAATGTACTTGATATATGTGTCATGAACCTTACAGTGTTGCTTATGGTTTATTTCTTCATCTTCTGTGATCTGTTCATGATTAAAAGTGAAGGATTGAAATCTCTTATTAATTTTGTACATTGTGTAGTTCTACCATGAGAAACTGCAACTCACTTCTAAGTGTAAATGAAATAAAACTGAAATCAAATTCTTATACATCAGCAATCACAATCAAGAGATAAAGGAAACATGCTTTAAGTATAGGGTGGACAGAATACTTAATACTGAAACCAAAGAGAATCCTGGAACATGTGTGTGTGTAGCAGACACTACAAATTATGCACAGAATGTTAAATATTATATGACTTCAACTAGATGGCAAATTAAAAAGCAAACTCACAGAAACAGAAAAAGGCACAATATTTTCTAGATACATTGGGAAAGGCAGAATAAAGGATCGTTGATCAAAGGGCATAAGGCTTCAGCATGGAAAGAAGAATCCTTCTTAAATAGGACAATACTAGGTTCATAGACATTTGTTGAGGGTACAGCTTACATAATATTTTTTGCACATGAAAAAAATTATAACTAATAAAAAGGGTGCCTAGAACTCTTTGAATGCATTTTTTTGTTTTATGGAATAAAAGTGGAAATGGTTTCAAGGTTGTATACTTCCTGCCAAAAGCATAATTAATTATAATGCCAAATGCATAATTAATATACTCAGATTTCTATATGCACGTCACACCTGAATAAAATTATTTTAAACGATACTGAGAAACTTCAAGAATAACAGTGATGGGGCTGGAGAGGTGGCTCAGGGGATAAGCCTCTGCCTTGCAGGCGGAAGGTCCTGAGTTCGGGTCCCAGATCCCACGTATGGATGCCAGGCAGAAGTGCGGGACGGTCTGCGCTTCTGGTCCTGGTAGGGCGGAGCCTGTGAATCCCGGGGTGGAGGAAGTGGAGGCGTCCATGGTGGTTCCCGAATTCGTCCGTGGTTCTACACACACACACACACACACACACACATACATATGCACATACATATGCACACACGCACAATTGAATAAATAATAAAAAAATAAAAAAGTAACAGTGATGAGAAAAGTAAAGCAAGTAATGAGATAAAAAGCACTACAACCCATTTGAAATCATTGTATTTAATTTTGCTATTTAAAAATTTTCTGGTTGCAATAGAGAAATTGTGAAAGCATCCATTGGTAGTATTGTTATTTAATATTTTATAGGAGATCTTGGAAAGTATAGAAAATCAAAACCATGATTCCTGTATGCATTGACTATGAACATTTACTTCATGAATAATTAATATAAGGTTATTAGAGTTAAGAATTTATTTTGGAATTAGAATGATCAGAATTAATCATTTAGAATTTAGCCTGGTTCTGACTACAGAGTAATGGGATTATTATTTTTCTGTTCATGTGTAATATCTTCAGAAGCAGCCGCATCACTCCCTTGATCCTTCATGTGTCTGTCATCTGATAAATGTTCCAGTGCTCCAGAGATACAGGGCCTGTTGGCTCACTCTAACCCCACGTGATTCAGCTTGAACATAACAGATAAACCATCCTGTCCTGGCAACATTGTCAGCCTGTTTTATTTACAGTTTTGTAGAGCTAGGTAATTTCTAGCACAGTTATCTTTTATATTACCTTTTCAACAAAAGTCGAATTTCTCTATTTTGCATTACATGTACATTCAATTTCTTATAAATGTGTTCAGTATTAAATGAATGCAATGGCTTCCATTTCCAATACTGGGTTAAAATTCAGTGTGACATTTTGACATTGAATTTTTCAGCTAAACAACTGGGTCTTATTTTGGGTTTAAACATTTTGATGATACCTTTTTCTGGTTAACAAAAAGAAAACAAGAGTAGTGATAAGTGATGTTATAGCAGAACAAATGATTAATGTTTTGGAGAAAGTATTTGTTGGATGTAAGAATGACTATAATATGATAATAACTTCAGAATCTGAGTAGTAAAAGGAATATTTATAACTGTGACAAAGTTTACAGAGAAAATACTGACTTTGTAAACCATAAGTTAAATACTGTTAACCTTAAGATATATATACACAAAATAACATCTAAAGTTAAAATAACCACTTTTTTCTAGTATAGGAGGTGGAAAACTTCTTCTGTAAAGGGTCAGATAATAAATATCTTAAGAACTGTATTGATATATGTACTCAGTTATTTACTCTTACTTTTTCATCTATTTAAAGATATACAAGCATTCTTTTCATAGTCCTGAGAATATGCAAATTAGGATTGAATTTTTAGAATTTACATGCACATAATTAATAATCTAGCATAAAATTGAACATATGGCCTCTAGAAATCATTTTTCCTGAATTTAGGGCACTATTTGGAACAAGTCAAATTTTAAATTTGGTGATAAGTATTTTTTAGTTTTTAGATTTTATTACCATTTTATATTTCCACCACACAATAAAGGTTAAATAACTGATATACATTCTAGCATGTATTCTTTTTTTTCTAGCACATATTCTTAAGATACAAAATGTAGTGAAACAATATTTCTTTTATCATTTGTACCCAATTAACAATATATAACTTTTCATGATTCATTTTCTTCTGATTTTAACAGAAAAAATATGATATATGTTTTCCTTATAACAATTCCATGACCTCGATATTAAGTGGTGTCTCCTGTGTGTTTCTTGTTCTTTTTTAATCTTTATTTTAATACTGTATAAATGATACAGTGACTTTAAAATATTTTCAACCCTAAGTCCCAAATCCCATCCTTCTTATTTTCCCCTTACTTCCCTTCATCTCCCCTGCCAGACTCCCTCCTATTTTCAAATCTTTTCGGTTTTGCAACCCACTGTGTTTCATCCAGTCTGTGATGACTTATGCCTAACTTGATTCATACTCCAGCAAGCATCCTAGATCAGTGACTATACCACTGAAGAAAGCATCCTCCTTTACTTCCCCATCAGCATTATTCTCATTAGTCACTCAAAGAGGTATAGAGCTTCTTGAGCTCTTTCTGATATTATTGTGAGATGTTGATTAGAAAGTCCCCATACAATTCTTGAGTACTTACATATCTGCCATGAAATCTTGCACAAGTGATCTGTATTTTAAAGAGAACATGATGAAACTGGATCTTGTTCTGTACTCAGGAATCCTTTTGCCTACAGAGGAACTTTTTTCCATCTGAATAAATTCCTTCCTTTTGAATTCCGGGCTATGGCAGCTTCACCTGACCCAGTCATTTCAATCTACTGTTCAGTGGGAGACCTACTGGTAATTGTATGTCAGAATGCCTAGAAAGTACAACACAGAATTTTTTCTAGGAGAGAATACATAAACCAAAATATTTTAACATTTTCTAATTTATAGAAGTTGGGATGTATAGAGTGCATGCAATTGGAGTTCGATAATGTTATATGAGAGACAAGCTAAGTTATTTGTGTGTGTGTGTGTGTGTGTGTGTGTGTGTGCGTGCATGTGTGTGTGTGTATGTCTGTGTGTGTGTATGTCTGTGTGTGTGCGCATCCGTGCCATTGTCTGAAGGCACTGTATGACCCTGTGAAGGACTAAGGGTGACTTCAGGAATCATCCTGGATTGTTTTTACCTCCTTTTTACTTTGCTATGGGATCTCCTAGGCTCCACCCACCAGGGCCAGAAGTGCAGGCCTCTGGTTTCTGCTTGACATTTTTACATGGGACCTAGGATCTGAACTTAGTACCTTCTGCTTGAGAGGCAGAGTTTTAACCCCTGAGTCATCTCTCCAGCCCAACAATAATTCTTAATTTAACATCGCAACCTGCACAGCTGGAAGTAATGCTAACAGATTAATAATTAGGCTGACTGAATCTTAGTTTTAATGGTGGTTTTCATCTATGAAACACAGATTAGTGAGCATAACTGTTATAACTTATAGAAAACTATGAAGATTTTGAGAGCTAAGAAGTACAATTTGATGCTATTTTGTGAAAAATTCATGCTCTTATACTTGAATATGTCTGCCAGGAGAATCTAACTTGACACTGTTCCTAATATATTAAGAAATTAAATAATGACAAGAGAAATAACATGCATAAAATCTCCATGGTGCATGTCATTTATAAGCAAAGAATTATGACAATCTTTTTCTGCTATTAAGATTTCACCCTGAATTTAGTAGAGATGATAAATTTCTGAAGTGAAGTGACCAACTAAACCTCAGAGACACACAAAATAATGGTACAGCAAGCATCTTAGACTAGAAACTACAGGACTCTGATGCAGTCGAATGTAAGAGAATATTTACACAGTGAGATAAAGAAGAAGCTGATGATCAGTTTACTAAACGTGAGGTCATCCTCATCACAACAAATTCTGATGACTTCTTAGCAAGTTTCCAGGCTTCAGACAGAATAGTGAATTTCTCAAGGATGTCCTTAACCTCATCCATGAAACCTATAGCTATGTTCAGTTTACATGGAAAAGTGAATTAAGGCTTCAGAAGGATTTTTAATTGAGAATCAATTGGCTTTAAAGAGGGAAAATGTTTCTGTGTGTTTTTCATTCACTTAGTTCCTTCATGTATATTTATGCACTACAGGAATTCCCCAAAAATGACAAGAGTTCTTGTCATGCGGAAGACTAAAGATGGAATTAGAAAGTGAAAGGTGGGTGCTGCTAGAACCAAGTTCAGCAAGATATAGTCTTGCATGCTTCTAGCATTCAGAAAAGGAGACCAGCAATCAAGATTGTACAGATTGTAGAATTGGAAAGGCAAAGAAAATTATTCTCCCCTAGACAAAGGAGCAGAACTTTACTTTACTCTATCCTAAGTCTCGTGTAGTTTATAGAAAACTTCTAACCCACAAAAATGTAAGGTAATAAATATTTATTAGCTAAAGTCACTAAATGTGTAGAGATTTGACTCAATGACAAGAAAAAAACTAATTTAAACACATGCTATAAACTCTTCTCTGAGATTTTTCTCAAGTATTATGTCAGATATCTATGTAATTATTAAATTAAAGAACAGATTTAGGACACTAGCTCTTAATTAAAGCTGATTTCAGAGGATAAGAGTGTACCACTATACATATGGAAGTTATTTTAACAATAAACAGAATTCATTCTGCCTCTGTATTATACTGAGCCCCACTTATCCATAGATAAAGCCTACCTTATTGTTATACAATTCTTCTTATATTTGTTATTGAAATAACTGGACTTAATAAATAGTACAATATACACAAATGGGTTTTCTGACTCATAAAGTAAGGGATGAGATGGTGGAAAAACAAGTGGAAATCTCTAAATTTATTCCCTCTTACAGAATACTAAACCAAATGTAATATTACAACTCTCAGTGAATTACAAGGATTACTTTAACCATCATTGACCTGAAAGAATCAGAGGTGATGATTCAGAGTCCACCATTATGAAAGCCGGCTAAATCAGTGCAATTGAAGAGGTTTGAATTTCAGCTTTCCTCCAGACTCTGTGTGTGTGTGTGTTGTATGCTTCTCAGTTTCTCAATAAGACTACCTCAACACAGCCACTATAAGACAGTTGCTGCCAGCTATTGATCTGACAGATAAAGTCAATTGGCAAGGTTTATCTGAAGCAATTTGAGTTTAACATGGTAGGAAGGCCAATATTCATTTAGCATCTTGCCTCACTGGTAAGTTATTTCCATGGTATGTTATAACATATGCTAATAACTTCAAAAGGCTATGATGGTAACAACACTGAAAATATTGTTATTCTGTCTGTGAATAGCATGTTCCAGATATGCAGTGTGCTTTATGTCAGACAGTGTATGATAACTCTTCAGTTGTGATTAAAATTATAAACATTATTAAAGAATGTGATGTGGCTGTATAGATTAAAGTTCTTCCAAGAAACTAAGAACTACTGATCAAAGATACAATGAGACTGTATGTATCTAAGCATGAATTCCTCATAATTTCTTTTTTTTGGTCAGAAGACACAAATATGTTGCTTGAGAAGGTATGCTTCTGTGATATTGATGACTCTTCCTCATCACACATGATATAGCTTTATCTGAAGGTTATTAAGATTATAAAACAAAAAGATATATTTTCTTTATAGACGAGTCTGGACAAAACATAATAGAGAAATAATAGCCACACTCAGGGGTACCTGTAGAACATACTGATAATGGGCATTCCTACTTAGGCAAAATTTTTATCAAATGATGAATGTGTTTCCATTTGGTAGTATATACAATATATTACATACTTAATATTTCTGTTCTTATACTATACACTCTACGTACTTTTAATTTTTTCTGTTGTTTTATACCATTACATGTTTGTTTAAAAAATAAGGCACAAACACACACATTCATCTAGATGCAGAATCATTGATGCAACCCACTGGAAGGCCTACAGAGGCACTGATACCTGTGTTGCTCTCATCTCCTGCCACAGTCTGTCATTTGGGATACATCCTGAAGGCAAACATGGGACCATGGACATTGAAAAATGTTTCTACAGAAACTTTGAGATTCTGGAACATGGCTGATATTCAGAAATGGAGATATTGGTACTTGAGCTTTTATGAATATTTGCACATAATGAACTACTCTATTGATTAGATGACAACTGAAGTCCTTCCTGCCCTGTTCAGATTCAGGAGTCTATATAGGTTTCCAAAGCAAACATAGAAATTGCAACATGGGAAAGAAGGTCATTGTTGTCATGGTAGGCATCATCAGATGACAGCTAAGCTTCTAAGTCAAAGTAGAAAGCAATATTGAGAACACCTCTAAGAACACTCTACCAAATAGCTTTGTATTAAAATCAAATGTGAGTTTTGTGGTGGAGGATGTGATAATCAAAGAAATATATTTTATGGATACAGTTTTAGCTTACTTTTAAACATTAGTAGTGATGCATATTTCTTAGCTCTTATAAATAATCTCAAAGGAATATATAATTTATAGATACTATTTTTTATCTCGTTTTCATTTATGACCCTTTCATTTCATGAAAACTGTTACTTTGATTCTTTAACTGGAAAGGAAATTTGTCTCTTATATTAACAGTTTGTGAATGCTCACAGCTGTTTCTCAAGTAAAATGACATTATAATCTGAAGCTTTAAATTCTAATTTAAGATAAAAATAAAATGTATATAATTGACAGCTTTAATATTTTTCTGGTGTGAATTTCTTTTTTTAATTTTTTTATTATTTATTCAATTGTGCATGTGTGCACATATGTGTGTGTGTGTGTGTGTGTGTGTGTGTGTGTGTGTGTTTGTGTGTGTGTGTAGAACCACCATAAACCGCCTCCACCTCATCCTGTTTACTCTGCCCTGGGATTCACAGGCTCCGCCCTACCAGGACCAGAAAAGCAGGCTGCCCTCGCTTCTGCCCGCGTCGATACATGGGGTCTAGGATCCGAACTCAGGACCTTCTGCCTGCAAGGCAGAGGCTTAACCCCTGATCCACCTCTCCAGCCCCCCTGGTGAATTTCTATTTTCTAATTTTATGATTTTTAATTGAAAGAAAATAAAATGTTTCTTTAGGAAAAAATGAATCATCCTTTGAGGAAATGCTGCTAGAAATGTGCTCAGTCCAACACCATCTACTACACTCCCCATGTCTCAAGTAGCAGATACTGCTATCTTTCACATGAGTGATTTTTAAAAATTTATACAAGGGATTTGTTAGCTATTTAAAAAATTAGAGTGTTTTGAATATATTTTTCAATTTTCTCATAAATATATAATGAATCATTTACTTACAAAGTAACCACACAAGATACATACATTTAACAAATGATAAACTTGTGCAGAATCATTTATCTGTAAGCTATATCATCTGGAGAATTAGATCAGTGAGCCACATCATAATTAAGAATATGTTATGTGATATGAAGCATAGAAACCATTTGAAGACAATGGCTTAAAAAAAAAAAAAGAAACCACCCAGCTAATAAGGAAAAATATCAGTTCATGAAGAAAGGTGTTTTGGTTTCTCTTCTATTATATGACACATGGCCTAAACACTTTAGGGGGACAATGTGTTCGTTCGTGCTCACAAGCCATGTCTATTGGCAGGAGAGCTCATAACAGCATCAGGAGTTGCAGGAACTGGCCACACCATATCCACAGGAAAGACTTACAGAGAAGCATTTTTTATAGTTGCTCAAGCTGCCAATTCTATCACATCCCATTGACTAGGGAATGAATAAGCCCATCCACCATGTGCTGGGTCCTTCCACATCAGTTAGATCATTTCCTAGGGCTTTCACAGAGACTTGTCTTAGCTAAATTTTTCTTTACAGATGTGCCTAAATACTCCATTCTAAATTGTCAAGCACATAGTTACAACTCATTGCCATAAAAGGGAAGGTTTCAAGTTCTAACAACCAATCAATATCATCAGTATATCGTAAAGTTTTAAGAAAACAGAAGAATTTTCCTTCTAAGATAAATAATGTTAACTATGAATAATTTATTATTCAAAACAAAGAATTTTTAGTGTAGGTGTAAAAAGTGAATGCAGATTATATATATATATATATATATATATATATATATATATATAATATTGAATAAAAAACAAAGAACAACCAAAGGCAAAAGGGATAGGCCCTATCTATAGTAGATAAATCATGAGACTTCTAGTGTGTGTCTGAGCTGTTCCTAAGTATTACATAGACTGAGTATTTATTTATTTATTTATTTATTTTATTTCTGCTTATACAAACTTAACAGGTACACCGGTCCCCTCCCTCCCTTCACCTCCCCCTCGAACCCCCTAGTCCCTCTTCCCCTTCCCCTCCCTCCCCATCTCCCAGTGCCTTCCCACCCCCAATCCCAGGAGCATCCTTTAATGTGCATGCCAAACTCTCCTCTAGGTTCTCCTCTCTGATGAGGTGCAAGGACCCAGGGGCATTTCTCAGAACCCTTTCCTGTGTTCCCCTTAAGCATAGGAACACTACTGTGACTGTCAGTCCCTAGCCTCCAAGGATCCTAGTGCCTTTAGTCCATGCTAGACTTTGTGGGGTCAATAATGTGTTGGACATTGCACAGGGCATGCAAACTCCTATTATGATTGCTTCGTCCCTAACTTGTGTGGAGTATCTTGGATATCATTACTCCTCCCATCCTTGTGCTCTTACAATCTTACCACCCCCTTTTCTGCAAATTTCCCTGAGCTTCAGGATGAGGCGAGATTAGGCTGATCCAGTTCCAGGTGGATGATATAGAGTCTCTAATGTTCTAAATTATGGTTCGTTGATTTTTTTTTCAGTTTTACTGCTCCGGCAATGCCCGTGGCTCCATTCTCATGGGTATTGGATGTCACCCCTTGGCCAAAGATAAAAATATGTTAAATGAGAATCTTGCTATAAGAGTATATTCAAAGGTAGATATAATAAAAGTAGCAGACCGCAGTGAGGGAGGAGTCAATCACCCATTTGCAAAATGGTTACTTTCTATCTGCCAGATTATATGCCCTCCCCTTCTGATGAGATCATATCTCATCAGTTGCAAATGATCTGAAAGGAAAGTCTGTGATCTTAACCAGATGTCTCATTACTTACTTGCAGTCCTTGATGGTGGCCTATTTTCTCTGCTGTAACATGGTCCCTTCTCCCCTTGTTTCTGGTGGGTTTGTTACTAGGAGCCACCTATAGGGAGTACTTATGTCGCTTAATTTTCTGTGTCTGGGATACTTCACCAATATAATTGTTTCTAATTCCATCCATTTCTCAGCAAATTGCATTAACTCATTATTTTCAATGGCTGAGTCGTATTCCATTATATAAATGTACCACATTTTCCTTATCACTCGTCAACTGTTGGGCATTTGTGTTGATTCCATGACTTCCTATTGTAAACAGTGTTGCTATGAACATGGTCATGCTTGTGCTATCAAGGTGAATTTTTGCTATATGGGGGGTTATTCCTAAAAGTGGAATGGGTCATATGGCATTTCAATCTTTAATTTCTTTAAGAATCGCCAGATGACTTGCAGAGTGGTTGTATGAGCCTGCATTCCCACCAGCAATGTAAGAGAGTTCCCCTCTCTCCACATCCTCTCCAGCAGTTGGTGTTGGTTGTATTATGGATTTTTTCCATCCTAAGCGGGGTGAGATGATATCTCAGGGAAGATTTGATTTGCATTTCCCTGATGGCTAAGGATGTGGAGCATTTTTTAAGATATTTGTTACACATTTTAATTTCATCCTTGGTAAAGTTTCTTTTAAGTTCCAAGGCCCATTTTTTAATTGACCTATTTGTTTCCTTGGTGTCTGGATTTCTAAGTTCTTTGTGCACTCTGGATAATAGAGCTCTATCAGATATGTGGTTAATGAAGATTTTCTCCCATTCTGTAGGATGCTTTTGTGCTCGTGTTACAATCTCTTTATCTGAACAGAAGCTCTTTAATTTCATAAGATCCCATCTGTTGAGTGTTGGTTGTAGTGACTGTGCTATTACCTGTCCCTTCAGGAACTGTTGGCCTAGCCCAATCAGCTCAAGGGAGTTCCCTACCCTTTCAAATAAGGTTTTTGATAGTCTCTGGCCTTATATCGAGGTCCTTGATCCATTTGGAATTAAGTGACAATACGTGTCAAATTTTAATCTGCTGCATGTGGATATCGAGTTTTGCCAGCACCGTTTGTTGAAGATGCTATTCTTTTTCCATTGGATTTTTTTTTGGCTCCTTTGTCCAAGATCAAACGACTGTAATTTTGTGGGCTTTATCTGAGTCTTCAACCCTTATCCATTGATCCGTGTGTCTATTTTTTTTAATTTTTTATTACTATTATTATTTATTCAACTGTGTGCATATGCGTATGTGTGCGTGCGTGTGTGTGTGTGTGTGTCTGTGTGTCTGTGTGTCTGTGTATGTGTAGAACCACGGACGAATTCCCGAACCACCATGGACGCCTCCACCTCCTTCTGCCTGGGGATTCACAGGCTCCGCCCTACCAGGACCAGAAGCGCAGGCCGCCCCCGCTTCCGCCTGGCATCTATACGTGGGATCTGGGATCCGAACTCAGGACCTTCCACCAGCAAGGAAGAGGCATTAACCCCTGAGCCACCTCTCCAGCCCCCCTCCCCCCCGTGTGTCTATTTTGGAGCCAATACAAGGCTGTTTTTACAACTATGGGTTTGTAGTATAACTAAAGTTTGGTATGGTTATACCTACATCCGTGTTTTTGTTACTCAGGATGGTTTGTGCCACCATATGAATTTTGAGATTGTTTGGTCAACTTCTTTAAAGAATTACTTTGGGATTTTAATTGGTATAGCATTGAATCTGTATATTGCCTTTGGAAGGATGGTCATTTTTGTGATATTGATTCTGCCAATCCAGGAACATGGGAGGTCTTTCCACCTTCTGGTGTCTTCTGCAATTTCTTTCTTTAGGGTTTTAAAGTTTTCATTGTAAAGGTCTTTTACCTCCTTGGTTAGGTTTATACCAAGGTATTTCATTTTTTGAGGGGCTATACTAAATGGGATTGTTTCTCTCAGGGCTTTTTCACTTCTTTCATTCTGGGTATATAGGAAGGCCTCTGATATTTGTACGTTTATTTTGTATCCTGCCACCCTGCTGAACTTCTGTATTAGTTCCAGGAGCTTCCTGGTGACATTTTTGGGATCACTCAGGTATAAGATCATGTCATCTGCAAATAGAGATAACTTGACTTCTTCCTGCTGATTTGATTCCCTTTTGTGTCCCTTTCTTGTCTTATGGCTTCAACTAAGACATCAAGTACAATATTGAATAGAAGTGGTGAGAGTGGACAGCATTGTCTAGTTCCTGATCGAAGTGGGAATGCTTCCAATTGTTCCCCATTGAGTATAATCCTTGCTGTGGGCTTGTTGAATACAGCTTTTATTATATTGATAAAGGTTCCTTCCATTCCTACTGTCTCTAGCGTTTTGATCATAAAGGGCTGTTGGATCTTGTCAAAAGCTTTTTCTGCATCTATCGAGAGTATCATGTGGTCTTGAACTTTGGACTGGTTTATATGGTGAATTTCATTTATTGATTTGTGTATGTCGAACCAATCTTGTGTGCCTGGGATAAAGCCTACTTGATCCCCGTGGATGATCTTTTTGATGTTTCTGAATCCGATTTGCTATGACTTTGTTGAGAATCCATGCATCTGTGTTCATCAAAGAGATGGGCCTATAGTTTTCTATTTAAGTGTATCTTTATTAGATTTTGGGATTAAGATGATATAAGCTTTATAGTAGGAATTTGGTAGTGTTCCTTCCTTTGCTATTTGATGGCACAGTTTAAAGATTATTGTTGTTATTAGCTCCTTAAATGTCTGGTAGAACTCTGTGCTGAATCCATCTGGTCCAGGACATTTTTGGTGGGAAGATTCAAGATTACTTCCTCAAATTCCTCATATGTTATAGGACTATTATATAATTCACAACTTCTTGATTCAATTTAGGTAAGTTGTGTTTACTTAGGAATTCATCCATCTGTTTTGTGTTGTCAAATTTCACAAAGTGTAAGTTTTTAAAATATGATGTTAAAATTCTCTAGATTTCTTAGGTATCTGTAGTGATAATTCCATTTTCATTTCTAATTTTATTAATTTGGATTTCTCTCTCTTGCTTTTGTTTAATTTAGCTAGGGTTATATCAATCTTTTTGATTTTTTCAAAAAACCAGCTTTTTGAGTGATTGATTTATGTATCATTTTCCTTATCTCAATTTCAGATATTTCTTCTCTTATTTTACTAATCTCCTATCTTCTACTACTTTTGGGATCAGATTGCTAAATTGTCTCTAAAGATTTAAGCTGCAATGTTATTTATTTCTGATGTTTCCATTTTTTTGATGTAGGCATTAAGAGCTATGAACTTACTTCTTAGGACAGCTTTCACTATGTCCCAGAGATTTTGGTAAGGTGTATTTTCTTTTTTGTATATACATTTTTTATTATTATTTCTGCTAATGCAAACTTAATAGGTACACCAGTTCCCTCCCTCCCTTCTCCTCCCCCCCCCGAACCCCTGCTCCCCCTCCCCTCACCCCTCCCTCCCCATCCCTCAGAGCCTCCCCGCCCAATCCCCGGAGAGTCCTTTATTGTGCATGCCTGACTTTCCTCTGGGCCCTCCCCTCTGATGACGTACAAGGACCCAGTGGCATTTCCCTGAACCCTTTCCCGTGTTCCCCTTAAGCATAGGAACACTACTGTGGCTGTCAATTTCTTGCCTCCAAGGATCTTGGTGCCTTTAGCAGATGCTAGACTTTGTGAGATCAATAGTGTGTTGAACATTGTGCAGGGCATGCAAAGTCCAATTATGATTGCTTCAGCCCTAACTTGTGTGGAGAATCTTGCAAATCATTGCTCTTCCCATCCTTTTGCTCTTACACTCTTACCGCCCCCTCTTCTGCAAATATCCCTGAGCTTCAGGATGGGGAGAGACTAGTCTGGCTTAGTTCTAGGTTGTTGATATAAAGTCTCTGAAGTTCTGGATTGTGGTTTGTTGATTTTCTTTTGCAGTTTTGCTGCTCCTGCAATGCCCTTCACTCCATCCTGATGGGCATTGTATGTCATCCCCTGGCCAGAGACAAAAAGCTGTTAAACTGGAATCTTGTTATAAGAGCACATTCAAGGATAGATGTAATAAAAGAAGGAAACCTCAGTGAGGGAGGGGTAAATCACCCATTTACAAAATGGTTACTTTTTATCTGCCAGACTATATGCCCTCCCCTTCTGGGGAGATCATACCCCCTTAGTTGTAAATGATCAGGAATGAACGTCTGTGAACTTAACCAGGTGTCACATTACTTACTTGCAGTCCTTGATGGAGGCCTATTTTCTCTGTTGTAACATGGTCCCCTCTCTCCTTGTTTCTGCTGTGGCCCTCCAACCCCATCCCTCCTGTTCATAATCCTTGCAATTACTGTAGGTATTACATAGATTTACCTTTGAGTATCTCAAGGTGGGCTGGGTGGGTTTGGTACTAGGAGCCACCTATTAGGGAGGACATATGGCACTTAATTTTCTGGGTTTGGGATACTTCACTTAATATAATTGTTTCTAATGACATCCATTTTCCGGCAAATTCCAGTAGTTCATCGTTTTTGAAGGCTTAGTAGTACTCCATTGTATAGATGTACCACAGTTTCCTCATCCATTCATCAACTGTTGCACATTTGGATTGATTCCATGACATTGCTATTGTAAACAGTGCTGCTATGAACATGGTTGTGCTTGTGCTATCAAGGTGAACCTCTGCTGTATGGGGGTTATTCCCAAAAGTGGAATAGCAAGGTCATATGGCATTTCAATCTTTAATTTCTTTAAGAATCGCCAGAAGGCTCACCAGAGTGGTTGCATGAGCCTGCACTCCCACCAGCAATATAGGAGAGTTCCCCTCTCTCCACATCCTCTCTAGCATTTGTCGTTGTTTGTATTGTGGATTTTTGCCATCCTGACCGGGGTGAGATGATATCTCAGGGAAGATTTGATTTGCATTTCCCTGATGGCTAAAGAAGTGGAGCATTTTTGAAGATATTTGTTAGACATTTTAATTTCATCCCTGGTAAACTTTCTTTTAATTTCCAGGGCCCATTTTTTAATTTGGCCATTGGTTTCCTTGGTGTTTAATTTTCTAAGTTCTTTGTGCACTCTAGAGAGTAGAGTTCTATCAGATATGTGGTTAGTGAAGATTTTCTCCCATTCTGTGGGTTGCCTTTGAGCTCGTGTTACAATCTCTTTATCTGAACAGAAGCTTTTTAATTTCACAAGATCCCATCTGTTGAGTGTTGGTTGTAGTGACTGTGCTACAGGATGTCTGTTTAGGAAATATTGGCCTAGCCCAATCAGCTCGAGGGACTTCCCTATCCTTTCAACTATGGTTTTTATAGTCTCTGGCCTTATATCAAGGTCCTTGATCCATTTGAAATTAAGTCTTGTACATGATGACAAGTACGGGTCCAGCTTTAGTCTTCTGCATGTGGAGATCCAGTTTCACCAGCACTATTTGAAGATGTTGTCCTTTTTCCATTGGATTATTTGGGCCCCTTTGTCAAAGACCAAATGGCTATAATTTTGTGGGCTTATATCTGGGTCTTCAATCCTTATCCATTGATCTGTGTGTCTATTTTGGAGCCAGGACCAGGCTGTTTTTACAACTATGGATTTGTAGTATAGACTAAGGCTTGGTATGGTGATACCTCCAGCAGTGTTTTTGTTACTCAGAGTTGTCTTTGCTATCCTGGGTATTTTGTGCCTGCCTATGAATTTTGAGATTGTTTGGTCAACTTCTTTAAAGAATTGTTTTGAATTTGTATATTGCCTTTGGTAGGATGGTCATTTTTACGATGTTGATTCTGCCAATCCAGGAGCATGGGAGGTCTTTCCACTTTGTGGTGTCTTCTGCAATTTCTTTCTTTAGGGTTTTAAAGTTTTCATTGTAAAAGTCTTTTACCTCCTTGGTTAGGTTTATACCAAGGTATTTCATTTTTTTAAGGGCTATAGTAAATGGGATTGTTTCTCTCAAGGCTATTTCACTTCTTTCATTCTGGGCATATAGGAAGGCCTCTGATTTTTGCACATTTATTTTGTATCCTCCCACACTCTGAACTTCTCAGTTACTTCCAGGAGCTTCCTGGTGGAGTTTTTGGGATCACTCAGGTATAGGATCATGTCATCTGCAAATAGGGATAGCTTGACTTTTTCCTTGCCCATTTGAATCCTTCTTATGTCCCTTTCTTGTCTTATGGTTTTAACTAAGACTTCAAGTACAATATTGAATAGAAGTGGTGAGAGTGGAGCAGCATTGTCTAATTCCTGATTGAAGTGGGAATGCTTCCAATTGTTCCCCATTAAGCATAATCCTCGCTGTGGGCTTGTTGTATACAGCTTTTATTATATTGATAAAGGTTCCTTCCATTCTACTGTCCTTAGCGTTTTGATCATGAAAGGCTGTTGGATCTTGTCAAAAGCTTTTTCTGTATCTATCAAGAGTATCATGTGGTCTTGGACTTTGGACTGGTTTATATGGTTAATTACATTTATTGTTTTGCGTATGTTGAACCAACCTTGTGAGCTGGGGATGAAGCCTACTTGGTCCCTGTGAATGATCTTTTTGATATGTTTTTGAATCTGATTTGCTATGACTTTTTTGAGAATCTTTGAGTCTGTATTTATCAGAGAGATCGGCCTATAGTTTTCTTTTTTAAGTGAACTTTAGGTTTGGGATTAAAACGATATTAGCTTCATAGAAGGAATTTGTTAGTATTCCTTCTTTTGCTATTTGATGGAACAGTTTAAGGAGTATTGGTGTTATTAACTCTTTAAATGTCTGGTAGAACTCTGTGCTGAATCCATCTGGTCCAGGACATGTTTTGGTGGGAAGATTCGAGATTACTTCTTCAATTCCCTTATATGTTATAGGACTCTTCAAATAATTCACAACTTCCTGATTCAATTTAGGTAAGTTCTGTTTACTAAAAATTCATCCATCTCTTGTGTGTTGTCAAACTTCACTGAGTATAAGTTTTTGAAGTATGACGTTATAATTCTCTGGAATTCTTGGGTATCAGTAGTGATAACTCCATGTTCATTTCTTTTTTTATACATTTTTATTATTATTTCTGCTCATACAAACTAAATAGGTACACCAGTTACCTCCCTCCCTCCTCCTCCCCCCGAACTCCCTGCTTCCCTCCCCTCACCAGTACCTCCCCATCCCCCAGTGCCTCCCGGCCCCATTCCCAGAGAGTCCTTTATTGTGCATGTTCATTTCTAATTTTGTTAATTTGGGTTTTCTCTCTTGCTTTTGGTTAATTTAGGTAGGGGTGTATCAATTTTATTGATTTTTTCAAAGAACCAGCTTTTTGACTGGTTGATTTTTTTCTCTCGTTTTCTTAATCTCGATTTCAGATATTTCTCCCCTTATTTTGCTAATCTCCTCTCTTCTACTACTTTTGGGATCAGATTGCTCTAGTTTCTCTAAAGCTTTAAGCTGCATTGTTAAGTTGTTTATTTCTGATGTTTCCATTTTTTGATGTAGGCATTAAGAGCTATGAACTTACCTCTTAGAACAGCTTTCATTGTGTCCCAGAGATTTTGGTAAGTTGTATTTTCATTTTCATTTGCTTTCAGGAAATCTTGAATTTCCTTTTTAATTTCTTCCTGAATCCAGTTCTCATTCAGCATCATATTGTTAAGTTTCCAGGAGTTAGTGTATTTTCTCTTGTTTGTTGTGTTGTGGATGTCCAGCTTTAGGCCGTGGTGGTCTGATAGGGCACAGGTTAGAATTTCAACTTTTTTGTGTGTGTGTAGATTCGTTTTGTGCCCCAATATGTGATCTATTTTGGAGAAAGTTCCGTGTGCTGCTGAGAAAAATGTGTATTCTTTGGTGTGTGGGTGAAAAGTTCGATAGAGATCTGTGAGGTCCATTACTTTAAGGGTTTGATTAAGTTCCAAAGTGTCTCTGTTAAGCTTGTGACCTGTTGATCTATCCCATGTTGAGAGGGCGGTGTTGAAGTCCCCAAGATTTACCCTTTGGGGGTTGATTTCTTGCTTTAGACGTTGTAGGGTTTTCCTAATGAATGTGGAGGGGCCTGTATTGGGTGCATATATGTTCGGTATTGTGAAGTCTTACTGGTGAATTGTACCTGTGACTAAAATGTAGTATCCATCCTTGTCTCTTATGATTTTCTTTGGTTTGAAGTCCACTTTGTCCGAAAGCATAATTGCTACCCCTGCCTGTTTCCTGGTTCCATTAGCTTGCAAGATTTGGGACCAGCCTTTCATTCTTAAGATGTGCCTATCTTTTGTGGTGAGATGGGTTTCCTGCAGGCAGCAGATTGTTGGATTGTGGTTTTTAATCCAAGTTTGTAATCTGTGTCTCCTAATCGGTGAGTTAATACCATTGACATTTAGTGTTATAATGGAGAAATTATTTTTAATTCTGGACATTTTTTATATTTAGTAGATTTTGTACACACGTTGTTTGATATTTATGTTTTGGTTGTATTATACTTCCCTTCTGTCCTCCCGGATATGCTTGTTCTTTTCTTCAAGCTTGAGTATCATTTCTAGCATTTTTTGAAGGCCTGTTTTGGTAGACATGTATCCCTTAAGTTGTCTTTGTGCTGGAAAACTTTTCTTTCTCCCTCAATCATGACAGATAGTTTTGCCGGGTATATCAGTCTGGGTTGGCATTTTTGCTCATTTAATACTTGAAGTATGTCTCTCCACGCTCTTCTTGCTTTTACTGTTTCCATTGAGTAGTCATTTGTTATTCTAATAGGTTTACCTTTAAAAGTGAGTTGCTTTTTTTCTCTTGAAGCTCTCGGCACCTTTTCTTTGTCTGAATGTGGAGTGTTTTGACTATGATTTGCCGTGGCGATTTTCTATTTTTGTCATATGTGTTTGGAGTGCGAAATGCCTCTTGTATTTCGATGGGCCTCTCATTCTTTAGTTGTGGGAAGTTTTCATTTATGATGAATTGAAATATTTCCTCAGGTGTGGTATTTTGGGATTCTTGTTCTGGTATTCCATGAATGCACATGTTAGGCTTCTTCAGGGTATCTCATATCTCTTGAATGTTCCTCTCCAGTATCTTTTTGGCTTTAATAGTCTCTTTCATTGAGCTGGTTAATTCTCCCACTTTTTCTTCTAGATCTGAAATTCTATTTTCTGCCTCATTTGTTCTGCTGATAAGACTCTGTTGAGTTTTGGGTTGAAGATAACTTGTCTTTTAGTTCAATTTTAAACTCTGCCTGAGACTTTTTTAACTGCTCTATGCCTATTTTTGTTTCTTGAACTGTTTTTCTCAACTCCTCCAAGTGCCTGTTGTGTTCCTGTTCAAAATGGTTGATACCGTTATTTAACTCTTCTCGGATTTCCTCTTTCATAGTATTAATCATGGTAATGATCATACTTTGAAATTTGTTATGTTGGGTCTGGCTTTCATGGCTACTTTCTGTGAATTTGTTCTGGACAGAATCCATCATTATGGGGTTAATTCTTTTGGTGGGAGATTCGTCTTCTTGGGTTTCGTTTCTCGTGGATCTGCACTTTGACTTGGGCATTGTTGTTTTGTTTTTTAGGACCATTCAGTTTCTGTGTGTTTTTCACTGAACTGATGTAGTTGGTATTGTTACACTTGCCAGTTATTACTAGTGCTTGCCTTGGATTGGGTATGTTTGTGTATTGTTATTGTTATATCCTAAATGAGGCTATTAGGCTGTTAGTACATCAGTTAAGTCAGGTTAAGTAACCAAGGGGTGAATATTAGTATGGTAGTGCACTTTTGCAATTTAGTATCTTGGTGATATGTGAGGGTGAGTGGTGTACTCCCTGGAGTTGTATGTTTTTGGGGTGGCTGTATGAGGAA
This sequence comes from Typhlomys cinereus, assembly GCA_023101885.1. Classification (NCBI taxonomy): domain Eukaryota; kingdom Metazoa; phylum Chordata; class Mammalia; order Rodentia; family Platacanthomyidae; genus Typhlomys; species Typhlomys cinereus. The sequence continues at coordinate 5,927,447 of JALPQD010000078.1, forward strand.
GTTGATATACAGCAATTGATACTAGAAAGGATCAGTAAGGTGAAAAAAAAAAAAGGTTTACTTATGTTTGGGCTGGATGTGAAGAATCTCGCCTACATGATATAATGATTGTAGTGGAGTCCAGATGTATGGCCTGTGTTCCCTTTGTTCCTTAGAGTTTTGCTTGAGTTTCCTTTGGACTCTTTTGAATTCTGAGTAGCAGTGTGTCCTCCGTGGACCACAAGCTAGGGTCCCCAGTGGGCTGGAAGGGCAGAGGTACTGATGGTGATGTCAGAATTCTTCACCTGGGACCTGGGACTTGGATTAGTGGCCCAACCAAGCTCCAGGGATGGAGGAATGTGAGCAAGTCCTGTCCTGGTCTGGCGGGCAGGTGGGTGGTAGGAACAAAGGGACTGAGACCCAGTGTGTAGTTTAGGCAAAGAGGAGGCAGCCTGGGTGTCACTCAGGTTGGCTACTGGGAAGAGCTGGGACAAGGGGCCACCTGGGGGCTGGGGGAACTCACCCGGGATGAAGGACGGGGCTCCCAGTCCAGCGGGTGGGCAGGCGGGAGGAACAAAGGGGAGTTTTTATTCTTATACAAACCTAGGTGGGAAGGACTTGGGAAAAGACAAACAACAACTCGCACTAAAGTAGAACAATTAGAGAAATGTACCACAATAAAGGTTTTGGAAATATGAATTCTCTCTTAAAATATTTTATTTTCTTCATTTCACATAAAGAAAGCATTTTGTGGTTTTTTAAGAGAATATGTTAATTGTACTCATGAGTTGTCATTTATTAAGTTCAACTTAAAACACAATGCATGGTATCATGATGGTGGGCAGTAAGACTGATAAAGGATGGATACCAAGTGATTAATGGGCAGGCCTGAGCAGTGTGGGTACGATGTTCAAAAGGATGATTTATGTGCTGGGTAAGTGGGGTATGCAGCTAAGATTCCACTGTGCTATTCATGACAACCTGCAATTTAAAAACTATGAATTATTTATATGTGGAATTTTCCAGTTAATAATTTTAGGCAGTGATCGAATGAGGGTATTAAAACTACACAGAGTAAAGGCCTGGAGAAGGAGCTGTTACAATATCACAGGGAGTCAAGAAGATTACCAAGCAGGATGAAAGGTTATCTAGCTTGGGGTCAGGACACAATCTCACTAAAACTTGTTTTCATGGTTGGCATATGTAAGCTTAATACTTGACAACAAAACTCATTTAACTTTTAAAACTGTAATTTTTTTATAGAGATTCACCAAGACCTCTTTCAGGGTCATTGAAAATTTCAAAATAGTTTTGTCATGCCTACAGAATTAAATAATAGAAACTTAAATTATGCTTTAAAAAAATCTCCAAGTAGTATTCAATATGTTTGCAAAACTAGAACAATAAAACAAGCAAACAAACAAACAAAAAAACTCCAAGTAACTTATACATCTCTTCTGATACTTGCTTCCTAGTTCATTCAAAATCTCAGTTTTACTAAATATTCATTGAGTAATTATTATAAAAGTGATTTATACAGGTGAAAATGACAGAGGCCCATTCTTTCAGTTCTGGAAGAACTCAAGAGCAAAACCACAAGGAAATGTAGCAATCCAGGATAATGCCTGAAATCACCCATGGACCTGCATTCTGATACACACATACAGAGAGAGAAAGAGAGAGAGAGAGAGAGAGAGAGAGAGAGAGAGAGAGAGAGAAAATAGAGAAAGATACACACTTATCCCCAAAATAAATAAATAAAATATTAAATACAGTGATGCATAATTATTTACAGAATAGTATTCTGATTCAAAAGAAAATGCATAGTTACAAAACTAACTAGTGAAAGAGAAACATAAAGCCATAAGTATAGTTAGTGTTTGTGACCTAGTATTTGAAAAGTCAAGTAACTCAGTGTCACATTCTTTGAAGATGTGCTGACATTGGACCCAACTCTCAGAGTCAGGTATCACAGAACACAGTGTAAAAAGATTTGGAGACTTGTAGCCTTCACTACTAGTTTAGGATCTTGATCTCTCTTTTTCCCCTGAGCCACTTGCTTATTCTTCCCTCCCTTACCACTTATTAAGATCTATCACCTTATTTCTCTCCTCATGTGTTTTTCTTCTATAGTGACTTATCTCTTTATTCATGTTCCTTTGTCTCCACTCTCTTTGGGTCTTCTTTCCCCTAATCCCCAAGTTATTTTCCTTTGTGTTTATAGTGAATATTACAGAGATTTCCCCTTGAGTATATCATTCTGAAGTCTTACTACTAGGTTTTACTTATGAGGGAAAACATACCCTGACTGTCTTTCTGTGTCTAGGATACTTCACTCAGTATAGCTTCTTCCAACTCCTTCCATTTATTAGAAAATATCATTAACTTATTTTTCTTGATAGCTGAATAGTATTCCATCATGTATATTTTCATTATCCATTCCTCTACTGTTAGGCATTTAGGCTTATTTCATGACTTTGCTTTTGTGAATAGAGTTGCTATGAACATGGATGTACTTGTGTCTCTATAGTAAGAGAAGCATTCTTTGGGAATATTATGAAGAGTGGTATAGCTGAGTCATATGGCATTTCAGTTTTAACTCTTTTTAGAAGCTGCCATACTGATCTCCAGAATGGTTGTACAAGTCTGCATTCCCACCAGCTATGTATGAGGATTCCTTCACATCCTCTTGAGCAGTTGTATGCGTTTTGGATTTTTGCCATTCTGACCAACTCTGTAGGAAGAATGTTTGGGAGCAACAGAGATATGTAAGGCCCATGGGAAAGTACTCAAAGACTTCATGGACTAGTAGGTGCCATCACATTAACTACATGTAAAAATAGATGACTCTAATATGTCAGTTCAAACTGCATCAAACAATATCTCCATCTGTGGACTCCAACAATGAAGGGATCTAAGGCAAGCGGTGGTCTCTGTCACAGTCAGGGTCATTTGACACTTCCTATGCAAGATCAAGTTAGACTCAGCGTAGTACATAGGTTACTGCCTCATTACTTTGATTAAAGAAACAGGCAGACAGAGAGAGGCACATGTGAAAGTCTAATTAAAGGGAGCAGAGACAGAGGATTTAGTCACCTGTAACAAGCTGTTTGATGAACTTAGCAGAGAATAAGTCTACACCACTACTTCCTAGCCAGGCCAGCAAGTTCTGCAGGAAGCAGAGTCTGTAGAGGTTACGTAGCTCAAAGATATGAAGGGTAAGAATGACTGTGTGTGTAAACATAAAAGTAGCTACTAGCAGTCAGTGATTGCTACTTCTCCAGTGACATCATTATATCCAAAACAGAATGCCTCTTACAAAAATTATGATTGGCACTGGAAAAGTCAGAGTGTTCCATTTTAAATTCCAGGGTATTTATCATTTCTGGGATCTTCGTAATCAGAGGAAATAATCTAAGATAAATTTCCTTCCCTGTAAGGGATAAAAAAGCCTATAAGTATCATGCATATGTAACAAAACAGGTGTAATGTTCAATAAGATATATAATAATGTTAATAATGCATAATAGACACTTGGAAAATTATAGCTAATGGTAGCTTCAATCACTGATAAAGGTCTGAAGTACCATGGACCCTAGGTTACAAATATTATCTAACTTTTTTTTTCCATTTCCCTCATATAATAATTAGAATGAATCACAGGTCTGGAAATAAAACATCTTATTTTACTTTTTTATTTCTGGGAAGGTCTGATTGCTAAATTACTGGAGTCAGAGCTATGTTCCCAATTATCACACTGCATCATTAAAATGAATATGAATAAGCTGGAATATTGTCCCATGGAACACCCATAAAACTGTGACACTAGATAATTCAAATTCATTGATTTGTTTAATCTACTTATGTTAAAATTAGCAGACTTGGAATTAGTTACAAATTAGCAACATTTGTCATCTGTATGTGTCATTATGTATGTGGTAGGTACATGTATGCCAGTATGAGTATGTGGAAGTCGAAGGATAACCCAATGAAGTTAGGTCTGTTTTTCCACTATGTGGTTCCAGGATCAAACTCAAGTCATCAAACTTTGTGGCAAACATGTATACATTCTGAGTCACCTTCTTAGTCCTTGTTGTAAAGCTTTATCCACAATTAGCATTTTATAATATAGAATATAGAATATCACATTTTATAACATCCAAGAAGCATAAAACAGCATGCTTTGATAATCTCATTTGATTTATCTAGCTTTTTCATGTTATAAGAGGGAAAAGTAAGCTATGTCATGCCATTTTTTTACTAGAAAAACTGAAATTTTCATCATTTATTCTGTCTCCTCTCTGGAGACCTGAATCAGATCACCTGATATATGTAAGATCCAAAAAGACATTTTGCATTTTGGGTTTATACTGGTTCATTTTCTCCTTTGTTACTTTGGAGATATTTTTAAATCTTTCCTGAAATGGGGAATGACGTTTATTTTCTTCAACTGTGAGTTTGCCTCTGGGTATGTAAGCTCTCTTATCCAATATTAAAGCATAACTACTTCCAGCAGTTACTCAACAAAGCAAAACTTTTTTATTAAAACACATTATAACAGTGAAGAAAAATATCCATGCTGATTCTCATATGCTTATATCAAACATGATTCAGTTCACATACTGACTAAAATTTAAATTTATGAGCAACAGATCTCCCAAAATGTCCACACTGCTTACCAAAATGAGTTGGATGAGCTTGTTTACAAGAAAATGCTGATCACCAGGCTCTATATGCTAAATCTACTGTTACCAATCATGGAACTTTCTGGAAAACTTCATAATAAATCAAATGCTGCTAACAATTTACTTAATCAAAGTTAATGAGATTTCTTTTGCAGTCACTATTCTCTTGCTGTGAGATACACTCAATTTAGGGTAGAAAAGGTTATTTTTTACTTTTATATCTTATTTTTGGAGGGTTTATAGTCCCAGAAGAGATACAATCTATCTATGGTAAAAATCAAAAATCATATAGGAGAAGGCATAGCTGAAAAAAGAAGCAGGGGCTGCTGGTTCAGGGCACTGTAGTCATCAGGAGACAGAGAAAACAAGAGCAAAGAGGAAATAAATCTTTAGGTCAACAAATTTCAGTGCTTTTCCCCACAAAATGAGCCTTCCTTCAGCAGGTTTCTAACTTTTCAAAGGTGCCACAATATTCCAAAATATTAATATCACCTAAGGATTCAAACACATGAGACCCTGGAGGATAAATCACATTCACATCGTGCTCACGTTGACTCAAAGTCAGAGCATTCAGGCAAAATGCTACAGAATCAGTATTTTCAGCATTCAAGAGTTGTAGCCAGGAAGAGGAGTAGGTTAAGGATAGCCCAGGATACAGAGCAAATATGAAGTAGCCTGGGCTAACACTAGACACTGTCTCTAAAAAAGAAGAAAGAAAGAGAGAAAGAAAGAGAGAAACAAAGAGAAGAGAGAGAAAGAAAAAGAGAAAGAGAAAGAAAAAAAGAAAGAAAGAAAGAAAGAAAGAAAGAAAGAGAGAGAGAGAGAGAGAGAAAGAGAGAGAAAGAGAGAGAGAAAGAGAGAGAGGTAGGGAGGGAGGAAGGGAGGGAGGAAGGAAGGGAGGGAGGGAGGAAGGAAGAAAACAATTGAAAAAAATCATTGAATAAGAAAGAAGCGGGGGCTGGAGAGGAGGCTCAGGGGTTAAGCCTCTGCCTTGCAGGCGGAAGGTCCTGAGTTCGGATCCTAGACCCCACGTATAGACGCCAGGCGGAAGCGGGGGCGGCCTGCGCTTCTGGTCCTGATAGGGTGGAGCCTGTGAATCCCGGGGCAGAGTAAACAAGGAGGAGGTGGAGGCGTCCATGGTGGTTCCCGAATTCCCCCGTGGTTCTACACATACATACATACACACACATACAGACACACACGCTCACACATGCATACACACACAATTGAATAAATAATAAATAAAAAATTTTAAAAATTTAAAAAAAGAAAAAAGCAAAGAGAGAAACTCAGACCTTGTCACTCTTGATCAAGCACATCCCTATTATTGTAAATGAGAACAAAAATTTAAAACAAAGGGAAGGGAATAGAACAATAGGGGAGACAGTAATAAACCTATAGGTAGGAAGACAGTATATCAAACTGCTCTGTAAGTAGCTGTTATTGTACCTATAGAATGGGAACTTACAGTGGAAACCTTTAGGTCTAAAGCTGGATGAGTGAAGGGAAATGCACATATGAGTGGGGTGGCCTGAAGAGAGGTCACTTGATATACCACAGAGGCCTGAGCTCCCACAGAAGTAGATAAGGCAGAGTGAACCCTGATGTTCACAAAAGCATACAGGCAGAAGGGTGGAAGGGAGCAGGAGGGAATGGTGAAGGGAAAGGGGGCGATGGAAGGGAGGGAGTAGCGAGAGAAGCTGGGATGAGTACTCAATATGCTTGTAGAAGTAGAAAAATAAAAAGAAACAGCTTGGACACTGATCAGTAAAAATGCTTGAGCATGATAGGAGGGGAAAATATAAACATATCTGGTCCCATTGTACAGATTACAAGTCTGAGGACTAAACATGATTCATTTTCTTGAGAACATACAGCTAGTCATTGTAATGCCAGGATCTTCTTCAGTAATTATATCACCAAAGCATCACTATGAAAAGCTAATGAAATTCAGAAATCTCCAATTGGATAAGCAATGAGGAAACAAGCATTTCACTTGAAATTAGAATCATAATATTTTTATTTTACAATATTTTGCTTTGTTTTTGTTTTGTTTTGTTTTGTTTTTCACTATTTTGCCAGGATATACATAGTCTTATATAGTCCATGCTCACTTCAAACTTGCTAGGTACCTGAAGATAAGCTTGAACTTTTAACTCTTTCCTCTACTTACCAAGTAATATAATTATGGACTCATGACAACAAGTTTGACTCTAAATTTCTTAAGGCAAAATAAGACAAAAGTTAAGTAACTTCCAGAAAAGTTATCATTAATGTTACGATACCACCAATTCAAGTACAATTTTTAACACAATCTCTTGGGCCATGACTTAGCCAGTTAGACTATGTCTGGAGATCACATAATTAGAGTGAACATAACATACCTCCCATTAAGAAAGGGACATTTGAGCTTCAAAGCAGGTGCAGGAAAGTGGCTATAATCTTCCAATAAAATGTCAGGATTCTTACAGAGATATTTCGGAAGCTAATGGTGGGAGTCTAAAAGTCATAGAGAGAAAGAACCTTCTGTTGAACATCATCTAATGGAAACTCTTTTCTCTGAACTACCCTGGCATTTCCACTTTTTTTTCCCTGAGAAGTATGGATGTTCCAGTTGCTAATCCTTCTTCCTTATTGATTAATTTTCCTCCCAAAGAATGACAGTCTTTATTTTTCAATGAAATCAACCTTTTGTTATCTCAGTGTTAAATACAGAATTCTAAGCAAAATAAATCATGGCAGAAAGAAGCCATTTGCACTGATAAAAAGTTTCACATAGAATGAGTACAAATTAGTTTGACTCAAATGCTCCATGTTTTGATAACTTATATCACTTAACTATGTTGAAAATATCTATTCCACATCATATATCCAATACTTACAGGTAATACTTTTCTTTAGACATATCACAGTGGCGCCTGAATAATTTTTGTTACAATTTTTAGAAAAGATTTTGCTCCTAAAAGGTCTAAAGTGCCAATTCCATTCTTGAATAAGAGCAACATTTTTCTTCCAAACAAAGTGGTGACTAAATTGGTGAAAGAATGACAAAAAGAATCCCTAAAGTGGAAATTATATGTCTACCTGCATCTGTATCTCCTGCTGAGTATTTTCTGGTCTTTGTATGTCTAAGGCATGGAAAATTTGAGTAGAAGGAATTCCACATGAAAGTCATCTCAGTCACTTTGTGCCTTTGGTATATGGGACATCTGAAGCAAGAAAGTGGTGTGGTTGATGTCAAGTGAATGATAGTATCTTTGTTTCTCACAAATACAGGGCTTTACTTGTATTCAGAGGCAAAACTATGCAAATTATTCCAAGCAGAAAGTAAGATCACAGGATCAGAGAATTTCAGAACTGAAAAGAAGCACATGCGGTTTTTTCCTTGGTGTCTAAGATAATTTTAGGTTTGGAAGAAAACACAATCGGAAAGAATCTGAATCCAGCTCTCAAGTTATTGGTCTCTTTTTGTCAAATTATGTGCATTTTTCTGAAATCTTGAAATTCAGGGGTTCCTTCTTTTCTTATTGGGAGGAGGCCACAGTCTGCTCTCCAGATGTCACTTACGTCTCCTGTGTCTTCCTGAATGTGGAGGGTTCACCTAAGATAAGATGATACCTCTTCTGGTCTTAATCTTTCTGTCTAAAGTGAAAACTAAAGGGTTCCACTTGTAGGAAAGTACAGTTCCATAACAGCAGTATCCAGATCACAAGTAGCAAATAAGTCTAGAGATCACAGAATCCAGAAAGAGGATGCCAAATTCAAAGATGCATTGTGTTGTCTTCAAATGGTGTAATTGAGGGTATATCGGCATGACAATCCAGCACCTAGCACCAATGTTTAGACACTAGGAACAGATAGCTAGAAATAATGTCAAGTGCTGAAAGATAGAATCCCATCAGATTCCATAACTTTTTTGAACAAATTATGGACCATATTTTTATTGTACTTACATAAGTGATTGGTACCATTCTTTGGCAAGAAACAAAACAATGATTTATTGTTTGTGTCTCATTTTCTATTACTGTTGTGGGTTTTTTTTTTCTGATGAAGCAAACGCTCTTTTTAGGCTTGTGCATGAAGTTTTGCATTGATCCATCATAATATTTGGTAAGTACATAATTGATTCATATTTAGACTTTTCTTTAAAAAAGCAAGCTGTAGATTTGTGCTAATTAATTTCAGAAGTGCTAATATCTTAAAACAATTTAGTCATAATGTGTCATATCACCCATTTTGTTATTTTATGATCTCCAGAGACAAGGTTTTTTTTTTTTTTCAGGCAATTAAATCTGGCACTTTTGCGCTGTAGTTTTGACCCATGAAGCCCTATGTTTCACCAGAAACCTTCTGCAAGGCACCAGTTTCTGGTTTTATTTAGTACATTCAAATCAGATTTAACAGAACTCAGACTCATTCCAGCACATCAGGCACAAAAAAAGTCTCTTTGATCTTTTTGCCACTTTTAAGAAACATCTGCCTCTTTGTAACAGACCTGGGAGGATGAGCCAGGGGTTTGAGAATGGACATAAGCATGTGCAAGAAGATAGAAAGAATTTCTTGGGAGAGCCAGCTGCCCTTGTTTGATTCTCAGAGACCTGAAAGATAGCAGGGTTTGATGTTTGGTAAACACAGCGCTAGATTTTAGAGGTGACTGAGTCCATCTCCTAATTAAACAGCACAAACAGTGTGGTAGATGTTTCTAAGGTTATCCAAACAATCACTTGACAAATATGGAAACTTACAACCAAAAGACTCATATTTATACTTTGTCCTGATCTTTTTTTTTTTTCAAGATAAAACTTAGATTTTTCTTTGCCAATATTCTTGTGTTATATTTATCTGATCTGGCAATGTGAAAAGAATCTACTTTGTGACCGTCCAGTATATATCTTCCTGCATGCAGTGAAACTAGTCAGCTCCTACATCTGTCCCTCTGGAAGACCCTGAGCCCTCTAAATATTCAGGATTCTCTGCATCTTCCCCAGCTGCTGTCATGTGCTTTAACTGCTCTGAATTTATTTGTACTACACGAATGTTGGAGTGTGCCAAGTTAAATAGTATTCAAACACTTTTCTTTTTAGGCAGTGTTACATATGACAAGATGACCATTCTGAGTCTGGCCGGGATATGTTGATTAATAGGGAAGTTATAGAGTTCAAAGTAGTGATAATGGAAAGACTAACCTTTCACTTCTCATTCCTTCCATTACTCAGTTTACTTTACCAAGCAGGTGAAAATGAACCACTGAATGAAAGAGAGAGCAAAGTGGCAGAAGTTTTCAATCTTAGCCTGTGTCCAGGTTTCTAGCACATGTTGTAGATTGAGTGTTCTGTGAAGCCCAGAAAGCATGAAGTCCAGAAAGCAGAAGTTGAGCCAAAACTCCTGATGGCTTATTGAAAACATTTCCAGACCTTGGAAATATATCTTAATAGGAATTCCTATCATTTCTGGAAAAGCTAGACAAACCAATATTTTCTGAGAACCCAATAGCCTTTATGGCAGGAAAGACAAAACTGCAAGTTTAGGCAGCCCACATTTAAGTAAGTCGCTTTTAGATCATAAAAGACAGGAGAGAAAGCTTTACGGACTACTTCGCGATACTGTAAGTTTAGTATTTTAATTATATATATGCATGAAGATATACATGTATATCTAAATCCACATATATATGTGCGTTCATTAAAGCAGACTAGGAAGCAAATGACCAAAAATGTGTTTCATAAAAGACTAAGGAAACCTGTTTTAGATTCTAAAATATCCCCCCATTCTCTTCAGACAAAGTGCTTTTACAATCTGAAGGTAGATCATTAAATGATCTCTGAAGATCCTTAGATATCTAATTAATGCTATTGAATTTTCTTCTATCAATGTTATTGGTGTATTTAACATGAAATAAAATACATTCATTTAAAGTGCATAATGAAATGAGTTTTGACAGGTGCACATACCCAAGAAACCATCAACAAATCCAGGGGCACAACATACCCTTTACCCCTCTATCCTGATATGCCTTTATAGTCTTTTTCCCTACATCTAATCCAGACAACTACTGCTCTGGTTCCTGTCAATATAAAGGAATGTGTATTTATATAAATGGATTACACAGTATGTGCTTTCTCTGTCTGGCCTTGCTCACTCAGCATAATGGCTTTGAGACTAATCCATGTGGCTGCACGCATCAGTGGTTGCTTCATTCTTAGTGGTAATGATTTTGTTTTTAATCCATGTATTTGCAGATGGACATCAGGGTTCTTTCCAACTTCAGTTTATGATGACTAACTCTGCTTTGCACATCCATTTACAAGATTTTTGTGGCTGTAGCTTTTCATTTCTGCTGGCAAGTACTCAAAAGTCAAATGAAATATTAGGTTAGTTGTGAATTTAAATTTTGAAGAAGGTGTGAATTGTTTTGCAAAAGAGATGACCAATTTCGATCCCATTATAAGTCTTTCGTATCCTCATCAATATTCAGTATTGTCAGTCTTTTCAATTACACTAATCGAATCACTCACTCAATACAGGTGTAACAACAAGCTAACTATAAATCCAGAAGACTGAAGGAAATAGTACAAATAATTTGAAAAGGCAAGACACTGTGTCTACTGCAAAAACTATCAAAGAATTGAACCCCAATGAGAGTTTCTTCAATAAAATTCCAGACAAAGAATTTAAAAGAGAAATTGTAGATAGCTTCAAAGATTTCAAATACAAAAGTAAAAACTAAACAAGTTCAAGGAGAACACAATATTCTCTGAATGAATTCCTAGAGAACACAAACAGCTGAATGAAATAACAAAGCCTATTAGGATATGAGATATAATTCAATAAAGAGATAGAATTATTAAAGAATAAGCAAGCAGAACTAACAACAGAAATGGAAATTTTGATAAGCCAACTAAAAATCTCAGTGGAAAACCTCAACAACAGATTGGAACATGGGAAGGCAGAGTATTTTTACTTGAAGACAAGGTGGAGAAAATGGATCATTCAGTCAAAGAAAATGGTACATTTTTAAAGACATATATATCAATGAAAAGTTTTGATTTGGGATGCCATGAAAAAAATTTGCATATAGTATGGAATAGAATAAAAAGAAGATAATATGCTACCATGCGATGCATCTGTAACTTATCAGTCTCTATTCATTCCATAACTTTGTGCTCTAAGTCACAATGGATTGAATATGACAACTCAGCTCTTTGGGTCAGTCTTTTTGATTTGCTACAAGTTTCCTAAAATACCAGTTGATTCTTGTGCTAGTTTCATCTTCCTACTGATGAATGAACACAGAAAAATTTAGGGGAATTAGGGGTGTATTCTTGGCTTACAGTTTCTGCCTACAATCCATCACAATGACAGAAGAGTAGATACCAACGACAGGAGCTGAGGGAACTGGCCACATTACATAAACAGGAAAAGCTGAGAAAATGGTTTATTTTCTGACTTGCCATTCTGAAAATTTCCAACCATCTTTCTCTCTGTTTTATCAACCTGCCCAGAGAATTGTCCCTCCTACTGTAGATTGGATCTTCTTACAACAATTAGAAAATCTCCTACAGGCTTGTTCAGGACTTGCATTAATTAATACTTCTTTATTAGTGTATCTGAAGGTTCGATTCTCAATAATCTAGTGGACCCCTGCATCAAATGAGTACAACTACCTTTGTGGAGACTCTGAATAGTACTCTCCTTCCTGTGTTTTCTCTAATGAAATATTCACTTCATAGTCACAGGTGTGCAGGGTGGAGTGCATTAAAGATGGTATGATTAAGGGATAAAGACAGACAAAATATGGGAATTAATTCCACTACATACTACATGGAGTAATTCAACTAAGTAAAAGTGTCATAATGACTTTAAGAGGTTTTCTATCAAAAGCAATAGATGACAAAAAAGATAAGTATTTCTCTTAAACTCTTCCTTTCTCCAACACTTAACATCTCTTCAAAAACTGGGGATGTAATTCTTCTTTAAACTAGTATTTCCTACAGTTGTTAGCTCAGTATGTGGTTTTCTTCTAGAGTCCCTCCTTAAGCATCAATATATGTCTGACTCCTCATCTTTTTGATAATGTATTCAATCATTTTTGGTACATTATTAAAATGTACCATTTTTACATTATAATATACAAAGCAAATGAATACTTTCTTAGCTTCCCAGTAACTCAGTGCAAAATAATATGCTTCAGTTTTGCATTTATTAAAATAGTATAGATATTGTTAAAATTATACACCTACTCATTATCACTGTTTTGTCAGATTGCAAATACTGTCTTATGACTAATGTAGACCTCTTTTTCTTCCCCATATAAGCTTATGCTTTCTGTCATGGCTCTGCCAAATTATGATCCTGTCAATTTCTACAAAAAATAAGAACAAGATATGGTCATGAATAACTTTCTAAGTGGAACTCTGAGTGCTCAGGAAATAGGGACAACAATGGATAAATAAGATCTCACAAAATGAAAAAAGGAGCTTTTGTACAGCAAAGAAAACTGTCAAATGAATGAAAAGGCAGCCCACATCTAGCAATTGACTAATACCTGAACTATATGAAGAACTCAAAAATTCAGAAAGCAAGAAAACAAACTATGGAATTAAAAAATGGCCTGGGGAAGTACACAGAATTCTCAAAAGTATTACGGAAGTCACTATAAAGACTTGACACAATATAAAAGGTAGAACTACCATATGACCAGGCTATACCACTGCTGAGCATATTACATATGACTCTATACCACAAGCCAGAGATATTTGCTTCAATATAACAACATTTCTAGCACAGTCAACTTCTAATATTAGAATACCTTTTAAATTAAAAACTTATTTACAAACATGAGGAGTGAGAAAATGTATCATCTAAACAACTGTTTTTTTAAGAATTTTCTTTTTATAAAAATATGAGTGTTTTTCACTAATTATATGATATGAGTGGTTGTCACTAACCCCCTTCCTTACCTCTCTCTCTTTACTCTCCCATTCCTCCCTCCTTTCACCAATCCATCCCTCTTCCTCCTACCCTCCTTGACTGTCTGATTATGTGGGCTTCAGGGTCCCCTTCAGGTTGTCTACTCTAATAGGGGTTGAGGCTTCCGTGACAGCATAAGTGGCCCTTTCTTGATTGAACCCACAAATAGGGACACTTCCTTTCATGTGTCTAGCCCTTGCCCCTAAGTTTCTACTGCACTGCATGTAGTTGCACCTCCTGAGTTCCTTGCTGACCCTGGTTGAATGTTGATTTGTCACCCATTGTGCAAGTATGGTGAAGGATAGGTCTCATTGCAGTGAGTTCCTGGACAAAGCAGCCCTGTTGCAACAGGTGTGACCTAGTCAGCAATGAAAGGTCTCACCTTCAGTCTTAGGATGGGAGGAGGTTTGATTGGTCCACTTCAGGCTGAGCATTTTAAGGTTCTCAATATTCTGCAATCTGATTGGTTGTTATTCTCTGTTTCATTATTTGCCCATTGCATTAGGCTACATCTTGTTTGGGTGTTGAGATTTTTCTTTATCTGAAGATATAATGAGAGGTTTAGATGGTAGTATAACAGGTAGTATAAACACCAATAAGGTGTTTATAGTTAATATTAAGACCTCTGATCTTGTCTGGTGTCAATTTTTCCCCTTCTGCTATTGTTTAGGTTGATTTGCATTCCTAGCATGAGTTCCCTGTCATGGAGGGGGGATTTAGAGACAAGTAAACTGGAAAAGCTAAGTCAGCTCCTTACTACCCTATCTATGCTCTTTCCTCTCTGTCATAATTAGACACAGGTGTCAATTTGACTGTTGAGGTTTTGAGCTCTGGGCACAGTTGTAGAGAGTTGATGGTTGAGTTGAGCCCAGAATGAACCTAAAGGACATTGTCTAGCTGATGGGGAGGGCCCAGCCCATGGTGGGTAGGATTAGGCCCTGGATAAATCACAGAGAGCTGGTTGAGAGAGTTGGCATCCTTCTGTATTCTTGGCCAGACATGCTGGTCTGGCAAGTAAGGATTGTCCATTTCTCAGCTGTTATGCGGTGATGGTGTAGCCAGTTCCCTCGGCCCTGGTGTTACTTACTGCATGTTCTCCCGTCAAGCTGGACTGAGAACTGTAACCAGACTGTTGTAAGAAAGTAAACTCCCTGTTCCCTTAAGCTGCGTGATGGTCATTTATCAGCAACCATGCAGGCAGACTGCAACACTCCCCATTAATATTTTTATTTCATAAATGCCTTATTTATCTGTTTGCCCATGTTTTTTTTTTTTTTTTTTTTTTTTTTGGTTACCACTCTTTTGGCATCATCTTCCATTCCTTTGACTTGTGTTCCTTTGCATCTGCGGGTGTTGTAAGAGTTTCTGTTTGATCACACTAAACTGAAGGTTTAATGTTAGGATTCACATACAAGGAACATTCAGAGTCTGTCTTTCTGTGTCTGAAAAATTACACTGTATAATTTCTTCCAACTCCATCCATCTACTGGCAAATTTCATTAGTTCATTTTTCCTGACAGCTGAATAAAATTATATATGTACTATATTTTCATTAACCATTTGTCAACCATCAAGATTGGTTCAATTTCTCTATTGTGAACAGAACAGACATGAACATGTTTTTAATGTGACTCTGTTGCAGAATGCAGTATTCTTAGGAAATATTCCCAGGGATAGTATAGCTGGATCATATGAAATTTACATTTTTAACTTTTTTAGAAACCTTCAAATTGACCTTCACTGCATGAGGTGTCCCTTCTCCACCATACATACCAGAATTTGCTATTGTTTGTGCATTGGATCATACATACCCATTGTAACGAGTGAAATGGTATTTCAAGATGGTTTTAATTTAGATTTCCCTACTGGCTAAGGAGGCGAAACTTTTTAAAGATATTTGCTAGACATTTGAATTTCATCTTCTAAAAAGTTTCTATTCAGTTTTATAGCCCATTTTTTATTGAGGTATACCTGGGTTAAGTGGTTAGATCAGTGTCTGATCTCTCATGTTTGCTAAGTATAACTGGTCTTGGCTTAGTTAACTCACTGGGAGAAACAGTGATGATCCAAGATGAAGTTTCACAAACTAAAAGGGGAAGGGACACTACCATGCTGATTATATAAAACTAATCTCATTAATGAACTCAGACACAAAGATCTTCAACAAAATTCTAAAAAATCAGATTCAAAAACAGATCAAAAAGATCAACTTTTATGACCAAATTAGATTTATTGCAGAAATACAAGGTTGATTCAATTCATGTAAATCAATAAGTAACACTCGCCATATAAACAATGCAAAGAAAAAAAAATCACATGATTGTTTCAATTGATGCTAAGAAAACTTTTAATAAAATCCAGCATCCCTTTATAATAAAGACACTGGGAAAAATAAGGATGGAACGAACATTTCTCAACATAATAAAGACCACATATGATAAGTCTATAGCAAAAAATCACCTTAAATGGTGAAAAAATTGAAGTATTCCCACTCAGATCAGGAACTAGATTTTTCACTACTTCTGTTTAGCATTGTACTTGAAGTCTTTTTTTAAATTATTATTATTTATTCAATCGTGCGCATGTGTGTGCGTGTGGAACCACCATGGACGCCTCCACCTCCTCCTTTTTTACTCTGCCCCAGAATTCACAGGCTCCGCCCTACCAGGAATGGAAACGCAGGCCGCCCCAGCTTCCGCCCAGTGTCTATACGTGGTGTCTAGGATCCAAACTCAGGAACTTCTGCCTGCAAGGCAGAAGCTTAACCCCTGAGCCACCTCTCCAGCCCCCTGTACTTGAAGTCTTAACTAGAACTATAAAACAAGAGAGAGAGAGATAAAAGGAATAAAACATAGAAAAGAAGAAATCATGCTATCACTACTTGCAGATGACATGATTCTTTACCTCAAAGACATTAAATATTCTGTGAAGAAACTACCAGAACTAATAACTATGTTCAGTAGAGTAGCAAGAGGTAAAATTAATATTTAAAAATTAGTGACTTTTCTATACACCAAGGATGAATAAAGCAAGACCAACCTGAGAAAATTATCACTTGCCATGGTTTCTGCAAAAAATTAAATAATGTGGAATGTGAAATGTGAATGTGAAAATCAAGAATGTGAAAGATCTATACAATGAAAACTTTAAAACCCTAAAAATAGAAATTGCAGAAGACTCCAGAAGGAAAGACCTCTCATGTTCTTGAATTGGCAGAATTAACATTTTTAAAAAGACCATTCTACCAAAAACATTATACAGATTCAATGCAATACCAAGCAAAATTCTAACACAATTCTTCATAGAATCCCAAAATTTATATAGAATCTTAAAATTCATGTGGAATCTCAAAATTCACATGGATAGCAAGAACAATAATGATTAATAAACACCATATCATACCCTAAACTATACTACAAAGCCATAGTGATAAAAACCATGTGGTGCTGGTTTTAAAAAATAAGATATAGACCAGTGGATTAGAAATGAAGACCTGAATAAAAATGTATATATCTACAGTCAACTGATTTTTTAAATAGATGCCCCCACCAAAAAAAAAAAAAAGAAAAGAAAAAAAGCACTAGAAAAAGGACACCCTCTTCAACAAGCGATTTCTGGCAAAATTGGATATAGACATGCAGTAGAATTTAACTGGACCCTTATTTGTCAACCTGCATGAAAATCAATTCCAAATGGATCAAAGAACTCTGCTTTTTAACCTTATTAATAGATGTTTCTGGAAACGTAGTTGGTCTGCTCATTTATTTGCACCCATCTGTTATCATCCCTGACTAAGCAGCCACAGAGAGTATGCTTTTGTTAATGGTTTACAGCACACACAGAATAGGTGAAATATTCAAGTTTGAAAATTACTGCTAGATCTCACTGTTTCTCGATCTTGCTGTAGGCGTGGATTTGCCTTTTGCTGGACAGTATAGGAATGATGCTACAGCATGTGCAAAAATCAAAGAAACAGCTTCCCATTTGTAACAGTGGGTACTTTATTTGTCACAGAAGTGCATTTGTGAGAAAAGAAAGCCAATACAGTTCTCAGAAATATCTGAGTGTCTCTTTCTTTCTTGGAATACAAGGTGGAGGCCTTGGTATATGAAGCCTTATAACTTCATGGTTCTTATGCCTTCCAATGGTACATTATTCCATTGTATATGTAAGTTGGAGGAGAGTCAAGATAGAGTGAACATGTTTACAAAATCCCAACAGTTCCTCTTCATACTTAATTAGAAAAAAATCAGTAAATAAAATGTATTAAAATGTTCTTGCCCATTCAGTTTGCTAAATGATTTCTGAACAAAGAAACTGATTCCCTTCATAAGTATTGTTTTTTCCTAGCTTAGTGTACTGTCTTTTTAAAATTTAGAGTGTGTGTGTGTGTTTGTGTGTTTGTCAAAGGGCACTTTGTGCTCATGTAGAGGACCAAAAGTGACTTTGGGAATCATCTTGCATTGCTTCTACTTTGTTTTTGCTTCAATCTAGGATTTCCCAGTCTCCTCCCACAGGTCACTACCCTTTCCACCTGGCATTTTTATGCAGGACCTGGGATCTGAACTCAGGATCTTTTGCTTGCAAGGCAGAATTTTGAACTGTGAGCCCTATATTCAGCCCCTTCTGTTTGTTTCTTGCTGCTGTTTTTATTGATTTATAAATTTATTCATTTTTTCCTTTTCCTTTCTTTAACATGAGGATAATGAATTATTTTCACTTGTAAATACTGTTTAAAGTATTAACAGGATAAATGAGGCTACCCATAATATGATATGAATTAGTTTTGCTGTTGCATTCAACCTCATTACTTTCCTAATTTTTGCTTTTTTTTTAGTTTCTGTGATTTAAAAAAATTCCCCACATTTTTTTCCCAATCACACAAGCTCATTAGGTACCCCAATCCTCTCCCTCCCTCCTCCTCTCCCCAGTCCCCCTTGGACTCTCCCCTCTTTTTCCCTTCCTTTCACCCCCTTCACTCTCTCCCCTTTTCCCAGTGCCTCCCGCTTCCTCCCTCCCATGCCCTGGAGCATCCTTTTGTGTGAATGCTAAATCTCCCTCTGACTCCTCCACCCTAATGAGGGGCAAGGACTCAGTGGCAGTAGCCCAGCCCGGAGCTCTTTCTTGTGCTCCCCATTAGTATGGGACTCTATTATGTCTGTTACTTCCTTGTCGCTGAGGATGCTACTATCTGGAGTCATCTCTCCTGTAATCTATGCTAGACTTTGGGGGTCATTGACATGCCGGCCATTGTGCAAGTCATGCAAAGTCCAATTATGGCTACTGCACCCCGAACTTGTGTGGAGTATCTTGCATATCTTTGGTCTTCCCCATCTTTAGGAAATGCTGATTACTCATTTCTTAACAAATGCTTGCCCAAGCTGGTAGTTTTTAAGCAAGTTGGTTTATGGCTCACCATTCACCACCTCTTTGTTTTATGTTGTGTGTGATATTGCTGACCTGGCCTCTCTGAGTCAGTATCCCTGCTAGTACAGGCCGGGCTTGAGCAGTTTCTGGGAGAGATGACTTGACACGTGGCTTCAATCTTCTTTCTCTGGCAGCCAGTTGGCTGATTTCAGATCCCTAACTGAGAAATAGTTTGCTATCACTCAGTTTAGATTCTGCTGTTTCAGCAGGAATGAATTTCTTGCACATGTGAAAAGCAAAATTGTCAAAGAACAGAGAAAGGAGTGATAGAGATGGAACACGAGGAGGCACGTGAGAGAGGATGAACTATGCAAAAAGTGTGTGTAACAAAACACACAAGAAACTGACTGTCCTATGTGGATGTTGGGAGAAATAATCTTTCATCATAACCTTTCATCATTTCACTTGTTTGCAAGAGTAGTGTCTGAAAACACCTGGCATTGCTTCGACAGTGGATCCTCTGGAGCTTTCATAGCAGGTTTCCAAGTCGGATTTCAATAGAATCTCTTGACATATTTGGAGACTGACTGAATAATTTCATTGTTAGAGAAAAATTTTTATTTTTATTTTTTGCTCTGTTTCATCACATTCTATGCCCTGAAGCTGAGATCCCTTCTCCTTTGTTTCACATGATCCTTGATCTGAAGTTCAAGATCTATAGTCATTCAAGCATAAAAATATGAATGTGCAACTGTATGTATGGAATCGCAGAAGCACTGAATGATGCTGCCCACCAGAACATGAGCTCACTGAAGAGCACTGATTTGAATAGATGACCATTCTCTGTAAGTACTTTTATCCCTCAAGCTTTTAACAAAATACAGCAGCTGCAGAAATGTGATAACACTGGCTAATATAATTTCTTATTCATTTATTTTTACCAACAACATCATTTATATTTATATACATACTCATTTACTCTATTTATATTGTGAAAAGAGTGTGAATATTATTGAATGCTATGGAATGTTAACCATACCTATGTTTACCAAATATAACATCATTTTCCAAGTCACCAGATTTGTTTTTATTTTAAAGAAAAGAAATCTGATGTTCACAGCAGAAAGTAATTTTCCTAATGGCCCACAGTATGTCAGTGATAGAGCTGGTAATAAAATGCTGGTTCTCTGAATCTCCAATTTAGTGCTCAATTGAAATTGCATTTTTCATTCTATGAAAGCTAAATGAGAAAATAAAAGGTACACACTGAATCTACAGTGTGTGGTGGTGTGTGGTGTGCCAGAATAATGTTACCAGATTTATTCCTTAACATTGAAGCAGGCAAGTAGTATTCAGTGGATGGCCTAGGACGGTAATTCCATGGAATTCTAAAAGTAGGATTGTGAGTCACTCATATCTGTATTAGGTACTGAAAAAACATGTATTTGTGGACCTGCATCTCTTGATTATAAAATAAGCATAGTACTTAAATCTCTAGTCTCCTAATTCATTCAATGTAACACTAACAACTAGTAATGTAAACTTTTTAAAATTTACTATCATCTTCCAAGAAATAGTAATGAGAATTTAAGATATACCATGCCATTGCAACTCTTAACATTCTAGTAAGATTGATGTTGACGTTTTTATTCTACTAACAAAGATAATTCTGTGATTACTTACCTAATACAATTAAGTAGTCAAATGAAATTTCAGTGCCCATTTCAGATCAGCATCTCCTGACTTGTTAATAAAAAGTTATTTTGAAGCTCCTGAATTTCAAATTTAGTAATGAATATGAAACTGAATTTAAGAAAAACAAGCTATCTATTACCATTATTATTGTTTATAAAATCAGATACTCAACGAAAAAACAGAAAAGTACTTGCAAATTGTCATTCACATTCTAAATAGAAGAAGTCTATTTTATCACAAATAATGTAATGTATATTTCATTATTTAAGGACTCTAAATTGCCTGAAAAGAAGTTAACATAATGATTTTATGTCTGCTATATTGTAATGTACATAAACTATATCTCTCAAGAATGTAATTATGCCCTTTCCCCACCCACACAGTATGCACGCAGTCCAGCCAGGACTCACAGTGACCTAGATATGCTTCCCTCACCCACCCGCAAACCCCGGGGAGTCCACTGGTCCCAGCTCTTCCCACCAGCCACCTGGAGCAGGAGCTGCTCCAGGCCAAAAAATTCAGTTCAGTGAAAAACGCACAGAAATTGAAAAAAAGTCTAACGACAATGCCCAAGTCAAAATGCAAATCCATGAAAAACAAAACCCAAGGAAACAAATCTCCCATTGAAGGAATTAATCCTATAATGCTAGACTCCAACCAGAACAAACCCACAGAAAATAGTCAAGAAAGCCTGACTATTGATCATGAAAACATGATCATTACTATGATCAATACTATGAAAGAGGAAATCCGGGAGGAATTAAATAACTGTATCAATCACTTTGAAGAGGAACACAACAGACACTTGGAGGAATTGAGAAAAACAGTTCAAGAAACAAAAACAGGCATAGAACAGTTAAAACAGACTCAAGCAGAATTTAAAACTGCACTAAAAGACAAGCTATCTTCAAACCAGAACTCAACAGAGAGTCTTATCAGCAGAACTAATGAAGCAGAAAACAGAATTTCAGACCTTGAAGACAAAGAGAGAGTATTAACCAGCTCAATGGAAGAGGTTGTTAAAGCCAAAAAGATACTCAAGAGAAATATTGAAGAGATATGGGACATCCTGAAGAAGACTAACATGCGTATTCATAGAATACCAGAGCAAGAATCCCAAAATACCACACATGAGGAAATTTTTCAAAGGATCATCAAGGAAAACATTCCTCATCTAAAAAAAGAGAGGCCCATCCATATACAAGAGGCATTCCGCACCCCAAACAGATATGACCAAAATAGAAATTTGCCATGGCAATAAATAGTTAAAACACTCCACATTCAAGATTAAGAAATGGTGCTGAGAGCTTCAAGGGAAGAAAAACAAGTCACTTTTAAAGATAAACCTATTAAAACAAAAAATGACTTCTCAATGGAAACAGTAAAAGCAAAAAGAGCTTGGAGAGACATACCTCAAGTATTGAATGAGCAAAAATGTCAACCAAGGCTGATACACCCCACAAAACTATCTATCATGATTGAGGGAGAAAGAAAAATTTTCTAACACAAAGACAACTTGAACGGATACATGTCCACCAAACCAGTCCTTCAAAAAATGCTAGAAATGACATTCAAGTTTGAAGAAAAAAACAAGCATATCCAGGAGGACAGAAGGGAAGTATAATAGCACCAAAACCTAAAACCAAAACAATACACTTACAAAAGCCACTAAACATAATAAATGTCCAAATTAAAAATAGTTTCTCCATTATAACATTAAATGTTAATGGAATTAACTCACAGTTCAAGAAACACAGATTACAAACTTGGATTAAAAATCACACCCATGATGAATTACTGGAATTTGCGGGGAAATGGATGTCATTAGAAACAATTATATTAAGTGAAGTATCTCAAACCCAGAAAATTAAGCTCCGTATGTACTCCCTAGTAGGTGGCTCCTAGTACCAAACTCACCCAGCCCACATTGAGACACTCAAAAGTAAACCCATGTAATACAGTAATTGCTAGGATTATGAACAGGAGGGATGGGGTTGGAGGCCACACCAGAAACAAGGAGAGAGGGGACCATGTTACAGCAGAGAAAATAGGCCTCCATCAAGGACTGCAAGTAAATAATGAGACACCTGGTTAAGTTCACAGACGTTCGTTCCTGATCTCACCAGAAGGGGAGGGCATATAGTCTGGCAGATAAAAAGTAATCATTTTGCAAATGGGTGATGGACCCCTCCCTCACTGAGGTTTCCTACTCTTATTACATCTACCCTTGAATGTGCTATTACAACAAGACTCCAGTTTAACAGCTTTTTGTCTCTGACCAGGGGGTGACATACAGTGCCCATCAGGATGGAGTGAAGGGCATTGCAAGAGCAGCAAAACTGTAAAAGAAAATCAACAAACCACAATCCAGAACTTCAGAGACTCTATATCAACCACATAGAACTAGGTCAGCCTAATCTCTCCCCATCCTGAAGCTCAGGGACATTTGCGGAAGAGGGGGCGGTAAGATTGTAAGAGCACAAGGATGGGAGGAGCAACGATTTGCAAGATTCTCAACACTAGCTAGGGCCAAAGCAATCATAATAGGACTTTGCATGCCCTGCGCAGTGTCCAACGCACTATTGCCCTCACAAAGTCTAGCATCTGTTAAAGGCACCAAGATCCTTGGAAGCAAGGGATTGACAGCCACAGTAGTGTTCCTATGCTTAAGAGGAGCACGAGAAAGGGTTCAGGGAAATGCCACTGGGTCCTTATACGCCATTGGAGAGGAGGACCCAGTGGAGAGTCAGGCATACACAATAAAGGATTCTCTGGGAATTGGGGGGAAGGCACTGGGGAATGAGGAGGGAGGAGAGGTGGAACAGAGGGTTCGGGGGGAGGAGGAGGGAGGGAGGGAACTGGTCTACCTATTAAGTTTGTATGAGCAGAAATAAAAAAAACCTGGAAAAAAATCACAACCCACCAATCTGCAGCCTTCAGGAAACTCATCTCACCACAAAAGATAGGCACAACCTAAAAATAAAAGGCTGGTCAAAAATTCTGTAAGCTAATAGAACCAGAAAACACAGACAAAGTGGACTTCAAAACAAAAAAATCATAAGAGACACAGATGGATACTATATTTTAGTCACAGGTACAATTAACCAGGAAGACTTCACAATACTGAACATATATGCACCCAATACGGGCCCCCCCCCACATTTATTAAGCAAACCCTACAACGTCTAAAGTGAGAAATCAATCCCAAAATGATAATTCTTGGGGATTTCAACACCACCCTCTCAACATGGGATAGATCAACAGGTCAAAAACTTTACAGAGATGCTGTGGAACTTAATCAAACCCTTAATGAAATGGACCTTGCAGATCTCTATCGAACTTTTCATCCATGCACCAAAGAACACACATTTTTCTCAGCAGCACATGGAACTTTCTCCAAAATAGATCACATATTGGGCCACAAAACGAATTTCCGCATATATAGGAAAGTTGAAATTCTAGCCTGTACCCTATCAAACCACCATTGTCTAAAGCTTGATATCCACAACACAATACAACAAGCAACAGAAAATACACTAATTCCTGGAAACTTAACACTATGATGCTGGAGGAGAATTGGATTCAGGAAGAAATTAAAAAGGAAATTCAAAATTTCCTCAAAGCGAACGATAATGAAAATAAAACTTACCAAAATCTCCAGGACACAATGAAAGATGCCCTAAGAGGTAAGTTCATAGCTCTTAATGACTACATCAAAAAATGGAAACATCAGAAACAAATAACAATGCAGCTTAAATCTTTAAAGACACTAGAGCAATCCAATCCCAAAAGCAGTAGAAGAGAGGAGATTAGCAAAATAAAGGGAGAACTATCCGAAATTGAGATTAGGAAAACGATACAGAAAATCAACCAGTCAATTTTTTGAAAAAAAATCAATAACATTGATACACCCCTAGCTAAATTAACCAAAAACAAGAGAGAGAAAACCCAAATTAACAAAATTAGAAATGAAAATGGAGTTATCAGTACCGATACCAAGAAATCCAGAAAATTATAACGTCATATTTCAAAAACTTATACTCTGTGACATTTGACAACACAAAAGAGATGGATGAATTCCTAAGGAAACACAAGTTACCTAAATTGAATCAGGAAGTTGAGAATTATTTAAATAGTCCTATAACATATGAGGAAATCAAAGAAGTAATCTCGAATCTTCCCAACAAAAAATGTCCTGGGCCAGATGGATTCAGCACAGAGTTCTACGAGACATTTAAGGAGTTAATAACGTCAATACCCCTTAAACTGTTCCACAAATAGCAAAATAAGGAACACTACCAAATTCCTTCTATGAAGCTAATATCGTCTTAATCCCAAAACCTAATAAAAATACACTTAATAAATAAAACTATAGACCAATCTCTCTGATGAACACAGATGCAAAGATTCTCAATAAAGTCTTAGCAAATCAGATTCAAAAACAAATCAAAGGGCTGGAGAGGTGGCTCAGGGTTTAATCCTCTGCCTTGCAAGCAGAAGATCCTGAGTTCGGATCCCAGATCCCACGTATAGATGCCAGGCAGAAGCAGGGGCGGCCTGCGCTTCTGGTCCTGGTAGGGCGGAGCCTATGAATCCTGGGCGGAGGAAATGGAGGCATCCATGGTGGTTCCCGAATTCGTCGGTGGTTCTACATACACACTGACGCCCGCGCACACGTACATACGCACACACGCACAATTGAATAAAAACAATTTTTAAAATTAAAACAAAATATATCAAAAAGATCATCGACGGGGATCAAGTAGGCTTTATCCCAGGCACACAAGGTTGGTTCGACACATACAAATCAACAAATGTAATTCATCATATAAACCAGTCCAAAGTTCAAGACCACATCATACTCTGGATAGATGCAGAAAAAGCTTTGGACAAGATCCAACAGCCCTTTATGATCAAAACCCTAGAAAAGGTTGGAATGGAACGAACCTTTATCAATATAATAAAAGCCACATACAACAAGCCAACAGCAAGGATTATACTCAATGGGGAAAATCTTGAAGCATTCCGACTTTGATCAGGAACTATACAAGGCTGTCCACCCTCACTACTTCTATTCAATATTGTACTTGAAGTCTTAGCTTAAGCCATAAGATAAGAAAGGGACATAAAAGCGATTCAAGCCCTTCCCCCCTCTGCTGCACGGTCCAGCCGGGCCTCACCTCAACCTAGGTAAACTCCGCCCCAGCCCACCCCCAGAACCCCAGGTAGCCCAAGGGACCCAGCTCCTCCCACCATCCAGCCAGAGCCACACAGGGCCTGGGAGGAGGACACCCCCTCTAAGACCAGCACGCCCCAGTTCCCCCAGGTTAAATAGCGCCCTGCCAACGCCCCATTCTCCCTTCCCCCACTCTGCCACCAGGGTGCGTGCAGTCCAGCCTGTACTCACCTCGACCTAGATAAGCTCGGTTCCTGCCCACCCCCAGAACTCTAGGCCAAATAATTCAGTTTAGTGAAAAACACACAGAAATTGAAAGAAGATCTTAAGAGTTAAAAACGACAATGCCAAAGTCAAAGTGCAAATCCATGAGAAACAACACTCAAGTAAACAAATCTCTCACTGAAGGAATTAATCCAATAATGTTAGACTCCAAACAGAACAAACCCACAGAAAAAGGCCAAGAAAGCCTGACCCAGGATAACGACTTTCAAAATATGATCATTACCATGTTCAATACTATGAAAGAGGAAATCTGGGAGGAATTAAATAACCATATCATCACTTTGAAGAGGAACACAACAGACACATGGAGGAGTTGAGAAAAACAGTGCAAGAAACAAAAACTGGCATAGAGCAGTTAAAAAAGACTCAAGCAAAGTTTAAAACTCAGCTACAAGTTATCTTCAACCCAGAACTGCACAGAGTCTTATCAGCAGAACTAATGAAGCAGTAAACAGAATTTCAGACCTCGAAGATAAAGTGGGAGTATTAACCAACTCAATGGAAGAGGTTGTTAAAGCCAAAAAGATACTTGAGAGAAATATCCAAAAGATATGGGACACCCTGAAGAAACCTAACATGCCTATTCATGGAATACCAGAGCAAGAATCTCAAAATACCACCCCTAAGGAAATTTTTCAAGCAATCATCAAGGAAAATGTTCCTCATCTAAAAAAAGAGAGGCCTATACATATACAAGAGGCATTCCGCACCCCAAACAGATATAACAAAAACAGAAGCTCGCAACGGCAAATAATAGTTAAAACACTCCACATTCAAGATAAAGAACTGGTGCTGAGAGCTTCGAGGGAGAAAAAACAAGTCACTTTTAAAGATAAACCTATTAAAATAACAAATGATTTCTCAGTCAAAACAGTAAAAGCAAGAAGAGCTTAGAGAGACATACTTCAAGTATTGAATGAACAAAAATGTCAACCCAGGCTGATTTACCTTGCAAAACTATCAGTCATGATCGAGGGAGAAAGAAAAATCTTCCAGCACAAAGACAACTTGAAGGGATATATGTCCACCAAAACAAGCCTTCAAAAAATGCTAGAAATGATACTCAGGTTTGAAGAAAAAAACAGGCATACCCAGGAGAACAGAAGGCAAGTATAACATCATTAAAAGCGAAGCAATATACTTGTAAAAACTACTAATCATAATAAATGTCTGGAATTGAAAATAGTTTCTTGGGCTGGAGAGGTGGCTCAGGGGTTAAGCCTCCGCCTTGCAGGCAGAAGGTCCTGAGTTCGGATCCCAGATCCCATGTATAGACGCCAGGCTGAAGCGGGGGCGGCCTGTGCTTCTGGTCCTGGTAGGGCAGAGCCTGTGAATCTCAGGGCAAAGTAAACAAGAAGGTGGTGGAGGCATCCATGGTGGTTCACGAATTCCTCCGAGGTTCTACACATACACACACAAACACACACACATGCGCGCACACATACACATGCACATGCGCACAGTTGAATAAATAATAATAATAAAAAAATAGTTTCTCCATTATAACACTAAATGTTAATGGAATTAACTCACCGATCAAGAGACACAGATTACAAATTTGGATTAAAAATCACAATCCATCAATCACCTGCCTGCAGGAAACCCATCTCACCACAAAAGATAGGCATGCCCTAAAAATAAAAGGCTGGTCAACAATTCTACAAGCTAATGGAAGCAGAAAACAGGCAGGGTAGCCATTATGCTATCAGACAAAGTGGACTTCAAACCAAAGAAAATTATAAGAGACACGGATGGATACTACATTTTAGTCACAGGTACAATTCACCAGGAAAACTTCACAATACTGAACATATATGCCCCCAATATGGGCCTCTCCGCATTCATTAAGAAAACCCTACAGCATCTAAATCAAGAAATCAGACCCCAAACGATAATTATTGGGGACTTCAACACCACCCTTTCAACATGGGATAGATCAATAGGTCAAAAGCTTAACAGAGACACTTTGGAACTTAATCAATCCCTTAAAGAAATGGACCTTACAGATCTCTATCAAACTTTTCACCCACGCACCAAGAATACGCATTTTTGTCAGCCGCACACGGAACGTTCTCCAAAATAGATCACATATTGGGCCACAAAATGAAACTACACATATACAAAAAAGTTGAAATTCTAACCTGTGCCCTATCAGACCACCACGGCCTAAAGCTGGACATCCACAACACATCAAACAAGAGAAAATACACTAACTCCTGGAAACTTAACAATATGATGCTGAATGAGAACTGGATTCAGGAAGAAATTAAAAAGGAAATTCAAGATTTCCTGAAAGTGAATGATAATGAAAATAAAACTTACCAAAACCTCTGGGACACAATGAAAGCTGTCCTAAGAGGTAAGTTCATAGCTCTTACTGCCTACATCAAAAAAATGGAAACATCAGAAATAAATAACTTAACGATGCAGCTTAAGGCTTTAGAGAAACTTGAGCAATCTGATCCCAAAAGTAGTAGAAGAGAGATTAGCAAAATAAGGGGAGAAATATCTGAAATCGAGACTAAGAAAACGATAGAAAAAATCAACCAGTCAAAAAGCTAGTTCTTTGAAAAAATCAATACGATTGATACACCCCTAGCTAAATTAACCAAAAGCAAGAGAGAGAAAACCCAAATTAACAAAATTAGAAATGAACATGGAGTTATCACTACTGATATCCAAGAAATCCAGAGAATTATAATATCATATTTAAAACACTTATACTCTGTGAAGTTTGACATCACAAAAGAGATGGATGAATTTCTAAGTAAACACAACTTACCTAAATTTTATCAGGAAGTTGTGAATTATTTAAATAGTCCTATAACATATGAGGAAATTGAGGACGTAATCTCGAATCTTCCAACCAAAAAATGTTCTAGACCAGATGGATTCAGCACAGAGTTCTACCAGACATTTAAGGAGTTAATAACACCAATACTCCTTAAACTGTTCCATCCAATAGCAAAGGAAGGACACTACCAAAATTCTTCTATGAAGCTAATATCGTTTTAATCCCAGAACCTAAAAAGATTCACTTAAAAAAGTAAACTATAGGCCAATCTCTCTGATGAACACAGACGCAAAGATTCCCAACAAAGTCTTAACAAATCAGATTCAAAAACATATTACAAAGATCATTCACGGGGATCAAGTAGATTTAATCCCCGGCACACAAGGTCAGTTCAACATATGCAAATCAATAAATGTAATTCATCATGTGAACCAGTCCAAAGTCCAAGACCACATGATACTCTCGATAGATGCAGAAAAAGCTTTTGTCAAGATCCAACAGCCTTTTATGAGAAAGTAGGAATGGAAGGAACCTTTATCAATATAATAAAAGCTGTATACAACAAGCCCACAGCAAGGTTTATGCTCAATGGGGAACAATTGGAAGCATTCCCACATCAATCAGGAACTAGACAAGGCTGTCCACTCTCACCACTTCTATTCAATATTGTACTTGAAGTCTTAGCTTAAGCCATAAGACAAGAAAGGGACATAAGAGGGATTCAAATTGGCAAGGAAGAAGTCAAGCTATCCCTATTTGCAGATGACATGACCTTATACTTGAGTGATCCCAAAAACTTCACCAGGAAGCTCC
Organism: Typhlomys cinereus; assembly: GCA_023101885.1. Classification (NCBI taxonomy): domain Eukaryota; kingdom Metazoa; phylum Chordata; class Mammalia; order Rodentia; family Platacanthomyidae; genus Typhlomys; species Typhlomys cinereus. Next base: position 5,957,211 of record JALPQD010000078.1, read on the forward strand.
TGGAACTAATTGAGAAGTTCAGCAGGGTGTCAGGATACAAAATAAATGTGCAAAAATCAGAGGCCTTCCTATATGCCCAGAATGAAAGAAGTGAAAAAGCCTTGAGAGAACCAATCTGATTTACTATAGCCCCTAAAAAAATGAAATACCTTGGTATAAACCTAACCAAGGAGGTAAAAGACCTTAACAATAAAATTTAACCCCTAAAGAAAGAAATAGCAGAAGACACCAGAAGGTGGAAAGACCTCCCATGTTCCTGGATTGGCAGAATCAACATCGTAAAAATGGCCATCCTACCAAAAGCAATATACAAATTCAATGCTATACCAGTTTAAATCCCAAAGCAATTCTTTAAGGAAGTTGACCAAACAATCTCAAAATTCATATGGAGGCACAAAAGACCCAGGATAGCAAAGACAATCCTGAGTAACAAAAACACTGCTGGAGGTATTACCATACCAAACCTTAGTCTATACTACAAATCCATAGTTATAACGACAGCCTGGTACTGGCTCCAAAATAGACACACAGATCAATGGATAAGGGTTGAAGACCCAGATATAAGCCCACAAAATTACAGCCATTTGATCTTTACAAAGGGGCCCAAAAAATCCAATGGAAAAAGGACAGCATCTTCAACAAATTGTGCTGGCAAAACTGGATCTCCACATGCAGAAGATTAAAGCTGGACCCGCACTTGTCACCATGTACGAGACTTAATTCCAAATGGATCAAGGACCTTGATATAAGGCCAGAGACTATAAAAACCATAGTTGGAAGGATAGCGAACTCTCTCGAGCTAATTGGGCTAGACCAATAGTTCCTAAACAGGCATCCAATGGCACAGTCACTGCTACCAACTCTCAACAGATGGGATCTTGTGAAATTAAAGAGCTTCTGTTCAGATAAAGAGATTGTAACTCCAGCACAAAGACAATCCACAGAATGGGAGAAAATCTTCACTAACCACATATCTGATAGAGCTCTATTATCCAGAGTGCACAAAGAACTTAGAAAACTACACACCAAGGAAACTAATGGGCCAATTAAAAAATGGACCTTGGAACTTAAAAGAAACTTTACCAGGGTTGAAATTAATATGTCTAACAAATATCTTTAAAAAATGCTCCACATCCTTAGCCATCAGGGAAATGCAAATCAAAACTTCCCTGAGATATCATCTCACCCTGGTCAGGATGGCAAAAATCCACAATACAAAGAACACCAAATGCTAGAGAGGATGTGGAGAGAAGGGAACTCTCTTACATTGCTCGTGGGAATTCTGGTTCATACAACCACTCTTGCGAGCCGTCTGGAGATTCTTAATGAAGTTAAAGATTGAAATGCCATATGATCCTGCTATTCCACTTTTGGGAGTAACCCCACATACAGCAAAAATTCACCTCGATAACACAAGCACGACCATGTTCATAGCAACACTGTTTACAATAGTAAAGTCATGGAACCAGCCCAATTGTCTAACAGTTGATGAGTGGATAAGGAAAATGTGGTATATTTATACAATGGAATACTACTCAGCCACCAAAAATAACGAATTAATGAAATTTGCCGGGAAATGGATGGAATTAGAAACAATTATATTGAGTGAGATATTCCAGACATGGAAAATTAAGCGCCATATGTACTCTCTAATAGGTGGATCCTAGTACCAAACCCACTTAGAGATACTCAAAGACAAATCTCTGTAATACCTACAGTAATTGCAAGGATTATAAACAGGAGGGAAGGGGAAGTAGGGCCCCACCAGAAACAAGGAGAGAGGGGACCATGTTACAGCAGAGAAAATAGGCCACCATCAAGGACTGCAAGGGGTGACATCCAATACCCATCAGGATGAAGCCAAGGCCACTGCAGGAGCAGCGAAACTTAAAAAAAAATCAACAAACCATAATTCAGAACATCAGAGACTGTATATCAACCACCAGGAACCAAGGCAGCCTAATCTCTCCCCATCCTGAAGTTCAGGGAAATTTGCGGAAGAAGGGGTGGTAAGTTCATAAGAGCACAAGGATAGGAGGAGTAATGATATGCAAGATACTCCATACAGGTTAGGGCCGAAGCAATCATAATAGGACTTTGCATGACCTGTGCTATGTTCAACACATTATTGACCCCACAAAGTCTAGCATGGACTAAAAGCATTAGGATCCTTGGAGGCTAGGGACTGACAGTCACAGTAGTGTTCCTAAGCTTTGGAGAACACAGGAATGGGTTCTGGGAAATGCCCCTGGGTCCTTGCTCCTCATCAGAGAGGAGGACCCAGAAGAGAGTTTGCCATGCACATTAAAGGATGCTCTGGGGACTGGGGGGGGGGAGTCACTAGGGAGGAGGTTCTGGGGGATGGGAAGGGAGGGTAGGGGGGAACAGGGAGGTCAGGGGTTAGGTAGAGGGAGGGCGAGGACTGGTGTACCTGTTAAGTTTGTATAAGTGGAAATAATAAGAATAAGAATACAAAAAAAGAATTTAATTATATACATAAATCACCATGTAAGTAAACATTAAACTTTCCTTTGATTAAAAATTTACCATGATAAATAAGAATTATTTTCAAACTCAAATTTTCAAAAGGAAGAAAAGGAGCAATATAAGATATTGAAGTTCATCTGCAGAGTTGCTGATAAATTACTCCCAAACAGCTTAAGGGAATAAGGGGTTTATTTACTTACTATAGTACAGTTATAGTTTTTTAGTCTAGTTGGTAGGAGAGCATGTACCATCACCAAGCCTCAAAGGAAATGGCCATATGATCTCCACATAACAGCTGAAAGAACAATCCTTACTTGCCAGACTAGCATGTCTGGCTGTGATAGTTAAGCCTGGGCGTCAACTTGACACACAGGGTATTAACTAAGCTGGGCTGAGACCACCTCTGGAAAAGGATCAATTGAGACTACTTGAAAGGATAGTACACACCCTAGATCCTATCAGAACTCCAAAGCTCTCAAAGGATTCTTCCAATACTGCATCAGATAAAAAGGAGCCACCAAGGAGAACAGATCCCTTCTTGCAGCGGTGCTAGGAATCGTTCTTCCTTCCGGCTGCCCGGTTCCTTCGACCTTCCAAGACTCCAGGAGTTCTCGAGCCTTCAGCCAGCACCTACTTGACTACCGAACTGAGCAACTAGCTGTTGGCAGCCATCGTTGGAACTACCGCGGCTACTGACAGCCTTTGCTGGACTACCTCGGCCATATCTGTAAGCCAATTCAATAAATTTCCTATATATATATATATATATATATATATATATATATATATATATATATTCGTTCTGTGAATTCTGTGACTCTAGGGAACCCTAACTAATACAGAAATTGGTACCAGAAGTGGTTCTAGAGAAGCAGAATTGTAAGAATGAATTTTACTGGCAAGTTTTGTGATTTCTGGAGTTGGCTTGTTGACCCAGTGCCAGTGGCTAAAGACTCCCCTGGTGGCATGGAGGACACTGTTTGGAGTGAACTGTTTCTAGAACTGGTAAACGTAGGTGTGTTGAACAGTCTTGATGCCCCTCTTGCGAGGATTGAGAAGCTCAGCGATTCCGTATATGGAACTTTACAAAAATGAGTAAGAATAAGGAAAATGATGATGTTGGCTGGTTGTTCCTAGCATCTCTAATTAAACTACAAATGGAAAAGGAAGATCTCAGCGAGGAAAATATCCAACTCAGAAAGCGCATAAACAACTTAGAAGTTTCTAGGTGTGCCCTAGAAGAGAATCTTCTCTCCAGTAGCAATAGGGCTTGAATTGCTGAAAATCAAACCCAAACTTTGATTATTAGAGTGGCTGAGTTACAACGTAAATTAAATTCCCAGCCTCGAAAGGTGTCGGCGGTTAAAGTAAAAGCGCTGATTGGTAAAGAGTGGGATCCTGAAAAGTGGGATGCTAATGTGTGGGAAGACCACACTGATGATGAGGACGAGGATGTTGAACCCTCAACTTCTGGTGCATTTATTCCGCCCGAGGAAATGGTCTCCCCACCCTTAGCAGAGGATGAATCCCCACACCCACCCTCTACAGAAGTGCTGTTTTCACCTTTGCCACGAGTAAATACTGAAGTCACATCACGCGCACCTGTGCTTGCTTCCAGGCCTATAACTAGGCTCAAGGCTAAACAGGCTCCTAAAGGTGAAATAGAAAGTGTAGTCCATGAGGAGGTGCGCTATACTCCTAAAGAACTTCATGACTTTTCTAACACGTTTAAGCAGCAATCTGGGGAATACCCCTGGGAATGGATTGTAAGGCTGTGGGATACTGGTGGACGGAGCATAAAACTGGATAAAAGTGAGTTCACAGAAATGGGCCCATTGAGTAGAGATTCTAGGTTTAACACTGCTACTCATAGAGTTAAAAATGGTGCCAAGAGTTTATTCGAGTGGGTAGCTGAAGTATTTATCAAAGTTTGGCCTTCTGAGAAGGAACTAGAGATTCCAGACATTCCTTGGCTTAATGTTGATGATGGGATTAAGAGGCTCAGGGAAATTGGTATGCTTGACTGGATACGTTCTTTAAAATCCAATTCTCAATGGGAGAATCCAGATGACATGCCTTTTACCAGAAATGTACTTAATAAATTGGTGAGAGGGGCAGCACCAAATATGAAGGCTCCTATCATTGCTCTTCTCCTTGTTCCAGACCTAACGATGGGAGATGCTGCCGCCCAGTTGGAAGACTTAAATTCAATGGGCCTAGGTGGATCGAGGAGTAGTAGGGGCCAAGTGGCAGCATTGAATCGCCAATGGCAAAGTAAGCGTACTAACCATAATGTGCAGCCTAGACAGAACAGTACTTATGAGGGTCTCACTCGCTTAGACCTTTGGCATTGGCTAATTAACCATGGTGTCCCCAAAAGTAAAATAGATAAGAAGCCTACAAAGTTCTTATTTGACCTGTACAAGCAGAAAAATTATAACAGAAATGAAGGAAAAGCTGCCTTTACTCGTAGTAGCAGAGAATCACGGCCTGTCAACCAATTTCCAGACTTGAGCCAGTTTACAGATCCAGAACCCCTTGAATGAAGGGGAGGCCGGGTCCCTTTAAGGAAGGACCTTGATACCACAGCAAAAAGCTTTAATATTAGTCTTTCTTCTGTCCTTCCACAAAGGGACCTAAGGCCTTTCACTAGAGTAACTGTGCATTGGGGGAAAGGAAATAATCAGACATTTCGGGGTTTACTAGATACTGGATCTGAGTTGACATTGATTCCAGGAGACCCTAAAAAGCATAGTGGCCCTCCAGTTAAAGTAGGGGCATATGGAGGTCAGGTGATTGATGGAGTTTTGGCTAATGTTCGACTCACAGTAGGTCCAGTAGGTCCCCGAACTCATCCAGTGGTTATTTCCCCAGTACCAGAATGTATAATTGGAATAGATATACTTAGAAGTTGGCAGAACCCTCACATTGGTTCCTTGAAATGTGGAGTAAGAGCCATTATGGTTGGGAAGGCCAAATGGAAGCCTTTAGAATTGCCTCTACCAAGGAAAATTGTGAATCAGAAACAGTATCGTATCCCTGGAGGAATTACAGAAATTAGTGCCACCATAAAGGACTTGAAGGATGCAGGGGTGGTGGTTCCAACCACCTCTCCTTTCAACTCTCCCATTTGGCCTGTGCAGAAGACAGATGGATCATGGAGAATGACTGTTGATTATCGCAAACTTAACCAAGTTGTGACTCCAATTGCAGCTGCTGTACCAGATGTGGTTTCATTGCTTGAGCAGATCAACACATCTCCTGGTACTTGGTATGCAGCCATTGATCTTGCAAATGCTTTTTTCTCCATACCTATTCATAAGGATCATCAGAAGCAATTTGCCTTCAGTTGGCAAGGCCAGCAGTATACATTTACAGTGTTACCTCAAGGGTATATTAATTCTCCAGCCCTATGCCATAACTTGGTTCGCAGAGATCTTGATCGCTTGTCTCTTCCGCAAGGTATCACACTAGTCCATTATATAGATGATATTATGCTGATTGGCTCCAATGAGCAGGAAGTAGCAAGCATTTTGGATTTGTTGGTAAGGCATATGCGCAACAGAGGATGGGAAATAAACCCAACCAAAATCCAAGGACCTTCCACTTCAGTAAAATTTTTAGGAGTTCAGTGGTGTGGGGCATGTAGAGATATCCCCTCTAAGGTAAAGGATAAGTTGTTGCACCTGGCCCCTCCCACCACTAAGAAAGAAGCACAGCGTTTGGTGGGCCTGTTTGGATTTTGGAGGCAGCACATTCCTCACTTGGGTGTGTTACTTAGGCCCATATACCAAGTAACTCGGAAAGCTGCCAGCTTTGAGTGGGGCCCAGAACAAGAGAAGGCTCTTCAGCAGGTTCAAGCTGCTGTACAGGCTGCCTTGCCACTTGGACCATATGATCCAGCAGACCCAATGGTATTGGAAGTATCTGTTGCTGATAGAGATGCTGTTTGGAGTCTCTGGCAGGCTCCCATAGGTGAATCACAGAAGAGACCCCTGGGATTTTGGACCAAGGCCCTGCCATCATCTGCAGACAATTACTCTCCTTTTGAGAAACAACTCTTGGCTTGTTATTGGGCCTTAGTGGAAACTGAACGTCTGACAATGGGTCACCAAGTTACCATGCGACCTGAGTTACCCATCATGAGTTGGGTGTTATCTGACCCAGCAAGCCATAAAGTTGGACGGGCACAGCAGCAATCTATTATCAAATGGAAGTGGTACATACGAGACAGGGCCCGAGCGGGTCCTGAAGGCACAAGTAAGCTACATGAAGAAGTTGCCCAAATGCCTATGGTTCCCCAACCTGTTGCAATGCCTGTTCCCAAGCATGCACCTATGGCCTCCTGGGGTGTGCCTTATGATCAGCTAACTGAAGAAGAGAAGACTAGGGCGTGGTTCACAGATGGTTCCGCTCGCTATTCTGGTGCCACCCAGAAGTGGACAGCTGCAGCGCTGCAACCCCTTTCCGCAACAACCCTAAAGGACAGTGGAGAAGGGAAATCTTCACAGTGGGCAGAACTTCGGGCAGTGCACATGGTTGTACACTTTGCCTGGAAGGAAAAATGGTCAGATGTGCAACTGTATACTGATTCATGGGCTGTAGCCAATGGTTTGGCAGGATGGTCAGGGACTTGGAAAGAACATAATTGGAAAATTGGCGAGAAAGACATCTGGGGAAGAAGCATGTGGATAGATCTCTCCCAATGGGCAAAGGACACAAAGATATTTGTGTCTCATGTAAATGCTCATCAAAAGAGGACATCGGCAGAAGAAACATTCAATAATCAGGTGGATAAGATGACCCGTTCTGTGGATAGTCAGCCTCTTTCCCCAGCCATTCCTGTCATTGCCCAATGGGCCCATGAACAAAGTGGACATGGTGGCAGAGATGGAGGTTATGCATGGGCTCAACAACATGGACTTCCACTCACCAAGGCTGACCTGGCTACAGCTGCTGCTGAGTGCCAAATCTGCCAGCAGCAGAGACCAACGCTGAGTCCTCGATATGGAGCCATTCCTCGGGGTGACCAACCAGCAACGTGGTGGCAGGTTGACTACATTGGACCACTTCCAAGATGGAAAGGACAGCGCTTTGTTCTTACTGGGATAGATACTTATTCTGGTTATGGATTTGCCTTTCCTGCACGTCATGCTTCTGCCAAGACTACCATCCAGGGACTTACAGAATGCCTTATCCACCGTCATGGAATTCCACACAGCATTGCTTCTGACCAGGGAACTCATTTCACAGCTAAAGAAGTACGGCAGTGGGCTCATGACCATGGGATTCATTGGTCTTACCATGTTCCCCACCATCCTGAAGCAGCTGGCTTGATAGAACGGTGGAATGGCCTTTTAAAGGCACAATTACAGCGTCAATTAGGTGGTAATAGTCTGGAGGGATGGGGCAGAATTCTCCAGAAGGCAGTATATGCCTTAAACCAGCGTCCAATATATGGTACTGTGTCTCCTATAGCCAGGATTCACGGGTCCAGGAATCAAGGGGTGGAAACAGGAATAGCTCCTCTTACTATCACTCCTAGTGACCCATTAGGAAAATTCTTGCTTCCTGTTCCTGCAAGCCTGTATTCTACTGGCTTAGAAGTTTTGAGTCCAAAGCAGGGAATGCTTCTGCCAGGAGACACAGTAACTATTCCTTTGAACTGGAAGCTAAGGCTTCCTCCTGGTTATTTTGGACTTCTGATGCCCTTGAGCCAACAGGCTAAGAAAGGAATAACAGTATTAGGAGGGGTGATTGACCCAGACCACCAAGAAGAAATTGGACTGGTTCTCCACAATGGTGGTAAGGAAGAATATGTCTGGAGTATAGGAGACCCACTAGGGCGTCTCTTGGTATTACCATGTCCTGTGATTAAGGTCAATGGGAATTTACAGCAACCCGACAGAGGAAAGACAGTAAATGGTCCAGATCCTTCAGGAATGAAGGTATGGGTAACCCCTCCAGGTAAAGAGCCAAGACCTGCAGAAGTACTTGCTGAAGGTGGAGGAAATACAGAATGGGTAGTAGAAGAAGGTAGTTATAAATACCACCTAAGGCCACGTAACCAGTTACAGAAACGAGGATTATAATTGCCATGAGTGCTTCTGGTCTAGACTGTCAAGAATAAACTTGTGCATGTGCACATACTCTAAGAATATATTTATGTAATGTAATATAATGTTAATCTTTAGTTATGAGATGAAATGCTGTAATCTACATTATGATATTGTGTTATGGGACACTAAGACTAAGGATTTCTCAAAGGGCATTGTCATTGATCTTGGAAAAATAATGCATGTGCGGTTGTACGTGGATAGCTATATTATGTTAGGCGGAGCTATGAATCTTACTGTTTTATTTGGAGAATTTTTAATGGCCTAAGGAAATGTGATTTGGTGTCAAGTTGACAAGGGGTGGACTTGTGATAGTTAAGCCTGGGTGTCAACTTGACACACAGGGTATTAACTAAGCTGGGCTGAGACCACCTCTGGAAAAGGATCAATTGAGACTACTTGAAAGGATAGTACACACCCTAGATCCTATCAGAACTCCAAAGCTCTCAAAGGATTCTTCCAATACTGCATCAGATAAAAAGGAGCCACCAAGGAGAACAGATCCCTTCTTGCAGCGGTGCTAGGAATCGTTCTTCCTTCCGGCTGCCCGGTTCCTTCGACCTTCCAAGACTCCAGGAGTTCTCGAGCCTTCAGCCAGCACCTACTTGACTACCGAACTGAGCAACTAGCTGTTGGCAGCCATCGTTGGAACTACCGCGGCTACTGACAGCCTTCGCTGGACTACCTCGGCCATATCTGTAAGCCAATTCAATAAATTTCCTATATATATATATATATATATATATATATTCGTTCTGTGAATTCTGTGACTCTAGGGAACCCTAACTAATACACTGGCCAACTATACACAAGGGTTACCTCCTTCTTAAACGATTATTATCAACTTACTGACCTGCCCAGTGACTAGTCCTACTCATAATGAGCTGGACCTTCCCCATCAACTAGACAATCTCCTGCAAGTTTGTTCTGGGCTTAACTTAACTACCAACCACCTGTATCTAACTATGACACTTGACACTTCGCTCCTTGTCAACTTGACACAAAAACAGGTCACTTTTTAAAACTGTAACCTTACTTATCTCCCCACGAGTGTAAATTTATCTTATAATGTAATTACATATAATTATATTATTGAAAGTCCATTAAGGTCCTGTAAAATCAAATCAAGTTAAATACTTCAGCACAGATAAAATAATAAAATACAAGTATTATGCCAAGTTTAAACTAAGGTCCAGCCAGTCAAATACTGTCTCCTGTAGTTAAATGTCTCTCTTCTGTTGCTCATTACATGGTTACAATGGTTCAAACATTCTGAAAAATTTCAGTCCCTCCTTCCCATAGCTCAAAGTTGTACAAACAGCATTTCTCTAGATCAGGTTAGATCTCCACTCACAGACATCCTCTGCAAACATCCCATGTATACAGCTGTCTTTAGCAGATATTCTGTGTTGACTCTGGCATCTCTAATATCTTCACTTCTCAATGGCAGGTTAGGCATTAACTCCACAGTACAAAATGTTCTTCTTGGGCCTCTTTGCAGGCATCCTATCACATTCTGCCTGGCTTCCATTGTTCTCTGAAACCTTAGATGAGGCATCCATGACCTCCTCTTTCTTTCAACTTCAATGCCTCTATATGTGTAGTTCTCTGCTTACAAGTATAAAGTTAATATCACAATATTTTGTGACACTTTGAAACTTAATGAGTTAATATATACAATGCTTCATTATTGTTTCAAAGCACATGTGAGGATATGTATCAATGTTATTTAGTATACATCATATGAATAGAGGCTAAAATTTTATACATGTCCTTATTATAGTAAATGATAAAAGAAAAAATAAAGACAAAAAATAAATTAAGATAGGTGTCAATACAAGCACACTGTGTGTGTGCATGCTTGCATAGCTAATGTACCTATGTACATACTTGTACATATTTTTCAGACTACAGGGAAAAGAAATAATGAAAGCTTATTTAAAAGATGGATAGATACATGAAGATTATTTTAATAAAAAGACAGTGATTGCTCTTCAACAACAGTGAAAAAATACTCATTTGTTGATGGGAATTTGTTTTTCATATTGTAATTCATTAATTAAGTATGAAGTAGAAATAATCCTGAATCTATAATGCTAAAATAATCAATCCATATAATGAGCATGCTTCTTTAAACGATTCTAATAAGGCGGTCAGCAAGAGAGCTCAGTGGGTAAGTGACCTGTTCAAAACCTGGAGACCTGTGTTTGACCCTGGAAACCCACATGGAGGAAGCAAAAGTTGACTTCCAAAGGTTGTTCCCCAACTTCCACCTACAAGTCATGGAATTCATGTGTTCTCTCTCTTTCTTTCTCAAATAAATAAATGCAATGTTTAAAATAGATGCACAAAGATTTTAAAAGAGGCAAAGTAAAATCCCAAAGAAAACGCAAGTTAAAAAATGCAAAGATTCTAATCTACATTCAGTAGTTGAGAACTACAAGTGGAGGTTATTAATAACTTTATATTTTGTGGAACATCATTAATGAATTTACTTAGTTTGAAAGAATATGGAAAATCAGAAGCAAGAGAAAATGTCACAAAATTTATTTGATTGGAAAAGTCAAACAATAAGTATTAAGTAGCAAAATTACAAACATAGTTTGTGGCATTTCATTTGTTTTTTTACCTTTAGTATTTCTGCATATTGTTTGCTATTTGATACAGATATTCTATTAATACTTTATGAATCAATCAATCATAGCAGAAAACATTTGATGAATAATCAAAGAAGTGTGTCACAGGTTTAGAGAAGGAAGATTATCATTGCTACTCTATCCACAGTTAACACAGTGCTGCTTAGTATGATGTATCAAGAAGAGATATATAAAGAGGTCAATAAACTTAGTTTGATTAACATAATATTGAGCAAAATGTGGCCCATCAAGAAAACTTAGACTCCATAAATACCCATATGAATTTATAGTGTTCTTAAACTTAATATATAAACAAATGAAACATAACTGTGAAAAAGAAGAGTAAACTTGCCAAGTTCTTCCTTACTTCTCAGTATGGTGCTTTGCATATGAGAGACTTTTAAAAAGATTTTAGATGGACATAGAAGAATATGAAACCTAAAGAAATAAAATGCTGACTCCTGAACTACAAGGAGATAAAAGACATACCCACCTTGCCTAGCCACCCCCCTGGATCCCAGGTGGGGAATTCTGCCATTGAGCCAGGGAGCGAAAGAGCCCAGCCCAGCCCGGCCCCCACCCAGGAGCCTCCCAGCCAGCAGCACCACTCTGCGCAGCTGCCGGCTTTGCCCACGGGGCCCCACCCCTCTCTGCACCCAGATCGCAGGTGAAGACTTCTGCCATCAACATCAGACCCTCTAGCTCTCTGGCCCACCAGGGATTGACGCACGTGGTCCACGGAAGACACAATGCTACTCAAAATTCAATAGAGCCCAAAGGAAACTCAAGCAAAATTCTAAGGAACAAAGGGAGCACAGGCCATACATCTGGACTCCACTATAATCATGATATCATGTGGGCAAGTTTCTTCTCATCCAGCCCAAAGATAAATAAACTTTTTCTTTTCACCTTACTGATCCTTTAAAGTATCAATGCTGTAGATCAACTTTCTCATACAGCCACCCCACAACATACAACTCCAGGGAGTACACCACTCACCCCCACATTTCACCAAGAAACTAAATCGTAAAAGTGCACTACCAAACTAATATTCACTCCCTGGTAACATAACCTGACTTAACTGACGTACTAACAGCCTAGTAGCCTCATCTAGGATATAATAATAATAATACACAAACATACCCAATCCAAGGCAAGCACTAGTAATAACTGGCAAGTGTAACAATACTAACTACGTTGATTCAGTGAAAAACACACAGAAACTGAATGGTCCTAAAAAACAAAACAACAATGCCCAAGTCAAAGTGCAGATCCACGAGAAACAAAACCCAAGAAGACCAATCTCCTACCGAAAGAATCAATCCCATAATGAGAGATTCCAACCAGAAAAAATCCACAGAAAATAGCCATGAAAGCCAGACCCAACATAACGACTTTCAGAGTATGATCCTTACGATGATTAATACTATGAAAGAGGAAATCCGAGAAGAGTTAAACAACCGTATCAACCACTTTGAACAGGAACACAACAGGCACTTGGAGGAGTTGAGAAAAACAGTTCAAGAAACAAAAATAGGTATGGAGCAATTAAAACAGTCTCAGGCAGAGTTTAAAATTGAACTAAAAGACAAGTTATCTTCAACCCAAAACTCAACAGAGAGTCTTATCAGCAGAACAAATGAGGCAGAAAATAGAATTTCAGATCTTGAAGACAAAGTGGGAGAATTAACCAGCTCAATGGAAGAAATTGTTAAAGCAAAAAGATACTGGAGAGGAACATTCAAGAGATATGGGATACCCTGAAGAAGCCTAACATACGCATTCATGGAATACCAAAACAAGAATCCCAAAATATCACACCTGAGGAAATATTTCAATTCATCATAAATGAAAACTTCCCACAATTAAAGAATGAGAGGCCTATCCAAATACAAGAGGTATTTCGCACTCCAAACACATATGACAAAAATAGAAAATCGCCACGGCAAATCATAGTCAAAACACTCCACATTCAAGACAAAGAAAAGGTGCTGAGAGCTTCAAGAGAAAAAAAGCAACTCACTTTTAAAGGTAAACCTATTAGAATAACAAATGACTACTCAATGGAAACAGTAAAAGCAAGAAGAGCTTGGAGAGACATACTTCAAGTATTAAATGAGCAAAAATGCCAACCCAGACTAATATACCCAGCAAAACTGGGTATATCTGTCATGATTGAGGGAGAAAGAAAAGTTTTCCAGCACAAAGACAACTTGAAGGGATACCTGTCTACCAAACCAGGCCTTAAAAAATCCTAGAACTGATACTCAAGCTTGAAGAAAAGAACAAGCGTATCCAGGAGGACAGAAGGGAAGTATAATACCACCAAAACATAAACATCAAACAACATGCTTACAAAATCTACTAAACATAAAAAATGTCCAGAATTAAAAATAATTTCTCCATTATAACATTAAATGTCAATGGTCTTAATTCACTGATTAAGAGACACAGATTACAAACTTGGATTAAAAACCACAATCCAACAATCTGCTGCCTTCAGGAAACTCATCTCACCACAAAAGATAGGCACATTCTAAGAATGGAAGGCTGGTCCAAAAACTTGCAAGCTAATGGAACCAGGAAACAGGCAGGGGTAGCAATTATGCTTTCAGACAAAGTGGACTTCAAACCAAAGAAAATCATAAGAGACAAGGATGGATACTACATTTTAGTCACAAGTACAATTCACCAGGAAGACTTCACAATCCTGAACATTTATGCACCCAATACGGGCCCTTCCACATTCATTAAGAAAACCCTAGAGCACCTAAAACAAGAAATCAACAAACGATAATTCTTGGGGACTTCAACACCTGCCCTCTCAACATGGGATAAATCAACAGGTCAAAAGCTTAACAGAGACACTTTGAAACTTAATCAAACCCTTAAAGAAATGGACCTTACAGATCTCTATTGAACTTTTCACCCATGAACAAAAGAATACACATTTTTCTCAGCAGCACATGGAACTTTTTCCAAAATAGATCACATATTGGGCCACAAAACGAATCTACACATATACAAAAGGGTTGAAATTCTAACCTGTGCCCTATCAGACCACCACGGCCTAAAGCTGGACATCCACAACACAACAAACAAGAGAAAATACATTAACTCCTGGAAACTTAACAATATGATGCCGAATGAGAACTGGATTCAGGAAGAAATTAAAAAGGAAATTCAAGATTTCCTGAAAGTGAATGATAATGAAAATACAACTTACCAAAACCTCTGGGACACAATGAAAGCTGTCCTAAGAGGTAAGTTCATAGCTCTTACTGCCTACATCAAAAAAATGGAAACATCAGAAATAAATAACTTAACGATGCAGCTTAAGGCTTTAGAGAAACTTGAGCAATTTGATCCCAAAAGTAGTAGAAGAGAGGAGATTAGCAAAATAAGGGGAGAAATATCTGAAATCGAGACTAGGAAAACTATAGAAAAAATCAACCAGTCAAAAAGCTGGTTCTTTGAAAAAATCAGTAAGATAGATACACCCCTAGCTAAATTAACCAAAAGCAAGAGAGAGAAAACCCAAATTAACAAAATCAGAAATGAACATGGAGTAATCACTACTGATACCCAAGAAATCCAGAGAATTATAACATCATATTTCAAAAACTTATACTCAGTGAAGTTTGACAACACACAAGAGATGGATGAATTTCTAAGTAAACACAACTTACCTAAATTGGATCAGGAAGTTGTGAATTACTTAAATAGCCCTATAACATATGAGGAAATTGAAGAAGTAATCTCGAATCTTCCCACCAAAAAATGTCCTGGAACAGATGGATTCAGCACAGAATTCTACCAGACATTTACGGAGTCAATAACACCAATACTCCTTAAATTGTTCCATCAAATAGCAAAGGAAGGAACACTACCAAATTCCTTCTATGAAGCTAATATCGTCTTAATCCCAAAACCTAATAAAGATTCACTTAAAAAAGAACACTATAGGCCGATCTCCCTGATGAACACAGATGCAAAGATTCTCAACAAAGTCTTAGCAAATCGGATTCAAAAACATATCAAAAAGATCATTCACAGGGACCAAGTAGGCTCATCCCCGGCACGCAAGGTTGGTTCAACATACGAAAATCAATAAATGTAATTCATCATGTAAACCAGTCCAAAGTCCAAGACCACATGATATTCTCAATAGATGCAGAAAAAGCTTTTGATAAGATCCAACAGCCTTTTATGATCAAAATGCTAGAGACAGTAGGAATGGAAGGAACCTTTATCAATATAATAAAAGCTGTATACAACAAGCCCACAGCAAGGATTATGCTCAATGGGGAACAATTGGAAGCATTCCAACTTCAATCAGGAACTAGACAAGGCTGTCCACTCTCACCACTTCTATTCAATATTGTACTTGAAGTCTTAGCTGAAGCCATAAGACAAGAAAAGACATAAAAGGGATTCAAATTGGCAAGGAAGAAGTCAAGCTATCCCTATTTGCAGATGACATGATCTTATACCTGAGTAATCCCAAAAACTCCACCAGGAAGCTCCTGGAACTAATTGAGAAGTTCAGCAGGGTGGCAGGATACAAAATAAATGTGCAAAAATCAGAGGCCTTCCTATATGCCCAGAATGAAAGAAGTGAAAAAGCCTTGAGAGAAACAATCCCATTTACTATAGCCCCTAAAAAAATGAAATACCTTGGTATAAACCTAACCAAGGAGGTAAAAGACCTTTACAATGGAAACTTTAAAACCCTAAAGAAAGAAATTGCAGAAGACATCAGAAGGTGGAAAGACCTCCCATGCTCCTGAATTGGTAGAATCAACATCATAAAAATGACCTTCCTACCAAAGGCAATATACAAATTCAATGCTATACCAATTAAAATCCCAAAGCAATTCTTTAAAGAAGTTGACCAATTAATCTCAAAATTCATATGGAGGCACAAAAAACCCAGGATAGCAAAGACAATCCTGAGTAACAAAACACTGCTGGAGGTATTACCATACCGAACCTTAGTCTCTACTACAAATCTATAGTTATAAAAACAGCCTGGTACTGGCTCCAAAATAGACACACAGATCAATGGATAAGGGTTAAGGACCCAGATATAAGCCCACAAAATTACAGCCATTTGATCTTCGACAAAGGGCCCCAAAGAATCCAATGGAAAAACAACAGCATCTTCAACAAATGGTGCTGGCAAAACTGGATCTCCACATGCAGAAGATTAAAGCTGGACCCGTACTTGTCACCATGTACAAGACTTAATTCCAAATGGATCAAGGATCTTGATATCAGGCCAGAGACTATAAAAATCATAACTGAACGGATAGGGAACTCCCTTGAGCTGATTGGGCTAGGCAACAGTTCCTAAACAGTCATCCAATGGCACAGTCACTGCTACCAACCCTCAACAGTTGGGATCTTGTGAAATTAAAGAGCTTCTGTTCAGATAAAGAGATTGTCACATGAGCTCAAAGGCAACCTACAGAATGGGAGAAATCTTCACTAACCACACATCTGATAGAGCTCTACTGTCCAGAGTGCATAAAGAACTTAGAAAATTAAACACCAAGGAAACCAATGGCCCAATTAAAAAATGGGCCCTGGAACTTAAAAGAAACTTTACCAGGGACAAAATTGAAATGTCTAACAAATATCTTAAAAAATGTTCCACTTCTTTAGCCATCAGGGAAATGCAAATCAAAACTTCCCTGAGATATCATCTCACCCCAGTCAGGATGGCAAAAATCCACAATACAAACAACAACAAATGCTGGAGAGGATGTGGAGAGAGGGGAACTCTGCTACATTGCTGGTGGGAATGCAGGCTCATACAGCCACTCTGGCGAGCCGCCTGGCGATTCTTAAAGAAGTTAAAGATTGAAATGCCATATGACCCTGGTATCCCACTTTTGGGAATAACCCTCCATGCAGCAGAGGTTCGCCTCGATAGCACAAGCACGACTGTGTTCATAGCAGCAGTTTATAATAGCAAAGTCATGGAATCAACCTAAATTTCCAACAGTTGATAAGTGGATAAGGAAACAGGGGTACATCTATACAATGGAGTACTACTCAGCCATCAAAAATGATGAATTACTGGAATTTGCTGGGAAATGGATGTCATTAGAAACAATTATATTAAGTGAAGTATCCCAATCCCAGAATGTTAAGCGCCGTATGTACTCCCTAATAGGTGGCTCCTAGTACCAAACTCACCCAGCCCACATTGAGACACTCAAGGGTAAACCTATGTAATACGGTAAGTGCAAAGATTGTGAACAGGAGGGATGGGGTTGGAGGGCCACACCAGACACAAGGAGAGAGGGGACCATGTTACAGCAGAGAAAATCGACCTCCAAGGAATGCAAGTAAGTAATGTGACACCTGGTTAAGTTCACAGACGTTCGTTCCTGATCATGTGCAACTGAGGGGGTATGATCTCACCAGAAGGGTAGGGCATATAGTCTGGCAGATGAAAAGAGATCATTTTGCAAATAGGTGACTGATCCCTCCCTCACCGAGGTTTCCTGCTTTTATTACATCTACCCTTGAATGTGCTATTAGAACAAGACTCCAGTTTAACAGTTTTTTGTCTCTGACCAGGGGGTGACATACAGTGCCCATCAGGATGGAGTGAAGGGCATTGCAGGAGCAGCAAAACTGCAAAAGAAAATCAACAAACCACAATCCAGAACTTCAGAGACTCTATATCATCCACATAGAACTAAGCCAGCCTAATCTCACCCCATCCTGAAGCTCAGGGACATCTGCGGAAGAGGGGGCGGTAAGATTGTAAAAGCAAAAGGATGGGGGGAGCAATGATTTGAAGAGTCTCCACACTAGATAGGGCTGAAGCAATCATAATAGGACTTTGCATGCCTTGCGCCATGTCCGTCACACTATTGACCTCACAAAGTCTACCATCGGCTAAAGGCACCAAGATCCTTGGAGGCAAGGGATTGATGGCCGCCGTAGTGTTCCTATGCTTGGGGGGAACACGAGGGAGGATTAAGGGAAATACCACTGGGTCCTTTTACGTCATTGGAGAGGAGGACCAAGAGGAGAGTTAAGCATACACAATAAAGGACTCTCTGGGAATTCGGGGGGAGGCACTGGGAGATGGGGAGGGAGGGAGGGGGAGCAGGGGGTTCCGGGGGAGGAGGAGGGGGGAGAGAACTGGTCTACCTATTGAGTTTGTATGAGCGGAAATAATAAAAAATGTTAATAAAAAAAAAGAAAACAATCACGTGGGATCTACTCAGTTGTAAGCACATGTATTATCTATTTTGCCCAGTTATCAAAGTTAGCACATTCATTTGTGATTGTTCATTCTGAAGATTTTGTTCTACTTTCTGCGTTTCACATCATAAATAACCATAACTAATATGAATAGAAATTTGACATCCACGCCCTGTGCTCTTCACACTTGATTAGCAAGTATTAAGACATGAACCCTTTTGCTTGTTGTGAACCGGACACCTCTGATGAATCCTATTTGAATTTATCTTATTCTGATGAGCCTATAAGAGTTCATGAGGCTATATCTGATTATCCTAGATAAGTGGTGTGATAGGATAACTGCAGAATACAATTAAGAAAAGTCTTTAATCATTTGGCATCATAGCATGTGCAGGTCAGTTAGATGGCATAATATAAGCCACACCCATGTAGTTGTGACACATGTGCATGTATATTTTTGTGCATGCTTATATGTAAGTTCATGTATGAGTGTGATTATACTAAAGAAAAACACAGTCTTGGCCTGCAGTTTACTCTATGGTCATGTACAAATCTGAGTCACGCATTTGGTCATATCTTTCTTTCTCCTGTACTACTTGGAGTAGGAATCACATTTGTCTCCCTAAATAACAGGAAAAACTGATGTCAGTAGCATAATTTCCATCTGTCTGGCCATGTGAGGTCCATTAGCTCACAAGACAGCCCCTCCCAAAGGACTCATCTTCATATCTTGAAAAGTGTATTGGAAATCTAGTATTAAAAGGTCTTAAATAATTCATTAAGGTTAGGACACCAAAGTAGTTTCCAAGCTATGCCAAAATGTTTTTTTAGAGTAGAGAATGCTGAAGCCTCAGCAGATTTTCATGTTCCTTCTCAACAATTTGGTACGGTGACAAAAATACATTGGACTACTCCATGGCACTCAATATTTGTAAAATCACAACAAAGACCAAAAAAAAAGTTTCTCAAAAATTTAGGACTTTCATAATCTTGTGAAGAGTAAAATTATAGACAAAGTTATCTTTATATTTTCTGGTACCACCCATATTAACCATACACAGGACTTTACTTTTTTGAATTAAATGTTTATATGATTGTGTATAGTGTTGTTCTTGTTGATGTTGCTGTTTATGATTCATCATTGCTGCTTCTTCTACTCTGAAAACCTCTAAAAAGTAGGAACAAATCTGTTAAACTGTCAATGGAAGCCTAAAATTTATCTGTAATGTATATAAATAAATAAACTACTAAATAAATAATTAAGTGTTATCATATATTCTGCATTGTTCTAACAAGGAAGGAAATCCTGCTAGTGTATTAGTGTATATTCATACACTTACTTAATGCTCTTCCTTTCTTTTATTAAAATTTACATATAAAGTGCTTACTTTAACTGCCAGCAATGCTTACTCCTTTTAGAACGTATCAAGTTGCAGAACCATTTATAAGTACAAAATATTATACATGAAAAAACAAAATAAAAATACAATAAAAACTTAATTATCTGTGTATCTAGATGCAAAATGGCTCTAAGACTCAAATTTCCAGTGTCATTTTAAAGAAGTCCTGACAAAAACTGTTGCTGTAAAATACATAAGAAAGTCTTTATTCAAAACTATCTGAATAGAGGAGAGAGATTAAATAATCTCCAGTAAAATTCAAAGAAAATCTATTTTTAATTTCCAGATGAAGTCCTTGGAGAGTCCTGGAAAATGTCAATAGGAAAATGGCATACATATATATATATATATATATATATATATATATATATATGAATGTTATTAACTTATTGTTTGCATCCTTTGAAAATATAGACTCCAGTTCCCACCAGAATGAAATCATGAAAGTAATTTCTTTTTTTTTCATTACTTAATGAAGGTACTTTCTTGATCACATAAGAGATGATGGTTCCAGATATTTGAAAAAAGTGTCATAAGTTAAAAAACTACACAGAGACTAAAATAATATTTAAATTACTTAAAAGAGGATATAAAAAGCAGAATCACCACAGAGGGAGAAAGGAAGGGGAAAAGGAGGGAGGGAATAAGAGGGTCCAGGGAGGGGTGGAGGGAGGGAGGGAGAGGAATGGGGTACTTATCAACTTTGTATGAGTGGAAAAAAGAAAAAAAAAAGAAATGAAAAAAAAAAAAAAAACTATGAGATACCATGAAAAACATCCATAGACTCCCAGAGCAAGAAACCAAAGAAAAAATTCCAGCTCAAATCTTTCAGTCAATCATAAATGAAAACTTCCCCCAATTAAGGAAACAGTGCTACATCCAAGTACACCTTCCATACCAAACACCATCCAGATATGACCAAAATAGGAACACCAGAAGGCAAATAGTAGTGAGAGCTGTAAGAGAGGAAAAATCAAGTCATATTTAAAGACAAGCCTATTAGAATAACAGTTGAGTTCTCAATGGAAACAGTAAAAGCCAGAAGAACATGGAAAGGAATTCTTCAAATTTTGAAAGATCACAAATGTCAACCCAGGCTGCTGTATTCGGCCAAACTGTCAGTCATGCATGAAGGAGAAAGAAAAATATTTCCTGAGAAAAATAAACTAAAGTTCTTCTTATCTACTAATTCAGACCTGAAAAATTTCTGGAAGAAATTCTCAAGACAGAAGAAAGTGATCATCACATTCAATAGAATAAAGGGGAAAGTAATGCTGATACAACCCCCAGGTAGAAAACTGCCACCACACATACACACACACACACACACACACACACACACACACACATACATACACAAAAGAAGTGCAATAAGCTCAATAAAATGACAGGAGGCAATAAAAACTTCTCATATATGCCTTTAAATATCAATGGGAGCAATTCCCCAATCAAAAGATATAGACTAATAGCATGCATTAAAAGTCACAACCCATCCATATGCTGCTTCCAAGAAACACATCTCATTTTGAACGATAGGCACAATCTCAGTATCAAAAGAGGGTGAAGACTCTCTAAGCAAACACAACTAAGAAACAAGCAGGAGTGGCTATCCTAATATCAGACAAGACAGATTTCAACTGAATCAAACCATAAGGGATAACAGAAGAATACTATATACTTGTCAAAGGAATAAGAAGAATTCACAATTCTAAATACATATACTACAAATATATGTATACATATATATGTATATATATATACACACATGTTTGCAAAATGTGAACAACAAACCAATCTAAACGCAATAATAGTAGGGGATTTCAAACCCCACTCTCACTGATAGACAGGTCAATGGGCCAAAACTGAACAGAAACTATCTGGAACTAAACCACTCCATAAACCATATGGAACTGACAGACATGTAATTGACATGCCATCTTAACAATTACTAGCTTATGAAACTTTCTCCAAAATGGATCACATTCTAGTCCACAAAGTAAGCCTCCACAAATACAAGAAAATTGAAATCACCACTTGTACTGTACCAACCACGTGGGAAAAAGATGGACATCCATAACGAGGAAAACATCAGAAAGCACACAAACTTTGGAAACTTAACAATATGCTACTGAATGAGGAATAGGCCAGAACAGAAGTAAAACCAGAAATTCAAAAACTCAAAGAACTCAGTGATAGTGGAAACACAATATATCAAAACTTTTGGGATATGATGCAGCCAGTCCTAAGAGCAAAATTCATAACACTCAACATATATACATCAAAAATGGAAATATCGTAAGTAAGCAGTCTAATAATACAGCTTGAAACTTTAGAGAAACAAGAACAAAACAACCCCAAAAGATGTAGAAAGACAGAGATTAGCAGGATCAGAAGAGAAATAAGAGACAAAGAATGCAATACAAGGAATCAATCAAACAAAAGGTGAGTCTTTGAAATGCTTAACAAAATGGGCAAACCCTCAGCCAAATTAGCAAAACCAAAAGACAGAAAACCCAAATTAATAAAATTAGAGATAAAAATGGAACTATCATACCAGATTTCAAGGAAATTCAGATCATAAGTCATGCTTTAAAATTAATACATCATCAAGTTTTACAATTACAAAGAAATGGAAAGTTAAACCAAAGTTAAATCATGAAGAACTGAATTATTTTAATAGTCCTATAATAAGGGATAAAGTAGAAGCAGTAATTATTAAGCTCCCTTCCACAAAATGTGCAGAATCTGATGAATTCAGTGCAGAAGTCTTCTAGTTCAGCACCAATACTCCTTAAATTATTTCATAAAAAAGAAAAGGAATACTTCCAAACTCCTTCTACAAAGCAAACATCACATAGATCCTAAAACCAAATAAAAGCACAACAAAAAAGAAAACTACAGATCTAATTTATCGATGAACACAGATGCAAAAATCCTCAACAAAATTCTAACAAACTGGATACAAAAATAGATCAAATGGATCGGCCACTATGATCTGGTTGGGTTTATTCATAACCATTAAGTTGGTTCAATAGATGTAAATCTATAAATATAATTCATGATATAAGCAAATGCAAAGTCAAAAACCACATGATTCTCTCAATTGATGCTGAATAAGCTTTTGAAAAAATTCAACACCTCTTTATGATAAAGACCCTGGAGAAAAAAGGCCTGGAAGGAACATTTATCAACATAATAAAGGTCATATACAACAAACTTGTGGCCCAAATCATCTTAAATGCTGAAGAAGTGGAAGCAGTCCCACTCAGATGGGGAACTAGACAAGGTTGCCCATTCTTAACACTTCTATTTAACATTGTACTAAAAGTCTTAACAAGAACATAAGGTAAGAAAGGGAGATAACAGAGATACAGTTTGGAAAAAAAGAAATCAAGCTATTCCTATTCAAAGATGACATGATTTTATACCTCAAAGATACTAAAAATTCTGCCAGGAGACTCCTGGAACTGATAAATTCAGCAGAGTGTCATGATGCAAAATTAACATTCAAAAAACAATAGCTTCTCTATACACTAAGGATAAACAAAGCAAGAAAGACTAGAGAAACAATACCAGTTAACATTGCTCTTAAAAAAATGAAATACTTTGAAACAAGTCTTGTCAAGGATGTGAAAGATCTATACACAAAAACTTTAAAACCTTCAAATGAGAGATTACAGAAGACACCAGAAGATGGAATGACCTCCCATGCTTCTGGTTCAGCAGAATTAACCTTGTTAAGTAGACCATTCTACCAAAAACATTCAAAGCAATACCAATCAAAATTCTAACCCAATTCTTCATAGAAATTAGTAAAAAAAAAAATCTCAAATTTCATATGGAAACTAAAAGACCTAGGAGAGCAAAAACTATCCTGAGTAATAAATAATCCTGAGTAATAAATAATCCACAGGAGATATCACCATACCAGACCTTAAACTATACTATAAAGCCATAGTAACAAAAACAGCATGGTACTGGCTCCAAAAAAAGAAATATAGACCAATAGCTTAGAATTGAAGACTCAAATTTGACTGCACTCACCTATAGTCAACTGATCTCTGACATAGGTGCAAAAAATAATCCATTAAAAAAAACAGCATCTTTAACGAATGATGTTGTTAAAATTGGATATCTACTGGAGCTTTATTTGTCTCCCTCACAAAAATCAATTCCAAATGAATTAAAGATCTCAGTGTTAGATCAGAGACTATAAAACTCATAGAAGAAAAAGAAGAGAATATCTTCAAATTGATTTACCTAGGCCAGCATTTCCTCGATAGGACATGAAAGGTACAAAATATAAGTTCAACACTAAACAAGTTGGACTATATGAAATTAAAATGAGACATATCTCCACCAAACCTGTACAATGGCTGACATAGTAACACTTCCAGACAGACTAGCGAGGGTCTCAAAGAAAAACAATTACATGCAGAGGTAACCTTAGTGGCTAGGGCCAGACAGGTGAAGGAGTATGCCTTTATCAGTGAGTCTACTCAAAGAAGGGCCATTAGGTCTGCCACAGAGGCCTAAGCCCACATTAGAGCTAATAATCCAAAGGAAAATCTGGGGCCCAGAGAAGCAGACAGACATGAGGGTGGGAGGGTCTGGGAAAGATTGATAAAGGAAGGAAAGATAGAAGGAGGGGAGAGGGAAGGAAGGGGACAGGAACAACCAACCACCCATTATATTTGTAAAACTAGCAAAATGAAATGAATACAAAAAAGAAGAGACAAAAATATAAGTGAATATATTTTAGTTTCAGGAAGTAAGCAAGATATTTAGCGCTTAACAGTTAGGAAAACCTTGCATAAATTAGTTCAATTAATGGCAATGGTAAACTCATCGAGGTAATTCCCAGGCAAATTGTGATCACTTAGGTGTCTACTGGAGGTTAGATATTCCATAAAATGCACTAAAATTATGAATAGTTGAAATTTTCAATATTCACTGTAACTGAATGCACATAATTTCAAGCTATCATTAGCCTTCTAAAGTTTATTGAAGAAAAGATTTTTTTCTTAGAAATCTGTCTCAGAATGCAAGAATTATTTTCATTTCTGCAAAACAGTTTTATAAAAGCACATATTTTTTGAAACTTCTGTTCAGTTGTGCAAAATAGAAGGTCTTTATTCACTAAAGGAGTTTTAAGCATTATAACGGAAATTATGGGAATAATTAATCCCTGTTGCATCATACTTCTGATGTGTGATGAAAATCTACTTTATCCCACAGAAGACTTTAATTCAAAGACATACATTCAGTTTTCCCAACACAAACATTGTTTTAGACACTGAGTAAAATCACAAATTTGAAATTTATTTCTGAAACTATTTACAACCATCTAATCAACTTTGACCATTTAAGTTCTCATTATATGGATGTGACCATTGGAAAGACTCTTTGAGTAGATCTGTAGACAGGAGCTCATTTGGTGGCATCCAAAATTAATCTCTTAAAATTGCCTAGTAAAATGAGTCATTACTTAATATTATACCTAATTACATTGCTCATTTCCTATACTATTGGTTCTCAGGAAGTTCTCTGAACCCATGTGGTAAGGCAATTAAACACTAGTAACTTACTTAACCAAACCCACATCTAGAGACAAAAAAGAAAAATTTTTCCATTGTCTATGGCCAATTCATTGTCAGCTTGAGCCAAAAAATGTGACTATGAAAAACAGCCAAGATATTTTTGTCAGGAAACAAGTAATAATTTTTTGCAGTCACCATGAGGTCAACAATTTTTGATGTTTGTCATACTAAAGGAAAGACCATAACATCAGCAGCAGCTTAAGACTCCATTAATTTCCTGCAGAGTCAAAGAATGACTTGGCAAAGCCAAGAGGATGATTTTTCTGCTAATTCCAAGAATTCTACTTCCCAATGAATTGTGTGTATGTGTGATTGTGACAGTAACAGGTTTTAAAAATATTGAAAGAAAGGAAAATTTTTAAAAGGCCGTAAGTGATTTATAACATTGGGAATTGAGAAAAAATAATGAACTGTCAATTTATATGCAGAGATTTCGAATAAGAGTATATCTAAATAATGATCCTATTTTAACTAGTAAATTTTTAAAAAAATTAATGTTACTTTTATTTATATTTTATTGAGAATTTTTCATATATGAAGTGAGTTCATGTGTTCGCTATACCTCAACAATCCTTCTCCTTTGCAATCTTCCTCTCCCTTCTTCAATCCTGCCATTTGTAGCACCTGTGATGGTAAGGAAGTCAGATTTCTGTTGTAGTACATGTGACTTTTCAGTAGACAAAGTCCTAAGTGGCAAGGTTTCTCTTCCCTTGTCCAGTACCTGTCCATGAGACATTCTCTGAGTGTAGTTGTTTCTCCTGAGGTCCTTACCAGTCCTCCAGAGAATGTTGATGTGTCAGCCATTGTGTATATCTGTAATAGAAGTTCTAACTGCGGTAAACCCCTAGATACAGCAACTGTGTTGTAGCTGGAGTGTGTTGGCAGAAGCATTCTACTCCACCTTTGCAATCTTACTGCTCCTTCTTCCACAGGTTACCTGAGCCTTGGGATAGTCAATGTTGTTTTGAAAGTTCCAGTTTTTGAGGATTCTTCTAATTATGTATTAGGTGATAGGGTGTATGTCAGTATAACTTAATGTGCATAAGGCTCTGAGTTCAACTCCCAGTCTCAAAAGAAAGAATGCATTAATAACCTCTTCCAGAAAATATTTATTGACCACATTGTGTGCAGACAGGGAGACAGGTTTTGAATAAACAGAGATGTCCTCTGAAGAAAAGTAATATCTAGCATATACATTGAGATGATATGATAAATAATCATAATAATATAATATAAATTCAGTTCTTAATCTTGTAATATTAGTCATTCGAATTCGTCTGTCTGCAGAATAGTTCTGTATTAGACATCCTTCCATTGCCATGATAAACTTCCTGACAGAAATCAATTTAAAGGGGAAAAGATTTATTTTGGCTCATTGCTTCTAAGGTTTTAGTCAATTATTAGTTGGCCTTTGCTTTCAGGTTAGAGGTATATTGCTTGTTTCTTCAAATTGTAGGGGCACCATCTTCTGAGTTCCTACAACCACTCAATAGCACCATGGTTTGGGGATAAAAATCGGTAAGATTTAGCAGTCATACTCAGTCTAATCAACAATCCAGGTTCACATTGTATAATATAATTAAACAGAGACTCTACTATCATTAGATGTGCCTCCTAAAGTCATGATTAGAGTTGTGTTCATTCTTGTTCATTAAAAAATAAATAAGAAATTATGAAAGGGGGTGTGACAATGTCATTTAAGAGAAAAGCTTGGAAAGTACCTTCAGTCTTTTATACATGTTTCATTTGATAAAACCAGTCTATGATTTCTACTTAATACTACAATAAAGGGAACAATAAATTCTGTCTTATGATTCTTGTGAAATATTCTATATACCAGAGGAAGAAACATATATTTAAGGTGGCAGGTAGCTATGTCTTCTGTGTTCTCTGTGCCCCATCATCAAAGAACACTCAAACTCTGATTTTGCTACAGCATTGAACATTATGTCTAGGTTATCTAGAAGATGGATGGTCTTATCCATCAAGTTCAGAGGTAGCTTATAGCAATGTAATGACTTTGCACAATATAAATACTTGTTTTCTTCCTGCAATCCCATGGTGGGATCAATGGCAATAAAAGGAATCAATGGCAATTAAAAAACATTCAATATATTGAAGACTAAATACAAAAATTATTCATCCATAGCTATTGTAGTACTCTCATTCACGGCCATTTTGGAAGTTCCTACCAAGAAAACAAGACAAGATAATTCATTCACTCAAAATAGGATGTATGAAAGAAACTCTGTTATTTGTGCATTATCTTTCAATGCTATCTCCAGAAAAAATGTGGAAAAGCTTGCCCTTCTTGAGGGTTACAGAATTTTTAACTCCCTACTATCACTCAGAAATCTGTATTTGAAGTTATTACAAGGTTTAGAATCACAATGGTTTCTTTGGTTTAGGATCAAATTTGATCAGAAATGAAGTGCTCTCCAAAACACCTACTCTTTAGTCAGCACAAGATGCCCCTAGCCAGTACTAGTAACTATAAATTTAAGCTATGAAAATGAATCCCCAGAACAAATTTGTTTCCTTGCTTCTATCCCCTGTATCTCTTCCAAGGCTACCTTGAGGCCATGTGAACTAACACATTCACTGGGAAAATAAATGTTAGCTTAAATTTTTCAGCATTTTGACTTCTCATATTTTATTGGGAACCCTCAAGAAATATCCTTATTAAATGTTTTTAATATCTTGTTTCCTGCTGCTATGAATCAGAATTCCTGATCAACCTCATTGTTTCTGTGCAAATAGCAAACACTCTAGCTGCTAACATTGAGCACCCAACCTCTTCTAGAACTATGAACTTGGAATAGTTATTCCAGCTTGAAGCAAACAATACGTGTTTTGGTAAAGGTATGCTATCTGCCATTTCAATCTTAAATTTCAAAATGTACACTGGTTTAAATATTATAGGGATTTAAACATTCAAGCAAAAGCAAGAAAACAGACTGGCAAGGTCACTTGTATTCATACTGCCTGCTCTGATGGAATACATGGTATCTTGAGCATCATGTCCCCCAAAACACTGTAGAAAACACTAATTCTGACATAAGATGAAAAAAGCATGGACGAGCATGGGGAAGGACTTTAGCAATCATACATGGTACAGGCTTGCAGCATGTTTGCTCATATTCGTTCGTAACATGCAGATGAAAGAGAAATAAAGAGGGCAAAGCTTAAGTAAAAGGGAGATAAGGGACTAGGGAATAGGAGGGGATAGGTGAGGAATTAGTAACAATAAACTTACATGATAATGATACCTTCTATATAACGATCTTATCTAAAATTACAAATTAAAACAATTAAAAATTAAATTAAATTAAAAACAATACAGAGAAGAAGGCATGAAATTGTTATATATTGGACTCTTTATTTACAACATCATACATTGTTATGACCATTATGCCTTTACAATACTGAATTTATTTCTAGATCCAGTGTGTCTATTGATAGTAATCTTATGGTCACACTAGAAAGGTATCAAGAGGATTAGGCTTCTGTCTTTCCTCAAGTCCAAAGGCATTTATATCCACCTACCTTTCTGCATTTCTCCTCTGGTCCTAAGACCTTAGTTGTCTGAGTAGGGTTTAAATGTCATTTCCTCACGGATGCCTCCCCTGAGACCCAAAGATTAATTTAAAACAATATTCTATTCCTCTTTTCATCTCCATTCCCTCAACCCACCTATGCTTGAAGTTATTATGCTACCTTCCTCTTCCAGGGCTTTGAGGTGCAGCTTAATGGTAAGCAATTGTTTAACATGTATCAGGCCCTAGATTGATTCTAGAACAGTATGGCCAAGCAAAATAGAGAGTGTGCATGTGAGTAAGAAATGTAAATTCAACAATTACATAGTATCTTACTATATTAATTTGTGGGAAACATGACATAGATTAGGAGAAACTTATGGTAGCAAGTATTCAAATACATTACTTTAATTGAAGAATTATATGAATTAATTTGAGAATTTTGGAACGTTGCCTTATAATCAATGAGTTTCTCAAAGAAGAAAATATTAAGAACAGTAGGTCAAGAAGGGGAGGGCATATAGTCTAGCAGATAAAAAGTAATCATTTTGCAAATGGGTGATGGACCCCTCCCTCAGTGAGGTTTCCTACTCTTATTACATCTACCCTTGAATGTGCTATTACAACAAGACTCCAGTTTAACAGCTTTTGTCTCTGGCCAGGGGGTGACATACAGTGCCCAGCAGAATGGAGTGAAGGGAATTGCAGGAGCAGCAAAACTGCAAAAGAAAATCAACAAACCACAATCCAGAACTTCAGAGACTCTATATCAATCACATAGAACTAGGCCAGCCTAATCTCTCCCCATCCTGGAGCTCAGGGACATTTGCAGAAGAGGGGGCGGTAAGATTGTAAGAGCAAAAGGATGGGAGGAGCAACGATTTGCAAGATTCTCAACAATAGTTGGGGCCAAAGCAATCATAATGGGACTTTGCATGCCCTGCGCAATGTCCAGCGCACTGTTGCCCTCATAAAGTCTAGCATCTGTTAAGGGCACCGAGACCCCTGGAGGCAAGGGATTGACAGCCATAGTAGTGATCTTATGCTTAAGGGGAACAAGAGAAAGGGCTTATGGAAATGCCACTGGGTCCTTATATGTCATCGGAGAGGAGGACCCAGAGGAGAGTTAGGCGTACACAATAAAGGACTCTCTGGGAATTGGGGGGGAGGCACTGGGGGAAGGGGAGGGGGAGGAGGGGAGAGGGAGGGAACTGGTAAAAAATTTTAAAATGTATAATTAAATTTTTAATAAAAAAAAAAGAACAGTAGGTCAATGCTAGCAACACAAAGGCATTATTTGGAATAATAAAAGAGAACACTTTCAACTTGCAAAAAATTACCTTAGAAAACAGAGAGCCAAATCCCTGTTAATGTCCAAATCATATAACTGGACGAGGGATTCCCATAGATAACCTCCAAGACCTTTGCCAGACAAGTCTTTACTTTATGAAGTAATACATGTTCATGTGAAATGAAAGTCAAGGATACAGAAATATCCAAACATAGTTTTAAAAATTCTTGTAAAATTTGCGTAGGAGAATGTCAGAGTAGATTCTGGAAATCACTTTCTTGGATTTTCAGAAATGCAAGAATCAATGGATTCTTAATGAATTCTGCAACAAAGTAAGTGAAGCCTGAAAAGTAAAACTATCTAAAGAGAAAGCAAAATTCCAGCTTTAGTTCTTGCCAAGTATAAATGGAAAATTTATAGTTCATACTTTGGAAATCACAAATATGTTCAATTTTTTCACATTTTAGCATATTATTTGGAATAGCAATAGCATATGCAGCATATGTAAATTGTGACTATCCACACACACACAAGTTAACAAGCACTTAGAGTATAATGGTGGGACACTATTAAAGACAACACATTAAAATACTATGGAAAGATGTTCAATGAGATGGTTGAGGAATATGAGAATGTCACCAGCATATTCAACAATGACAATTCCCTGAACTTTGGCAGAGGTGGGGCAAAAGACATATAATGAACAAAACAGTTCCATTTGGATTCAAGGTTGCAAAAGTATTTATTCAGGATGAGAAGGAAAACACATGACAGCTAGTAAGCTAAGACAGAAAAAAAGGCAACTTAAAGGTTCGAATTGTGTTTAGAGCATAGAGTTTATGGAGGTGAGAAAACAAACAAAGGAAGTCTATGAAGCTCAGTAGAAATGAGGCATTTTAAGAAACAACAATTTCTTTACTCTAAAAGCAAATAATCAAAGGCACTTTTTCTTTAAGAGAATGCAAGACATTGTTAGTTAATACTGTTTGGGGGAAGAGGTATCACTTTCTTCAGTGGTGTAATCATTGATAAGTTGCTAATGCTCCAGTAAATACACACACACACACACACACACATGCACACACGCATGCACGCATACACACGTGCATGCACACATGCATACACATGCATACATAGACACAAACACACACCATGAAAGTAGGACCATTGGGAAGGTTTTCAGCAAGAGAAGGTGTTTGGATGTAGTACATTAATAGCGACGGAAAATGACAAATATGTGTTCTGTGCATGTATGGAACTGTCAAATATTAAACAAGAAAAGTAAAAAAGAGCATACGAACAGAATTTGAAGCTTAAGAAAATCACTCATGCCTTTCCCCACCCCGCTGCTCCACCGGCCAGGACGTGCGTGCGGCCCAGCCGGGCCTCATCCGCGACCTAGGTAAGCTCCGCCCACGCCTGCCCACCAGAACCCCAGGTCAGCCCAAAGGGACCCAGCTCCTACCCCACCATCCAGTCGGAGCCCCGCGCAGGCACGAGGGAGGAGGAGGACCTCACCCTGTGCCCGGGCCCCGCCCCAGCTCCCCTTCGGTTAAATAGCTGCACGCCAACGTCCCCATCCTCCCTTGCCCACCCCGCTGCTCAGTCTGCCGGGACGCGCGCGCGGTCCAGCCAGGCCTCATCCGCGACCTAGGTAAGCTCGGTCCGTGCCCAACCCCAGAACCCCAGGCCAATTAATTCAGTTTAGTGAAACTGAAAGATCTTAAGAGTTAAAACAACAATGCCAAAGTCAAAGTGCAAATCCATGAGAAGCAACACTCAAGTAAACAAATTTCCCACTGAAGGAATTAATCCCATAATGTTAGACTCCAACCAGAACAAACCCACGGAAAAGGGTCAAGAAAGCCTGACCCAGGATAACGACTTTCAAAATATGATCATTACCATGTTCAATACTATGAAAGAGGAAATCTGGGAGGAATTACATAATCGAATCAATTGCTTTGAAGAGGAACACAACAGACACTGGAGGAGTTGAGAAAAACAGTGCAAGAAACAAAAACTGGCATAGAGCAGTTAAAACAGACTCAAGCAGAGTTAAAAACTGAGCTAAAAGACAAGTTATCTTCAACCCAGAACTCCACAGAGAGTCTTATCAACAGAACTAACAAGCAGAAAACAGAATTTCAGACCTTGAAGATAAAGTGGGAGTACTAACCAGCTCAATGGAAGAGGTTGTTGAAGCCAAAAAGATACTTGAGAGAAATATCCAGGAGATATGGGACACCCTGAAGAAGCCTAACATGCGTATTAATGAAATACCAGAGCAAGAATCTCAAAATACCACCCCTGAGGAAATTTTTCAAACGATCATCAAGGAAAACTTTCCTCATATAAAAAAAGAGAGGCCCATCCATATACAAGAGGCATTCCGCACCCCAAACAGATACGACCAAAACAGAAGCTCGCCACCGGCAAATAATAGTCAAAACACTCCACATTCAAGATAAAGAACTGGTGCTGAGAGCTTCAAGGGAGAAAAAACAAGGCACTTTTAAAGGTAAACCTATTAAAATAACAAATGACTTCTCAGTCGAAACAGTAAAAGCAAGAAGAGCTTGGAGAGACAGACTTCAAGTATTGAATGAGCAAAAATGTCAACCCAGGCTGATTTACCCTGCAAAACTATCATTCATGATCGAGGGAGAAAGAAAAATCTTCCAGCACAAAGACAACTTGAAGGGACACATGTCCACCAAAACAGGCCTTCAAAAAATGCTAGAAATGATACTCAAGCGTGAAGAAAAAAACAGGCATATCCAGGAGAACAGAAGGCAAATATAACACCATTAAAAGCGAAGCAATATACTTATAAAAGCTACTAAACATAATAAATGTCTGGAATTAAAAGTAGTTTCTCCATTATAACACTAAATGTTAATGGAATGAACTCATCAATCAAGAGACACAGATTACAAACTTAGATTAAAAATCACAATCCATCAATCTGCTGCCTGCAGGAAACCCATCTCACCACAAAAGATAGGCACGCTCTAAAAATAAAAGGCTGGTCAACAATTCTACAAGCAAATGGAAGCAGAAAACAGGCAGGGGTAGCAAATATGCTATCAGACAAAGTGGACTTCAAAACAAAGAAAATTATAAGAGACACGGATGGATACTACATTTTAGTCACAGGTACAATTCACCAGGAAGACTTCACAATACTGAACATATATGCCCCCAATACGGACCCCTCCACATTCATTAAGAAAACCCTACAGCGTCTAAAGCAAGAAATCAACCCCCAAACGATAATTCTTGGGGACTTCAACACCTGCCCTCTCAACATGGGATAGATCAACAGGTCAAGAGCTTAACAGAGACACTTTGGAACTTAATCAAACCCTTAAAGAAATGGACCTTACAGATCTCTATTGAACTTTTCACCCACGCACCAAAGAATACACATTTTTCTCAGCAGCACACGGAACTTTCTCCAAAATAGATCACATATTGGGCCACAAAACGAAACTACACATATACAAAAAAGTTGAAATTCTAACCTGTGCCCTATCAGACCACCATGACCTAAAGCTGGACATCCACAACACAACAAACAAGAGAAAATACACTAACTCCTGGAAATTTAACAATATGATGCTGAATGAGAACTGGATTCAGGAAGAAATTAAAAAGGAAATTCAAGATTTCCTGAAAGCAAATGATAATGAAAATACAACTGACCAAAACCTCTGGGACACAATGAAAGCTGTCCTAAGAGGTAAGTTCATAGCTCTTACTGCCTACATCAAAAAAATGGAAACATCAGAAATAAACTAACTTAACAATGCAGCTTAAAGCTTTAGAGAAGCTAGAGCAATCTGATCCCAAAAGTAGTAGAAGAGAGGAGATTAGCAAAATAAGGGGAGAAATATCTGAAATCGAGATTAAGAAAACGATAGAAAAAATCAACCAGTCAAAAAGCTGGTTCTTTGAAAAAATCAATAAGATTGATACAACCCTACTAAATTACGCAAAACAGGAGAGAAAAAACCCAAATTAACAAAATCGGAAATGAACATGGTGTTATCACTACAGATACCCAAGAAATCCAGAGAATTATAACATCATATTTCAAATACTTATACTCTGTGAAGTGACAACACAAAAGAGATGGATGAATTTCTAAGTAAATACAACTTACCTAAATTGAATCAGGAAATTGTGAATTATTTAAATAGTCCTATAACATATAAGGAAATTGAAGAAGTAATCTTGAATCTTCCCACCAAAAAATGTCCTCGACCAGATTGATTCAGCACAGAGTTCTACCAGACATTGAAGGAGTTAATAATACCAAAACTCTTTAAACTGTTCCATCACATAGCAAAGGAAGGAACACTACCAAATTCCTTCTATGAAGCTAATATCGTTTTAATCCCAAAACCTAATAAAGATTCACTTAAAAAAGAAAACTATAGGCTGATCTCTCTGATAAACACAGACATAAAGATTCTCAACAAAGTTTTGACAAATCGGAATCAAAAACATACTAAAAAGATTATTCACAGAGACCAAGTAGGCTTCATCCCTTGCACACAAGGTTGGTTCAACATACGAAAAACAATAAATGTAATTCATCATGTAAACCAGTCCAAAGTCCAGGACCACATGATACTCTCAACAGATGCAGAAAAAGCTTTTGACAAGATCCAACAGCCTTTTATGATCAAAACGCTAGAGACAGTAGGAATGGAAGGAACCTTTATCAATATACTAAAAGCTATATACAACAAGCCCACAGCAAGGATTATGCTCAATGGGGAATAATTGGAAGCATTCCCACGTCAATCAGGAACTAGACAAGGCTGTCCACTCTCAC
The DNA here is from genome assembly GCA_023101885.1 of Typhlomys cinereus. Classification (NCBI taxonomy): domain Eukaryota; kingdom Metazoa; phylum Chordata; class Mammalia; order Rodentia; family Platacanthomyidae; genus Typhlomys; species Typhlomys cinereus. The sequence goes on from JALPQD010000078.1 coordinate 5,992,350, forward strand.
CACTTCTATTCAATATTGTACTTGAAGTCTTAGCTGAAGCCATAAGACAAGAAAGGGACATAAGAGGGATTCAAATCGGCAAGGAAGAAGTCAAACTATCCCTATTTGCAGATGACATGATCTTATACCTGAGTGATCCCAAAAACTCCACCAGGAAGCTCCTGGAACTAATTGAGAAGTTCAGCAGGGTGGCAGGATACAAAATAAATGTGCAAAAATCAGAGGCCTTCCTATATGCCCAGAATGAAAGAAGTGAAAAAGTCTTGAGAGAAACAATCCCATTAACTGTAGCCCCTAAAAAATGAAATACCTTGGTATAAACCTAACCAAGGAGGTAAAAGACCTTTACAATGAAAACTTTAAAACCCTAAAGAAAGAAATTGCAGAAGACACCAGAAGGTGGAAAGACCTCCCATGTTCCTGGATTGGCAGAATCAACATCGTAAAAATGACCATCCTACCAAAGGCAATATACAAATTCAATGCTATGCCAATTAAAATCCCAAAGCAATTCTTTAAAGAAGTTGACCAATTAATCTCAAAATTCGTATGGAGGCACAAAAGACCCAGGATAGCAAAGACAATCCTGAGTAACAAAAACACTGCTGGAGGTATTACCATACCAAACCTTAGTCTATATTACAAATCCATAGTTATAAAAACAGCCTGGTACTGGCTCCAAAATAGATACACATATTAATGGATAAGGATTAAAGACCCAGATATAAGCCCACAAAATTACAGCCATTTGATCTTTGACAAAGGGGCCCAAAGAATCCAATGGAAAAAGAACAGCATCTTCAACAAATGGTGCTGGCAAAACTGGATCTCCACATGCAGAAGATTAAAACTGGACCTTTATTTGTCACCATGTACAAGACTTAATTCCAAATGGATCAAGGACCTTGATATAAGGCCAGAGACTATAAAAACCATAATTGAAAGGATAGCGAACTCCCTCGAGCTGATTGAGCTAAGCCAACAGTTCCTAAACAGGCATCCAATGGCACAGTCACTGCTACCAACTCTCAACAATTGGGATCTTGTGAAATTAAAGAGCTTCTGTTCAGATAAAGAGATTGTAACATGAGCTCAAAGGCAACCCACAGAATGGGAGAAAATCTTCACTAATCACATATCTGATAGAGCTCTACTCTCCAGAGTGCACAAAGAACTTACAAAACTAAACTGCAAGAAAACCAATGGCCCAATTAAACAATGGGCCCTGGAACGTAACCGAAATTTTACCAGGGATGAAATTAAAATGTCTAACAAATATCTTCAAAAATGCTCCACTTCTTTAGCCATCAGGGAAATGCAAATCAAAACTTCCCTGAGATATCATCTCACCCTGGTCCGGATGGCAAAAATCCACAATACAAACAACAACAAATGCTGGAGAGGATGTGGAGAGAGGGGAACTCTCCTACATTGCTGGTGGGAGTGCAGGCTCATGCAAACACTCTGGCGAACCATCTGGAGATTCTGAAAGAAATTAAAGATTGAAATGCCATATGACCCTGCGATTCCACTTTTGGATATAACCCCCCATACAGCAGAGGTTCACCTCGATAGCACAAGCACGACCATGTTCATAGCAGCACTGTTTACAATAGCAAAGACATGGAATCAACCCAAATGTCCAACAGTTGACAAGTGGATAAGGAAAGTGTGGTACATCTATACAATGGAGTACTACTCAGCCATCAAAAATGATGAATTACTGGAATTTGCCGGGAAATGGATATCATTAGAAACAATTATATTAAGTGAAGTATCCCAATCCCAGAAAGTTAAGCGCCATATGTACTCCCTAATAGGTGGCTCCTAGTACCAAACCCACCCAGCCCATCTTGAGACACTCATAGGTAAATCTATGTATTACCTACACTAATTGCAAGGATTATGAACAGGAGGGATGGGTTGGAGGGCCACACCAGAAACAAGGATAGAAGTGACCATGTTACAGTAGAGAAAATAGGCCTGCATCAAGGACTGCAAGAAAGTAATGTGATGCCTAGTTAAGTTCACAGACATTCGTTCCTGATCATTTACAACTAAGGGGGTATGAACTCACCAGAAGGGGAGGGCATATAATCCGGCAGATTAAAAAGTAACCATTTTGCAAATGGGTGATTGACCCCTCCCATTGCCAAATGCCATATGACCCTGCGATTCCACTTTTGGATATAAGTATTACATCTACTCTTGAATGTGCTCTTATAATAAGACTCCAGTTTAACAGCTTTCTGTCTCTGGCCAGGGGATGACATACAGTGCCCATCACAATGGAGTGAAGGGCATTGCAGGAGCAACAAAACTGCAAAAGAAAGTCAACAAACCACTATCCAGAACTTCAGAGACTCTATATCAACACTTAGAACTAGGCCAGACTAATCTCTCCCCACCCTGAAGCTCAGGGACATTTGCGGAAGAGGGGGCAGTAAGAGTGTAAGAGCAAAAGGATGGGAGGACAGTGATTTGCAAGATACTCCACACAAGTTAGGGCCAAAGCAATCATAATTGGACTTTGCATGCCCTGCAATGTCCAACACACTATTGACCTCACAAAGTCTAACATCTGCTAAAGGCACCAAGATCCTTGGAGGCAAGGGATTGACAGCCACAGTAGTGTCCCTATGCTTAAGGGGAACATGGGAAAAGGTTCAGGGAAATGCCACTGGGTCCTTGTATATCATCGGAGCGGAGGGCCCAGAAGAGAGTCAGGCATGCACAAGAAAGGACTCTCTGGGAATTGGGGCGGCAGGCACTGGGGCATGGGGAGGGAGGGATGAGGGGAGGGGAGGAGGGAGTGAGTGCACCTATTAAGTTTGTATGAGCTGAAATAATAATAAAAAGTATAAATAAAAAAAGTGGTTTATAGTTTTCTTGTGAGCATGACAGTCTACCTTTGATAACTATCCAATGCTGAGTTTGTAAAATAAGTTTTCTATGATTTTAGAAAATTTATATTTAATTAATATTTGCTTTTTAAATATTTAATATAATTTAACAGAGAAGTTATGAGATCCTGTATTAGGTGATTAGTAATTTTACTTATTGTTCTATCAGTTCAGATTTTCTTTCTTTAGGATTCACTTTAGAAGATTGTCTTTTTCTTGGAACTGATTGCCTCTAGGTTATCAAATTTATGATGTATGATTGTTCATAATGTTCTCTTGTAATTTTATTACTGTCATTTCAGCTTCAACAAATTTACCTTTATTTCCATGTCTATTTACTTCAACCTTTTCTTCATTCCTTCCCAAGAGTAATCTTACCCAAAAATGGCAAGAAAGCAGCTAATCTCATTGTTGAACGAAGAACAAGTTAAGTGAAAATGTATAATACAAAAGGAGATGAATGTGACATATCTAAGGAAGCTAATTCAGTGTATCAGATCACTGAAAGCAAGCTACATGTAAAATACAGGACAGGGGAAGATTCTGTGTGTTACCATTTTCCTATTAGCAACCCTTCTCTTTGCCAGCCTCAGGAAAAGTGTCTTGCTTCTTATACTGGCTGGAACATAGGATCAAAATTTCATTAGTCTCTGTGCCTGAAATTTGTGGTATGCAACTTGGAGAAAGGAAAGTTTGTCAGATTTAACTGATGAAAAATCAACTTCATGAACCAATTTCAATAGTTTGGGGAAGGGACTATCCTCGAATCTAAAACACAAAATTCACTAAAAAAGAAATTTATTAAGCTCTTTTAAAATTAATTTTTCTTTCAGGATTTGGAAAAATCCATAATTTATGAAAATGAAATTGTTTTAAAAGAAATGGGTATTTTAAGCCTGTCATGGGCCTTGCAAAGATACTTCGTATTTTATATAATTTGATAAACTTGATATAGTTCTTAGTATTTTTCTCTTATTCCTCATTTCCTTGTAAGGAAGTGATTCTGAGCCACCAAGAAAGGTTTCCAGGAAAACAAATTACTGAAGTATTGAAATTTGTCAGTTCAGAAGTGGAATGACTCCTTCATTTTTTCCTGTTTCTTGGATAGCTATTCCTGGATGTATATGGCTAGAAATTGTCTGTCAACATAAAAGGTCAGGCTTGGATTAAACTTCTAAATACAGTTTACATATTTTTCTCTTATCTGATCTCTTCTACTTTTATCTTAAGTTTATAAAATGTTAGGTTGTTTGCGGAAAGACATTGAGAAACCATAGAGTGACTATTGTTGGCATTTGTGGATTCATTTGAATAATCATCAAGTCTGCAAATTATATGAAACCCTACCCTACATAGAGAACCTAAGTTGGGTCCCCAGCATCTCTCTCTCTCTCATATATATATATATATATATATATATATATCTACCTTCCATCTATCATCTATCTTCTATTATCTACCCTATCTATAGATCCACATTTCTCTATCTATCCACATATACTGTATTGTGTACTTTAAAATGTTATCCCCATGTTAAAAAGAGTTAAACATTCCTTTCCCACAGCTAAATGACTTCAAGGATTACCTAAAATGTAAAAGTTGTGAAGCCTAGGATCTACATCCAGCAAGGTTTACCTCAGAAGATTGGAATGCTATTGTACTTAAGCTCCACACATTTCTTAAGTATGCTTGTGACTAAGAATGACTGGCCAGTGTGTAGCTAGAGCTCTTTTATCTCATTACCATTCTTATTTCTTTGTATTTACATTATTCAAGGTATTTGTGATTGAATCCATGTTGAACTGCTTTTCATCTGAGTTGTACTTATTTGGATCTAAGACTCAGAGTACTTCTTTATGTAAAATATGAATGATTCCCTTTTCCTATAACTGCCCATGCTACTGAGCCAATGTCTGAACATGTACTGAGGGATGATCAGTACAAGTACATTTATAGCATTGTTCCCAAGTAGAAAGGAGACGTGTATTTCTGCTGTCTCTTCTATTTTACACTTCAGAGCTCCATGGAGGAAAGGGAGTGCATGGACTGAGCCCAAGCTCATGCACTTCTGTGTCACAGAGACCTCAGCAAGGCAGTAAACAGGGTCTTAATGCATTCTGCAGATGACACTGAAGTGGGAAATGCTGGAATAATAAAATAAGCCCTAGCGAGGAAAATAAAATAAGATTCAACTTGGAAAAAAGAACTAACACATCTACAGGAAAAAATAATTCAAAGCACAGATTCAGCAGTAAGAACAACTTGGACTGAAACACAAGGGGGAGGCCACAATGCATTGCCCAGTAGTGATGGTGACATTTCAGGGCACTCACTCCTGAAATTCTCAAATTTTTAATCTATAAATCTGAAAATATTTATTTGTCCTGAACACAAATGTAACTATAGTCAGATGTTATGAATAAAAATATAAATAATGAATCTAACAGTATTTATAATATACAGAACAAGAATAGATGATCTTAATAGAAATCATGTATAAAATGTGATCTTTCTATAAAAGGATGAAAAAATAACATTAACACCCTACACATAGTCAGATTTGTTGATTTTATGGCCATAGCATGAGGGACCTTACTTTAGAAAAAGACAAATTTAAGATGCTCATCAGTGAATCCAAATGTGTCAACAATTTGATTTCTTCCTTATTCCTTGTCACACGTAATTGTAGGTGCCAACTTGATGGTTGAGAGTTCAATTTCTGGGCACATCTGTAAAGAATTGGTAGCTAAGACAGGCCTCTAGCAAGCCTTCAGGAGATTTTCTAGTTGACATGGTGAGTGAGATTACTCCTTGGGCAGGTGAATAAGATGGAGGGTTCTGGTTAAGGAGGTTGGCATTCCTGTATACTTAGCCAAATATGCTTGTCTGGCAAGTGCAGATTGTCCCTCTAAGCAGTCACGTGTGGTCAGTTCCCTTAGCCTTGGTTTTGGGGTAGACTCTCCTGCCAAGTTGGATTAAGTATTGCAAATGAACAATCATAAGGCAAATGAAAATCCCTTCTTCCCCTATAAGTCCTTCGGTTTGAGTTTTTCTGCAACAATGCATAGTATCCACTACATTCCCAAAGGGTTTTGTTTTTACACATCATTACTGGTACTTCCATTGTTTGAATTTAGTTGAGTATTTTAGTTCCACCATCCCAAAGTGAAGGAACCAATATCCCTATTAGTTTGAGCATATGTAGATCTCACTAATAAATAAAGAATTATAAAACATAAAGTATTGAAATCCATAAATAATCCTTGGAAATTGATTGTATTATGAAACAGTCATCTTCATCCTTATCTGCTCATATCTGCTAAGTCCAACTTCCTTGAACCCATCAGCAACTGAAACAGAGCATAAGAATCTCTCTGTAACAATAGATCTGGAATCTCATACAAGTTCAGATTAGCATGAAAACCAGACAAAAGTGAAAAACAGACTAAATATGTTATGATTTTCATCATCAGACTGTTGCTCAGTTCCCATTTGCTCCACCCTGATTTCTTTTAGTCCAAGTGTATGAAACTAAAATAATTTTCAAGGATTCTAACAAAAATTCTTACTTCAATAAAATTCAATAAACAATTCTCACTTCAAAGTACTCCAATTAAACAAGAACACTAGTATTTTCAGAGTGTGAGTATATTTCCGGATAGGTCATGAGAACATGTGCTTCTTTTCAGTAATAATCTAGTGGGGGCTATCTAAGTAAAATGCAATTTTTGCATTTTTACCTCTCTGAAAAAGAAGTATGAGAGACTAGAGCAAACAAACTGTGTGAGATATGACTTAAATGGAGCCATACATGAAGATACTAATAGGGGAGGGTGGGGGTAGGGGAAGGCATGGCAGTGAGGACCTATAGTCCCATCACTGGGGAGGATGATTCTGAGAAAAGCTTTTGTTATAAAGCAATTTGAAGGTCATTCTAGTCTGTATAGTGAAACTCTATGAAAAGAAAGAAAGAGCCATCAGCCTTCTTTCTGCTATGCAGTCTCCACCATATATGAATTATATTCTCTATGGAACTATAAGCCAAATAAATCTTCCTTTCTCCTTTAAGTTTTCTCATAGCAAATGAGTGATTGCTCTAGCATTATATGGTGTCACCACCATGCACCCAAGAGGGTATACCATATGTGAGAGGCTAGTTCAGATCACTATAACCATCAGGAAGCAGAGAGAGCAAAAAGATCGAGTAAGCCCTGGCTACCATGCACCAAGGCTTGCCCCTTGACATGTCCTCTGCTAGTAAGGTTCTGCCGTTTGAAGATGTCACAACCTTCTCAAACATTAATACTGACAAGGATTCAAATATATGAGCACATGGAAGCAACTCGCACTCAAACCATGACAAACCATCTATAATGAAACCCTTAAAATATTTATTTCATGGATGGGAAAATTGCTTAGCAAACAGAGGTGCTTCCCATAAAGAACGGTGACCTGAGATTAATCCCTGGAGCACAAAGATATAAGGAGAAAATTCATTGCAGAAAGTTGTCCTCTGAACTCCATATGTGTACCACAAGATCCCGCCACCAACAAAATAAAACAGAATATGAAAAACAAAAAGAAAGAAAGGGAAAAGAAGGGAAGAAAATAAATACTAATATTTGAAATGTGAAAACTATTATTTTCCAGCTTATTAATTGAGGAAACAGTTTATTTCATAATGCAGGAGAAAGAACCCCAGCAGAACCTAGTAACCCCTGAAGAAGACATCTGAGACAGTTAGAATTTGAGGGAAACAGTTTTAGACAGAAGAGATATTCAAAGGATTTTAAAGTTTGGGAAAAGATTCCTATGGAGCCTTCATTTAAGAATTAATGAGCAAATTTTTGTTAGGTAATTTCCCAAGCCAGCTAAATATACCAAAAACAAAAGCAAACAGTACAGCTGAGCTGCTCCTGATAACCAAACTGGAAAACCTCAGTCTCCACAGATCATTGTGCGCATAAATAATTGTTTCAGTAATGGAGGATAATTAACAAAAATGATGGCTTCTTTGGAACGTCTCAATACAATTTAAAAACAAAAAAGCAAACTGTTTTTCTGTCATGAGATTTCATTTTAGAACAAAGCTCAAGAACATTTGCAGCATTATAAAATATTCAACACCCAAGGCAAAATCCACAGTGTTGCACATCAGATTAAAAAAAAAAATACCAGGTAGAAAAATGTGCCTAACAATAAGAGTAAACAACTCAACTTAGACAGATAAGAATATTAAAATGGATATTATATACATAATTTTTTGTTTTCTAATTTTAAATGCGTATGGAAAATACTTTAAAATTAAGCATATATAGAAATATTAAAACAATAATGTGTGAAGAAGGAAAACACATTGGACAGAATAAATGTTTGCTTAGCTGTTGAAGAAGAAAAGAGAAAACTTCAAAGTATACCAATAAGAACAATCTAGAATGAAACTTGAATAGATGAAGGATGAGTATCAGGGATACATGGGAAAAATGAAATGGTTTTACAGTTTAAGTCTTGAAAGGATTCAAATAGATTGTCCAAATGGAGATGAAAAAATGTGAAGGCACTGCATTCACTTTCATAAAGATCCAGATCCCTGAGGCAAGGGATAAAGGCTATGGGGAAATGTTAAATACATTATTGAGATAAATACTGAGGAGATAGAAAAAAGAGCATCATGTATTGAGAGCCTATTCCCTGTGGAGTTATGTGTTGTATCTCCAACTAACATTGTAATTAGAAAACATTTCTTCCAAGAATAATCCCATCCTTACAAGGAGGATCCATGAGACAATTAGTTAACATTGATGGAAAAAGTCTTTTCATTTCAGTTGGAAAATTTTCAGGATCCTATTAGTATAGACTATAGATATATCTTCTAAATTAGTAAATCTATTTATTCTTTTATTTTATTAATTAGCATATATTTAAATTAATTTTATAAGCAAGCAGTCCCATTGTGCAATTTCCATGAATACAGAAATTTTCTTTGTACACATTCCTTCCTCTTCTAATGTATTATCTTCCCTTTCTTCTTCCTCACTCCTGTAGTTAATTAACCTTTATTCTTGATCCCTGTAGCTAAATTAACCTTTACCCTTGATTCCACAAATGACAGAAAAAATGTCATACTTAACTGTTGGTACAAGTCTATTTCAGTCAACATTCATGAGAGAGTAAAATAGTTCAACCACTGTGAAAATCAATATGGAAGTTATTCAGAAATTATGAAATTGGAACTTCCATATGACTCTCCATACTATTTCTAGGTATATCCCAAATAAAGTCATCATATTAAAGAGATATCTACATATTCATGTTCTTTGTGAAACTATTTCTGATAATCAAATTACAGGATGTTTTAGGTGATCATCATTGAATAGATGAATGTGGGTTGCATACACAGTGGAGTATTTTCAGTATTTAAATGAATATCTTTAACAGTACAGTAATCTATCAATCACACCTCCTATAGCAATATAAGGCAGAAAAGTATCACAGTGGTAAACTTTTTTGGGGACATAAATCAGAATTTAAAGTCAGGCTACACTACTTAAAACTTTGATAGTTGTGATAGTTAAGCCTGGGTGTCAACTTTACACATCTGGTATTAATTAAGATAGGCTGAGACTAGGAACAACTGAGACTAGTTGAAAGGATTATACCCACCCCAGATCCTATCAGAACCTCCAAAGCTCTCCTACGATCCTCTCAGTACTGCATAATATAAAAAGGAGCCACCAAGGAGAACAGATGCCTTCTTGCAGCTGTGCTAGGAATCATTCTAGCTCCTGTCCTTCCACAAAGGGACCTAAGGCCTTTCACTAGAGTTACTGTGCATTGGGGGAAAGGAAATAATCAGACATTTCAGGGTCTACCAGATACTGGGTCTGAGTTGACATTGATTCCAGGAGACTCTAAAAAGTATTGTGGCCCTCCAGTTAAAGTAGGGGTATATGGAGGTTCAAGTACAATTACAGTGTCAATTAGGTGGTAATAGTCTGGAGGGATGGAGCAGAATTCTCCAGAAGGAAGTATATGCATTAAACCAGCATCCAATATATGGAACTGTGTCTCCTATAGCCAGGATTCATGGGTTCAGGAATCAAGGGGTGGAAATAGGAATAGCTTTCCTTACTATCACCCCTAGTGACCCATTAGGCAAATTTTTCTTCCTGTTCCAGTGAGCCTGTGTTCTTCTGGCTTAGAAGCTTTGGGTCCAGAGCAGGGAATGCTTCTGCCAGGAGACACAGCAACTATTCCTTTGAACTGGTAGCTAAGGCTTCCTCCTGGTTATTTTGGACTTCTAATGCCTTTGAGCCAACAGGCTAAGAAAGGAATAACAGTGTTAGGAGGGGTGATTGACCCAGACCACCAAGGGGAAATTGGATTGATTCTACATAATGGTGGTAAGGAAGAGTATGTTTGGAGTGCAGGAGATCCACTAGGGCATCTCTTGGTATTACCATGTCCTGTGATTAAGGTCAATGGGAAATTACAACAACCCAAAACAGGCAAGACAGTAAATGGTGCAGATCCTCCAGGAATGAAGTTATGGGTAACCCCTCCAGGAAAAGAGCCAAGACCTGCAGAAGTGCTTGCTGAAGGTGGAGGAAATACAGAATGGGTAGTAGAAGAAGGCAGTTACAAATACCACCTAAGGCCATGTAATCAGTTACAAAACTGAGGATTATAATTGCCATGAGTGCTCCTAGTCTAGATGTCAAGAATAGACTTGTGCATGTGCACATACTCTAAGAAGATATTTATGTTATGTAATGTAATGTTAATCTGTAGTTATGAGATGAAATATTGTAATCTACATTATGATATTTGTTATGGGACACTAAAGACTAAGCATTTCTCAAGGGGCATTGTCATTAATCTTGTAAAAATAATGCATGTGCAGTTGTACTCATAGGATCCTCCGAGTAATGCATCATAATAAAAGGAGCCACCAAGGAGAACAGATCCCTTCTTGCAGCTGTGCTAGGAATCGTTCTTCCTTCTTTCTGCCTGCTTTTTTCAACCTTCTAGCCTTTGACTAGACTAAGACTCTAGGAATTTTCCAGCCTTCAGCCATCACCCACTTGACTTCCGAACTGAGCAGCTACTGGCAGCCATCATTGGACTACCATGGCTATTGGCAGCCATCGCAGGACTACCTCGGCCATATCTGTAAGCCAACTCAATAAATTTCCTATATATTACATATACATATATATATATATATATTCATTCTGTGAATTTCGTGACTCTATAGAATCCTAACTAATACAATAGTCATGAACAATTTTGAGTCTTTCAGACTGATATGTAAAATAAAAATTATGTGGCTACACAGAATGGTTTGGTAGGTAAAGTAATTGCCATGCAAGTCTGACAACATGAATTCAGATCTCTAGATCCTACATGAAAGCTGAGTACAATGGGGTAATCATTTGTAATCCCATTGAGCCTACAAGGAATGGTAGACAGAGAACCAAGTATCTGTAGAAGTTCACAGGCCAATCAGCATGATTTACATAGCAGCATGAAGAAAGCCAGATTAAACAAGCAGGGCAAGGGATTGTGTGATCTCCACACATGTGATCTGGGAAGCAACACTTGCTCATCACACACATACATATACACATATAGACTATATATGTATACACACAAAAATAGAGCATAGTCTTGATTGCTTTAATTTCTAATATCATGGCATAGAAATCAGTCTTTTCTTAAAGTTTACTAATAATGAAGCAAAGACAAGTTGTATTTATATAATTTAAAAGGGACTCTAATTTAAACAATTACATGTTTAAGCTTTTCACACAAGTCTACTCCAGAAAACAAAGAGTAGCTGTTACTATTAAATTAAAAAAAAAAAAACTCCAGTAACCAACTAATTAATGCTGAAGCAAATTCATGAAAAGGGATAGAATCAACTCAATACACAAAAATTAGCCGGAAAATTAAATAAGACACAAGATATAGTTATAAGGCCAGAATGAATATGTAGTACCTTTTTTTTTTTTTTTGGATGTAACAATGAAGTCATTAAACAAAAGGCAGCAAATGAAAAGATCACCAGTTTGACTATCAAACACAAGAAGTATCATCAAGCTTGTGTTTTTATAATCACATAGTATATATATATAGAAGCAATTTTATATCCATGGGATTTCACCTGAGGTTGCGACTTGTGAAAATTAATGCCCCATCTCAAAAAGAAAAGAAGAGATGTACTCAGGCAACTGCAAAGCTTATGCCGAGAGGTCTGCTCTCAAGTTGGAGCTCTGCTTTGTGTACTCTGGCCTCACAGACAATTCAGTAGCATCTCTTGGGTACAATAAAGGACCTTGATTTAGAGTCCACACATTCTCCTCCCTGTTAGATGGACACTCAATTGCTCCTGTGAGGATATTACATGACATGAAGTGTTCATTGTAGCAATATAAGTGGTAGAAAAAGTGGAAGCAAAATGGAAGCAGCCAAATTCAAAGAGAAATGTCCTGCTTAAGTTCAGATTTAGAGAATTGGTGTCATTTTTTTATTGGTTTAAAACAAAATTTTGATAGGTTTAATAGAGGCAACTGAAGAACTTAATAAATTATTATGTGGCATTTCAGTAATCTGCATAGAGTAAGTTATTTCAATGTATCAGTGTCAGGACACTAAAGACTCATGGATTCATTCTAACACTATATTTTAAAGATCTCAAATTTTATTATATCCAAGAAGCTACAAATATTTTTCATATCAATGTCCTTACCCTTTCTGATAACAAATATCTGCTAAAGGCAGCTACATGAAAAATCTATTGATTTTACAAAACTCTCCTTACCAGTAAATTTCCAACTGCTTATGAATGAGTAGCTAATATTTGCATCAGAAAAACAAAGACATTCTTCTCCAGATGTATACTTGAGGAACTGAATTACATATGGTATGTTGTTGAGTTCAATATTTTAGGCAATTAAAGATAAGAAACTCTTCGAAAATGAAATTTTTCCTATTTAGTCATTTAACTTTCTTATGAGATGTATATTTTTAATATTTTATTTATTTATTGGGAGAATGAGGATTGAGAAAGAGAGATATCCCAGTGTATGAGTGCCATGGCACATGTGGTAGACAGATATACAGGTATTAGCTTGAGAGTTGAAGGTTGAACTCTGGACACATTTGTGAAAAGTTAGTAGTTAAAGTACTATTCCTTGGGCAGGTGGGTGGGATGGAGGAAATTGTAAATTTTGGTAAATTGGTATACTTCAGCATGTTTTAGACAGACTTGCAGCCTAACAAGTGAGATTTGCCTCCCTCTTGGCAATCTGTGGATATGGTGTGGCAAGTTTCCTTTGCTCCTGGTGTTGGTATGAGCTCCCCTACCATGCTGAACTAGCAACTGGAAAATTGTAAACCAGGACAAAACCCTACATTCCTGTCATAGTTAGGCACAGGTGTCAACCTGACAGTTGAGGGTTTGAGCTCTGGGCACATTTGCAGAGAATTAGTGGTTGAGTTAGGCCCAATGCAAACCTGCAAGAGATTGTCTAGCTGATGGGAAGACCCAATTTATGGTGGGTGGGACTAGGCCCTGGAATAAATCATAGAAAGCCAGTTGAGAGACTTGACATCCTTCTGTATACTTGGCCAACATGCTGGTCTGGCAAGTGAGAATTCTCCCTCTCTCAACTGTTTTGCGGTCAGTTCCTTTGGCCCTGGTGTTGGTGCCTGCTCTCCCATCAAGCTGGACAAAGAACTGTAACCAGTAATCATAAGAGAAAATAAACCCCTTGTTCCCTTATACTGTTGATGTCATTTATCAGCAACCATGCAGGCTAATTGCAATAGAATTTGGTACCCAGGAAGTAGGGTGTTGCTGATAAATCTGACTATGTGAATATTGTGCATTTTGAATGGTTTAACTGGACAAAGCTGGAAATACTTGAAGATTTTCACTTTGTGGATTACAAAAACCATTCTTCAGAGTTTGGTGCGGCATTTGGAAAACAGGATACTGAGAGAATAATGAATTGTTTGAGCCCAGTTTCTGATGAGGGGAACAAGGACTTTGTTGAAGTTGAATTTGACCACGATGGACTGGTTTGATTGAAAGTGGAGAGCTGTGTTCTGCTGCTGTTGGAGAAAGTATCAGCAAAGGAAAACCTAATGACTTGCACTGAGATTGTGGAAGACATGAAAACCACAATATGGCAAGTTCGTGGTCTGAAAATCCAGATTCCTTCAGGGGCCAAAAGCCCAAATTAAAGCTATTTCTTGACCTTTTGCAAGTTTGGCTGCCTAGAAAAGAGGCTTTTCCAGCATAAGTGTGTTAAAGTTGGTACAGCTGTATCTCCAGTGGACCACTCAATGTTTCAACCTCATTTCAGAATCTGGCAGCATCCCTCAGGTGATACTGGTTTTGGTGTTCTGCTGAAGAGTTCATGGAGAGCAGCAAAACTTGGCACCAAGTGGCAGGCATAGAGTTCCTGTGAGAGAAGGTGAAGCTTATAGCTGCAGAGGTGAACCCAGAGTACTGTTGGATATGCCAGAACTGTGGAATGTATGCTGAGGATGGCTGTGAGTGGAGATTCAGCCTGGTTCAGAGGAACTCTGCTTTTATAGCTTTGAGCTGCAAAAAGGGACTAAGAATGTCTAGAATCTTTGAGCCACCTTGACTATGTGATAAGCAACAGAAGATGGACATTGAAGTAAAGGATGCTGTATTTGATTTGTTGGACTTTGATCTTTTTAATATTTTCTTATTCTTTTAAGAGCTTATTCTTTTAGTGTTTTATCTGTTTTAAAGCATTTAAAGAAACTGAACATTTAAAATGTTGGAACTGAAGTTTTAATGAGAGAACATTTTAAATTTGTCCATTAAATATATGTATATTTTTAAGATAACTTTCAACATCTATGGGGACAAGAATTGAAGGTTACAGTTTAAAAGTGCTATGTTTTTGTGTTAAGTTGACAAGGGGTGGAGTGTCATAGGCACAGGTGTCAGCTTGAAAGTTGAGGGTTTAAGCCCTGGACACATTTGTAGAGAATTAGTAGTTGAGTTAGGCCCAGAGCAAACCTGCAGAAGATTGTCTAGCTGATGGGAAGGCCCAACGTATGGTGGGTGGGACTAGGCCCTGGAATAAATCACAGAAAGCTGGTTGAGAGAGTTGGCATCCTTCTGTATACTTGGCCAGACATGCTAGTCTGGCAAGTGAGAATTGTCCCTCTCTCAGCTGTTACGTGGTGATGGTGTGGCCCTGGTGTTGGTGCCTGCTCTCCCGTCAAGCTGAATAAAGAACTGTAACCAGTAATCATAAGAGAAAATAAACCCCTTGTTCCCTTATACTGTTGATGTCATTTATCAGCAACCATGTAGATGAATTCCAACAAGTCCTTTAGGACATTTTGTCATAAATTTATCAGTAATAATCAGTAATATGCAGACAAGCTGTGACAGCATACATTTGTAAGGCAGGGGACAACTTCGAGAACTTGGTTCTCTCCTTTCATCATGTAGATTCCAGAAAGGTATATTTTACTACCTGTTTGGGAATTTTCTCATATGGCTAACAAGAGAGTGTCTTGGATTACATCTGGCACTGCAAAATTTCCTCCAAAATTATAGACCTATAAGAGGAAGAGAAGAATAATTTAGAAACCTGAAAGCAAGCTCCAATGAAAATACATCTTAGTGTTAAGTCTTCCTGTAATGATTCCTAAAAATTAATTGTATTAAGTTATGAAAAGTTTTTGATAGCATTTTATCCTATGAAAAATGAATGTATGACTATGATAGATGTCTTCATAATAACTCAATTAAGACGTGGATTTGATTATCACTCTTTTAGAGGTCTACATAACATGAGCTAACTGCAATGAGCTGTTCACAAATATTAGGAACTAATGTATTTTCTTTAAATGGATTTTTTAATTTACTACAACTCTGCAATCCTTGACCTTCTCTACACTAACTTTGGAAATGGATTTAAGTAGTGTAAATAACTCACCCATGGTTACCAGTTTGGCCAGAAGTTCAAAATCTAAGCTTCATCAGATGATAGAGATTATAAGATAACAGTAAAAAGTAAGGATTTTTTCCCTGCTTTTGTCTGAGGTCTCTTAGTTTTCTCTAAAATCTTTTTGTAGATATTTCTCAGATAAGAGAATGATGCAACATTAATTTTTCAGATTAGAATATTACATTAATAAATTTTCTGATCAAAATCAGCAAAGACTTGGATAAATTAATTCCCCCACAGCTACAAATCTTATTTCTGTTTCTAAGAAAGTTATGCAACCACCCAAATCTACATTACTCATCTGAGTGATAAATCAGATTATGTAACTTCAATTTCCAAAGCATATGGTATTGAAAAGATAAACTTTTAAAAAGGAACTAGCAGCTGTGATCAAGATCACTAAAGTTAGCCCATATTAGTTGTGCCCCCTTGACCCATATTCTCTTATTTTGGAGTAATTGGTGGTATGTTGAGACTAAACAAAAAATGCACATGCATATGTCAAGACCCTATGTGTTTGAAGTGTGTTTGTCACTGCAGTGAAGCTTAACTTACGTTCCAAACTTCAGGTTTGATGTTTTTAAGGTTGTCCATAAATTCAACCTTTCCACATGGGCAGTCATAGAAGCCCAACATATGGGCAACTTCTTGGAGGAATCACACTGGAAGTACACAAAAAAGAAAGTTCTATTTTAACAGAATGAAATCTATTCTTCAAGAAGATTCTAAATGTATGGGGCAGATGGAGGAACAAATTACTATCAAAGAGTTGCCAGCTTTGACATTCCCTGGACAAGAAATGAAAATGCTTCCAAAAAGACATAACTCCACAAGTCTTTGAAATCTGGAGGACTAATTCACTTCATCACCCTCATCAAATGGTTAGGAACAGTACAATGTTCAATGGCATAAAACTAATGGAGAAAACAGGAATTTTCTGGTGTCTTGTGCAAATTAGGCATTTTATTTGAACTTTAGAATTTTGCACAAACCACCAAAAAAAGGTTTTGGATTTAGGAAAATGTGAGGCAGTCCAATTGCTTAAAAGGTATGTACTGGAGTTATATAATCGTCTACAGACACTATAAAATTTCAGCTGGTGTACCTGGAGAGTTTATAATGTTCTATTTGCTGAGACACTGGAAGTGAACTTACATGAAAGGATTTTCATCTGACTGCCTTTGCTCATGGGATAACTGATTAGTAGATGTGACTTTAGACAAATTGTTTGTAACTCATAAAATGGGAATTATTTTCATAGTATAATGTAGTTAGTTTTGAAAGAGACCTCTATACAATAAGCCATTTCAGAAGGCTTTGACACAGAAATGCTCACTTTAACAAGTAGCATTATTATAAGCACCATGAACTGTTATAGTTAAAGGAAGATAAAAGTTATTCATAATTTATAATCTCTAATTTATGGTGCAAACATATTGAATTTGTAGATAAGTCCTTGTACTTGATGGCTTCATTAAGTTGCTATTTCACAATTTAACCATTTATTATATACATGGGTAAATTATTAAATTAACTATCCTCTGCTTAGTTCTTTTCTTTGTACGATAAAGTAATTAATATAACAACTTAGAAAGATATAAGAAATATATGTGAAAAATCAAGAAGTTTCTTTTTTCACAAAATTAGGTTCCTAAATATCATGAGGAAAGTTATATTGATAACATTTCTGAAATACAAGTGCAATCTTGCTCGTTTATATAACATGTCAGAGTTATGCAAAAAAATAACTGAAATACAATGTTTGTTAATGCAGGAAGATAGAACTTAAAATTAGTTTTCAGAAACTGTGGAAATTTTCCATATGATTAAAAAATCAGTGGGCTGGAAAGATGACTCAGGTGGTAAGACTCTGCCTTACAAGCAGAAAGGTGGAACTGGCAGTGGCCTGCACTTCTGATCCTGCTGGGTAGAGCCTGGGAAAATAAAATAGGAGGTAGAACCAATCCAGGATGATTTCTGAAATCACCTTTGGTTCTCCAAAGGGACACATTGTGCTTTCATTCTCTCTCTCTCTCTCTCTCTCTCTTTCTCTCTCTCTCTCTCTCTCACACACACACACACACACAATAAATAAATCACTTAAAATCACAAATGATCAAATATAAAAAGATAAAGCATTTTATTTTTAATGGATACATTATTTTTTATTTATTTTTCTACTTTTACAAACATTTTGAGTATAGCTTCTCTCCCTCTCGCCTCCCTTCCATCCCCTCCCTTCCTTTCACCATTCCTTCGCACTCCCTCCCATCCTTCTGTCTGATTCTATGGACTCCAGGGTTCATTCTGGCTTGTTTACTCCTGCAGGGACTCAAGTTACCTCTCTTCAGGCCACCCCACTGATATGTGCATTTACCTGCACTCATCCAGATTTAGATCCAGAGGTTCCCACTATGAATTCCCATTCTATGGGTATAATAAGTTACCTACAAAGCAGTTTGCTTTACTGTCTTCCTACTTACAGGTTTATTGACTGTCTTCCCTGTTGATCTATTTCCTTCTATTTTTTTAGGTTCATGCTCTAGTTTATAGTAACAGGGATGTGTTCCATTCCTACAAGTGGGTGTCCAATCCAAGCAGAAAGCTGTTCGTTGTCTCCTTGATACTCATGCCACTATTACACTGGTGGTCACCTGTTGCCATGGTGATTTATATTGCAACTTACAGATCTCATACCGATGATGGGCCTTGTGATTATTTCTCTCCTCTGGCAGCTTCTACAGTATTCTTCAGTACTGTGTAAGCTATCCAACAAGGAGATACTCCTCAGACCAGTTCCTGTTTATATAATTTGCTCATATTCTATGATCTATTTTGCCTGTTCAATAATAGGGTCTTACTGACAATTTTTGGAGAGCAACCAAGAGCAATGGCAAAAGCCTATAATGTTTGGGGGTCTTCAAGACCTCTTTGACCAACATACAATATTTTGGCTACAATATTTTTCATAATTAACAGCTGCATAAGATAAAAGTTGTCTACAATAAAAACCATATTGAATACATATGGTCTAAAACATAAATTGAAAACAATTTTTCAATTCTCAATATTTTAGATAATTGAGGAATGATGTTCAAAGACATACAGTTGTCATAAATTATTTTCCATTTGTGGAATGGATTTCTAGGTTATAACAAAGAACATAAGTGGGGAACACAGCAAGAAAAATGAAATGTACTTGTCCATAGGTATTCCTTTGCTCAGGCCAGGGCACTGCTAAGTATAGAACAAGGCAAGTAATCAAATTTTGACTTTGCCATAATTGTTTCTATGTGAAATGTCCCTTCAGTGTTCAGGCAAGATGTATGTGTCACCTACACTTTGATGCCTACACTTTGATGCCTTCCTTCATGTTTTTCCATGAACTCAGCTCTGCATCTTTATAAAGCCATAGGTTCCATCCCAGAGACACTAGCCATGCCAAGGTACAGGTATTACTACATGCTCTGGTCCATAAAGACCATCAACAGGACTACCCCATGCACACCATATAGAATAGCAGGTTTTGGTTTACCATGTGAATATTAAAAGCTCAAGATTTTCTACTTCCTTCTGGTTTTTAGAGATATATAAGTTTAAAGTAGCAGTTTTCTACCCAGAAGTCCCTATTTGCACCACAAAGACTAACTAAGAGTGGAATTCTCCCAGTGAACCTATCTCCTGCCTCAATGTGTTATAATTCAAGTGGGATTCTCTTCCTTAGAATTCCAAGATTCTATCACACTGGAAATAACTGATGCATTTTCTCAGAACTTCTTTCTTCTTTCAGCAATAATCACAGGAGGATCATGCAAATTTCCTTTTTGCTTTTCATGTATATGCATATGTGGAGTATGCACATGTGTGCATGCAGGTTTGTATGTGAGTGATGGGCACATGTATGCATACAGGTGCATATGCTCGTGGGTATGGAAGCCTAAAGTTATACAATTAGACATCCTCCATTGATCTTCCACCCCATCACTTTGAGCCTGGGTCTCTGAATAAACACAGAAAGCACATTACAGCTAGTTTGGCTAACCACTTTTCTCTGGGGATTCCAAGACTCTACCTTCTGGTACCGAAATTATAGAAGGATCCCAGTTATCATTTTTTTTATTTGTACTCTGGGAATCCATCTCCTCTCCTTTTGCTTACAGGGCAAACACTTCAACCACTGAACCATCTTCCCAGCATATTAGTTATTCCTCACCTGTCTTTGTTTACCTTCTAACCCCATTCACATGACAAGCTGTCAAAATCATTAACTCCTTAGATCTTTAAGTTTGGGAGGGTACTTTAATTTATCCTATCACTTCAGCAGGTGATAAGGCAATTCTCATTTCTAACCTTCTCTTCCTTCTCTTACATCATATACTTCTGTAGCACATGGTCCAGTATTACTGAAGTTCTTTGTTCCCCCCTAAAAACCTAGGACTTACTGAGAGCTCTAGATCTACTATGTTTACCAGCAATGTGTTTCTTTTTCCACCCCAGCATTTGTTGCACTGGGCCTGAACATGTAGTAAATCTCATTGCTCCTGTTGCTGCTGTCAGAATGTTCTTTAAGCTTTCTTCCTAAATAGTAAACCTCATAGAACCATAAAGGAAATGTTCTATGCATGTTGTTTATGTTTTTCTAGCCACTCTTGCTTTTTCATGGTCATGGTTTGTGTTTCTGTCACACATTGTTTCTATTTCAACAGTGATGCTATTGTATAAATTCTTATGGATTCATGGTGTTCTTCTTGACAAAATATACATTTCTGTGAGATTTCCCACACAATAATTCCATCCTCTACATTCCATGATTTTAACGTCATATGGTCACACCTCAGCTCCTTAGAAATATTGACTGAAATCCCCTCATTAACTCAGTTGTATTGTTCCCACTCATTGAAGAAAAATGTCTGGACCTCTAATTAACTACCTCTAAAATCCATAAGTACTTGGGTCTCAAATCCATTGATTTTAATACTTTTTTCCATAACTCACCATGATGACCATCTTTATCCTTTATTCCAACTTCAACTCCAGAGCTTAAATAGCTATTGCCTTGCATGTCCTTTTTTTAACTTTTTTTTATTGTTTATTCAATTCTCTGTGTGTGTGTGTGTGTTTAGAACCACTAGCGAATTCGGAAACCACCACGGACCGGACGCCTCCACCTTCTTTATTCTGCCCAGGGATTCACAGGCTCCGCTCTACCAGGACCAGTAACGCAGGCCGCCCCGCTTCCGCCCGGCGTCTATACGTGGGGTCTAGGATCCGAACTCAGGACCTTCAGCCTGCAAGGCAGACGCTTAATCCCTGAGCCACCTCTCCAGCCCCTTACATGTCCTTTTTTTAACTTTTCTCTCACTTCACTTGCTGAACAAACTCATAGCCCTGGTCTTATTTCACTATATCTATTTGCAACCAACATTCATGTTTTAGGAAATGTCTCTCAATTTTGCTCATTTCATACTCAAAATTCATGAGCCTGACATGAGTGTTCATTTACTGTCGTGCTACGTGTTTATAATCAGTTTATACTATCACATTAAATTCTCTGCCTTTGTACTAAAAAATAACATTCTATTTCTTTTCTATATCTCCAAAGGTCGCATCTCTAAACTTACTCTGTGGTTGTTGGTGGTGTCTGTTATTCATTTTCCTAGTGTTTGTATGGTTAGGATGTTTGTTTGCCTTGTCATTGATTTCTAGCTTTGACCAGTGAGATCAGATAAGATATAAGTTTTCTTTTTAATTATTTTTTACTTGTTAAGATTTTTTAATATTATCATATAAATTCCAACTTGGACTTAGTAAACATCCCATTAATCCTAAAGAGAAATCTGCATTGTGTTTCCATTTGACAGACTATGCTAAGTACCAGTTCCATCATTGAATTGATGCTCTGGTTTAACATATTTTTGCATATGTACATGTTTAAGAGAGAGTGAGAAAAAGCAATTGAAAGAGAGAGACAGAGAGAGAGAGAAAGGAAAAGAGAATGTGCCCATATGTTCTGGTAAATAAGTAGACATCAAAGAAAACTCAAACTATAACTTTCAGGTTGACACATGTATCTAATTACGACACATGCTTATGAAGCAAAATTTATCAACTAAAATATCTCCACAGCCACTGGTGCATTTCTCTTTATCAATAAATTTATGCTACTCAAAGTCAAAGTTGTTCTTAAGTGATGTTAATCAATTCCTAAAATATTCTTGGTTTATCTGGATGATTGGAATATTATTTGCTATTTTATTTTTCTCATGCTACTGCTAGAGGCTTTCTGCTTCAGTCTATTAACATTCCTTCTTACCTTTTATTCCATCTATTTCTCCCTTGAACTTTATTCTTTTTTGTTGTTATTATTTTTAAAAAGCCATTCTTTCCCTCTCTACATAATATTCTTTTCAGTCTCTTCTGTAGGGCTAGTTTCATAGTCTTGCTTCTTTGTCGGTTTTAAAATAGTCTTGCTTAATAATACACACAAAAGTTGCAAAATTATGGCAAGTTATAAGCAATATAACAATGTAAATTTCTTTAGATATTGAATGTTAATGAGTGCAAGATTTCCCTCAGTGCTATTTAAAACCATTGATTTTAATGAAAATTCTTAAAGAGAAATGTGACAAAAAGAGAGCAAAAGGAAATTCATTACTGTTCAAAAAAATAAATACCAAAAAATGAGATAAACCAACAAATACAAAAACTTTTAATGAAGTATTTTAAATTCTAAAATTGTCAGCCTGAAAGGAAAAATACACAAGGGAACTGTCCGTGACACGGGCAAAGATTTCAGACTTGACATTAAAATCTTAAATAGCAAGTGTCGTGGTTTGAAATGTGTTCCCCACAGTCTTATGTGTTTGGGAAGGTCATGGCACCTTTGCTGGAGGAAGGCAGTCATGATGGGTGGGCCCTGAAGTGAATTAGTCCTACCCTACCTCCAGAAGGAGTCTGCCTTTGCAGCAAGCAGTCTGGTAGCTCTCAGTCTCTGGGATGAGTGTGACATAGCCTATCTCCAGCTTTGGCCAGCCAGCCATGCTGCCTCTGCTAAATAAATCTGCCCGTCTCCCTTAAGTTGCTTGACTTTGAATGTTCTCTCACAGAAAAACACAAGAGTAACTGCTACAACAAGAAAAAAGTACACAGATAATATTAAATAAAGGAAGAATTCCCTCCAAAGGAAATAAGAACATTGTGAAGGGTCAAACAATAGAATAGAGGCATGCATATGGTAAAGGGTTAATATTTATGAAATATAAAGAACTCAGGGAATTGGGCTTTTTACTTAGTATGAAATATAATGTCTTCATCATCCATCTTGAAAATATCACCAGAGGATATAGTTAATACATGTACTAGTTAATACATGTACTGCTCAGTCTGCCTTCTTGTTTTCTTATTTTTGTTCATGACCCATTCTATTATAATAACAGGTGTTTTTATCAAATTCTTCACACTATTTTCTTCTTTATTTTTATTGTAAAAGTAATGAAGTCAGAACTTCAGCAGAAGTGAGTACTCTCCTTTCTACCTCAACATGGCTTTGTAGTATATTATAAAGTCAGAGGGTGTAAAGCTTCCCATTTTGTTCTTGAGTTGCAGGTAACTCTGTGATTTGGAATATTTATGGATCTGCTTAATTTTAGTATTTTACTAGTTTATTAATAATCATTCCATTAGTAATTTGATAAGGATTTATCATGGTTCTTTTCTGTTACCATAATAAAAGTAGTCTAACAAAAGCAAGTGAAGGGGAATAGGATATTATGGCTCACATTTCAAGTTATAGTCCATCACGGCAGGGAAGCTAAAATGGCAGGAACTTAAAGCAGTTCATTGCATCCATGGTCAAAAAACAGAGTAATGAATGCATGGCATACTAGTGTTCAGACCATTTTATACATGGTGAGATGGTCTGCCCAGGGAGTGGTTTCACTCACACTTAAAATTGGTCATCTCACATCAGTTAATATAATCAAGGATTCCTCACAGACACTGCCAGAGTCCAACTCGATTTAAATAACCTATTATGAGAATACCTGGATGCTTCTCTCACAGGCATCAAGGTGACAATATTAATAATCATAGGAATGCTTTGAATTCACATATTTTGCTGTATAAGGATATTTTATGAGGATAAGATGGTTTTCCATTTTGTTTTTGCCCTCTTGTGTATTTATCTGGCTCAAACTCTAGCATCAGATTTATTGTATTTATAAATGAAAATGAATCCTTGATTTCTATCTTAGCTAATTCACTGTAACATATTGGTTTTCAAATCTTGATTTTGAATGCTTAACTTTTTCCTGAATTTATATATTCCTTCTGATAGTATTCAGTGCTGTTTTCTGATAGGCACAACCTGATGCCATCTTAGACTTTACCCCCAGAGACTTACTTCCCTCTAATAACTACAACAGAATAATACAGTAAAAAGTAAGAACCTTGAATGGTACCAACCTAGCAGAGCTCTGTTGGTTGGAATTGTTCTTTTACAGCAATGTTCTCCAATTCGTAATATTCTGTCTAACAGAGAGGGTTGTTATAACTTTTAAGTTGTAAAGTTAAACATTCCACATTATAGGTAGGCTTATTAACACTCAATACGTTCCTGAAATTGACAAGATTCATGGAGGGCCTCGTCCTCAAATGAAGTAGTAAATAGCAGATGGGGTAGAAAGCTGTATAGCCAACTGAACTGTCCACAAGTCATGCCAACAGCTCCAAGGACATAGGTTCAGTGAATCATCACCCTTGTTGGGGTAGGGATTTTGGTGATGTACCTGCTTATAAATCACTCCTGCTTGTAAGTAACTCTTTGCCCATATTCCTATATGCAACTCAAATAAACTCATTGATTCATCAAGATGAACTTCAGTATAATTGTTACTTTGGTATGTCTCTCATTTCCTATCTGGGATGAATAGATGATTGTGTAACATGTCTCCAGAAACAATCCCACACAGCAAATAGAATATTGAGCAGTCTTTAGCACTTTTTCTGTATAAAATTATATGCCTTATAAGGAAACTTTAACCTCCAAAAAAGACGAGCAAAATAAAATGCAATTACTTAGCTAGACTAATGAAAATTGAATGAATATAGATATATAAAACATAAATTTTAAAAGGAGACATTACAAATAACACCACAAAATCACAAAAGATAATTAGACATTATAAGCAATTAACGGAAAACTGGAGAATTTAGAACAGGCAGAATTTTTTTATTCAATTGTGAGTGAGTGTGTGTGTGTGTGTGTGTGTGTGTGTGTGTGTGTGTGGTGTGTGTGTGTGTGTAGAACCACGGGTGAATTTGGGAACCACCAAGAACAAGCAGATCTTTAAATACATGTAATTTACCAAGATTAAATCATAAACAAACAAAAACTCAAACAAATCAAGTCAATTGCAAGTACTTAGATTTAAAAATCAGTAAATGACCAGAACCATATGATTCTCACCAGTTAGTTCTATCAAATCTTTAAATAAAGTTAATTCTAGTCAACTGTCATAGTTAAATACAGGTGTCAACTTAACAGTTGAGCATTCAAGCTCTAGGTACATTTATAAATAATTAGTAGCTACATCCACCTGCAGGAGATTATCTAGTTGATGGGGAGAGCCCAGTCCATGGTGAGAGGGACCTGTTGGAGGAAGTTGGCATCCTTTGGTATACTTGATGTGACATGCTGATCTGGCAAGTAAGGATCATTCCTCTCTTGCTATTATATGGATATGATATGACTAATTTCTTTGGCTCTTAATGTTGGTGTGGGCTGTCATACCAAGCTGGACAAGGAACCGTAACCAGACAATAGTAAGAAAAATAAGGCCCCTTGTTCCCTTAAGCTATTTTGTTGTGGATGTATAAGCAACAATGTAGGCCAAATGCTATGACTTCACATTTAAAAAAAATGAAACAAAGTAATTACTTCTGAACATGTTTCATGAATTCAAAAATTTCCCAGATTCCAAAAGAATGCAAGTATATAAGAAAGAGGAAAAAAAACAATAGAATCGATAAATGCAAACATACTCATCTTTAACAAAAACTGAATCCAAAGAACCACTGGGAGTAAATGGTATGTTTCTTGAGTATGCATGGACGATTCAATACATACGAATTAATAAATAAGATGCACCATATCAACAGAATAAAAGGTAAAATGCATATGATCTCAAGAGACGCTAAAATTTATTTGATGAAATTCAGCATCCATTCAACATAATAAATGCTGATCAAATTAGGTATAAAATAATGGGTTTCTGTATGATGAAAGACATTTATAATAAATTGACAACTGATGTATTGAAACACTGCATATATTCAAAGATTTGAAAAATATTGTGGCAATATCCACAGCTATCACTTTATTCATTCGAGTGCTAGAAATTCTAATCAGTAGTCTAATCAGACTATAGAAAGAAATAATAGCTATCCAGGTGGTAAAGAAGAACTCAAGATATCAATGAATATCTTTATGTAAAGATGCCATGAAGCAGACAGTAACTTCTTGGTATTGTCATTAAAAGATAATAGAACAAATTGGAAGACAGGACCAGCAGAAGGAGATTATGGTTTAAAAATTAGGATGTTGTCAGTTAAGGCTGAATTCTTGGAACTCACATGGTAGGAGAAAAATCTACTCCCAATAGTTATGTTTTAGCACACTTATGGATACACACGCACACACACACACACACACACACACACACACACACAAAATGAAAAATTCATTGTTTAAACCAAAAGAACATTGTGGAACATTCTTTATAAAACAGAAAATATGTAAGCTGGAATCGAAACTGGAAGTCAAAAATGAGTCTATTTCAAAGTTCAACCTAAATTAGCTCATGTAGACATAGACATGTTGCATTCCAGACATTAAATTATGTGTTAGTGTATGATAAATAAAAAATTAGAGGTGCTGGAAATATTAAAGAAATTGAGTATCTGTTGATACGCTTAAATCTCAGCAGATAAATTTTTTTACTGGCCTTCAGCAATGCTAGAATCTTCATTTTCTACTCCATTGTCATCCTTAACATGTGAACTTTTATGTCTCTCCTTGCCTTCGGGTTGCAAAATGCCTGGAACAACTCAAGGTATACAGTTATTTTTTTATTTTTAATTATATTAGCAATGAATTTACATGTTTTCATAATCCACTACCTCGTCCCATCCCATATCACCCATTCCCTCATGTTAGCCGCTTTCCCTCCCTCACCTGTGCCTCCCTAGCAGTGTGATTACCCAGGTCTCATCTAGGATGGTGGCACTAAATAGTTAGGAAGCAAAGGGTCCACCTGTGGGTAAACCATAAGGAACAGGAGCTCCCATGTCTTTTATCCAACACCACTGCCATAAAGTCTTTCAAGGTAGTGTTGGATTTAATGGGATCCCTATTCCATGGTGAGATATTGAGCCAGCTTTTGTCAAAATCTGGTGGAAATACACAGTTACATTGAGTTCTTACCTGATATGAACTGGGGATACTGTTGATTATTCTCTCCCCCACCTTCTGGTTCTTACATTCTTGATGTTTCCGTGAACCTTCAGATTGGGGCAAGGTAATTTAAATGTAAAAAGTACCAAGCCATCCACATTCTCTTTTACTTTGTACTTTGGTCAGTTATGGTTCTCTGTGTTGCACATCTTCCATTGAGCAAAGTTAAGGGCTCAGTGCTTACTTGAATTATAGGTATGTGAGTGTTTACATGGTAGCTTGCTATTGTATGCTTAGAGTTAATAGTAAGAGTTTCTTTTACCCCTGAGACCTATGATCTTCCTATCTTTAGGCATTTTGATTGGTTTATAGTACCAAGCATGTGCTCCTAAATTTGCAGAATGGAAGGTTTCTATCTGCCTATGCTTTAAATGTGTGATGATAATTTTACTTCCCCCTTCTCTCTGCAATAATTTAACATCCCTCCTTAAGTGATCTTCCCATCACTGTCCTTTCTAACTTCTTACACCTTATATTCTATTATTTACTTCTTTTTCGGGTCCTACCTTGTTTTGCTCAACATACTCCCACTTATGTTTCTTTCTAGGTTGTGGATGAATTATGAATTTCTGTTTAATAGTATCATTCTGGAGATTTAATGTGGGCATTTGTTTATAAAGGGAAAATGAAGTCTTTATCTTTCTGTTTAGGATACTTCACTAAATAGCATATCTTTCAGTTTCATCCATTTACCAGGAAATTCAACGATTTCATCTTTCTTGGCAACTGAAGAATATTCCATTATACATATGTCCACATTTTCATTATCCATTCATCTAATGTTGGACTTCTGCTCTTATTTTATTTATTTGCTATTGTGAACAAAGTTGCAATAAACCTAGATGTACAACTATCTTTGTAGTATGATTTAATGTCCTTTGGGAATATTCCCTGTGTTAGCCTTTCTGATTGGAGTGAGATGGTAACTTAGTTTGGTTTTATTTGTAGCCCTCTGATGACTAGCGACATTGAAGACATTTGAGATATTTGATATTATTATTTGACAATATTAGACATTTAAATGTAATTTCATGAAAAATTTAGTTCTGAGGTCCTTTTGGTGGGGTTGTTTATTTTCTTAGTATTTAGCGTTTGTAGTTTTGTGTATACTCTGGATATTAATCCTCATATAGCCAAAAAAAATTTCTCCTATTCTGTGGATTGCCATTTCTGCATGTTTAACAATTTCATTTGCAGAACAGAAGCTTTATAATTTTATGAGGTCCGATTGGCTGATTGTGTTTCCTGGACAGATAGGGTTCTAGTCAAAAACATCTTTATGTAGGTCAATTGTCTCTAGTGTGTTTCCTATCCTTTCTTCTAGGACTTTTATGGCCATTAGTCTAAAATTTCACTCTTTGATCCATCTGGAGTAAATTTTTGTGCAGAATGAGAGATACAGGTTCAGTTTCATTCCTCTACATAAAAACATCCAATTTTCCAAGCATCACTTGTTAAAGATGCTGTCTTTTTTCCAGTATGTGCTTTTGGAATCTTTGTCAAATATCATATGACTGTAAATACATGGGCTTACATCAGTGTCCTCAGTTCTGATTTATTTGCCAGTGTGTCTGTTTTAGTGCTACTACCACACTATTTTTGTTACTATGGCTCTGTAACATAGTTTCAAATAGGCTGTCCACTCTCACCACTTCTGTACATTATTAAACTTAAAGTCAAAGCTAGAACTATAAGATAAGAAAGGGAGGGGCTGGAGAGGTGGCTCAGGGGTTAAGCCTCCGCCTTGCAGGCGGAAGGTCCTGAGTTCGTATCCCAGATCCCACGTATAGACGCCAGGCGGAAGCGGGGGCGGCCTGCGCTTCTGGTCCTGGTAGGGCGGAGCCTGTGAATCCCCGAGCAGAGTAAACAAGGAGGAGGTGGAGGCGTCCATAGTGGTTCCCAAATTCGTCCGTGGTTCTACACACACACACATACACACACACACATACATACACACACAATTGAATAAATAATAAAAAAAAAAGATAAGAAAGGGAGATAAAAGGTATACAAATAGGAAAAGAAGAAATCAAGGTATTTTTATTTCTGGATGACATGATTGTCTACTTGAGAGACCCTAAAAGTTCAACCAAGAAACTCTGAAAGCTATTAAACAATTTTAGTATGATTGCAAGCTACAAAATTAATGTCCAAAAAATGGCTTTTCTGTACACCAAGGTAAACAAAAACAAAAAGAAATGAGAGAAATGATCCCATTTATCACAGCTCCAAAACAAAAGAAAGAATACCTTGGAATAACTAAGGACATAAAAGACCTGTACAACAAAAATGTTAAAACACTGAAGAAAGAAATTGTGAAAGATGCTAAAGGTGGAAAGACTCTGATGGACATAGATCAGTAAGATGGATATCATAAAAATTGCCCCCCCTATGAAAGGCAATATACAGATGCAATGTAATTCCTATCAAAATTCCAATTTACAGAAATAGCAAAAACGATTCATATGGAAGCACAGCATGCCCCATATATCCAGAACAATCCTGAGCAATGCGTAGTTTCAAAGTGTATAGTTATGTCACAGTAAAAACGGTTGGAATAACTTAAGGTGTACAGTTTTTACATCATAGTAAAGAGGGGAGGGATGTGTCAAAGCATATAGTGCTTGTATGACAGAGAAGTGAAAAGGGAAATGGGGAGTATATATTTGTATGTTCTTTCTCTCTTTCATGCGGTGACAAATGATTCTGAAAATACCTCACTGGATAATTCTCTTAAATCTAATTGTCCAAAATAGGGTTACCTTAATGTCCCAGAGTAATCTCTGGCAAAGTATAAAAGAATCTGGGGCTGGAGAGGTGGCTCAGGGGTTAAGCCTCTGCCTTGCAGGCAGAAGGTCCTGAGTTCGGATCCTAGACCCCCCACATATAGACCCCGGCGGAAGCGGGGGCGGCCTGCGTTTCTGGTCCTGGTAGGGCGGAGCCTGTGAATCCTGGGGCAGAGTAAACAAGGAGGAGGTGGAAGCGGTCCATGATGGTTCCCGAATTCGCCTGTGGTTCTACACACACACACACACACACACACACACACACACACACACGTACATACACACGCGCGCAAACACAATTGAATGAATAATAATAAAAAAAAGTATAAAGGAGTCTATCATGATTCACCCCTGGCAGCCAGGAAGGTGTTTCCTGGAGAAACCCAGGATCCTTCAGCAGGGAAGAAACACTTCCGTAGGGAAACTAAGAGCCAGGCTAATGTTGATAATTCTGAAAGACAACATATATGTAAGTAATTCAGACTATAAAACTGGATTTGGTTGACCTAACTGACACAGAGTAAAGCAAAACGTGTTGCTTGATAATTTAGCTGTTAATGCAAGACATTTCAAATCAGAAGATTTTGTTTTCTTTTGGTTTGGTCTCACTCAAGTACAAGAAAAATTACACTAGCAGAAGTGTTTAAACTAGACGGAAACTGGGAGTCTGATTAAAAAATAAACTTAGTAGCTTTCCTAATTACAAGTAATGGGAGTTCAATTTAGAATGTGATTAAGACAGAGTTGAATATTTCTTCAAATGGCATTGCAGAAAAGCTCTTCCAGATGAAGAGCTTAGAAATTTGTTGATGACAGATAAGTTAGAAAATTAACTAAATCTTCAAGCTTGGATTTCCAAGAATATGATGCTTCCGTAGATGGATAAGACTGAAGGATGAAGGGGAGAGTCCCTGAAGAAGACGAGGACAGCTTTTAACAAACAACAGACAAGTACCTGTCCTTTGGTCAGTTACTTAATAAAAACTATTACCATAGACAAGTATGCAGTAAAAGTATACTACATAACTAAATCCTGGATTCAAGTCAATTAAGCAGTGTAGAAGCCCAGGCATTCCGAGTCTAGCATTATAACTACATAATGGATTTTTTTCTGCAATTTATTTTTTTCTAGGAATTTTTTTCAACCATATTTTTTCCCAATGATACAAGCTCAATAGGTATCCCAGTCCTCTCCCTCCCTCCACCCCTCCCCAGCCCCCCCTTGCACTCTCCCCCCTTTTCCTCTTCCTTTCACCCCCTCTTTCCCCTTCTCCCAGTGCCTTCCCCTTCTCCTCTCCCATACCCTGATGCATCCTTTTGTGTGAATGCCAAATGTCCCTCTGAGTTCTCCACCCTAGTGAGGTGTAAAAACTCAGTGGCGTAGCCTACAACCCTTTCCTTAGTATGGAAACGCTATTATGACTGTTAATCCCTTGCCTCTAAGGATTCTACTGCCTGTGATCCATGCTAAAGTTTGGGGGGGGTTCTTGACAGTCAGTCATTGTGCAGGTCATGCAAAGCCCGATTAGGCTACTGTAGTCCTAACTTGTGTGGAGTATCTTGCATATATCATTGGTCCTCCCCATCTTTAAGCTCTTACAATCTTGCTGATCCCTCTTCCG
This sequence comes from Typhlomys cinereus, assembly GCA_023101885.1. NCBI lineage: Eukaryota > Metazoa > Chordata > Mammalia > Rodentia > Platacanthomyidae > Typhlomys > Typhlomys cinereus. The sequence goes on from JALPQD010000078.1 coordinate 6,024,180, forward strand.
CAAGGTTCCCTGAGCTTTAGGATAGGGAGAGATTTGGCTGGTCTTGTTCCAGGTGATTAATGTAGGGTCTTTGGTGTTCTGAATTACGGTTTGTTGTTGTTTTCAGTTTTGCTGTTCCTGTACCGCCCTTGGCTCCATCCTGAATGGTATTGAAGGTCACCTCCTAACCAAAGATAAAAGACTTTAAATGAAAATCTTAATATAAGAGGAGACTAAAATGTAGATGGAATAGGAGTAGGACACTGTATTGGGGGGGTTCGATGTCCCATTTGCAGAATGGTTACCATCTATCTGCCTGTCCCTATACCCACCCTAATTGGTGAGATCATACTTCTTTAGTCGTAGGTGACAAGAAAGGAAGTGAGAGTGAGCATCACCAAATGTCTCTCTACTTACATGCAGTATGTGATGGTGACCTATTTCCTCAATTGAAGCCCGATCCTCTCTTTCCTTTTTTTCTGGGGTGGCCTCCTTCCCCTTCCCTCCTATTTATGAATCTTAGTGATTACAGGAGGTATTATAGAGATTTGAGTGGTTTGGTACTAGGATCCACCTATTAGGGAGTACATAGGGTTTCTAATTTTCTGTGTCTGGGCTACTTCACTCAATATAATTTTTTCTAATTCCATCCATTTCCCAGCAAATTATTTTTTGATGGCTGATTAGTATTTCATTGTATGAATGAATCATATTTTCCTTATGCATTTGTCAAATGTTGGGAATTTGAGTTTATTCCATGACTTTGCTATTGTAAATAGTACTGCAATGAACATGGTTGTGCTTATGTCACAACCATCCATTATGGGGGATTATTCCCAGATTATTTGCATTATTGGGGGATTATCTCCAGAACTGGTATAGCAGGGTCATGTGGCATTTCAGCTTTTAACTTTTTTAGAAACGGCCAAACTGATCATGAGAGTGGTTGTATAAGCCTATATTCCCACCAGCAATGTATGAGAGTTCCCTTCTCTCCATGTGCTCTCCAACACTTGGTGTTGTTCATATTGTGGATCTTTGCCATTCTGACCCAGATGAGATGCTATCTCAGGGTAGGTTTGATTTGCATTTACCTGATGGCTAGGGATGTAGAGCATTTTTAAGGTATTTGTTAGGCATTTCCGTTTCATCCCTGGAAAAGGTTTTTTGTTTTTTCTTAATTCCCAGGCCCATTTTTTAATTGGCCATTTTTCTCCTTTGTGTTTAGTTTTTTAAGTTCTTTGTGCATTCTGCATAATAGAGCTCTATCATATATGTGGTTAGTGAAGATTTTCTCCCATTCTGTAGGTTGCCTTTTTGCTTGGTTACAATCTCTTTCAATGAACAGAAGCTCTTTAATTTCATAAAATCCCATTTGTTGAGTGTTGGTTGTAGTGACTTTGCTATTGGATTTCTGTTTAGGAATTGTTGGCCTAGCCCAATCAGCTCGAGGGAGTTCCCTACACTCTCAAATAGGGATTTTTATAGTTCCTGACCTAATAATGAGGTCCTTCATCAATTTGGCTATAATTTTTGTGCATGATGACAAGTACAGGATCAGTTTTAATCTTCTGAATGTGGAGATCCAGTTTTTCCAGCACCATTTTTGAAGATGCTGTTCTTTTTCCATTGAATTTTTTGGGCTCCTTTGTCAAAGTCAAATGACTGTAATTGTGTGGGCTTATTGATCTACATGTCTATTTTGGAGTCAGTACCAGACTGTTTTTATTACTATGGATTTGTAGTATAGATTAAGGTTTGGGATGGTGATACCTCCAGCAGTGTTTTTGTTACTCAGGATTGTTTTTTGCCATCCTGGGCCTTTTGTGCTTCCACATTAATTCTGAGATTGTTTGGTTAATTTCTTTAAAGAACTGCTTGTGTATTTTGGTTGGTATAGAATTGAATCTGTATATTGCTTTTGGTAGGATGGTCATTTTTATGATGTTGATTCTGCCAATCCATGAGCATGGGAGGTCTTTACAACTTCTGGTGTCTTCTGTTATTTCTTTCCTTAGGGTTTTAAAGTTTTCATTATAAAGTTCTCTCACTTCTTTAGTTAGATTTAAACCAAGATATTTCATTTTTTAGGGGCTATAGCAAATGGGATTGTTTTCCTTAGGACTTTTTCACTTTTCTCATCCTTGGTGTATAGAAAGGCCATTGATCTTTGCACGTTTATTTTGTAACCTGCCACCCTGCTGAACTTATGTATCAATTCCAGGAGTTTCCTGACAGAGTTTTTAGGATCACTCAGATATATGATCATGTCATCTGTAAACAGAGATATCTTGATATCTTCCTTGCTGATTTGAATCCCTTTTATCTCCCTCTTGTCTTATGGCTCTAGCTAAGACTTCAAATACAATAGTGAACAGAAGTGGTGAGAGTGGACAGTCTTGTCTAGTTCCTGATCAAAGCAAGTATGCTTCAAGTTTTTCGCCATTGACTATAATCCTTGCTGTTGGCTTGTTGTACATAGCTTTTATTATGTTGCTAAAGGTTCCTTCCATTCCAACTGTCTCTAGGGTTTTGATCATAAAAGGATGTTGGATCTTGTCAAAAGCTTTTTCTGCATCTAGTGAGAGTATCATGTGGTCTTGGACTTTGGATTGGTTTTTATGATGTATTATATTTATTGATTTGTGTATGTTGAATCAACCTTGTGTCCTTGGGATAAAGCCTACCTGACCACAGTGAATGACCTTCTTGATATGTTTTTGAACCACATATGCTAAGATTTTGTTGAGAATTTTTGCATCTTTGTTCATCAAAGAGATTGGCCTATAGTTTTTTTTTTTTTTAAGTGTATCTTTATTAGGTTTTGGGATTAGTGTGATATTAGCTTCATAGAAAGAATTTGGTAGTTTTCCTTCCTTTGCTATTTGATGGAACAGTTTAAGGAGTATTGGTGTTAATTGTGCTAAATCCATCTGATCCAGGACATTTTTTTGGTGGGAAGATTTGAGACTACTTCATCAATTTCCTCATATGTTATAGGACTATTTAAATAATTCAGAATTTCCTGCTTCAATTTAGGTAAGTTGTGCTTACTTAGGAATTCATCCATTTCTTTTTTGATATCAAATTTCGTGAAGTATAAGTTTTTGAAAAATGACGTTATAATTATCTGAATTTCTTGGGGATCAGTTGTGATAACTCCATTTTCATTTCTAGTTTTGTTAATTTGGGTTTTCTCTCTCTTGATTTTGATTAATTTACCTAGAGGTGAATAAATCTTATTGGTTTTTTCAGAGAACCAGCTTTTTGACTGGTCGATACTTTGTATTGTTTTCCTTATCTCAATTTTGGATATTTCTCCCCTGATTTTGCTAATCTCCTCTCTTCTACTGCTTTTGGGGTTGGATTGCTCTGGTGTCTCTAAAGCTTTAAGCTGCATTGTTATTTACTTGTGATGTTTCTATTTTTTTTGTTATAGGCATTAAGAGCCTATAAATTTACCTCTTAGGATGGTTTTCATTATGTCCCAGGGATTTTGATATGTTTTATTTTCATTATTGTTCTCTTCTAAGAAATCTTAGATTTCTTTCTTGATTTCTTCCTGAACCCAATTCTCACTCAGCATCATAATGTTTAGTTTCCAAGAGTTAGTGTATTTTCTGCTCTTTGTTGTGTTGCAGATGTGGTCTGATAAGGCACAGGCTATATTTTCAGCTTTCCTATATATGTGGAGATTCATTTTGTGGCCCAATATGTGGTCTATTTTGGAGAAAGTTCCATGGGCTGCTGAGAAAAAATGTGTATTCTTTGGTGCTTAGTTGGAAAGTTCAATAGAGACCTGTTAGGTCCTTTCAGTAAGGGTTTGATTTAGTTCCAATGTATCTCTGTTGAGTTTTTGGTCTGTTGATCTATCCCATGTTGAGAGTGCAGTACTGAAAAAAAACCCAAATATTATTGTTTTGGAATTAATTTCTTGTTTTAGACGTTGTATGTTTGCTTAATGAATGTGGAGGAGCCCATATTAGTTGTGTACATTCAGTATTATGAAGTCTTCCTGATGAACTGTACCTGTGACTAAAATATAGTATTCTTCTATATCTCTTATGATTTTTTGGGGTTTGAAGTCCGCTTTGTCAGATAGCATAATTACTACCCCTGCTCATTTCCTGGTTCCATTAGCTTGAAAAAAATTTGACCAACCTTTTACTTTTAAAATAGGCCTGTCTTTCATAGTGAGATGTGTTTCCTGAAGGCAGCAGAATAGATGGGTTGTAATTTCTAATCCATGTTTGTAACCTGAATCTTTTGAGAAATTACTTTTAATACCTGACTTTTTGGTTTAGTGACTTTCATAAGTGTGCTATTTAGCTTGTAGGTTTTGATGGTATTATACTTCCCTTCTGTCCTCCTGGATATGCATGTTCTTTTCTTCAAGCTTGACTATCTTTTCTAGCATTTTTTGAAGGCCTGGTTTGGTGGTCATGTAAGCCTTTAAATCATCTTTATGTTGGAAATTTTTTCTTTCACCCTTGATCATGACTGATAGTTTTGCTGGGTATATCAGCCTGGGTTGACATTTGTGTTCCTTCAATACTTGAAGTACATCTCTCCAAGCTCTTCTTGCTTTTAATGTTTGCATTGAAAAATAATTTATTTTAATAGGTTTACCATTAAAAGTGGCTTTTTTTTCTCTTAAAGCTTTCAGCACATTCTCTTTGTCTTGTATGTGTAGTGTTTTGACTATTATTTGCCACAGCAAGTTTCTATTTTGGTCATATATATCTGTTGGGGTGCGGAATGCCTCTTGTATTTGGGTGGGTCTCTCTTTAGATGTGGAAAATTTTCCTTTATGATTATTTGAAAAATTCTCTTGGGCGTGGTATTTTGGGATTCTTGTTCTGGTATTCCACAAATGAGCATGTGAGGCTTCTTCCAGGTGTCCCATAACTCTTCAATATTCTTCTCAAGTATCTTTTTGGCTTTAACAACCTCATTGATTGAACTGGTTAGTTCTTCCACTTTGTCTTCAAGATCTGAAATTCTATTTTCTGCTTTATTAGTTCTGCTGATAAGACTCTCTGTTGAGTTTTGGGTTGAAGATGGCTTGTCTTTTAGTTCAAGTTTAAACTCTGCTTGAGATTGTTTCAACTGCTTTCTGCTTATTTTTGTTTCTTCAACTGCTTTTCTCAGCTTCTCCAAGTGCCTGTTGTATTCCTGTTCAAAGTGTTTGATAAGATTATTTAATTCCGGGCTGGAGAGGTGGCTCAGGGGTTAAGCCTTCGCCTTGCAGGTGGAAGGTCCTGAGTTCGGATCCCAGATCCCACGTATAGACGCCAGGCGGAAGCGGGGGCGGCCTGCGCTTCTGGCCCTGGTAGGGCGGAGTCTGTGAATCCCGGGACAGAAGGAGGTGGAGGCGTCCATGGTGGTTCGCGGATTCGTCCGTGGTTCTACACATACACAGACACACACACACACACACACACACACAGACACACGCGCACGCGCACATACACACGCATATGCACACAGTTGAATAAATAATAATAATAAAAAAAGATTATTTAATTCCTCTGGGATACCCTCTTTCATAGTAAAGATCAGGCTTTGCAAATCATTATCTTGGGTGTGGCTTTCTTAGCTATTTTCTGTGAGAGTGTTCTGGTTGGATTCTATTATTATGGGGTTAATTCTTTGGGTAGAAGATTTGTTGTTTAGTTTTTGTTTCTCATTATGAATATTCTTATAATATGCATTAAATTTAGAGAATCAATGACTTGTGTGCAGAACAAGTTTGGCTTGGTTTTTTACATTCAGCCAATGTTAATAGAATACAGATTGTCACTTGCCTTAACAGAGAAAAATAGAAAAATTGAATGCCATCAGCCATATTTTGGCAATGCTTTTCATTCTCAAAATTGCCTTTAAAAATATTTTTGAAATAGTGAAAATCAACCAGTTATTTAAACACATTTAATAACTCACAAAAGGAATTGAATTTACTATATCTCAAACTAATCTTATGTTCAAATTCAGATTTTAATTTTGAAGTAGGTTTTAAAGAAAAGATTTTTATAGTTTAATTTTTATTGTTAATAACAAATGAGTGCATTTGACTCAATCCTTTATAAAATAAATCTATGCCCACAAAGAAAATTTCAATAATTACTTATAGAATAAAATAATTGCTTTGTGTTTTAAACAAATAATTACATACAAAGCTAATGTCTATAAAATATATTTTCTGGTGTAAAAATAAATATAGCAATGTTTACCTTTTCATTATCTTCTTGTTTTGTTAAAGATATTGCTGAAAATATTATTACATGGCTGAAAATGAACATTAATAAGTAATACAAAGAATGAAAGATTTTAAGGAAATTATATATTTTAATTGATTATTATACTAATGACTCTAGTCACCAGTTACCTGTATAATAAGCTTTCTTTTTTTTTATAAGCTTTCTTTTAAATATACATTTAAAGGGATATATTTTATCTTCCTAGGATCACATAGCTAGCTAAACAAAACAACCTCCCTTTTCACTCTCATTCTGTGGCTCTTATCATTATGCAATCTGAGTAATATGTGAGACTGCATATCTTTTTAGAATTCTTTTTCTTTAAATATATGTACTGTTTCCTATTGTGCTTGGTTTTGCATGAGTGCACATGTGAGTGTGTGTGTGTGTGCATGTGTTTGCATCAGAGGGCATTGTGTGTTCCTGTGGAGAAACAAGGATTATTTAGGGATGGCAATCATCCTGGATTGCTTCTACCTCTTTTTTGCTTCACTCTGGGATTTGCCAGGGTCTAAAGCACAGTCCACCACCTTTTCTTCCTGGTACTATTATGTGAGACCTAGAATTTGAACTCAGGACCTTCTGTTTGTGGGGCAGAATCTTTACTCCTGAGCCATCTCTCCAGTACCCTTTCAGAATTCTTATTTGTATATTATCCTTATGAATTCTTAGACATAATGAAACTGAAACAGTATTTTTACTAGACTTACAGAGTCAGCTGACAAAAAACTGTCATGCTTGGAAAACATGCTACCAGCCAAAGCCCAAGGAAATCCCAAAAGTCAGGACTGGGTTTTTAGCCATGGGTGGCTATGTAAATGCCAGAATCACTAGAAATTCTCTCATTCTTGGAGCTACCAAAAAGGCCTCAGGTAATTATGTGTTCTGTGTTTTTGTTCCATAAGTTATGTTCCTCTATAACTGAAGTATAAATATTTTATTCTAATACTTTTTATTCCTTAATAGACATTCTTCTCATTACTTGGTCTTCAAGATAATCAATAAATATTGGGTAGTTTTCACCTTGTCAATAATATAAAAGTTCTTGGTTCTATTAACTATTCATGAATGTTGACCCTTATTTGTTATGATGCTATATTAATCATTTTTATTACTAAAATCTAATACTTATAAGCTTAGGGAAAGTTTTTAACATTTGTGGAATTGAACTGAATTGTAACACCCATGAATAATGCAGTAGAAGCAACATACTCCTAGTGAACTTCAATATTGGTTTCAACTAACAAATGAAAGATCATTAACTTAATCTTACATATTAGATAAATTTAGACATTGTATTATATATTGTTAATAATGGGAAATAGCAGGTCTTTCTGAAGTTTCCAAATAGAAACTTGTTCTGTAGGCACAACTCATTCTGAAAAAATATGTGAATAACCTGGGACTTCATCATACTTACAGCAGATTTTCATGGGTAGTGGACATGAGTCAAAGACAAGTTGATTATCATCTGATAGTTAAAGTTAGTTTTTTTCTGTTTATGTTTTTTTTTTCTATTTTATGTGACATGAACATGGGATGAGTACGGACATGATTCAATGGGGCCATTGACATACCTGCCATTGATTAAATCGAGTTCCATCATTAAATGCAGGGGAGGCAGAGATAGTGTTCTGGCTCTCTCCTAAGCTGTAATTAGAGCACTTTCCCTACCAGTATGTTTGAGTATTTTGTTCCTTTGTGAAGGGCTGAGCATATGTGATAAACTGCTCAGTTCAAAACACCACCTTTCCCACCGAGAAGCCTTAGTCAGCTGATATGTAAACTGCTGGATCCTAACATTTTCTTGCCAAATCTGAGAATATCAGAGTTAAGAGCATTCAGATATGTATTTTGGGAGTCATTAAAATGGGATAAGAGTTCAAGAAAGTATGTGAGAATTATATAAAAGAAGAGTCCATATACTTAATATCTATAGTGTCAGTAAAAAATTTTAACCATTTTTTTACATTAGTAAAAGTCAGTAATTTTATTATTGTATTGTGTGTACCAAAATTAACATTAATCCAAAAAGAAGTCTCAAGAACAATAAGTACACTTTGAATTAAATTAAGAAAGGATTGCTGTAGTTCAGAACGGGGAAATACGAATTTGTTCCTTAACAGTTACCTGGCTCATAGATATTGAAAATGAAATATTACATAAAAATATTTTATTTGTAACACAGAAGTTTTATTTCTCAAGAAAAGTGCCAGCAGAAAGTGGTTTGATGTACTCATGAAATGAACTTACTTGCCATCGATGGTTAATATCAGTAAAAATATTCCTGTTAATCACTAGGCCAATAGATCTTTATTGATCTTTTAAGAAAAGAAAATGTGCCCTGGGGTGCCTGTGTGCCTGTGCCTGAACCCTTTCTCTCTGCACTCCACTTCTCCTCCCCTGTTAATTATGCACATACAGGAAATAAGTCCAAGTATATATAATTCAATATCAACTTTTAAGAATATATAGAGGAAAAGCCTCTGAAAGACAACAGTCACATCAGAAGACCCACCTCAGGAGCATCAACACAATTGTACAGGACAAAACACTAAAATAGCTACCTTTTTCGGGGGGGAGGAGTGAACACCTGAACACTTGTTATCTAACATAAAGAAAAAATTTAGACACTGTTAACATCACTTAAGTGCTGAAAAAATTGCATGCCAGAGTGACTTCAAAAAAAGTTATAATCAATATCCACTCATTATAAAAATGCCAACATCTTGCAGGAAAAACAGAAAAAAACATAAGAATCCAAGAAAACGTATCTCCCCTCAAAAATCACAGAATCTAGGTCTTCAGATCCCACAGAGAATAGCCCATTGGAAAGTATCCAAGAGAAAATAACCAAATAACCAATTTCAAAGATCAATTATAAATATGTTCAAACAGCTTTCAAAAAAACATAGATAAATGCCTAAACACATTTGAAGGAGAACACAACAAATTCAGGGAAAAAAATCCAAGAAAACACAAAAGAACGAGACACAAATAGAATGAAAATAGTGAGTATGAAAACAAATCTAGAAACACTGAAAAAAAATGATCAACAAACACACATAGAAACACTGAAGAAAAACACTGAAATAACACAAAAATCTAAACAGTGTAATAAAAAATTCAATTGAGAGTCTCAAAAATAGAACTGATCATGGAGATGACAGAGTCTCAGAACATGAAGATAAGATAAAAGAAGTTCATAAATGATAAATAGGCCCACCAAACAAATCATAGCAAACCCAGAAACAGACACACAGAAGAAGATCCACCATGTATAATCAATGAGATAATAGAGGAAAATTTCCCTGACCTAAAAAAAAGATACCCATCCTGATTCAAGAGGCATACAGAATATCAAATACTCAGGACAGAAAAGAAATATACCATGGTATATGATAGGCCACACACCAAATATGCACATGAAACATAGGATCTTAAGAGGTGCAACACAGAATGAACAAGTCACATATAGAGGCAAACCCGTCAAAACACAACAGACTTCTCAGTACAAATGATAAAAGCCAGAAGGATTCAGAGAGACAGAAGTTCTGAATGAACACAAATGCCAGCCCATATTATTATATCCAACAAAAGTATTGGTCATAATAGAAGGTGAAAGAAAAATGTTCCATGACAAAAACAGACTAAAGGATTATGTGGCCATTCAGCCAAGGCTACAGAGACTGCTGGAAGAAATGTTCAAGATGAAAGAGAAGGATAAACACATCAAAAAAGCTAAAGGGAATAAATAATATCAGGACAAGAGCTGAATGAGGGATCAAAAAAGGCAAACACCATAAGATCAACCGAATGTCAGGAGCCATTAAATGCCTTTCAATAATGTCAATGGTCACAACTTCTCTCTCTTTGTATTGTGTGTGCACATGTGAGTGCATGTGAATGTAATCATGTGTGTGCCACAGCATGTGTGTGCTACCATGCATGTGTGGAGGTCAGAATACAACCTCTCCTTCTATCTTCTGAGATGAGATTTCTTTTCTTTTTCTTTTTTTAATTAATTTTTTTCTACTTTTACAAGCATATTGAGTATTCATCCAAGCATCCCTCCCTCCCATTTCCTCCCTTTCCTTCACCATTCCATCCCATTTTTTCACCTATATGCTTCTATGGTCATTAGGGTTCACTCTGGCTCATCTACTCCTGTGTGTGTGAGACAAGACTTCTTATTTGCCACTGTGTATGCCATGCAAGTTGGTCTACGAGCTCGCAAGAATTTTTTTGTCTCTGTCTCCCATTTGCTGTAGTACCAGACTGCTACATCCAGGTTTATATAGATTCTGGGAACCCAAACTCAGAATCCTAATGTATGCAATGCAAATTGCCCACTGAGCAGACTTTCTAGTCCTTAAGTTCAATATCATATTTCACTAGGAGCAAAATACTCACCTTAATAATTAATGTGATGAAGTGCATTCTAAAACTCTATATTTAATGTTTGCCACATGTGTTACATTATCAGGTATTTTTTCCTAACATGCTGCCTATAAATATGGCCACTATAACACCCAGCTTTTCTGAGGCTTTCAATTTGGTATTCTGTAATCTTCATAAATATATTTGTCAAGTCGTATATTTCAAAGATATCTTTTATTTGTTCGAGTTTTGTTTGTTTTGGATTTTTGTTTTTGAAATGCCTTGCTATGTTGCCCAGGCTGGACATGAATTTTCAATTCTCCTGCCAACAAAGTGGCTGGTATTGAAGGCATGTGCCACCAAACCATATTTCTTTTTCTTAAGTTTCGTTCTGGAAATGTTAAACTACATTCTTGTACGCTAATTAGAAGGTGTTAAGTGTGACAAATTACAATAATGTTTATGCTTTCTTTCTTGCTGCAGAAAAAGTAAGATCATCTCAAGTTTTCAGAGTTGTGCTTATTCACAGAAATTAATGATCTCGAATGATTGTTTGAACCTTTGAAAACTGGAAGGGTTTATTTGGGAGGATTATCTACCTTTACACTGAGGCAAACAACCTTGCTTGTTGAGATCTTTGGCACAAGAGAATTGAATTGTAGCTTCCTTGGCTCTGTAGAAAATTGAGATATACTGCTCCCTTTTGGGACTGGTTTTGACATTTTTTAAAATTTTTTCTTACTATACTGGGAAAGGGATTCTTGTAGTTTTTGTTAGACAAGGCTAAAAATAATTATACTTTTTTTGTAATGTTCTAAGTGAAAAAATTAATGTTTATCCACCTGAATAGACTTAAAGTTTAAATCAATAAGAAGGTGCTGGAGGTATCACTATACCAGATTTCAAATTATATTATAGAGCTATAGTAATATAAAAAGCTTGGTGCTGACACAAAAACAGATATATCAACCAATGAATCAGAACAGAAGACCTAGATATAAACCCCTACACATAATTTTGGGGAAAAAAGCATCTTCAACAAGTGGTGCTGAAAAAAATGGAAAATCTACATATAGAATAAAAATTTACTGCTGCCTCTCTCCTTACACAAATAGATCAAAGACCTCAAGATACTCTGAAATTATTAGAAGAAAAGTAGGAAGTTTACTTGAATTGATAGGCCTAGGTAAAGATTTTCTAAGCAGAACAACAAATGCCCAGAACTAAAACCAATAATCAACAAATGGGACTTCACAAAACTAAGAAGTTTCTGTTCTGCAAAAGAAACTGTTAATATTGCAGAACAACAACTCACAGAATGGGATAAAAATCTTTGCTATCTATGAATCTGACAAAAGATTATCTCCAGAGTGTACAAAGAGCTCAGAAAATTGAACACTAAGACAGCAAACATTTCAATTAAAAAATGGGCCCTGGAACTAAACAGGGATTTCACTCAAAAAGAAATTGAAATGGCAAACAGATACCTTAAAAGATGCTCAATTCCCTGACTATCAGAGAAATGCAAATCAAAACAACCCTTTGATATCATTTTATCCCAGTCAGAATGATTACAATCAAGAACACAAACAACAGAGATTGCTGGTGGGAGTGTAAACTGGTACAGCCTCTGTGGAAATCAGCGTGAGGCTCCTCAGAAAGGTAAAACTGGAACTTCCCTATGACTCAGCTGTACCACTCCTAGGAATATTCCCCAAAGTCTCTACATTTTGTTACAAAGAAGCTTGTTCACCTATGTTCATTGTAGCTCTATTCACAATAGTGAGAAAATGCAACCAGCCAACAGGCCCATCAACTGAGGAATGGATAATGAAAATGTGGTATGTACAGACAATGGAATGTGTGGTATGTACACACATTCAGCCATCAAAAAGGATGAGATTATGGGATTTGCTGGTAAATGGATAGAACTAGAAAATTTATTATTCAGCAAGCTATCTCAGACCCAAAAAGTTAAGTACTGCATATTCTTTCTTACATGTGGATGCTATCACTTATATCTTTGTCAATGTATTTAGATTGGAATCATAAGAGCCATAAAGGGGACCAATGAGTGAGAAAGTGGGAAGGGATAATTAAGACGAAATCTTTTAAAGGGGAGATTTAGGATACCATGGTAAGTAGGGTGAGAAGGAATAATTGGGAAAAATACATAGTGGGGAGTGAGGGGATGGGAGGACATTTTTAAAAACACTAAGACTGTGGAATGTACCCCAAAGGAACCTCCTATGTTAGTAATATAAAAAAGACCCATGTTTTTCAAACAAAGGAATAAGAATGAGCAGTCCCTATGCAGAGGCGCATAGAGTGAGGAAAACAGGGTTAAAAATAAAAGGTCCTGAGCCGATCCACTTAGAACCCAGTGACAAAAATGTACTAGAAGTAACAGGATTGTGACACTTCCTGAAAAAATGTTGGTCATAGAGGTCTCAAAGGTCCCCAAACATTTTAGACTTTTGTCATTGCTCTTCGTTACTCTCCAAAAGACTGTCAGTAAGACCCTATTACTGAAGAGGCAGCACACAAGGATCACATAGAGGAGCAAAATACATCAACTATAACTGGTCTGAGAACTTTCTCCTTGCTGGATAGCTTGCACAGTAGCAAGGAATGCTGTAGAAACTACTGGGAGAGAGAAATAATTACAGGCCTCATCAACACATGAGATCAGCAAGTTACAATAAAAATCACCATGACAACAGGTAACCACCAGTGTAATAGTGGATCTGATTGAACTCAAGACCAGCTTGTCAGAATGCAGCACATTCCTGTTACTATTAACTAGAACAAGAACCTAAAAAAAGGGAGGAAGGAGATCAATAGGGAAAAACAGCCAATGAATTATAGGTAGGAAGATAGTAAACCAAACTGTTGTCTAAATAGCTGCTTTTATACCCATAGATTTGAAGAACACTTAACACACAGCTTGGAAATCTTCTACAACAAAGGTAGAACATCTCAACACACTGATAGAATGCAGCCTAGTGCAGTAGAACAGTGTAAGTGAACAACCACATCGGCCATAATGCTGTGTATTAGCCACTTAGTAAGGTTCACCCAGAATCAGTTCAACCTAATTCCTCCCTATCCTGAGGCTTTGGGAACCTCACGGAAGAGGGGACGTTGAAATCGTAAGGGCCATTCAGGGAAAGGCACTTTATCTAGGAACTCAGTGCAGTGAGACTTGTCCTTACCAGACCTGCATAATGACTGATGTACTAACATGTCCCCATAGACTGTAGAGAAACTCAAGAGATATAAGAACATACAGTGGAAATCTTGGGGCCTGAAGTTGGATAAATGAAGGGAAATGCTCCTACCAGTGGGGTAGGTTGAAGAGAGGCAACTCTGTATGCCACAAGAGTCTTGAACCTCCACAAGAGTAGACAAGCCAGAGGGAACTCTGGGGTCCATAGAAGCAGACAGGCAGGAGAATAGGAGGAAGTGGTATGAACTGATGAAAAGAAGGGAGAAAAATGGAGAGGAGGTGGGATGGAGGGCAGCAGAGTTGAGTACTCATATACTTGTAAAACTACAAAAATAGAATAATAAAAATAATTTTAAAAATAATAGAAAAGAAAACATTATTAGCTCATTATTAGCTCAACTTGGCCATTAGCTCAACTTGGCCATTCAACACTTTATCTGTACTTCAAAACATTGTACACCATTAGTTCTGGAAGTTGTACCAAATTATGTATATTTTGAGGGTTTTTAAAAAATAAAAAGCTGGGCAATATTTAGGAAATAAAGGATACTGCCCATCACAAAACAATAAATTGCTATATCTGATTTTTTAAATAAATTCATCTGATTTTACTGTCATCATTTTCAACAATTCTTTTCTTTTGGGGTGAAAGAGAATGAGTGTACTTTTCTCTTAATAAATTAATATTACATCCATTTGGAAAAAGACTGAAATATGAGTGTGATGCTTTCATTTTTAAATAGACAAATGAGACAGGTAGGAACTATCATGAATTTCACATGTAAATGTCATTTTTAGTCAGCGTTCATCTCTGATATTATAGTACCACAGCAGCTATACACAACACATACAAGAATGAGTACATGGATTCCAATGAACCCTATCCGTAAAAAGAGAGGGTGCTTAAGGGAACACAGGATAGGATTCAGGGGAATGCCACTGGGTCTTTGTACGTCATCGGAGAGGAGGGCCCAGAGGAGAGACTGGCAGGCACATTAAAGGATTCTCCAGGGATTGGGGGGGAGGCACTGGGGGATAGGGAGGAAGGGGTGAGGGGAGGGGGAGTATGGGGGTAGGGAGGAGGAGGAGGGAGGGAGGGAACCGGTGTACCTACTAAGTTTGTATGAGCGGAAATAATAATAAAACATGTTTATAAATAAAAAAAGAGGGCTGGAGAGGTGGCTCAGGGGTTAAGCCTCCACCTTGCAGGCGGTCCTGAGTTCGGATCCCAGATCCCACGTATAGACGCCGGGCAGAAGCGGGGGCGGCCTGCGCTTCTGGTCCTGGTAGGGCGGAGCTTGTGAATCCCGGGGCAGAAGGAGGTGGAGGCGTCCATGGTGGTTCGCGAATTCGTCCATGGTTCTACACATACACAGACACACACACACGCGCGCGCGCGCGCGCGCACATACACACACACATGCACACAGTTGAATAAATAATAATAATAAAAAATTAAAAAAAAATTTTTAAATAAAAAAAGAATTAATCTCCAGGCTGGGGTGCAGCTCAGTAGAGTGGTTGCCTAGCAAGCACCAAGCCCTGGCTTCCATCCTCAGCACGTCATGAACTGGGCATGGTGGTACATAACTATAATCCCATTCATCTATTGTTGAAGATGGAGATTCCTGAAGAGTCTCTGGACTTTGGTCACATTGGAGGGTCGAAGAGCTGGGTTCTGATGGTGGTAAGAAGGAAGATGAAGAGGCGGGGTTAGGAAGGTCAGAAGCTCTGAGTTATTGTCAACCACATAGCAGCTTTTAAATCAAACTGGGATATGTGAAACCTTTCCAAAGAGAAAAAAAGAGGGGAGAGAGAAAGAAGTGAGAAAGGAAGAGAAGAAGAGAAAGAGGAAGGAGGGAAATAAAGGAGGGAAAGAGAAAGAAAAGGAAGGAAGGAAGGAAGGAGGGAAGGAAGGAAGGAAGGAAGGAAGGAAGGAAGGAAGGAAGGAAGGAAGGAAGGAAAAGGAAGGAAGGAAGGAAGGAAGGAAGGAAAAAAGGAAGGAAGGAAGAAAGAAAGGAAGGAAGGAAGGAAGGAAGGAAGGAAGGAAGGAAGAAAGAAAGAAAGAGAAAGAAAGAAAGAAAGAAAGAAAGAAAGAAAGAAAGAAAGAAAGAAAGAAAGAAAGAAAGAAAGAAGAAAGAAGCAGGAAAGAAAATCACAGGGCAAGAGCATCACAGAGAGAGAGGAAATACCTAGGGGTGTTTCGATGTGCAGACCCCTTCAAGAACCATCAAAGTTCAGATGGACACATGTGAGAGGAAACCCTTCAGAAAACCCCACAGGACGCGGTCCTGAGCCATGGGGTGACACTCACCACATAACTCCTCCAGGCCAGGGAAGCCACTCTGTCATCTTGTCTTCATGGTAACCTGTAAGACAGATGATACTTCCATTTTACAGCAGGAAGTGTATGGGGGGAAAGATCTCAGGATATCCCAATAACTTTTCCAGTAAATGCCAGTATCTGGGTTGACTGGTTCAGGATTCACTTCCCTGACACCCCCTTCCCCTCCCCCTCCCCCCAACCCTAACCACATGTCTTTTGTAGATCACCAGCTCTGTCCTTACAACATAAGTCTGGAGTAGCAAAACTCAGGGAGGATTAATTAGCTGGATTCGCTTGCCTGAACGTTCTTCCTTCCTTAGCAGATCATGGCTTGAAGCGCCCACCGACACCTGAGGTGTATGATGTCTTCCATATGTCTGTGAATCTTGGAGCTCTCCTTGATCCTTTCATTTAAAGTCAGCTTTTGTCAGAAAAGGGTTATGTTGCTGTTTACGCACTTACAGATAAATCTTGTTCAAACGTTACTGCAGAAAAATTTGAATAAAGCATAATGATACAAAAAAAAAGAATGAGTACATGGATTCCAGTGAACCCTAGCCATAAAAAGAGAGGGTGGGTTTCACCTATAAATCATATTTGGTTAATCCCTGAGTTTTATGAAAATACTTGAAAAAATTAAGTACCATCCTTTCTGCTGGGTGTCTGCTGGGTGCTGTCTATATGGACATGTTCGGGAACCCCAGGAAAGTGGTGCTGGTCCTGGCTGGATGCTACTCCAGATGTAAAGATATAACCATAAAGAGCATTGATGGTGGAACCTTAGATCATCAGTATAGTCACGCTTTGGTGGCTGGAATTGGCAATTGTTCCCCACAAAATGATGCCTGGCATGAGAAAGAAAATCTGGAAGAGGTTAAAGATAAAATAGTATAAATAGTTTATAATTGCAATCACCTCATACCTCTAAGATAGTATATGCGTATCCACTTGGACAATACCATCATCAACAAAGTCTTCACAGACCCAGTTCTGAAATCCAAGGCCATCTAAGAGACAAAGTTAAGCTTGAGGAGAGATACAACATGGGCAAGTGGTTCTTCCAGAAGCTTTGGGGTTAAGTATGTTTTGTTTCCCATCATTAAAAATAAGAAAAAAGTTAAATACCATAAATTGTGAGAAAACATATTATAACATAAATTGTGAGATTAATATCAGTTTATTCATTTTACATACAAAATATTTAAATAATTATGAGAGAAGGAATATGAGAAACAGAGAGAAAGTGAGAGAGAAAAGAGAGAGTTCAAACACATGTGGATTTAGAAGACAACTTTAATTTGTTACAACAATTCCATTTTTAGCTAGTTAAGAGAGCCAGATAATTTTGTTTATTTTTAAAATGTTCATTTTAATCATATCTGTTAGCTTCCATTGTCAGAAATGTTCTTATGTGAAGTTAGCCAGCAGTCATGGTGGCCTCCATTTGCTCTCATGTTTTAATGAACTCGAATGTTACTGTAGAACAATAGGAAAATGTGTGTAATGCTCCCACGATCCACCAACACTTCATCCAGGAAAAGAGTTGCTTTGCACATATTCCAATGTCACAGTAAGAACAAGTGGTGGACAGAAAACCTGACTGCTTTCCATTTTTATTTCTTCTCATTAAGATAGTCCAAGTTAACAAGGAAAACTAAATGCATGAGGATCAAGTAGTTTGGAAAATTGGCAGCTATCACATGTGTAAGCCAATATTTTCAAATTTTGAATTATCTTCTGTTCACCATGGTAGGAATAAATAATAAGTTTTTCTTTAACAAAGGGAGAATACATGCAATTCAATTTCTGTCTGCACTGGCTCTTGTCATGTCTTCACATGCCTCTGGTCTCCGCTCATACAAACTTAAATAGGTGCACCGGTTCCCTCCGTCCCTTCTCCTCCCCCCGACCCCTCTGCTCACCCTCCCTTCACCCCTCCCTTCCCACCCCCCAATGCCTCCCCTCCCCCAATCCCCGGAGAATCCTTTAATGTGCATGCCGAACTCTCCTCTGGGTCCTCTGGTGTACTTTTATATCATGTGGAATTGAACAAAGATTAATTCAGGAGAAAAGCAAATTAACTGTTGGAAATTAAACCACATAACCACAAATTTTTCCAGTGAATTGTCTTCTTTTAAGTAAGCAATAAATTGTTTGACCTTATACAAAATAGCATAGTTTTAAGAAGTAAGACTTCTAAATTTCCATTTAAAATAAAGAATATTTTCCTTGACACTCCTTAACAAGAACCTATTAAAAAAGCGGGGGGGGGGGAAGAAAAAAAATCAATAGGAAAGACATAAACCTATCAAAGTACTCTGTAGGTAGATGTTATTATACCCAGAAAATGGGCACTTACAGTGGAAAGCTTTGAGTCTGAAGCTGGATGAATGAAGGGAAATGCACATATCAGTGGGATGACCTGAAGAAAAGTAACTTGATATGCCACAGAAGCCTGAGCACCCACAGGAGTAGACAAGTCAGAGTGAACCCTGGGGTCATATAAGCACACAGGCAGAAGGGTGGGAGGGAGTAGGAGAGAATGGTGAAGGGAAAGGAGAGAGGAGAGGGAAGGAATATAAAAGTAGAAAAAAAAAAAGTAAAAAAATACAGAATATTTTCTTCTTCAGAGCTCTTAATAGCTCCTAAATAAATGTTATCAAGAATGGGGGAAATGTATGATATTAGGTATAAAGTTGATCTAAAATGCCTCTGAAGTAAGAATTCTATTTTTCCACTCATACAAACTTCATAGGTACCCAATTCCCCTTCCTCCCTCCACCCCTCCTTGGATCCCCTTGCTCCCTCTCCCCTTTCCCCTTTTCCTCCCTTCCTCCCCTTCTCCCAGTGCCTCCTTCTCCCCCATTCCTGGAGCATCCTTTAGTGTGCAGTCAAACTTCCCTCAGGGTCCTCCTCTTCTGATGAGGTGTAAGGACTCAGTGGCATTGCCTAGAGCTCTTTTTTGTATTTCCCTTTAGTATAGGAACACTATTGTGGCTGTTAATACCTTGCCTCTAAGGATCCTACTGACTGTGATTCATGCTAGCCTTTGAGGAGTCAATTATATGTTGGTAATTGTGCAGGTCATGCAAAGTCTTATTATGCCAACTTCGGCCCTAACTTGTGTGAAGTATCTTGCATATCGTTGTTCCTTCCCATCTTCAGGCTCTTACAATCTTACCACCCCCTCTTCTGTAAATTTCCTTGAACTTTGGGATGGGGAAAGATTAGGCTGGCCTGGTTCCTGGTGATTAATGTAGGGTCTCTGATGCTCTGAATTACAGGGTTTTTTTCTTCCAGTTTTGCTGTTCCTGCACCGCCCTTGGCTCCATCCTGATGGGTATTGGATGTAACCTCCTAACCAGAGATAAAAGGCTGTTGAAATAGTGTATTATTATAAGAGTAGATTCAAAGGTAGATGGAATAAGAGTAGGAGATTGTGGTGAGGGGGAGGGTCAGTCTCCCATTTGCAGGATGGTTACCTTCTATCTGCCAGACTCTTTGCCCTTCCTGTCTGTTGAGACCAAACCCCATCAGTTGCAAGTGACCAGGAAGGAAAGTCTGTGAGCTGAAGAAGGTGTCTCATTACTTACTTGTGGTACTTGATGGTGGCCTATTTTCTCTGCTATAGCATGATCCCCTCTCTCCTTGTTTCTTGTGGGGCCCTCTTTCCACTTCCCTCCTGTTTATAGTCTTTGCAATTACTGTAGATATTACAGAGATTTATCTTTGATTGGGTTTGGTACTAGCATCCACCTATGAGGGAGTACATACGGAACTTAACTTTCTGTGTCTGGGATACTTCACTCAATATAATTTTTTCTGATTCCATCCATTTCCCAGCAAATTTCATTAATTCATCATTTTTGACAGCTGAGTAGTATTTCATTGTATAAATGTACCACATTTTCTTATCTAGTTTTGGGCATTTGGGTTGATTCAATGACTTTGTTACTGTAAACAGTGCTGCTGTGAACATGGTTGTGCTTGTGCTATTGAGGTGAATTTTGCTGTATGGGGGATTATTCCCAGAAGTGGAATAGCAGGGTCATATGGCATTTCAGAAAGGGAGATAAAAGGGATTCAAACTGGCAAGGAAGAAGTCAAGTTATCTCTATTTGCAGATGACATGATCCTATATCTGAGTGATCCTAAAAACTTCACAAGGAAACTCCTAGAACTAATACAGGAGAGTGGCAGGATACAAAATAAACAAACAAAAATCAGTGGCCTTGCTATATGCCCAGAATGAAAGAACTGAAAAGCCCTGAGAGAAACAATCCCATTTTCTATAGCCCCTAAAAAAATGAAATACCTTGGTATAAACCTAACCAAGGAAGTAAGACCTTTATAATGAAAACTTTAAAACTCTAAAGAAAGAAATTACAGAAGACACCAGAAGGTGGAAAGACCTCCCATATTCCTGGATTGGCAGAATCAATATCATTAAAAATGACCATCCTACCAAGGCAATATACAGATTCAATGCTATACCAATCAAAAATCCCAAAACAATTCTTTAAAGAAGTTGACCAAACAATCTCAAAATTCATATGGAGGAACAAAAGACCGGATAGTAAAAACAATCCTGAGTTAAAAAAAAAAAAAAAAAAAAAAAAAAAAAAAACACTGCTGGAGGTATCACCATCCCAAACCTTAATCTATACTACAAATCCATAATTATAAAACAGCCTGGTACTAGCTCCAAAATAGACACCCAGATCAATGGATAATGGTTGAAGACCCAGAGATAAGCCCACACATTACAGCCATTTGACAAAGGGGTCCAAAAAATCCAATGGAAAAAGAACAACATCTTCAACAAATGGTGCTGCAAAACTGGGTCTCCACATTCAGAAAATTTAAAACTGGATCTGTACTTGTCACCATGTACAAGACTTAATTCCAAATGGATCAAGGACCTCAATATAATGCTAGAGACTATAAAAAACCTTAGTTGAAAGGGTAAGGAACTCTCTTGAGCTGATTGGACTAGGCCAACAGTTCCTAAACAGAAATCCAATAGCACAGTCACTACAACCAACATTCAACAGATGGGATCTTATGACATTAAAGCGCTTCTGCTCAGATAAAGAGATTTTAACTCAAGTACAAAGCAAATCACAGAATGGGAGAAAATCTTCACTAACCACATATCTGATAAAGCTCTACTAGCCAGAGTGCACAAAGAACTTAGAAAACTAAATACCAAGGAAACACACGGGCCATTTAAAAAATGGGCCTTGGAACTTAAAGAAACTTTACCAGAGATGAAATTGAAATATCTAACAAATATCTTAAACAATGTTCTGCATCCTTAGCCACCAGGGAAATGCAAATCAAAACTTCCCTGAGGTATCATCTCACCCCAGTCAGGATGGCAAAAATCCACAATACAAACACCACCAAATGCTGGAGAGGATGTGGCGAGAAGGGAACTCTCCTACATTGCTGGTGGGAATGCAGGCTTATACAACCACTCTGGCGAGAGTCTGGCGATTCTTGAAGTAAGAATTCTTAAGAGTGCTGGAGAGATAGTTTAGTGGGAATGACAATCAGAGTTCCATCCCCAGAAGCCCATTTTGTAGAAGAGAACTGGCTCTGAGAAAGTAGTCCTTAGCTCTGAAAATTCATGTGCATGAATTCTTTCTCTGTCTCTGTCTCTCTCTCTCTCTTTTTTCTCTCTTTCTCCCCCCTCTCTCCCTCTCTCTTTATGAAAAAAAGTCCGCAGAAGAGCCCTCTTTCTCCTACTCTTCCTCCTCTTCTCCTTTTCCTTTTCTTCCCTTCCTCTTCATCCTTCCTTTCTTCCTTTATCCTGATCACTTGAAAAACCATAGCTTGGTGAAAATATCATTTAATATGAAAAGTAACACTGTATGCCATATAAAAATTTGGTAAAACAGAAAAAAGCATATATGTATCAAGATGAAATCTCTTAAAATATGTATTTAGCACAGATGAAATTCAAATATTCAGGAACTTTAACTTTAGAATTTGTAACATCTTATAATACATGGTATTTATAAAATCTGTACTTTTAGACTCCCTGTTAGTTAATTTCATCTGGAGATTTGCACTCACAGATATTTCTTGATTAAGTCTTGGCCTTGAGTTTGACATTCTGTATCTCTTACCTGGGCCAAAGTCTTCTCAACAAGATGTATCAGCATAGCATTCTAAAAACCAAAGCAAAATGTGGCGTCGAAAGAGCAAAATGATAGCCATCACTAGTACTGGGATTTCTTGCCTTTCTTAACGTAATTTAAAAATTGTGGGAAAAATCATCTCAGATTGATTTTTTTCATGATGTTATTTTCCAAATCTTGTTCATCTCTTCTTCAAGAAATAATAGGAAAATATTTAAATCAAATGAAAAATTAATTATATTAATCCTTGTGAAATTTGTAATGAGGAAGTGGAGATGGGAAATTATAATTCAACTCTTTTGATCTGAAATAAATATTTGTTTGTTATTATAAAAGTAGTGTGGTGGCACTGAAAAGAAAATTACATTAACCAAACCTCTATAAAAATAATTGTATATGGTATTTGCTTTGGGTTCCATATTTTACAGTTTCTCCATGTTGCAACACATGCATGTATTCAGGCTGGTGATTCTAGAATAGTTTCAAGAATTACATTATGATTTGCTTATTAATTTATTTTGCCTTTATTATTTCTCTCTAACCCTAGCTAGAAAGCAAATAAATACATAATTATTTCATTTTACTTGTTCCTTGCTGTAATGTTTCTTTCCTTCACAACAGATGAACATTAAATTCATACTATACATTCATTTCTTTACCGAAATAAGGATTAGGTATCTGAGTTTATAAACGTATAAAACAAGAACCTAGGAGCATTTGCATGCTTGATCCATCCCACAATTCTAAGTGCTAAGGAAACATCCTCAACAGAGGTTTTTGTGACTTGGTTTTACACAGGTCATGTTCATGTTTTCTCTTTAGAATGCTGCTATTGAACTGATAATTTTGAAAAACAATAATTCCTTTTAATGGAGATAGTGAGTGGTATTATATTTGCAATCAGAGACTTGGATTTAAGTTCATTCCCTACCCAACGTATCCCAATGTCTTCAGTCTCGTCTTTCACTGTCTATAAGGTGTAATTCTAGACTTCCTTGCAAAATTGTAGTAAGGACCAAGAGAAAGAATTGTGCTTATCTGACTCATGGAGTGCCCACTATTCTTCTTTCATGAGGAGTGCTGAGCCTTTGCTCATGACTCTCCAGAGAGCTGACCCAGATTCATCTCTTCCTGATAGCACAGTATATATCAACGGAGTTATCTAAAAGCAAATATATCATAGTCATCAATGATACAACCATGCATATGCTTGGTAAAGAAAGAAAACTCACTTACAAGCTTTTGGGACTCTTTGGAATCTCATTTGTCTCCATGATTGTCTATAAATCCTGGCTCGTAAGTCAAGTCTTAGCATCTCTCTATTACAGTCTTCTCATCCCTTCTCCAGGGTCCTTCCCCATGAAGCATCTTCTCCCCTGATGGTAAACTGAATAAAACTTTTTGTAACCTCTGCTACTTGCTGAACTATTTCATGCCCAGTAAGAGATGTGAGTAGACGTAGAGATCTTCCTCTTATTTTTTACTCTTTTGAAAAATGTGCAATTAAAAAGATGATTTAGACAATTGGAAAGATTTGGTGTCAAAGGAAGCAAAATGCTAGTAAGACATATACATATGGCTAGTGACATACATATATCTAAAATCAGATGGTATGCCTTAAATGTGGGCATGTTTTTTTAATTTAAATATAATTAAAATTCTTTGAAATATTTGACTGGCTACATGTTCACTTTCAATTTATAGGAATTATGGAGGTGCTTAATTACAGAAACTCAGTAAAACTGTTCCTGACAGAGGATATGATTCTCTCTGGCTTCATTTCTGTCCACTTGGAAAGACAATGTTCTATTTCATGATTTCTTCATTGGACTAGTTGTACAGTGAACCACCTGTCTTTTATTCTTCATGGAGCAGATATGCACAGGAATGAAGTGAAGATAGTATGTACAATCCAGCTGAGGTGCACAGAGAACACCTTAGTATGACCAGTACTGTAGAGTGAGAAGAGAACAGGCTTAAATGCTACAGTTCCTGACAGAGGATATGATTCTCTTTGGCTTCATTTCTGTCCACTTGGAAAGAACAACATTCTATTTCATGATTTCCTTATTGGACTAGCTGTACAGTGAACTAGAATAGAGTGAGAAGAAAGAAGGCCTAAATACTACAGTACAGACATTTGTGATTTGGGGCAGCTTCATATCAGGTTATCTTCCCCTGAAAGCTCCAAACTAGGAACGTGAATAAAATACATGACAGCATTTTAAGTGTTTTTAATGCATTTTATACCTCACTGCTGGTTAACAAGGAGACAGTTTTCTCCATATTATGCATTAATGCTACATCGAGCTTTAATTTTCATAAGACATAAGCAGAGACTTTAACTTATAGGAAGTTATTGTGCCTACATCTTCATAAGAAAAGTATGTCACAGGTGGAAGCAAAATTACTCTCATGAGCCACAATAATGGTCAATGTTAGCACAACCCCTCTTTAGTATTTCCATGGGTTGCTACTCTCTAAGTTCCTGGTCTTTTCACCCTTTGCCCCTCTGGAACTAAAATTGAAAAAGTTCAAGATGCTATTTGTGCTGATGTGCACAGAAGGCAGCAGCAACAGTCACACTCCCCAAATCCTTCTCAAAGAGGCCATGATAGAATCTGTGAGCAGACATCAGTTCAAAAACATGAAGATTTAAAGGACAATCTCACAGGAATTCAAATGCCTAGGAGCTATAAGGAATTGAGAGAATGTAAAGGTTTTAGCTGTCTTTTAAAATAGTTCCACAGAAAATAAAAGAAGTGCCACTACTAGGGAAGCTAAAATGGATTATGGAAATCCTCAAAGGGCTGAGGTTAGTATAGAAATGGAAATGATGCTCTTACACTGGAAGACATAAATATTGGGCATATCATTGTTCATCTCAGAGAACGATTATTTTTTTCCTTTTTTATTAAGAATTTTTATGGGGCTGGAGAGGTGGCTCAGGGGTTAAGCCTCTGCCTTGCAGGCGGAAGGTCCTGAGTTCGGATCCCAGAACCCACGTATAGACGCCAGGCGGAAGTGGGGGCGGCCTGCGTTTCTGGTCCTGGTAGGGCGGAGCCTGTGAATCCCCAGGCAGAGTAAACAAGGAGGAGGTGGAGGCGTCCATGGTGGTTCCCGAATTCGTCCGTGGTTCTACACACACATACATACATACACACACACACATGCATACACGCACAATTGAATAAATAATAAATAAATAAATAAATAAATAAATAAATAAATAAATAATAAATAAAAAGAATTTTTATGTGCAAGCTTCTGTCCATGCCCCCTCCTCCTCCTCTCCTACCCTGTCCTTTCCCATGCTCCTCTCCCTTCATCCCGAATGTCTCTTGGCACATGTGGAATACAGCATTCCTTGCAGGGCATCTTGCTAGTAAGGCGCCAGACTTTTTGGAGTAGTATAATGAGCCCTTCACTGGGTAACCCCACAAGTGGGAAACTCCCCTTCACTAATCTGGCACCTGTCCCTAGGATTCCTGTTGAGGTGTTTCTCCTGATATATTTTTGCTGGAATCACATTAAGTGTAGTTGTTTCTTCTGAAATATTCTTGCAGTTCATGAGGGAATGTTGACGTATCAGCCAATGTATTGGTGGTTGTAGATCTCATTGGTGTGTGCTTCTGGATGCAGGAACCCTGACGCTATAGAAGTGTTCTGGTCTGCAACAGCCCCTACATACCTTTAGATTCTTACAATATTATAACTCCTCTTTTCCTCAAGGTTCTCTAAGTCTTGAGATGGGGAGAGATTTGGCGGGCCTGACCAGGCTAGAGCATTCTAGGGTTGCTGATAGGGTTTTGATTAGCTGTGATTTTCTGCTTCACTAATATTCCATTGCAATAAGATACATCTTGGATGAGTGCTGAGGTCTTTTCTTACTTAAAAATATAATAAAACACTTTTAGATGGTGTTTTACTATTAAGTAATTATATTTAATACTAGACATGCATTTCTGTCTGGTGTCTATTTTCTTCCTTCCGGTTGTTCTATTTGTCTGTGTTCTTCTGTGTCCACTCTTTTAGGATCTTCTTCCATTACCACCCCAACTTATGTTCCTTTGCGGTTTGTGGGTATTATAAGAATTTCTGCTCAATTATATTATTCTGAAAGTTAAATGCTATGATCAACTTAAAAGGAAGAAATATGATATCTATTTTTCTGTTTAGGATATTTCACTCAGTATAATATCTTCCAGCTCCATTAATTTGCCAAAAAATTTCATTAATTCATTTTTCTTGACAGCTGAATAGTATTCCATTGTGTACATGTATCACATTTTCATTAACCAACCTATTCTGTGACATGCAGAGTGAGTCCATTTCTTTGCTATTGTGGATACAACTGCTATGAACATGGATATAAACATGAATCTATAGTAAGATGCAGTATTTTTTGGTAATGTTCTCAGCAGTGGCATAGCTGGATTATATGACATTTTGATTTTAACTTTAACCTCTAAACTGATCTCCAAGAGTGGTGTGCAAGTTTGCGTTCCCACCAGCAATGTGTAACAGTTCCCTTCTCCCTACATCCTCACTAGAATTGTTATTTTTGTTTGTTTGTTTGTTTGTTTGTTTGGCTTTTAGCCATTCTGACTGGGGAAAGATGATATCCCAAGGTGGTTTCAATTTACATTTCCCTAATGGGTAGGGAAATGAAGCATTTTAAAAGATATTTGCTAAATATTTGAGAAGAGATTCTTTTTGGTTCTAGAGTCCATTTTTAACTGTGTTGTTTATTTCTTTGACATTTAATTTTTTGAGTTTACAAACTCCGGATATTAATCCTCTAATGGATATATGGTTGGTGAAGATTTTCGGGTTTTTTTTTTTTTGACAACACCGTTTGCCAAGCAGAAGCTTTTTTATTTCCTTAGATTTTTATTTCATTTATTTTATTTCATTCATTTTGCTTAATCCCATGTGTTCAGTGTTAGTCCTATTTCCTGTTCCTTTGGAGTACTATTCAGAAGTCTTTATCCATTTGGAGTTGACTGTAGGTGTGTGTACATCAGTTCTAATTCATTCATCTGTGTCTCTGTTGTAGAGCTAACAATATCAATTTTAATGTTACATCCTTCATTCCCACAACGTGGGTGAATCTTTTGGGAAAAAAAAAAAAAAAAGGAATGAACAGTGAAGAGAGGAGGAACGGAGGAACTAGACTGAATTTATTCATTAGGGAAGTACTACTGTGACCCAATCAGCTCATAAAGGTCATGCCTAATAATGCTTGTCAAGATAGCAATTAAATTTCATGATGGATTTTGGCTGGGAAAACGAAACCATACCAGAAGTCAAGTTCAATTCTAAAAAAGTTGTTGTGTGTTCACATCTGTTAAAACATGCAGCTAAAAGAACTAGTAATACTTTAATAAGCATCCAGCTTCCACGACTGATGGATAATTTTGTGCACTGCCAGAAAGGTAGTTTACTATTGCTAGGCTAATAAGTAATTATTTATTCCATAGTTCTTCGCTTTTACATTGAATATAAGAAATCATTTAACATGTGAGACTTCATAACAGATGCAGAGAAAGGAAATAATTCTGGGAGGAACACAGAAGAAAGGAAACAAGAATGACACACTGGAGGCAATTTTTTCCATGTTCACATCTCCAGAGGATAAGTACTAAACCTGAGACCTCAGGCAAAACATGTCTTCAAATTTTTTTTCAGTAAAACAAGCTAAAGAGCTTCTCAAAGTTTGTGAACAACTGTATTTCACTCTAATCCCTCATGTCTGAGACTCTCAGTACAATTCAGGATGGCCAAATTAAGAAACCTCTCCCATGATACTTTTCTGTGGAGCATTTTCTGCGCATCTGTGACAGCTTCATGTCTTTACACACAGGCCACCTAATAGTGATTTTTTTTCTTCAAAATGATAGGCTCACTGATGGTCTCATTGCTTCAGCCCTCAACGATGCTGAAAGGACTCTTCAGCATAGAAGACTAACAGATCAGGGATCATTGAAAAGGAATACAATAGCACCAAGCCCATAGGTGGAAATTCAAAACATAAAATGTAATACTCATTTTAATCAGTCTCTAGAATGTCTACTGCAGATTAAAATGTGTTCACCCTTATTCTTTTGCAATTATTGCCTCATAAATAAATAGTTAGGGCTCATAAAAAACACTATGTATATAATTAAATTTAATGCAAGAGAGGGTTTAAATTTCCTTTTTTCACTAATGCCTTATTAGGTTAGCATCTCATTTCAGGTAATTTGAGATTTTGTTCTGATACAACATTAACAGATGGCTGTTATTATATACAATAATCTAATAAACTGACTGATAATATTTTTCAAAAGATAAATTTCTCAACCTATCTACAGACTGAGATTGAAAAACTTTTTTGAACTAAAAAGTAAAATCATCAAAGGAGAAGAAAGTGGACTAAAGTGTGTGTTGACTTACCAAAAATATTTAAAAGTAAAGAAGAAAATTATCCTGGAAAAACTTATGTGCTATGATCAATGAGGTCAGTCAGAATAAAAGTCAGTTATTTTTAAAGTAATTAAGACATGAAGCATATGAATAGAAAAGTGGAAAAATGTAAGGTAATAATTAATGATACATAATTCAGCCTCACTAGCAAAAATGAAAATGTATCATGGAAATATATTATTCTTTTTCATTGGTCAAGTAGTCAGAATATAAAATATTTAAAGCTTAGATGTTAGAAATCCACACTTTGTAGTATAAAATGTTTTCTAGAAAATATTCCCAGACTCTCATTTAAACTTATTGTCTTTAAGAAGCCTGGTAAAGGACTTCCAAACACATTTAATGACATATTCAAAGGTAAATCTCTGTAACACCTACTGTAATTGCAAAGATTATAAACAGGAGGGAAGGGGAATGAGGCCTCCCAAAAAAGGAGATAAGGGATCATGCTCCAGTAGAGGAAAATAGGTCACCATCAAGTATGGCATGTAAGTACCCAAACATCTGGTAAAGCTCACTCTCACTTACCTTCCTGGTCACTTGCTCACTTGCGAATGAACAGGTTTGATCTCACCAATCAGGGAGGGTATAGGGATTGGCAGACAGACAGTAACCATACCGCAAATGGGTTGAACTCCCCCACCCCCACTGCTGTCTCCTACTGCTATTCTTCCATCTACCTCTGAGTCTTCTCTTACATTAAAATCTTCATTTAAACAGTCTTTTATGTTTGGTTAGGAGGTGACCTTCAATATCAGGATGTAGCCAAAGACGGTGCAGGAAAAACAAAACTGAAAACAACATGTTATCTGTAATTCGGAACACCAAAGACCCTACATTATTCACCTGGAAGCAGACCATCAAATCTCTTCCCATCCTAAAGCTCAGGGAACCTTCCAGAAGAGGGGGTGGCAAGATTGTAAGAGCCTAAAGATGGGGAGGAACAACACTATGCAAGATACTCCACAAAAGTTAGGGCTGCAGCTTCCAGAGTAAGACTTTGCCTGACCTGCACAATAGGTGACATGTCAACAACCCCACCCAAAGTCTAGCAGGTATTACAGGGAAGAAGGGTCCAGGCAGTAGGATCCTTAGAGGCAGGTATTAAACACTTATAATAGAGTTCCCATACTAACTGGGAGCCCAAGAAAGGGCCGTGGATTATGCCACTGAATCCTGAACCCTCACTGGGGTGGAGGACTCAGAGGGAGTTTCAGAGCCACATAACAGGATATTCCAGGGGATGGAAGGGAGGAAGGGGGAAGCACCAGGAGAGGGAGGGAGGGAGAGTGGAATTGGTGAGAATGGGGAAGAGAGGTGGGAGGGAGAGTTGGAGTTGAGACTCAAGTAGATGAGGAAGAGAAGCCACATCAAGTTACAGTAGAAAACTTAAGAACAATGGTGATATAATTGCACATAGGTACAAATTGGCAGGGGGAAAGAAAGCTCAACATAGCCCTTCACTCCAGGATCCCATCTTCATATTTGCCAAAAACAAGGTTGTGACCTATAGCCAACTTATGCTACCAGAGATTGTTCTGGGTTACTTAAATTCAGTTCTCCTTGAAAAGGTTCAGAGTGTGATGCGGATAGGTGGTTACCCAATTACTGATCAAGGAAGGTTACTTTTCTCAATCCTCTTACAGAGTAAAACAGTGATAGGCTAAGGACTGAATGTACAAGAAGAAACCCTTAGCCAATTGCAAGTCCAAAACTCATAGACCAAAATTATGAAAGATCTAAATTCAAGTTGAATTCAAACTTCTTATTCTATAAATACACACACTTATATCAATTGGGAATTCAGTCTAATTTTTATAATAATTAAAAAATTATAAAAAACTACATATATAATGTGTATTTTTCCTAGAAAATTTATTTTTAAACTGAATAATTCTCCAAGTAAAAGCATTTTTATTCACTTTTTAAAGCCAAATAATATTCCCAAAGCCATGGTAGTCAAAGGACTACCACTCGTTATAGCTGCTTTAATTTTAATTAATTAAAATCCATTAAGATTTTGAAGACCAACCATAACACAATGAAAGGCAGCACGGTAATGGTAAGATTCAAGTGCCAGTTTCATAGTTACTGGATATTTGGGGCACAGCTGTGGATAAGCAATGATTGGAGCAGGCTGCTGAACAAGTCTGCAGTTACTTGCTTAACTGATGTGGAATATCCAACCTATTTGGGTCCACTTCCCAGTGGTGGACCAGATAATAGAAAGTGCAAGGAAGGAGGGACTTGTTCTTCCTTTATCCTTGCTATTGAGTCCATTCTTCAAGCTGACTTTTTTGAGCATCTTTGCCTTCTTTGCTACTGTTGCTACTGCCTCTGTCTTTAGCTGACTCAAAGCTCAGTCCTTTCCACCTTGCCACTGTTCGCATTGCCTTTGGAGCCTGGATATTCTAGGGTTTCTATACATCTAGAGAAACCTGGACTAATGTCGGCACCATGTAGATTAAT
This sequence comes from Typhlomys cinereus, assembly GCA_023101885.1. NCBI lineage: Eukaryota > Metazoa > Chordata > Mammalia > Rodentia > Platacanthomyidae > Typhlomys > Typhlomys cinereus. The sequence continues at coordinate 6,055,437 of JALPQD010000078.1, forward strand.
AGCAGATGATCCCGGTGTGAAAAATTGTATTTTATTCTAGAGCTTTTATAAATAAAATCCCCCTTTGGCGAATGCATTATCAGATAGAAGGTTAGATAACATATGGTAAAATAAGGTCTCATGCATAACAATTCACTGCTATGAAAAGAAGTTCAGTCTAGTTAGTAAACCAACATAAATTTGTATTCCCTTGTGAAGCACAGTGCAAACTTGTATAGAAGGGAATGGGAACTACTGTCCAGGTTTTGAAACTCTGTCAATTAATGTGTCAGGTGTAATCTGGCTACTGTCTTATGAAAATCTCTGTTATAGAGATGGCCTTATAAGTGATTTTTAAATGAATCCTACTGAAAATTTTCAGTCAATTAGGTAACTTGATATTAAATTGGCAAATAAACTTGTGTATCAAAAAGTTAAATTTTAATATTTTATTCCCAACTCACATGTATTCACATTACTGAAATGCGGAGACTGCTAAGATAGCTCAGGGCCAGAGTCTTTGTTTTATTGCATTTGGTTCTGAGACTTATCTCAGCAATAAATTTAAAAAAAAAACATCATGAAAGGCTCCAGTTGTTAAATGAGTCTAATAGCTAGCTCCCTTGATCAATATGGTTAAGGAATATTTCCATCATTCTAGACATCCAGAAAGTTCTATGAATGCAATTTATTGTATGTTTAATAATCCAATCATCTATTACTTAGTAAAAATCCAGTTTCTTGACTGCAAACAGTATTGAAATATGTATTTGTCCATAATACTATTTACATAATCTAACTTTATGGGGTAGAATCTAAAACAGTACTATTACTATATTTGTTGTGGTGTGAGTTTTCATTTCTCTAATGAAGATATCAACTTTTTTGTGTGTGTTTCCTATATTTTCTATGATAGCATACTTAAGCACAGCTCTCTTATCACATTTGAAGCAATTTCTAATGTTTGAAGCATACACTGCATGCACAGGTGTAACTGTGTGCATTCATGTGCATGTAACGGCTCCCTTTTGCAACCCTCACAAAGTTGTTCTTGTGTTGTTGCTGAAAACTGAAGATGGTATGTCGAATTAAAGAGAATGATATTGATGAGTCTTGAGAGTGAAGCTTTACTTTGTTTTATATAGAAGTTAGATCATGCTTACCATTTACTATAGTGCTGACATCTTACATCCTATAATTCCCTGTGTTTGGCTCCTCTGTAGTCCTTGCGTTTCCCTAGAGATTTCCTTCTTACTAAAGCCTTCAATACCCTTTTATTTCTATTGACACAATAATGAGTTGTGGGGGAAAGTATTAGTAATAAAACTTCATGAGTTTATTCTGGCTGTGAAAATCACAGTGGCTTCTCAGCTCCAAATTCCTTCCATGGGACCATTGAGGATTAGGCTTGGAAAGTTCCTTTCACCCACACTGTATGTGCAGTGGTATCGTCCTTCTTCCCAATTGGTTGGACTCGGATAAAGTCAAGTTGGTAAGATTCCAAGAAAACAGTTTCCTTCATGCTATTTTTTTTAAATTATACATTGCTACATCAAAATATCTAACTCAAACTATTTAGGGAAAAGTATATTTAATTGACCCACAATTCCAGGTAATAGTCCATCATTGTGGGCAAGTTACATTGGCAGAAGGCTGAAGCAGCTGGTCGCAATATTATCCATCTTTAAGGGCAGAAGACAAGACCAATGCATACAGATATTGGTTCTTTCCTTCGGCGCTTTACTGTGGATGTGGTAAAGCCAGTTTTGGAAAATTCCTGCCACCATAAAGTGGCTGTAATGACAGACAGTAGCCTGAAATTGTGAGCAAATTAAACCCTTCATGCTAAGTTTGTTTCTCATAGATTTGAATGCTAATGAAAGCTCACACTTTTCATTTGAAGGAATTTTTTTTGAATGTTTATTATTATCCTAATTATTTCTAACTTCTTCATCAGTTCTGCTTTTTCCTTCTGAAACTCTAATTTAATTTGTATTTTGAATTTCTTTTCTAATCTTCTCATTTTTTCCTATATTATCTATGTCCTTAACTTTTGGTTCTAATTTCTAAAAACTTTCATTCTTAGGATTTTTTTCTCCTGCAGAGTTTTAATGTTTTCTCTTTGTTCTTTTTCTATAGCATTCTGTTCTTGTTTCATGAGAACAGTTTATTCACTTATTTTTTTTTTGAGTATTTTAGTAGCAATTTAAAATGAATATTTGTTCTCTTGAAGTACTTCTTCATTCTTAATTCTTGTTCATTCTTTGTTCATTCTTTAAAAGCTTTGCTTTTTGCAATCCTTCCAAACAAAAGCATCTTCCCACACCATGATACTTTATCCTTAAACTATTACCATACTTCTTCTAAGAATAAGATTTTTTCCTACAAAACATCACCATTATCACACTCAAGGATTTTTTTTTATTTTTTTTTTATTTATTCAATTGCGTATGTGTCTGTGTGTGTGTGTGTGTGTGTGTGTGTGTGTGTGTGCGTGCATGTGTGTGTGTGTGTGTGTGTGTGTGTGTGTGTGTAGAACCACGGACGAATTCGCGAACCACCTTGGATGCCTCCACCTCCTTCTGCCCGGGGATTCACAGGCTCCGCCCTACCAGGACCAGAAGCGCAGGCCGCCCCAGCTTCCGCCTGGCGTCTATACGTGGGATCTGGGATCTGAACTCAGGACCCAGGACCTCTGCAAGGCATAGGCTTAACCCCTGAGCCACCTCTCCAGCCCCACACTCAAGGATTTTATTGTCTGTTTTTTAAGAGTTCCCAATTGGTCCAAACATTTTCTTTAAAGCTCATTGTTCACTATCTAACCCAAATCCATTCAAGGATTAGGAACTGTATTTAATTATCTTTCGTTATTAACTTTTTTGCTTTAAAATACTTATCTTTATGTCTTTCTGTGATAAATGGTGTATGTGTATGGTATGTATGCATGTGTGTTTATGTGTGTGCAGATGAGTGCACATTTGTTTGTACGTGTTTATATGCATGAGTATGAAAGTATGTTCCTGTGTGCATATGCCTGCAAATGTATTCATTTTTGTATTTAAATGTGCATATGCATATGAGTATATGCATGTGTGTGGGCATATGAATGGAAGTAAAAATGCATGCATGTGTGCATTGTGGTGTTTCATTGTGTGTATGTATACATGCATTGTGCACTTTTTCCAGTATATGTGTGTGTAATATTGCTATATGTGTATACATGTATGTACACATATGTGTATTTGTATGTGTGTAATTTGTGACACTAGAATCTTGAATAATAATGCCAGGTTTTTCATGGTATGACAAATAAACTGGATATAAAAGACTATTTTTGTTGTTTTTAGGATCTTCCTACATGTCTAACTGTCTTTCTCCCTTTGGTAGGAGCAGACTTGACCCTGTGGAGTCTCAAGTAACAACAGAAGTCCCTTGGCATCCATTCTTCCATTACTGACTATGAAAAACATGATCCCTTGTATAAACGGTGCCTTTCCCATGTGCACCTAGCTATTTTGCAAAGGCAAACTAGGCGGGTAAATCAGAAATGAATGAAAATAGTTATCTGTGTAGATGTAACTAAGAATGGCACAAAAATTAATTCCCAATGGATCAAGGTCCTTAATATTAGGCCAGAGTCTATACAAATCCTAGTTGAAAGGGTGGGGAACTCCTTCAAGCTGATTGGGCTAGGCCAACAGTTCCTAAACAGAAATCCAATAACGCAGTCACTAGAATCAACACTCAACAAATGGGATCTTATGAAATTAAAGAGCTTCCATTCAGATAAAGGGATTGTAAACCAAACAAAAAGGCAACCCACTGAATGGGAGAAATTCTTCACAACCACATATCTGATAGAGCTCTATTATGCGGAATGCACAAAGAACTTAAAAAACTAAAAACCAAGGAGATAAATGGCCCAATTAAAAAATGGGCCTTGGAACTCGAAAGAAACTTTTTCAGGGATGAAATTGAAATGTCTAACAAATATATTTAAAAATGTTCCTCATCCCTAGCCATCAGGAAAATGCAAATCAAAACTACCCTGAGATATCATCTCACCGCAGTCAGGATGGCAAAAATCCATACTATAAACAACACCAAATGCTGGAGAGGATATGGAGAAAAGGAAACTCCCATATACTGCTAATGAGAATGCAGGTTAATACAACCACTCTGAAGATCAGTATGGAAAATTCTAAAAAAGTGAAAGATTGAAATGCCATATGACCCTGCTATACCACTATTGGAAATAATGCTCCATAATGCAGAAATTCACTACAGTGACAAGAGCACAACCATGTTTATTGCAGCACCATTTACAATAGCAAAGTCATGGAATCAATGTAAATGACCAATGACTAATAAGTGGATTATAAAAATGTTGTATATTTATACAGTGTAATATTACTCAGCCATCAAAAAAGATGAAATAATGAAATTTGCCAGGAAATGGATGGAATTAGAAAAAAATATGTTGAATGAAGTATCCCAGACACACAAAGTTAGACACCATATAGACTCCCTAATAAGTGGATCCTAGTTTCATACCCACTTAATGACATATTTAATAATTCAATACCTACTGTAATCACAAAGAATTGTAAACATGAGGGAAGGAGAAGGAGGGCCTCAAAAAATGAGATAGGAGATTATGCTTCAGTAGAGAAAAATAGGCCACGGTCAAGTATCGCATTTAAGTAGTGAGACAGCTGGTGAAGCTCACTTAGTTTTTTAAGTTCTTTGTGCATTCCGCATAATAGAGCTCTATCAGATATGTGGTTGTGAAGAATTTCTCCCATTCTGTGGGTTGCCTTTTCCTGGTCACTTGCAACTGAACAGGTTTAATCTGACTAATCAGGGAGGATATAGAGACTGGCAGATCCGGCAAATGGGACACTAACACCACCACTACCTCCCCCACCCCCCGCTGTGTCCTACTCCTATTCTTCCATCTACCTTTGAGTCTTCTCTTCTATTAAGATCTTCATTTAAACATTCTTTTATCTTTGGTTAGGAGGTGACCTTTGATACCAATCAGGATGCAGCCAAGGGCAGTGCAGGAAAAGCAAAACTGAAAACAACAATAAGCCATAATTCAGAACACCAGAGACCCTACGTTAATCACCTGGAACCAGACCAGCCAAATCTCTCCCCATCCTAAAGCTCAGGGAATCTTGCAGAATAGGGAGTGGCAAGATTATAAAATCCTAAAACAATGTATGCAAGATATCCCACACAAGTTAGGCCTGTGGCAGCCAGAGTTAGACTTTGCCTGACCTGCACAAAGGCTGACATGTCAACGAATCCCCAAAGTCTAGCATGGATCACAAGGGAGAAAGCTCCAGGCACTAAGATTCTTAGAGGCAAGGGATTAAACAGTCATAATAGAACTCCCATACTAACAGAAAGCCTTAGAATGGGCTCCTGGCTATGCCACTGAGTCCTTACCCCTCACTAGGGTGGAAGACTCAGAGGGAGATTGGCATTCACATAAAATGATGCTCCAGGGACTGGGAGGGAGGAAGGGGGAAGCACTTGGAGAGGGGGAGGGAAGAAGGAGTGTGAAAGGAAGGGGGAGAGTGCAAGAGGGGATGACTGGTGAGAGGAGGAGGGAGGAAGAGAATGGGGGAACCCATTGAGCTTGTATGATTAGGAAAGCAATAAAATGGAGGGAATAGAGAATGGCACTTTGTCACAGTAATGGCATAAGTAACAGAAAATGTTACTTTAATTGAGGTCACTATGATAAAGCTGATCGTATGATTTTTAACGCCTTTACAATCTTTTATTCTTTAAACAATATGCAATACTTTGGAACTTTGGTTTAGAAAGACTATGGAATGTTGTTAGCAGAGCTTAATGCACTGTGTTGCTGGACGACAGCAACATTGGAAGAAAAGCAGACAATGGAGGCTCTGCTCACAAGGTTTCAGGGGCGACAGGACGGCATCAGAAACCAGACTAAGGGCCATTCATTTGATATAACCAGGTTTGGTTCATTTTCATGTATCTTGAGGACCTGAGGTGAAGTTAAATTTAAAAATGATGGTTTTCTTTGATTCGCAGAGGAAATTTTAAAAATCGTATCCAAGTTGGTGCTAAGAGGGTAACTGTAGTTGCTTAAAAAGATCAGGCCCATAGAAGAGAAAACTGTACACTAGGGCCATAGAAAAAATATTCTGATGGTACAGACCTTCCTCAGAGGTCCCATTCTGTAAAGTCCTGAATTCATTTAGAAGAAAACCTAAACTGAAGGGGTTCCCAGTTCCTAAATTTGGGTGCATTGGAAAGTGTTTCTCATGACTCTGCAGACAGAAGGTCACGCGGTTGTTTGGGTGGGCCAGGCTCTATCCCAGGCTAGTGGCAGAGTTTGGCAGCATCTATGTAGCACTGGTTTTACAGACATGGAAGATTCAAAATTGAGGGAGCTAAGAACTGAGGCCCAAGAAATGTAACAGGGTCAGCATCCTTCAAAAGGATAGTGAAAGCTAAAGTTGCAGTGAGATAAGACCACAAGATGTTGGCAATGTAGGAATCACAGAATATGTACCAAGATAGGTACAGACATGGATTGAAGCTGTCCCAGAAAGAAGCTGTGCATGGTATAGGTGGCAGAGCTATGGAGGTAAATTTCTCAGTCTTTTGTAGCTCACTTGAATACATTACAAGCCCCAGATGCCAAACATTGATCTTTAGGATTTCGTTCTTGTTTTGATCTTATTGCTTCTAGTGGTGCCCTAATTCTTTCTGTTGGAAGCATGGAAATTTTTTCAAGCATTAAATTTTAATCTTGGTAATTAGTATTATGACTGCGGGAATTTATTTCCCTAAACCAATAATGCTATTTACATTATATACACAAAGCATCCGCATACTTCAGTTGAGTTTTATTACACGAATTCTCTTATCCACCCTCATATTTATTGTGTATGTATGCCAGTTGGTTAAAATGAATCGATCTCTTTAATCATCACAAGAGCTTCGCTTAGACTTTTAGTGCAGTATGGCCATGTCTGTCTGAATCACTTGCTTTGCTCTGGGTTTCCCACACTTCACCTTCCAGGACCAGAATTAGAGGATGCAGCCATATCTACCAAGAATTTTTATGTGGGGTCTGGAGACCCAAATCAGGTTCTTTCACTTGTGAGGCAAAGACTTTAACCTCTGAGCCCTCTGCATAGTCCATGAAATACTTTTAAGTACTAGAGTACTAAAATGAGCTATAAATGATAAAATAAAATTAAGAGGGATCAGGATATGTCTCTTCATGTAGGAGAGAAAGGATTTCAGAACATAAGTAATCAAAGTGGCTTTCATCAGAGAAAAAAAGGCCATTTTAGATAGTAGTAAATGTGTAATGAGCTTTATTTTAAATTTATTTTGAATAAGTTTTATCTAACTTCTTTGTGTTGTGAAAAAAAAGTATCTGATTAAAAGAGAATAAGTGTTTGGGAGAGAGAGAGAGATAGAGCACATAAGAGTGTAAGTAGTCTTAAAGCCCAGAGCTTTAGCACAAATGTTATTTGGAGAACTGCCTAAAGAACAACGAAATACAATGACACAGTACCATAGCCCTTGGAAACCCTTGGTTCTATTATTGTGTAAAGTAGTGGATATACCTGGATGTGGGTTTTCTCTTAGAAAGGAAAACATTTTTTAAATTCTTCTAGGAAGAAACAGAAAAAGGAAATAAAACCCATGGAATAAAGAAAAGAGAATTTGAACAAGAGAACACTCAAAGCCCAATCTTAGCTTGAAGCAAATGAAGTAGAGAAAATATTGTGAACAGAAGTCTCAGTGAATGTGAGAACAACTGTTCTGGTGGTAATCGCACCCATGATTCAACTGGACTGGGAAGGGCCTTTGAGTTGAATCTCAAGTTCAAAAATGTAGAGACAGAATTAAAAAAAAAATGAGTGAAAAGAAGGGTGGCAGCAATGCAGACATTAAGAAGTCCAGAAAAAGAACAGGATGGGTGTTGCTGGGGTATTGTTAACACTTGCATTGCTTAAAAATTAGGAGCAGATGCCAAAACTTTCAAGAATGAGGGGAATGATGAGGAAGTGCATGGAATTTTGTGACACAGTAAGTAGATAATCTCAGTCTGATTCACCATTCCTCCGAACAGCTGCTGGTTTTCAGGAGTGAGTAGGGAAATGTAAACTAAACCCTGGGAATCCTGTGGAGGAACAAAGTGAATGTGAGAATCTCAATCCAGGCCTACTGAGCCAGCACTGGAACTGCCTGGATGCACTGGCACCTTTCTAGGAATCCAAGATGGAGGTATTTTCTTTTCACCTCTGTGGCCTAAAAGATACAAATATTGAATTCTTTTTAGAATAGAAAACTTATTTTCACATTTAGTCCTGCTGACCCAAACCTTGCACCTTCACTGTAGACATGTCAATCATGAGACCCTTTATTGAAAATAAGCATAAGCTTCCTAACTGTCAGAGCCTCACTTTACCCACTGAGTACCAACCTACATGTTCTAATTGCTTTTATCCACGCTGTGTAAAATTGGGCCTTGATTTTTTCTTACTTAATCCTGATTGAGAATTTTAGAATGCCAGTAATTCAATGACTTATCTATTAGCTCTAATCTGTGAATTTACACTTAGAGCAAAGAGAATAAAATGACCACGTATCACATGACGCAGATGGGTTGATCCAAGGGATAGCTGAGGCATGAATGTTGATTAGAGAGAGAGAGAGAGAGAGTTTCCTCATTATGATAACTAACAAGTCATATGTAGGCAAAGACAGAAGCTCTCAAATGAAAATCTACAGGCTTGAGTTCACATGACTCTGCCTTTCATGTTATGATTATTGAGAAAGCTATTTGTCTTCTTTGAGTTTTTTTTTCCACATGTAAAAAATTAGGTGGGCTAATAAGCCAAAACTTCTCTTTTTAAATTAAGGATAGACTTCTTTAATGTTTTCTAGACACTAAATAAATATGTGGTGTCTATTTTGGATGGTGTTATCTAGGTAGTTGCTTCCATTTTTGTTATTTCTGTTCTTTGCCTTCTCATAAGACATTTTAGGCACTTTAATTCTGACTTGAAGGAAGGACTTTTATAGGTAGTTGCTTCCATTTTTGTTATTTCTGTTCTTTGCCTTCTCATAAGACATTTTAGGCACTTTAATTCTGACTTGAAGGACTTTTATACCTGAAAAAACTAAGGATAAAATCTATGAGACTATGCTGAAATAGGGAAATTAACTTTTGATGATTGCTAGCTGAAGAACTCCAAACAAAATAATGACTCTCTCTGACGAGAATGAAAACATTTTCTTGTCTAGCAAAATTGTGTTAGTGAAATACTAGCTTGAGGTACGTAGTAATTAATTAGCTCCTTCTTTTCAGGCCTTATGTGTCTTTGGCTGAGGTCAATTTAGGTGATTTTAGCTACCATGAAACAGAAGTACCCAAAATTAAAACAAACTGAATGAAGTTCAAGTCAAAGACAGTAAGGATACCTGACTCTGTTCTTGAGCATATGACTCCAACAAGAGATAAGAGTTAGTTTGACATTAAAGTGGGAGTAACTGTCAATTCTGTGTTACAGTTAAGTTAACTGAAGACAGGAAAGGATAAAACTGTATCCTTTGGACCTTGGCACCAGTACAACTTTGTCCACAGAGGAAACTGTCAATACTTAATTTCAGAATGGAAACTTAGTTTGGCTGCTCTTGGAAATACAACCACTTCATTTAAAAAAAATCTCTATATTTTGAAATCATAGTTCCATATTACATAATATACACAGACAGATCTTCATTGTCCTCTGCCTAACCCACACCACTCCAACTTTGCTAAAAGAGATTATAATACTAAATAATTTTTGATGTCTCCTGGATGGGTTATCAAATAAATAGCTAGTTTTCACCACCCAAAAAGATAATTAAGGCCACTGAAAGTTGACGGAGGAGCAAAACAAGCCCGTCTTCTTCCAGCCAGCTGATACATAATCAACCATTCATTACATCATGTGCACTGATGAAACTGGAACCACATGAAGGATCTGAATTAATGTTTAAGACTTTTAGTTTTGTTTATTTTTCCACTCATACAAAATTAACAGGTACACTGGTACCCTCCCTCCTTCCATCCCCCACTCCCCTATGCCTCCCTCTCATTTCCCCTCATTCCCCATCCCCCAGTGCTTCCCCCTCCCATCCCCGGAGCATCCATTAAAGTGCATGCCAAACTCTCCTCTGGGTCCTCCTCTCCGATGAGGAGCAAAGACCCAGTGGCATTTCCCAGAACCCATTCCTGTGTTCCCCTTAAGCATAGGAACACTACTATGGCTGTCAATCCCTTGCCTCCAAGGATCCTAGTGCCTTTAGCCCATGCTAGACTTTGTGGGGCCAATAATGTGTTGGACATGGCGCAGGGCATGCAAGGTCCAATTATGATTGCTTGGGCCCTAACTTGTGTGGATATCTTGCATATCATTACTCCTCCCATCCTTGTGCTCTTACAATCTTACTGCCTCCTCTTCTGCAAATTTCCTTGAGCTTCAGGCTGGGGAGACATTAGGCTGGCCTAGTTCCAGGTGGTTGATATAGAGTCTCTGATGTTCTGGATTATGGTTAGTTGATTTTTTTTTTTTTGTCATTCAACTGACATTTTTTTTCTCTTTTTATTTTTTTCTGCTCATACAAACATAATAGGAACCCCTGTCCCCTCCCTCCCTCCACCCCTCCCTAGACCTCCCTGTTTCCTCCCTGCTTTGTCCCTTCCTTTCCCCCTCCCTCCCTTTCTCCCAGTGCCCCCTCCCCCCATTTCTGAAGCACCCTTTAAAGAGTATATCAAACTTTCCTCTGGGTCCTCCTCTCTGATGAGGTGTAAGAACTCAGTGGCATTTCCTACAACTCTTTCTTGTGTTCCCCTTGTTGATTTTTTTTAAGTTTTGCTGCTTCTGCAATGCGCTTCACTCTATCCTGATGGGTGTTGGATGTCAACCCCTGGTCAGATATAAAAACCTGTTAAACTAGAGTCTTGTTATAAGAGTATACTCAAAGGTAGATTTAATAAAAGTAGGAAACCATGATGAGGGAGGGGTCAATCACCCATTTGCAAAATGGATACTTTCCAACTGCCAGACTATATGCCTTCCCCTTCTGGTAAGATCATACCCCATCAGTTGCAAATGATCAGGAAGGAAAGTCTGTGAACTTAACCAGATGTCTCATTACTTACCTGCAGTCCTTGATGGTGGCCTACTCTCTCTGCTGTAAAATGGTCCCCTCTCTCCTTGTTTCTGGTGTGGCCCTCCTTCTCCATCGCTCCTGTGCATGATCTTTGCAATTACTATAGGTATTACAGATATTTATCCTTGAGTGTCTCTAAGAGCCACCTATTAGGGAGTACATACGGCCCTTAATTTTCTGTGTCTGGGAAACTTCACTCAATATAATTGTTTCTAATTCCATCCATCTCCTGGCAAATTCCATTAATTCATCATTTTTGATGGCTCATTAGTACTCCATTGTATAGATGTACCACATTTCCTTATCCAAAGGTCAACTGTTGGACATTTGGGTTGATTCTATGACTTTGCTATTGTAAACAGTGCTGCTATGAACATGGTCGTGCATGTGTTGTCAAGGTGACTTTTTGCTCTATGGGGGGTTATTCCCATAAGTAGAATAGCAGGGTCATATGGCATTTCAATCTTTAACTTCTTTAAGAATCTCCAGATGGCTCACAAGAGTGGCTGTATGAGCCTGCATTCCCACCAACAATGTAGGAGAGTTCCCCTCTCCCCACATCCTCTCCAGCACTTGGTGTTGTTTGTATTGTGGATTTTTGCCATCGTGACAGGGGTGAGATGATATCTCAGGGAAGTTTTGATTTGCATTTCCCTGATGGCTAAGGATGTGGGGCATTTTTTAAGATATTTGTTAGACATTTTAATTTCATCCCTGGTAAAGTTTCTTTTAAGTTCCTGGGCCCATTTTTTAATTGGGCCATTGGTTTCCTTGGTGTTTAGTTTTCTAAGTTCTTTATGCACTCTGGATAAGAGAGCTATCTCAGATATGTGGTTAGTGAAGATTTTCTCCCATTCTGTGGGTTGCCTTTGTGCTCGTGTGACAATCTCTTTATCTGAACAGAAGCTCTTTAATTTCACAAGGTCCCAACTGTTGAGAGTTGGTAGCAGTGACTGTGCCATTGGATGTCTGTTTAGGAACTGTTCGCCTAGCCCAATCAGCTCGAGGGAATTCCCTACCCTTTCAACTAAGGTTTTTATAGTCTCTGGCCTTATTTTGAGGTCCTTGATGAACTTGGAATTAAGTCTTGTACATGGTAACAAGTATGGGTCCAGTTTTAATCTTCTGCATGTGGAGATCCAGTTTTCTCAGCACCATTTGTTGAAGATGCTGGTCTTTTTCCATTGGATTCTTTGGGCCCCTTTGTCAAAGATCAAATGGCTGTAATTTTGTGGGCTTATATCTGGGTCTTTAATCCTTATCCATTAATCTGTGTATCTATTTTGGATCCAGTACCAGGCTGTTTTTATAACTATGGATTTGTAGTATAGACTAAGGTTTGATATGATGATACCTCCAGCAGTATTTTTGTTACTCAAGATTGTTTTTGCTATCCTGGGTCTTTTGTGCCTCCATATGAATTTTGAGATTGTTTGGTCAACCTCTTTAAAGATTTGATTTGGGATTTTAATTGGTATAGCACTGAATTTGTATATTGCCTTTGGTAAAATGGTCATTTGTATGATGTTGATTCTGCCAATCCAGAAACATGGGAGATCTTGAACCTTCTGGTATCTTCTTTAATTACTTTCTTTAGGGTTTTAAAGTTTTCATTGTAAAGGTCTTTTACCTCCTTGGTTAGGTTTATACCAAGGTATTTCATTTTTTTAGGGGCTATAGTATATAGGATTGTTTCTCTCAGGGCTTTTTCACTTCTTTCATTCTGGGCATATAGGAAGGCCTCTGATTTTTGCACATTTATTTTGTATCCTGCCACCCTGTTGAAATTCTGCATTAGTTCTAGGAGCTTCCTGGTGGAGTTTTTGGGATCACTCAGGTATAAGATCATGTCATTTCAAATAGGGATAGCTTGACTTCTTCCATGCTGATTTGAATCCCTTTTATGTATGTTTCTTGTCTTATGGCTTCAGCTAAGACTTCAAGTACAATATTGAATAGAAGTGGTGAGAGTGGACAGCTTTGTCTAGTTCCTGATCGAAGTAGGAATGCTTCAAGTTTTTTCCCATTGAGTATAATCCTTGCTGTGCTGTTGGCTTGTTGTATACAGCCTTTATTATATTGATAAAGGTTCCTTCCATTCCAACTGTCTCTAGGGTTTTGATCATAAAAGGCTGTTGAATCTTGTCAAAACCTTTTTCTGCATCTATCAAGCGTATCATGTGGCCTTGGATTTTGGACTGGTTTATATGGTGAATTACATTTATTGATTTGCATATGTTGAACCAACCTTGTGTGCATGGATAAAGCCTACTTGATCCCCGTGGATGATGTTTTTGATATGTTTTTGAATCTGATTTGCTAAGACTTTGTTTAGAATCTTTGCATCTGTGTTCATCAGAGAGATTGGCTTATAGTTTTCTTTTTTAAGTGTATCTTTATTAGGTTTTGGGATTAAGACAACATTAGCTTCATAGAAGGAATTTAGTAGTGTTCCTTCCTTTGCTATTTGATGGAACACTTTAGGAGTATTGGAGTTACTAACTCCTTAAATGTCTGGTAGAACTCTGTGGTGAATCCATCTGGTCCAGGACATTTTTTGGTGGGAAGTTTCGAGATTACTTCCTCAATTTCCTCATATGTTATAGGATTATTTAAATAATTCACAATTTCCTGATTCAATTTAGGTAAGTTGTGTTTACTTAGAAATTCATCCATCTCTTTTGTGTTGTCAAATTTCACAGAGTATAAGTTTTTGAAATATGATGTTACAATTCTCTGGATTTCTTGGGTATCAGTAGTGATAACTCCATTTTCATTTCTAATTTTGTTTATTTGGGGTTTTTCTCTCTCGCTTTTGGTTAATTTAGCTAGGGATGTATCAATCTTATTGATTTTTTCAAAGAACCAGCTTTTTGACTGTTTGATTTTCTGTATCATTTTCTTAATCTTGATTTTGGGTATTTCTCTCTTTATTTTGCTAATCTCCTCCCTTCTACTGCTTTTGGGATCAGATTGCTTTAGTGTCTCTAAAGCTTTAAGCTGCATTGTTAAGTTATCTATTTCTGATGTTTCCATTTTTTTGATGTAGGTATGAAGAGCTATGAACTTACCTCTTAGAACAGCTTTCATTGTGTCCCAGAGATTTTGGTAAGTTGTATTTTTATTATCGTTCGCTTTCAGGAAATCTTGAATTTCCTTTTTAATTTCTTCCTGAATCCAGTTCTCATTCAACATCATAGTGGTAAGTTTCCAGGAGTCAGTGTATTTTTTCTTTTTTGTTGTGTTGTGGATGTCCAGCTTTAGGCCGTGGTGGTCTGATAGGGCACAGGCTAGAATTTCAAATTTCCTGTATATGTGGAGATTCATTTTGTGGCCCAATATGTGATCCATTTTGAAGAAAGTTCTATGTGCTGCTGAGAAAAATGTGTATTCTTTGGTGCGTGAATGAAAAGTTCACTAGAGATCTATAAGGTCCATTTCTTTCAGGGTTTGATTAAGTTCCAAAGTGTCTCTGTTAAGCTTTTAACCTATTGATCTATCCCATGTAGAGAGGGCAAGTGTTGAAATCCCCAAGAAATATCGTTTTGGGGTTGATTTCTCGCTTTAGACGCTGTAGGGTTTTCTTAATGAATGGAGAGGGACCTGTATTAGGTGCATATATGTTCCATATTGTGAAGTCTTCCTGGTGAATTGTACCTGTGACAAAAATTTAGTAACCATCTGTTTCTCTTATGATTTTTTTGGTTTGAAGTCCACTTTGTTGGACAGCATAATGGCTACTGCTGCCTGTTTCCTGGTTCCATTAGCTTGCAGAATTTTGGACCAGCCTTTCATTTTTAGGATGTGCCTATCTTTTGTGGTGAGATGAGCTTCCTGAAGGCAGCAGATTGATGGGTTGTGGTTTTTAATACAAGTTTGTGTTCTGTGTCTCTTTATCGGTGAGTTAATACCATTGACATTTAATGTTATAATGGAGAAATTATTTTTAATTCTGGTCATTATTTATGTTTACTGGATTTCGTAAGTGTATTGTTCGACATTTATTTTTTTTGGTGGTATTATACTTCCCTTCTGTCCTCCTGAATATGCTTCTTTTTTTCTTCAAGTTTGAGTATCATTTCTAGCATTTTTTTTTATTTATTCAATTGTGCATGTGTGAGCATGTGTGCGTGTATGTGTGTGTGTGTGTGTGTGTGCGTGTGTATGTGTGTGTGTAGAACCACGGACAAATTCGGGAACCACCATGGACCACCTCCACCTCCTCGTTTACTCTGCCCCAGGATTCACAGTCTCCGCCCTACCAGGACCAGAAACTCAGGGTGCCCCCGCTTCCGCTTGGAATCTATACATGTGGTCTAGGATCCAAACTCAGGACCTTCTGCTTGTAAGGCAGAGCCTTAACCCCTGAGCCACCTCTCCAGCTCCATTTCTAGCATATTTTGAAGGCCTGATTTGGTAGACATGTATCCCTTCACATTGTCTTTGTGCTAGAAAACTTTGCTTTCTCCCTCAATCATGACAGATAGTTTTGCCGGGTATACCAGTCTGGGTTGGCATTTTTGCTCATTTAATACTTGAAATATATCTCTCCAAGCTCTTCTTGCTTTTAGTGTTTCCATTGAGAAGTCATTTGTTATTTTAATAGGTTTACTTTTAAAAGTGACTTGCTTTTGTTCTCTTGAAGCTCTCAGCACCTTTTCTTTGTCTTGAATGTGAAGTGTTTTAACTATTATTTGCCATGGCGAGTTTCTATTTTGGTCATATCTGTTTGCAGTGTGAAATGCCTCTTGTATTTGGATGGGCCTCTCATTCTTTAGTTGAGGGAAGTTTTCATTTATGATAATTTGAAAACTTTCCTCAGGTGTGGTATATAAGGATTCTTGTTCTGGTATTCCATGAATGCGCATGTTAGGCTTCTTCAGGGTGTACCATATCTCTTGAATATTCCTCTTAAGTATCTTTTTGGCTTTAACAATCTCTTCCATTCACCTGGTTAATTCTCCCACTTTGTCTTCAAGATCTGAAATTCTATTTTCTGCTTTGTTTGTTCTGCTGATAAGACTGTTGAGTTTTGGGTTGTCTTTTAGTTCAATTTTAAACTCTGCCTGAGACTATTTTAACTGCTCTATGCCTATTTTTGTTTCTTGAACTGTTTTTCTGAACTCCTCCAAGTGCCTGTTGTGTTCCTGTTCAAAGTGGTTGATACGGTTGTTTAACTCCTCTTGTATTTCCTCTTTCATAGTATTAATCATGGTAATGATCATACTTTGAAAGTCATTATCTTGGCCTTTTCACCCAACCCCACTCCGCTGGTCGGGATGCGCACGCGCGGTCCAGCCGGGCCTCACCCTGCGCCCTAGGTAAGTCCCCCTTGGGGCCCCGCCCACCAGTACCCCAGGCCAAATAATTCAGTTTAGTGAAATTGAGAGATCTTAAGAGTTAAAATGACAATGCCAAAGTCAAAGTGCAAATCCATGAGAAGCAACACTCAAGTAAACAAATTTCCCACTGAAGAAATTAATCCCATAATGTTAGACTCCAACAAGAACAAACCTGCGGAAAAAGGCCAAGAAAGCCTCACCCAGGATAAGGTCTTCCAAAATATGATCATTACCATGTTCAATACTATGAAAGAGGAAATCCGGGAGGAATTACATAATCGAATCAATCGCTTTGAAGAGGAACACAACAGACATCTGGAGGAGTTGAGAAAAACAGTGCAAGAAACAAAAAGTGGCATAGAGCAGTTAAAACAAACTCAAGCAAAGTTTAAAAATGAGCTAAAAGACAAGTTATCTTCAACCCAGATTGCCACAGAGAGTCTTATCAACAGAACTAATGAAGCAGAAAACAGAATTTCAGACCTTGAAGATAAAGTGGGAGTACTAACCAGCTCAATGGAAGAGGTTGTTAAAGCCAAAAAGATACTTGAGAGAAATATCCAAGAGATATGGGACACCCTGAAGAAGCCTAACATGCGTATTCATGGAATACCAGAGCAAGAATCTCAAAATACCACCCCTGAGGAAATTTTTCAAACGATCATAAAGGAAAACTTTCCTCATCTAAAAAAAGAGAGGCCCATTCATATACAAGAGGCATTTCGCACCCCAAACAGATACGACCAAAATAGAAGCACACCGTGGCAAATAATAGTTAAAACACTCCACATTCAAGATAAAGAACTGGTGCAGAGAGCTTCAAGGGAGAAAAAACAAGTCACTTTTAAAGGTAAACCTATTAAAATAACAAATGACTTCTCAGTCGAAATAGTAAAAGCAAGAAGAGCTTGGAGAGACATACTTCAAGTATTGAATGAGCAAAAATGTCAACCCAGGCTGATTTACCTTGCAAAATTATCAGTCATGATCGAGGGAGAAAGAAAAATTTTCCAGCACAAAGACAACTTTAAGGGATACATGGCCACCAAACCAGGCCTTCAAAAACTGCTAGAAATGATACTCAAGCGTGAAGAAAAAAACAGGCATATCCAGGAGAACAGAAGGCAAATATAACACCATTAAAAGCGAAGCAATATACTTATAAAAGCTACTAAACATAATAAATGTCTGGAATTAACAATAGTTTCTCCATTATAACACTAAATGTTAATGGACTTAATTCACCAATCAAGAGACACAGATTACAAACTTGGATTAAAAATCACAATCCATCAATCTGCTGCCTGCAGGAAACCCATCTCACCACAAAAGATAGGGACGCTCTAAAAATAAAAGGCTGGTCAACAATTCTACAAGCAAATGGAAGCAGAAAACAGGCAGGGGTAGCCATTATGCTATCAGACAAAGTGGATTTCAAACCAAAGAAAATTATAAGAGACACGGATGGATACTACATTTTAGTCACAGGTACAATTCACCAGGAAGACTTCACAATACTGAACATATATGCACCCAATACGGGCCCCTCCACATTCATTAAGAAAACCCTACAGCGTCTAAAGCAAGAAATCAACCCCCAAACGATAATTCTTGGGGACTTCAACACCGCCCTCTCTACATGGGATAGATCAACAGGTCAAAAGCTTAACAGAGACACTTTGGAACTTAATCAAACCCTGAAAGAAATGGACCTCACAGATCTCTATCGAACTTTTCACCCACGCACCAAAGAATACACATTTTTCTCAGCAGCACATAGAACTTTCTTCAAAATAGATCGCATATTGGGCCACAAAATGAATCTACACATATACAAGAAAGTTGAAATTCTAACCTGTGCCCTATCAGACCACCACGGCCTAAAGCTGGACATCCACAACACATCAAACAAGAGAAAATACACTAACTCCTGGAAACTTAACACTATGATGCTGAATGAGAACTGAATAGATTGCATATTGGGCCACAAAATGAATCTACACATATACAAGAAAGTTGAAATTCTAACCTGTGCCCTATCAGACCACCACGGCCTAAAGCTGGACATCCACAACACATCAAACAAGAGAAAATACACTAACTCCTGGAAACTTAACACTATGATGCTGAATGAGAACTGGATTCAGGAAGAAATTAAAAAGGAAATTCAAGATTTCCTAAAAGTGAATGATAACGAAAATGCAACTTACCAAAATCTCTGGGACACAATGAAAGCTGTTCTAAGAGGTAAGTTCATAGCTCTTAATGCCCACGTCAAAAAATGGAAACATCAGAAATAAACAACTTAACAATGCAGCTTAAAGCTTTAGAGAAACTAGAGCAATCTGATCCCAAAAGCAGTAGAAGAGAAGAGAGCAGCAAAATAAGGGGAGAAATATCTGAAATCGAGACTAAGAAAACGATAGAAAAAATCAACCAATCAAAAAGCTGGTTCTTTGAAAAAATCAATAAGATTGATACAACCCTACTAAATTACGCAAAACAGGAGAGAAAAAACCCAAATTAACAAAATCGGAAATGAACATGGTGTTATCACTACAGATACCCAAGAAATCCAGAGAATTATAACATCATATTTCAAAAACTTATACTCTGTGAAGTGACAACACAAAAGAGATGGATGAATTTCTAAGTAAATACAACTTACCTAAATTGAATCAGGAAATTGTGAATTATTTAAATAGTCCTATAACATATAAGGAAATTGAGGAAGTAATCTCGAAACTTCCCACCAAAAAATGTCCTGGACCAGATGGATTCAGCACAGAGTTCTACCAGACATTTAAGGAGTTAATAACACCAATACTCCTTAAACTGTTCCATCAAATAGCAAAGGAAGGAACACTACCAAATTCCTTCTATGAAGCTAATATCGTTTTAATCCCAAAACCTAATAAAGATTCACTTAAAAAAGAAAACTATAGGCCGATCTCCCTGATGAACATAGATGCAAAGATTCTCAACAAAGTCTTAGCAAATCGGATTCAAAAACATATTAAAAAGATCATTCATGGGGACCAAGTAGGCTTCATCCCCGGCACACAGGTTGGTTCAACATACGCAAATCAATAAATGTAATTCATCATGTAAACCAGTCCAAAGTCCAAGACCACATGATACTCTCGATAGATGCAGAAAAAGCTTTTGACAAGATCCAACAGCCTTTTATGATCAAAACGCTAGAGATAGTGGGAATGGAAGGAACCTTAATCAATATAATAAAAGCTATATACAACAAGCCCACAGCAAGGATTATGCTCAATGGGGAACAATTGGAATCATTCCCACTTCGATCAGGAACTAGACAAGGCTGTCCACTCTCACCACTTCTATTCAATATTGTACTTGAAGTCTTAGCTGAAGCCATAAGACAAGAAAGGGACATAAGAGGGATTCAAATCGGTAAGGAAGAAGTCAAGCTATCCCTATTTGCAGATGACATGATCTTATACCTGAGGGATCCCAAAAACTCCACCAGGAAGCTCCTGGAACTAATTGAGAAGTTCAGCAGGGTGGCAGGATACAAAATAAATGTGCAAAAATCAGAGGTCTTCCTATATGCCCAGAATGAAAGAAGTGAAAAAGCCTTGAGAGAAACCATACCATTTACTATAACCCCTAAAAAAATGAAATACCTTGGTATAAACCTAACTAAGGAGGTAAAAGACCTTTACAATGAAAACTTTAAAACCCTAAAGAAAGAAATTGCAGAAGACACCAGAAGGTGGAAAGACCTCCCATGTTCCTGGATTGGCAGAATCAACATTGTAAAAATGACCATCCTACCAAAGGCAATATACAGATTCAATGCTATACCAATCAAAATCCCAAAGCAATTCTTCAAAGAAGTTGACCAAACAATCTCAAAGTTCATATGGAGGCACAAAAGACCCAGGATAGCAAAAACAATCCTGAGTAACAAAAACACCGCTGGAGGTATTACCATACCAAACCTAAGTCTACACTACAAATCCATAGTTATAAAGACAGCCTGGTACTGGCTCCAAAATAGACACACGGATCAATGGTTAAGGATTGAAGACCCAGATATAAGCCCACAAAGTTACAGCCATTTGGTCTTTGACAAAGGGGCCCAAAGAATCCAATGGAAAAAGAACAGCATCTTCAACAAATGGTGCTAGCAAAACTGGATCTCCACATGCAGAAGATTAAAGCTGGACCCGTACTTGTCACCATGTACAAGACTTAATTCCAAATGTTTCAAGGACCTTGATATCAGGCAAGAGACTTTAAAAACCATAGTTGAAAGGATAGGGAACTCCCTCGAGCTGATTGGGCTAGGCCAACACTTCCTAAACAGACATCCAATGGCACAGTCACTGCTACCAACTCTCAACAGTTGGGATCTTGTGAAATTAAAGAGCTTCTGTTCAGATAAAGAGATTGTCACACGAGCTCAAAGGCAACCCACAGAATGGGAGAAAATCTTCACTAACCACATATCTGACAGAGCTCTACTGTCCAGAGTGCACAAAGAACTTAGAAAACTAAACTCCAAGGAAAACACTGGCCCAATTAAAAAATGGGCCCTGGAACTTCAGAGAAACTTTACCAGGGATGAAATTAAAATGTCTAACAATTATCTTAAAAAATGTTCCTCTCCCTTCACCATCAGGGAAATGCAAATCAAAACTTCCCTGAGATATCATCTCACCCCGGTCAGGATGGCAAAAATCCACAATACAAACAACGACAAATGCTGGAGAGGATGTGGAGAGAGGGGAACTCTCCTACATTGTTAGTGGGATTGCAGGCTCATACAGCCACTCTGGCGAGCCGTCTGGAGATTCTTAAAGAAATTAAAGATTGAAATGCCGTATGACCCTGCTATCCCACTTTTGGGAATAACCCCCCATGCAGCAGAGGTTCGCCTCGATAGCACAAGCTCGACCATGTTCATAGCAGCACTGTTTACAATAGCAAAGTCATGGAATCAACCTAAATGTCCAACAGTTGACGAGTGGATAAGGAAACTGTGGTACATCTATACAATGGAGTACTACTCAGCCATCAAAAATGATGAATTACTGGAATTTTCTGGGAAATGGATGTCATTAGAAAGAATTATATTAAGTGAAGTATCCCAAACGCAGAAAATTAAGTGCCGTATGTACTCCCTAATATATGTGGCTCCTAGTACCAAACTCACCCAGCCCACATTGAGACACTCAAAAGTAAACCTATGTAACACAGGAATTGCAAGGATTATGAACAAGAGAGATGGGTTAGGAGGGCCACACCAAAAACAAGGAGAGAGGGGACCATGTTACAGTAGAGAAAATAGGCGTCCATCAAGGTCTGCAAGTAAGTAATGAGAAACCTGGTTAAGTTCACAGACGTTCTTTCCTGATCTCACCAGAAGGGGAGGGCATATAGTCTAGCAGATAAAAAGTAATCATTTTGCAAATGGGTGATGGACCCCTCCCTCTGTGAGGTTTCCTACTCTTATTACATCTACCCTTGAATGTGCTATTACAACAAGACTCCAGTTTAACAGCCTTTTGTCTCTGGCCAGGGGGTGACATACAGTGCCCAGCAGAATGGAGTGGAGGGAATTTCAGGAGCAGCAAAACTGCAAAAGAAAATCAACAAACCACAATCCAGAACTTGAGAGACTCTATATCAATCACATAGAACTAGGCCAGCCTAATCTCTCCCCATCCTGGAGCTCAGGGACATTTGCGGAAGAGGGGGCAGTAAGATTGTAAGAGCAAAAGGATGGGAGGAACAACGATTTGCAAGATTCTCAACAATAGTTGGGGCCAAAGCAATCATAATGGGACTTTGCATGCCCTGCTGCAATGTCCAGCGCACTGTTGCCCTCATAAAGTCTAGCATCTGTTAAGGGCACCGAGACCCCTGGAGGCAAGGGATTGACAGCCATAGTAGTGATCTTATGCTTAAGGGGAACAAGAGAAAGGGCTTATGGAAATGCCACTGGGTCCTTATATGTCATCGGAGAGGAGGACCCAGTGGAGAGTTAGGCGTACACAATAAAGGACTCTCTGGGAATTGGGGGGGAGGCACTGGGGGAAGGGGAGGGGGAGGAGGGGGTTCGGGGGGAGGAGGGGGGAGGGAGGGAACTGGTAAAAAATTTTTAAATGTATAATTAAATTTTTAATAAAAAAAAAGAAAGTCATTATCTTGGATCTGGCTTTGTTGGCTATTTTCTGTGAATTTGTTCTGGTTGGAATCCATCATTATGGGGTTAATTCTTTCAGTGGGAGATTGGTCTTCCTGGGTTTTGTTTCTCATGGATCTGCACTTTGACTTGGGCATTGTTATTTTGTCTTTTAAGACCTTTCAGTTTCTGTGTGTTTTTGACTGAACTGATTTAGTTGGTATTACTACACTTGGGCAGTTATTACTAGTGCTTGCCTTGGATTTGGGCATGTTTGTCTTTTGTTATTGTTATTTCCTAGATGAGGCTATTAGGCTGTTAGTACATTAGTTAAGTCAGGTTAAGTAGACAGGGGATGAATGGTAGTGCATTTTTCGATTTAGTATCTTGGTGATATGTGAGGGTGAGTGGTATAATCCCTGGAGTTGTATATGTTTTGGGGGTGGCTGTATGGAAAAGTTAATCTACAGTGATTAATATTAGAAAGGAACAGTTAGGTAAAAAAAAGGTTTACTTATCTTTGGGCTGGATGTGAAGAATCTCTCCCATGTGATAGGATGATTGTAAAAGGGAGGCCCTGAGACACGGGGCCTCCTGGGGGGGCTGGGCGAACTCACCTCGGATGTAGGCCTGGGAATGCTGTCAGGCAGACAGGCAGGCTGGAGGAAAAAAAGGAAGACTTTTAGTTTAAGAGGGAATCTAGCATGTCCCAAGACTACCTTGTACCTGTAAGTGTATTCATTTAAATATTAAAATTAACCTTCTGTAATGGCTAAGGAAGGCCTACACTACAATGGAAGTTTGAATATAATAATTTCCAAAAAGTTCATTTAACTACAAAATCTTAAGCTCTTAGAAAAAAAAACCATATACGGCATATTTAAAAAGTCGGGTTGTGTGTGTGTATGGTATATGTGCATATAGTCAAGTGTTACAAGTTAACACATGGAAAAAATAAATAAGAGTTCTAATCAGTTTACCTATTAAGATATATAAAGGATGCCTAAAAGCAGAGGAAAGTGTGAAAAAACTCATTTCTAATAATAATCTTGGAAACACTGAGACACTATTACAAGTGTAAGTGGTATATTTTCCCTAGAAATTTTTAAAATGTGGTTACCTTATATCTAATACTCATCTTTAATCTAATGCTATGGATGAATGAAAATACACACACACACACACACACACACACACACACACACACACACAAATCTATAAGGGATCAGAGAGATGGCCCGGGGTTTAAGCCTTGTGTCACAAGCAAAATGACTTGAGCTAAGATCCCAGATCCCATGGAAAATGCTCCTACACTGATTCTTACTGACCATATTATACAGACAAGGTACATAATCCATCGGCATCTGACCTCGCTGAACCAATGTTTGTGTTGTGACTTTTTTCCATGTTTTCACATTCTGTCATTTCAAAAGAATTCACTACTAGAAAACAGTCCAAAGGGTTAAGATTAAAATAAATAAAATTACAAAAGTAGTAAAGATCCAGTATTAAGAGGCATCAGCAGATTTGAGGAATTTGCTTTGAATAAATGAATAAATAAAATGAAATTTTTAGATTTGCACTGTTTAATTCAAGAGGCAGAAAAAAAAAAGAAATGCTTCTTCAGTGGCATGCACCATCATGACAAAACTAGTAAGGGTGGAGCAAATATTTCAAAGGAAATTTTCATTTTCTGATACCAGGAGAATTAAAATTACCTAAGGTCTATTTGTGATGGTGTCTTTAAACATTTCAAACTGAATGATGTTAACTTTGGAATCCCTGCAGGTATTATCATATTGAAGCATACTAAATATTGGAGAGAAAAATTTCATTGTCAGTCAGGACTCTCTCCAATACCTTTGAAGAGCTCTGTGTTTCCTTTCTGGGACATTATTCAGCATTGACAATGCCCTTTAAATATTTGACATTTGGCAAGAGCACATTGAGAACTGAGTGTGGTTAAGTCCAGTTATGTGGGTACCTTTAGGAAAGTACATAAGCAGGTCACTTGAACTTTGAGATAGAAATCAGTCATGAAACTTAGCATATTTGTGTTCATTTGTTTTTGGCAAACTAAATCTCTCTGCTTTTAAAAGGGAAAATTACTGAAATATACCTTATTGAGAAAGCAGTAAAAATTGACTCTACATCAAAAGGCTCATGAAACTAATATTTGATGATATAAATTCAAATGAATTAAAAACACATGGATGAGAATTCCCTTAAATACACAGTTATATGAAATATGTATTGGGTATTCTTAGTCTGGCATAGTATAAATTTTATTTAAGATGATTGGAATATTTAAAAATGTGGCTAGCCTCAGTGATTCCTTAACATATGTTGAAGGAATTTTTGTTTTGTTTTGTTTTGTTTTGTTTTGAGGCAGAATTCTGTGGTTATGGAATACCTTCCCCCCTTTTTTTTTTTTTTTTTTGCAGATGCCCAGTTTTATGGAGCCTCTGAGAGACCAAAGCTCACACAAAAAGAAGGACCTAAGAAAACTGTAACTGAGACAGATCTTAAAATCATTTATTTCTGACTGATCTATGTCAAGTAAATATGTAGATCTCTACTTACAGTCCCTTAGGTTCATAAAAAGATCTCTGTCATTCAAAAGTCACTAGTTAACACATATACACAAATTTTATTTAAAGTTTTCCTATTTCAATAAAAAAATCTAGTGTGTTTGTATATAATATATATTGGCTAATATTGAGGAAATTATTGTCCCTCAGAGGTGTATATTTATGCACAAGCCTTTGTCTTCAATTCTCTCTGCTTAGCCAAGAACCACAGAGAAATTACATCATAAGTGGATTCAACTTCTAAGAAATTGGTTGAATATTTCCAGGATGAATACTAAGGTTTGTAAGCATCTCCAAAAGGTCCATGTGCAAAAAGTTTGTTCTCCATATTGTGGTGCTAATTGAAACAGGAGAACTTTAAGAGTTGGTTTGTACTGAGAATTCTACCATTGGACAGTGTCCACCATAAATGAATACTCAAAGGGAAATGTCTTTAAGACACACAAATTGCTAAGAAATGTAAGTCAGGGGTCAGGGAGAAAAAGACCCCCAAAGAAGTGGACATAACAGGACAGAGGAAAATACATGAATGAGGTCATTATGGAAGAAAGGTCCAAAAGGGGAGGAAGGTCATAGGTCTTTTTTTCAAACTTTATTTATTCATTCTTGTGTGTGTATGTGTGTGTGTGTATGGTGTGTGTGTGTGTGTGTATGGTGTGTGTGTGTGTTTTTTTTGTGTGTGTCAGAGTGCACTGTCTGTGCAAGCCCAAGGTTGACTTCAGCAGTCTCCTGGATTTCTTCTACTTCCCTTTTCCTTCACTCTGGGATTTCCCAGGCTGTACCCACCAGGGTAGGAAATACAGGTAGTAAAAGTTTGTGCCTGGCCATTTTTAAGTGGAACTTGGGATCTGAACTCAGAACCTTCTGTTTGTGGGCAGAGTCCTAAACTCTGAGCCATCTCTCTAGCCCCATGACAGGTTTTAATAAGGATTAGGGAAGGAAAAAAATATAGAGACTAGTGGTTCAGGGACAAAAGTGGGAATTAAGGGCCATTCCCAGTTATGAGCACTGCAAACTATTACAATACTGGTAAAAAGAATCCAGGAGACCAACAGGAGTACGTAAGACAAATGGTAAGCAATTGCTCTTTGAGTGCGTGCTAAGCTTCATTTCTCTTTGAGTGCATTCTAAGCTTCCTGTTGCAGGGAACTCATGTCTGATACCGTAAACCTGTACAAATAGCAGCAGATTGGAAGAAAATATACAGGACCAGATGTCTTAGTGTTAACTATAAAAACTTGATAATAAAACATCATTTAAGAAAAGCTCTCAGAGCTTAACCAAGATGAACTTATTATAATGGGAGACTAGAAAGGTTAAAAATCACAACTGACCAGAGTGCAGAATATCAGTGATCCTGGAATGCTCAGCCCCAATCAGTCCATCACAATCTTTCCCCCACAAGGCTCAGGAAACCTTGTGGAAGAGGAGGCAAAAAGATTGTAAGAGCCTAACTGTTGGGCGGTGTTCTGATCAACACACTCCAGTTACAACAGAGCTGCTGTACCCCAGGAAGTCACTGCAAATAGAACTTTTACCATCAGATCTACACAATGGGAACATATCAATATGCCCCCAGGGACTGGCCAGGATCTCAGGATAAGGAACTGCACTCACAGAATGTCTCTGGAATAGATACTGAACAAAGGATGAAGGACCTCTCCACTTACGACTTTGTCCACTGGAGTTGCATATACTACAACAGAAATCTGACTGTCTTACCAACATAGGTACCCCAAAGACAGCTCTGTGATGCACATATGCAGAGGGACAAGAGGGTGGGAAGGACACAATGGGATTAAGGAGGGAAGGGGAGGGTGAGAAAGGTGGTGGTAAGTAGAGAGGGTAGAATAGGAGGATGGATGGGGAAGGGATCAGGGAAAGGTCATAAACTCACTTTGTTTATATATGAAAATTCTCTAAGAAAAAGAAGATTACTTGAGTTGTCCACAGTCATTCTGAGAATTAATCCTTTCCTCACCCCTTTCCAGCTTGTCCTTCCTGTTCATGAATATCTTGTTTCTTTCTACTCTTCTACTCAGTAGAGAAGACATAACCAGATTCTAAAAGCTTTTGTCTCCATGAAGATATTTCTGAAAACATCAGTGTACACTAAGTATTCCTTTTCTGAATTTAAACTACTGTCTTATATTTTCCAATTTGCCTTTTTTCTTTTATATAATTGTATAAAACTTTTTAAACAATAAAATTATGGTCCATTTAGAGGGGGGACATTTTTAGCATTTCCTTCGTTTCTTTCACCATACATAGACCAGGATCTGGGATGCATTTTGATAATTAGTGTAGTTTGCATTAAGTCGACCTTTTCTCCACCCAGTTTTATATGTACATAGTTGGATCATACAACAGAGTGCCATCATTGGCATAATTCATCTGCACATCTGTAAATGAGTCATGTGAGTGATGAAAGTCAGACATATGCTACATTTCATCTTGCTTTGATTTTATTTTCTCCTCTTAAGCTCTTTGTGAAGCAGAGCAAATGCTCCAACAGAGAAATAACTCCCAACTATATTTAACCAGCTTCCTTACCAAATGTGTATTTGCACAGTCTAGAACTTATAGTTTACATTTGAGAGAACTCAAAACTTCAATTTTCCTTTCTCAGTAATAAGAGGTTTTCTTCAGATCACTTATTTCAGGAAAACAAACTGCTGTATTTTCTTAAGTCTGGACATATTATGAAATCTTCTTATGAAATATTTAACTTTATGTCTGTGCTGGATATAAGTGACATTTTAAAAACATTTTCAATAACCTGCATAGGATAGCATTTCCATAAAATAATACAGCCCATTTTAAATGGATGAGTCTTGACAAAAGTCAAAACATCCTTCATCACTATGAAGTGTTATCCCAAGCTTCACAGTGAGCCATTTTCCTCCCAGCCTCACAGTGAGCTGAGCTGCCTCCAGTCCTTTCCATTGCCCCAATAAACACTACTTTTGCTTATTCAGCATATCTTTGAACTTGACTTCCTCTCTTTATTCATACATTCTTCCTGAATTTTCTGAGTATTCTATTGTATATAAAATATTTTTAGCAATTTCCTTTTTGGTGCATAGTTATTTCCAGTTTGGGACAATAAAAAATAAAGCAGCAAAATATTTGCACAGGAGGCTTTGTACATTTACATGTACTGGGGCATACAGTAACTAAAGGCTTAACTTTACAAGAGGCTTTTAAATTGTTTTCCAAAACAGTTGTACCAATTGACATTGTTGCCAGCAATTCATAAGAATCTGAAATTATCCATTGTTCAACAGTCATGGTTTTATTTTAGTTTACTGTGAAATCATTCTTCGATGGCATCACATGTCCATTTCATTCGCTTGGATTAGTTATTTAAATAACTTCCCACACTTACTGATGATTAATAGTTCTTCCTTCATGAAGTGTCTATTCAAATCATTTACTTTAGTGTCTTGTTTGCCTCAATAATTAGTTTAGAAATGTTTTAATGTTATAGTAAAAAAAAAAACTTTGCCAAATATATGGTCTACATATTATTCTCATGTAGTTTTGATTTGCTTTTCGCTTTTTGTGTGTATTATTTTGGAGAACACAAGTTTCTTTCCCTTGAGAATTTCATTTGTGCATGCACAGTTTTGATTATATCCCCCACTATCCTCTCTCATCTTCCCTTTTTCCCACTAGAAATCCTTCTTCCCATGGACCCCATCAACTTTGATACCTTCATTTCAGAATCATCAACTTTAGTTATGGTCACTTCCATTAATATGTGTGGAAGCTATTTGCTGGTATAGCTGGAATATTTGCTGTTACATCACTGGAGAAAATGACATTTCCTCTCCCAACGTTGTTATCTATCCAAAGAACCTCAGTATGGGGAGGCCCTTATGTCTCCTCCACCATTCAAGATGAATTGGAGTTTGATCTACTCTTGTTCAGATCTTATGCAGGGAGCCACAGCTATAATGAGTTTGTGAGCAGTCCCTTATCATGTCCACAAGACAGTGTTTCACAGCACTCTTCTCCAGCCTTCTGGTTCTTACATTATTTCTGCTCTTCTTCCATGCTGTTCCATAAGCCTGTGGGGTGGTGGGTAGGGGCGGGGATGATATGGTTGTCCTATTGTCTTGTTTAGGGCCAAGCACTCCACAGTTACCATCTGACCATTTGAGAGTCTCTGTGATAACCATCTCTCACTGGGGTGGGGGAGATTTTCTGGTGAAAACTTAGATCTTCGCTAATCTAATAAAATATGTATTATTGTTTTCCTTTGTTTGAGCAAAAACTATGTTCAAACATCTATCAATATGTATGATACTATTTCCTCATAAAATTTTTCATATTACTCAAACAATATCCTTTTTATGCTGCTATAACAGAATACCTGATTTTTGATAATTTAGAAATAAAAAGACGTTTGTTTATCTCACACCTTCGGAGGTGTAAAGTTAAAAATCACAACCCTGTCTGGCCAGGAACCTTTGAGGCAACCACAGCAGTACATCCTTGTAGACCTATCCATCTTGACAATCTGTGATCCAAGAGACAAGTGGAAGTACATAACTCCTACTCAGGTTCTCATTTCCTTGTAATTCTGCCTTGCTGGAACCACACCTATCCCTGATTTGAGTGTTTGTTTATTGATTCTCTAAGTCAAAGGAGTCACAAATTCATTCAAAGTGTTCTGAAATGTTAAGAACACCCAAAATAGTGCTTTACTGCTGAGATGCTACATACAGGCTTACAACCTCTACTGTCTGTACACAGAAGACTTATTAGTATCCAATCGGTTCCATCCATTTTCTTTAAGAAGTTCTATAAGGGAGAGAATGTCATAGGGACTTAGTTGTGGTTTTCTTACTGAATGAAAGATATTGGTGTGAAGAAGCTGCTTATAAGTTAAATCTCAAAGAAAAACAATGACAGGAAGATACAGCAGTTTTGCATTTTCAGTTTTGAATAATGAATTGACAAAGATTATTTATTCTCAAAATATAGAGTGATAGATTGTATAATTATAATCAATTAAATTTGGCTATACATACATCAGAATCTATGCTGTTTATTAGATATGGAGCAATATTCATCTTTGGACATTTTTGCCCACATCTCCTGTGTTCTTCCTGAGCTCCTGGAAACTGCCGAGCTACTCAATAATGGTAGCAGTCAACACTTCAGATTTCACATGAAAGTTAGATCACACAGTATCAAGCTTATTTCATCGAAGTCCCTCCATGTTAATCCATACCCACCACAAACGGCAGAAATTAATAGAGTATTTAAGCCTAAATAGTATTTCATTGTGTATGTACATATGCCAGTTTATCTCTCCATTCATCTGTTAATGAACATTTAAGTTGATTCCACCTCTTGACTATGAGGAATAATAAAAATGAAAGTAAACTCTTTACACACATCATTCTCTTTGGATGTTGTCAGATCATTTTGTAGTTCTACCTTTAATTTTTGAGTACCTTTCATATTTTTTCCACAAAATTTAGCTAACATTGTCTCTAAGGTCCCTTTACCCAACATGCTTACTAACAATGCTGATCTTTTGTATTAATAGTGTCTCTAATAGATGGAAAGTGATATCTCACTGTGGTTTTATTTGCAATTTTCTGATAATCAGTGATGTGGAGCATAATGGTTTTAAGCATTTGTTGACCATTTGAGAAATATCATTTTAGTTTCTTGTGTATTTTGCATAATACCTTCTTATCAGATTCAAATACATGAATCTGTGAGAAAGCAAATGGCAGTTACTATTCTCCATCCACTGCTTGTCTGCCACTTTTTCATCATTTTTCAGAATTTGAGTCCTTCCCACCATTGCCTTCTCCTTCCCCATGAAAACTTTTTACAGGTTTTCATATGATATCATTGAATATATATATATATATATATATATATATATCAATTCAAAAGAACATCTATTTATATTACACTTTTATAATAAATAGTTCAAATTTTTCTAAAGACATAATAAACATTGACATGAACTTTTATAAGTTATTTTTCTCTCTTTCTTTACATTTCTATGTTTCAATTTCAAGTTTGTACATTTTTCCCTCTAAAACGTAATTCAGTTATGATGATCAGTGACTACTAAAAGATAACTAGAAGCAAGAAATTCAATTTACTTTAACATACAAAGTGTAATAAATTTTAAGGTTTAAAATTTATTGAATTATCATTAAACATTAATTTATAACTTAATTTCAATATTAATTTAAGCATATAAAATATTTAATATAGTAATTTGAAATTAAACATTTAAAGTTTTCTTTTATAAGCAGGGCTTTATAACTATAGTTATTACCATTTAGAAGAAATATAAATTAGATTTGACTGTGATTTTACACACACATATAGGTGTGATCATCATAACTACTTTCTGCTGACACCTAAAATTTATGAATAAAGTAATATATTTATATTTAATTTCATTTTAATTTTAG
This sequence comes from Typhlomys cinereus, assembly GCA_023101885.1. NCBI lineage: Eukaryota > Metazoa > Chordata > Mammalia > Rodentia > Platacanthomyidae > Typhlomys > Typhlomys cinereus. Next base: position 6,087,193 of record JALPQD010000078.1, read on the forward strand.
AAGTGAATTAAAGTCATTGGTTGAGTAATAGTTTTTCATAATCTGTATACTTTGAGATCTTTGAAGAATGTTTTAAATATAGTAGCTATAATGGTTCATCACAAGGGAGAAATATTAGTACAGAAAACATTAGCTTCCTGGCTATACAGAAATTTATGCTAAAGCCAATACATGCAATGATGATTATGCGACATGCCTAAGGAGGCTGGAGCTTTAATTTTTTACATTATTCTAGGGAATGGATTATTTCTTCAGCCATCAAATTTTGCAAAAAGTGAAATATTTGCCCCAAGACAGCCTACTTGAAAGCAGCAAGTGGAAAAAGACAAAGTCCTGACAAGATATTTGCTTTCTGATTAAAGTTTTATAAGGAATTTCCATTAGACTGTGGTTAATAGCTATGTCACTATTCTTTACTTAATAACATTTATATTAGGGTTTATCTCTTTGAAGTCTACTAATAGATTCCCCTATTTTATTAATATTTCTTGTAAAACATAGTCAATTTGATTGCTACTGTCTGCATCCTTTAAGTCCAAGACTACCTGATAAAAGAGTTATGCAATTAATATATTGAATCAATATTAACTTTCAAAAGATAAATCACATATGTATATTTGGACTCTGTATTATTACTGAGATATGATTTTTGTAATCCTTCAAAGTCCAAGTCAGTACCAACCATACAATGTTATTTAATTTTTTTTATTTGTGTGTTTGTGTGTGTGTGTTTGTCTGTGTGGATCAGAGCACATTGCGTCTGCCTGTGGAGCCCCAAGGGTAACTTCAGGAATCATCCTGAAATGCTTCTACCTCCATTTTGCTTCACTCTTGGATTTCCTGGGCTCTGCCTTCAAATGCTGGAAGTGTAGGCCTCCACCACTTCTGCCTGTCATTTTTAGTGGGATCTGACCTCAAGTCCTTCTGCTTTGTGAAGCAAAGTCTTAACCCTGAGTCAGCTCTCTAACCTTAAAATCTATAACAATCTTGTGAGATAAATATTTTCGTCCTTTCATTGAAAAGAAAATTCAAGCTTTAAAAATTATGCTTAAAAAGTTAAACAGCTATAGGAGAGAGATAAGACATATCTGACTCAAGTCATTTAACAAGACATGGAAACATAATTTCCATATGTTGAACCTCAGTTTTCTTCATATTTAAGAATGTTTTCCTAATTTCCCATGCTCTCTTGGCATAGGTTAAAATAAAGGTGTTTGTTATAAATTATCTATCATAGTAGTGCCCAGGTAAGCTTATGATTCTTACTGCTTTTTAGCAAGCACAATCATGAGTTCTCTTTTATTCCTCTGGAATTGTGAATACTCATTTATTCTCCTCACTTGGTCAATTTTATTCAAGGAAAAAAAATAAAACCTGAAACTATGTAAAATAAAAGAAAGAAGGCCCCATCATAATACTTCCACATTATAGTTGCCTCAGTTGTTTCAGTGATTATACAATATTATGATTTTTAATAAAATTATATGGTTACTACCAAAAATTTTGACCACCTGTTTTATGGAGTGGAGTTGGGATTTATTGAGAGAAATTTTAATGTAGATTTTAAATGTGTTGCTTAAGAGAGAGACACTTGCAAAGAAGACATGCTGGAGAGTATGGGTGTGGGCCTTGGCCACCTCTCCAATAATGAATCAAAAATTGCTCTCTTTTTCTGAATATCTCTAATAGCTCCAGCTGCACTTCCAGGAGTCAGAATAAACAATGGCTGGACAGATGGCGACATCAAAGTGACATCTTCCCTGGAGGGAGCAAACCTGCAGCCAGCACTCCGAGCAGAAGGTGTCTGAGAAGGAGGTCATCCCAGACAACAAGGCCTGCCTTGCTTTTTTATTTATTCGCTTAACCAATAAAGTGATTGGTTTGGAATCACGTGATGGTTTGGAAAGGTCCATCATCCCATACTTCCTAAGCTCATAGTCACAATGACGACCAAAGGAAGGAAAAAATCATATTTGAGCCTTGTACAAAGTTGCTCAACCTTGTGAGTTATGAAATTACTTTTTGTTCAAAGATTTCTAATGTTTTCCTTTTCTTCTTAATTCATAATCAGGTGAAGGTATTTTCTTATCAGTGAAATGTATATTGAATTAGTTGGTGGTGATGTAAATATGTAGTTATTTCGTTTCTCTTAAAAGTACTTCTATTGTTCATGCCTAACTTATCTGATAGTCTTCTATGCTTTATAAATTTAAGGCCTGTGAGTGATCAAAGAGAATCAGCAGTAGATTTGTTTTTTTTTAAGAGTTACATGCTAAGAATACCTAGAATTTCTCTCCCCACCAGGCTTATTCTTGCTGAGCCTTACACTCTCAGCTCAGCTGCCCTTCATTCAGATTTTTTTACTCATTTACTCTTCATTTATTGTTAGATGCCTCTTAATTTAACACACGAGGCTTCTATATTTTTATATTATACCTGTCATATCACATTTTTAATCACTAATTCCTCCATCCTATAATCTAGCAAAAGATCTTCAAACCACTGATTTTGGTCATATATTAAATTGCTAACCCAGTGCCTAATACACTGTGGAGTCAATAATTTTTGACGCATAATTACATTAGCAAAGAAATGACAAATGCGTGATTCCTTTAATGCAAGTGCAATTGCTGCTTCTAATACTCTTTACTATTTTATTTATTTTATTATTTAATTTATTTCTCTGCAATATCCATTTCCCATCACTAACTTGAGGCCACTTTTCCTGATATGGATGAAAATTCTTTACATATGTACATATATATTATTTATGTGTGGTGTGTGTGTGTGTGTGTGTGTGAGAGAGAGAGAGAGAGAGAGAGAGAGAGAGAGAGAGACAGGGCACTGCATGTACCTGTGGAGGACCAAAGATGACTTTGGGAATCACCTTAGATTGCTTTTTACTTCCTTTTTGCTTTGCTCTGGAATTTCCCATGGTCCTCCCACCAGGGCCTAAAGTACAGACTGCTACCCTTTCCACCTTAAGTGGGAACTGGGATCTGAACTCAGGACCTTCTTGAGAGGCAGAGTCATACATAACCCCTGAGCCATCTCTCTAGCCCTACATTCTTTTTTTCACAGACTCCTCATGGGGTGCCATGAGGGGCAGGCACCCCAGTCCTACATTCTTGAACAACCAATTTTTTATACTACATGTAGCAGCAATTGAAAGTACTTCTTATGCTTGAAAAACAAATATTTTAATAATCACTTTTTTACATTGTGTGTTACTGAGAAAGGAACTGTAATGTTCTTTTCTACTTATTTGATGCTATTTTCTTTACCAAAACTTATTAGGTTTATCCCAATGCCACCAAGTATTACAAAGAGTTAAAATGATGGAGTCCTTCCTGCACATTGCTTTGTTCTAAAACACAAAATAAATTCTTAATTACATAGAATCAAATGTTTCTTGGAAGCTGGCAACAGGAAATTTTCTAATACAATTCCATTATTTTTCATGGCTCTGTCACGCTCATGCTGAGCTGCCTCCTGGGTGCCATAATGTTCTTCCATTTGAATTTCTCAGATTGTGTAATTTCTGATCAGAAGAGAAAGCATGAGGGAAAAAAGCCATAGACACAGAGCAGTGGGTCACGACTATTGACACCACCTGAAAGTCATTAGCGACTGGATGGAAAAAATTGATTGCTCTAAACTTGTGTAACTGCTTGTTATTACAAAATTTGTTCTTATAAATGTATTTCATAGATGTAACTGCTTTCTAAAATCTTGACATCTTCTACTCATTTCTTAAATCAAATAATAATCTCCACAGGAAAAGGTAACACTTGAAGGATCTAGGAGGCATCTCTACAAGGACATGATTCTGAGCATAATAAACAGCAGCAGCAAAAGTCCTGGTTTTGCAGCTGATATAAGAATACCAAGGACAGGGGCTAAAGAGGTGGCTCAGGGGTTAAGCCTCTGCCTTGCAGGCGGAGGATCCTGAGTTCGGATCCTAGACCCCATGTATAGACGCCGAGTGGAAGCGGGGGCAGCCTGTGTTTCTGGTCCTGGTAGGGCGGAGCCTGTGAATCCCAGGGCAGAGTAAACAAGGAGGTGGAGGCGTCCATGGTGGTTCCCGAATCGCCCATGGTTCTACACACACACACACACACACACACACACACACACACACACACACACACACAGTTGAATAAATAATAAAAAAATAAAAAAAAGAATACCAAGGACAGAGGTATTCTGGGAGAGAACCAACCCTAAAAGAAGTAGGCACTGCTGCAGCAGAACCGACTCTGAGGTGAACTTTGTGGATAATGGAAAAAAAGCTGGATTTCCTTAGAATGTGCTGGGAAACCATTTGAGAGTGTGTAGTAAAGATGCTCCGTGACTTCACCTGTGGTTCAGATTGTGAAGGATCTCTCTGGTTGATGTGTTGAAAAAAGACTGGAGGAAAACAAATATGAGAGTTAGGGGAATGTTGCAGTGAGCCAGGGAGAGGGATCACTTCAGAATGTAGTTTTGAGTCATTTTCATGGGATATGGCAACTCAAAGAAAGCCAGGAACAAGATTTTATATTGGAGCATAGGAGAGCAGTCATTAATTCTGATTTGTAAGCTCTGGTAATTTTCAGCACATTCAAGACTATGTTTTGTCCCTTTTTAGCTTCATATTTCTATCAAATATTCAGGTACTCATATTCTTAGGGGATGAATTTCAGAGTCCTTGCAGATCCTAAAATCTGAAGCCATTCAAGTTTTATGGCATGATTTAGCATGAGTACAACCTTTCGTATTTTTAAGTCAACTTTAGATGACTTACAACACCTAATGAAAACACTACGTTAATATCTATTGTACTGCACTGCTTAAGAAATAGTAGAAATGTATGAGCATGTTTAGCACAAATGTTATTTCTTAGACATTTCAATTGGCAGTTGATTAGCCCAGCCCCATAGATATGGAGGAACAGATTAATGAATTTTTATAGAGATACATGCAAAGGATTTTATCTTGAAAGATGTTGGAATATTACAAACAAAAGTCATGGGATTCCTGTGTTATAATACATAGGTTAAGAATGTGATACCCAGAAATTTGCAAAGAGAGAGGTCAGGGTACTGAATTTTTAGCAAAATGAGCAGAGAACCAACTAGTATGGCTTTAGAAAACTGACAAGGTATGATACAGTATTACTTCTTGCCATTAATATCATATCAACATTGGGCCAATGACACTGTAGGGTGGGAAATGTTAGAGGTAAATGTTAAAAATTTTCCAAGTACCTGCCTTATGAAGGCATGATTAATTGCTATAATCTAGACAGCAGTTTGATTACCCATAGTTGAAAACAGATTAATAATAGAATAGTCTAAATGTGCACCTGCATTTTAGAAAGCAGTGGGTTTATTGCTACAGGAAGTTCTCAAAGAAGCAACTGGAGTAATATCAGAAGCATACCTATCATACATTTTTTCACCATTTACTATATTGCATACCCAGACACAGTAATCACTCATCACAAGAGCTTATGGGGTACTGTGCTATGAGTCCTCTGTCCTGGCAGCACTCCATGCTTATGTACACAAACTGAACTAAGAAGTGGGAACACCCTTGTTCTGCCTTCAAACCACCAAGTCTGGATGCCATATGAAAGATGAGATACACATGGCCTTGTCAAAAGCACACTGACATGTGAATCAAGAAATGAAGACCAGATTGCTGACTAGGGCCAGTCGTCTGCCTCTCATAGCCTTCCTTTCCTAAACAATAAGAAAAGCTACACTGGAAGTTTGTCTCTAAAATCCTGCCTATGTTCGTGTCCAATTTTTAAAAATCTTTGCATTTTAAGCAGTAAAAGCTCATATTTTGGATTAAAATATTTTCTTTAACCCTGATGTGTTATGGTCTTTTAAGTAATGTTTTCTCTGAGGCTATATATAACATTCTGAGCCCAATGCAGAAAATGGTTAGGAAATATAGTTTTTAAGCTACCATGAGAAAGGGTGAATAAAGATTATAAAGAAGAGGGAACAGGAAGGAGGGCCCCGTTGAAATAAGGAGAGAGGGGATCATGCTTCATTAGAAAAAATAAGTCACCAACAAGTATTGCAAGTAAGTAGCCAGACATCTGGTGAAGCTCAATCTCGCTTTCCTTCCTGGGCACTTGTGACTGAGAGAGTTCGATCTCACCAATCACGGAGGGTATAGGACTGGTATATAGATGGTAACCATCGGGACACTGATCCTCCTCCCCACTGCAGTCTCCTATGTCTATTCCATATACCTTTGAATCTCCTCTTATAAGAACTTCATTTAGACAGCCTTTTATCTTTGGTTAGGAGGTGACCTCTAATACCAATCAGGGTGGAGCCAAGAGTGGTGCAGAAACAAGACTGAAAACAACAAACCATAGTTCAGAACACCAAAGCTCCTCCATTGATCACCTGGAATCAGACCAGCCAAATCTCTCTTCATCCTAAAGTTCAGGGAAACTTGCAGAAGAGGGGGTGGCAAGATTGTAAGAGCCTAAAGATGGGGAGGACCAACGACATGCAAGATGCTCCACATAAGTTAGGGCTGCAGTAGCCATAGTGGGACTTTGCATGATCTGCACAATGACTAACATGTCAATGACCCCCCTCCAGGGTCTAGCATGGATCACAGGCAGTAGGAGCCTTAGAGGCAAGGGATTAACAGTCATAATAGTGTCCAATACTAAGGGGGAGCCCTGCGGGGGACGGGGGAGCTCTGAGCTATGCCTTACACCTCACTGGAGTAGAGGACACAGAGGGAAGTTTGGCATTCACACAGGGGCATGTTTCAGGGGATGGGAGGAGGGAAGGGGGAGGCACTGGGAGAGAGGGAAGAAGGAGGTGAAAGGAAGGGTAAGGGGAGAGGATGCAAGGGGGACTGGGGAGGAGTGGAGGGAGGGAGAGGACTGGGGTACCTATTGAGCTTGTATGACTGGGGAAAATAAATAAATAAATAAATTATTTTAAAAAACTAACCAAAATTGTAAAATCATGTATCACAATAAAATCTCTAGAAGTCCAAAAAAAGGAAAAAGAAAAAGGGTGCAATAAGGTCTTTGTAGGACTTTAATAAAATATGTAATTTTACAAGCAATGATACTTTATATTCTTCAAAGTCTTTTCTGTTTTAACTTGACCAGTATAAACAGCGTGATAATGCCATCATCATATTTTTATCATTAAAATGATTTCTGCAACAAAATAAATGACTTGTACCTTCATCTGACAAATCATTAGAATATTGTTATCATACTCGATAATATCATTTTTACAACCTAACAAATACAGTTTAAGAATATAAATTACCCATTTATGCATTTAATTATTATCAGGTTACACATTTAAATGTGGTTTATTAAAAACAGGTCTTTCCTTGCCATGGATAATATAAACTTTTGTAATTTAACCCAGAAATACAATTACAGAAGCAAGTTTCCCAGTGTTTGCAGTGGTATGGGGAGTACAGTAGGGTGGGTCTCAAAAGGATTTATTTAGTAGTTCTAACTCAGACATTTCTTATTAACTTCAAACTATTAAAATAATTGTTCAATTTCTCCAAAACTAACAATTATTGACAAAATAATTAAAGAAATTCAGGTAGTGAGCAAGCCGTCTTCCAAATAACAACTGAACGACATTCCCAATGATGAGATATGATGATCTCAGACATATTGAGTGATCCCAGGCTGCTTCAGAAAAGTTCCTCATCAAAAGCTTTGCCTTCTTAGCGAGAACAAGTTTTTCTCCAGTTAGAGTGGCAAGCATTCTATTCTACTGCAGCCCTCTGTTGCTCACAACTGTGAAGAACATTTTCTTAAATTTATTGTTCTAATTCAATACTCTGTAAGTGTGACTTTTAATCACTATTTCACAATTTTAGTAAATGATTCATGTGAGCAATAACAGACTCCCATTGTGTGGGAGAATGAAAAGGTGAGACAGAGGTAAAAAAAAAAATGTTGCCAACCCAATCAGGAGTCTTGCAAAGTGATCTGCTGAAATGCAGAGAGTTTGGCTGGCAACACACTGACATGCATTGGACAGGGATTGATTGAACTCAAAGAACACACCATAAGAAACAGTGGAGACTTATACCTTATGGGACCACAGAAAATGTGTGTTATTTAATTAAATTGTTCAATCAACCCATGTCACTTATTGCATCCCTTAAAATCAACAGGATTCTATCTCCAGCTGTAGTGAAATCAACCACAGGTTGAACTTCTCTTCCTTTGATATACTTTTAAAAATATACTTAGAAACACTCTTTCTGCCCCAGATGAGACCTGGAAAAGGGTGGACTCCCTGTCCCTCAGGATGTAACCTTCAATACAATCAGGATGCAACCTGATTGGGTGGTGCAGGAAAAGCAAAAATTCAGAACACCAAAGACCCTACATTAATCACCTGGAACCAGACCAGCCAAATCTCTCCCCATCCCAAAGCTCAGGGAACCTTGTAGAAGAGGGGGCAACAAAATTGTAGGAGCATAAAGATGGGGAGGACCAATGAAATGTAAGATACTCCACACAAGTTAGGGCTGCAGCAGCCAAAATTGGTTTTGCTTGATCTGCAGAGTGATCTACAAAGTCTAGCATGGATCACAGGGGAGAAGGTTCCAGGTAGTAGGATGCTTAGAGGAAAGGATTAACAGTCATAATAGAGTTACCATTCTAACAGAGAGCCCAAGAAGAGGTTCTGGGCTATGCCACTGAGTTCTGAACCCTCTCTAGGGTAGAGGACTCAGAAGGAGGTTTGTCATTCACAAAAAGGATGTTCCAGGGGGTAGGAAGGAGGAAGGGGGAGACACTGGGAGAAGGGGAGGAAGGGAAGGGGTGAAAGAAAGGGAAGAAAGGGGAAAAGTGCAACTGAGGGGAAAAGAGGGGACAACTGAGAAGGAGTGTAGGGAAGGAGAGGACAGGAGTACCTATTGAGCTTGTATGATTAGGAAAAAAATAAAATGTGGGAGAAAAAATATATATGCTGAGAAACAATAAAATGTCAGAAAATATGATGGAAGAGACAAAAAAGTGTCAATGACATGTGAACATGTTAGCAAAATAAAGACACAAAAAGTGTGTGAATTCCAAAAGCATGATGTTTGAAAAAGTACCATTTGGGTTACATCAAAACTCAGAACTTCCTGTGGAGGATTACAAGAATGAAATATATGACAAAGGGTTTGTAGTCAGCAAGTGACCTATGCTCAAAAAGTCAAGAATCCCTGGTTTTCTCTCAAATTCTCATGTTAACTTTAATGTTTATATGTATATGTACTGAGTCTGACACTGCTGGTAGGCTATACAGCTGGATGGGGGGGACAAGAGGGGAATGGATCTGCTGGTAGATATGGAGGACGGGAAGGAAAGACACATGTGACATAAAAACAAAAAGGAGAAAAAGAGACTACTGGGAGAGAGAAAAGGATAGAAGATGAGCAAAAACAACTAATTCCTAAAGAAATGTATTAAATTAAATATTTAAAAGAATTTATATGTAAAGTATACAAAGAACTGTTAAAACTCAATTGTAAGAAAGCAACAGTCAGTATTTTCACCTGGGAACTATAGGCTGTGAGTGGATGTTAATGAAGAGGGAATTTTGTTTTCAGTAATGCAGCCTCTATGGAGGCCCCCATACTCCAGTCATTGCCTTCATACCCATAGTATGTGGGGCAGGGTCTAGGTGGACTTGGTGGATCATAAATGAATAGATAGATAGATAGATAGATAGATAGATAGATAGATAGATAGATAGATAGATAGACAGACAGATAGATAGACAGACAGACAGACAGACAGACAGGCATGCAGGCAAAATGAAAGCAAGGTGGAACACGAAGAGAAGAGGGAAGAGGTGGTGTGGTAGAGGGTTAAGCGAGGGCTAAGTGAGGGCTGGGAGAGTGTGATCAGATATATCATGTACATGCATGAAATTGTGAAAGAACTTTTTACAAAGTAAAAGAAAACAACCTGCAAAATAATAGACCAAAAGAAATAGACAACTTAGCCAAAGAAGTTGCACAGATAGCATGCGAGTATATGAAAGAAATTATCATTAGAGGATTGAGCAAAAATACAGCACTCAGTAAAATGCCAAAATCCAAATGACCGACAGCAAGACATATTGGTGAGAGTATTGAATAACAAAACTTTCATCACTGTTACTGAGAATAGAAAGAGAGCTTGGCCTTAAATAGGACATCTGTATTTCCCCTTCCCCCAAGGCTCAGGTAATATAATCCATACAAGAGTGAATATAAGAGCCAGAGAGTGAGGAGGGTTACTACCAAACAATATCTTCTGGGCCTGCTAGAACTGTTTCGTCCATAAGCTCATTGTGGCTGTGTTAAACTGCACAAGGTCTGCAGAGGAGTGGTTCTATTAACATTGCATCATGGAAGTGGGAAGAGTTCAAGAGGTACCACCTTTCTAAGGGGCAACTAATGGTTAAATCTGACTGTGGGAAGAGAAGTCTCATTCTTCAGTGGTGTATCCACTGGTAATATCACTCATGCTCCAGCACAAAACTTAGAATAAACACACACGCACACACATACATACATACAAATTCAGAAAAGTAAGAGAGTGATTGGACAGGAAAGGGGTTTTAAATGGGAGGATTGGGAATAGATAATATTGGGTAGTTTCAATGAATATAAAAAATGACCACCTAGAAAGATAGTGTATTATCCAGAGTTCTCTAGAGAAACAATATGTATAAATATATGTATATAGTATATTTATGTGATATAATATATGTATATTTCCTTATTAAATCAACCCACGAATGAAACCAGTGTCTGTAAACCAGTTCTTAAACTGAAAGTCTCACAAGACTGAAGGATCCTGGGAAGTCTTGAGCTTCAGTCCCACCTACGACAGGCTAGGTCTTCCACATGATTTCAGCAATCACCTGCACACTTGTCCAAGAGCCTGCTCCAACCAACAGTTCTTCACAGCTATGTCCCAAACAGCTCACAACTGTTTTTTCTCCTCAATTTTTTTGTAAACATAAAATTGCAAAAAAAAAAAAAAAAAAAAAAAAAAAAGGGAAAAAGTTGCTTAATGCACTTTTCCTGCTTTTCATGTGAAACAGTACTCAGACCCGGGCAGAAAGGGAAAACGAGGTGCTCATTCGGCTTATGTTTTCAGAGTGTCTATAGTCCCTCGTGGTGGAAATCATAAAGCAGAAGGCATGGCTACGGATAGAAGCAGAAGGCCATTTCAGGTCACCACAGTCATTGGAAGGCAGAAAGTAATAGAGCAAGAGGATACAGGAACAGCCTACAAAATCTCAAGGCCCACACCCTATGGACAGATAACTAGGATAACTGTGGAATGCCTTCCTCCAAGTCTCTACTTCTTAAAAGTGCCACAATCTTCTCAAACATTAGCACAAATGAAGGTTTCAAATATATGACTATCTGGGGGACAAAGCATATTTGAACCATGGCATCACACAAAACTTTTTCAGTGAAGAGATGGCCAGGATGGCATGAGAGATCATTAGCAGTAGAAATGGCAGTGATAGAAAGTATCAGGAATATGAATATGAACAAATTACAATATGTATCAATGAAATACTAAAATGAAGCCCATATTTATGTGAGAAGCCAAAGGATTAATAAAAAGGTAAAACAAAGAAGTAATCACGTTTAGTCATAAGAAGTGCTTCTGTAGGTCTGCTGTGTCTACAAGTATAAGAATTGTTGCTTCAGTCACCCACTTGCCTGGCAGGCTCTGAACTGTGGTGATTCACCAAGTTGTATCTGTTGTGCATCATAAAATAGAGCATCACGAACAGTTAAGCATAAAACCCCTTTGAAATATCTGCTTTATGCCAAAAACAAAACAAAAAAACACATAATCAAAGCCTACAAGTCAGAAACTAGAATTTGGTTCCTTAGCTGAAATACAGAGTTTAGAATAAGCTTTGCAGAAACCCAGAGGAAAGATTCATAAGAGGTCATTGGCACCTTAAGACCTTAGTTCTTGTAAAAGCCACTCCTGTTATGTCCACATTGCCACAGTGACAGAGTTCCTTGGGAACAAAACCAGGAAAAGAAGAAAGCAGCATCATTTATACAAGACAGATAACTAGGATAAAAAACTTGGAAGGACATAGAAGAGATGGATTTTTTAAAGAGTTCAAGATCAGAAATGGAGTAAGAATGCCAGGACACTGTTCCCAGTGATGTCTTCCCATCTGCTTACCTCGATTCAGAGGCTGAATTCAAGAAATCAGCTCAGTATGGACCTCTCCAAGGGTTCTCACTCCACCAGAGTTCACAGGAGGTTATTGGCACATTAAGTCCCGAATTCTTGTAACTGCCCCTCCACATGATCACATTTATAGAGCTCCTTAGAGTAATCAAAGAAAGAGAACAAAAAGAAAAGAAAAAGTAACAATAAAATAAATAAATCAAAGGTCCAAAGCTAATTTTTGGATTTGTCTTTACCAAGTATTCAAAGAAATTACAAAATTTTATGTGTAATATGTTCTTCACAATATAAATCAGTACTAACCTCAGAATTCAACCCAACTTCTACTCAAGTAGATGACCAAGACAAGTTCAAATATATATTCTGAATTAATGGTAATTGTTGCAGTTAGCCTGCATGGTTTCTGATAAAATCATAAAAAAACAGCTTAAGGGAATAAGGGGTTTATTCACTTATGATAGTCCGGTTACAGTTCCTACTCCAGTTGGCAGAAGAGCATGCACCATAACCAAAGGGCCTAGGAAACTGGCCATACCATCTTCACATACAATAGAGAGAGGGATGATCCTTGCTTCGCAGACCAGCATGTTTGTCCAAGTATACAAGGGCGCCAATTTCCTCAACTATCTCTCTGTATTTTATTCACCTGTCCAGGGCTTAGTCCCACTCATCATGGGCTGCTCTATCCCAACAATTAGACAATCTCCTGCATGTTCACTCTGGGCTTAACTCAACTACCAATTATCTGCAAATGTGCCCAGATATCAAACCCTCAAATGTCAGGTTGATAATTGTACCTAACTATGATAGTAAGACTTAGAGTTGTCAGTGGATCCTCAAGTGATCTATTGGTACTTTTACTTCTGCTATTCATAACACATGACCTGTACTGTCAATCTCTTGTTTCTGTTTTTATAAAAAACTAGAATTCTGGGTTTCTAAGTAAAATATCTCCATGCATGCATGTTGCCTAAATTTTACAGAAAAACAAAACAAAAATCTACTTAGTAGTTCAAAGAAAACCTTTTTTGAGTCAAATTATTCCATTACAGCAGGGATGTGTGCTTTTCCTAAATATCTAGACATAAAACAAAAGCATGAATATAGTGAATTTATAATATTTTAACCCCTGAAGCTTCAGACCCATTCCATCTTTTTTTTCACTTGTAGGGTGAAAAGGACATTTCTATAAGTTCTTTTATTATTTTATTTTTAACTCATTTACTTATTTACAAACAATTTATGTCTTTGCCCAGATCCCCTTCCCACCCACTTCCTTCCTCTCCCACCCTCGCTATCCACATATCCTTTTCCTACCCTCTCCATCCTTCATCAGTCCTGCTCTGTCCCACTTCTTCCTTTCATATTTGTATACTTTTTATGTATATTTCTTGCCTTATTGTTCTGGATAGGACCTCAATTACAATATTAAACATGAGTGGTAAGAGTGAACAGGCTTTTCTCATTGCTGTTCTAACTGGAACTGCTACAAGATTTTCTCCATTTAGAATGATGTTTGCCTTAGGCTTGTTGTATATAACCTTTATTTTGTTGAGATATGCCTTCCCCAGAATTTTTATCAAGGGATATTGAGTTTATCAAAAAACTTTTCTCAGGCTCCACCCACCACCACAAGAAAGAGTCACAGACAACCAGGTGAAGGACCACCCTGCTGACCCAGAATCCCAGGACCCACACGCTGTGCCAGGTAAGAGACTCACATAGGCTGGGGAGGAATGGACTGCCCACCAGCCCTTCCCCCTCCCACTGATTTCTAGCAAGGAGACAGCCATATCACATAACCAGTAGGTCCATAGATTTCATCAAAATCCAGAGAAGCTTTCCCAACAACAGTCAGGCACCCTCATATGATTCAGGAGAGCCAAAAATAGATACCAAAGAAAACAGTCATAGACTTAACAGAAAATGCCCAAGTCACATTGTAAAACCACAAAATACAATAAATACCAGGAAATCATGTCTCCTATTAAAGACACCAACCCTCCTACTATAGATTCTAAATAGAAAACCCGCATGAATACCAATCAGGAAAACAATGCTGAGAATAATGTCTTCTGAAGAAATGTTATTGACACTCAGGCAGTTTCAGAACAGGGCCATGCTGGGTAGGTCTGCAGGTCATGCTCTACTGCTGGGTAATCCTGAAGAAACACACCATATTAATCTCAAGGAACTGGTTCTAATTCTTCACAGAGAATGTAGCCAACATCCCCCAAAACCCTGTTTATGAAAGGATATGGAGACTGTTCTCCATTGCAGATAAACTAGGCTCCTCAATAAATAGCCCAGCCATGAGGTTGGCCACAAAGTCCACTGGGCTGAAACCTGATAAGAACAGAGCAAAGAGATGTAGGAGACAAAAAGCTCCAGTAAAGTTTGCAGAAACTAGAACTAACCAACAAGGAAAAGCTATTTTTCCCAGGTCTATCTAATCCTATAAACACCCCTGATCCTGCCAGCCAACTTTACTTATCTTCCCCCTCATAGCCTCAGTGTCTAGAGATTCCTTATCTAGCCTTCTTGCCCCTCATGGACTCCATGTCTGTGAGGTCTATGAGGAATTCTTTTCTAACTCTCTTGACCCTCACGGACTCCATGTCTGTGAGTTTCATCCTTTCTCTCCTCTAATAAAACCTGCCTTAATCCTCTATACCTGTTCTGGATTCAATCTTCAACTTCCAAATACAATAACTTGGACATAAAAATCCACAACGACATGATCATCAAGCTTGGAGAAGAATTATAAAAGGAGCACGAGGAATGCAAAAAGGAATGTTATGAATTCAGAGAGGAAGTGAGTGAATGTATGACCTTACATGAACAAGAAAATGAAAGAAAAATTACCTGAGATGAAAAGGAAATAGAGGAAAGAAGAACAAGTCTAGAACAGGTGAAAAAAATGCCAAAATAAAAAGTCTTTAAAAAAAAACATGAAAGGAACATTCAAGAGCTATTTGATACCAGGAAGAAGCCAAATCTATACATTCATGGAATCCCAGAAAAAATCCAAGAAAACACTTCAGAGCTCAGATCTTTCAGTCAATCATATAAATGAGAACTTCCCATACCTAAGGAAAGAACATCCCATCCAAATATAAGATCCATGTTGCACACTATCTAGATATGACCAAAATAGGAGCACAATGAGACAAATAATGGAAGCAACATCTCAGATATAGGACAAAAAAATGTTCTGAGAGCTGAAAGAGAGAAAAAGGAAGTCAAATTTAAAGGTAAGCATATTAGAATAACAGCTGGTTTTTCAATTCTAACAGTAAAAGCCAGAAGAGATTGGAAAGGCATTTTTCAAGTCTTGAAAGATCATAAACGTTAACCCAGGCTGCTTATATCAAATCAAATGTAAGTTATATATGAAGATAAAAGAAAAATATTTCACAAAAAAGAATCTAAAGTCCTTTTTATCTACCAAATCAAGCAGAAAATACTAAAAATCCTTAAGACAAAAGAAACTGATCAACCCATTCAAGAGGAAATAAAGGAAAAATAATATGAATGCATCTATCAGACAGAGAAACGCCAACACAAAAAGACCAATACAAAACTGCCAATACAAAAATAAACTAAAAAAAGGAAGAAAAAACAAAATTTTTAATTATAACTTTAAACTTCAATGGGATGGACTCACAAATCAAGAGACATAGGCTAGCAGCTTGGATTAAAGTCCACAACCCATCAATATGCTGCCTCCAAGGAGCACACCTCACTTTGAAAGATAGCCACAATTTCAGAGGCAAAGGCTGGTCAAAGGCCCCCCAAACAAATGCAACTAAGAAATAAGCAAAAGTAGTCATTCTAATATTCAACAAAATGAACTTCAAACTAAAACAAATCATAAGAGATACAGAAGGATACTACATATTCATCAAAGAAACAATACATCAGGAACAATTCACAATTCTAAACATCTATGTTTCAAGCATAGGTTTGCCCATATTCATTTAACAAACACTACAATGTGCAAAAAACAAATCATTCCAAACACAAAAGTAGGGGATTTCACACCCACCCAACTCTCACAAATAGACGGGTCAAAAACTGAAGACAGACACACTGGAACTAAACCAAACCATAAGCCAAACAAACCTGACAAACATCTACTGAACATTCCATCGTAACCCCAAAGAATATATATTCTTTTCCTTAGCCCATGGAACTTTCTCCAAAAGAGATCATATACTACTCCCACAAAGCATGCTTCTACAATACAAGAAATTCAAAATTGCCACATGTACTCTCCCTGACTACCAGGGAATAAAGTTGGACACATATAACAAGGCAAACAATAGAAAACACACAAACACTTGGAAGTCTAACAATATGCTACTGAATAAGGAATGGGTCTGGACAGAAGTAAAAATGAAAATTCAGAATTCTTAGAACTCAATGATACTGGAAACAAATTATATCAAACCTCTTGGATACAGTTAAGGTGGTGTTCCTAAGAAGTTTTTCACATCACACAACAACAACAGCCAAAAAAGGGAAATATCACAAGTGAACAATCTAACAATCTAACAATACGGCTTAAAGCTTTAGAGAAACAATTAACCCCAAAAGAAGTAGACATGTAAAGATTAGCAGGATTAGAGAAATAACTGAAATTGAGACAAAGAAAGCAATACAAAGAATTGATCAACACAAATTTAAAAAAAAAAAAAAACTTAGGGTCTGGAGAAGTGGCTCAGGGGTTAAGCCTCTGCCTTGCAGGTGGAAGGTCCTGAGTTTGGATCCTAGACCCCAAGTATAGATGCCAGGTACAGGCAGAGGCAGCCTGTGTTTCTGGTCCTGGTAGGGCGGAGCCTGTGAATCCCTGGGCAGAGTAAACAAGGAGGAGGTGGAGGCGTCCATGGTGGTTGCCGAATTCATCAGTGGTTCTACCCACACACGTACATACACACACACGCACACGTGCATACACACACAATTGAATAAATAATAAAAAATAAAAAAGTAAAAAACTTAGCAAAATTGACAAACCTTTAGCCAAATTATCCAAAACCAGAAAAGAGAAAATCAAAAAAATATTAGAGATCACCTGGAACCAGACCAGCCAAATCTTTCTCCATCCTAAAGCTCAGGGACCCTTGTAGAAGAGGGGGTGTCAAGATTGTAAGAGCCTAAAGATGAAAGATGGGAAGGCCCCATGATATGCAAGATACTCCACACAAGTTAGGGGTACAGCAGCCAGAATTGGACTTTGCCTGACCTGCATAATGCCTGACATGTCAATGACCCCCCCAAAGTCTAGCATGGATCACAGGAGAGAAAGCTTCAGGCAATAGAATCCTTAGAGGCAAGGGATTAAATAGTCACAATAGAATTCCCATACTAACAGGGAGCCCAGGAAGGGGGCTCAGGTCTATGCCACTAAATCCTGAACCCTCACTACATGGAGGACTCAGAAGGAGGTTTGGCATTCACACAAAAGGATGCTCCAGGAGATGGGAGGGATGGGGGAGAGGTACTAAGAGAGGGGGAGGAAACAATGGGGTGAAAGGAAGGGGGAAAAGGAGTAATACAAGGGGCAACCAATGGGGAGGGGAGGAGGGAGGGAGAGACAGGGGTACCTAATGAGCTTTCATGATTAGGAAAAAAATAAAATGTGGGAGAAAAAAATAAAAAAATTTTGGACAAGCATAATTTCAAAAATAAATTGTTTACTTATCTAAAACACTAATGATTTTCTATTTTATTCGAGATATCTAGCTCACAAAACTATTTAAGTGTAAGTATATAGTCTGATATTTAAAAACATAACTATTAAATTATTAAAAATATTAAAAATAAAAGATGGTGTAATCATAACAGATGTCAAGAAAATAGAGAAAAATCATGAGGTCATACTTATCGTCATGGTTTGAAATGTGTCCCCCACGGTCTTATGTGTTTGGCAAGGTCATGGCACCTTGAGAAGCGGAGCCTTGCTGGAGGAAGGCAGTCACAAGGGGTGGGCCTTGAGGTGTATTAGTCCCACCCTACCTCCAGGAGAGTCTGCTTTGCAGCAAGCAGTCTGCAGCTTCTCAGCTTCCAAGATGTCTGAGTGACATAGCTTCCTCCAGCTATGGCCAGCCAGCCATGCCGCCTCTGCTTTGAGAGACTGTACTTTCCCTCTAGAACTGTAAGCTGAATAAATCCCTCTTTCTCCCTTAAGTTGATTGACTTTGAGTGCTCTCTCACAGCAATAATTAAGAGTGAACATTACATAAATTGGTACTGGGAGTGAGGTATTACAGTGAGATTAAGAGCATCTGGTACCACAACGTGAAGTTGTTTGTGAAGCTGAGAGAAGTTGGTACCCAGCAGTATGGCCAATGCTGTGATGTGGCTACTGTGCCTTTGGAACTGTTTGTTAGGAGAAATGTGGAGAACATATGGGACTTTATGCTGGTAAAGTTTTTGCATCTTGGCAATGAGGCCAAATGGGTCCTTCTTATGAGAGCTCAGAGGAGAGCAGTGCTGTGAGAGACACAGCAGTAGAAGCCCAGCTTGTGATGGTCCAAAGGGGAGCAGATACTGTGTATACAACTGGACGAGTAACAAATGGAGCCATGTGTTAGCAGAGAGTTTATTGAAGTTTTGCCCTCATCCTGAAAGCTTGCCTGAAGTTAAACTGGAGTCCTTAGTGGAGGAAATTTGAAGGCAATGTAGTTTAGACAATGTGATATGGTTACTTTTTTAGTTGTCTTCAGAATTATGAAAAAGGGCAAAGAATCAGGCAGGAAGAAACAAAAACTGTAAGATCTGATGATAAAAAATACAATGTCAAACTTATAGAGTTGAACCAGGAAGAAGCAGAGAACAAAATGACTGTCAAAGAGATTAGCTCCATTAGTAAATTAAAGCCTGCTCTCCATTTGGATAATAGGAGAGGCCCTAGCTTGAGGGCAAGATCCTCAGAGAAAGTTCCCACTCATAAGAATGCAAATACTTCCCTACCCCTCCACTCCGCTGTGCAGGACACGCGTGCACTGTCCAGCCTGGCCTCACCCCACCACGACCCAGGTAAGCTCGGTCCCAGCCCACCCCCAGAGCCCCAGGCCGTCCCAGTTAACCCAGCTCCTCCCACCATCCAGCCTGAGCCACAGGGGCACAGGGCCTGGGAGGAGGAGAGGGCACACCCTCTGCGCCCGGGCCCCGCCCTCAGGTCACCCAGGTTTAAATAGCGCCCAGCCGACGCCCCATCCTCCCATCCTCTCTACTCCGCTGCCCGGAACTGGCCTCACTGCGCCACAATCTAGGTAAGCTCAGTCCCCACCCACCCCCAAAACCCCAGGCCAAATAATTCAGTTTAGTGAAAAACGCACAGAAATTAAAAGATCTACAGTGCCCAGCAGAATGGAGTGAAGGGAATTGCAGGAGCAGCAAAACTGCAAAAGAAAATCAACAAACCACAATCCAGAACTTCAGAGACTCTATATCAAACACATAGAACTAGGCCAGCCTAATCTCTCCCCATCCTGGAGCTCAGGGACATTTGCGGAAGAGGGGGCGGTAAGATTGTAAGAGCAAAAGGATGGGAGGAGCAACGATTTGCAAGATTCTCAACAATAGTTGGGGCCAAAGCAATCATAATGGAACTTTGCATGCCCTGCGCAATGTCCAGCGCACTGTTGCCCTCATAAAGTCTAGCATCTGTTAAGGGCACCGAGACCCCTGGAGGCAAGGGATTGACAGCCATAGTAGTGATCTTATGCTTAAGGGGAGCAAGAGAAAGGGCTTATGGAAATGCCACTGGGTCCGTGTATGTCATCGGAGAGGAGGACCCAGTGGAGAGTTGGGCGCACACAATAAAGGACTCTCTGGGAATTGGGGGGGAGACACTGGGGGAAAGGGGAGGGGGGAGGGAGGGAACTGGTAAAAAATTTTAAAATGTATAATTAAATTTTTAATAAAAAAAAAAAAAAAAAAAGAATTCAGGAACCAAAAAAAAAAAAAAAAAAAAAAAGAGTTAAAACGACAATGCCAAAGTCAAAGTGCAAATCCATGAGAAGCAACACTCAAGTAAACAAATCTCCCACTGAAGGAATTAATCCCATAATGTTAGACTCCAACCAGAACAAACCCATGGAAAAGGGCCAAGAAAGCCTGACCCAGGATAACGACCTTCAAAATATGATATTACCATGTTCAATACTATGAAAGAGGAAATCCAGGAGGAATTAAATAATCGAATCAATCGCTTTGAGGAGGAACACAACAGACATTTGGAGGAGTTGAGAAAAACAGTGCAAGAATCAAAAACTGGCATAGAGCACTTAAAGCGACTCAAGCAGAGTTTAAAACTGAGCTAAAAGACAAGTTATCCTCAACCCAGAACTCCTCAGAGAGTCTTATCAGCAGAACTAAGGAAGCAGAAAACAGAATTTCAGATCTTGAAGATAAAGTGGGAGTATTAACAAGCTCAATGGAAGAGATTGTTAAAGGCAAAAAGATACTTGAGAGAAATATCCAGGATATATGGGACACCCTGAAGAAGACTAATATGCGTATTCATGGAATACCAGAGCAAGAATCTCAAAATACCACCCCTGAGGAAATTTTTCAAACGATCATCAAGGAAAACTTTCCTCATCTAAAAAAAGAGAGTCCCATCCATATATAAGAGGCATTCCGCACTCCAAACAGATATGACCAAAACAGAAGCTCGCCACGGCAAATAATAGTCAAAACACTCCACATTCAAGATAAAGAACTGGTGCTGAGAGCTTCAAGAGAAAAAAACAAGTCACTTTTAAAGGTAAACCTATTAAAATAACAAATGACTTCTCGGTCGAAACAGTAAAAGCAAAAAGAGCTTGGAGAGACATACTTCAAGTATTGAATGAGTAAAAATGTCAACCCAGGCTGATTTACCCTGCAAAACTATCAGTCATGGTCGAGGGAGAAAGAAAAATTTTCCAGCACAAAGACAACTTGAAGGGATACTTGTCCACCAAACTGGTCTTCAAAAAATGCTAGAAATGATACTCAAGCGCGAAGAAAAAAACAGGCATATCCAGCAGAACAGAAGGCAAGTATAACACCATTAAACGCAAAGCAATATACTTATAAAAACTAGTAAACATAATAAATGTCTGGAATTAAAAATAGTTTCTCCATTATAACAATAAATGTTAATGGAATTAACTCACCGATCAAGAGACACAGATTACAAATTTGGATTAAAAATCACAATCCATCAATCTGCTGCCTGCAGGAAACCCATCTCACCACAAAAGATAGGCATGCCCTAAAAATGAAAGGCTGGTCAACAATTCTACAAGCTAATGGAAGCAGAAAACAGGCAGGGGTAGCCATTATGCTATCAGACAAAGTGGACTTCAAACCAAAGAAAATTATAAGAGACACGGATAGATACTACATTTTAGTCACAGGTACAATTCACCAGGAAGACTTCACAATACTGAACATATATGCACCCAATACAGGCCCCTCCACGTTCATTAAGAAAACCCTACAGCGTCTAAAGCAAGAAATCAACCCCCAAACGATAATTCTTGGGGACTTTAACATCGCCCTCTCAACATGGGATAGATCAACAGGTCAAAAGCTTAACAGAGACACTTTGGAACTTAATCAAACCTTGAAAGAAATGGACCTTACAGATCTCTATCAAACTTTTCACCTACGCACCAAAGAATACACATTTTTCTCAGCAGCACACGGAACTTTCTCCAAAATAGATCACATATTGGGCCACAAAATGAATCTACACATATACAAGAAATTTGAAATTCTAACCTGTGCCCTATCAGACCACCACAGCCTAAAGCTGGACATCCACAACACATCAAACAAGAGAAAATACACTAACTCCTGGATACTTAACACTATGATGCTGAATGAGAATTGGATTCAGGAAGAAATTAAAAAGGAAATTCAAGATTTCCTGAAAGTGAATGATAACGAAAATACAACTTACCAAAATCTCTGGGACACAATGAAAGCTGTTCTAAGAGGTAAGTTCATAGCTCTTAATGCCTACATCAAAAAAATGGAAACATCAGAAATAAAGAACTTAACAATGCAGCCTAAAGCTTTAGAGAAACTAGAGCAATCTGATCCCAAAAGTAGTAGAAGAGAGGAGATTAGCAAAATAAGGGGAGAAATATCTGAAATCGAGACTAAGAAAACGATAGAAAAAATCAACCAGTCAATAAGCTGGTTCTTTGAAAAAATCAATAAGATTGATAAACCCTTACCTAAATTAACCAAAAGCAAGAGAGAGAAAACCCAAATTAACAAAATTAGAAATGAACATGGAGTTATCACTACTGATACCCAAGAATCCAGAGAATTATAACATCATATTTCAAAAACTTATACTCTGTGACGTTTGACAACATAAAAGAGATGGATGAATTTTTAAGTAAACACAACTTACCTAAATTGAATCAGGAAGTTGTGAATTATTTAAATAGTCCTACAACATATAAGGAAATTGAGGAAGTAATCTCGAATCTTCCCACCAAAAAATGTCCTGGACCAGATGGATTCAGCACAGAATTCTACCAGACATTTAAGGAGTTAATAACACCAATACTCCTTAAACTGTTCCATCAAATAGCAAAGGAAGGAACACTACCAAATTCCTTCTATGAAGCTAATATCGTTTTAATCCCAAAACCTAATACAGATTCACTTAAAAAAGAAAACTATAGGCCAATCTCTCTGATGAACACAGACGCAAATATTCTCAACAAAGTCTTAGAAAATCAGATTCAAAAACATGTCAAAAAGATCATTCACGGAGACCAAGTAGGCTTCATCCCCGGCACACAAGGCTGGTTCAACATACGCAAATCAATAAATGTAATTCATGAGGTAAACCAGTCCAAAATCCAAGACCACATGATACTCTGGATAGATGCAGAAAAAGCTTTTGAAAAGATCCAACAGCCTTTTATGATCAAAACACTAGAGACAGTAGGAATGGAAGGAACCTTTATCAATATAATAAAAGCTGTACACAACAAGCCCACAGCAAGGATTATGCTCAATGGGGAACAATTGGAAGCATTCCCACTTCGATCAGGAACTAGACAAGGCTGTCCACTCTCACCACTTCTATTCAATATTGTACTTGAAGTCTTAGCTGAAGCCATAAGACAAGAAAGGGACATAAGAGGGATTCAAATCGGCAAGGAAGAAGGCAAACTATCCCTATTTGCAGATGACATGATCTTATACCTGAGGGATCCCAAAAACTCCACCAGGAAGCTCCTGGAACTAATTGAGAAGTTCAGCAGGGTGGCAGGATACAAAATAAATGTGCAAAAATCAGAGGCCTTCCTATATGCCCAGAATGAAAGAAGTGAAAAAGCCTTGAGAGAAACAATCCCATTTACTATAGCCCTTAAAAAAATGAAATACCTTGGTATAAACCTAACCAAGGAGGTAAAAGACCTTTACAATGAAAACTTTAAAACCCTAAAGAAAGAAATTGCAGAAGACACCAGAAGGTGGAAAGACCTCCCTTGTTCCTGGATTGGCAGAATCAACATCATAAAAATGACCATCCTACCAAAGGCAATATACAAATTCAATGCTATACCAATCAAAATCCCAAAGCAATTCTTCAAAGAAGTTGACCAAACAATCTCAAAGTTCATATGGAGGCACAAAAGACCCAGGATAGCAAAGACAATCCTGAGTAACAAAAACACTGCTGGAGGTATTACCATACCAAACCTTAATCTATACTACAAATCCATAGTTATAAAGACAGCCTGGTACTGGCTCCAAAATAGACACACAGATCAATGGATAAGGATTGAAGACCCAGATATAAGCCCTCAAAGTTACAGCCATTTGGTCTTTGACAAAGAGGCCCAAAGAATCCAATGGAAAAAGAACAGCATCTTCAACAAATGGTGCTGGCAAAACTGGATCTCCACATGCAGAAGATTAAAGCTGGACCCGTACTTGTCACCATGTACAAGACTTAATTCCAAATGGATCAAGGACCTTGATATCAGGCCAGAGACTTTAAAAACTATAGTTGAAAGGATAGGGAACTCCCTCGAGCTGATTGGACTAAGCCAATATTTTCTAAACAGACACAGTTACTGCTACCAACTCTCAACAGTTGGGACCTTGTGAAATTAAAGAGCTTCTGTTCAGATAAAGAGATTGTAACACGAGCCCAAAGGCAACCCACAGAATGGGGGAAAATCTTCACGAACCACATATCTGATAGAGCTCTACTGTCCAGAGTGCACAAAGAACTTAGAAAACTAAACACCAAGGAAACCAATGGCCCAATTAAAAAATGGGCCCTGGAACTTAAAAGAAACTTTACCAGGGATGAAATTAAAATGTCTAACAAATATCTTAAAAAATGCTCCACTTTTTTAGCTATCAGGGAAATGCAGATCAAAACTTCCCTGAGATACAATCTCACCCTGGTCAGGATGGCAAAAATCCATAATACAAACAACAACAAATGCTGGAGAGGTTGTGGAGAGAGGGGAACTCTCCTACATTGCTGGTGGAAGTGCAGGCTCATACAGCCACTCTGGCGAGCCATCTGGAGACTCTAAAGAAATTAAAGATTGAAATGCCATGTGACCCTGCAATTCCACTTTTGGAAATAACCCCCCATGCAGCAGAGGTTCACCTTGACAGCACAAGCACAACCATGTATAGCAGCACTGTTTACAATAGCAAAGACATGGAATCAACCCAAATGTCCAACAGTTGACAAGT
This sequence comes from Typhlomys cinereus, assembly GCA_023101885.1. Taxonomy (NCBI): domain Eukaryota; kingdom Metazoa; phylum Chordata; class Mammalia; order Rodentia; family Platacanthomyidae; genus Typhlomys; species Typhlomys cinereus. The sequence continues at coordinate 6,112,166 of JALPQD010000078.1, forward strand.
GAATAAGGAAACTGTGGTACATCTATACAATGGAGTACTACTCAGCTATCAAAAATGATGAATTTGCCAGGAAATGGATGTCATTAGAAACAATTATATTAAGTGAAGTATCCCAAACCCACAAAGTTAAGCGCCATTTGTACTCCCTAATAGGTGGCTCCTAGTACCAAACCCACCCAACCCACCTTCAGACACTCAAAGTAAATCTATGTAATACCTACAGTAATTGTAAGGATTATGAACAGGAGGAATAGGGTTGGAGGGCCACACCAGACACAAGGAGAGAGGGGACCGTGTTACAGCAGAGAAAATAGGCCACCATCAAGGACTGCAAGGGGTGACATACAGTGTCCAACAGGATGAAGTGAAGGGCATTGCAGGAGCAGCAAAACTGCAAAAGAAAATCAACAAACCACTATCCAGAACTTCAGAGACTCTATATCAACCACCTAGAACTGGGCCAGACTAATCTCTCTCCATCCTGAAGCTCAGGGATATTTGCGGAAAAAAGGGCGGTAAGATTGTAAGAGCAAATGAATGGGAGGAGCAATGATTTGCAAGATACTCCATACAAGTTAGGGCTGAAGCAATCATAATTGGACTTTGCATGCCCTGCGCAATGTCCAACACACTATTGACCTCACAAAGTCTAGCATCTGCTAAAGGCACCAAGATCCTTGGAGGCAAGGAATTGACTGCCACAGTAGTGTTCTTATGCTTAAGGGGAACACGGGAAAGGGTTCAGGGAAATGACACTGGATCCTTGTACGTCATTGGAGAGTAGGACCCAGAGGAGAGTCAGGCATGCACAATAAAGGACTCTCTGGGAATTGGGGCAGGAGGCAATGGGGCATGGGGAGGGAGGGGTGAGGGGAAGGGGAGCAGGGGTTTGGGGGAAGGAGGAGGGAGGGAGGGAACTGGTGTACCTATTAGGTTTGTATGAGTGGAAATAATAATAAAAATATATTAAAAAAAGAAATGAAAATGGAGTTATCACTACTGATACCCAAGAAATTCAGAGAATTATAAGGTCATGTTTTGAAAAATTATACTCCCCAAAATTTGATAACACAAAAGAAATGGATGAATTACTAAGTAAGCACAACTTACCTGAATTGAATCAAGAAGTTTTGAATTATTTAAATAGTCATATAACATATGAGGAAATTGAAGAAGTAATCTCAAATCTTCCCACCAAAAAATGTCGTGGACCAGATGGATCCAGCATAGAGTTCTACCAGACAGTTAAGGAACAAATAACACCAATACTCCTTAACTGTTCCATCAAATAGCAAAGGAAGGAACATTACCAATTTCTTTCTAAGAAGCTAATATCATCTTAATCCTAAAACCTAATACAAATACACTTAAAAAAGAAAACTATAAGACAATCTCTTTGATGAACACAGATGCAAAGATTCTCAACAAAGTCTTAGAAAATCAGATTCAAAAACATATCAAAATGGTCATTCACGGGGATCAAGTAGGCTTTATCCCAGGCACATAAAGTTGGTTCAACATATGAAAATCAATAAATGTAATTCACCATATAAACCAGTCCAAAATCCAAGACCACATGATACTGTCTATAGATGCAGAAAAAGCTTTTGACGAGATTCAACAGCCTTTTATGATCAAAACTCTAGAGACAGTTGGAATGGAAGGAACCTTTATCAATATAATAAAAGCTGTATACAACAAGCCCACAGCAAGGATTATACTCAATATGGAAAAACTTGAAGCATTCCTACTTCCGTCAGGAACTAGACAAGGCTGTCCACTCTCACAACTTCTATTCAATATTGTACTTGGAGTCTTAGCTGAGGCCATAAGACAAAAAAGGGAGATAAAAGGGATTCAAATTGGCAAGGAAGAAGTCGTTATCTCTATTTGCAGATGACGTGATCATATACCTGAATGATCACAAAAACTTCACCAGAAAAGTCCTGGAACTAATACAGAAGTTCAGCAGGGTGGCAGGATGCAAATGAAACATATAAAAATCAGGGCCTTCCTCTATGCCCAGGATGAACAAAGTGAAAAAGACCTAAGATAAATAATTCCTTTTATTATAACCCCTAAAAAATGAAATGTCTTGGTATAAACCTAACCAAGGAAGCAAGAAACTTTTACAATCCATGCTCCTGGATTGGCAGAATCAATATTATAAAAATGACCATCCTACCAAAAGCAATATACAGATTTAATGCTATACCAATCAAAATCCCAAAGCATTTCTTTAAAAAAAATTGACCAAACAATCTCAAAATTCATATGGAAGCACAAATAATCCTGAGTAACAAAAACACTGCTGAATGTATCACCATACCAAACCTTCGTCGATACTACAAATCCATAGTTATAAAAACAGCCTGGTACTGGTTCCAAAATAGACACACAGATCAATGGATAAGGGTTGAAGATACAGATATAAGCCCACACAATTACAGGCATTTGATCTTGGCAAAGGGGCCCGAAAAATCCAATGGAAAAAGAACAGCATCTTCAACAAATGGTGCTGGCAAAACTGGATCTCCACATGCAGAAGATTAAAACTGAACTCATACTTGTCACCATGTACAAAAATTAATTCCAAATGGATCAAAGACCTCAATATTAGGCCAGAGACTATAAAAACCTTAGTCAAAAGGGTAGGGAACTCTCTTGAGCTGATTGGACTAGGCCAACAGTTTCTAAATAGAAATCCAATAGCACAGTCACTACAACCAACACTTAATAAATGGATCTTATAAAATTAAAAGGCTTCTGTTCAGATAAAGAGACTGCAACCCGAGCAAAAAGACAACCCACAGAATGGGAGAAAATCTTCACTAACCACATATCTGATAGAGCTCTGTTATCCAGAGTGCATGAGAACTTAGAAAGTGAAACACCAAGGAAATAAATGGCCCAATTAAAAAATTGGCCTTGGAACTCAAAAGAAACTTTATGAGGAAAGAAATTGAAATGTCCTCAAATATCTTAAAAAATGCTCCACATCCTTAGCCATCAGGGAAACACAAATCAAAACCTCCCTGAGCTATATCATCTCACCCTGGTCAGAATGGCAAAATTCCACTACAAACACCACCAAATGCTCGAGAGGATGTGGCGAGAAGGGAACTCTCCTACATTGCTGGTGGGAATGCAGGCTTATACAACCATTCTTCTAGCGATCAGTCTGTTGATTTTTTAAAAAGTTAAAGATTGAAATGCCATATGAACTCTGTTATTCCACTTTTGGGAATAATCCCCCCAAAAGAAAAATTCACCTCAATTGTACAAGCACAACCATGTTCACAGCAACACTATTTACAATATCAAAGTCATGGAATCAACCCAAATGCCCAACAGTTGACAAGTGGATAAAGAAAATGTGGTATATCTATACAATGGAATACTACTCAGCCATCAAAAATGATGAATTAATGAAATTTGCTGGGAAAGGGATGGAATCAGAAAAAATTATATTGAGTGAAGTATCCCAGACACAGAAAATTAAGTGTCGTATGTACTTTCTAGTAGGTGGATCCTAGTACCAAACCCACTTAGTGACATATTCAAAGACAAATCTCTGTAATACCTATAATAATTGCAAAGATTATAAACAGGAGGGAAGGAGAAGGAGGGCAGTGCCAGAAACAAGGAGAAAGGGGATCATGATACAGCAGAGAAAATAGGTCACCATCAATTACTTCAAGTAAGTAGTGAGACATCTGGTTAAGCTCACTCACTTTCCTTCCTGGTCACTGGCAACTGAGGGGGTTTGATCTCACCAGTCAAGGAGAGCGTAGAAGTTTGGCAGATAGATGGTAACCATTCTACAAATGGGAGACTGACCCCCCCCCACCTTGCCGCGGTATCCTACTCTTATTACATCTACCTTTGAATCTACTCTTACAGTAAGAGTCTATTTTAACAGCCTTTATTTCTGGCTAGGAGATGACATCAAATACCAATCAAGATGGAGCCAAGGGCAGTGCAGGAACAGTAAAACTGAAAAAACAACAAACCATAATTCAGAACATCAGAGATCCTACATTAATCACCTGGAACCTGCAGCCAAGGGCAGTGCAGGAACAGTAAAACTGAAAAAACAACAAACCATAATTCAGAACATCAGAGATCCTACATTAATCACCTAGAACCAGACCAGCCAAATCTCTCCCCATCTTAAAGCTCAGAGAAATTTGAAGAAGAGGGGGAAGTAAGATTGTAAGAACCTAAAGATGGCGTGGAGCAATGATATGCAAGATACTCCACGCAAGTTAGGTCCTAAGTAACCATAATAGGACTTTGCATGACCTGAGCAATGACTGACATATCAATCACCCCCCAAAGTCTAGCATGGATCACAGGCACTAGGATCCTTAGAGGCAAGGATTAACAGTCACAATAGTGTTCCCATGCTAAAGGGGAGCACAAGAAAGGGCTCTAGGCAATGCTGAGTCCTTACACCTCATTAGAGTGGAGGATTCAGAGGGAAGTTTGACATTCACAGTAAAGGATGCTCCAGGGATTGGGGGGAGTCGGGGGGGGGGACTGGGAGAAAGGAAAGAAGGAGGGGTGAAAGGAAGGGTAAAAGGGGGAAGGGAGCAAGGGTTCTGGGGAGGGCAGAGAGAGGGAGGGGACTGGAGTACCTATTAAGCTTGTATGAGTGGAAAAAATAATAATAAAAAAAACACTGTCTCTAAAAAAAATGAAGTACCTTGGTATAGTCACAGTTTTCTGGGAAAAAAAAAGAATATATTAAATCAACTGAAAATAAAAATAGTGTCCTTCTAAGGAACCACCCATAGCTGTTTTATTCTTGATTAGAACATCAAAGTATCCTGAGAAGGTTTCAAGGCTCTATCTTGCTGGAGGGTTGAAGGTGATGAACTCCAGTACCCGCGAAGAACAGATAGTCTGCAATGATATCAGTGATGAATAGCAGCAAGACCTGCAAAACTACACTCCAAAGGCTTTAGGAATAGCATCAAGGTTGCAAGGAACAAGCTCTTTGTCAGTCAAGAACAGAGGCAGTCAAGGCAGCAGCAACAAAGAAGGCAAAGACATTCAATAGCAAATCAACACAAGATAAGGAAAGAGCTAGTCCATCCTTCTTATACTTACTTTTATGTCATCCACCACTGAAAAGCACTACCCAAGATGGGTTGTCTTTTTACATCAATTAAGCAAGCAACTGCAGGCTGGTTTGGGGGGGGGGCTGCTCCAAACACTGATTCTTCACAATTGTACCCCAAACAGCCTGCGACAATCAAGTTGACACCCAGATCTAACCATAACATAAACCTAACCAAGAAAGATCTACAATAAACACTTTAAAAGCCTAAAAAAAAAAGACTTTACAGAAGACACCAGAAGATGGTAAGATCATTCAGATTTAGTACATGGCAATCAAAATTCTAACCCAATTCTTCACAGAAATTGGTAAAATACCCTCAAATTTCACATGGAAGTATAAATGATCAAGGATAGCAAAATCTATCCTGAGTAATAAAATATCCACAGAAGTTATCACTAAACCAGACCTTAAACTATACTATAAAGCTATAGTAATAAAAACAGCATGGCAATGGTTCCAAAGATGAGATATAGACCAATAGAGTAGAAGTGAAGGCTATAATATGAATGCTCTCACTTACAGTCAACTGTTTTTTTAATAGGTGCAAAAAATCCACTGGAAAAGTATAGCACCTTCAATAAATTCTTCTGACAAAATTGGGTGTTTGCATTTAGAAAAATGATACTGGCCCTTTACATGTCTCTCTTCACAAAAACCAACTCAAAATGGATGAAAGACTTCAATGTTAGATGAGAGACTATAAAACACCTAGAACACAAAATAGGGAATACCCTTGAATCAATTGACCACGGCCAGCATTTCCTCAATAGAATCACAAAGGCACAAATCCCACACTAACAAGTGGGATTATGTGAAATTAAGAAACTGTTGCTCAGTAAAGAGGCTGCTAATAAAGCCAAAAGACAATCTGAAGAATGGGAGAACATCTTCACTAATACACTTCTAACAGAGGACTAATATCTAGAGTACACAAAGCACTTGAAAAATTAAATACCAGGAAGTAAAGCAACCCCATTAAAAAAAAAAATCATGGGGCCGGAGAGGTGGCTCAGGGGTTAAGTGTCTGCCTTTCAGGCGGAAGGTGCTGGGTTTGGATCCTACACCCCACGTATAGACGCCAGGCAGAAGCAGGGGCGCCCTGCATTTCTGGTCCTGGTAGGGCGGAGCCTGTGGGGCAGAGTAAACAAGGAGGAGGTGGAGGCGTCCATTGTGTTTCCCGAATTTGTCCGTGGTTCTACACACACACACACACACACACACACATACATACACAATTGAATAAATAATAAAAAAAATTTTAAATCATGCTATAGAACGGAAAAGAAACTTCTCCCAAGAAAATTCAAATATCAAACAAACATCTTAAAAATGTTCTACTTCCCTAGCCATTAGGGAAATGCAAGTTAAAACCACCCTGAAATATCATCTCACTCCAGTCAGAATAACTATGATCCAAAACACAAATTAGGACAAATGCTGGTGTGGATGTGGAAAGAAGGAGACCTTCATGCAGTACTAGCGGGACTGTAAACTCATACGACTCCTTTAGAGATCAATTTAGAGACTCCTAAAAAAGTCAAAAACTTAAATTCCAAACAACCCAACTATATCACTCCTGAAATTATTTCCAAAGATCACTGAATCCTCCAGCCACACGCAAGACCATGTTCAAAACAGGCCTTTTCACTATAGCAAAGAATGGAACCAGCCTAGATGTCCAACAGTTCATGAATTGTTAATGAAAATGTGACACATAAATACAATGAAATAGTAATTCAGCTATCAGGAAAGATTAACTAATGAAATTTGCCTGTAAATGGATGAAATTGGAAGAGATCATAAATTTCAGAGGCAGAAAGACAAACACTGTATTCTCTCTTATAAGTATATTCTAGCATTAAACTCTCAGTTTGGTATAATCACACAGAACCTCTTACAATACCTACAAGATCAAAGGACACAAGTCAGAGGTGGGGGTTGTGGAAGAAGAGCCCAAAAGAACAGAAACAAAATAGCATGGATTAACAGCTAAAAGACTTTTATGTAAGAAAAGTCTTAAAAGAGAAGGAGCAACAGGAATAGGAGTGGAGTTAGCCTCCTGGTAACCAACCACGTGCTTACTAGTCCCTAACCCCTTCCCAATGACAAGGAACACAAGTCCAGCATTGTAAACTAGTCTAAACAACAGAGAATAGGCAGAAAATTGACAGTAAACAGAATCAGATGCCTCAATACTAACCACAAACATCTTAAACTTCCATCTTAAAGCCTCTCATTTTATCTTTATATAAGAAAAGAGCTCAACATTCAAACAAGACATAGCCTCGTGCAATAGAAGAGCAGGGAAGAAGACAACAGCAACAAGCAGAATGCAGCATTCCCGCAATCCTAAAATGTTCAACCTGAATTAGACCATTCGAATCTCTTCCCATCCTAGGCTCAGGGAATCTTGCATAAGAGCAGGCAATAAGATTATAAGAGCCTAAAGATGGGGAAGTTCACATCTGGGCAAGACATTCCACTCAAGGCAGGGATGCTGGCTGCTGCATCCAGGAACTCACTGCAATGGGACTTGTCCTCAGGAGACTTGCACAATCACTGACATATCAACATTTCCCTATAGACTAGTAGGAACTTAGGAGAAATAATTATGTGTAGTAAGAACCTTAGGAGCTAAGGCAAGAGAGCTAGGTGAAGTGCCCTTATCAGCGTGTTTACTCAAGGAAGGGCCACTAAATCTGCCAAAGAGACCTTAACCCCTGCTATGGCAGACAATCCTAAAGAAACCCTGAGGCCCACAGAAAACAGAGGAGGGAGGGAGAGAGACTTGGTGAAGGGAGGGAAGGGTAGAAGACAAAAGGGGGAGGGAGGAAGGAGGAAAAATAGAGGGCAGAGGCAATCTCTCTTTATGCTTGTAACACTAGAAAAAATAAAAGAATGGAAAAAATCCTCTAAACATTTTTTAAATAAGGCTAATTACCATATTAAAAAGGACATTTATTTTTAAAATTTTTCTGCATCTATTGAGAGGATAGTATGGTTTTGTCTTTAAGCATGTTAATATGATGAATGAAATTTACTGATTTGCATAAACCATCCTTTATTGTTATATAGCATATAATCTTTTTGATGTGTTTTTGATTGGTTTGCAAGTATTTTATTGAGAATTTTTTAATCTATGTTCATTAGTGACATTGACCTCTTTTGTTTTGTGTCTTTACTTCGATTTGGAATCAGAGTCATACTGGACTCATACAAAGAGTTTAGGAGAATTCCTTCTTTTTCTATTTCATGAAATACTTTGAAGAGTAGTGTTATTATTTCTTCCATGAATGTAAAATTCTGCATTGAATCAATCTGGTCTTGGACTTTTTTAGTTGGAAAATTTGTAATTACAGTTTTGATTTAATCACTTATTATTTGTCTGTTCAAATTATCTATTTTATCTTAAATCAATGTTGGTAGATCGTATCTGTTTAAAAATTCATCACCTTCTTTTAGATTACCCATTTTAGTGGAGTGTAAATTTAAGTTTTTTTTTTTTTGATTCTTTGGATTTCTCTGGTTTCTGTGGTAATTTTCCCTTTTCCATTTCTGAGTTTATTGATGTGCATATTTTTATTTTGATTAATATGGTTAAGGTTTTGTTGATCTTGTTTATCTTTTTTTAAAGAACCAGCTCTTCCTTTCATTATTTGTTTTGTAAAAAGAACCATCTCTTCCTTCTGTTAATTTTTTATATTATATTTTTCAGTTACATCTCATTGATTTCTGTCCATATCTTGGAAATTTTCAACCTGTGTATTGCTTTTAGGATGGGTTTGTTCTTGTTTTTCTAAAATTTTGAGATATAATAGTAAGTCACTTATTTGTGATCTTTCTTTCTTGATATAGGTATTTACCACTATATACACTTAGGACTGCTCTTAATGTGTTCCATAGATTTTGATAGATTGGCTCTTCATTTTTATTGGACTCAAGGAGTTTTTAAATTTCCTACTTTGTTTTTCTCTTGATTTTTTTCATATTCAAGAATATGTTATTTAACTTCTAAGAGTTTGCATGTTTTCTGTTGCTTCCTTTGTTATATATTTCTACCTTCAATGGTGGTTAGATAGCTTGCAGGTTGTGGTTTCAATTTTCTTGTACTTCTGAAAATTTGTTTTGTGTCCTAATATATGGTCTATTTTTGAGAAAATTCATGGGCTGTTTAGAAGATGGTGCATTCTTTACTGTTTGATTGAAATGTTCTCTGAATGTCTTTGAAATCCATTTGATTAATGATTTCATTTAACTCTGATATGTCTCTTTCTAATTTTTAACACATTGATTTGCACAATGGTGTTATTGGGATATTGGAGTCTATGACTATTACTGTGTTTGGATTGATTATTTGTCCAATATTAAGATTTAAACTCTTGTTTCTTTCCTATTTCCATTTTTCTTGGAATACTTTTAGCCATTCTTTCACCCTGGGATACTGTCTACTTCTTGGAGAAAAAGTCTTAATCCAAGTTACAAGCTGTGTCTCTCAGACACTTAGACACTGGGTTCTTAGAGAATTGAGCCCATATAAAGTTATTATGAAAGATGTTTAATGGTTCTTGTCATTTTGTTGATTTTGTGGTATTTTCATTTGTTGTTCAACACTTGTATTAGTATTATTATTCCTATAGTCTTTTGTTGGATATATCATCCTCTTCTATCTTGAATATTCATTTCAGTATTTTCTGTAGCCAGGACTTAGACCATTTGGCCTGGTCTTGTCATGGAATAGTTTTATTTTACTTCTATCATGATTCATAATTTTACTAGATATAACCATCTTGGTTGGCATTTGTGCCCATTCATAACTTGTGTTATAGCTCTCTCAGACCTTCTGGCTTTCATAGTTTGCATTGAATAGTCAGCTGTTATTTTGATTGACATGCCTTTGTATGTGACTTGATCCTTCTGTCTTTCAGCTTTTAAGATGTTATCATGGCTTTTCTGCCCTGGATACAGACCAGGGCAGACTCCCTGCTCCTAAGGCAAACCGCCTAGACCAAGTCCCAGGCCCCAGGTTATCTGCTCCCCCACTGCCATGCTGTCTTTCTGCCCCAGACCCCAGACCCTGGCAGACTCCCTCCTCCTCAAAATTCAATAGAGTCCATAGAAAACCCAAGCAAAGTGCTAGGGCACCAACACCATTCATCTGAGGTCTTCTAAAATCATCCCATCATATGGGAAAGAATCTTCACATCCAACTTTAAGATAAGTAAACCCTTTTTACCATTTTGTTCTTCTAAATTATTAGTCACTGTAGTTTAACATTTCCATATAGCCACCAAAAACTCATACAACTTCAGGGAATATACCATGTCACCAAAGAAGATATCCTAAAAAGTCCACTACCATACTAATCTTCAATCTGTGTCTACTAAATCTGACTTAATTGATATACTAACAGACAATACCCTGATTCAGGATAACACCAACACCAGACAGGCACACACAACTCCAAGACAAACACTAGTAATAACTACTTAAGTGTAGTAAAACTGTCTAATTCTGTTCAGCCAAAAACACACAAAAACAATAAGAAGGACATAAGAGATAAAATAAACATGCCCAGGCCACAGGGCAAATCCATGAGAAATGAGAAACAAAAACTAAGACAACAAATCTTCTCCAAAAAGAATCAAACCCATAATGATAGAATCCAATCAGAGCAAACTCACAGAAAATAGCCAAGAAAGCTGTACCCAAGGCAATAATTTTCAAAGCCTGATCTTTACAATGATTAAAACAATGAAAGGGAAATCCAGGAGGAGTTAAACAACCCCATAAACCAGTTTGAGCAGGAACACAATAAGCACTTGGAGGAAATGAGAAAAGCAGTTGAAGAAACAAAAATAGGCATAGAGCATTTAAAGAAATCTCAAGCAGAATTTAAATTCAAACTAAAACACAAGCTATTTTCAACACAAAACTCAACAGAGAGTCACCAGGACTAAAAAAACCAGAAAACAGAATATCAGATTTTGATGACAAAGTGGAAGAACTAATAAGTTCAATTGAAGAAGTTGTTAAAGCCAAAAAGATACTTGAGAGGAATATTCAAGAGTTATGGTTCATCTTAAAGAAGCTAACATGCACTTTCATAGAATACCAGAGCAAGAATCCCAAAATACCACATCGGAGGAAGTTTTTCAAATTATCATAAAGGAAAACTTTCCATATCTAAAGAAAGAGAGGCCCATCCAAATACAAGAAGTATTCCACATTCCAAACAGATATGATCAAAATAGAAACTTGCCGTGGCAAATAATAGTCAAAACACTACACATACAAGACAAAGAGAATGTGTTGAGAGCTTCAAGAGAAAAAAAAAGTCAATTTTAAAGATAAACCTATTAAAATAACAAATGATTTTTCAATGGAAACAGTAAAAGCCAGAAGAGCTTGGAGAGATGTACTTCACGTATTGAATGAGCACAAACGTCAACCCAGGCTGATATATTCAGCAAAACTATCAGTCATGATCGAGGGTGAAAGAAAAATTTTCCACCATAAAAACAACTTGAAGGCTTACATGACCACCAAACCAGGCCTTCAAAAAATGCTAGAAAAGATACTTCAGCCCGAAGAAAAGAATAAATATCCAGGAGGACAGAGGGAAGTATAATACTCCAACAACATACAAGTTAAGTATACTTTATGAAAGCTACTAATCACAAAAAAGTCAAGAATTAAAAGTAATTTCGCAATTATACCACTAAATGTCAATGAAATTAACTCATCAATCAAAAGACATAGATTACAAACATGGATTAGAAATCAAAAACTGTCCATCTGTTCCCTTCAGGAAACACGTCTCACCACAAAAGATAGGCACATAATAAAAGTAAAAGGCTGATCAAAAATTCTTCAAGCTAATGGAACCAGGAAACAAGCAGGAATAACAATTATGCAATCTGACAAAGTGGACTTCAAAACAAAGAAAATCAAAAGAGATACTGAAGGATACTATATTTTAGTTACAGGAACAATTCATCAGGAAGACTTCACAACATTGAACATATAAACATCTAATATGGGCTCCTTCACATTCTTTAAGTAAACACTACTACATCTAAAATAAGAAATCAATACCAAAATTATAGTACTTGGAGATTTCAGTATCACACTCTCAACATCGGATAGATCAAGAGCCCAAAAACTCAAAAGAGACATATTGGAACTAAATCCTCACTAAAATGGATCTTACAGATCTCTATCAAACCTTCCATCCAAGCACCAAGCCCACTGAACTTTCTCCTAAATTGACCATCTATTGGACCACAAAACGAGTATCCACATATACAAGAATATTGAAATTATAACCTGTACCTTGCATGGTCTAAACCTTGACATCCACAACACAACACACTAACTCTTGGAAACTGAACACTATGATGCTGAATGAGAAATGAGTTCAGAAAGAAATCAAAAAGGAAATTCAAGATTTCCTAGAAGAAAATGATAATGAAAATACAACATATCAAAATCTTTGGGAAATAATGAAAGCTGTCCTAAGAGGTAAGCTTATAGCTCTTAATGCCAATATCAAAAAATGGAAACATCACAAGTAAATAACTTAACAATGCAGCTTAAAGCTTTAGAGACACCAGAGCAATCCAATCCCAAAAGCAGCAGAAGAGAGAAGATTAGCAAAATCAAGGGAGAAATATCCCAAACTGAGATAAGGAAAACAGCAGAAAGAATCAACCAGACAAAAAGCCGGTTCTTTGAAAAAAATCACTAAGATTGTGTACACCCCAAGCTAAATTAACCAAAATCAAGAGAGAGAAAACCCAAATAACAAAATTAGAAATGAAAATGGCATTATCACTACTAATCCCCAAGAAATTCAGAGAATTACAAAGTCATATTTTGAAAACTTATACTCCACAAAATTTGATAACACAAAAGAAACGGATAAATTCCTGAGTAAACACAACTTACCTAAACTGAATCAGGACGTTTTGAATTATTTAAATAGTCAAATAACAAATGATGAAATTGATGAAGTAATCCCAAATCTTCCCACCAAAAATGTTCTGGACCAGATGGATTCAGCGCAAAATTGTACCAGACATTAAAATAACAACTAACACCACTACTCCATAAACTGTTACATAAAATAACAAAGGGAGGAACACTTCCAAATTCTTTCTGCAAAGTAATATCACACTAATCACAAAACCTAATGAGGATACACTTAATAAAGAAAACCATAGGACAATCTTTTTGATGAACACAGATGCAAAGACTCTCAACAAAATCTTAGCAAATCAGATTCAAAAACATATCAAAAGGATCATTCACTGTGATCAGGTAGGCTTTATTCCAGGCACACAAGTTTAGTTCAAAATCAAAATCTCTGGGAAATAATAAAAGCTGTAAATGTAACCCATCATATAAACCAATCCAAAGTGCAAGACCATATGATACTCTGGAGAGATGCAGAAAAAGTTCTTGACAAGATCCAACATCCTTTTATGATCAAAACCCTAGACACAGTTGTAATAGAAGGAATTTATATCAACATAATAAAAACTATATACAACAAGCCAACAGCAAGGATTATACTAAATTGGGAAAAACTTAAAGCATTCCCACTTTGATCAGGAACTAGACAAGGCTGTCCACTCTTACCACTTCTATTCAATATTGTACTTGAAGTCTTAGCTAGACTCTTAAGACAAGAGAAGGAATATCTATATTTGCAGATGACGTGATTGTATACCTAAGTGATCCTAAAAACTCCACCATGAAACTCCTGAAATACATAAATTCAGCAGAGTGGCAGACTAAAAAATAAACATGCAAAAATCAGTGGCCTTCCTGTACACCAAGGATGAAAAAAATGAAAAAGAACTAAGAGAAACAATCCCATTTACTATAGCCCCTAAAAAAATAAAGTACCTTGGTATAGAAATGAGAGACTTTATAATGAAAATTTTAAAACCCTAAAGAAATTACAGAAGACACCAGAAGGTGGAAAGACCTCCCATGCTCCTGGATAGGCAGACTCAACATCATAAAAATGACCATCTTACCAAAAGCAATATACAGATTTAATGCTATACCAATCAAAATCCCTAAGCAATTCTTCAAAGAAATTGACCAATCTCAGAATTCTTTTTTTTATATTTCATTTATTTATTTTTATTTTTTTATTTCCACTCATACAAACAACAGGTACACCGGTCCTCTCCCTCTCTCCACCTCCCCCGACCCCCTACTTCCCCCTCCACTCCCCCCTCCGTCTCCATCCCCCAGTGCCTCCCCCCAGTGGCTCCCCTCCCCCCAATCCCCGGAACATCCTTTAACGTGCATGCCAAACTCTCCTCTGGGTCCTCCTCTCCGATGAGGTACAAGGACTCAGGGGTATTTCCCAGAACCCTTTCCTGTGTTTCCCTTAAGCTTAGGAACACTACTGTGACTGTCAGTCCCTAGCCTCCAAGGATCCTAGTGCCTTTATAGTACATACTAGACTTCGTGGAGTCAATAATGTGTCAGACATAGCACAGGTCATGCAAAGTCCTATTATGATTGCTTTGGCCCTAACTTGTGTGGAGTATCTTGCATATCATTGCTCCTCCCATCTTTGTGCTCTTACAATCTTACTGCCCCCTCTTTTGCAAATTTCCCTGAGCTTCAGGATGTGAAGAGGTTAGGCTGGCCCAGTTCCAGGTGGTTGATATAAAGCCTCTGATGTTCTGATTTATGGTTTGTTGATTTTTTTTCAGTTTTGCTGCTCCTGCAATGCCCTTGGCTTCATCCTGATGGGTATTGGATGTCACCCCCTGGCCAGAGATAAAGACCTGTTAAATTAGAGTCTTGTTATAAGAGTATATTCAAAGATAGACAGAATAAAAGTAGGAGACCGTGATGAGAGAGGGGTCAATCACCCATTTGCAAAATGGTTACTTTTATCTAGCAGCCTATATGCCCTACCCTTCTGGTGAGATCACACCCCATCAGTTGCATATGATCAGGAAGGAAAGTCTGTGAACTTAACCAGATGTCTCATTGCTTACTTGCAGTCCTTGATGGAGGCCTATTTTCTCTGCTGTAACATGGTCCCTTCTCTCCTTGTTTCTGGTGGGGCCCTCCTTCCCCATCCCTCCTGTTTATAATCTTTACAATTGCTGTACGTATTACAGAGCCAATCTAGGAATTCTTACAGAAGATCAAAAGGCCCAGGATAACAAAAAGAATCCTGAGTAACAAAAACATTGTTGGAGCTATCACCATACCAAACCTTAATCTATACTACAAATCCATAGTAATAAAAACAGCCTGGTACTGGCTCCAAAATAGACATGTAGATCAAAGGGTAAGGGTTGAAGACCCAGATATAAGCCCACAAATACAGCCATTTGATCTTTGATGAAGGGACTCAAAAATTTCAATGGAAAAAGAAAAGCTTCTTCAACAAATGGTGCCGGCAAAACTCAATGTCCACATGCAGATATGGACCTGTACATGTCTCCATGCACAAAAATCAATAACTAATGGATTAATGAACTTCATATTAGGCAGAGAATATAAAAACCCTAGTTGAAAGGGTAAAGAACTCCCTTGTACTGATTGGGCTAGGTTAATAGTTCCTAAACAGAAATCAAATAGCACAGTCACTACAACCAACACTCAACAAATGGGATCTTACGAAATTAAAGAGCTTCTGTTCAGATAAAGAGATTGTAAACCTAGCAAAAAGGCAATCCACAGAATGGGAGGAAAATCTTCACTAAAGACATATCTGATAGAGCTCCATTTTCCAGAATGCACAAGGAGATAAATGGCCCAATTAAAAAAATGGGCCTCAGACCAGAAAAGAAACTTTCCCAGGGACAAAATTGAAATGCCTAACAAATATCTTTAAAAATTTTCCACATTCCTAGCCATCAGGTAAATGAAAATCAAAACTACCTTGAGATATCATCTCACCCTGGTTAAGATGGCAAAAATCCACAATACAAACACCACTAGGATGGAGGATTCAGAGGGAGGTTTGGCATTCACACAAAAGTTGTTCCCAGGGAGGAAGGGAGGGGAGACACTTGGGGGAGGGAGGGCATGAAAAGAAGGGAAAAAAGGGGGAAAGTGCAAGGGTGATGATTGGGGAGGGGAGGAGGGAGAAAGGATGGGGGTACTTATTGAGCTTGTATGATTAGGAAAAAAATAAAATGTAGGAAAATAAAAGAAAAATACAGATCTTATCTTCAATGTATGCACACATTTGGTGTGCTGCATATCATTCTCTGCTGGATATTTTTTTCGTCCCAGGTATCTGGTTTCTTACATGCCTCTTGATTCTGGATGGACAGATTTCTTAGGTTATGGAAATTTTTCTCTATTTTCTTATTAATTATATTTGATAAGTCTTCTTTCTGTATGCCTCTTTCTCAGATTCTTAGACTGGGTCTTTTGATGGTGTCCCAAAGTTCATACATGTTCTGTTCATTTTTTTTAATTTATTAGTTTCTCTGAAGACATTGATTTCTCCTGTCCTGTCTTCCAGATTTGATACTCTGTCTTCTACATAATGAGTTCTATTTTTGAGACTCTTTTGAATGTTTAGCTGCACTGTTTGAATCTTTTCATTCCAGTATTATTTCAGCTTTTTTTTCAGTGTTTCCATGTTTGTTTGCATATCATTTTAGTTTCTTTCAATGTTTCTAATTTTATTTTCAGGTCTTCCACTGTCTTTCTAATTATGGAGTTGCTTATTTGTGTTTTCTTGATCTTCTTTCCGCATTTATTGTGTTCTTTTTCATATTTGTTTAAGCATCTATATGTTCTCTTGGATCTGCTTCCTCATGTTTATAAGTGATCTTTGCATTTCAATGTCAAGATTATTGTTCTCTTGGGCTCTTTCTATGCAGTGAGCTACCCTCAATGGGAGCTGGTGGTTTGGGATCAGTGATTTGAGGAGAAAACCTATTTCTTTGGCTTCTTGCGTTGTTTCTGTTTTCATCATCTACCACAGTCATCTGTGTTTAGGCTATTCTATATTTTTTGTCATTTAAATCTTTAGCTCTCTTATGTATGTTTTGTAAGCTAGAGTCTCTGGTTTTTGCTGCCTTATCAGATGTTCATGAATTGACTAGAGGCAACAGGCAATGTTCCCAGTGTGCTCTAGCTGTAGGAGAATGTAGTTGCTTCTTAGGTCAGTTTTCTCTTGTTGCCTTAACCTTAGTATAACCTTATAGAATAACCTGTTGTTATTCTATAGTTAGTATCATGACTTTGGCTTTGGAGCTGTGTTATTTTGGAAATAGTGATGTTCTTAGGATTTTCTCTTGGGAGTTGGATAATTATGAAAAACATCCAGGATCCAGATAATTTGGCACATGACCTGGCTTCACTCCTTACTTCCTGCAGTCATGATGCAAGCCACCTGTATGCCCAGCCATAAGGAATATTCAGCCACCAGTTTCCCAGCAGACGAGCCTTGCTGCTTCCCTTTCTCCGTATAGTCATGATGCAAAATGTCTACACACTCAGGAATGGGAATCCTCCAACATCCAATGATCTTACTCTTATTCTCTGTTCTTGAATACTCCTAAGCTGATTTTTTTTAAGTTCAAACTCTGAGAATTACTTTGAAAACACTTTATGTTGAAAAATCTGGTCGAAATGTAGTATAGAAGTTTCATATACCTTTATCCCGTTTTCTCAATATCAGCACCTCCTGTGAACAATTGTCTATATTCTATGCAATTGTCAAGCCACAGTTTCAGCCATTGATCGAATAATAAAATCTTAGCTTATATACCTGACTCAAATTTCACTCCATTTTCCCTGTTGATCTTTTCTGTTTCACACAACCACAATCCATGCTCTCATGTTCATTGTACTTGTTCCTTCTCTAATGCATGAGAGTTTTTAAATTCTCCTTTGTTTTAATGACATTTCCACTTTGGATGAGTAGAAGGCAGTTAGTCTGGAGAATGTCTTCCAACTTGGTCTCAATAAATGTTTTTGTAAAATTAAAATTTTTCTTTGTCAAATTTCTTTTTGATTACTATTTGTGTATAAGCAAGCATGGAAATCTTATTTAATTCATTTTGGATTTTGAATCATATTTAGAAAGCCTTTGACTACACCAAGTTTAGAAAGGAATTCACCTATGTTTACACCTTATACCTATATGTATTATTCTTTTTTAAATTTTTTCCTAATCACACAAGCTCAATTGGTACCCCAACTCTCTCCTTCCCTTCTCCACTCCTCAGTTGTCCCCAATTGCACTTTCCGCCTTCCCCTATTCCTTTCACCTCCTCCCTCCATAATAGAGTGGGAACTCTATTATAACTGTTTAATCCCTTGCCTCTAAGGATTCTATTGCCTGGTGTCTTCTCCCCTGTGATCCATGCAAGACTTTATGGGCTGACATTCACATGTCAGCCCTTATGCAAGTCAGGCAAAGTCTGATTATAGCTACTGCAGCCCTAACTTGTATTTGCTTTTCCTGCACTGCCCTTGGCTGCATCCTGATTGGTATGGAAGGTCACCTCCTGAGAAAGGGAGTCTGCCTGGGTCCGGGTAGAAAAGCCCTACATGTTTTATTCTTGAAGAAAGTATATATTCTCTAGGGCAGTATAAGAAGCACCGCTGATTACATCTTTTGATGAATGGTTACCAAGTTATGTCTTCATCACTCAGTGAAAAGTCAATTTTTTTCTTACAGATCCAAGGTATTGTTTGTATCAGATTTCCAATTTCCGTATATACTTGATCAGTGTATTTGAATTCTATTTTATTTCCCTGGTCTGTTTGTGCATTAATGTCCCAGAAACATCTGTTTTGCTTAAAGTTTTTAATCATCTGCTTCTAGGTCTGTGATGGTTTGTTTTCTTAGCATTTTCCTGGATGCCAAATTTTGATTGTTTAGATAAATTTAATATGATTATATAATTTCATCCAGTAACTTGCTATATTTATTGAAGTTGCAATCATTCATGTATAATATCAAATCACCATTCATGAGAATATTAAATCATAAATACAAGTTACATCTTCCTCATTACTGAAATACTGTGTTCTTATAAGGTCTATTATAAGACCTTAATGATCTAATTTTTACATAATTAATCATTTATACCATTCATGCAACGTTTCAGTTACAGAGACAACAACAGGAAAGCACAGGCCTATCAAAATGACTAAACTCCAGAATTTTTACAATTTTTGTGTACATGCATACCTGAAAAATTTTGAAACTGGAGTAAAGGAAAAGGATTGGAGAGAGAAAGTGGCAGAGAAGAAATAACTATATCATTGAAGTTTCCATTAACCCCATTGCTACTATCTGAAATTTAAAACATCAAGAGAAAGATCTGATTTGAATGGGGTAGATTGTCATCATTGCCTTCTATATTTAAAATCACATTAGTAGTGGGGCTGGAGAGGTGGCTCAGGGGTTAAGCCTCTGCCTTGCAGGCAGAAGGTCCTGAGTTCGGATCCCAGATCCCACGTATAGACGCCAGGCGGTAGCAGGGGCGGCCTGTGCTTCTGGTCCTGGTAGGGCGGAGCCTGTGAATCCCGGGGCAGAGTAAACAAAGAGGTAGAGGCGTCCATGGTGGTTCCCAAATTCATCCGTGGTTCTACACACACAAAGACACACATATGCACATATGCACAATTGAATAAAAAAAATTAAAAAAATCACATTACTAGTGAACACAATCTCTGTAAGTATGTTGATATACACCTACAATCCAAGAGAAATACAGAATTTCCTTCCTGCTAGCATTTCCTAGAAAGCTAAGACTGCTATCTTTGCTCACTTTTTAGATGAATGCATACCTTTCTCTGTTCTTAGGTATGAACACATAATTGTATTTCTGCATCCTATCTTCTGATTCCAGTTTTTCCACTTGAAATCTTTGTTTCTGCTATGAAATCTTTATTCATTTTCTGCATTTATTTTATCAGATATTTTTGGCAAATCACATAGGCACAGTGGCAGCACTTGTATTCCCTGCATTCTTTAGTTTACATGGTTTACGTGAGTACTACAGGAAAATTAACTAAAAATATTTTGAACTTTGTGGAGTTGCTAAATCACATGAAGAACATAGAGAAGGCAAGGAAGAATTGTCCCTTCTATTAACTCTTTAAACTTTATGAAGAACATAAGATAGAGTTGTTCCTGTCCATTAACTCCGCAAGCAGGATCCAAGCACAGTCAAAGGTGATTAAAATTCCAAATCAGTGCAAGATCCTGGTTGGGATGGAAGAAATGGAAGACGAGGGATGTGAGAGCATAGGAGAAGAGATGGCAGTTTAGCTGGTGCAGTGAATACAAGAATGAAGCTTGAGGAGAGAACCATGTGAGAAAAAGTCGATTCGGAATCCAAATAAGGAAAAACCCAACTGCACTGTTCACTATTCTACACCTATTAAACCCTAAGAAATGCCAGGGAGTCAGGTCATGATCCCTCCATCACCAATAACACCAGGAGGGTAATTTCTTTTTCATAACTGGATGTAATATGGTCTTTTCTCTGCTTGGACTTGGGCTTAGAAAAGCTTTCTCTTCTGATACTTAGAAACATTTATTTATTTACTTACTTATTTATTTATGAATGAGAGAGAAAGATACAGACTTGCCACAGCTCCTGTGTGGCAGTCACAGGACTTTTGGGAATCCTCCCCTTCGATCATGTGGACTCACAGAATAAAACTCAGGTCATCAGATTTACACATAGATGTCTTTACTAGCTGAATCATCTTGCCAGTCCACTTTCTTCTAACCACAATAAGTATCATGGAAGAATCTTACAAATGTAATGTAGTATATAATATATAATATATACTATATATATATCATATATAATAAAATCCATGCTACTCAAAGTCCTTTAAAATCCTTTTAAACCTCAGTAAAAATTATTTCAAAAACTCATTTTTGACAAAGGCAGGGGTAGAATATGAACTGTAATGATTGCTGACTAGCAGTGAATCTACTTTAAATCAATGCTATCTCAGTAGTACATCCTGCTTTCTTTGTCTATCCACCCTCCTGAAAAGTCATGCCTTTACAATCCATTACAAGGGATACATTTTATCAGTTTTTCTTAGAGGTCATTTACCTCATCTGTTTCTGAGACTCCAATGTAGAAAGATTCTTACTTTGAATTATTCACTGTTCATAAATCTTCCCAATTGTCCTGGAGCCACAAAATTCAAAGAAACAGTATTCTCAAAGATGATCAAAAGAAAGATTTACACATCTTAAAGTTGTGTAAATGAACAAGTGTTTTGATGCTGTTTGGGACTGTGAATATGTACTGAATATGTACTCTCATTACCCTCTTGGGAGCTGAAAAATCAATTGAGACCCAGGTGCCTGTAGGAATCTCATTTGTATTATTTCAAGCAAAATTCCCACAAAGTCTAGCATTTGCTAAAGGCACTAGGATCCTTGGCGGCAAGGGATTGACAGCCACAGTAGTATTCCTATGCTTAAAGAGAACACAGGAAAGGGTTCTGGGAAATGCCACTGGGTCCTTGCACCTCATTGGAGAGGAGGACCCAGAGGAGAGTTTGGCATGCTCATTAAAGGATGCTCCGGAGTTGGGAGGGGGAGGCACTGGGGGATGAGGAGAGAAGGGGGAGGGGAGGGGGTCACAGGGGGGTGGAGAGGTGGAGGGAGGGAAGGGACCTGTGTACTTGTTAAGTTTGTATGAGTGGAAAAAAATTCAGAAGTATATGCTTTTCATTTCATCTACATAATGTAATGGCCCAATTAAATATTTTAATAATATTAAATAATATACTTAGAAATATAAGTGTAAACAAGACAAAACATATCAGTGATTAAAAATCCCTAGCTAAATTTAACATTCCTTTTTATTTCTCTTCAATTTTCTGAATGTTTTTCAGATACAAGGCAAATAATCTAGTATTTATAAAGCAGATTTTAGTAATATATTTTACTTTTAAATATACTGTTTTTAAATTACAGTAGAATCAATACTGTGGTAGTATAATTCTTACATTTTTATCTAAATAGATGTTACCTATAAATAGTAGTGATTAGTTAGTTTAAAAGTTTCAGCATAGATTTTTCTAAGAACTCCTTTTTTCAACATAAATTTTTCATACATTCTATTTCATTTGCATTTATATTAACTATAAAATGTTCCAATCATCTATCAGCTTTCCTAGTATTATTAACTTCGGGCCATTCATTTGATATGAAATTAAAGACTGAAGTGTTGTCATGAAATTAATTGTTGCTGTCAATGGAAAGAGCTCTGAGAAGTTCCAGTATTGAAATCCAAAACAATTAGAAATAATACATCAAAACTCATAAGACTTGTATTGGAAAAAGGTTATATTTCCAAAGACAAACGTGTTTTCCAATCCTGAATAGCAGAATTAAGTCAATCAGTCTGGCAATGCTAGTGATTAACAGTAGTTATTTCATGAGGGCTTTGAGAAGATGACCTTCGTGACCAAGTCTTTGCTCCAGACAGAGAAGGCCCAGTTTACATTTCCACCAGCTCAACCACCAGCTCCTGCCTTCCTTCCTGTCCTTGGGCTGAGGCTGGGATCCGTAAAGGTAAACAGGACCATTGCATAAATAGCTCTCCCTATCTCAACACAAGAGAATTAACCTCTCCAGTTCTCTCCAACATATTTTTAAGTTTAAAATCCTGTATTTTGGCCAAGTAAAAGCACACAGATATACTACAGCAAAGTAAGAGAAAGAAAGAATCATGAAAAAGACAAAAATGATAATAAATGCAAAGTGTTTTAGTCATGGAATCACAGGTTAAAAAGAGCAACATAAGATGAACAATGGTTGAGTTTTGTCTTCCTTTTTGTAATGGTTATATATAGAAGAGCAAGGAAAACTTGGCATATCTGGAACTTAGAATCAATTTTGAATACCAGTGTTTTTAATTACCTTTTTTTTTTTTTGCCTAGTTATACAGAGTCAATAGTATCCCTTTCTTCTTCCTCTCCTCTTTCTTCCCTTCTGTTGTTCCCCATTCCACTCTCCTCCCTTTCCACTCTCCCCTCTTCCTCTTACCGCTTTTTCTTCCCTCCTCCCCTCTTGGTGCTTCTTCCCATCCTCCGGAGCATCTGTTATGTGGGCACTGAATTTCCCTCAGAGTCATCTACACTATCGAGTCTTCAAGACTCAGTGGCATAGTTTGGGGCCCCTTCTTGGGCTGCCCGCTAGTATGGGAACTCTATTATGAGTGTTTAACCCCTTGGCTTTAAGGATCCTACTTCCTGAAGTCTTCTCCCTTGTGATCCCTGCCAGACTTTGGGGGGTTGTTGACATGTCAGCCATCGTGCAGGTCAGGCAAGGTCCAATCACATTGTGGCTGTATCCTGGCTGCTACAGTCCTGACTTTTGTGGAGTATCTTCATACCATTCCTTCCCATCTTTAAGCTCTTACAATCTTGCTGCTTCCTCTTCCACAAGGTTCCCTGAGCTTTAGGATGGGGAGAGATTTGGCAAACACAAATATTGTTTATACTATGAAAAAAATTTAAGTAGTACTGTGATCTGGTTAAATGTTCCTGACTGGAAAGTTCATAAGCAAAAGGGATGTTGGCTTTGCTAACTTGGCATGTTGTCACACTGTCTCCTAAATATTTTTATACAGAGAGACTGGAAGGGAAGAGAACCTTTGCAATGAGAAATGGAGGGGCTATAGGATTGAGTAATAAATGGTAGAATTGGCGTAAATTTGTTTTATTCATATATGAGAGTCTAAAAACATAAAAGGAAATTAAAAAGAACTAATAAAAGAATTTACAAATATATATAGAAACACATTCAAGAAAGATCCAGTATGAAGTCATGAGGACTATAAAATAGGCATGATGTGGTCGTGGTACTAATGCGCTCATAGTAGATGTGGTTGCTGCTGTTACAGTTACTCTGTATGTTATTGATAATGACTTATGGAGACAAGGGATTTTATTCTGGTTTACTCCAGTTTGGCAAAACAGCTCACATCAACACCAGGACCAAAGGAAACTGGCCACACCATATCCAGAGAACTGCTGAGAGAGGAGGAAAACCTCACTTACCAGACATATCTGTTCAACTATATTAAAAAATGCCAACTCCCTGAATGAGCTTCCTTGGTCTTATCTACCTGTCCAAGAAAAAGTCCCATCCACCATGGACTACATCTTCCCCCATCAATTAGATAGTCACTTGCAGGCTTGCTGCAAGTGCCCAGAGCTCAAGTCTTCAATTGTTAAGTTGACACCTGTAGTTGCCTACCACATCTTCATTAGAACTTGCACAGTCTAACCTATAACCATTCAGTAATAAATGGGAAGGTCTCATGGCCCCTCTTCACTCAGGGAAACTCAATACATGAAGGCTTCCTGGGAAGAGCAAGTCATTGTCTTCAGTAACATAGTCACTGGTGAGTTACCTGTGTGTTGCAGTTACTCTGAATTGTTGCTGATAAAGTCATGACAAAACAGCTTATGGAAACAAGAGATTTTATTCTTTCTTGTAGTCCAAATTACAGTTCCTTATCCAGCATGGCAGGGGAGTTAACACAAATACCAAGGCCCTAGGGAACTAGCCACATCATATTCATGCAACAGCTAAAAGAGGAACATCTTTTACTTGCCAGATAAGCATGTTTGGACAAGTATACAGAAGGATGCCAACTTCCTCAACTAATTCTCTGTGTTTTATTCACCTGCCCAGGTCCTAGTCTCACCCACCATGGGTTGGTACTTCACCATCAACTAGATAATTTCCTCCAGGTATGCTCTGTACTTAACTTAGCTACTATTTCTCTATAAATGTGCCCAGAGCTCAAACCCATAACCATTAACTTGATGCCTGTATCTAAATATGCCACTTCACCCCTTGTCAACTTGACACAACATATCACTTTTGAGCCTCAACCTTCAATCCTTGTCCCCAAAGGTGTTAAATTTATCCCAAAATATAAATACATTCAATTTTTACTAATTCTAAAGCTCTAAAAGTTCTCATAGACCAATTTTAAAATGTTTTGTCATTTAAAGTTTATTTAGAGCATTTTAAAAGTTCAAAGTTTCAAATCCCCACCAGAAACATATGAGGGTTCCCTTCTGCCTGAATCCTCTCCAATATTTGTTGCTGTTTGTGTTTGGATTTTTAGCCATTCTGACCAAAGTGAGATGACATTTCAGGGTGTTTTTGATTTGCATTTCCTTAATGGCTAGGGAGGCATAATATTTTTTTAGATATTTGTTACATATTATAATTTCATACCTGGAAAAGTTTCTTTTAAATTCTAAGGCCTATTTTCTACTAGGGCTGCATACCTCCTTGGTATTTAATTTTTTGAGTTCTTTGTGCTCTCTGAATATTAGTCTTCTATTGGAAGTATGGTCAGTGAAGTTTTTTCTCCCATTCTATGTGACATCTTTTTATTCATTTAACAATATCTTTTGCTGAACCGAAGCTCTTTAATTTCGTGAAACCCCATTTGCTGAATGTTGGTCCTATTTTCTGGGTAATTGGGGTTCTATTGAGAAAATGTTGACCTAGACCAATAAGTTTGATGGAATTTCCTATTCTTTCTTCTAGGATTTTATAATCTCTAGTATAACATTAAGGTCCTTGATCCATTTAGAGTTGATTTTCATACAGATTGACAGGTAAGGGTAAAAGTTCAGTCTTTTGCATGTAGATATCCAATTTTGCCAGCACTATTTATTGAAGATGCTGTCCTTTTTTGTACAACCATTCTAGAGATCAGCATGAAAGTTCCTTAAAAAATTAAAAACAAAAATGCCATATGAGCCAGCTATACCACTTATGAAAATATTGACAATGAATGTTTCATCTTATTATAGAGACATGTGTACATCCATGTTCGTTGCATCTCTATTCACAATAGCAAAGTCATGGAATCAGTCTAAATGCCCAAAATAGACGAATAGATAAAGAAAATATGGTACATATACATAATGAAATACTATTCTGCTATCAAGAAAAAGGAATTAATGAAGTTTGCTGGTAAATGGATGGAGTCGGAATAAATTATACTGAGTGAAGTATCCCAGGCATAGAAAGACAGACATTATATGTACTCTCTTACCAGTGGAACCTAGTACTATATCCTCAAAAAGAAATTTCTCAAGGAGAAATTTCTATAACACCCAATATAGCCATAATTGAACATAACTTGGGAGACAGGGGGAAGAACACCCAAAGGGAGTTGAGACGAAGAAACAGGTAAATAGAGAAATAAGACCACTATGAAGGAAATGCCAAAAAGGGAGGGAAATAAGGTGGTAGCGTTTAATAAGGGATAAGGGAAGGGAAAAAAAGAGAGAAGTAGCTCAGAGAAAAAAGAGAGATCAAGGACCTAACCCAGTAGTGAACACTGCAAGCTACTACAATTCTGGTAAGAATCTAAGGGAGCAACAGAGGTATATAAGACCCATAAACCCCTTAATGTCAGAGAAATCATGACTGATACTGTAAACCTATCCAAGTAACAATAGATGGGAAGCAAATAGACAGGAAGAGATATCCTTGTGTTAACTTTAAAAAAATGATAATAAAACACCATGTAAAATCTTTTTTAAAAAATCCTTAGATAAGGAAAGCTCTCAGAGAGCTCAACCTACATGCATCTGAGTACAATGGAAGAAGACCAGTGAGGCAGAAAGTCATATCAGGTCAGAGTGCAGAATATCAGAGAATCTGGAATGCTCAGCCCAAATCAGTTCATCAAAATTTTTCCCATACCAAGGTTCAGAAAACCTTGTGGAAGAATGAGAAGCAAAGCTCACTGTAATGAGATTTTCTACCACTAGATCTGCACAATGGCTGACATATTGACATCCCCCCAAGGATTAACTAGGATGCTAAAAGAAACAACTACTCTCAGAGAGTGATGCAAGGGCTGGAAATGGACAAGAGAAAAGGAACCTCTCGCTTAAAACTTTGCCTACTTTAGAACCACCTGTAGTACAACAGAAATCTGATTTTCTTACCATCACAGGCATCCCAAAGGGAGTCCTGTGAAACATACAAGCACAGGGACAGGAAGTTGGGTGGAACATGACAGGATTGATGAACTGAGGGAAAGATGGGAAAAGTGGGGAGAAGAAAAGGGCAAAGACATAAACTCATTTTGTTTGTAACTAAATAATAATAAAATATATTAAAATGTTCAAAGTCTCTTAACCTTGACAGTCTATCAAATCAAAGTAAACTAAATACTTAAACATATGACACAATAAGAAGCACCATGACACAATAAGAAAATATCAAATGAGGAACAAAGTCCAGCAAATCAAATACTGCATACTGTTTTTCAGTGTTCATTTTCTGCTGCTTATCACATAATCGTGGTGACTCAAAGATTCTGGCAATTCCTAGTCTCTCTTTGCAGATCAAAATTGTACAAGCAGAGTATCTCTGGACCAGGCTTTATTTCCACTGGCAGCAACTGTAAACCTGTCACTAGGTCACATGCTTCAGCTGCTCTCCACGAACTCTTCAAGGGTATATCAAAGCCAGTACCTCTTGGGCAATGCTGGCAAATTCCACAGTGAGTTCGAAATGTACTTTGGTTCAGTTTGAGCAAAAGCTATATCAACTTTTGTGTGTTGACTCTGGAAAACTTCTTTTCTAGGGAGACAAAACTTCCAAAGGACAAGAAATGGCTTCAACTTAGGCCTTTGGTCCCTGATCAAATCTGGGCTTTGAAACCATGAAATCTCCATAAGATGATATTCCTTTAGTCCATCATCCCAGTGGAAAATGCAAGGTCCTCTTTCAACTATGCTCATTTCTCCAACAGTGGCAAATGCTCTGCTATCTGTTCTTTTCTCATCCAAAACGTCAATGCTGCCAACACAGCTCATCTCTATGATGCAACCCTGTCCATCATTTTTTACATTCATTTTAATCAAAGTCATTTTTCTCCTCAACACAAACTGTGTTGAAACAGTCCGCTACTCTCTTGTTGCCTCTTTTCTCCAAAAGGGCCATTAAACTCTGCAGAACAACATTTGTAATCCATAGTCCCAAAATCTTCAAACACCTCAGAGTTCAAAATCCATAAAAGTAACATAACCATATTTATCAGCAACACCCTTTTTTCTGGTACCAGCTTTTGTACCAGTTACTCTGCATGGTTGCAGATAAATTCACAATTAAATGGCTTTTAGGAACAAAGGGTTTATTTTCTCTTACACTTGTCCACTTACAGTTCTTAGTCCAGCTTGGCAGGAGAGCTCACATCAATAATGGGGACCAAAGAACTGGCCACACCATTTCCACATAATACCTGGGAGAGGGGTGATCCTTACTTACCAGACTAGCATGTCTCTCCAAGCATCAGAAGGATATCAACTTTCACAATCAGTTCTTTGTATTTTATTCACCTAATCTCACCCACAATGGATCGATCCTTCCCTAGCAACTAGATGGTCTCCTGTATCTTCTCTGGACTTAAATCAACTGTTAATTCTCTACAAATGTGCCCAGAGCTCAAACCTTCAACAACCAAGTAGATATTGCATGTAACTATGACACTCTGCTTTAGTGGATAGGCATATTTACGCCTTTGACAGTGGTCCTGCTAAAATCAACAGGTCACAAAGCAAAGGCAAAAGCAAAATAAAAGATGAAAAGGTAAGATGGGGATTTGGTAGGGGAAGTATGGTAGCTTGATGGAGGGAGGAGGAGGATAAGAGAGGGAGGAAACGTAAGTACTGACCAGCATGTATTACAGACATGCATAAAATTGTCAAAGAACAAGTTCATTTTAAAGAGTGCACCTAAAAAAAAAATAGAAAAAGAAGGACATAGGAGATGGCTAGGAGTTAAAGCCTTTTCCTTGAAAGCAAAAAGATCTGAGTTCTAATCCCCAGATCCCACATAAAGAGGTCAGACATCGGCAGAAGTAATGACTATGGCTTATAAATCCAGCCTTGAAATTTCTCAGATATTGTGAAAATCCAGAGCAAAGCAATAAGAAGGTAGAACAGTCCAGGATGATTTCTGCTCTCACCATCACCCTCTACAGATGCAAACAATCAAGTGCCTTCTTGTACACACACACACACACACACACACACACACACACACACACACATAGAAAAAGAAAGTTATATTTACACATTCCTTAACACCAAAAGTTCTAAGGCAAGGTGCTAGTATATTAGAGAGATCAGGTCTGCTCTGTGCTTCTATTGTGAATTTAGGTGTTATGCACTCTTTGTGTTTTAACTCTGCAGTCTGATCATTGTTAACCTTCCTCTAAACATAGCTGGTTAGGAGAAAATACACTTTTATTGCTGACAATTTTGAAAGGTTTCAATGAAGCAACAAACACATAAAAAAGTATTAAAGAATAAGTTGGCTAGAAATTCACAATCCTGTTTTGTGCCACCTTGCAGAATAAGCACCCCGATTGAAGGCCTTTGCTCACCCAGACTGATTGTAGAAGTTACTATTATCTCTTCATCCTAAAATGTATAATTTTCCAGGTTTTCTCTTTCTGTAAAAACAAGTTCAGGAATCTAAGAGACGGCCGACACCAGCATTACTTGATTCTCTTTGTTACTGTTGTATTCAGTTTTTGCTGAGAATTCTGGCACATTCAACATTGTCTTCTGTTTCCTGTAGGCATGTAAAAGCAAACTTGGTCACTTTTCTTATCGTTCCTCAAAATTGGTCTTTAATTATTCATAAATATTCATTTCTTACATTTTACTGCTACATGAGTAACATTTTTCAGTTTTTGAGTGCTTCCAATGCACAAAGAGAAATGCCTGTCTGTTTTTAATTACTCAAGGTCAATTTTGCTTTTTTGTAAACATGTATTTAGAAATGAGGTAACAAAAATCATGTTCTTTTATATTTCCCTTAAGGTTATGCTATTTTTTCAAATATTTACATACAGGAATAGGCAGCACTACAGAACTGGACATATTACAGTATCTGAAGGTAACTCAGATTTTCCAAATCACTATGAACTTAGGAACGTGATCCAAGAAGCAAGTTACTGGGATGCTGGGGACTTTCTGGGGAATGACATGCAATTTGCGATGCTGTCAAAATCTCAATAACAACATTTACTTATTCATGTATATAAATCTCGTTCACAATTTTGTTTATCTACATAGACATATACGTATGCAAAACTTATATTTCTATGTTACATAATACAAATATTAAAAAGAATCATTACTGGGGCTGGAGAAGTGGCTCAGGGGTTAAGTGTCTGCCTTGCAGGCGGAAGGTCCTGTGTTCGGATCCCATAAACATATAGCATAAACATATAGATGCCAGGCGGAAGCTGGGGCGGCCTGCGCTTCTGGTCCTGGTAGGGCGGAGCCTGTGAATCCCGGGGCAGAAGGAGGTGGAGGTGATCCATGGTGATTCGCGAATTCGTCTGTGGTTCTACACATACACACACACACACACACACACACACACACACGCACACACACACACACAGAGACACACGCGCGCGCGCACATACACACGCATATGCACACAGTTGAATAAATAATAATAATAATAATAAATTTAAAAAAAGAATCATTACTTTGCAAGATCAAGGATCAGAGTTTAGATAACTAGAACCCTAATAAATGTCAGGCATGTATTGTAGCTGGTAGAGAAGTGTCTCTAAGAAATAACATCACACAACTGATGTACATCCAGCCAGGTTTATTTGCTTTTGATTAAAAGGGTGCCAAAGTTGACAGGTCAGGTACACTCCAAACAAATGACAGAATTTTCATCCCTGATGTGTGGTGATGGGAACTGGACAGACCCCCATTGCCTGAAGTACAGTCTTACAATCTAACTTTAATATTTTAAGCACACAGAAGACAAGACAAAGAATGAAAGAATGGTGGGCTTTTTATTGTTCTCAAATTACTGTAGGGTCTAAGCAAATAGATATTTTCTTATCTCTGCAGAGGTTGCTCTATTTAGTGTCAGACCATTCCTAATGTCTGCATTTTTTTTAACTTCCTGTCAAAGAGAATTTATACCTCTTAACGTTAGTAGATAAATAATTCTCTTTGCTGGAGAAATAAAGACAATTGTAAGGCAGGAATGTTTAACTGAGGGAAGATACCTTTAGCATTTCTAACAAAAGCCAACCGTAATCCCCATATATGGAAGAAAGAAACGGGGTTCACCCAGCATAAACTGATTGGCTAGTTTAGGCATTAATCAAGTTCTGGATTTATTTCTTCAGACATCCTGTCTCAATGAAAAATGTGCACAGAAATTGAAGAATACACCTGATAACAACAAAATGTATCAGCAAAAACTATCAATAAAATAAAACAGCAAAAAAAAAAAATCTTTAAGGACACAGAGAGTAAACAATTTAGACTCTTATAAGCCAACAGGCAAACTGAACGTACTATGTGTCTTTCTTGTTTTTACCATTACCTATTTTTAGGGGTTTTTTTCTAGTTTGACAAGTACAATGAGTGGTCTTCTCTGCTGCCTCCCTCTCTCAACCCCTCCCATTCTACCACCCATTTATCAATTCAACCCATGGCTCTTTTTCCACCCTCCTGTCTGCCTTCTTCACTGGGTCTTAGTGCTCTCTTTGAAATGTCTGCTTCTGCGGAGCCCAGGCCTCTGGGGCTTCTTTCTTGGGTAGACTTACCAATGGAGACATTCCCCTTCACCTGTCCAATTCTAGTCACTGAGGTTCCCATTGCTACTAATTATTTCTCCTCTCTAGTCTTAAGGGAGTGGGGGATGTTGATATTTACTGCAGTGAGTTTCTGGATGCAGCAGCCCTTCTTGAGTGCAATGTCTCAGGCAGTGGTGGACCTACCCATCTTTAGGCTCTAACAATACTGCTGTCCACTCATTCACAAAATTACCTAAGTCCCAGGATAGGAAGAGAGCTAGTTGGCCTGATTTTGGCTGAGTGGTTCAGGGTCTCCACTACTCTACATTCTGGTTGGTTGCTGTTGTCTATTTCACTGCTCTTCCATTGTATTAGACTGTGTCTTGTTTGTGCGTTCAGATCTTGACTTATCTAAAGATAAAATGAAAGTTGTTTAGATGGAGCTTTACTCTCAGGTGTTTGTGGTTACTTCCAATCCTATCTACTATTAATTTTCTCTCGATCTATTGGTGTTTAGACAAGTTTACAGTGTTGGATGCATGTAGGCTGTGTTGGAGGTCCAGGTAGGGGATAGTAAGCAGAGGTTGGTTACCTGGAGGCTAACCCCACTCTCCACTGTGTCCTATTTCTGTTTGTCCCTATTCTTTAAGACTTTTCTTATATGGAAGCATGTTTTTTTAACTGTTTACCCATTTTCTTTTGTTTGTACTCTTTTGGTATCTTCTTCCACTACCTCCCCCACCACTGCTTGGGTCTCTTTGCATTTGTGAGTGTTGTTAGAGTCTCTCTTCGATTACATCAAACTAAAAGATCAATCCTAAGATTCACTTATAAGGGAGAACATATAGCATTTGTCTTTCTGGACTTGAGATAATTTGCTCAGGATGATTTATTCCAGGTCCATCCATTTACTGGCAAATTCCATTAGTGCATCATTCCTGATACATCCATTCCATTTCATATATGCATCATATTTTCATTAACCATTTGTCAACTGTTGAACATCTAGGTTGGTTACATTTCTTTGCAATTGAGAGAAGAACTTCTATTAACATAGTTGTACATTTGTCACTGGTGCGGGCTTCAGTGTTCTTTTAGAATATTCCCAGGAGTGGTATAGTTCAGTTATATGGAACTTCAATTTTTAACTTTTTAGGACCTTCCAGATCTCCAAAGGGGTTGTATGAGCTTACAATCCCACCAGCAATGTGTGAGGGTCCCCTTTCCCTACATCCACATCAGTATTTGTTGTTGTTTATGTTTTGGATCATAGCTATTCTGACTGGAGTGAAGTGATATCTCAGGGTGATTTTAATTTCCATGTCCCTAATGACTAGAGAGGTAGAACATTTTTTAGGATGTTTGTTAGAGATTTGAATTTCATCTTGTGAGTTTTTTTTTTTCAGTTCTATAGCTCATTTTTTCCATGATGTTATTTACTTCCTTGGAATTTAATTTTTGAAGTTCTTTGTGTACTCTGGATATTAGTCAGTTTTCTATCTATGGTTGGTGAAGATGTTCTCCCATTCTGTAGGATGACTTTTGGCTTGAATTCTTTGACCATTTGGAGTCAATTTTCATGCAAGGAGACAAAAAAGTGAAAACTATTCTTTGTCTATTTTTACTTATAGCAAAATGATAGAAAAATAGCTACTCATCTCCAACAACAGAAAAATAATTTTGTTGTTTCCAATGACTTTTTTCAATGATGTTTTTAAGTTCACTTATTTATTGATTTGTGTGTGTGTGTGTGTGTGTGTGTGTGTGTGTGCGTGCGTGTGTGTGCATGCGTGTGCACGCTTGTGTGTATCAGAAGGCACTGTGTGTCCCTGTAGAGGACCAAGGGTGACTTTGGGAATCATCCTGGGTTGCTTATACCTCCATCTTGCTTCATTCTGGGATTTCCCAGACTCTGCCAAGCAGAAACAGCAGTGGCCAGAAATCAATGACTTTTAAAGTAGTTGTTAGTTTAAATAGTCTATGACAATTCCATAATATCAGCAACTGACTTAAAAAAATCAATCCTTAGTATAGTATTTGATTACAAAGTCTTTATATTAGAACAGAAAACAAAGTCAAGTTCATCAAATTACTTCTGTCCTTGATCAAATGATCAAATGTCTGAATACTAACCTGATATATATGTATATACATATATATATTTACGCATATATGTATAACAAAGTAAATGAACTGTGTAGACTGTGGACTTACTTATTCTGTATGATAACCTCTTGACCATGGTAGGTTTAGAAGCATATCCTCAGTGAGAATCTCTCTTAGTCCAAAGTTCCCAATTATACAGTAAATTTGATCATTATGACTCAGGGCCATATACTTTGCCAATAATTCATGACAATGCTTGAAAATGTTCAATAGACACTTTAAGAGTAACTCTCTACATGAAACTCAGAGATCCAATGAAAATGTGTAAGTGCCTGATGGAGGAAAAAGACCATCATGAACTAACTGCTCACAGAATAAAGAGACAATCAATAATCACTATGCTTGGAGTTACTTACAAGGTAAGCAAAACCTGAGTTGAGTTTCAAGATATTTCAACAAACATCTCAGAAATTTTACTGCATTGAGTTTAAAATAAGTGATCCAGTGTTATACATCATAATTCTAGGAACTCAAAGTGTTTTTGAAAGTATGCTGAATATTAAGAACTTAAAGCATCTATCCCAATTCTACTGCATTAACTTGAATTGATAGTAGAGTAGGGAAGTGAATGCTGACCTGCAAGCCAAATTTGCTAGACTATTGTTTCTGAAAATAAGAACTCTCAGAACATAGTGTATATGATTTTATTGTCTGTGAATGATTTGGAGCCACAATGGCCATGTTGAGAAGTTGCAACACAAATGTTATAACTCAAAATGCATAGAATCTTCACTCCTGATGTTTACAGAAAAAACTTTTCTAAACCCTTTGCTAAAAAACAAATCCAACTTAAGAGCAAATATAATAATAATCAAATGAGTGTGGAATATTACACTAAGATGTGCAGTCTTTCTAACCACAGGACATTCCGACCATAGTACATTCAAGTGGTGTTTCAGTCCCAGTGTCCTTTATTTTCAGTATAGATTCGGTAACCTTACTCTGCTCTCATTTTCCAACTTGCCTACACGCTCCTAATCATGCCCCTGTCATGATTTGAAATGTGAGTTGTCCCCTTCAAGCTCATGTGTTAGAATCCTTAGATGGTCTTTGGGATGGTTATGGCAACTTTAGGAGGTAGAGCCTTGATGAAGGAAGATATGTTCCACTCTGATTCTGCTAGGAGTCTGATTTTGCAGTTTACAGGTAGTTCTCTCAGCCGCCATAATGTGGCCTGAACTTCCTCTAGCTTCTGTTGCCTGCCATCCCTTTTTCTACTACAATGGACTGTATCTCCCCAACTGGAACCATAAATCAAATAAATATTCCTTTTCAATCTTTAAGTTGATTTTGCCTGAGAATCTCACAGCTGCAGAACAAATAAGAGCTACAGCATCATATCCCACTCTCCATTCTAAGTTTTTGGCTACCCATTAAAGTTTGTTATGACACAGTTTCAAAGTTTTCCATTCCCTACACTACTGGAAATTTCCTAAATCCTAAATTCCCTCTCTGTGGTGAATCATAGTAATAATATGCTCTGAATAATCTGTTTGCTGCTGTATAACATTGTGGTAGCCAGGGTCCAAAGTGTTCCAGCATTTGAGAAAATATAATGCAAGTCTGAAAGTACCCAGAGGGATAGACAGGCTAGTTGCAGCTGTCTTCAAAACAATTGAGAGATATAATTTTTGGTTTTATAAGGTAAGTAAATATGACTAATACACTTTAGTGTATTGCATAAGATCCTTTTTATACCCACAAGCACTCTCTAGGGATGCTAAGAGAAGAAATCCTGCCAGACCTGTTGGACATTTCTTCATAATAGGATCTGCTATTCGGATCTTTTCTGCAGCCCACCAAAAAGGCATTTGCTCCTAGATGAGAGTCCAGATGAGATTTCTTTTCGTCCTTGTGTAGAATCAGATTTGGCATGTGAAATTAAAGTAATTATGTTAAAAGGCAGACATGGTTACTGGCTTTAAATTCCATTGACTATATCGTGATAACAAATAGATGGAAAACACTAAAGCAACATTAAAATGATCAGTTTGTTAGTCAGTGCCATAAATTTTTTGCTTTAAATAAATCAGAAAGAACAAGAAGTAGATATCAAGGGAAAATATGACCTATTTTATTGGGTGTGGGTGAGTGATATGAAGTTTTATCTTACACTGGCCTACAACAGAAGCTAACATTATCTATGAAATCTAAATCTATCTATTATCTATTGCACCTAGATAAAATAGATTTTGATTCTTCACCTTTCCCCATTCACCACATGCTTCAAATTTGAAGAAGTAAATGTTGGCTCTAATAAGTCTAGTTTGGGCTATGTTCACTTTATCTCATTTTTCTTTTTCTTCCTGTGAGAAAATGAGTTTGAAAAATAGCTACTTCAATGATGGACTGGTAAGTTTTATAGAACCAAGTATCAGAATTTTTAACATATTCAATATATCTGTTGAAACATATCCGTTGTTTAATATATTTAACATATATGTTGATTAGGCCAGATTTTTTAATCCCTAAAATATCACTTCATGTTCCTGTATTTACATTTTAAATTTTTTCAATCATATATTCTGCTAACATAATCAATCAAAGGCATAAATATAATTGTTATTGCTTTAGATTCCATATATACAAATGCTATGGATTTACATAAATTCATATAATTTTATATGAATAATTCTGGGTATTTGATACAAGTGGTATAGTTCTTGTGTCTGAAAGCAAATTAATATAATGAATTATGTTAGTCAAGCACAGAAGAATAGGTGAGATTTCCAGGTGAAGATCATAACTATATTAATGACCTGGTACTAAAACAACACAACAAATTAATCATCTGACTTAAAGAAATAAGTTCTGCATTCACTCAAGGCAAAATGAAATGTGGACTAAAATCTCAAATGTTTGTTTTAACCAGTCTGAGAGTGAAAAACTGGGGAATTAGAAATGGGAAGTACTTAGCATCTTACTAGTCCTTGACTAGATCTTCCTTCCTATCTGTTGCTTTCTAGAACTTTTCAAGAAAGAATACATATTTTCCAACACACCAGATACCTTCAGATACCCATGGGAGCCAGAATCAGAAGTGGGATCTGATCATATTTCCATATGTCCCTTAATACAATAGCTCTCAACTAACAGTTGAGGAGGAATAAAGAAACTTAAGCCATTTACTTGTCATTTTTCTTTTTGCAATGTTAAGTTTAGACACCATACACTCTATCATTTTTACTTAGTTTCACTTTATTTTAAAACAAGATCTCACTAGCTCAGGTGGGCCATCAGCTTACAATACCTAGGCAGGCCTCGAACCTGCCATACTTCTGCCCTTGGATTTCCAAGTGTAGTAGCCGCAATTACAGGCCTAAAACCCAGCAAGCCTGACTTTCCAGTTTCATAATCTGACAGGTGATTAATCTTTCTTTTTTTTTAAGAAAGAAGTGAAGTGACTTACAACATAAGTTTCTGTGATTATTTCAGAAAAAGAAAGGGGAAAAGCATCAAAATGCACAAATTGGTCATATGTATTACTAAATTATTTTCTTTCATCATTATAAAGTTACTAGTAAAATTTGAAAGTATTAATACTACTAACATGTAAAAAATTTTTGATTTCCATAAAACTTATGCCCGTGCTTTCTCCTGAATCAAATGATAGATAAAATCTAAATTAAAACCATAAGCCCTTACTTCTTTTTTTAATTTTTTTATTATTTATTATTTATTCAATTGTGCATGTATGTGTGTGCGCATGTGTGTATGTGTGGGTGTGTAGAACCACGGACGAATTCGAGAACCACCATGGACCTCCTGCCCTACCAGGATCGGAAACGCAGGTTGCCCCCGCTTCTGCCCGGCGTCTATACATGGGGTCTAGGATCCAAACTCAGGACCTTCTGCCTGCAAGGCGGAGGCTTAACCCCTGAGCCACCTCTCCAGCCCCAAGCCCTTACTTCTGAATGGTAATTGACTTGTTTTGTGAGTCCTTCTATATTAATATTAAATCAAGGAGTCACAAATTAAATCTCAAAAATAGACAAATAACTAGCATGAGAATCCCAGAGTAACATTAAAAAATAATCATTACAGATAAGCTGAAATCGCCCATGAAGATGTATACATAAACTGATGAATATATTAACCATTGAAAATCATTCAGTAACCATTCATGGTGACACATACAGTAATCCCAGTATTTATAATACTGAGATGAGAGGATTACAAATTTATAGACAGCTGAGCTATGTAAAAAGCCTCTCTTGAGGAAAAAAAGTCATAAAATTCCTTGGGCTGATGTAGATTTGTAAAATCTGCCAGGTACATTACACAATATATTCTAGTCTTCAGTTGTCAGTTCCTTATTTTAAAATACAAACACCACTAACAAGATAACTTGCTTTCATATCTAAATATATGGAACATTTTTCTTAAAATAGTCACAAAACTGTTTTGCTGACTTGCATGCTGTTTCCTACATTTCAGATTATCCATGTTAAGTCTCAAGTGCTGTGTGTTTTTGATTTGTTTCTAATTTCAATCACTGTTTCTTTCTTTTAAGTATCCAACATAGGCAATTATTTCATTTATATAACTGATGAAAAATTAGTGTCTATTTCAGAAACAAATTTATGTACAATGATCACAATCTTATATTAGGAGATTTTCCTCTCATCTTTTCCTAGAGAAAATTAGTTCAATCTTCCTAAAGTGTTTGTACAATATTGCAGTTACAAGTTCTTTATAGATATTTAGTATGTACCACATATGACTAAAGACCATCTCTGTAGTACTATGTATAAAAGTTTATAATTGTATTTGGGAAAGTATTGGCACAATTTATTACCTTTGGTATCATTTACAGCACAATTATCACTCTCTACAGACCTCAGATGCTATATCTAGGGACTAACCACTGAAATTTCCCTAGGGAAATCTTATTCCCAAACCAGTATACATATGCAAAGTTGTCCCTAAATGAGCATCATTTCAATATACTCTTTAACTTGAGTGTGGATTTTGTAATATTCATTAGGGTTTATTATCATTATATATGACCGTCAGTATTAATTGTCAAGCTGATACCTAAAAGGCAAGTCTCTGGCGCCACCTAAGATGTATGCTGAAGATTAAAGTTGTCCTCTGACCATACCTGGGAGAGACTGTGGTGACTGATTACCTGACTGATGTGGAAGACCCATGGCATTGTGCTGGGATCATTCACCAGGCAAGTAGACAAGAGGTGCACAGGAATGGAGGACGTTTAGACAAGCCGAGAAGCAAGTGTGCGCACATTGATCCTTT
This sequence comes from Typhlomys cinereus, assembly GCA_023101885.1. Taxonomy (NCBI): domain Eukaryota; kingdom Metazoa; phylum Chordata; class Mammalia; order Rodentia; family Platacanthomyidae; genus Typhlomys; species Typhlomys cinereus. Next base: position 6,151,331 of record JALPQD010000078.1, read on the forward strand.
CCCCCTGCTTTTGCTGTGGATGTGATGTGACCACTTTCTTGAGTTTCTGATGTTCTGACTCTCCTGTTGTGATAGTATTGTGAGTTGAACAAAACCCATCTCTCCCTTAAGTTGTTTGTATCAGGAACTTTTTTAAGAAACAAGTTGTGAAACTAAAACAGTATTCATTCTTGTCATTAAAATTAGGCTTTGCTTGTCTCAGAACACTTCCATCCTATGGAATGAATGTTTTTTAATAAAATTACAAAGATTTTCCAAGGCAGTCCTTCTGTAATAGTGGCATCATCTTTTTATTTTCTTGACTACTACATTTATATTATCTGTATTTACTATCACTGAATGTTAGTAATTTTACATATTGGCATACTTTCCTAACACAAATTCCTGTATAACAAATATTTCTCAGTCACATGCACACACCCATATATACTCACACATGGAATAAAAAATGCAAATTCCAATTAATGTAATCTAATTATTAAGGTGATGCCTTTATGAATGAACCTCTGACTGAGGTATGTAAATGGGATATCATAATGCCTATTCTATTAGAACAGAAAAGCTATTTTATTTAAAACTCATTTAAAATTTATTTATTATCTAAAATTTATTTAAATTTATTTAAAATTTCTAACCCAAAAAGCTAAAGAGGTATGATGAATGTCAATTAGAATTCTAGTCATAAGAAATAAGAAATAGGGTTGGAGAGAAAGTTCGGGAGTTAAGATTCTGCCTGGCAAGCAGAAGGTTCTAAATTCTGATCTCAGGTCCATGTAAAAAAAATGCCAAGTGGAAACAGCAGTAGCCTGCACTTCCTGCCCTGGTGGGCAAAGCAAAAAGGAGTAGAAGAAATCCAGGATGATGTCCCAGAGTCACCCTTCGTCTTCTGATACACATACACACACACACACACACACACACACACACACACACACACACACACACAGTGAGAAAGGAAGGAGGGAGGAAGGAAGGAGGGAGGAAGGAAGGAAGGAAGGAAGGAAGGAAGGAAGGAAGGAAGGAAGGAAGGAAGGAAGGAAGGAAGGAAGGAAGAAAGGAAGGAAGGAAGGAAGGAAGGAAGGAAGGAAGGAGGGAGGGACGGAGGGAGGGAGGAAGGGAGGGAGGAAGGGAGAGAGGGAGGAGGGAGGGAGGGACGGAGGGAGGGAGGGAGGGAGGAGGGAGGAGGGAGGGAAGGAGGAAGTGAGGGAAGGAGGAAGGGAGGGAAGACTTGCTTTTATGGCCTACCATTGGATATAATAGATGTTAATCCACTGCATTTTGGAATATTTATGGACACACTATATCAAGATTCCAGTTAAACACTTGATCTAGCCATTTGTAGCAGAATTAAGCAAGAAAATATAGAATATATAATTTCAATAAAGTATGCAAATCTTGAAAAGTTTGCATAGCTTGTAAAATGGAATTCTCTAGTCTATGAAGAACACATTCCATAATCCCCAAAGGATATCTAAAACCACATAAAGTACCAAGCCTTCATACAATTTATTTTAGTTATCTGTACATACTTATAACATTTAATTTATAAATTAAGCACAGTAATATGTGAACAATAATAATTATTCATGGAATTTAGCAAATGACTTTTCCTTAAGTATAAATTTTGTTCCATTTCACTTGGAGCCAGCATTTGTACACCGTTTGTGGCATACCTGAATGGTCACAATCTCACACAGATGGTATGTTGCCACAGTCAATAAGACAAACTGCCAAGCAAGTAGCATGTGTAACTTATACATCATGGATATGCAGGCCCATAGGCTGATTTAAGCCCTAAGATGCTTCTCAGAATGATGTATAATTTTAAACTTATGCTTCTTCATTTTCCATTTAATAGTTTCACATCATGGTTGATCATGAATAATTGAAATGGAAGAAAGTAAAACCATAATTAAAGACCAGTAATAACGAAAATTAAAAGTGTGTTGTATTTTACTTATTAGAGTGCTCAACACCTAGCAAATCTCAACAAATGCTAGGTATTATCATAGAAATATGAGCAGTCACCTGATAGATAATTAAAAGTTCACAATATAAGCAATAAATAAATGACATTAGGACAATGGCTAAGTTTTATTGTAACTAGATATATGTGTTGTGACTTTATTAAAAAGTAACTGAAATTTTGATAAGTGATTTTACTGACAATTAATGGCAAAAGTTAAGTAAATATTAAGTCCTTGAAAGACATAAAGTTCTAACTCTCTGGGAAGAAAAAGGCAGAGAGGCAAAAAGAATTTTGATTTAACCTATTTTCTTTTCTTAAAATATTTTAATGCTTGTCTGGAGGATAAAAAAATGATAGTCTGTATTGTTATGCTTGCTAAATTTCAAATGGTATATTTCTATTAATAATAGAGACAATAATATTTGAAAGCAATTCAAATGGCATATTTAAAATCATACTTCATCAAACCATTATAGAGCAAGAAAAATTAAAACTCTGAAAATGCACAGTGCAGAGGACTTACTTAACTCCCATTCTAAAGCTCAGGGAACCTTGCAGAAGAGGGGGCAGAAAGATTTTAAGAATTTGAAGATGGGGAGGACCAACAATATGCAAGATATTCCACATGTTAGGGATGCAGCAGCCAGAATATAGCCTCAATGTGATTGAACCTTGCCTGACCTACATACACAATGGCTGACATGTCAACAACCCCCCAAAGTCTAGCAGGGATCACAGGGGAGGCTTCAGGCACTAGAATCCTTAGAGGGAAGGGGTTAAACAGTCATAATAGAGTGCCTATACTATCTGGAAGACCAAGAAGGGGTCTCAGGCTATGCCACTGAGTCCTGACTCCTCACTAGTATAGACAACTCAGAGGGAAATTCAGTGTCCACATGAACAGATGTTCTGGAGGATGGGAGGGATAAAGCAGCAAGCACAAAAAGAGGAGGAGGGAAAGAAAAGAGGTGAAAGGAAGGGGGTAGGGGGGAACGGGGTGATAGTACACTGGGAAATAACAGGATGGAAGGGAAGGGAAGGGACAACAAGGGGTACTTATTGAGCTTGTATAGCTAGGCCAAAAAAAAGTAATAAAAATAAAACAATAAAAAAGAAAAAAAAAGAATTGCTACCAATTTTAGAAGTATGTTTTCCCATCAGTGGTTTATCATTATGTATTTAAAAATAATGAAATCTGTGTGATTTTCTAAGTTCATGTGACATCTTAGGTTGGGTTGCTGTTACCAAGCATCATGTATTGGGTAACTTAAAAAAAATAGGAAATTATTTTATATGGCTCCAGGCTATAAGTCCAATATCAAGAAGGCAAATTGTCAGACTCTGCTGAGGAATCTTCTCAGTTATTAACCACCATTTTTACATTGCATCCTCAAGTGATTGGACATTCAGAAATGGTTGTCTTCCTCCCACTGGGACACGGGTTCTCTCATGGTAGTTCTATGTAGTTTAATTATCTCCCAATGTTCCTATTTTGTAATACAGCCTATTAGTGACTGGAGTTTCAATGCAAGCTTTTGTGTGCTGGGAATCACAAACACAATCTACTCAAATGAATAAAAATATATCAATGGAAAAAGTCTTTAAAGTTCTTCGGATCACTACAGAACACGGCAATCAGTGTGTTTCTTAGTGACCCTACAAAGGCAAAAAATAGAAAAGAACACTAATTCAGAGTTAATATTTTTAGTTCAATTTCAAGTTAATACTACATTTAAATACAGAAAGATCACTTTATTGCTGAACTTTGGTTTTATGTTGCAAAATGTGAAATTAATTTTATTCTACATGTTGGTGGACAATAAATGAAATGTGATCAATGCATTTTGAAGATAAATGTATGAATGACTAATTCTTTGGAACTCAAAAGTAGTTTTTTTTTAAGAACAGATAAAGTCAAGACAATTCATCTAAGTAGGAAAATAATAAACAAGCCTGCCTAAATTTTTCTATGATAACATATAGTAGTAAAGACATGTAGAAATGGTTAAACTCTGGTGAAAAAGTTATGACTTAGGATATTATGATTAGTCACCATGGCAGTTAATCATAAAAATAGTAAATATATTTTCTCAAAGTCTAAGTAAATTGAAGAAATTATCATTTAAGAATACATCCTCTTTTAAAATTTCATTTGAAATTTAATTTAATGAAGTGCTAAAGATAAATAAATCAAATAGTAAAGTTCTTTTACAATGACTGGATAAATCACTGAAAAATTTAGACCTGGAAGTGAGCTAGTATGGAAATTATAGCTTAAAAAAGGGAAAAAGGGAAATGTTATGTAGCTTGACAGAATCGACTGTTAATATAAATTAAAATATTAAGAAAAGAAGGTCACGGGTGTATATTAATTTTACTTTATTTAATGAGTTACTCAATTAAAAGTTAATCAAGATATTTATAAAACATAACAATTCTACTCCAAGGTAGACATGAAAGTGAGAAAGAAAAAAATTAGCTTTCATAGATTGAAGTAGTGAGATCTATCATTTTCTTCACAAATGCAAAATGAATCATATTTAATCTTATTATTTTCCAATAAACATCGTTGGCATTTTCTATTATGATAAGTATTTTTAGACAATAAAAGTTATTTTAGTGAAAAAAATGTGAGGTCAAAAATCCTTAAGATTTACTTTACAAGTTTTTCTGTAAAGGTGAATTTAAAATCTTTCATTGGAAAATGAAAAGATTAAATAGGGTTGAAGCTTACATTTCTGCAAGGCAGAGACTTACTTTGCCATCTCCTCTCACAAAATTAATTTCTTACTTTCTTAGATGCATTTTTTTCAATGAGAAGCAATGTAACATGTTATGACCTGTGAGCTATGAATGCATGTTTACTGTGGATGAAAATTCCCTGAAAACATACAATATGTTCTTGATAACAAGATAAGCACACCTCAGGCCAGAACTTCCTTCTTATGCTTAGACTAGAAATATCTGGATCTAACATAATATTTATCATCATGAGATTAAAACTGAGAGTGGTAAAAGGAACACAGCACAAAGATAAACTCATCAATGAATTTCTATACATCCCTAAGGTATTGGCATATGGGGCAAGAAAAGAAGGTGAAATAGTCTGTTTTTATCTAAAGTACTGTTAATCTAGTTTTCTAAAACCTGTTATTGAAAATATGCTTAGTTAATACATTACCTGTTCATGTCAAACAAAGTATGTGCATGAAAAATGGAACATAGTATGAGACTCCATTCATTATATATTGTGTCTATGTACTGAAGTTCTCATTTTCTCTCTTGTACTTTGGAGAGTTGCTTGGATTTTGCATATCAGGATGCAACTCATTTTTTAAAGATCATTCTTCTGAACTTTTGAATGCTTTTGAGATTTCACAAAGTCATAAACCCAGAACACAGACATTTTTTAATGTTTGATGAAGATGACTTAGGAGAAAATATTATTTTGCTATGAGAAAATGTTAAAATAGTACTGGGCCAAAAATATTTCATATCGAGTCCAATTTGCTAAATGGAATAAATATCACATTACTTTTAATATGGTCATTGCAGTTTCCATTACAAAACCATTATTGGTCAGTAGTAACTGTCAGTTCAGTCATAAACTGAAACTACAATTCATTGTTTTTCTACTTCTTTACACTCTGTTTATAATTTAGTCACAGGTAAAAACAGTATTACATGATTTATATGGATGACTTCATATGTCAAAACAAATCTGTGGCGATAGAGCTTAGAGAGAGCCGTGACCTGCTGAAAATTTTTCAGAAATGTAAGTGTATTTATTGAAGAGCAATCTATTACAACATTTATATAGAAATACATCTTTTGCTTTACAGTGTTTTTAACTCAACTATTGTCAGTGTATTTCTTTTTCTGCAATTGAATGAGGTTATATCTCTTTATTAGCATAAATTGGAAAGGCTTTATGCTACGATATATTAATTCTGATTATTTTTAGAACTGTATAATTCAGTTATCCTCAGATACTTGAATATGTAATTTTCTGGTTATTGTTTTCACCTCTTAATTGAATTCATAAAATTCTACCCCATATTTTAAGAGATGACATAGTTTTATTATGTACAAAGCATATTAGTAAAGAAGAAATAGCTTAGGAAGTACAAATACAGCTGAGGAGATGGCTCAGTGAATAAGGGTCTTGCAAAGTAAGTGTGAGGACAGGAGTTCAAATCCCCAGATCCACATGAAGGCTGAGCAGATGCCTAAGATCCCAGTGTTTAGGGAAATAAAATCAGAGAATCCTCAGGGCAAGCTGGCTAGGAAGCCTGACCAACTGAAAGACACAGCTTTAATAATAAAAGTTAAGAACAATAGAAGACACCTGGTATCAACTTCAGGACTCCACAAACACATATATATACACATGTACTTGCATGCACACATGTAGCCACACATATGCAAACATGCCTGCATACATGTACCTTAAATACATATGTATATATTCAAAATATAAGTAAATAAGAAAGTTTAAAAGCACAATGTCACTTACTTGAATGAAATAACATGCATTCTCTGAACATCATTTAAAACAACAGTAAATTAGGCCAATAATTTCTAGTCAGTTACAAGCAGTGAGTGAAGGAAAGATTTGTTTCTTTAGAACTGTTGCTCAATTGCAGCTCAACAAATTACGCATCAAGATATATTAGATTACTTAAGACGTGTTGGATTCTTCTATTTCCTAAAATGCTATCTCATGAGATTCCAGTCTGTTTGTGCCATTTTTCTTCCCTTGTTTCAGAACTTTTCACCGGATTCCTTCCAGAATAAGATCAGCAATGATACAAAAATTTGCCAATAGGATTATAGAGTGATGTGAAATCTCTGCTAGATAGTTCACATCTGGCTTAGCAAGGAGAAGATCTGAATTCCACTCAGTGCAGTGACTTGCGGTATACTCATAGAATCCTTCCTTGCTTCTGGAACTAAAAAGAACAAAGGGAAAAACCAACAATTCAAAATTAGTCAAAATTGAAACAAAGCAATTACTCTGAGCACAACAAAGAAAGGCAATATATTTCCCCATGTGAAAAACAGGTGGACAAGATGCAATTTTCTTCACTATTACTATGTATGCATAAATAATAGGAAGACTTAATCCTTAAATAAATAATCAAAAAAGTAGATTGAATTTGGTTTACTTCTTTTCTGATAATGTGTGTATAGCTAGATTGTGTAATGCAAAGTGTGGGTATATTTTAAAGCACATGCATCATTATACAATATCTTTGCTTGAGCAGCAGAGCAAAGCACAAAAGAAACCAATTACACATCATGCTGTGAAATTACTTTAAAATTTCTACTCTTAATCCCCGATGCTTAAACTCTTGATTAAATGTTCAAAATATGTTGTTACAAGGCTATGGGAGCTCCTGAGGTCATTAAATATCTGCATCACACCTTGCTAGGAAAAAAAAAACCAAGGCTGTCTTTAAACAGAAACAGTTTGTGTTGAGAGAAGTGGGTTAGAGGAAGGGAAGTGCCCCCGATAGACCCTGCGTGGTGCTGCTTGCCAAGGCGTCTTTCCACTGCAGCACTTTCCAGACATATAAAGCAAGAATTGAAAATTGAGCCATTGGATGAAGCTAGCGGAGTCTTTTAAAGGTCAGGGATCCCCTGAAGGTTGTAGAAGGGAAAGACAAATTTCAAATAACGTGGATGCTCTGAGGGTAAAAGAACCAATGAGCCATTAGATTCATCTAGAAGCGGTGCTCGGGAACTATCCAAGGTCCTAGTCAAACCTAGTTTAAACCGTGCTCTTGTTCTGATTGGTTTGTTGGGAACACAGAAAAGAACTGGTAGAGAGAAAGGAGAAATGTTTAAATCTTACCTATGAATAATTAAAAATATTCATACACAGACACTTGTCTAATCTCGTTTCTTTGATTTCTTCAGATATAAACGGACATAGCATTATAGGATCATAAAATGTGAGAATTAACCTGATTAGTGCATATAAAACATCTTTGGACAGTCCCTGGTACGTAATAAAGACTTCGTAAGTATCAATAAATTTTTATTCATATGTTCAAAATATAATGAAAAAAATACCAATTCATCCACACTCGTTCATAACCACTACATCTAATATGTCATCACATCAGCCTCAAATTTAACAGGCACATATACGAAAATCTTACTTTTCATAAGAAGAGAAAGCAGATCTCCATCAATTCCTTCCCTATTGCCTGATCTAAAGTAGGTACTTAATAGACACATGCTGGAAGTGAAAAAATAAAATAATAAGGTAGCTGCATTGCAGAGGCTGCTGGATGAGAAGTACACATTTCCCATCCTGCATTTGCATTCACCAGGCTTGCAACAACTTCCACCATGAGATGCTTCAGGAATGAAGTATCTATAGTTTTCAGACACTGGCCATACATAGACTGTTCTGCATAAAGCTAATTAATTGTGCCTCTTCTGATTTTTAATTTCCATCCTAGCTTTTTACTATCTTCTACTTTAAAATTAAAATCACAATATGCTTCTAAATTCTTTCAGGTTCTGACCTCAGTTATCTCCCTGTGGATTTGCCTCTGTTCAGGATGTCTACCATTCTTCCTCTTTCTATTTGTCTTTATGATAATATTTTTTGTCTCTCATTTCTTTTTAAAATCTATTTAAATAAAATCTTGATGTTTTTCCTTAAAATAGCCACCATGTGGATCCAAAGACAAGCAAGTTTTTTAACTCCCATTCAACATAAAACCGATGAAACTTTGGGAAAATGTTTCTGAAAAAAACACAAATATAGACACATTGACTTATAATTATTCTATCTTCATCAAACTCTAATGCAACAAAGTGAGCTTGATGAAGATAGAACTTTCAAAATATGTCGTCTATTTCCTGAAACCACCTGGATTTTGTTCAGCTATATCCATTTCACTGTATTCAAAATACCACACTTTAAAAACAAAATTCACAGTAAAAACTATGACATTTCTTTCGAGCGAGAGAAGTTTTTATTTTATGTAGTGAGCCTCTGAATAAAGTTAAAAGAGGACAATTTAGAGAAAATCAAGCATATTGAATACAGAATAATTGTACATGATTAGAGCAATGGGCAGGTAATTGATTAGTCTTCTATTTTCTGGCACGTGTGTGTGTGTGTGTGTGTGTGTGTGTGTGTGTGTGGAGAGAAAGAGAGAAAGAGAGAGAATATGAAGGCTCAAGTTTGAGATCAGGAATCATTCTTAGCCATTCTTTCACCTTATTCTTTTGCATACATGGTCTCTAATCAACCCCAGCGCTTTCAGACAAGGTTATTCTGGCTAGCTAACTTGCTCTGGGGATTCCCAGTCCTTGTTTGAAGGCTAGAAATACAAACAGGCCACACACACACACATTCACCATTTTATATAGGATTTAGGAAAACAAGTTTTGGTTGTTTGGATACCATGACCAGACTAACCAATGAGCATCTCCCCAGCTAAGAGTTCTATGCTTCTGTGAGGTAGGAGACTTGTTTTTCTCTTGCCCATCATGTGATTTGTTCTTCCTTTCTGTGGGATGCTAGCCTAACAACCAAAGCTCATTTATGACAATTAATCTAAAGATTAATCCTGTCAATAAACACAATTGAAAGTTGATTGATTCTGCCATTTTGTGGAGGCCTAGACTGTTTCATTAATGATGGCTTCAATTACGCAGAATAAAGAAGCTAAAGGAGTCCCCCTAGACATGGTATAACTCAATATCTATGGTATTTTGCATATTGGTAGCAGTAAAAAGCAATTTCAGCTTTTAAACGCTTAAACAGTTTGTTTGACTTATATTGAGTCAATAATAAGGGAGAACAAATGTTGAAACTTGTCATCAAAATCATTGAGAATATTTTAAATTTTCATTCAAACCAAAACTTAGTCAAATTGTAGAGAATGTCTATATCACAGATCACATCTTGCCCATGGAAATAGTAAATATAAAAGTAAATGTTCTGTTTCTTGTATCTCTTTGGAATTCCACCTACTTATGATTTTAGAAGTCATAATCACCTAAGATCCCAAGTAGCTATATGTAGACTGTTCTTTTCAACAATGAGAGTTGATTTTCAGTGTCTCTTATGGGAATGACTAGTCCATTACAACTTAATTTTTTCAGTCATTTAATTTTGCTTTATTGTATGTGCATACATGTGTACACATGTGCACATATGCGGGCCAAAGAACAATTTAGAAATCCAGTTCTCTTTTTCTGCTACATTAACTCCAAGGATTGGGCTCAACAAACACCTTTGTCAGGTGAGTCATTTTGGGGCACCTTTTACAAGCCATTTGAATTAATTGACTACCTTTCACCCCAGTTTCATGCTGTCTGGCTTCCTGAATAGAGTTTTTTTTTTAAAAAAAAATAATGTAATGTTGCATACTACTGCAAGTCCAAGGAATGCCAGAAAGCCACTGTACCAACAAGCTACTCTTCAGCTCCTGAGTAGAGATTTTTTTCCTCAATCATACAAGCTCGATAGGTACCCCAGTACTCTCCCTCCCTCCACTCCTCTCCAGTCCCCCTTGCACTCTCCCCCTCCCTTTTCCCCTTCCTTTCACTCCCCTCACTCCCCTTATCCCAGTGCCTTCCTTCCCCCATCCCCTGATGCATCCTTTTGTGTGAATGCCAAATCTCCTTCTAAGTCCTCCACTCCAGTGAAGTGTAAGGGCTCAGCAGCATAGCCAGGAGCCCTTTCCTGGGCTCCCCGTTAGTATGGGAACACTACCATGACTGTTAGTCCCTTGCCTCTAAGAATCCCACTGCCTGTGATCCATGCTAGACTTTGGGGGGTCATTGACATGTCAGTCATTGTGCAAATCATGCAAAGTCCAATTATGGCTGCTGCAGCCCTAACTTGTGTGGAGTATCTTGCCTATCTGTTAGCCTCTTACAATCTTGCCGCCCCCTCTTCCACAAGGCTCCCCAAGTTTTAGGATGTGGAGAGATTTGGCTGGTCTGGTTACAGGTGATTAATGTAGGGTCTTTGGTGTTCTGAATTATTGTTTGTTGTTGTTTCCTGTACCACCCTTGGATCCATCCTGATTGTTATTGAAGGTCACCTCCTGAGGAGCAGAGAGTATGCCCTGGTCTGGGTAGGTCTAGGGCAGAAAAGCCTGAGAAGAGATTTTTTAAACACATGCCTTGCTGTTGGCCTCTGTTTCTCAGCTTGTTCTGAGTTATCAATCTCTAGTATGGTTATTTCTAGGGAAATGTACAGGGCAACATGATTTTTTACATTGTTGCAGATACTGTGCCATCCACTGTTTATAAATGAATCACCCAGGTGAACTCACAATTATGTCTTTAGTTTATTCTTTAATGCACACTTTTTATATTACTTGATTTTTACTCCTCTCTATTATAACATAAAATGCAAGTTTCATATGAATAGAGCTGCTGTTCATTCACTGCCATATTATCAGCACTAAGCACCACCCTGATACTTAAGTACCAAAAAAAAAAAAAAAAAAAAAAACCGATGGAAGAAAGAATGATGTTGTCACATTCCCTAGGATATGAATAAAAATAAACAGTGATGCCATAAACAGAGACATGTTTAGTATTCAAGACTAACAGGCATACATACTCAAACATATATGCACACACACGCATACATGCACAATTGAATAAATAATAAATAATATAATGAAAAAAAATTTTTAAAAATTTTTAAAAAAGACTAACAGGGATAACATTCAAAATCTAGTTAGCAAAGTATGCTTTTTGAAATATTGGACGTCTGACATGTTGCACAAAATATCTTTCATGCTTGATTGTACTTGATAAACTCTGAGTGCATATTACCTCTGGAAAATCACTCATATCACGCATGTTAATATTGCATTGAAATTTTAATTTAAAAAATCCTTGTTGTTTACTTCCCATGATGTTAAATTTCCACAAAACACATTTTAGTTCAACTCTCTCATCCTAACATAACTAGAGTACTAAAAGGCAATAGAGGAGGTCCACTCTCTGGTAGGAAACCCATATATTAAAAGTGGCCCCAAGAGTTAACTTGCTGAAGTCTCACAAAGAGTTGCTACAAAGAGTGAAACCCTGGGATTCCTTTCTCTTAAGAAATTCCCCTTTTACAGCAACACAAGCATCTCAGATCTATGGACACAGCCCTGTCTCATACTCATCCCAGACAGATGGCTCTTCTCTCCCCACAACTCCTGAAAGGGCAATTTGTAATCTCTCTCAGTAGCCTGCCCCACTATTTATTAAGTAAAACTCAGAATGCAAGGCATTCCAGAGGGAAAGCATTTTCTTTTTCTGGCTTAAAATGTTCTATTAAAAATAATAATTTACGATAAGTTCGCAAGTACAATTTGCACTTGTGTCTTGGCCAGTAGGGTGGTGGGGCTTGGAGCCGCATCTTCAACATGCACTCAGTCCTTGGCTCCAGTCCTGAGTTTAATGACAGTCTAAGTCCTCACACTCAGGCCCCGCCCAGTGAGGCTGCCAAGAGTTTGTCATAGTCATGCACATCAGTCAGTCACAGGAACGGAATGTGAAATGGTCCAAAGTGGAGCAGACCCTAAGGCAAAGGGTATTCCAGCTCCAATGTGCAGAGAATTTAAGATGTAATATCTCCACAATCCACAGAAATAATACAGCACATAAATCAAGTCATCAGATCATCAAATTCTCTATTTCCTTGAAGATTTAATGAATCTGCTCGTATTCAGATACTTTTCTATAGGTAAGCTGCCATCCATCTGTTCTATTATGTAGTATAAAAGGAGAATGTTTAGTAAGCTGAAAGTAAGATTCAAATCTGCCCCATCAATGCTGTCTAAAACTTAGCAGATTTCTTCAGAATAGTAAAGTTCCCATATCTAAATACAGAATAAGAAAGTACAGCTTCATTCTTCTCTTACAAAAATTGAATGAAAGTATTTATTGGAAAATAGCTGTGCATGATAAAAAATAGATTTTTAATAAATATTCAATTCTGTTTCTTACATAAAATTAAAAAGAAGAGTTCACTGTGCCAAATTACTAAATAAGTTTGACTTATTTCATTGCACATTAATCTGCATGCTGCTGCAAATGGTAGTAATACATTTTCTCATGTAGGTAAATAATATTCTATTATGTATATGTATTAAATAGCTATCTATTTATCATTGAATGGACACTGTGTTTGCTTCCATTTTATGTCTGTTGGGTTAGGGCTATAATGACTTGAAGTGTGGATCTTTTTTAAAAAATGATTTCATGTCCTTTGCTAATTTACCCAGTAAAGGGATTCCTAGGTCAAATGAGAGCTTCCCAATATGTCAAACAAAGCAAAATGTGTATCACATGGTCTCATTCACATGTGACATTCAATAATGTTGATCTATCTCATTGAAGTTGAGAATATCATGACAAATAATAAGAGGGGAATTGTTGGGAAAGTTTGATCAGTCTTAACTAAGTTATAGTTATATATGGGCAAGAAATTCTGATGCAGTCTTACACAGAGTGTGAGAAGATAATATTTTAATCTGATATAAACTTATATATATATATGTGCTAAATTATTTACATGGCAATCCATTCACATATACATATGTGATTTGTTTGTTTATTTATTTGTTTTAAGATAAATCAATGAAGCTTGACATCCTTCACCTTTCTACAAAGGAAGATGATATTTTAATGCTAATTAAATGTCACTCATCTATACTGAAATGTCAGATTTTAAGCATAGTGCAAAATTTTACTTATATCATTCTATATTAATTTTTCTTTTCTGTTGTTTGTGGGAAAAATTATTTAAAAAATTGACTAATACTCAAATTTTAAAAACTGTAGAAAGATCATTATATTTTTTAATCTCCTTCCTAAAAATCTGAATTTTAGTTAAAATTTTAGCTCACAGTTTACACTAAAACTATGAATTTGCATTAGAGAAAAGAAGCATGAATAGGTCTACATGTAATTTTGCCAAAAATGTAGGTCTAAGGAAATTTGTGTTGAAAGGAAAAGATGATAAAAGTCATGTCATATTGTAAAAACAGTCAAACTGCCCAGATGGGCTGAACTTGCAAACTTTTGAAGACCCACTATAAATCTTTATCGTTACGTGAAATTTTACTACAGACTATCCAAAGACATGAAAATAGACATTCACCAGAAAATATGTATTTGAATATTTAGAACAGCATTATATGTCATAGTGTCTATTTGGAAGCCCTCTACTTGCTTGCCAGCAATAGAAGCAATAACATAAATTATAGCAACTTTTATGTTTCAGAGGATTATGCTTAGTATCTGTGCCTACTGGATAATCACTTTTACAACTGTGCCATATGCCTCAACCATGGTACTTGGAACAGAATGACACTGCATATGGCAGGCTGACCTGAAGGGTAAATCCTTCTGCTTCAGTCTTCTAAGTGCTCACTTTACAAGTTTGCATCACCACCACTGGCAAATTATCACAGATTTACACAATGGATATTGTACAGAATTATAGTAAACAACCTCTGACTAATAGCAACACTGAAAAATCTTATGAGCATAATAATGGACAAAAGAAAGAAGAATTGAGAAAAAAAAACAGAAAGAACATGGGTTTCTCCTTAGGAATGGTTTTACAGTATGTTTCTCTATCCTGCCTTATACAGTTTTAGAAAATTCATAGAACTGAACCTTTCTAATGTGCACATTTTAGTCAAAGAACTTTATATTTAATAAATATTTTTAAAAATTATACTCAAGTTAAAACAAGGAGGAGGTGGAGGCAGTCGGTCCATGGTGGTTCCTGAATTTGTCCGTGGTTCTACACATACACACATACATACACACACACGCACACATGCATACATGCACAAATGAATAAATAATAAATAACAAAAATTTTTAAAAATTATACTCAATTTAAATATTTTGCAATTTAAAGAAATCTGAAAATATAACTTTTATAAAAGATCACTGTGCTACTCTAAATATTTAAGATGAAAAAATAAAGTTTGCAATTAAGAATTTTAAATGATATGGAAGACAATATTATGTACTTTATATTATATTCAAGCAATGTTGAAGTTTAAGTCAATAAACTAATCTGCCTAATCAGCTAATTGAGTTGGAAATATTTGTTGCAATGTTCCAACATGATTCTGGTTCTGCATTAAAACTGAAGACTGTCAAGCATAGACTTGCTCATCACCTAGTCAGTGAGAAACTACCTCTAGGTTAAAGGACGGTCCAGAGATTGCTAAATTCTCTGTCCCCGAGTCTCTGAAGCACAAGCATTTTCTTGTTTCCCACCAACTCTGGAAATTCCCTTTATCTGAGTTTTGGGACACTTCGTATTTGTGCTCAAGTATGTCTCCTGTACTAGGCATCTTAAGCTGGAGTTCACTTGGCCAGGATCCTGAACAACTGTGCTACTCTAGACAGTTTGCTCTCCTTTACCAGATGGGTCTTGTTCCAATCCTTTTGGCTAAGTGCTGAGGGTTTGATTGAAGTTTCTTGGATTAA
The DNA here is from genome assembly GCA_023101885.1 of Typhlomys cinereus. Lineage (NCBI taxonomy): Eukaryota > Metazoa > Chordata > Mammalia > Rodentia > Platacanthomyidae > Typhlomys > Typhlomys cinereus. The sequence continues at coordinate 6,166,800 of JALPQD010000078.1, forward strand.
GGTTCAGGAACGTGCCATAGACCTAACAGAAATGTTTTGCATAAAGTTAATTATCCATTACCCAGTCTGTTTTCAAATACATATGCTGTCACAGAACAGTCTGAGGCTTCATTGCATTCTTAAATATTGTTTTGCTTTTTTCACATCCTTTCTCCCTCTGTCAGCCCTAAGCCAAGTCACTCTCCCCAAAATGGCTTTTCTCCTTGTTTGTGATATGTCACTGTTGTGTTCCAAGAAGCTAGAGGCAAAACCCATGCAAATATGATATTAAAAAGACCCAAGGAGAGGCACGGGATTGACAGCCACAGTAGTGTTCCTATGCTTAAGGGGAACACAGGAAAGGGTTCTGGGAAATGCCACTGGATCCTGGGACCTCATCGGAGAGGAGGACCCAGAGGAGAGTTTGGCATGCACATTAAAGGATGCTCCAGGGATGGGAGGGGAAGACACTGAGGCATGGGGAGGGAAAGGGGAGGGGAGGAGGGCACAGGGGGAAAAGGGGGTTGGAGGGAGGGGGGGACCCATATACCCATTAAGTTTGAATGAGTGAAAATAAAAATAAAAAAAATTAAAAAAGACCCAAGGAAACCAAATAAAAATGTATCCGTTTACTTCATTATGAATCTTAGTAGCCCAAAGGCATGGAAAATTCTCTGAGAAACAAAGCGTTTAAATCTGAACAAGAGTAGAAAACATAGCAATGATTTTTTAACTTTTCAATTCATTTTCATTTTCTATAAGTTTGTATAAGCATTACAAGGTTAAAATTAAAGTCCACTTATGCTTCAGACTATAGAATTACTTTATAGTAAGTGTCAAAAGAATCTGAAAGCTATTTGTATACAGGGAGGGGAAAATATACTTTGATATTTCAACACCAAATATATGTTTCTGGACATGTCAAAATAAAATTATTTACCATGACAATTTAATCTGAAAGCAAATAAAGGGAGTTATACAAACCTACAGGAAAAAGTACATTTTAAAATAAGTAATCAACTGGTCTAAATTCTTAAATTATATCAAAGGAAACGGTTGAAATCATAGTTATTCACTAAATGATTCTTTTGTAATTAATTCAAACTTCAACACACATACACGCACACAAATACACACACACATATACACACATGCACACATATATTATTTCAGTATAATAGTTAAATTTTCAGCTACTTGAGTTGACCTCCCTTTATCCTGAGTCTATTGGATCCTGCTGCTGTGATTTTCAGTGATAAGTGGTCATCAACTGTTCTCATCACCATAGCACAGACAATAAGCAAATTCTTCCCATCATGAAATGATAGAAAGCATTGCTATGAGACCAAGCAGAAAAATGGTCCATGAAATGATTGATGTTAGAAACATACACTGATGTTTTTATTGTGTAGAGTGGAGAAAAAAATGAAAATGCTCAAATGAGTGCACAATGGGATCAAAAGATCCAAGACACTAGTTGCTTCAAGGTTTAAGAAGCTGCAGAATTGAATAAAGGCTATTTGGCCTGATAAGTCGTATCTGAGCACAGGCAGCAGACATGGCCCAATGCATTACTGTCTACAACTCCTGCAATTACACAATAACCATGAAGAGTTATCTTTCCTACAGCATGAAACTAGAAAAACACACTCACATAATTTTTTCAGTGTGTGACCATGGTTTCCCTGACAAGAATTGCTGAAATTGTAAATAAGATCTATGTACATGCTCAGACCTGATGTTTCTAATTCATTCCAATTATAAGAAAGCTCCATAAGTGAGATGTTAGCTTGAATTTGTCAGTGATACTTATCTCTCTTTCCAACATTCACTGTAAGTAATACTAGCAAAAGTTTAGCTTCATGTTAAGATGTACAATGATTTGAGCCTGAAAATTCTAGTACCAAGGAGACTATACAAGAAGGCCAATCTGAGATACATAACAAGACCCACTTTCCCTACAAAAAATATAAACAAAAGTGGATTTAATTTCCTTTTCTATTAATGGTGTGTGTGTGTGTGTGTGTGTGTGTGTGTGTGTGTGTGTGTGTGTGTGTTCAAAATATATTCAGGCTAAAGATTATCATGGTTTGTGGCAAATAGTGAAGATGTAAAGTACTGAGTGAGATATATGACAGAAAAAAGGAAAGATGTAGTTAGTCCAAAAGGGAACACAGAGGACTCTCATGGGGCAAACTATGAGGGTTTTGGGTTTTACTGCTGCTTCAAAGAGAAAAAAATCAAACTCAGGAAAAATTATACAGAGTATATTTTAGAGAGAGAACATAGAAAACATGAGACAGCAAAGTAAAGAAAGGTTGACAATGATTGCATACAAAAAGAAATGTAGAATAGCTGAATATATGAAAAGAGGAAATATTAATAAGAGATATGGTTGAAATGGAAGAAAAGACAATGTAACACTGTGGATTTTTCATTTTTTTACCCAAGGAAACTGGAAGGTGTCCCCAAGGTTCATCTATTAAATAAAGTGACTTATGTTTTAAAGAATCAGTATGTCTGCTTGATACTAAATATATAGAGTCTATATAGGGTGAAGACCAGAAGCAGAGAATGAGACAGTCCTCAATGATCACTGCGGACCCTGAAAGGGATAATGTTGCAGTGACAAGAAAATCAAGAAGAGTTTGAGACTTGACCATTTGTGTTTCTCGCTTGAACAATCAGCTAGATGACCCTGACATCTGTTGAAATCTGGGAGAAGGGCAGGTTGTTTGTTGTTTATGGGGCTTTGCTGATTTGTAAGTGTTGCAAGATCAGAAGTCAAGGATACTTTTCCTTACTGTATAAAAGAAAATACTGAAAATATAAAGCCAATAAGAAGTAGGGACTGTACATGTTAAACAAGTTAAATCAGATTCAGAAAGACAAGTAATGCATAGTTCAACTTATTTGTGAATCCTAGATTTATGTAGGTATGAAATTATGCATATATAGGAAATGAGTACATGCAAGTATACATAGTATGAAAGAAGAAAAAAGCATCAGGAAACAAAAGGACTAATGTAAGTTGGAAGTGAGTTATCCTTATGAAATCCATTGTTATATACAATGAATACAATGTATGCTAATAGAAAAGAAATCATGACATGCTTCTGGAGCTAAGTGATAAGTTTCAGCTGTACATATTGGAAGTTGCCAGCATTGAATTTGATGCAGAAAGAATGAAACCTCTAGTGAGAAAATATGAATAGTAAAGTCAACCAGTAGGATTATCAGAAACCAAACATGGACACCAAAAAACTGTATTTAGTCAAAGAGGTCAAATCAAGAAAAGAGGGTGCATTGAAGATGTTTTTAAGGCAGAATCCATGACTTTCATGTATACATAAATGAATATATATCAAAAATTATTTAAGCCATTAATTCATGAGGAATTACATAAATATCCAATAAGTTAGAAGGAGAAATCAAAGAACCACTTTTGCATGGAATAATGGAATGTTAATATTTATTTACAATCACATCCCAAGCTTTGCGGGGATAGATGTTAGAACTGTTTACCTCACTTGACAGAATGCATTTTCGTCTACAGACAAGAATTTTTTTGTCTTTGTTTTTCATTTTCAGTAATTCCCATCATAAAATAAGCCAAAGGCAATACTTAGAAATCCCTTAAAAACAGGTGTTTCTAGAATCTAGTGTAAGGCCTATCAATGCTTTTGCTCATTCTCGGTGCAAGTTATGCTCATCATGAATAAACTAAAGAATGTCCCAGAAACCAAGAACAAAAAAAATCTTTCAATCCAGAATAAATAGTTTTCTGGGTTAAATGTTGCAAAATATTCAAGGAAATGAAGACAGAGAAATATCTGCTTTATTTGGTAGACTGAAACACATTGGTGCTCATGAAATAAACTATTTAGAGATAAATAGAGACAAAAACTGTACCACTGGAAAGCCAAAAGGAAGTTGAAAAGAGAAGACTAGGAAAGGACAGAATTCTTGAGGAATTGGAACTTATGTTGTTTCTTTTATCTAACTATGAATAAATGAATATACGAAAGGGGTTTTTTAATTTTGGGATGATACTGAATCATACCAAGTTACATCTGAGTCAATGAAAGATAATTACTCAAGAATAAAGAAGAGAATAAATCAAAAAATACTTGTATACATGTGATGAGAGGATCTGGTCTTCAAACGGAAGGCTATATAGTGGGGCTATAGGCAGGAAAATCAAAAATACTGGATAGAATATTTCATTCATAAGTAAAGAATCACCTTGCTTTGTTATCTGAATTGTGAGATTATCCTCCAGAATTTCACCCAAATATCAATTTGCCCAGTCATCAGAAACTCCATTGTTACATCATCATCTACCACTAGCCCTTCATCTGCCTTTCCATTTCTAGCCATCAAAGTCAATGGCAAATGTTTATCACTGAGTCATCTTCCAAGCTGTCAACCCCGCTTCTGCTAAAAGGAAGGAGTGTCAAAACCTTTTAACTTAATTTGAATTGCTAGCTCAGGGTGAGTATTCAAGCTTATTTACTTTCTGAAGGGGATGTACCCATCAAATCTACTATACCTACTGTATAGGCGTCACAGCTAGGCCTTCCTCCTGAAGGGCCACCATTAATTCCATCATGGTGTTTCTTAGCCAATAGTTCAAAAATAAAGATTTCAGAAAATGTCCCAGCTTCACTGAACAATAGACATTCAGAGTCTATTTCAAATTTCAGAATGTAATGAAAGCATCTTTGCTATTTAAAATAATTTATAGAGAAAATGGAATTATGGGTTTGTCATAAAATTCTCTTAAAATGGTCTTTCAGAGAAGAAATGTTTGTTATGAATTTTTATTTCATATTGACATGTGAGAGAGAACTTAGCATTTCTAGATTATTAAAATTTCAAAATAATTGATAGCAAAGTGTCATCCTCCCAATCAACTCTGATGATAATCAGAAACTATCAGCAAAAACAATTAAGCAAAACATTTGTGTGTTATATTACCCTTGTCAAATGACTCAAAACACACATTTTTAATAAACTTTACAGCACACAACAGAATGGATTATCATATCCATTAAACAATGTACTCAATTAGACAACTTCATAGATTCCTTAACGAAAATTAAACATACCTGTTGATGGTATTTAAACAGCTCAAATCTAGTTGACCATCCCCAATACACATTATAAAGCAACAATTTCTAGGCCTTCCCTTTTACAAGTCAGTTTGTTCTGTTCAGCAGCAAAGGGAGCATTTGCTAATCTGGTAGTGACTGTATTCAATGAAAGTATTTTAAGAGAATTTCTGTTGTCATTTTCCTTCCAAAAAGCTATGATTTACCTGTCCCCATGGAAGCCATGTTAATATAAGGTTAGTATTAACTTCACTTTAAAGTTAGTATTATATTCCCAGGACAGGTTTATATAAAGACATTTGACTTAAATTCGAAATCATATAGAGCTAGGTTCAAAGCACAATCATGGTGTCTTAGTAACTTAATTATAAGATCCCAGACCACACAACATCTCTAGCCTCCAGTTTTATGATATATAAAATAAAGGAAATAAGATATTTTCCCCTAGGGATGTGAGACTGGACCATTGTCTCATTCATGAATAGCCCCATTGCTGGCAAATGCTAGATGACTAGTAAATGCTGATCCCTGCTATTCTATCCAAATAAAGAAGTCAGAGGCAAAGATGATTGAGTGTTAATAACCCACAATCAGTTACATAAAGCCAAAAGGTCCATGTCAGGCTCCTTTGTCTTCACCCATAGTGACAACCGATTAATCAGTTGAAATATAAAAAGTCCATTTAACCAATATGATCTGTTTCACAGCATTAGCACCGTTAGTTACAGACGATAATAACAGCTCCTTGTTAAAAATTTCACCCCATCCAAACTCCAGTTAATGTTCTATAAATAGAAACTGTCTGGGGACCAGACAGAGAGAGACTGAGGTTTACCATGGCCCATGAAAGTTTCAAAAAAATGTCTGGGATGGTGGGTCAGTAGCGCCATCTATGTGTGAGAGAAATAATGTATGGTTTTCGATGACCTCTTTTTTCACTAGGTGTGAAGAGAAAATAGCCACTGCATACTGCTTAGACTAGAAGTCAAGGAGTTGGAAAACATGCAGTGTCACTGACCAAATTATAATTTCAACTTTATAATCTAGTGGTTTATGTTAGAGATATAAAGAGATAAAACGTTTACTGTACAGACAAATTTTTGAAAGGCCTACACAGCATGTTGACAAACATTTTACGTATAAAGGAGTAAAAATCACTGGCCATGGGTTGGCATAGACAGATAATCATGCCTATGTGAAGACATTTAGAGTATAGCTACATAAAGAGAAAATTTAAATTTTATTTACATTAGTAAAAATGAGAATGTCAGTGTTGCACGTGTATACATATGTAAAACCACATGAGATCACCCTGTAGCACTTCTTTTTTTTTTAACCCTGTAGCACTTCTTAAGTGAACCATAATTGTTTCAGTATATTGTTATATGGTATAATAAAGCATCATTGCTTTACTGAAAATTTGTGCATGTAGGTTAAATCCTCTCTTCTTTTAGCCCTCCAGTCTCCTGCCCCAGTATTCCACCTTTGGATTCTATGAGTGTGATTGATGGCAAATGTTAGCTGTCAACTTGGTAGAGTCTAACACTGGGAAACACTCCTCTAGATGTGCTGTGGGAAGTAGTCATGATCAGATTGAGGTAGTAAGACCTTCCACTGTGGGTGGCACCATTCTCCAGGTCCTGGTCTCTATAAAAGGGGCAAAGTTAACTAAGAAGGAGCATGGATTTGTTACTTTCTGCTTCCCGAGGGTAGATACAATGTGACTAGCTGCTTCAAGCTCCTGCCACATTGACTTTCTTACCATGATGACCATGGACCAAAATAACTCTTCTTTAAGTTCCTTCTGTCAGGATATTTTATCTCAATAAAGGAAAAAAATAGAGTTTGATGCTCAAGATACCATTAGTGGAATCCTGCAGCTTTTTCGTAGTTGTGATTGGCTGATTTCACTCAAAATAATGTCCATAAAGTCCACCTAACTTGACACATGCTGCAGAACTTCCTTCTGTTTTACATGCTGCAAGCCAGTCTGTGTCACTTTATCCACATGTCAATGTACCTGTAAGCTATTGATTTCCACAGGTTCACTGTTGTTAATGAAGCTTTGATGATAGCCAAGGGGATGCTTCTTTGACATCCCGATTTCAATCTTGTGAAAATACACAGGAAGGAGGATTGCTTGGGTCGCATCAAAGTTCTATGTTCAACTTTCTGATGAACTTGCACACTTGTAAATTCCCACAGTATCATGGCTTCGACTTTCCATGTCCTTGACAATGTTTGCTATTTTCATTACATTCAACCAATAGGTGTAAGGTTACATTGTCATTTCATTTGCATTTTTCTCATGATTAGGAAAGTTAAATGTTTTCTAGATGGTTTTTGTTCATCTGTATGTTCTCTTTCAAAAATCTTTATTGCGTGACACACGCACACAAGCACTAACATGTTCACACAGCACTCTTTATAATAGCAAAGTCATGGAATCAACCCAAATACCCAACAGTTGACCAGTGGATAAGGAAAATGTGGTACATTTATACAATGGAATACTACTCAGTCATCAAAAAAGATGAATTAATGAAATTTGCTGGGAAATGGATGGAATTAGAAAAAAATTATATTAGGTAAAGTATCCCAGACACAGACACCGTGTGTACTCCTTAGTAGGTGGATCCTAGTACCAAACCCACTTAATGACATATGCAAAGACAACTCTATGTAATACCAACTGTAATCGCAAAGATTATAAACAGGAGGGAAGGGGAAGCAAGCCCCCCCCAGCAAAAAGGAGAGAGGGGATCAGGTTTCAGTAGAGAAAATAGGTCACCATCAAGTATTGCAAGTAAGTAGCCAGACATCTGGTGCAGCTGGCTCTCACTTCCCTTCCTGGTTATCTGAGACTGAAGAGATTTGATCTCACCAATCAGGAAGGGCATAGGGACTGGCAGATAGATGGTAACCATCCTGCAAATGGGTCACTGACCCCTCTCACTGTGTTGTCCTACTCCTATGCCATCTGCCTTTGAATCTCCTCTTACATTAAGATCTTCACTTAAACAGCCCTTTATCTTTGGTTAGGAGGTGACCTTCAGTACCAATCAGGATGGAGCCAAGGGCAGTGCAGGAAAAGCAAAACTGGAAACAACAACAAACCATAATTCAGAACACCAAAGACCCTACATTATTCACCTGGAACCAGATCAGCCAAATCTCTCCCCATCCTAAAGCTCAGGGAACCCTGCAGAAGAGAGGGTGACAAGATTTTAAGAGATGAGGAAGACCAATGATATGCAAGATACTCCACACAAGTTAGGGCTGCAGTAGCCATAATTGGACTTTGCATGACCTTCACTATAACTGACATGTCAATGACCCCCCCATGGATCACAGGCAGTGTATCCTTAGAGGCAAGTGATTAACAGTCATGATAGTATTCCCATACTAATGGAAAGCTCAAGAAAGGGCTCTGAGCTGTGCCATTGAGTCCTTATACCTCCCTAGGGAGGAGGACTCAGGGAGAGGCTTGGCATTCACACAAAAGGATGCTCCAGGGGATGGGAAGGGGTGAGGAACTGGGTGAAGGAGAGGGAAGGGGGTGAAAGGAAGAGGAAAAGGGGGGAGAGTGCAAGGGATATGGGGGAGAGGTGGAGGGAGGGAAAGGAATGGGATACCTATTAAACTTGTATGATTGGGAAAAAAGAAGACTCTTATTAACTCACAGAATAAAAAAAAATCTCTGTTGCCAGTAGAGCCTCATAACAATGAAACAAAGCACAATGAAACAAAGCGCTCAGTTTTAATATAAAAACTGCCATAAATTGTACTTTTAAAATTAAAATAGAGCAAAACAAAGTATCAGTCTAGAGATGACCAAAATAAAATAATGACAAATGTGTTGTATCATTGATATATTCATACATTCTGTCTTACATTTGTCATTTTATTTCTAGGAAAACATAATTCTTGCATTCTAATAAAGTTTATTTACTCAGTTTTTTCTTCATAATTAAGTTATTTCTCAAAAGTTAATTATTTTATAAATAAAATGAGTAATGGAATAATCACTGAAATTTTCAATTCATTTAATTTATCTCTTATGTGATTGTTTTCAAGCATTATTTTTACTTCATATTAATATAATGTATTATGTTAATATATGTAACATATATGATAATGTAATCATAATACGATCACACTAATAAATACAATTATTCACATTGAATATATATATATAACTTTTTTCACAAATATGAGGGAAGCATACATATGTATATGCATGCATGCTTAAATGTGTGGGAATCCATGAGTGTGCTTGGATGCATGTGCATGGATGTGCATATAGAAGCCTGAAGTAGACATTGAGTGCCTGCCTCCATTGCCTTACATTTCATTTTCCATTTTATTGAAGCACAATCTCTTAATTCAAACCAGGGCTATAACCAACTTATCCAGGGAATCCTGTCTCTGCTCTGCAAGTACTAAGATTATAGCTAGCCACAATGTCTGACTGGATTTTAATAGATTCAGGGGATACAAATTCTAATCTTCATGCCTGAATGGCAGATACCTTGCCCAATGAATCATGTGCTTAGTCCTATTTTTATTTTTTATACATCAAAGCTAGCAAATGGAAAGCTTGCTACAATATTTAAGAATCTCTCCTTGGGTAATTGGAAAGGAAAAAGAGGGGGAGATGGGCTTAACATCTCATTAGATGACTGGGCACTAGCCTGGACAGTACTCTACGTCAGCTATCACTGGACATTTCACTTGTGATCTGACAAAACTCTAAGTCTTCCAGACATTATTATATGAGTGGAATTATGAAATAAATGAGTTTGTTGGAAAGTAAAGACAAAAATAAACTATGACTCTTCTAATATTTTTAAAGCTTTATTTTTTAATTTTTTTATTATTTATTCAATTGTGCATGTGTGCGTGTGTGTGTATATATGTGTGTGTATGTAGAACCACGGACGAATTCAGGAACCACCATGGACCGCCTCCACCTCCTCCTTGTTTACTCTGCCCCGGGATTCACAGGCTCCGCCCTACCAGGACCAGAAATGCAGGCAGCTCCCTCTTCCGCCTGGCATCTATATGTGGGGTCTAGGATCCGAACTCAGGACCTTCCGCCTGCAAGGCAGAAGCTTAACCCCCCTGAGCCACCTCTCCAGCCCCAAAGCTTCATTACTTCAAAGAAAAACTTAAAATATGACTAGACTTCACAACATTATGTGGGAAACAAAATTTCCAGACCATTAATAGAAATGCAACATCACAAAGCACTGTACAACACAAAAAGACAGATGGATATTCCACTATTCTAGAAATAATTATTGTGCTTCTTAAATTACATGGCTCTCCCATAACAAAATTTTAGCTTTCATGGAAAGTAATTTTTTATTTAGAACATTTAAATTGAAAATAGGGTGAAAAATGTGAGATGTTACTAGTTCTGGAAAACCCTAAGTCTTTGGCAAGCTGATTTGTTGGGCCATACTGAACAAAGTTAGATCAACCTAACTACTCCCCTCATTTTAATAGTACCTTGAAATAATCCCCATCAGTTGTTTATGCCCCAATTTTTAAAATTAATTTTATTATTATTTCATATGTGTATCTGGGTACATATACTATAGCATGAGTTTGAAAGTCAGAAAATGAAATAAAACTTCAGACATGAGAGCTGAATTGAAACCAATTATTCACTAGGCAATGGGCTTTCACAAAGGGGCTCATGCCCCAAAATGAAAAACCCTGGACAACACTGTGAGTGTGTTATTATAGAGTTTTACGTCCTAATTGAAGAAGGAGGAGGAGGAGGAGGAGGACGAGAAGGACGAGGAGGACGAGAAGGACAAGGAGGAGGAGGATGAGGAGGAGGAGGACGAAAAGGTGGAGAAGAGGAATGACAAAGTTATTTACTGATGAATGCAGTATGAAACAAAAACTAAGATAACCAGCCCCATGAGAACATCTGGTGTTCACATCTGGTGTTTGCTCAGGGCTGTTCCCGAGGCAGCTGATGCAGTTGATTAGAGAATCAACCTCTGTTAGCATCACACGCTCCTAATACCTTAGATATTCCTTGAATGAGATTACCACATCTAAAAGGAAATTTGTCCTCCATTAGGTCTTCTAGGGACATGGAAAGCATCTAGGTTATTTGTCTACTGCTTTATTGGTCCTATTTGAGCCAGTGGCAAGAGTAAATGTATATAATATACATTTGTATGTAACATGGTGTATCTTATACATGTATAATAGTGTATTTTATATATTATATATGTAAATAATATAAAGTTTCTTATATGTGTAATATAATCTGCAATATATAATATATATTGTGCAACAAATGCCATAGAGTGTTTGTCATCACCTCTGATGAAATGTGAAAACTTATCCCTCAAACTATACTTTGAACTTTGACTTCTATGTGCTCAACACGCACTAAAGTCCCATCACTGTATCCTGATAGCTTTTTCTTCTGTGTCCAACTATTTGATATGCTTAAGCCACATGAAACAAACTTTGTAGATGAAACATATACTCATTTCTTTCTTAATATTTTCCTGCATTACCTGCACCAATGAAAGTCTTTCAAATGAATTATTAAGAATGATTAGAAGAATTTTTTAATAACAGCTTAAATTAATTTTAAAGTGATACCAAATGTCAGTGTACCATAAGAATGAGAACAGCGTAAGTCAGTAAACAGGGCATTTCACAAAATTTGGCAATCAAATTTCTGAAGGCAATAGATTTTTGTGTAATTGTATCAGTTATCTCAAAAAGAATGTCCCTCTTGTGCATGTGGCATGTGTCAGGAAACAACAAGCATGTAGTTTTCCATCTCTCATGTAAGTGAAAGTGAAGAAACCAAAAGGCCTTTCTACCTCATGTGCTTCTAAAATGTATCAGTTCTTTACTTGGGTTGAGCACCACATGTGCATCCTTAATGTTCCTACATATCACCTAAAAGTGCTCCCAGCGGTGATTATGGAGGCTTTCGTGGCCCTCATTTGGGAGGGTGGATAGGTGCACTCAAGTACAGTATGCAAGAGAATCAGCCAAGTAAATCAGTCTATTTTCCTTTACGTTTGTAGCTATCAAATTCTCCTGAACTTTACCTTACTACATACAGAAAATTTTTGAGGACAAAAAGAATGTTTTTACATTTACAGAACTGTTTCTCTCAACCCACATTCACAGTGCAGCAACGAGTCACTAAATCTCTCACAAACTGCTACCTGGTGTTTTCTTAAATACCTAGCAGCCAGGGACATTCATTTTGGTTAACCATTATAGCCATTTGCATTTTTGTATGTTTCTCAGAGGGCAGAAATATGGCCCTATATAAATCTAATGCCAAGAAAAATGTAAGTCAGTGCTCATTAAAATATCCACTCTTGGACAAAGCTAAATTCTGCCTTGGAACTGAAAGGGTGACACCCATCGCAATGCCTTTGATGTCATAGCAAATTGTTTCGACCATCTTTCTGCTATTTAAAGTGTGGGGGAAAAATACAGACAATCTTCTGGAATGCACTCATTACTTTGAAAGTGCTGGGCATGCTGATCATGTCGAAATGAGTGTGACTGGAGCTTTTGTAGTACAAAATGATTTTGCCTCGTTAGAGTTCTGGGACGACTTATATTATCATCTCATCTTCACTCACAATTGCACTCCATTATCCATAAAATACCTTCACCCTGTAGAAACAGACTTAGACTTACATTTCATATTCAGAGAAATAAAACTGAGGAAAAGATTTCCTATAAAAATGTCTATAGAAAAATCAAAGATTATGTGTACAGTTTGAAGATGAAAAAATATCATGATCAATTCAATTATTGTCATCACACCTTCAGATCACAAAATAAGAAAATAAAATAAATAAAGGATTATTCATTGCTAATGTTTAATTACCATTGGATTTGGCAGAATAGCATTAATAATATTGTGAGAAAAACCTACTTTCATGAATGCATTACTTTTACAATGGAAGGTGTTTAACAAAGAGAATCACAACTGATGAAAGTGCAGAGAATAAGTGACTATGGACTGCTTATCCCTAAACAAGACATCAAAATCACCACTCTATGGACTGCTTATCCCTACACAAGACATCAAAATCACCACTGACCTCAACTCAGGGAATATCTTGGAATAGGGTATGACAGGTGATAAGAGTGTAATAGCATGAGGGTGGGAAGGAGCTACCAAGCAGTATCTTCTGGACATGACAGGGCTGTTGCATCCATAAACTTTTTGTAGTTGTATCTGCTTCCATAAGACCTACACAAGATTTGGTCTATCAGTATTTTACCATGGAAGGGGAAAGATTTCAAGAGGTACCATACCTCCTTGAGGGACTATTGAGGATTAATACAAGATGAGAGGACTACAGTAGTTTCCTCAATAGCATACTTACTGATACCCACTGGTATCCTTTCATGCTCACCATCTGTGCTCCAGTATTGGCAACTCAGATGAACTCAGTGGATTGCTATTGCAGTTTGTCTACATGTTGCTGATAAATTCATGACCAAAGAGCTTAAGGCAACAAGGGTGCTTTATTCTTCCTTATGATTCTTAATTACAGTTCTCAATTCATCTTGGCAAGAGAGTTCATATCAACAACAGGAGTCTCCAGGTAACTAGACACACCATGTCCACAGGAATTGTTGAGAAAGGGATAAACTCACTTGCCAGATAGCAAATCTGTTCACAGTATGCTGAAGAATGTCTTACTTCTTAAGCAGCTCCCTCCATGTTTTCCTACTACTATGGGTGAGTCCCCACATCAATTAGATACTACCCTGCAAGTTAGGGATGATCTTAAGTATGATTTCTTCATCTATGTACCCAAAGCTTAACTTTCCATTGTCATGGTGGAACCTGTATTTAACTAGCACACCAACATATACATATAGGAAAATAGGAAAGAAGCCAACTGGAAAGGTTTCCAGTGGGAAAAGGAAAGGTTATGGGATTTGGAAATAAGAGGTGAAGATGGCATAATTTCATTGTATTCATATATGAAACTATAAAAAGATAATAATAAAAATAAAAACACATTTAAACTAATGCCATAATAAACTGTTTTAAAACTAGGTAATGAACTTGATAGGTTATTTTTACCAATAGGAAAACTTACTAATCTGTCTCTATACCATAACTATGTTGTCTACTTCTTCCAAGTCATGAATCTCCACGTGCTTCAGGATGGCATCTAAACTTCTAAATGTCAAGCAAATACCCTAACCACCTTTTCTTCCTTGGCTTAGCCAATATATACTCCTCCCCATTCAATTTCTCTCTTGCTAGTGCATTGTGGAAGTACATAGCTCCTGATTACATAGGAACCCAAACACAGTGTAAGAATTACTAGCTTTTCTGGCACTGTACACATGCTATGGAGGGATTTCACACATCAGTTTGTATTTAATTCATCAACAGATTCCACTGGTCTTCCTTCTAAAATCTATCTCAAGTTCACCGGGTTTTCTTGGTTTTCTTTTACCATCCCCACCATGGATAAAATGTATAGACAATTTCTTTCACATGTTGCACATAGATTTCTGTTAAATATTTTTGACCGATCAAGGAAGACTTCCAATTATGTTGCATGAATGCCAAAGCAAGGCTTATGAGAGAGGAAAAGGGGACAGGAGAGAAAGATGACATGGGGTTCAATGCATTTCAAATATACAACATACTTGAAGGAAATTGTCTTTATGAAACTCAATGTATGCTGTAAAAACAGTAATAAAAGTAAGATTGCTATAAAAATAAATGAATGAATAATAGATAAATAAATAAAAATTAAAAAATCAAAACTCAAAAAAAACAAAAGCAGACCAACAAATGAGAACAAACCAACCTGTCTGTGATACTCATGATATTCTCTCATTCAAAGCCCAGTGTCATTCTGCTAATTATGTTTATTCTTCTTCCAAGTTTTATAAAACATAAGCCATTGTATATTAATAATCCATATTTCAATACATTCTGTGATTTCTGAAACTATTATGTCATCAGAGAATGGGAAAATATAACTTTTTTCATTATTTTTACTTATTTATTTATTCAGGTTCATACATATGTACAATACATCTTTATCACATCTACCACCTCCCCCCTCTCATTCCCACTGGATGTCCCACCCCTACCTTCATGAACTCTGTAGAAAAAAAAAAGGTCTATACTATAAAAGAATACATGAGTAGTAAGAAAAAAACTCATTTGGGGTATAGATAGCTATTGTAATTCCATGATAAAATGTTGAGCCTCTGTGATAAAGCTAAAGTCAGTCTGCATCCATGGTGTAAAAACACAGAGGCCAGCCCACATATTTTATTCTATTAAATCCTTCTTAAAGTAAAATAGACTAGTTTTGGAAACACTGTTGCTTTAATCACAAAATCTTCTAGATCATTTCACTGTGATTCAGAAAAATGAAAAGAATCTCTGTGACATAGTCATATGAAAAACATACTCTAAAAAGTTGACCTTTGGGGCTTGGAGAGATCTGAGAGTAGGAAAATGTATTCTTTATAAATATTTTTATTAACCATAAAACATGCATTTGGATTGGAAACAATGATCCTATCATGTTCATATTTTAGAAAAGAATCTTAAGTAGCAGTCACAAGATTAGAATCATGAATGCTAAACAATAAAAGGTTACATTACAAAACAGAAACAACTGTTATTGAAAACAAAACTCACCTATTTGCGTACTAGTCTTTTTATTAATATAATGCAATATATCCAAGATTTTATTAATTCTGATTAATTTAAAAATAATGTATTATGAATTTTTCTTTTATATTATTTATTTCTTAGCTCCTTTATGCATAAATACAGTGAATATGTCTATGTTCACCCCTTACTACCTATTTACAAGCCCCTCAAACGACACTTGACATTTTCTCCTTTCCAGACAGTCTTTTTTCATGTCTTTTTTCTCCTGTGCGACCCACTGCGTTTCATCTGGGATGTCTATACTGGAAATTACCTGAGTACCTGCTGGAGTGTGGATGAACTGTGAGTAGATTTGAGTAAATTTTTGAGTAGAGATGCTCCCCTTCTCTGTATGTCATTAACCTTCAATTAATTGTCTGTTAGAGAAGTACAGTAATAATTTTTGATGAGAATGACTATTTTAATACAACATGAAGCACTGTGAGCAAATTCAAACATGATGCTGGGTGAAAGAAGACACCAAAGAATATGTTCTGATATTTCTACTTACATTTGCAATTAATCCACAAAGTTGACAGTGTAGAAAGTAGTTATCATTTGTAGTGGCTAAGGTCTAAGAGCAGACACAGGAGCAAACATTCCAAATTTTTGTTGTGCCTTGTACATCAAACTAAGCAATGATCCCTTTCCCTACCCGCCACCCGGACACGCGCAGTCCAGCCCAGACTCACCACGACCTACAGTAAGTTCCGCCCTCTGCCCAAACCCAGAACCCCAGGCAGTTCAAGGGACCCAGCTCCTCCCACCAGCCAGCCGGAGCCAGAGCCGCGCTGGGCCGGGGAGGACCCCCACCCCGGGCCACACCCCAGCCTCCCCAGGTTAAATAGCGTCCCACTGCTGCCACATCCTCCCTTTCCTACTCCGCCACCATGGTCCCGCACAGTCCAGTCAGGACTCACCACAACCTAGGTAAGCTCCGCCCCCACCCAATCCCAAAACCCCAGGCCAAATAATTCATTTCAGTGAAAAACACACAGAAATTGAAAGAAGGTCATAAGAGTTAAAATGACAATGCCCAAGTCAAAATGCAAATCCATGAGAAACAACACCCAAGTAAACAAATCTCCCACTGAAGGAGTTAATCCCATAATGATAGAATCCAACCAGAACAAACACACGGAAAATAGCCAAGAAGGCCTGACCCAGGATAAGGACTTTCAAAACATGATAATTACCATGTTCAATACTATGAAAGATGAAATCCTGGAGGAATTAAATAACCGCATCAATCACTTTGAAGAGGAACACAACAGACATTTGGAGGAGTTGAGAAAAACAGTCCAAGAAACAAAAACAGGCATAGAGCAGTTAAAACAGACTCAAGCAGAGTTCAAAACTGAATTAAAAGACAAGTTATCTTCAACCTAGACTCAACAGAGAGTCTTATCAACAGAACTAATGAATCAGAAAATGGAATTTCAGACCTTGAAGACAAAGTGGGAGTATTAACCAGCTCAATGGAAGAGGTTGTTAAAGCCAAAAAGGTACTCGAGAGAAATATTCATGAGTTATGGGACACCCTGAAGAAGGCTAACATGTGCATTCATGGAATACCAGAGCAAGAATCCCAAAATAACACACCTGAGGAAATTTTTCAAACTATCATCAAGGAAAACTTCCCTCATCTAAAAAAAGAGAGGCCCATCCATATACAAGAGGCATTCCGCACACCAAACAGATATGACCAAAATAGAAACTCGCCATGGCAAATAATAGTAAAAACACTCCACATTCAAGATAAAGAAATGGTGCTGAAAGCTTCAAGGGAAAAAAAAAAAACAAAGTCACTTTTAAAAGCAAATCTATTAAAATAACAAATGACTTCTCAGTCCAAACAGTAAAAGCAAGAAGAGCTTGGAGAGACATACTTCAAGTATTGAATGAGCAAAAATGTCAAACCAGGCTGATATATCCCGCAAAACTATCTGTCATGATCGAGGGAGAAAGAAAAATCTTTCAGCACAAAGACAACTTGAAGGGATACATGTCCACCAAACCAGGCCTTCAAAAAAATGCTAGAAATGATACTCAAGCTTGAAAAAAAAACAGGCACATCCAGGAGAGCAGAAGGGAAGTATAACACCATTAAAAGCGAAGCAATATACTTCAGAAACCACTAAACATAATAAATGTCCAGAATTAAAAATAGTTTCTAGAAATGCCACTAAGACCTTACACCTCATCAGAGAGAAGGACCCAGAGGAATGTTTGATATACTCATTAAAGGATGCTTCAGAGATGGGGGGAAAGAGCACTGGGAGAAAGGGAGGGGGGGAAAAAGAAGGGAGAAAGAGGGGAGGGAACAGGGAAGTCCAGGGAGGAGTGGAGGGAGGGAGGGGACAGGGGTTCCTATTATGTTGGTATGAGCAGAAAAAAATTTAAAAAAGGAATACATGTGGTAAATAGAAAAAAAACAATAGTTTCTCCATTATAACACTAAATGGTAATGGAATTAACTCACCGATCAAGAGACACAGATTACAAATTTGGATTAAAAATCACAATCCATCAATCTGCTGCCTGCAGGAAACCCATCTCACCACAAAAGATAGGCACGCCCTAAAAATAAAAGGCTGGTCAACAATTCTACAAGCTAATGGAAGCAGAAAACAGGCAGGGGTAGCAATTATGCTTTCAGACAAAGTGGACATCAAACCAAAAAAAAATCATAAGAGACACAGATGGATACTATATTTTAGTCACAGGTACAATTAACCAGGAAGACTTCACAATACTGAACATATATGCACCCAATATAGCTCCCCCACATTCATTAAGCAAACCCAACAATATCTAAAGCAAGAAATCAATACTAAAATGATAATTCTTGGGGATTTCAATACCACCCTCTCAACATGGGATAGATCTACAGGTAAAAAACTTAACAAAGACACTTTGGAACTTAATCAAACTCTTACTAAAATGGACTTTACAGATCTCTATCGAAATTTTCATCCACGCACCAAAGAATACACATTTTTCTCAGCAGCACACGGAACTATCTCCAAAATAGATCACATATTGGGCCACAAAATGAATCTACACATATACAAGAAAGTTGAAATTCTAGCCTGTACCTTATCAGACCACCACTGCCTAAAGCTTGACATCCACAGCACAACAAGCAACAGGAAATACACTAATTCCTGGATACTTAACATTATGATGCTGGAGGAGAATTGGATTCAGAAAGAAATTAAAAAGGAAATTCAAGATTTCCTGAAAGTGAATGATAATGATAATACAACTTACCAAAATCTCTGGGACACAATGAAAGCTGTCCTAAGAGGTAAGTTCATAGCTCTTAATTCCTACATCAAAAAAATGGAAACATCAGAAATAAATAACTTAACAATGCAGCTTAAAGCTTTAGAGACACTAAAGCAATCTGATCCCAAAAGCAGTAGAAGGGAGGATATTAGCAAAGTAAGGGGACAAATATCTGAAATCGAGATTAAGAAAACGATACAGAAATCAACCAGGCAAAAAGCTGGTTTTTTGAAAAAATCAATAAGATTGATACACCCCTAGCTAAATTGACCAAAAACAAGAGAGAGAAAATACAAATTAACAAAATTAGAAATGAAAATAGAGTTATCATTAACGATACCCAAGAAATCCAGAGAATTATAACGTCATATTTTAAAAACTTATATTCTGTGAAATTTAGCAACACAAAAGAGATAGATGAATTCCTAAGTAAACACAACTTACCTAAATTGAATCAGGAAGTTGTGAATTATTTAAGTAGTCCTCTAACATATGAGGAAATTGAGGAAGTAATCTCAAATCTTCCCACCAAAAAATGTCCTGGACCAGATGGATTCAGCACAGAGTTCTACCAGACATTTAAGGAGTTAATAACACTAATACTCCTTAAACTGTTCCATCAAATAGCAAAGGAAGGAACACTACCAAATTCCTTTTATGAAGCTAATATCGTCTTAATCCCAAAACCTAATAAAGATACACTTAAAAAAGAAAACTACAGGCCAATCTCTCTGATGAACACAGATGCAAAGATTCTCAATAAAGTCTTAGCAAATCGTACTCAAAAACATATCAAAAAGATCATTCACGGGGATCAAGTAAGCTTTATCCCAGGCACACAAGTTTGGTTCAACATATGCAAATCAATAAGTGTAATTCACCATATAAACCAGTCCAACGTTCAAGACCACATAATACTCTCGATAGATGCAGAAAAAGCTTTTGAGCAGATCCAACAGCCCTTCATGATCAAAACCCTAGAGAAGGTTGGAATGGAAAGAACCTTTATCAATATAATAAAAGCTGTATACAACAAGCTAGCAGCAGGGATTATACACAATGGCAAAAAATCTTGAAACATTCCAACTTTGATCAGGAACTAGACAAGGCTGTCCACTATCACCATTTCTTTTTGATATTGTACTTGAAGTCTTAGCTGAAGCCATAAGACAAGAAAGGGACATAAAAGGGATTCAAATCTGCAAGGAAGAAGTCAAGCTATCCCTATTTGCAGATGACATGATCCTGTACCTGAGTGATCCTCAAAACTCCACCAGGAAGCTGCTGGAACTAATACAGAAGTTCAGCAGGGTGACAGGATACAAAATAAATGTACAAAAATCAGTGGCCTTCCTATATGCCAGAATGAAAGAAGTGAAAAAACCCTGAGAGAATCAATTCCATTTACTATAGTCCCTAAAAAAATGAAATACCTTGGTATAAACCTAACTAAGGAGGTAAAACTTTACAATGAAATCTTTAAAACTCTAAAGAAAGAAATTGCAGAAGATACCAGAAGGTGCAAAGACCTCCCATGTTCTGGATTGGCAGAATCAACATCATAAAAATGACCATCCTACCAAAGGCACTATACAAATTCAATGCTATACCAATTAAAATCCCAAAGCAATTCTTTAAAGAAGTTGACCAAACAATCTCAAAATTCATATGGAGGCACAAAAGACCCAGGATAGCAAAGACAATCCTGAGTAACAAAAACACTGCTGGAGGTATCACCATACCAAACCTTAGTCTATATTACAAATCCATAGTTATAAGTACAGCCTGGTACTGGCTCCAAAATAGAGACACAGATCAATGGATAAGGGTTGAAGACCCAGATATAAGCCCACAGAACTACAGCCATTTGATATTTGACAAAGGGGCCCAAAGAATCCAGTGGAAAAAGAACAGCATCTTCAACAAATGGTGCTGACAAAGCTGGATCTCCACATGCAGAAGATTAAAACTGGACCTTTATTTGTCACCATGTACAAGACTTAATTCCAAATGGATCAAGGACCTTGATTTAAGGCCAGAGACTATAAAAACCATAGGTGAAAGGGTAGGGAACCCCCTCGAGCTGATTGGGCTAGGCCAACAGTTCCTAAACAGACATCCAATAGCCCATTCACTACAACCAACTATCAACAGTTGGGATCTGGTGAAATTAAAGACCTTCTGTTCAGATAAAGAGGTTGTATCAGGAGCTCAAAGGCAACCCACAGAATGGTAGAAAATCTTCACTAACCACATAGATAGAGCTCTATTATCCAGAGTGCACAAAGAACTTAGAAAACTAAACACCAAGGAAACAAATGGGCCAATTTAAAAATGGGCCCTGGAACTTAAAAGAAACTTTACCAGGGATGAAACATTTACCCTTTACCAGGGATGTCTAACAAATATCTTAAAAAATGCTCCACTTCCTTAGCCATCAGGGAAATGCAAATCAAAACTTCCCTGAGGTATCATCTTACCCTGGTCAGGATGGCAAAAATACAGAATACAAACAACACCAAGTGCTGGAGAAGATGTGGGGAGAGGGGAACTTTCCTACATTGCTGGTGGGAATGCGGGCTCATACAGCCACTCTGGGGAGCCGTCTGGAGATTCTTAAAGAAATTAAAGATTGAAATGCCATATGACCCTGCTATTCCACTTTTGGGAATAACCCCCCCCATATAACAAAAATTCACCTCGATAGCACAAGCACGACCATGTTCATAGCAGCACTGTTTAAAATAGCAAAGTCATGGAATCAACCCAAATGTCCAACAGTTGACAAGTGGATAAGGAAACTGAGGTACATCTATACAATAGAGTACTACTGAGCCATCAAAAATGATGAATTAATGGAATTTGCCAGGAGATGGATGGAATTAGAAACAATTATATTAAGTGAAGTATCCCAGACACAGGAAATTAAGCGCCGTATGTACTCCCTAATAGGTGGCTCCTAGTTCCAAACCGACTTAGAGACACTCAAGGATAAATCTCTGTAATACCTCCAGTAATTGCAAAGATTATGAACAGGAGAGATGGGGAAGGAGGGTCCCACCAGAAACAAGGAGAGAGGGGACCATGTTACACCAGAGAAAATAGGCCTCCATCAAGGACTGCAAGTAAGTAATAAGACATCTGGTTAAGTTCACAGACTTTCCTTCCTGATCATTTGCAACTGATGAGGTATGATCTTACCAGAAGGGGAGAGCATATAGTCTGGCAGATAAAAAGTAACCATTTTGCAAATGGGTGATTGATCCCTCCTTCACCACGGTTTCCTACTTTTATTACATCTACCGTTGAATATACTCTTATAACAAGACTCTAGTTTAACAGGTTTTTATCTCTGGCCAGGGGGTGACATCCATTACCCATCAGGATGGAGTAAAGGGCATTGTAGGAGCAGCAAAACTTTAGAAAAAAATCAACAATTCATAATCCAGAACTTCAGAGTCTCTATATCAACCACCTGGAACTAGGCCAGCCTAATCTCTCCCCATCTTGAAGCTCAGGGAAATTTGCGGAAGAGGGGGTGGGAAGATTGTAAGAGCAAAAGGATGGGAGGAGTAAGGATATGCAAGATACTCCACACAAGTTAGGGCCGAAGCAATCATAATTGGACTTTGCATGCCCTGAGCAATGTCCAATACACTATTGACCCCACAAAATCTAGCATTTGCTAAAGGCATTAGGATCCTTGGAGGCAAGGGATTGACAGCCACAGTAGTGTTCCTATGCTCAACGGGAACACAGGAAAGGGTTCAGGGAAATGCCACTGGGTCCTTGCACCTCATCGGAGAGGAGGACCCAGAGGAGAGTTTGGCATGCACATTAAAGGATGCTCCAGGGATGGGAGTGGGAGGCACTGGGGCATGGTGAGGGAAAGGGGAGAGGAGGGGGCACAGGGGGATAGGGGGTTGATAGGGGGTTGGAGGGAGGAGGGAACCGGTGTACCTATTAAGTTTGTGTGAGTGGAAATAAAAAATACATAAATAAAGAAAGTAAAAAAAAACTGACCAATGATGTGGCACTCTCTGTCTCTGTCTCTGTCTGTGTGTGTGTCTCTCTCTCTTCCTTTCTGTTTTAGAATTCAGGTCAGATTCCTTCCTCCTCTTCTTCCTTCCTTTCTCTCACATCCACATATCTTCTCCCCAGAACTCCATCTATACAGTAGGTATAATAATATTTTGAGATCTTCCTCATCCATGGTGAAACATCAATAAGTCAACTTGATGCATCCAGATGCATCAGTCTTAATAATACCTACAAAACACCTTTGAAGACTAGTTTTACAGAAGAAATTTGTACTTGCTTCCTCTCTTTAGAGGCTGGTCTCAAATGACTATCCCGATTTGAACTGTGGAGTCAAGGGATTTTTGCATCCTAAGAAATAGTAATACACATGAAATGTGTTTATAATTTAAAAATGTGTTATATAAACAGGAAGATTCTTGAAGGGAATAAAGTCAGAGGAGACTACCATCAGTTATTTCCTATGACTCTTTAACACAAGGTGTTTCAGTTTTAGTGACTTTATGATATCTTCCTGTTTTGAGGCTTCCATTTGTATTACTGCCCACCTTAGCCACCGTTTACTAAATTCCTGACAGAATTGGGCTGTTAGACACTTGGTGTTTATCATTAGGTTTATCACTATGTTTCACTTCAGAAAAATTGAGGTATTATTTCCCCTCCTTTCCCAAGAGGAAGGTAAAGTTTAAAGAACTTGGAAAATATGGAACATTCCAGGTTTCCTAGAACATCCTTCTCCTCTCTCTGGCCCCAGGTCAGGAAAAAACAAACTCTTTCCGAGTTCTTCTTAGTAATGTGGGTTCTTTTACCTATTCCCACCCTGTACATACTGTGCTTAATTGTTGAAACCAGTACGCAGGTTGGCAATCTGTTTTGATAACCTCTCCAGTAGTTAAGTGTGCTATTAGCTCACGGTGACAGCCATTGCTCTCCTCAAAATGTCTTGCTCAGAAATATAACTTGAAAACAAGCCTTGGCACATTTCCTGGCAGGACTTTTCCTCAGTTTATCTGTAAAGGTTCTTGAGATGATATTTCACAGTCTTTTCGTTCATAAACCTACAAAATCCTTCTAGACCTCATCTACTCATCCCAAACCCACCACACCCCCAACTTTAATCTGTTCAACCCTGAACCAATCAAACTGTTCTAGCCCTAAACTTTTCATCCACAAACTCTTTGCTTTCCTACAACTCTCATTTGTTCTACACATCTTCTTATCTTTACACACATTTTTCTTTCAAATCTTTGACCACTCCTGAATCTTCTACCACTACACATCACTCTTAGGCACTAACCTATCTTCCAACTTTGGGTACCATAACTGGAAAGTACAGAGAGACTACAGATGTCATAAAACAAGGAAGAAAATGGAAAATTGTTTCCAAAAAAATTTTCTGGTCTCCAATTTCATAGCTGGTTTTGCCGTGCTTATAGTTATCCAAACTCTGTAGATACTTCACTAAAATCAGTTTTGACCAGGAAAATTATGCTCAACAGTATGTTTTTACTGGTGTCCACAGGCACACAGCACAAATATCAGGCTATTTAGATACTTTGATCTGTCATTTATCTTTTTACATAATGCTAATCTCATCTGTTATTATGAACCTTGTTAGGCAAAGTGACTCAAATCACAAATAAATCCCAATCCTTTATTGACTTGTATCCATAAACCTTCATTGTGATAAATATAAATGGGACAAAATACAGTTTTATTTTTGTTAGTGCAATATCAAGATAGCCAAAACAGTAAAATAATTATTATATTACATATTTGGGCATCCAGCAGGGGAAGAAGCAATAAACTTACTGATGACTGATTAATTGGTGACTTCTGCAATTAGTAATAGTACTGTCTGGAGGCCATTAACTTGGAGTACAGATACACAAACTGAGCTCATTACCAAAGAAGATTTCTAAGTTATAATACCTTAATTTCAAACTTTCCAAAAAAAAGGAAGAAAAGAAAAATAATCACATCTTACTTTCATAATTATTAGAATTTTGAGTAAATACAGAATAAATATTCTAATTTACATTATGATACTTTAATTTCATGTTGTTTAACTGTTAATGTCTTCTGAACATAGGGTTTCATCAATTAAAAAAATTTTTACCGGAAATGAAACTCTGAACAAGCACTAAAATATTCCTGGGCCTTGGTTTTGACATATACTTCCAGGTTTTAGAGTTCGTTGCACAGATTTCTTCTCTTCCTTATGGCATACAAGGAACAATAGCCAAAAGATAGATTATCCTTGCTCATCCATCAAATATTGAATCGTTATTAGAAATGATAGACATTAAGTGTGTACACAAGTGACTAATTTCAGATAAATTTAAGTGTAACAAGAAGAATGCCAAAAGGACTGAGAAGAACTAAGGAAGCATTGTAGCTTTGCCTGGCTGGTGTGTAGAGGTTCCTATGTATTGACAAAGGTTTGATTTAAAATTTGAATAACAATGAAGATGCTATAAAATTTAGATTGTGGGGATGGTCCCACAATCCCATGAATAAGGCAAGATCACTGTGCACTCTATTTATTTATTTAAAAAGATGGCCAGGCACTCACACTATGGTGTATACAGAGTTCACCAGTAAACTTCCAGAAATTGGTTTTCTTCTTCCACCATGTGGGCTCTAGGAATTAAAGAGAACAGAAATCTTTAGAAATGTTAAATATGAAGTGTCAGTCTTCCTTGGCTCACAGGATCCATGTGTTGAAATGTGTGATGGAGTTCTGCTGCAGTGAAAGACTAGGATTTTATGAATTAGACTTAAACAAAATTTTCTTTTGCTAACCAGACTTGACTTCCTACAATTGTCATCAGAAGATAGTTTGTAATTATAAAATTCTAAATCAAGCAATATGTACCATATTTTGATGACACCATGATTTGATGACAAAGGAAAAGGTGCAGGTTGTCATTTACTGTACCTCTATGACTATCTCAAAAAGGGGCTTCAATGAGTCATCCTCCTGCCTCTACTTCCAATTGTGGGGTCACAGGCCTATCTATCATATCTGGCTCACATTTTTATCTCCTTGCAGCAGCTACATTAAAACACAGTGGTCATACTGGGCATAGTGATAGCACTTGCCAGTCTTCTAATTTTATGAGAAACTGAGACAAAGGATTCCTTTAACCCCCAATTTCAATACTATCCTAGGCAACATAACATGACGCTATTAAAAAAATTTTAAATGGCCTACAAAATGGCTCAGTGTATAAAGGTGCTTATATACAAGTCTGTTGACCTGAGTTTAGTCCCCAGAGCCCACATGATAGATGGAGAAAACTGACTTCTGAAAGCTGTCCTCGGACCTCCACACAAGTGCCATGGAATGTGTTCACCTTGTCTTTTTCCCTTGTTCATTCTTGTTATCTCTCAATAAGTAAACAATGCATTTAAAAACACTGGGACACAAAATTTTAAGATACACAAAGTCAGATTCACCTTTGGCCTACTTTAGAGTGGAATTGGTAGCAGCAGTTTTGACTTACTCCTTATTATTCTATGAAGACATCTTCTGTAGGCAGACAAGGCACTCCAGGGATTTTGCAAGTATTTTCATACTGCTTCACAGTAGTTCTACATCTTAGATGGCAAAGCTAATAATGATCATCAATCCTTAAATAAATTTCCGTCAAGAAATTAATATCTAAGGCAGTTAGCATCAAGAATAATGTTGAAGTCTAATTTTTATATAATCTCTAGAGAAAGCAGAAATGGAAGACATGGAAGCAAATTGGCCAAAGCGTCAATAAAGCCAAAAGAGGTTTTAGAAACAGCATTGTATTTCTGTTTTCAGTGTCAACCATACACTCTGCTAAAGCATTTTCAACTTATAATTCTTTTATTCTATTACAAATGTATATATGAATACAAGTTTAAGCCATTTTCATGCCACATTACCTACTCCCACTTATCCCAATGAAAACTTTCTTTTTCACACATTTGTTCCCTTCTTGCTTTCAAGTATTTTTGAATGTGTAGCCCACCAACTGTCACCTGGGTTCCCTGAGCAGTAATAAACTTGAGCACTTGCTGGAGTATGGATCTAAGATTGGTGGGTGTACCATTAATGAAAAGTAGCTCCCCTTCTCCCATCCAACTTATACATTCATTGGTCTGTCAGGGAGATATGGTGTCATATGCAGACTTCCCTCTTGCATGATGAGCTACTGATGGGCCCAATCATGTGCAGGATTTGTGGAAGTACACACCATTGCAGTGAATTTATGTATACAATAGTCCATTGTTTCTAGAGGCTGCATCTCTGTCCATTCTCTGGTTCATTACTATGCCTTCTTCCTTAAGATTCCCTGAGCTCCTACAGAGAAACTTTCAGAAGAGGGAGCAGCAAGATTGCAAGAGCCTAAAAGTAGATGAGGAACTTCTGACAGCACACTCTAGCCATGAGAGGGCTGCAGTGAGAACTTCCACTGCCAGATCTACACAATGGCTGACATATCAACATTCCCCCAAGGACTAACTAGGATCTTAGAAAAAACAACTGTTCTCAGAGAGTGTTTCAGGGGATGAGGAACCTCCCCATTTAAGACTTAGCCCACTGAAGAGCCATGTGAAGCTCAACAGAAATCTGACTCCCATACCAACACAGGCATCCCAAAAGGCTGTCCTTTTGGGATACACGTAAGCAGAGGGACAGGAGGGTGTGTGGGACATGGCAGGATAGATGAAGGGAAGGGAGTATGGGAGAAGAGTGTGTGGATATGGATGGTGGAAGAAGAGGGAGGGAGGAACCCAGGCAAAGACGTAAACTCAGTTTGTATGTGAATAAATAAATAATTTAAAGAAAAGATTCCTTGAGGCTTGGGCAAGAGGTGGTTTACATGTTCTATACAAAAATTATTAGTCCACAGACATTTAACCTATTTCTGGCCTATTATGGATCTCTATACAATCATCTTCCATTGTGAAGGAAGTTTATCAGTTGGATAGTGAGAGCCATTCTAATCTACAGGTAAAATGGTAAGAGACTAGAAAGAAGTTTGATATCATACATTTAAACAAGGTTATCTTGTTTCTACCTCAAAACTGTGGCCTCTCCATCTATAAATTCTTCTTGACCTGTTTAACAGTACCAAGCATGTGTTCTCTGCTGGAAATCAGGCATTAACTCTAATTAGTAAGCAATTATTTACTTCCATAACAACCATGCCATTATTGCACCAATAAGGCCTTCTTGTCAGGGTGGGTGCTGCTACAGACAGAATTTATAGCTGGTTAAGACTGTCATGGCTCTTCTCCCCTGGAAGCCTGCAAATTGCCTTCTGGTCTCAACAAAGTTGGTCAAAAAGGAGGAAACTTCCAGATCAGTTCCACTTAAATTTCTTCCATGTCCTGTGATCAATGTGAGCTATGTCTTCAGCAATAGGGTCATGCTAATGTGTTCTAGTGAGCAAACAAGAACAGTGGAAAAAGTCTATATTGTTTGGGACAGGGGACTGCGAGACCACTCTGACGAACACCTTGTTAGAAGGTATTACATACCTGGTACTGGGAGTTTTGTTCAATTGCTTATGGCTTCTGAAAGGAGTATCTCAGAACAGTTTCTGTTATTCTTTATTTTTACCCTCTCAGTGTACTCCTGGTTAAGACTTTGTCATACTTCTTTAATTTTATTAATCTCTTACCTCTTCTAGTAACATTAACCTTTCAACTACTTCCCTTTAAGCCATTCCCTACATTCTTCCTCTTTCCAACTTCACAACACCGTATTTTTCTACCTCCCTTTCTATGAGATGCTACTGCCACCCCATTTCCACTTTATGGAACTTTCTTAGTTTTTTGGTTATTGTAGGTATTTCTAGTTAAGTACGCAAATCTGAGGGTTCAATGCCAGCACCTACACATAATCAAGAACATGTGTTCAACTTCTAACTTTTTAAAGAAGCTAATCCACTTTTTATTTCTAAGTATTTGCATCTATTTGCCTGCTGAAAAAGTCAGTGATAAGTGAGAACATCTATCATAATTTCCTAAGGAGGGTATCTCTCAAAAAAATTAGTAAAATTAGCTATAGCTTACCATTGGCTGAAAATTGTGTTAATAGTATATTAAAACAATGTTCTGAAGCTAAAGTTGACATACATGCCACAGAACCTTATTTGCATCTCCTAATTATCATAACTAATCAAATAAATTAGGTTAACTTGGAATGCACTTAACAGTTAAATTTTACCCAAAAGACTGACAAATTTAACACTTTACTTAGATAAGATATAACTGTTATCAGATTAAATAATTCTGAAAAAGTCCTATTAACTTATGTGGTTAGCTGCTTTTTTGCTTTAGTTAGTTTGTGTTTTTAAGGAAATATCTGTAACTGTACTCTCAAATTGTCTATCTATGACTTTCTTGTGGTACCAACACCCACCAAAATCTAGCAATAGCACACAAGACCATTGTCACATATATTCTCAAATTAGCTTTCAAAAGTAAGCTATCAAATGGCTCAAGAAAATAATTCTTAACTTCTACATTTTATTACTTCTACAAAATTATATATTAGATACCGGAGTTTGATTCTGTAAAACTTCATCTTGTATGTTTATAAGCAATTCATGTTCCATAGAAGACAACAAAATGTGTATGTAAGTCATTGTCTGTTTTTATACTGAAATATTCAAAACACAGAGAACTGTTCCCAGTTCACAATAAACACTGAGTGAATATTTGTTACACAGAAAAGTAAATCATACCACTTCAATAAATTTCTTCCTCTTACAAAAATCTGACTTTATTTAAAGAAACAATTATTTTGGTTTAGTTTCCGACAATTCATATCACTATATTTTATTTTAATAAATCTAAAAAATAATATCATCACGCACATGTAAAAATTAATGTTTTCACAATTCAAATATCTCATACACTCTCTCTCTTCCAATATTTACAAAGTTCTTTGAATTAGGAATTAAGTTCTTTTTAATGACTAAAACTTTTAACTTAAAGGCAAAATATCTTGCTCCAAGACAAATGTAAAATAAAAATATTTAAGTAAGAACTTTTTCATCATATTTCTTCCACTGGTTCACTGAATATATGGAAAATCAAATTACTTTTTCAGGCTGTACTTACATATACAATATGTTCTCACAATACAAGGTCCATGTCAGGTCCCTAAGGCTAGGATTAAATCAGAGGAAGTGAAAGACTTAAATAAGACCAGACGTTTCCATTTCCTCATAGTTAGTGGAAAAGCCAACATGTTCCACTTCCCAGCGAATTTGAACCCGCTGTACAAAAAAAAAAAAAAAAAAAAAAAGTCTGCACTTGAAAACTGACACAGGTCTTGCAGATCCTCTATGTCAGGGGTTTCAATTTACAGATAAGAAAATCGAAGGCTAATGAGGCGGGAGACCATGAAATGAGATTCGAAATCCAGATTTCTGAATCACACTCTATTTTTACATACAAAGGAACATGGAAGTAGAATAATACATTACTGGTGACCTTCGACTTGGAAACCTGCTATGAAAGCTCCAGAGGATCCACTGTCGAAGCAATGCCAGGTGTTTTCAGACACTACTCTTGCGAACAAGTGAAATGATGAAAGGTTATGATGAAAGGTTATTTCTCCCAATATCCGCATAGGACTAGAGAGCTGCCAGTCAGTTTCTTGTGTGTTTTGTTACACACACTTTTGCATAGTTCATCCTCTCTCACGTGCCTCCTCGTGTTCCATCTCTATCACTCCTTTCTCTGTTCTTTGACAATTTTGCTTCTCACATGTGCAAGAAATTCATTCCTGCTGAAACAGCAGAATCTAAACTGAGTGATAGCAAACTATTTCTCAGTTAGGGATCTGAAATCAGCCAACTGGCTGCCAGAGAAAGAAGATTGAAGCCACGTGTCAAGTCATCTCTCCCAGAAACTGCTCAAGCCCGGCCTGTACTAGCAGGGATACTGACTCAGAGAGGCCAGGTCAGCAATATCACACACAACATAAAACAAAGAGGTGGTGAATGGTGAGCCATAAACCAAATTGCTAAAAACTACCAGCTTGGGCAAGCATTTGTTAAGAAATGAGTAATCAGCATTCCCTTGCAGACATCAGAGGGGTGATAGCACATCAGTGCTCACTAAATCTTAGAAAATTCAAGGAACGTCATGTGTGTCATCACTTGAAGATTTTGTTGTCCAGCAAAAGTTGACCCAATTGACATTTGAGTGCTCTAATGTGCTTGCCTTCTGACATCTTTTGAGTAACTCGTCATAGCTGCTGGAATGTAGGCCACATGCAATGTCTGTCTTCCCAGGTCCACCCCAGAAATGCCCAAAGAGTAACATCTTCATTATTGCTGAGAATCCGGCTCCAAACACTTCACCAAAATAGATGTTTCATCCTACTTGCAGAATGGTTTTTGGGTGGCTGTAAGATTGTGGTTCCACACAACCTCAAGAACATTTCTATTTCAGGAATTGTTGTAGTTTGGCTTAACAGCATTTTCATTTGTTTTGGGACTAAATAGCCTCATGGGAAGACTATGTGGTCTATGTCAAAGTAGAAAATGCTGCAGTTTTGCTGCTAACATTTCACATCAAACTACAAGTCACTGTGATTTCCATCCGATTTCATTTTCTAAGTGAAAGCTCAAATGGCAGAATATAATCAATCTGCAAGCAGCTTTGCAAAGTTTGTTCACTTCTAAGCTTTCAATCTATTTGTGCTTTTATTACACTAAAGTTATCAAATATTAGTTAATAGAGAATTTTTATGTTCAATACTCTGTTCAGCACCATGGATACTTTTGAAACATACTTTTAAAAGTTGGAAGTCATCTTTATATGAACTTAAATGGACTTAAACTTAACCCTCTCACTAAAAAATTTAAGTCTTTTAAAGGAAGTAATAATTATTTTTATGTTTTTTCTCCATAACAACTGAGATTAAAATTTCAGTATCATTCTATAATTTTAGTTAAATACTTCTTGTAATAGCAAGTTCTTGAAGTTCTAAGCTATATTTTAGTATATTAGGAAGTAAAAGGTAAAGAAAATTCAAATTTTATATATTATTGCTATACAGATAAATAATCACAATTAATATTTTACTTCATAATGAATATTTGTTAAATATTTATGAATCCTTTATTTTTGAGAAGAGGCAAAAATGCTCCAGGCATAACCTTTTTTAACTGTTTTAATTGGATAAGGTATGTGAATTTTTTCCCAAGTCAGTAAATATTCTACAATATAATGATAGGCAGCATAGCACCATTCGGCAGTAGGAAAGCTAGACAATGAGGAAGTTTCCTATTCAGTTCAGGTTGATTTCTCTACATTTTGCTCCTAGGGTATATGTTGTTTACACCAGTAGGTTCTTATCAACTAGTTGAGATGAGCAACTAAGAGGAATAATAGGATCCTGTATTGTTTTTGTTTTGTTTTTTCTGGAGGTGGAACTTTGGGGTCTCCTTGACCAACAACTCCTACGGAATCATTCCATGCCTGAAGTTGGGGTTTATCTTTAGTGATTCATTGTGTCTAGATCCATCATCATCTGGCCCTGTGAATAATCTACCCTCAGAATCTGTTCTACATTTTGCAATTGTGTTTCAAGACAGGTTTCCAGGTTGTCTTGCACACATCATTTATTTGGCTTGTCCCCCTATCCCATTCCCTCATCTAGTCATCCCCTCATCCCCTTCTCTGTTTAATACTTTCTGTCCACCATATTTTTTTTATCATCTTATTGCCATTCCTTTAAGAAAGCTCCTCTTCATGTGCCTTTTCAGTTTCCAAGATTCTGGAGGTACTTCGAGTTACACAGTGTACTATTACTCTTCTCTGTTGCTGTAAGACACACTTAGGCTCAAAGGACTAAAGGGGAGAAAGGTAGATTTATTGAGCTTACAGCTCCAAGGGGGAGATACAGTTCTTTAGAGTGGGAAAGGCATGGCTGACTGGAGGAAGCTGGAGACAGACTAAGTCAAGTTCTTCATGGAGGCTGAGACAGAGCAGACCTCTCTGGGAAGCAGGGTGGGTCTAATTAACCTCTAAACCTATCCTCTGCGACTGCCTTCCTCCAGCAAACTCCACCTCCTAAAGGTACCATGACCCTCCCAAACAACTAAAGATTTGAACACATGAGTTTGTGAGGGAAATCTCGCATTTCAAACCATCACAACAGGCAAAACTAAGGAATTACGGTTATGATGCTCATAAGAAGCAGAGCATGAAGTATTTGCCTTTCTAAGTTACCACACACAGCATCATTTTTTCCAGTTCTACCCATTTACCTATAATTTAATATTTTCATTTTTCTTTATGGATATTTCCTTTGTATGTGTACTGTATTTTCATTATTCATTCATCTGTTAATGGGCATCTAGACTGGTTCTTTTTCCTAGCTGTTATTAATAGAGCAGCAATTAAATTTCTTTGTGTATATTCCCAGTAGGGATCTCGATGAATCACATGGTACTTTCATTTTTAGGTTTTTGAGGAAATTCTAATTGATGGTGTAGCAACTTTCTGATATGGAACAAGTTGAAATTTTCAAATTCTTCTGTCTCAATTCTATACCCAAAGTACCTTTTATCTATTTCTTCCTTTCCATACCTCTAGCAATGACTTTAAGGCAGGAGGTTATTGCCTTTCTGTCTTATCCTGGGCTTTTAAATCCTATGTGAGGAACTACAGGGGGCAAAAATAATAATTGTACCTGGACATTGGGGCTCTTTTCACTACAACTGATGTCGGCTATGGAGCTATATGTTGGGATAATAGACTAAACAAATGAAAGTGTAACACACCAGTTAAATTTAAATTTCATATGTTAAACAAATGTCATCAGTAAAATTATGTACCAAATGTATTATGGAATATATTTGTCCTTAAATGGAATTTCATTTAAAGTGAGAAATGTGATTTCTTTCTGAAAACCAGTAGGGTGTCATGGCCAGTAGGGTGTAAGGTAGGCATGGTAGTCCCATCTCTCCTAGTCTCAAACTTACCTAGGGACTAGTGTCACACACCAGGGGAATAATTTTCACTGCAGACTAAACTACAGGGACAAAATCCCTTGGAGTTTTAAGTGCAATCATCTGTATCCATTGGAAACTAATAAATTTTGAAACCAGGCTCTAAAGAAAGACCTGGAAAGAATGTACATCATCCCATCTGGCTACATGGAATGAAATGAAATCAGACTTTGTTAGTAAGACCAGAGTAGACTTATACCAAAAAAAGCTTTAGTAAACAAATGCCAATATGAAGTCTATTGGATGACTAACACACAAAATTAAATTTCCTTATGTAACATACACCATACAAGCAGAGAGAGTAAGTATATTGTTAGATATTGCTGTTAATACATAGTTTATACAAAGACATACAACCATACATAAATATATAGTAATACTTTAATAAAAGATGAAAAAATACTAATTTTCTTAGTTCTGGATGATGAGGTCATAGTGGAATATTTTAGGCATTTAAAGTGTTCTGATTTTTCTCCACAATCCTGTGAAAGAATATTCCTTCAACTTCTTAATATCATAATGAATTTTATTCAAATCACTAGAGTAACACTAGAAATATTTTATTTTCCCCAAACTCTCAAAAGCATCCAATGAATTTTCCCTAGTGTTTCTTTTTCAACCACACTCAGACTACCTCAAACTTGACTCCATTAGTCAAAACACTTTCAGCTCCAACTGTTAGATAACCAGCTCAGAATACATTAAGGTTGGGAAGCAAAGAAAATTAAAATACACTGGTTTATATAACTGAAAAGTCAGAGGGTGATTTTTTGCTTCAGATGTAGTTTCATTGTCACTGAGTATTTGTCATGTCTTTGAGATTTGCAAACTAGAATCATTATTGGAAAGTTTAATACATTAATATTCCATCATAAATAGGTAACAATACAGGAATTCTTTCTTAAGCTTTTAGTTCAATTAGTGTTTTATTATCTTATTCATCAACTTAAATAATTTGCAACTGAGATTGTCAATATGCATTTAGTCCCTAAATATTGCAGAGTATAGTTACAAATGAAATATATTCAATTTCTTGTAAAACAAACTCATTTGACTGAAGAACTGCTTGGATGTACTTCAACAGTTGGCTAAAAAGTATGGATACAAGTGGATGAGCTTTGGAACTTTCTACAGAGGCTCATATTATTTCAGAATTCTGTAAGATTATAATGAAAGATCACAAGTTTAAAGCGGTTATTTAATTTGTTATTCAATCACTCTGATAGGAGAAAATAAACCATATTTTTTAAAAGGTTAGTATAGTAAAATCTGCACCAATTTTGTGCATAGCTGATATGTGAGGATATAATATACACACGCACACACGCACATACATACACACAAAAACCTCCATGTTGAATTAGTCTTGGGCTCCTTGGCTCTGTAAGGATACTTAAAAGTCCTCTATTGAAGTCTAAGGTTGGATAATACATCACATGCTCACATTCCAGAAAATACCAGGGGGTATCATGTCATGGTTCAAATGTGAATTGTCCTCCAGGAGCTCATGTGTTTGTATTCTTATCTGGTGTTGATGTATAAGAAGGTCATGGCAATTTTAGGAGGTGGATTCTTGCTGGAGAAAAGCATGTTAGGGGGCGGAATGAGGTTGGTTAGCCACGCCCTGCTTCCACTAGTAGTCAGCTCCCAGTCTGCAGTGTGCTTTCCCAGCCTTTATAATGAAGGGTGTAACTTTAACAGCTTCCAGATTCTGCTAGACAGTCATGCCTTTCCCACCTTAATGAATGATATCTCCCCTCTGGAACCGTAAGTCAAATAAAGCTCCCTTTTCCTCCTAAAGTTGCTTGAGTCTGAGTGTTGTCTCACAGCCACAGACAGAGAGTAACTTAAACACACCATTTGCTTAGACAATTCTGTGAAAAAGATCTTTTGAATTTGGGAACCTCAAAAGGACCTCACCCAAAGCACTAATGTTATAGCTGGAGGCTTTGACATCTTCTATTTGGATAAACTCTCACCTTAGCTTGATTTTAAATTCTTTAAAGCATTTCCTAGAAACTACTTCTATAATGTAACTAAGCCTCTTTACTCCTCAGGGCATCCCAACAAGAAGCATAGAATAAATGAACATTACAGGTGGAGGGCTGCCTTCAAACACACATCAACCTGGACAGGCAGAGCTCTTACCATGTCTCTCTATTCTGGTTTCTTTCTTTATCTCACTCCATTCCTTCTCTCCTGTCCTCCCCTCTACCTCTTCCTCTTTATCTCTAAGCTTCATCCATTCAGAAACAGTAGGGACAGTAGAAGCAGATGTTCTAAGCTAAATATCAATTTCTTGAAGTCAAATTCAGACTTTCCATCTCGCTCTTCTCACTGATCACCTGTGGCCTTTGGGACAATATACTGAACCACTCTGGTCCTTAACGTTTTTACCTATGACTGAAAATAATAAGAGTTCCTCCAACATGCAATTAGTATTGGCAAGACAAGCGTAAATGTTTAACACAATGGATGCAGGACCACTGAACAAAGACTCAGTCAACACCCCTTCTTACCTCTGTGCTCTTTCAAATCCCCAACCTTTGGCTTCTTTTTCACTGCATATTCTTCTAGATCACAACTGCTTCCATATAACTTCTTTGGCAACTCAGAAACATGCCAAATTTTGTATTCAAACAACCGTAAGGTTCTAGTTCTTAAGGAACATACGTACAATTCTTAAACTTCTTTAAAATGCATTATCTTTAAAATTCTCCCCTTATGCATAGATTAGGTTGAAAATCAACATGAGAAATGAAACAAAGTGACAGCTAAACTATTTAGTGCAACTTGCTGATTTTATTTACACTAAGAGAATTTTTCTCAAAGCTTAGGCTCTGTGATGCGCATGATTATATGAAACATTAATCTTGTTCCAAAGAAATCACTGTTTCTCTGAATTACTACAATCATTCTTCCAGTAGACTTCATGAACACTGTATGGGAGTCAGACACTAAGATTTTCACTCACTTTTCATTTTCTTCAAGGAAAGACATTTATAAAACTACCATGTGCCTTTCATCTGAAAATGGGAATAAAAATATGAGTGGTGTTATTATCAATTCAAAAGTGTTCTATAAACAATAGGATCAAGTTAGTAAATGGCTCAGTGGGTAAAGCAACTGCTCAAAGACAGGAAACTTGAGTTTGATCGACAGAACCTGCATAGTAAAAGTGTATTCTGAAGGTTGCCCTCTGATCTCCACATGTATTCCATAGTGTTCTTGTTTTCTCTCTCTTTCTATCTCTCTTTTTCTCCACATGTAAAAAATATAAAAAACTGCTCATTTTAATTAACTGATTAAATAAAATGAAAAAGATCTTATAAAGTGGTAGAACAGTGAAGATGTTTAATAAAATGAAATGTAGTAAAATGTCATCGCTTAGAAAGTATAGCAGTACCCAGAAATCAAACTTCAAATAAGAAATGAAAAATAAGGAAAACTTTTACTCACTACAAGAACAAACATCCGAATACATCTTCGCAGACTGATAGGATGACTAATCTCATGAACTACTCTCACTGAGAGCACTCTACCACCTCTTTCATCTCCAGGTCCTGTCCCCAGCCTTCAAAGTTCAGCCTGAAGTCCAAAGCCACTCCTGCAAAGTGCAGTGCCACGTCTCTTAAGTGCTCTATCGAAAGTCATCTTTTCCTCAAAATAAAAGGATTAGTTAAACCAAAATATTATACATAATTGCATTGCATCTTATGGATTGCAAAGTTGTTTTTTGGCAAATGTCATTTTATTCAATCAATACAATAACTCTTTGAAATATTCAATGGAAAATGATCACCTTCATTTTATGCAAGAAGTTCAAACTTTAAAGAGAATATGTTTACCCAAGAGTATCGTAAAAGAAGCCAATGCTAAAAGGAAGTGACGATAAAACTTAAACTGGCACTAGCCACATAATGTGTTTCTTAATAGCATGGGATGGCAGGGAAGTCTTTCCCGTAGAAATGGAACTCATAGACAGAAGCACTGGATAAAGGTGCCAAGGGAAACATTCTGCTATGCCCAACTCTGAAAATGTCATTGAATTCTTTTTCTTTCACATGCCCCTTCTTACTTTCTTGTCGTCAGTCCACAAAACAAAACATTGCATAACTAATAAGAACTTGTAATCATATAGTATATGTCATCCAAAAAGGGAGAAATAAAAACTAATGGTCGACTGTTTCTTGAATATTCATTTCTTCAATATAATTAGCAAAGTACTTGAAGCTCAACTTATAAACAGTCCATTGACAGAAAGAATATTTTAACATAGTAATAGAAATTTGTCGATGCATGAACAGACACTGTTTAATTTGGGCGATTCTAAGATATAATTTGAGGATATGACTGGACTAAAATGCTGGGTCGTATAACTACAGGAGAGGTTGGACCATAGGTACTGGATGTGAAATACTCAATGACTGCTGTTACTTTACTGAATACACTGTGTACCTTGCACAGTCCTGAGGGTTTGAACAGACCACTGGGTTTGAACATAAATGAACTTCTTTACTTACATGCCAGATGATATTTTTCTGGTGACGGGTGAGGTTTTTCTCAAGGCAAGTAAGGGAAAAATAGAATAAAACTCCCACAAAAAATTAAACCATTAGTAAAAAATATTCCAACTCATTCTAGCAGACTTTTAAAAAAACTGAATATAAACCACAAAGTTACTATGTAATGCATTAGAGATGTGTGGTACCTAAATCTTCATTTAGCCCATGCTGTATATTTTGTCTATGAGTCAAAGTATCAAATCTAAAAAAATCCATGAACAGAATTCCATTCTTTTTTAAATGGAGGATGCTGGTATTCCCAAGGTGTGATCAATGAGTTAGCAAACGGTACTTAAGAATTACAAGCAGAGGATCTGCTTCCACATCAACACAGGCTCAAGCAGGAATCTTGATTTCATTTAGCAGAATTAAAATTTTATGGTTTATGTTAAAATGTCCCTGAATCCTCCACTCCATCCCAAAGAGAAAGAAACCATGAATCATATGTGTTCATCTCACCAACCCTGGCAGCAATGTTTAATAGGCCAATGACCAGAAGGTCAGAGACGGTTAGGACAAGTCTTCAGTCCTTTGAGTGTAGCTATTGTACAAACATGTCTAAGATGATCCACTTGTCCTTGGCAGAAGTGACCAGATTCACAAGGGAAAATATAAACATCAAACAAACACTAATATGTGCAGAATGTGCACACTAATTAAAGTTCTCTAAATGTCATGCTCCCATTCCTATATTTTTGTTTTAAATTTCTGACAGTGATAAATGGTGTCTATTCTTTCGCTTCTATATGTATCTCTTGGAAAGGTGACATTAAACCTCCTGGAAGGTGCTCATGGAAGAAAAGTAATTTGGGACTTTGTGGAAATAAAAAAAAAAATGAATGGGTCAACAGTGTCTTGTGGTGGAGGAAGAACAGGGTGGAGTTTCATTAAAGAACTGAAGCCTTGTGTGCGAAATAAAAGGAATCCCAAGAGAAGCCACTGGCAGGAGTGGCCTCTGGCTTGACTTCTCTCCCATAAAGCACAACCACAGTACACCAGAGGAATCTTCCAGTTTCCGCATGCTTCAGTCCCAAAGACAACTAAAAGAAGCATGGGGGAGCCAGCCAGCCATCTGAAGCCAGGTGGTTTCTTCACAACCTTGAAAGCCTCTGTGTGGCAGAGAAAGAGTCCTCCTGTGGCTGGCTGTTCTGCTCATTTAACTCTATACGCGGAGTCTAGGGAGAACCTTCAGACATAGCAACGTTTGGTAGGGAATGTTGCTCAAGTTCATAGGCAAGGCTTCTCCGACAGCTATCCTTCCCTGCCTTTCCCCCTTAGAGATCTCCAGCTGTTCCAGAAGTACACAGGATGTGTGCCGTTCTGGATGTCTGCAGACTCTTGCAGACACGCCTGTGTCCAGGCTAACAGTCTGCTTCCTTTACCCACTGCCATAGTCTCATTCCTTTTAAGCTTTTCATTTTCTCTCTTTTAAGTAGACCGCATGTGTTATATTTAATGGAAAATAAAAGGAAAGGTGAGGTAAAGTGGAAGCAGCTGACCATGTTCAGTGCCTACTAGGCTTCCCCTTGCCAGTGTGCCCTACAACCGTTCCCCAAAACCACTCCTCTTCTTACATGCCATAAATGCAGCTGATCCTGACCAACAGGAGGATTAGGGTGCCACAAAATCTGAGAATAATTTATTTTATCTCCCCAACTGATGATTAATTACCTATTATGACCAACAGCTTTACCAATACCTTAAACAATCAACACATCATTTGTTCTACATATATAATATAAAGTGAATAATGTGCACAATTATGAGATCACCTTTCACTGTGGTCCACATTTTAATGGAAAAAGGAAGCAATAAAACCTGATGGCTGGTGTCGCTGGTTTTCAAATGGCTCTTTGTGACACTTGAGCTCACCACACAGCAACATGGGTACATGGGTACAGTAATATGGTAGGGCTGCAGTTCACTTTATCCAGCTGATTTAATACTTTATACGCATGCTCTTTTCCATTCCTCAGAACTATGAATGGCATCACCTGGGATCTCTAAATAGTGATATAAGTTTTTATTAACTTTTACACTGCATTTCTTTATGTGTAATATTAGTGGCAATAAAAATATGTTATGATTTACATGTAATTTATGTATCATGACACATCTAATTACCTTAGTACTTTTTTATATTTCTAGACTGTACAGTTCACTTGAATGTTTTTATTTACATTTCTTAAGATTCCAAACTATTCTACAAATAGAAAACATAATAATATATTTTATTACGTCTTGAGCAATCATAGAATCCCTTGTATTCAGCATAATAGTATTAAAGAGCAACATATCTAGGATAAAGTAGATGCTTAGTAAATACTTGCATAAATTTTAACTTGTCAGGGATATTTTTGGTTGTTGTTCTCTTTTTTATTATTATTTATTCAATTGTGCATGTATGGTGTATGCGTGTGTGCATGTATGTGTGT
The DNA here is from genome assembly GCA_023101885.1 of Typhlomys cinereus. Taxonomy (NCBI): domain Eukaryota; kingdom Metazoa; phylum Chordata; class Mammalia; order Rodentia; family Platacanthomyidae; genus Typhlomys; species Typhlomys cinereus. Next base: position 6,207,960 of record JALPQD010000078.1, read on the forward strand.
ATGTGTGTAGAACCACGGACGAATTCAGGAACCACCATGGACGCCTCCACCTCCTCCTTGTTTACTCTGCCCCGGGATTCACAGGCTCTGCCACCCCCGCTTCCACTCAGCGTCTATACGTGGAGTCTAGGATCCGAACTCAGAACCTTCCGCCTGCAAGGCAGAGGCTTAAACCCTGAGCCACCTCTCCAGCCCCTGGTTGTTGCTCTTAATACTTCTCTTATTTTACATTTTTATCTTTCTTTCTTGAAACTTTCATATGGAAATAGAACTTATTTTTGAGCCTTCACACTTCACTACCTCCCCCTCCTCGACCCACCAACTCTTGCATGTTCTCCATTCCAGCTGTTCTTCCTCCCATTCCCATGTTTACCTGTAAGTGTCATCCACTGGGCCCCATCTGGGATGGCTACTTTGAGAAGTGCATGGGTACCCATTGGGCAAACCATTAAGTAGAGAATCTTCCCCCCTCTCAGACACCAGCCCCAAACAGCTTCCGTGGGTGGTGCTGAGAGCCTAGCTTGTCCAAAGAATACTGGTAGGTCAGCTATTGTATAGGTCTCATTGAGTTAGACTTCCATGCAATGAGCTCCTGTGTGTGGCAGTCACGTCATGACCTGGAGTATACTGGCTGGGAGTATACTTTCCACCTGTAGGCTCTTACAATCTTCCAGCAACCTCTTCTGCAACTTGGTGAGGGGCGTGATTTTGATGTCCTGCTTATGGCTGTGGACTCCAGAGTCGCTTATGCTCTGCTCCCTGGCCAGTTGTGGTTGTCTGCATTACATGTCTTCCATCCATATCCATCGTAACAAGATACTTCTTAATTGGGTGCTGAGAACTTCTCTAATCTAAGGGTACAATGACAGATGTTCAGATGATAGTTTATTATCAAAGTATCTATAATTAACAATGTTAATTTTGTTAGCATCTTGAGCCTGCAGTCTGCCCTTCCACTGGTATTTGAGAAGGTTTACAGTAATAGGTATGTGTTCCACGCCAAAAATATCCATGTGTAAATGAACCCAAGCAGGTTTAAACTTGGATGATTCCATTGTTTGCCATAATATACAGAAGTATAACAAGCAGGAAGGCATCCACCTATCAGAAAACACTAACACAATGCCTTGGTCTTGTGGCCCTCCTCAAAGAACATGTGACATGAGATTTTTCTGAATACAATTTTGCAGCCTTTCTAAGTAAGTTAACAACAAAATCAAATGAAAAAAAGCTTATGAGAATTATGATAGGTGAAATTATGATCCTGGGAATACCATGCAAGAGTGAGCATACATAGGGGCTGGGGAAATGGTTCACTGGATAAGTCCTATGTGGAAGTATGAGAACCATGTTCAGAACCCAACATCGTGCCACAGTCAGGCATCCTCATGAATATCTGTAATCCTGACCCTTGGGGTACAGATGGAGATAGGCACATTCCTGGAACTTGCTATCCAGTCAGTCTAACCAATCATGAACTTTAGGCTTAGTGAGAGACCCTTTCTCAAAAAAATTAAGATAGAGGATGATACATGAAGGCATGTAACATTGATCTCTGCCCCTATACATACATATGCATGAATGTACACACACATGTAGTCCTCTTTCCCCTATATTCTATATATGTATATATATTCTATATATATACACACACATTATATATAACTCTCTACATAATATTCTATATTATAGAAGTCAACAGACTTCTATAATCTCTGCTGACACAGTAGCTTGAGAGAGGATATACCTGAATTCTGCTCTTAGAATGCTGGGAATGGATTGATAGCAACATTTTGACATAGACACACAAGGAGAAGAATGCTTTCCCTATCCCTGAATGTTGGGGAACAGCTGACAGTTACCCTCCTGCCCCCTTTGTCTACTTCAGAGTACTGACTGTGGAAGTTTGTATTGTTGTGCTTAACTTTGAGTAAGCCAAGCTGCTCTCAGTCTGCTGTAATAAAGATTTTCTCATGAGTTTTTGCTTCATATTTGTGATAAACTCTGATGAACTCTATATGCTGAACTGTTCTAATAAAAGGTTCTCAGAGTACAGAAAAGCCTCTCTAGAGCAAGGTTGAGCATAGAGTCACCTGACATGCTGGTGAATTCAACATTAATTTCTTAAAATAGGCCACAAAAGGAGAGCATTCATGCCACATGGGTCATAGTGTGTGTGTGTGTGCGCGCGCGCACACACACACACACACACACACACACTTAAAAAGATATCTTGGTGAGATCATACCCCCTCAGTTGAAAATGATCAGGAACGAACGTCTGTGAACTTAACCAGGTGTCACATTACTTACTTGCAGTCCTTGATGGAGGGAAGGGCATATAGTCTGGCAGATAAAAAGTAACCATTTTGCAAATGGGTGATTGACCCCTCCCTCACTGAGGTTTCCTACTTTTATTACATCTACCCTTGAATGTGCTCTTATAATAAGACTCCAGTTTAACAGCTTTTTGTCTCTGGCCAGGGGGTGACATACAGTGCCCATCACGATGGAGTGAAGGGCATTGCAGGAGCAGCAAAACTGCAAAAGAAAATCAACAAACCACAATCCAGAACTTCAGAGACTCTATATCAACCACCTAGAACTAGGCCAGACTAGTCTCTCCCCATCCTGAAGCTCAGGGACATTTGCGGAAGAGGGGGCAGTAAGAGTGTAAGAGCACAAGGATGGGAGGAGCAATGACTTGCAAGATACTCCACACAAGTTAGGGACGAAGCAATCATAATTGGACTTTGCATGCCCTGTGCAATGTCCAACACACTATTGACCTCACAAAGTCTAACATCTGCTAAAGGCACCAAGATCCTCGGAGGGAAGGGATTGACAGCCACAGTAGTGTTCCTATGCTTAAGGGGAACACAGGAAAGGGTTCAGGGAAATGCCACTGGGTCCTTGTATGTCATCGGAGAGGAGGGCCCAGAGGAGAGTCAGACATGCACAAGAAAGGACTCTCCGGGGATTGGGGGGGGGCACTGAGGGATGGGGAGGGAGGGGTGAGGGGAAGGAGAGCAGGGGGTTCAGGGGCAAGAGGAGGGAGGGCGGGAACTGGTGTACCTATTAAGTTTGTATGAACGAAAATAATAATAAAAATGTATAAAAAAATTAAAATCAAACTGTTTAAACTTTAAAAAATAAATAAATAAAATAAATAAATAAAAAAATAAAAAGATATCTTGGGATTTCATTCACTTTAATCATTTTGTTATTTTGTTTATCCTAAAGTACCTGCTAGATACAGTTGTCAACAATATAACTGAAGGCTCAGGCTTTGGCTATATCTGTGAAGAATTGATAGTGAAGACATCCCTAAGCAAGCCTATGGGAGTTATCTAATCAATGTGAGAAGACCCACCCATGGTGGATAGGACCATTGCCTGGATAGGTACATAAGATGGCTCAGGAGTTTGGTTTACTTGGGCATACTTTGGCAGACCCCACTGCCTGGCAAGAAAGAGAGTTTGCCCTTCTCTGCAATTCCTATGAAAATATTATTGCCAGTTTCTTTGGTTCTTGATGTTGTATGAACTCTCTCACCAAGCTGAACTATGAATTATAACCAGAATCATAAGATGTTTTCCCACACTGCTTGGTTTTGCATTTATCAGCAACATGAAGAGAAATTGAAACACCTAATCTTCCAGAATTTCTCTGAAAAATTTCAAAGCATATTGCATGTAATATCTTAGAAATACATACATCAAGCATATTAAATCTACTATGCAAATGAGAATATTAAAGGGAAAATGTGCAGCAGGGAACTGAACAATATTCTTACACTGTAGAAATCTAAACCTAAAAAGCATAATTCATGTTCACAAAATGTTATATTTAATTTTAATAAGTAAAATGTCCAGGTTGCATCAATGGAAAAGAAATCATAGTATCAGTGATTTATTGATTTATCTCATCATCTAAGTTATAAATTATTTTAAAAATAAGAGATGCACATGTAGCATTATACTACTGTTAATTTTAAGTACCATTTAAGCTATGAATTTTAATGTTTGTCATCAGTGACAATAAAATCTAAAAGGAAAGCATATGCTTTCCAAGGAAAAGCAGCTAAACATAGATTTCAGAGATGTATCCTTCCACTAATATGATTATATATTATATTCCTGAAGTTTATGATCAGAGACAGTATACAAGAATGAGTGTTTGCATTTTAATGGCCTGTTGTAAACTTACAACCCAAATAATTATTTTGTAACTTCTAAGTGGCAAATTCTTTTTAAATTTTTTTTTCAATTTTATTTTACTGTGTTAGGGGGGCACTGTTTGTCCCTGTGGATGACAAAGGGTGACTTTGGAAATCATCCTGAATTGCTTCTGCTTCCTTTTTGCTTTGCTCTGGGATTTCTCAGGCACTGCCTACCAGAGCCGAAAGTACAGGCCACCATGGTTTCTGCCTGGCTTTTTTTTTTTTAATGTGGGACCTGCAATCCCTACTCAGGACTTTCTGTTTGTGAAGCAGTCTTAACCCCTCAGTCATCACTGCATCCCTCAGTGGAAAATTCCGGAAATGAACTGAGAAGCTGGGCCTATAGGAGAGTCCTGGGAGTGCTGAATATGGTGAGAAAGAAAGCCCAGAACAAAATGCACAGAAGAAAATGCAGATGCTGTCCAGACTCTCCAGATGTTATCACAGTGTCAGATCAAGGCCTTAAAACACATGATGAGATGTATGCTAATGGTTCACAATGGAAACCACATTATCATTATGGCATTTGAAGAAATGCCCAACAGTCTCTAACCTGTAATATTTAATCTGCAATATGGGAAAGAAAAATTTACCAGGAGGTAAACTGATACTGTCATCTAGAAAATGTGTAGCATTAATAAAACTAAGCTTGGTCTGCATTGTTGCTTCTTGTTGGTCTGCATGGATGTTGTGGAAGTTTTACTGTTAAATTCAGGAGAGATTAAGGGAGCAATGTGGTTTTATTCTGGCTCACAATTATCAGTTACATTTCTCTAGTCAACTTGGCAGAATTCATAACAAAACCAGGAGCCAAATGAATTATCCATACCATATCTACAGGGATTGCTGAGAAAGGGACAAACTTCACCTGCCAGACAACAAGACTACTAAAGTGCTAAAGAAAGCCAAAACAGCGAACCAGGGAATGGTCCACCTGCTGTGAGCTGGGTCTTCCCACATTGATCATTGAGTCTCCTGCAGGTTTCCTTAGGGCTTGCCCTAACTACTAATACTTCAGAAATATGCCCAGGGTTCAGCCTCCAATTGCTAATCTGAGACCTATATATCTAATAAGCACAAATGGCAAATGGAAAAAGCATATATCTAGAAACATCTTGATAAGAAGAGCAGAAAAACTCTTCATATTTATTCTTAAATGAAATGGCTCAATGTCTTTTTAAAATTCAGATTATAGTCCACTGAATAAAACCACACATCCTCTGACAAAATACATGACTGCATGTTCATACATGAAAGCCATGGGCCTGATACTCTGCATACTTAAAATGAAAGAGAAATTTATCAGATACCCTCAGAACATGTCGTGTGCCAGATTATATTAATTTTCATATTATATGAAACTGAGCCACCTAAAACAGAGCCTGGAAGACATTCCACTCTCTTGCTTTTCTTTCCTCATCCACTCCACATAGATTATGAAGCCTGCCTCCCTCCTTGTGGTCTCCAAAAACCCTTCCTTGTTTCCATCATAGTGACTCAGGTTTCCCCTCAGACCATGACATGGCCTGCTAGATTACATCTACCTACATTTTGACTTTCTCCCTACTAGGGTCTCCCCACAGCAATAGCCCTCATCCTTGAATGTTACTATTGCATTCTTTCAAGGCATATATTTATGATCTGCTTTTGCCTGCCTCCCATCCTTATATTCCTACTCCATCTAAATTTCTTCTAGATATTGGATATGAGTTGTGATATAAGTCACTATTTCTCTCTCTTTCTCTCTCTCTGTCTCTGTCTCTGTGTGTACATAATGCCCGTCTCTCTATTTGTGATCTTTAGCTTCTAGCTGCCTCTCATACTTCTAAATTGCCCTAAAAAATATTTGCTCTACAAAACATTTTATGTTCTCTTTTATCTTCTGAATTCATTTCTTTCTCCAAGATCTCCCAAAGCATGCACACTTTTACTATATCATTTCTACCCCTATCTCCGCTGGCTATCTTATTGCCCATGGATTCCCATAGCCCACACATGGTATCCCACGGCATATGGTAGACACAAAAATATTTACAAAATTTAACTGAGTACCCCAGTTGAATATTTTAACAAGACTATGAAAGACAAACTAAAACAGAAATTTATTGAAATATATAAAGCTTCACACCACTGAAACTGCATTTTCCAAAGTATTTTCAAATTTATGAACTAATAAAACTATATACAGGGAGCTGGAGAGATGGCTCAGCCTCTGCCTTTCAGGCGGAAGGTCCTGAGTTCGGATCTTAGACCCCACGTCTAGAGGCTGAGTGGAAGCTGGGGCGGCCTGTGTTTCTGGTCCTGGTAGGGCGGAGCCGATGAATCCCGGGGCAGAGTAAACAAGGAGGAGGTGGAGGCGGTCCATAGTGGTTCCCAAATTCGCCCGTGGTTACACACACACACACACACATATATACATGCACGCACGTGCGCACGTGCACACAGACATGCACAATTGAATAAAAAATAAATAAAAATTAAAATTAAAAAACTATATCCAGGGCTGGAGAGGTGGCTCAGGGTTAAGCCTCCGCCTTGCAGGCGGAAGGTCCTGAGTTCGGATCCCAGATCCCACGTATAGACGCCAGGCAGAAGCAAGGTGGCCTGCGCTTCTGGTCCTGGTAGGGCGGAGCCTGTGAATCCCGGGGCAGAAGGAGGTGGAGGCAGCCATGGTGGTTCGCGAATTCGTCCGTGGTTCTACACATACACAGACACACACACACACAGACACGCGCGCACATACACACGCATATGCACACAGTTGAATAAATAATAATAATAAAAAACTATATCCAATATCTATCTATGCAGCATATCCATATAATTACAGTAAATATAGCTACATTAATGTAAAGATTCCAAATGTATTTGGTTTACTTCTGACACAACCACTGTTCCTGATATTAGATGATCTGATTCTTAGACTTATACTCACACAAAATAACGATAAAATGCCTTAAATTCTAGATTATTTTCTATAGCCTGTGACAGCAAAGAGTAGAAAAAGCCAAAAGAAATTCAAATTCTAGCCCCAGATTTTAAACCCAGGTGCATATCAGTCATTCCCCAGTAAAGCTCTAATTCAGTCCTGAGCTCCAGTCAGTTCTTTCATATAAGCTTTCCTGAAATCACACTGTTAACTCACTCATCCACTGAGTGCTTTCTGACCATTCCCTTAAAACATTGCCAAAAGGAGGGGCTGGAGAGGTGGCTCAGGGGTTTAAGCCTCTGCCTTGCAGGCAAAAGGTCCTGAGTTCGGATCCTAGACCCCACGTATAGACGCTGGGTGTAAGCGGGGCCGGCCTGCGTTTCTGGCCCTGGTAGGGCGGAGCCTGTGAATTCCGGGGCCGAGTAAACAAGGTGGAGGCGTCCATGGTGGTTCTCGAATTCGTCCGTGGTTCTACACACACAGACGCGCGCACACACACACATACATACGCACACACATACAATTGAAATAAATTAAAAAAAAAATTAAGGGCTGGAGAGGTAGCTCAGGGGTTAAGCCTCCGCCTTGCAGGCGGAAGGTCCTGAGTTCGGATCCCAGATCCCACGTATAGACGCCAGGCGGAAGCGGGGGCGGCCTGCGTTTCTGGTCCTGGTAGGGCGGAGCCTGTGAATCCCGGGGCAGAAGGTGGTGGAGGCCTCCAAGGTGGTTCGCGAATTCATCCGTGGTTCTACACACACACACACACACACACACACACACACACACACACACACACATACACACACGCGCGCGCGCATATGCACATAGCTGAATAAATAATAATAATAAAAAAATGATAATTTAAAAAAAAATTAAAACATTGCCAAAAGCAAAAGGAATGTTTTCTAGAATCTGTACAGGGTAAATGTGAATAGAACAAAGGAGATTTTTTTTTCTTTTTCTTCTGTTTTTGTAGGTCTTGGTAATTCATTGTTCTTAGTAAATAAAATCTGATACATGGTCATATTTCATGCTTTTACATAACAACATAATCTCTTTGTCAATAGCTCCTGATTCTCTACTTTATATAATGCTTGAATCTACTAGGGCTCTGCTTTGTTTCCTTGCATCAGAGGTCAAAAGTTATGGAGTGTGTCGTACATTAACATAATCTAGGACATCTTGTGCAGACAGAGGAGTCTTGACACACTGGTTTTTTTTTATTTTTGTAATTCACAGTTCATAGGATTCTTATTTAAATAACTCCCACAAGATTTCATTTCTTTCTTTATCTAATAGATAACTATTAAAATTGATATATAATTTTTCTCTCTGATATTAATTAAACAAAGGAGAATTTAATAATTATTTCCAAAAAAGCAAATGAATATGTACATGTTTGTACACAGGACCATTCACCAAAAAGAAAAGTGTTCATAAGTAGCTGCAAATGTTATGTGGACCCCTGGAACATCACCATAGAGCAAATACAGGTATTTTTCAACGTTTTACAACTATGATTTAGTTAATGGGTTTTGATTCTCATGAAGACAAATATGTACCCGCTTAAAAAAAACTTAAAAAGCAATAGCTATTCTCAAATTATTGTTAACACTATTTCATACTTGTTAGAGAAATGACATGTAAGCGACCTTTCAAAATTTCATACACATGGACCCAAGAAAAACAAAGCAACCTCTTGCAAAATATCATTTTTAACATTCAGCTGGATGATAAATGAATGACTGTCTGCTCTGTCAATATTGCAGGAGTAACTTAAAAATAAGTGACTGTGAATTCCTTATCTACTTTTTGACAGAATTTGGCTTCATAAAAACATTACTTCATATACTACAACAATATTTGGACATAATTCTAAGCTATGAGCAAAAATATGATCTTGATCTATCTTTAGATGAGTGCAAGAAAAATGATCAATTCCAGAAAAATATGCTTGTGGCAGAAGCCAGATATTTTACAAATATGTCCAACAATCATTCTTCTATACTGCTCACCTTTTCTGAACTTGAGTTCAAAGCACATGACTAATTTTCATTAAGAAAACAAGAAGAACATTAAAGCATATCCGTAGACTTTCATTGATGTCAGCTAAAATAAATTTCTAAATTATTGCTTTTAAACATTACGTCCAGACTCACACAACAGGAACTAACTGGATATATTTGCAAAAACAACAAAAATTATGGACCAACCTTACTGACAAGATAGATTAAAAAAAAGTTCGCACGGGCCTGGAGAGATGGCTCAGGGGTTATCGCTCTGTCTCACAAGCAGAAGGTTCTGAGTTCGGATCCCAGGTCCCACATTAAAACAAAACAAACAAAAAAAAAAAAACTTAAAAAAAAAAAAAAAAAGTTCGCAAGAAAATACTTGAAAACTGAACTTAAAAACAAATGAAAAGGATCACACACATGACTAATTTGCCTTCATTTCAGAGATAAAGGTAGACTCAACATGCTTAAATTAATAAGTGTAAATAATCAAATCAGTCTCCAGGCTAGGAAAAAAAAAAACATGATCATATAAGTACACATAGAAAAAGCACTTCAGAAAATCTATGGGGCTGATATACAAACAGACTTTCCTTATTAGGTTTTGGGATTAAGATGATATTAGCTTCATAGAAGGAATTTGGTAGTGTTCCTTCCTTTGCTATTTGATGGAACAGTTTAAGGAGTATTGGTGTTATTAACTCCTTAATGTCTGGTAGATCTCTGTGCTGAAACCATCTGGTCCAGGACATTTTTTGGTGCAAAGATTCGAGATTACTTCATCGATTTCCTCATATGTTACAGGACTATTTAAATAATTCACAACTTCCTGATTCAATTTAGGTAAGTTGTGCTTACTTAGGAATTCACTCATTTCTCTTGTGTTGTCAAATTTCACAGAGTATAAGTTTTTGAAATATGAGGTGATAATTCTCTGATTTATTGGGTATCGGTAATGATAACTCCATTTTCATTTCTAATTTTGTTAATTTGTGTTTTCTCTCTCTTGTTTTTGGTTAATTTAGTTAGGGATGTATAAATCTTATTGATTTTTTCAAAAAAAACACCTTTTTGACTGGTTGATTTTCTGTATAGTGTTCCTAATCTCGATTTTGGATATTTCTCCCCTGATTTTGCTAATCTCCTCTCTTCTACTGCTTTTGGGATCGAATTGCTTTAGTGTCTCTAAAGCTTTAAGCTGCATTGTTACGTTATTTATTTCTGATGTTTCCATTTTTTTGATGTAAGCATTAGGAGCTGTGAACTTACCTCCTAGGACAGCTTTCATTGGGTCCGAAAGATTTTGGTAAGTCATATTTTCATTTTTCATCACTTTCAGGAAATCTTGAATTTCCTTTTTAATTTCTTCCTGAATCCAGTTATCATTCCGCATCATAGTGTTACATTTCCAGGAGTTAGTGTATTTTCTCTTGTTTGATGTGTTGTGGATGTCAAGCTTTAGACTATGGTGGTCTGATAGGGCACAGGCTATAATTTCAACTTTCCTGTATATGTCAAGATTCATTTTGTGGCCGAATATGTGATTTGTTTTGGAGAAAATTCCATGTGCTGCTGAGAAAAATGTGTAATCTTTGGTGTGTGGATGAAAAGTTCAATAGAGATCTGTAAGATCCATTTCTTTAAGGGTTTGATTAAGGTCCAAAGTGTCTCTGTTAAGTTTTTTACCTATTGATCTATCCATGTTGAGAGGGCAGTGTTGAAATCCCCAAGAATTATCATTTTGGGGTTGATTTCTCGCTTTAGAGATTGTAGGGTTTGCTTAATGAATGTGGGGGGGGGTTGGGTGCATATATGTTCAGTATTGTGAAGTCTTCCTGGTGAATTGTACCTGAGACCAAAATGTAGTATCCATCTGTGTCTCTTATGATATTTTTGGTTTGAAGTCCATTTTGTCTGATATCATAATGGCTACCCCTATCTGTTTTCGGCTTCCATTAGCTTGTAGAATTGCTGACCAGCCTTTTATTTTTAGGGCGTGCCTATCTTTTGTGGCAAGATGGGTTTCCTGCAGGCAGCAGATTGATGGGTTGTGATTTTTAATCCAAGTTTGTAATCTATGTCTCTTGATCAGTGAGTTACTTCCATTAACATTTAATATTGCAATGGAGAAATTATTTTTAATTCCAGACATTTGTTACATTTAGTGGCTTTTGTAAGTGTATTGTTTCACTTTTAGATTTTGGTGGTATGATACTTCCCTTCCGTTCTCCCAAGAATTATCATTTTGGAATTGATTTCTCACTTTAGACATTGTAGGGTTTGCTTAATAAATGTGGGGGGTTGTATTGAGTGCATATATGTGTTTTTTTCTTCAAGCTTGAGTATCATTTCTAGCATTTTTTGAAGGCCTGGTTTGGTGGACATGTATACCTTCAAGTTGTCTTTGTGCTGGAAAATTTTTCTTTCTCCCTTGATCATGATAGGTAGTTTTAAAAAATGCTCCACTTCCTTCGCCATCAGGGAAATGCAAATCAAAACTTCCCTGAGATATCATCTCACCCCGGTCAGGATGGCAAAAATCCACAATACGAACAACGACAAATGCTGGAGAGGATGTGGAGAGAGAGTAACTCTCCTACATTGTTGGTGGGAATGCAGGCTCATACAGCCACTCTGGCGAGCCGTCTGGAGATTCTTAAAGAAATTAAAGATTGAAATGCCATATGACCCTGCTACCCCACTTTTGGGAATAACCCCCCATGCAGCAGAGGTTCGCCTCGATAGCACAAGCTCGACCATGTTCATTGCAGCACTGTTTACAATAGCAAAGTCATGGAATCAACCTAAATGTCCAACAGTTGACGAGTGGATAAGGAAACTGTGGTACATCTATACAATGGAGTACTACTCAGCCATCAAAAATGATGAATTACTGGAATTTGCTGGGAAATAGATGTCATTACAAACAATTATATTAAGTGAAGTATCCCAGACCCAGAAAATTAAGCGCCGTATGTATTCCCTAATAGGTGGCTCCTTAGTACCAAACTCACCCAGCCCACATTGAGACACTCAAAAGAATGGGGAGTGTTTTAACTATTATTTGCCATGGCGAGTTTCTATTTTGGTCACATCTGTTTGGGGTGAGGAATGCCTCTTGTATATGGATGGGCCTCTCTTTTTTTAGATGAGGAAAGTTTTCCTTGAAGATAGTTTGAAAACTTTCCTCATGGTGTGGAGAGAGGGGAACTTTCCTACATTACTGGTGGGAATGCAGGCTCGTACAATCACTCTGGCGAGCCGTCTGGAGATTCTTAAAGAAATTAAATTGATATGCCATATGACCCTGCGATTCCACTTTTGGAAATAACTCCCCATACAGCAAAAATTCACCTCGATAGCACAAGCACGACCTTGTTCATAGCAGCACTGTTTACAATAGCAGTCATGGAATCAACCCAGATGTCCAACAGTTAATGAGTGGATAAGGAAAAGGTGGTATTTTATACAATGGAATACTACTCAGCCATCAAAAATGATGAATTAATGAAATTTGCTGGGAAATGGATGGAATTAGAAACAATTATATTGAGTGAAGTATCCCAGACACAGAAAATTAAGTGACGTATATACTCCTAATAGGCAGATCCTAGTACCAAACCCACTTAGAGACACTCAAAGATACATCTCTGGAATACCTACAGTAATTGCAAAGATTATAAACAGGATGGATGGGGAAGGAGGACCCCACCAGAAACAAGGAGAGAGGGGATCATGTTACAGCCAGAAAATAAGCCACCATCAAGGACTGCAAGTAAGTAAATTCACAGACTTTCCTTCCTGATCATTTGCAACTGAGGGGGTATGATCTTACCAGAAGGGGAGGGCATATAGTCTGGCAGATAGAAAGTAACCATTTTGACTGCTAGAAATGATACTCAAGCGTGAAGAAAAAAACAGGCATATCCAGGAGAACAGAAGGCAAATATAACACCATTAAAAGCGAAGCAATATACTTATAAAAGCTACTAAACATAATAAATGTCTGGAATTAACAATAGTTTCTCCATTATAACACTAAATGTTAATGGACTTAATTCACCGATCAAGAGACACAGATTACAAAATTGGATTAAAAATCACAATCCATCAATCTGTTGCCTGCAGGAAACCCATCTCACCACAAAAGATAGGCATGCTCTAAAAATAAAAGGCTGGTCAACAATTCTACAAGCAAATGGAAGCAGAAAACAGGCAGGGGTAGCAATTATGCTTTCAGACAAAGTGGACTTCAAACCAAAGAAAATCATAAGAGACACGGATGGATACTACATTTTAGTCATAGGTACAATTCACCAGGAAGACTTCACAATACTGAACATATATGCACCCAATACAGGCCCCTCCACATTCATTAAGAAAACCCTACAGCGTCTAAAGCAAGAAATCAACCCCCAAACGATAATTCTTGGGGACTTCAACACCGCCCTCTCTATATGGGATAGATCAACAGGTCAAAAGCTTAACAGAGACACTTTGGACCTTAATCAAACCCTGAAAGAAATGGACCTTACAGATCTCTATCGAACTTTTCACCCACGCACCAAAGAATACACATTTTTCTCAGCAGCACACGGAACTTTCTCCAAAATAGATCACATATTGGGCCACAAAATGAATCTACACATATACAAGAAAGTTGAAATTTTAACCTGTGCCCTATCAGACCACCACGGCCTAAAGCTGGACATCCACAACACATCAAACAAGAGAAAATACACTAACTCCTGGAAACTTAACACTATGATGCTGAATGAGAACTGGATTCAGGAAGAAATTAAAAAGGAAATTCAAGATTTCCTGAAAGTGAATGATAACGAAAATACAACTTACCAAAATCTCTGGGACACAATGAAAGCTGTTCTAAGAGGTAAGTTCATAGCTCTTAATGCCCACGTCAAAAAAATGGAAACATCAGAAATAAACAACTTAACAATGCAGCTTAAAGCTTTAGAGAAACTAGAGCAATCTGATCCCAAAAGCAGTAGAAGAGAAGAGATTAGCAAAATAAGGGGAGAAATATCTGAAATCGAGACTAAGAAAATGATAGAAAAAATCAACCAGTCAAAAAGCTGGTTCTTTGAAAAAATCAACAAGATTGATATACCCCTAGCTAAACTAACCAAAAGCAAGAGAGAGAAAACCCAAATTAACAAAATTAGAAATGAACATGGAGTTATCACTACTGATACCCAAGAAATCCAGAGAATTATAACATCATATTTCAAAAACTTATACTCTGTGAAGTTTGACAACACAAAAGAGATGGATGAATTTCTAAGTAAACACAACTTACCTAAATTGAATCAGGAAGTTGTGAATTATTTAAATAGTCCTATAACATATAAGGAAATTGAGGAAGTAATCTCGAATCTTCCCACCAAAAAATGTCCTGGACCAGATGGATTCAGCACAGAGTTCTACCAGACATTTAAGGAGTTAATAACACCAATACTCCTTAAACTGTTCCATCAAATAGCAAAGGAAGGAACACTACCAAATTCCTTCTATGAAGTTAATATCGTTTTAATCCCAAAACCTAATAAAGATTCACTTAAAAAAGAAAACTATAGGCCGATCTCCCTGATGAACACAGACGCAAAGATTCTCAACAAAGTCTTAGCAAATCGGATTCAAAAACATATTAAAAAGATCATTCATGGGGACCAAGTAGGCTTCATCCCCGGCACACAAGGTTGGTTCAACATACGCAAATCAATAAATGTAATTCATCATGTAAACCAGTCCAAAGTCCAAGACCACATGATACTCTCGATAGATGCAGAAAAAGCTTTTGAAAAGATCCAACAGCCTTTTATGATCAAAACGCTAGAGACAGTGGGAATGGAAGGAACCTTAATCAATATAATAAAAGCTATATACAACAAGCCCACAGCAAGGATTATGCTCAATGGGGAACAATTGGAAGCATTCCCACTTCAATCAGGAACTAGACAAGGCTGTCCACTCTCACCACTTCTATTCAATATTGTACTTGAAGTCTTAGCTGAAGCCATAAGACAAGAAAGGGACATAAGAAGGATTCAAATCGGCAAGGAAGAAGTCAAGCTATCCCTATTTGCAGATGACATGATCTTATACCTGAGTGATCCCAAAAACTCCACCAGGAAGCTCCTGGAACTAATTGAGAAGTTCAGCAGGGTGGCAGGATACAAAATAAGTGTGCAAAAATCAGAGGCCTTCCTATATGCCCAGAATGAAAGAAGTGAAAAAGCCTTGAGAGAAACCATACCATTTACTATAACCCCTAAAAAAATGAAATACCTTGGTATAAACCTAACTAAGGAGGTAAAAGACCTTTACAATGAAAACTTTAAAACCCTAAAGAAAGAAATTGCAGAAGACACCACAAGGTGGAAAGACCTCCCTTCTTCCTGGACTGGCAGAATCAACATTTTAAAAATGACCATCCTACCAAAGGCAATATACAGATTCAATGCTATACCAATCAAAATCCCAAAGCAATTCTTCAAAGAAGTTGACTAAACAATCTCAAAGTTCATATGGAGGCACAAAAGACCCAGGATAGCAAAAACAATCCTGAGTAACAAAAACACAGCTGGAGGTATTACCATACCAAACCTAAGTCTATACTACAAATCCATAGTTATAAAGACAGCCTGGTACTGGCTCCAAAATAGACACACAGATCAATGGATAAGGATTGAAGACCCAGATATAAACCCACAAAGTTACAGCCATTTGGTCTTTGACAAAGGGGCCCAAAGAATCCAATGGAAAAAGAACAGCATCTTCAACAAATGGTGCTGGCAAAACTGGATGTCCACATGCAGAAGATTAAAGCTGGACCCGTACTTGTCACCATGTACAAGACTTAATTCCAAATGGATCAAGGACCTTGATATCAGGCCAGAGACTTTAAAAACCATAGTTGAAAGGATAGGGAACTCCCTCGAGCTGATTGGGCTAGGCCAACACTTCCTAAACAGACATCCAATGGCACAGTCACTGCTACCAACTCTCAACAGTTGGGATCTTGTGAAATTAAAGAGCTTCTGTTCAGATAAAGAGATTGTCACACGAGCTCAAAGGCAACCCACAGAATGGGAGAAAATCTTCACTAACCACATATCTGACAGAGCTCTACTGTCCAGAGTGCACAAAGAACTTAGAAAACTAAACTCCAAGGAAAACACTGGCCCAATTAAAAAATGGGCCCTGGAACTTCAAAGAAACTTTACCAGGGATGAAATTAAAATGTCTAACAATTATCTTAAAAAATGCTCCTCTCCCTTCGCCATCAGGGAAATGCAAATCAAAACTTCCCTGAGATATCATCTCACCCCGGTCAGGATGGCAAAAATCCACAATACAAACAACGACAAATGCTGGAGAGGATGTGGAGAGGGGGGAACTCTCCTACATTGTTGGTGGGAATGCAGGCTCATACAGCCACTCTGGCGAGCCGTCTGGAGATTCTTTAAGAAATTAAAGATTGAAATGCCATATGACCCTGCTACCCCACTTTTGGGAATAACCCCCCATGCAGCAGAGGTTCGCCTCGATAGCACAAGCTCGACCATGTTCATAGCAGCACTGTTTACAATAACAAAGTCATGGAATCAACCTAAATGTCCAACAGTTGACGAGTGGATAAGGAAACTGTGGTACATCTATACAATGGAGTACTACTCAGCCATCAAAAATGATGAATTACTGGAATTTGCTGGGAAATGGATGTCATTAGAAACAATTATATTAAGTGAAGTATCCCAAACCCAGAAAATTAAGCCCAGTATGTACTCCCTAATAGGTACCAAACTCACCCAGCCCACATTGAGACACTCAAAAGTAAACCTATGTAACACAGTAATTGCAAGGATTATGAACAAGAGAGATGGGTTAGGAGGGCCACACCAGAAACAAGGAGAGAGGGGACCATGTTACAGCAGAGAAAATAGACCTCCATCAAGGTCTGCAAGTAAGTAATGAGAAACCTGGTTAAGTTCACAGACGTTCTTTCCTGATCTCACCAGAAGGGGAGGGCATATAGTCTAGCAGATAAAAAGTAATCATTTTGCAAATGGGTGATGGACCCCTCCCTCAGTGAGGTTTCCTACTCTTATTACATCTACCCTTGAATGTGCTATTACAACAAGACTCCAGTTTAACAGCTTTTTGTCTCTGGCTAGGGGGTGACATACAGTGCCCAGCAGAATGGAGTGAAGGGAATTGCAGAAGCAGCAAAACTGCAAAAGAAAATCAACAAACCACAATCCAGAACTTCAGAGACTCTATATCAATCACATAGAACTAGGCCAGCCTAATCTCTCCCGATCCTGGAGCTCAGGGACATTTGCGGAAGAGGGGGCGGTAAGATTGTAAGAGCAAAAGGATGGGAGGAGCAACGATTTGCAAGATTCTCAACAATAGTTGGGGCCAAAGCAATCATAATGGGACTTTGCATGCCCTGCGCAATGTCCAGCGCACTGTTGCCCTCATAAAGTCTAGCATCTGTTAAGGGCACCGAGACTCCTGGAGGCAAGGGATTGACAGCCATAGTAGTGATCTTATGCTTAAGGGGAACAAGAGAAAGGGCTTATGGAAATGCCACTGGGTCCTTATATGTCATCGGAGAGGAGGACCCAGTGGAGAGTTAGGCCTACACAATAAAGGACTCTCTGGGAATTGGGGGGGAGGCACTGGGGGAAGGGGAGGGGGAGGAGGGGGTTCGGGGGGAGGAGGGGGGAGGGAGGGAACTGGTAAAAAATTTTAAAATGTATAATTAAATTTTTAATAAAAAAAAGGAAAAAAAAAAAGAAAGTAACCATTTTGCAATGAGAGACTGACCCCCCCCCCACACCGTGGTCTCCTACTTTTATTCCATTTACCTTTGAATATACTCTTATAGTAAGATTCTAATTTAACAGCTTTGTATCTCCGGCCAGGGTGTGATATCCAATACCCTTCAGGATAGAGCCAAGGGCATTGCAGGAGCAGCAAAACTGAAAAAAAAATTCAACAAACCATAATTCAGAACGTCAGAGACTTTATATCAACCACCTGGAACTAAGCCAGTCTAATCTCTCCCCATCCTGAAGCTCAGGGAAATTTGCCGAAGAGGGTGCAGTAAGATTTTAAGAGCACAAGGATGGGAGGAGTCATGATATGCAAGATACTCCACACAAGTTAGGACTGAAGCAATCATAATAAGACTTTACATGACCTGCGCAATGACCAACATATTATTCACCCCTCAATGTCTAGCATAGACAAAAGGCACTAGGATCCTTAGAAGCTAAGGATTAACAGCCACAATAGTGTTCCTATATTTAAGGGGAACATAAGAAAGCATTCTAGGAAATGCCACTGAGTCCTTACACCTCATTAGAGAGGAGGACCCAGAGGAAAGTTTGACATACACATTAAAGGATGCTCCAGGGATGGGGGGAAGAGGCACTGGGAGATAAGGAGAGAGGGGGAAAAGTAAGGAGAAAAGGGGGGGCAAGGGGGTCGAGGAAGGGTTGAGGGAGGAAGTGGACCCAGGGTACCTAATAAGTTTGTATGAGCAGAAATAAAAAAGAAAAAAAATAAAAAAGAAGAAAGAAACACTTTCCTGAGTGTTATAGAACAGATCAAGACATAAAATCACATGAAATATTCACCTATTTTTAAAAAGATGAAAAAAATATTCACTGGAAAATAGACAGCATCTTTAAACTCATGGTGCTGAGAAAACTACATATCTTCATAAAATGATACTAAGTCTAAATCTCTCAGCCTGCACAAAAAATCAATTGTAAATAGATTAAACCAAATACTGCTAGAAGAAAAGGAAGGGAATATAAAAAGACATAGGCAGAGGTAAGAATTTTCCAAATAGGACTCGAGTCACTCAGAACATAAGGGTAACACCTGACAATAGGATCTCATGAAATCCTATCTTCATAAAATGATACTAAGTCTAAATCTCTCAGCCTGCACAAAAAATCAATTGTAAATAGATTAAACCAAATACTGCTAGAAGAAAAGGAAGGGAATATAAAAAGACATAGGCAGAGGTAAGAATTTTCCAAATAGGACTCGAGTCACTCAGAACATAAGGGTAACACCTGACAATAGGATCTCATGAAATTCAAAAGTTTCTGTACAGAAAAGAGCTATCAAATGAATAAAGAATTAGCCCGAGCATGGAAAAAAAAATTTACTACGTGTACAACCCATGTAAGGTTAACAATCAGAATAGACACAGAACCCTCCCCCCCAAAAATTAAGAAAACTTGAAATGTTCTTAAAAGAAGAAATATAAAATGTATAATAAGCATTTTTTTAGACATTCAGGAAAAGGAAGGTAAGGTATGATGGTAACTTCCTGAGATGTTCTTGCTAAAAGACACAGGTAAGTGAACAAAATTTCAGTACCAGGTCATGTAGTATCTCTTCTAATGAGCTGTTGATCAGAGGATCTCAAAGGCCCCCAAAACAACACAGGCTTTTGCCATTGCTCTTTATTGCCCTCAAGAAACTGACAGTAGGACTCTATGGCTGAAGATACTACATGTATTGGTCATAGAGGATGAAAAATACAATTGGGAAATGATCTGGAGGCTACTTCCTCACTGACCAGCTTTCTTTTTTTTAACAATTTTTATTATTATTTCTGCTCATACAAATTTAATAGGTACACCGGTTCCCTCCTCCCTCTTCCTCCCCCCATCCCCTGCTCCCTCTCCCCTCACCCGTCCCTCTCCATCCCCCAGTGCCTACCCCCCCCAATCCCCGGAGAATCCTTTAATGTGCATGCCAGCCTCTCCTCTGGGCCCTCCTCTCCGATGACGTGCAAGGACCCAGTGGCTTTTCCCTGAACCCTTTCATGTGTTCCCCTTAAGCATAGGAACACTACTGTGGCTGTCAATTCCTTGCCTCCAAGGATCTTGGTGCCTTTAGCAAATGCTAGACTTTATGGGGTCGATAGTGTGTGGGACATTGCACAGGGCATGCAAATTCCAATTATGATTGCTTCAGCCCTAACTTGTATGGAGTATCTTGCATATCATTGCTCCTCCCATCCTTTTGCTCTTACACTCTTACCGCCCCCTCTTCCGCAAATGTCCCTGAGTTTCAGGATGGGGAGAGATTAGGCTGGCATAGTTCTAGGTGGTCGATATAGAGTCTCTGAAGTTCTGGATTATGATTCATTGATTTTCTTTTGCGGTTTTGCTGCTCCTGCAATGCTTAGAGCAGTTAAACAGACTCAAGCAGAGCTTAAAACTGAACTAAAAGACAAGTTACCCTCAACCCCAGAACTCAACAGAGAGTCTTATCAGCAGAACAAATGAAGCAGAAAATAGAATTTCAGATGTTGAAAGCAAAGTGGGAGTATTAACCAGCTCAATGGAAGAGGTTGTTAAAGCCAAAAAGATACTTGAGAGAAATATTCAAGAGTTGTGGGACACCCTGAAGAAGGCTAACATGCGTATTCATGGAATAACAGAGCAAGAATCCCAAAATACCACATTTGAGGAAATTTTTCAAACTATCATCAAGGAAAACTTTCCTTATCTAAAAAAAGAGAGGCCCATCCACATACAAGAGGTATTCCGCACCCCAAACCAATATGACTGAAATAGAAAATTGCCATGGCAAATATTAGTTAAAACACTCCACATTCAAGACAAAGAAATGGCGCTGAGAGCTTCAAGGGGGGAAAAAAATTACTTTTTTTTTTAAATAAGTTTTTTTTATTTTTTTATTTATTCAATTGTGCATGTGTGTCTGTGTGTGTGTAAACCACGTTTGAATTCGGGAACCACCATGGATGCCTCCACTTCCTCCGCCCCGGGATTCACAGGCCTCACCCTACCAGGACCAGAAATGCAGGCCGCCCCCGCTTCCGCCTGGCTACGTGGGGTCTAGGATCCGAACTCAGGGCCTTCTGCCTGCAAGGCAGAAGCTTAACCCCTGAGCCATCTCTCCAGCCCAAACAAATTACTTTTAAAGGTAAACCTATTAAAATAACAAATGACTTCTCAATGGAAACAGCAAAAGCAAGAAGAGCTTGAAGAGACATACTTCAAGTACTGAATGAGCAAAAACGTCAACACAGGCTGATATACCCCACAAAAATATCTGTCATTATTGAGGGGGAAAGAAAAGTTTTCCAGCACAAAGACAACTTGAAGGCTTACATGTCCACCAAACCAGGCCTTCAAAAATTGCTAGAAAAGATACTCAAGCTTGAAGATAAGAACAAGCACATCCAGAAGAACAGAAGGGAAGTATAATACCACCAAAACCCAAAAGCCAAATTATATACTTACAAAAACCACTAAACATGAAAAGTGTCCGGAATTAAAAGTAATTTCTCCATTATACCATTAAATGTCAATGGAATTAACTCACCAATCAAGAGACACAGATTACAAACTTGGATTAAAATGCATAACATCAATCTGCTGCCTTCAGGAAACACATCTCACCACAAAAGACAGTCACATCCTAAAAATAAAAGGCTGGTCCAAACTTCTGCAAATTAATGGAACCAGGAAAGAGGCAGGAGTAGCTATTATGCTACAGCCAAAGTAGATTTCAAACCAAAAAAAATCATAAAAGACACAAATGGATACTATATTTTAGTCACAAGTACAATCCATCAGGAAGACTTCACAATATTGAACATATATTGACCTAATACAGGCTCATCCACATCCATTAAGTAAATCCTACAGCATGTAAAGCAAGAAATCAACCCCCAAAGGATAATTCTTGGGGATTTCAACACCATTCTCTCAACATGGGATAGATCAACAGGTCAAAAACTTAACAAAGACACATTAGAACTCAATCAAACTCCTAATGACATGGACCTTACAGATCCCTATTGAAATTTTCATCCACATGACAAAGAATACACATTTTTCTCAGCAGCACACGGAACTTTCTCCAAAATAGACCACATATTGGGCCACAAAACAAATCTCCACATATACAGGAAAGTAGAAACACTAGCCTGTACCCTATCAGACCACCATGGTCTAAAGCTTGACATCCACAACACAACAAACGACAGAAAATACACTAACTCCTAGAAACTAAACACTATGATGCTGAATGAGAATTGGATCCAGGAAGAAATTATAAAGGAAATTCAAGATTTCGTGAAAGCAAATGATAGTGCAAATACAACTTAACAAAATCTTTGGGACACAATGAAAGCTGTTCTAAGATGTAAGTTCATAGCTCTCAATGCCTACATTAAAAGAAAGAAATATCACAATAACCAACTTAACAATGCAGCTTGAAGCTTTAGAGACACTAGAGCAATCTGATCCAAAAGAGGAGTAGAAGAGAAGGAGATTAGCAAAATCAGGGGAGAAATATCCAAAATTGAGATAAGGAAAAAAACACAAAGAATCAACCAGTCAAAAAACTGTTTCTTTGAAAAAAATCAATAAGACAGATACACCCCTAGCTAAATTAACCAAAAGCAAGAGAGAGAAACCCCAAATTAATAAAATTAGAAATGAAAACGGAGGTATCACTACCAATACCCAAGAAATTCAGAGAATTATCACATCATATTTCAAAAACTTATACTCCGTGAAATTTGACAACACAAAAAAATGGAGGAATTCCTAAGTAACCACAACTTATCTAAATTGAATCAAGAAATTTTGAATTATTTAAATGGTCCTATAACATATGAGGAAATCAATGAAGTAATCTTGAATCTACGCACCAAAAAATATCCTGGACCAGATGAATTCAGCACAGAGTTCTACCAGACATTTAAGGAGCTAATAACACAAATACTCCTTAAACTGTTCCATGAAATAGCAAAGGAAGGAACACTACCAAATTCTTTCTATGAAGCTAATATCGTTTTAATCCCAAAACCTAATAAAGACTCACTTAAAAAACAAAACTATAGGTCAATCTCTTTGACGAACACAGATGCAAAAATTCTCAACAACGTCTTAGCAATCAGATGCAAAAACATATCAAAAAACCATTCATGGGGATCAAGTAGGCTTCATCCCAGGCACACAAGTTTGGTTCAACATACGTAAATCAATAAATGTAATTCATAACATAAACCAGTCCAAAGTCCAAGACCACATGATACTCTCGATAGATGCAGAAAAAGCCTTTGACAAGGTCCAACAGCCTTTTATGATCAAAACGCCAGAGAGAGTAGGAATGGAAGGAAATTTTATCAATATAATAAAAGCTGTATACAACAAGCCCACAGCAAGGATTATGCTCAATGGGGAACAATTGGAAGCATTCCCACTTCTATTCCACTGTCCACTCTCACCACTTGTATTCAATATTGTACTTGAAGTCTTAGCTGAAGCCATAAGACAAGAAAGGGACATAAGAGGGATTCAAATCGGCAAGGAAGAAGTCAAGCTATCCCTATTTGCAGATGACATGATCTTATACCTGAGTGATCCCAAAAACTCCACCAGGAAGCTCCTGGAACTAATTGAGAAGTTCAACAGGGTGGCAGGATACAAAATAAGTGTGCAAAAATCAGAGGCCTCCTATATGCCCAGAATGAAAGAAGTGAAAAATCCTTGAGAGAAACAATCCCATTTACTATAGCCACTAAAAAAATGAAATACCTTGGTATAAACCTAACCAAGGAGGTAAAAGACCTTTACAATGAAAACTTTAAAACCCTAAAGAAAGAAATAGCAGAAGACACTAGAAGGTGGAAAGACCTCCCTTGTTTCTGGATTGGCAGAATCAACATCATAAAAATGACCATCCTACCAAAGGCAATATACAAATTCAATGCTATACCAATTAAAATCCCAAAGCAATTCTTCAAAGAAGTTGACCAAACAATCTCAAAGTTTATATGGAGGCACAAAAGACCCAAGATAGCAAAGACAATCCTGAGTAACAAAAACACTGCTGGAGGTATTACCATACCAAACCTAAGTCTATACTACAAATCCATAGTTAAAAAGACAGCCTGGTACTGGCTCCAAAACAGACACACAGATCAATGGATAAGGATTGAAGACCCAGATATAAGCCCACAAAATTACAGCCATTTGGTCTTTGACAAAGGGGCCCAAAGAATCCAATGGAAAAAGAACAGCATCTTCAACAAATGGTGCTGGCAAAACTGGATCTCCACATGCAGAAGATTAAAGCTGGACCCGTACTTGTCACCATGTACAAGACTTAATTCTAAATGGATCAAGGACCTTGATATCAGGCCAGAGACTATAAAAACCATAGTTGAAAGGATAGGGAACTCCCTCAAGCTGATTGGGCTAGGCCAACAGTTCCTAAACAGACATCCATTGGCACAGTCACTG
The DNA here is from genome assembly GCA_023101885.1 of Typhlomys cinereus. Taxonomy (NCBI): domain Eukaryota; kingdom Metazoa; phylum Chordata; class Mammalia; order Rodentia; family Platacanthomyidae; genus Typhlomys; species Typhlomys cinereus. Next base: position 6,232,460 of record JALPQD010000078.1, read on the forward strand.
CTACCAACTCTCAACAGTTGGGATCTTGTGAAATTAAAGAGCTTCTGTTCAGATAAAGAGATTGTAACACGACCTCAAAGGCAACCCACAAAATGGGAGAAAATCTTCACTAACCACACATCTGATAGAACTCTGCTGTACAGAGTGCACAAAGAACTTAGAAAACTAAACACCAAGGAAACCAATGGCCCAATTAAAAAATGGGCCCTGGAACTTCAAAGAAACTTTACCAGGGATGAAATTAATATGTCTAACAAATATCTTCAAAAATGCTCCACTTCCTTAGCCATCAGGGAAATGCAAATCAAAACTTCCCTGAGATATCATCTCACCCCAGTCAGGATGGCAAAAATCCACAATACAAACAACAATAAATGTTGGAGAGGAGGTGGAAAGAGGGGAACTCTCCTACATTGCTGGTGGGAATGCAGGCTCATACAGCCACTCTGGCGAGCCGTCTGGAGATTCTTAAAGAAATTAAAGATTGAAATGCCATATGACCCTGCTATCCCACTTTTGGGAATAACCCCCCATACAGCAGAGGTTCACCTCGATAGCAGGAGCACGACCATGTTCATAGCAGCACTGTTTACAATAGCAAAGTCATGGAATCAACCCAAATGTCCAACAGTTGACGAGTGGATAAGGAAACTGTGGTACATCTATACAATGGAGTACTACTCAACTATCAATCTAGTAATGATGAATTACTAGAATTTGCCGGAAATGGATGTCATTATAAACAATTATATTAAGTAAAGTATCCCAAACCCAGAAAATTAAGCACTGTATGTACTCCCTAATAGGTGGCTCCTAGTACCAAACCCACCCGGCCCACCTTGAGACACTCATAGGTAAATCTATGTATTACCTACAGTAATTGCAAGGATTATGAACAGGAGGGATGGGGTTGGAGCCCACACCAGAAACAAGGAGAGAAGTGACCATGTTACAGTAGAGAAAATAGGCCTCCATCAAGGACTGCAACTAAGCAATGTGACAAGTGATTAAGTTCACAGACGTTCGTTCCTGATCATTTACAACTGAGGAGGTATAATCTCACCAGAAGAGGAGGGCATATAGTCTGGCAGATACAAAGTAACCATTTTGCAAATGGGTGATTGACCCCTCCCTCACTGAGGTTTCCTACTTTTATTACATCTACCCTTGAATGTGCTCTTATAATAAGACTCCAGTTTAACAGCTTTCTGTCTCTGGCCAGGGGGTGACATACAGTGCCCATCACGATGGAGTGAAGGGCATTGCAGGAGCAACAAAACTGCAAAAGAAAATCAACGAACTACAATCCAGAACTTCAGAGACGCTATATCAACCACCTAGAACTAGGCCAGACTAATCTCTCCCCATCCTGAAGCTCAGGGACATTTGCGGAAGAGGGGGCGGTAAGAGTGTAAGAGCAAAAGGATAGGAGGAGCAATGATTTGCAAGATACTCCACACAAGTTAGGGCCGAAGAAAATCATAATTGGACTTTGCATGCCCTGCGCAATGTCCAACACACTATTGACCTCACAAAGTCTAGCATCTGCTAAAGGCACCAAGATCCTTGGAGGCAAGGGAATGGCAGCCACAGCAGCATTCCTATGCTTAAGGGGAACATGGGAAAGTGTTCAGGGAAATGCCACTGGGTCCTTGTACATCATTGGAGAGGAGCGCCCAGACAAGAGTCAGGCATGCACAAGAAAGGACTCTCTGGGAATTGGGGTGGGAGCACTGGGGTTGGGGAGAGAGGGGTGAGGGGAGGGGGAACAGAGGGTTCGGGGGGAGGAGGAGGGAGGGAGGGAACTGGTGTACCTATTAAGTTTGTATGAGCTGAAATAATAATAAAAAATGTATTAAATAAAAAAGAAAAGATTATATTGAGTGAAGTATCCCAGACACAGAAAATTAAGCAGCCTATGTACTCCCTAATAGGTGGATCCTAGTAACAAATCCACTTAGGGATGCATTCATGTATAAATCTCTGTAATTCCTATAGTAATTGCAAAGATTATAAGCAGGGAGAGAAGAGGAAGGAGGGCCCCACCAGAAACAAGGAGAGAGGGGATCATGTTACAGCAGAGAAAACGGGCCACCATCAAAGACTGAAAGTAAATAATGAGACATCTGGTTAAGCTCACAGACTTTCCTTCCTGGTCACTTGCATCAGATGGAGTATGATCTCACCAGACAGGGAGGGCATAAAGTCTGGCAGATAAAAGGTATCCATCTTGCAAATTGGAGACTGACCCCCCCTCACTGCAGTCTCCTACCCTTATTCAATCTACCTCTGAATCTACTCTATTAATAAGACTATGTTAACAGCCTTTTATCTCTGGCCAGGGGGTGATATCCTGTACCCATCAGGATGGAGCCAAGGGCAGTGCAGAAGCAGCAAAACTGAAAAAAAATCAATAAACCATAATTCAGAAAATCAGAAACTATACATCAACAACCTGGAACCAGGCCAGCCTAATCTCTCCCCATCCTAAAGCTCAGGGAAATTTGCGGAAGAGGGGGCGGTAAGAATGTAAGAACCTAAAGATGGGGAGGAGCAATGATATGCAAGATACTCCATACAAGTTAGGGCTGAAGTAATTAAACAGGACTTTGCATGACCTGCGCAGTGACCAACATATCATTGAACTCCCAAAGTCTAGTATGGATCACAGGCACTAGGATCCTTAGAGGCAAGGGATCAACAACCACAATAGTGTTCCTATACTAAGCAGGAACACAAAAAAAGAGCTCTAGGCAATGCTACTGAGTCCTTACACCTCATCAGAAGAGGAGAACCCAGAGGGAAGTTTGAAATGCACACTAAAGGATGCTCCAGGAATGGGGGGGTTGGCACTGGAAGAAGGGGAGAGAGGGGGAAAGGAAGGGGAAAGGGGGAAAAGAAAGGGAAAGGGGGAAAGGAGCAGTGGGGGTGGGTCCAGGGAGGGGAGGAGGGAGGAAGGGGAATGGGCTACTTATCAGCTTTATGTAAATAGGAAAAATAAAAAATAAATTATTACTTTTGTACAAAAAAAAGAAACATCAATCTTATAAGACAGATACCAATAAGAAATTAGCCAAAAAACAATTAAGATAATGATTTCTAAAGTCTGACTATTGGTATAAACAAGGAAATGCAAAAACTACAAAAGGAATGAGAAGAACCCCAAAAGGAGATGAATAACCACTTGAGCAAATATAGCAGGAAAATAATGAGAAACTAAATGAGATAAAAAGACAATTGAAGAAACATAACATTCATAAAATAGGTGAAACAATCTCAATGCCAAATAAAATTTGAAATTAAAACCAAGCTAAGTACAATCCAAAACTCAGTGGAAAGTATCACAAACAGAACTAATCAAATAGAAGATAGAATAACGGAAGTGGAAGACAAGATTACAGAACAAAATTGTTCAATTAAAGAAGCTGAAAAGGTTCAAAATATACATGAAAGAAATATTCAAAAGCCATGGGACCCCATGAAGAACCCATACTTGAATATTCAAGGAATTCCAGTAAAAGAAAAAAAAAAACCAGAACACATTTTCACACTATCATAAATAAAAATTTCCCACACCTAAAGAATGAGATGCCCATCAAAGTGTAAGATACATAACACACATTAATTATATATGACCAAACTAGAAAGATCCCATGACAAATACTAGTCAAAACATTGAGGCTACAAGAAAAAGAGAAAGTTTTAAGATGTATAAGAGTGCTTCTTTGATGTGTTTATCCTTCTCTTCCATCTTGCACATTTCTTCCAGTATTTTCTGTAACCCTGGCTTGTTCCAGAGGAACAGACAAGCAGGAGAGTGGGAAAGAGTGAGATGGATGGATGAAGGGAAAGGAGGGGAATGGGAAGGAGAAGGAATGGAAGGAAGCAGGATAAGTAATCAATATGCTTGTAAAATTAGAAAAAAATAAATTGGAAAAAAATTCTAAGAAAGGAAATACAAGACCCACTTAATAGCAAGCCTATCAGAATAGGAAACAGTAAAAGACAGAAATGCTTGCACAGACATGCTTCATATAATGAATAATCACAAATGTCAACTCAGGTTGCTGTATTCAGCAAAGCCATCAGTTATAATTGAAAGTGAAAGACGTGATTGAAATAAATTCATGGCCTATATGACCATAAAACCAAGTCTGGAGATGACAGCAAAAAAAAATTCAAGACTGAAAAAAATAAAAGGTAAATATACCCAAGAAAATAGAAAGGAATAATAAGGCAAGCACAACTACTAAGTTAAAAGCCTACACATATAAAAATCATAAAATTCAGAAAATGACAGGAATTGACAAACATTTCTTAAATATCAATGGACTGAACTCCCAATCCAGAGACATAGGCTACAATCGTGGATTAAAATCACAACCAATCAATTTTCTGCCTTAGAGAAACACATTTCACTTTGAAAAATAGCCACTATCTCAGGATGAAAGGTTGATCAATGGTACTCCAAGTCAATGGAACTAGGAAACAAGTAGTCATTCTAATATCTGACAAAATAGACTTCAAACCAAAACAGATCATAAGAAACACAGAAGGACACTGCATACTTATCAAACAGTCCATCAAGAAGACTTCACAATTCTAAATATATATAAAATCCTGAACATGTATACATCAAACATAGACTCACCCACATTTATTAAATGATCACTGCAATGTATGAAACAACAAATCAGCCCAACCATGATGATAACAGGGATTTCAAAATTCCACTTTCACCAATAGATAGCTTAACAAGCTAAAACTGATCAGAAGTAGAGATGATGGAGGGAAGCAGGGATAAGTATTCAATATGCTTGTAAAAGTGGAAAAATTATTTTAAAAAAGTAAATAGCTTGGAGGGAACCCTGGGGATCATGAAGACAGACAGGTGGGAGAGAATAGGATGGATTGAAGAAGGGAAGGGAAGAGGAATGGATGGGAGGGGGGATGGAGGGAAGCAGGGATGAGTACGTAAAATGCTTGTAAAACTAGAAAAAAAAAACTTAAATTAAAAAAAACTGAACAGAGACACCCAAAACCAAATCAAACTGTAAAGCAAATGGACCTGACCAACATCTACCAAACTTTCAAACCTAACACCAATGAATACACATCCTTTTCAACCATTCATAGAACTTTATCCAGAAAGGACCATGTACTAGGCAACAATGTAAGCCTCTACAAATAAAGAAATATTGCATCATACTCTGTCTCTGATCATTGTGGAGTAAAGCTAGATATAACTAGGTAAACAAAAGAAAGCACACAACTCTTGGTAACTAAGCAACATGCTACTAAATGAGGAATGGAATTAGATGGAAGGTAAAGTGGAAATTCAAGCTTCATTAGAACTTTTTATTATATTTATTTTTCCCAATCATAAAGCTTATTAGAACTTAATGATAATAAAACACAGCATTCCAATGAAGTCAGTCCTAAGAGGAAAGTTTACAGAATTCAACATCTATATAAAAAATGGAAATATCACAAGTAAATAAATCATTGCTGAATTTTACCAAACCTTTAAGTATGAGAAGATACAATTAGGACTCAAACTGTTCCACAAATTGTAAAGTGAAAAACTAGCACCAAACTCATTCCATATAGCCAGTATTATCTTTGTACAAAGTCAGGAAGGAAGGAATGAAGGAAGGAAGGAAGAAAAGAGGAGGAAGGAAGGAAGGAAGGAAGGAAGGAAGGAAAGGAAGGAAGGAAGGAAGGAAGGAAGGAAGGAAGGAAGATAAGGAAGGAAGGAGGGAAGAGGGGAGGGAGGGAAAGGGAGGGAGGGAGGAGGAAATGGAGGAGAGGTAGTGGAGGAAGGGAATGAAGGAGAAGGGAGGAAGGGAGGGAGTAGAGAGATAACGAAGGGAAGGAGGCGAGAGAAAGCAAGAGAAAGAGAGAGAGAAAGAGAGAAAGAAAAGAGAGAGAATAAAGCAGAAAGAAAGAAAGGAAAGAAAGGAAAAGGACAGAAGAAAGGAGGAAGGCAATGAAGGAAAGGGCTGACGAAGGAAGGAAGGAAGGAAGGAAGGAAAGAAAGAAAGAAAGAAAGAAAGAAAGAAAGAAAGAAAGAAAGAAAGAAAGAAAGAAAGAAAGAAAGAAAGAAAGAAAGAAAGAGAGGTAAAAAATAAATTTCTGCGATGGACACACATATAAAAACTCTAAATAAAATACTTGAAAGCAATCAAAAACATATTCAGAAAATCATATACTATTAAATAAATGGCTTCATCCCAGACCAACAGGATTGGTACAACACATAAGTAGCCTTAAAGATGAAAATTAAATAATAACCTCAACAGATACAGAAAAAGCTCCGTGGAAGCTCACATTCGTTCTTGAGGAAAGCCTTGAAGAAAACAGCAGCAGAGGCAACGTATACAACAAGCATGCAACCAAAGAGATACTGAATGGGAAAACTAAAAGTACTTCATCTAAATCATAAGCAAAACCAGGGTATGTACTTGCAGTGCTCTTATTCAATTTAGTGCTTACTGTAGTAACTCAACAAATAAGACAAGAAAATGAAATAAAAGAGATGCATGTAGGAAAAGAAGGCAAATTATCTGTTTCCAGATGGCAGGATCCTATATTTAAAAAATCTTAATTATTTCAACAGAAAACTCTTAGAGCTGATAAACACTTTTAGTAAAGTAGGACACAAAATACATATGGAAATCATTAACCTTTCTATATCTACTTGCCAAAAAACAAGAAAACAGAAAAAAGTATCATTTATGATAAAAATAATATATTGAAATAATATGTTTCTAACTAACCAAGGAAGGAGTCTTTAATAATGAAAGTCTTATGACATGAAATGTATTAAAGAGGATAACAGAAGATGGAAAGTCCTCTTATACTCATGGATTGGAAGTGTTAATGCCATGAAAATGTATAATTGGCAAAAGTGATCTACATATATATTACACAGTCCCTGTTAAAATTTTAATAATGTTCTCCACAGAAGTGGAAGAAAAAGTTACAAAATCCATGTGGAAACACAAAGAACCAAAAGAGCCAAAGCAATTCTACCCAGAAAGAGCAATGTTAATAGCATCATAATATCTGATCTCAAACTACAGTAAAGATCCATAATAACAAAAACAGACTTGTAGACCAATGAAATAAAGGACCCAGAAATAGAGCCGTATGGGTACAGTGAATCTTTGGAAAATATGTCAATAATATACACTGAGGAGAAGAAAGACAACCTCTTCGAAGAATGGTTCCAGGAAAATTAGATATTCACATGGAGAAAAATGAGTAAGTCCACATCTCTATCCCCTACTCTAGCACTTAGGTTTCAACTTGAGTGGCTATGCTAATCTTTTGATAAGTGTGAAATAATAATCATAATACTTTGAAATGAACTGAAAAGCTAAAAGTGAGGTCACAAGATTTAGCCAACTGAAGACCTCAGATGATACCACACTTTTCTGAAGTACTATTGAGGGTTAATGCTGACTGGAGAAAAGTAAGCTATTATTTCTAATGATACAGCCACTGATATACCACCTATATTTCAGCAAGGACTCACTCAAACCCATACTATTACATGCAACCATTTATTTTTTTTTTAGTAGATAAGTCACATTTAAAGATTGGCCAAGATTTCAGAAACATGCTGCTTTGAAAATAACTGCTGATCTTAGCTTCTGTACTGCTTGCTTTTGCTAAAGATCACAGTCACATTGTACATGCCAGGAATACTGTTACCAGGTAGTAGACAGATACAGACATAATATGATTCAGTTACTATACCTAATGTACTCAGCTTCTATATCTTTAGTCCATACAGTGTTTTGCAGGCTATCACTACTCACAATGTTTATGTCAGAATGCTTGTTTAAGGATACACAGTACATGACGAAATTGTTGCTATTGACTCAGTAGCCAGACCAGATGATCACAATGTCCCGTTTCTGCCTTTAAACACTGTATCTCTGCCCCTCAGGGCCACAGCTTCTGACTGGGATTGCGACTCTTTGGCATTCAGACATTAACCAGCTTAATTAAAACCTCTCTATTTGATAAAGTTTCTGGTGTTGGTGTGGTGAAATCTTTGAGCGACCCCCCAGACCTATAACACCATGAGGAAACCAAGTGGGCCTTTCACATAAAAAGATAGCAAACTGATTGGGAAGATGGCTTTCAATGGAAGAAAGAAGAGGAATGGAACTGGGTAATATGGGATGAAAATTATTTTAATATCATGGTACTTGCGTATTAAACTATTAAAGAATAAAAGTAAACTAAAAACCTAAAAATTGAAGATAGTAAAAAAAAATGGGAAGATGGAGACAAAGGCAAAGATTTTTTTGAAAGATATCAATACGTACATGGGAAATAATCTAAGAATTTCAAATGAAATTACATGAAATTAAAGGGTTTATACACAGCAAAAGAAATCATCAGCAAAGTGAAAAGACTGTCTAATGGGAAAGCAATTTTTGCCAACTGTGTAGTTAATCATTGTTGTCAACTTTAATATACCTGGGATTAACTAAAGATTAGCTGTCAAACCACCTAGAGAGATTATCCAGATTAAGATATTTGCAATACAAACACCCACTCTAAATCCGGATGTAACCTCACAATTGCAGACTAGATAAAAGTAATCACAAGACAGAAGAACTCACTGATTCTCTTTCCCTGGGTTGGCAAACTCATCTTCCCTCCTCTGCCATCAGAATCCAGCTTCTCCAACCCTCCAATGTGACTGAAGTCCAGAGACACTCTAGGAATTCTCTGGCATCCAGCAGCCGACTGAGACTGCTGAGATATTCAGATTCTAGGCTGAGTAGCTACTGATGGTCATTGTTGGGCTACCTAGACCTTATCTCATAAGTCAATCCAGAAGCAAGTATTTAATTAAGTGTGAAAGAATCTATGCAAGTATTTTCTCCTGGGTTGGGAGATGGCCTAATGGAAAAGAGCACTTATTGAACAAGCATTAGGACGTGAGTTCAAAGCCCTTGTACTCGTATAAGATTGTCATGACTACTCACACCTATAATGACAGTGCTGGGACAAGTGTAGTGGCAGGAGGCCACTAGCCCTTGACCAACAGTCTAGCTTCAGACTCAGTGAAAGACCCTCTCTCAAGGGTAGAGAATAATAGAGTAGAATGTGTGTGTTCCTTTCTGACCTCTATACACACACACACACGCACGACACACACACACACACACACACACACACACACACACACACACACACAAACACCCCTAAAAAAGTGCGCTCTGCGCTCATGATTCTAAATTGCTGTTCTGTGGTTCTCATTGCTGCTGTTTGTTCCATTGCTGTTGTTTGGTTTGGTGACCATACCCTGCTTTGCTGTTGTGATTTGCATTGCCTAGTGGCACACCTCGTGTCTATTGTCGCTGATTTCAGTGTGCCTAGTTTTGGCACTTATCTCAGTTTGTAATATCATTTCTGTTTTCAGCTTTCTTTGGAAATAGGCAAAGTTATTAAACCTGACCATAAAAGATACATAAATAGATATTAGTACAGTCTGAAACATTCCTTCATTTACATGAATTTGGAGTTCAGAGAATTGGGGGAGCTAATGGGACTAACAAAGCGGTTTATTTTAATACTGATATTTGCAGTGAAGCTACAGGAAATGATGATGCTGGAGCTTAAATTTACATAGAGGCTATTATTGCTGTGGTACTTGCAAAGCATACTCACTAGAGACATACAAAGGTATAATAATTAAAAGAAGGAAAATTAATATTACACATTTTGCATAACATTGCTATTGTATTCAACTAGATGTATTCAACTCAATGTATTCAACTAGATGTGATTGTACTATAAATTTGGAAAGATTTACTCTGTAAGCATGAAAAAGTATTACCATTTATGAGTCATTTTTCAGCTAATGAATACATACTAAAAATGAAAATATGTCTTGAATATCCAAAATGCATTTCTTATTTTAGTACTTTCTTAGAGGAAGTTTTATCAGAGAATGAAAGCAGTTTTACTTCCCACTGGGTGTAAAATGGTTTCCTTTCAACATAAAATGTTTTTCTTTAAAGCAGCAGGAAAGAAAAACATAGCTATCTCATGATATATTTGAAAGTGTTGCTAATGTTGATTATAACTGCTTTGATTTGTAATATGTAACGATATATGAGTCAGGAGAATTAGGTTATTGAAAATGTTCTTAAAAGCACATTATAAACCAATATTTTGTGTGCTGGGGCTCCGTGTGCTCACATCATGAACTTAGTGTTGTAGAAGATGGACAAAACTGCTATTCTTCAGCTTTATTATATGTTCTTAACCATGTAGAACCAGAAGCTCAATCATAACTGTCTACATCTTTAATGTATTTAATTTCATTCCTTACTTATTATCTTATATTATCCAATTTTAAAAATTAGGACATAAAGGCAGGAGGTGGACATGCTAGGGAAATGTCAGGGGAAGCAGGAGAGAAATAGGGGTATGTATGACCAAAATGCATTGTCTACAGACATGAGATTGTTAAAGATTAAAGGCAAAACAAAATTAATTTTAAAAAACAACAAAAACATGTTGAAGAGGAAGAGGGAGAAAGGGTCTCAGACACAACCACCCATTATGTTTGTAATTAGGAACACTAAATATTAATAAAATGATTTTAAGAAACAAATAAAAATAAAATACAAAAACAATATTTTAACAAAGTTTAATAGAATTGATGACTTCAACTCTAAATTTGAATTCTACCTGACTTTAAATTCATCATATATCAAATAGCAGTGTTATTTAGCTTTGAAATTGCATATTTAGGAGTTTTGATTAAGAATTTATTTAGATTTCTCCATCCTTAACCAGATATTTCTGCGATATATATTTAACAACATACAGAGAAGAAACACAGTTATCAAATAAATAGTATGTTTATAACTAAAGAAGTTTATTTTGTTAACCATTTTGATTCTTAGGAAGTTGGGCTACTAATTGAAATGTTGCCATTTCTATTGGGCTATTAAATATAAAATTTGCCAACTGACCATAACCTGAGAGGATAAATTTTAGTCCTCCTTTAAACACATTAAACAGCCCAGAAACAATTACTCAAGTTCTGCAAATCCTATTAATTCACATCTATGAAATCACAACCAGCCATTCAAATTATTGCCATTCTCAAAAGTAAGCATATTCACAGTCACATTTCTGAAAGATGTTTCCTGTTTTAATGTCATGACTTTCCAGCTTCATCACTTGCTTCACAGTTATAAGAAGCCTCTTATGTGGCAGACATCAGATACCTAAGTGTTGCAGATGCTTTCTTGGTGCCTATACTCATGGACTCTCTGTTCCTGAACCTGATGAGAAAACAGAAGTAGAACTACATAATGCTATGATGGCCCAGTGGAAGGTTGGCAGGGAGGGCTCTTCCCAAGGCTTCCAAAGGAGGTAGTATCAAAGAAAGCAGAACTCTGGCCTACTTACTTACTGTGTCCCTTGGAGAAATACTTAGATTAAATGAGGCTCAGCTTTCTTGTCTCAAAGTGAAAAATGTTACTGTAATATTACATTTTGTTTACAAATTACTTGATATACAGAAAGCATTGAACATTTTTAGGAAGTCTGATTCCCCATCTTTCAGATTTTTCTTATTACTTCATCAATAGTCACTATCGTAAGTGCAAATTAATATCTTTTAAAGACCTTATTGATGTCTACAAAGATTTGCTATCAGTAATACTAAAATTTTAAATAATGTTATCTGTTGCTTAGAAAATGGTGTCATATTTAGTTGAATTATGGAATTTCCATTTTTATAAATCAAAATACACTCAAAATTCGTAATTTATAGGATTCAAATTTGATATTAAGACATAATTACTCATTATGGAAATCAAGTCTATTGCTATTTTCATGAACCTCAAGGTTCATAAAATATATTCACATATTGGCCAATCTCAGATTTGTTTTTATTTAAGTGTATTAGTAGCAGCCAAAAATGTCCTAGAAATGAACTTCCTTCAGACTATAGAATCCAGTATTGCAAATCATTTAACTTCAAAGTCTGACCTACATGTAAACAGATGACAACAAGACAGTCTGTCTCTTCCTTACAAATTGGTACGTCTCTATCCTGAAAATAAAATTACAGAAAAAACTAAACATAATTTGCCTTATAAATTGCACAATTAGCACAAATAATTAAGAGAAATTATCAAGCTATATGGGATCAAGTACAGTATAGAACAGTCTGTGACAGCAGGCACAGGAAAGCAGAGAACCACTTTAATCCACCTCAACTGAAAATGTATTCATTAGGAGACCCAGTTTTTAATCACATTATGCAATGCCTGAGATTGACTTCAAGGTACCAGGAATGTGTCATAAATAGTAAATTTTAGGAAGAAGCCAAATTTCCACATGCAGAATCCTTAAACATTGAAGATCAAGTACATTGCATGCATAGGACACACAGTTGTATGTACCTACTTTTAGCCTATGCACAGAGTAATGTAAAGATCATTGGTCCTCAAAGCTTATGAATGCACTAAAATCTTTCCTACTTCACATTTCTTTATATTTTCTTCATAAATCATGTTGCAGTCTTCCTGCTTCAAATTTTTGGAGAACTCAATATCTTGTTTTTCTTCACAAAAGAAAATTCTGCAGAATCTTTGTGTGTTTCCTTCTTCCTCGTCTATCTCATTTATGTTTTCACTAAAATATATCTTTCCAAAGATATTTAACATAACACATCACTTTAGACCTTGAAATCTTACTTCCCTTAAAGTGGTTCTTGTCTCAGAGGAGTCTCTTGCATAATGTTTGATCCTGCCACAGAAACACTCAGCCCTACACAGCATCCCTCTCAAAAGTAGCTTGCATCAAACTTAAAAAAAAAACACACACTTCAAATATGTTTAGCCATAATGAAAGCCTCTTGATGAAAATGTTCATACATATCAAAATCTGAAAAAAATTATGTTATGAATAGCTTTATGCTTCTGTTATTATTGTCTTTGCTATAGTTAGGTGCAAATCATTTTTCTCTTTTCTTCCATTATTTTGTGTGAATTTAATTCATTTTTCTAAGTGTTAATAATATACGTTTGACACCTAGAACTAGGCCAGACTAATCTCTCCCCATCCTGAAGCTCAGGGACATTTGCGGAAGAGAGGGCGGTAAGATTGTAAGAGCAAAAGGATGGGAGGAGCAATGATTTGCAAGATACTCCACACAAGTTAGGGCTGAAGCAATCATAATTGAACTTTGCATGCCCGGCGCTATGTCCAACACACTATTGACCTCACAAAGTCTAGCATCTGCTAAAGGCACCAAGATCCTTGGAGGCAAGGGATTGACAGCCACAGTAGTGTTCCTATGCTTAAGGAGAACACGGGAAAGGATTCAGGGAAATGCCACTGGGTCCTTGTACATCATCAGAGAGGAGGGCCCAGAGGAGAGTCAGGGATGGATATTAAAGGATTCTCTGGGGATTGGGGGGGAGGCATTGGGGGAGTGGGAGGGGGAGCAGGAGGTTCAGGGGGAGGAGGAGGGAGGGAGGGAACTGTTGTACCTATTAAGCTTGTATGAGCAGAAATAATAATAAAAAATGTATTAAAAAATAAAAATAAATAATATACATTTGATCAATAATTCTGGACACTTTAGATAGGAAATCCTTAGTAAACATGCTTTAACTCCAGGTTAACCTCATCTGCCTAGATGAACCTTAAAAAGGCAAAGTAAATGAACCTGACAAAAGTTCCTTTGCAAGAGAGGAGCTAACCCCACTCTCCACTGTGTCCTATCTCTCTGTTCTTCTCTCTCCTTTTGTTTCTGCTCTTTTGGGACCTTCTTCCACCACTCCCACCTCCAGTTTGTGGTCCTTTGTGTTTGTGGGTGTTGTAAAAGTTTCTGTTGGATTACATCAAAATAAAAGTTTAATGATAGGACCCACTTACAAATAAGAACACACAGCATCTGTCTTTGTGCATCTGGGATATTTTATGCAGTATGATTTCTTCCAGTTCCATCCATTTCCTGGGAAATATTCATAAGTTCATCTTTCCTGACAGCTGAATAGTATCCCATTATATATATGTACCACATTTTTATTAACCATTCCTCAACTTTTGGATATCTAGGTTGGTTACATTTCTTTGCAATTGTGAAAAGGGCTGCTATGAACATGGTTGTGGACAAGAGTCTGTTGTAGTCATTAGGTGTATTCCCAGGAGTGATATAATTGAGTGGTATGGAATTTCAATTTTTAACATTTTAGGAACCTCCAAATTATCTCCAAAGGGGCTATATGAGTTTAATATCCCACCACCAATATAAAAAGTTCTTCTCACCACACTCACAACAGTTTTGTGTTTTAGATTATAGCCATTCTGACTGGAGTTAGATGATATCTCAGGGTGGTTTTAATTTGCATTTCCCTAATGACTAGGAAGATAGAACATTTTTAAGATGTCTCTGGGAGAAGTTTCTTTTCCAGGTAACCAACTACGTGCTTACTAACCCTGACCACCACCACTCTCAATGACAAGGAGCAGACACACAGCATTATAAACCAGTCTAAACAACAGTGGATGGGGGGAAAATGAACAGGAGACAGAATCAGATGCCACAATATTAACCACAAATACCTGAGAGCCATCTAAACGCCTCTCATTTTATCTTTAGATAAGAAAAGGTCTCAACACCCAGACAAGACACAGCCTAGTGCAATGGGAAATCAGTGAAACGGACAACAGTAACCAACCAGAATGCAGAGTTACCATGAACCCTAAAATGCTCAGCCAGAATCAAACCAACCAAATGTCTTCCCATCCTAAGGCTCAGGGAATCTTTCAGAAGAGGAGGTGTTAAGATTGTAAGAGCTTAAACATAGGGAAGTACATTATTGGTCAAGACATCCCACTCAAGGCAAGGCTGCTGCATCCAGGAATTCATGCGATGAGACTTATCCTCACCAGACCTGCACAATGACTGACATATTGACATTCCCCCATAGACTAGCAAGGAACTCTGGAGAAATAACTAATGCAATTGAAACCTTAGGAGCTAGGGCTAGACAGGTAAAAGAGAGCACCCCTATCAATGGATCTACCCAAGGAAGGGCCAATTATTTTCCACAGAGGCTTGAGCCCCTACTAGATCAGATTATCCAAAGGGAACCCTGGGACCCACAGAATCAGACAGATAGGAGGGTAGGAGAGAATGGGATGGATTTATTAAGAAAGAGGATGATGAAAGAAGAAAGGGGGAGGAACAGCCAAGGAAAAGGAGGGTCTGGAACAACCACTCATTATATTATGCTTATAAAACTGGAAAAAGTTTTATGTTTCTTTTGGTCAATAAATCATAGAAAAATCATAGTGTGGCATTCATTTAGAAGTCTTATTTGCAAAGTGTTCTACAAAAATATTCCAGTGTATTTATAATAACTAAGTGAAAAGAAAAAACAATTGGAGATCAGGATCTCTGGATGCATTTAGACATCATCAAGAAACATGATAATCTACTCCAATCTAGCCATTGCTCACCCCCCTTCCAAAGTAATGTGAATGTAACTTTAAATGTCTCAGATTTGTGATTTATATTTAGTCTATGGCACTAGAAAATTAGAAGATGACAATTAAATTTCATTGGCTTCCAGAAAAAATAATGTAACTTCAAAATAAATAAGCAGAAACAGCAAAGAAGCAAGATAAAAACGTGAGAAAATCAGCTTAAACTTGAGTTTCAAATGAAGAACAAATAATGTTTGGGAATGTTGAGAGATGTCTCAAATATTTCACTGGGCATAAATATATAAGGAAATTATTTGTTATTTGTTTTAAATTCAAATTCTGTAATGTTATTTGGCTGCATTAATAAAATACTTTGCTTTACTTTTTGTTCATAACTTTCTTTTTGAATATTTCTTCCACCATAACAAGTGGAATTTCATTACATTAAAAAGTAGATATGTTCACAATCCAGAACTTCAGAGACTCTATATCAACCACCTAGAACTAGACCAGACTAATCTCTCCCCATCCTGAAGCTCAGGGACATTTGCAGAAGAGTAAGAGTGTAAGAGCAAAAGGATGGGAGGAGCAACGATTTGCAAGATACTCCACACAAGTTAGGGCCGAAGCAATCATAATTGGACTTTGCATGCCCTGCGCAATGTCTAACACACTATTGACCTCACAAAGTCTAGCATCTGCTAAAGGCACCATAATCTTTGGAGGCAAGGGATTGGCAGCCACAGTACTGTTCCTATGCTTAAGGAGAAGACGGGAAAGGGTTAAGAGGAGGGCCCAGAGGAGAATCAGGCATGCACAAGAAAGGACTCTCTGGGAATTGGGGCGGGAGGCACTGGGAGATGGGGAAGGAGGGGGGAGGGGAGGGGAAGCAGGAGGTTCGGGGGGAGGAGGAGGGGGGAGGGAACTGGTATACCTATTAAGTTTGTATGAGCTGAAATAATAATAAAAATGTATTAAAAATAAAAAGTAGGTATGTTTACTTCATGAGGAACAAAATTCCAGCTGCACTTGGCAGTTCATACATATTAGTTCAGAACTTGGGAGACTGAGGCAAGTGGGCCACAATTTCCAGGACAACCTGGAATAATCAGCAAGATTCTGTCTTGATAAAAGAAAAAAGAGCAGGACCTTGTCTTAATAAAAAAAAAAAGAAAAGAAAAGGAAGGAACACAAAGGAAGCAAAGAAGGAAAAAGGAAATAAAATTCTAGGACAGATTAAGATTTGAATCTAATTTGAGTATGACATCATGTTAATCAAAATAATTCAAATGAGTAAGTGTCTAGAAGTTTTGTGAGGATTTCATTTTTAACTCAAAATATTTCATAACATTTATGTTAAGTATCCACATTCTTTTGAAAATTTGATTGAACTTAATTTACCAAAAATTATGAAAACTTGACTCCTTTCTCCTTAAAATTATGAATAAAAATTCACAGCAGATGGGCTGCGTGCTTCTATCACGCTCAATGTCTCTGCAATGAGATTTTAGAATTGGACAGTTGAGAGTACCTTTGATGTCTCACCAGTCAGAGCAGATAGCAAAAAGGTTACATCAATGTTCTAATCTGGTTTTTCAGGTTCATGAAGCCATTCGAAAGAGTCCAGGTCACTTGTTTGCTTCTTTCATCTTTTATTTACATGTTGCTTCCATATTTGGGATTTGACAGCTTCAATAGAATTTGCAGAGAGAGATGGAGAGAAAGAGATTGACGGAAAGAGAGAAAGAGAGAAGCAGAGAGAGAGAGAGAGAGAGAGAGAAAATGAGTAATAACATCATTATCAATGTATCCCATCCTAAATGTCTGTCTAGCAGCATGAGCCTGGACATTAGAAGCTGACTGAATGTTTTCTAATTCACGAAATTTATGAGAATTCACTCCATACAGTTGAATATCTTCCTGAGTTTCCTGATACATACTCTTCATTTTAAGCTCATTCTTCTCTTGTCTCCACAGTTATTACCTATTTTCAAATTATTTCAATTTCATATGTGTCTCTTTAAAGGATACCATAAGTTTTGCAAGGAAAGTAAGTAAGACAACAAGATTTATGATTTAGAAACAAAAAGAAAACCTTATTGAAACAGTTTGGAAAATATTTTATTATAGGTATAATTTGGATCCCAGGTTTTTAAATAAAAGCAAATAGAATTAACAAACATAAAGATTATTAAATGAGATAGTCAAGCTACTTCAATTATCTCATCTATGTAGAATGTTTTTCAGACGTCAATAAGCCTTAAAAACAAAATCTTCCAAGAATTATATCTAAGTAATATTTTCCCTCTTTAATCAGAAAGTTGAGCAGACCATAAATTGACACAACCCAGCTGAAGCCCAGAGGTTCTGTGTCAGAGCAATGTCAGCATAAAGAAACACAGCTCATTATGTAAAAATTAATTTCAATGTAATGAAAAGAACCACACGAGAGTTTATTGGAAACTCTGATCATGAGTTCAGAATCATCTTTCATCTGACTGACTCATACAAAACATCTCCTGTTAGCACTCTCCTCTTCCTCCTCAGAATTCTGGCAAAGCAGCAAACCTATCACATGCCAATTCTACCCCATACCCTCATACTCAGATTCTTCTCCTGATCCCTTCCACAAGTCCACAAGTCCCACAAGTCCCTCTCTCTTTTGTCCTTTATTTTGCCCCTAGAAAGGTGATTTTTTCTTAGGATATCTGCTTTTCCTATTCCACAGTGACTTCCTCAGGATGGATTTCACAGATCCCATTAAAGCTTGGCTGAAAAGATTTATTGTCTTTCTGTCCATTCATTCCTTAAATGCATATTGTGCCTCATCCTCATATCTCAAACCTGTGCTTTAAAAACAAGGAATAAGAGTTTGGGGCTCATCATTATTTGTTATTTAGACCCATAATACTTATTGGTACTACTTAGGATTCATCTAGCTCAATATTATTTTAAAAAAGGATTAATTTAGAGGGGATAGATAACATAGAGTATATAGGAAATTACAAAACAAGTAAAGGAAATCTGAATATGCATACATGTGGAGAGAAGGAAGAAAAGAAGGAGGGAGAGAGGGATGGAAGGGAGAGACAGATGCCCTCTCCTCTAAGAAACATACAAACCCTAAATCAGGAGCTATCAACACAATACTGCCAACCCGGAAGCAATTTTGGAAACTTCTAAGAAACCTAAATACGCTTACTGAGTTATGAGTCATTCCACTTCTACATATCTTGAGGCCATAAACATTCCTCAAAGTGGTAAATCAGCACAGAACTCTTCATTACTCTTAACAATAAAGGACAAAAGTTAAAATGCTACACTCATGTTTTGGATCAGAAAAAATTATTAGTGCCTACCAATATTTAAGACACAGGACTAGAAAGCAAATTCTCCAGAGTAACTATGGGATAAACAAACCTCTTCCAAGTTTTGATAATTGATATGTATGTGAGTAGAATATATGAATGGATGTTGGTTACTTTGGCATTTATAGAGCTCTACATCAAAATGGTCAATTTACTAAATCCTAACTGATTTGTGTTCATTAAAGAAAATTAGCATAGTTCATTCTTCTGAATTTGGAATATGATTTCTCTCCTCAGAAAATAATCACATTTCAAAGAATTTTAGAAACTATATTATATGAATCTATTCAAAACAGTTACCATCTGTCGTACATTTTCTGCAATTTATTTTATTAGTTAGGGTTCTTTTTTTAATTCTCTGACAATTTCATATAATGAATTTGCGTCACTTGCTCACCATCTTACCCACTTTCCTCCCTCTTACTGAGTAGCCTCTTATTCCCAACAATTTCAGTCCTCTTTATATGTCTTCTCTTATGTGTGACTGACTCATTGAATCCAGAAAAGTCTGCCCACTCTGACATGTGCTGGAGCATAGGTGATAGATCATTAGCAACATGACTGGAGATAGTGAGTCCTGTTTCTCTTTAATAGTCTCATAAAAGACATTAAATCACCAGGGATCTCCATGTTCCCAAAAAGTAACAGACAGAAGCACAAATACAGGATTCAAATGAGTTCTGTCATAGACCTCTCAGTCTATGCCAATTTGATGGTGACAGTAAACTATTTTTTTCTAATACTAATATACTGAACAAAGTTTTCAGACATGACCTGGGTTGATGCCTCAGACCAGGAAGGAAAAACTGGTTGAGAAGTAGCTGGAAGAATAAACAAAATAGACAGCTTCTGCAGTCTCTTTTCACTCATAGTCAAGGTGATTAATGAAGGAAGGAACTGAACATAGCCTGGACACTAATGGCAAGAGGCATGCATGAGCATCTGATTTTCCACAATGGTTTTTATAAATGCTAACCTGTGCAAAGCATAATGGAAAAGAGATACAATGTGGAAAGTAACAATGTACATCATATTCTCAAAATTATATAGCAATGTAATAAACATGGATGACTGTCACAGGTGATGGAGATTTTAAATTCCAGGTCTTTAGGAAATCCAGTCAAAGGATGCAGTGTGTGTGTGTGTGTGTGTGTGTGTGTGTGTGTGTGTGTGTGTGTGTGTGTGTGTGTGTCTGTGTGTCTGTGTGTCTGTGTGTCTGACAGGATTGTGCTTTCACTCCAAATACAGCACACCCTATATGATCGATAAGTAAACTCCGCATCTTGGTACCATATCATCATATGAAATGTTACTGCTTAGACCCAGCAGGAAAGAAAGGCATGAAAATAAATGATATGTATAAAAGCAAGTTAAGGGGGTAGTAGAAGAAAACACTTGCAATAATTGATATTCTAACTATGGGAATTGTGGACACAATTTCAATGGGACATACTCAATCACCCAGCACTGCCTCCCCTTCCCTCCATTCTCTTTCCTTTATCTACTTAGATAGATAGATATACACAGATGCTTGGACTGTAGATAATAGAAACACCAGTGCACCATGCATCCCATCTGTTGCACCAAGAGGATTGGGCTGAAATGAGGAAAATTCCTTTCTTGAACCACTTTCTAAATTCATTATCGAGTTTTATGGACAGCAATTCTACTTCTCTAGAGACAGACAGCATCCTTCATTCAAGGACCCAGGAGCCCTGCCACATGGAGCTGAAGACAACCAGAAAACTTTGTTAAAGCAGAAAAGAAAATTATTTGAAATTCATGAAAGTATAGCTGGAGCTATACAAAAAGGTTAGAACAACTGACAAAACAAAGTCTTCATACTCAAGCATTAGTATCATGACAGCTCTGGATACAGCTTCACGTTTGCTGCCTAGAGATCTTACAGAAATGTGTTACCACTTTGAAACCCTTCTTATGAGCCCTTTCCCTCACTCCATTTCCCCAGGAAAAACGATCTCAGAACCACTGTGGCCCTTTGGAAGGGCTTGCCTCTCTGTGCAGTGGCTTGATAGTGAAAGTGGTACAGACTCCAAACTGTAAAACCTCAAATAGGAATTCTGGTAAGAACTTAACCTACCATCCATTCATCCACAGGATTGTCCAATAACATCTTAACTCACCGTGGAATAAGGAGACCTTAACACACTTTTGGAAACACACATCTCAAATTCTAAGTGATGGCTTGGAATTTGTGAAACTTCAAAAACCTGATCATGAAATCATTGACAGAAAAATCTAGCATCCCAGCTATTTAGATGTTGACCAAACTTATTTTGGAACACTCTTTCATCTTTTAAAGGATCATTCTGTGCAACTCTGCAATGTGGTGTTTTGCGGTTTCCGTATCGTCGCCCAAAAGAGCTAACGTGTTGACGGCATGGTCCCCATCTGGTGACAAAAAAGGGGTGGTTGAATCATGAGAATGCTGAGCTCAGACCTGGGTTAATCCACAGAAGTCATAGAGAATAGACTACGGGGAGTTAGGGTCTGATGCAGGAAATGCAGCTTAAAGGGTGTGTCTGTCTCTGATCCTTTCTGTCTCTGCAATCTTCAGAAACCACGTGGTCTATCTATCATGCCCTTTGCCCATGCTTCTAACATGACAGAGAGGAAAGGAGAGAGTAAGTCCAAATATATTCTTCCTCCCAGAAGTTCTCTTTCTTTTTTTTAAATTTTTTTAGCCACTCATACAAGCTTAATAGGTACTCCAGTCCCCTCCCTCTCTCCCCCTCCCCAGACCCCTTGTTCCCTTCCCCCTTTTACCTTTCCTTTCACCCCTCCTCCTTTCCTTTCTCCCAGTCCCCCCACTTTCCCCCAGTCCCTGCAGCATCCTTTACTGTGAATGTCAAACTTCCCTCTGAATCCTCCACTCTAATGAGGTGTAAGGACTCAGTAGCATTGCCTAGAGCCCTTTCTTGTGCTCCCATTTAGTATGGGAACACTATTGTGACTGTTAATCCCTTCTCTCTAAGAATCCTCCTGCCTGTGATCCATGCTAGACTTTAGGGGGTCATTGATATGTCAGTCATTGCTTAGGTCATGCAAAGTCCTACTATGGTTACTTCGGCCCTAACTTGTGTGGAGTATCATTACTCCTCCCCATCTTTAGGCTCTTACAATCTTACCACCCCCTCTTCCACAAATTTCCCTGAGCTTTAGGATAGGGAGAGATTTTGCTGGTCTGGTTCCAGGTGATTAATGTAGGGTCTCTGGTGTTCTGGATTATGGTTTGTTGTTGTTTTCAGTTTTGCTGTTCCTGCACCGCCCTTGGCTCCATCCTGATTGGTATTGGATGTCACCTCCTGAGGAGTAGTGTGTCCTCCCTGGACCGTGAGCGTCCCTGAGGAAAGAAGTTATTTTTCTTGATATTTTCTCATGATGATGAAGGAGGAAGTCTGGCAGGGGAAATGAAAGCTTGTAAGGGGAAAAGGAAGGGGGATGAGATTTGGGATCAATGGGTAAAATTTTCATAAATTGTACTATATTAATGTATGTGACACTAAAAATATGTATGCAAAAAAGGAGAAAAACTAACAGTTTGAGTTGGGGGATGGATTCATAGTAAGTGCTTGCCAAACAAGTATGAAGACCAGAGTTCTAATCCCCAAGTGCCACATAAATGTCAGATGAAATAGAGAAAAGAGCTGTAATCCCCGCATGGCTCCTGGAAATGAGAATCAGAGACCTAAGAATCTCCAGAAACTCTTGTGTGCACCAGGCAACCTGGCTTACACAGCAACAGTAAAGAAGCCCGCTCTCAAAGAACAAGGTGGAAAGTGAGGAACAGCACCAAAGGTTACCCACTTTCTCCACACATGTGGAGAGAGAAAGAGAGAAAGAGAGAGACAGACAGAGAAAGAGAGAGAGAGAGAGGAAAACTTTATCTAGGTTTTCAATGTTATTATTATAGTATTTATAAAATTGCATATCATAATTTGTTTCTGCTTTATTGCTTAAATTTCTACTTAGATACACTTTGTTTGATGATTTCAAATGCTACGGGCTTTTTATTTTCATTAAAACTTTTTCATTAAGATGTAGGAGGCATCTTATGAAGTAAACCTTCAGCACAGAGTACACAAATACCAAAGTAAATATTAAACTCAAGACATTTATGGTCCAGTAATAAACTTGTTAGTAGATACATTAACAATATTAAGTAGTTTCTTCTAATAATATCTAGACGTTAGGTATTAGAATGTGTCAATATATGATTAATAAATCAAAAATTACCTTAAATTAAGTTTAATGAACTAGAGAGATGGCTTAGGAGTTAAAGCTAGTGTCTGGCAAGCAAAGAACCTGAATCTGGGAAATCCCAGAGCCGAGCAATAAGGAGGTAGAGTAAACCAAGTTGATTTTCAAAGTCATTCTTGGGCCTCCACAGGCACACACATTAAAGTGTCCTTTCACACACACACACACACACACACACACACACACACACAAATGCACACACATACGCTATTAAAATGAGTTGAGATCAAAGTTATACTTGATAACTGAGAATATGCATGTTCTTACTGATGGTGCACCTTCTCTTTTTTAATTTTGCTCTCTGTCAATTTTATCCATACATGTATCACGTTAGGATTTCTCTCTCCCAACCTCCCTAGTCTCTCTTCTCCCCCATCAGCCTCTCTTCTTCCCTGCAGATCTCTTTCTCATATTTATGACTTTTTGTTTTGTTTTGCAACCCTCTGAGTGCTGCAAGTTCCTTATCTTTGGGAACCTGGTGGATAAACAGCTGAATACCATGCCTCATCCTCCCGCAGAAAATGACAGTAGCCAATAATTCGGCATGAAGAGGCAGGGCCTGATGAGACTCTCCTCCATCCATCGCTGCCATTGTCCAGACCAATTCATAGCACTCTTATCAAAAGAAACACATTTATATTTTAAGAAAAATACACTAAAAGTGAATACTTTTTGCTTACTTATTACATTCTGATTTTGTTCCTGAAAAATAAGAAATGAAAAATTAAGTAAAATTAAATTAAATTTTACTTTTTAGTTTTAATAAACACTGAATTAAAAATAAAAATTCGGGGGGCTGGAGAGGTGGCGCAGGGGTTAAGCTCTGCCTTGCAGGCAGAAGGTCCTGAGTTCGGATCCTAGACCCCACGTATAGACGCCAGGCAGAAGCAGGGATGGCCTGAGCTTCTGGTCCTGGCAGGGCGGAGCCTGTGAATCCCGGGACAGAGTAAACAAGGAGGAAGTGGAGGCGTCCATGGTGGTTCCTGAATTCGTCCGTAGTTCTACACACACGTACACACACACACACATACATACACACACACGCACACATGCATACGCGCACAATTGAATAAATAATAAAAAATTTTAAAAATATAAAAAATAAAAAAATAAAAATTGAGGGTAATATTAAGAATAAAAATTGTCTAATAATATAAGGGTTGGTGTGTATTTTTTATTTTTTATAAAAGTGTCGAATCTATTAAATCTTTACATGGGTTATATTCTTTTTTGTTTTTGCATGTATGTGTCAGTGTGCATGTAAGTGGGGGTGGTATATCTGTGTAAAAGTGAGCACCATGTGTTTCTGAGGAAACCTAAGGGTGACTTCAGGGGAAATTATCCTGGATTCTCTACATCTTTAATATTTTGCCCTGGAATTTCTCAGGCTCTACCTCCCAGGGCCAGAAGTGCAGACCTCCACATTTTCCACCACTTCTTTTTACATGAGAACTGGAATCCAAACTCAGATCCTTCTGATTATGAGACAAAGGCAGCCCTAAGTCATCTCTCCAGGGTTATATTCTATAAATATAAACTAGCTTAAATGATCACAGAGAACTGAAAAAATTATAAATAAAACTCTGGCCATGAATATGAAATATACCAGTATTAATGATTTCCACTGTGAAGAAATCATGTGGAAAAGTCATTTTTTTCCCTTTCGCATAGCTGGAGTAATTTAAGTAATCCCATAACATTGTCTGGGAATTTCCACATTCATACTTAATTTCGATACTTAAAATTGTGATTATCTCACCCAGTTTGGCACAATGTCTTCAGTGCATTCAAATCCATATAGAAATAAGTGATCGTAATTTTGTGCTAACTGGGCTTCATATTTTTTACACAGATCGCTTTGCTTATTTATTTGTGATATGCTCCAGTATTAACAAAATGATGAAAACCCAGAAAGATCTATCTCCCATATTTTCACAGAGTCCAGAACATTCAAGATATGAAGTAAGCATACATGTATCTATACCATAGTACAAAAATTACAGAAAATTAACAAATTTTATATAATCGAGATGAGTGTTAAGCTAGAAGTTTTTCTTAAACATAAACGATGCTTAACTTCTATTACAAAAAAGTTATCTCTTTATAGTAATGTCAGTTTGCTAAATAATATCTGATTTTTTTCTGAAATAAATATTTTATGTTAAGAATGAGGCCATCTTTACCAAAATATGAAAAAGAATCTGGAATTCTTCAACGAACTTACATTATATCAGTCATTTCAAACCAATAAAAAAGGGGAAATTTTTCTAGGTATCTCTGATCTTTCAGTTTTAAACCAAACACAACCCAGTTGTAAAAATCACTAGTAGAACTTTGAGGCAAAGTTTTTTATTAAAAGGGGTGTGATTAAAGACCATAAGTTTATTATGAAACGGCACTAACTTCCCTGAAATTTCATATTTAAAACAAGTAGCCAAATGTTCAGGCAATGATTTCTCCTTGTGTAGTAATAATATCAGTCTATATATTTAATTATAATTTAATATATTTAGGCTAAATATTTAATGATAATTTAATATATACGTAATTTTTAAAATGTATTCCAGATGCAGTTATTCGTGAATTTCTCAGGAGGAAGCCAAAAGGGAGCCCAAATCTGTAAGACCCTTGCCATTATTTCCAGCAGAAAGGGAATCATATTGATTTCCCATCCCCTGTGATAAGATTTGAGGAAGAGAGAAAAGGAAAAAAAAAAGAGAAAAAAGGCAAGGTAAAGGAAGAAAGTGAAGCAGGTTGATATATTCTAAGTAAGAGAAGTTTTTAAAAACATATTAGATTTATTGACACAGTAGTGCTTACCTATAATACCAGCACTTGAGGGACATTGAGTCAAGAGAAACAGAAGTTCAAGGCTATCCTGGTATGTAGCAAAATGCCATCTGACACAAACATGAGCACATACACTAATCACCAAATAAAGAAGCTTTTCTCTGCATGGAAGGAAAAATAAATGATTAACCAAAGCAGAGAGGGGAGGAGTTATTGACTCTATGAATGAACTTTATGAAATTCTAGCAGTTTGAAAGGGTAAAGGGCATGAAGTTTTGGTTTCTGAGAATCTCCTTATGTCTGGAAAATTGCTCTTGAGAAAAGTCTGTAGGCAGGTAGATAGTAGACAAGAGCTGGGCCAGATCGATGACAAAAGCACAATTGAATGGATTAATTTGTCTGGCTGAATTCCAGTACCTCCAAGACAGCAATCAGCCATCAAGACTTGGTTTTCCCTTCACTCTATCTGTGCTTTCATCCCAAAGGGAGGGTAGTATTTTCAACAAATATTTACTTTCCACATCTTCATGGGTTCTCTTGGAGAACTAAAAACATTTCATGAGATCCTTTTGGTAAGTCATCACATTACACCAACTGACATCTGAAATGGTTTTAAAAATTCAAGACAATGAGACATAACACAAACAAATATTTTTGGACCTGCTATATATGAAAGGAAGAGAAAGTCAAGCTATATAAATCATATTTCACAGAAAAGTGCCTATGACATTCAACAAGAGTTGTGCATAGACTCCACACAAATAATTATAATCTCTGAATGTAATCATCCCACATTTATATTGTGCTTTTAGTTTGTTACATGTGAATGTATCTAGATTGTTTTGTGTTGATCAAAAAGTTGTATGAGTTTTCTGCCAATATTTGGAATTTGGCAAGGTTTAAAGTGAATTTTCCATTATTTATTAAGCCCATATGAATTTTGAGGATTATTTATGAGAATGGTTTGATTCATTTAGAAAGTTCTTAGTGACGGATTTGTTTATAAAAGCATGTTAATGCCTAGAAAATGTAGTCAATTAAATGTTTGGGATAAATTTCTCCATCAAAAGGAGCATAAATTTTTGAACTTATCCTAAGGACTTGGATTCTGATCCCTTTTCAGTAATGTTTCCTTGGAAGAACAGTTATTTGCTGAGTACCCACTTCATGCTAGTGACTTTTATGTGTACCAAGAAAGTCCCAACTGAATGTTTCTAATTTTGATTGAGAAAAGACTAATAAGAAACTGGAATGGACTTGATGTAGCCCCACATGAACTAGACAACTGATGCCCTACAGATGGTCTTATTTAAGAGTGCATAGCACAGATTTTAGAAAAAGAAGCTAATGCTTGGGTTAACAAGGTGATTCAGTGGGTAATGACACCTTTGGGCAGACCTGGTCACCTGAGTCAATCCCTAGAACCCACATAATGGAAAGGAGAGAATAGAATTACAAAAGTTGTCCTGTAACTACCACATCAACACCATGGCATACATGTTTCTCTCTCTCTCTCTCTCCCCTTCTCTCCATCTCTCTCTCTCTCTCTCCCTCTCTCCATCTCTCTCTCTTTCTGTCTCATACACAAAAAAACAGAAGGATGGAGCTAACATTTGAATATTATCAAACTGTGTTATTATTGAGCTATTGTTGATACCATAGGACCAAACTGTGAGTCTTACCAAAAGAAAATAATGATGAAACAGCATATTTCCTATAAATTTTAAAACTATACCTTTCATTCTAAAAGTGTTAGTATTTCCATGAGCAAATATTCACAATCCAGAGATAAGAAGTTATACATTGTTCCTGGTGTTCTCAAGCTTTCAAAAACAGAGGTGGCTTGAATCTATTCCTTAATTATATAGTGTAGTAGAAACATGCAGAATTTTATGGGTAAATGCACACTAACATTTTGAAGCTTTTTAAAAAGACATGCATTTTTCATAAACACAGTGCATAAAACTAGCTGTTCAACTTTCAATAAGAGAAAAATAGAAATTAAAATTAACATTCATTCAGTCATTTTGATACTAAATGCATTTTGCTATCTTTTCCATTTCCCCTCCAAAATAAGTTGCTTTCAAACACGACAGCCATACATTCTTCACATGAACCTCTCCTCAAGTCTCCTGTCCCGTGCTCTGAGTCAATGACAGAGGCAGCGAGACAATAATTTATTTGAACATGTGACTTGAAAGAGATGTTTGGGACTGAGGATGACTCAGGGGTTAAAATCTTTGTCTTGCAAGCAAAAGGACCTGAGTTCACATCCCACATTAAAACAAAAACAAAAAAAAAAAAATGGCTAGCAGACATGGCAGTAGCCTGAACTTCCAGACCTAGAAGATGGAACCTGGAAAACCGCAGGACAAAGAAATACGAGCAGTCTAGGATGAATTCTGATGTCGTGTTTGAGTTTCCATAGACACAAGAACTTATGTGCCCTCTGACACTCAAGTGCACACGTGCATGCACACACATGGGTGTGCTCCTGCACACACTTACAGAGAAAAAGGGGTGGGGGAGAGATGGTTGCCACCATGTACCATGCACACAACTTGGTAATATGAGATGAGAACCAAGAGCATAAAAAAATTAAAAATCAGAGGATGCTTGCAATGTTGAATTGTATTTCTAAGACTATTTTCAGTTTTCTAAGCCAACAGTCTGCCATATTTTTCATTTCATCTCTCACTTATGTCTTTCTGTTTCCAATTTCAAGGCTCCTCATAGAAGTATAACCTTTTGTTTTCATTCTTTAATTTAGGAGAGAGACAGAAAGTGCATACCACAACATGTAGACAGAGGTCATAGGACACCTTCCAGAAGTCATTCTATGGCTCCAGCTCTGGGGATGGAACTCAGATGGCCAGGTTTGTAAGCTAACTCATCAGTCCCTGGAAATATAACCTTTATAGTGTAAGAACTATCTCAGAATAAGGTCTGAGTCAGAAGCCATAGGCTGGAATCTATTTCTTCCACTCATCATTCATGTTTATGCACCAGCTGCCATGTGGCAAGGCAAAACTTGGGATGGCAAATAAAACACCTCCCTGACTTTCAAGTACATCCATGCAATATACATATAACCTAACTGTTTATTAGCTAAATAATTCAATGCTGTGAACATAATCGAGCTGCCTTTTTATCTATTCTGACTGGCTGAGGATCTGAGTTGGGGCAGGGAAGGGAATTAGGGAGGAAGTAAAGGGGCTGTCATCAATATCACCCTCCTTTGAACATTCACATCTTAGGGATAAAGAAGTTTGACCAAAGAGTCTTTACTTGATTTCTTTTAGAATTCTTTGACACCTTCATAAATAAACTCAATGAATTAATGTTTGCACCCTTTATTACTCAATTCTACCCTCTCCTGTCCCATTTTATACCTTCTCATTCCCAGCGAGTCCTCTTCTTACTTTCTCATCTTTTCTCATGTGTGGCCCATTGGGTTTTTTCTGGGAGTCTTCACTGGCAGGTGTCTGAGTAGTTATTGAGACACGGATGACTTATCGGTGGGTAAACTGTTGAACCAAGAAGCTCCCCTTCTCTTATCTGGTATTATCCTCAAATACTGTCTTAGGAAGATGTAGTATTCCTAGAGATCTTCCCTCATCCATGGTGAAATAGTCATTGCGGTATCCACTCACCCACGTTGTGGCATGTTTCAGCCCACTCACACGCTCATTCATTCACACGATTGGGCAGCCTGCTGGCTGCAAGGACGAAGAAAGGCGAAGTCCAGCAGTCCCCACCTCTGCCTCCATTCCCCCAGAGACTCAGCACAGGACAGGAAGTCTGTCAGGGCAGAACTCAAGTTTATTGGGGGGGAGAAACGGAGCTTATATAGACAAAAAACCACAAGGCCCACAATGGGCATCCAATTGTGTCAAAGATCAACACATCCTTTAGGTGCTAGTGGCCAAGTTCAATGCTACTCAGGGCAGAGGGCAGGTCAATACCTGAAAGCCAATTAGGGGTCCCTGTAATGTGATCAAGGTAACGCCCAAGACACTAGCTCTCAGCGCCACTTTAGTCCCATGTGCTCGGCAATGTCCTGGGGCAAATCCTGAGCGGACCCAACAGTGATGGCCAAGCACTGTGCAGGTCCTGGGCAAGTGGACATCACAGCAGTGAGCAGTGAGAGGATACTACCTGACACAAACCTCCCCATGCACACTTATTCTCTACACTGTCCAGTTCTGGTTCTCTATATTAGACATTTTCCACTGCAAAAAGATGCTTTTAAGTCAAGTGACAAGAGCTTCTCTAATCTACAGTATGACTTGATTTCTTTATCTCTGTGTTCTAACCAAGTGTTTATGTTAAATTTTCTACAATGTCACATTTAGTAAGCCGACCCAGTGTTGGATTTTGCATTGGCTAGGTGATGCAATTATACGAACATTTAACAAAAAAAAAAAAAAAAGAAAAGAAAAGCAAGATTGAAAATCACTTAAACACCTTAAGCTAAAATTTTCCCTCAATTTTAAAAATCTATTTTCATTTCATTGTGGATGCTATAGGTTGCTAAGAAAATGTCATCTTTTTACTCTTTTTCTTTGCTGACCATATCCTCCAAGATAATCGGAAAATGTTGCCTGCTGAACCTACTGGTCTCACCTGCTGGCCCAGGACTGTGAGTGGGCTCACAGACAGACCCTATGTAACAATTTTCACTCCTTGATTTAAAACACAAATATCCTGAGATATTCCAATCCTTTCTCTATATCCAAGAGTCCCATTCTCAGGTTCTGGCAGTAATCTTGAAACATGTAGCAAACATGTTGAGGAATCCAGAAGGCACATGGAGCTGGAGGTGAGCACTGAGTCTGGTCTTGATTGCTAAAGTGAGATATTTGGAAACCTGCTTGTTATGTTCACTGCTAAATAAGTATGTGCAGCCCGTCATTTATTCTTGAACAACCTTGCAGAATCCATCCGCTGCCTGTTTCAGGCACTGAGAAAACAGGAGACTCAGTTCCATCTTAGTGCCAGATGAAGTGGCCATCTGCTTTCAAAGTGACAGCTGTCTAAGACAAGAAAACCTGTACTAAACATGATAACACATATTGATTTGCTGAGTTTTTATCATCTCTCAGTTCAAAAAAGTAAAATATTCAAGACGACTAGGCCTCTGCTGAACATTTAAAAGATAACAGGAGAAAGCAATATTGGGGAGAAACCCGTGGGGATATAGGTGACACACAAAGTAGTTTTTCTGACTTCAAACACTGTCACCTTCACACATTATAATCCCCCCATGACAGCATTCCAACTCAGCTGTGGAGCTGCATTTTTATGGCACTCAAGGAGGGCAGTTGCATTGCAAGTATTCAGTAAATATCCATTTATGGATTATGTGCTGAAGGAGCTAACTACCTTGGTAAGCAGTAAGCAAAATATGGTGTGTTTAAGGAAGGAAAGAATAGAGGGAGAGAAAGGGCAGAAGAGAGAAATGGAAGGAGAAGAAAACTTGGAGAAGCAACTGTGTTGTTCTCACATCTGAATGTGGTGTTACACTGATGTTGAGACTTTCAGATGCCACATAAGCAAGGTCGCCCTTGTACTTGATTCTCAGCCTCATGTCCATCAGTAAGTTTTCTAGTCTTCCTTGTGATCTCCTGTGGCTGCAGGCATGAATCCTGCATCTAGACTCCTATGATAACATCTGACTCATCTAAGTCTCCATAAATGGTCACTGACCTTTTGTTATGGTCGCATTTTGGTGCCAACTTGACCTTTTGTTATGGTCGCATTTTGGTGTCAACAGACTGTTTGGGGCACAGCTGTGGAGGGTTAATGGTTGGAATGGCCCCTGAACAAGTCTTCAGGTACTTGATTGCTGTGGAAAACCAAGCCCATAATGGGTGGTACTTTCCAGTGGTGGACCAGATAATGGGAAGTGCAAGGAGGAGGGACTTGCTCTTCCTTTATCCTGTGTGGATTTGCTGTGGAGTCCACTCTGTGAGAGTGGTTCACTTTTAGAGCATCATGACCTTCTTTGTCGCTGCTGTTGCTGCCTCCGTCCTTGGCCGATTCAGAACTTCAGCTTTTCCACCACATTGTTGCTGTTTCTGCCGCCTTTGGAGCCTGATCTATAGGCCTTGCTGCTGTTTGATGTTCATCACTGATGTCAGAACCCAGTTGTTCTTCACCGAAGTCGGAACCCAGCATCTTCAACCCTCCAGAGAAGTAAAGGCTTAAGACCCTCTTGTGATCTTTTGACTTTGTGGAACATTCTGTGGGCAGCTACTTTGAAGGACACTTTTTTAATGTGATTTATTTCAATAAATATGTATATAAATGGAATATATATAAATAAATAGATATATTCTATAGATTCTGTGTATTCAACGAACCCTGAATAATACACCTGTCTACCCCAATGTGCACTGATTTGTCTCTTGGATATCTCATCTGATTCTAAGCGTTAATAGTGCTATCCTTCTTGACCTTTATAATCAGACTACTCGCTCAGTTAGAGACCTCTGCCTCAAAATGTTCCCAGGCCTTCCATTTACATGCTACCTCAACCATTGTCCACCAGAACAGTTACTCTCAGCTTGGCCTCAGGGCCAGCGAAATAAGCACCTTCTTCAAACTTGTAGAAATGATGATTCCTAGTCTCTTTTTCTGTAGAATTAGCACTCTGTAAGTAGGGCCCCACAAACTGCTTCAAGAAACTCTATAGTTGATTCACATTAAGTACTGAAGTTAAGCCCCACCACACAAAATGTGTTCAGAAATGATGAAATTTTCTTTTACTAAATCATTTCACAGGGGAGAAAACAAAGCAAGTGTTGCCTCAGAGCTCTTCACAGCAGAGCTTGAGACATGAATTAAGTTTCTGAGAAGTTATGCCAGAAAGCTGGAGTAGAGTAGAATGAGAAGGAAGGAGAGTCACTGTCTATATCAGCAGTTCAACTTTGCCAGGAAGGCTCATGTGCATGCATAAAACATGCCATTATATTTTATCTAAGGTCTGAAAGGTTGGATCACTTACCACTAATTCCTGTTTTTAATCATTTGTGACTTTGCCCAAGGATTGCTCAAATCCTCAAACAATGGATTACATCTGCCTGGGACTGAGGTCTACAATTTTGAAGAAAGTCCTGAGGCAGAAATGTAGAATGATTCATTGCAACTAGCCATTCAGGGTACGTAGCAGGTCTGTATAATTAAAAATCAATTTACACTGAAGTGATGGGTCATGAAGCATCAAAGGTTCCTCCTGTAGCCATTCTCACAAACTCTACTGGAATATATGCATTGTTATAAAATAGTAGGGCTGCATATGAAAAGAGTGGCAAATTGATTACTTCACAATTCTGACTCATAGTAACTTCCTTTTTAACTTAGTTGTATTTGAATTGATGGATGACAAAAGAACTTAAAATTGATAATTATTATTTTCTACCTGAACCATGATTTATTTCTAATAACTTCACATTTTAAAACCTTTATACATGCATATAGTGATATTTTTCATACCTTAATTCCCAATCTCATTCTCCCTTCCTCTTCTCATTACAACCCTTCTCTGCAGCCATACACTTTCCAATTTTCAAGTCTTTTCATATATGTGCCCACTGGGTTTCATCTGGTTTACTTCTAATGACAAGTGCCTGAGTACTTGCTGGAGGAAGAAGAATCTTCCATTTCTTCCCCATCAGCATTAGCTGTCATCAGTCTGCCAGGGAGATATTGAGCCCCTTGAGATCTTTCCTTTTCCATGGTGAAATGTTGATAGGACAATTCCTGTGCAGGCCTTCTGGAAATGTACATAGCTACAATGAAATCATGAATACAACATTTCTGTCATGTCCAGAAGATAATGCCTGGCCGCTCATCTGCCTCACTTTGGGCTCTTATCACTCCCTCTTCCATGATCTGAATCATGTTTATACTTTGATAATTTTCTTACACATTTTAGATACAACAAACCTTGGTATTCACACAAAATTATATGGAAATAGGAACTTGACAATATGGCTTAAATAAATACAGATAGTTAGAAAATTTGCTTAGTAAGCCTGATAATCAAAGGATATTTGTTCACTCTATCAAAAATTTAATTATTTATGAAGTAGGAGATTTTATGCAGAATCAGAAGAAAATCAATAGATGTAATTAAATAACTTGTTTCATTTCCCTTTTAGTGAAATATTTATAGTTAAAAGGGGGCCATATCTGATTCTTATTTTCTTTTCTCAAAATGGAGGTTTATAATAACTATTTTCAAAGTACAACTTTTTATTGTAATAAGATTATCACTTAGTAGCAAATAAACCAATTAAGTAGTTAATAAACCCAATTCTCCTGACTCTTCAATTGCAACTTTATACCAGGATACTTGATGGTCCTACTTTGTTCTTACGCCACAAAGAATTCATGATGTTTGTCTGTGAAGCTGACCATAAGAATAAAAATTATTTATTCCAGCCTCCATTAGACTATGTGATGAAACTTGATCAATGACTTCTAAGTTAAGATGCCAGGTATCATCTCTGGGCATTGGTACTTCTGACCTTTTGTCCCCTGTTACCACATTCCTGCCTTCTTTCTTCTAACTGTGGTGATTTTGTAATTGTTTGGTACTTCAGGATATCTGGCTGAAGTCAGCACACTGTAGCTTATGGGATAAGTTCATCCAGCTGACTGTTTTTATGCAATTGGCAACCAAATAGCAGGTTTTACATTTTTTTGGATGCTGGAAAAAAGAATAATCTTTCATGACACATAAAAATCACATAGAATTCAAATGTCAGTGTTTATTAAAAAAAAATCTGCTGGAGCCTAGCCTCATTCATTCATGTACTTACTGTTTATGGCTGTTTTGTGTTGTATTGGCAGAGTTGAATATTTGCAACAAAGACCATATGGCCTACAAAACTAAAATATTTGTCATCTGGCACTTTACAAAAAAAGTTTAATTCCTAATCTTAGCAATGAAGGCCAAGATAGGCAAACACTAAGATAGAAAACAGAAGGACCCTGGATTATTTAAGACTTTTTAAAACAGAGCCACCAGGATATTTCCCAAAGCCACCCTTGGCCTTCATAAACACACATTCAAGTACCTCTTTCATATACACACAGACACTCATACATACACAAAAAAAGATAAAATGTGTCACTATCCTCTCAGATTTATGCTCCTTGGTTGCATACCTTTGGACCAACATGTGAAATAAACACTGGTCTCAGAAAGACATGATTCTGACATAGTAGACCCTTTGTTCCTCCCTCCTTCCTGTATCCTGCCTGCCATATGTAATTTTGAGTTCATCTTACACAAGGAGAACTGCACTTCCCTGTATTCTGCATAGGCCACTTGGATGACAGCAGGCAATATGCAAACAAAGCATCTGAGGTTGGACTCTGGAGCCAGGAGAAACACATGTCCTGGAAACCATGTGTCCCTGAAGAATAGCGATAGATGGGTTTGAAGATCAGAGATATAATGAACATTCAGTCTCAATTCGGACTACCCCAGCTTGCCAGTGTCAGTTCAGTAAATAATTGACTGATATGTACCCCTGAATTTGGAGGACACTTGGTTATGTACCAAAAATGTACTGATACATGCATTTATTTTGTTCCCGTTGGTAGAAGTCAAACTAAACTTAAATTGTCATCCGTGACAGTTGTCCCAAGAGAAGAAATTACAAGCTTTTTGAAGTATTCAGATACTATAGATAAATCTCACACATCTAGGCTAAAGAAAATAAAAAGCCCAAGTCTGCCCTATAACTTTCTACTTCAACTTTCTGAACCGTACACATATAAAAGCATAGACATAGGCAAAAATAAGACAATGCAAACATAGGCAAAGCACTTAGAAAATACGTTGCAATTGAAAATTATCGAGAATTTACCTTATCGTTCCTATGAGGAACATTCTATTTTCATCTCCACATCTCACATGAGAAAACTGAATCTTATTGGGTTTAAGCAATTGTCTCAAGGATATATAGTTAGAAATGGTAGAGCTGGGACTGAATTACTGGAAGCTTCAATCTAGAATTTAGATCTATCTATCTTAAGCACTGAGCATCTTCAATCCATCTCTCCTTTTATATTCCTTAAAGTCCAAATAATATTTACTTTCAGAAGAAAATCTGTTACTGTGAAAAAAAGAGGAAATCCTAACTCTTCTTGCTCAAGCCATTGGGGTTCGTTAGGTGTTTAACAATTAACACACTCCCTTATTCCCAATCACTCAGAACAATACAAATTGTCACAGGGTAAATGTTACCATCACTTTAAGCTCCAAACCAAAGTCAGAAAAGAAGCACAGAGCTTGTACAGACTACTTCAAAAAGACATTTATGTCAAAAGAGGTGTGTTTTTATATACTCGGAGACACTGAGGTACAGGGAGTAAACTGGAGCTACTAATTTCTGTAACTCACCCATGTTCTGGGTCTTCCTGTGACTCAAAACTTAAAATTATATGCTCTGTTTCAGAATTATGCAGAAAGAGTTATTTAGTAAATTTCTAAATAAATTCTACTAATGTAGCTTTTATCTTGTCTTGGGAAACAATGTTATCCTCATTGTAATCAAAACAGGCCCATAAGTCCTAAGATTCACTTGATGTCTTCATTCTCTTTTATCCTTAATTAACCCAATAAAGCAAGCCAACACGTCTGCTTTGTATTTCAAGCTACATTTTTGGTAGATTCTATATTCCTTGTGAGCACAAAGGTACCCTGCTTGAAAATGTTAATCTCCAAAGCAGTATTAGTTACTAAGCTACCAACTCAATTTCCATGGTTTTAAGAAATACCTCAGACAGAGATTTGGAATGAGCATCTCCAAATCTGGGATCAATCAAGAAATCACTCCCTAAAAAGTCTCTCTAGCTCCATTCAGTGTTTCCATCTTAAAAATGACTTTTTCTTTAGAACAATCCCAAATCCCCTGAATTAATTTTCCTTCTTACCGTTCCAGCACTTCTTTTTCATATATGCCTCCATTTTTTTCCAGCCTGGCAGATGTTTAAAATTTTTAATGAGTAATTTCATGTTTTTAAATTAATTCATAAGAATAGGATTATACCAATCTATTCTAGCCAGTGAATTATCACTTTAAATTAAATCACCAAGTGACTAGAGTTCATACACTTCTAAATACCAGCAAAATACACCAGAGACCCTCTAAGCATTTCATAATATTTCTGGAATGTGCTGTTGCCAGTCTTCATAATCTATATAAATGTGCGGGACTTTGCCAAGGAATACAACCTTAGTCTGCTATCCAATTCCTATCAAATCCTAACCAAAGGAGAGTGAGTGTTGTGGCATATGGTTTTGGAGACCATATAGGACATTCCTTTAAGGCAAGGACATCCTCATTGTGTTCTAAGAGTCTTACAGTTGAGTTTTAAGAGCAAGGGTAAGCCACCTCAGGAGATTTCAAAGCCTGTCATTCCCACTGAAATCTAGAGTGCTCTGTTTTCTTTGGGGCTTTGCCACAGACTTTATTTGAAAAGAAGGAGAGATACTGATACAAAAAAAAAAACATGAAAACTAGTGGTGCATTAATGTCATATTTTCTACTAAAAAATTCTTAACATCAGAAACCATAGTGATTATACCATATCATATCAATCCAAGCCCACTAAGTCCCTCTGGTTATTGTTAATGGTATGTGCCTGGGTACTTGATAGAGCAAGGACAATTAATTATCTTTATTACTGTTATCAAGAATGACTTCAAGAACACAGATTGATAACCTCAGGATACAGTAACTGTGAGTAGTTAGTTAGTGGCTCCTATGTAACAACACTGGAAAAGTCGTTTGTAGTTAGTGAAGTCTCTCCTATGTAACAATACTTGAAAAAGTTTCCTTACAGTTAATAGAGAAAAAAGGCTCTGCATAAGGATATAAGAAAAAGCATACCTAATTGTGTTTCTAATTTTTGTTCTACTTCCTAAAAATTTACAGTCAAATGCATGTCTGAGAGATTATCTCTTAAACAACTTTATAACTTAATATACTCATATTTTTCTCTTCATTTTCTGATTTACATTTTCAGCAGGCTAGGTTGCTCTACTCTTTCATTGTTTTACACTATACATAACGGTGATCTACACACTTAGAAGTTTATTTTTCCTGCAGGTAAATGAGCTCTGCTTCATGAGAAGGCCAAGTGATGATCCTTACGCAGCAACCCCAGACCTGCAGGCTGGGCTTCTCTGCATGTGTATGATGATGCACACCATGTCCACCATATCATGCAAACACATGAAATCAGACAAGCTTTGTCCTGAAAGATCCACCTGGAAAATGAAGATATCACTTACCACATCTGCATTGACTGTGCCTTGTCACGCATACATGCAAATCTTCATAACCTCACTTTCATCTTTGGTTCTTTGTCTGTATAATCCTTGATGACACTTAATGTCATGAGATAACTGACATGTTAGCAAATAATTGTATTGCCACATGACAGATGCTATATTCAGGTATATTTTGAGGTATTTACGGTGATGAGTAAGGTGGGCCATCATTACCATATCAATACAGACCTCTGTATGAAATCAAGTCAAGGTCAATGAGGAGGGACACAGGAAAGCCTGAGCTGTACAGACAGCAGAGTTGCAGAGGCCAAAATTGTACCAAGACTTTTTTCCAGTTTGCAAAGATACTTTGAGACGTTAGTCAGAAACCTATTCTCCTCTCCTCCCTTTTTCTAATATCCGTTTGCTTGTACTGAATTGTCCTGAGCTCATCTGTCAACTCGCCATGACAGCCATCATCAAAATGTATGCTACGTGCTTAAGTTTTTATTTAAATATTCTTTTAGATATTTGCACATAAATGAAATGAATTTGTGACACTTTCATCCCTTATTACCCAATCCCAACTCCTTTGCTTTTTCCTACCACAACCATTCTTCTTCCCTCTCCAAATCCTTCCTGTTCTCACATCTTTCCCTGTGTGTAGAACCCCTTAGCGTGTTTAGATAGGACTTATCCTGTCTGGGTTAATGTTAATCACATATGTCTGGGTGTTCCCTGGAGCAAGGACACAAATGGACATACCATTGGGAAAGTCAGCTTGAGTTCTTAAGCTAGACTTACAATAAGGCAAAGAAAAGTTCTCTGATGTGTGGCTGTTCACTTGCATGCAGTCCTTTGAGCTACACACAAGGAATCATATGACCAGAACTTCTCCTCACTAACTCCAGTAAATTTATACTTAATTACATCATGCTTATAGTGCTACTATAGTCTTGAATATGGTTATTTATATTGGAACTCATTTATTTGTAAATTTACAAAGAAAAGATGACAAATCATAATTACTGAAGAGACTCTGTACTTTGGTTGTGCTGGTGTGTAAAAGGAGCTGTGTTTTAATGTTGGTGAAGAATGGCCAAATAAACTTATTTTTGGAGAAAGAGAGAGAAAGAGAGAGAGAGACTTGTGCTTTTTTGGACTTTTATCTGGTCTGTTACTGGAAGGTGCCACCCACATTTAGGGTTGGTCATTCTATTTAAAAAAATATTAATCCAGATAGTATATTCAGGTGACCTGATGCCTGATCTTTTAGTTAAAAACCAGGTCTAGTTAAATTGACATAAACTGACAACCAAGACTATCACAAGTCCATCCTTTGTCAATTTGACAGCAAATTACTTATCCTTATGCTATTCTTCATCTCTACATAAGTGCAGAAAGATCATATTCTGCCTAACATGTTCTAACTCTCCTACATGCAACCACAAACATATTATTTTTCTTCAAGATTGGTGATGAAGTCCCTTGAGAAATGTTTAGTCTAGTATCCTATAACATAATATCATAATGTAGATTACAACACTTTACCACTTAACTATAGATATTAGCTCAATTGACATTACATTATATAAGAAATGGAATAAAGAAAACACAAATATCAGCTTATTTTATGTACGTACATACGAATGTGCAAGCAAATTCTTAACAGAACAGAAGAGCTTGTGGCAATGATCCTTGTTTCTGTAGTTGATCACCTAGACCCAGCTTGCATTTATAACCGCCTTCCTCTACTACCTATTCTGCATGTCCTCCACCCTCAACAAGAACTTTGGCAGGTCTCCAATACCATATTTTAAGTTTACAAACATTGTAGAAAGATACATTGCACTTTATGTCTTTAGATTAAATTAATATGGACTCTCAAAACTTAACAGAAGACTAACAGTACAGCCTGGATGAATGATGTTAAAAGTGCATCAATAAGTGATCAATCTAAAGAGATGATATTCCTATGCAGTGCATAGGAGGTAGGTAGATAGGCAAAACCCACAAGAAACAGGAATTTATAGTAGACACAGACATAAACGGCAAGGAGAATTTGAGAGTTGATACCCAAGTATATACATTCAAAATAGGCAGACTCAGATGACTAGTGACAGTTGACTCACATCCTTTTCCTATGCCCTATTGTAATACCAGGAAGATGATAGAACACACATGGCTTTGTGGTAATTAAAACCAAACCTTGTCCCATTATAATTTTGGCATACACTACTAGAACTAACATAAGTCGTGGATATTTTGCCATTACTGTATTCAGAAATAAATGATTCTAAGTACTAGAGGTCAGGACTCAAAATTGTCATGTGGCGGATGATAAAATCATCTACCTCAAAAGTTCTAGGCTATTAATATTAAAAAGTTGTCAGTCTTTATAAGAAGGTGTGGTAAGTGGTGAATATCAAGAAAACTAATTTCCCCATACATCATCAGATACTTTTTAACAATAAATTAGAAACACAAAGCAATTTTCCCCATTAAAATATATGGATAAAAACATGATTTTTAAGGAACTTATTTAAACAAAAAACTTTTAAATGAGAGATTGAAAAACATTTGAGTAAGTATCAAAAGAAACTGTGGTTGTTATTCAAAACACTCAAAACTGAAAAAAAATATTATTTCTTCACATCTTGATTTTTGCTACCACATTCCAGTAAGCATCAAAACATATTTTCTGATATCTTGAGTTGATATTGTTATTTTTTTAAAAATTGGAGAGGATAATAAAATTTGAGGTGGAAATGGCCAACAAATTATCAATTGGCAAATTTGCATGTGAAAATATAGTGTAAATAAAAATATACATAAAAATGACAATAAGGTAAAAGAATGCTGAAGATGCAATTAAATACCAAGCACTTATCCCTGAACCAGTAAGACTGCCAGCAGCATGAAGGATGGAGAGCCAGCTCCCTTTGTCTTTCAGAGGACTCAATTCAGATAAACCCAGATTCATTCATGGGCTTCATTAAGAGAGGTTTTTAATATGGAATTAAGGTACAACTCCATTTTTTAGTGCAGAGATTAAGGTTAGCAGAAAGGGAGGCCTTTGGGAAGAAAGGAGGGCACCCCGGAGAGTGTGGGTGTGGGTGCTCTAACAGCACCATTCATTGTCTTCCTACAATGCTATGTGGGATTTGGGTCTCTCTGGGCTAGGTTAAGGCCTTCTGCTCTGTCTCCTTCAATTGTTTCACCTCATCTCTCATCTGACATCTTCAATCTAAGCATGCCTTCTCTAGGTTTTAAAGACGACCTCCTCGGCATCAAAGTAAATATCAGATCTTATGTTCACATTTATTCACATATATATGTTTGTATGTGTTTGTACATGTGTGTGTATATGTGCGTGCTTATTCATGTATATTATATATACAAAACTAGACATCATTAATTTGCATGCTTCCATATATTACATAGACATACAATTGAATAACTATAAAACAAGAAATAATTTATTCACATGTAGTAGAAAGAGAAGCTAGTGTAGTGAAAGAGAAGCTGCAGTAAGGACCATTTAATACAGAATGGCCCTTGGGAAAAAAATAAGTTCTAAATAGGAATTAGTGTGATTTTCGATATGCAAGTCCTTTGATAGTTTGCTAATCAATCCTCTAATAGCATGATTATCCTGACTGCAAAAGGACTTCCTTCAATGCACAGAGGAAGATAGATATGGTGTTGTTAGCTTGTCTCCTTTCCATGTACCTGACAGCCAGCTTGAACTAATGTTTATTTTTCATGTATTCTTATTATTGTCTTAGCAATGCATGATATCAAACCAAGGATCCCATATGCATCAAACTAATCATCATCCTATCATGGCTGCCATTTCATTTTAATCCAGTCCTCATAAACTACTTATAAAAGATTTCTGTACCTAAAACTGAAATAAAATAATAAAGAGAGGATAGTATTAAAAAGTTCAGCCTATAAATGCATGCTACAATTTTGATGTATATAATGAGACATATTCTAAGGTAGAAACATAGTAAACTACTCAAATTCAGTGCGATTTTCCTCCCATATTGAGACTGACAGTTTAAAACATGAGTACACTCAAAACCTCAGCAGCAGGTTGGATGTGGGGTTTTGTTGTTAGGAAATATACTCAACTACATTATCCTGGAACACACATAAATCATATAGATTTGCAGCAAAAATCTCATAACTGTTTTTATTGTACATTAGGAGGCAAAGCTATTGTATTTTTAGTGATAAAGTAAGATTTAGAAGAGTTAACAATTGAGTCTTATTACATTTCTCTTTTGTGTTATTCTATCATATATATGTATGATGTGTGTTTCTATGGAGATTCACAAGCAATCAAAATAACTAAAAAATAAGTACAGGTCTAGTCTTTTATTCTGATAGCTGCTAAAATTATTCTCTTAATGCACATTTAAATCATGCTGTACTTCTTTTAAAATC
Source organism: Typhlomys cinereus (assembly GCA_023101885.1). NCBI lineage: Eukaryota > Metazoa > Chordata > Mammalia > Rodentia > Platacanthomyidae > Typhlomys > Typhlomys cinereus. The sequence goes on from JALPQD010000078.1 coordinate 6,275,141, forward strand.
TGTTAATAGTTCCCTATGGCCTAATGAACAAAATGTAAACTCCTCAGCAAAATATATGAGTAATCAAGTCCAACATTTTCAGCTTCTTTTCTTTGGGGCTTTCCTTATTCCATTGGACAAGAATAATTTGCATGTTTCCATAACACTTGATTCACTTTACACTGTCAATGTTACCAGCAACAGTGATTAGAACTTTTGAGTCAGAAACCTCTGGTTTTTCCCCAGCCTCCCTTCAAACACTTGTCACTTTATTTGTCACTTGTTCAATTCCTTTCTTTAAAATGGAAATAAGGGAAGACTCCTAGGAGGTTATATACATGAATTTAGTTGAGCTATCCACCTTCATTGAGTCCTCAATAAGTACTAAATCAATCAGTACACCTACAGGTAAACTACTCATTCTGAGAAAACAGATTTATGGGGCTGGGAGATGGCTCAGTGGGTAAAAGACCTTGCTGTGAAAACATGAGAATCTGAGTTTGAATGCCCAGCACTTAAATAAAACTGGATATGTCTGCATATGCCTGTAGCATAGTATTGTGAGGCAGAGACTGGCAGATCCTGGGAAGTCGATGACCAGTCAGCCTAGTTGTACAGCACATTTGTCATTCAGTAAGAGACTCTGCCTCAAGACAGTGGACAGTGATAGAAAAGACACTCGGCACACTTGCTCTCTGGTTTCCATGTGTGTACATGGATGTGCACGTCTGCATCATCACATGAGTGCAACCACACACACACAGACATACATGTGGGGTTTGACTAAATGTGACTTATATATTCTTGTTTATATACACATCTAAACGATTCAAGGATGAAAGCTGATGAAATATACATATTAATAAAGATACTTTACATATTTATTTGGACTCTCATTTTTAGACACATTCAATTCTTCTTGCTGTCTGGTGACATCTGAAACATGTCATTTTACTTATTTCTGACTATTTTTATTTAAGTTTAACAGAAGTTAGCAATATTAAAAAATGCTTTCTTTTTCTCATCATTTACCCCAACTAAAGAAGAGTTCGAATTACCTCAAAAGCCCAAATATAGAATAGAATCTCTTTCTAAAGAAAACTCTCCAATTTATGGCAAAAAAAAATCATTTTGGGTAATGTTTAGGTTAGGTTCATCCTAAAAAATTCTTTTTTCAAAGAATTTAAGCTATGCACTACTATGATGGAATGTTTTAGGAACTGCCTGAACTCTGCTACAGGTCACACAAGGCCCTGCTGTGGACCATGGTGTTCTAGAAGGCTTGCTGGCAAGCAAAAAAAACTGAAAGTACAGTATTCTGACATCAATGGATGTGTCCTTTGTCTGTATTATATGCTCATGGAGAAATCAATTTTAACCATGCTACTCTTTTCAAATTCACACCCATGTAAAAATAAGACAATGAGTATATTAATGATTGGCGGATAAACATAAAGCTCTTGGCTTCTTATTGATTACTAAAAGCAATATTTTATACATATTAGGAGGGCTGAGGAAGCAGCCCAATGGTAAAGTGTATGCATAAGGAGGTCTTGGGCTTCATTCTTGAGCACCTCCAAAACCAAAACTTGTTAGGAGATTTATTTTTATATTAAAAAGAGTGTGATGCATTTTTAACAAATATTCTGGAGTCATTTCTCTGGTAGTGTTATGTGAATGTGCATCACATGAAGTCTCACAGAAACTCATAGTGGGATGGGGTTAATGCGAAGGTAGAAGCAATAGCTTAGTCGCTGTAGAGCAGAAAATGGTTTTCTTCTCTCTGAAAATTCTCTCAAGAATTTTCTGAATTACTATGGCTACAAACGGTATTAATGAAATTATTTGCTGTGACATCATTTCTAAAGCTGAAGTAAGGCTGCTACTAGTGTGTTCCACAGAATGCTTCAGATCTGAAAGAATTCACATATAGTTTCTCTTAAAAGAAATCAGAGGAATCCTAACATTAATGAACTATGGAAACAGCAGGAAGAGAAAAAGAAGCTCATGTGAAACTCTCATATCATTTGAAGATTAGTTCCAGTAAGTGAAGTAAACCTTTCATTCATTCCCACTGAATCTCCTGTTCCTCACAGAATGCTTGCAACTACACATTGTATCCACATAGGGAATCTGGAATCATCTCCCTATCTCAGTGTCCTATTTTCATCACTTATGCGAAAATCCTTTTGCAATATAAGGTAAAATATTCATAAATTCTAGTATTGAGATCTGAGCACTGGTGTCCAGGAATCCTTCGGTTGAGTAAAGACGCCATATGAAAACATTAGCCATGAAGTAAACAAATGAGGTTTTGAAGACACATTATTCATATGGAGGAGACCATATGTGATAACTTTCAATTGTATCACAATTATTTCTCTTTTTTTGGTAGCAGGAAATAAACTTAGAGTCTTGCATAGTTTAGGCAAGAGCTCTTCCCCCAGCCCATTTTTAGATGACCTTTCCCTCACTCTCTAATCTAGGCATGCCTTGATCACAAGTTAAAGATAGGTAGATAGCTGATAGGTAGAAAGATAGATAGATATAACCAACTCATGAGAAAAATATCAAATATGTTATAACTACCCATTACTTTGTCTCTAGCCAAAAATATAATAATTATTCAATGAATAATTTAATAATTAATTAAGTTTTTTCTAAAATACGTTTGGCTTAAATATTAGGATGTTATCTGGTCAGTGGCAATAAGGGTATTTTTCAACGTGCTATGTCAAAACAATTAATAAAACTGAAGAATGATCTTCCCAACAGCTATAAAAATTTTATGAAGCAAGAATGTTTAAAAATGCAGAAATAATTCTAAAATATTTAATAACTCGATATGCCATCCAAACATCTCTTCAAAGTTACTCAGAGATATGAGTTAAAGTTGAAGATGTTTAACAAGAGACAGGAAAATGGCTCAGTCAGTAAAATGTTTGCCTTATAAGCACCAGAACTGAGTTTACTTCATAGACCTGGTCTCCAAAAGTAAAGTACAGAGTGGCTGAGGAAAGAGAACTGACCTTACTTTTTGGTCTTCATGTGCATGTGCAAAAATAAAAATGAAAGAACAGGGAGAGCTTCCCATAAGATGGCAGACTAGGAGCTGCCTCTGTGAGAACTGGTGAAAGAGAAACAAGAAAAAAAAATGCAGATTCTGTCTCCAAAAAGAACAAGGCAAAAGCTTGAGTACTGGAAAAAGAGCAGATGGGAGAGAATCTTCACATCCGGATAAAGAAACCCCTTTGTACCATCCTCCTCCCCTCAATTATTAGTCACCATAATTTGACACTTCCATATAGCCAGCCAAAAACACATACAACTTCAGAGACTATACCATTCACCCTCACATATCACCAAGGAAGTAAACCTAAAAACTGCACCTCCATACTTACCTTCAATCCCTGTCTACTAAACCGACCTTAATTGATGTACTAACAGTCCAATAACCTAGGAAATAACAATAACAACAGAAAAGCGTACCCAACTCCAAGGCAAACACTAGCAATAATTAGTAATAACCAACTAATTCAGTTCAGTCAAAAACACACGGAAACTGAAAGGTCTTAAGAGACAAAACAATAATGCCCAAGTCAAAGCACAGATAGATCCATGAGAAACAAAACCGAAGAAAACAAATCTCCCACTGAAACAATTAACCCCATAATGATAGATTCCAACCAGAACAAATCCACAGAAAATAGCCAAGAAAGCCAGGCCCAAGATAACGACTTTCAAAGCATGATCATTATTATGATCATGCTTTGATTGAAGAAGCAAAAATGGGCATACAGCAGTTAAAACAATCTAAAGCAAAGATTAAACTCGAACTAAAAGACAAGCTATCTTTAACCCAGAACTCAACAGAGAGTTTTTTTTTATTATTATTATTATTTCCGCTCATACAAACTTAATAGGTACACTGGTTCCCTCCCTCCCTCCTCTTCCTCCTGATCTCCCTGCTCCCCCTCCCCTCACCCTTCCCCATCCCCCAGTGCCTCCCTTCCCAATCCCCGGAGGATTCTTTATTTTTTTTCACTTTTAAAAAAAATATTTATTTATTAGAGGAGAGAGGGAGGAAAGAAGAGAAGAAAACACATGAACACATGCATGCCATAGTGCATGAGTGGAAGTCAAAGGACAACTTTCAGAAGTCAGTTCTCACCTTCCACCATGTTGGCTTCCAGGAATTGAACTTAGGTCACCAGTTTGTAAGCAGACGCTTACCTGCTGAGTTCTCATGGATCCAAGTTTCATTGATTTTTTAATACATTTTTATTATTTCCGCTCATACAAACTTAATAGGTAGACCAGTTCACTCCCTCCCTCCTCCTCCATCTGAACCCCCTGCTCCCCAACCCCTCCCTCCCCATCCCCCGGGGCCTCCCCCCAATTCCCAGAGAGTCCTTTATTGTGTATGCCTAACTCTCCTCTGCGTCCTCCTTTCCGATGACGTACAAGGACCCAGTGGCATTTCCCTGAACACTTTCTCGTGTTCCCCTTAAGCATAGGAATACTACTGTGGCTGGCAATCCTTTGCCTCCAAGGATCTTGGTGCCTTTAGCTGATGCTAGACTTTGTGAGGTCAATAGTGTGTTGGACATTGCGCAGGGCATGCAAAGTCCTATTATGATTGCTTCAGCCCTAACTAGTGTGGAGAATCTTGCAAATCATTGCTCCTCCCATCCTTGAGCTCTTCCTGAGCTTCAGGATAGGGAGAGATTAGGCTGGCCTAGTTCTATGTGGTTGACATAGAGTCTCTGAAGTTCTGGATTGTGGTTTGTTGATTTTCTTCTGCAGTTTTGCTGCTCCTGCAATGCCCTTCACTCCATCCTGATGGGCACTGTATGTCATCCCCTTTGAGTGTCTCAATGTGGGCTGGGTGAGTTTGGTACTAGGAGCCACCTATTAGGGAGTACATACGGCGCTTAATTTTCTGGGTTTGGGATACTTCACTTAATATAATTCTTTATAATGACATCCATTTCCCGGAAAATTCCAGTAATTCATCATTTTTGATGGCTGAGTAGTACTCCATTGTATAGATGTACCACCTTTTCCTTATCCACTCGTCAACTGTTGGACATTTGGGTTGATTCCATGACTTTGCTATTGTAAACAGTGCTGCTATGAACATGGTCGTGCTTGTGCTATCGAGGTGAACCTCTGCTGTATGGGGGGTTATTCCCAAAGTGGGATAGCAGGATCATATGGCATTTCAATCTTTAATTTTTTTAAGAATCTCCAGATGGCTCACCAGAGTGGCTGTATGAGCCTGAATTCCCACCAACAATGTAGCAGAGTTCCCCTCTCTCCACATCCTCTCCACCATTTGTTGTTTGAATTGTGGATTTTTGCCATCCTGACCGGGGTGAGATATCTCAGGGAAGTTTTGATTTGCATTTCCCTGATGGCTAAGGAAGTGGAGCATTTTTTAAGATATTTGTTAGACATTTTAATGTCATCCCTGGTAAAATTTCTTTTAAGATCCAGGGCCCATTTTTTAATTGGGCCGTTGTTTTCCTTGGAGTTTAGTTTTCTAAGTTCTTTGTGCACTCTGGACAGTAGAGCTCTGTCAGATATGTGGTTAGTGAAGATTTCCTCCCATTCTGTGGGTTGCCTTTGAGCTCCTGTTACAATCTCTTTATCTGAACAGAAGCTCTTTAATTTCACAAGATCCCAACTGTTGAGAGTTGGTAGCAGTGACTGTGCCATTGGACGTCTGTTTAGGAAATGTTGGTCTAGCCCAATCAGCTCGAGGGAGTTCCCTATCCTTTCAACTATGGTTTTTATAGTCTCTGGCCTGATATCAAAGTCCTTGATCCATTTGGAATTAAGTCTTGTACATGGTGACGAGTACGGGTCCAGCTCTAATCTTCTGCATGTGGAGATTCAGTTTTGCCAGCACCATCTGTTGAAGATGCTGTTCTTTTTCCATTGGATTCTTTGAGCCCCTTTGTCAAAGATCAAATGGCTGTATTTTTGTGGGCTTATATCTGGGTCTTCAATCCTTATCCATTGATCTGTGTGTCTGTTTTGGAGCCAGTACCAGGCTGTCTTTTTAACTATGGATTTGTAGTATAGACTTAGGTTTGGTATGGTAATACCTCCAGCAGTGTTTTTGTTATTCAGGATTGTCCTTGCTATCCTAGGTCTTTTGTGCCTCCATATGAAGTTTCAGATTGTTTGATCAACTTCTTTGAAGAATTGCTTTGGGATTTTAATTGGTATAGCACTGAATTTGTATATTGCCTTTGGTAGGATGGTCATTTTTTGATGTTGATTCTGCCAATCCAGGAACAAGGGAGGTCTTTCCACCTTCTGGTGTCTTCTGCTATTTCTTTCTTTAAGGCTTTAAAGTTTTCATTGTAAAGGTCTTTTACCTCCTTGGTTAAGTTTATACCAAGGTATTTCATTTTTTTAGGGACTATAGTAAATGGGATTGTTTCTCTCAAGGCTTTTTCACTTCTTTCATTCTGGGCATATAGGAAGGCCTCTGATTTTTGCACATTTATTTTGTATCCTGCCACCCTGCTGAACTTCTCAATTAGTTCCAGGAGCTTCCTGGTGGAGTTTTTGGGATCACTCAGGTATAAGATCATGTCATCTGCAAATAGGGATAGCTTGACTTCTTCCTTGCCGATTTGAATCCCTCTTACGTCCCTTTCTTGTCTTATGGCTTCAGCTAAGACTTCAAGTACAATATTGAATAGAAGTGGTGAGAGTGGACAGCCTTGTCTAGTTCCTGATCGAAGTGGGAATGCTTCCAATTGTTCCCCATTGAGCATAATCCTTGCTGTGGGCTTGTTGTATACAGCTTTTATTATATTGATAAAGGTTCCTTCCATTCCTACTGTCTCTAGCATTTTGATCATAAAAGGCTGTTGGATCTTGTCAAAAGCTTTTTCTGCATCTATCAAGAGTATCATGTGGTTTTGGACCTTGGACTGGTTTACATGATGAATTACATTTATTGATTTGCGTATGTTGAACCAACCTTGTGTGCTGGGAATGAAGCCTACTTGGTCCCCGTGAATCATCTTTTTAACATGTTTTTGAATCCGATTTGCTAAGACTTGGTTGAGAATCTTTGCATCTGTGTTCATCAGAGAGATCGGCCTATAGTTTTTTTTTTTAAGTGAATCTGTATTAGGTTTTGGGATTAAGACGATATTAGCTTCATAGAAGGAATTTGGTAGTGTTCCTTCCTTTGCTATTTGATGGAACAGTTTAAGGAGTATTGGTGTTATTAACTCCTTAAATGTCTGGTAGAACTCTGTGCTGAATCCATCTGGTCCAGGACATTTTTTGGTGGGAAGATTTGAGATTACTTCTTCAATTTCCTTATATGTTATAGGACTATTTAAATAATTCACAATATCCTGATTCAATTTGGTAAGTTGTGTTTACTTAGAAATTCATCCATCTCTTTTGTGTTGTCAAATTTCACATAGTATAAGTTTTTGAAATATGATGTTATAATTCTCTGGATTTCTTGGATATCGGTAGTGATAACTCCATGTTCATTTCTAATTTTGTTAATTTGGGTTTTCTCTCTCTTGCTTTTGGTTAATTTAGCTAGGGGTGTATCAATCTTATTGATTTTTTCAAAGAACCAGCTTTTTGACTGGTTGATTTTTTCTATCGTTTTCTTAATCTCGGTTTCAGATATTTCTCCCATTATTTTGCTAATCTCCTCTCTTCTACTACTTTTGGGATCAGATTGCTCTAGTTTCTCTAAAGCTTTAAGCTGCATTGTTAAGTTGTTTATTTCTGATGTTTCCATTTTTTTGATATAGGCATTAAGAGCAATGAACTTACCTCTTTGAACAGCTTTCATTGTGTCCCAGAGATTTTGGTAAGTTGTATTTTCATTATCATTCGCTTTCAGGAAATCTTGAATTTCCTTTTTAATTTCTTCCTGAATCCAGTTCTCATTCAGCATCATATTGTTAAGTATCCAGGAGTTAGTGTATTTTCTCTTGTTTGATGTGTTGTGGATGTCCAGCTTTAGGCCATGGTGGTCTGACAGGGCACAGGTTAGAATTTCACCTTTTTTTATATGTGTAGATTCATTTTGTGGCCCAGTATGTGATCGATTTTGTAGAAAGTCCCGTGTGCTGCTGAGAAAAATGTGTAGTCTTTGGTGCGTGGGTGAAAAGTTCGGTAGAGATCTGTAAGGTCCATTTCTTTAAGGGTTTGATTAAGTTCCAAAGTGTCTCTGTTAAGCTTTTGACCTGTTGATCTATCCCATGTTGAGAGGGCAGTGTTGAAGTCCCCAAGAATTATAGTTTGGGGGTTGACTTCTTGCTTTAGATGCTGTAGGGTTTTCTTAATGAATGTGGAGGGGCCCGTATTGGGTGCATATATGTTCAGTATTGTGAAGTCTTCCTGGTGAATTGTACCTGTCAATAAAATGTAGTATCCATCCGTGTCTCTTATAATTTTCTTTGGTTTGAAGTCCACTTTGTCTGATATCATAATGGCTACCCCTGCCTGTTTTCTGCTTCCATTAGCTTGTAGAATTGTTGACCAGCCTTTCATTTTTAGAGAGTGCCTATCTTTTGTGGTGAGATAGATTTCCTGCAGGCAGCAGATTGATGGATTGTGATTTTTAATCCAAGTTTGTAATCTGTGTCTCTTGATCGGTGAGTTAATTCCATTAACATTTAGTGTTATAATGGAGAAACTATTTTGAATTCCAGACATTTATTATGTTTAGTGGTTTTTATAAGTATATTACTTTGCGTTTAATGGTGTTATACTTGCCTTCTGTTCTCCTGGATATGCCTGTTTTTTTCTTCACGCTTGAGTATCATTTCTAGCATTTTTTGAAGGCCTGGTTTGGTGGACATGTATCCCTTCAAGTTGTCTTTGTGCTGGAAGATTTTTCTTTCTCCCTCGATCATGAATGATAGTTTTGCAGGGTAAATCAGCCTGAGTTGACATTTTTGCTCATTCAATACTTGAAGTATGTCTCTCCAAGCTCTTCTTGCTTTTACTGTTTCGACTGAGAAGTCATTTGTTATTTTAATAGGTTTACCTTCAAAAGTGACTTGTTTTTTCTCCCTTGAAGCTCTCAGCACCAGTTCTTTATCTTGAACGTGGAGGGTTTTGACTATTATTTGCCGTGGTGAGCTTCTGTTTTGGTCATATCTGTTTGAGGTGCAAAATTCCTCTTGTATATGGATGGGCCTCTCTTTTTTTAGATGAGGAAAGTTTTCCTTGATGATCGTTTGAAAAATTTCCTCAGGGGTGGTATTTTGAGATTCTTGCTCTGGTATTCCATGAATGCACATGTTATGCTTCTTCAGGATGTCCCATATCTCCTGGATATTTCTCTCAAGTATCTTTTTGGCTTTAACAACCTCTCCCATTGAGCTGGTTAATACTCCCACTTTATCTTCAAGGTCTGAAATTCTGTTTTCTGCTTCCTTAGTTCTGCTGATAAGACTCTCTGTGGAGTTCTGGGTTGAAGATATCTTGTCCTTTAGCTCAGTTTTAAACTCTGCTTGCATCTGCTTTAACTGCTCTATGCCAGTTTTTGTTTCTTGCACTGTTTTTCTCAACTACTCCAAGTGTCTGTTGTGTTCCTCTTCAAAGCGATTGATTCGATTATTTAATTCCTCCTGGATTTCCTCTTTCATAGTATTGAACATGGTAATGATCATATTTTGAATGTCATTATCCTGGGTCAGGCTTGGCCATTTTCCATGGGTTTTTTCTGGTTTGAGTTTAACATTATGGGATTAATTCCTTCAATGGGAGATTTGTTTACTTGAGTGTTGTTTCTCATTGATTTGCACTTTGACTTTGGCATTGTCATTTTAACCCTTAAGATCGTCTTTCAATTTCTGTGTGTTTCTCACTAAACTGAATTATTTGGCCTGGGGTTTTGGGGGTGGGCTGAGAAGGAGCTTACCTAGGTCGAGGTGAGTCTAGGCTGGACCCCCGCACGTTCCAGGTGGCGGAGTGGGGGAAGGGAAGACCTGAAATTTTCAAACTGCTGGAGGATATCAGAAAAGACTTCAAGGATAGACATAGGGAAAGATTTTCTGAACAGGATTCCAATAGTACAACAATCAATTCCAAAAAATAGCAAATGAAATTCCAGATACTTAAAATGAATCCACATGGAACAGGAAATAATTACCAAGTGGAGACAGCCCAGAGGATAAGAGAAGAATCTTACCTACATACAATACATCAGACAGGATTACTATCCAAGACAAATAAAGAACTGCAAAACTTAAATACCCTAAAGTAATCCAATCAATAAATGAAATGAGCAGATTGTTTTTAAAAGGAAAAAAACATGAATGAAAGGCCAATAAATACTTGAAAGTTGTTCAAAATCCTTAGCTATCAAGGATATGTATGACTTATCCCAACCCAGTCAGAATTAAGAAAACAAAAGTTGACAAATGTTGGGAAGATGTGAAGAAAGAAAGACTATTCTTTGCTGATGGGAATGCAAAATGGTGCCGCCATTATGGCAATCACTATAAAAGCTCCTCAAAACTGAAAATAGAATGGCAATGTAACCCACTTGCACCAATGGAATGACCATGTAACCCACTTACACCGAAAGAACAACCATGTAACCCAGTTACACCAATAAAACGACCATATAACCTAGTTACACTAATAGAACTACCATGTAACCCAGTTATATCAAAAGAACTACCATATAATCCAGTTATAACACTCCTGGGCATACGTCTAAAGAAGACTAAATCAGTCTATAGACATTTCCATATTCATGCTAATAGTTGTACTATTCACAATAGGCAAGAAACTGAATCAACTTAAACATCCATCTGCAGACAGATGGCTGAAAAACCTGGCACTCTAAACACAATAGAATTTTATACAGACATAAAAATGAAATCCTAACACTTTCAAGAATTGAACATAGGTATAAATCATTATGTACTAAATAAGTCAGTCTCACAGAGTGCATGTGTTGTCTTATAACCTAGAATCAAAATTATATATGTATCTGTGAATTCGGGCATATTTGTACATGTGTGTTTGCAGTTCACAAAACTAGAAAGGAGATTATGGGAAGTAAGGATGTGAGTAATGGCATAAATGAATAGAAAAACAGAGTAGTGACTAACTAAGGTATGAAAGGAAGCCAGAAAGAGCACAGGGAGGGGAAGCTAGGAACAATGACATGTAAGTTTGAAGGCCAGGAGGAAACACATCACTTTGCATGCAAAACTAAAAAGTTAATTAAAATGAGGAAAATGAATAATATCAAAACCTTTCTGTAGGGAGATATTAAGTTTTAATGTCTTCAAATTCTGAATTTTGGGTTTTCTTATTTCCATTTGTTTAAAGATGATTACACCCTACTCTATGTAACTCTAACTGTAAATTTTAAACTAGTCATTAAAAGAGAAGATGGAATCTGTTGATAGATTTCTTATTCTTAATTAATTTAGGTAAGCATAGGAATGGATTCATTACGGTCTATCCTAAACCTCACCTTGCTTTATGGTACCACGAGATAAACAACTGCACTGGAATAGAATAGAGACAGACTTCTGACTATAATTAAGAGAATAAAGGCACATTAACAGCTGCTCCTTTCCATGAAATGGGCACCATGGATGGAAGCATCAAGGTAGTCACAGTGAGCTCTGTGATGACCCAGAATTACAGATAAAAGGCTCAAACCCCACCTGGGTAGACATGATAAGAAGTGGATGGACAGGCATCGGCTCTAATATCTGGCATGTGCCCAAGCCTGCTTTGTTGAATGCTATGGAAAAGACGATCAGACATGAATTTTATTCACCTTTCTTTCATCCTCAAAGAGTTGCAACCACCGAGTCTCTTTTTTCCATTGTTTTGCTCACATATCACTAGATTCTAAATTCTATGATGGAAACATCAGCTTTAAAGGTCACTCTATTTCTGGTTTCAGTCATTAACATTCTGCGCAGCATGCCTCAGGAAGCATAACACGAGATGTTCAGATCCTAATTTTTATGGATAAATTAATGAGGAAGCCATAAAAAGATGGTAGCCTAGATACCAGATTTGTGAATGGACAATGTCATATGTCGTTGGAAGACTGATTCTTCCTGTTCATTTCATTCTTAAAATTTGCTGAAATATTTCTCATGTAGAACCATAAATTCATACATATGTTACTGTCAGATTTGTACTCTATAATTTTATATTCCATACTCTATAGAGAGAAATATTACTGTGGGTCAATACTTTGTTTTTATATGTAATGCACTTGGTCTTCAGAAACCCCTGTAAGGATGGTGTTGTCCTAAAGTATAGATAAACAATCCAAAAAGAGGACTCCATCAGCTTTCTTAAGAGCACTAAGCTGGGGATTTGAAAACTGAACCTAGTGACCACGCAGATCATGTTTTCTCTGTGGTATATGCATTGTTGCAGCGCTTTTCAAGTAGAACTACAACTATGCTTTAATTTTGCTCATATATTCAGGAATAAAATGCACATGAGCCAATATTAAATGACATGCAAGCCATCATTGGTTCTGTTAAATGTTTAGCACCTTAGTAACCTTTTGCAGTCTTCATTAAGCACATCAATAGAAAAAAACACTTTGATTCTCATAACAGATTATATCTAGAATAAGAAGTATCATATGTGAAATTCTAAATATAGATTGATATTTGATGTCAATGATCTCTTAAGGACATATGAGTTGAAAAGTCAGAGAGACCCTAGCTCCCATTAGGATAAGCATGCTACTGATGAAGTCCCTCATCCCTACAGAAATCATTTGGCCTTATTCCTGATGAAGGTGTGGGACATGCTCAACCCTTTAAGAAATGAGCAAACACCATCCTTAGATGATTCACAGCTTACTAAAAGGAGCTGTTTCAATTAACACTTCATTGCTATTTGTACTTCATTTCAAATATTAGGTTTCATTGCTTCCTTTCCTATTGGTTTCTTACAGCCTTTGAGACTACTTGCATTCAAGCCTGCTGAGAGAAGCAAGCTGGGAAAACCACAGGCATTTCCCACAACCAACGCGCGTCCAGAGTGCAGCGAATTTTACAGCTGAGAGCTGAGCTGTGGGGCCTAATGTGTCTGCTGGCAAACAGCATGCAGTTCTCTACCCTTTCTCATCTCTTCCCTCCTGGCCCCAGCCACTCAGTGGAATTCCAAAAGTGTCTCATAACACTATTCAATTCTAAATCAGTCTTCATAAATCTTTTTCATGGCTTCATCTACTTTCATCAGCAATTTGTGATTGCCCCTTCAAAGCCTTTTGACAAATTTCTTACCCGTGGCTGTCCTTGTAGAGCAATTTTCACTGATAATAAAATGAAGGCTATTGAACCTCTGAATACCAACCTTTCCATCAAGTTCTTGTGTCATTACATTTACGTACTCATCTCAGTGCACATTCTCTGTGAACAGGCAAAGATTTCCAAGTGGTATTTATGAGTTGCATGTGCCAGGGAGCTCGATGCCATTGTTTTCCAGAAAGAAAAAAAAATCTAAGGCCTGCTTTCCATTTGGAAGGGAAAACATATTTAATTAACTATGCCAACCAACTTAGAAAAAGATAACAAAATTGGAATAGGAACCTTGCAGAACTCACTTTTTATTAAAAAAAAAAAAAAACTCTCAGTAGCTACATAGGTGCTGGTTAGCACCCACTGAAGTGTGGAGACACAGAAGGTTCTGAAACTCAGGGTAGAAGCTCTTGTTGAAGGCTAGCAAACAGGGGGCTACTCAAGCCTGAGAAGATGCTCATCATCTACCCTGGAATCAGCACCACCCGAGACAACCTTGTTCTCCCCATCCTCCTGCCAACAGGCTTCATTACCCAGCCACAGCTTTATCCAGCCACAGCCTCACACTGAGAATGATGCTAAATAGTCCAGGACCACACAGAATTGATGTCCTTTGTAAAATCTATTTTGAATTATCCCTTGTTTCTCCCTTTCTCCTCTCTTGACACTGCTGTGACCTTCATCAGCATTCATTGATTGAGCATCTGTGGGGATTTGAAAACACTGATATTAAAGTTTCTATGTGTTCTCCTTTGATCTTTTTAACAGATGATCTTAATAATCATCACCATTTTGTAGATGATGAACCAAAGCTTACAGATGGGTAAATGTCTGAAAACAAAGCCTTCCACTGCTAAGGATAGAGCCAGCTCAAATCTGATCTTTTTTTTTATTGATCCATTTTTTATAGGTTTTTCTCCCACATTTTATTTTTTCCTAATTATTCAAGCTCAATAGGTACCCTGGTCCTCTCCCTCTTCCCCCCCATCATCCCCCATTGCACTCTTCCCCATTACACTTCCCTTCCTCCCTCCCCTCTCTTTGTGTCTTCCCCTTCCTCCGTCCCATCCCCTAGAGCATCATTTTTATAATTTTTTTCAATTATTTTTCTCTCCCAATAATCTCCATTCCCATGTCCCATCTCCTTTTCTCCTGACAATCCTTCATCTCCCCTGCCAGACTCCTTCCTATTCCCAAGTCTTTTCACTTGTGTTGGCCTACTATGCTTCATCTAGTTTGTCTTTGATGCCATATGCCCAAAATGATTCATGTTGCAGCAAGGATCATAAGTCAGGAGGAATATCATTAAGGATAGTTATCTTCTTTTTCTTTCCTGTTAATATTAGTTCTAATTAGTCTCTCAGTGGGTTATGGAGCTTCTTGAGATCTTTCACCTTTCCTGGAGAGACGTTGCTAGAATAATTTCCATGCAGTTCTTGTGAAAGTATACATATCTGTCATGAAGCCATGTTTATTGGTCACACCCAGGAGGCAATATCTAGTCTACCACTGTCCCACTTCAGGCTCTTGTAATCTTATCTCCCCTTCTTCTGCCGTGTTCTCTGAGCCTTGGGGTGAGAGTGGATGTGACTTACATATCACATACCAAGCAGTCTAAAGCCATTTATTTTCTGCAATTTGGCTAGCTGTGCTTTTCTGTAGTAAATACCTTCTGCTGTAGAAGGGAGCTTCAAGGTTGAGTGCTGAGAACCCCTCTGACCTATAGGTACAATATTACAAAGCTATCAGCTACTTCTATATCAGACTGCTCCTTTTGAGAAAAACTACCCAACTAGAGATATTCCCACCAGCCACAGAATCAGTTTCACTCACAGAATATAGGATCTTCATTTAGAATATGCCTACTTCATTAGCTTACTAATGTGGTGATAGTGTTTTACTATGTGCTAATTTTCTCAATTGGTGTTGACATCTAAAATTCTGTGCAAAATATTTAGATGATCTGCCTATATCAGAGATCTGTTTTCCTATACATCTAGCATCTATAACCAGTCTTCTAATATTGTTCTGAAGACTCCTAACCCTAAAAGAGGATGTGCATACAGAGAGAACAGTGTGACTTTCCCAAAGAAGTCAAGCCTCCAGACTTGGACTTAATTCCTGAGACATCAGAAACATTTCTCATGAACATTAAGGAAAAAAAATGAATTGTAACTGATGCTACTATAAACCATTAGTGGCTAAAATTCACATTTAAAGTCAAAATCACATTCTAAAAACTCAAAAGCCCATGTACTGCTATGTGACTAGCAAATGAAATGTTCATTGGACATCTCTTACATGAGCACTCAGAAAATTGGTATAATTTCTCAAGGTACACACTTATAATACATGAGGTTGTCCCAATGTCAAAAGAACAGAAGAATCTGCCTATGGTCTAGTATTAATGTTGAATTTGTAATGAATATGTAGGTCATATGTTTGAAATTTTCCTTGTTGTTTTTTCTCAAATACCTTTAGTTATTATTCAATGTTTTCTCAAATATTGCATCATACACTGTGCAAGGAGAATTATACAGGCTCCACAAAGGGTAGACTGCTTATTTCTTGTGAGTCCCCTTCTTCTGAATTTAATAATTAATTAATCTGTTTATTTCAGGAGTGTGTATGTGATATGTGTTATGTGTGTGAATCAGAGGGTGAGTACATGCAAAGGCCAGAGTAGTACCAGTTAGGTGTCTCCCTGTATCACTCAGCCTTTATGACTTGAGACAGGGTCTCCCACTGAATCTGAATATCACTGTGTTCTCTAAGATGACTAGTCAGTGAGCTCTCAGGATCTGTCTATCTTTGTCCCCAATACTGGACTATGTGTCCATCTGTGACTTTGGATGTGGATGACGGGGATTCTAGCTCAAATCCTCATACTCTTAAAGCACATGTTTTTACCCAGTAAATGTCCCTGTAGCTCCTGGGTCTTCATCAAGTAGTCTCTGACTACCATGACCTCCTCCACTCCTGTGCCTTCCTTCATTAGGAAGAGAAATATTCACAATATAGTCTTTTAGATAGTTCTTCTGAGTCCATTATTAGGATTCAAATCAAATAAGTTATCTTTTCATCACTTTGATACATGTGTGCCATAGTTAGGCACAAGTGTCAACTTGACAGTTGAGGGTTTGAGCTGTGGGCACATTCGTAGAGAATTAATGGTTGAGTTAAGCCCAGAGCAAAAGTAAAGGAGATTGTCTCCTTTGACAGGGCAGACCCAGCCCATGGTGGGTGGGACTAGGCCCTGAACAGGTGAATAAAATACAGAGAGCTGGTTGAGGAAGTTGCATCCTTGTGTACACTTGGCCAGACATGTCAGTCTGGCAAATAAGGATTGTCCCTCTCTCAGCCATTATGTGGTCATGTTTTGGCCAGCTCCCTTGGCCCTGTTGTTGGTGCATGCTCTCCCATCAAGCTGGGCTACAAACTATAACCAGACTATCATTAAGAATATAAACCTCTTGTTTCTGTAAGCCATTTGATGGTGATTTATCAGCAACCATGTAGGTGAACTGCAACAATGTGTTAGCTTCCTATAACCCAAGACACTGAGGAAACCAAGGGGTTTAGTGCATCTTATGAATCTTGGTTGCAATTTATCACAATGGCAGTGGTGTTCCCACTAACATCAAAAACTAAGGAAACTTTCTGTACCATATCCATAAAAAGAACTGAGAGATGCTTGTTTGCTTATATTACTTGGCAGGATGCTTATATGCCAAAGCATATTAAAACACTGAACCAGGTCTAGCTTATCCATCTTCCCAGAGAATAATCCACATCTTCCTGCATCAGTCAAATATTTCCCACAATCTCACTTTCATTAATTAATTCTTTATAGTTGTATGTAGAGACTTAGTCCTCATTTATTGTTGACACCTGCATCTGTTGTGCCCAGATTTCTGTATCCCAAGAGACCACCATGGAGCCAATCACATGAGGGTCTTTATTCAAGCTCAAACCTGGGCTCTTGTCATCACTGACGCAGCAGATCAGAAACAATAGCCTCGTGTTTTACAGGGTGTTTTATAGACTATTTCTATAAAAGGATGGG
This sequence comes from Typhlomys cinereus, assembly GCA_023101885.1. Classification (NCBI taxonomy): domain Eukaryota; kingdom Metazoa; phylum Chordata; class Mammalia; order Rodentia; family Platacanthomyidae; genus Typhlomys; species Typhlomys cinereus. The sequence continues at coordinate 6,292,493 of JALPQD010000078.1, forward strand.
GTTTCTAACCTAGCAGATACATGATTGGGTAAATTGAAGCAAAAGTATAGTTGGCATGTGGAGATTGGTCAGCTCTGACCCCCATAAACAATTTCTAGTACTCCTTACATTACTCATGGCCCTTGGAATTCCTTGAGCAGTTAGTGACTGGCTTCTGATTGGATAGTTCCACCTGCTCTGACCACAATCCTTACAAACTATCATATTAATTCTATCCTTGACAAAGTTGGTGAGGCGGGGTTGATTATGCAAGGACCAAATGGTACTGTAAAAGGCTGCTTTTCCAGTTTAGGGGGGCTCCCGGAACATTAAGTAATTCCCAATTTGGAGCTGACTGGTTATGGTTATAGTCACGTACACAATTGGGTCAAACAGTCTATGTCTAGCAGGTTAGGTGTTTCATAGGAAGGACAAGTGAACAAGTACAAAATGGAGGCAAATATGTTCAGGTTCCAGAGTATCTAGCTGCCACAATACATGAACAATTTCCTCAAACCACATAATAGCTGATCGATGCATAGTTTATGATCTATTACAATCTATGTGGGCTATTCTTTTCTCCAAATTTAGGTAACCAGGTATTCTCCTGGAGGAGGGGCTTCACTCTCCTCTACAAGCAGTGCTGAGCTCAGATATTATGGAAGTGGGTCCTGAGTCAATTGCCTTTTCTTACCTTCATTATCCAAAGGCATCGCTGGTTCATAGTCACGTTCAGCGTGAGCAATCTTTCTAGCTTTATCCTTCCCTCTAGAAAAGTGAAATGGATTTGCACATATTCAGACTTGAATCACACTTCATTTCTCACTAACCATGTGACTGAGGAAGGCACTGACTTCTGACATGTTGTTTTCCTCTAGAGAATGATGGTAAGTAAGTTATGTTTAGATGAAGCATGATTGTGTAAATAAACCTTCTCATACAATACTTAGTCCATAAAAGACATTTCAAAAGTATCCAGTCTTATATCTAGGTATATCAAACAACAATATTTTGCCACTGATTTATGAATTATGACATGTTATCATGAATGTATGATGCCTATTCAACACAACAGACCAGTCGTTTTAAATGATTAGTTCTACTTTAAGAATGTGTACTGAAACTCTTTTCCTCTTTCCACTGTCTGAGATGATTTAAAGTAGGACACAGGGAAAAAAAAACTGGAAAGAGAAAGGTCTGGAAAGGATAACAGTGAAAAACCAAGACCAAGGAAATGGAGTGATTAGTATTGGCAATCGAAATGATTTACGCAGTTACAGAATCAATAAAGGAAGAGAGTCCTGCCTAAGCAAATATCCTGTAACTGCAAGATGCTGCTGCATTTGCAGATCATATTAAGCCACCATGGATCACAAAGCTGATTGGATAATTGCCTCTGTGACCTTAAAGCAGAATCATCAGTCAAATTCTGCTATTTTAGTGTGAGATGTTATATATAAACTCTAATGAGAAAATCCATGTTTTATTAAGTTATAACTACAAATGTTACAAAGGACATCTGTGCCCTTTTACACAAGACAGAACAAGAACACTTAATGTAATTATTATCACACATGCATCAGCATGGATGGAGTAAATGAAGCATTATTCTAAAGGTACTATTTTTAATTTTTTTAGAAATATGTCTTTTCCCATTCATAAAACAAATGACTTATTTACCAAATGGTGTGTAGGTGACTACCACAGAGTGAGAATGCAAAAATCAAAGATCTAACAATCAAAACCTTTCATACCCAAAGTAGTCCAGTTTTCCATTTTTAAGACCCAGACCAATGATGGGATAGGGATTGCAGAATTAACTTGCAGTCAGAGTGTCAAGGTGGTGGAACCCATAACTAGGTCTCACAGCTTAGTCGAATACTCTAATATCATCTCTCAGTTGATGTTTTTGACTCTGACAGTTTTCTCCCTTCCTAAAGAAAGAAAGGAAATAAAAGAATTGAAAACTGCTATTTTACTGGTTGAGCGATAGATAGATGATGATAGATAGATGATAGATAGATAGATAGATAGATAGATAGATAGATAGATAGATAGATAGATGATAGATAGATAGATATGAAGTGGTAAAAATTACCTCCCCTTTGCATGACAACTACCAGACAAGTCTTGTTTAGTGACAGTGGCCACTGATTGTCCAGCATCTAGCATATATCATAGTTGAGAAGAGACACAGGGAAGAGGAATTTCTTAAATTTGAAACCTACTGATTTATCCAAGACTCTTCATAATGGCCACCACTCCTGAAGATGGAAAAACATCATGACCTGCTATATCACGGATGTGAAGAATGCTGTCCTAGCTGGATGTCAGTATTGAAAACAATGGTATATAGATGCTATTGTTTCTGATCACCCATGATTTTCTCCATCACAATATAGGAATACATCAAGTGGGCTGGTTCATGACTCGTTTGAACACCCAGGTCAGAGGAAGACCACTTAAAATTGTGCTGTGATCACCCCCTGATTTAATCATATTGCCATATTCACTCATCCTTCACAGACCTTCACCCTGGTAAATTTGTGTGAGCAGGTTGGCATCAAGCGTTGTCTTGGGCAAATCTAAAAACAAGGAGTCTGGCTTCAAATCCTCTCATCTCTTTTCCATCATCATCTTTTGCATCTATTTTCCATCACCCCTTAAAAAGCTTTAATAAGTCTTCTGATTTTCTGTACCCAGAAAAAAGTCTACTTCTCCTGGGCTTTGGTATGCAAAGGATAGAATAAATCACTTCAAGTGACTTGTTTCCTCCCCAATAACCTGTTTCCAAACACCTGAGATATTCTGAGAGCCATGGAAGCACTAGGAACACAGTAGAGTTAACATATCAATCCTCTCCAAAGGATTTGAATCACCTACATTAGAGAAGATTAACATATGAAAAAATTGTCAAATGATGATATCCAGTGAAATATTCGTGAGAGTGGTGAGGGTTAGGTACAGGTGTCAACCTAACTAGGGGTAGATTTATGATAGCTAATCTTGGTTGTCAATTTGACAACACCTGGGATTAACTAACAGATTAGCTGTGAGACCACTTGAAAGGATTATCTGGATTGAGATAGTTGAGATGCAGTGACCAATCCTAAATGTGGGTGAAACCCTCTAGTAACAGACCAGATAAAAGGAAGTATAAGAAGGAAGAGTTTGACTTTCTTTTCCTTGCCCTGTACTGGCAAACTCATTTTCCCTGCTGCCACAGTTCTTTGCTGAAATCAGAACCCAGCTTCTTCAACATTCCAACATGACTGAAGTCCAGAGCTATTTTAGGAATCCTCTAGACTTCAATACAGACTGAGACTGCTGAGCTCCTGAACTAAAGCGCTATAGGTAGCCCTCCTTAGACTACCTAGATTTTATCTCATAAACTAATCCAGTAAATTCTCTGTGTCCTCCCCTTTCTCCCTCTCCTCCTCTCTCCCTTCCTTCCCTGTATGTGTGTGTGTGTGTGTGTGTGTGTGTGTTTACATATCCATTCAATCAGTTAGTTCTGTTCCTCTAGACAGCCCTGACTAATAAGTTAATCATACTCCAAGTACAAAAAGACTTAGCAAAGTGATAACTTAGCATGAGATCACAAAGCAGGAGTGGTTTCTGAAGCACAAGAAGAGAACTGTGTTACAAACAGTGAATGATGTGGGCCACTTCCAGTCTTGATTAGATCAAAAGGGTAATCAAGGCCACCCCATTCCAGCTTGACAAAGATGGAGAATTTCTTGTAAGGTTTCATTTTTCAACTGGAATAATAACAACTTATTTCCAGAGGCTAAATTGCTAACACCATATTTAGAGGGCGAGAGACATTTAAAGTTCTCAAAGTCTAGCCTTGTTAAAGTCATCCAGCCCTCCCATGACCGAGACAGCTTGGAAACCAGTATCCGCTCTAAAAGTGCTCCCCAGACCTCACAAAAAGTAATGCATCTCTTCGGGATCAGATGTGAGTCTAATCCCATTTTGCTTTTTGATACTTTACCAAAAGAGAGTGCTTGCTCTTTTAAAATAAGCCAGCACACATGTACATATGATTCTGGTTTGCATGTTTTGTTAAGGATCATGTCCAAAGTATTGGACAGATGGAGAAAATCTTTGAAATAATATTTTCACTTCAAGAATATCAATCCCTTGCTATGCCCTACCTCCAATATATGACACTAAAACAATGAGTGGAAAGTGGAAATCAGTCAAAAATATGTTTTGGTGTCAGATGGAAAAAATTTAAATCCAATTGTGTTTCTGAATTCAGAACTAATTCAGAGGTTGGTTTATTTTTCAAGCTGAATTTGATCAAACAGGTATGTGTGTGGAAAATCTCTTTCCATATGGAACTATTTCGCAGGATTCAAGAGCAACTTTATTGTGGGAAGCTCCGTTAAAAAAAAAAATCAGATTCCAATTCAGGTCAGGGTGGAGTTCTAGGAGTCTGCATTTCTCACAAGCTTCCAGGGTGTGTGGATGGTGCTGGTGTGTGGCCTTTTGGCCTAGCAAGGCTGGGAGGGAGCATGGTCTGAAAGCTTTTAGAAGTATGTGCTTCTGAAGAACAGGGATGTTTTCAGAGCTACCACCACGCCCCCATGTATCAAGTAAGATCTATCTATTTGATATAAAGTCAGAGTGGTAGAAATGAAAACGTCCACTGCTTAATATTGATTTTATAAAACCATCTCTCTGTCTTTCATTTAGAACAATCCCCAGTTGTTAAAAAAAAAAAAGTGTATCATTCTGCTTTGTCTTTCTCTTTGCTCATCCTTGCTAGTAGAAGAGCAGAAATCAGACAGGGAAAGAAATCAAACTCCATTTCTGATACTTCATAACTGCTTCAGGCTGGAGAGATGGTTCAGTGGTAAAAAGCTTTATCTCACAGGCAAAAGGACCTGCTTTGGATTCCTAAAGCCCACGTTAAAACACCAGGTAGGAATGGTGGTAACCTGCACTTCCCGTTCTGGAAGGTGGAGCCTGGGCACCCGCAGACCAAAGTAATAAAGAGACAAAGCAATCCAGGTTGATTTCTACTGTCACTCTTGGGACTCCATAGACACACACACTTAAGTGCACTCAAGTATACACACACACACACACACACACACACACACACACACACACACGAAAAGTAAATAAACTACTGAATCTCCCTTTCTTTCCTCAGTATACTTAGCAAGTCGATTGGAAAACTCAGATGGATGCTGGCAGAGACTCCACGTCAATTAAGACCCTGTCCTCATGGGATGGGTCCCATGATAAAACCCTAGCCATCTATCATTTCTGCTTTCTTGAGCCATTTTTAACATGATCTGGAGCTTCATTCTCTGAATTGTTACTTTTTCTACACATTTGGTGCAGCTAACATCCCACACTTTGCATGCATTGGGTCCTCAATTAGAGGACTAAAAGCAAATTCTGCTCCAGTGATTTCCTATCTTTATTTAAGTAGGACAATCTTTTTAATTTTTTATATTTATTCAATTGTGCATATGTGCGTGCGTGTGTGTGTGTGTGTGTGTGTGTGTGTGTGTGTGTGTGTGTGTGTAGACCACGGGAGAATTCGGGAACCACCATGGACCGCCTCCACCTCCTCCTGGTTTACTCTGCCCCGGGATTCACAGGCTCTGCCCTACCAGGACCAGAAACGCAGGCCGCCCCTGCTTCCACCCGGCGTCTATACGTGGGGTCTAGGCTCCGAACTCAGAACCTTCCACCTGCAAGGCAGAGGCTTAACCCCTGAGCCACCTCTCCAGCCCCTATTTAAGTAGTACAATCTTGAATCCACCTCAATAATCAGTCTGGAGAAACTAAGCAACAGTTGCCTGTCTTACACAGATCTGTATTTCCAGTAATAACAGCCATATGTGATGAGTCAAGTACTTGCTGGTGATCTATCACAAATGTGTGGACTAAATTTATGAAATTTGGATTTCCTCAGAAGCCTGTGGTTTCTCACTCCAGACCTACCAGATCCTCCCATTTATCAGCTGTATGATACATACATGCATACACACAATAGGTAGAAAATAGATGCACAAGTAGATCGATAGAGAGAGAGAGAGAGAGAGAGAGAGACAGATGATAGATGATAAAAAAATAGACTCCAAGTGGTTTTCTTACTCTTCATTCATAGAACCCAATATAATATTTAGCATAAGACTCACTCAATAAATATTTTTTTAACATTTTTATTTTTATTTCCACTCATACAAACTTAATAGGTACACTGGTTCCCTCCCTCCCTCCTCCTCAATAAATATTTTTTTCTCTGTATAAGTGTATTTTTTATTAAAAATTTAATTATACATTTTAAAATTTTTTACCAGTTCCCTCCCTCCCCCCTCCTCCCCCCGAACTCCCTCCTCCCCCTCCCCATCCCCCAGTGGCTCCCCCCCAATTCCCAGAGAGTCCTTTATTGTGTACGCCTAACTCTCCACTGGGTCCTCCTCTCTGATGACATATAAGGACCCAGTGGCATTTCCATAAGCCCTTTCTCTTGTTCCCCTTAAGCATAAGATCACTACTATGGCTGTCAATCCCTTGCCTCCAGGGGTCTCGGTGCCCTTAACAGATGCTAGACTTTATGAGGGCAACAGTGCACTGGACATTGCGCAGGGCATGCAAAGTCCCATTATGATTGCTTTGGCCCCAACTATTGTTGAGAATCTTGCAAATCGTTGCTCCTCCCATCCTTTTGCTCTTACAATCTTACCGCCTCCTCTTCCACAAATGTCCCTGAGCTCCAGGATGGGGAGAGATTAGGCTGGCCTAGTTCTATGTGATTGATATAGAGTCTCTGAAGTTCTGGATTGTGGTTTGTTGATTTTCTTTTGCAGTTTTGCTGCTCCTGCAATGCCCTTCACTCCATTCTGCTGGGCACTGTATGTCACCCCCTGGCCAGAGACAAAAAGCTGTTAAACTGGAATCTTGTTATAATAGCACATTCAAGGGTAGATGTAATAAGAGTAGGAAACCTCAGTGAGGGAGGGGGTCCATCACCCATTTGCAAAATGATTACTTTTTATCTGCTAGACTATATGCCCTCCCCTTCTGGTGAGATCAGGAAAGAACGTCTGTGAACTTAACCAGGTTTCTCATTACTTACTTGCAGACCTTGATGGAGGCCTATTTTCTCTGCTGTAACATGGTCCCCTCTCTCCTTGTTTCTGGTGTGGCCCTCCTAACCCATCTCTCTTGTTCATAATCCTTGCAATTACTGTGTTACATAGGTTTATTTTGAGTGTCTCAATGTGGGCTGGCTGAGTTTGGTACTAGGAGCCACTTATTAGGGAGTACATACGGTGCTTAATTTTCTGGGTTTGGGATACTTCACTTAATATAATTCTTTCTAATGACATCCATTTCCCAGAAAATTCCAGTAATTCATCATTTTTGATATCTGAGTAGTACTCCATTGTATAGATGTACCACCGTTTCCTTATCCACTCGTCAACTGTTGGACATTTGGGCTGATTCCATGACTTTGCTATTGTAAACAGTGCTGCTATGAACATGGTCGATCTTGTGCTATCGAGGCGAACCTCTGCTGCATGGTGGGTTATTCCCAAAACTGGGATACCAGGGTCATATGGCATTTCAATCTTTAATTTCTTTAAGAATCTCCAGACGGCTCGCCAGAGTGGCTGTATGAGCCTGCATTCCCACCAACAATGTAGGAGAGTTCCCCTCTCTCCACATCCTCTCCAGCATTTGTTGTTCTTTGTATTGTGGATTTTTGCCATCCTAACCGGGGTGAGATGATATCTCAGGGAAGTTTAGATTTGCACTTCCCTGATGGTGAAGGAAGTGGAGCATTTTTTAAGATATTTGTTAGACATTTTAATTTCATCCCTGGTAAAGTTTCTTTGAAGTTCCAGGGCCCATTTTTTAATTGGGCCAGTGTTTTCCTTGGAGTTTAGTTTTCTAAGTTCTTTGTGCACTCTGGACAGTAGAGCTCTGTCAGATATGTGGTTAGTGAAGATTTTCTCCCATTCTGTGGGTTGCCTTTGAGCTCGTGTGACAATCTCTTTATCTGAACAGAAGCTCTTTAATTTCACAAAATCCCAACTGTTGAGAGTTGGTAGCAGTGACTGTGCCATTAGGAAATGTTGGCCTAACCCAATCAGCTCGAGGGAGTTCCCTATCCTTTCAACTATGGTTTTTAAAGTCTCTGGCCTGATATCAAGGTCCTTGATCTATTTGGAATTAAGTCTTGTACATGGTGACAAGTACGGGTCCAGCTTTAATCTTCTGCATGTGGAGATCCAGTTTTGCCAGCACCATTTGTTGAAGATGCTGTTCTTTTTCCATTGGATTCTTTGAGCCCCTTTGTCAAAGACCAAATGGCTGTAACTTTGTGGGCTTATATCTGGGTCTTCAATCCTTATCCATTGATCTGTGTGTCTATTTTGGAGCCAGTACCAGGCTGTCTTTATAACTATGGATTTGTAGTATAGACTTAGGTTTGGTATGGTAATACCTCCAGCTGTGTTTTTGTTACTCAGGATTGTTTTTGCTATCCTAGGTCTTTTGTGCCTCCATATGAACTTTGAGATTGTTTGGTCAACTTCTTTGAAGAATTGCTTTGGGATTTTGATTGGTATAGCATTGAATCTGTATATTGCCTTTGGTAGGATGGTCATTTTTACGATGTTAATTCTGCCAATCCAGGAACAAGGGAGGTCTTTCCACCTTCTGGTGTCTTCTGCAATTTCTTTCTTTAGGATTTTAAAGTTTTCATTGTAAAGGTCTTTTACCTCCTTAGTTAGGTTTATACCAAGGTATTTCATTTTTTTAGGGGATATAGTAAATGGTATGGTTTCTCTCAAGGCTTTTTCACTTCTTTCATTCTGGGCATATAGGAAGGCCTCTGATTTTTGCACATTTATTTTGTATCCTGCCACCCTGCTGAACTTCTCAATTAGTTTCAGGAGCTTCCTGGTGGAGTTTTTGGGATCCCTCAGGTATAAGATCATGTCATCTGCAAATAAGGATAGCTTGACTTCTTCCTTGCCGATTTGAATCCCTCTTATGTCCCTTTCTTGTCTTATGGCTTCAGCTAAGACTTCAAATACAATATTGAATAGAAGTGGTGAGTGGACAGCCTTGTATAGTTCCTGATCGAAGTGGGAATGATTCCAATTGTTCCCCATTGAGCATAATCCTTGCTGTGGGCTTGTTGTATACAGCTTTTATTATATTGATTAAGGTTCCTTCCATTCCTACTGTCTCTAGCGTTTTGATCATAAAGGCTGTTGGATCTTATCAAAAGCTTTTTCTGCATCTATCGAGAGTATCATGTGGTCTTGGACTTTGGACTGGTTTACATGATGAATTACATTTATTTATTTGCGTATGTTGAACCAACCTTATGTGCCGGGGATAAAGCCTACTTGGTCCCCATGAATGATCTTTTTAATATGTTTTTGAATCCGATTTGCTAAGACTTTGTTGAGAATCTTTGCGTCTGTGTTCATCAGTTAGATCGGCCTATAGTTTTCTTTTTTAAGTGAATCTTTATTAGGTTTTGGGATGAAAACGATATTAGCTTCATAGAAGGAATTTGGTAGTGTTCCTTCCTTAGCTATTTGATGGAACAGTTTAAGGAGTATTGGTGTTATTAACTCCTTAAATGTCTGGTAGAACTCTGTGCTGAATCCATCTGGTCCAGGACATTTTTTGGTGGGAAGATTCGAGATTACTTCCTCAATTTCCTTATATGTTATAGGACTATTTAAATAATTCACAACTTCCTGATTCAATTTAGGTAAGTTGTGTTTACTTAGAAATTCTTCCATCTCTTTTGTGTTGTCAAACTTCACAGAGTATAAGTTTTTGAAATATGATGTTATAATTCTCTGGATTTCTTGGGTATCAGTAGTGATAACTCCATGTTCATTTCTAATTTTGTTAATTTGGGTTTTCTCTCTCTTGCTTTTGGTTAGTTTAGCTAGGGGTGTATCAATCTTGTTGATTTTTTCAAAGAACCAGCTTTTTGATTGGTTGATTTTTTCTATTGTTTTCTTTATCTCGATTTCAGATATTTCTCCCCTTATTTTGCTAATCTCTTCTCTTCTACTGCTTTTGGGATCAGATTGCTCTAGTTTTTCTAAAGCTTTAAGCTGCATTGTTAAGTTGTTTATTTCTGATGTTTCCATTTTTTTGACATAGGCATTAAGAGCTATGAACTTACCTCTTAGAACAGCTTTCATTGTGTCCCAGAGATTTTGGTAAGTTGTATTTTCATTATCATTCACTTTCAGGAAATCTTGAATTTCCTTTTTAATTTCTTCCTGAATCCAGTTCTCATTCAGCATCATAGTGTTAAGTTTCCAGGAGTTAGTGTATTTTCTCTTGTTTGATGTGTTGTGGATGTCCAGCTTTAGGCCGTGGTGGTCTGATAGGGCACAGGTTAAAATTTCAACTTTCTTGTATATGTGTAGATTCATTTTGTGGCCCAATATGTGATCTATTTTGGAGGAAGTTCCGTGTGCTGCTGAGAAAAATGTGTATTCTTTGGTGCGTGGGTGAAAAGTTCGATAGAGATCTGTAAGGTCCATTTCTTTCAGGGTTTGATTAAGTTCCAAAGTGTCTCTGTTAAGCTTTTGACCTGTTGATCTATCCCATGTTGAGAGGGCAGTGTTGAAGTCCCCAAGAATTATCGTTTGGGGGTTGACTTCTTGCTTTAGACGCTGTAGGGTTTTCTTAATGAATGTGGTGGGGCCCGTATTGGGTGCGTATATGTTCAGTATTGTGAAGTCTTCCTGGTGAATTGTACCTGTGACTAAAATGTAGTATCCATCTGTGTCTCTTATAATTTTCTTTGGTTTGAAATCCACTTTGTCTGATAGCATAATGGCTACCCCTGCCTGTTTTCTGCTTCCATTTGCTTGTAGAATTGTTGACCAGCCTTTTATTTTTAGAGCGTGCCTATCTTTTGTGGTGAGATGGGTTTCCTGCAGGCAGCAGATTGATGGATTGTGATTTTTAATCCAAGTTTGTAATCTGTGTCTCTTGATCGGTGAATTAAGTCCATTAACATTTAGTGTTATAATGGAGAAACTATTGTTAATTCCAGGCATTTATTATGTTTAGTAGCTTTTATAAGTATATTGCTTTGCTTTTAATGGTGTTATATTTGCCTTCTGTTCTCCTGGATATGCCTGTTTTTTTCTTCATGCTCGAGTATCATTTCTAGCATTTTTTGAAGACCTGGTTTGGTGGACATGTATCCCTTCTTTGTGCTGGAAGATTTTTCTTTCTCCCTGGATCATGACGGATAGTTTTGCAGGGTAAATCAGCCTGGGTTGACATTTTTGCTCATTCAATACTTGAAATATGTCTCTCCAAGCTCTTCTTGCTTTTATTGTTTCGACTGAGAAGTCATTTGTTATTTTAATAGGTTTACCTTTAAAAGTGACTTGTTTTTTCTCCCTTGAAGCTCTCAGCACCAGTTCTTTATCTTGAATGTGGAGTGTTTTAACTATTATTTGCTGCGGCGTGCTTCTATTTTAGTGTATCTGTTTGGGGTGCGGAATGCCTCTTGTATATGAATGGGCCTCTCTTTTTTTAGATGAGGAAAGTTTTCCTTGATGATCGTTTGAAAAAATTTCCTCAGGGGTGGTATTTTGAGATTCTTGCTCTGGTATTCCATGAATACGCATTTTAGGCTTCTTCAGGGTGTCCCATATCTCTTGGATATTTCTCTCAAGTATCTTTTTGGCTTTAACAACCTCTTCCATTGAGCTGGTTAGTACTCCCACTTTATCTTCAAGGTCTGAAATTCTGTTTTCTGCTTCATTAGTTCTGTTGATAAGACTCTCTGTGGCGTTCTGGGTTGAAGATAACTTGTCTTTTAGCTCAGTTTTAAACTCTGTTTGAGTTTGTTTTAACTGCTCTATGCCACTTTTTGTTTCTTGCACTGTTTTTCTCAACTCCTCCAGATGTCTGTTGTGTTCCTCTTCAAAGAGATTGATTCGATTATGTAATTCCTCCCGGATGTCCTCTTTCATAGTATTGAACCTGGTAATGATCATATTTTGAAAGACCTTATCCTGGGTGAGGCTTTCTTGGCCTTTTTCCGCGGGTTTGTTCTTGTTGGAGTCTAACATTATGGGATTAATTTCTTCATTGGGAAATTTGTTTACTTGAGTGTTGCTTCTTATGGATTTGCATTTTGACTTTGGCATTGTCATTTTAACTCTTAAGATCTCTCAACTTCACTAAACTGAATTATTTGGCCTGGGGTCCTGGTGGGCGGGCCCGAACGGGGACTTACCTAGGGCGCGGGTTGAGACCCGGCTGGACCGCGTGCGTGTCCTGACCGGTGGAGCGGGGTGGGGTGAAAAGGGAGGATGGGCGCGTCGGCGTGGAGCTATTTAACCCGATGGCAGCTGGGGCGGGGCCCGGGCGCAGGGGGAGGTCCTCCTCGTCCCTCGGCCCCCGCGCTGCTCCGGCTGGATGGTGGGAGTCGGAGCCAGGTGCCTGTGGGCTGACCTGTGGTCCTAGGGCGTGGGGTGAGGCCCGGCTGGACCGGGCGCGCGGGTCCCAACCGGCGGAGCGGGATGGGGTGAAAAGGGTCAATAAATATTTTTTAAGTGAAGCACCCAACTAGAGTCTATTGAATGCCCCAGTGTCACGCAGTGTTTCAGAGACAGACGTTAGCTCTTTTTGGAATCTTTTTTTTTTTTTTTTATTCAATCTTGCGCGTGTATGTGCATGTATGCGTGTATGTGTGTGTAGAACCACGGACGAATTCGAGAACCACCATGGACGCCTCCATCTCCTCCTTGTTTACCCTGCCCCGGAATTCACAGGCTCCGCCCTACCAGGACCGGAAACGCAGGCCGCTCCTGCTTCCGCCCGACGTCTATACGTGGAGTCTAGGATCCGAACTCAGGACCTTCCGCCTGCAAGGCAGAGGCTTAACCCCTGAGCCTCCTCTCCAGCGCCCCTCTTTTTGGAATCTTAAGACATAAAATATTTCCATGAAAAATTAACACTGTTTTTAATGAACATCTTTCACTGAGCATGTCCTTAAGATACACAAACAGAGTGACCAATTATGATTTTACCCATGACTTCAAACCCTAAGCCAAGAGTTGAAAATGTGAGCAAAGTCAGCTGGCCAAGCAGAACCATTCTCCAGAGACTTTCTAACAAGAACAAAAAGAAAGTGGCCACTCTAGCTCTGAGGTGGGATCAAAAATAGAGCTGTGTTCTTCATCCTGTATAGGAAGCCAGTGTCCAGAGGGAAATGGAAAGAACAACACTGACTGATTGATGTATCACATCGTCCATATCCATCTTTGTTTACACATCTTTCACCTTGGAACTCTTTGAGTTCCCTGGAATAGGTCAGAGTCTATTTAAGTATCCCTGAATCTGAATCTGAGCTTGAGAATATAATCAGTGTCAACAGTCCATGAACTGGAGCTATAGTGTGATAGTACCCAAGTCACAGTGCTTGTCAGTGCCCAGGGGACTTTACTGATGCTTGAGAAGTGGGCCCAGGTCAGTTAGTTGCAGGATGGAGTCCACTGTACCAGGAGCCTCAAGGGACAAACAGAAACTCTCCAATACCCAAAGTAGCCTGAGCAAGAAAAGAAGACCTGTTTAATAATCCTTTATTGTGAGTACTACCTACCAGTACCTACTAGTAGCAGTGATGCACAGTATTCTAGAAATCTAAGACCTTCTTTGCTTACTGGCCATTTAGGCATCATCTTATACGATGTATCCATCTGTCAAAGTTCTCTGATGGACTCAGTAAAAGAATCTAATCATATGTTTTATTTTGTTTCATTATGGCACAGGTGGACTTAAAAAAATTTCTAACACTGCACATTCTTGAGTCTAATACAATACATAACTCCTGATTCTCATGCTCTCTACTTAATATTTGGATAATCTGTGGGTCTAATTGTAGCATTTTTTCCTTTGGTTGTCAATATTACTGTCCCAAATTATCATATTTCTAGAAATGATTTGTTGAATAAAGATCAAACAAAAAAAGGGGAAAGGAAAAATGAGCCACATAGAGTCTAGAGGGTATCTTGTTATGAGGCAGAAAATGGAAAACATCCCTTTGGGTAAACATGACATAATGAGGTCAGTTCATATCAGCATTGCACTGTGTCAGGGATGGGTTTCTTTGTAGTAAATCTCTACACCTAGTTTTTCTCTTTTCCAAACACATGACCCTTCTGTGATTTTGATTCAGAATGGAATAGTTATCTGTTTTCTCAGTTTTCATGTCCAAAGACAGATTATAATATTTTGCAGAGGATGAAATTAAATGCAGAAATATAGTGCTTTGGGAAGTATTTGAAATCTAGATGGCATACAAAATGAATTATCATCTAGATCACTTTACTAAAGCAATAGTAAAAAATATACAAAAGGAAAATAGAGTTGATCACATGATTTATACTGTTAAATATATAAAGCCTCATTCATTAACTGACTTATAAACAAAAGATGTGCTTTATCATAACTAAATAAATGAGTTCAAATAATAATTGTTTCATTGCTTGGCAAAAAATTTTCAATTTGATTATATCCAATATTCTTGAAGCTTAGGGAAAGGCATTATTACCTATTTTAGAATTTAGAATAAACATTTTCATGAATAAACATTGAATCATTAGTTAAGACTTTTCTTGGATCAGGTATGGTGATGCATGTCAACAATCCCAGAAGTCTGGCATCAACAGGCGAAGAATTGTTAGTGTGATTCTAGCTTGGGCTACACACTGAGAAGTTGTCAAGAAAAAGAAAAGCACCTTTATAAACAACTCATGTTTTAACTTCATAGTCGCAAGTTTTTAAAGGTTATTTTAATCTATTAATAGACTCTAGATTCACCAACTTTGGTAGAAGGATGTTCATGGACTGATTTCTTATCTGGAAATAATCTAGGTTTGTATCACTGAAACAATGTTAAAATAGTTTTTGGCATATCAGTTATGTAATGTTGTACAACCAATGAGAGCTGCACAAGTACATGCATAATAGTGTTGTAGAAAGAACTCCAATATTTGTCAGTGAGTAGAAAAAAGTATACTTACCCTTTGTGGAAATAAAAAAGATGCAGATGAAGAAGTGGATAGATAGAAGGAAGACTAGATGGGTGAGAGATAGTGAAATAATGGACAGAGCCCATTGATTTTGAATGGTTTGAAACAAAATCTAAATAAGTCTGTGTTCATATGATGTATGCTAACAAAATGGGGCAGATGAGACAAAACATACAATATAAAACTGTCTGTGAATTAAAGATGCTTGAGATAATTCTAAAATTGTGTGTGTGTGTGTGTGTGTGTGTGTGTGTGTGTGTGTGTGTGTGTGTGTGTTTTGTGGCCCATCCTTCTGCCTCTACCAGGTAAACTTCTCAGTCTTCCGGTGCCTAATCTCTATGTCAACAGAATAGGATCTGGTACTTTCAGTTTTCCTGAACAGTTGCTTTGATTTTTTTTGTCCTAAAGATGCCAAATCAACAATTCTCAACTTTGACCATTAAAAAAGCTGGACTCTAATCTATGGTCAACCTCTAGGTTTTGTGAAGAATACTTCATCCCCTTCATACTTATCTTTTCATTTTTTTCTCAATTTGCTCATTTGGTCATATGTTCTTCAATCAAGGGCTTAAATAATATTGGCAACCAAGTAGAAAATCAATAATGTGACCATTTCCACTAAACCAAAGTTTTTCCTCCTCATTGTGGCTCACTCCTCCCAGGTGATGAAAATCAGTCTTCAAAATGAAAGTGTCCCTTAGGGAACATTTATCCAATCACCTAGGCATCAGCACGATTTGTTCAGTTGCATAAATCTGAAAGTAGCATTTGTTCCCATTAGTGGCTGTGTATACAAACTGTATCACCTCCTTCCCTCAGGCTAATCAGAAATCATTCTTCTTCCATCTGCAGCTGATTGAATACTCAATGAAGTGGAATATTCTCCCTGAAAACCCTAGAGCCATGAACTTCTCTGTCCCACTTAATGGGACAAGACACAATGATAAAAAAGACACGGAAGAAAAGAAACTTACAAGCAAAACCCTACAGAGCAAGACTCCAGCACAGAAGCGTTTACTGCTGCCCTGCATTCAGCTGCCTACTGGTTCTTGGCATCCTGACCTCCCCATGACATTTTTATTCATTGAACTTATACAGAGTAAGCAGGCTGTCTCTCAATCCTATTTATTTTGCTTCCTGTTAAAGCAATAGGTCTTAAAAGGGTGCTTTGATTTTATTCACTTGAAGAATATTTCAACGTGTATGTAAAAGCCAGACACAGGAATGCATGTGCACAGAGAATTTCACCTGTAGAAATCAGACCACCCTTTTCAGGTCTCTCCATTCCGTCAGCCATGCTCTCACTAGTATGTGACATTGTGTAGTTGGGACTTGCTGGCAGCCTGGAAAAAAAAAAGCATCTTTGCAATGACGCAGGCAGCTGAGCAGGAAGTGCCCGCTAAGCTGTGTGACTCACATCCATTTGCTCTAGACTTGCTCCAGCTTCCTCATTAACATCATTGCTGGGGGCTAATGGATGCTCAGTAGGAAGTAATTTTTCTTTGTAAACGTCCAGGGGAAAAAATGAAGCCCAGCAAGCGCTCTGAGCCCTGACAAAACCCTCCAAGGCTGACGAACTTGTGCTCTGCAAGGTGAGAGAATGCCATGTTTCTAGGATTGACTCCATTCTTCTCAGGCTTCCAACCACACAGATACACCCCAAGTTTTTTAAGCAAGAAAGTGTATGTAAACACATCCAGTGTGAGTGTGTGTGTGTGTGTGTGTGTGTGTGAGTGTGTGTGTGTGTAATAAGTAAAGCTAAGGCCAAAAGCTAATGTTTCTCTCTGAATCTCTTGAAAATGTTAGAATATAAGTACCTATCAAGATTTGAGGACCCATGTCCTAAAGCATCCATCCGGTGGTGCTTAGGAGGTTGGGTCTTGCTGGAGGAAGTATGGAAGGAAAAAGGGACCAGCTGCAGACTTGAAGTTTGATAACCCAGCCCCACTCACTGCTCCGCCTCTCAGCTTCCTGAGCATGGCTGCACATTAACAGCCGGCCTCCTGCTCCTGTTAATGTGGTTTCACTGCCTGCCACCCTGCGTTCCCTGCCACAATGAACTCTGTCTGGAACTGAAAACCCAAACAGTAAGTTCTTTCTCCCTTAAACTGCTGGGACCAGAATATCTTATCACAGCAACAGGAGAGTAAGTATAACAGTATCACTTATTCATTATGTGTAGAAACACCCACGTCAGGTTATAAACATTGAACTGTCTCTGGGGAAGACGGAAAGGCCCTGATCTTCACTGATTGCTGGTTTTCATGCTGAAGACATGCCCAACATGGCCAATTCCAAGTGACATGTCACTAAATGCAGAACTGGTAATAATGGACCTTTTTGTGAGTCAGTGCCACCATCTCCAGCAGCCCCTGCCTCAGCAGCATGAAATACAATATCCCTTGTTACCATGACCCCAAGAGACATCGTGAGATGTCTGGCTAAAGGTCATGCACTTAAACAATTTTCTCAGATTTGTGTTTCTTCACTTTCATTCCTGATTCATATGGCAATCTTGAATCTTTCTCTCATTGCCCTAAAAGTGATTTTGAAATGTTATAGAATAATTCACTCCAAATGAAAACTGATACTGCACAGCTACGGTTTTGTTTTTCAGTCTGAGATTAAAAACCCAGACCAAGCTTGTTTCATGATTAAGAGACATCGTACACAAGCATGAAATTGTCAAACAATAACTTTTATCATATATCAAAAGCATACTGGGCATAGCAAAATTCATACCAAAATATTCTGTCATAAAAGTCCAGGATACATAGGATTTAAAAAAAAAAAAAAAAAAAGACAGCTAAGTGTGAAAATTATGAGGCTGCCTGTAGCCACATTCAGGGCAGGTTAATGTTGAGCCTTGGACTCAACAGCTCCCTCTAAAGGCCAGAACAAACTCTGCTGGCAAGGTGCTTAGGACAGCCTTCCCTAGGTGCCTCGCCAAGGCACTTAGTTAGCATCAGTGTGGAAGCAACACCTTTGTGGCCTCTCTGTCAATGGCCTCCCTGTCTTGCCAGTCTCTCTTGTACCCCATCTCTTCACACTTCTGACATCCCCTGGGCTTCAAACCTCTCAGCCAAGGAAGCACGACCTGCACAGCCCATTCATTCATAGGGCACAGTTCTTGAGATTCTGGGTGTGTAATTACTGAAATAAAACTTTCGATTCTCGTATCTCTGTCCAAATCTCCTTCCAGATAACACATTCTAGAACCCATGTGGAAATCTATTCTCTTAATGGTGCAGCAAGCATTTCAGAAAGATGATTGACTAATAAAAGGATGTGGAAAGATCATTTGGGGCAAGGAGTTATTTCCAAAGAAAATATGTTTCAAACTTTCTCCTGAACCATATGGTGGGAAAGAGAGAACTTATTCCCTAATGTAGTCCTCTGACTTCTATACATGTACCATGGCATGGATATACCTGTGTTCTCTTATCTCTCTCTCTCTCTCTCTCTCTCTCTCTCTCTCTCTCTCTCTCTCTCTGTCTCTCTCTCTCTCTTCTTAACCTTTTATAAATACATAAAATATTTCAAGGTCCTAAGTTGCACTTATTTGTTGTAACTGAAGTACTATGTATATTGGTCATAGTTAGGCACAGGTGTCAACTTGACAGTTGAGGGTTTGAACTCTGGGCACATTTGTAGAGAATTGGCTGTTGAGTTAAGTCTACAGCAAACATTTAGGAGGAGATTGTCTAGCTGATGGAGAAGGCCCAGCCAATGGGTGGGATTAGACCCTGGAATAAAATAAAATACGGAGAACTATTGAGAGAGTTGGCCTCCTTGTGTACACTTGGACAGACATGCTGGTCTGGCAAGTAAGGATTGTCCCTCTCTCAGTCATTACATAGAGATGATGTGGCCAGTTCCCTTGGACCTGGTATTGGTGCTGAGAACAAATGATTATGTTAAGTGATCACTCTATGCATAATGGGATTTTTCATCCATATTACAGCTACCAGAGGATTAAATATTTCTCTAAGTTAATGTAGCTTTACTGTTCCTTAGACATGTTTTAATCAATCTTACCATGGTTAGATGCATAATTTTACAACTTCATGACTATTTTATATGTAATAGTTAAAAGCAATTACTCTCAGTAATAGTTAAAAGCAATTACTTTATATAACAAAACAGAACTTAAGAAAATCAACGTGGGAGACACCGTAGATTTTCTTTAAACAAGTGTATCTTGTCATTATTGGTTTTTTTTTTTTTTGTCTTTTTGAGACAAGGGCTTTATATAATCCAGGCCAACCTAGAACTGGCAGTGATATCCTCCTGCCTCAGCCCCCAAGCACTGAGATTGTGGGTATGAACCACCATTCCCAGCTAAACAAATGTATTTTAAAATATGAAGATAAATAATGTAAGCTTCATCATCCTAGCCATTGGAAGGAATATCTTTGATCTTTGATAGCAGTAATGGAAAGAGAGGTAAGTATCACTGTTTGAGTGACAGCTCAGCACCTGGCTTACACACCTCATCTCAGCACCTTCTGAAGCGTGACCAGTGATCTGCCTAGTACTCAATCCTACCCTTTCCCTTACTATGAAACTTCTGCAGAATCATTTTGTTCATGATGTCCACAATATTAAAAAAAAATGTAATCCCCAAATGTCTCATGACTCAGATTATACAGTATCATAGGTCTGGCCAAGATGGGATAGACATGTATGAAATTTTATTTCCTGATGAAAAGAAAAGCTCCCCCAAGATTTACCTTGATCTCCATTTTCTTTTCTTTACTCTTTGACATGGATAATGTGCTTTGTGATAGAGGCATAAAAATGAAAATCATTCATGGTAAGAGAAGAAGAGGAAGAAATTTTGCATAATGAAAACATGAAGCGGCAGAGAAGCGTCTCACTGTCTGGCTCTTGGCATCCTGAGAAGTGAGGAAAGCAAACCCTGTGCTTGTATAAGCCCTCACCTTCAGATGTGTGGAACACCCAGTCGTTGCAGCTTTTGGTGCCGAGATGAACTCAAGGCCTCCCACATGCTAGGCAAGCACTCGACCACTGATCTGTGATCCCAGTCCAACCCTCCCTGTTAACCAGGAAACATTCCATAAACAGATATTCCCCATTAGATCTGTAAAAGACTTGAGAGATCACACAATCAAGAATCTCATTTTAGTCATGAGGAATCTGAAGTCTCTGGTGAAGGCTCCACAAATGTAAGCTATGGCTGAGAAGGAAATAGTGCAATCCAGTGTTTTTACCCTCCCCTTGCAATAGAATCATAAACCAGGCAATAAAGCATATAAAAAACTAATAGAAATGGCTTTATCTTGAGAAAAAGAAAATAAGATTGAGGCTCCTAAAGAGCATAAGAAATAAAAAGCAACTGCAGGGTCAATAGTTACAGGTTGTGTGTGTTGACAATGTCTCAACCAGCAGGTACTTTGGCATCATGGAGGATGAAGTAAGGATCTCCAGAAAATTCCCAGTGGGGGAGCAAAGCATGAATGACCTAGGGGTGAGATGTCAGGAGGACAAGACTCATATATTCTCATACCAGGCAAGGCCAGCTAAAAATTACCTTCAAAAATTCAAGGCATGATTTTACAGTATACCTTTTGAACATGTTCAAAGTCCAAGGCCTTTCCTTGCTTCACAACCATATCACTATACAAATTCATCAGACAGCAAGCCAAATAATGTATGCAGTGACCACTGTCACAGGCACGTGTGCACATAGACACAGATGCAGAAAGGCGGAAATCAATGCCATAAATGTCAGCTGCAGCTATTTCTAGAGGCAATGACTAGTCATTTGTTCTCATTGCTCTTCTATATTTTCAAAATCTCTGCACTGAATGCATACTAAATATGTAATAAAAGATAAATCAAAGCATTTAAAATACACATAGTATTTCAGTTATGACAAATAAATACAACTTAGGACCTTGAAATATTTTATGTAATTGTGAACAGGTAAGAGGAGAGAGACAGAGACAGAGACAGAGAAGAACGCAGATATACCCATGCCATGGTGCATGTGTGGAAGTCAGAGGACAACTTTAGGAAATCAGTTCTCTCTTTCCACCATGTGGGTGTTGGGGATTGAACTCAGGTCTTAAGGTTTTTACATGGCCTCCTTTAACTGAAAAGTTATGTGACCTTAACATCTTCAAGACTGTTTTCAAATTAAAGATATACTCAATAACTATAATGAACCTGTTTTAAATATTGGAAGAATATCTCCAAACAATTCTATCTCAACATGACAAATCTTTGCACATAAACAATTTTTCTCCAACATTTTATTTTTGTCCCAATCATACAAGCTCAAAAGGTACCCCTGTCTGCTCCCTCCCTCTACCCCTCCCCAGTCCCCCCTAACACTCTCCCCCCTATTCCCCTTCCTTTCACCCCCTCCCTTCCTCCCCTTCTCCCAGTGCCTCCCTTTTCCTCCCTCCCATCCCCTAGAGCATCTTTTTGTGTGAATGCCAAACGTCCTTGTGAGTTTTCCACCCTGGTGAGGGGTAAGGACTCAGAGGCATAGCCCAGATCCCTTTCTTGGGCTCCCTGTTAGTATGGGAACTCTATTATGACTGTTAATCCTTTGCCTCTAAGAATCCTACTGCCTGTGGTCCATGCTAGACTTTGGGGGATCGTTGACATGTCAGCCATTGCACATAAACAAGTTTAAATGTTTATTTAAGTGTTTACTATTGACAAAATAATTATCTAGGTAAACCAGAAATTTTATATAAATTGGAAAAGTTTGTGTTCAATTCCTACTTAGATATTAAGGTTCAATCCTGTTAATTTCAACCTCCTTGTGTAAACTGAGAGGAAAGGACACTGATTTAAACAGTCACTCTTTTTTAATATTTTTTTATTTCCACTCATACAAACTTAACAGGTACACCAGTCCCTTCCCTCCCTCCACCCCCCACCCCCCTGTGCCCCCTTCCCTCCCCCTTCCCTCCCCATCCCCCAATGCCTCCCCCTCCCATCCCTGGAGCATCCTTTAATGAGCATGCCAAACTCTCCTCTGGGTCCTCCTCTCCGATGAGGTGCAAGGACCCAGTGACATTTCCCAGAACCGTTTCCTGTGTTAAGCATAGGAACACTATAAACAGTCACTCTTTAGGTGTGGGTTCAGAGAATAAGTACTCTACAGGACTCACTTTTCAGTTGGCTTTTCCAGCTATATCCTCTCTGATGTCATCCCAACTGAGCACCCAAGCCATTGGAGGCGGCCATTCCTTTCCTCAACAACCAAGTTGTTGGGACATTGACTCTGTTGCTGGTAACTCACAGCCTTGACATGGCTTGATGATATGTCACCTGAGCTAAATGGAAAGTCCTGTTCCAAAGACAGGGGCAACAAAGTCCAGAGGCAGTCACAGTCAGTAGATGATGGGAATGTTACCAGCGGTGGTGGAATGGACATTAATATGGTCTCATCCTTGCTTTGCTTTGTGTCTGTTTAATTCCAGCCCATTTGTCTAGTTGAGTTCTTTAAAAAAATCCAAGAATGCAATGAGCTATTCAGTCAACAGGATTCTCCTTTTAAGAAAGTGCTCACATTTTCGAATTGATGTTACAGTTACTTTTATTACTGTGAGACAATACTTTGGCACAACCACCTTCAGTGACAAAGGGAGATTTATTTTGGCTTATGGTTCTAGGGGGTATAGTCTAGTAATGTAGGAATTGCATTCTACTAGAAGGTATGTCTAGAGGCAGAGGCAGGAAGCTGG
Source organism: Typhlomys cinereus (assembly GCA_023101885.1). Lineage (NCBI taxonomy): Eukaryota > Metazoa > Chordata > Mammalia > Rodentia > Platacanthomyidae > Typhlomys > Typhlomys cinereus. The sequence goes on from JALPQD010000078.1 coordinate 6,315,279, forward strand.
CTCAAATCATTGCAACCACCAAGTGGCAGAGAGAACAAGAGCAAATGAAGAGAAGGCAGAGTCCAGCTATCACACCTCAAAGCCAACTTCCTATGATGTACCTTCCTGTCGCACTCTCAAGGGTGCCACAACCTTTCCAAACATTAACACCAGCTGAGGATTCAAACACAGGACCCTGTGGGGTATAACTCATAGTTAAGCCATGACAATTGGCTTATTAAGAGATATTGACCATGTATGCTATATGTGCTCAACTGCATTATAAAGCAAAAACATCTGGGTGGACCAGATTGGCTAGAAGAGAAAATCATGCATGCTCATGATAGCCAAAGCAGCCAAATGATGAAGATTCGTCATTTTGAAAGTTCAGCAAGTAATCATATATATAGTATCAGTTCTCAAATAAAAGATAATCAAGGTCTCGTCTGCCATTACAGAAGCAAAAAGCTTTGTTTCTATCCCTAACATAGCCAGCACACAGGCCTCAGTTTAGTCGATTGTGTGTTTCCTCCTAAGATCTGGAACCCAGAGGTTGCTACCAAAGCTTCAGAAAGAGACCATTCACTGAGAGTACAGCTGAGCTGAAATTATGCGTTGGAGAAGAGAGCGCCTAAGAATGGCAGGGCGGGCATGGTGGCAGCTGAGCCTCCTTCCAGCAGCAGAAGTGGCATCCTGAGCATGCTGCAGAATGACCTTGAGGCAACTTTCTTTGTGCTTGTCCTTTCCTAAGCCTGGTGTTCCAGGAGCCACACAATTCACTTCCCACAAAAGTCCACTCCTACTACATGCAGACGGTCGTTTCTATTGTTAGCAATCAGAGAATCCAATTAGTTGTTCATAAATGCTTTGCTTGTGGGCACAATATAAAATCTCGTGGAGTTAGAGCTTTGCAGTTGGACAGACTGCTCTTACATATGCCAGGAAGGTGGGGGGAGGTGCTGACACTGGACATGATACTTACTCTTACTCCTCTCCCCCAGCCCTGCTAGTGGGCTTTGTTTTTAAACTGTTAAATTTGACTTTTGTCAGATTTTTATTTTTTATGCATTACTAAACAGTCTTCCTGTTCTATTCCTTCCACCCTCTCCTCTTCCCTGGTTGACTCTCACACATTCTCCAGCTCTCAGCTGAATGTCCATTTCTTAAAGCAAATCAATCTTTCTGTGTTTCCCATGACTGAGTCAGTTATCAATTACATATTCAATCCTTAATGTAAAAATGTCTGCATGGCATTTAATTTTTTCTTTCATTTGACTAGCAACTAAATACATGCCAAATGTTTCTATGCCAGTGAATTGGTTAAAAAGAAGTATCTCAGCTTCTACGTGCTTACATAGTAAGTAACAAATCATGAGCAGACAAATTTAATCTGGAAACAAGTGAACAAAATAAAATGGAAATGAGATTAAGAGCCATCAGGTCTTTAGTTGGAACAAATCAAACCACATTTTCGCAAGAAGTGATATGGGTCTTAAAGTATGAATAATACAGAAAGGTGAAGAGCAACATTTCTTTTTTATTAATATCTTTTACCTAGTTATGCAAGCTCAATGAGTAGGTATCTTTGCCCCCTCTTTCTCCCCCTCCTTTTCTCCTGTTGCCCTCCCATCTCGCTCCCCTTCTCTTTCTCTTTCGTTCTCTCTCTCTCCCTTCCCCCCTCTCTCTCTCTTCCCTCCCTCCTCTTCTCTTGGTGATTCCCACCTACTCCTTCCCAACTTCCAGAGATCTATTTATATGAGTGCTGAATATCCCTCTCAGTCTTCTACATTCAGTGGCATACTTTGGGGCCCTTCTTGGATTGTCCACTAATATGGGAATTCAATTATATCCATCTAACCCCTTGCTTCTAAGGATCCTACACTCTGAACCCTTCTCCCCTGAGTTCTGTGCTTGTCTTTGAGGGCTTGTTGACATGTCAGCCATCGTGAAGGTCAGGCAAGGTCAAATCATATTGTAGCAATATCCTGGCTGCCACAGCCCAGACTTAAGTGGAATATCTTGTCCATTGATGGATCTTCCCATCTTTAGACTCTTACAATTTTGCTGCCCCTCTTTAGGATGGGGAAAGATTTGACATCTGGTTCCAGGTGAACATTGTAGGGTCTTTGGTGTTCTGAATTATGATTTGTTGTTGTTTTCAGTTTTGCGTAGAAGAGCATTTCAAAAAAAGAGGTAATACAGAGACTAGAAGACAGGATTGAGCTTGGCATGCTCAAGGGTCTTAAAGAAACCTGGTATGGCTAGAATATAGCTAGCAATGAGAAAGTCTGAGTTAAAATCACATAGAAGGAGCTTCAGTATTAGTATGAGGCCAAACTGTTCAACTTCAAATGCAACCATATTTTTTAAAGTCTTAAAAGTAAAAAAGAAGATGGTGATATTCAAACTATAGTTTATTTACTCCAGTATATCCAAGATGTGTGCTTGGAACTTATAATAATTATTTGCAAAATAATCTGCAGGTTTTTATTCTGTTTTTAACTATTGCATACAACCATTCAGGTTGACAGGACACCATATATTCATTGTGCAAGTTTAAATCAGAATGAACATATCTGTCCTCAAAAATTTATCACTCTTTTATGGTGAACATTTTGAAAGCCTTTTCTTATATCTTTCTGAGATGTAACATACATCGTTGTTCTCCATGGAAGTCACACTGTTCCAGCACACCAGACCTTTGCTCCTTTCTATGGGTAACTCAGTACCTATTTCTCTACCTTCCTGTCTTCCCCACACTCTGCCTGGAGAAAAACTGTTGATAACATAATTACATTTCATTCATTTTTAACCATTAAGTTTTTATGTCTGTTGTATATTTTGTCTACTGCACACATCTCATTTTGACCTAGTTTATGCCAAACGCTCACTGGTCTTTTAAATCACTGTAAGATTTAGAATTCATGTTAACTGAGAAGGCATTGGATGATTTTTAATGAGATGATGTGATAATTAGGAAGATGTCAACTTGACAGTTGCAGGCTAAACTTTGGGCCCAGCTGTGAAAAATTGTCAAGGCAAATCCCTGAGCAAGCTTGCAGGCTAATTGATGTGGAAGACCCTGCCTACTAGTGGGACTTTCATTGGTGGGCCAGATAAAAGAAAGGGCCAGGAGGGGTGGGGGTCTGTCCCTCTCTTTTGCTCTGTGCCGACTTGCTGTGTTCCCTGTTGCTACCAATTGCTCTTTGCTGACATCAAAGCCCAACCTCTTCAGCCCTGAAGCATAACTGAGTTTCAGGAATTCTTCAGCCTTCAGAAACCAACTGGGACTGCTGGGAGACTTTCCGGACACCCTTGAGCCTTAGGAACCAGACTAGGAATGCTGAGCTATAATGCTCAAGAACTAAGCAACTAATTTGAACTACTCAAATTTTATCTTGTAAGTCAATCAATAAATTTCCTGTATATGTTTATATCCATTCTATCAGGTCTGTTTCTCTAGAGAACCCTGAATAACACAGGTGATAGTAAAGTTTAAGTTATATACTGGTATTGCTTAAGGGATTCTTTTTTCAACATCCAGACAGACAGAAAATATATTATCATTAAAAATGAATTTAATATTTTGCCTCTGTATAAAACAATTATACTGTGTCACTCATTGAGAGTATGCAATAGAATAAACATAGAAATGAAGCAGCCATGGCCAACCTGGCCCCACTGATCTCCCCCCCTTCCATCACCTCTGCTCTGGGTCAAAGATGTTCCTTCCTGCTTTCTTTTCCCCTGCTGTACACTTTGAGTATAACAGTCAGAGACTTCTTACTAAACTCAAAACTCTAAAGAGCAGTGGGCAGCTCCTTGTCTCTCTCCTAACATGTTCTCCCAGGGACCTCCTCATCCTAACCTCCTTTTGGCTCCCTGGCTTCACTTTATACCAGTTGACCCTTATTCAGTCTTCGCTAGCCTACTTGGCCTGCCTGAAGTCCTGGAACTTTCCAGGTATGCTCCTCCTCAGAAGTGCACCCTTGCTCTTCTCCATTAGTAAATCACCACTCTTCCCTCACATCCTTGTGTCCTTTACATGCATGTGCAATGGAACCTCACCAACCACATTACTTAGAATTGCATACGTTGATAGTAGAAGTTCCCCTAGCCTCCTCCTGACTTCCTTCATCCCATGGTATTTGTTATCACTTGAGAGCTCCTCATTATTACTTTTGTTCAGTGTAGACTTTCACCGGAATAAAACTCAATGCAGTGAAGAATTTTATAGGTTCTTTTTATTTCTGTATCCTCAGTGTTTTCAAAATTACCAGGTTATATCTTGTTCTTGCTCCCAATGTATCACCAGGGGCTAGTGCTTAACAATGCAAATATATATTGTAAATATGAACATTATAAATATGTGTACATCTTGTTCTTCAGGAAATACACATCAAGTGAGTTAATAAACTTATTTCCCTATGCTGCATTATACAAGGGATAGTTCAGTCCCTGGTCAGAAAGGCCATATTTGAAGAGAAGCATCACAAACATGAATTAAAGGGGTTATAGGTTAATGCTTCATAGGTAGCTGGTGTCCATTTATGTGGACTGCTCATTGCTTTATTTAAAAAGAAAGACAAAGAACCTAAGAACCCCTAACTTGAGCTTCTTATCTCCAATTATGGAAGCTGCATTTCAGGCATATAAGCCTGACATCATGAGTCATAGTTTACTACGGATGCTTATATTAGAAGACAATAGAAATAAATATCCCAAATAAAAGCAGTCAGCTACTGACTTCCAGTCATCCCTAACCAATCAATGACTGTCTGTAATTTAAGACTGAGTATATCAATATGGTTATTTTTATTTACTTTTTCTTCTTTTTAGTGTTTTATACATTGATGTGGTGAATTTATCAATATGGTTATTTAAATTCCTTTTTATTCTCTCAGTGTTTCATTCATGGATATAGTGAAACTATGATAATTTCACATCTTAATCCACAATCCCATCTTCCCTCCTCTTTCCTTACTACAACCCTTCTTTCCTGCCAGACTTCCCTCTATTCTCTTATCTTTTTGTGTGAGTGACACACTGAATTTCATCTAGGCTGCCTTTGATGGCATGTGCCTAAGTACTTGCTGGGGCATGAATCATATATCAGTGAATATACCTTAGGAAATCATCTTCTCCTTCACCCCTCATCAGGATTAGCCTTCATCAGTAACTCAAGGGTGTGTGGGGCCTCTTCAGATCTTTGTCCTTTCATGATTATTTTTATCTAACCTGTTGTTTCTCTATGTTTGATTTGTTTAAAATCCAATGGAAGATATTTTACAAAGGACATTCCAACTCAACACACAGTTCCTGACATTCTGTCAAATAATGAATTTTTCAGAATTGAAAACAAAGATGTGCTAATGGCTCATGTTTCCCTGCTGGCATCAATAGGATGTGTATGTTGGGTAATGTTTTCCAGGTATGCAGAGGGATGTGCGCTTTTCCATGCGCTGTACATTGCTCTCAGTTAGCAGTGCATGCTGGGGAGGAGGCTGACAGAGGTTAAGGGTGTGAGCATGACAAGATCAACTGGCCCACACAAGAAGTGACTTCACAAAGGTGATTTCATCCATTCAATGCTTTAATCGGATGAGTTAAACAACCATAGCTAATTAAAGACCTAATTTTTGCACATATCTAACCCACAAATAAATCTATCTGTGGTCTGTCCTCCTCACCGAGGTATTTTTGGTTTAATGGATGGGTTTAATTAGCAGCCAGTATCCTAAATCAGTCATAAAAATTATGTCAGGTATTTTTTTCTTTTTGTTTTCCTCAGGAGAACAAGAGCACACAAAGAAAATTGCTGCTTTCCCAAACTGACAATTTCATAAATGATAAGAATGACAAAATTCACACAAGAGCAAGGCAATCTAATTGGCTGAAAGCAGCAGGATCGTGTAAAAATGAGTTCGGACCTCTGAGGGTTCAAGTCTCAGTTCTTTCTACTGTTAGTATGAACCTTGGGCAGCTTGATTTCTCCTGGGCATAACCTCTGTTGCTAACAAAGTGGCATAATGATATGGTCACAAGGATTAAATGGTCTGCCGGATGGTGATTGACTATAAAAGCCTTCACACATTTCATCATCATAGACATCCTGGAAGCTCTATCCCATGCAGACTGGAAAAGACTAAGAATGGCGGAAAGTGACCTAGCAAAAGGATGGGTGTGAGGATCCTGTTCTTAAGGGATGAGACCCCTCCCAATGATGTGAGAGACCTGGAGGAGAGATAACTGGGAGACGCCCCGAATAAGGTACCACTGAGTGCTGCAGCAAGAATGCAGGAAGCAGGGATTGAGAAACATGGACTCAGGTGGCTTTCTAGAAGTGGATACTGAATGGCATCCTGGAAAAAGAGAGGGTGACAAAGACAGTCCAGAGTGACTGAAGTTCTATGATATGAAGTGCTTCCTTCATGCCTATATCCAGTGCTCTCTGCTATGGGCTTCTAGCTTCTGAACTGGATTAGCATAGAAGATAGAGAAATTTCCATGAATGCCAGTTTATTCATGTGAATAAAGTAAATGCCATTTGTATGTCATATGAATAATTCTTACTGTTACTCAGCCAAACATGGATTTTTTTGGCCAGTTTCCAATGCTGTAGTGTTTAATAAGTTACAAATACATTGACATTTCTCAAAACATAACCTCTTTAATTGTCAAAAAACATATCCTGTTTTACTACACAAGTCAAAATACAACTCTGTTTTATTTAAGAAAAGAGTTTGTTCTTGAAAATAATGTTAATTACTGCATATACAATTCTCGACAGCCACTTTCCCATTCAAACATTTTTCAGGTCCTTTGAGATTTAATGTGTAACTACATAATAGGTGAATTGTGAAGGAAGCAACCAAATATTATGCTCCTTTTAAATAACATGTTTGTTTGGTAATTTTTTCCCTTACAGCCAATTATTTCATTGTTATGACTCTTTTTGCAGATGCTTGTACACAGCTGGACATAATTTTGCAGCATTTATTTCCCAGTTAAATATGCTACTCAGACAAAAGGCTTCCCCACAAATTCTTGTGTGGAGATTCTTCCAGGTAATTACAGTAGAATCTATCTATATTTCCTCTGCAAAAGAGCTTAGCTTGATGAGTTTAGAAGGAGCTACCATTCATCTGGACTGAGGGTGATGCTAACTAGAGAGATGAGTTGTAAACACGGCTTGCCTGCCCTGAGACACACCCGGGACATTAGTCATTGCATCTGCAGTTTCAGTTAGACCATATACAGCAAAGAGAAGCCAGTGGCTTCCAAGTTAGTAAGGACGTGGGGAAAGAATTGCTACCAGTTCATCTTTCACCACCAACCCACTGCACAGCTTATTTCATGGCCCTCCAAAAAGGAAGTAGAGTAAGAAAAAATAATCAGCAATTGCTTAAAGAACATGACAGTTTTACTTATGGTATTTTTCCTGGAAGCTTGAGACAAGGGTGTTTTTTAGCCTAGTTAAGTTCATGAGAGTGTGCATTCTCCATTTCCACCACCCTACCTCCACCAGCCTACATTTGACACATAGACACCACACACACTTTTTTGGGAAGTATTTTGGTGCCGCTTACTCTGTGGAAGGAGTTTTTCACACATGGGATGCATTGTCAAATCTGTGCTTTTCAAAACCGAAGTCAGTGCTTGCAAGATTTTGTTCTAGACTTCAGACTACATCTGACTGTTTCCTGCATGGTCTCAGAGACCTCCAGTGCAGCAGAGTGTGTATGAGACCGTGAGTCAAGGTTAGCCTGAACTTAAGCTCAATATTCAATGCTACCCAACTAGAAATTAGTCACTAATGATACAGTCCTGGTACAAAGTGGAAAAATAGCACTAGGAAATGTGCTCAATCATTTGAAATGACTGAATTCATTGTTCCTCTTGAGTTACTTGTCCATTCATTGAAGAAGGTTCTTCATCTCTGATATTTTTCTAAATGAGACTCAGCATAATTATTGATCTGATATTAATTATACCACATTTCAAATATATATACTAAGAACATTTCTACATTTATCTTATCCTGTCATAAGAACCTAATTCAGACATTTAATTATCCAAAGAAGCAGGTGTGAATAAATATGAAATATTTAATAAATGTGAAATAAATATGAAAATGTGAACAGAATAGAACTATCTGTGGATACATAACAAAATGCTCAATTGACTCAAACTAATGACATGCCTGAAATGTCTATTGAATGGAAAATTGGAATAAATAATTCATTCTTTCAAAAGTGTTAGCCAACTCTTTGGAACATAGTGATAATTACCAAAGTACATTCCACAAATATTAAATGTGCCTCTGTTAAAAACAAAAGAATTACCAACATCATTGTTTACCTGGGTCAAAAATTCACACTATAAATGTGCAACTCATTATGTGTGAACTAATTAATTAAATGGAAGATGGTTATTGTGGCCTCATTATTTTAGTAAGACATAAGCAAATTAACCAGATTTTCATCTCATTGCAGGACCTATGAGAAAATGGTCAGAACTCACAGACTATAAACCCTTGTTTGTCAGAATATATAGAAAGTCCTTAAAGTATATAGCATATAAGCTAAACTAGGGAAAAATATTAAAGATATATATCAATTAGTTCTTGGGTATTACCTAACAAATATAGTATTTTCTCTGAGACACATCATGCTTGATGATTGAGATTTTATTCAATTGGGAATGGAACCATTGTTCAGAAAGACATCTATCAGATGCCTAAATGTTTGGTGGACTCTCTGCTGCTACATTCCAATACAAATAGGCTATGGGTCCTTTTTGAAATATCTTTTGATATTTATGGGCTGATGAGCTGAAAAGAAATGGAAATATATGGTTTTTCTAAAATTGTGATCTATGTTTGTCTTCCATGAAATTTTTTTCCGTCTTTTTTAAAGAGAAGTTCTTGGCCAGTTCTGGCATCTCTCAGAAAGCTAGGAGCCAGGGTAAACCAAGAACTGCTGTAACACTTCATTCTTAGACCTCATTTAAAAAGGCCTATGTGCTTTGTGTGATTCCAATAGCACTAGGCATACCAAGATGAGTGTCATGTTAGGACCCCATAAGTTGAGTTATGTTTCTTTCTGTAAGCTCTGGAAACAAAGGAAATTATAGGAGACAGAAGTCCTCATTAATGAAGGTACTCCATTTGGAGAATACCTTGACCCACAATCAAAAAACAAGAGGAAGTCTATAAACAGCATCCTTTTTTATTATATCTTAATTTTTATTTTGTGCATGTACATGTGACGTGATGTGTGTGTGTGTGCGTGTGCGTGTGTGCGTGTGTGTGTGTGTGTGTGTGTGTAGATGTGTATGTGTATATTAGGGAGCGCTGTGTGTGCCTGTGGAGGTCCCACGGTGACTCCAGGAATCACCCTGGATTGCTTCTACCTCTTTTGACTTTGTTCTGGGGTTTCCCAGGCTCTGCCTTCCAGGGACTGCCATTTCTGGCCAGTGTTTTTAGATGGGATCTGAGATCCAAACTCAGGTCCTTCAGCTTGTGAAGCAAATGTTTTAAGTCCTGAGCCATCTCTCCAGCCCTCTTTATTGTTTTAATTCTTTTTACGGAAGTGATATTTAAAGAGGTGGCCTATGACCTGTATGCATAAGAAGCTATGTTATAAAATGAGAGAGCCTCCTCTCTAAGATTCAAACTGAAGGAATTGGCTCAACAAATATGATGAGGAGTTGTTCCCAGGTACATGATAACCAAGTATAGCAATTTAAACCAAAGCCATATTTATCTGTCTCTGATAGGGTTATAAAATGTACTTGCTGGGGAGTTTTATGAAGATTCAACGCCCCCAGTGAAACTACTAGAAAAGAGTTGAAACACGCTGTTTGGTTCAAGGATAATGTGTCAGCACAAAGAGGAGCAAGAACTACAGGGAGAGAGCACACTGTTAGGTACTCGCCCCTCGCCTCCTCCCCTCTTCGAAATAGGCATGTCCAAGTCCTGGAGATGAAGATGTTCACTAATGAACCAGGAAAAACAGCTGGGATAGAGAGGGGGACCAAAGGCAAGCTCAGAAGTGGACATTTCATTTGCTTTTCATTATTTATTTATACTCATTGTCAGTTTCAAACATAACTACAATGAATTGATGTCATTTTTACCCTTTATCACCCAATCCCATCTCCTAGTCCTTTTCCCAGTGTAAACCTTCTTTCCAAAGACTGCCCTTCCTGCTTTCTTTATATGTGGACAGCTGGTTTGTCTGTTCTGGCATGTGACTGGACACTTGCTGTATTATGGAAGGTATAGTGCATAGTTTGCCACCGAGGTGAATAGCTGCCGTTCCCCATCCAGAATTAACTCTCAGGAGTCTCTCAGGGAGGTATGTGTCTCTCAAAATCTTTCCCCTTCTCTAGCAAAAGGATGACAGGCCAAATGTTGTACAGGTCTTGTGGAAACAAGCACAACCACAGTGAAATCATGGGTGAAGCAGTCCTGTTATGTTCAGAAGACACTTTTTGGCAGCACTCTTACTTACCTTCTGGCTCTTATATTTTTACCATGCCTTCCTCGGAAGTGGGTACTTCTGGGCCATCATGAAACACCATGTTGTAGGTGTTGCCAGTATAAGCCTGAACACTGCTCCTTCCAGGATCTCCACACCATGGCTGCAAAGGTGCTGATTTTTGATCCCAAGAGGCAGGAAACATACGTCAGGGAGTGAGGGTAAGAAAAAGGTAAGAACAAGAACATACAAGGGATACTTCTGGATGGTGAAAAGGAATGTTTTCCTGACTATATGTCCTAAGAATCCTGTAGCTGCTTAGTAGAAGGTAAGGACTTCACAGCTGTTTACTCAGCCAATAAGAGCAGAGCTAAAGAAACGCCTGTTTGAAACAATCAATGTACTATTTTTATCCTGAGGCTGTTACTGCCTGAGAATCAGGAATTGCTTAAGAAAGTATTACACGATGCTGGAATTGTTCATACTAGAATAGAATACTAGCTGGTTGCACAGTCTTAGTAAACAATGGAAAATTTATTTAATCCAGTTGGCTTCTATTTGGCCAGTTTAAGGATTATAAATTTGATAACTTGCTAATGTTATCTCTGTAATCATCACAAAAATCCTAATGAATATTTTCACCTGATTCTCAAAGATCACAACATTTTGGGAACATTCTGTGGTGAGGTTTGAGTTTCAAGGATGTCTGTTCTAGTGTATAATTTAAAAAGTTCAAAATAGGCACAATGAACATCTGCTTTATTATTTTAATGTCAACAAAGATTTTTGATAAAGATAGCCCATATTTTTATATTATGCTGCATTTATTTCTAAGTTCTCCCTTTTGATCATGTATCCTATAAGGAGCAGGATATTTTATAAAGATTTGATAAAGCTATGTTTGTTGAACTGGCCAAAGACAAGATATTTCTAAGAGATGAAGTTAGTCTAGAATGGACATTTCTGGACTTTCCCTAAAGCCAGAACCTTACGGAGACATCTCCTTGCACCCAATCTTCAAGCCATTTAAACAAAAGCAAATGTTAGCTGCGCCCATCTGCAAAATATCTCTGACCACAACGAGCTTCTGAGGCTGTGTTACCAAGAAGCACTGGGCAATGAAGTTTCCCTAGAGGCTTAAATTATTTCCCAGTAAAAGGTGCTTTCTGACTGAGCTTTTAAGTGTCGTTTTATTGGTGCCTTAACAAAACTGAATGCCAAAGTTGGTTTGTTTCTCTTCTGGATGATCTTATGTAACACTCCTTGGAGCGTTCCTCTCTCTGAGTTGTAATGCTGTTCTTTCCAGGAATCTGCACGACCCAAAACCACCCAGCCAGCGAACAGAAGAGGTGTCCTCCTCAAGTTCCAGTAACTGATTCCATGATCAAGCAATGGCCACACTCTAATAAAAGCTAACTCGCCACAGGATAGAAGTAGACAATGAAATGGAAGGGTAAGTTTGCTTCTTTTTGGAGCAGTCAAATGCTAAAGTTACTTCTGTTATAGTCTCAAGCACATGTGCACAGCAAAAACATAATCAATTCCTCATAAAAATAATCTCATCAGTCTCTGTTAGGAAAATCACCATAAGACTCAAATAACCAAGGCTCATACTACCTGAGGTCAGAAGTTATAAATGTAACAGAGACACACACTGCACTATGACATCTGCAAGTTATCAAAGTCTGTGTGAAATTTTTTTGGGTTATTAGTTAACATAACTCCAACTCAAAGAAGCTACAAGGTATTGATATTTATGAACATCTTCCCTATTTATTTATTTATTTATTTATATATTTATTCTCTTTGCGAATGCTTGAGTATTGGATTATATGTTGGGTATATGTATGTGTGAGCATAGGCATGCACGTGTCACAGTGCAGATATAGTGGTAGAAAATATCTTCAGGTGTCATTCCTTACCTTTCCACCTTGTTTGAGACTAATTCTATTCACCAGTGCTGCAGAGCAAGGTCAGTGGGCCTCAGAGTTTCTGGAGATGTGTGAGTCTCTGCCTCCCATTTCCCATAGGAATGCAAGGATTACATATGCTTAGACCACTGTGTCCACCACGTATGTGCGATCTGGGAATCTGAACTCTCATCCTACTTTAATAGGGCAAGTACTTTAACCACTGAGCCATTTCCACAACATCCTATTTGGAAAACAAAACTTAAAGACTAGGGGGTGTCTCAAAGATTAAAGCACTTGCCATGCAAGCAAAAGGATTGGAGTTCAGATTCCTAGATGCTGCATAAAAAGAGTGTGCAACCCATCTGCAATTCCACCCTTAGAAGGTAGAACCTGGAAATCCCAGAGCAAGCTGGCTTACCAGATGAATTCTATCAAGGAATTGAGACTTTATAGACTCAGTCTCAAAACAGTAAAGTGGAATAGCATTAAAGCTGATTCCTGATATCATCCTTAGACCTCCACACACATGTATATTCACTGCACATGAACACACACATACCTGCCCACATGTGATATGCATAAACACACATACAAACACCACTCACATACACATTAACAAAATGCACTATGGCACATGCACGCCTATGCTCACACACATATATACCCAACACATAACCCAATACTCAAGCATGCACAAAGAAAGAAAGAAAGAAAGAGAGAGAGAGAGAGAGAGAGAGAGAGAGAGAGAGAAAGAAAGAAAGAAAGAAAGAAAGAAAGAAAGAAAGAAAGAAAGAAAGAAAGAAAGAAAGAAAGAAAGAAAGAAAGAAAAAGAAAGAAAGAAAGAAAGATGTTCATAAACAGCAATACCTTGTAGCTCCTTTGAGTTGGGGCTATATTAACTATTAACCCAAACAATGCCACACAGACTTTGAAAACTTCCAGATGTCATAGTGTAGTGTGTGTCTCTGTTACATTTATAACTTCTGACCTCAGGTAGTATGAGATTTGGTTATATGAGTTGATCCTGGTGTTCTTTCACAGATGAATAAAATTATTCATACTAAGAGTTTTTATTATCATTTATACTTTTTGTTTCTTCACCTACCTGTGGCTGTACTTTAACATAATCTTATTAAATTCAGGCGATGATTTTGTAAATAAGATATTATACATCCAAGGAAACTCATTTTGAACTCATCTGGAGGAAGCAAAAAAAATGCCCATTTTTCAAGATCTGCAATCCATGCTATGAACTGTGATAATTGTTTGTTTATCTTCATGGTTACTTGATAGAGTTGATTAGCTAAATGAACATGCCTAAACAAATAAAAGCTAATTTGACCTGTAACATTTTAAAGGAAATTTTATAGGGGAACAAAGTTATTGTCCCATTTATTCTGCATTGCTGCTGGCAAAATCATGACAATACATAACCTGGTTACAGTTCTTAGTCCAACTTTGACAAGAGAGACCACCAAGGGCCAAGGGAAATAGACACACAATATTCACATAATGGTTGAGAAAGGACAACCCTTACTTATGAGACCAGCATGTCTGGCTAACTATACTGAAAAATGCCAGCTCGGCCAACTCTCTATATTTTATTCACCTGTCTGGATGACTGGTCCACCATGAACTGGGCCTTCTCCAACAACTAGATGATATCCTGCAGGTTCATTCAAGGTCTGGCTCCAGACTCCATTCTCCACAACTGTGCTCCAAAAACCTACAACTGTCAAGTTGACCCAGATCTAACAATCACAGTTACATATTAGGTGCATTATATACATTGTATCATACATTACATATGTATGATTATATTTGTGTATATATATATATGTATATATGTTTACTTGCACATATATGCTTGTTTAGAAGATTATTTTCAAAAGTACCCTTGATTTGTGATTTTTTTCTGATTGCATCAAAACACAATTTTGTTGTTAGTATTACTTCCATTATTAAATAAACATGAAAATTTATTGAAAGATTTTTGGATAATATACAATAGAGATTTCTTAGTATAATTTATACTAAACAATACCTAAAACATCAATGCTTTTATTCATTCAAAATCCCTTTGTTTTACTCCTATGCAAATTAGAATTTTTTTAAAAGGCCCAGCATTTTAGTCTTGGATTTTTACCTTAGTAGTTGTTAAAGTTCTCGCGGATCTCAAGACTACGAAATCATACAGGCAGAATCTCTTAAGCCTGACTTCACGACGGTGGTAATTGCACATCAGAATGTCTGTCTTGAGATTGGTGGGGAAAGGTACATTAAAAACATAATGTAGCTCTCTCCACTGCAATCAATGTGACAGGTAGGCGAGCGGAGCATCAGCAGGAAAGCGTCTGTGTCTCTCTTGCGCCCCCTTCTGGTTTACTTCCTGGACTAGAGTGCCGCTTCCATCTCTAGCTTGACGGCCTCAGAATGCAGAAACACTTGGATTTTCCCAGACTTTCAGAATGGGGCATCAGGACCTGTCTCATTGGTTTACTATTATTCAGAGTTGTTAAGACTTCTGTTGTTTTAGTTATAAGTTAATTAAATGTCAAACAGAAATTTTTGCACGAATATGCAAAGCCCACTAAATAGTCCTCAGGTTGCATAACGTGATCCAGAAGGAAATATGTGACCAACCTCGTCATCTTAAAATAATAACATGTCAGAGAAGGAAAGATTAATGCATTAATTCATGGAACCTACTGTAACATATCAAGGGATGTAATATTCATACATACAAATACACACTATATAAATAATGGCTTAAGACAGCACATAATGAAGAACTAAATTATATGACAGTGAATATGCTTGATAAGGTTCAGAAAGTGAGAAACCAGCAAGGGACAGGAATTTTGCTGAAACTCAAAACTCAGTTCAGAACACAAATAAGAATTTCACAGGGGAGACAGCTGCAGGATTCAGGTACAAAGTCAGCAGTATCTACGCCTTGGATTCCATCCAACCACAACCTTCTATCCATGTAACTGCAAAGAAATATCAGCAATTGCACATCCAATCTTGACATAATGATGTTATTCATATTACCAGTGAAAACATGGTCTTCCATCCCAGAGGTAAAGGTCAGCAGTGAGTCAATCAGGAAAGTCACCTCTGAATAGCATACGAGGGTTTCTCCATTTCAATAATAAGCCAGGATCAGTTTCTAATATCTATAGGTAAAATAACAAAGTTTGCCTCCATAGACTGCTGGAGAATGACGCTGGGAATCCAGTGGAGTCGTTTCTCTAGGATGCTACCCTTTGCTTTTGGTAAAGGAGCTCTGGGTCTATAATCTGACTCAGGTCAAAGGAGATGGCAGCACTGTGACTCTCCTCTCTGATTGGTCACTCACCATTGCCAAACCAAGAGTCTTTTTGACCACTTACTGGTTTATAATCAGCCCCGGCTTCAGTTCTAGAATCCCCATGACCGTTACCCACTTTCAGAGTTTTCTAATGTCAGATGTTATTACTGTCACTCTTGCCCGGCTGATTACTCTGGAATCCACACCACCTTAACTGGTAAATCAAGGGCTTCAGTAGGTACTGATCACCAGCATACGTGTTGTAGTATCCCAGCCCTGTGGTGGGGGGGTATAGGCATCCCTAACCACTGAAGTCTCTTGGAGAATGTTGCATATCTCTGCGATGGTTTTTAAATGTCTAGTGAAGGCAATATTTTCAATATGCTCATGAACAAAGTTGGAAGACGACCAATCTCTGACTTTTCAACTTCATATGGCCTACTTCATGATGATTCCAGGTATCTAGCAGTCATGCAAGCCTGTCATAACCACCACTGATGTGCTCAAGCTAGTGAATTGAATCTGTCCCTTTCTGCATGAAACGTACACAGATGCACACAACTATGTGGCAAAGTGTTTGGTTCTTCAAATACCAAATAAAACATATACATACATATATACAACCATACACAAAACCTCACAAGAAGAAAATAAGAATATTTGGGCTACAACAAATACCTAAGAAATCCTATATGCCACTAGTGGCATTTTGCATGTGTGCCTGTTGGTGGAGGGCAGAAATAACAAAGATTATGTCTGTGCTCCGTGTTCTGACCTCTAAACACCTGAATGATTAGCATCTTGAAATGTCACAGTCTCTTCCAACCAGTATCTGCCTGCTCACAAGAGTGATGACGTCCCATGGGCCGGGCTGTGTACACTCACACTCAGCCTTATAGGAGGTTCACAGAACTGCCCTGTGTTAGCTTGATCATGGGCTCTTAACTCTATGGAGATTGAAGTTCAATCAAAACAACTATCTACATCAGAAATGTTTTTCTCTTATTGCTCATACATTAGTTTATGCTACATTCCAGCTTTTTCTTTTTTTAAAATTATTATTTATTCAATTGTGTGTGTATGCGTGTGTGTGTGTGTGTGTGTGTGTGTGTGTGTGCGTGTGTGTGTGTAGAACCACCTCCTCCTTGTTTACTCTGCCCCAGGATTCACAGGCTCCGCCCTACCAGGACCAGAAACGCAGGCTGCTCCCGCTTCTGCCCGGCGTCTATACGTGGGATCTGGGATCCAAACTCAGGACCTTCCACCTGCAAGGCAGAGGCTTAACCCCTGAGCCACCTCTCCAGCCCCCATCCAGTTTTTTCTTAAATAAAAGAGGATAAGAAGGTGGGAGGGGAACAGGTTGGGGGAATGCCCAGTTTGAGTGGGAGGGCAGGGGATAGATATAATCCAAATGCATTGTATACATATATGAGATTGCCAAAGAATAAATAAAAATTTATTTAAACAATGAAATCCTGAATAATTTTCTTATGCTGACCCATCAGTATCGTCTTAATTACAGAACAACTGTAATTATTCCTAAAAATATTTTTAAGCTCTTCACATATAATTACTAAGACTATTAATAAAACTGAGATATGGGTTAGACACATTGTGAAATGTAAGACAATTAAATAGCTTTGATACTACACTGTTTGGAAAAAGCCTATCTTAATTAATTAATAAGCCTTTAACTTACAAGCACTGTGAAGGCTTCATATGATTTCAAACTTGCCCAAATCTTAGAACTATAATTCAATATAGTCCTGTTGTTTTTGTTATGTGCCAAAGAAACATGCTTTAGGAACTTACCTCCCTCTAGGGAAATTTTATCACACACACACACACACACACACACACACACACACACACACACTTCCATAAAAGACAAACCACACAAAGAGAGTTCTGTTCCCTTCATATATGGAAAGCATTTTCTGCCCAGATATAAAACCAAGCAGAAAACCACTTATTAGGTGAAAAATAATACATGAAAAAAAAATCCAGTTTGGTCAAAAGTTTTTAGTTTTACATTAAATATTTTCCTTCCCATCTTTGTTAAATTTCAAGCTGTGTCTCAGAAAAGGAATTGTCTGCCTGTTCAATTATCATACTTAAAATCCTGAAATTTCCCTCTGTAAAGGACTTATGAGGCCAGCATTGGAGGGCAGAGCTCTTATGGATTTATCCCAAAGATGGTTGCTTTCCTTCAGTGCTTGCTGAAAGGACTTAGCATGAAAACAACTAGTCTGAAAGGTCAGGAAGAAGGAGCCAGAGAGCTAGCAGCAATGCCTGAGGTACCCAGTTACCCAGGTGCTGGGTTGGCAATGACTCCCACCTATCTTGCACTGCCTGTGACCTTGCCTTAATGCCCACAGAAACAAGTGAAGATTTCCATTCTGGTTTCCCAGTTTAGGAAAGGTACTGTTGACTTGCCTTGTTGTCACTGACAATACCTAGGGTTCATACTAGGTCCTGATAGGTGTCTCCTCCAAAAGAGCATCAGTAAGTCATTTGTTTCAAATCACCCCACTCTCATGGGGCACAATGTTGTACTCCAAAGGAACATGCAACTGTAAGACAATAGCAGTAACTTAACCCTAAGCTAGAAGACGAGGTACGCGTACAGAGGAAAAGAAGTGCTCGTTAAAAACACCTGCCTGCAAACATGGGGGCTGAGACCGATCCCCAAATCCCACATGGCAAATGGAGAAAACCAACTTCTGAAAGTTGTCCTCTCTTCTCTCTCTCTCTCTCTCTCTCCCACATAAAATAATTTCAAACATTCTCCCACTCTATCTCTGGTTGTCCTTGCTCTTCATCTGCTTTCTCTGAAATGACATTGGCGGGCACTAGTACAGCCAGTCAGGTTTCTTACCATTTAGAGGACCACAGTGCAATTTTCCATGCTTTTTGCTTGTACCTGTGTCTTACCTAAATCATGTCTCTATAAATAGGATTTCTCTTATCAACTTAGATCTTACTTAATGGACTATCTGCTGTGATCAACTATCTTTTAAGAGGAACATGTAATTCATTCACATATAATGTAATTATCAATGTTGTCAAATGTGCCAACTTTCCACATTTCCTCCTGTCTTGTCAGGTTTTTCCTTGTTCATCCTTTCTCCAGCTCTTTTGAATCAACTTTGCTTTGAATTGCACTCATGCTTCCTGTTAGCTTCAGTATATGTCTTTGCATTCTCTTTAGATGGTTTCTGGAGTGACTATAATCAGCATTTTTATCTATCACAATGGAACTTGAATTAAAGTTACAGCACTTTGTAGTGTGACATCCCAAGGGCATTCCATTTGCCTCATTCCTCTTTGCATTTTATATATATAACTTTATAATGCTATCTCACTATTAGTACTTTAAGTAATAGTATTTTAAAGAAATACTTAAGATGGTAATTTTGCTGACCACATATCTATCTTTTACAATGTAGTTTATTACTTTTTATGTACCTGATGTTTTCATAGTTCAGCCAAAGAATTTACTTCAGTATGACTTGCAGTGTGGGCCCTCTGGTGATGAATTATTTGGTTTTAGGTTAACCATTTTGGGGAAATATTTGTCTGATTATAGAATTCTAGGTTAGCAGAATTTTCTTCTACTCTTTTTCTGTATTTCACATTTTTTACTTTTAAATATATTAACAATGAATTTGTGTGTTCTCATCACCCACCATCTACCTTCAACCCCATCCCATTCTACCCCTCCCATTCTGCCCTCCAGCCAATCTTCCTCCTATTTCCACATCTCCCTGGGTATGTGGTCCACTGGGTCCCATCCAGGATGCCTGCACTAACTAGTTCCCGGACAAACACCAAGGGTGGGTGAGCTGGAGAATATAGACGTTCCCTGTCTCTCTTGTATAGTTTTTCAGCGTTATAGCTCACAGATCTTCCCTGTTCCAAGGCAAAATGTTGGCAGGCCAGCTATTGTGGGAGTCTAGTGGAAGTAGCCTTGATATGAGCAGAGGTTACCGTCTAACATTACCTGTCCTGACCTCCAGCCCTTACATTCTTACTGTCCCCTTCTTCCACAAGGTTCCCTGAGCCTTGAGATGGGAGTGGTTCTGATTAGGGCTGAGAAGTCCACAGTCATTGCTTTATGCTTTGGCCACCTGTGGCTCTCTGCAGTCGGCATCGTCCACTGCTGTCCTTGTCACCCAGCTGTTTCTTGCCGTCTGTTGCTGAGACTCCAGTTCACCTGCAGTCCTGCCTTTATCCACCCCAATTCACCATGTCCCTTTTCCCTAATGGCTTTTAGTCTTAAATACATCTTTGACTCTAACAGGGTCACTATCCTATGTCTCTGTGGATTCATGTTTATTCATAGTTCCTAAATGTGATAGTCACATAAGATAATAATCAATTTAACTGTATCTAGAATCACCTGTCAAATGTGTCTCCAGACCTTCTTGTGAGGGATTATCCTAATTGCATTGAGATGGACAGACTCACCCCATCCCGGCTTGGAGGTTGGATTGTTTAAATGTGAGGGAAAGTGAGTTGGCAGGCGTTCGTCCCTCTCTGTTTTCTGATGGTGGATGCAGTGTGACCAGCTGCTTCAAACTCATCTTCCTGGAGTCACAAGACTCTGAACTTCATGGGTCTGAAAAGTACATTTGTAATTTAGAAAGTTGTTAGCATTTTTTTAATTTCTGAAGCATTTTTGTGTCTCATTCCACCACCTTCTTCCTAAAACGCTCATTCAGCTCATCTCTGACAAGCCATTTCAACCATCCCACAGGTCCAATGATGTCCTTGTTATTATTTCAAACTCTGTTTTCTGTCTACACTTCACTTTTTTTTATTTCCCCTTGTCTTTTGTCTGCTCTAGCCAGTCTGCTGTTAAGCTCATTGAGTGCTTAAAGAGTTTTGAAATAATACAGTTTTCAGCTGTAAAATTTACATTTATTTCCTAAAGTTTTTCTGTCTCTGTTGATACCCTTCACTCTTTCAATATTTTACCAAAATTTTCTCCTGAATTAAAATACAATTATGACAGTTACGCTAAAGTCACTAACCCAGAATCTCAGTAAGCATGCTTAGAAAGAGTATTCCTGCTCTTTTTTAATAGCTCTTAGTTTTTGCTCTTTGTCACGCAAAGTGTTTGAAAGAACAGTCAAGACTGAAATATTCAATTTTTCCACAGAAACAGCTCCTGTTTTCTCTGTCACCATTCTAAGAATAGGTTCTCACCTCTTCAGTGTAGTAAGAATTGCATAGCATTGGGGATGGTTTTCCACTTTATCTGGTTTTAGTTCCCTTCTGATTTCAAATTTCCTAGGGGTCAGTCAGTTGTGTTTCTGCATAGAAGTTTGGGATCATGTTCCTAATGAGCTCTTTCTGCCTTCCCACCCAGCCCCCTCTGAATTGCTGAACCAGCAGAAGTCTGAGCCCCTGTCTGCACCTCACCACACAGCCAGGGCCCCAGTAGATCCTCACTCACAGCCACCAGCTGGATTCAACTGGATTCAGAGCTTTTATTATTATTATTGTTGACGTCAAAGAAAGCATGCTTTTTAAAGTCTAGTGTTTTCACTTTGTTAAGAGCCTTGAACATTTGTAAGACTCACATTCTAACTGGAAACAAACCTAACAGTAAGAAATGCAGAGACCATCTGCCCAGGCCTGAGATGCCAGGAAAGAATTTACAACTTAGTCAGGAATTATTATATAGACAGGAATGCAAAATTTTTCTTTTAAACAGATTGACGGAAATTGAAGAAAGAGAAACTTAGAATACCCATGGAGAATACCTTTCATAGTACTGCCAAAGAGTTTATCTGTTCTACACTTAAAATCAGGTAGAGAGGAAAACCATTTTGGTTTTGAATTGTCCAGATATTTCACTGTTTTGAAACAAGGATCGATATGAAGGCCACTTTGCTTCTTTCTCTGTCCCATGCTTCCAGAATGGAAGAAACTCCTATTTCTTCCAAAGCCCTGTTGAGTGGAGTGTGATTGGAAAGAAAACATGTCAGGAGAAGTAAAATGAGAAAGTGAAGGCCAAGGAGAATTAATAATCGTACTTAAACATAAAAGAAAATAAATGGGGCAGTGAAACTCACTATCAAATATGTTTTGTAATCAACAGTTTCTGTACAGGGGACTGTGTTCTTTACTCTTATCTTACAAAACAAGAAATAGTAGATTTAGGCCTGAGGAGATTACTCTGTGGTTAACTCCCCCAAATCCCAGGTGAAATGGTAAGAGGATATGACAGCCCACTACTAAGTATAACTTCCTTGGGAGACAGTGGCTGGGAATCTCTAGAGTATTGGCAAGTTATGGATTAGAAACCCTGTCTCAAAAGGATAAGGCAACAGTGCAATGAAAAAAATATTCCTGTAGCAGTTAGTTACAGAGGCCAACTTGCTATTGAAGGCTGAACTTTCAGGCACAGTTCTGAAGGATTAGCAGTTAAGCCAACCCTGAGCGAGCCTGTGAGATATTGTCTAATCGATGTGGGGAGAGTACCCAGCCCTGAGCGGCAGAAACCATTCCCCAGACAGGGAAGTCATATGAAGACAGCTGGCTGGAGCTGACAATGCAGACAGATCATAAGCAAGAAAATAAGTCCTTCTCTCAGCTCTTTTGATGGATACCATGTAACCAGTCCTCTCAGTTCGCATATTGGTAAGAACTTTCTTGTCATGCCCCTTAAGTGTAACCGATAAGCAAAGAATAAACCATTTACTCCTCCAAGTTGTTTAACCATGTATGATACTAGCAACAAAAGAGAAAGGAATTATTCCTGATATCAACCTCAGGTTTCCACACATATGTGCACACACATATATACTCATATTTGTGCATGCACACAAGTGTGCCCAAACAAACGCTTACACCATATGCACACACAAATGCACTTACACACATGCACACAAATGGTCACATGTACACAAGTGTTTCTACACACCCATGCACACACATACACACATAAAAATAAGCCCCTGTACATGTGTATACCATGTGCACACACACATGCTCACAAGTGTGCTCACAGGTACCATATGCACACACACATGTGCAAATGGCAAAAAGAAAAAAAAAGAAATGAAGGTTCAAGGAAGTGGCAGGAGCCTGAGCCAGAATCTCAACCACAGTCCGTGCGCCCCGCAAGCATGTGCTTTGCGGCTCTGCTTGGAGTGTCTTTGCAGGTAGGCTGAGCTGAGCACAGCATGGAGGACAGTCTACCTCAGATCTCCTGCCATAAAAGTAAAGGTCTCGTTTGACATCTTTCATATCTGTTTATGTTAGCTTTTAATATTACAGCACATCTTCTCTCTGAATGGTAAATTCTTTAGTCTGGAGCTTTTCTGTAACATCTTCCTTCATTTTGGGCACAGTCCTATGTGAGTGAATGTCTAATTCCCAGCCTTAGACCTTGAATATGGAAGCATCAATCAACTTCTAGGCAGCTCTGCCAAGACGTAACTTTGAGATCAAGCATGACCAGTAGCCATCTCACTCGGAACCCCATGCACCGCATCAGATAAGTTGAAGAAAGAAAAACACAGATGTGCTCCAGCCTGGAGGAGTCACAGACCATATGAACATGAAAGCTTCACGTGGCAACTTTATTCAGAGCAGTTTCTCCACAAAACCATTGAATTATTGTCAAATTATTTTACTTTGTTGTTCTTGGATATGACTCTCTAACTCATCCAGATATGATTTATTTATTTGGGCTAATCATGATGTTTTTCTGAAGTCAGTAAGTAAAAAAACTAATAAATAAAACCAGGCATACTGGTTAACTGCCATAATGCCAGTGATCAAGAGGCTAAAATAAAGGGATTGCTGTGAACTCAAGGCCAGCCTTGGCTACATAGCAAGACCCTGTGTCAAAATGCAGAAGGAAGGAAGGAGAGAAGAAGGGAGGGAGAGAGAGAAGAAAGGAAGGGAGGGAGAGAGAAAAGGGAGGAAAGGAGGGAGGGAGGGAGGAAGGGAGGGAGAGAGGGAGGAGGAACAGAATGTCAAAGTATTGAATTGGTTCTTATCATTGCTTTGTACCACCATCAGGGTAAAAGTCGGCAGTCTCCCAGACAAGGTGGTAGGAGACAGAAACAGATCATCAAGCAGTATTTGTCTATCAATAATGCAAAGCATAATTTTATAGCTTTGTGTAATTTATAGCTTTACTCCAAATAGCAATGTTCAAATGTACTTTCACTAAGTGAATTGTTACCATTTTTGCTCTTCAGAAACAATCAATCTCTTCCCAGAAGTGACTACACAGACACTCTAGTCCCCCAGCCAGATTCAGAGGGGCACAGCAGCAGAGACAAGCTCATAGCTGATGGTATGTATTGCACGTTGAGTAAGGACCATAAAAGGTGTTTATCCTCCATTTTAATGTGGCAGTTACAAGTAAGTGCAAAGATAGGAAGTCATGTTACTCTAAGGTCTCAAAGCAGCACTTAGCACAACTCAGATGGGTCAGGTTGTTGAAGGTGAGCATAGCTCTCCCATTAGATCTGGCAAGTGTGCTATTCATTTAAAAGTGCAAACTAAGGCCTATAAATGCCACTTGAAAAGAGCAGGCGGTAACTAAATTTGCTAACTGCTAAGAAACATCGGCTGAGTTGGTTGGTCCGCTGAGTTGGTTACTGCTCTAAATCCCCCGCAGCACAGAATCAGCACTGCAGTCATACAGTGGCAGCGTGAACGTCTGAGTCATACAGTGGCAGCGTGAACGTCTGTGGGGGCTTCAGATGGGGGTTCTCACCCTCTCTGAGGGTTTCTCTAGAGCCATTCACTGTTCATAAACAAAGTAACCACTTTAGCTCTGCACAACTAAGAGCACCTGTCAAGCCTTGAAAATTGTCTAGTGTCAAAGTACACATGATTGCATTGTCCTGGATAACAGAAGCCACGAGAATACTTGCAATTTAATGCTTATGTGCATTTAAATGCATATATCTATACAGAGGTAATCAAAAAACTGAAAGGGCCAAAGTCACCCTCACAGAGCGTGTCTTCTCAATGCCTATAGTCATCTCAGAGATGAAGAAGCTCAGAAGTTGTCTTCTACTAGTCTACAGCTCAAGCAGATTTTCATAATAAATCCCAAAGTCCATATTTATTTTTTTTTACTTCTTCCACTCATACAAAGTTGATAAGTACCACATTCCCCTCCCTCCCTCCACCCTTCTCTGGATCCCCTTGCTCCCTTCACCCTTTTCCCCTTCCTTCCCGCCCTCCCTCTCTTTCTCCCAGTCCCTCCCCCCCATTCCTGGAGCATCCTTTAGTGTGCATGTCAAATTTCCCTCTGGGTCCTCCTCTCTGAGGAGGTGTAAGGACTCAGTAGCATTGCCTAGAGCTCTTTTCTGTGTTCCCCTTTAGTATAGAACACTATTGTGGCTACCCTTCCTTCTAAGGATCATAGTGCCTCTAAGGATCATAGTGCCTGTGATCCATACTAGACTTTGGGGGGTCAATGATATGTTGGTCATTGCACAGGTCATGCAAAATCCTATTATGATTACTTCAGCACTAACTTGTGTGGAGTATCTTGCATAACATTGCTCCTCCCCATCTTTAGGCTCCTACAATTACCAAACCCACTTAGTGACACACTCAAAAATAAATCATTGTAATACACACAGTAATTGCAAAGATTATAAACAGGAGGGATGGGGAAGGAGGGCCCCACCAGCAACAAGGAAGAGGGGATCATACTATAGCAGAGAAAATAGGCCACCATCAAGGACTGCAAGTAAGTAATGAGACATCTGGTTAAGCTCGCAGACTTTCCTTCCTGGTCACTTGCAACTGATGGGGTATGATCTCACAAGAAAGGGAGGGCATAGAGTCTGGCAGATAGAAGGTAACCATTCTGCAAATGAGGAGACCCTCACCGTGGTCTCTCACTCTTATTCCATCTACCTTTGAATCTACTCTTATAATAAGACTCTATTTTAACAGCCTTTTATCTCTGGCCAGGGGGTGACATCCAATACCCATCAGGATAGAGCTAAGTGCAATGCAGGAGCAGCAAAACTGAAAAAAATCAACAAACCATAATTCAGACCATCAGAGACTCTACATTAACCACCTAGAACCAGGCCAGCCTAATCTCTCCCCATCCTAAAGCCCAAGGCCCATATTTAAAGTGTATCTATTGTGTTCACAATAGAAAGATAAGTCAGGTGACAATTGTTGGCCAGTTAGGACTAGGGGGGGAAATGACAGAAAAGGCATAAAGAGAATATACAAATACAAGCATAGTATTGCACTCACCTGGCTCAATGGAAAAGCTGAATGGAAGAGCTTGACTCTTATCCTTGTGTTACAGGTGTAACACACAGAGATTGCGTCCCCATTCCAAGTAACCAAGGATATTTGAGAACCTTTTGGGAGGGAGAAATGTGGCACACAGGAGAATTTGTGCTCCATGGCCAGTAAGATGGGGATATTGACAGCAACTGTCCGTTTTAGATTTTGCATCTCAGGCACTTGGACATAACATTCAGATCACTTCTAACAGTCCCTGAAAGATCAATCTATTTCTTCTCACAAAAAGGTTCAGGCTGCATGTTTTCATTGGCAGTCTCCTAAGAATAAACCCCCACACGTATTTGTTTTGTATGAAGAATACACACTTTAATGCCAGAGACAGCATCTCACACATGTAATCCCAGCACTCAGGAAGCTGAGGCAGAGGATCACCATGAATTTGAGACCAGCCTGGACTGCAGAGTGAGAGCTTGTTGCAATGAAATGCAGAAAGAAAATTATGTACTATAGCCAACTGTCATGACCTTTGTGTTATGTTTGATTTTGTATACTTCATTTGTTGCTTAAAGATATAGACTTCAGGGGCTGGAGAGGTGGCTCAGGGGTTAAGCCTCTGCCTTGCAAGCAGAAGGTCCTGAGTTCAGATCCTAGACCCCACGTATAGACGCCCGGCGGAAGCGGGGGGGGGGGGGGGGGGGGGGGCTGCGTTTCTGGTCCTGGTAGGGCGGAGCCTGTGAATCCAGGGGCAGAGTAAACAAGGAGGAGGTAGAGGCGGTCCATGGTGGTTCCTGAATTCGTCTGTGGTTCTACACACACACATACATACACACATGCATACATGCACAATTGAATAAATAATTAAAAAAATTAAAAAATATATAGACTTCAAATCAGTCTGGCCACACCCAGTCACCAATTACTTGAGACATTCAAATCAAACCACAATATTTTGCTTCACATCATTCAATACAGTGTATTGCTTTTAATACTATATGTAAAAGAAACTTAGAAATTACCAAAATTCAGTGAAGTCATCAAGAAATTTGAGTTCTCTAGCACTGATGTGTGCGGAGTAAAATCATGAGGCCACTGTGGAGTCATTCATGGTGATGGTTCACCTTCATCAACTTGACTCTTTCTAGACATGCCCAGAGGTGTGTCTGTGTGGACTTTCCACAGAGAATTCTCTGTTCACATTCACGTCAGCCTCCAGATCTCTGCACTCCTACCAGAATGACCCATGAGGTGCTGTGTAAAGGAAGCAGAGCCACGTGGGGGCTGGCGCTCTTCCCATCCTGCCTTTCCCCGCTTTTCCTTCAGTCTTCATTCCCAACCCAAGTGCTGTTGCTCACATTTCAGGTTGGGCCGTCCCCTCCAAATCTCTTCTCGGTGGGAAGGCCTGCGCAGACACACCTCTGGGATGTCTAGAAAGAGTCAAGGTGATGAAGTCCTGGCTCACGCGGCTTCGAAAGAAACAAGGACTCTATCATGAACTGAACTAGAGACCGTTCATGCCACCTCCTGTCAAAGAATCTGACTGAATTCTGACTAAAGTGATGAATGGGGGTGCGGGAACTGGTGAGATGACTCAGTGGGCAAGGTATTTCCCAGCATGCTGGAGGACTTAAGTCACCCACACAGTGACAAGACAAAAAAAAAAAAACTCCCACCAGCTGTTTTCTGACCTCACATGTGCATTGTGGCACTTGGGCACTCGCACACCCGCACTAATTCATCTGGTGGAGGAAATTTCAAGACAGCTCAGCAACTCAGTTGTAGCGCAGTCACCATTCACTGTTCTTCAGATGAAGAGTGTGAGGGAAGAGCAAATAGAGGGAAAAGCACGCCACAGGGACAGGGAAGAGCTAAGGGTACATTGAAGGCTGAAAGGAGGGGGGTTCAACGATGCATCTGTAATTGTTTTTGTTTAGTTGTTCAACTTGGATTTCATGATTTTTACAAGATGTAATCTCTGATGGGCAGGATCTTGACAATGCATATTTCCTATGTCCTAGCACAAGGTGCTAAATTTATCCTTAATCACACTAATCTGTTTAGTAAGGTATTTATTATAGAAAAATCAAAATTGGCCAAATTGCAGAAAATAAGTGACTGTGTAGTCTTTGGCTACACAGGCTCTTCCAAGGCTGTGGGAATGTCATGGAACAAGGACTGGTAAGAATGTCAGACCCTGAAGGGAGGCAGGGGTGTGGCCAGACAATATCTCTTGGACATGACAGGACTGTTGTATCTATGAATTCACTGCGGCTGTATATTTCCATAAGACCTACACAGGAATTGTCCTATCCACATTTCACTATGGAAGGGGAAAGATCTTAAGAGGCTCCGAACTTCCCTGAGAGACCAGGGAAGATTAATATTTATGGTGAGGAAATGGAAGATGCTTTCCTCAATGGAACACCCACTGATAGATGCTCCATGCAAGCCAGACACATTCATGAAAGGCAAACCAATGAAACCCGGTGCACTGCACATGTGAAAGGACTCGAAAACAGGAGGGAGTCTGGCAAAGCAAAACAGGGGTTGTAATAGGAAAAGGAGGAGGAATGAGATTGGGGATTGAGGGGTGAAAATATATAAATTCACTGTATTCACATTTGTAACACTGAGAGAATTTTTAAAAAGTGAAAAAGAGAAGAATGCAAGAGTACCGTCATCTCAGACACTTGGGCCAAGGTTTTAGAAAGAAAACCTCTCAGGACAGGCAGTATGTGGCAGAGTTGGACTCTCTACATGGAGGGCCAGAGAGGCCACTGTATGAAGCTGTGAAAGAGAAGTCTAAGTTGCGGAAGAGACCCAGTGATGCTGGAGGCGCCAGGACTGCAGGATGTCTGCCAAAATCACCTGCAGGCAAGTTAGAGAGACCAAGCTAGAGGGACTAAGCCTCTGCCTAGAAAGCAGCAGGTGCTGAGTTCAGATCCCGGATCCCACATTAAAAATGCTAGGTGGAAATAATAGAGGTGGCCTGTACTTCTGGTCCTGGAAAGTGGAGCCTGGGAAACTCCAAAACAAAGCAAAGAGAAGGTAGCACAATTCAGGGTGAGTCCTGAACTCACTCTTGGTCCTTCATAGGCACACACAATATCCTATGATACACACACACACACACACACACACACACACACACACACACAAATAAAATAAAATAAAATAAAATAAAATAAAATAAAATAAAATAAAATAAAATGAAACAAAACAAAACAAAACCTGCAGGCACAAAGTAGTAGCATCCCAAGAAAGAGATCATATGTGCAGCAAGTATTGAAAGTGGACAGCAGGGATACACAAGCCACTGGAGTCACAAGATTCCATCACAAGCTCCAGCTGCTGGATGTGAAGTCTTAAGGTTTGCTGCCTTCCCTGCTGGGTTTTGATTTTTCATCGAACCAACCTTTCCTTACTATGTCCCCAATCCTTTCTTTGATAGTAAAACTACTGCTTATTATGGGTCATTGTATAGTCAAAGCCTATAACTTGGTTTTCTGTAGGTATATTTGGGGGTATTTGCTTATTTATGAGGAATCATAAGTAAAAGATTGCCTTGAATCTTAGAAGAGACTGAACTTAGGGCTTTTATTTTTTTAACTTAGGACTTTTAAATTATGTTAACACTGTAAATGCTTTGAGACCTCTTAGAAATGAACTAAATGCATTTTGCTGTGTGAATGGCTACATAACTTTTATGATCAGTAGTAGAATGTTATGATTTAAAATCATTTGTTTGGGTAACAACTAGGCAGAGGGTAGATTTATGATGGTTTCTCTTCAATGTCAGCTGGATTGGACTTTGAATTACCTACAAAAAATGCATGTAGGTTGTGCATGTAAGAGCATTTCCACAGGGGATTAAGTCCAAGGAAAGGGGGAAGAAAGCAGCAAGCCAGATGATCACCAGCATTTCCTCTTCTGTTTCTTGGTTGGCAAAAAGGACCAAGCATTCCCAGCTGCCATGTCTTCCTGTCAAAGCAGACTGAACCATGAGCCTGAATAAATCCTTAAGTAGTTTCTAAACTGAGAGCTGAAATAAATTATTCATCCCTTAAGTTCCTTCTTGGCAAGTATTTTGTCATGACAATAAGAAAGTAAATCTCTACAACTGCCCATCAAAAAGGTGAAGATAAAGTTACTATATGAACCAGCAATTCAACTTCTAGCAATATTCCCAAGAGAAATGAAAGGAGAAATTCACACTGAAAGATGCTCACAGCAACATTTTTAAATTCATAATATTAAATAATGGAAAGAATCCAAACTGTCCATCAACTGACAAATGGATGAATAAAATGTGATGCATGATAGGAAATATTATTTATCCATAAAATAATACATATTAATGCATGATGCAATATGAATAAAGCTTGAAAATATTTTGCTAAGTGAAAGAACCGAAAACAAAAAGGCCACATCCATACTAAGTGATTCCATTTATACTAAATTTGATTTGTAGTTACCAAAGAATGGAAGATCTGAGTATAGAGTTTCTTTTGTAGGTGACCGGCAACATTCTGAAATTAATGGAGATGATTACACAAGATTGTGAAATTCCAAAAACCATGAAGCAAACACATTAAAATTGTTTTATTTCATGTGACTGTCATCTTAGGGAAAAGAAAAGAAATTGCCATCTGCCCACATGGCTTCTATGCTGTCACCATCCAAGTCTACTCTGTAAGGCAAACGAACGGATCATTAAATGTTTTCAAGAAGGGAAAAATGGTCTCAAATCTGACCAGCAGGATTTCCCTGGAATACTTCATCATGCAGTTCCCAAAGGATCACATGGTATTGCACTCGCCCTTACAAAACATTTAGAAGAATGTAAGTTCGTGTTGAACATCTTACCCACAAGCTAACAATCTGCCCTGACTTGGAGATTCCTGCTGGCAGAGAGCAAACGTCACCTCTAATACGACATGCTATCTTACAATGGTACTAACTTCATAAGTCTAGTGTATGAGATCAGTACTGCCTGCTTGTGGCACACATTCTAGAAAAGACAAACTCTGAGGAGCTGGGATATCCTGCAGTTTTCTCTCATCCCCTTCAATGGAAAAGAACTGGCTGTGCTTGTAAAACTTCAATTTGGAGCCATGGTTTCGAAGCAACTCCGGTACTTTAGTATGTAGGCTGAAACCACAGAAATGTCTTGCTATCAGCTGTCTGAAAGGTACTGCCAAACCGTGCCAGCCACCGCAATCAAACCCTCCTCCATGCCACCTGAAGATGCTCTTGGCAAAGGGCTGGGACCTGGACCTATGCGGGTCCTACCACCAGCTGCCATTTCCATGACAGTGGCAAGCTCATGGCATCTGCTCTTGCCACCTTGAAATGAAGGACTCTGAACAGCGAGAGAGGAGGAATCAGTGCTCTAGCATAGATTTCTTTGGGAGATGAGCAGGACTGTCCCTCCAGTGAACTTCATGGACTTCAGTCCAGAAAATCTGTGCCAAAGAAATCAGACTATACTCCGAGAAAAGCCCGAGGATCTCAGCATGTTGCACCCAGGAACCTCTGGACTAATTCCACAGTGGGAGTCCAGGAATCAGTCAAGCCACAGGGGATGCCGGTAAGATAAAAACTTCCATGCTTACCAAAGAGGTATCACAATGCACTAATTCCTGGGAATATTTTTAACATCTAGATAATATGTGACTGAAAAGCTAAGGAGGATATAGTGATTCTTATCTTCAGCACTTAGTGATGAGAGAAGCTACAGAAAGAAAAAGCATTATTTAAACTAAAACTGAAACTTCTCAAACTAACAGGAGCCTCCAAAGAATGGAAGCCCAAGGTCAGGATAATCACCATTTTGAAATTTGTCCTGTGTACTCCTTTCTTCTCTTGATAAATGATAACAAAATGAGCTAATGCTCTTAAATCTTCAGCTACAGGACATTTAACAAACACAAGCTACAGGAGCCAAAGAAGCAAACTGTGATATGAGTTGCACATGGGGACAAGAGAATAACAGTCCTTGAAATTTGTTGGTGACATGCACATGAGGCAAGAAACCACTAAAAAGCAAAACCATAAGAAAGAAGTAAACGGATCTATCCCTATCTGTAGCTACTAGAGAGGAATTTAGAATGAAGGAGATGGGCATTCATAAATGTCAGCTGCAAATCAAATTTCTAAATACTGTTGAGGAAGTTTTCAGATTCACTAATTCTGTATGCTCTTATAAGTCAAGTTGTGGCTGTCCAATGAAGGCAACTCTGGAAAGAAAGCATTTTGCAAGAGCGCAATATATCTTCACAGGCAGATATTAGACCTCTTGTGTGAGTGGACCTGGGCAATGATTCACAGGAACTTTATGAACTAAGTAAAGCACTATGACAAAAGTTAGACTCCACAAAATAGTTCATTGAGACAACAAGAGGTGTCTAGCAATCAAATAATCTGTTTCACAGAGCTCTACAGTGCACATTACAGCATTTTGAAGAATCTGAGGAATCTTCCATGAACGTATGTTTCTAAAAATTATTTAAACACAAAAAAGATAAAACCTTTGACATAATGCTTCAAAGAATATTCTTTTGGAAGCATGCCTGCAGATATTAATGAATTACGAATGTTTTCTGAAAGTGAAATTTCTAGCAACTACAAGCATGCAGATATCATTTTCAAATTATATGTGATACCAAGTAGAGGGTAATTGCAAGTGCAGTCTGAGCTTTGGTATGGCATCCCTTGGAAAAATGCAATTCCTCTGTTTCAGCTGCTCTCTTGACTTTGACCTGAGCAAGTTGGTGTCAAGAATCTGAGGTAGCTCAACTTCAGGAGGTGGAGGCTGGGGGGAATGGGGGAAGGTGGGACAGGTATCTTTGCTCTGCTTCCATTTAGCAGTCTTGTAGTTTGCCATGACTTTCTCTGCCTGCATGATGGCTGCAAGTGATCTGAGCCACCTGCGGCTTCTGTTGTCCTTTCCGCTATAAAGGACTGTATCTCCTCTGAAGCTGAAAGCCAAATAAATCTCCTGTTTCCCCTTGAAGCTGCTTGAATAAGTGTTGTCTCACAGCAGAAAGAGTAACTGCCGTAGGAAGACACTCAGGAGAGAGGAGCTAGGGAAATGGCTCAGACTGTAAAATGGTTGCAGCACAGCAGGAAGACATGAGTTCAATCCCTAGAATGCATGTAAAAAAAAATAAGAAAACTAGCAACCAGGGCACATGCTTGCTACCCCAGTGAGATCAAGACAGGCAGATGGGGCTGGAGCTTGCTGGGCCCGAAATGCAAGCTGTAGACCAGTGAGAGGCCTGATCTCACAAAACAGGGTAGGCAATTCCTGAGAAACAAACCCAAGGCTGTGCTCTTGCCTCCACATGCGTGAGCACACAGAGGTTCAGAAAGAGAGAGAGAGAGAGAGAGAGAGAGAGAGAGAGAGAGAGAGAACTATAGCCAGTACATACAAAGTACTAAATAGTAGTTGTTGTATAAGAAAATCTATGAGAAACCAAGAACTGGATCCACAAGTATAGAAAAAGACCTGATTGAAGCAAAACAGATTCTCCCTAAGTAATTTCATTTAATAGGGTCCTAATGATGGTAAAAGTTTGACAACCAGCCAACCAACAGGGACGTTTGTCTGCCCATCATTCTTACATGACTCATTTTTTGCAAGTTTTTCAGTGACTATGTGCTCTTCAGTAGGTCAAGTATGACCCTGGCTTAA
This sequence comes from Typhlomys cinereus, assembly GCA_023101885.1. Classification (NCBI taxonomy): domain Eukaryota; kingdom Metazoa; phylum Chordata; class Mammalia; order Rodentia; family Platacanthomyidae; genus Typhlomys; species Typhlomys cinereus. The sequence goes on from JALPQD010000078.1 coordinate 6,348,918, forward strand.
ACCTCAACACTTGTTGTCTTCCCCCAGGTGTCCTTAAGCTTGTTCCTTTGCCTGTCCAGGCTTATCTGTTAGGCTCCTCATCCACAAAATCATCCACCAGCAATATATGTAAAATTAAATTCCCCACCACCCAACCAGCACTTTCCCCTCAAGAAATTAACATTCTTATACTTTTCTGGTCTTTTACATTCTGTTGGTTGTTTGAATCATTCTAGATCCTTGGTTTATATCCCTAAATACTTAAATGAGATGTTTCGAATGGCCTTCTCTCATTACCTTGTTGCCCAAGGACAAACGTGAACATTGCTGCTCCTCCTAACCACCACCGCCCCTCTTGCTGCTAACTTCAGAGGTGGTAACTTCCATTTTAAATAAAATTGTAAAACGCTTCATGAATGTCTACAATTATTAATACCTGTTGATTGTGAAAATTAAAATACTTTCAGTCATATAAATTGGAATTTGACACAAAAACATATTTTTAACTTTATTGGCTATATTGAGGTTGTTTTAATTAATATATGCATCATGTATAACAACGGGTTTCCTAAAGACAATTTCTTCCAGGTATATCATCTATGTGGCAGTTAACTGTAGATGAGAAGCTGACGACTGAAGTGCATCTCTGAAAAATCAGTAGTTAAGGCAAGTTCTGTGCAAGCTTGTAGGAGATTACATCATTGATAGAGAGAGACCAAAACTATGGTGGATGGGAGCATGTTGGGGGCAGAAGGATAAGATAGAGTTCAAGATCGTTGGAAATTGGCATACAGGCATACAAGTGAAAAAGCAAGCTCTTTCTCAGCTCTTCGTGTGGCTCAGTTCCTGATATTGATGAAGTAATTAAGAATCATAACCAAGAATTAAACTCCTTATTTGCCTAAGTTGTTTGAATTGTGTGTTTATAAAAGAGAAACTCAGACTCCTCCATTTCTGCACACTTCCCCTTTTCCACTTTTACAAGATGAAACTTTAACTAAGTACTGATCCCTGGTACATTTTTACGTGATTTCTTCATGTACCAGTCAACACATACATATTCATTAGCTTACAAATACTTCCCTAAATTCCCTTAATTCTTTATGTAACAAGGTATTGAATTTTGTTATTAAATATCAGTAAGTTCTTTACATATTACCAATACTCACCTGCATGCTAGGCAGACACATATTTATAAACTGTCAGCTGAACTTTTTTTGCCACACTGTCCTCTCATCTTCTGTAGGGATGACTGATCTCCCCCAGATTCTACCATAAGCATCTCATCTACCTTCCTCCAGCTGCATCTCCTTTGGGATTTCCTTTTTATACCTCATATTTACTAGTCACAAAACTGCACAGCACCCCAGGACACCTACTGACTCCTCCAAGGCCATGGTATGAGAGGCACCAAATTTATACACAATCTGTATATACTTCAAGGGTACCTTGTAAAAACAGCAACTTTCATCATTCATTAATCTGTATTAACCTTGAAACAAAGACAATTTCTACAATTTTCCAACATGTGTGAGGGTTTCACTCATTTTGTAAGGTCATTCTATAGAACTTGGAGTATATGTGTGGTCTGTGAGTAAATAACAAAGAAATTTCTGGAGTAAGTTCAGACTTCTTAACATTTGTACACCTACTTAGCACCCAGTCTTGGGGATCATCTATGAGCTATACATTCATGTGGTTGATAGATTCAAAAGTGGTTTCTAAGAAATTGCATAAGAGGGACGCGTCCGCGAGATCCAGCCGGGCCTCACCGCGCGCTCTAGGACCCCAGGTCAGTCCACAGGGACCCGGCTCCGACTCCTACCATCCAGCCGGAGCCGCGCGGGGGCGGAGGGACGAGGAGGACCTCCCCCTGCGCCCGGGCCCCGCCCCAGCTGCCCTCGGGTTAAATAGCTCCACGCCGACGCGCCCATCCTCCCTTTTCGCCCCACCCCCTCCGCCAGTAGGGACGCGCACGCGGTCCACCCGGGCCTCACCCCGCGCCCTAGGTAAGTCCCCGTTCGGCCCCGCCCACCAGTACCCCAGGCCAAATAATTCAGTTTAGTGAAATTGAGGGATCTTAAGAGTTAAAATGACAATGCCAAAGTCAAAGTGCAAATCCATGAGAAGCAACGCTCAAGTAAACAAATTTCCCACTGAAGAAATTAATCCCATAATGTTAGACTCCAACAAGAACAAACCCGCGGAAAAAGGCCAAGAAAGCCTGACCCAGGATAAGGACTTTCAAAATATGATCATTACCATGTTCAATACTATGAAAGAGGAAATCCGGGAGGAATTACATAATAGAATCAATCGCTTTGAAGAGGAACACAACAGACATCTGGAGGAGTTGAGAAAAACAGTGCAAGAAACAAAAAGTGGCATAGAGCAGTTAAAACAAACTCAAGCAGAGTTTAACACGGAGCTAAAAGACAAGTTATCTTCAACCCAGAACACCACAGAGAGTCTTATCAACAGAACTAATGAAGCAGAAAACAGAATTTCAGACCTTGAAGATAAAGTGGGAGTACTAACCAGCTCAATGGAAGAGGTTGTTAAAGCCAAAAAGATACTTGAGAGAAATATCCAAGAGATATGGGACACCCTGAAGAAGCCTAACATGCGTATTCATGGAATACCGGAGCAAGAATCTCAAAATACCACCCCTGAGGAAATTTTTCAAACGATCATCAAGGAAAACTTTCCTCATTTAAAAAAAGAGAGGCCCATCCATATACAAGAGGCATTCCGCACCCCAAACAGATACGACCAAAATAGAAGCACACCGCGGCAAATAATAGTTAAAACACTCCACATTCAAGATAAAGAACTGGTGCTGAGAGCTTCAAGGGAGAAAAAACAAGTCACTTTTAAAGGTAAACCTATTAAAATAACAAATGACTTCTCAGTCGAAACAGTAAAAGCAAGAAGAGCTTGGAGAGACATACTTCAAGTATTGAATGAGCAAAAATGTCAACACAGGCTGATTTACCCTGCAAAACTATCAGTCATGATCGAGGGAGAAAGAAAAATTTTCCAGCACAAAGACAACTTTAAGGGATACATGGCCACCAAACCAGGCCTTCAAAAACTGCTAGAAATGATACTCAAGCGTGAAGAAAAAAACAGGCATATCCAGGAGAACAGAAGGCAAGTATAACACCATTAAAAGCAAAGCAATATACTTATAAAAGCTACTAAACATAATAAATGTCTGGAATTAACAATAGTTTCTCCATTATAACACTAAATGTTAATGGACTTAATTCACCGATCAAGAGACACAGATCACAAACTTGGATTAAAAATCACAATCCATCAATCTGTTGCCTGCAGGAAACCCATCTCACCACAAAAGATAGGCACTCTCTAAAAATAAAAGGCTGGTCAACAATTCTACAAGCAAATGGAAGCAGAAAACAGGCAGGGGTAGCCATTATGCTATCAGACAAAGTGGATTTCAAACCAAAAAAAATTATAAGAGACACAGATGGATACTACATTTTAGTCAGAGGTACAATTCACCAGGAAGATTTCACAATACTGAACATATATGCACCCAATACGGGCCCCTCCACATTCATTAAGAAAACCATACAGCGTCTAAAGCAAGAAATCAACCCCCAAACGATAATTCTTGGGGACTTCAACACCGCCCTCTCTACATGGGATAGATCAACAGGTCAAAAGCTTAACAGAGACACTTTGGAACTTAATCAAACCCTGAAAGAAATGGACCTCACAGATCTCTATCGAACTTTTCACCCACGCACCAAAGAATACACATTTTTCTCAGCAGCACACGGAACTTTCTCCAAAATAGATCACATATTGGGCCACAAAATGAATCTACACATATACAAGAAAGTTGAAATTCTAACCTGTGCCCTATCAGACCACCACGGCCTAAAGCTGGACATCCACAACACATCAAACAAGAGAAAATACACTAACTCCTGGAAACTTAACACTATGATGCTGAATGAGAACTGGATTCAGGAAGAAATTAAAAAGGAAATTCAAGATTTCCTGAAAGTGAATGATAACGAAAATACAACTTACCAAAATCTCTGGGACACAATGAAAGCTGTTCTAAGAGGTAAGTTCATAGCTCTTAATGCCCACGTCAAAAAAATGGAAACATCAGAAATAAACAACTTAACAATGCAGCTTAAAGCTTTAGAGAAACTAGAGCAATCTGATCCCAAAAGCAGTAGAAGAGAAGAGATTAGCAAAATAAGGGGAGAAATATCTGAAATCGAGACTAAGAAAACGATAGAAAAAATCAACCAATCAAAAAGCTGGTTCTTTGAAAAAATCAACAAGATTGATACACCCCTAGCTAAACTAACCAAAAGCAAGAGAGAGAAAACCCAAATTAACAAAATTAGAAATGAACATGGAGTTATCACTACTGATACCCAAGAAATCCAGAGAATTATAACATCGTATTTCAAAAACTTATATTCTGTGAAGTTTGACAACACAAAAGAGATGGATGAATTTCTAAGTAAACACAACATACCTAAATTGAATCAGGAAGTTGTGAATTATTTAAATAGTCCTATAACATATAAGGAAATTGAGGAAGTAATCTCGAATCTTCCCACAAAAAAATGTCCTGGACCAGATGGATTCAGCACAGAGTTCTACCAGACATTTAAGGAGTTAATAACACCAATACTCCTTAAACTGTTCCATCAAATAGCAAAGGAAGGAACACTACCAAATTCCTTCTATGAAGCTAATATCGTCTTAATCCCAAAACCTAATAAAGATTCACTTAAAAAAGAAAACTATAGACCAATCTCCCTGATGAACACAGACGCAAAGATTCTCAACAAAGTCTTAGCAAATCGGATTCAAAAACATATTAAAAAGATCATTCATGGGGACCAAGTAGGCTTCATTCCCGGCACACAAGGTTGGTTCAACATACGCAAATCAATAAATGTAATTCATCATGTAAACCAGTCCAAAGTCCAAGACCACATGATACTCTCGATAGATGCAGAAAAAGCTTTTGACAAGATCCAACAGCCTTTTATGATCAAAACCTAGAGACAGTAGGAATGGAAGGAACCTTTATCAATATAATAAAACCTGTTTACAACAAGCCCACAGCAAGGATTATGCTCAATGGGGAACAATTGGAAGCATTCCCACTTCGATCAGGAACTAGACAAGGCTGTCCACTCTCACCACTTCTATTCAATATTGTACTTGAAGTCTTAGCTGAAGCTATAAGACAAGAAAGGGACATAAGAGGGATTCAAATCGGCAAGGAAGAAATCAAGCTATCCCTATTTGCAGATGACATGATCTTATACCTGAGGGATCCCAAAAACTCCACCAGGAAGCTCCTGGAACTAATTGAGAAGTTCAGCAGGGTGGCAGGATACAAAATAAATGTGCAAAAATCAGAGGCCTTCCTATATGCCCAGAATGAAAGAAGTGAAAAAGCCTTGAGAGAAACCATGCCATTTACTATAACCCCTAAAAAAATGAAATACCTTGGTATAAACCTAACTAAGGAGGTAAAAGACCTTTACAATGAAAACTTTAAAACCCTAAAGAAAGAAATTGCAGAAGACACCAGAAGGTGGAAAGACCTCCCTTGTTCCTGGATTGGCAGAATCAACATTGTAAAAATGACCATCCTACCAAAGGCAATATACAGATTCAATGCTATACCAATCAAAATCCCAAAGCAATTCTTCAAAGAAGTTGACCAAACAATCTCAAAGTTCATATGGAGGCACAAAAGACCCAGGATAGCAAAAACAATCCTGAGTAACAAAAACACAGCTGGAGGTATTACCATACCAAACCTAAGTCTATACTACAAATCCATAGTTATAAAGACAGCCTGGTACTGGCTCCAAAATAGACATACAGATCAATGGATAAGGATTGAAGACCCAGATATAAGCCCACAAAGTTACAGCCATTTGGTCTTTGACAAAGGGGCCCAAAGAATCCAATAGAAAAAGAACAGCATCTTCAACAAATGGTGCTGGCAAAACTGGATCTCCACATGCAGAAGATTAAAGCTAGACCCGTACTTGTCACCATGTACAAGACTTAATTCCAAATGGATCAAGGACCTTGATATCAGGGCAGAGACTTTAAAAACCATAGTTGAAAGGATAGGGAACTCCCTCGAGTTGGTTGGGCTAGGCCAACACTTCCTAAACAGACATCCAATGGCACAGTCACTGCTACCAACTCTCAACAGTTGGGATCTTGTGAAATTAAAGAGCTTCTGTTCAGATAAAGAGATTGTCACACGAGCTCAAAGGCAACCCACAGAATGGGAGAAAATCTTCACTAACCACATATCTGACAGAGCTCTACTGTCCAGAGTGCACAAAGAACTTAGAAAACTAAACTCCAAGGAAAACACTGGCCCAATTAAAAAATGGGCCCTGGAACTTCAAAGAAACTTTACCAGGGATGAAATTAAAATGTCTAACAATTATCTTAAAAAATGCTCCACTTCCTTCGCCATCAGGGAAATGCAAATCAAAACTTCCCTGAGATATCATCTCACCCCGGTCAGGATGGCAAAAATCCACAATACAAACAACGACAAATGCTGGAGAGGATGTGGAGAGAGGGGAACTCTCCTATATTGTTGGTGGGAATGCAGGCTCATACAGCCACTCTGGCGAGCCGTCTGGAGATTCTTAAAGAAATTAAAGATTGAAATGCCATATGACCCTGCTATCCCACTTTTGGGAATAACCCCCCAAGCAGCAGAGGTTCGCCTCGATAGCACAAGCTCGACCATGTTCATCGCAGCACTGTTTACAATAGCAAAGTCATGGAATCAACCTAAATGTCCAACAGTTGACGAGTGAATAAGGAAACTGTGGTACATCTATACAATGGAGTACTACTCAGCCATCAAAAATGATGAATTACTGGAATTTGCTGGGAAATGGATGTCATTAGAAAGAATTATATTAAGTGAAGTATCCCAAACCCAGAAAATTAAGCGCCGTATGTACTCCCTAATAGGTGGCTCCTAGTACCAAACTCACCCAGCCCACATTGGGACACTCAAAAGTAAACCTATGTAACACAGTAAGTGCAAGGATTATGAACAAGAGAGATGGGTTAGGAGGGCCACACCAGAAACAAGGAGAGAGGAGACCATGTTACAGCAGAGAAAATAGGGCTACATCAAGGTCTGCAAGTAAGTAATGAGAAACCTGGTTAAGTTCACAGACGTTCTTTCCTGATCTCACCAGAAGGGGAGGGCATATAGTCTAGCAGATAAAAAGTAATCATTTTGCAAATGGGTGATGGACCCCTCCCTCAGTGAGGTTTCCTACTCTTATTACATCTACCCTTGAATGTGCTATTACAACAAGACTCCAGTTTCACATCTTTTTGTCTCTGGCCAGGGGGTGACATACAGTGCCCAGCAGAATGGAGTGAAGGGAATTGCAGGAGCAGCAAAACTGCAAAAGAAAATCAACAAACCACAATCCAGAACTTCAGAGACTCTATATCAATCACATAGAACTAGGACAGCCTAATCTCTCCCCATCCTGGAGCTCAGGGACATTTGCGGAAGAGGGGGCGGTAAGATTGTAAGAGCAAAAGGATGGGAGGAGCAACGATTTGCAAGATTCTCAACAATAGTTGGGGCCAAAGAATCATAATGGGACTTTGCATGCCCTGCGCAATGTCCAGCGCACTGTTGCCCTCATAAAGTCTAGCATCTGTTAAGGGCACCGAGACCCCTGGAGGCAAGGGATTGACAGCCATAGTAGTGATCTTATGCTTAAGGGGAACAAGAGAAAGGGCTTATGGAAATGCCACTGGGTCCTTATATGTCATCGGAGAGGAGGACCCAGTGGAGAGTTAGGCGCACACAATAAAGGACTCTCTGGGAATTGGGGGGGAGGCACTGGGGGAAAGGGAGGGGGAAGAGGGGGGAGGGAGGGAACTGGTAAAAAATTTTAAAATGTATAATTAAATTTTTAATAAAAAAAAAGAAAAAAAAAAGAAATTGCATAAGACACTAGAAGGTGGAAAGACCTACCATGCTCCTAGATTGGCAGAATCAACATCATAAAAATGACTATCCTACCAAAGGCAATATACAAATTCAATGCTATACCAATCAAAATCCCAAAGCAATTTTTAAAGAGGTTGACCAAACAATCTCAAAATTCATATGGAGGCACAAAAGACCCAGGATAGCAAAGACAATCCTGAGTAACAAAAAAACAGCTGGATGTATCACCATACTACAAATCCATAGTTATAAAAACAACCTGATACTGGCTTCAAAATAGACACACAGATCAATGGATAAGGGTTGAAGACCCAGATATAAGCCCACACAACTACAGCCATTTGATCTGTGACAAAGGGGCCCACAAAATCCAATGGAAAAAGAACAGTATCTTCAACAAATGGTGCTGGCAAAACTGTATTTCCACATGCAGAAGATTAAAACTGTACCCATACTTGTCACCATGTACAAGACTTAATTCCAAATGGATCAAGGACCTTGATATCAGGCCAGAGACTATAAAAATCATAGGCAAAAGGGTAGGGAACTCCCTCGAGATGATTGGGCTAGGCCAACAGTTCTTAAACAGACATCCAATGGCACAGTCACTGCTACCAACTCTCAACAGATGGGATTTTGTGAAATTAAAGAGCTTCTGTTCAGATAAAGAGATTGTAACACGAGCACAAAGGCAACCCACAGAATGGGAGAAAATCTTCACTAACCACATATCTGATAGAGCTCTATTATCCAGAGTGCATAAAGAACTTAGAAAACTAAACACCAAGGAAACAAATGACTCAATTAAAAAAATGGGCCTTCGATCTTAAAAGAAACTTTACCAGGGATGATATTAAAACGTCTAACAAATATCTTAAAAAATGCCCCACATCCTTAGCCATCAGGGAAATACAAATCAAAACTTCCCTGAGATATCATCTCACCCCGGTCAGGATAGCAAAAGTCCACAATACAAACAGCACCAACTGCTGGAGAGGATGTGGAGAGAAGGGAACTCTCCTACATTGCTGGTGGGAATACAGGCTCATAGAGCCACTCCGGCGAGCCGTCTGGAGATTCTTAAAGAAATTAAAGATTGAAATGCCATATGACCCTGCTATTCCACTTTTGGGAATAACCCCCCAATACAGCAAAAATTCACCTTGATAGCATAAGCATGACCATGTTCATAGCAGCACTGTTTACAATAGCAAAGTCATGGAATCAACCCAAATGTCCAACAGTTGACAAGTAGATAAGGAAACTGTGGTACATCTATACAATGGAGTACTACTCAGCCATCAAAAAGGATGAATTACTGGAATTTGCCAGGAAATGGATGGGATTAGAAACAATTATATTGAGTGAAGTATCCCAGACCCAGAAAATTAAGCGCTGTATGTACTCCCTAATAGGTGGCTTCTAGTACCAAGCCCACTTAGAGACACTTAAGGATAAATCTCTGTAATACCTACAGTAATTGCAAGGATTATGAACAGGAGGGATGGGGTAGGAGGGCCACACCAGAAACAAGGAGAGAGGGGACCATGTTACAGAGAGAAAATAGGCCACCTTCAAGGACTGCAAGGGGTGACATCCAATACCCATCAGGATGGAGTGAAAGGCATTGCAGGAGCAGCAAAACTGGAAAAAAAATCAACAAACCATGATCCAGAACTTCAGAGACTCTATATCAACCACCTAGAACTAGGCCAGACTAATCTATCCCCATCCTGAAGCTCAGGGAAATTTGCGGAAGAGGGGGTGGGAAGATTGTAAGAGCACAAGGATGGGAGGAGCAATGATATGCAAGATACTCCACACAAGTTAGGGCCAAAGCAATCATAACTGGACTTTGCATGCCTTGCACAATGTCCAACACACTATTGACCCCACAAAGTCTAGCATGGACTAAAGGCACTAGGATCCTTGGAGGCAAGGGATTGACAGCCACAGTAGTGTTCCTATGCTTAAGTGGGACACAGGAAAGGGTTCTGAGAAATGCCACTGGGTCCTTTCACCTCATTGAGGAGAGTTGGGCATGCACATTTAAGGATGCTCCAGGGATGGCAGGGGGAGGCACTGGGGGACGGGGAGGAAGGGGGAGGGAAGGGGGCACAGGGCAGTGGGGGGTTGGAGGGAGGGAGGGGACGGGTGTACCTGTTAAATCTGTATGAGTGGAAATAAAAAAAAGAAATAAAAGTGATTTCTACTAAGAAATTATCTTTGTTTCCAAATGAATCAGATGCATATTTTATTAATCAAATGCATACTTTAACTTTAACTTTGGAGATGTAGCCAGTGGTGTGTAAAGAAATGCTAAATGTTAGTTCAGTTTCTGCTCCTAATTTTTTCTTAAGCAATGTTTATCGAGTATTCATTTCATATACAAATAACAAAATAAAATTTTCATTTCTGGTTCATGAAAAATGGTCTATCCATGTAGTTTTAGTTAAGGATTATCATTATCTTCCCTTAAGCATTGGTTTTTCTGTTTTAGAAAATGAGGAAGGATAGAGACGAATATCTGTAATTCTTACAACACTAATAGGTAACAAAGAAATCTTTCTGGTATGGATGAAAGCTGAATGCTAGTGCAGCACAGGGAATCCAAGCACAGTGGTTAAAATTGGCTGAATCCTTAGCTATGCATTCAGTAATTTACTTGTGCTCCCAGTCAATACAGTCCAAAATAGCAGAAATGCCTCGTCTCAGATTTCTCTGAAATTTGCAATGATCACGAAATATCATTTAGGTAAAGAAAAGTTCTGAATATTTTAGGAGAGAAAAAGAGAGCGCGAGAGTGACAATGAGAGAGAGAGAGTAGTTTGTCCCTTTTTCCATTATGCTCTGGCTTCTTCATACTGTGACTAACTCCGGTATCTCAGTGTCCCTCTTTAATGACATATGAGCCAAGGGCCACAGCCATGTTTATGAGGAAGATGGAGAGCCCTGGCTTCTTTGCTGACCTCATTCACTCAGCCAACCACCTCTTGTCACCTGCCTTGGAGCTTCATGTTGATCAAATTAAACCTCCCAATGGTTTCAGACATCTTTGGGTTCTCTGCTTACTTTAGTCAAAAACATCATTCCGATTTATGGAGCCCCTCTTCAGCATTAATCCCAAACAGAACCCACATTCTTGACCAAAAAAGAAAAAAAGAGTACTGACTCCACCTTTGTGGAGCAAACTGAAGAAATCAGGCAGCAGAAAACACACGATATAGATGGAGAGGTCAAGAACTGTTGAGAGAACTTGCAAGTCAAATCAACACCAGAAAGTGGTTGGGTGGTCAGGATCTCTGCAGAGCACACAGGTGAGGAGAAGGTCCTTACAGGACTCTATCGACATAGCCTTACATTACAATACAGAACTGACACTGAAAAAGAAAAAAGTCATGATCTCCTTGGAAAACTCAGGGGAACTGAGATACAAGAAAACAAAAGTTCCAACTGGTTAAAACCGTCTCCTCTTGACCATTCTCCCCACTCCTACTAGTCACATTATTTCCAGTCTCTAGTAATATTGTTGGTCACTAGAAAAAAAAAAATTTGTTTTCAACTCTTTTTTTAATGTGTGTGTGTATATATCAGAGGGCATTGTGTGTCCCTGTGGAGGACCAAGGGTGACTTTGGGAATCATCATGGATTGCTTCTACTTCCTTCTTGCTTCCCTCTGGGATTTCCCAGGCTCCACCCATCATGGCCAGAAGTGTGGGCCACCACCATTTCCACCTGGCATTTTTACAAGGGACCTGGTATCCAACTCAGGAACTTTTGCTTGTGAGACACAGTCTTAACTCCTGAGATATCTCTCCAGCCCCTCAATGGAGAAAATTTTAAGAACGATATATTTATAATAAACTATTTTTAATTTAAGATTTGTATTCAGTTTTAAGTTTCAGATACATTAAATAAATCTCTGATCAATCCATGTTCATAAATCGTGGGTTATTCTTGCTCATTGGTAACTGGGTGGATGACATTTCACCCAACAGAAATGCCCAAACGTGGATGAATAACACAAATAGTTTCCATCCACATACTCAAATTTTATGTCTAGATATTTTCCCTTGTGTATATCCACTCCAACTACCTCTGCCTCCAACAAGTAGAGAGCATGTGGATTTGTGATGGGAGCACTTGAAATGCCGCGAAATGAGATGTGAGCTACTGCTCTCAGCCCTTCACACCAGACTTCTTTTCTTCTCCCACTAGATTCCAGAAACACAGATATTATAGGTAAATACTCCATGGGACAGAAGACAAGATTAACAGACCAGGATCTAGTTTGGCATGTGTCTGACTCCATGGCAAACTGAACCCTTCATAAACAGAAATTCTGAGATTGCAGTAGGAAACAAACTACTGTTTTGTGGGACTAGCTTTATAATCAATATGTCTTTTATCTAGTTCCCTATATCACAGACTTTGAATTTCTCTTGGCAAATGCAGCAGGAAGGGTTATCAAATGCATGCAAAGAACACAGGAGAGGCACAGAAAGAGTGGATCTCTTTTGCCTATGAAGATGAGTACTAAAAAAAAAAAAAAAAAAAAAAAAAAAAACCTAAGATTGCAGGATGTAACCCCAAAGGAACCTCCTATGCTAGTAATGTGTAAAAATATTTTAAAGAAAAGAACAAGAATGAGCAGCCCCTATTCAGAGGAGCATAGAGTGAGAAAAATAGGAGGGAAAAGTCTTGAGCTGATCCACTTAGAACCCAGTGACAAAAATTTTCTAGAAAAATAAGAATGTGACATTTTCTGACAAAGTGCTGGTCATAGACATCTCAAAGACCCCTCAAATATAGGCTTTTGCCAATGCCATTGGTTCCTCTTCAAAAAAAACTGTCATGTCAGTAAGACCCTATTACAGAAGATGTAACACATATGGATCACAGAATATGGGCAAAATACATAAACTAGAACTGGTCTAAGAATTTCCTCCTTGCTGAATAGCTAACACAGTACCAAACAATACTATAGAAGCTACTGGGAGAGAAATAATCACAGACCTCTTCAACTCATTATATCTGCAAGTTGCAATTACTGTCACAGTGGCATGAGTATCAAAGAGACAACTAACAGCTCTTTGATTGGACTCAATACCTGCTTGTCAGAATGGAACATATTCCTGTTACTGTTAACTAGAACAAGAACCTAGAAAAGGGAAGGAAACAGATCAATAGGGAAAAGCAGCCAATGAACCTATAGCTAGGAAGACAGTATACCAAACTCTTCTGTAAATAGCTGCTATTATACCCATGGATTGGAAGAACACTTAACATTCAGCCTAGAAATCTTCTACAACAGAAGTAGATGATGCAGTCTAGGGAAGTAAAAGAGCAGTGAAGTGGACAGCAATGGCCAGCCATAAGGCAGTATGCCAACAACCTAGCAAGGTTCACCCAACCTAATCTCTCCTCATCCCAAGGCTTTGGGAATGTCACAGAAAAAGGGGCAGTGAGATTATAAGAATCTAAAGATGGGAAGATTTACCATTGAACAAAGCATTCCACTCAAGTCAGGACTGTTGTATCTAGAAACTCACTGCAGTGAGACTTGTCCTTACCAGACCTATGTAATGACTGATGTATTAGCATGTCCCCATAGACTATAGAGGAACTCAAAAGAAATGAGATCTTGGGTACTGAGGTTGAATGAGTGAAGGGGAGTGCTCTTATCAGTGAGGTGTCCCAAAGAGAGGCAACTTTGTATGCCATAAGAGGCCTGAACCTTCACAAAAGTAGACAAGTCAGAGGGAACTCTGGGCTCCATGGAAGCAGAGGCAAGAGGGTGAGATGGAGTGGGGTAGATTAATGAAGGGAAGGGAGGGGAGAATGGGAAGAAGGGAGGATGGAGGGAAGCAGGGATGAATCCTCAATATATTTGTAAATCTAGAAAAATAAAAGGAAAAAAGAAAAAAATCAACTAACAACAAATAAAACAGGTAATTTCAGCAAAAAAAGAAGATGAATACTGATTTTTGTCTAGTCATATATAGAGACTCCTCACTGCCCTTTCCTGGTGCAAAGGACCACTGACTGCACAGTACATTCAGAAGGAAGAATATGGACAAAACTTCATTCTCTCAAGAATCTTTCTCATGCCAAATAAAAGGCATTGTCTGACTTCTGGCCTTTTTGCATGATTTTTCTGTTCGTGCATGTCCAGGCTCAACATGCAATTTAAAAATCTGAAAACGAGGCAAGGATTACTATTGTGTTTTCTGTATCCAAAGTAACTGGAATGATTCAAAGAACTCTTGCCATCTCTTGGTGGAATGTCTACTGGTCAGAGAAAGTATGCTTCTCCTACCTCCACACACTCCTGGACCTCAGTTCACGTATTAAGGAAATAAAGCCAAAGACTTTTAAATAGAAAATTTGCTCATTTGTTTCAAGTTTATAGTTTTGACAATCACTATTCAAGAATCCTAAGAACAGTAGTAATAACAACATTCACTGTATACACTGGCCCAGATGCCAATTATTATACCATCAGTCAGACACTTGAGAGGTGAGCCCATGGGCACACATGTGAGGAATTATTTGATTAAGGCAGACCTCTGGAAAGTTTTTAGGAGACTGTTTCAACTGCATAAACAAAGAGAGGCCTGCTCATTTTGGGTGAACCGTTTCCTATGCAGGTGATGCAGACAGAGAGCTAGTTGGAATTTGACACGCTAGCGAGTATGCAGCATCGGTCTGTGCCACTCTCTGCTGTCACTGTGATATGATAACCAGGTCTCTCAGCTCGTGTTCCTTGCATAATTTTCACACTGCAATGGACTGTAGCCTTCTGTAAGAGAGAAATTTTCAGAATCTCCTTGTTCCTCCTGCTGCTTGGACTGAGAGCTTTTATCAAAGCCACTGAAAAGTAACTAACAATCAGATACTTCAAATTTAGATACACTCCTACTTTATACGGGTCTTCTTTCTAAATGTTTCTTTGAATATTCCAGTGGTACTTTTGTGTGATCATGTAAGATAAATATCATGTCTTTTTCTTCGATATATGGATAAACTGCCAAAGTTCACTCCAGATTATATGAAATGAGGTAACATCCCAATGTTCCAAGAAAGCTGAGAGTTAGAACCACATAAAATATTCTTGTATGTTTCTAATTTTTCCTCGTGAAATATTTTCTCTGAAATACTGGTGTATTCTACTGCTAAGCATTGACAGTATCAAAGCGTTCTTTTACATAGTATATTCTTTGAACCTCCATTTTTTTCTCTCATACATGTGCATATCTGCTTTTCCAAAAAGACAATAATCATGTGGCTTCTTCCCACAATTACATATGGCCTCGTTAACATTTAAAAGAAAAACTAGGTAATATAGTGACACTCAAGTTCACTCAATATCTCTGGATGTAGGCACCAGACTCTTCTTACCATCTCCAGGCAGACTGAAAAAAAAATAGGTTTTCCTTTCCTACAAAAAATTTGAAACATTACTCCCATCTCCTAAAAAATCACCAAAGAATTTTTCACTAGCCAATAGCTCTCTACTTCTCTCTTTTTAATAAGTTAAATCTATAAACACCATGACACAGTACAATTGGTAGTCATCACACCAGCTATAAAATTTCAAATTGTTCTCAGTAGTCATCTTGAAATTTTTACCCCATCCCAAGTACAGCTCATTGATGAACACATGCTTAAAATGTTTCGGGAGTTACTTTGAAAACCAGGTTACAAGTCACTGAAGAGTATTACTTTACTTAATAGTTACACTTCTTTTTTCAATTAGCAACAGTTTAATCATTCACTTTCTTTACCAAACAAAGGGTGTTCTGATTTCTTTGGACCTCTCCCAAATATAATATTTTTGCTCCAAGTATGAAAATTTTTCAGTGTTAAATACAATTTTTAAAGTTTGCCATGGTCTTATGGGAGTCCAAAGGCAGCGCCTTTGTGAAGTCGGCCAAGGTGATTTCTTTCATGGGACTAACATTCTCTTAGTGTATAAGTTTTGAAAGCCCAGCAGCCCCCCCCCCTAAGTTTTTATTCCAAATAAGTTCACACATCATGTACTATGTGAGCTTGCTTATCTGCGGTGCCTAAGGAGAGATTTCACGTAGATTTGTATAAAAAGGAAAAGACATCCACGTTACTGCCAAAATTAGGTCCCTCGGAGGCCAAGCTTTTCCTGAACTAGCAATGACTCAATTGCCCAATAACCTCTATTTCTCGCAATTTAACAAGTTTCAATTCAATCTATCAATTTTCCCATTATGCCACTTTTAAGAGAAGAGATCGTTTTAGCCCACTAGAGCATTACTAGCATCGGTAAAATGCCCACTGTAGAAACATTAAAGGATGTGTTAGAACACGTCTTTCCTTCCTTAGGAATACCTTTCTGACATTTTGACGAGTAAATGAAGCATCTCTCTTTCATCTGAAAAAAAAAGTTGGCATTCCCTCATCGAGAAGGATTCCAAGTGTTTCTTCATTTGACCCTTAAAGCATCTCTTAACACTTTTCTTCTGAATGATGTCAGCTGGCACGCGGGCCTCTTGGTAGAGTCCCAGTCCTTTTAAAAAGAATTCCATCACACGGGCTAATCCTAGGGGGTCTCTCTAGAGCTAAGTGCACTTGTAAAACTATTCATAAAAAGGGTCTCCTGTTTCTCTCTCTACTTCCTTTAACACCCTGGTTATATTTTACTTGGATCAAGAAACATATAACCCCTGAAGCTTAGAATATTGCTCCATTTTTCAACTGCTTCAAGGAGCCTGTTCTCTGCCCGCCCATCCCTCCTACCAATAAATTTGATTAAGGTAAATTCCCCTTTGTGAAACCAGAAACCAGATTTTTCTGCTATACTCCCATTGCTTGCATTTGGATTTGGTATCCATTAATTAACCACTGGGATCTTTGAAAGTCCTCGCCTCTGTTCCCCAATCTGTGTATATATTCTTTAAAAGCCTGTCAGCAGTCCGTTGAAATGTTTAGTCTTGCTTGAAATTAATTTTCCACTTTTATTGTTCCAATTATTTGGCAGGTTTCATGGCTTTATAATAATTCCCCAGAGCCCTTTGAACCTGCTATGCTTTTTATGTTGTACTTGATGTTTCCTTAGCAACACCCTGGTTCTGAGGACTCCTCCATAAGATGTAGGGAATGGATGTGCCAAATATGTGAAAATGAAGATCATCACAGGTTGTGATGATCCAGTGATATAAAACCACTTTGTTTTAATTATGCTTATGATTAGATGATCTTCTTTAGTTTAATTTCTTCTGCCAATGTCATAGAAATGTTACTATTGAAAGATTTTTTTGTGAATTTCAGGAAAACAGCAGTATCTGGAGCTGGGGAGGTGGTTCAGTAGGTAAAGTCCTTGATTTGCAAGCATGAAGAACTGAGTTTGATCCCTAGGGAACACACACACACACACACACACACACACACACACACACACACACTAGACATCTAGACAGGGTAATGCACAATTGCAATTCCCACTGGGGATGTATAGACAAGCAGATGCGTGGGACTCACCGGCCATCCCAGCCTAACCTGTAAGCCTCAGAACAGTAAGCCACACCATTTCAAAAACATGATAGATGGCACCTAAAGCCTGACACTAGAGAAATATACCTCCACACGCATGTACACATACGCGCGTGCATACACACACACAGACCACAAAAGCGGTCTCTGCAAATATCACTGATTCAGCCAGCAAACCTTTCAAATCAGTGAATTAATCACAATAAAATCTTATGACATTATAATTTGGCTTCAGAAGTAATATTATTGATTCATTCAACAACTGATAGATCTTTTTTTAACATTTTTTATTATTACTTCCGCTCATACAAACTTAAAGGTACACCGGTTCCCTTCCTCCCTCCTCCTCCCCCCGAACCCCCTGCTCCCCCTCCCTTCCCTCCCTATCCCTCAGTGCCCCCCCAATCCCCGGAGAATGCTTTAATGTGCATGCCAGACTCTCCTCTGGGCCCTCCTCTCCGATGACGTACAAAGACCAAGTGGCATTTCCCTGAACCCTTTCCTGTGTTCCTCTTAAGCATAGGAGCACTACTGTGGCTGTCAATTCCTTGCCTCCAAGGATTTTGGTGCCTTTAGCAAATGCTAGACTTTGTGGGGTCAGTAGTGTGTTGGACATTGCGTGGGGGATGCAAAGTTCCAATTATGATTGCTTCAGCCCTAACTTGTGTGGAGTATTTGCATATCATTGCTCCTCCCATCCTTTTGCTCTTACAATCTTACCGCCCCCTCTTCCGCAAATTTCCCTGAGCTTCAGGATGGGGAGAGATTAGGCTGGCCTAGTTTTAGGTGGTTGATATAGAGTCTCTGAAGTTCTTGATTATGGTTTGTTGATTTTCTTTTGCGGTTTTGCTGCTCCTGCAATGCCCTTCACTCCATCCTGATGGGTATTGGATGTCACCCCCTGGACAGAGATTAAAAAGCTATTAGAGACTTGTTATAAGAGTATATTCAAAGGTAGATGCAATAAAAGTAGGAAACCACAGTGAGGGAGGGGTCAATCACCCATTTGCAAAATGGTTACTTATTATCTGCCAGATTATATGCCCTCCCCTTCTGGTGAGATCATAACCCCTCAGTTGTAAATGATCAGGAACGAAAAGTCTGTGAACTTAACCAGATGTCTCATTACTTACTTGTAGTCCTTGATGGAGGCCTATTTCCTCTGCTGTAACATGGTCCCCTCTCTCCTTGTTTCTAGTGTGGCCCTCCTACCCCATCTCTCCTGTTCATACTCCTTGCAATTACTGTATTATAGAGATTTATCGTCGAGTGTCTCTAGGTGGGCTGGGTGGGTTTGGTACTAGGAGCCACCTATTAGGGAGGACATACGGTGCTTAATTTTCTGGGTCTGGGATACTTCACTCAATATAATTGTTTCTAATGACATCCATTTCCCGGTAAATTCCAATAATCCATCCTTTTTGATGGCTGAGTAGTACTCCATTGTATAGATGTACCACAAAAACTGATAGATCTATGGTGTATGTGGGTCTTTGAGGTCACAGAAAATGCTTTACTGAAACTTTTGCAGGATGACTTAGAATTTTTTGCACTGCTCTAGTTTTTGTGACCTCTGTAGACTGGGATCTCCTTCCACAACATACACCATTATTTCCAGTATTCTTCAGAGCCCAGAGTTTCACCAGTACACAAAATAACTCACTGGTTCTCTCCACAAAGGTAACAATCAACAAAAGTTTATATTCATACCTATCATAGTTGGGCACAGGTATCAACTTGATAGTTGAGGGTTTGAGCTCTGGGCACATTTGTAAAGAATCAGTGGTTGAGTTAAACCCAGAACAAACCTGCAGGAGATTGTCTAGCTAAAGGGGAAGGCACAGCCTCTGGTGGGTGGGAGTAGGCCCTTGAATAAAATACTGAGAGCTGGTTGAGTAAGTCAGCATCCTTGTGTACACTTGGCCAGACATACTGGTCTGGCAAGTAAGGATCATCCCTCTCTCAACTATTACGTGGTGATGGTGTGGCTAGTTACCATGGCCCTGGCGCTGGTACGTGCTCTCCTGTCAAGCTGGACTGAGAACTGTAACTGGACTATCATAAGAGAAAATAAACTTCTTGTTCCCTTAAGCTATTTGATGGTGATTTATCAGCAACCATGCAGACAAAACTGCTACAATACCCAAATTGTAGTTAGGTTTTTTTAAAGAATGTTGTTTCAAGTTAATATAGTGAGAAAGTGTTGGAAGGATCACAGACACAATTGCCAGCCTTCAGTGCCAGGCAGCAACACCTCATGGCCAAGAAGTATGAGACAGGAAGGGACTGTTCCCACCATTCCTTTGGAGGCATGCCCCCAGTGACTGAAGGTCCTATAGGTCTCTTCTCCCTACAATATTCCCCTGAAGGACTAAGAATTTAATGCATGGACCTTTAACATGTAGACATTTAAGATCAAAACTGTAACACTAGTGAGCTGACCTGAGTTCGAATCATGACTATGACATAGGGTAGTCACTTATTCTAATAAACAAACCCCGCTTTTTTATATGCAACGTAGTCTGATATGCCCATTATAGAACATGCATAAAATACTTATTTTAAATAAATATTTCTATCAGTGCTCTTAATGTGGAAATTAGTTTCTTTTCACAGACATGGTACATATATTAATAGTTTATAAAATTATACAATAATTCATTCTCATCCTTGAAATTTAAGATCTTGAAAATTCTAGAACACAGCCTAGTGCAGTGGAAGAACAGTGAGACAGACAACAACCAACCAGAATACAGATTACTGATGACCCTGCATTGCTCACCCAGAATCAGGCCAACAAAATCTCTCCCCATCCTAAGGCTCAGGGAACCTTGGAGAAGAGGGGGCGGTGAGATTGTAAGAGCCTAAAGATGGAAAGGTCCACCGCTGGACAAAACATTCCACTTAAGGCAGGGCTGTTGCATACAGGAACTTACTGCAATGAGACTTGTCCTTACTAGATCTGCACAATGACTGACAAATCAGCATGCCCCCATAGACTAGCAAGGATCTCAGGAGAAATAATTACATAGAGTGGAAACCTTAGAGGCTAGGTCCAGAAAGGGGGAGTGCCCCTACCAGTGGGTTTGCCCAAGGAAAGGCCACTTGGTCTGCCGCAGAGCAGATAATCCAGAGGAAACCCTGGGATCCATAGAAGCAGACAAACAGAAAGGGGGGAGTGGAATAGATTGATGAAGGGAGAGAAGGAAAGGAGAAAAGGCGGAAGGAGAGAGGAGGAAGGAAGGGCCAGGGATAATTACTCAGTGAAATTGTAAAACTAGGAAAAAACTTTAAAATTTTTTAAAAAATAAAATTCCACCAGTAAGAAAATTGCTGTTAAGAAGCTTAATACTGGGCTGGAGAGGTGGCTCAGGGGTTAAGCCTCTGCCTTGCAGGCAGAAGGTCCTGAGTTTGGATCC
Organism: Typhlomys cinereus; assembly: GCA_023101885.1. Classification (NCBI taxonomy): domain Eukaryota; kingdom Metazoa; phylum Chordata; class Mammalia; order Rodentia; family Platacanthomyidae; genus Typhlomys; species Typhlomys cinereus. The sequence continues at coordinate 6,369,876 of JALPQD010000078.1, forward strand.
TAGACCCCACGTATAGACGCCGGGCAGAAACGGGGGCGGCCTGCGTTTCTGGTCCTGGTAGGGCGGAGCCTGTGAATTCTGGGGCAGAGTAAACGAGGAGGAGGTGGAGGCGTCCATGGTGGTTCCCGAATTCGTCCGGGGTTCTACGCACACACAATTGAATAAATAATAATAAAAAAATTTTTTTAAAAAAAGAAGCTTAATATTCTCCCTGAAAATGTGCTTAGTTCTGCAAGATTTAATACATGTATTTTAAAGCTAAGTCTTCAATTGAATAAACATTTACCATTGTTACATTTTCTTTTTATCATAATCCAACCACTAACATCTTAGATCTGTTTATCCTGGGTATGTTCCTTGTTCTGGGGGATATGTGGATATGTTGTCTGATGTCAACTTAGCATAACCTAATTTCTTTTAATGCTCGCTTGATATATTATTTCCCATTCTTTTGCTTGGCTCATTTGTAACTTTGTATTCAAAGGGAATGTTTTGTAAATAGGACAAAACTAAGTCTTGATTTTCATTTTCTTTTTCTTTTCACATCTAATATAATTGCACACACATTTATGTATTGACATATAATTTCAAACATGGCCCCGTATCGAATTTTCCTAATAGTTTCTGTTGCTTTGCCATTTATTTGCACGTTGCTCTTCTTTCCTACTTTTAAATTAATAATCTTCATTAATATCTCATTGTCTTCACATTTCCTTCATTAGTATCTCATTATCAGTATCTCCTTGTTTTATCCCTGTATGGTATGTGTTTACAACATATTTAACCTATCTCCTTTGAATCTCAAGTGAGTTATCATTACACACACTGTCAAACACTTGCCTGTAAACCTCATGTTCTTCATGGTACCATGCCATATATGTTATTCTGCATGAGTTATAAACTTTGCAGTTATTTTGCTATTTTGACTTTGAAACAACGAAGTCACTTTGAAAATATTTTTAAATAAGGTAAAATATATTGCATATTTAATTAATAATTTAGTGTTCCAGAAAGCTTCACCCTGGGGTAAGTCTGTACTTCATCTGATATCATTTTTTCTTCTGTCTGAAGAACTCCCCTCATTGAGAACAGTTTCTGAGAGCAATGAAATTCCTTGGCTCTCCCTCCCCCTTGACTGAAAAAGTGTTACTTTCTTATCTGAACATGATGATTGCCTGTGACTCCCCTACTTGGGAGGTTGCGGTAGAAGAAGCAAAGACTTGAAGCCAGAATATACTACATAGTGAGATCCTCAAAATAGAAACAGATCAAAAAAATTCAATTTTGAAATATAATTTTGCTGTATAAGAATTCAATTATTCTTACATGCAATGATTCAAACTCAGATTAAAATCTATCTTTATAGATAATAAAAAATGTTTTAAAAAATCTATCTTTACTAGTCTTATAAAAGACAAACATTGCAGGTAAAATTGGATGAGTCATTTTCAAAATGAAAACTGATTTATAGATCCTCCCTTCCCCCACTCCGCCGCTTGGGACACATGCGGTCCAGCCTGGCCTCACCGCGACCTAGGAAAGCTCCGCCCCCGCCCACCCCCAGAACCCCAGGCAGCCCAAGGGATCCAGCTCCTCTCACCAGCCAGCCGGAGCCCGAGCCGCGCAGGGCGTGGGAGGAGGACACCCCCTTTGGGCCTGTGCCCGCCCCAGCTCCCCCAGGTTAAATAGCGCCCCGCCGACGCCCCATCCTCCTTTCCCCCACTCCGCGGCGCACACGGTCCAGCTTGGACTCACCTCTACCTAGGTAAGCTCCATCCCTGCCCATCCCCAGAACCCCAGATCAAATAATTCAGTTTAGTGAAAAACGCACAGAAATTGAAAGAAGATCTTAAGAGTTAAAACGACAATGCCAAAGTCAAAGTGCAAATCCATGAGAAACAACATTCAAGTAAACAAATCTCCCAATGAAGTACTTAATTCCATAATGTTAGACTCCAACCAGAACAAACCCACGGAAAATGGCCATGAAAGCCTGACCCAGGATAAAGACTTTCAAAATATGATCATTACCATGTTCAATACTATGAAAGAGGAAATCCGGGAAGGAATTAAATAATCGAATCAATTGCTTTAAAGAGGAACACAACAGACACTTGGAGGAATTGAGAAAAACCGTGCAAGAAACAAAACTGGCATAGAGCAGTTAAAAAAGACTCAAGAAGAGTTTAAAACTGAGCTAAAAGACAAGTTATCTTCAACCCAGAACTCCACAGAGAGTCTTATCAGCAGAACTAAGGAAGCAGAAAACAGAATTTCAGACCTTGAAGATAAAGTGGGAGTATTAACCAGCTCAATGGAAGAGGTTGTTAAAGCCAAAAAGATACTTGGGAGAAATATCCAGGAGATATGGGACACCCTGAAGAAGCCTAACATGCGTATTCATGGAATACCAGAGCAAGAATATCAAAATAAGACCCCTGAGGAAATTTTTCAAACGATCATCAAGGAAAACTTTCCTCATTTAAAAAAAGAGAGGCCCATACATATACAAGAGGCATTTTGCACCCCAAACAGATATGACCAAAACAGAAGCTCGCCACGGCAAATAATAGTTAAAACACTCCACGTTCAAGATAAAGAACTGGTGCTGAGAGCTTAAAGGGAGAAAAAACAAGTCACTTTTAAAGGTAAACCTATTAAAATAACAAATGACTTCTCAGTCGAAACAGTAAAAGCAAGAAGAGCTTGGAGAGACATACTTCAAGTATTGAATGAGCAAAAATGTCAACCCAGGCTGATTTACCCTGCAAAACTATCCGTCATGATCCAGGGAGAAAGAAAAATCTTCCAGCACAAAGACAACTTGAAGGGATACATGTCCACCAAACCAGGCCTTCAAAAAATGCTAGAAATGATACTCAAGCGTGAAGAAAAAAACAGGCATATCCAGGAGAACAGAAGGCAAGTATAACACCATTAAAAGCAAAGCAATATACTTATAAAAACTACTAAACATAATAAATGTCTGGAATTAAAAATAATTTCTCCATTATAACACTAAATGTTAATGGAATTAACTCACCGATCAACAGACACAGATTACAAACTTGGATTAAAAAATCACAATCCATCAATCTGCTGCCTGCAGGAAACCCATCTCACCACAAAAGATAGGCATGCCCTAAAAATAAAAGGCTGGTCAACAATTCTACAAGATAATGGAAGCAGAAAACAGGCGGGGGTAGCCATTATGATATCAGACAAAGTGGACTTCAAACCAAAGAAAATTATAAGAGACACGGATGGATACTACATTTTAGTCACAGGTACAATTCACCAGGAAGACTTCACAATACTGAACATATATGCACCCAATATGGGCCCCTCCACATTCATTAAGAAAACCCTACAGCGTCTAAAGCAAGAAATCAACCCCAAACGATAATTCTTGGGGACTTCAACACCGCCCTCTCAACATGGGATAGATCAACAGGTCAAAAGCTTAACAGAGACACTTTGGACCTTAATCAAACCCTTAAAGAAATGGACCTTACAGATCTCTATCGAACTTTTCACCCACGCACCAAAGAATACACATTTTTCTCAGCAGCACACGGAACTTTCTCCAAAATAGATCACATATTGGGCCACAAAACGAATCTACACACATACAAAAAAGTTGAAATTCTAACCTGTGCCCTATCAGACCACCACGGCCTATAGCTGGACATCCACAACACAACAAACAAGAGAAAATACACTAACTCCTGGAAACTTAACACTATGGTGCTGAATGAGAACTGGATTCAGGAAGAAATTAAAAACGAAACTCAAGATTTCCTGAAAGCGAATGATAATGAAAATGCAACTTACCAAAATCTCTGGGACACAATGAAAGCTGTTCTAAGAGGTAAGTTCATAGCTCTCAATGCCTACACCAAAAAAAATGGAAACATCAGAAATAAACAACTTAACAATCCAGTTTAAAGCTTTAGAAAAACTAGAGCAATCTGATCCCAAAAGTAGTAGAAGAGAGGAGATTAGCAAAATAAGGGGAGAAATATCTGAAATCGAGATAAAGAAAACGATAGAAAAAATCAACCAGTCAAAAAGCTGGTTCTTTGAAAAAATCAATAAGATTGATACACCCCTAGCTAAATTAACCAAAAGCAAGAGAGAGAAAACCCAAATTAACAAAATTAGAAATGAACATGGAGGGCTGGAGAGGTGGCTCAGGGGTTAAGCCTCCGCCTTGCAGGCGGAAGGTCCTGAGTTCGGATCCCAGATCCCACATATAGACGCCAGGAGGAAGCGGGGGCGACCTGCGCTTCTGGTCCTGGTAGGGGGGACGGAGCCTGTGAATCCCGGGGCAGGAGGAGGTGGAGGCGTCCATGGTGGTTGGCGAATTCGTCCGTGGTTCTACACACACACACACACACACACACACACACATGCGCGCGCACGCACGCACCGCACATACATATGCACATGGGCACAGTTGAATAAATAATAAAAAAATTTTAAAAGCAAGTGAACATGGAGTTATCACTACTGATACCCAAGAAATCCAGAGAATTATAACATCGTATTTCAAAAACTTATACTCTGTGAAGTTTGACAACACAAAAGAGATGGACGAATTTCTAAGTAAACACAACTTACCTAAATTGAACCAGGAAGTTGTGAATTATTTAAATAGTCCTATAACATATAAGGAAATTGAGGAAGTAATCTCGAATCTTCCCACCAAAAAATGTCCTGGACCAGATGGATTCAGCACAGAATTCTACCAGACATTTAAGGAGTTAATAACACCAATACTCCTTAAACTGTTCCATCAAATAGCAAAGGAAGGAACACTACCAAATTCCTTCTATGAAGCTAATATCGTTTTAATCCCAAAACCTAATACAGATTCACTTAAAAAAGAAAATTATAGGCCGATCTTTCTGATGAACACAGACGCAAGATTCTCAACAAAGTCTTAGCAAATCGGATTCAAAAACATATTAAAAAGATCATTCATGGGGACCAAGTAGGCTTCATCCCCGGCACACAAGGTTGGTTCAACATACGCAAATCAATAAATGTAATTCATCATGTAAACCAGTCCAAAGTCCAAGACCACATGATACTCTCGATAGATGCAGAAAAAGCTTTTGACAAGATCCAACAGCCTTTTATGATGAAAACGCTAGAGACAGTAGGAATGGAAGGAACCTTTATCAATATAATAAAAGCTGTTTACAACAAGCCCACAGCAAGGATTATGCTCAATGGGGAACAATTGGAAGCATTCCCACTTCGATCAGGAACTAGACAAGGCTGTCCACTCTCACTACTTCTATTCAATATTGTACTTGAAGGCTTAGCCGAAGCCATAAGACAAGAAAGGGACATAAGAGGGATTCAAATCGGCAAGGAAGAAGTCAAGCTATCCCTATTTGCAGATGACATGATCTTATACCTGAGGGATCCCAAAAACTCCACCAGGAAGCTCCTGGAACTAATTGAGAAGTTCAGCAGGGTGGCAGGATACAAAAAAAATGCGCAAAAATCAGAGGCCTTCCTATATGCCCAGAATGAAAGAAGTGAAAAGCCTTGAGAGAAACAATCCCATTTACTATAGCCCCCCAAAAAATGAAATACCTTGGTATAAACCTAACCAAGGAGGTAAAAGACCTTTACAATGAAAACTTTAAAGCCTTAAAGAAAGAAATAGCAGAAGACAACAGTAGGTGGAAAGACCTCCCTTGTTCCTGGATTGGCAGAATCAACATCGTAAAAATGACCATCCTACCAAAGGCAATATACAAATTCAATGCTATACCAATTCAAATCCCAAAGCAATTCTTCAAAGAAGTTGACCAAACAATCTCAAAATTCATATGGAGGCACAAAAAACCAGGATAGCAAAGACAATCCTGAGTAACAAAAACACTGCTGGAGGTATTACCATACCAAACCTTAGTCTATACTACAAATCCATAGTTAAAAAGACAGCCTGGTACTGGCTCAAAAATAGACACACAGATCAATGGATAAGGATTGAAGACCCAGATATAAGCCCACAAAGTTACAGCCATTTGGTCTTTGACAAAGGGGCCCAAAGAATCCAATGGAAAAAGAACAGCATCTTCAACAAATGGTGCTGGCAAAACTGGATCTCCACATGCAGAAGATTAAAGCTGGACCCGTACTTGTCACCATGTACAAGACTTAATTCCAAATGGATCAAGGACCTTGATATCAGGCCAGAGACTATAAAAACCATAGTTGAAAAGATAGGGAACTCCCTCGAGCTGATTGGGCTAGGCCAACAGTTCCTAAACAGACATCCAATGGCACAGTCACTGCTACCAACTCTCAACAGTTGGGATCTTGTGAAATTAAAGAGCTTCTGTTCAGATAAAGATATTGTAACACGAGCTCAAAGGCAACCCACAGAATGGGAGAAAATCTTCACTAACCACATATCTGATAGAGCTCTACTGTCCAGAGTGCAAAGAACTTAGAAAACTAAACACCAAAGAAACCAAAGGCCCAATTAAAAAATGGGCCCTGGGAACTTAATAGGTCAGCACCTAACAAATAGGTCAGCACCGGAAAGCAATGGGGAGCGACTCCGACCATATGCGGGGTCTACTGGAAGCCCACGAATAGAGAGAAACTTATGTGAGAGACTTACAAAATGGGAAGTTATTTATCAGAGACTCTATATCAACCACCTGGAACTAGGCCAGCCTAATCTCTCCCCATCCTGAAGCTCAGGGAAATTCGCGGAAGAGGGGGCGGTAAGATTGTAATAGCACAAGGATGGGAGGAGTAGGATATGCGAGATACTCCACACAAGTTAGGGCTGAAGCAATCATAATTGGACTTTGCATGCCTACGCAATGTCCAACACACTACTGACCCCACAAAGTCTAGCATTTGCTAAAGGCACCAAGATCCTTGGAGGCAAGGGATTGGCAGCCACAGCAATGTTCCTATACTTAAGGGGAACATGGGAAACGTTCCCGTTCAGGGAAATGCCACTGGGTCCTTGTATGTCATCGGAGAGGAGGGCCTAGAGGAGAGTCTGGCATGCACATTAAAGGATTGGGGGGGAGGCACTGGGGGATGGGGAGGGAGGGGTGAGGGGAGGGGGATCAGGGGGTTCGGGGGGAGGAGGAGGAAGGAGGAAACCGGTGTACCTATTAAATTTGTATGAGCAGAAATAATAATAAAAAATGTTAAAAAAAAGAGATTATTTGTGAAAATTCTGATTTACATAACTAATAAACTGCTTGGAAAAATGCCAAAAAAAAAAAAAAGAAAACTGATTTATAGTTTATCTCCGATTTCTCCTAACATCTTTGCTCTTTATTCACTTTAGGAAACTCATGCAAATCTTGTCTAATACTCAATTGACATGAATTTTGTTTTTAATCCCAAAAAACTAAGCTTCACTTATAAAAGCATATTCCATAGGAAACATGGCTTATTTTGTTGTTGTCTTATTGTTGCCATTGTTTTTGGTTTATTTTGTTCTATGTTTTTTGTCTCCCATGGTTGTACTAGGAAGAATAATTTCCCAGAACTTGTGAACACATTACATTGACCAAAGAGAATTAAAGTTTGCAGATGTAATTAAAGTTGAAAATTTGATAATATTTAAGTGGGAGAGTCCTAGGTTACTTAGATATGCTCGATGTTAATGGGAGAGTCCTGACCAATGGAAGAGAACAATAAAAGCCAGAGAAATAGGAAGAAAGAGGGAGGCATGAGAAGAATTTGGCTTAAGGAGACAAAGATGGACATTGAAGATGAAAGAATGGCATAAATAAATAAATAAATAAATAAATAAATAAATAAATAAATAAATAAATAAATAAATAAAAGCCAAGGAATACAGGAAGCTTCTGGGAATAGAGAAAACTAAAGAAAAACAACCAGTTTCCACAACTTTCACAAAGGAACACAGCCTTGCCAACTCCTTGACCAAACCCAGGGAGACTTATTCTAGTAGCAATCGTAGCATGCAAAACTCGTCGTTTTCTACCATAGTAATTTGTTACATCAGCCAAAGACACAAATGCAGATTTGGATAATTGGGAATAGGATTCTTAAGTGATGATACATCAGAAAACATGAAATTTTTTTGGAATTGTGGAAGAGGGAAAGCTGAGAGAGTTTTTACAGTCTACAATATAAAAAGCCTAGACTGCCTTATAAATGGATTGTTACAAAGGTTGAAGTATAGATGATAATGATGATGATGATTCCAGTGAGGACCTAAAGCATTTAGTAGAGCATTTGCATTGTTGTATGGAAAGCAGTACTTGGAAGTAAAGTAGGGGCTCGGTTGATGGCTCAGAGATCAAACCATTTGCTTCATGTGCAAGTAAAGGGTTTGGCTGTTCACATCCCACATGAAGAGACATTTGGTGGCCTGTCTACAACTCCAGCCCTGGAAGTCAGAGCCTTCAAAGCAAGTTGGTTAGCCAGATAGCATGCTCTGAGTTTAATAAAAGATACAGGTTTGCAACAAGGGAAAAGAGTAATGAAGAATGATTCTCAATATATGCACACACTCCATACATAGATACACATACAATACGAAGTTAACTTTGAGATTTACTTGAGGAGATTTTCCATCATGGTATTGAATCCATGCAGAATGGATTCTTTCTTATGCATTTAATAAAATTAAAAGGAAATAAAAAACCAAGGGAAGAACTTTCAAACCAAAAAGAAGGTGAGCTTCATGATGTGGGAAATATGCAACCTGTGTAGATTACATAACACATAAAAATTAGATTCTGTGTTAGGTATGGCTTTGTTAGTGTTCAGGAGGCTGAGGCTTCAAGAGAATCCTCTGTTCAGGGACTTCTAAACTCTTTAGCAAAATTATGTCTCTCAAAACCAAAGGACAGGGCCTTCCAGTGGGTAAAGCTCTTGTTGTTTAAGCATGAGAACTTGAGTTCAGATCTCCAGAACCCATGTAAAGTCGGACTTGATAGTGCTGGTGCTCATCTGTAATACCAATGCTTGTGTGGCAAGATAGGACGCAGAGACAGTGGAATCTTCTAGAGCTCATGGGCCAGTTAACCAGGAGTACATCATGACAAGCAACAATGACACCCTGACTCTAACAAGGTGGAAGGGGAGATTCAACACCCAGTGTTTTCCTCTGACTTCTCACGTACATCATGTTGGATGCATACCTTCACATACACACACACACACACACATACACACACACGAATGAAAGCACAAATATATATATATAGACATAATACAGATGCACAAAAAATGCTTAAATTCACATAAATAATTTTGAAAAGCAGGAAAGAGAAGAAGAGAAATGGTGGGGGAAGTGTTACTATTGATTGGCATGCTCTACAGAAAACATAAGGATATGGCGAAGTAGTTTGCTAATGTCTCAGAAAAATACAAAACTTAATCGTTCTTATTCAGGCTCTGAGAAGATTATGCATGTGACTCAGATCCCCTAAGCCATGCCCACTGTAGGGAGAAATAGGGATTGGTTTGTTCAGGAAAGACCTACAGAGGAAGAAGATCTTACATCATGGCAAATCCTGACCTAAGAGGTAAAACCTCAAAGCTCCAGGGTATGATTTGCCAGCAGACATATTGATAGTTAGAAAAAAAGGTACAGAGAAAGAACAAAATGAAAGAAAGCTGACAGGCTCGTGAAGTTCAGGAGAATATATATAGTGCGTGTGAATACACATGTTAATAAGCCTGCTCAGCCGTGAACACATATGACCTTTCATGGAAAAGAAAGGGTGGTGACTCAAGAGTAAAGCCGTGCTACAGAACCTTGAGCCCAGAGAGAACTTCAAGTGACAGACAACTATTCCCAAGACTGAAAAGAACTGACATTTTCCTGGCTTGATTTCAAAATTGCTTAGAACCAGCAACCAGTTTTCCTTTCATTTCCTCCTCTTTTAAACCAGGTCTATAACTACTGTTTTCCTAGGATGATTGAAGACAAACATGACATTATTTGGGAACTAATCACCATGTGCAATTGTGCTGTTTTAATTACACTATTAAGGGAATTCAACACAGGTTCTCTAGCCTTTTCAACTATGAAGCAGAATTAATGACATAAATATATGGAAGCATTTGGAAGAAGGCTTGTTACAAGTTAAACTCTCAATACGTATTATTTAAGAAATGTTGAATTGGGGAAGCATTGATTTTCTGTATATGAACTTTTCATTATTATTTGCCTAAAATGTATCCCCCAAAAATAAATACACATCAAAACCACAAGTTTTTCTTAGAAATTTCCAAAATGCAGAAAAAGAGGTTATTCATAAAATTAAGTAAAGACCTACTTCATATAAAGTGGGCGTTGCATGTGACTATTGTACTCTCCTCTCCACTCTATTTTAGAATCAACGTAGACATTTGTGAATCTCGAGAAGCCAGGTAGAAAGCCATCAGAGAATTGGGTATGATGTTTGCTTCTTTTTATTCTGACTTATCACAACAGCTCTATGGAAGGATAACTTGCACATTACAATTCACTTATGCAAACTACAAAATCTAATAGTTTGTAGTATGTTTAAAAGGTTGATCAACCATTTCAAAAATCTACCTACAACTCTTCTGTCATCCCAAAGGGAAACCCTTTAGCCATCAATAGTAATTCTCCAGTTTGCCCTTTGCATACACTTCACATCAATAGGATAATACGATAGCTTTACAAAATTTTGATCTTTTCTTAATTTTGATCTTACCACTCCAAGTTGTTCCCCATAACTGATATTAAAAATAGGTTTATGGAAAGAGGAACAATATGTATTAAGTAAAAGAGGAACATTCACACATGGTTAGTGGGAACATAAACTGATATAAACACTTGGAAATATAGCAGTTTCTCAAAAAAAAAAAAACCCTAAAAGAGGACTACCATATGATCAGGCTATATCACTCCTAGATATATACCTGAGGGTGACCGAATACATTTCACAGAGGTACTTATGGAGTGTAGTTTAGTTAGCCATAAAGACAAATGAAATCACAACATTTTCAGGAAAATGTGAAGTACTCATGGGAAAGGAAAGCAAAGTACAGAATTGGAGATAGCAAGTTAAATATGACTGAATTAGGGTAAATTCAATACAGCAACACGGTTTCTTACACGATGACACCCATCTAGTAACCAGAGTGAGGAAACCTGGCCATTTCAAAAACTTTCCACTTCTTGGGAGGAAGTAACACTTACCTCTCCCCTTCCCATCTGACCTGAATGAAGTGTGTCCTTTATCACTCCCCTAACCATTGACCTGACATTTGTCCTTGGCCTTTAGGACAATCTAAAATTCATCCCTAAAACTTTTTATTGTTTGAAAATCTATCCTGTCTCCATAGACATTGTCTCACCAGATAAGGAGATTTAACCATTAGGCGAAACCAGATTGTCTGACCACACTTACCATGCTATTAGAAACTGTCCGCTCAAGCTCAGTCTCACCCAGCCCAAGGCAAACACCACTTTCCCAGAAGCTGTAAATGCCCTGCATCTCATCCTTGTAATTTCCCCAACCAACCCAGGAACTTTTTGGTTTACCATCTCTTTACTTCTGCCTGGATATTCCACAATAGTCAGAATGTTTTGGCAAAATAAGATAACTGGAGAGAAAGAGAGAGAGAGAGAGAGAGAGAGAGAGAGAGAGAGAGAGAAATGTTTTAGTGTTTCAAGTTGCTATTTTCACAGGGGTCTGCTTGCAGGGTGAGTCCTCAGGCCTGGCTCTCATCTGGAGAACGTGGCATTTTGAGCACTTTCTATGTTAATAAAGCTTTTTTTGCCCACATGGGATATTGCTGTGCCAACTTTCCCAGACTGATTGTATTAAAAAGTTGATTGATAGTGAACACTCGGTTTTCCTCTGGAATTTTGGTCCTTGTGGTTGGCTATACCAGCAGAGAGTACCTATAAAACTCCCAAGCTCAGATTCCCAGACAAGTTCCCCTGAGCCAAACCACAACACACATGTTGCCATATTTTAGTTCTGGAGAAAAGAGTATTTCATGCGAACCTTTGAGTTTTTCAGCTTCCTGATACTATAACAAAATACTTGAGCTAAACAACTTACAAAAAGGAAAGTTTTGCTTTGGGTTTCATTTTTGCTGGATATAGTCTAAATTGAGCAGCTTTATTGTTTCTGGACCTGTTGTGAATTAACAAATCACGTTTTTCACTTCATGTTTACTAGGAAGCAAAAGATAGAGCTGAGAGATCTTACAATATCCTCATGACCTAAGTACACACACACACACACACACGCAAACACACACACACACACACACACACACACACACACACACACACACACACACGGCCCTAAGGAAACAGATAAAAAAAATAGAAAGATAATGACTACAAAGAATCATAGTTGAAATTCTGTGGACTATTGGGGAGGAATTCCATATCTAAACCATAATAATCTTCCTGGGAGAAAATGTCAGAAATCTGAACAGGGATTACTTCATATTAATTGATGGGCATTGTAATAACATTAAGTCATGAGAGCTGCAGTTTCAGAGTTTTGGAAGTTCTAATGGATAACCAAATTCAGAATGATCTTGGGACCTCTGAGATAGGTAAGTAGATAAATAGATATACAGGTAATAGATCATTTAGGTAGATAGATGATTGCTAGAAAGATGATAGATGATAGTTAGGTACATAGACAGACAGACAGAGAGAAGGATGGATAGATAGATAGATAGATAGATAGATAGATAGATAGATAGATAGATAGATAGATAGTTTTAAGTATCTATCTACAAATGTAAGTATCTATTTCTACAAATAATGCCAAATGCATAATTTAAATGTTTTACACATTAAAGAAAACAATCCCTTTTTTCTTAGCAAAAACTTCACAATTAGCAATTTGTGGGATTGAGGTCACAGGCTTTTAGCAACATTGCCCATCTTGATTTCATTTATTAATATATACAAACAGTTATTTTTAAGCTAGGGGAATGAGTCTTTAGAAACTTCGAGGCTAGGCCTAAGACAATAGCTAGAAGAAAGAATGTGGCTAATAACTGACTCAGAAATAAAGAGATGAACAAAAGGATGATGGCTGGAAATATTCAGAGTCAAATGTCTGCACGTAATCTTTGGGTATTGGTGGTTATGTAATTTCACAACAATCTTCTAAAATCATGGAGTATAAATTTGTCCAAAGATAAGCCTCTAAGATATATGTAAGAGTTAACATAGGTGATTCTGTGGCTGAATAGCACTATGCAAGTCTTAGCCATACTCTAAATTTCAATGTATCCAAAACCTTTGAGAAATGGTTATCAGTCATGCAGAAGGGAAATGCATCTTTAGATGAAATCCTTACATATTGCATAAACTATCATTTATGAGTCATTTTTAAAAGGCCTGTGACTACCTGCTTTTAATAAAAGAAAGATGAATAACCATTTAATTAAAAATTAATCTGTCATTTCCTTTGAACCAACTGCAATAACTGTCAATGTATCTGTAGAACAATCTGTTCCCTTAAGCAAGCATTCTAGACATTGAGCAGCAGAATCCTAAAAATTTAAAGACTGATACAGCTGATCTCTGACGAATATTGATTTCTTACTGAAAACATAATCAGTTTAAATATATTCGATTAATAGATTGCATAAACACATAAGAGTATACTGACATCTGGAAATTAATTGTTTCATGTTGGCTGTTAAGGAAAAGCTATAAAATACTTTGTCACCTGTCCTGGTGATTCTTCTCTGTTGCCATGAGACATCTCTGAGACTCAACCAACTGAATGTGGTTTTTATTTAGCTTATGATTCCAGTGGGGAGATATAGTTCTTTATGTCAGAATACATATGACTGACTGACAGAAGCTGGAGGCAGCCTCAGTACTACAGACATCATGGAGTTTGAGAACTACTGTAGTTAGGAGCTGACTCACTAACTCAAACAAGGAAGGACTAACTGACCTAAAGGTCCACCTCCTGTGACTGCCTTCCTCCAGTGAGGCTCCACCGCGTAAAAGTGTCATGGCTTTCCTAAACAAGCAAAGATTCAAAACATGACCCTGGAGGGGACAAATCACATTTCAAACCATAACGCCACCATATCTGTGACGCTGAACTAACTATCAAATGAATGTTCCACAAGTATTTTATATAGTCACAAAGGACATGAATCACATTTATTGAAATCTCCACAGGCTTAGTAAGCAGGGTGTTTTTAGTTAAAGAAGTAGATACATAAAATGTCATTTTTGTCTCTATACTTCTATACTTGTTAAATGTAAAAGTTAAGCCATTCTCTAACCCCTCAGTCACTGTAGAAATTTTAATGAGATAAGGCTTGTCACCTCAGAATAATTCTTCCCCTCCCCCTTTCATAAAAGTACATGAAGATGTCTGGTGTTAAGTTGCTGACTTGCCTAAGACCCAACCATTGTTGGACCAGACCATGCAACCCAGACAACGCCTACAATCTTTCAAAAGCCAAATAGTCTGGAGTCTTGATTTATTCCAGCCACACAAGGTCATCAGAAAGGGAGTTCATTTTGTTTTCCCAGTCTTCGAGACGGACGCTCAGAAAGACATCTGTCACGTTGTTCAGATGTCTCTATGTCCTGCAGGGAATGGAATGGGGAGTAGGGTAATTATGTTGTCCTTCCGAGATTCCTGGTCCCTGAGAATGTCCAAGTCTTAACTTGTATTGAAACTCTGTCTCCACACCCTCTGAGCTGGTGCTGTGTGTTCCCCAGTAAGCCATCAGGTGTGGCTTATAACAAGCTATTTTCCTGAAATTATCCTTAGATGATGGTTTTAAGATCAACAGTAATAGCAAACAAAGTGATTAAAGTGCCTTTACATTTTGCCTTCAGCAGAAATCTGTCCCATCAAAAGGCTTATTACCTTTATATTGTTCTGAAAGTATTGTCTCTCAGTAACTTCAACCAAACTTAAACTGCCTTGGCAAAACTACTTTTATCTCTCTCAAAGAGCTGGATGCTTTATAGGCATTAACTCTTTAATAGATGACTCAGACGAATAACCTTTTCTTGTAGGACTTTTCTTCCAAATTATTTATTCAGAATCTGAACAATTTTGTACAATGTCACCACCACATCTAGCTATTCTACTTTGGGTTCACATTAGCCCCAAAATAACTCGTTTCTCAGGATAAACTTTATCGCTAGTGATTACATACGTGTTGTCTTGTTTAGCCCAACTATCAGAATTAATATACTGGGTAATTTCAAAATTTTTCCAGATGTTTCCAAAAGAAAAGAGCTGGAAAAGTGAGCATTCTGCTGTGATTCTAAAAATAGGAGACGCTATTTTTTTTTCATTTCTCTACAGTACAAGGTGTTTTGTGCTGTTAGCCACATAGCCAGAAATTATAGGCATCATGAATTGGACACACCTGGGTGCCAAATGAGGTAGTTCTACCCACTTTCCTATTCATGGTGGCCTTAGGAGCTACAATCCTTTCATTAGCTGTTTAATTGTCCTGGGAACATTCTGAGTCAATATTTTGATTCCCTGTTTTCACCTGCCAGTGGTGAACATTTTTCTCCATTTTCTGAACACATGACTAAATTTAACATGGGAGTTATGACAAGACATGCAGAAAACTGTCCAGGCCAAGCAAAATGGAAAACTCAAACAATTTAATATATGCTTCTCTGTTTTGAAAGACACTCCAGAGATCCTTATTGTGCCCTAATTTTACTGTGATTCTACAATTAACTTTAAAAAAGATTTCCAAATTTCACAAAGTTAAAATAAAATAGCTTTAACCTTATTTCAGAATATTTAAGTCATAGGATTTGTCAGTTGACTCTCAAGCAGTGCAGGACTAAAAGTAGCTATAATGAATTGAGCATGAACAGCAATTTGACATGATCACAGCAGAAATGACCAAAGATTCAGTAGAAGATGATACTGTGCATAGTTAATTGAAAAATACTGCTTACTGTGTTGAAAGATTTGCATAGTTATGTAGTCCTCATAACCAGGAACTATAAATTTGGTTAAGTTTTTGGTTGATACACAGTTGCTTTATATTTCTCTTTTTATACTGTAAAATATTCTATAACATCACATTTCTATTTATAAATTAGGAATTTTATTTGCTACACAACTTTTTGCGAAGTTTATCCCTATTTTAAATCTTTGAAGCAACACAGTTTGAAAAAAAACAATTTAAAAATGTTAAAACAGAAGTTTATCAGTGTTACATTCTGAGAACATTCTAAGGAAACATTCTGTGCATTTATAACAATGTGAAATTTGTGATACATCTCTAGTACCAACCACTTTTTCCTTTATACAAACTTTAATTTTTTTCAGTTTCCTGACTAAAAATTTAGTTTCATATAACAAATCTTTGAAATTTTTACTATTTATTTTTTGAAAATTTTCATGGCCCACAAACACAAATGAGGGAAGGATAATTAATCCGTTCTAGATTTTTCTCACCAAATCACCTATGGACTTTTTATCTTAAAAATGAACTTTGCTAACAAACAAAATAAATGAAAGACATTGATTTTCATAATCCTTTTGAAATTTCTTCTATCTTTTTTTCATATAGTAGATTTCCTAAATAAATATACAAAGGTGAGGAATGGTTCCTTTTTCATAAGCCTATCAAAATAGTAACCCTAAAATGTGCTTTCTGTAGACTGGAATCTCAAATTATGCAATGTGGATCTAATGTAGGAGTAAATAAATCCTTTTAATGTTTTCATAGATATGTATGATATAAATGAGTTTGGTTTCCCAGTCAAATTGTTCTAGAAGGGAATAAGAAAGAAACAGTTGGGGCTGGAGAGGTGGCTCAGGGGTTAAGCCTCTGCCTTGCAGGCAGAAGGTCCTGAGTTCGGATCCCAGATCCCACGTATAGACGCCAGGCGGAAGCGGGGGCAGCCTGCGCTTCTGGTCCTGGTAGGGCGGAGCCTGTGAATCCCGGGGCTGAAGGAGATGGAGGCGTCCATGGTGGTTCCTGAATTCGTCCGTGGTTCTACACACACAGACACATGCGCGCGCACATACATACGCACACACGCACAATTAAATAAATAAAAAAAATTTTATAAAAAAAAAAAAAAAAGAAAGAAAGAAACAGTTGTTCCGAGGCAAAGGAGAGAAGGGAGGGATGAAGAGAGACATATCTTGCTAGAACATGTAAGTATGGTGCTAGTGAAGAGAAAATGAAAACTGAACTTGATGAATATACAGCAGGTGATTTAAAGTCATGTGTCAAAACCTGATCTTCTAGGGCCAAGATTATTTCTTGATCCCAAGCTGAATAGGTTATCTCCGGTTGCTTGATTTAGTGTGTGTGTGTATGTGTTTGAACTTTACTTAAACTGCACTCATTTTGAAGAATGATATCAGTCTGATCTGGTTTTTCAAGTAATCACTTATAGACAGACAGACAGACAGATAGATGATAGATAGATAGATAGATAGATAGATAGATAGATAGATAGATAGATAGATGGATGGATAGATAGGGCAACACAGTGATATTTCCAAACAATGTATATCATATGAAGTGCATCCTAAAGGCTTTGCATATATATAATGATGAGATACTCATAAAAGGGTTTATTTGCTACTGAGACGTATTATCACTCACATCAACAGTTAGTCAACATTTATTAAACAATGCAAGATATTTGGCCTTTTCTGAGTGTTCTGTTTGCACTGATTCTTAATCCTGCAACAGCATCATAAGCCGATCCTATTATCTCCATAAGGCACAGAAAGATCAATTATTTTGCCCAAGGCCAGTAAGTTCGCAAATGGCAGAGTCAGCATTTGATCACAATCAGCCTGACTTTGAAGAGCGTATGCTTATGCCAGCACAAACTTATCTCACTTTATCTACAGCTATTTTTATCAGTGTTCAGATGAGAAAATTGAGGTTCTGCAGGCTAAAACAGTTTCTGAGCTCCCTCAGCTAACATGTGATAGACACATGAGTCAAACCTCATCTTTCTAGTTCCAAAGTTCATGGTCATAAATGCTTATGAGTGCTTAAAACCACTACAAGCTCTTAAATATAGGCCCAGTGGTGAAAACGTGAAAGTTGCCATTTAAAATAGAGCTGAAGCAAAAGTGAGCAAGTCATACTGACGGATGACCCATACTATTTCACCGAGGGGGCTCCAACCCAGCATGGGATCAGCATTTCCACACCACCACCCATCACAGGACAATAGTCTCAGGCCAAGCCGCTCATCTGGCGGAGCTAGCTCTCCTGTCAGCACTAAACGCGGCCTTTATTTCACTGATCTCTACAAATCCCCATGGCAGTTCTTCTGACTCCACAAGTGGCCACAAATTCAACCCAGGGACCCAAGTCTGGATTCCAAACAGGAACTGTCCGCAAGTCTGAGTCAGGCGTGGCGTTCCCACAGAGCTCTTTGATCCTGGGAGAGGGACTCATTGGCACCGAGGAAGAGAGAGGCAGATCACAGATGAGAGAAGGCCTTTGTTGCTGAAGGGCTCTTCCCTCTAGATGAGCATTCTGAACTTCAGGACGGCTGCTTCCCGCTGCGCTCCAATGAGACGGGCCACTGCCCCTACGCAGACCAGTAGGAGAATGCTGAACTCACAGTATAGCGCAGCAGCAGGCCACGACGTTCACAGCTCACGCCTGCTGGGCGCCTCGGCCGGTTCAGACACCACATGTGCCCTGCCTAGCCATCTGGCTTGCAGGACAAGGCCAAAGAAAACAAAGAAAACAAATGGTAGCACTAAGCCGCCACTCCCGACCTAAAGCAGACGGTGATCTCACCTTGCAGAGATCTCCTGCAGATCAAATGAGTTGCACCAGTAAGTACTGGATAGAAAGAATAACCACATCTGTACAAGTTTTAAACAAGAGTGAGGAAGTTATTCCAAAGCTCTGTCTCATCTGACTAGCAGGAGAGAGTCACCTTGTTAATACCCCTGGATGCAGCGATGTAAAGCAAAACCTGAAATTCAGCAAAACCATGAACACATGTAGCTTAACCACATGTGAAAATCCAAACCGAAAACACTCACAGTTTATATGGCCACCGCAAAACCGCTGCATCATTAAACTGTTGCTTAAACTGAGGACTGGGTTCACTCATTTAAGCAAAACTCAAAACAGTAAATTTTGGTACAGTAAGAAGAGGTCATACTGTCCGAAAGTTCACTTCTTCGCATCTGAATTGTGTTTTATGTAACTCCTACTTTGATCGACTTTAGACTACTGGTTGAAATCCATACCTCTCTCTCTGACTGACACATGCACTGATTTTAACATTTGTGCTACTACTTTGATTAAGTCAAGCGATAGATAGCCTTGACTTTAATCAGTCCTCACCTCAGCGTCATCATCAATCTTCATCAAGGACTGGTGAGGTCACCTGGAAGCACAGACAGCCTTTAACCTACTTATGGCATCCATGTTATAGGTGAATTCTCATAATGTGTTTATATATTGATAAAGTCTGAGAATCAAAATCACTCTCTGTTGACAGACACTGACTTACATGATTATGAAGAAGTTGTTTTGAAGACTTCTCGTTGAGTTGTAATCATTCAGTAAAAGTTCCTATTTACTACTGATGTGGAGAGAAGTGACTCCTCCCATTATCAGACTTTGTTTTATCCAGTGTAATTTGTCTTCTGAGCCTACAAAACTAATGTTGAAATGGTTTTGCCTTTCTGAATATCTGTTTCAAAAATATTATAAAAAGGTGGAAAACAACCCATTATTAACCTCTAGTCTCCACACTCCTAGTACACATTCACACACTGGTAAAAAGATAGATAGTATAAGCCCTTCTGGATGCTGCATCCAGGGGTATCCCTGGTGGAACAAAGACCAGGCTATTGGGAAATGGACTAGAGGTCACCATTTATTTAGTGAAACTGTGTCTCTGACCCTAGACTTCATGGAAGGCAGAATTTAAGTGGTGGATTAGAATATCTGGCCAAGGAAACAGGTAAGTAGCAAAGCATACAAAGTTCTGTCTGGCCCCTTTGTCTACATACAGTGAACTAAAAGAAGAAGCAAATAATTTAAAGAGGAGCTCCGTATCTAAGGGAAATGGAATGGAAGATCTAGAAATCTGTCGGTTCATAAAAGAACTTTAAAAAGGTATTCACAAAGAATACTGTGGATATGATTAAGGGTCTTCTGCCATACTGATTGATCTGCATAGAAGAAAACTAGATTTTATTAATAAAGACGACAAGAGAAAGGTTACAGACAAATCTCAGACTTCCCCACCTATCTAGGCCCTGAGAAGTATGGAAGCATACGATTACCCATGTCCTGTGATTCATATATGTTGCATCTTCAGTAATAGGTTCTTATTATCAGTTTTTGGTGAGCAACCAAGAGTAATGGCAAAAGCCTGTAATGTTTGGGGGCCTTTGAGACCACTCTGACCAGCAACCCATCAGAAAGTGTCACATTCCTGCTTCTTCTAGTGTAGTTGTAATTGTCGTTGGCTTCTAAGTGGACCAGCTCAGGGCATTTTTGTTTTGTTTTGTTTTGCCCTGTTTTCCTCACTCTGTACTCCTCTGCTGAGGGACTGTTCATTCTTATTCCTTTTTTAAAAGAGATTTTTTAAACTGTTTTCAGAACTTACTCCTTGCTGGATAGCTTATACAGTAGCAAAGACTGCTATAGAAGCTACTGGGAGAAGAAAATTAAATTAAAGGCCTCATCAACCTGTAAGATCTTCAAATTATTTTAAAAATCACCATGACAACAGGTGACTACCAGTGTAAAAGTAGCATGAATATCAAGGAGACAACAATCTGATGGGACTCAAGATCTGCTTGTCAGAATGAAACACATCTGGGCTGGAGAGATGGCTCAGGGGTTAAGCCTCTGCCTCGCAAGCAGAGGGTCCTGAGTTCGGATCCCAGATCCCACTTACAAACGCCAGGCGGAAGCGGTCCACGATGATTCCCGAATTCACCCTTGGTTCTACACATACACACACACACACACACACACACACACACACACACACACACACAGAGTTGAATAAATAATAATAATAATAATAATGAATGAAACACATCCCTGTTATGTTTAAGGAAAGGCCACTAGAACAAGAACTTATAAAAGTGAAGAAAATAGATCCCTAGGGACAGATTATGAAACTATAGGAAGAAAGACAGTACACCAAACTGTTCCGTAAATACCTATTATTATACCGATAGATAGGAACAGCGCTCAGCACTCTAGAAGCCTTCTTCTACAACAGAAATAGAGGGTCTTAACACCCAGACAGGATGCAGCCTAATACAGTGGAAGAACAGTGAAATAGACAACAACCAACCAGAATGCAGAGTACCAGCGACCCTGCATTGCTCACCCAGAATCGGGCCAACAAAATCTCTCACCATCCTAAAGCTCAGGGACCTTGCAGAACAGAGGACAGTAAGATTGTAAGAGTCTAAAGATGTGAGGTCCACATCTTGAACAAGACACTCCACTCAAAGCAGGGCTGCTGCATCCAGGAACCCACTGCAATGAGATTTGCAACCACACCTGCATAATGGCTGACATACCAGAATGCCCCCATAGACTAGCAAGAATCTCAAGAAAAATAATTACATGCAATGAAAACCTCAAAAGTCTGGGTCTGCCCAAGGCCACTTGGTCTGCCACAGAGGCCTGAACCCCCACTAAAGCAGATCCAGAGGGAAATCTGGGACCATATGAAGCAGACAGACAGAAAGGTGGGAGGGAGTGGGATGGGTTGATGGAGAGAGAGGAGGGAGGGAGGGAAAAAGAGAAGGAAGGGAGAAGGAAAGGAGGAGAATACAGATAATTACTCAATATGCTTGTAAAACTAAGAAAAAATAAAAATAAACAAATAAAATAAGACACAAATAAACAAAGTAAGGTTACCAAAAAAACAACGACAGGAAGTCATCATTCGCTGCACTGTGCCACCCTCTGATTTTTCTACTCCCTGAATCCCAATGTGCAGCTGGGGTTTCTGCTCTTTCAACCATGAGCAGTAAATGTTGCCAGTTGTTAATTCTGCAGAAATGCAAAATGCAGGAGTTGCAGAGCCAGGATGAGGCTGGTTTTTAAAAGATGTCACCAAAAGTAAAGGAACGCCCCCCCACCCCCAAAGAGGGTCAGAGACACCACGAAGAGCCCATTAAGGAATCCCCAACAAAGTAGAGGAGCAAAACTACTACATAGAGTCCTCCTGACACCCCAGCCATGAGAGGGGGCTTCCCCCCAAGACACAGAAAAAACAGCTTACACCTTTACCCTGGGAAAGCCGAGCATGAGACTC
This sequence comes from Typhlomys cinereus, assembly GCA_023101885.1. Lineage (NCBI taxonomy): Eukaryota > Metazoa > Chordata > Mammalia > Rodentia > Platacanthomyidae > Typhlomys > Typhlomys cinereus. Next base: position 6,392,173 of record JALPQD010000078.1, read on the forward strand.
CAAACTAAGCCAAATTATGACATAAGCTAAACTCAGCAAAGCCATAGAGATGGAGCTTTTGGAGACCTTTGGGGTCCCAACCCAAGTTCCAGTGTACATAGAATGTAAGAACTGCTGTGGTGGGAGATGCTGTCAACACACACATCCTTAATGACACTTTCCATGCCGAGTTTGGATTTAACTTGGGACCAGCTATCTCTCTTTTCTAGTATCTCATGGGTAGTTAACTTGTTTTCAGGTCACAGGTTCACAGCTGGGAGGAATTTCTGAATTATCCGAGTTAGATACTACTCTGGACTTTTGGGTTTCTTAGTTGATGCTGAGATAAGTTAAGACTTTGGGGCTATAGGAACAAATTAAATATATTTTGCATGTGGTAAGGACATGAATTTGAAGGACTCAGAGTTGGAAGCTTAATCCCAGGGTAATGGTGTCAGGAGATGGGACCTTTTAGATGAGATTATGAAGGCTACGATCACGCCTTAGGGTTAGCTTGAGTTAATAATTAAAAGTCAATAGCTTATCTGTGTTGCAAACATGTTTACTCATCTTCTATATTATAGGGACAATCAGTTCCATCAAAGAATTCTGGTCTCATTCTGTGAATTGTCTCCCTCAGTCTGTGCCCCACGTTCTCAAACCCAATTGCCTTGTTTGCCAGACCATGAGCCCCTTCTTCCAATGGAGAACTTAAACCCTGATTTATTCCCTTTATTCATAGTCCTACCATTGCCCTGAGCATATTAGGTTCCCTGCGACAGCGCTCATTCCATTGCAGGAAGGATCTGGACTGCTAGAATGAAGAGCTCCTTCAGCAAGCAGCACCCTCCGGGAACGTTTCCTTGTGTTGCTTTCTTGCACTTCCTTGGCAGTTTTCTGGCCATGTGACTGCCCTGAAGGTGAGGATCAAATGGTTCACAGTTCACCTTCCCTGTAGAGAGAGGTGTTGAATCTCTTCTACTCCTTGTATCACCCAAGTGGGTAGATTTATTCCAAACCTGTTGCCAAGTGGGCCTTGTTTGTCTGAGGCTAACCCTTCATACAGGTGGAATGGTAGACAGAACACTGGCAGGTAGCAAGGATGGCTGGGGCAGCTCAAAAAGAAGCTGTGTACAGAAGAGAAGGGCGTGGACCATGTGAGTAATGTCTCTTAAGAAACCTAGAAAATATATTTTAATGCAGAAGCAAATTGCTTTTATAATGTGCTTTGTATTAAAACACTCATTATACAATTAAACATAATACATTAAAAAAATTCCAATTTGAATGTTCCAAAACTTGCTATTTTAACCTAGGGCCATATTTAGCAAATCTTTTATAAGACTGTTTTACTTAAATCATTAGTCTTTTTTATTCCAGATGTTATGTTTCCTTTAAATAATTGCAAAAATGCCAGACCAAATTAGCCATTCTTTTTAGAGAGTGAAAAGCCTCAATGAGCAGAGACAAATGTTTATGGCAAATTGGTTAATAAAGTGCTGTCTCAGGAGAAAAGTGGTTCTTAATGCTTAACATCTCCATTGGCAATCTGAATTCTTCCTTCAGTCACTGAAAAGCATTTCTCATTTAACCACAACACATTGCTGCTTTGTCTCCTTATTTAATTAAAAACAAAACAAACAAATAAATACAGCATTTGCTGAAAGAAACTAATGTAGTTCTATCAGGATTTTAGCTTAATTTCATTGATTGTATTTTCTTGCCATTTAGCCAGTCTGGCAATTCTCATCCGTAGCATTCAGGAAAAAAAATTGTGAATTAATAGAATGAAGAATTTAAAGCAGTATCTGAAATAATAGATAATATAGTTCTGGAGTATGGTTTCCCAAAAACTGTACTTATGAATGAATGAAAAGAATAAAGACAGTGTCTGACATAAGTCCTTACATTGTTAAGAGTTGTGTACATGATAAGCATAACTGGAAGTTAAAGCTTCTTCCTAGCTATTTTGGGCTCCTGATTCCTTTAAAGCAACAGACTGAGAAAGGAATAACTCTGTTAGGAGGTGTGATTGATCCAGACTATCAAGGGAAAATTGGACTGCTTCTCCATAATGGAGGCAAAGTATAAATGGAAGCAGGAGATCTAACAGCACAACTTTTGGTGTTACCATATCCTGTGATTAAGGTTAATGGGAAATTGCAACAACCCAGTTCAGGCAAGATGGTGGACAGCCCAGATCCTTCAGGAATGAAGTTATGGTCAGGTAAAGAACCAAGACCAGTACTTGCTGAAGGTATAGGAAATTCGGAATGGGTAGTGGAGGAAGGTACTTCTAAATACCAACTAAGACCACGTGACCAGTTACAGAGACATGCTTATAACTGCCCAGTGCTCTCCTGTTCTATTCTGTAAAGTACAAATGGAACTGTCTAGAATTCTTTGACCTGATTATTGATTATTGATGTGGAAAACCCAGCCTATAATGGGTGGAACTTTCCAGTGGTGGACCAGATAATAGGAAGTGCAAGGAGGGACTTACTCTTCCCTTATCCTTGTCGTCTCATAGGCTTCACTTAGACACTAAATCTCAACCATGTAGACTCTGGACTTAGCACTGGTACTTTGTCAAAGTGTTCCCTGTAATTTTAACAGGCAACCAGTGCTGAGAAATTCTACACTCAAACTGAGGACCAGTGAAAAACATTCCATGACATGAATCTCACGAAAGCTCAACTGTCCCTCTCTATGCCCCACTAACAGGCAAGACAACATCAAGACGAAAGTAACTGGCAGTCAGCTAAGTAACAGACATCACTGTGTAAATGCAAAAGTGATTCTTCAATGGCAAAAAGAGTGATAATAAGTACGGTCATTTTCAACTTGGACAGAACACGGAAGCCCTCAAAAACAAGAAGTTGACTTGACCTGATAGGAAGAACGTGACTGAGAGGCAAAGGCGTATTAGACAGACAAGAGACATATATGTTCAAAATATAGGAATGGGAAAAGAGTATAAAGAATTTAAGGACTATAGAGAATTAAAAGAGTTTCAGCAGAAGTATGCTGAAGGTGAAGTCCGGCAGATTGGGAAGACCCTTAATATCAGGTCATTTTCCTTTAAGTAAACGGATGCACATTAGGAAAGAGCATGATTGTATCAGCAATTCTTCTGCCTTCGCAGAGACAGATGAGCACGCACACAGAGACCAGGCTTTCAGGAGATTATGCTGACAAACAAAGCCAGATCTGCTGTGCTTGTTGTGAGAAATAAAAACAAGCTATGCTGGAACTCAAAATCTCAATTATAAACCAAAGAAAGTCAAGAAAATTGTAGTGTGAGCCTCCCTTCTTCATTTCTTTCCAGGAGAAACATACATACTTTTTAATTTTAATATTCTTGCTATTCTTTAACAACTTTGTACAAGTAAACAATTTATTGTGATCATATTCTTCTCCACTCTTCTCTCCCACTTTCTCCAGCACTCCCAACAGGTTCCCCCACACATATCTTTTTAAAAATATTTCAGTGCAGTTCTCAACATTATCTATGCAAGGTTTTATGTGAAACCAAAGAAAACTGAGAAACAAGAGTGTGATCTTTACAGAAGAAAATGACTCCAAAAAAATATATGAGGGAAGTCATAGCTTGAAGATCCATGTTTCTTAATAATCTTTTCTGAACAAAATTTTTTAAAAAATCCAATTATTGGGCCGGGGAGATGACTCAAGGACTAAAGCTTTTGCCTCACAAACAAATAGGAGATGAGTTCAGATTCACAGATCCCATGTAAAACTGTCTGACAGATATGGAAGGGGCCTATAATTCTGGGCCTGGATGGTCCAGAGCCTGGGAAACCCCAGAGCAAAGCAATAAGGAGGTAGAGCAACCCAGGATGATTTCTGATATCGCCCTTAAGCTCCCACAGGCACACACTCTCAAGTGCCCTCGAATACACACACACACACACACACACACACACACACACACACACAAACACACACACACACGCACATGCACACACAAAAAAATAGAAAATAAATTAAATACAGCTGTTTTTATTCATAAAGAATAAAAGCTATTCATAAGACTTGTTTATTTAGAGGAAATGTTGAGAGCACCATTTAAGTAATTTTAAGGACATGTTGATAACTTAGTGCGTGATAAATGATTGTCTTTAAGTTCTGCTTTACAAATGCAAGAAAGAACCAAGGACTAATGTTGCTAAGTCTCAAGAGCCATTAAGATTCAGCTAATGTGTTAGCACACAACAGTTCCATCAATGCTTGCAACAGGCAAGTTGCTTGGCCTGCAAACAAAGCTCTTTATGAATTGCCAAAGCAACTGCAGCCACAATATCTTCATTATCTTTTGTCAAATTTCAGAACCTCGGTTCTTATAGAACAACACAGAGAGTCAAGTTGGGCGATCAGCAAGCCATATAGCAGGAATTGTATATGCTACAATGATTTAGAGTTTACGTTACTGGAATCATTATCATGGCCTGAAGCATTCCTGCCCTTAGCTATGGAAGAGGACTCTATTTCTATCTTCAAAGAGATTACTTACTACAATGATATCTTTAAAACAAAATCTGAACAAAGGCAAGCAGGGTCATAAGAGAACCATAGAGACTTGTCACTAAGAAGCATCGCTAAGATGCCCAAGCTCATCAGAACTAGTAAATAATGGAACCAGGATAATACGGAAAAAAAATCTATCTTGTTGTCATGGCAACACTCCATCTACAGTGTAAGGAAGTACACAGCAGGAGGCATCTTCAATTTATAGAAGCTAGGGAGATGACTCCATGGTTAAAGCACTTGCTAGGCAAGAGGAAGACTTGGGTTCAGGTCCCCAGAACCCAAGCCAAAACCAGATGGGTGTGCAGTCCTTGTAACTCTAGCCTTGGAAGGCAAACAGGAGAACCCTTTAGCAAGCTGGCTAGCCCATTGATCAGCTCTGGATTTAACTCAGAGACCCTGACTCCATACATAAGATGGAGAATAACTGATGAAGATTTCCAGCATCCACCTCAGCCCTCCACAAACACCTGAACACTCACATGTACATATACACATGCAAGCATACACACACACACACACACACACACACACACACACACACACACACAAACACACTCACACTGAAAGAAGAATTCAGATCATCTAGTCATTGTAATAAAGAATAAGCCAATAATATATTAAAAGGTCCATACTTGATTAATTTTTTTTCCTTCCTAAAGATAAGAAAATAAAAGGCATTGTTTTTGAAACATTACAGATCCTCACATTCTAAGGAAACTTTCAAGGACACAATAACCATAGAAGGGGCAGGAAAAAAATCTAGAATACTCTTGATGTTGCTTCTAGATGTTGAGCTTTCATTATACTGAAATGAACAGTAGATGAAAGAAACTCAAACCCTCTGTCTCTAGCAGTGCAGGATTTTTTTTTTAACTCTGGGTTATTTTGCACCATTCAGAAGAAAGTTCAAAATGGGAAAAGCGTTCATGATTTATGACCTCTTTAAAGCTCATGCTTCAGGATTTCACATTGTGTTATTCACAGGGGAGAAACACTGAGGTTTTGAGGACAGCAGAATTGCACATCTGCTCTTGGGTCAGCTCCTCTGGACACACCAGACTCGTCAAGGATCGAGCATGGATGTGCGTGCAGAGCCACACCCGCTCCTGGTGTTCCTGTGTGTCTCTTTCTTGTCCTGAACTGCTGCCCAGATTCTCACTGTGGAGGAGACTGTGCTGCTGCAGTTGGGGGTCGAGGCCAGTGAAAACACCTGCCGCAGAGCAACGTCTATGTGCTGAGAGGGGCCAGGCTGCTGCCAGCAGCCAGCCGACCTTCGCCTCTGCAATGTTCACACCTGACGGCTTCATCGCTGCATGCTCACCAATGAAACAGTGCTTACTGGTCTCCTGGAACAGTTGAGTTCACTTACAAAAGGGAACAGTTTCATCTGCTCTTGACCTCTAAACATGCATAATACACCTCAGAAAGGCCACTGACTTTCAGAGACTACAGTAGGCTATTCTAAAACCGAAGCATTTTCTGTTTTTGCCTTCTGCAAGCAGCAAAGACCAGTTTTGTGCTACGACAAGGCCATCCCCTGCCACTGAAGGCTGCGGGAGATTTCCTTCTGATTCTGAGACGCATAGTGTTAAGATTGTCTTGGATCAGTGATCTTTTTTTTCGGTCTTAGAGCATGCCCCAAAATAGGAGGAGATTAAGTCTCCCTTGCAGGATTTGAAATCTGTCCTGAACCCACAGCGGATGCATATGCTGGTATGCTGCCTGGTATTTGGGGATTTCTTGCTGATGAATACAATACAGCCAAAGCCTCGCTTGGCTGCAAAGAAAAACCAGAGAAAAATAAAGATGTGCTTTCATTGGTAACATATTGTGGGGTCAGGATGTTGTTCTAGTGACTCACTTGAAAAAAAAAAGTGGTAGGAAAACTGAATTCAACCTCATGACAAAGTGTTGTGGCTTCACTTCAACTAATTCTAGCCAAGTCACTGCCCAAGACTTTTTGCATAGGCTAATGCCATATGATTCCAAAATATCTAATAAATTTGGTTCTCAAATTTAACTCAGTAACTGCTATTTTTGCCTATTTAAGTGAACTACTTCAGATAGATAACATGTGCAATATAGGTATTGATTAACTCATAGTGTCTGAGATTTCCAGATACTTCAGAGCTTTATAGGCATAAGAATAGAGCTCTCTGCTTCCCAAACTCACTACTGTATTCTCACTTCTGCTTGCTAAAGTTTCTGCATTAGCAATATATTTCTTAACAGTATCCCCCATTGTCTCTGGGAGGAGGAGATGCGTCAGAGAGTGCAGCTAGCCACTTCATCACCACACGCTCCATCTTTGGTGCATTTCTGTCAAGCACTGTACTTGGGGTTTGTGGCTTTACTTGGATTATCCATATTTTTTACTCATGTGTTAGAGACTTTCATAGAGTCTGGTTGTCACCTTGAAATTCTATAGGGGAACAAACTCAGGCCTCAGCCCTGCTAGCAAGTACTCGGTGGCTGGAGTAGCTCTCAGCCACTGCATTTTTCCTTTATGTCACTATTATCCCCCATAGCCATGATCTATACCTCAGCCTGGGCACAGATGTCATCTAGCATCCCCCCTTGTCACTTTCATCAAGAACAGCCTTTTATGCCAATTTTGCCTTTTAAACATTATTCAGATTTTAAAATCTGTCTAGTCTACAAAAATAAACATGAATCCTCTCTTGTCCCATGATGGGACGCTAAGAGCACACTCTGCTTGACATTAGGACACAGACATATTGTCTGTGTTGACCCACAACTGTAAGCCCCGGAGTGTACATTTCTCTTTTCCAACAGGGGCTCACTGTCCTTTGGTTTCACAATTGAAAGATCGATTGTTTATCTAGAGTAAATGGATGTCTTTCATTTCAAGATGCTTGCATATGCAAAAAAAAAATTAGATAACAATGTAGTGCATGAAGTGCGAGAACCGGAAAAAGGGAAGGAAGAAGAAGAAGGGAAAAGCAAGGTCAAACTGGAATTTCAGCGTTTCTTAACATCTAATACATAATGACTCCCAGCACCACACCTCGGAAGGAAAACCCCTGTGAGTGTTCTGAATTTTTAATACCTATATTTCTTCCTTAGTGTAATTGTTCATTCAGAAAAGTGTTCTCTCCTAATGAAAGCAGGCTGTTTCTATTTGGCTTCTGTTTTAGCTTCATAACTGTTGTTGCAATAAATAATGTGACCTAAAGAATTTAGGGAAGGAAGGGGAGTTATTCCAACACTCAATTCCAGTCCATCATGGTAGGAGAATCATACCAGCAGTCTGTTTATATTTGGCTTCTGTTTTAGCTTCATAACTGCTATTGCAATAAATAACATGGCCTAAAGAATTTAGGTAAAGAAGGGAAGATATTCCAACACTCACTTCCACTGCATCATGGTAGGAGAATCATACCAGCCAGAGCCAAGGGAACTGGCCACACTATATTCAAGTCGAGAACTGATGCATGCTGGCCAACTTATCAGCACTCAGCTCACTTTCTTGTATGGCACAGAGAATGGTGCCACCCACAAGGAGCAGGGCTTCCTGCCTCAACCATAGTAATCAAGATGGTCTCCCACGGGTCTTCCTTAACTTTAACTAGATAATTCCTGCAGGTATACCCAGAAGATACTATGTAGGGGACGGGTTAATGTCTGATGCTAATGTTCACAGCTTCCTTTTAAATAAATTGCTTTATAACAAACAGATTCTGATACAAAGTAGATCTTCTCTCTCTACTTTAACAACAGTGTCCCTTTTTAAATCAATTCTTATGTGATTGCCTTTCCCTCAAGGCAAAGAAGGGAGAAGTCAGAGCCAGTGAAATTAATAGAAAACAGAAAAATAGAAAAAAATTTCCCCACTAGGGAAATCACACTTCACTTCAGAAAGAAAATGATTGTGTGACTGCTGAAGAAAAAGAAAAGAAGGACGCAGAAAGGAACTACCTGTCCCATTGTAGAGGTGCTTTTCAAACAACTGACTTAAAGAGACAGAAGTTTCCTAAATGTACCTTTCAATATAATTCAATACTCAGAAATTTAGGAAGCAGAACCACGTTTTAGAGATCATGGTTGAACCATTGGGGATTTTATTTTTTCAGTTCTGGAAATGTTGACGTTCATGTTTTGCCATCTAGCTTGATTAGCCAACTGTTTCCTTGCAAATGTATGACATTGAATATTTGATAGCCCCATGATTTTAAAGGATTCAACTGACCCTACCATTTTGTTTCGGTTTACCTATTAAAAACAGAGTCAAAGGATTTTACATGATGCACCACAAATTATGAATTCTTGTTTCCTGCCAGTACTGTACTTGAGATTTCTAACACCTAGCAATTTTCTAGCATTGTGGCTGAGGTCATCTCTGAAAGACCCACATTTATATTTTCCCCTTGTGATGCAAAATCAATACTTCCCTGGCTGAGAGAGAGATGCTCCATTCACGAGAAGATGTTGAGTGAAAATGCAAATGAGCAGGCAGCTCCACTTCTGTGTTTTGGAAACACAGTAGCTAAAAAAAGGGTTGTTGATTGCTGAGTCTCTTGTTGGAAATATTAAGTATGACTAGGTCTTAGTTTTTAAAAATTTCATCTTTCTGCACTGCTTTTGAAAAGCACTTTGATACAGAGCATGAATAATTACCAGGAAGAAACTCACAGAATTCATGCACTACTTAACGGATGGCATCTTTCTGTTTTCTGTGTTGTCTGCAAATCTTTTCCTGTTCCCTCTCTCTTTGTTTCTTTCTCATAAGACAAATGGCACCCAGCAGATATATTCATCAAAGTACCCATGGGATGCGGTGAAAATCAATTTTAAGTGTAAAAAAAAGTCCACATCTAAAAATGAACAAGTATCACCAGAATTTAGAGTCCTCCTGAAAAGTTGTCCACAATGTCAGAACATTTATATTTGGTTTGTACGTAGAGAAAGTTGGTTGCAATTTATACAGGATGGCTTGAAGATTCAATCACACCCACTAGTGTGCTTGTTATAGGGCACAGCTCTCCTCACAAAGCGCTTTTGTTTATCCACAGGCCACCTGGCTCTCCTGGCTTCTCATGGGAACCACAGACTGAGGATGCTTCCTTCTAAATCAGTGGTTCTCAGACACGAGCAAGCCCTTGAGACCCCAGTGGAACTGAGTTCCACCGAGAGAGGGTTAATTCAGTACATCTTGGTTTGGATCATGCATGTGCAATGAGGTTCTAAGGAAGCTAAGTTGAAGATCTTCAGCTTGGAGCAGCCAAAAGAATGAACAGTCAAGAAAGAGAGTTTTGGAAAAAGAGCTAAGTATATGAGATTTTAGAAATAGTGGTCTGTCTTATACCTGCTCAAAGTGTTAAGACTAAGTGATGATTGAGTCTTTGGCCATGGATGGGCCATCTGTAACAGCCCTTCTGAAGTCCAGAGAACAACATGGAAGAGGAAGCAGAAAGACTGTAAGAGGCAGACAGGATGGGGAGGAATGCCGTGAACTTGCTAGACTTGGGACTGCTGCAATCATGACCATCTGTGGCTATGTGCATAAGACTTGTCCACACAAAAACAGACATAAAAGTAAGATAAGGTCTAGTTGGGAAGAAAAAGGTGCTGGTGGAAGAAAGAAGGGCAAGAGAGGATAATGGGAGGTGGGGATGATCCAATGCATTGTATACATTTAACAAAAATAAAAAGTAAAAAACAGTAGTGTGCATGGCTATCTAATCTGTGGAGTGAGTCATCTTAGATGTATTTACATAAGCTGAGTGATGGAATGAAGACCATAGAAGAAGGAAAAGGTTGCCAGGAAAACTTGGGCAAGAAAACATGGTTGACCAAGTCCTTCATAGAACAACAGCAGGAAAGACGGGTACAAGGGAGAATTGTCTTTCACTATGCAACAGGATCATCTTCTAGTTCTCTTCCTCCACTGCAGTGAAATGTGGTGAAAGCCCTTCCCCTGGAAGCTAGTCACAGGGGTGTGAGTTCAACTCCACCTACTGCCATAAGATAGAATCAACATTCTTATAATTACCCAGTATGCAACTTTGCTGCCAAATCTAAATGCCTTCCAAACTGAGCAAATGCAAGCTCACCTGCTCATTCAGAGTCCTCCTGAGCTGGGGGCTGTGTTATCACTGGGGTGTCAAGGGCTTAAAGTTCAAAGATCTGTGGCCTTTAAATAGCAATTAACTCTTTATATAAGTCTGCTGCTTCTTTGCAGTTTATTTATCATGACAGTGTCTTTATGAAGCAGTTAAATCCAGAAGAACTGGAAGCTCTGCATGGCGCTTCTCTCCTGGGCACTTACCACCCACTCTCAGGAATCGGGTTCTATTGCTCCTGGGACTCTCCTCTCTTCACTTACACTCAAAGCTGGAAATTAAACCATCCCAGATTCTGAACACACTTGTGTACAGTCCCAAGAATGCTTGGCTTACTTCTGCATCTTTCATCATTTGCTTAGTTTTCAGAACTTGAGTGCAAATGCCTGAAAAGTCGAGCACGCGTAGGATCACCAAGGGTAGAATAAATAAGAGGACAGTCGTGGCATAATAAAGAGCCAGGAAGAGAGCTGGCCCCCAGAATAGAGTGAACTTGGAAAAAAACATTAATTTTGCAATATTTTACACAACTGAGGAGACAAGCAACATATGTACTTGCCCAGTACTATCTGGTTCCTTGTTTTTAAGCCCTGCTAAAGAAGTTAATTCAAAACAAAGTTCTGATTTTTCTTTTCTCTGGGCTATTCATAAGGAATAGAGTAGCTGCTGGCTTTATTTTATTGAAGACCGAACTTTTTTTTCTGTCTGACCTCAGGTCTATTCCTGGCAAGTAGAACTGCATTCAGTGCACTGCAGCAGTAGTCGGTAAATACCTGTTAAATGACTAGATGTAGATGTAAACAGCAAATAAGTGAAATTGCAATAGAAGCAAGCACAGTGTTGCCCTCTGATTTCATGCAAAAAAGTCCATGCTCCTTATTCTATGTAAATCACTCTCTTGCCACATTGTGCAAAAGAACAAATGACGTTGTTAATGACACCCGAGGACTCTTGCTAGTGTGTGTGGATCCATGCAGCCCACCTTTTATTTTAGTTTTTTTTAGTTTAGTTTATCATTTTATTATTCAGTCTATATTTGTGACCCATGGTCTTGGTATGTACAGGTCAACTTGCCTGAGACTCATTATGTAACTCAGACTGACCTTGAACTTGAAATCTTCCTGACTCGTCTCCTAAGGAATGGAGTTGCTGATGAGTACAGCATGCATGACCTCGAATCTCCTCTTTGTACCACCTACCATGACATAGCATAGACAAAAAACAAAATTATGTTTAATTTTTTTAAAAAAATGCAGAGTGCTGCAGAAATGGCTTAGTGGTTAAAGTCTTTTCCTTGATAGCAAAAGGACTTGAATTCAAATCCCTAGACCCCATTTAAAAATCCCTGGCCGAAATGGTGGTGGCCTGTAATTCCAGCCCTGAAAAGTGAAGAATGGAACCTCCCAGAGCAAAGAAATATGAAAGAGTAATTCAGGATGCTTCCCGATTTCACCTTTGGGCCTCCACAGGCGCACCCAGCCAGGTGTACTTTTAGACACCTGTATACACATGTACACCCACCACATACAACACACACACACCATATACCTGAAGAAAACTGAAAAATGTTGAATATATTTGGTTGAAGCTAAACTAAGAAAATACAGTTATGCTCTATGTAACCTAAGTGGTAGCCAAAGAAAAAAACGAAGCTTGAAGAATAGAGTGTTAGGACATATGCCAATGAATTCACAGCCTGAGGACCCCAGGCTTAGACGCTGAAGCCTAATCTAAACCGTGCTGAGCTCTTCTCACGTGCTCAAAAACATCTGACCTGTCATCCCTTGGGAGCAATCATCATTACATTGCTGCCACTCACTTGTCTTTCTGTTCCCACTTGCCTCTGGAATTCATGGCTTTCTGCCCACAGTTGTCTCTTTCATCTGAGGCCATTCTTAGAGACCCTGACCCACTGGAAAGAAAGTTAATCTTCTCTGATCTGCATGGTTGCTTCCACCCGTAGATTGCTTCCCTGGGTGAAACATTTAGCACAAAGCAGGCAGGCAGGCTCTGATACAAAACACTCCCGAGGAAGAAAAGATTTGCTATTGCAGCTGTTCAGTATTTGTGAACTTCTGCAGTGTTTTTCCTCTTAACATTGTCTGGCTCTAGAAAGATCTTGGTAAGGGAAATGAAAAGTTGGGCAATCTGAGCACCCTTCAGCATGAATAGCTACAGCCACCACACAAACATCCCTGTAACAAGGATATTTGCCACCTAGCTGAGTCCCAGATCTTAGTCTAAGCCCAAGGCTTTTTATCCCATGAGCTGATGATACTAAAATGCAAAGCAGAAGGACTGTGATTCACACAGCATGTGGAAGCAAAATCATTATATATGGACTTAGCACATCTGGGTAGGGATGCTGCCTGCTCATTTGCATAGACTTGTTTAATCACTGACCTTTCAAATGCATGCTTAGTAAAGATGCAAGAAAAATATACAAATGGATAGTTAAGACAAAATACGAGAAGATACTGGATAAGAGGTAGAGAATGTTGGGAATGTCGGTCATGTTGATGATGTCGATATTGTGAATGGAAATAGAGTAAGAATCAAGAAGGCAGGTATCAATGGGAGATGAACTATGGTACTGACAAGAAACACAAAAGAGGGAGTGGCGGGACTCTGGATAAATGCTGGTTGGCTGGAGGCAGGAGCTAGTGAGGATGAGGCATTAGAGAATCAGAGCATCTTAAGGGCTGCGTGAGTAATCCCCGGGTCACTGCCCTGAAAAATAATAAGCCGCCAACCTGCAGAGGAGGAGTGGGAAGGCAATGCACATGATACGGGCCCTGCATATCCTTTGGCCTCTTACTAACATAGCAGGCTCCAATGAACCACTGGCGAAGGAGAAAAAAAGGGACATGAACGCTATGTGAGGGATGAAAATGAGCTGCAAAGACAGAAATGACTGTGTTGGCCCTTCTTGGTGCTTAATAACAAAAAAAGTTCTGAATCACTTCAATAGTCAGGCCAGACTCAAAGAAACCAGACTATGTCCAAGACTGTCAATTACATGTGACACCATCTGTTTCTCTTCAACTTTCTTAGTACTCTAACCAGTAGTTGATGTCCAGACCAGGTATTTCCAAAGTAACAAGGGAACTTCATTCCAAAGCATAATAATAATGTATCTCCAACATGCTGTCAAGATCAACAGTTGGCTGCCAGAGTGAAAGAAGATTCAACAATCACAGTTATTGTTTGGGTCTTCCTTTATAGATTCAAAGAAAATGAAAAGCTGGTTCCTATCGGGTATAATCAAAGTGGTTTCACTATTTTGATTGACGGATTTCTGTTATGTAATCTTTACTATGCGTGAGTTCCTCCCATGAGGCTTCTGGTTTCATCCATGTGCACACACAATTACGCATAGTCATAAGGTGATAAATAGGGCTTTATCCCTAAGAGGACACAGTTTGTCTTGTAGCAACATGCACCCAAACCAGTACAATACCCTATCGGCCCCCTACCAGTCCACAAAAAGGAAAGTCAAAGATGGTTGTTACGGCTGGAAAAATTTATCAATGTTCAAAGTGAGGTACACCTGCAGTTTGTTGCAGGTGCGAGTCTTAGGTACATTGTTGATACAGGGTCTTGCATAGTTAATATGACCAAGTACATTGTTAGAAGCGGGTGGGTGCCCATATAGGCCGAACTAGAGTCTGGGTTTTTAAACTACTCCTGCTTGCCTGCCTCTTTATGCTTCCTTTTTGGTTTTTTGGGTTTATTTTTTTTATTTTTTTATTTTTTTTGCTAAGTACATTACCACCCAATATGAAAGGCTGCATTCCCAGCGACCCTCACGCCAATAGTAGGAATGTGACTCACTTCTATTTGTGGCATAATATTGGAGAGTCTGTAAGACATTAAGTAACTTCTTTAAATGGTTCTGACTCAAAGGGAAAGGTTCGTTTTGTGCCTTTCTCATTCTGTGCTTAATTGGATAACTGCATGGGTGGGGTGCTTGCACGCACAACGCTCTGCATGTCTGTGCCTCGTCAGTCCATCTGCATTTGTTCCAACAGGTTTCCAAATAAACAAAAGTAAGGTGGGCCCCTTAGGGATCTCAAACAAAACCAGGAGAGAAAGGGGAAGGTCTCTGGTTGAGGTAGGTGTCCTGTATAGCATAGTAATCTGGAGCCACAATGATTCCCAGCTAAGAGGCGCATTCTAGAATCTAAAAGGTAGAAGGCACCAAGCCCATCACACATCCATGCAGTCCTTCAGAGCCGTGCCCTGCCAAAAAACAAAACCTGGATCTGAGGACACAGAAGAGGAGGTCCCCCTGCCAGCTCTGCAATGGCAAACAGATCAGTATACGAAAAGCCACAAACCATCTTTCTTTCTTTCCTCCTGTAGTTCATGTTTTGTTGTTGTAGTTGTTGAAGTTGTTTCCTGTTGCAGTTTGCCTGAATGGTTGCTCACAAATCACCATCAAATGGCTTAAAGGAACAACGGGTTTATTTTCTTACGATAGCCCAGTTACACTTTCCAAGTAGACGGGAGAGCATGCACCAACACCAAGCCAAGGGAACCGGCCACACCATCTCTACATAGTGGCTGAGAGAGGGACGATCCTTACTTGCCAGACCCAGCATATCTGGCCAAGTGTCCACAAGGATGCCAACTTCCTCAACAGACTCTCAGTATTTTATTCATCTATTCAGGGTCTAGTTCCACCCACCATAGGCTGGGCTTTCCCCATCAGCTAGACAATCTCCTGGAGGTTTGCTCTGGCTTGACCTAACCACTAATTCTTCACAAATGTGTTCAAAGCTCAAACCCTCAGCAGTCAAGT
The DNA here is from genome assembly GCA_023101885.1 of Typhlomys cinereus. Taxonomy (NCBI): domain Eukaryota; kingdom Metazoa; phylum Chordata; class Mammalia; order Rodentia; family Platacanthomyidae; genus Typhlomys; species Typhlomys cinereus. Next base: position 6,407,587 of record JALPQD010000078.1, read on the forward strand.
TGACACCTGTGCCTAACTGTGACATTTCCCAATTGACATCCTCTAGAAAATGCAGAGAAGGTAGTCTCTATGCTGCAGAAGCAGAGATGCTTAAAAAATGTAGAAAATCTAAGCTGGAAAATATGAAATTAATGGATAGATAAAAGGAGTTTAAATTTTTAAACAGTCAAGATGGGTTAGATAAAGCTCAGATGGTAGAATGATTGCCTAATGTGCTTGAAGCCCTGGGTGAAATCTCAGCACCATCTACAGTGGTGATTGGTGTCCACACAGGAGACACAGGCAGAGAGATACAGAGGTTCAAGATCATCCTGAGTCACATAAGTTCAAAGACAGCCCAGTCTATATGTATTAAAGAAGCAATCCTAGTATTGCACTTTGCCTGCATGTTGCCAATAAATTCACCACCAGATAGTTTATGGGAACAAAAGGTTTTATTCTGGTTTATGATCTCTTGGTTATAGTTCTTAATCCAGCTTGACAAGAGAGCTCATACCAACACCAGGAGTCCAGCTAACTGACCACACCATATCCACAGGGATTGTTGAGAAAGGGGCAATCCTCACTTGCCAGACCACAAATCTATCAGAAGTATGCTGAAGATGCCAAAGCATTGCATGCCTGTCTAGCAACTGGTCCCACTCACTGTGGGTTGGGTCTTCCTATGTCAATCAGGTTTGCTCAGGGCTTTCCTTAACTATTAACTCCTCACATAGGTAGCCAGACCTCAGCCTTCTATTGTCAAATTGACATATAAATATATAACATGAAACTGGCATACCCAGTATTGTGAACATCACAAAAATGACCAAAAAAAGAGAATGGACAGATACAGACAACGGGCTTAATACTCAGACAACTGTTATGTGGAAAAGTAAGGAAGCTGGACAAGTGTAATGATCAAATGTTTTACAGAAGACACTTTCCTTCACCAAGAACCACAGACCATTAAGATGACTGACAAATGCACATTCATTGTTTTTAATGTATTAAATTTATTATTTTTTATTTCTTATGCATGTATGTGTACACGTACACGGGGCGGGGGGAGTGTACAAGACAGCACTTGAGTGTGTGTGCTGGTGGGGGCTCATAAGTAACATGGGGAATCATCCTGGATTGTTCTACCTCCTTATTACTTTGCTTGGGACTTCCAGGCTCTGCCTTCCAGGACCTGAATTACAGTTCTCCACCATTTCTTCCTGTCATGCTTGTGTGAGATCTGGGAACTCAAAGTCAGGTCCTTGTGCTTGCAAGACAAAGGCTTTAACCCCTGAGCCTCCCCCAGCCTTCATCTAAAAGAAAGCATATATATACACAAGCACAAAAAAAGAGACTTACCTAAAATTATCCCTTCAAAGTATCAAAAACTAAAAAACAGTGGTGGAGATTCAGACATGTTGTGAGGCTAAAAACATAAAGTAGACAAAAACTTGCATAAATCTAGCATCAAATCAACATGAATAGGTCAAAAAGAAACTTAAAGCCGAAAATATGTAAGCATAGTCACATGACCCTAAGGTAATGACATAAAATGTAAACATAGATATCCAATCCTGTGTAAGTAAATGAAATGTATTTTGAAAATTATACTCTAAACTTTTAAACAAATACACTATGTCCATGGCAGAAATTACATTAAGCTCATCTGGTTAAAAATCATGAAGAGGAAAATGAAAGGCTAACTTCTGCTTTCCCATTCCAAGGATAGACACAAGCCCAGTGAGAACCTACTTACCCCAATGCTCAAGGAAAAGAAAAAGAAACCTACATAAAATGTGGGGAACTAACAGATAGAAAATGTATGTGTGGTTCATGAAGTCCTTTAAGCCTCGCTGTACCTCTCAGAAGAAACGGCATGGAGACCGGATTGATTCTGCCAGTTCCGTTTTCTCAATATACTGAAAATGGGAAGGAGCTAGGGGGACAGGTTGGGGGGGGAAGAACGTAAGGAAACAGGTGAGCAAAGAGCTCCATGGAAGATTCTGGAGGAGGAGAAAATTCCATAAGAGAGAGAGGGAGAGAGAGAGAGAGAGAAAGGAGGCACCAAACATCTCTAGCAATGAATTGGAAAAATGAAGTTAAAAGAACAGACAAACCAAAGAGGAAGTTGTGAAACCCAAAAGCTGACAAAGCACAAGAGACTGGCCCTGTGCCCCAAATTAGCAAAGATAGGGCTGAACCTCAGGGTGACTGGGAGAGATGTGCATGGGAAGCCAGGGAAATGAACCCCACAGCAAGCCGTCTTCAAGGGACGCGGGAGCGGCTGAGCAGCGCGGCAGGCAAGAAGATTGACCTGCGGTGTGCAGAAAGAGCGCACGCCAAACGGACTCAGAGAAAATTTGCCCATGTGACTGGGGAAAGAAGGAAGATCCTAGCTTTCTACTCTACTTTCTAGTTTTTCTGGAGAAAAACTAACAGCAATGCCCATACCTTTGGAAGTAGCGCTAGAGAAAAAGACGCACGACAGATAGAGTGGAAAGGTGTCCTGCCGAGCCCGCGCAGGTGCTGCCACAGCATAGCAAGGCCACCCGCGTCACTCGGGAACAAGGCGCGATAACTAATAGTGATGGTGAGCTTGACAAGATCTAGAATCGCCTAGAAGAGACAAGACTCCTTTCTGTAAAGGGTGGTGTAAATTAGGCAACCTCTGGAGGTGCCCGTGAGACTATGCAATGAGGTCCGCCCCAGTGAAAAGACCCAACTTTACTAGGGGCTACGGTGGCGCCCTGCTGCGGATCGGGGCCTGGAGTGTAACGAGGAGAAAGGGAGTGAGGACAGTGTTTCTCATCCTGACTGCAGACACTCAAAGTGATCACTTGTTCGCGCTCCTGCGGTCTGGCCTTCCCTGCCATAAACCTCTTGACCTGTCACCCCAAGCACCCCTCCTTCCTTAAACTGCTTTGGTCTGGTCTTCTCTTGCAGAGGGAAAGGAACAAAACACAAGGTGGAATCTCCTTCCTGGACTGCTACCACATAAGCATGGTGCGGGAGCAAGCAGCCCCCCCCACACACAATACACATACACACACATCACACACACACCACACACACAACACATACACACACACCCCCATATACAACACACAACGCATGCACACATACTCCACATACAATACACATACAAACTCACAACACGCACATACAACACTTACACAACACATGCATACATTCACAACATACAACACACACACAACACATACACACACACTCCACATACAACACACATACAAACTCACAACACGCACACACAACAGATACACACATTCACAACATACACACAACACACACACAACACATACACACAACATACACATAACACATACACACCACGTACACATGCACATACAACACACACACATACACACAAAACACACACATGCACATACACACAACATACACACACACACACACAAAACACACATACACGAGACAGAGAGAGATGCACCATCCTGCTCAGAATGAAAGCATACTGAAGAGTAAAGGAAAATCCCTCTTTTTTGGTCTTGCAGTGGGCAAGGCCTTAATGGGAATTTGAAGCCAAGCATAATGAAAGCATTTGAAATAAAAGGAACAGAAAGGCAGGCAGCAGAGATGAATTGAAAGTCAAGGAACATCCTCAGAACCATTAAGAGTCTGTTTGATACATTGGTCTCAAGAAAAAGGACCCACTGAAAGTCTATTAATGGAAGAGAGGAAGAGCTACAGATAAAAATTAATATCCGAAAACATGCTCAAAAGTAGTTGGTAGAGGGCAAGGTTGATGTGACTGATACCGTGTGCCTTTGTCCTTGTAACACTAGAAGATCAACACCAGAAATATTTTTTAAATCCTTGAAAGTAAAGATAAATACGGACTTGAGAACAGGTCTTTTCTTGATGGGGGAATAAAAAGGCACGGGAAGATCAACACTGATCACAACCTGGTTATCTTATTAAAATCCAAGGACAAGTAAATATTGTGTAGCCACCCAGAGAGAAAAGATGAGTGCAATCAATTTGAAAGGAATGAGGGACTTTTCCCCAACAGAGCACCTCATTAAGAAAAGTGTTAACAATATTGACAATATCTTAGAAATTTGAAAAAATCTTTCAAAATATTATAATCAGATATGGTAGGTATAGGGCAACACCCTAATATTCTGTAATGTGAAAGAATTTAGGAATGACAGAGAGGTTCCTAAGGAAAGCATTTGCAAGTAAAGCAGACCCACCAAATAATGAATGAGGCCAAACAATGGTTAGCCCAGCAACCAAGAAAATTCAAAGATCATCCTTCGAAACATGGTGGCTACAACAGGTACAAGGGACAGACACAGGATGGGGTCCGTGAACTGGAGAATGTTCTAGAAGAAGAATGAATTGGAGGAAACTGTAGCATCTCCCACCAGGGTGCAAGCAACTTAGGCGTTGTACAACACATCTTCGATTCTCTCAAGGAGATTCAACCCCCAAACAAAACGTGTATCTTTCAGTGAAGAATCCATTATAGGAACAGGAAGATCAGCAGGTAGAGGCTCTGGTGGGCAAATCTGGGGGCAAATCCAGAGGCCCTCTGACCTCCACACATGCTCCCCACCACCCCTCTCCTTTCCCCTTTCTCCCTCATAACATGAATAAATAAAAAGTTTTTTTAAAAAAGCATAACTTGTAATGGGCTCAACTGTGCTCTAATGATTTTATATGTTGAAGCCCTAATCCCGAGTACATCAGAAAATAAGCTATATTTGGAGATAGAAGTAATTAAGTAAGTAATTGAGAAGTAATTTAGTAATGGGCTCTTTAGGGTAGACTGGCCCTTGCAAGCAGAAAACAGCGGGACACAGGCAGCAAAGGACATGGGCAGCCCAGAGGCCACCATTCAAGGACAGAGAGAAGGTGGTCACCCGCAAGGACAGAAGCTTTCCATGATGCCGACTTAAACTTCCACTATAAGATTCTGTTGTTCAAGTCTCCTAGTCTGAGTTACTTTGTGTCCACAAACAAGGTGGGGGAAAAAAACGAATCCCATAGTCTAATGTTGCAGAATCCATTTTGCATGATTTTTCTTAAATTCCAAAATTTGAAAAAAAATTTAAACAGCATTTAGAATGATTGCAGAGTTCCCTGCTCATGTATATGGTGATCCATGTGTATGTATACGCATGTGATGTCTCCAATGATACGCCCTTATTTCTAACAACAATCATTGTTTCTGTGCTGGAATATTAAAAAAGACCTTCTAACATTGAGTATAATCAAAAAGTTATAGTGCCATCTTTCTTCTTTTAAAAAAAGAGAAATTTGGAGGAACTTCACTGTCTCAACTCTAATAAAGATTTTTGCATGTCCCCATATGTGTATACATATGCATATACTCATTTCCCATGCGGACATGCTTAGACACAAAAACGCATGTTTTCACTGCACTTCTGAGATCTCTAAGACCACACTTACTGCTTTGTACCAAGCATTAGCATGTTAGGAAAACATAACTTCTTTTTAATGTCTACCATGTGAATATATGACTTAATTCATTTCCCCAACAGTCTATTTTAAGACCCTTGAGCTATTTATAAATCTTGTTTCCATATACCTAGTGGCAATGAACATTCTGGCAACAACACCTCTGTCTACATTCCCTTTATGAGAGAAATTCAGAAGAATATTAAAAGAATAAAACACTGAGAAATACAATATATGACTTAATATAAAGGAATATATTAATATAATTTATCATATAAGGTGATGTAATGAATAATTATATGATTATTTTTATTTAAGCCCAGAAATCATTGTCTTAAACTTAATATCTAATGCCTTTCATGAACTAAAAACCACTTTTATAAAAGAAAATCTATCTTAAGTGAATAAGCATCACAATTAGCTAATAAATATAAAAATAGTTTATATACCAGCAATAAACACATTAAAAATTCAAAAGACAATGTTTTTCACAGAAGCAATAGAGTAAGAACTAAAATATTTTAACAGCAATGAGTAAAATATATAAAGAGAATTCTCTAAATGTATATAAGAAAGACAATTCATTTTGAGACTTCTAAGATTTCGTTTTTCCAATAAAAAAATTCATTTTATACAAGTTCAATAGGTACCCCACTTCTTCTCCTTCCCCCCTCTTCATCCTTATTGTCCCCCATTTCATTCTCCTCCCCTTCCCACTCTCCCCACCTCCCTCTCACCCCTTTTCCTTCATTCCTCCTCTTTTGGTGCTTCTTGCTTTCTCCCTCCTATTGTCCAGAGCATCTGTTTATGTAGGTGTTGAGTCATCTACACTAGTGGGGTTCAGGACTCAGTGGCACAGCTTGGGGCCTCTTCTTGGGCTGCACGCTATCATGGGAATTCTTTTTTTTAATTTTTTATTATTTATTCAATTGTGCGTGTATGCGTGTGTGCACATGTGTATGTATGTGTGTGTGTAGAACCACGGACGAATTTGGGAACCCCCATGGACTTCCTCCACCTCCTCCTTGTTTACTCTGCCCCGGAAATTAACAGGCTCTGCCCTACCAGGACCAGAAACGCAGGCCGCCCCCGCTTCCGCTGGCATCTATACGTGGGGTCTAGGATCCGAACTCAGGACCTTCTGCCTACCTCTCCAGCCCCTCTCATGGGAATTCTATTATGACTGTTTAACCCCTTGCCTCTAAGGCTCCTACTGTCTGAAACCTTCTCACTTATGATCTCTGCTAGACTTTGGGGGGTTATTGACATGTCAGCCGTTGTGCAGGTCGGGCAAGGTCCAATGACATTGTGGCTCTATCCTGGCTGCTGCAGCCCTGACTTGTGTGGAGTATCTTGCATATGGTTGGTCCTCCCCATTTTTAGGCTCTTACAATCTTGCCACCCCCTCTTCTGCAAGGTTGCTTGAGCTTTAGAATGGTGAGCGATTTGCCTGGTATTGCAGTCTGCCTGTATGGTTGCTGATAAATGACCATCAAATGGCTTAAGGAAACAAGGGTTTATTCTCTTACAATTCCTGGTTACAGTTCATAGTACAGCTTGACAAGAGAGCATGCACCAACACCAGGGCTGAGGGAACTGACCACACCATCACCACATAACGGCTAAGAGACGGACATCTACACTAGTGTGTAGATGTTCTTACTTCCCAGACCAGCATGTCTGGACAAGTGTACAGAAGGATGCCAATTTCCTCAACCACCTCTCTGTATTTTATTCACCTGTTCAGAGCCTAGTCCCACCCACCATGGGCTGGGTCTGCTCCATCAATTAGACCATCTCTTGCAGGTTTGCTCTGGGCTTAACTCAACCATTAATTCTCTACAAATGTGCCCAGAGCTCAAACCCTCAACAGTCAAGTTGACACCTGTGCTTAACTATGACACTCCACCCCTTGTCAACTTGACACAAAAACAAAAGCACTTTTAAACTGTAACCTTTCCTTGTCCCCACAGATGTTAAAAGTTATTTTAAAAATATAAATACATTTAATTTTATAAATTCTAAATCTCTAAAAGTTCTCAAATTTTAAAACTCTTACTGTTCAATTATTAAAATGTTGGAACTGAAAATCCTAAAACATGTCTCAAATCTTTTACCTATAAGAATCTATCAAAATCAAAATATGTCAAATACTTCAACAATATAAAACATCAAAATAGAAGTATCTCAACATAGTAAAAGAAAATGCATTAAAATCAAGTCCAGCAAATCAATTACTGCATCCTGTATTTCAATGTCCATCTTCTGTTGCACATCACGTAGTCAAGGCTGCTCAAAGATTCTAGGCATTCACAGTCCCTGTTTGCAGCTTGAAGCTGTAAAAGCAGAATTCCTCTGAACCAGGCTGAATCTCCACTTGCAGCTGTCCTCGGCATACATCCCGTGGTTCTGGCATCTCCAACAGTACTCTGAGTTCGCCTCTGCAGCTATAAGCTTTACCTTTTCTCGCAGGAACTCTACGTCTGCCACTTGGTGCCAAACTTTTGCCGCTCTCCACAAGCCCTTCAACAGTCAAGTTGTCACCTGTGCCTAACCATGATAGCTGTTCTGGTTCTGGGTGAATATTGTGGAGTCTTTGGTGTTCTGAATTATGGTTTGTTGTTGTTTTCAGCTCTGCTGTTCCGGCACTGCCCTTTGTTGCATCCTGATTGGCTGTCAAGGTCATCTCTTAACCAAAGATACAAGACTGTTTAAACAAAGATCTTAAGGCTCTAAGGTAGATGGAAGAATAGGAGTAGGACACAGCCGTGAGAAAGGTCAGTGTCCCTTTTGCCAGTTGGTTACTATCTAACTGCCCGTCCCTATACCTTCCTTGACTGGGGAGATCAAACCTGTTCAACCCAAGTGAACAGGAAGGGAAGTGAGAGTGAGCTGCATCAGATGTCTCTCTATTTATATGCAATTCATGACCATGGCCTAATTTCTCTATTGAAGTGTATTCTTTTGTCTCCTTTTTTTTGAGATCCTCTTTCCCCTTCCCTCCTGTTTATAATCCTTTGTGATTACACTGGGTTATTACAGAGATTTACCTTTGAAAATGTCATTAAGTGGGTTTGGAACTAGGATCCACCTATTAGGAAGTATATATGACATCCACTTTCTGTGTCTGGGATACTTCACTCAATATAATTTCTTTTAATTCCATCCATTTCCTGACAAATTTCATTAATTCATCTTTTTTGATGACTGAGTAATATTCCATTGTGTGTAAATGTACCACATTTTCTTTATCCATTCATCAATTGTTGGGAATTTAGGTTGATTTCATGACTTTGCTACTGTTAGTAGTGCTACAGTGAACATGGTTGTGCTCATGTCACTGTAGTGAATTGCTGCATTTAGGGGGATTATTCCCACTAGTGGAATAGCAGGGTCATATGGCATTTCAATCCTTAACTTTTTTAGAACTCACCGTACTGATCTCCAGAGTGGTTTTATAAGTTTGGTTCATTCTCTCTCCTTTCAGAGTGGCTACATGGATTTGTGAAGATGAAACTGAGCTGGATAAGCCAATGGAATACACTTATCTGTTCTTAAAGCTACTGCCCTCCTTCACACACAAGAATGTCTTCTCATCATGCTACTCCCATCCATTAAATCTGTGTGGCTCCTATCATCACACAAAGGTGCAAGCTTACCCAGGATAAGCTTTCATGGAGGAAGGGCACGTGGCTTGAATGTACACACAGAAACTGGTCCACAGACAACTCTTCTGGTCCTCAGACTCATAGTATCATGAGCAGAGGAAATGGAAACCTCAACAAGCCCCCAGTGAAAATTCTCTCCTGCTAAAATTAGCTGATGAGGAAGAGCAAATTATTATGACTCCATTAAGCTGATTCTTCCCTGTTGTATGACCCATGAGATAACAGAATTAATCACACCCCATGTTTGTAAGGCACAGCCTATGTCAGAGCTGTAAGTAGGAAGGACAAACGGCATGTTTTGTGTGTCCCAAAACACAGCAGAACAACTCAACGATGTTTCTTCCACATGCCTTGTCTGTGGTTGCCCCTTTCTCCGGAAATCTTATCCAATTCACAAGCCTGACAACAGTATTTGTGCGAAGCTTTGAGTATCTAGATAGTCTATCCATCACAGAATCTGTATTTAGAAAAAGCATAAAGCGAATGAAGTAAAGCAAGCTATAAACATCTGTCTGTGTCCCAAAGTCTCAAGCAAATGTTAGTAGATTCTCTGCTTTCACACTTTTTCCAAAATTTTCTAGTGAATGACAATAGGTGGGTGGGTACAAAGACAAATGCAACCCTAGTTACTGGTTTGGAAGGCAATAATTGCAACGTAAGAAACACATCTCATAAATCTATTTCTTCTAATGTTGTTCCAAGGGATAAATGACGATACAGAAATAATAAACTGTCAACACAGATCTCCAGAGAGACATTTCATTCTACGTTGTATTTCTCATCATTAATCTTTCCATCATTCATTCAAGAATCTTATAGGAACTCAAACAAAAAAGGAGAGAGAGAGAGAGAGAGAGAGAGAGAGAGAGAGAGAAAGAAAGAAAGAAAGAAGAAAGAAAGAAAGAAAGAAAGAAAGAAAGAAAGAAAGAAAGAAAGAAAGAAAGAAAGAAAGAAAGAAAGAAAGAAAGAAAAAGAGGAGGGATGGAGGGAGGGAGAATGAGAGGGAGAGAAAGAGAGGGAAAGAAAGAGGAAGGGAGGGAGAAAGAGAGATGAAGACAGGAAGGGAGGGAAGAGAACAAATATAAATAGTAAAATAATTGTAAAAACTGTATTTCTATTTTTTTGCTTCCATTTTTGCCTTTTAAAACCAGAAAGATACCTGGCAAGCAAGGAAAAAGTTTGCAATAAAAGAATTACTACATTCAGAAATCCCCCAAACTGGCAACTTCCTTAGTTTTTTAAAAATACCACTGTTTAAATAAACATAAAACATATTTAAGATATGAACTAAACACAGAAATAATCACAGATTACATGTGCTCTCTGAGTAAACATTACTGTATTTTTAAAAAAAATTTTATCTAAAAACATAAGAAGTCATTCTATAGTTTTCTAATATAGATGCATAAACAAGTCAGAACTATTTCAGAGATGAGAGTTTTCACTGAAAACTCAATATATGAAAGCTGTTTGCAATTACTTTAATGTTTTTCCAGGATTAAAACATTATTTATCCATGAGGAAAAAAGTGAGCATATTTATAAAATGTTAACATCTAACATTTCCTAATTTTTAAGACATCTCCAGCAAATAGTTTTAAGATTATACAATATTAGGATATAAGTGGCTTGGCTACTCTTTGTTTTATTTTTAAGTTCATCTTCTCTTATTTGATTAAAAGATATGTTATTGTCTAAATGACATATGTGGAGGTCTTAAATCATTCTATCTACAACTTCAAAGAATAAGATGTTTATTAGTGTAGAAGTCACTCACTTTTATAGGCTCCAGGACTTGCAGCTTGCAGCTGGAGCTGTCTAGTCTACCACTGTGTTTCAAAGAGCACAGAAGCTCAACATCCAGTCTGGAGTGGAGGACGGTGAACAGTGGTGCATTTGGCTGTGTGCCATGCGTTAGGAAGCTAGCGCAGTTATGAAACTGACGAGAGTTTTAAACAATAGTCACAAGAGATTGGCTGATCATTTATTAAACCCCTCGTACAATTAGATGCTGGAGCTAAGGATGCATAAGGAGTAGGCTGCCCTGCAATTAGTTGGAATTGGCTTTGTCACTTAATCTCAGTGGTTTGGGTTAATTCATTCAGCGTTTCTATCCTGATGTATAGAGCATTCGGGGTTCTCACTATCTTCCAGAAAGTTGTAAGAGTGCAATGACTGACATAGTATTATCAAAATAAACCCTTGCAACATTTCTTTTAATGGGGTCACTGGCCCCAGGAGAAATCAGACTCAACATTACTGTAGGGTGTCCCCATAAGCAATCTTTAGAATTTGAAAGGGAAAATGAACACAGACGCATGGGGGGAAAAAGTGTGAGAAAGACCCAACACTTTTTGTTCTCTTCCGTGATCGAGAAAATTCTTCTTCTCCTCTGAAAAATCTGGATGGAAAAACTGCAGCCAAGCTCGAAGTCGGCTCACACGCAGGGATATCAATCTGTGCAAAATTTCCTGCAGCCTTTTTTGAATGTAATCAGCTTTCTCCTTGGAGCAAATGTTTATGAATACATAAAATCTGTTACAAAGCTGGTAATTATCTATACATATTGCCTACAAAGCACTTTATGGAACATCCACAACGTATTCTAAATTCGGGCTGGTTTTGCCCCAGGAACTTACCACCAACAGGCTAACCAACAACTGGCTTTTTCTCAAGAAGCACAGATTTCAAAAATGAGCACACGCCAAAAGACTTTAAATGAAATTTTACTGGAGAAATGGTCCAAGAATAGCCCATTAATTTCGCTTTATCTCTGCTTCTATTCTCTTCCTTTACTTGGCTAATTAAAAGAGTTTTTCCCTCCACAATCTACTGTAATGCCACAGTTCAGATAATAGAGATCACTGAAAAACTTGAAACAGACAGAGTCTATCAGTCCTTGGGAATCCTCTAGCAGAATCCCTGCCTTTTTGACCCTCTGGAGATGGAGTGAGATACATCTGTACAGATGCCTGGTCCTGTGGACCTTGGACAAAAGTTTCTAAAGCCTCTTTCCAAGGTCCACAGCTCTAAAAATTAAACTGCACGTCATGTTGATCTCAGGATTTAACCACTTTCTTTTTCGGTACATGATTGTCACAGCCTGTATAGTGAAACATTTTGCTTTTGTTTTTATCAGTGACTGTCTAAGTGCATTGTATCATCAAATGACCTTTTTTACTGCACGCAAGAATTTAAAAATTTTTCTTGTGATTTATCAAGACAAGGTCTCCTGTAGCCACTAGCCTCATGCTCTCTTGAAGCCAAGTGTGACATTGACTGTTGCTGCCTTGTAGCATGCAAACATTGGTTCACACATTTTGCACATAGCACCAGTTGGACATGCCTCATTACTGAGACCACATATCTGGGGAGATAAATTATAAAGAGGAAAGAGCTATTGGGATCTGAACTGCTTCAGGCTACAGCAGGTCAATTTGGTTGCTTTGGGGCCTGTAGCAAGGCAAGCATGGACGAGGGGAGTGTGGGATAGGAAAGGCTGCTCAAGGAAAGAGAGAGGGGGTAAAGGTTAGCATCCCAACAACCTTCTCAAAGGCATGTCCCCCACTGACCTCATTTCCTTTAAGTAAGCTCTATCTCCTAAAGGTTCCAAAACCCCCAATAGCACCAGAGACACCAGCTATGCTGCCCATACTCATCCTTTGGGCAACATGTTCTACTCCAAATCGCCAAAAATTTTGCTCAAAAAATATAGTATTTGAAGATCCAACCAACCAGGACACAGCCCAACTCAGATGCTTGCTTCTGCAGCAAAAGTGCACATGTGGGAAAGCACAGATTTTTTTCCCCACTTTTCTTTATTGATGAATTTTACTTTTTGACAATTTCATGCATTTACAGAAAACATACCCTTCCCTCTCTCCTCCCCATCTACCCCTATAAACCCCCTCTCCCATTTTTTTCTCTCATATTCCTGCCGTGTGTGTGTGTGTGTGTGTGTGTGTGTGTGTGTGTGTGTGTGTACAGTGGGTTCAACCAGGGCCTCCTGTGTGAGTGTGGGATGGGGACCTCCTCTCCATGGGCACACAACTGAATACTTCTGCCCACTCCGCCTGAACTTGTTGGCTGCCCACTGTTCATCAGTACTTTGTAGTGAGCCATGAGTTTCCCCTGAGCCCATCATTAGCCAATGTGGGTCCCCAGGAGGCTTAGCATCCACTGAGAGGAGCTTTTCATCATTGTGACCAGAGGTGAACGTAAGAATCATGAAGCCACGTGTGAACAAGTGAAAATTGAGGATTCAGTCCTCAGCATGACATGCACGCTGCGCCTAATGGCACAATGGCTTCTGCAGATGCGGGGTAGAAAGAATGTAAGAGCCAAGGGAAATGGCATGCTGTCCTCCAAAAATGATACAGCATGACAATCATGACGGAGAAGCAGTCAGAGATATGGAGCTATTTTTAACCAATCTCCTTCAAAAGTAAAGGACATATCTGAACTGATGCTAGAACTATCTCTTTCTACTGAGGATGAAAGAACTGGAAACTTAAATAGGAGTTGATTAGATATTGTAATTTTCACCATTTGTAAAACAAGCGCATGAAACAAGCTAAATAAAATTGTTCTGTTCATCAGTACCAAGACCAGGGCTACAACATAACCCTTCCTTCTAGCCTAATACTCAGTTTAAAATATTAACACAAAATATAATCAAAGAAGGCATTTTGTTCTTAATAATAACAGTTAACAATCACTGTATTCACTTATAATTCACTCCAAAATTTATTTTGTAAATTTATTACATGTTCTACTCCAAATCGCCAAAAATTTTGCTCAAAAAATATAGTATTTGAATGCCTGTTTTAAATTTTACAAAATCAAGAAACTTAAGTCTAGTAGTTGCTGATTCTATTCTTATGACCTACCCCCATAGATTTTCATTGGCAATACAATAAAAACCTCACATATTAAAATAATTTATTTCCAAGCCTAATATCCCATCTCAAATTCTTCCATCTGATTAACCTTTTTTCTCATCTCACAGATATTTCAACAGAATATGAAAAATTTTCATTTCTCCCATTCTGAAGACAGGTTTAAAAAAGAGCAATCGTGAACATAGAAAATTGTGAGGGGGCGACTCAGCTTTTGTAAATGCCTTAAATATGGTCCGCATATGTTAAAAATAGGTTATTTGGTATTTTCTTTATCATCCATTCATAATCTATTTAAGAATACGTTAGGTTCCAAACACTAGTTCTAAGATAATTGCTTGAATTTTTAAAATAACCATCGAAAGAAATTCCAAAGCCACTGGGTGGTGGTGGTGGTAAAATGAGCCTCATTCTGGGATCTGGAGCACTTTCTGCAACCCTGAAGCTTGCAGGTTAAACTTCATGAGAGAGGAGCTTTGCCTTTGTTTTTCTGAGTGCAAAAAAGGAGCAGGGAACTCGGCTGTTTGTGCTGAAATTAAGGGAAATTAATCAAGAACAGATGGAGACACTGGCTTTCCCTCTCCATTGGTTCTCCCTCTCCCTGAGTTTTAAAAGCATTTTCCAGCAACGGAGCAGCTGGCAATAGGAAGGCATAGGATGTGTTGGTGTGTCTTCATTGTAGCTACTGTGAAGGAAGCAAGAGGAAAAGAAGTACAGGAGGAGGAGGAGGAAAAGGAGGAAGAGAAGTCAAATCCCCTGTAAGCCCTGCCTTTCCAATACCACTGGTTGGAGTAGACTAATAAAATAAAGAAGCTTTGCAAAGACTGAAATTAGACATCCTGACTTTTCTACACCACCAAAGGAGAAGTCCAGCCCTTAGCACCAAATGACTGAGCTCTGGCAGGAATAAACCCACAATTCACGATAAACCCACAACTGAGAAGATGAAAGAAGTAGAATATTTTATGTCATAATGGGAACACATAAAGGGAAGCAAACAATGTCACCATATGCAACAGTAGACACATGGCACCTCTTGGGCAGTCAATGATGCCTTTTTGGATCATGGATGCTAGGCATCCAAGTAAGTTCTTTTCTCTGTTTTTGTGATTATCGCAGGTAATCTGTTGGCCTGTTTACATCCTATCTCTGCCATGCTTGGCCAGTACCTTCTCATGAGAAACCAAGGCTGTACACTTTGTGCAGCCATGAACAACCCTCTCTGACCCTGGGGATATCTATAGAGATTTTGAAATCTGTGTTTACACAAGAAGGTACATCCTCTGTGTGGACCAGTAGCTAAGCAACTATTGGGCAATCCAGTGCTAGGCAAGAACAAATAATGACTACTCTTTCTCATCCTCCTCACATTTTTTGAAAGTCCAAAAAACCACTGACTAGAACATCCTTAAAGCAGAGCAGGCAGCTTTATGGTAGGACATGCTCATGCCGAAGGAGACTTAGACATATTTTAGCACACTTCCTAAAACAACTGTAATCTTTATAAACATCTATTATTTTACAGATGTATAAGAATACCATGAATAGACACATAATAAAATTATGTTGATGTGGGGTTTATTATGCTTTCAAACCTAAAAAATTTGAAAATGTAACTTCATTACTATGCACACAGTAAGGCCAAGGAAAAAGGACTTCGTGGGAGTCCTGCTCCAACATCCAAGTGTTGGATACTACTGACAAGGCTCATAAATTTGGAGGGAAAACCCAGAATATTCCCTACAATCTTTGGAAATAACTGAAAAGAGTATTCGTACAAACTATGATCTAATATCAAGAATTAATCAACAAAAAAAAAAAATCAAGACAGTCTGCCAGAGTAAGCAAATTAACATGATTTGCAATTCAGACAATCCTGTTTGACAAGGAAATACAGAAAACAGACCTTAGTTCAGATCCAGTCTCTGGGTCCAACTTCCACTTTGGACTTGCACACTCAGAGTTCTTTCACTGGGAAAGAGCAATGGCCTGGACAGAGGTGACCTCACATGACTGCTGAGAGGGTCATGGTGAGGGTCTTTCTTGTAAGGCCCCTCAGACCCTACAGATGGACTACTTATCACTAAAGCAAGATTATGAGTACTTTGGGCACTTCAATGACACTTCATGAAGAGCAAATTCAGTTGTACTGCAAAGGTTTTGCCAAATGAAATACATCTTCCACATGTGTGCTGTATCAAAGCTGCAGGGCCTCCTGGAGATTCTAAGCATTGCAGATCACTTGCAAGTAATGCTCGGTTACCAGTCTTCAGTGGCACTACGCTTTTCCTAAGCTATAAGGACTGCAAAAGTCAGAGAGCATCTGGAGGTCTGGAGAGAGTTGTACAGGATAGACCCAGGAGGAGTCTAGGGAGTTGCGAATGCTTCAGGTAAAGAGCCTCCAGGTAGCAGGTAATGTCTACAGCTGAAAAAAGTGCTTGCTGATAGTTTTAGTCATGTTGCTTATTTTAAATAACTTCACATCCAAAAATTCATTATGGAAAAAATTACAGATATCATTAACTTCATTACTTTGGATACTAAAACCACAAAAGTATTGGAAATGTATTTGTTTGTAGGTTATAGTCAGCCATGCTTCCAAAATGAAGAGTTTTAGAGCGACTGACCTACAAAAGTCCTCTATGCTGGTCCTTAACATGTGATAAGCCTTTCTAAGAGAATCTTCATAAGGAAAATTCTTGGAGAACTTCATACACCCATGGAGGGATTTAAGAGGTATTTCCTTGCCTTTTGGTTCCAGCCATTGAGTATCATATACTACTTCTAGAGTTCTCAAGCAAGACAATGTCTACTATTAGAAAGACTGACCATGAACTCACTGCAGGGCTTACTTTCCTCCACAACACCTGTCCAAGACTTGGCCCTATCATCTCAACACCATGGAAGGGGGAGATTTCAAGAAACCCCACACCTTCCTGTCAGCATAGGAGGATTAATGCTTGCTGTAGGAAGGGAAGTCACGTTCCTCAGTGGTATACCCACGCACAAATATGCTGTCCACATTCCAGCAAGTGCTCAGGCACAAGTCATACAAAATTCCGTGGACCACAAATGCAAAAGGACATGAAAACTAGGAGGGATTTTGATTGGGAAGAAAGTTAACAATG
The DNA here is from genome assembly GCA_023101885.1 of Typhlomys cinereus. Taxonomy (NCBI): domain Eukaryota; kingdom Metazoa; phylum Chordata; class Mammalia; order Rodentia; family Platacanthomyidae; genus Typhlomys; species Typhlomys cinereus. The sequence goes on from JALPQD010000078.1 coordinate 6,424,725, forward strand.
GAAGAAGGAAGGCAGATGGGATGAGGTATTATGGGTTGAAAATGATACAAATTCATCTTTTTAGTGTGTGAACTGTTAAAGATTGAAATATTGGTAATTAAAAAGTAGAAAGGCTCTGCCATGTGCATACAGGGCGGCTCAGTAACAGGGTCCCTGCTAGTACATCTGAAGTCCCTCTCGGTACCTACAGCGACCTGAAGAGTAAAAAGACTGCCAAGTTTGTTGCCCTCTCTCATGCCTCTTACTCTGTGTTCTATATTTCTATGTGCTGATGTTTTTATCTTAATGAGTTACATGCCCTTTATCTATATGTCACCATAACACATGCTTTTTACTTTAAGTACAACAACTCGAGTACTTCAATTATGCAACATACATGCTAGTTACTCAATATACTGCCTTGGAAAAAGGTACCTGAAATTCATGTTCTCATTCTTATTTTATAAGATCGAAACAAAAATGCCTGAGGCTCAGAGAGATTAAGTAACCAATCAGAAGACATATGGCTGGTGGTGAGGCAAAACCACATGCTGTTTACCAAGTGTGAACAACTTGAACCGCTGGTAGGAAAATTCTTTCTGTAAAGTTAATCCTGTATTGGAGAAACATATAACTTAGATGTCTAGTATTTACTGCATTTTACAGCCATTGAGCATTTCCTAGCTTAAATATAACCATGCTATGGAAGGTTGCCTTAAAAGAAAAAATTTGCAGGGAATCTCTGGACTGAATTAATAGATGGAAATTTATTTTCCATTTTTGAATTATTTTTTCTTCCACTTTTTATTCTTTTAGTTTTCGTACAGTGAACTTACGATATTTTCAAACCTTAATCTCTAATCCCATCCCCCTCCTCTTCCCATTAGTCCCTTCTTCTCTCCTGCCTGTCTCCCTTCTATCTTCAAGTTTTTTTGCATGTGTCACCACTGAGTTTCCCTCTGTTCTTCCTCTCGTGGCATGTGCCCAGGCACCTACTGGAGCATGAATCCCCCCATCAGTGGGTAAGCCCTTAAGGGAGCATCTTCCATTTCCTCCCACCAACATTAGCCCTCAGCAGACCCTTGGGCATGAGAGGAACTAAAGCTAATGATGGTGAAAACAGCAGCTGTTTGAGCAATACTTACTTACTACTGTTTCTGAGTACATGCAGCTATCAGGCTGAAATCTCTGAGATGTATGTTGTTATTGTGCCCATATCATTGGCGAAGAAACCAAGGCACAGAGAAGTGAAACAGCTTACTCAAAGGCTTATGGTCAAATAACCTAGTTGAGCCAAGAGTCAAACCCAGGGAAACACGCTTCAGCACTGTGCTATCCTGCCCTGGAGAAGTGGTACAGGCTCTACTGAGGAAGTTATTCACCAAGTCTTACAGACAACAGAGGAAGCATAAGTTCAATTAAATTTAGTTGACAGAATTCATTTTTAATACATTTTTATTATTTCCGCTCATACAAACTTAATAGGTAGACCAGTTCCCTCCCTCCCTCCTCCTCCCCCCGAACCCCCTGCTCCCACTCCCCTCCCTCCCCATCTCCCAATGCCTCCCCCCAATTCCCAGAGAGTCCTTTATTGTGTATGCCTAACTCTCCTCTGGGCCCTCCTCTCCGATGACATACAAGGACCCAGTGGCATTTCCCTGAACCCTTTCCTGTGTTCCCCTTAAGCATAGGAACACTACTGTGGCTGTCAATCCCTTGCCTCCAAGGATCTTGGTGCCTTTAGCTGATGCTAGACTTTGTGAGGTCAATAGTGTGTTGGACATTGCGCAGGGCATGCAAAGTCCTATTATGATTGCTTCAAAAAACTTATGTGGAACAGTATGAACTGAGGGGAAGATTTCTTGACACAAACCAATAGGTTCCATTCCTTCCATTATTTACATCACTTGAATGAATAACATTAAATATGCCTGTCCAGGTTACTGGTGACACCAAACTTAGAGATTCAGCAACAGGTCGGGAAGGCAGAGATTCAAAATGATTTCTATAGAATACCCATCGGAAGCAGAGTCAGGGCAGATGAAAAGGGGCAGATCTGCTCCTGAGTTCAACATCATTTTTTTCCTCTTTATTCCCACTTCTCTCTTCTTTTTGAAGCAATAGCTGGTACCCTGGTCTGCTGACAATTTGCCACTTACACCCGGTTTGCCGTGTTTCAGGAGTACACTGATCTTTCTTTTCCTCTTGCTTCCTTCTGAATGCTGAATAATCCCTATTACCCTGGAAGATAAAAGTAAAACAGATAAGGAAAAATGTCTGTGTCTTTTCCCACCTTTCCATGAGCTTATGGAAACTACTCTATTATGGTTGCTTGGAAGTAGGATTCTTCTCACATCATCTATATTAATACAGATGCCAAGCCGGCTCGATTTAGATGCGCAGAGTTCTGAAGCACATGAACAAAGTATTGCTAATTTCCATTTGAAAACAGAGGATGACTCACTGGGCTTCCCTTTTCCTGTAAACACGCTTAGTGCAAAGTATTTGAACCCGTTGTGTTTCCGATGTCTTCCTGCCAAGATTGGGGTGGATGATCGGCTAAAGCCACTTGACTTTGGGTTGGAAAAAGTTTTGTTATTGGCAGCAGCGGGCTGATGTATTAAGGACAGGTAGGAGGATGCTTTCCAGGCTTGGAACTGGAGGAGGAGCCCTCTGCTGGCCCCCAGTCTGCTCCTCCTGCCCCCAGAGCTTTGACTTCCCCTGGGGATTCGTTTCAGACACCGTAAGTGGGGAAATGCCTGAATAGAAGTGAGTAGCTCAGTTCTGAAAATCCTGCAGTTTTCCTAACCTAGAGATCGGAGTGTTAAAGGGTCCTTGCGCTGAATTGACACCTCGTTCTATCTGCCTGACCCTAAGCTTGTGCCGTGAAGAAGAATACAAAGCAGAAGCAGGTGTGGGCTGCAGAGAGTCCTGAAAGATGATTCACTGGGATGTCACCTACCGGGCAGGTCACCCGCAGCGGTGAGCAGCCTTGGTGATGATGCGGGGAATCCTATCCTGGAACTCATTTCTAAAGCAAAAGGAACGAGGCCATCGCAAAAGGTTCCCCGACATGGACGTGCTGATGGAGGTTGCTTGGGGCACATCCAGATTTCTGTCTCTTGCTGAATTTTTAATCTTGTTTGTCTTGGATGATCCCGACCTCTCTGGATTTTGACCACTGATCCCTGTAGAGGGCATGCTCTAGGGGGTAATCTACAGATAGATATTTGTCTGAAAGGGGCAGACGCTGCACCTGGAAAAACCAGTTTGGGAAACAGAGATACTGTTTTATTAACTCCCTAAGTATAGCATCTGTTCCTTACAGCACGCTTCAGAGATTGTGCTAACAATAAAACAGGTTTTCAAGGAGCAATTACAAGCTACAGGATTTGCGGAAAAGCATTATCTTTAAATGGAAAAGGGAAATACAGAAAAGGAGGGACATTCGGTGTAGCTTAGAACTACCGAAGTCACTTCCGGAACATACAGAGTGCAGGAGAGTCTAGGTCCTCATGTAAAATTCAAAAGAAATACTGAGGCAACATCTCCCTTAGCAACAGCTGTCTTAGAAGTTCCAGTGTGATTAACAAGTGTCTGTTTCATCTTTTCCTTTGTTTAAAACCAGGCCACAGCTTGCTAAATCAGCAGGTCAAAATAGTACAAAGACTTTCCCAAAGAAAAATGTGATTTCTATGGATTCATTTTATTTTTCTGATGAGTTCAGTTATTTGCCACATTGTCCATCTGTTTTTAATTATTAGCTAGCTAGCCATGATGAAGTGAAGAAGCTGCCAGTTTCAGAGAATTATATTCACATAAAAAATCTATTTAATAATAACAAATTAAAATAAATTTAATAATAACATTAAAATAATCTATTCTCATAGTATTTTCATTACCTAATTGGCCAGAATAAGTATCAGGGAAGTAATGTGCTACAAGTTACCGTAAACATGCAATGCTGTGTGGTTTTTCACTTCTGAATGAACTCGTCACATCCTGTCCACAATTAGGAAGCAGAAAGTGAAGAGCACCTCTTATCTCCTTATTTAAACCTTTCTGGAAACACCCAGAAGTATGTTTCTGTGGTAACTGTAGATCCAATAAAATAGACAACCAAGATTAATCGTAACACTTAATATATCTGGGAAAGAAACAAATTTAAACGTATTGAATGCTCATGAGAAGCAAATTAAACAACCACTTCTGAAAAGAAAAACACATGAAAATAAAACTACTCAAGTCAAGTGGAAATTAAAATCTTTTCCTGGCAGTTTCTAAAGTAGCCTCCATGCAGAAATCCATTATATTTGTAATAAAGCATCTAAATGTGCCAAATTCAAGAAAAGCATCTTCTATAAATGTATGATACAATAATGCAATGTTAGTCATTTTAATTATCTTTTCAGAATCCTCCTTTGATTGAAATATGTGTGTTTAAAGCACAGAATGGATATGCAAATATATCTTCCTTGTGAATATGGGTGGCAATATTTGACAAATACTTGTATACCTTTATTTGACAGCAATTAAAACTTATACATTTGAGGACAATAGGAGAGGGGCTGGTGAGATGATTCAGTGGATAACAATGCCTGTATGCAAATCTGGTGAACTGAGTTTAGTCTCTCTCTCTCCTTCTCTCTCTTTCTTATTCCTCTCTTTCTCTCTCTTTTTTCCTCTTCCTCTCCTTCTTCTCCTCCTTCCTTCTCTCCATCTGTCTCATAGTTAAAAAAGAACACTAGAAAAAAATTGGGTGCTGCAATACATGCCTGTAATCTCAGCACTTAGTAGCTGAGGTAGCAGAATAGCAAGTTTGAGGGCAACCCAGGCTACACAGAAAACCCTGTCACAAAATAATGAAATAAAATAAAAAGAACACTGGGATAGTTTGTACAGATTCTTTTGTATGAAGAAACATTTCATAAAAGCTAAGCATAATATTTTGTCACTATATCCTTGATTTGATCATCAGTAACACATTATTAAAATATATGGGCACACATATAGTCACATTGAAAATTCAATTATATGCAATCGCCATATAAGTCACACTGCCAGGTCAAAGAGATATAAAAAAGAAGAGTGACTCGTTCATAAGTTCCAGGAGGCAAGGACAGTGCCTGAATCTGTTTTGAATTCAGGGCCATACCAGAGCATCTGGCCTATAGCAGGTCCTATGTAAAGATTTGGTGATTATTGAAAGGACATAAATCTCATTTTAAAAAATTGGAAAAAATAAAAATTAAGTAAAAGTAAATTGTTTCTATGGTTCTATCTGTTCTATTGTTATTGTCAAGATTAAATAAAAATTGAAAATAATTTTAAATGGTCTATGTGAATGCATCCATTTAGATAGATATCTAATATGTATTCTTTCTTTCTCCTTGTATTTCAAATTGGGTTATATTTCTTCTTCCTTAAAAACAAAAGACATGAGGTCAGTGAAGTTATTCAACAGGTAAGAAATCTGCTTACAAACCCAGAGACCTGATTTCAGTCCCTGGAATCCCACATGGTGGGAGGAAAGAAATTATTTCAGTGAGCTGTCTTCTGACTTCCTCTTATAGGCCATGACATTCATTCATTCTTGTTTTCTCTCTCTCTCTCTCTCTTCTCTTTGTTTCATATAAATAAGTAAATAAAATATTTTAAGTTTTACTTTTATTACAGTAATATGTAATGGAGTCTGATTCCAATTTACACAGCATGTTACCCATCAAGCATACTAGAAAGTAAGTCCTAAGCAACTTAAAGAAAGAACTATTCTAATTGTGTTAACATTTTGATGAAGCTTCATGTCTTTTCTCTATACCTGTTCACTTTCAGATTTCAGAATATTCTTAGAACTCAGATAGCATTCTGCCAGAAATAATCCCACTTATTCTGGGAAAGAAAATGAAAGGAAAAGATAGAATGCCTACATAAACAACATTGCCAGCAGCTAGCCGTGTTCTGAGGAAGTACCAGATAAACTCTGAATGTGCCCAGCCGAACAGTTGCATAAGCAGGCTTTGCTTGTTTGGAAGCCTTGTGTCCACACGCTCCCACGTCTTCAGTACTATAGTTACGAACTTTGCTCTAGAAATAGAAACTCAGCCACTCTATATTTATGTTCTATTAGTGGCTGAGTTCTAGAAGTCATGCCAAGAGGATTCCAGAAACGAAAAAAAAAAAAAAAAAGGGAAAGAAAGAAAAGCTTTTGTATGAATCATCTGTTATGATCCTGTCTAAATCTACATCATTACCAAAATATGACCAAAATTGCTATATAAATACTCAGGAATTGGAATGGAGGAGAGAAAGAGGATATTATGTCAGAATTCAGTTAGTTTGGTAAAGAAGCTACATTCAACTGGGTGTCCAGGAGAAGTTTTCTGTATGAAGCTTTTTCATTTTTTTCCTTTTTAATGATATGTTGAGCTAAGTTAGATGTTAATGCAGAAGATCCACGGCCAGGTTAGCTTGTTGCAGCAGCACAACATGCAGTGGTTCACCTTTTCCCAGCTTACCTTTTCTATTTAATTTTAAATAGTTTGTGCCTTAAGAAAATATTAAGGGGGCTGGAGAAGTGGCTCAGGGGTTAAGCCTCCGCCTTGCAGGCGGAAGGTGCTGAGTTCGGATCCCAGATCCCACGTATAGACACCAGGCGGAAGCGGGGGCGGCCTGCGTTTCCGGTCCTGGTAGGATGGAGCCTGTGAATCCCAGGGCAGAAGGAGGTGGAGGCGTCCATGGTGGTTCACGAATTCGTCCGTGGTTCTACACATACACAGACACACACACACACACACAGACACACACACGCGCGCGCACACATACACACGCACATGCGCACAGTTGAATAAATAAAAAAAATTAAAAAAAAAAGAAAATATTAAGGCAAGAATAGTATTCACTTCCATCGCAATCCTCAAAAGAGTAACTTTCTCTAATATATGTTGACCTAATTTTCCTCTAGAAATTTTCCTGCCAAGTTATACTCAGAACTGAAATTTAGAATTCAAATAAATATCCTGTTTCCTCAAGTCTATGGTTGTAAGTCACGTGGAAAAAGACATACTTTAATATTTCTTTCTAATAAATGCCTTCCAACTTTTGAAAAATTTTTACTGGCCAATCATTTAGAGAAAACTCCCCTAGGTATTTTGATAACAATGTTTTAGATCCTATTAACTATTATTTAAAATGTAATAAGTATGCACACACACAGGTACATGTAATTGTCTCTGGCACATTAGCAAATATAGCACCTAAATGCAGCAACAATTCTTGCTTGGTTCTTGCTTCATGTTTGTGTGGACTGATTTATATTTGTCTAGGGTTTAGAAAAAATAATAGATGATGCCGTCTTTCCCCTGACATGTGCAATTTTTTAGAGAAAAATGATACTATAAATACATGGAATTGTTAAATAATCCAAAGTATTTCTTGATTAATACCCATGATAAATGATATACTGGGAGTGATACAGGCTCCGGAAAACAGAACAGCAATGCACAATTGAATTGTTATCACCGGATTGCCCACAGGCACTGGACATGAACTGAGTCTTGAAACTTGAGTGACAGACTATTCCCACCTAGACGGAAGCCCAATTTGCTTTTGGTACATTAATTAAAGAGTACAGTGGATCATCTTATATAAAATGCCTAAAGTTGCATCGCACATAGCATCATAATGAGTTACACTTAGAGTTATTTATTGGAGTAGAACTAATGACTAAGGCAAACCATAAGGTGTTTGAATACTATGTGAGCCCATGTCTACAAATTTCAAGAACAGACAAATCTCAACCACTAGGAGGTCATAAGACTGGGTGACTAGTTTTAGGCAGGAGAGTATACCTAAATAAATCCTTAGGTGGGGTACAAAAAAAAATCTTCTGGGGTACTAGGAATGCTCTGTCTTAGCCTGGGTACTGATTATACAGATGCATTTAAAGTGCAGTGATCTCTACATTTAAGTATAATGCAGTTATACAACACAGTTACTATTTGTGAATGATATGTCATTTAATTAAGGAGCTATAGTTAGGATCTATGGGAGAACTCAGGATTATTTTGTATAATACAAACTGAACATTAGGAAACCTTTATACAATTGCCTATTTCAGCTCTGCCTTCACAAATCAGAAGACAGGCTTGGGGCTAAGGAGATGGCTTGGCTAAGTTCAGATCCACAGCTCTCACGTAAGTCTGCCTATAATTTCAGCCCTTGAAGGAGACAAGAAATCACAAAATACCAAAATACACTAGCTAGCCAGTCTAGTCCAATCAACCAGTTCAGGTCATACAAGTGAGCATACACTCATACACACACATACATACACACACACACACACGCATGCACACACACATACACATGCATGCGCGCGCGCACACACACACACACACACACACACACACACACACACACACACACACGAAAGTATACAAAGAAAAAAAGGAACAGAGAGGCAGGCACCAAAGAAAGATGGAAATCGCCAGGTCACAGGAGCATCTGGGGGCTGATGCAATGACTGTTGCTCAAACCTTTTCCGTTTCTCCAAAAGCATATTTCATATTCACAGTCTCCTTAAAGAAAGCCCTGATATGCCACTGAAGCCCTGATAGCATTTATTTACCGGTTCCCATATTCTTGCTTGTGCTGATCACATCTCCTTGTTCTCCTTCCTCTTGGTCTCGCTAAACTGACTTACTCAAACCTTTCCTAAAAATTTCTTCATCTTAGCTTCCACACTTACCTAAAAATCTAATAAACTATCCCTAAAGATGTTATTCCACATGGACAAAGAGAATCTTCTATTTCAGAGAAAGGCAGCAAAATAAGCCAGTTTAAAGAAAGCTCTTCTATTCTGGACATAGTCCTTTGCCTCGGCCACTGTGTGTGTCGCATTGCATGGCTTCCGGTGTTTAATCTTGGCCCTTTTGCTCCAGAGACAGAGGAGATGAGTTGATAGCAGTATGAATGAGCATCGTTTTAGGAAGGTGCCCCCCATCTTTCACAGATCTTTCCCACAACTGCTCTTCACATTAGAATCCCCCCTTACGTAAAACAAACCCTCCCCCTCACTACTTTCTACTTCTGCAGCTTTGATAATGATATCTGTCTAGAGGAAAACCCCTAAGTGTTTTTCCTTCTATCCTTTTTCCATTCAAATGGCTCTTGTTCAAATATAGTCAAAATCACAGTCACTAAATTGTATATGTGATATACAACAGTCTTTGAAAAAATATATTTGCTTCTCCTTGGCATGTTAAAGTTTACTATAAGGCTTTTGACATGCTGTGATATACATGAATGATCTCCAGACCAATGCTTTGGCACAGTCCTAAACAACTGAGAAGCAATCCAAGAACACATAATTCTGAGTCAACCAGATGGAAAGTGTGGGTCCATTTGTTGTAGTCGTATGCACAGATGACGACAGCTCCAGTTGTAGACTTTTTCAAGTCGATTATTTTACCTGTAATTGGAGCCGTGGTAATCTGATGAATGCCATTCTAGCCATCTCCAGAGGAGTAGTTTGTAGTCAACGGACACAGATGCCAGAACGCTGCTATCTGGGGAAAACTTACTCCAGGCCAATTTGCTTCATATTCCTCTGTGTTGACATAATTATGACAATTCAGATGAAAGCAGAATCAGGGTCCTCTGGATCATAGCAACATGGAAAATTCTATCATCGCTCTTAGATGGATGGAGCCAGGATTTTTTTTCTCCCATCTGCCTCTCAAATCCATTTCCACTCTCATCCATCCTGCTGTGGGTCCCAGGAGTTGGTCTACGTGAACCTTATCAAGGAGTTACCTTGTCCTCTAGCTTCCTGCTGGGTGTCTAGTGGAAGCAAGGATGAGACACCAAGGGAGCACAGAGATTGAGTCTGGGGCCTTTTCCTATCTCCTTGTAAGGAGATTATTTCAACTTGCTGTACTCTTTGAGTGAAGATCACGTCCTGTTCGTTTATTATCTCCAAAAATTCTACTAAATCTCCAGATTCTAGCAGCACCCTCACCCACCCACATCCCAACACCTCAGTTTGTCATAGTATAAATGATAATTCTCTTTGCCAAGTCTGCTTCCTGACTTCCCATGGAGTTTCCCCCTACCCTGCCAACATCTTTTCAAGTGGCCCCTTTATAAGATTCTTGACGTTTTTATCTGTTAAATATTTTATGTAAAAAACTTCAACTATTTATTGAGTTTCAATGAGTTAATAAAAGTGACTTTGGAAATCTAATCAATATGTAAAAAGAAACGTGTAGCTCCCTTTTAGCAGAGTCATGGTATATGGAGCACTAGACTATGACCTCAGCCAGAACACCATCCAAGCCTCTGCCGTATCTCCTGATAGTACCTACCTATTTCAAAGTGGATGTCTGATCTGAACAGAATGAAGTGGCTGTGGCATCCTTCAATCTTGTCTGAAGCTCTGTATCAGAGGAAAGTCTTTTAAACCACATGTTTCTGAAGTTCAGTTAGAAGGTGACTGTTCATCCTTTGCATACAGGAAGATTTAGGATCTGATGAAGGGGTTGACTGAGTGTGCACACTCATGAAATATACTCTCCAGTCTTAGACCTAGCCCACATGTGGCTGTATGCCGAACTTTCTAAAAAGACCTGAGAATTTCCATTCTCCTAGATGATAGCCTTATCAATGACTAGAAGAACCAGAACAGTTACTACTCCATCTCTCTCACATCAAACAGCAAAATGCTGGGACATGATATGATCTACACACTTCGTGCTCTGAGGCAAAGGTGCTCTCTACAGGACTAAGCTTAATATAAAATATTTGTTAAAGAAATAGCTGCACGCATATTAAAATATTGTCCATGATAGCCAAGAGGAACAGCCTAAGTTCTTCTCAATGGATAAGTGAAGATATTGAAGATATTTATAATGAGTATATGATGAAATACAATTAACCATTAAAAGAAGGAAAAATTGCTATTCATAACAATAAGGATGAAGATTAACTAGAAAGATATTATCCTAAGTAAAATAAATCATTTACAGAAACATAAAGATACTATGTATTTATTTTTAAGTATAAAATAAAGTTTTTAAGTGCATCTAAAAGCTTGAACTCATAGAAGCAAGACCTAAGCAAGGGGTAGGATGGAGAAATGATCAAAGAGTACAAGCTTTCAACTATGCATTGAACATGTTCTGAGAATGTGATACATCATGAGCGATGACAGCTATGTTCATTAATTTAATTATGGTAATCATTTTATAGTACTTGCATACCATCACATCATACGCTATGAATTTAACTTTGTCAATTACATATTTAGACAAAAAATAAAACAAGATTTTAAAAAATGAATACAACTATTAGATATAAAGTAAAAGACCTGGATTCAAATCAATGTCTGGACACAACAATCCATGTTTATTGTGTATCTTTTCATGGGTAGGCACCAATAAGTGTCTGTTCAACCAGAGAAGACACTGATATCAGACCAAATAAATGATTCCATCTTAGTCTAGTTGGGTGGAAAATAAACTGAGTTTATTGGGATTATGTCAAGGGTATGAGTGGCTCAAAGACAGTGTCACAAAAGCCCATGGTGGCATGGGTGGCAACGTAAGAAAGCTGTACCCTGGAGCTCCCTGAACAACTTTCAGGCAGCTCCACCACAGACCCCCTGTCCCTAGCAATTGTTTGCTGTTGTTGCAACCATGGGAGGTCCTTGTATGTCTCTTGGCTTTTATGAGCATCCTGCATCTTATGAGCCTTCCTCCCCTATCCAGGACAAAAGGTCTTAAATTCAGAGGAGTTTGCTAACAACAACTCCCCCCTTAACAATTATCTCTTTTCAGTTCAGTTTTGGTCACTTCCATGCCATAGGTAAGTTAGGAGACTGGGAAAAATTATGTAGGTCTCAAAGGGGAACATTGAGAGTAACTACAACACAGCAGAAAACCTCTGTTTTCTTAACACTAGAACAGACATATCCGTAGACATTGTCACAGTTAATACAGTTAATTCTGTAATAGATATTTTTGTATGATAGGCATTTTTAAGAGACAATTCTAAAACACTTTAAATAGGTAATGAGGTGACAACCCGGAATAGCACATGGCTAGTTGATTAAGAAAGCACCATGAGCTTAAAGCTAATGTCAACCTATTAAATTTAAGCTTCAACGGTATATGATAAAAACATTCAATGATGTGAATTGTGCCAAAGGTGTTTCGAAAGTGCTATCAGAATAATAGAAATGGAAACACTTAAATAAGTTAAAAAATGGCACAGTGTCTTCTAAAAACAATTAGTCACAAACATTGGACATACCAATGAAGATAGTAAAAGCAACAACACTGCCACAGCATGACCAAGCTGAGCACAAGGCAGGTCACCCCACCAGAGGATTGACCTTCACAGCTATAGAGTGAGCTCTATGTTCCTTGTGTCTATCTCTGAAGGATAAGTCCATGTAAGACAAGTGGGACTCTTTCACAAAAGAGCATTTTTAAATCTGTACTCCCAGAAGATCAATCTTGTGAGAACACATTCTACAACCTCAGCTCCCTGGGAAGACTTTGTTCCCATAGGTCTAGGATGCATTTTATAGCCTGGAATCAAGGCTCCTGGAAGACAGTAACTTTTTAAGAAACACATGAGCAGCCTGTTGTTTGTCTCCAGCAGCACCAACCCTTCTTGGGTTTGGGATGACCATTTTCCGAGAATAGAAAATTTGGGCTAAATGAGAAATACTCTTTAAAATTGTTTTATTGCTATGTTGGTTTCTCTTTGTAATTATGGTTGGGTTATTCCATAAAATTTGCTGCTGCACTAGTCTTATAACAGCAGCACAGTCCAACTCATTTGTTATTCACTGGAGAAGATGTTAAATGGGCTACAGAATCCAAAGCGTCTTAGGCTGAAGACACTGGTTAGCTTTTCCAGAAGCTCTTGGTTGGGTTTTCCATAGCAATTGGCCCAGGGGCAAAGCTGAATTTGAGGTATCCTAGAAATAGCACGAGAAAATGCCTTGGTAGCCTTCTTTCCATCTTGAATAATAAGAAGAACTTCTTGTTGAAAGGGAACCATTAGTGTTGGAGTTAGCAGCGAGAAAGGGGAAGAAATACGGAAAGAATAGAACAGAAGCAGGCAGTGTGCCTGGAAATAGATATTAATCCATACATAGGTATAGAAATCAAATACTACTTTTTTTAAAAAAAATAGACTTTAGAAAACAATAGAGCTCTCCAACTCTGACAACTGAACCCAACTTCATTGTTTTGTCTTGCAAGGTGATACGATAATGGGCTTAAATGAAAGATGAGGCCCAGTGGGTTTTGGTAAGGTTAATTCACTTGCACCCTCCAAGTACCTTTCAGTACTCTGAAATTTAACTGTGTAATCAGTGAGAAGAGACCATAGTGATCATTAAACACATGACACTAAGAAAAATGATGCTATAGGGGGGAAATGTTACCCATATTCTCTCTGAAATTTGCATTCTATCTTATACAGTGCATATGTGTTATACAGACCCTTGCTGAACTACAATGTTTTGTACATGAATGAAGAAATAATAGAAAAGCCAGAATCAAATATGAATGTAGCACCTGTTGCAAATAATAGAGCAAATAATATGTAAGCTAAGACTTCTCCTTCAGATTCAATGTACAATCAAATACAGTACAGACCGTTTCCATCCCACAATGGGTCACCAATGATTGCCTAAATGTTTAATGATCAAAGGCAGAATGCATTCAATAGAAACAATACTCACCCAGTCTCTTACTCAGTGAAGAGAGGAAGCAAATGACGGTCTACCCTGTAATGATGAGACTGGTGTTGAATGTGTTTTCAGTTTAATGATACTCTTGTTATGATGGTGAGGATGTAAGTCCAGTGTGAACAAAGTGTCAAGATAATTCCAGATATCAGAGAAGATACCAGACAACTTTGGGTAAATCATTTGAGTTGGCTTTAGGAAGATATTCGACTCCCTAATGCTTGTAATTTTCTTAGATAAAATGAAATAAACGGGAGCTGGAGAGATGGTTCAGGCCTCAGCCTCCCAAGCAGAATTTACATCCCAGATCCCACACAAACACTAGGCAGAAATGGCTGCAAACACTTCTGCCTCTGGAAGGCAGAGCCTGGGAAACCCTAGAGCAAAACAAAAAGGAGGTAGAGCAATCCAAGATGAAGTCATCTTTGGGTCTCCTAGGGCATACATACACAATGCCCTCTGATACACACACACACACACACACACACACACACACACACACACACACACACACACAAGCACAAATACACATACATGTACTGAATATAAAAATTTAAGTGAAATAAATACTATCAAAACAGTGTGGTGATAATGACATTATAGATGCAGAGATGGCTTGTTCAACACCAAGTGACAGGCCAGCAGGCTCTAGAGTGTGATCTTGTAATTTCGGCAACACCTTGACAGAAATGTAAATTCTCAGGCCAAAAATTACTGCATCCAGAACTCTGGGGATAAAACCCAGCACTCTGCATTTGAGAACACTCCCGAGTATAACAACCTTTCCATGGAGTGATGCTCAGCGATCATACTTTTTACAGCTATTAAAGAAGTTTTTTAAAAAACTTAAAGGAATAACAAAGAAAATATATCACACATTTTTCCTCTTATGCTATATAAGGTAAAAAATACATGTATATGAACTGCATAAGGAGCAATCAGTTGCATGAGGCTATCATTTTGTTCAAAAGACTGATCATGACAAATGTAGGTTTTGTGGGTTCTCTGTGGTAAGTGTTCAGACGCAGCTGGAGATATAAATCACACCATGGTGTCTGTCACTTTCTTGGCAAATTGTAGGAGCAAGATGGATCTTACCTAAATGAAAATATATCTGTCCCATGCAACCCTTCACCTGCACTGACTTCTAAGGCTTTGACTGTATCCCTTTAGTACTAGCATTTTATTGTTACCAACATAGTTATGAGTACATCACTGAGGATACATTCCTGGTGTGGACAGAGGAAAGTGGGAGTCATGGATAGGAAGGATACATGTTTGGACTGTATCCTTCTGTCTTCCCTTTTCTCCCATCTGTTTCTTCTCCCATGCCTGTAAGAAGATAAAACTGATGCCCCGGGGTTCTCCTGAGAGACAGAAGCATGTATAATGAAGGTTAGTTCATACACTAAGGAGGCTGGGAAATCCTATGATCAGCTGAAATAAGAAGTGGGGGTGGTGACACTGGGGATAACTTCCTGGATAACCAAAAGGTCCAGTGTCTGACAGTGGGAAAAGAAGAATGCTCCAGCCCAGGAAGAGACAGTAAATTTGCCCTCCCGCAATCATTTTGCTTGTACCTTCAACCAATTACATGATGCTCATCCTCATTGGTGAGCACAGTCAGGATCACTTGTCTACTAATTCAAATGGCATCTCCACCCAAGTATCCCCACAGATGCACCCAGAAACAATTTTTAACCAGCTATAACTCAACCAAATTGGTGAGTAATTTAACAACCACAATAGACATGAACCAATACTGATTTAAGAATTAATAGTTCCTTCACTCAACACAATTTTATGAAAAACCTACAAGGCACCACACATGCTCTGCTCTTATACAACTTTGCGGGACAGTATATTGGATACTTGTTAGCCATAGTCGCCAATTTGTAAAGCCTCCACCTTAGCTGGACAGACCTATGTCCAGTATTTGCTCACTGCCTTACTTTCCTGTAACATGTGGACAATTCCTTAGCAAGCTCTGAGACTATAAAAGGTTTCAACTCTCTGTTCGTACACTCTCTGCTCTCTCCACCTGCCCCTTCCTCTCTTCTTCCTGCCTGACTGCCACGGCGGCTCTCCCTGTAGTCTCTCTGACCTTAAGCTACCTTGTCTGTCCTAACCCTCTCCCACTTCAAGACCAAACTATGGATCCCTTGGCCACCAGGCCCTCAGCTCTAAATAAACTATTTCTTAAATTTCTCTCTCATGTCAGTTTCTCTTTATTCATGGTCCTTCACATGGCCCCCACAGGTGGTCAGAGTTACTCCCTTCCCCCCTGAACCTAACAACACTAAAGTAAGTAACTAATAAATAAGCGAGAGTTTCAATTCCAAGCTATAGGGAGGACAGAGTAAAGTCCCAGAAAAGCAGACATCAGACTGTGGCAAGCTTCAGACCTGTGTGGTCAGAAGCACCTATTTGCTGGAGGCTACTGGCTGACTGTCTACTTTTAAATCTGCTTCCTACGATTCTACTTAAGTAACTGTAAGATGAAATAAAATTATAAGATCATTAATAGCACACAAAAAGTAACAAGCAATTAACAGTCAATATATTTTGACTATTATGATAAGTCTCAATGTAAGTTTGGGTATTATCATTCTCAACACTACTTACATAGATTTCATTCAAAAAAAGTCTCTGAATTGTACCAATAATTTTATCTTTAATGCTAAATTATTGTTATGTTTAGCAAGACTTCTTTCTGAAAGAGTGCACTCGATACTAATAGCTAGTATTAGTCATTGTTGCTTTCAGTAGAGGTCTGACAGACACCTTTGATCCACAGATTTACAACTTATCTCCTGAGCAGGTTTTTGTTGTTTAATTTGGGTTTCGTTTTGTTGAATGGGCAGAGGAGAAAGCACAATGGAGAAATTTTCTGTTATATTTCCTTTCTTCATTTTTCCCCATTTCATTCTTTTTTAATTTTATCTGTCTTTGTCCTCCCTTTCTAGATCTTGCAAATAAAACACTCAATTCCTTCAGTGGGATGACTTCTGATAGGTAGAATAAGAGAGCATACTACAAAAATCCTGATTCTAATGTTATTTTTTAAAATATTAAATTAAACATGGACAACTTACCATGTGCATGGCACTCTTCTGAGTGCTTCATTAATTAACCATGAAGTAGGTGCTCTGACGATCTTCATCTCGTAGATGAGACACAAAATGACGAACACCTGGCTAAGCCTGTGCCTCTGCAGACCCACGGGAGGGAGCTCGTACCACCTCAGAGAACCAAATAATCCCAGCAGCGCTTTGATTCTCAGTGTTAGCCAAATCTCATGGCTTCTACAACTGGTCATAATATTAAGATATGGGTCTGGGAAAACTCCAAAAGCAACTGATACCGATTTTACTAATTTACTTTCATGAACACAAATTAATACTTCTACCTCCCTCAACAAGAACTTCCAATGTGGTGACAATTCAACTTTTCTTTTGGCTTTTGTTCTACCATTGCAGACTTGTATACAAATGACTTAGCGCTAGAAATGAACTGTCTTGACATACCAAGCCGCTAGTATGGGTTTTGATTGTTTGTTTGCTGATACAGAAGACTGCTGAATTAGGGAAGTCTAAGAGGAATATAGCAGAAGAAAAATACATCTAGCAATAAGCACAAAACCAGACACTTGCCTCTAAGACACACAGGAGGGAGAAAAAACTGTTCGTGGCAAAGGTAGCATTAGGAAAGGAAAATAAAAACGGAGTTTGCAGAAATGATAGAAACTGAGACATTATTTCAAGGAGTTCAGGAAACACTGGTTGTTTTCGTTCCAGGTTTGCTGTGTGATCATGCCTGTCTTCAAAGCCTTCCAGATCAACATAAAGAAGCTGCGGTCAGCTCCCTGGCTGCTGCCCTCCACCCAGTCATTATGTTTTATGAATACTTGGGATATGGGGTGGGATGGGGCTGCAGGGCATCATCTCAGCAAATCCTTTCCAGTGCTTCTGGGAAAGGCAGATACATTGGCATACGTTGTTAAAATGATAAATTTTCTCGAATAAGTATTTTAGGAAAAAGACTATAAATTGGTCGATTTGAAAAATATTCTGTATAAAGCAGCAGATTTTTATGTTAGGTAAATATCACTGAAAGGAAAGATTTCTGCTGAAAGTGGACAGGATCCAATGACTTTGAATGCAGCACATTTACCTTTGAAAACATTTGAAGTTAAAACCATTGAGAACCTCACTGCCACTTGAGATGTTAGCCTACATAATGGTCTGAAGAAATTGCAAAGTTGAAGGAAACTTCTGTGAAAGTTCCAGTTCAGTTAGAAGAAAAAGAAGAAGAAGTAATGAAGCTTAAGGGAAGGAAAATAGCACGTGTTTCAAAAGAACATTTTCTTCCAGGCTGTGTGGCCAAAGCTAACTTTGCTGCAGCGATCTCAGGCGGGTGACCTGTGGCCTATGGAACATTTACACTATCTAGATTTTCACAGGATGATGTCAGCCTTTGTCAATCTACAGCCAGCTGGTTCTCTAAACTAAATCTTGACACACCAATCCCTACTCTTCTCCTGCTCTTCCATTGTCATATTCTGTCTGGTATGCTTATTGCCATTTTTATTTTAAAAAAGAAAAAATACACAGAAGAAGTCAAGCACTGTCAGTAAATCCTCTCCTTAAACATAACTGAAATCTATTATTTTCCTTCAGTGAATGCTCAGTCAATGTGTCCTTACATAACAGTGGTCATACAAAACGAAATCTAAGAATGGATTTTCCTGCATCATTTAAATCTCTTGGTACTGACCATTTGGAAAATCAAATGATATCTCAACATCTAATAAGACGTCTGGTTATTTACCATTTTTTACTCTAACAAATGCTATATGATAAGCATATATGTTCTGCAGGTAAGAATTCTAGATGGGAGGAAAAAAAACACTGATAAATTCATTCAGTAATTACATCTAGTTTTGAAATCCTGTATGGATGACTTATATGTATGTCCCATGAAAAAAAATGTCAAGTGGGTATAGTAAGCAAAATTCTTAAATTTTTTTTATTATTTATTCAATCGTGTGTGTGTGTGTGTGTGTGTGTGTGTGTGTGTGTGTGTGTGTGTATGTGTGTGTGTGTGTACCACGGACGAATTCGGGAACCACCATGAACGCCTCCACCTCCTCCTGTTTACTCTGCCCAGGGATTCACAGGCTTCGCCCTACCAGGACCAGAAACCCAGGCCGCCCCCACTTCCACACAGCGTCTATACGTGGGGTCTAGGATCCGAACTCTGGACCTTCTGCCTGGCAAGGCGAGACTTAACCCCTGAGCCACCTTTCCAGCCCCAATAAGCATAATTCTTGACCAGTGAGGCTCTGAGCATTTCTCTCTGGTGTCTTTGCATGTAAGGCACTACTCTGTAACCTTCTGGAGAGTTACTTCAAGAGACCGGACCCTTGATTTCAGGCTTCATTTCATAGTAGAATGTTTGTAGGATGTTTCGTTCTTCTGAAAAGCAGTTTTGTAGGCTAAAACACTTGAAAGATAGACTGATGTCTGTGGTCAGTGATTACTTTTTTCCTGGAATTGAATAAACATCATTTGAGTCTGTGGCTCTTTTTTATACTTCAGGAAAATCATCTACCTTGAGGATGCCTTTCTGTGTCCCTGCCTTGCTCTCCACTCTCTGGTCTCTGCATCTGTCATCACGACTCTCAAGATGTTTCCTTCTTGCTTTGTAGCAATGGTTTCAAGGAGTTGCTTCACACCACTGATTCAAATCTTAAAGTCATCGATTCTACTCTGCAGCTTGAGTGTTAAATTCATAGCAAATAATTTTATTTTGGCCTTTTGAGTTTTCTTCAATTATTCACTACCTCCAAAATCTCATGATACAGGAAATATGTGCAGTTTCCATACTCCACATTTGTTCTAATTACAGCTTTCCCATTTCTGATGTGCTGACGTGAGAAACGATTTTTGTCTCTAGTTCTCACTAAAGCAGCAGGGTCTCTTGATGCATTTGTTGTAAAAAATGAAATGAAATGATGGATGGAAAAATCTCAGTCTGGGAAACACAAGAAGCACTTAGCTAACCCTTGTTTCTAGTGACATCATTCCTGTCATCCCTTGCCATTTGCACATTTCAGATCAGATTTCTGCTCAGGATTTACAAGGTGACAGTGTGTCGTAGTTTACCTTCCTGCTGCTGATAAAGACACAAGCAAACTACTTAGAGAAAGAGGTTTATTATTGCTTGTGATTCTCAGTTATATTTCACAGCATAGCAGGAAAGAGCACACCAAATCCAGGAGCCAAGCATATTCATAGAAATTACTGAAAGAGGGGCAAACTTTTTGGCTAGATATTAGGTCAGTGCACAATGGCTGACATGTCAATGACCCCCCAAAGTCTAGCATGGATCACAGGGGAGAAGGCTCCAGGCAGTAGGCTCCTTAGAGGCAGGGGATTAAACATTGATAATAGAGTTCTCATACTAATGGGGAGCTCAAGAAGGGGCTCCAGGCTATGCCAATGAGTCCTGAACCCTCACTAGGGTGAAGGAACGGGAGGGAGGTTTGGCATTCACACAAAAGAATCCTCCAGGGGAGGAAGGAAGAGGGAGGCACCCAGAGAGGGGAAGTGAGGGAGGAGGTGAAAGGAAGGGGGGAGAGTGCAATGGGGAACGACTTGGGAGGGGAGGGGGGAGGAAAGGATGGGGACCTATTGAGCTTCTATGATTAAGAAAAAAATTAAATGTGGGAGAAAAATTTTAAAAAAACCAAGATACTAGGTCAGGTCCCTCCATCTTACCCACCTGTCCAGAAAATGGTCTCACTCACCATGGCTGGTTCTTCCCACATCGATTAGGCAATCTCCCACAGGCTTCCGGCGGGCTTCCCTTAGCTGCAGATGTGCCCAAAGCCTCAGCCTTCAATTGTCAAGTTGATATCTGTATCTAACTGGCATACAGTGATTCTCCAGTGTGCTTATTCTCCTTCTTGCTTCAGCTCTGTTTCAGCAGCAAAATTCCAAGAGGTTCATCATCTGAAACATCTCCATCTTCCCCCTTTTGTTTTGCCAGAGTTCACCTCATTTGTTCACGTCGCAGGTAAGAATTCCAGAAGAAAAAAAAAAAAAACACTCTGTGGCCATCTCCACTAAAACTAAGGGAGAGGCTGAAGAGATGGCTCAGGGGTTAAGACTCTGTCTTGCAGGCAGAAGGTCCTGAGTTCAGATCCCAGGTCCCACATAAAAACACCAGGCAGAAACGGTGGTGGCCTGTGCTTCCAGCCCTGGTGGGCAGAGCCTGGGAAATCCCCTGGTAAAGCAAGGAGGTAGAAGCAATTCAGGATGATTTCTGAGCCCACTCTTGGTCCTCCACAGGGACACACAACACCCTCTGATACACGCACACACACACACACACACACATGCACACATACACGCACACGCACACACATACACACATAAAATAAATAAATAAAATATTTTAAAAATCAAGTCAAAAAGTGTCAAGTAAATTAAAATCATTCCCCATACCAAAATATATTTGACAGAGTAATAAGTAACTGACTTCCCCACACAAAAACAAGATTACCCTGATACTTTTCTTATCAGAGTACTAATACAGTATTACTTAAAACCATTTCATTCAACTAGCACTTATTCAGCACTCACTTTATGCCAATCCACTAAATGAGTTTCCTGCCTTCCTTTGTGTTTTGAGAGATGCCTCTTCGCTTTTCTCAATTCTTCTGGAATATCCACTTGCTAGGGGACTGCAAAGCACGTGCCAGCCAGCACAATACTAATTTATTTGCTCCTATTTCCTTACAGGTTGCTTCTTCTAATGCAATCAGTGGTGTTGGGTACTTGTCAGAGAGGAGACGCTTCCCATGCAGGGACACTCTGAAAACACCTGACAGGAAAGAACAACCAGAGACTTAAGAAAAACAAAGGGCAAAATTCTAATGCTCAGCAGAGGTACCTATCCTGCCATTTGAGTGATAGGAAGATGAGGTAAAACAGAACGGAAAAATTATAGTCTGCCATATGGGATTTCAGGAGGCACAGTGATGAGGACTTTGTCAACGACAGAAACCAGAGCAAACCACAAAATAATAGTTACTTTCAAAACCTCAAAACTCTAAAAGCTTTCTAAATTTAATCAGTGTCAAAAAAATAAGATAATTTTGCCTTGATTCTGGTTTGAACACCTTAGAGAAGATGATAGAAAATTCCATAAATGCCTCATGGAATTGTTCAAGGCTGTTTTATAGGGCATCTCTTCTTCATAATCCCAGAGGTAAACTGGCAAGTTTTCTTAATTTGAAATTTATTCTCTGTCTTGACTAAGTAAAAAGTGTGAAGACTCATTATTTGCAAGGATATAGAAATGCTTTATAGAAAAACTGTTAAACTAGGCAACATACTTACAATTTTCAATGCTCATAGATTAAGTAAGATAGATAGCACATATCCACAGGACTTTAGAGCCAAAAATGTCTTTGAAAATTATTTAGTCTGATTCTTTCCTTTGCACAGAGGGGATGCTAAAGTTGCACTTGCAATAAAGTGTTCTCTTAAGATTCTTGCAGCACACAGTGTTCCAAGAAGGCTGAATGTAGGTTACACCTCACATCACAATTAAACACTTAATATCTGAGAGTACCCTTGCTCAACGTATCTAAATGGTTTATGATTGAATGCTTTGGCGTTCACTGTAATGCATTCTAGTATCAGACAGACACTGTGAAGAACAACTTCAAAATAAAGTGGATACTTTCTATTGTTGAGGTAGATTTCAGTATCTTTCATAAATAAATGTGAAGTTCTTAAAAACAAGTGAAAATATTAAGTTTCAACTTTTGTATATAACTGTCTTTAGCCCAGACTTCTCTTGCAATTTGGATTTTAAAATTCTGTCTTAAGAACTGAGCATATGAGCATATGCCCCCCCTTCACTCAAGTACTATCTAATTTAATAAGTGGCTGTTATTTCAAAGATGATGCCACACCTTGCATTACTCATTTGCTCTTTGTATTTATTCTCTCCAATCACTGACCAACCATATTTTACTTATTAATATATTCTCTCCTCCTTTTCCTACCTGTATCACAAAATTCGGATCAGCAATGCAAGTAAACACATGAACATGCCATTGAATAATGTTAATTTCCAAAGGTCTTCCGCATGTGTGTCTTTCATTCCACCTTCTTTCAAATGGTAGTTCATGAATATTAGTCAGTAAAGTCTCTTAGAATTGCCTCCTTACATGGTGACATCACTATGTAACACAAACTAGCACATAAACATATCATATAATTATATCATGGCACTCTATCTTTAAAGAGACAAGCACATACTTTTGATATAAACTTCTTACAAATCCTTCCCTATTTGATTTGCATCCAAAGTTCAACCATCCAACCTCCAATTAAGACACAATTGCCTATTTTCTCATCATTCATATACCAAACCCAGCATTACCCTGAAAGTATCAAAACATGTTCGAAGAGGAAGGACATGTAGAATTCCTGGTGCCACACGGCAGCACAGAGTTTCTTCATGCTTTGCCAGCTAAAGTCCACAATGATATGAGGGGAGGCAAAAAGCCACTTCTAAAAATAATGTCATTCAGTGAAAATGCCCATTCATTCTCTATATTCACGTTAGAACTTATTTCAAAGCACACTGTATTTTTGATTCACGGGAACTTTAATATGCTGGGCCCAGAAGATTAAATTTAACTTTTCTCATGGCACTCCACCCTGGCTTCAAGGTTTTTGGCTCAAATGGCCAAACCAAACTACCAACTCAATCCTAACATAGAATGAGATCGGCGCTTTTGGGCTGGTCCTAAGTTTCACCACAGGCAAACCAGAGAATCATCACGCTCTGGTTTCTTTTCCTTCCCTTATTCTTCATTTTTAATTTTCTTTTCTGTAAAACAGTTGGGATGAGATTTTTCTGAGCAGGAAAAAAAAAGCCAAGAAGATACCAACCATTGAGATGTTTCCCTGTTCACACCAGTTCTGCTCCTTTGTTATGAAAGAAGTGGGTTTTTTTTTTCCTTTATTTGAAAGGAAACCTTTACTGTTCTATTTCTTGAAATCTGATTTGGAGCCAGAACTCTGTAGACACTGATGGTGTTCTGGTCAGATCTTCACTATTGACCAAACACTCATGTGAAAGATCGTGTTCCCAGTTAGACAGTATTCAGAAGCTAGACACTTAGGAGGTAACTGATGCACCATGAGCTACCCTCAGCCTCTAGTCCTTTATTCCAGTAAGTGTAAACACTAATATTCTATTTGAAATTTATCTTCTTAGTATTTATTTTCTCTTTTTTCATTTTTATTACATTTTTTGCCTAATAATACAAGTTCAGTAGGGACCCTCCTTCTCCCTTTCTTTCATGTCACCTGTCTTCTATGCTTTCGCTTCCTTCTTCACTTTTTCAGGTTAACAAAATACATTTTTTTCATTTTCTCTCCTCTGTTTTTTCTTGTGTGGACAGTATAGTCATTTACTACCTTTTTATTGAATACCACAAAAATGTGCAGTTTTCATCTCCTTGAATAATGAGTGGAACACGGGTGCTCCAGCTTCTCAGCTTTGCAAGCACTAAGACTCTTCAAATGTTCCAAGAAGAAAGCATTGGGTGGTATTTATCTAAGCTGGGTTCAAATCCCTCAGCCTCTTTGGGTCTCAACCCTCATAGTCAGGCTGTCTCAAGGTCTTGCCAACACAATTAAACATACACTTCATAGTTCCCTAAATTTGTGGTTTGTTTTCAAGCAGACAACTGATTTTAAACAATTCACAATAATTCCTAGAAGTAAACCTTCCACTGAGAACTGGATCTTGATAAGATTATAGTTTTGAAACAATATTATTAACAATATTATAAACAATAATATTAACCAAGTGGTAAACAAGCAAAACTCAACACATTTGCTTTTAATAAACTACCAGTCAAGAAATCCTAAAGCATTAAAACCCTAAAGAAAGAAATTGCAGAAGACACCAGAAGGTGGAAAGACCTCCCTTGTTCCTGGATTGGCAGAATCAACATTGTAAAAATGACCATCCTACCAAAGGCAATATACAGATTCAATGCTATAACCAATCAAAATCCC
Source organism: Typhlomys cinereus (assembly GCA_023101885.1). Classification (NCBI taxonomy): domain Eukaryota; kingdom Metazoa; phylum Chordata; class Mammalia; order Rodentia; family Platacanthomyidae; genus Typhlomys; species Typhlomys cinereus. The sequence continues at coordinate 6,449,580 of JALPQD010000078.1, forward strand.
AAAGCAATTCTTCAAAGAAGTTGACCAAACAATCTCAAAGTTCATATGGAGGCACAAAAGACCCAGGATAGCAAAAACAATCCTGAGTAACAAAAACACAGCTGGAGGTATTACCATACCAAACCTAAGTCTATACTACAAATCCATAGTTATAAAGACAGCCTGGTACTGGCTCCAAAATAGACACACAGATCAATGGATAAGGATTGAAGACCCAGATATAAGCCCACAAAGTTACAGCCATTTGGTCTTTGACAAAGGGGCCCAAAGAATCCAATGGAAAAAGAACAGCATCTTCAACAAATGGTGCTGGCAAAACTGGATCTCCACATGCAGAAGATTAAAGCTGGACCCATACTTGTCACCATGTACAAGACTTAATTCCAAATGGATCAAGGACCTTGATATCAGGCCAGAGACTTTAAAAACCATAGTTGAAAGGATAGGGAACTCCCTCGAGCTGATTGGGCTAGGCCAACACTTCCTAAACAGACATCCAATGGCACAGTCACTGCTACCAACTCTCAACAGTTGGGATCTTGTGAAATTAAAGAGCTTCTGTTCAGATAAAGAGATTGTCACACGAGCTCAAAGGCAACCCACAGAATGGGAGAAAATCTTCACTAACCACATATCTGACAGAGCTCTACTGTCCAGAGTGCACAAAGAACTTAGAAAATTAAACTCCAAGGAAAACACTGGCCCAATTAAAAAATGGGCCCTGGAACTTCAAAGAAACTTTACCAGGGATGAAATTAAAATGTCTAACAATTATCTTAAAAAATGCTCCACTTCCTTCGCCATCAGGGAAATGCAAATCAAAACTTCCCTGAGATATCATCTCACCCCGGTCAGGATGGCAAAAATCCACAATACAAACAAGAACAAATGTTGGAGAGGATGTGGAGAGAGGGTAACTCTCCTACATTGTTGGTGGGAATGCAGGCTCATACAGCCACTCTGGCGAGCCGTCTGGAGATTCTTAAAGAAATTAAAGATTGAAATGCCGTATGACCCTGCTATCCCACTTTTGGGAATAACCCCCCATGCAGCAGAGGTTCGCCTCGATAGCACAAGCTCGACCATGTTCATAGCAGCACTGTTTACAATAGCAAAGTCATGGAATCAACCTAAATGTCCAACAGTTGACGAGTGGATAAGGAAACTGTGGTACATCTATACAATGGAGTACTACTCAGCCATCAAAAATGATGAATTACTGGAATTTGCTGGGAAATGGATGTCATTAGAAAGAATTATATTAAGTGAAGTATCCCAAACCCAGAAAATTAAGCGCCGTATGTACTCCCTAATAAGTGGCTCCTAGTACCAAACTCACCCAGCCCACATTGAGACACTCAAAAGTAAACCTATGTAACACAGTAATTGCAAGGATTATGAACAAGAGAGATGGGTTAGGAGGGCCACACCAGAAACAAGGAGAGAGGAGACCATGTTACAGCAGAGAAAATAGGCCTCCATCAAGGTCTGCAAGTAAGTAATGAGAAACCTGGTTAAGTTCACAGACGTTCTTTCCTGATCTCACCAGAAGGGGAGGGCATATAGTCTAGCAGATAAAAAGTAATCATTTTGCAAATGGGTGATGGACCCCTCCCTCAGTGAGGTTTCCTACTCTTATTACATCTACCCTTGAATGTACTATTACAACAAGACTCCAGTTTAACAGCTTTTTGTCTCTGGCCAGGGGGTGACATACAGTCCCCAGCAGAATGGAGTGAAGGGAATTGCAGGAACTGCAAAAGAAAATCAACAGACCACAATCCAGAACTTCAGAGACTCTATATCAATCACATAGAACTAGGACAGCCTAATCTCTCCCCATCCTGGAGCTCAGGGACATTTGCGGAAGAGGGGGCGGTAAGATTGTAAGAGCAAAAGGATGGGAGGAGCAACGATTTGCAAGATTCTCAACAATAGTTTGGGCCAAAGCAATCATAATGGGACTTTGCATGCCCTGCGCAATGTCCAGCGCACTGTTGCCCTCATAAAGTCTAGCATCTGTTAAGGGCACCGAGACCCCTGGAGGCAAGGGATTGACAGCCATAGTAGTGATCTTATGCTTAAGGGGAACAAGAGAAAGGGCTTATGGAAATGCCACTGGGTCCTTATATGTCATCGGAGAGGAGGACCCAGCGGAGAGTTAGGCGTACACAATAAAGGACTCTCTGGGAATTGGGGGGGAGGCACTGGGGGAAGGGGAGGGGGAGGAGGGGAGAGGGAGGGAACTGGTAAAAAATTTTAAAATGTATAATTAAATTTTTAATAAAAAAAAAAGAAAGAAATCCTAAAGCATGTGTTATCAGTGGAAGAACAGGAAATGACTGCCAAGCACACAGAATTTAAATGAAATTGAATAACAAAGATTCTTTATCGTATACGCAGCAAGGATTAAACAACAGAACTCAGCAAGAGAAATAGGTAAAAAAGAAAAATTAAGGTATTACTTATAAATCTAAATATATTATTAATCGAAGTAAATACGAGTAAATTAGATGTATCTGCTAGGGCCTGTGAGATGATTCACTGGATAAAAGCACTTGCCATCCATGTCTGAAGACTTGGGCTGGGGAGGTGATTCAGTGATTTAAGCCTTTGCCTTACAAGCAAACCTGAGTTCTGATCCCAGATCCCATGAAAATGTCAAATGAAAATGGTCGCGGCCTGCAGTTCCAGCCCTGGAAGGTAGAGTCTGGGAAACCCCAGAGCAAAGCAAAGCAATAAGGAGGTAGAGCAATCCAAGGTTATTTCTAAAGGCCTCCATAGGCATACACATGCACTAGCCCTCTGGTACAAGCACATAACATACATGCACACACAGTCACACACCCACACACAAAAAAATGAAGTCTGAGTTTGATCCTAGAACTCACATAAAGGTGGAAAGAAAAAAATCTACTCTAGAAGTTGTCCTCCTACCTCAACACATGTGCTGAGGCACACATGCCCCTACATACATCATACATGTGTGCACAAAACACATAACAATAATGATATTGATAGCAATAATAATGAAATTGTAAGTGTAAAATTAGAAAACTCCCTGCTCTCTGTACCCCCTCTACCTGACCTTGTGACCCTCAGATTGAGCAGCTACAGCTGGACTCTCTCCCCAGTCCTGTTCACTGCCCAGTATCCGCAATCCCACCATCACCAACAATAAACAACACCCTTGCATACAAACCCCTCTAATTACAATAAACCCACGAACAGATGAGACACCACAGGGATCATCAAAGATAGCAGACCAACTTCAGCCAACAGAGGACTCCAAGACTCACACCATCCAACACTGAACAGTCACATCATGAGCCAAAAGATAATCCTCCCCTTTTTTATTAGTTTTCTATTTATTTCCAAGAGACAGTCACTCCTGCTTAAGACCCCCAATGTCCCACCCACACCCCATATACCTACCCCTACTGGCCTTCAGTAGTTCACTGTAACACACCCCTAATAAACTTTAAAATTTTTACTTCGTTCTCAAATGAAAGCAAACTTCTGAGTGACTTAAGGGAGACTAGAGAAAGGAAGAAATTAGTTTTTAAGGTATCTGTCATCTTATTATTGAGCTACTTGATTGGTGCACCATTTCATAAGTAAGATTATTCTTATGAATCAAGTAAACACTTTATATGTTTAACTATAAGAAATGCACATCCAATGTTTACCTGGCCTGAGAGATAGTTTAATCAGCAAAACGCTTACCTTGTAAGTTCCATCCCTAGAACCCATGTATAAAAAAAGCCAGGCATGGGGTATCATGCTAATACAGACATGGAGACAGAAAGCTCCCTGTGGCTCGCCGGCCAGCCAGGTAGGCCTAGGTTACAAGGCCAGGACAATGACAGATCTTGTCGAAAAACAAATAGCCAAGGGTAGAAGGTGGACAATGCCTGAAGGGGAACATCCAGGGTTAATCTCTGCCTTCCACATGCATGTACACACAGGCACATGCCCAGGCACGCATACACACTTGCATACACATGTGCACCTACACGTACACAAAGGAAAAACTCTGCTAATGTATACAGATATGAAAAGAGTCAAACCTGTGAATTTCAAAACACTGCTGATTATTATTAACTCTAGAGAAGACGAATCTCTAGAAGATTGTGAGCAAATTCAATACATCTATTTAAATATTTAAACAAAAACAGATTTAGAACTATAATTTATTCATATTGTTAATAAAATCTATGGTGCAATTACCAAAAAAACTGTTACACAAAATTATGCTATAGCCTACTTAATAAAATAGAAAAATACTTAAGATGTGATTTCAAAGAATAGAAAGCAAGCCATAAAACTATATTACAATATGATGTTTTGGTTTTCCTTTTAGTTAGAAATAATAAAGTAAAAATAAGCTTCAATAATTTAATAAGATAGTGTAATTCTGTGTACACATTAGAGTTAAGAAGAAAAAGGTATCCATTCATTGTTGGGTTAGTATGTCCTACACAACTCTGTATAGTCAAATAAATAAAATGCACCTGATCCTTGAAGGATATTGCCGAGGTAAGCAGAGTTTGTAAACTCTACTCAGTAATTTCCCATAGATATAACTATGAAAAAAAGAAAACAGAAAAAAATACAATACAACCTGAATCACAGAGAAATAGTTCCTCTTGGCGCAGACCTTGTCAAAGTTGAGATCTTACTGAAAAATCTTCAGCTCTGTCCTACCTCAGTGAGCATCACCCAACATCTTTTTCTCACTATACTTACACAGGCCTGTACATGGGAAGGTAATATACATTGTCATGGTTTGAATGTGAAATGTCCCTGTGGATTCATGTATTTGAACACTTGGTCTCTTGCTAGTGGCTCCATTTGGAAAACTCTGCAACCTTTCAGAGATGGAGGCTGAAGGAAGTCTGTTACTGCAGCCAGGGGCAGGAAACCTTACTTTTTATAGCCCAGCCCCACTTCCTGTTCTCTCTGCGCTTACTGAATGCAGAGGCACTTGATCAGCTGATCTCCTGCACCTGCACCTATACCTTCAATGCCATGATGACTATATTCCTCTGGAAATTTAAAACAAATACTCTTTCTCTCTTCAGTTTTTGTCAGAGTACTTTACCACAGCAGCAGGAAATGTAACTAAAACATATGTCTAGATTTAATTTTGCTTTAAGATCAGGGAAATTGCAGTTCACTTTTGGTACTATGACTTAACAATTAACTAGGACAACTTAAACAAAATTGGACACATTGAAAGTATATGCAAAAATATCAGTTGGGTGCCATCCTTCAGATTCTCTTCCAGACCTTTCTGACAATGGAGACTAACTTGGCTTGCCAAACAAGGTGCCTAATAAAATGTAATGGTAGCTAGGTATTATAAATGGTTTTCAGAATTTTTCTTGAAGATGCAAAACAAGTTCATGAGTGAATCTGGAATTCTGTCCTAAAGCATAGTCTAATGACCAGTTCACAGTGGCATCCCAGACTCCTGAGTGAACATCTCTTGTGTTCCTTCGAATATAAAACTGACTTTAGATTGCCACCATCACAAGACCCTCTTTGGGTTACTCAAGCTTGGAATCACATACTTAGAAACACATAAAAAGACATAAAACTGTAAAGGGTTTTTGAATATAGATATTGTCCTCCAAAGTTGACATGTTAAAGGTTTGTTCTCTAGAATGGCATTAGTAGAGAAATTCTTAAGAGGTGGGGCCTAATGGGAGATCCTTAGGTTGTCATTGGAATGTCATTCAAAGGAATTGTGAGATCCTATAGACCTTTTTACCTTTTGCCTATCTACCTAATTATTCTTGTTGAAGGGGTTACCATACTTCTCAACATACACCAACATATACTATTTTCACCAGAAGTCTCATGAATGAGGATGTCCATTCTTGAAATTGAGCCTCCAAAAACTATGAGTTAAATGTGTTGCTAACACAGTCTTTCCTAACACAGAGCTGTAACACAGAACTAACTAATGTAGTCCATGATAAGACTCGCTACATTGGAGAGCACTCCTCCTTAATATTTTTCCAGTCCTTCAGCTCCAAGATCCAACTAACTGCCTCATTCATAAAGCCCCGCCAGATAACCCCTCACCTTCTGAGTACCTGTAACACTTTGCATGTTACCACTTACAGCCGATTCCTTAGCCTGTAACACTTTATCTGCATGCTTCCAGTCACAGCCTAGTCCTTAGCATTAAACACTTGTACGGATTTGTGCCATATATCCTTAAATCTCCAAAGCCTACCTTAGTTGACAAAACATGCCCAGAAAGTATTTGTTAAATGAACACATACATGTCATATTACCCTTGCAAAATTTAAGTGTTAGATGCTGAATTGAGTGCAGTTGTCCTTATCTTTATTTCCATAGACATTATTTGGCTGGCTCTGAATTTTCAATTGCACATATTCACTAATGGTCATTCTCAGTTCCAACACTAATAATTTCCCTATATCTTTTATTTGCCTTACCTCGCCTAATTTCACTAACAGCATGGCTGCACAGGTGACCGGTTCAACATCTTGCAACAAAAGAAAGAAATTAAGGCATCAAGTGCACTTGATGACAGGTTCACTGAGAGCATACATTTGGATGATGTAATGCATCCAGAGAACATTTTCCATGGTAGAGAAGATTAGATTTTAATGAGAATTGAATATGTTACATGGGAAAAATTATGGAGCAAACATGGCTCTCAAGTGCCCTGACCTTTAAAATCTGAGCAAAACATTCTAAACACAATCCAAAAAACATATCATTTTGTGGTTCATTAGTTGATAAGTCAATTTGAAGAATATTAGCACACGTTTTTTCTGAAGCTGAGCCAAACTAGGAAGTTGAAATCTTCATGACTACGCTGAGTTCATCTGGGAAATGCAAGGGCCATTACATATTTTGCTGGTTAAATGGCACTTCTGGAGACAAATTTCCTTTGTCACCAGAGACAGTTTTCTTATGAGATAGAAGACAATTCAGTAATACAGAGAACTGGGATCACCTGGATCCGGCTTTTGATAAGTGGATTTTGAAAGTTGGAGTGGAAAGTCTTTCTTCCCCGTATTCATTGATTTATGACTGGCATTTAAAAGTTATATACATTCAAGACATGCATGCAGCTTTGATATAATGCACACGTTGTAAGACAGCTACCACAATCAAGTAATTAACATAGCCATGACCTTATGTGGTTACATTTTTGTGGATGTATGTGTGGTGGGAACATTTGGGATTTAATATTAGTAAAGTATGTGATACATTTAAAGGTATTTGTTTATTGATTATTGTGTATATTACACACACACACACTCACAATGGCACACTCATAAAGATCAGAAAACACTCATAAAGAGTCAGTTTTTTCCCTTTTCATTTGCTCTGGGGATTGAATTCAATTTATCGAGCTTTAAATGCAAGTATTTTCACCCTCTAAGCCATCTATCTCAACAAATGAATACATTTTTTAAACATCTCACTATATTACTCAGGCAGATCTTAGACTTGTAAACTCAAGGGATCCTCTTATCTCAGTCTCCACAAACTGGAAATACAGTTGTAAGTCACTGTCCCTGACTTTAAAATACTCTTATTTTTAACTATAGTTAAGAGGACAAACTTCACTTACCTCTTTTGGCAATATCTAAAACTTTCTCCAAGTAGACATGGCAACTCTTGTAAAGTTCCAAATGACTGTATATCTTTTTCCTCTACTATTCCAAAATTCCACTGTTAAAAATATGCATAAAACGAGACAGAAGGTGTAACACAAATATATAAGCATAAGCTAGGGTAAATACACAGCATATATAAATACACAGAAAGAAGAGAAACATACTTGGCTACTTTCTGGAACTTGTGATTTGAAGGAGAAAGGAAGAACTACCCACTAGGAACAAGATGTCAGCATTGAAATGAAAGTCAAAGGTTTTTAACTTAAATGGCTCTGAGATTTTTTTTTCTCATTAAAATCACACATTCTTTTTAAACCCCTCCTATGATATCATCCTCGATCATTCTCATTCTGCCTGCAGTTCCAACATCAGGGGAAAGTGATGGGTTATGGAAGCAGTGCATAAAGGAAACTCTTAAATTTCAATCTGGGCCAGGTTTCTGTATCTGATATGACTGGTTTGTTGCAAAACTGCACCTCATCATTGTTTTCTCTCTATCCCCTCCTTCTGCACTTTCAGGAAATTTAACATTTCCAGTACACCAGCAGACTGAAAAGCAGAGAGAATAATTTGTATTGCTCACACACCTGCTGAATGTGTAATTTGTACCAGATAATGTCCTTGCTGCTGTTGGGGAGATTGCTGCCATGTACACATGATGAGGCTACTTGTCTGAATAGAACCAGACACAGCTATGATATTCTGAAGCTTTCACCAGAATGAATATAACTTTGAATGCCTTGGTTAAGAAAAATTATGAAAAACAGAAAGGAGTGGCAGGTCTAGGCATGTAATGCGGGGGCACATTGTCCAACAGAAGACATGCAGGCATTCGGACCATTCAAACCATCATTTGTAACACCAGGAGAATGAAGAAAAAAAGAATTGTACAGAAAGAAATTTTTGTTAATAATTTTATATTTTCCTAGTTTTACAAACATATTGAGTACTTATCCCTGCCTCCCTCCTTCCCTCTCCTCCCTCCTCCTTTCCCCTCCTTTCTTTTCTTCCTTCCCTCCCTTTATCAATCCATCCCATTCCCTCCTACCCTCCTGCCTGTGTGTTTCTATGGGCCGCAGGATTCCCTTTGGTTTGTCTGCACGGAAGTGTCTTTGTGACCGTACTCTGTGCCTCTCTGCTTTACCTACTCCAATCTTCCTCAAGTGGCTTGTGCAAAACAACACAGTCATCCTGTGGAACCACCAGTCCCCAGACTTCCACCCCCCCTTCCCCACCTGCTCTTTCTTTATTTAGCAACTTGCCACCTCACACATCACACATGCTCCAAGATGCTGCCAGACAAGGTAGGCGACCTATGCTGAAAGCAATGGTACCATTTCAATCCAAAAAGGTGGAAAAAAAGAGGAAGGAAAAGATTGGACAGGTCAGTTTCCTTTAACCTACTGCCCCAGTCAGCCTGCCTAAACGTGCCCCATGTGGCCAGGTTTGGACATGGGCCAATAGAGGAAACATCTCTCAGTAGCTCTCTATAAAGAAGTGACCCCATGGGCATGCATCACCCTCGTCAACTGTCTGATCTCTGATCTCTCCCCCTCCTTTCCACTCATTCTTATTCCCCTGGGTAGAATAAAGTACTAGTACTTAATCCTTCTCTGAGGTCCTGTCTTTTTGACCCTACCTCTAACTCAGAAGCAATATGAAATGCAAATGTAGAGAAGCTTTCTCCTGAGAGAAAACCCAGAGGCAATATTGAAGTACAAGAATTCACCCGAAAGGATTGGGCAGAAAAATGTTATAGGATATGGAGGTTTCTTTCTCTTTAAGATAAGGCAGTATAGCAATTATTGTTGTCTATGAGACCTACTAATTTATTTGTTTTATTCAACAATCATTGTGAACTCACTATGGATGTGAAGTTGACAGAACTCCTACTGTGAAACAGAGTAGTCTAGATGCTGAGCCAAAATACAGGCAGTGTAGCCCCAAGTGGCTGAAGGAGGTTCCCACTTAACCTAGCTGTGGGCGAAGGATGAGAGAAGACTTCCTGAGATGGCAGAGCTTTGAAGAGTGCAGACTATCCACATAAATTAGGCAAGGTAGGATTGTCTTCTAAGTTGAGTGGACCCAGAAACATACTGGGCAGGATATTCCAGGCTTAACAAACAGCAGTTAGACAGACACTGAAGCTTACCATCCCTCACACCTTTGCACAAGACACTTTGCCCCTCTGAGCTTCATTATTCCCATCTGCGAAGACAGGAAAATAATACTGTTGTGTAGGGAAGTTGTAAAACTAAATGAGATCGCATGTGTTCAATGTTGTGGTATATAAATTACAGATAACAGTTTTTCTTTGAAGCCTTGAGAGCACTTTTTCTCTGCTATTTATAGATAGGAATATGGTTCTTCCAAACCACTTTTTCTCTACTATTTGTAGATAGGAATGGGATAAGCAGCCAGACCTGAGAAAATTCAATAACTTTTGGGCTTTATGAAAAAAATATTACTAATCAGAATATAAGAAACTCAAAATCTCCAACGTCTACCCTGTACTTCACTTTTGTCTTTAAACTGTTAGTTTTTGCTTCATTTTTTGAGATAAGGTTTGCTCTGTTCTATTGATTTCATATACATCTACTTTCCAAGGACAATGGTTGTGTGTAAATCTGTTTGAGATCTACCAAGTCATGGGACTCAAACACCCTTCTCATTACCAAAAAAAAAAAAAAAAAGATGCTGTCAAACTCCAGCACAGCTTGAATTCAGATGGAGTAGCTTTTCAATCCTGAACAATTTTTCAATTTGACTGGAAAGTCTAGCATTCTCTCAAAATTCAATACTTTCCAAAGACAAAAATGCAGCAAAATAAGTCTCATCTTACTTCACACATAAGGATAAAACAAAATAGCTATTTAACAATGAAACCATAATTCATACCAGATTAGTCAAAATATGTTTTCACATATTTAAAGCTTACAGATAATTCTAATTTGCAAAGATATGTGATTTGCAGTTCTTCACTTACTCATCCTTTTTATTTGTGGGCAAGTGTCACATCTTGTCCTCTTCCAAGGCCTGTAGAATTCAGAGAAGCTGGCTTCAATAATGCATTTGACAAGTTTCATTTCTCGTGCAATGGCTGCAGGATGCAGGCCTGAAAAGATGTTTGTGGTGGTGTGTTCCCAACACACCACGCTCTGCAGAGGTTTCTGGCAGAACTACAGACAAATCACCGGGATCAATTGAGGAAGAGACTTTATGGAATATCAAGTCCTCCTGGCAATCTGTAACCACTGACAACCTCGATTTCATTTCCACAAATGTGCAATATTAGACTCAACACTCTAGATTTCGCACGAGTTCATCAAAGCCATGAATGTGAAGTCTAGTATTTCCAAGGTATCAGAGACCATGGGCACAGATGGTCTCCCAGAACAATGAAACACATGTCTTTTGTGGTTCTTTAAAAGCCTGTGTCAGTTTTAGACTGGAATTTAGGCTGGAACTTAGTTCAAATTAATTATCTGCTACCTGTCAATTATGCTCAGTCATCTACTGTCAAGTACACTCATGAATGGGATGAGCGTCAAGGGTACACCGACACAAAAAAGCTGATTAGAAAGCCCCATCATTTAGATTTGAAAAGATAATTAAGGAACAGTTTTCAAATGAAATACCCTTTCAACTACAAAAGTAGGATAAGGGGAGATTGTTATACACACAGGAATGTGTGCAAAAACACATAGGTGGGATGGAAAAATGGCCAAATCAATAACATCAATCATCTCAGTGTGTAGTATATAGTGCAAGAATCAGGCAAAAGTTGGAGTAAGAGAGGGTGAAAAATATGAAAAGGATTCAAGACAGTCAAGATATTTTTTCTGATGCTTAGGCGCTTGAGCTTTATAAGATGACAGTAGACATTTTGAAAGACATTAAACAAGTGAAATGAATGATCAGATGTGTACTCTTTGCAACTTTGGAACGTGAAAGAAACAAAGGACACATGTGGGGGTCTGGGTCAATAATGAAGAGGACACAGTTTGAAGCAAGTGTTTCTTTACAGGATTTGCAAGGAAATGTAGTTCCCTGGGACGGGTCCTTAGGATCTTACTGTAGTCATTATTGTTCTCAAGTGAAAGGATCTAGAATCACTTGGGAGACAAGTCTGTGGGCATTTTCGTGAAGAAAACCTAATCCAGGGCATGACATTCCAAGGGCAGTAATACCAGGTTGAAACAAAAAGAGTATTCATCTGTCTGTTTCCTGATTGGGTGCAGAGTGATTAGCCACCTGCCATTCCTGCCGACACCCATCAAAATAGTGCCTTTCTTCCTTTCTTTCTTGTTTCTTATTTCAGGTGTTTCTATCACAGTAATGAGAAAATCACTAATCCAGAGCTGTATTACAGCCCTGACTGCTTCCTGTTTGGCCCTCTGCTTACTGGTCAACCATGAATGAGAAGCTGTCCTGTTTCATGCATTCTGACCACCATAGTTTTTTGACCAACTGCACATGGGGCAAGTGACCATGTCTTATTTTTTTTCTGAAACAGCACAAACCTTTCCTCTTAAGTTCATTTCTCTCAGGTATTATGTTATAGAGATTCAGAAGTCACTAATATGTATAAGAACCTGAGCTAAGACACTAAAAGAGAACACAGACAGAGACAGACACACAAGAGAGAGAACAACTGGAGACACCTAGTCTTGCTTGATTCATGGGGCACAATGGAGGCAGGTGAATCAAGAACTAGACCTAGGTTTTTAAATTAGACAACTAAGTTGTATCATTCATTAAAACAGAAGGAATAGGATAAGTAAAGCGAAAGCTTTGCACATGTAAAATTTAGTGTCTCAGAAAGTCTTGCAACTAAAAAAAAAACGAGTTAGAAGTTGTAAACACAGACATTAGCCTCGGGAAATACAATGCTAATTATTCTTTACCGTGTATGTAGCAAATGACAAAAAAAGAGATGTATTAACTATGAAGTGATGAGTCAGGAGACAGAACAATCACAGGGCAGTGCAGAGAACTTTCCCCAGAGAGGAGACTCGCAGAAGCCAAGAGTTTCACAGAGGGGGCTTCAGTTACCAGTGTCGAATGTTGCTGGGCGGTCAATCAGATAAGGTCTAAAAAGTGTCATTTGTCTTAAGTTAGTTTCAGGCCAAGATGATGAATCTTATTCCAAAAGCATTGTCTCAACAGAGCTTTGAGTCTATCCGGACCACAGCTCAGCAGCTTCTACCTAAGCAGCTGGCACATGGTCTCACTTACAATTTAGCAGCTGAAATATACTAAGTTGCACAGCTACAAATCTCTTGGAAATCACTGCTTTGAGGATAATACTGAAAACTGAACTTTTTCTGAACAAAAAGTTTTGGGTTATTTCCATTTTTCTCCACTATCAAGTCATTATCCAATTCTTGGGCATTCTTCACTCAGAGATGTAATAAATTCATCCATTTCAGGGTGGGTCAATCCAGACTGCTCTCCTGCTACATGTCCTGATTTAAGGTCAAGTAGAGTTTATCAGGAAATATGAGTTACACAAACGCTTCTGCATTAGTATTTATATATAATTTGTAATAAGGGAAATCTTTCTCCAGGTCTGTTTTTGAAGGATACCATGTGCAAATTTGTAATTAGCTAAGATATGCAATCGTTTACCTAAAGCTCAATGAGTATACTCAATATTTTTAGTGAGAATTTAATTTCAAAAAAAAGAACATTTTTTCAAGGAAATTCAAAGTCTCCTGCTGTATCACCTCATCATTCAGCATACCTAAAATTGTAAGAGGTACTGCATTTCTCAACATCTTTTTAGATACAGAAGCTATTGATATATTGGAAATCATTATTGTCTCATATCTCATTATGAAACAGCCTTCCAAAACCATGGGAGCACATGCAAATGTGTCTTCTGCCAATTTTTTTTCAACTTAAATTTCAATTCTACTGACAGTAGATGTTCTTTATCTGTTTGGAATGGCTTAGGAAATGTTTTATGGATCCAAGTTGTCACAGTTAATTGGAATCATTCAAATCATCCAGAAATTCCATGCAGTTACATAAGCTTAAAATTAAACTTTTAAAAAGTAGCAAAAAGGTTAGTTACATATTAAAATAAAAGTTATATAATAACTCCAGCTGCCATAAAACCCTCATATTGTCAACTTTCCACAAAAGCATTAGTACTAGCCCAGTGAGTACGCCTATACTTCTAGTTTGATTTATGCAGCTGTTTCCAGTATCAAAACTTATTATCACAGTATTTCTTATGACGTCTGCCCTTTTAGTCTAAGTATACAACATCATTGTTGAGGATAGATGAGTATCACACAGTAGATCCAAAGACTTACCTTGCTAGCTAAAGCTGCCCACCTACTGATTAGGAAAGTTTTTCCCCTCAGGTCTAGAAATCACCATTTCACTTTTGTAGTCTATAAAGTTGACCATCACGTTGTACTCATGTGGAATCATGCAGTATTTGTACGCATGACTGGCTTATTTTGTTTTGCACAGTATTCTCAATGTTCATCCATTTTAATTCAGATTGAAGAATTTCCTTTTTACGGGCTTAGTGGTTAAAACCTTTGTTTCACAAGCAATAAGGACTGATTTCAAATCCCCAGATCCCATGGAAAAAAATGCTTGGCAGGTATGATAACCTACCTATAATTGTAACACTGGAAGGTGTTCCCCAGAACAAGCTACTTAGACTAACGCTAATGGCAGGCTTTGAGTTTAAATAGACACCCAGACTCACTACAATAAAGTGAACAAGCAATCAAGGATGATTCCCCATATCACCCCTGGGCCTCTGTAGACTCACACACTCAAGTGCTCTCATGTATACACACACGTACACACACACACACACACACACACACACACACACCATACATGAAAGAAGAAAAAGAATGTCCTTCTTCTTGCCTACTTAAAACCCACATTTCATTTTTATTCATTTATCGATGATCAGACTTTCTTAGTGTTTTTACAGTTTGGCTACCATCAATAGTACTACGAAAAACTTGAGTGATCATATTTCCACATGTCTTTGTTATCCTGATTCCATTTTGATCCAAAAAATACAACTGAGACTGCGCTATCACATGAAAGCTTTATTTTTTTCATTTTTTTCATTTTTTTTCATTCTGCCTTTTAAAGAGGCTGTAACATCTACATGCCCAGTGACAGAGCACAAGAGTTCCATTTTCTTCATGTCCTCAGCAGTTGTCTTGTTTCTCTGAAGATACCTATCCTGAAATATATAAGATAAATAACACAATGTCATTTTACTTGCATTTCCCCAATGATGAGTGATAACAACTTTTTAGCTTAGTTTTCTTTTTGTCTATGAGAGTTAGGTAGGTTTTCACTTTTTTCATGCACTGAACTGCTCATAATTTGGGTCAATATTAGAAACAACTAGGCATCAATATAAACCATTATCTTACTCTTCCATGCCCATATTTAATAAAATTTCCTGAATAACAATAGATAATTTATTAATTACTACATATCAATTACCCAGCTATGTTCATGACATACCACATTTACTTCTATCACCCCATGAGAACTTATTATTACATACACATTTGATACAAGAAGCATGTTGAGACTTAAAGAGATTAAGTGATATCCCTCCAATTCACTCAGCTAGTCTGTGGTCTAATTAATATTCCAACCTGAACTCAAGAATCCATAATTTAGGCACCATATACACTGTCTCCACAAAGTTTCTATTCCTGCTTATCATTAAATGATTACTAAAAAATTAAGACATTCATACACATGTTCAAGTTCACTTAAAATAGCCCAGTCCTGTTATTTATCAGTTGCCCACAAGCACTTTTTCTTTAAAATTTCATTCTGGACATTTGCTAGGCCCATGAAGTGAAATTAGGTTACTGTAAACTGATTTATTATGCATCATTCCTATCCAAGAATAAGTAAAGCTTCTTTTGATGTTGTGAAAGTGTGTGGAACAAATTAACATGACTGGCACATCTGCTTCCTTCAACATATTTGACTTTTCCATGGGAGTGTGCCCCATTCATTCCTTCAGCAAGTCGTTCCAAGGTGGCAGGAGCTAAGCCTACGCTGGACTGTGGAGTAGACAAAAAAAGAGAGAGAGAGAGAAGGAAGACCTCATCTTTGCTCTTAATGAAGATAGCCTCTTCTCTGGAAGGGCAACCAGCTCTAACGAAGTCAATGTCCCAATGTCCGTGTGCAAGCGCTACACATTGCTTTCCAAAGTACTTACAGATGCTGAGAATTTCAGAGAAGGGGACAAAACTTCCCATGTTCCAAGATGATCAAAACCTTTGCTTCTCATCTTAAGACATAAGTGAAAAGGGAAACATTAGGCTTTGATTCCTGACCATCGATACTTTCAGGTTTTCTTAGTTCTTAAAGTTAGAAGAAGGTCCCCAGAACAGGAGCAGGCAAAGTAGGGAGGGATGTTTAGTTGTCCTGGTAACTGTGATAGGTTCCAAACCTCAGCCAGGATGGTAACAAGACTTTTATAGCCTTCTGCAGGACTCTACGCAATTAAACATTAGTTTAAGTGACTGAATTAATACAGAAGTGCCAAGTTGTTCCAAAGAGAGAATGAGTGTGCCAGTGGCTATAGCTGGAAGTTGGTGAAGGGAAAATGTGCTCTGAATACTCTTGTGAGTCACCACACAGACAGAAGGAAGGATGTGCCAGCTTTGCTTGGATATGGTGCCAGCACTGAGTAGGGACAGGATTTGCACAGGAGATAAATGATACTGAGCCTTCGTTCATCCAAGAGTCACTTAGCAGAATCCCTCCCACTGATGTCAGAACTAAATCTCCATGGTTCTGAGGATCCAGGGTTTGTTTCCAAAGAAGGCACAAGACGAAGTCCAACATTGGTGACAGACCCTCAGGGCTCCTACTCGAATGTCCCAAACTCACACCAGGAGTTTTAACTTCAGTATTTTTCAGCAAAAGCCATATTGCAGCTGAGGTTGCTTTCTGGCTCACTTCTCCTGTGTGTAGGTAGCATGCTACCAGATTTACCCTTACACCTCATGCTTACTGTCTGTTGATTTCAAGGAGATGTGTAGAAAATAGGTTTACATTACAATCAGTAAGCATGACCTGCGCAATGGCCAACACATGATTGACCCCACAGAGTCTAGCATGGACTAAAGGCGCTAGGATCCTTGGAGGCTAGGGATTGACAGCCACAGTAGTGTTCCTATGCTTAAGGGGAACACAGGAAAGGGTTCTGGGAAATGCCACTGGGTCCTTGCAGCTCATTGGAAAGGAGGACCCAGAGGAGAGTTTGACATGCACATTAAAGGATGCTCCACGGATGGGGGGGAGGCACTGGGGGATGGGGAGGGAAGGGAAGAGGGAAGGGGGAGGAGCAAGGGGGTTGGGGGGTGGAAGAAGGGAGGAGACTGCTGTACCTGTTAAGTTTGCATGATCAGAAATAAAAAAAATCAGTAGTGGGGCCATGAATCTTTCTGCGATGAATAATTGTAGTTGAATTATTCTCTAGGAGCAATGACAGTGCTTATTATGGAAAACATAGGAGCAAAGCGTGAAAGTGTATGGCTGTCATCACAGCATAATGACCCCATCCTTTCCCCATGAGAAAGCAGATGCATCTTGAGAGAAGATCTACTTTTCATAGGAAGGGAGGATCTTTTCTTTTCCAGTGCACAGATGGCAAAAGAGTATGTTTACACTGCAGCTTTCAAACTTTTAAGCCTTAAAACTCCCATGGGGGACATATCAAGAATGCAATTGGACAATATGTAGAAATGCAATAGATAGAAAGAAACAGGACAATGGATAGAGATGCAATAATATTTTGTATTTTTATTTTGTGTACACACGTGTTCCTATTTTGAACATTTGTGAGTATATGTGCAGGTTCACAGGTATGTAATGCATGTGGAGAACCAGAGGTCAACCTTGGGTGTCCTTCTTTACCCTACCTTTTGAGACAAGCTTTCTTATGGAGACCTGGGACTTACCCATTAGACTAGACTGGCTGGTCAGTAAACCCGGGGGATCTGCCTGTCTTCGCCTTCTCTATCCTAAGATTACAAACACCACCATATTCAGCTTTTTACATGAATGTTGGGGCTGGAACTCAGTTTCCCATGCTTGTGTGGCAAGCACTCTGCTGACTGAGCTATCTCCCCAATCACAAAATTTTGTATTTTAAGCACATGTCCTAAGTGGTGCTGTCTTACAGATATGACATTGAGAGAACAACTAAAAGGAACATCTAAAAACTCTCTTCATACTTTACCACTTAGATGCTTTGTTTGGATCCCAAAGGCTTTCTATTTTCTGGTAAGCGATAAGAGTAGAAAGGACTGCTAGATACGCGTGAAGCCATTGTAGGAGGAAAATTGCTGAGGAATGAGTGACAACCGATTCACAGCAGCAGACTATAGACAGAAATGGGAGAAAAGGAAGTGATGTGATAGGCAGCTGGAGATACCCACAGCTTTCCAGGGGGCGGAGCCTCTCGTCTTAGAAGGAAAATACCTTGCTTTTGTTAGTGTTGTGATCACTCTTTCACTCAACATGTAAATGTCAAATATCTACTTTGTAAATAGCACCATTCTTGGTATTAACTTGCATATAAATGTATGATAATGAATAGAAGATCTGTTACTGCCTGAGCTGCTTTTACAGTGAAGAACATGCATCCTTCTCTTCCAGCGTAGATGGAAGTATGTCAGCTTATTGGTTCACCTGGAGTGTGAAATGATAATATATGGTTGTAAATGGTATGTCAAGAAAAGAGACAGCTAAGTGTTTGATTAAGATTGAGGAAAATTGGGGGAAAGCATGTACACGCCCCTGGAAACATGCAGAAAGGAAAAGAACTACTCATGTAGAGCATACACTGTGAAATTGATGCAAGCCTCGTGGAGAAATATTAGCTAGTGAGAAATTCCACAGTTTAAAGGTGCTGAAATTTACTGAAGAAAATCAAGATCAAATATCCTCTTTTAATTACATAGTGTAAAACAGTCTTACCACTTTCTGAGGAAGTACAAACAACCAATAAATATACCAGAAGGTGTCCAAGAATTAGCCACTAGGGAAATGTCAATCAAAAGCATGTTGAGATTTGATCTCACCCTAGTCAGAATAGCTTCCATCAAGAAAACAAGAAATGCTGATGAGGATCTGTGATCCTTATACACAGTTGATATTAACATAAATTAGTGCAATCACTAAAAAAATAAGTAAAGCAGAACCTCGAAACACTAAAAGTAGAACTACCGTATGAGCCAATCTTACCATTCCTGAGTATATGCCCAAAGGAATCAAAGACAGCCTGCAGCAGAGGGACTTGCTGCTATTGTTCATCGTAATCCCACTCACAGTAGAGAGATGGATGGATAAAGAAAATGAAAAATACATATTCAGTGAAGCTATACAGAATAGGAAATCATGCTCTCTGCAGGAAAATGGATAGAACTAAAGATCCTCATATTAAGCAAGACAAAACAGAGTCAGAAAGACAAGGATTCCATGTTTTCTTCTATTTAGAATCTAGACTTTTTTAAGGGACATAAAAGTAGATGGGAAGCCATTAGAGAAGAGAAAGAAGGGAACTATAAGAAACAGAGTAACTGAGGTAAGCATGGTTGAGATATTTTTATGCACATATGAAAATAAATATCAGAACAAGCCCATTATATTTTGTACAATTAATGTAGCACTAATAAAGCTGAATCAAAAAGGAGTTTGAATACTGCTAAAACTTAACCAGTTTGTTACTATAAATGCCTTACATGAACAATCATGTAGCAGTTAGCCTGCATGTTGCTGATAAAATCACCATCAAATGACTTAATGGAACAAGGGGTTTATTTTTTCTTACTATTGTCCAGTTACATTTCTCAGTCAAGTTTGTCAGAAGAGCTCACACCAACACCAGGGCTGAAGGAACTGGCCACACCATATCTACATAATGGCTAAGAGAGGGAAAATCCTCACTTGCCAGACCAGCATGTCTGATCAAGTGTGCATAATGATGCCAACTTTCTCAATCAATTCTCTGTATTTTATTCCAGGGCCTAGTTCCACACACCATGGGCTGGGCCTTCCACATCAGCTAGACAATCTTCTTCAGGTTTCCTCTGGGTTTAATTCAAACACTGTCTCTATAAATGTGCCCAGAGCTCAAACCCTCAGCTGTCAAGCTGACACCTGTGCCTAACTATGACAAATCACATGAGAGAGATCAACATAAACATATTCCAAATCAAATTGTTAAAGAATAAGTAAAGTTTTTTGGAGATAAGACTTGTGAAAACCATATAAAGAACAAATTAATAATGAGTATGTAATTCTGACAATGAGGTTACAAAACTTCCAGAATTTATAGATCTCTTGGATGAGGTCATGAACTTTCTAGAGGATATGAGGCAATTTTCTTTATGATTCAGTAGGTAGGTTAACTTCAGCTTACAGCTGAAATCTATAACAGTACTTTCCTGCCTCTATATTTCCTCTCCACCTCCCACATGCACAACCCTGAACTTTGAGGCAATTACTCATAGGAATATGGAAGTATAGTGTATGCTTATAATGCTAAAAGTGGGATGGCTATGTGTGCATGAAATAAATGGAAAGAGAGATAGATAGATGATAGATATATGATAGATAAATGATGATAGATTGACAGTTAATAGATCGGTATTGGTGTATTGACTTAGAGGTCAATGATTATGTAGACATATATATAAGGCAGGACACAATCCCAGAAGTGATTAGAAAAGATACATAGACACAGTGAGTCTATTCAGTCCTACAGAATAACTGGACTCAAAAAGTTTTGTTGAAATTCCTAGGATAGTGAATGAGTAAGTCAGAGAAGTTTAAATCATGAAGATGAAAAGGCCACAATTGAGAAAGGACAGACCAGGGTTAGACGGCAGATGGATGGCCTGAAAAGCAGGGAACTATCGAGTCAACTTTGGAGGGCCTTTCCTAACATTGCGGGGTGGGGCTGCTGTTTCTGTGTGGTCTCAAAGGCCAATCTATACACATACTCCAAAAGTCCTCTGGGCCTTCATCTCCTGAGTGAGTTATAGCATCCAATGCCTTGCAGGCAGTCCTTGGCTATTTCCAGGTCTCTGTGGAAGATTAGAGGTCAGGAGGGCTACAATCCTGACTTCTGCTATTTACAAGAATTAATGATATGCGGCCCATTTGCCCAGAAGTACATCACGCCTGAAATTCCCACAGCTTCACAATGCAGAAAGTGCAGTCTTCAAGAGTAACTTTTTATAGCAATGCCAGAACAGTGGATTCATATGACTCAGTAGTGTGTGGCCAACACTTCATCAGACCACCAAGGGAAAAAAAAAAAGCAAGTGTGAGTAATTGCAATAAGAGAGAACAATGATGCAGAAGCACTCTTTGTAAGGAGGGAGAGAACTGATAATGAGACTTTCCTCTAGAAGAGCAAGTTTCTAGCCTCATTGCTTCTGATCTTCTTACAAGGGGAGTAGAACAGACTGTCCAAATAAGTTGATTTCTTGATTCAAGATGCTCAGACCCACTGAACCACATCATGCAAGACATATGGTGAGGTCGCTTTTCCCTGTCCTGTTTTTTTTTTTCTTACCCCTTGAAATGGTTTTATTTTCTTTTTGAGATGTGAGAAATGGCAAGGGCTTGAAGTAGATGCCTGGTTCCTCGTTGCTCCTTCTGTCAGGGAACATGCTCTGTTCATGAAGCCTTCACCAGCCAGGGGCCCTAGACAGTGATGCAGAGCAGTGCACCCTCCCTCCTCCTGTTGAGCACAGCAATGAAGCATGGAGAATAGATCAGCCTTTGTCTCAGCCATCAAGATTGTAGGAACATTTTTTTTCCCGTAGCATAATTTGGTCTATCCAAACTGGCCCACATACATCATATAATAATGATGAAAGCTAAATACACATGAGTTTTACCTTCCCAAGACTGTAAGATCCATGACTGTATACCTCTTGTGTGTTTCCTCAGAGATGGAAGTAACGTTGAGGCAGACAGAAAGACAGACATTGGCAATATGAGAGACGGTTTATGACATGCTAAGAGGTATTAGCTTACACAATTTTTTTGCTCCTAAATTCTCCCAAATACTTCTAGCTGCTGATGTTTTCTTTATCCTCATTCAGATTCTTTGGAGAACCTTCATAGATAGCTTCCCTCTTTTTTTTTGTCACTCATGCCCCTCACAACCAAAACTTGCATGAATTTCATCTGCTTCTTATGAGCACCAATAAACTGAGAGCAATTAGGTTTAGAATGAGAGATTAAAAGTACACTTCTGTGAGTAAAGAATTCAAGTTGCAAAGCTGGGGAGATGATTCGAGCATTAAAACCTTTACTCGCAAGCAAAAGAGCCTGAGTTCAGATTCCCAGATCCCACATTGTGGGCAGTCTACAATTCCAACCCTGGAGGGCAGAGACTGAAGTCTAAGAAACCTCAGATCAAGCAATTAGGAGGTAGGGCAATCCAGGATAATTCCTGATGTCATGTCCTAGACATCCACAGGTATACACACACATACACACACACACACACACACACACACACACACTAGTGCTCTCTGGCACAAACACACATGCCAACATGCAAAAAAAAATTCATACATGGATTTTTGGGAATATTGATAAAATCAACATTATGAAATTCTTTTTTTTTAAAGCGGGTTCTTTTTTTTTATTCAACTGTGCGCATGTGCGTGTGTATGTGCTTGCGCATGTGTGTGTCTGTGTGTGTGTGTGTGTATGTAATTCTTAAGAGTATTATAGTATCTTAACATGGTGATGAGTTTTGGTTCTTATATCCCTTACTCTTGTTCAGACAAGACAATGGTTTGCACATCACTAGTTTGCAGTTTTGTGGGTCTTGCTTTGGCTTGGGCCTTGCTGAGAAAAGGAGGAGTCGGAGAGACTGCCTTTTGGGGACAAAGCAGGTTCTTCCTATCTCTGTCATAACTCCAAGTCAATCAAATTCCCTCAATGGGAATATGATGGCCATATGATGGACAGACCCAGCTGAGTTAGCTAAGACTCCATTTTAGGATCATTAGGGAGTCTGAAAGTGGGGGCATCTAGTCCTACGAGTGGCCACCTACAATCTCAGCACTCAGAAGACAAAGACAGTAACACCCAGAACAAGTTGACTGGCTAGTCTAGCCATTGGTGAGCTCTAGGCTCAATCACAGTCTGGCACCTCTAACATGGTGCCATTGTGCTTGCTCGCATAAGATGCTTTAGCCAATAAAATGTAGCAGACATGGTTTTGGCTACATCCAGGCATCATTTTCATGAGCTCCCTAGCTACTCCCTACCCAGCAGCCAGTATCCCAACAGTGGCTGCTACTGCAGCCTGAATATTAGAGAGAGAGCAGAATGAGGGTCCAGCAGCCAGAACCAGATCACAGCCCACTGCTTTATGAGTGAAGCATATGCTGAGACCAGGGGATTGCTTGCTGTCATAGTAAAGCTAATGTATACATACTCTCTACAAGATGTTCCAAAGAAGTAATGTGTTCTTTAAAATGCTTGATGCTTTGTTCTGGAGGAGCTGGGAGGAAAGGAAGGAGGATGGGTTTGGGCATCAAACAGATGCAGAAATCTATTTTATGAACTGCTTCCCTGTTTGAATCACTCAACAGTACACTTTTCTCTGTAGCTCTTTCTATTAGATGCAGTTCCTCTCTGTCCCCTTCTCACCACCACCCCTGCCCCCACTGCCAAACATTCTACCCAGAATCCTGTTAAATGACTTGGGTCAAAAAGGGTATTGACGACTATCAGTCAAAATATATAATTGTATGAAAGTCTGTGAGTTCATTACAATACTCCAAGAAAAGAAAGCTAAAAATAAACTCATTAGTCACCACTGGTATCTTACTGGCACCCACTCTTTTATTGGAACTAAAGGGGACATGCTGAAATATTTCAATAAAAAAGGGTTTTTCAATTTTAAAAAAACCACTGGGTAACGAGGAAAAGAAAAATTCCAGAGAGCAGGCACTGACTAGACAATGCTAGAATTATGTAACCACCAATTTGCAACCAGCCCTTAAAATTTTAATAATTTCAAGAAAAGATATCGACAGTCTCTAAAATCATTTTGTGAAAGTATAACAGTGAATTCAGTATTTACAAGGCCCTATGCCTTTACTGTATGGATTGATATCTATTTATTAAAGGAGAGACACAAGCTTACACTGGAGGATTAGACTGTCCTTATTGTCATCTCTAAAATGCTGACTTTCAAATACACTATGAAGCAAAGTTCATACAAGAAAAAGTTATTTTTACCTTTTTGCCATATTAGCCACATTTACAAAAATGCACTCCAGTCTAATTTTGCAGAAAATATGGACAATACCAAAATAAATGCCATTTCACTTACTTTGTTTGATTTTATATATTAATGTTTTTCTAAGTTTTACTTAATTCATTTTTACTATCTAACTGCCCCTGTGGAATATCACATAAAGGAGCCATTATTGTATTATCAGGGTCAATAACTATGCGTGGCATTCATTAGCTCTTGGATCTCAATGCACAGAACTTGTTTCCACATTTGTAAAATCGGGACATTTGTCTTACTCTAAAGGTTCTTGTAAGACTTAAATGCATAACAGGGTATCTGGTCCCGCTCCTAATGCACATTGAAAGTTTAATAAATGATGTCATTTCTTTCAAATATGTCATAGATCAGGCCTTTGCAATAAAAGTATGTAACAAGGTGGGAATTATTTGCATTTGACAGGTGAGAAAATTGAGGAACAAAAACCCAGGTCAATAAAATGGTTCCCACCTGGAACCTCACCTGTACAACACAGTCAACACCACCAAGGAAAACCTGGTTTTCACGCTGACCTGGCCTAAGGTCCCGAGTTTCCTTCTTGCCCATCCTATGCTTGGTCATTCCTGGAGAGGGTATACTGGCCTGCTAACCCCAGGGGACTGCCTCTAGGTACAGAGTTGGTGCACCATGTTGCGGGGCTCTGCCGAATCTTATCTGTGGAACCACATGGTTCTGCTATCCGTCCACCAGTGTGGCATTTTACAAACAGGAAACCAAGGAAAATGTGCCCTAGACCTCCTTAGGAAGAGATATAATGGAGTGACCCCGTGATCCTACCACATTAAACAGTGCCTGGGCACCAGGCTGGAAGCTGGCCACTCTTGTGCTGAATGGTTACGTGTGCAGTTTGAATCCAAACTAACCATGATCCTCTGACTGACATTGTATTTCAGGGGACATTCTATGACAGTCACATTTCACATCTCTAATTCCAGAGATTGTTTTCATCCCTAAAACTTTTTTGCCTATAAAGCCTATGACTTTCCAGCCACTACATTCTCCCAAGCAAGTGGGTTCTCTGTATACCTTACACTGTAGCTATGCTGTGCAACTCACTGTCTCCTGCACATTCTTCTGATAACTTAGTTTTCCAAGCTTTTGCTTCTCTGAATAACATAGCACAGACACAAGGCAATTTTAATTTATTCACTTGTACATACCCTCACTAAGCCCTCAAGGTATGGGGTGGTGGCTTTGCAAAAGTGGTAAGAAAATGAATGCATGCAGGATCTTGGGGATCCTAAATTATTAGCATGTTTTAAGAAAATCACTCAGGGACCCTGTTTCAGGGAACTCAAAACTGAACCCATGGTCTCTAAGATTCAGATTTTTCTACCCAGAAAGACAAATGTCACATGTTCTCTCATGTGTGGATGCTAGCTAGCATTGGTCTCCTGATTGAAGTATTTGGCTTGGAATTCTTATAAGAGTCAGAAAATTTTAAAGGGAAGAATGAACAGGTGAGTAGGGAAGAAAGGTTAGGGTGACATCTTTGGAAGGGGAGATACAGGACACCATGGTTTTCAGGATGGGGAAGGGAATAATGGGAGAAAATACCTAGGGAGGATGAGGGGATATGGGAGGGGCTGAGGGACTAAAATAAAACCCCCAAGATTGTTGGATGCACCAAATATGTTATTAGGTTTTCAAAAAACATTTTTTGAAAAGGAATAAAAATGAACAGTTCCCACACAGAGGAGCACAAAGAGAGGAAAACAGAACAAAGCAAAAAATGCCCAGGGGTACACCACCCAAACCCAATAGCAATTAAAACTATGCTAAAAATGACAGGCATGTGACACTTCTTGATAAGTTATTAGAGTGGTGTCAAAGACCCCCCCAAACAGTGTAGAATTTTCCCGTTGTTCTTGGGTGCCCTCCAA
Source organism: Typhlomys cinereus (assembly GCA_023101885.1). Lineage (NCBI taxonomy): Eukaryota > Metazoa > Chordata > Mammalia > Rodentia > Platacanthomyidae > Typhlomys > Typhlomys cinereus. The sequence goes on from JALPQD010000078.1 coordinate 6,475,493, forward strand.
AACTTGACAATAAGACCCTATTACTAAAGATGCAATACACATGGATCACAGGACATAGAAAAAATATACCAGTAGGAACTGGTCTAGAAACTTCCTCCTTGCTGTAGAGCTTACATAGTACCAGAGAGTATATGAAAGCTACTGAAGGAGAAAAACAATCTAAGATTTCATCAATCTGTGATATCTTCAAGTTGCAATAACGATTACCATGGCAACAGGTGTTAATGTAATAGTGGTATAAATATCAAGCAGACAAACAAAAGCTTTCTGGTAAGATTTAAGGCCTGCTTGTCACAATAGAACACATTCCTGTTACTGTAAACTAGAATAAGAACCTATGAAAGGAAAGGACATAGGTCCCAGTAGAAGACCAGACTATTAATGTTTAGCTAGGAAGAAAGTACACCAAACTGCTTTGTAAACACCTGTTATTATATCCATAGTATGAAAGAGCACTCAGCACTCAATATAGAAATCCTCTTCCACAAGAGAAGTGTTTATTACTGAAAAGCAAAACCTGACAAAATACAGAAAACAAGTGACTGTGTATTGCTTGTGCCTAAACAGGATACAAATGCTTCACCCCAAAACACACACACACATACACACACACACACACACACACACATACACACCAAAGTTCATAGAAGATTGGAAGAGCCTGAAGTATGGTGGTGGACCAGATATTATCTCCTGGACCTGACAGGTTATAATATACACGAATTAATGGCAGATATGTATATTACATAAGAATTTAATGGGAACTGTCTTATCAACACCTCACCATGAAAGCAGAAAGATCTCAAGAAGCTCCATACTGCTCTGAAAGACTTATGAGGTCTAATGTTGATGAGGAAGAAAAGGAGGATGCTTGTATATCCACTGATCTACACTTGTTAAAACATTATCATATCAGGCATATAACATCAAAGACAAACTGGATGACATACAGTGGGCCACACAAGTGAAAAGATTTGGAAATAGGAGGGAGTCTGGTAAGGGAAATGAAGGATGTCAAGGGGGAAAGGAAGAAAGAGAGGGGGGATGGGATTTGGAACAAGGGGTAAAAAATATTGTAAATTCACTATTTTCATGTAAGTGACATTAAAAATAACAAAAGAAAATGGAGAGAAGGTATACCTAACACAAGTCTCTATGGCTTTAAAATAATTCAGGTAGCATCTTCTCAAAATTAGAGACACCAAGCCATGCATTTGATAGAATGCCACGTATCCTTTAAAACCACGGGAGCATGTATCTCTGCTGTTCCTTCTACTGTGGATGTTTAAGCCATTCTCCCTTTTCCTTTCAGGCAGGTGTCTCTCCACCAAAGGCTGGGGCACCTGCCAACAGTCTTACCACAACTTTGCAAGTGAATCCCCATGGGTGTCCTTTATAAAAATACAAATCCCCCTTTCCCCACCCGCCCGGGATGCAGGCAGTCCAGACGGGACTCACTGCGACCTAGGTAAGCTTCCCCTGCCTACCCCCAAACTCCAGGCAGCCCACTGGTCCCAGGTCCTCCCACTAGCCAGCTGGAGCAGGAGCTGCTCCAGGCCAAATAATTCAGTTCAGTGAAAAATGCACAGAAATTGAAAGAAGGTCTTAAGAGTTAAAGCGACAATGCCCAAGTCAAAGTGCAAATCCATGAGAAACAACATCCAAGAAAACAAATCTCCCACTGAAGGAATTAATCCCATAATGATAGACTCCAACCAGAACAAACCCACGGAAAATAGCCAAGAAGGCCTGACCCAGGATAAAGACTTTCAAAACATGATCATTGCCATGATCAATACTATGAAAGAGGAAATCTGGGAGAAATTAAATAACTGCATCAATCACTTTGAAGAGGAATACAACAGACACTTAGAGGAGTTGAGAAAAACAGTTCAAGAAACAAAAACAGGCATAGAGCAATTAAAACAGACTCAAGCAGAGTTTAAAACTGAACTAAAAGACAAGTTACTTCAATCCAGAACTCAACAGTCTTATCAGCAGAACTAATGAATCAGAAAATGGAATTTCAGACCTTGAAGATAAAGTGGAAGTATTAACCAGCTCAATGGAAGAGTTGTTAAAGCCAAAAAGATACTCAAGAGAAATATTCAAGAGTTATGGGACACCCTGAAGAAGCCTAACATGTGTATTCATGGAATACCAGAGCAAGAATCCCAAAATACCACACCTGAGGAAATTTTTCAAATGATCATCAAGGAAAACTTTCCTCATTTAAAAAAAGAGAGGCCCATCCATATACAAGAGGCATTCCACACCCCAAAAAGATATGACCAAAATAGAAACTCGCCACCGCAAATAATAGTTAAAACACTCCACATTCAAGATAAAGAAATGGTGCTGAGAGCTTCAAAGGAAAAAAAAAACAAGTCACTTTTAAAGGTAAACCTATTAAAATAACAAATGACTTCTCAGTCGAAACAGTAAAAGCAAGAAAAGCTTGGAGAGACATACTTCAAGTATTGAATGAGTAATAATGTCAACCCAGGCTGATAACACCCTGCAAAACTATCCATCATGATCGAGGGAGAAAGAAAACTTTTCCAGCACAGAGACAACCTGAATGGATACATGTCCACCAAACCAGGCGTTCAAAAAAAAATGCTAGAAATGATACTCAAGCTTGAAGAAAAAAAACAAGAATATCCAGGAGAACAAAAGGGAAGTATAACACCACCAAAACCTAAAAGTGAAACAATACACTTACAAAAGCCACTAAACATAATAAATGTCCAGAAATGTCCAGTTTCTCCATTATAACATTAAATGTTAATGGAATTAACTCACCAATCAAAAGACACAGTTTACAAACTTGTATTAAAAATCACAATCCATCAATCTGCTGCCTGCAGGAAATCCATCTCGCCAAAAAGATAGGCACATCCTAAAAATAAAAGGCTGGTCAAAAATCCTGCCAGCTAATGGAATCAGAAAACAGGCAGGGGTAGCCATTATGCTATCGGACAAAGTAGACTTCAAACCAAAAAAAAAATCATAAGAAAACTAAACACCAAGGAAACAAATGGCCCAATTAAAAAATGGGCCCTGGAACTTAAACTTTACCAGGGATAAACAATGCAGCTTGAAGCTTTAGAGACACTAGAGCAATCTGATCCCAAGAGCAGTAAAAGGGAGGAGATTAGCAAAGTAAGGGGGGGGAGATATATCTGAAATCGAGATTAGGAAAATGATACAGAATATCAAAAAGTCAAAAAGCTGGTTTTTGATATACCCCTAGCAAAATTAACCAAAAGCAAGAGAGAGAAAGCCCAAATTAACAAAATTAGAAATGAAAATGTAGTTATCACTACTGATACCCACGAAATCCAGAGAATTATAATGTCATATTTCAAAAACTTATACTCTGTGAAACTTGACAACACAAAAGAGATGGATAAGTAAACACAACTTATCTAAATTGAATCAGGAAGTTGTGAATTATTTAAATAGTCCTATAACACATGAGGAAATCGAGGCAGTAATCTCAAATCTTCCCACCAAAAAGTGTCCTTGACGAGATGGATTCAGCACAGAGTTCTACCAGACATTTAAGGAACTAATAACACCAATACTCCTTAAACTGTTACATCAAATAGCAAAGGAAGGAACACTACCAAATTTCTTCTATGAAGCTAATATCGTCTTAATCCCAAAACCTAATAAAGATACACTTACAAAAGAAAACTATAGGCCGATCTCTCTGATGAACACAGATGCAAAGATTCTTAATAAACTCTTAGCAAATCGGATTCAAAAACATATCAAAAAGATCATTCACAGGGACCAAGAGCGTTTATCCCAGGCACACAAGGTTGGTTTAACATACGCAAATCAATAAGTGTAATTCACCGTATAAACCAGTCCAAAGTTCAAGACCACATGATACTCTCGATAGATGCAGAAAAAGCTTTCGACAAGATCCAACAGCCCTTTATGATCAAAACCCTAGAGAAGGTTGGAATGGAAGGAACCTTAATCAATATAATAAAAGCTGTATACAACAAGCCAACAGCAAGGATTATACTCAATGGGGAAAAACTTGAAGCATTCCCACTTCAATCAGGAACTAGACAAGGCTGTCCACTCTCACCATTTCTATTCAATATTGTACTTGAAGTCTTAGTTGAAGCCATAAGACAAGAAAGAGACATAAAAGGGATTCAAATAAGCAAGGAAGAAGTCAAGTTATCTCTATTTGCTGATGACATGATCTGGAACTAATACAGAAGTTCAGCAGAGTGGCAGGATACAAAAAAATGTGCAAAAGTCAGTGGCTTTCCTATATTCTCAGATGAAAGAAGTGAAAAAGCCCTGAGAGAAGCAATCCCATTTACTATAGCCTCTAAAAAAATGAAATACCTTAGTATAAACCTAACTAAGGAAGTAAGAGACCTTTATAATAAAAATTTTAAAATCCTAAAGAAAGAAATTGCAGAAGACACCAGAAAGTGGAAAGACCTCCCATGTTCCTGAATTGGCAAAATCAACATCATAAAAATGACCATCCTACCAAAGGCAATAAACAGATTCAATGCTATACCAATTAAAATCCCAAAGCATTCTTTAAAGAAATTGACCAAACAATCTCAAAATTCATATGGAGGCACAAAAGACCCAGGAGAGCAAAAACAATTCTGAGTAACAATAACACGGCTGGAGGTATCACCATATCAAACCTTAGTCTATATTACAAATCCAGAGTTGTAAAAACAGCCTGGTATTGGTTCCAAAATAGACACACAGATCAATAGATAAGGGTTGAAGACCCAGATATAAGCCCACACAACTACAGCCATTTGATCTTTGACAAAGGGACCCAAAAATACAGTGGAAAAAGAATAGCATCTTCAACAAATGGTGATAGCAAAACTGGATATTCACATGCAGAAGATTAAAACTGGACCCGTACTTGTCACCATGTACCAGAATTCATTCCAGATAGATCAAGGACCTCGATATAAATCCAGAGACTATAAAAACCGTACTTGAAAGTGTAGGGAACTCCCTCAAGCTGATTGGGCTAGGCTAACAGTTCCTAAACAGACATCCAATAGCACAGTCACTGCTACCAACTCTCAACAGTTGGGATCTTGTGAAATTAAAGAGGTTCTGTTCAGATAAAGAAATTGTAACTCGAGCACAAAGGCAACCCACAGAATGGGAGAAAATCTTCACTAACCACATATCTGATAGTGCTCTATTATCCAGAGTGCACAAAGAACTTAGAAAACTAAACACCAAGGAAACCAATGGCCCAATTAAAAAATGGGCCTTGGAACTTAAAAGAAACTTTACCAGGGACGAAATTAAAATGTCTAACAAATATCTTAAAAAATGTTCCGCATCCTTAGCCATCAGGGAAATGCAAATCAAAACTTCCCTGAGATATCATCTCACCCCGGTCAGGATGGCAAAAATCCACAATACAAACAACACCAAATGCTGGAGAGGATGTGGAGAGAGGGGAACTCTCCTACATTGCTGGTGGGAATGCAGGCTCATACAACCACTCTGGCGAGCCATCTGGAGATTCTTAAAGAAGTTAAAGATTGAAATGCCATTCCACTTCTGGGAATAACCCCACATACAGCAAAAATTCACCTCGATAGCACAAGCACGACCATGTTCATAGCAGCACTGTTTACAATAGAAAAGTCATGGAATCAGCCCAAATGTCCAACAGTTGATGAGTGGATAAGGAAACTGTGGTACATCTATACAAAGGAGTACTACTCAGCCATCAAAAATGATGAATTACTGGAATTTGCCGGGAAATGGATGTCATTAGAAACAATTATATTAAGTGAAGTATCCCAGACCCAGAAAATTAAGCGCCGTATGTACTCCTTAATAGGTGGCTCCTAGTACCAAACTCACCCAGCCTACCTTGAGACACTCGACCATAAATCTCTGTAATACAGTAATTGCAAGGAGTATGAACAGGAGATATGGGGTAGGAGGGCCACATCAGAAACAAGGAGAGAAGTGACCATGTTACAGTAGAGAAAATAGGCCTCCATCAAGGACTGCAAGTAAGTAATGAGACATCTGGTTAAGTTCACAGACTTTTCGTTCCTGATCATTTACAACTGAGGGGGTGTGATCTCACCAGAAGAGGAGGACATATAGTCTGGCAGATAATAAGTAACCATTTTGCAAATGGGTGATTGACCCCTCCCTCACTGTGGTTTCCTACTTTATTACATCTACCTTTGAATGGGCTCTTATAACAAGACTCTAGTTTAACAGCTTTTTGTCTCTGGCCAGGGGGTGACATCCAATACCCATCAGGATGGAGTGAAGGGCATTGCAGGAGCAGCAAAACTGCAAAAGAAAATCAACAAACCATAATCCAGAACTTCAGACTCTATACCAACCACCTAGAACTAGTCCAGCCTAATCTCTCCCCATCCTGAAGCTCAGGGAAATTTGCAGAAGAGGGGGCGGTAAGATTGTAAGAGCACAAGGATGGGAGGAGCAATGATATGCAAATACTCCACACAAGTTAGGGCTGAAGCAATCATAATTGGACTTTGCATGCCCCACGCAATGTCCAACACACTATTGACCCCACAAAGTCTAGCATTTGCTAAAGGCACCAAGATCCTTGGAGGCAAGGGATTGACAGCCACAGTAGTGTTCCTATGCTTAAGGGGAACACAAGAAAGGGTTCAGGGAAATGCCACTGGGTCCTTGTACATCATCGAAGAGGAGGGCCCAGAGGAGAGACTGGCATGCACATTAAAGGATTCTCCAGAGATTGGCTGGGGGAGGCACTGGGGGATGGGGAAGGAGGGGTGAGGGGAGGGAGACAGGGGAGTCGGGGGGAGGAGGAGGAAGGGAGGGAACCGGTGTACCTACTAAGTTTGATGAGCAGAAATAATAATAAAAATGTTTAAAAAAAAACAAACAACATAAAAAAAAGAAATTCCGTAGCAAGAATGAAAGCATAAACATTATTGTAATTTGTCACACTTAATACCTTATAATTAGCATACAAGAATGTAGTTTACATTTCCAGAACAAAACTTAAGAAAAAGAAGTGTGGTTTGGTGACACTTGCCTTCAATACCAGCCACTTTGTTGGCAGGAGGATTGAAAATTCATGTCCAGTCTGGGCAACATAGCAAGACATTTCAAAAACAAAAATCCAAAACAAACAAAACTTGAACAAATAAAAGATATTTTTGAAATATACAACTTGACAAGAGTATTTATGAAGATAATAGAATACCAAATTGGAAGCCTCAAAAAAACTGGGTGTTATATAGTGACCCTATTTATGGGCAGCATATTCGAAAAATACCTGAAAATGTAATGCATATAGCAAATATTGAATATAGGATTCAGTTCATCACATTAATTATTAAGGTGAGTATTTTTCACTTAATGGAATATGATAACGAACTCAAGGACTAAAAAGTCTGCTCAGTCAGTAATTTGTATACATGAAAATTCTGACTTAGGTCTCCAGAATCTATATAAACCTGGATGTAGCAGTCCAGTACTCCTACAGCAAAATGGGAGACAGAGACAAAAATATTCTTGCAAATTTATGGACCAGCTAGCATGGCATACACAGTGGCAAATAAATCGTGTCTCACCCACACAGGAGTAGATAAGCCAGAGTGAACCCTAAAGTCCATAGAAGCATATAGGCAGAAGAGTAGGATGGAATGGTAAAAGGAAGGAAGGGAATGGGGAGGGACAGAGAAGGGAGGGAAACTCAATGTGCTTGTAAAAGTAGAAAAAAATTAATTAAAAAAAAGAAAAGAAAATCCCATCTCAGAAGAAGATAGATGTTTTCCTCTGACCTCCACACATGCATGGTAGCACAGACATATGCTCTGGCACACACATGACTACATTCACATGTACTCACATGTGCACACATACACATACAAAGAAAGAGAGACAAAGAGAATTCAGTTTCATGTGAACTGGAATTTTAAATTCAATAGTTTCATGGCTTTAACTAATCATCATAAAAGATGGTCTTAGCAAAAACTATTTCTTCAATTATTCTAAACAAACTAAATTTTACACTGTTGTCATCTTTATCTGCCTTTATGGTGCTCATAATCTGAGGCAAATCCAGTAATTCAGGTGGAAATCTTTCCATGAATACCAGTGGCTATATTCCTGTTATGAGAAGCATATGACTGTTGTATTGCCTTTATCATCTCTTTTCCCATTTTCTTTCTTTCCATTTTTCCTTCACATAGTAACCAAACCAGCTTCCTCAAGTACTAATTCAATGTAATTCATAACTTGAACCCTTCCACGCCAAGGTCTATTTCCATCCCCAGCATGTAAATCCCTCTACTAGCTGCTGTAGCTTCCCCCTTCTTCCAGTTCTACTCCTCCTCCCAACAAACATTATTTTCCCAAAGCAATAAGATTTGTAATTTCTACATCTTTAAGGAATCACCAATTTATCCTTGCCATAGTCTAGAAAGTAAATAAAAATGTCATTTATTTTGACTTTTAATACTAGATAAAGGGGGAAATAACTTTGAAATGTTTAGTGTAGTTCAATTCATTCTGAGGTAATTGAATTTTGCTTAGATGACTCCAATATGCACATCCATCTTTTAGCTATCTAGATGGACTATTATGTGGTTCTCTATTATGTGGATCCTCAATAAAACTGAGCAGCAGATAGGCAATCATATTATTAATGAATAAGTAAAATTACGAAAATATAACTAATTTGGTCTAAAAATAAAGGTTGTTTTAGTATGATAAAGATTCAAAGACAATCAGATGCCATTGTTAACTACTCAACAATTGTATAAACAAAAAGCTCTTTCTGCTTTTCATTCTGCATCCTCCATATCCTGGCTTTTCATCTTTGTGTGTATTACTCCTGAGACAAAGGATGTATGTTTCAGGTTATATGTTCACATTCAAGAAAAGAAGCCTTAAATTGTCTTTAACATACCCATCTAATATATTTAGGTGAGAAAAGGAATATTTCAGCATTGTTCTATTTCATTTAATGATTATGATCAACTAAAATAACAATTTGTTATAACTGGGTTTGAATTTTAAACTGATATCTCACAAGTGTTCATATTAAAACCTGTCCTGGATAAAATGTTCTAAAAGCACATAATGATTCAGCTTTAAAAAATACTTGCATGGTTCATATGATGGTCTGAAGTGTTACACTTTAATTCTTGGGAGGGGTGAAATTTTATATTCATTTTGACAGTGAGGAGCAGAGAGAGAGAGAGAGAGAGAGAGAGAGAGAGAATATGTAGTGCACACCTGCCAGAAATGTGTTGCATATATGGAGGTCAGAGGATGACTTGTACAATTCTGTTCTATCCTTTCCAACATGTGGGCTCCAGGGATTGAATTCAAGTTGCCAGTTTCTCACATAGCCACCTTTACATACTGAGGTATCTATCTCACTAACCCTTACGTCTGTTTTTGCAAGGGAATCTTCTCAACGCTTCCATCCCACTGAATATTTTTTGTTATCCAGTCTTTGAAAATTAACCTTGGAGAATTAGGTTATTTGCAGATTTCCCAACTGTTTGCAAGAGTCTCCTTTGGTCTGGCTTGTGAGCCCGACGTCTCCTTAAGGAGCAACGCTCCCAGGCCACGGGCACCACATCCTTAAACTGCGGAGTAGATGCTGCAGCCCGCAGGCCTCTCCATAATTTCCGAATTTACCAGCAAGAAAGCTCCAGTGTTCTCACACAAAAGGCCAAAACTTTCTGCAAAAGTTCCATGATAAGTCACATTTTCCATTTTTCTCTTGATTTCCTTCTGACCTGGAACTTTCTTTTTAAATCACAGCTAATTTCTCTGAAGTCCGAGGTTCTAAGATGGTAAAAATCCCAAAACCACATTAGCATCAAACATTCCTGAAAAGCTCCCATGGTACATAGATTTCCATCAAACACGTTAAAGATTTGATAATTCTTAATGTGATGTTATATTTCACTTGAAGAGCTGTGTAGCATATTCATAAGATCAAAAAGAGAGAAGTAGATTGAACTGCAAAATGATTTCTCCCTTTCACTACCCAGTTTTTGCAGAGAATCCTTCCTTTGTCAGAAGCAACTCTAGCTGAATGTCTCTGCGCCTGCCCTGATTTTCCCACTGATGTCCTTGTTCATGTGGATACAGCTTACTGTGCATATTAGAAGAGGTGAAATCCATCCTATCTGGGTCAACATCTGGCTTCCATTACATGTTGGATGCTGCAGAAGAAGTTCAAAAACAAAACTGCATTCTTATCTCAGTCTTATTTTCTCCCTCTGATTGCATGCTTAGAATACCACACTAGCACATAAATACATGCGTGACTTAAATGAACTCATAATGTGCACGTGGCTCTTTAACACTGTTTTCTTATTACTCCTTACTTAATATCTAGGTCAGAGCATTCCTCATCTTCTTGAATGTGGGTAGCATTCCATGGACGTTCCTGCAATTCCCATCTAGACAGATGCTTAGTATGCTACTAAAAACTCTTTTGCATATACATTTGTATACATAGAATAAATATTGCTTTAAACAAATTTCAGGAATTGAAACATAAAATAATGTATTCTTTATTTTCAATAGATATAACCAAATAGCTTCTGAAAGACCTTAACAGTTATGTTCCATAATGTATACAACTCTTAAGTTCCCCACTATCTTATCAACAGTAGAAAATAAATGAGATGTGTTATTATACATACATGACAAAACAGAAATATTGAAATGCACACTGTTGTTTAACATTTTGAAAATCTACTTGCTATTGAAATTTTAATTTATTTTTAAAATATTTGATCGATTACTTTATTTGAAATACAGAGAGAGAGAGAGAGTTGGAGAGAGCAGGTGCATGCCATGGCATGCATGTGGGGAACTCCAGACAACTTTCAGAAGTTGATTCTTTCCTTCGACCCTGTGGACTCTAAGAATCAAGCTCTGGTTCATTGGATTTGTGTTCAGGCACCTTTACCCACTGGACCACTCAGTCACCCTATGAAATTTTAAAACCACACAAACTTTAATAAAACCAAACATATGGGCTGGAGAGATGGCTCAGGGGTTAAGACTCTGCCTCGCAAGTAGAAGGACCTGAGTTCAGATCCCAGGTCCCACATAAAAATGCAGGGCAGAAATGGCAGTGGCCTGTTCTTCCAAACCAGGAAGGTAGAGTCTGGAAAATCCCAGAGTGAAGCACAGAGGAGGTAAATGCAATAGAGGATGATTCTGGAAGTCACTCTGGGGCCTTTACAGACACATACAGTACACACACACACACACACACACACACACACACACACACACACACACATATATGAATAATTAATTTAAGAAATTTAAAAAGCAAGTATATTGAAGGTTAATTTAGGATTAAGATTGTGTTTATTATAATAAAAGTGATCCAAAAATAGAGTGAGATAATTAATCTTTTTTGTTTGCTTGTCTGTTCTAAGACAGGATCTTTAAAGCATCCCAGACTAAGCACAAGCTCAATTCTTCCTGCCTCAGTCTCCAAAATCCTGGGCTTTATGATATTTGTGCCCCACTCTAACTGCCATAATAAATCCTGACATAGTTTCTTTCTCTTACAACAGAACATAAACACATAGTTTGAACGGATGGGACAGATCCATTTCACACAATCACTCCAAAATTCAGATTCTTGCAACCTGATTTCTCTCCTGTCCTCTGGAATCTAAACTAGGCCAGTTCCCTGTAATATCCAGAAGACATCTTGTGAATTTTGGCCCAATGTTACTTTCCAGATCCAAATGCATACCATTCTATAGTAAGAACTTGATGATCTAACTGCAAGGGATCTGAACAGGTACAGTCTAGTTCACAGATCTGAACTCAACTACAACTCCAGTTCCAAGACATAAGGGAAAATATATATGATTGGAACAACCAGTCTCATTTGCTAATTGTGCAGATATCATAGGAATGATTCAAATAATGAGACATACTAAAGGAGATAGCATTTCCTAAGGTCAAATCCAAAGGAAGATAAAATCATTAAAAAGTTTTTATACAGATTGTGTAGAAATCTTTTTCCAATTGCATTTCTTGAAAGTGTTTACTACTCTTTTGTTCGTTCTTAGCCATATAAAGTAACTAATCAATGCTCTTACACTGGAAGACTGACCTGCAAGTTCTGAAATGGCTTAAAACAAAGCTCTCATGACTGTCTCAGTGGCTCCAACATCTTTGTTTCATTCCATGACTTTTCAACTCTGGGTCACCTTTTAAAAAGGCTAAAGAAAAACAAATGTGTAATTGCTTAAGTTTTGAAATCAAGCACAAATAAGCCTAAGAAGAGTCTGGCATCTATAAATGAAATCCAACGAATGTATGTTCTGCAGTTAGAAGTCAACTCCAAAGTTGAGCTCAGGATGGAGACTAGAGGAAACCATAATCCTGGCTGGTTGGCTGAAAGCCTGGAGCAGAAGATATGCTTAACTCCTGTCTTGTTGGCTCAATAAATGCATTTAACTAAAGGCACACAAAGGGGCCTTTATTGTTTTCTGGAAGATGATAAGACCAGTCAAATAGTTTAATGCCTTTTCTGGCACTGAGAAATGCATTCAGGGAACTTTGGCAATTTCAAGGGAGCAATAAAATGGTCATGTGAAAAGGGTGCTTTAGAAGTATGGTAATGACAGAAATATAAGATCAAGATTCATTGCTGGAGATGTTACCAAAGCTTCAGCCCTGTTGTCCCACTCTACCATGACTTGTGGTGGGCTGCTAAATGAAGAGGGTGCCCGTGATTAAACACCAATAAAGGGAATATCAGGACTTCAGCCATTTCATTCTGCCCTCGTAAACACGGTAGTCTGTGGAATGTGTGTGCACACCAGGGACTGTATAAAAGGTGATGCAATGACAATCCTACATGAAACAGAGAGGTATTTAGCATTAACTCTACTAATGCCCCCTCATAGCCAACGGATCAAGAAAGAGCATGCACTAGCAGCCTCGTTAGTATGTTCTTTAATAAGAGTTTTAATGTTTTTAAGCAATTTTGCTCTTTTTTCAGGAGGCAGTCACGCCTCCCTTCCCTCATCCCTTTAGGCCAATACTAATCTGTTTCTCTCATAATTCATTTATGAGCATGTACCCCTGTTTGTTACCGAAAGACAGGAGCATTTACTTCTGCTTTTAGCTCAGTCCACGTTTCCTTCCAAAACTGTGTCTCTGGCATTTTCTTTTACTTACATCATTGTTTTCTTTTCCATTGACTATTACCCATCACCAAAGATCATTAGATGCTTAATAGGAAGAGCTGTTATATATAAGAAGAAAAAATTCTGTCTGGGATCAACTGCCTGCTGAAAAGCCTGCTTGAAATCTGTGTTATTTCAACCAGACTCTTTATGTAGCCTAATGATAGGTCAAATGAGCTACTGGTTTATGGTGTCTAGTAGAGCGGCACTTCTAAGAGAATCAGGATTCAGATGTACAATTTTAAGTGCATGCGTGACCCAGTCTAACTTGAAGTGCATGTGACTGGGGGTGGAAGACAGTCCATTACTTTTTGGCGACACCTGTTCACCTAACATGACCTTTCCTGAACTCAAAAGATCTGTTTCCGTGGAAACACTTAATGTCACTGAAACTAAAGGCCATTCCGTTCTTGTCTTTAACTTCACATGATGATTCAAACAGACACTTAAAATAATGAAATCGTTTTCAAAAGCACAGGATAGATATTCAAGCAAGAACCTTCTGTCAAGAAAGAAAGGAAATGTACTGACAGGATCTGAAAGATATATTCTCACTCTATTTTAGATGGTTTTATCCAAATAGCTACATGACAGATTCTGCACAGCCCCTTCAATTATTATGTAATAACCAAATTGGGCACGTTGCCTTATTGCATTATGTATATGTCCTTTAGGCTGTCAGACTCTGAAGGGCTCCCAGGAAGTGTGTGAGCAAAACTGAAAGAGGTTAATAGCACATGAGAACCTGCCACTTGCGTTAAGTCCTCTGTGCGCTGATCCTCGGAGGCATGTTAATGGTCAAATTAATAAAATGATTTTGTAATCTTTCACCTGACACTTTAGATTTAAACATTTTTGATTTGAAAGTGAGAAGTAATTAATCAAAAAGGGAATGTGTCATTCCGAAGGAAGGTGCAGGCTTAGACCAGCCCGGCGCTCAGTGTGCTCAGTGCCTTCTGAGAGCTCCGTCCCCTGCAGTTAACTTTTCCTCTGAGCACATCAAACACACTGCCCTCTCTCTGCTCATCCCATCTTTGCTGTTAAACGAAACTGGCATTTCTCAGCCCACTCCATCCTTGCCTTTCCTCTTAGCTAAACAATATCAACGGAATGTCTAAGTATTGGGCACTGCTGTAGAAAGCTGGAAGAACTCCAAAGAAGGCCAGGTCTCCACACTGTGGAGGTGACTGGAATAGGGCAATTCACTGTGAAACACAGAAATGATTCTTTCAGTACCATTTTGACTAATGCTAAAGAGAACAAGTATATTGTATAGTTGAAAATTTTAGCTTGAATATATTAGACACGCTTCTTGGAGAAACTCGCTCAAGCTAAATATGAAAGCTTACACAATTACGTAGCTAGCATATCTTTCATCCAATCAGAAATATCAGCTCACCAGGATGTCCATTGGACACAGCACACAATGACAATTGATTTATGTAATATCGATCCTGGATAAGAAAAAACCCACTTGGTGAATACAGTTTTAAATGCCTAATGTATTCCACTGTTTAAATCTCTGAAAACTTTGACTCCCATGTAGACTATATAAAATAGTAACCCCACTCCCTTACATTCAACTTTGCTTTCTGAAATTTTAGTTCTCTAATATCAACTGTGATCCACAAATGTTAAATGGAAAAATTCAGGAAAAAAAGCAATCCATAAAGCTTTAAATAACTGTTATATCAGTATATTGTTAATAATTGTTCCACTGTATGCCTAGCTATTAGTGGAAATGCCTCGTTTATAATTTATGTATATATAAATTATATTATTACAATATATAGAAAACAATATAACACATAAGGTACATGATATTAACTATGCTTTCACCATATGTGAGGTATCTTGAACAAAGGATATCCTGGGTATAAGACATGACTATTATATGGTATTTTTGTCTCTTGAATAGGTATTAACATATATGTATATAACTGAGCATGTTTGTTCATGTTTATGTATGTATATGTGATACACATGTGTCTAAATACACATATATGTATGTATCTACTGAGACACCACATATAAATAATTCAAAATCAGAAAAGCATTCAGAGATCACAAATAATTTTTATTCACCAATCTGACATGTCATTCTTTGACGATGATAATAATGATGTTTAAAGTAAGTACTCAGCTTCTACAATATTATACTGAACACTCTGCTAAGAACTTTAGGTGGTTGTTCTTTAGTCTCTGCAACAACATTAATTAGTTTGTCATTTAGTGTGTCTTATTAACAAAACATCCAAAAAGAATGAAGTGATATAGTGACTTAAAACAACAGATATGCTTTAGCTCTAGGGTGCCTAGGGTATAATTTGTCTCTAGGGTAACAATGAAGGCTGGATTCATCTCAGAAGTTCTGGTCTGACTCAGGAAATTGTAGCTGGGTTGATTCTACAGGATAAACTGAGGCACAGTATCTGACATGAAATAGGAAGTGGGTAACTGAAACTTACCACATGGGTTCCAGTGGTCTTGGAGTGGGATAACCAGAACTTCTTCCTATTTAGTCTTTCACTCATTGTAATATCAACATCAGGCCTACTCATATCATGAACGCAAAGTTTCAAGAATAGGAGTGGAAGCTGGAAAGTCTTTTAAGACAGACTCAGAGCACAGCACAATATCATCACAGAACATAGACCAGAGCAAATCATAAGTCCAAACTTAAGGGGTAAAGAAACAGACTCTTGGTTTGGCTGTGTGGGTTTTTTTTTAATTGTATGGACAAGCTTTGAAGTCTCATTTCAAGATCATGTAAAAAGTGGAAGAAACAGTGGCCATTTTTCTACAGTTACCATGATTGAAGTAGTAGGTTTGGTTATTCTACAAATAATGACCTTAAGATAAAAGTGGCATAGTATCCAACATAGAGTAGATATTCAATAAATATTATGACAGTAAAAAATGTCTTTAGTTGAATAATTAAATATTGCATATTTAGTTGGAGCTTTGATCCAGGCCTGAACATTTGATTCTTTCTCATTATATTATACTAGATTTTAAATATAAATTCTAACAGCAAATGGAAGTTGAGGGATGGCATTTCAGCATTAACAGAATGTGACCGTACGCAGTTGGGCACTGCTGTTACTGGCTACAACAGAGCTGTCTTGCGATATGCACAAAAGGAAACAGTTCTCCAGAAGAACATGACAGCAGACAGAAACTGAAATCTTCAGAAAAGAGCTACAACACTGCTCAGTATCAAAATTCGTTGATACTATTTTTCTCATAAGGGATCTCTTTCAAAGGTAACTATTTAAAAGTTATAAGAGGTTGAAGGAAAATGTGTGAACCAATACTAAGATGTTCACAGGGAGAAGATGAAGGGATACCATGTAATGTTCTCATTTTAGAGCCATTTTAAAAGTCCCAATAAATATTTAAGTGATTAAATTTATATCATGTATGTTTCATGATCTCAAGATAATTAAACTTAAAATTAATAACCAAGTGAATTTCTAAAAAAAAAAGCTAAAATCTTTGTAAATTTAAAAAGCATAAAAAGCATGCCTCTAAAATAATCAACAAATCAAAGATGAAAACTTTGAGTAGATTTGAAATATTTTTGTATTCAATTGAAATGAAAATACGGGACATTAACATTTGCAAATGTGGCCAAAGCAATGATTAAAGGAAAATTCATAGTCCTAATGTTATGTTCAAAAGAAGTTCTCAAAGAAAAAAGTTAAGCCTCCACACTAATGAATTTGAAAGAGAATGACAAATGAAACTGAAATTAAATAAAAATGAAGAGTAATAAGGTTAGAACAAAGGAAAGTAGAAGAATAATAGAGAAGATAAATGAAGCTGAGATCTTGTTTTTAGAAATTATCATGGCTCAGCCTGAGACCAAAAAGAACTTCAACACTTAACTCTATGAAATCATCTTCCTACAATATCATCATTAACTACAAAGAAATTCACACTGTCTTTGCTTATTGATCTTCCCTTTTAA
The DNA here is from genome assembly GCA_023101885.1 of Typhlomys cinereus. Taxonomy (NCBI): domain Eukaryota; kingdom Metazoa; phylum Chordata; class Mammalia; order Rodentia; family Platacanthomyidae; genus Typhlomys; species Typhlomys cinereus. The sequence goes on from JALPQD010000078.1 coordinate 6,492,710, forward strand.
CAGAAAACTTTTCACCAATATAAGAAATGTACGTTCTGCAAAATCCAGAGAGTCTATAAACATGAGCTTTATGTGAAACACCACTCTGCTAAATATGAATTAGTGGGAAAGTCTGCACGTGCACAGGACCCATGTAGAAAATGTCTTTGCCAGTGAATTCTGACATAAAACAGAAAAATAGTTTTTTTCATAGACACGAAACTGAAAAAAAAAGAAATACTTTTCTTCTTAGTCTTCAAATGTGCAAAGAAAATGTACTGCCCTGAAAAGTATTTGGATAGACCCTTTCTTCTATGTATAACACACCACATGTAGACATTAAGAGGGGAACAAGACCATACATAATTAAATACCTGAAGTGGTAGTTTTTAGAGTTTGGAGGGAGCCCCTGATGAAATGCTCCATTTTCTTAAGTCTCCATCATTGGCTACAGTAGTGACTAAGAGCTCAAAGTTGTGGGTACATCCTTGAGAACAGAATGACCTACCCCCACACATGCTATTTTAAGAACCTCCCTTTAATACTGCTTGTGAAATAACTTTTCTTCTCAGACACTCCTGATGCAATGCCTCCACTGACCACACAGTAGTTTACTCTGAGAAAAAGAAAACACTGTTAAAAGCAGATTCTTTGAGTCTATATTTCTTCAGTTGACATGACCAAGTTGCTATGATTTCTTGGTGACATGTGGCATTGCATTTGTAACAAGTCATAACCAGAGGAAACTCTGGCAGTGCCGTGGTCACACAGTTTATACTTAAACCCTTGAATGAGTTCAGCACTTTGGTCTTGCATTCTAAATGTGCCCTAAGGAATGTCAGCTGTCTCTTTTTCCAAATTTGTGGGATATGTACCCAGTTGAGTCCCTTACACAAGGCTTAGTCATTGTTCCCCATATATTTGGAGAATGTTTCGTGTGTGGCAACTGGGTAAATTCATCTTTGTTTGGTTTCTTCCAAGCTGTATTTCATTAAGCTCTCTATCAGTGAGCTGTTCCACTTCTCCAGTCTGGGAAAAAGATTCTCCAGACAGTCATCTGCTAGTTAGTCACTCCTCTTCTTTGCTTGAATATGATATAATTGGTCATAAACATCTTAGCAGGTACGTCCACACGTCCTTCCAAAGCTTAAGACCAAGAAAGACTGTGAGTTTTCCTGAAATCCTTTTTGCTTCATAGCCCATGGAACTATTTGAGGGACCTAGCTCCTAATCCTCCATTGTAAAGTCCTCCTGTTAACTGGAGAAATGTTTCTGGTATGCCCTTCATTAAACCTCCTAATAGCTTCCTAGAGCTCAAGACATGTACTAGACTTACTGGAAATACTGTTGGCTGCACCACTTCAAACCAAAGAAAACTCCCTCTTTCCAAAAGGAGGCTGATGAAGTGTAATGTCATTTCTAGAACAAAACTTTCATCCTAGCAAGCCTGTAGAAAGAGACATTCAATACTTTCAATGTGGTATTCTGCTAAATTTCACATGAACTATGACAAGCAGTTCTTCCTCTGTAAGTAAGTGAGGACTTACTTACTGGCATTATACAACTGTCCTGCAGAACCTTACTTATTTTGCGTCTGTAGTTCTAATGAATAAAAATTAAGTATATAGAGAAGGAATATAATTATTATGCTTTTTTAAATTTTTTTATTATTATTTATTCAATTGTGTGTGTGTGTGTGTGTGCGTGTGTGTGCGTATGTATGTGTGTGTGTGTAGAACCTTAGGCGAATTTGGGAACCACCATGGACCGCCTCTACCTCCTCCTTGTTTACTCTACCCAGGGATTCATAGGCTCCGCCCTACCAAGACCGGAAACGCAGGCCGCCCCTGCTTCTGCCCAGTGTCTATACGTGGGGTCTAGGATCCGAACTCAGGACCTTCTGCCTGCAAGGCAGAGGCTTAACACCTGAGCCACCTCTCTAGCCCCCATTATTATGCTTTTAATTATGGTAAAAATAAATAGCACAAAACTTACTGGTATCACTAGCTCTTAGTTTGTACTTCAGTGTCATCAAGAACATTCTGAGTGTTGGGCAATCCCAATCATTATCCACCCCAGAACTTGTTCACCTTCTAATTCTGTAGCCCTGGATTCAATAAACAATACCCCCCGCCTGGGAATCACCCTTCTCCTTTTTCCTCTGTGAATAATTCAACTACTCCTTGTAAGTAGAATAATATAATGTTTCTCCTTTTAGATAGGCTTATTTCCCATAGCATAACTTATAATTTCACCTATGTTGTAGCAAGTACTACAACTCCCTTCGTTTTATCAATGAGTAATATTCTATGTTTTGTGTATGTCATTTTTAATTTGTTCATCTTTGTGTGAAAACAAGGTCCAATACTGCATATGAAAACTACCTAGAAGATTTTAAAAATACAGAACTCTGGACATAGCATTAAAATTTTGAAATCTAAATTCACATAGTAGAATTAAGAAGCAGTATTTTTCAGAAAACCAATGGCCTAAGTTCATACTAGCCAGCAATGGAATAGCTGTTCTTCTAGAAAGGTACTATTTGTGAGATGGTCTAATCAGTCATCTCCTCACAGCATCTGCTCATGATCAGCCATTTGCTATTGCAATGAAAGAAACAGAGACATAAAGAAAACCTATGTGTGGGGTCACAAGTAAAAGACTCATTCTGAACAACTGATAACTGAAACAGGAACAGCAGACACTTTGGATAACACATGTCGGAACATTGTTTTTACAGCTCCTGTTTGTTCGTTTATGCTACTAGAAGTCCAAGTAGGAAAAGGATTTAGAATTGTCCTGTGATGTATCAGAGAAATTCAAGACATTGACCAATTTCCAAAATCTTTCCAGTAATTGAAAGTTCTAGAAGATTTTGACAATAAAATTAGCGTGCAGAGTCAAGTGAAAAAAAATCACAAAGCCTGTGTGCTGGCAATCCTCATGTTGCAAAATTTGCTAAAAGACAAATGAACGGAGATAAATTTGTACCAGAACTTGACATCTAGGGAACAGATCTTCATGTCAAAGACTCAGATGCTGTTTGGGAACGATGGGAGAAAAATGACCCTCTCTAAAGGATGCCACCGATAGCACTTTTCTCAACAGAGGTCTGAAGCATAATGAACGGCCAGGATGAGAACAATGGTTCCAGCAATACTTCCATGTATAAAGATAATGAGTTATTACTCCGGCCTAGGAAATTTGAAGCATACATTCCCGATTAACGAACGACTTTCTTTCACAATGTCTTTCTGCCAAATGTGCCATCATCTCCATACGTGGCACTGAAGGCTTCCATAGCATGAGGAGCAGCATGGAAGATCACGTGACGAGCACTCTTATGGGCCAGGCCCAGAATTGGCTAGGACATTCCACTGGCAAATTTGATTAGATGGAAACATCCAACTTCAAAGGGGAAGAGCAACATTGTCTGGGTGTCCAAGAGAAAGGTGAAACAAATTAATGGACAAGTAGTCAGCTTCCAATAGACTGAAGTACAAGTATGTAGAATAAAATACATGAGGCAGTGAATGAATGAGAGAGAGAGAGAGAGAATAGAAATAAAGAACAGTAACATGAGAGGAGAGATTACTCAGGGGTTAATACTCTGCCTTGCAAGCAGAAGGTTCTGAGTTCGGATACCAAGTCCCACATTTAAAAAAAAAGTCAAGCAGAAATGGGCTTGGCCTGCACTTCGGGCCCTAGTGGGTGGAGCCTAGGAAATCCCTGAACTGAGCAAAATGGAGGAGGTAGAAGCAAACCAGGATGATTCCTCAATTCACCTTTGGTCCTCCACAGGGACATACAGTACCCTCTGATACACAGACACACACACACACACACACACACACACACACACACACACACACGTGAAAGGGAGGAAGGGAGGAAGGGAAACGAAGGAAGGAAGGAAGGAAGGAAGGAAGGAAGGAAGGAAGGAAGGAAGGAAGGAAGGAAGGAAGGGAAGGAAGGAAGGAAAGGAAGGAAAAATAGCAACATATCCAGGCCCAGAACACTCGGCCCAGGACACCAAAGAAAAGCAAAGGAGATAGAAAGTAATAAAAGAAGATGAAAGGGTGGAGAGCAGAGAGCTGGGAGAGAGGCTGTGGGTGGGTGTGGTATATGCACGTGTGTACATGGGCATGTGTAGAGTCAGAGGACGACATTGGTTGTCCTCACTTTCAGTCTGGTTCCCATGAAACCAGATCTCTCACTGAACCTGCAGCAGCCAGAAAACCTCAATGATCCTTGAAAACAGATTTTTTTTCTCTGTAGCTTGAAGATGTTTCAAAAGTAGAAATCAAAGCACGGAACACATTAGGAAACAAGAAACATTACAAAATAAATTTTCTCAAAACAAAAGGAACAATTATGCAAATATTAAGAGAAAATTGTGGCCAAAAGTAAATGTAGCAAAGATATCTAAGCCTAGAATCATTTGGAAGTCAGAAAGAAAGCACATAAATCCTTCAAGCAAGCACAGGAGCAAGCAAATGAGCAATAGATTATAAACAAAGCAAAAACTGCTATACTCACAAATATTTCCGCCTATAATTTGATATGCCAAAAGATATGGTGGTGACACCTTTTGATTGTGAAGGAAGGAAATGTAAAGAACAATTTTACATGAAGAGTCCTCTTATCAGCCCTACTAAAAAGCAGAACAAAAGTCTCAGCTGTGATGGAATTCAGAAATATTTGATTCATGCAGCCCTTTAAGAGAAAAAATAGTGAATCAAAAAATTTTATACCTTAAAGATTAGTACATTACAATTGCTATGTACATGAGAGAGAACTCAATGTTAAGTAAAAAACTGTATTATTGTAAAAAATAAAAATTATCATGGAGGGCCAAAGAGATCGTTCAGGGGTTTAGCTTTTGCCTTGCAAGCATAAAGATCTGAGTTAGGATCCTGGATCCCATGTAAAAACAGACATGCACTTCCGGCCGTGGAAGGTAGAGCCTGGGAAACCCTAGAAAAAAGCAATGAGAAAGTAGGGCAACTCAGGATGATTCTCCAAGTCCCCTTGATCCTCTGTAGGTACACACAGTGCCTCTTAAACACACACACACACACACACACACACACACACACACACATACACACACACACACACAACACTCCATTACCTACACACACATGCCAAAAAAAATTAACACAGAGGAAAAGGATTTTAATGTAAATTTTTATAAAATTTAATGCAAGTGTCCCAAATAGTTGCTAACCTTTCAGTAATAATTGTTACAAATTATAACATAGAATAACATAGTCATGCTAATCTGAAAATGAGTAAAGAGATAAGTAATAGATTGACATAATTGGACTTTGCATGCCCTGCGCAATGTCCCACACACTATTGACCCCATAAAGGGTCAATAAAGGGTGCTAAAGGCACCAAGATCCTAGGAGGCAAGGAATTGACAGCCATAGTAGTGTTCCTATGCTTAAGGGGAACACAGGAAAGCGTTCAGGGAAAAGCCACTGGGTCCTTGTACGTCATCAGAGAGGAGGGCCCAGAGGAGAGTCTGGCATGCACATTAAAGGATTCTCTGGGGATTGGGAGGGGAGGCACTGGGGGATGAAGAGGGAGGGGTGAGGGGAGGGGGAGCAGGAGGGTCGGGGGAGGAAGAGGGAGGGAGGGAACCGGTGTACCTATTAAGTTTGTATGAGCGGAAATAATAATAAAAAATGTAAAAAAAAAAGTAATAGATTGAGGAAACAATAACTACCTCTTTGTCTTGACATTAGAAAAATACCTTAGAGGATCCTTTCATGAATTTTATTTTGATTGGCATATATATATATATATATACACACACATATATATATATGTGTGTGTATATGGGAAGTAAAATATGATGTTTTGGTTCACATATAAATTACTTAATGATCAAATCACCTGTCATTTTGTATCTTATTTTTTTACATTGTCAACCCTCACTTCCATTTTAAGATGATTGATGAGCTATTGTAAACTATCTTTACCCTATTATACTGTAAGACACCAGGCCTCATCCCCTCTAACTCACTGGAACATAGAATACATCAGCCAACTCCCCAGCTCTCCTTTACCCTACTAGCCACAGTGTCTGGTTGAAGTTTAAAGTCAACCACAAGAATATTTTTGAATTGGATCTGAACTTGAGCTCACAAAGGAATCCAGATGGCAAATTCTCATCATCTTTAATCAGCTGAACAGCTGCAGGAGAAACAACTAAAATAGTCAATAAAATAGAAAACAAAGGCTGGAAGACATTCATAACTGAGAAGTATTAGCACTGGCTAAAAGACAGTAGTTCTCAGAGCTTAGTTTCTGATACATTTCATCCTTGATTCAAGCAACAATATCCCCAAGAGTAGATAGAAAGATATTTCCTGCTCTGTCACCCATCCATAGGCATCTAAGAATTCCAAAATTGATACAACCAAGATATAGAAGATTTTCTGTCTCTCTCCATAGTAAAATCTTTTCTAAATCAGTGTGTCCTTTGCCTAATTCCTGATCCTCCTGAAAGATAATCAGGCACAAAGAAGAAGTTAATTCCTGAGAATGTCACATCTGTCACCTTACATATATTCATGCAGGAAGCACTTAAACAGGGAAGAGGAGAAGAATTGCACATTGGTTACCATGATATCATCATTCACATGCTACACGTTCCCATGAACAACAATTAGGTTAGTTTGAGACAGAAAAGGAAAACTTAAGATAGAATAGAGCAGAGAACTACACGGAGGCAAGAACATGGAGCAAATTTGCACTGTCTTCAGGATGTGAAATTGATCTGCCCTGAAGCTACAAGGTGACCAGAACAGAAAGATTTGGTGAGTGACTTCACCAAGTCACATAATACAGGAGGAGGAAGGTGAAACAGGCCTAGAGAGACTGGGGAAGGAAAATGTATGTGGAGCACCAGATTCCCCTCGCTGCGCGGAGCACCGTACAGGCAGTCTGTTCCTATTCTGTCCAACTAAAAACACAAAGGTATCCATAGAACTAAATAAACTCAGAAAGAATGAGAAAACATGAATAGCAGCCTGCTTGCCATTCAATAGCTGCCCACACATTTACAATCCACCAAAATGAATTCAAGATTCGTCTTCCTTCACCTTTGAGCAATAGACCATGCCAAGTTCCAAAACAGACTTGATATGAAATCCACCACGAGACTAAACGTATCATCACTTAATGACAAAGGAGGCAATTGATCAAAAGGAAAATAACAGTCATGTACATAAATATGGCAAACCATGTCATCCTGGAAGTAATTACTCAAAGAAGATAACAGTTACATAAATAAACAGGACAGGCCATGTCACAAAGGAGGCAATTGATCAAAAGAAAGCAGCAATCATATAAATAAACATGACTGACCATATGAGCAGAATGAAGGACTAAAACAACCATGCAGTCATCTCAATAGATAAGTAAAAATAACATGACAAGATTCAGCATCTCTTTATGACAACAAACCTCAACAAGTTAAAGGTAAAAGAAATGTTCACCCACCAAATGGCCACACCTGTATTTAATGGGCATGCAGTTCACTTCACGCATAGCAGTGAAAAGTTCAAGTCTCTGCCCTCTAGTCAGGATGATGACAAGTGAGACCTGTCACTGCCTCAGCAATTATCACCAAAAAGAAAACTTAAAACAGTCTCTATTTGACTATTTTAATATAATATAACTGCTTAATATGATGAAAATATTCATTATTTAATGAATTCAGTAAATTTACAAGATACAAAACCAACTTACAAAGACTTTCATTTCCATATACTGCCAATTAACCATCTGAAAGAGAGAAATTAAGAAAGCAGTTTCATTATAGTAGCATCAACAAATAGAAACTAGATACAAATTTCACTAAGGTAATGAGTGTATAAAAACAAAACTAAAAAATACCAGTGACAGAAATTGAACTTGACAATAATAAATGGAAAATATACCGCATTTATAGGCTGGAATGATTAAACTATGCATGCATTCAAAGCAGTCTGCAAATTCAGTGAAATTTCAGTCCAAGTTCCAGTGACAAAACCAGGCAGGCATGGTGACTGCCTGTAATCCCAACGCTTGGAAGGCCAGGAGAAAATCTCCAGACCCAAAGCTATCGTTTAGCCAACTGGCAAGCTCTGGATTCAGCCAATAGAACCTACCTTAATAATAACAGTAGAAAGCAGTCAAAGAAAATGTTCAACATCAATTTCAGGCATCCACATTTACACACATGTACACATATACCTACACGTGCACACAAATAGGCATACACACATACATGCAACACCCCCACACACACACATACATGCACATGAAAAGAAAGAAGAAAAAGAAAGCTCCTATTTAGCTCTAAAACATGCAGCTCCTTAAAGGGATTAAAGTACATCTCATTTTGCTACAAGTCACACCTCTTCCCAGTCAGACACAGAGCTTCCAGTCTAACACCACCTAAAATGGAAGCAAGCACCAATCACAGAAGAATGGAAATCATCACAACAGGCCCAAAGGAGCAAGGGGAGGGTAGTGACAGTGCTGGAAGCAGAAGTAAACTGAAAAAGGCAAAAATAAGGATGTGATCTTGATGTCTTCAGAAGGCGGATGGCAACATGTTATGAAAAAGAACATCACTCTGTTTTTCAAAAGATATGTTCAGAAAAGACAAGTTTTTGGATACCAAGATAAGTTGATGAAAGCATGCTTGAAAAACCCGATTCAGAAAGAAGGAAAACAGTTAGAAACCATAGAGGACATGCATCAATCAGAAACACCAACTGGGATTTCCAGTGTTTGAGGACAAGAGAGGAAGATTATTTAAAACACAAAGCAATGAGCTGGGGAAATGGTTCAGTCAGTAAAATGTTTGCTGCACAAGCCTGAGGATGTGACATAGATCCCCAATTTCAAGGTATATCAACACTAGGGAAGTGGAGACAGAAGGACTTCTGGGGCTCGCTGACTGCCTAGTCTAGTCTAAACAGTGAGCCACTGGTCAAAGAACAAGATCAACACTGAGATGGACTTCTGGCCTCCACATGCACAACTACCTGCATGCATACAGGCCTGCATGCATACACGCACAAACACACACACAAACACACACACACACACACACACAATACAATGTACTAAAATATTCAGTTATAATGAAGTGCAAACTTCAAGAATGAATGCATGATTTTTCAGATTAAAGTTCTGCTTGGTCACAACTTGATAAGTAAGTGTATGATTTTCAAACAAATTATTAGTGGTGTTCAAAAACCTCAGAAATAACTCTCCTAAAAGCTTTCCAAATTGGGGGGACAAAATCAGGTCCAGACAATAGATGACACAGAGGAAATCTCAGAAGTAACACCAGGTTCTATATGCAAATGTAGCAAGGAAGTAAAAATATGAAACAAAAATAACAATAAGCTCTGAATCTCAGAAATAAAGAACATGAAGTTAGAATTTAAAAAGAAACTTCTTTAAGCAAGCACGTTTTCAAATGTTCAGAAAAGACAAGTCTTTAGGATACCAAGATAGATAAATATATATATATATATATATATATATATATATATATATCCCAAAAATATACCAAAAAATGAATGGATTTGGAAGAAATTATGCTGAGTGAAGTATCCCAGTCACAGAAAGACAGATGCCACATGTCCTGCCTTACATGTGGATCCTAACATCATACTCTCAAAATGACACACTTGAAGGGAAACTTCTAGAATATCCACATACTACAAAGGAATGTAAGAAAAGCTCTCAGAGTTCAACCAAGATACACCGTATTTCAGTGGAAGACTAGTGAGGCAGAAAACCACATCAGGTCAGAGAGCAGAATATCAGCAACTCTGGAATGTTCAGCCCTAATCAGGTCATCAAAAGAGGAGGTAATAAGATTGTAAGAGCCTAAAGGTGGGTAGTGTACTTCTGACCTACATACTCCAGCCAGTCAGGACAGGACTGCTGTATCCAGGAGCTCACGGCAATGAGAGCTTCTACCACCAGATCTACACAATGACCAACTATCCACATTCTTCCCAAGAACTATCGAGGGTCTCGAGAGAAACAATTGCACTCACAGTGTCTCTGTGTCCGGAACTGGACAAGGGAAGAGGAACTTATGACTTTGCTCACTGAAGAGCCACGTCTACTACAATAGATGCCTGACCTCCTCGCCAACACAGGCATCCCAAAAGAGCCTGTGATCCACACACCCAGGGGATAGGGGAGGAACATGACTGGATTGAAGTAGGGAGAGGCTGGTAAGAGAGGAGGAGGATGGATGAGGAGGGGGTTGGGGCAACAACATAAGTCCATTTTATTTGCATATGAAAAATTCTCAATAAATAAATAAATAAAGATCCTTTTTTTTCAAGAAAGAAATGGCCATGAAGACACAAGAAAGAAAATCCACAATGTAATCAATGACATAGAGACAGAGGCAGCTGCGGACCACAAAGTCAGCATGCAGCCCATGAGGAGCAAAGGGACAGTTTCAGAAAATGGAAATGATGCCATTAAGGGAAAACCTGAAACAGCTTACCAAACGGGAAAGAAAACTATGGGATAAAAATAGCGAGAGGGGCTGAAGAAGTGGCTCAGGGATTAAGCCTCTGTCTCTCAAACATAAGGTCCTGAATTCAGATCCCAGATCCTACATAAAAATGCCAAGAGGAAATGGCTGCAGTCTCAACTTCTGATCCTGGAAGGAGGAGCCTGGGAAACCCCAGAGCAAAGCAAATAGGAGGTAGAAGCAACCTAGGGTGATTCCTGAAGTCACCCTTGGACCTCCACAGGTACACACAGTACCTTCTGATACACACACACACACACACACACACACACACACACACACACACACAAATATATATACACACAAAAAAAAATGTTTTTAAAGAATAGTGAAAGAGGATAATCCAGTTAAAGCAAGACAATTTACTTTTCTTCCTGAGTTTCTAAAGTCTCTCCTACATAGTTCCCTAGATTGCACAACATAATAGCACAATCTCAGTGCCCTAGATCAGTGAAATCTGTGTGTGAGGGACGGAGTCCAAAATCAAGGCGATAGTTGAACTATCCTTCCAAGGCTTCATGTGACAGTGCTCCACATCTCCATGTTCAGTGATTTAGTCTTTGCAGAACATTTTCCATTGTTTTGTTCTTTTCAAGTTGCCTCAAAACTCCCTCTATTTCCTTAAGAATACCTAGAACTCCACAATTCCCTCTTCCATCAAGATTTTCAACTGTGACTTTTGGGGGTACTTCAGTGATAGGTGCTTGTCATGGAAGGGATTGCAGTCTGTCGATTGAATCACTCCTTTTTGCCACAATTATAACGACTGATTCTGCTATTACTTTATGGATGTATCTTCGCCGCTACCATTCATTTCACTCTGTCAGTTTTCTTGGGTGAAAAACTACAAATTAGTGCCAATGGACTGAAGAAGAGCTCAGGAATGAGAAAATTAGAGCCTAAAACTATTGACAGAAAAAACATTTTCCAAGCAATTTTTAAAAATATATATCTTCCTATTCATCTAAAGATAGAAAATAATTTTCAGAGCATGATGCACATGAAGAAAATAATCAAATGTATTTTATTCTCACACTATACACAGAAAGGCTAGCTACAGGCAGGGCATTTAGAATGAGATAAATTAAACCCCCTGTGAGCTGATTCTGTTGTGGGACCAGCCACTGCTGTGATCTGCGATGTGAGAGGGGCAGAGGAGAATGGGCACTTGGATTTCCTATCTTTTGGATTTTGAGCCATTCATGTGAATGTACAAGATAATCAAAAACTGTAATTTTTTTCAAAAAAGTGACCATACTTTGAGATGAATACTTTGAGCAAAAATAAAAGATATCCCCTAAAAATAATGACCGTAAGAGACAAGTACTTTGAGCCTGTGTTTTTAAAAAGCTAGCCACCAAAAATAAAGTTAAACCTTTAACTTATATCATAAACATAAATTGCAAATGTATCAAACATTTAAAGGGAAAATCTTAAGCTACAAACCACTGGAAAACGATTGGTGGCTTGACTATCATGCACATGAGCATTTGCATTATAGGCACTTGGAGAATTCTCAAAGCATTTACGTAATTGCTGTTTGTGTAATTGCTTCTATAAGAGCTTCGATTCCAATCCAAAGCATGAACATCTACTGATATCACTTAATGCGTTTTACATCTGGATCTTCAGTCAAATTCATGGTCTAGTAATCAAAACAGCATGGTATTGGCATACAGAAAACAGACACCCAGCCCAATGGGACAAAAGTGAGAGGCTAGAAACAAACCCTGATTTGGTAGCGTGAGCTGTTCAACAAGGATGCAAGGAGCACAGTGTAAAGAAAGAACAGTCTTTAGAGTAAATGGTACTGGGGAAAAAATGGAGAGCCACATGTGGACAATGAAACAAGGTCCCAAGCTCTCACTAGGGACAAAAACCAACTCAAAAGGGATTAAATATCTACATATAAAACTTGAAACTATAAAATTCTTAGAGAAAAGCATATGGAAAATGCTTTAGAACACCAAATTGAAAAGATCCCAAAAGGATAGAAGACCACTGTTGACAAGAAAAGGGGATTCCATCAAATACAAAAGAAGCAATACATAAGGAATGCCAAAAGAAAAACTTAATATCAAAAAAATGAAAAAAGAGTTGCTTTTCAAAATGGGTCGTGGAATTGAACGTTTCTCAGCAGAAGACATACAAATAGATGGCAGTACACTTGGAAAGGGCTCAGCATCATTTGGCAGGGAAATGAAAGCCAAGGCCTCAATGAGATATCACTTTTGCACCATCAAGAGTGGCTTTTACCAAGAAGAGAGGCAAAAATGATAACAAACACTAGTGGGTCATGGAGGAAAGGGATCCCTTGCAGGCTGGTGGTAAGAAGGAAATTAGCAAGGCCATTATGGAACATAGAACAGAGGTCCCTCATTAAATTATTATGGGATTCCATGTGCTCCAACAATACTACTGGGTGGTACCCAAGAGAAGTGATATTCGCATGTGAACAAAGTCTCTGCACTCCCACATATACTGACACAACAGTCTGTCACCAGTGTGAAGGAATGGGAATAGATAAAGTACACATCCCCTGATGACTGGATGAACCAGATATACACAGCAGAATACTGTTCAATCATAAAAGAATGAAGTCCTGGAATTTTCAATTCATGGGTGTAACTGAAGACTAACATATTAAATACATTCAGCCAAACACATGAAAATGATCTTACATATGGAATCTAAACATCTGACCTATAGAAGTTGAGAGTAAAATGATGATCACCATGGGCTCTAGAGAGTGGAGTGAAATTTGAGTAAGTGAAGTTTGGTTCAATGAGACAGGGACAAGAAGTTCTACTGTTTAACAGCACAGTAAGATAGTTAGACATAGCATTCAGGTAGTCTGTATTTTAAAAAAAGTTAGTTACCATAAAAATAATCAACGTGGGGTTGGGGAGCTAGTTGAGTGGATAAGGCATTTGTTGTGCAAGTGTGAAGACCAGAATTCTGATCCCCCAAAATCCATGCAAAATTCAAGCAAGTAATACAGCCACCAGCATTCTCAGCATTCAGAAGGAAGAGACAGAAGATTCCCCAATGCAAGCAGAACAGGAAGCTCTGCGTCAATTGAGAGACACTGCCTCAATAAATAAAGTGAACAGCTGCTGAGGGAGACATCTGATGTCAATTCTGGCCTTCCATGTGCATGCAACATATACATGCAGATATACATGTATGTATATATGAACCTACACATCTACACATGAACAACACACATGTACCCCACCCCACATACATAAATACAGATAAAAGAGACAAATGCTTAAATAGAGATATACACAATCTGATTTAATACATGATGCATGCATACATCAAAATACCACATAGCACCCAGTAACATATATAAGCATTATGCTTCTATGTACCAGTGAAAATAAATTTAATTAAGAAAACAGTTACGTTCATAGAAGATTAAAATAAAATTATTTTTAAAATCAACAAAGAAAAGAGCAAAATGTACAATGAACACTGCAAAACATGGGGGGTGAGTACAGAGAAAATGTCCCCTCTTTATGTCTCCAAATACTTACCATTGTTAGGGTTGATCCATAGTTCTTGTCAGAATCATGGCTAATTTCTTTGTGTAATGGATAAGCTTTTTCTGAAATTCAAATTCATTACAAAAATCTCAGAATAACATTTTTGAGCTTGAAACATTATATAGAATGAGGTAACCCAATCCCAGAAACATTCAATGTATTTTCTTTTGACAACTCCAGATTTGTTCAGTCAGCAACCCCTAGCCCAGAAGTTGCTTTGCAATAGTTTGGTGCTTAGTAGAGAACAGATGATTGTGGAACACTCAGTTCCATATAGAATATCCAACCCTCTCTCCTCAAGGCTTGGGTGCATTCCCACCCAAAGCAAAGAATAGTCTACCTGTCCCTACCACAAGAAGTCAGAATGGAACCATACTGACATTTGAAGGACCTTACAACCAATGCCAACTCGGATTTCTGATTCTGTAGTGGAGAAGTTTTTTTTCAATGTTTGTTTACCTTGTCTCCCATTAAGTATCTATAATCCTTCAATACTGAAGCCATGGGCAATTTTCTTCTGTCATTCTCCCCCTAGTCTCATGATAATAATATTATTAATTACATATTATAAATAATTATAAATAAATACAGATAAGCACATTAATTAAATATTGATGAATGTAAATAAAAAAAATCTTGAAATAAATTTTAACAAATATTCTCTTAAATTGCTCAATTGGATCTTGGTAAAGGAGTTCACAAGGACAAATGAGACATGATAATGGTAGATCAGGAATCTACCAATGTCTGAAACATCTCAAAAATTTGATTTCTCAAAGTTCTTGGAATGGATATATCTCCCCGGGTCCTCACCCTCTTCCCAAAGAGAAAGATGCCCAAAATCTCAGTCCCCCCGGGCTCTGGTTTCTTCCTCTACTAAGTGCACTTCTTTGCTGACTTCCTTGAATGACTCACATGCTTATATACTCGTCATCACCAAAGGCTCCATCTTCTAAAGGAAGAAATTATTCATTTTTCTTCTATTTTGTAATTCACTGTGCTAAGCACATGAAAAATTCAATTAATATTTTTGATTGAGCAATATCCTTCTTTTTTGGCATTGACGTCAGCTAATGTAATGCCACTGAGCTGCTAAAATTATTTTAAAATAACAGTATGAAAGAGCACACTTCCAAATTGGATGATTACTATAATTTATCTTAAAGAAAACACATTAGAACAGTCTAGAAGCAAATCTTATTATAAAGATTACTTTCATTTCTAACAGAATGTAGTAAATTGGAGAGGGTCATTCTAAGTTGGATTTCTGCTTTTGGACATCCCATCTGTCTATACCACTTTCAGGAGGTACATGCAAGTATGGTGGCACGTCTTTAGATTTATAATACAAATAAAGACATGTTCAGGAACATGTGCCTAAGATATATTTTAAAAGGGAACCGCTAATGTGTCAGATAATTAGGAAGTGGATGTACCTAGTCAGTCAATGAAGCAGCTTCAAGATAGCTGGACACTGTCCCGTGGGGTCCCCTAGAAACAAGAACTGGCTCAAGGCATCACCAGGGGTAAAATACTGCAAGGTCCTTCTTTCCTGGTGAGCTCTGCTTGTCTTTCCTTTTGTTGTTTTTAGTATTCTCTGGTCTTTCCTGAGTCTTACTACAACCTGAAGTGCCAAGTAACACCAGAAGTGTTGCCACTGGACTTTATCGCTGAGCCAGAAGTGGGATGCAGCAGCAATGCCAGCAATTCCTGCAAGATGCAAATAGCAACCCAGTGGTCAGCATGTTTTTGACATGAACTAAGTCTGTGCCTTGGGGGAGTATTTGAAAAAATACACATGTGCAGAAATGAATATGGAAAAGGGGGGAAGTGCCATTACTTATCTAGACTGATAGAAAGGCAAAGTTGTTACAATATATAAATAAAATGTACTCCAATGCCTAATGTCAGTGTTTTTTCCTTTTAAGAAATTTTGGTTAACGTTAAGTAGAAGTGAAAATTGAATTTAGCTTTCATTTCTTGCCTCTATCCAATGCAAAAATGCATGACAAATGTGATAGTTAATTCTGGGTGTCAACTTGACACACTTGGTATTAAATAAAATCAGGTGAGATCACACCTGGTAAGATCAGCTGAGACCACCTGAAGAGATTATCTAGATAATGGACAATATGAGACCAGTCCTAGATCCCGTTGAAACCTCCCAGTATGTGGACCATATAAAAGAAAACCACAAAAAAGAAGAGGCGCTCTGTAGCTGTGCTAGAAATCGCTTCCTTCCAGCTGCCTGGTTTCTTCGCTTCTTTGACCCTCTAGCCCTCCACCTTCCAAGTCTTCAATGAGACTAAAAATTCTCTAGGAATCCTCCAGCCTTCAGCCATCACCCAATGGACTACTGGACTGAGAAGCTGCTGGCAGCCCTCGTCAGACTACCTCGGCCATATATGTAAGCCAACTCAATACATTCCATATTTATATATTCATTTTGTTAATTCTGTAACTCTAGAGAACCTGACTAATGCAACAAATAAAATAAATTATGGAAAATCTACAACCAATACTAGTTTTGACTGTTTAAGGGTGATTTGTACACATTTTCAACTGTAGTCAGATTTTCAATATGGTCAAAATAGTAGTACATGTTGAATAGTATCTATGTTGGCCACATTATGTTGCCTGAGACTTAGGTAACGAAGAAGTTCGATTCCAGAAGCTAAATCAGGAAGAACAGATTTCAGAGGAAAACAGTATATCTTATTTCAAGCCTGATATGCATTAAAGTGCATTCCACATGCAAGAGACTCTTCAGAAAAGCTAGGAACAAGAGGGTGTGAGCTGACTCCATAAAGTTGAGTGAAAGCCAGAAAGACATGATGACAGAACCACCCGGGACAGTTACTAGGTGGACAGGATAAAACTGAGAACCAGGGGCCTAGAGCCAGGTTCGTGGGCGAGCTGTGCCACTTCGCAAGGCCTAGTGCCCACTTTGTGTCCCCCAAAGATCCATCTGATTAAAGACTTGATCTCTATGGTAGTGTAGTGGGAGGAGAGAGGTGGGGTTTACGGAAGAACTTAGGTCATTGAGGCATTTCTTTCTGTGGGCCTCTGGGAATTAGTTCTCCCCCCTCCATGCTGCATCCCCCTCCCACCTTTTTCACTTCTTGATTCGTGGCTGGGAAGGTGGATGGGTTCTGGTCATCATGCAGTTCCTCCTTTGTCATAGTCAGGCACAGGTGTCAACTTGACAGTTGAGGGTTTGAGCTCTGGGCATATTTGTAGAGAATTAGTAATTGAGTTGAGCCCACAGCAAACCTACAAGAAATTATCTAGCTGATGGGGAAGGCCCAGCCCATGGCGGGTGGGATTAAGCCCTCGAATAAATCACGGAGAGCTGGTTGAGAGAGTTGGCATCCTTCTGTTCACTTGGCCAGACATGCTGGTCTGGCAAGTAAGGATTGTCCATCTCTCAGCCGTTATGTGGTGATGGTGTGGCCAGTTCCCTCGGCCCTGGTGTTGGTGCGTGCTTTCCCGTCAAGCTGGAGTGAGAATTGTAACCAGGAATTGTAATAGAGAATAAACCCTTGCTCCCTTAACCTGTTTGATGGTCATTTATCAGCAACCATGCAGGCAGACCGCAACATCCTTGTGTGTTGATTGTCCCAGAGTTAAAAGCAATGAGGCAACTTGATCGCACAGAATCAGAAGCAAAAAAAAAAAGCTTTTGCTTTTGACAGTTAATGATCTCAAGTATTTTGTCACAGTAACATGAAGCTGGCCAATGCCGAAGGCCGGTTGAAAGTACTGGAATCATTATTGTAATGGTTTCTTATGATACGAAGGTGTCTGTGACATTGATTAACATTTGAAAGTGTGGATTCTGCTGGGAACTGGGCTGGAGGGCACCTGGATGACATCGTACAGCGATCACCAGCATCTCGTTCTGTTTCTCTCCTTTGGAATATAACTATTTGCCCTATGCCGCCTTTGAATCTGAAACGCGTGCACATTTCTTTTGTATCTTTACTAGTGCTCTTAGATGAGCTTGCCTGAATCTCAGAGGAGGCTGGGTCAGGGCTTCGGGGAGATGCTGGAACAGTGAGTATGTTGGGGACTCTTAGAGATGGAGTGCCATTTAAACACAGATGACAAGTTGGCAATTGATGGTTAAAACACCTGCAAAAAAAATTATTCTTTTAAACAAACTCTGTGGAAGATTCATCCATATAAGAAGACTCAGGCTATGGGGGGGTGGAACCATGCCCTGAGTGGGCAGAGAAGATAAAAAGAGCTGATTCTACATGTTGGCAGACTAGAAAGTAGGACGCTTGTCCGTCTCACAGCTCTTCCAATAGTTCTTGCCATCACCTGTTCCCTCCATAAAGTGCTGCCTTGGGAGAAGCCAAAAGTAAAGCTGCCTCTACACATGACTTGAACCTTCCACTCTATGAGCCAAAACAATCCTTTCCTTGTTATCAACTAACCATCTTTTATATTTTGTTGCAGTCATAGGATAACTGACTCTAAAACTAGGTCTGCTGCCAAAGTCTAAAAGTTCTTAATGAATTTATCTTTGAACTTGATTTTTTGTGAGCAAACTTAGCTAATACAATGAAAGGAAAGAAAAGTGTGTGTAATATAGATATCTGTTATTCCTGCCACACTATTCATAAATCACATTGTGGTCTCATGAGCACAGAATTCTAGTAGATTTGCCATGCTGGGGAGCTTAAGGTTTTTGGTGAGAACATGAGGATAGAGGGAAATAAGTACATTCTATTTTAGACAGGGAAGGAAGAAACAAGATAGGAAAAGGCTAAAAAGTTACAGAAGCTGTATTATTCTGCGATCCACAACATGAGTAGACTACAATGGTGTTCTAGAAAACATGGATGACAAAAAAATCAGTGATGTGTTTTCTTCCTTGAGATGTCACTACAGCAGCCAGCCACTTAGGCTATAGATTGTGACACCAGCCAGACATAAGAAACTAGGGTGCTCAGATCCCCCCACCCCCAGTCCTTCCACATTCCTCAGTAGGCAACCTCAGTAGGCTGGTTGTCCACATGTGACATGCCCAGATGGACAGCACAGACGAGCGGGCCTTGAAAACCTGTTCCAATGCTGTGGTTGGAATAAAGTGCATATACTTTGTGGCATGAAAAATTCACTTATATAAATTCACTGAAATTATATTATATATAATTCAGTGAATTCATATGACATGCTTTTAAATATGAAATTAGAATTGATATTGCACAATATAAAAATAGATGCCAATAATTTTAATTTATTTTTCCTTTACTTAGAATGACATAAAACAGTCAACAAAGGGATGCCACTGCAAGTCCAGACAAAAACTGAAATAAAAAACTTCGTTTATAAGCATCTTTACCGGAAATTTTTCTTGTTTTTTAAACGAGAGAATTTGCATTTTATATTTATCCTGGGTTCAAATATTATAAGTCAGTCCTGGGAGGGTTATCAGTATTGATTACTGAGTCTCAGGCAGTCTTGGGGCTGGCCTGGGAATCTGGAAGACAAGATGTTCCACATTTGCCCTCCTAAACAGATAGAGGGCCAAAGGGTTCTTAGGGAAATTGCTCACTGAACAAGTCTGCCTTTTACCACCTCTGTTCAAAGACTGAAGTTTAAGAATAGACACTAAATGTGCAAGTTACACTATCTCTGCTAACACTGAAGTAGAAGCCACATGTGGAGAGTCGGTAATTTGAAGTCATATTTCAGAAGACAAAGGAACAAGCAAAGAGAACACCAGCTCATTGAGGATAATCGACTTTGTCAGAAGCAGTTGGAAGAGTGAACAGTTGGATAGAGAAAATCCCTTGTGCACATTGCTTCCGACCCTTCACACAATTTCTATTGTGAAATTAGACATGGGAGATTTTTATAATCTATGCAAAACATGTCTTTTATAAACCCCTCAGACTGCAGTGATAGTTCAGCAGTTGAGTTCTTTCTTAGCATGCACAAGATCCTAGATTTAACATCCAGTCCTCAAACAAAAAGACAATTAAACCAAGGACAATACTGAAAATCTTGAATATAAAGCACTCTGTGAAAATCAAAGTATCACTTTTAGCACTTTGAGGATAAATAGCACAGTTGGGTCAGGTTTAATCTATCTTTCCTTTCCTCAGCAATTTCTGCTTAGCTTTTTCTCTTGCCATTAAAGAGAAATGCAGCCGGCTACATAGATGAACACGAGGAGGTTGTTCTAGGCAGCATGCCATCTCTGGACTTCTCTCCTCCAGGTGTGGCTGTGGGCTACAGCTTACTAAAAATACAGTCTTCTCTCAAAATCCAATTGTGTCCTGCGATAGATATCTGCCTGTTGCTGCTTAGAGACAGGAATTCAATCTGGTCTTTGAGAGATTTTTGTCTTCATACAAGGCCAGCTGGCCCATATGGGACTCAGTTCTGCAACCATTGCTTCATTAGCAGCTAATGAGCAGCCCTCAGTGCCAAACAAGAGGGAAATTCCTGCCTTTATGGCACCAGGTTCAAGTTAAGGCATGGACCTAGAGAGTGAAATTGGCCTGCAGAAAACTGAAACACACCCTGCGCTAATAAAATCACGAGCTGTGTAGACCGTGAGACATCTTTGACTGATTATACCTGGAAGACGAATACCACTTGGATGGAGATCGCTAGCCTTTCGAATATTTCTCAAAGTGTCATATTCTAGCAGCCTACTCAGAACTAATTCCTGGCCCCAACTCTGCTTTCAACAGACTCACTGATCATACAGGGAAGCCAAAGTGGGAGCGAATGTGTTTCTCTGAATTGCCAACCCTCCATCTGTGATCATGAGTTTGTTTGCACAGTGTGAACAAGTTTGGGATTACAGCTCAGTTGAGAGCCATGGAGTTTGAGGCTCCTGACGAATGAGTTGGGTCCTTCGCTTTACTATGAATGGTTAGGACTGAAATGCTTGAAAAAACACCTAGGGGAAAAATACCCTTTATTTCGATCCAAGATAGCCTGGTAACACTATAGAAAGATACCGGTCTCAAATCAAGCATGGCGGAGCACACCTGTAAACCCATGACCTGGAAAGTGCAGGCAGGGGATGAAGAGTTCAAGGTCATGTTTGGCTACACAGCAAATATGAGATCAGTTTGTGCTTACTTGAGACCCTGTCTCAGGGAGCAGGGCTATCCTCTAGCTAGCATTTCTTGCCTAAAAACCTTAATCCCACGCTGAGATTGAAACAGGCAGGACTCCTCCTCCTTCAAACCCACCATTGTCCTCTTCCTAGTTAACAATGCCAAATCCAATGATCTCTCTTGGATACTATTCCTCTTCTTCACTTCAGAGCATCTGCTCTAGAAAGCCAGCTAGCTCTTTATCCTCGCCTCTATTGGTCCATCTATATTATCATATCATGGGAAGTAAGGAAAAGAGGGAAGGAGGGGTAGAGGGATGGAAGAAGGGAGGGAGGGAAGAAGGGAGAAAAGGAAAATGTGGAATAAAGAAATGAAGGGGGAGAAAAGAAAGGAAGAAAGAGAGAAGGAAGGAAGGAAGGAAGGAAGGAAAGAAGGAAGGAAGGAAGGAAAGAAGGAAGGAAGGGATATATAAAGTGATATAGAGTATCACTTTAGATTTTCTTTAGTTATTCCACACCCTACAGAGAAATAAGATTGTTATGTTCAAGATAGAAGGATGTGTGAATTGTTAGCAACATTTGCCTCACATGACTGCTTCTCAGTGGTATAAATAACATCGGTGTCACCTGCATTTCCACCAAGATCAGGAACAAGACAAGATGTCCACTCTCACAACTCCTGTCCAATGCAGTGCCCAATATCTTAGTAAGAAATGGAGACGGAGGGGAACAAATAAAAAAGTAAGAAGCCAAACTATCCTACTGCAGGTGACATGATGCAATGAAAAAAACAGATGCCAAAACCTCTACCAGGAAACTCCTACAGCTGATAAACACCTTCAGAAAAATAACAGAATATGAAATTAACTTACAAAAATCAGTAGCCTTCCTATGTTCCAAGGGTAAGAAAAGAAAGAAATGAAAGATAAAATTCCATTCACTATAGCCTCAAGAAAAATACAATACCTTGGAATAAAGCTAACCAAAGACATAAAACTCTGTACAACAAAAACTTAAAAAAAAAAAAAAACATTGAAGTAATGAATGACCGTTGGCAGAGAATGAATGGCTGGGGAGTACTCAGCCCTCAGGAGGCACCCAAGCCCACCCTCTCTCCTTAAGAATCAGGGGATTTAAATTAAAAAATTAACAAAACCAAAAATGAAGACAGTAAAATAGCACAGAAGGCATGAAGTGGTGAGTGACCACTCCTAAGTCTTGACAAGCAACTGTTTTTAAGGATTAAATATATATGCATTACATACATATCTACTTAACTCTCTTATATACACAGGAAAAGTTAATATAGGAATACTTTTTGACTTTTTAAAATTTGACAGCATATACCAAGTATTTTTTTCACTGAATACATACAATGCTGCTTTATAATATTTATGACTACATGCAAGCATATGTATCAAAGTTAGCTAAAACTCTACTTTATGACTGGAAGTTTAAAATATTCCTGTGATACCAAATGATAAATAAAAAAACTGCATGTTACAACAAAAATCTTACATTACTTAGATAATTTTAATTCCTGTATATAGTTTGCTTTTTCCAGTATACGTGTCCTATATCAGATTGTTTTTCAAATAAAAATTGACCATTAAAAAAAGAATACCAATATGTCCACCTATAGAAACAGCACCACACTCACTTCAAAGCTGTAAAACCATAAGAAAGTGCAGGGTTACACAAATGCCAGTCATACTGGACTGGTGAGATGGTCCAGGTGGTAAGGTACGTGCCTTCCTTCATAAGCGCACGTCAAGGTGGAAGGAGAGAACAGATCTCACAAAGTTGTCCTCTGAATTATTCAACATACCTGAACACACACACATCATGCACACTGCCTCACGATCAATAAACAAGTAAAAGAAAATAAAAAATTGTCAGTCCCAATAAGCTACCTAGACAACTTTTTCATATTATCATACCCATTTGGCCATGATCTCTTAGTATTTTTAATGCACTCCTCCTGACTTGAAGAAAGTTGAGCTTACTTTAAAAGAAAACTTTAAAGACACCGCTGTACTTCCGTTATGCTGGACTGGGGAGCGTGAACTCGATCCTGCACATCCACTGTAATCCCCGTGGCCTCCAGCGCTGTGCTGTGCTTACAGTACTAAAGTACTTATGACAGTTCTCATGGAAGGACGGCAGCTTTTCTAACTTCAAGAGGCTCAGTCCATGAATAATTTTCTACATAAAAAGCCTAGAAAATTCAAAATATTCTCTCTCGTATGTGCAAGGGAACAGAAATGAGGAAGGATTACACATAAGACTCTTTGGGCTCCCGACTCTGACATGCGGTGTAAGTGTTCATTTGAAGAGAGAAAAAAAAAATAAATGTTTGCTAACATGAGGCTCTTGAAAGCACCTTCGCTTGTAATCCAAAACATGGCCAGCGCATCCTTTCCTGAGATGCTTCTGTCAATAAACTCCATTAGAATTCTCGCCAAAGACTAGACAAAGGGAACAGGAAGAGGCAGCAAAGAACTCAGCAAACCAGCTGCCATCACTGCCCCAGACCCAGAGAGTGAGCTCTGTTTTCCTTGCTACATTTTTTAAGTGTCATAAGACCCAGAACTGGGGGCATCTTGTTTGGTTTGGGGTTGAGGGTAATTGCCATCTGCACCCCACAAGTGTGGGTAAGCCTGCGTGGAAATAAACCATCCAAGTCCATGACGAACATCAAAATTGTAGATGCAGGGAACAGAGCGGAAAATTGTAGTATGACAAAATAGATCCATTTAATTATGCAAAATTACATAGAATTTGCGTCTTCTTTAGAGGTGCTTTATTTAAGCTTCTATCCGAAGGCATGTCTCCATTTAATGCAACTTACTTTTCAAGGGAGGGAGTTGATGGAACAACACTGCAGGGTTCACAACTCAAGCCCTCTGCAGTGCTTGCCTCTTTCGAAAGTTCCAAAGCTACCTCTTTGTTGTTATTGAGAAAAATCTTTAACTGGAAGCCACCTGTATTAGTCAGGGTTATTTAGAGAAACACACCCAACAGAATGAATATATGAACTTGTTAGGTTAACTTTGTGAATAAGGTCTAGGTAGCTCTGCAGTTCAGAAGTTGAGTATCTCAGCAATCCCAGCCAGTTGCTGAAGACCCTATGATTTGCAGAAGGTCTCTGGACTTAAGTCATGTTGAAGGGTTGAAAATGTTGGGTTCTGATTGCCGGAGATAGATTCTCTAGGCAACGAGAACATCGAGGAGGCCAAAGGAAATTAATCTCGGCCACGAGCCTATGTGAAAGACAATGCATGCCCGGGAGAGCTGACCAGAAACCTACACTGAATTCAGCACATATATCTATCAGGGGTCTACCACGAAGCCTGCCAGCAACCATGGGACTTTCAAACCACTAATCAAAGGTCACAGAGCAAAACCAGTAGGAAGCTTCCATTTTTCCATTCAGAATTTGGGAGCAAGACTTAAAGCAGGCTTGCCTCCCGGAGCAGTGACTACTTCTTGCTCCTCCTGATTGTCCTGAACAATCAGTTCCTCCTTTCCCTACTTTTCAATAAATTTTTTCTCAAGCCATTCAATCGCTTCAATCTTTTTTCTTTTTGACGGTTTTACAGCCGGAGAAAGAAGGACAGAAAGACAGAAAGAAAGGGCGAAAGCCCATGAATGCCTTCATTCATTTCCTCATCCTTCAGCATTCCTTCTCTTCCGTTCTCATTCCTTCTTCCTTCCTGTCTTTACTTATCTACTTTCTTTATCTTGTCAGGGGAAACTTCACCTCAGAGTCTCATTGTCAGCTGCCAATCAGCCGTATTCTTTTCAGTTACTCAATTTTGCCTGTTTAATTGTCAAAAGCGTTGTAAGACTGGTTAGAGAGCTCCAGACTTGCTGATTCTAAGTACTAGTGACATGTCAAAACAGGGGAGGAGAGTAGGGCAAGAGGAGAAATGAACAATGCTTGTTCAGCTCTGGATTAACAAACTTGGGTTTCCCTGTCTCCTGTGAATGGCTTTTTGCTTGTAGTAATTGTCATGATTCTCTCTGAAGCAAATGAGCATTGACAGATGTCTCCTGAGCCCTGGTCCTCTCTTGCAAGCTCCTCACACACCACCATCATTACTGAAGTCATTCATCCCCACGCAGGAAGGAATTCTGCCTGACTCATCATCTTGAACAAAATAGCTCAGTGCTTAAGTGTGGGATGAGGGATCTTCCCATTTCAGGAATCTCAGTTCTGTGAAAGGAAGTAGGTTGACAAATAAGAACTCAACTCTGTATCAGTGATGACTAAAACTAGAATCCTCGAGTTCAAAGCTTGCTGCTTAGCAACACTCTTTCTTTGCTCTGAGAGATGACTGAGAGATGTGTATGCCTTTGTGAGGACCACAAATGACCTTGCCACATTAAACCAGATGAAATTTATTCAAAAGAATCTGGCTTCAGAAAGAACTTTGATACTCCTAAAGTACAAAGTTATTGGAGCCTCTGGGAAGCAAAAAGACCTAAGTTCATATCCCCCAGATCCCATGAGAAATGCCAGATGGAAATGGCACTCGCTGTTGTTTCTTCTCATCGAAGTCTCCAGCAGCGTGAAGCCGGCATAGGTCAAGGGTCCTCTCCCAGCTCCCGCGGGGACAGGGAATGGATGTCAGGTATTGCACACGAGGCGGGTGCTGGGCGCAGGTGCCGTCTCTACAGAGCACGCTCCACAGGTCCCTCTCTCTGAAAGAGGTATTATTATTGTTTCTTCACGAGAAAGCATTTGTCCAGAGCCTAGCAACGAAGGTCACAGTGAAGTGCAGTACAGTCGGGTGTGTAGATTTCATGCTACAGAAAATCCACCTGGGACAGGGATGTGGATTCCTTTTCAAATGGGTCCTGGGTTGCTCTGACTTGTCAGAGAACAGCTGCTCCCACCCCGTCAGACATGCTTGCAGCTGCTTCAGCAAGGTTTCTTGAACGTCGATGTCGAAAGCAGACATCAGAGCAGGCTAGCTAGCAAACAAAGCCCTTGCAAGTTCAGGAGACTCTGCTTCTGCCACACCACCAAGGGTGTGGGAGCAGCTGATGAATATGGCACCGGCTAGCTTGCTTCTCTGGGTCTCTCATTTTGCATACAGAAGTCACGTGATGGATTCAAATGGGAAGGAAAGAGGTGGGGGCTTTCAGAGAAATTCAAGCCCCCAGTGGGCCTGACAGAGCTGTAGCTGCTCCAAAGAGCAAAAACTGCAGTGTAAAGTGTGACCTTGGTTGAGATGGTGCACAGTTAACATAACTGCTTGTTTATTAAAAGTTTGTTTCGTGCTACCATGTTGCCTCGCCTTTTCCCAAGTTGCACTGAAATGTGGCTATGAATCCTGTTCAAGCTCAGGGCAAAGAAGGTTTTATTGCAAGGATAGATGTGGACCCTAGGAACTTTGAGGCAGCACCGAGAAGGAGGCCAATGCCCTGTTTACTCTGGCTGATGGTCAGCTCAGTCTTATTTCCATGCCTCTTTGGCAATTTCCTTTCTTACTTTGGATCCCTGTTTCAGAGAACTGAGAAGTGAGAATGATCCTAAGGCCAAAGTCCCTGGCTTGATCCATGTCTCATGGAGGGAGGGGGGAGCCTATTTCACTCAGAGGCTTTTTCTGCATGGACCCCAGGAACTGAGGGGTGACTTGCTCCCTGAGCTTCTCCCTCGAGGGACTAGGTGGCTGGTGAGACTGCAGACCGGCAACCAACATAGAGCACAGCTCTCCCGAGAGCATCCTTCGGGTCAACAGGGTCACAGCTCTCCCAAGAGCATCCTTCGGGTCAACAGGGTCACTTCTCTGGAGCTGATCCCCAAATACAGTTGTGAACACCTATTGTGGGAGCTTCAAGGGTTCCTACAGGGGACACCTTCTCTAAGGATGCTCCCGAGAAGAGACTGTTTTGAGAAGATGCTGGGATGCAAGACTGGTGTTTATTCTGTGGAAAACAGCATCTTCACAGACGGAAGAAGGGTATGTGCAAGAGATTTGATGCAAGAACATGATACCAAGCGGTGCAATAGAAAATCTTGATTGTCAGTTTGACTGTATCTGGGGTTAACTAACGGATTAGCTTTCAGGCCACTTGAAGACGTTATCTGCATTAGGATATTTTGCAGCACAAAGACCAAACTTAAATGTGGGTGTGCCTCCCAGCAGCAGACCAGATCAAAGGAAGCGCGAGAAAGATGATCTCTCATTCATCCTGCTCTGGCAAATTCCTCTTCCCTCCTGCCATGTTACCTGATTTTTTTCCAGGTTCTTGCATCTCAGACTCAAAGGCTGAAGTGACTGGCTTTCCTTCCCACAATCCCCCCTTCCCACGCCCCCTTCCTTTCCAGCTTGGGTGGGGCAGAATGGCTCCCACAAAGAAGGGTGGGGAGAAGAAGGACTGTTCTGCCATCAACAAGGTGGTGACTTGAGAATATAAGTCAGAGAAATCCCGAAATTCGCTGTGAAGGAGATGGGAGCTCTAGTTTTGTACATTGACACCGGGCTCCCCAAAGCTGTCTGGGCCACAGGAATAAGGAACGTTTCATACCACATCAGTATGAGCTTGTCCAGAAAACGCAGTGAGGACCAAGACTCGCCAAAGTAGCTTTACACTTTGGTAACCTACATCCCTGTGACAGACGGTCAATGTGGAGGAGAACTAACTGTAAAGTGTGCAATAAGNGTGCCACTGTGTGCATGCGGAGTTCATTCTCAGCACTCACCTTAGTATAGGTTTCGGGAACCTAATGCAGGTCCTCAAGCTTATATAGCAAGCACTTACCTGCTGAACCATCTTCCTGGCACCTTCCTTCCTTCCTCCTTCCTTCCTTCCTTCCTTCCTTCCTTCCTTCCTTTCCTTCCTTCCTTCCTTCTTTTTTTCTTTTTTCTTTCTTTCTTCTTTCTTTCTTTCTTTCTCTTTCTTCTTTCTTTCTCTTCTTTCTCTTTCTCTCTTTCTCTCTCTCTTTCTCTCTTTTCTCTTTCTTCTTTCCTTTCTCTCTTTCTCTGTCTCTTCTTTCTCTTTCTCTCTCTTTTCATGTATATGTTGGGGGTGGTGTGTGTATTTGTATTTGCTTGTATGTGCAGATATTCATGCACATGTGCACAAGGACATCGAATGTGATGTCAGGGATCATCCTGGATTTGTCTTCCATCTCAATATTTTGAGGCAGGATCTCTGATCAAACCCAGAATTTGTCCATAGTGCTAGTCTGGGTAGCTATTTCGCTCTAGGGGTTACCAGTCTCCACCTTCTAAGGCTGGAATTCCAGTTATGCCACAATACCCACCTAGCATTTACTGGAATCTGATAGTCTTCTTCGTATGGAAAGTGCTTGAACCATGAGCCATCTTCCCAATCCCTTATTTTATTTCTTTATTTGATATTTTTTTCTACAATTGTAAATAGACAATGTTTCCCCCTAAAATTGTAAGTACTCTATTTGTTGTTGTTGTCTTTTACATTGGATAAGATGACATCTGGTGAATGGTAATGAAGGTGAACATCTTTTCTTTGTTCTCAGATTAAGACTAAATAACCAGTCAGAATTGAGTGTGATGTGTCCTGTAAGTTCTGTGGTGCAAGTGCTCTTAGTAAGTTGAAGGAAGCTGATTCAATTGTATTTTCTTACAAATGGCATTATTCATGGACTCTTGCCAAATATTTTTTGCACCAATTGATATTTTGATACAGCTTTTCTTCTTAAATGTACTATTATGAAATTAATTTTCAAATATTGAACAATGCTTTTAAAATGAGGTGTACTTGGTTCGGTTACTCTTTTTAAATATTGTTGAATTCAGTTTACTAGTATTTTGCTGAAAAGTTTGCATATGTTTATAAGGCATTATTTGTTTAGTTGTGTGTATTTGTATATGCATATGCATGCATGCTATCTTTGTGATTTGGTATCAATATACTGTTGACTTCATAGGAGTTGGGAATTGTTTTCTCCTTTTGTCTATTCTGGAAGAGGTTTTGTATTACTGGTGTTAATTCTTTATATGTATGGTGGGATCCTCCAGTGAGACCACTTTTAGCTTAGAGTCTTCTCTCTCTCTCTCTCTCTCTCTCTCCCCCTCTCATTTTCTTTTTTCTCTTGTTCTCTTTCATTTCTCCCCTTTCCCCCTGTATCCCTACCTTCTTTCCTTTCTCATCTTTTCTTTTTTTCTTTCCTTTATTATTGATAGGGTCTACTATAATCCAGGCTAGCTTCAAGTTAATGTACCCAAGACCGACCCTGAACGCTTGATTCTCCTGTCTGTCAACTTTTTAAGGTTTAAAGTTTCATATTTAATTTCTTTAATGGTTATAGGGCTATTCAAATAATACAGCTCATATTTGTGACAGTTAATATTTTAAAGGAATTGGTTCATTGTGTATGAAGAGTTGTGTGTAGTATAGGAAAGGCAAGTGGCAGCTGTAGATATTGTGTCGATGTGAGCTGTCAAAATCTCTCCAGGTTGCTCTGGTATGCAAAGTATCATCTTTTAGAGTCTGCAGTCATTTATATCATCTTTTTTTTTGTGTTAGTCTTTTTTTTTAAACTTTTTTTATTATTTATTCAATTGTGCGCGTGTATGTGTGTGTGTGGTGTGTGTGGTGTGTGTGTGTAGAACCACGGACGTATTTGGGAACCACCGTGGACCGCCTCCTCCTTGTTTACTCCGCCCCGGGATTCACAGGCTCCGCCCTACCAGGACCAGAAGCGCAGGCCGCCCCTGCTTCCGCCTGGCTTCTATACGTGGGATCTGGGATCCGAACTCAGGACCTTCCGCCTGCAAGGCAGAGGCTTAACCCCTGAGCCACCTCTCCAGCCCCTCTTTTGTGTTAGTCTTACTGAAGATTTATCAACTTTATTAATCTTTTTTAAAAAAAATACGCTATGGGCCCGTGAGATGGCTCAGAGATAAGGTGCATTCTCACAAACCTGGTGACCTGAGTTCAGTCCCTGAAAACTCACATGGTTGAAGAAATGTGGTATAGGCTACATATGCACATCTCTTTCTCTCTGCCTCTGTGTCTTTGAGTATGTATTTCTGTTTCTTCTCAAATAAGTATATAAATAAAAAATAAGCTATATATAAGGTTTCAGGGGCTTGCGGAGGAATTCATAGGTCACTGGCAGAACACTTGCCCCTACCTTGTGCGAGACTTAGGTCCAGCACAAAATAAATCAATTTTTACTTTTATCACTTCACTTTTGTTTTCCATTTCATTTCCATTCTATATTTTTTTCTTTCTCCATTTTTGGTTTATTTTGTTCTTTTCTTCTTCTCTTTGTGTGGGAATTTAGAGTCTCATGAAAGCTAGGCAAGTGCTGTACCCTCGAGTTGTATACCCACACCCTGATTGAATTTTTATTTTGTGACAGTGTCTAGGTAAATGACCCAGCCTGGCCTTGAATTTCCTGTAGCAGGAAGTTGAGCTTTCAATCCTCCTTGCTTGCTCTCCTAAGAGTTTGTATTATTGGTACTTTCTTTTTAATCTAATATAAATCTTTTCTGTACTACACTATCTGTATGCCACAAAAGTTCATGTTGTATTTTATTTTTACTGTAATTATATTTGTCTTCTCCTTTCCTTCTCTGTCTTCCTCTCTAGGATCTCACTATGCAGCCTAGGCTTGCTTCGAACTCAAGATCCTTTCTGGGTGTGTGTGTGTGTGTGGGTGTGTGTGTGTGTGTGTGTGTATCAGAGGGCACCGTGTGTCTCTGTGGAGGACCAAGGGTGACTTTAGGAATCATCCTGCGCTGCTTCTACCTCCTTTTTGCTTTGCTCTGGGACTTTTCAAGCTTCCACCACCAGGGCAGGAGGTACAGGCCACTGCTGTTTCCACCTGGTGTGTTCTGTGTGGGATCAGTGATCCACATTCAGGTCCTTTTGCTTGTGAGGCAGAGTCTTAATCCCTGAGCCATCTCCACTCCAATTACTTTTCTTGAGATAACTGTTTAAAAGTGTGTTTTTAGTTTTAAAATGTCAAGATTTTCATGTTACTCTTCTATCACTCATTCTACTTTGATTCTACTGTAGTCTTTGAACACTCTATGATTTTCAGTATTTCAGATTTGTCATATCTTGGTATATTTCTTGGTATATTTCATATTGTGTGCTTGGTATATATATCTATCTTGGTATATTTCAGTTGTGTGCCTGAAAGGAAGTATATTTTGTTGTTGTTTGGCGAGGTCCATGAGTGTAGATTTTAATATGTTTTTAGAATTGAATTTTTGTTTTAGTATAACTATAATTTTTTAATGATTGTTCTGGATTGTCATAGTTAGGCACAGGTGTCAATTTGATGGTTGAAGGTTTGAGTTCTGGGCATATTTGTGGAGAATTAGTGGTTGAATGGGGCCCAGCCTATGGTGGGTGGGATTAGGCCCTGGAATAAAAGATGGAGGGCTGGTTGAAGGAGTTGGCATCCTTCTATATACTTGGCTAGACATGCTGGTCTGGCAAGTAAGGATTGTCCCTCTCTCAGCTGTTATGTGATGATAGTATGGCCACTTCCCTTAGCCCTGGTGTGTGTGTGAGCTCTCCTGTCAAGTTGGACTGAACCAGAAAATCGTAAGAGGAAATAAACCCCTTGTTCCCTTAAGCCATTTGATGGTCATTTATCAGCAACCATGCAGGTGAACTGCAACATGTTGCACATTATATATGTGTAATTTTTCAAAATTTACTGAAGTTAGCATTTTGCCAGTTTAAACAAACATTTCCCTTTACATTCCTTTCTGTCACCGTTATAATTGTCTTAAATTCCTTTACATACATTGTAAGAAAGTATGTAAGCATAGTAAGAGCAAGTACTAGAACATGCAACAGACTTCTTCTATGTTCCTTTTGCTCTAACCGGCCATGTTTTGAGAACTTCCTTTAGCTGTTAGTGGGCTCTCAACAAATACTCTTAGTTTTGGTGTCATCAGAAGTTGTCCTGATTTCTCTTTATTCTAGAAGGATATTTTCACTGGATATATGATTGTCACTTTTTTTTTAATATGAGTTTATTTTCTTCCATTTTCACCTACATGTAAGCTGATTTTTAAAATTTTTTTTATTATTTAATTCAAGTGTGCATGTGTGCGCGCGTGTGTGTGTAGAACCACCGGGATTTCACAGGCTCCGCCCTACCAGGACCAGAAGCGAAGGCCACCCCTGCTTCCGCCCGGCGTCTATACGTCTATACGTGGGGGTCTAGGATCCGAACTTAGGACCTTCCGCCTGCAAGGCGGAGGCTTAACCCCTGAGCCACCTCTAGCCCCATGATTGTCACTTTTAAAGCTATTTCTTTTGGATTGGAGAGATGGCTCAGTGGTTAATTCTCTGCCTCACAGACAAAAGGTCCTGAATTCAGATCCCAGATCCCATTGTCAAAATGCTGAACAAAAAATGGCAGTGACCCTGGAAGGCAGAGCCTGAAAAACTCCAGAGTAAAGCAAAGAGGAGGTAGCACAATCCAGGTGATTCCAGAAGTCACCTTGGATCTCCACACGCACACACAAATGCCATATATATGTACACACACACACACACACACACACACACACACACACCACACACACACACACACACACACACACACACACACACACACACACACAGAGACACAAGAATCAGTGATTTCAAAGCTATTTTCTTTTGAAGTACACAAATGATGCTATTTCTTTTTGGTCTTTATGGTTTCTTTTTAAAATTTATTGTCATTATTGTGTGTATCTGTTGCAGTTCGCCTGCATGGTTGTTGATAAATGACCATCAAACGGCTTAAGGAAACAAGGGGTTATTTTCTTGCTGATAGTCCAGTTACAGTCTGTCCAGCTTTGGGAGAGCATGCATCACCAGGCCGAGGGAACTGGCCCCACCAATCTCTACATAATGGCTGAGAGAGGACCAATCCTTGCTTGCCAGACCAGCATGTCTGGCCAAGTGTACATAAGGGATGCCAACTTCCTCAACTGTCTCTCAGTATTTTATTCACTTGTTCAGGGCCCTAATCTCACCCACCATGGGCTGGGCCTTCCCCATCAGCTAGACAATCTCCTGCAGGTTTGCTCTGGGTTTAACCCAATCACTAATTCTCCACAAATGTGCACAGAGCTCAAACCCCCAACAGTCAAGTTGACACCTGACTGTGACAGTATCTACGGTGTGTGTGCTACAGCATGTGTGCTCTAGGGTGGAACTCAAGATTGTTAGGCTCGAGCAGCAAGGCCTCTGCTGTCTGAGTCATGTAGCTGACCCTGGTTTGTGTTTCTATTGTTCAGTGCTGGAGACTGGCCTGAGGTCCGCTCATGCAAACATCATCTTGCAGTGAACTTGCCCGTCCCTCCCTCGTGTCATTCATGATGCTATGAATTCCTCGAACCTGCGTCTTTTAGCTTTCAAACTTGTGATGTGTGTTTGCTTGTGCTTAGGATTCTTGCATATGCTGTACATTTGTGTTTCTCTGCCAATTCTTGTTTTTTTTCCCTTCTCTATTGACATCAGTATTAAATTTTGTTTGTTTTGCTTGTTTGTTTTACAGGTCTTTGAGATGCTGACCTGTTTTGTTTTGTTTTTTCAGTTGGTTTGTTCCCTTCCTCTTTTTCTCTGTTCTGCTTTTGAGTGTATCTATTGAGCTTTTCATTTTGATTATTTCAATTTTCAGTTCTAAACTTTCTATTTGGTTCTTCTTTGTAACTTTTCTTTCTTGGGGGCAGGAGCTGGAGAGATAACTCAGGATTTAGCTGCTGCCTCACAAGCAAAAGGATCTGAGTTTGGATCCCAGATCCCACATAAAAACATGGTGGAAATAACAGTGGTCTGCAGTTCTGGTCCTGGAAGGCAGAGTCTGGGAAACCCCAAAGCAAAGCAATAAGGAGGTAGAACAATCTAGGATGATTTCCAAAGTCACCCTTGGGTCTCCAGAGGCACACATGGTCCCGTCTTCTATAATACCTCCACATGCTTACACACACGTACACACCCACACCTACATACCTAAAAGAAAGAAAGAAACTGAAGGTGGAAAGGCTTCTCTGTTAAGAGATGTGGTAGCTCCCATTGGGTTTGTTCTGTTTGGGAGGAGTTGGGCATGTTGTACTACTATCTCTTCCGTGGTGCTCACCATGGCTGTTGGTAGATGATAACCTGACTTTCATTGAGAGATGGCGAGACTACTTTCTTACAGGCTTTATTTGACAATCCTCCCAAAGAGAAAGGAAGAGAAAGATAGAAGAAATTACAATGGCTGAATGGGCTGGACAGCCAGGCTCCTCCTAGTCTCTAGCCACACATGGTTGTGGTTTGGTGGGAGTGTAGAGAAACTGTCTTCTCTTCTTCCTAGTTGTTTCTTATGCAGCCCATAACCATAAAAACTTGTTTTTTCAGAACATTATGTGTGTTTTATATATAGTGTACAGAATTTTTAGTTGGATTTAGAAAGAACAGTAGTGTCTCCAAAGTATATATTTTTAAAGGATAAAATGTAAGATTTTTGTTGCTGATATTGTGGTGGTAGTGTCACTATTGTTGTTGTTGTTGTTGTTGTTGTTTTTGAACTTCACAACTTTGGGAGTAAAGATATGGTAGAGAGAAGGAAGTTCCAAAAACTGGAGCTGGTGTGAAATACAGCTGGAGAACAAGGATAATCAGATCCTGATAAGAAATGTAGATATGGAGTATTGCTGTGAGATTAAGATCATCTGGTACCAGAACACGAAGTGTTTTGAAGTTGGGAGAAATTGAGAAGGGAGTGTTGCTGTGTGAGACGGAAAATCTGGTACCAAAAAATGAAGTTGTTTTTGTGAGGCTGAGAGAAGTTGGTATCCAGTATGTGGCCATTGCTGAGATATGGCTAGTGTGCCTTTGGAACTGTTTGTTAAGAAATATGGAGAACTTTGGGACTTTTACAATGGGAAAGCCTTTGTGTCTTGGAGGCAAGGCCAAAAAGGCCATTCTTATGAGAGCTTGGAAGAAATTGATGCTCTTAGAAATGCAGGCAGTGGAAGCCCATCTTGTGGTGGTCCACAGGAGCAGAGACTGTGTTGGGACTTGATGGGGAGCAAATGGAATGATGCGTTGGCAGAGAGTTTTGCCCTTGTCCTGAAAACTGCCTGAAGTTAAATTTGAATGCTTGGAGAAAGAAATTTCAAGGCAATGTAGTCTTAGCAATGTGACATGGCTACTTTTTAGTGTTCTTGTTTAGGGTCATGAAGAAAAGGGGCAAGGAATCAGGCAGAAAGAAGTGAAAACTATGAAGTTTGATAAAATGTGTCTGCAAACTTGAAAAATTGAACCAGGAGGAGACAGACAACAAGTGGTGGCTATGTTAAAGAGGTTAGCTCCATTAGTGAATCAAAACCTGCTCCCATTTGGATAATAAAAAATTCCCTATTCTGAGGGCAAGATCCACAGAGAAGGCTCTTATCCATAAGAATGCAAATTCTTTTGGAAAGGAAGAGCTAAAAGTCAGAGTCCCAAGGGAAATTGCCTGTTCTTCCAAAGCAAAGGCCCAAGAGAGATTTTTACATACAGTCAGCACAAAGAAGCCAAACCAGCTGTGAATCAAAGGGACCAGTCTCCAACTCAAGATTATAGCAGAACCTGACATCACATGGTACTGGTTCTAGAGGCACCAAAGATCTCTCCTCCAAGGTTTTAGGGGGTGGCAGCAACCAGGCAGGATATGGCAGCAAGCCTGCAGTTTAGGGGCCCAAGAAAGTCAGTTTATGCTGTGAAGTTAAAACTTGACTTGCCATTGAGAAGTGAAGATGTTAAAGATGCCAGGGCCAATGTAGGACATCTGCTAAGGAGAACTGTATACCACGGGAGGAGCTAACCAAGAGAGTGATGTGTTCTATGAGCAACTGCATTGGAGGGGGTAGAACTGAAGCTCTTTGGAACTGATGTGATTTTAACAAGAGGCTCACCTGTTGGACATGGAGCTACAGGATTTGGAGTTTGTCCTGTTGGCTTTTGGTCTTGTTATGGATTGATCTTTCCTCAATATGCCCCCATTCCTCCCTTTTGAGATGAGAATGTTGCCATTGTTATATTTTGGAAGTATGTAACTTGTCTTAATTTTGCAAGAGGCTTTGGACTTTGGACTGTATTGGAATTGTTGATATAGTCTATGGGACTTTTAAAGCTGGAATGAGTGTGGTTTGCCTAGGTTTGCATAATGAGATGATGTAATAGCTATTGCTGTGAGAGACCACTGAGGCTCAAAGAATTTAATGGGAGAAAGGGAGATTTATGGTTCTAGAGGGGAGATACAGTCTTTCCTGGTGGATGCTTCATGGCTGGGAGAAGCTGAAAACAGGCTAAGTCACTGCAAACATCTTGGAGACTGAGAGCTGTAAATTTCCTGCTGCAAAAGTCAACTTCTCCAGGAGATAGGGTAAGACCAATCTACCTTAAGGTCCATCCCCTGTGACCACCTTCCTTCAGCAAGGCTCTATCTCTTAAAGGTTGCCATGACCTTCCCAAACACATGAGACTGTGGGGAACACATTTCAAACCATGACCAATGACATTGAGCCTTTGGGGGCCAGGGATGGAGTGTCATGGTGTGAAATGTGAGTTGCCCCCCACAGGTTCATGTGTTTGAATATTTTTCAGTTGTTTGGGAAGGTCATGGCACCTTTAAGAGGCGGAGCCTTACTGAAGGAAGGCAGTCACGGGGTGGGCCTTGAGGACAATCGGTCCCACCCTACTTCCAGGAGAGTCTGCTCTTAAATTTGTGGTAGCTCTCAGTCTTCATGATGGATGTGACGTAGCCCACCTCCAGTTTCTGCCAGCAGTCATGTTTTTTCCTCTATAATGGACTGTATCTCCCTTCTGGAAATGTAAGCTGAATAAATCTCCCTTTTCTTTCTTTTAAGTTGCTTGACTTTCAGTGATATCTTACAGCAACAGAAAGAGTAACTGATAAATTTGTTTTCTGAGACTGGATCTCACTACATGGTCCATTCTCAAGCCTGTGGCCATCCTTCACTTCAGCCGTATGAGTGCTAGAATTACACACACGTGCCTCCACTTTAGGTGAGAATTTTAGATTTGGTGTGAAGTGTCCTTTCTGTAAGGTAGCAGGGTCTCAATTCTTAATGTCTGGGTTATATTCAAGAACATTTAAATATTCTCAGAGAACAGCATCCAAGTATCATTATTTTTTAAAAGTTCTGTTCATGAATCCAGTGTGTGGCCAAGGTTGAGATTCACTAGGGTAGGTCATTGGTTCTAACATTTATCTGATTATAAAATTGCTTGTGTGGATGACCATGTGGGTCTTCAAGAAGTAAATGTCAAAATGGAATCAACGGTATCAGAAGCTTACTGGCCATAATGCCTGTGTAGATAAAGACGTGCCTTAAGATTACAGTGCCAAGTTGAAATGAGAATATGAAGGAACCGACCCCATCTATAGCTGCTCTGAAAAAAATCCCAGCCAGCTTACTGGGAATCCAGTACAAAGAGGAATCTGACTTTACATCAAGTTGATCTCAAAGTATTTGCCTCAAGCAGTGGGCGTGAGATGGATCTCAAATGTGCGACTGCTACCTGTTGCCACATAGCAATGTTTCAGTGCATTTATTTTGTGTGTGTTTTGAGACTGTCTCATTATGTAGCTCTGGCTGGCTTGAAACTTGTGGTGATTCTGTTGCCTTTGTTCCTGTGTGCTGGAATTACAGATATGCGCCCTCATGCTCTGTTTCTGCTTATTTTAAAAACTGTATTGAAGCTTTTTCTAGGTTTCTGGTTATATGAAAACTGTTCAGCAAATGCTCCTATGTGATTCTTAGAACCTTGCAAGTTTGTGAAATTTTAAGAATGAAAGGATATTCTCATATTTCAGTTGCAGTTTGTATAGTGATTGTATATAAGTAGGTAGTTACAGTATAATAACTACATAGGCTGGAGAATAGTCTTAAGAACTAGGAAGAAAGTAATTTTCTCTACTTAATGTAAACTGCATATGCTATTACTTTCATTATATAATTAACTGTTGCTTATCTGAAACTAAAGAATTTATGGCACAAGATTCTTTGTATAGGAGTCATTATAATGTGAATAATAAATACATTGTAACCAAGAACCCATTGCTGACAAATTGTTGTTATAGAGAGCCTTTGTGTTTTTTTTAAATCTATGAATTAGCATCTGTAAAGATGAAAAGTAGTTTTCTCATATTTTGTATTTGTTACCCATTTGTTGAAGTGT
Source organism: Typhlomys cinereus (assembly GCA_023101885.1). Lineage (NCBI taxonomy): Eukaryota > Metazoa > Chordata > Mammalia > Rodentia > Platacanthomyidae > Typhlomys > Typhlomys cinereus. The sequence continues at coordinate 6,531,093 of JALPQD010000078.1, forward strand.
TGTGGGGGATTTATTGTGTTAATGAAACTGATTTTTGCATGCTTAGCTTTCATATTATTAAGTATTTTACATGTCCGTGTGGTCAACAATCCTGTCAGACAAATACTATTGCCAGGACACTGAAGCTTAAAAAGGTTTAGTAGCTAAATTCAGTAGGCTCAGAACTGCTAAGTAGGCATTCGGTCACATTTAAACTTTACAAAAGGGATAATTATGCAGGCCTATGTGATCGCCACTCATTGCATTACTGATAATGCATCAGAAAATTCTTCACACTTTTGAAAAGGTTAACATTATTGAAAGAAAAGGGTAGAATGGGAGTCCCAGTTTCATAAACAAACTCTTGCGGTGCAATATGATTTTTTTGATGAACAAATTATTTTAAACTACAGATTTGAAGAGAAGATCTGATCACTTGGACTTAGAGTTGGTATAGAAATCCTTTCTACTTCAAAATGTTGGAGGAAGATATGGAAGTAGCCATCAAAATGGTGGTTGTTGGGAATGGAGCAGTTGGAAAATCAAGTATGATTCAGCGATACTGCAAAGGAATTTTTACAAAAGATTACAAGAAAACAATTGGAGTTGACTTTTTGGAGCGACAGATCCAGTATGTACTTGGCTATTTTATCCATTGTTTGTGAATTATAAGTGATTTTCACTGAAATAATAGTAATTACTGTATAGTCACAGCCAGGCAGCTAGTGCCAGTGGCTCATGCAACAGTTGATGGTGTTGGATTGCTTTTTTCTCTTTTGTTCTTGTTTCAATTTTTTTTTTTTAAATTAAGACATAGTCTTATATAGTCCATGTCGGCCTTGAACTTGATGAATAGCCAAGGATGATCTTAAAGTCTTGATCCTTCTGCCTCTACTTTCCAAATGCTGAAATTTGCACAGGCTCGGTCTGTTATACCTGACCCACTTCCTATAGCTTTGAGGTGTTCTTCCTATTGTAGTCCAGGCTGGCCTCAGCTAGGTCATTCTCCTGTTTCAACCTCCTGGGTGCTAGGGTTACTGGTGTGTGGCTTCATGCTAGACTTGGTGGTAGTTTTCATTTGTCATCACCAAATGGTTTTGTCTTTGTGTCTCTTTCTGTTCTCTTTGTTTCTCTTTTCTCCCCTGCATTACATCTGTTTTATATTGTTAATGACACTAATGCGTGACTGTGATGAGAGTTCTATCTGATGATTTTTTAAGAAGGAAAACTACCAAAGTTTCAAAGTTTCTATCTCATAGGCTTTTGCTTACAATGTTTCTTCCCGTTTTCTTTTTTTCTTTTTATTCTTATGTGTATATGCATGGGAGGAGTGCATACATGCATTTTTACGTGTGTGTGGGCATGTGGGGAGTTTGTAGAGGACTGAGGAGATATCATCTTTGATCTTCCTTATTCTTTTGAAATAGGGTCTCCAGTCAAACCCAGAGCTCATCCATAGGGCTAGAGTCTGGCCAGTCAGCTTATTCTGGGAATTCCAGTCTCCACTTTCCAAGGGTGGAATTAACAGGCAGCCACCGTACCCCCTGGTGCTTTATGTGAGATTGGGGAATGCAGACTCCTGTTGGACCTTTTGTATACTTGGCACGTGCTTTAAACTGCTGAGCCATCTCCCTGGCATCATATCATCATCATTACTATTATGATCATCTCATTATCATCATCATCATTATTTAAGGCAGAAGTTCATATACCTGAGGGATCAGATTTACCCTCTAACAGAAGCTGACCTTGAATTTCTGTTTCTCCTGTCTCCCATCTTCTAAGGAGTGCCCTGGATTATGGACACACCCCACCATGATTAGTGTCCCTTTTTAAAATGGGACAAGACTACATAGATGTTATAGAGTTAATATGCTTTGTCCTTTAGAGATAATAACAACACATTTGAGATTTCAAGTGTGTTATCACCACATTAGGAACCTAATCTTTTATATTTCCTAGATGTAGTATGGCTCAGCATATACTAATTTAGTGGTTCACAGTACCATCTGAAAACAAAGGGTACTTAATGGTAGAAAACTTGTATGTTTGGGTTGTACACACTAGATAAGCACTACAGAACAAATGCACTGACACCGTAAATCATAACTAGTATGATGAGGATCGTTTGTGTGACAATGTACATTTTTATTTAGAGTCTTCCTGACATTTGAGCTATTGTGCTGGGGCTTTTTTTTTTTTTTTTTTTTTTTTTTCTAGAAGGAAATCAACAATATAATATAGTAATTTTGGGTTGAAAAAAATGTACACAAAGCTTTTTCTTCTACCTATGGAATAAATCATAAATCCGTCTCTTGTTTCAGAGTTAATGATGAAGATGTCAGGCTGATGCTGTGGGACACTGCAGGGCAGGAGGAATTTGATGCGATAACGAAGGCCTACTATCGGGGTAAACCGTGAACCCTTTTTTTTTTCTGGATTTGACATGTTCTTTTGTCTTTCTTTATTTTCTGTATTAGAGTTTCTCTTTAAGAATTATTCAAGTAGGTGCTGGAGAGATGGTTCAGGGGCCTGCAAGCAGAAGGTCTTGCAGATCCCAGGTTCCACATAAAAACGCCAGGCAGATATGGCAGTAGCCTGCACTTCCTGCCTGGTGGGTGGAGCCTGAGAAGTCCCAGAGTAAGCAAAAAAGAGGTAGAAGCAATCCAGGATGATTCCTGAAGCTGCCCATGTTCCTCCCTAGGGACACACAGTGCTCTCTAACACACACACACACACACACACCTGGAATGTATGCAGCCCTTGGTATAGTGCTTGACTGGCATGCACTAGCCCTGGGTTCAATCATCAATAATGGGGAGAGAGAGAGAGAGAGAGAGAGAGAGAGAGAGAGAGAGAGAGAGAGAGAGAGAGAGAGAGAAGCCAGCAACAACAACAAAACCACAAAACCAGTTCTGGTCAGGTGTATTCCTGTAATCTCCAGGGAGGCAGAGGCACAAGGATTGGAGCTGGTTTGAGGGTAACCTGGTCTGTATCATGAGTTCTAGGTCAGCCAGGGCCGCATAATGACCCTCCATCTAAAATAGAGTTAAAAGAATTTCAAAGTATTTTTAAAACTCCATTTCTGAATACCTCGTACTGCAAACTGTTCGTGTATTCCTGAGAACTGTGACTCTCGGAGAGACCATCAGCAGAGTCGGTCACAGACCTTGGAATGGCGCTTCTGGCAAAATCAGAGACTGGCTGTCAGCTCCTTTCTTTCATGCCTCCTCCTGATTGCCCCGGGCATCTGGCATGTCTCAGCTGTTCACTTTTGATACTGTATTTTTACTTTTTAGTGTTGCTGGGCCAGGCGTATGTGCTACCACTGAAATTCTCCTGCCTCAGCCTCCTGGGTTAACTGCAGTGTATAATGTACACTGTTGCACCTGACTTTTTTCATACTTTTTAGACTCCTACAAATCCTACCATTTCTCTTTAATATGTTTACAGAGACCATTTTTTTCCCCTAGAACTAAAAAGAGACCAACATTCTCACTTGAACTTGGATAATGTTTAAATTATTTTGTAGTGTTTCACTTGCATTAAAAGGCTTTAAGTAGCATTGATTTCTCTACATTAACATTTTAACCAAAAGTGGTCTTAAACTTATAAATAATGTTTGTTAAAATTTCATCATAATAGCATAACTTTTTAAACTAGTTACATAAAAATGGCAAAGGGCAGAATTTTTTAGTTTTTTAAAAAATATGTATATATAATTTTTAACGTTGAATACATAAATATAGTGAATTTCTGATATTTTCAGTCCTTAATCCCCAACCCCATGCTTCCTCCTTTTCTCCTTACAACCCTTCATTTCACCTATCAGACTCCCTCCTATTTTCAAGTTTTTCACTTGTGTGGCCCACTGTGTTTCATCTAGTTAGTCTTTGATGACATATGCCTGACATGATTTATGCTCCAGCACTTAGGAAAGCATTCTTCTTTTCTTCCCTATTAGCATTAGTTCTCATCAGTCTCTCAAGGAGGCATGGAGCTTCTTGAGATATTTCTCCTTCCTTGGTAAGCTGTCGCCAGGACAGAGCCTCTGCAGTTCTTGTGAAAGTATATGTATCTGCCACCAATGTCCCCCTCAGGCTCTCACAGCAATATTCAGAGATGTTCCTCAGGCCTTGGGATGGGTGGCTTTAGATGTTCTGTTTACAGTCAAGTCGTCCACAGTCTCCTTATTTTCTGCACTTTGGCCAGTTGTGTTTTTCTGTAGTAAACACCTTTCGAAGGGTAGGATTTTGAGACAGGTGTTAGCTGTAAATAAGACCTTTTTTTTTTTAATACATTTTTTATTATTTCCGCTCATACAAACTTAATAGGTAGACCAGTTCCCTCCCTCCCTCCTCCTCCCCCCGAGCTTCCTGCTCCCCCTCCCCATCCCCCAGTGCCTCCCCCCCAATTCCCAGAGAGTCCTTTATTGTGCATGCCTAACTCTCCTCTGGGTCCTCCTCTCCGATGACGTACAAGGACCCAGTGGCATTTCCCTGAACCCTTTCTCCTGTTCCCCTTAAGCATAGGAACACTGCTGTGGCTGTCAATCCCTTGCCTCCAAGGATCTTAATAAGACCTTTTTGTAAATAACAAAAATGAGTCATTTTCACAATATAAATTCATGAAACAGCAATTTTGAGGCTTCCTTGTGGTTTCTCTTGGGGGGTTTCATGAGAATACCTTCATTTTGAAAAAGAGAAAAGCACTTTGAGATTAGCTTAAATACCCACAAGGAGTATGAATTGATTAATAGCAAACTCCGGATAGCATAGCCTTTAGTTGTGATTTGTTTAGATTGTAGTCTTACTGTTCTGGCCTTGCTTCCTCCCCAAGCTCCTCCTCTGGATTTCAAGGTTGCCGCCATGAATGATGGCAGCCATGTTCTGTCAAGACTTGAAGATGGTAGGCAGAGAGGTGAGAAGGTTACTTCTTAAACAGACAAAAAGCCCTGAGTTCTTCTCCAACTAGACCACACTTTAAAAAAAAAAAAAATATATATATATATATATATATATTTGTTTGTTTTGACAGTTTCATACATAAATACAGTGAATTTGTATGTTCTCACTTCTTACCACCCCACCCCATGTTTCACAGAGCCCTCCCCTTCTTCTGTGAGGCATTAACTTTCAGTAATCTTTTCAGGGACATGTAATGTCTCTTGAGACCTTCCCTTATCCCTGGTGAAATGTTGATAGCTGATTAGACCACTCTTAACACGATTATAGTAGTAGTCAGATAAATAGAATTAATTGGCTTGGAGCATGGTATTTCTCCCATGCATATCCAGTAGAAAATAGGTGAGGTCTACTAAACCATGTGACTCTGTAAAAGCAAGGAAAGGTGTTCTTAAGAAGGGATACCCATGGTGTCTGCTATGAGTGCATGTCCATACAATACTGTAATAAAAAAAATCAGAGAGTAAGAAGAAAAGATAAGATTTAAGAAGAAAAGATAAGATTAGGAAGGTAAATTAAAATACAGGTTTAGTGACAAGGCTGGAACTGTAACTCAGTTGCTGGAGGACTTATTATCACGCAGGAGACCCTGGATTCTGTCCCTAGCATCACAAGAACTAGTAATGGTGTTGAAGTAGTTGAAACAAGATCATGAGTTTAAAGCCATCCTCAGCTATATAGCTAGTTTTCAGTCACCCTAGGATACATGAGACCTCTGTCCAAAAAAGAAATAAACAGGGTTGCTGCTAAGCCCACATGATGGAAGAGGAGACTAGACGTCTAAAAGTTGACCTTTGACCCCACCTGTGTGCTCTAACATGCAGGCATACCTGTATACCCTCTCTACTCTATCTGTCTGCCTCTATCTCCCAAAGGAATAAAAATATTAAAAAAACAAATTTAGTATTGGAAACTTATACAATTATGACTCACTGATTGAAATATTAGAATTGTCTAACTCATGACAAAAGTCAGCAAATTTAACATATTTGTTATAATTCAGGTGATCTGTTGTACCAAAACTATTGTTCAGAAGCGTTGTTACAGACCTAGAGACCTAGAGGATTGGCTTTATTTAACATTGAGACATGTCGAAACACGATTGTCCTGTAAATAGGTGACAACAGAGTGCGTGCATATCAGATCCCACATGATTTCCTCCACAGTTCTCAAAGTTTTCTCTGGGTATTCAAAACCAGTGCTTTTAGTTAGTACTCAAAAACACATACAATTCAAAACAGATTTTCTTTTTTTTTTTTTTTTTTTTACTGTGACTTGGTTTATAGGGAAGGAAAACATACTTATTCATTCCTTTCAGAGGAAAAACTTACCTTTGATTTTTTTTTTTTTTTGTTGAAGGTTTAATAAACCTGAGCAGGAGTGTGAGGCTTCTGAGAGCCTGGCAGGGTTGTGATTGGTTGAGACCACATGGTTCAGGAAGAGAGCATGTTTTTCCTGCTTGTCTCTCTTTGAGGTTCTCAAAACTGTCCAGAAAGCATCCAAGCTCGTATATTCGGGCCTTATTTTAACATTAGATTTATTTTTAATTTGAGATACTATTAGCTTAATATGACAGTTGATACTAAAATATTATGAGTAGATATGGTGTGGGAATTATGGAGAAATAAAAGTTAAACCTTTCTCTTGTCTCTGTAGGCTTTCATAGTGTATTTTCTCTTGCTACTGATATTCAAATTCTGTTTTTTAGGATTATTAATATTCTGCAACCAAAATAACAGTTTCTATTTTAAGTAAGTAGATTGAGCAAATTGTTTCCTCAAAAAAGTTTAAATTGTCAAATGTCAATCTGCGCTAAAAGAAATAAGCAAGTTAAAAAACTTAACAGGGAGAATTCAGTGAAAGCTTGTTATTTGCTCTGTCTTTACTATTCTCTCTACCTTTTATGATGGAATTAAACATGCCACATTTGATTTATTGTAGTTGGAGGGCACTTTAACACTTGAACATGTTTGAAAAATCTTGGTTCTTGATAAAACAATTTAAATTACAAAATAGGGTTTGTATGTTGAAAGATGAGCACAGTCTTAAAAAGGTGAGCTCAACGTTGATGGTATTAAGAGTTGTTTTGAATAGGTAAGAGATGATCCTACCATCCATAGAATTGTTTTTTAATCTAATAATATTTTTCTTTTTTGATCTTTCAGGAGCCCAGGCCTGTGTGCTTGTATTTTCTACCACAGACAGGGAATCTTTTGAAGCGATTTCTAGCTGGAGAGAAAAAGTGGTAGCTGAAGTTGGAGATATACCAACTGTGCTTGTGCAAAACAAGATTGATCTCTTGGATGATTCTTGTATAAAGAAGTAAGATGGCTACTTTTGTAATTCTTTTATTCCTGTCTCCCTTTTCTTAGACTGAAATGCCTTGAAATTCTTTCCTGTGGTGGAAGTCAAAGTTCCTGGCTTCACGCCCAGTGAAGCAGCAGCCCAGGGAAGGCTGGTGTGTATTGGCTGATGCTGCAGTAGTGGTCTACTGCATTTGTAATCCCTGCACTCTGGAGGCTGAGGTGGGAGTGACACAAGTTTGAGGCCAGCCAGGGCTATATGTTAAGATCTTGTTTCAAAGAAAATGGAAAGAGTCGGGCTGGAAATGTGGCTCAGTGGTTAAAGCCCTTGCTTCACAAGTAAGGGACCTGAGTTCAGATCACAGAAAAATGCCAGATGGGTGTAGTAGCCCTCCTGTAATTCTAGTCCTGTAAAGCAGAGTTTGGGAATACCCAGAGCAGCCGGCTAGGCAGACTAGCCTTAATTAGAGACGGAGGCTCATAGCAGCATGGAAGAGCCATTGAGGCTGAATCCAGGCACTACACTTGGGCCTCCACGGGGCATACACTCAGCTATACTCGGGTATATCCACCTGCACACCATTTGCATGTACCCACAAACACATACAGGAAAGGGGAAAAAAATGGAAAGAAAGAAGAAAAGCAGAGCATTTCTAGATGTTTTGATGTTTACAATAGATATTCTCTTTTGATGAATTTAGGAAGAATTCATATTCATATTGTTTTGTATATGTAGAATAGTTACACTTAATTTTTTTTAAATAGAGCTTAGCATCCATATAATTTCTACCTATAAAGATTTAATCTTTATTACTAAAAAAATGTGCTTTCTTCAAAAAAAAAAAATCTTTTACTTTAGCCTGGATTTTAAACTATGTTCTGTTATTTGTTGCTGTATAACAAATAAGCCTGTGGCTTAAAATAAGACTTTTAAAGAAAAATTGACATTTCGATGGATAGATATTTGGAAGTGACTTAGCTGGCTAGTTTTGCATGTGGTCACAATAGAGATGTAGCTTGACTGGGACCCAAAGATCCAGAGTTTTTTTGTTTTGTTTTGTTTTGTTTTTTGCTGTTGTTCATTTCTTTCATTTTATTTTTGTTACTGGGATGGGGGGGTTTGTTTGTGCCACACATACGCGGCGGCCAACTTTGCAGAATTGTTTCTCTCGTCCATCTTTACATGGGTTCCAGGGGTCAGGCTCAAGCCCCCAGGCTTGTACAGCCCCCACAGACCCTCCTCCCAGCCTCGTTCTTTTCTTTTTTAGACAATTTCGTTCTTGCTGTCTAGCTCGTGCTGGGCTCACATTTGCTCCCTTCCAGCCTCGGCTTCCTGAGTTGGGAACTATAAGCATGTACTGCTTCACCTGGCTAAGTAAGCTACTTGGCAGATGACCTTGGTTCTTTGGTCTTGGTGGCGTGTTTTCAGAATATGGCAGCCATTTCACCAGAACAGGTGATAGATACAATCGAGCAGTGTGTTACCCCAGCTGATATCCTATCACTGTGTTTTATTAGACACTAGCCAGCCTTGATTGCAGCCAGGGAGACTACGTGAGTATGAAGAACTTGAGTCTGGGGGTCACAAGGAGCTATCCGTAGAAGGGCAGCTCTGTCCTGGAAGAACTGAATACAGAGAGCGTGTCCACGTAAAGTTAGGAATCTATTCTTAAAGATGTGACCATTACTCTGCACTTTGACTTTTGGTAGCAAAGTTGTTTTGAAGGCTAGTAAAAGTAAAATACATAATTTGATACAAGAGTTTTCAGAGTGTAATAAGTCAAAATGTTCCTAAAGATAAGGAAAACGAAGGTTTTATTTATTTTATGAGAACCTGTCTCAAAAAATTGAAAAATTCAAAAAAAATTTAAAATGTAAGCATTTTTTTTTGAGACAGGGTCTTATGATCTGAGGATAACCTTAAACTCCTGATTCTGTCTTCACCTCCCAAGTTCTGTGGTTACAAGCAGATATCACTATACCTAGTCTGTGCAGTGTTGGGGATTGGCTTCAGGGTTGTTTCATTCATGCTAGGCACACACTTTACCAACTGAGCTATTTCTTCAGCCCCAAATTACAACACCCTGTTCTTTTCAAAAACATTTATTTATTTATTTTTTTATCTATCTATCTGTCCATTTATTTATTTATTTAGAGAATATGTATGTGCTATTATTACCAGTTTTAAATCCAGATTCTTGCATCCTGAATTTGAATAGTGAAGTTGGACACAATTGTATGCTTTCAATAAGATTTATTGAGAAGCAAAATGAAAGGAGGAACACTTGATTGATTGGGAGACTCATGGGGAACAAGAATTCTCTGATTGTTTGGGGCCCAGCCAGAAGAGAGGCGATAGCGCCAAATCTTACTCCAAAGACTGGATGCTAGGTACCCCTTTTATGAAGTTTTGAGAGATCAAAAATGGAAACTTTTTATTGATTTCTTCTCTGACCTTTGATTGAAAGTTCTACTGGTAGGCTTAGTGGTGGACCCTCTGGGGAGATGCCTACCTGCTGAATGTACAGGTCAACTCTCCAGTATACGTGTTGTCTTTCACAGAGGCTTGTGGCTTTGTTTAATTTCTTCTCGTTTCCCTTTCTGTTCTCACTGCCTATAGAAATCTGCCTAAATCACTATGGCACACAGGTAGAGAGTAGACAACTTTCAGAAGTCCCCTCCTTTCCACTATGTGGGCTTCTGGGATCAAACTCAGGTTAATGAGTTTGCAAACAGACTTCTTACCTATAAGCTGTCTCTCTGATCCCAGGATTTTCTTAGAGAAAGTATATATAATTACTTTCTGACTTTTCTATATAATATTTTGCTTACAATTATAGTATGAGCGAGTAGTGAAAACTAAAAATCCTACTAGGTATTGAGAGCTTAGCATTCAGTGAGTTTTAATTAACTGGGCAGTAATATCAAGCTTCTTTAAAAAGAAATGCATTCTCTCCTTCCACCATACCCTGCCAGTCTTATCCAGTAAGTATAGTTAAAATGTAACTTTAAAAGCACACTATGAAACATTTTTAAAACGCATGAGAGATACCTTTGTAAGTGTTTTGTTTGTTTGTGTTGATTGCTATGCAGTGAGGAAGCTGAAGCGCTGGCCAAAAGGTTGAAGTTAAGATTCTACAGAACGTCAGTGAAAGAAGATCTAAATGTAAATGAAGGTAAATTGCATCTTTAAAAGATACATTGCAAGAAGAAATCTATTTTTCTTAGTGGTTTTCCATTGTGATATTTAGAAATTATGTTATAAACAGTTTGAGAACATAATTTGCTTCTTGCATATAATAAATGAAATTTGAAGGCATTCTGCTTTAAGAATCCTTAAATGCCCTTGATTGCTTTACTTTTAATGGAAATCTGATGGGGTTTTAAGGTTGATTTTAATTATCTTTTTTTTTATTTTTCTTTATTATTATTTATTTAGTTGTGCATGTATGCGTGTGTGTATATATGTGCATGTGTGTGTGTAGAACCACAGATGAATTCGGGAACCACCATGGACGCCTCCACCTCCTCCTCCGGGATTCACAGGCTCCGTCCTACCAGGACCATAAGCGCAGGCCGCCCTCGCTTCTGCCCGGCGTCTATACGTGGGGTCTAGGATCCGAACTCAGGACCTTCTGCCTGCAAGGCAGAGGCTTAACCCCTGAGCTATCTCTCCAGCCCCTTTAATTATCTTTTAAAATCTAAGGTGTGTGTGTGTATATATGCATGTATGTGGACGTTGTAAAAGTTGTTCATTTGTTATCTATCCCATCGTGGTGAATATTCTACTAGGCAGCTACATATTAATGTCTTTAGTATGAATTCCCAGGTTAAGAAAGTGAGATTGGCAAAAGAAGCTTGTGATTTTTCTTGTTCCAGAATTTTCAGTATTAGATTGTAACTGCATTAGCATTTAGATGTTTATTCTGGATAGTTTTCTTCACCTAAAGAACGTGAACACCTTTTTTTTTTTTAACTTTCTTTTTTTTTTTTTAATTAATACATTTTTTATTATTATTTCAGCTCATACAAACTTAATAGGTACACCAGTTCCCTCCCTCCCTCCTCCTCCCCCCGTACCCCCTGCTCCCCCTCCCCGCCCCTCTCCCTCCCCATCCCCCAGTGCCTCCCGCCCCAATTCCCAGAGAGTCCTTTCTTGTGCATTGCCTGATTTTCCTCTGGGCCCTCCTCTCTGATGACATACAGGGACCCAGTGGCCTTTCCCTGAACCCTTTCCCGTGTTCCCCTTAGGTATAGGAACACTGCTGTGGCTGCCAATCCCTTGCCTCCAAGGATCTTGGTGCCTTTAGCAGATGCTAGACTTTGTGAGGTCATGAACATCTTTTTTAAGACAGAATTAGTTGAGCTGGGTTTGGTGACATACACTTGTATCCTTGCAGTTGGACAGTGGGAGCAGAAGCGTCAGGAATTCAAGGTCAGCCTCAGCTACATAGTGAATTTAAAGCCAATTGGTCCTTGTCTCAAAAAAACAGTGTTGCTGAGTATTAATGATTATTTAGTATTTCAAATAGAAGAGCCAGTGTATATGAGTATCATGAGTATTATTTGTTTACTAAAATAGTACTGCACATTTATTAGTGTTGCTTTACTTTTTAAATATTGCTCAGATTTTTGAGTTGAATTTTTAATTTTATTTGAATATTTCTAAATCCTATTTAATATTAAATTTGCTTAGTAACTATAAATATTATAAAGTGAAGATAGATTTACTGGATAAGTCATATTGATTCTGTTTATTCTAGTTTTTAAATATCTGGCTGAAAATACCTTCAGAAACTCAAACAACAAATAGCTGGGGATCCAGAACTAATGCATTCAAGTAGTAACAAAATTGGTAAGTATTCAGGGAACTTCGGCCACCTTTACCTTGTGTTATCTCCAGTCATTACTGTTATATTACTTTTTTGTGTAATGTATTATTTCTTAAGAAGTGTTATTTACCAGTGTAAGATTAGTGATTATTAAGCTGGGTATCAGATCTCTTGTTTAAAGAGTTTACAACGAATTTGAAGCAATAAGAAAAACAGATACAGGTACTTTTATAAAACCTGTCATTTATGTAATAAGCTTTATATCATATTCATGTGATTCTACATGTGTACTGGCTCTTAACTTTTTTCCCTTCCTCCTATGTTTATTCCTGCTGATTTTCATTTACAGTAAGATGCTAGCAAATATTTAGCATCCTCTGCAGAGCACTCTGTCCTCTTCTTTCACAGTAAACCTGACTGTGTGTTTTGGCTCTCAGAGATATGAGAACCAAGCTTGCTAGTTCCCAAGCTTCTGTGCAGTCACTTCAGCCCCTGCATCTGCATCCTTCCTCACTGCATGCATGTACGCACGTACAGAATCTGCGTTTCTCTGGTTCTCTTCTTCATTCTCATTTTGTCCACTTTTACCGCCTGTGTTCTGGGTGTCATTAGGTACCTGCTGTCAGGCATCTCGGTGCCTAGTGACACGATGGGAAGCTTGATGGTAGGCTTGACCCACTGGTCTCCTTGGCCTGACTCTTTTCCAGCCAACATTTAAGGGTAGTTCTTCTTCCTTTCTTGTGTGTATGGTCTCCTGCTCCTCTTTTGTATGCCCCTCACTTTGTGGGTCCCGCATCTGTTTTTTCTGGAGCATACCCACTGCTTGCTGTTGAAGTTTGCTGCTTGTTTCTTTGTGGAAAGTGATTCCTTCCATCTTAGACAGTCTTGGAAGCCTGCTTAACTCTAATGGCTGGGGCCTCTCTTGCTGTGTTTTTTGAAAATTCTGATATAGAAAGATGTAAGTATAGACTCTCAAGCATGTGCAACCTTTTGAATTTTGCAGTACATCTTTGTTGTCTATAAAGTTCATGCACGAAAATACACAATTGGGATACCAAAAAAATCACACATAACAAAATCTGGAGCCACTGCTCAGTGGATTAAGGCACTTGTTTTGCTTTCCTGACAGCTTGGATTCAGATCCCCACATCTTACGTAAAAGTCACACACAGTTGTGTTAGTGTAATACCTGGAGGCCAGAGAAGCTCAGGCAGAAGCTTGTGAGCTGGCCTGGTTTACACAAGCAATGTAAGAGACCTGCTGTCAAATAGGTTGGAAAGTGAGAATAACACCTAAAAGCTATCTGTTCTCTGATCCCCACCCATGTTGTGGTATGTGTACATCTTGTACATCTGTCTGCACATCACAGAATGTTTTGCAGGTTACGTTGGCTTACATTCCTAGCTATCCTAGCCTCACGGGACATGTGGGCCACAGTTGGATACACCTGGTAGAATATCACCAGTAGGTAGTTTCTCCTTTTCACTTAGTTTTTCCTTCCAAATTCTTCATGACCTTTGTTTCCTTTATAGCATTGAACACAAGGAGTTTTGCTAGGCATGATAATAGATAATAGAAGGCTCAGACTGGGCTATATAATAAGATCCTGTCTCCAAAACCAAAAGCAACAAAACCTTATACTGTCTGATGTCATTACTTATTATGTTATCTCACATGTTAGATGGTAAATGTCTTGTGGGCAAAACTTGGTCTTAGACATCTTTGTATCCTTGGTACTATCTCTGACTAAAATTTTGTACATCATAGATGCTAAATGGGTCATAAATTAGAGATTACTTTTTGTGAACAGCACATTTCAGAAAGGAAAATATAAAATTTCTTTTAAACATATTCCTGTGTATGTACATGTGTATGAGTATGTGTATTTTGCATGTGTGTGGAGATCCCAGGTTGCTATCAGGTGCTTCCTACAGGACTAATCTGGTTAATCAGCTTGCTCTGGGCATTGCCAGGCTCTGCCTTCTGGGACTGGAATTAACAGGTGGACCACTACGCCCACCTGACATTGTGTGTGGGATCTGGAAATCCAAATTCCAGACCTTTTGCTTATGTAACATACACTTTTCTAAAATTTTTTTTTAAAATTTTATTCAATGTGCATGTTGTGCGTATGTATGCGTGTGTGTGTGCATGTGTGTAGAACCACGGGCGAATTCGGAAACCACCATGGACGCCTCTACCTCCTACTCTGCCCCGGGATTCACAGGCTCCGCCCTACCAGGACCAGAAGCGCAGGCCGCCCCCGCTTCCGCCCGGGGTCTACATGTGGGGTCTAGGATCCGAACTCAGGACCTTCCACCTGCAAGGCAAAGGCTTAAACCCCTGAGCCACCTCTCCAGCCCCTTGTGTAACACACTTTAACCAGTTTCTGGCCCATGTTTTTCTCTAGTTCATTAAGAAATAATTTTTGCTTTACATAAATTTTTGATGTATACAATTTTGATGGTAAAGCTGTACCAACTTATACATATGCAATCCTTTTATCAACATAAAATTTCACAGATACTACAAAGCAAGTGAACTTTTTTGTTTGCTTTCATGTTTGTGGCTCCAAAGATTGAATGAACCCAAATCTCTTCTCAAACAACAACAAAACAAACGAANTTATTAAGAACAACCGGACGTAAAGTAATGTGCATGCTCAACCGCAATGTTATATCTGTTAGGTTTTATGGAAAGAGTTTCACTTTGACACTTGAAATCCATTGTTATGGGAACATTTGAATTAGAAAGAAAATGTTTGCCAATACAAACTTTCTTCCCATCAATTGCTAAAGTTTTGAAACCATTGTTATCATTATCCATTATTTAAGAATGACTGATGACTATTTCAGGGCTGTAAGTCTTTAACTCAATATACGATGATTTGTAATGACAAGACCAGACCTTCACAATGGATCAGAAATCAATAATCTCCCATAGACTAGTGAGGATCTCAGGAAAAATAGTTTCACACACAAGAGGCTCCGGTTGAAGGGAAGTGGTCCCTACCAGTGGATATCCAAGGAAAGGGCTACTGGTATGACAAAGGGAAGGAATGGGGAAGCATGGTAAGGAGGGTGGGACGGAGGGAGGAGGGAGTAGGGTATTAATCATTGTGCTTGTGATAGTAGAAATAAATGGAAAAAAATTGATTTGTAGAAGCACTAATCCATGCAATATTGTCAACTAAATCTAAGCATGGTCAGATGGAATGTTATAATATAGTAACAGGTTTACTTCTTCAGAATAATGAGGTAGACTAGCTACTTCCCAACAGACACCAATTTTTGTAGGAAGACATTTTTAATAAAAAGGTAGTTTGAAAAAAATATCTGGAACATATCCATTTAACTCTTTTCATTTACTTTTATGACAGAAAGAACATTTAATGCTTTTTTAAAGAAGGTGTTTTTCTCAGAATAAATTGTAATTCTTGCCAGAAAATAAAAGTTTGCATCCTATACCACACAGAATATATGTTTCAATAAAGCTTTACACATACCTGAAAGTGTATGTTAAAGTCCATGAAAGATAATTATATAAAGTTTTATGCAAAAAGTTATGTAAAAAAGATAATAAGAAGAATATACTGGCTCATTTTTGGCTGTAGTAATGTCACCTACTAGAAAGTGGCAGACTTAATATTCAGTTGTACTGATCTAGGTCAGAAATGTCCAGAGCTATGAAAACCAAGGTTGCTTTTATAGATTAGCACAATTCCTCACTCCTTACATATGCTTAGAAGGAATCATCTTCATTTTTCTTTTTTTTTTCCTTTTTATAGAGTGTTGGACCAGGATACAGTTCAGTGGGTAAGGCACAGTACCTGATAATGAGTGAATTAATGTCCCTGGAAAAACGGAGGTGGAGGATAGAATCAATTGCCACTAATTATTGCCAACACACACACACACACACACACACACACACACACACACTAAACAAGCAAACAAACAATATTTAAAAATGATTCTCACTATGTAGCCCAAGTTTGCCTTGCAATCCAAATCCCCTCTTGCTGCAAAGGCCACAAGTAGTCTTTTCACATGATTTTTTTTTTCCTAGTATTGTTTTTCTGTAGAGGAAATATATCAATATTCAAATAGAGTAGGCAGTCTCCTAACCAATTACCTTTCATTCAAACTAAGATTTCAGTCTCTCAGAATACCCCTAAGTCTCCTGCACATTTCACAGGGTTTAATAACTTTGGACATCGATATGTAATTTTAGGATGAGCAAAATGAGCAAAAGACCAAGAGCAAAGGTGAACTAATTCCTGTTCACCTTATCCACCTGTTCTGAGAGCCGCTGTTCTATACTCATGACAAATGGCATTTCAATTGATTAGAAAAATGTTCATTTCTGAAATTAGTTTAGATATTAGGATTTATATAAATACTTCTACAAAATCATTACCAGTTTAACTGTTTCTTTTCTACTTCTGAATATATAGCAAGAAGCCTGTACTCTATGCTATCTCACCATCAAAACCAAAGGCCAAAATGTAAGAAATTAAAAAAAAAATTGTACAGTAGCAAATCAACACAAAATGCACTGAGATTAATACATTTAGTAATAGCTCTAAATCAACACTGAATTTGTTTCTGTAAGGGAGAATTGTTATTGACATATCAGCATAAAGGGTCACTGAGAGAGAATGAGTTGATTGTTGCTCAATTATCTAATTAAGTTCCAGGAACGAAGAGAATCATAAGGTCAGCCCGTGTCTGAACTAAATGAAAGAAGTAGCATAGGCAGAAGAGCAGACTACAATGACCATTAATGGTAAAATTCAAACTCTTTCTCTTTGTCATCTATTTTAGTGTTAAGTGAAATGCAAAAAAAAAAAAAAAAGCTTTACACTTATGAATCCAAATGTCTAAGATATTTAAAGAACTGTGAGTCACTTATGAGTTTAAGCATGTAGACTGTTTATTAGTTTATGTGTGATCCAAAAATGTATGCATACATGAAATTGAAGTTTTCCCAAAATTGCTTTGTTCAGCTAGCAATGCTGAGATTAAAAATGAGAAATCAACATTTCTAATAAGTCAAGTTATTGACATTAAATTATCCTTATGTATAAAAGCAGATCAACAGAAAACCATTTTAAAAAGATTTTTACAGTTTTATAGATCTTCTACCATGCATTCTTTCTGAGCATATTCAATTAATACAGCAGAATTTCTACATAGTGAAATTTAATCAGAATATCATAATCAATGCAACCAACTACCATGAAATATATGGAAAGTTGTATTCTCAGGGACTAGTATTCTGTTAATCACTCATGCAGAAGAATAACTGCTTTGTTGGGACATATATTTCCTTGTGATCAGTTACCTACAAGATAGGTTGGCAGAACTGGGTCCTTGTACATCATCGGAGAGGAGGGCCCAGAAGAGAGTCTGGCATGCATATTAAAGGATTCTCCGGGGTTTGGGAGGGGAGGCACTGGAGGATGGGACTGGAGGGGTGAGGGGAGAGGGAGCAGGGGGGTCAGGGGGAGGAGAAGGGAGGGAGGGAACCGGTGTACCTATTAAGTTTGTATGAGTGGAAATAATAATAAAAAATGTTAAAAAAAAAAGAGTGGATCCAAAAAAAAAAGATAAGTTGGCAGATGTGACAAATCAGTTACCAGTAGACCCAATGCAGTTCTATTTTGTAATAGGTTTGGTTCTGTTTCATCAACAATAGTCTCAATAAGTTTTAATGTGTTATCTAGGTTCAACCACCTTCAGGTTACATCACTGAGCTATGAGGCGATAGAATGAGTTGTATTTGATGGGTCATTGCCAAGTTCAGGTGACATAAATAATGTTCTATGGTCACTGGTTCTAGAATGATGTTGAACACTTTAATGAATGAATTGTGAACACGATAATTAATTTTGCAAATAACTCGTAGAAGTGACATCTCTAATACTGCAGGGGAAAAGAATGAAAATACAACCTTACGAAATCCCACACGTGATCAGAATTGATTATGATGAAATCCAAAGGGGAAGCAGGAAGGTCACCATGCAGGTTGAACTAAAACAAGGAAGCTGTGAAATACTTAGAGGAAAAAGGGAAGAGAAGTCAGGTAGGGTTGCAACCATATTCCGGACTCAAAGGAAGAATCCTCCTTTGACTTGAATGGACAAGTGGCAATATGGTGTCGCTCACAAAAGACTTAAGATCAGAAATCCCCTCTGAAGCCAGGTTTCTCCCTTCTCAACTTTGATCCCATCTTCATCTTATTTGTAAGATTCTTTGTTTCATCATCCTTCATCATCCTAAAACAACAGGGGCAAATTATATAAAATATATTGAGAATTCTAAGTCACTAATCTAATGATGATTCTTGAAAGTTTTGTTTAGGAGGAGATAACAATCTTAAATCAGGAATTTTTTTTCTTATTTGAGAATTTGTGAGTTATTTAACACAATTTATAGGATTTAGGGTCCTTTTTTCATAAAAAATAGTTCATGGTTTTCAATTACAAATGCATCACATTATATGAACAGATTTGTCAGGAAAAATCATTTCTCATGATGAAGCAGTTTAATTTGCATATGTGGTTTACGACATGCATAGATCTTTCTATATATTCTAATTTATTGGCATGAAGTTCTCACTGATCCAGAAGAATTTATATTAAGATGGCAGGGTAATGTGAAATCTGTTCAGAGAAATTGGAAAACCATATTTTATTCCCATCAGACTATATGATTATTTGTAACAGTTGCTTCAAAATCAACTCACATTTTCTCCATTGCAAACAATGTTGTCGCATGGAGAATTCAAACCCCAAATAAACATACTATTTATTCAATAAAGTAAGTGTTGGGGAAACAAAAATAAATGATGCCAAAGTCCCTTAGCAACAAGAAATCAGAATCATTGTAGGAAGATTTACAAGCTACTTAGTTTCTAAAATAATCTCAACATGTTAAATTTAGGACCTAAGTATTTAAGACAGACAAAATTCAAACATGTCTACTTTATTTCCTGACACTACAAAGGTACAAACTTTCTCCTTGCTCCTTTAAATCAGTATTTTGTATTGCATGGATTCAGTGTAATTGCAATCTGTTGTTTTCTATAGACAAGAAATCCATGTTTCCCAAAATTTTATCTTTCTCAACTTATAGATTTATATCAAATATCTGTAAAATATTAGTGCAGAGATATTATTTGAGGCTATTTTGAAAGTATAAACTCTATTTCAGCAAACTTGGAATGGGGCCCTAGAATCTACATTTTTCACAAACCATCAGATGATGTTCCTCTTGTTCCTTTAGATAGTAAGCAATGTTATGCAAGGCACAGAGATGGGATATTTTATTTTTAAAGACTTATGTATTTATTTAGCTAATTTATTTATTTATTTAAATAATTTATTTATTTGGTGTGTGTCTATATATGTGTGCCTCTGTGGGTCTGTGTATATCAGAGGGCAATATGTGTGCCTGTGGAGGCCTAAGGGTGAACTTCAGGAGTACCATGGATTGCTTTACCTCCTCTTTGTTTTCTTCTGGATTTTTCCCAGTTTCTGCCTTCCAGGATTGGAAGTACAGGTTGCTGCCATTTCCTTCTGGCATTTTTATGTGGGATCTGAACTCAGGACTTTCCTTGCCAGGCAGAGGTCTAACCCCTGAGCCATCTCTCTAGCCCTATGAGACAGAATATTTCAATAAATATTTATGATACTACCAATAATATGTTGTAAGAACTTGGTCATAATTGTATCCATGAGAAGATATTAAACCACACTAAAGAATAAGACAGTAACCACTGAGTCTATACCTGTATTCTGGATAAGAAGAAGCAATGTTTTAGCTTTCTCATTTACTCATAAAATGTTTAATATCCATACACTTGAATGTGCTGTAGAGACACTAATATTCTCTTTCTTTGTTGAGTCATATAGTCCTTATTAAAGCTTCTTCTGGAAGCATTTTTTGATATATATATCAATATATATTAATAAATATTGATTTTATTACGTTTAGTATTATCAATTTATATGATGAGACATTCCATTATTAATATTTGTTATACATCCACATCTACAACTGACTATTAAGAACAAAATAAAGGATGAAAATGCTTGATGACTTTTAAACGAGCATAAAAAATTCTTAAAGTTCTTCTATGAGGCATAAGTGGAAATGAGCCGATCAAGTGGGAAAAGTGAAAAGAGTTTCAGAGTCAGAAATACAAAAAAACTAAATTTAAAATATTAGGATGAAATTAAAAATATTTCCTAATTGTTCACCAAAACTATGTAAGAACTGTCGAGACAGCTGAGTGGAGAAAACGATGTAAAGCAAACCACCTGGGCTCAGAGTCTCCAATCCTGTGTAAGAGTTGGCACACAATGCAATAAGCATCTACGATCGCAGAGTGCTTGTGGGAAGTTCACAGTAGAGGCCAGCCTGGCTTACATCTCACAGGAAGAAAGGGGAGGGACGACACCAGAAGGTTGTTCTCCGATCTCCAAAATGCATGCCTTCCCTACTCCCACAATCCCCACATTAAATAAAAAAACAAAGCATGAATTTTTCCTTCTTGAGTAGACAACATGGGATAGGTACTCTCATTTCTATGTATGTACACACTGTATGGTGAAATAAGCTCACATATTGAAGCTTCTGGATCTGTGTTTGCGATTGATTATCATCTGAAAATTACTTGCTGAAATTATTGGTGCTCGTCAAATCTAAGTTGTTGAGAGAATCATATGAACAGTAAAGTAAACAATTATTGAATACCTTCTTCATGTCATGAATATGTGAAAAGCAGTATACGATGTCATTGAATCCTCATTTGTGTATGAACTTACTACTTGATAAAAGAACAATGAAACTTGAATGGTTTAATACTTTAGCCAAAAGTCTATCTACAAAACGGTAATCCAGTATAGATTTATTCAATCCCACAGTCCCTAATGTCTTCAGTGTAGTGGCTTCAAATTACTTTCTTTAACTTTGTAATCTGTGAAATGACGCTGACGCATATTTGAAAGACGAAGCAAATTACATCAATATTTAATATGAATATTAATATGTCGGCTCAATGTCTACAGACAGTCCCAGGTGAGGAAATGGCTTGGTGCAGGAGTTGGGATACTGCTCACAACTACGACAGCCTGGGGAAGGTTTGAGCTTCGACCTGTGTTACCACCTTCTACTTTATCCCATTGTCCATTGTATCCATGATTCTATTAAGCCAAGGATCACACAGCCCTTCTATGGCAAAATAAGCATTCTGCCTTTTTAGGATTCCTGGCAGAATATTCCAAACACATCTCTGCTTTTTGCTGATGCTGTTAATTGCACAAATGCTCATGTCATCTTGTTTAGACTGTGGTTTCGTCATGTTTTGACTATCATGCTGCCCTTCTGCTGGTCTCCCTGTTGACAGACTTCAGCTGCTAAGCACTGTGACTAAGAGTTCGGTAAGCATCAGCTTCAAGTAATGGCTTCTGCTGCAGCTAGCTACCAGATGCAAATATCTGTGAAACTGCATTTTAATTCTCCTTAAGAGAAGATTTTTTTAATATTAACGCATGAAAGATGGCCCTCATTTTGGTGTACTTTGAATGCCTGATAAATCTTCCTGCTACCTCTAACATGAATCAGGTAGCATTAGAAAATACCAATAGTCCTTTCTTTTATGTTACCAAGAAGTGTGCCTTCATAAAGCCACATTCATCCTTTATTAGCAGTTTTAAGATGGATGAAATTGGACTTATTTCATGTACAGTTAAAAAGCAAGAACAAGAGTGGAAGACCTGCTAATGTTCCTTTAAGAGAAACAGATGTGAACAAACAAACAAACAAACAAACAAACTTTCCAATCATTATCCAAACAATTTCCATGGATACAGCACAGTTCGTGTTCATGTTTGCACTCCATGTTTTCCAATGCACTCCACACCCTATATTTATGGCCTTTTTTCATTGGAATTCTAAGCAGTGAATATCACAAAGATTAGAAAACACAGGGGAAATCCAGTGTATGTGTGTGAATATTTTCTAGACCTCAGTGGGAAATGCCAGTTGCCTTTCTTTATGACAATTCACCTCATTGTAAGACAATGTCCACAGCTGAACCTGAAACTTGCCAATTTAGCCGGACTCTCTATGCACCTAACTGCAGGGTTTTTCCTGACTCCCCCCCTCCCCCCACTCCCTGGTGCCCCTGCATCTGGCTTTGTAATGTCGACTCTGGTGTCCTGACTCAGGTCCTCCTTCTGTATGGAGCAAGTACTTTATCAACTAAACCATTTCCCTTGCCACAGCAGAAAGGAATTTTGTTCCGGTGCATGGTAGAATCTTGGAAATCTCCACAAAGTCAGAAGCTCCATCTGTGATCTGACCACATGTGTCCTCAGTTTCAGCTTACTATTGCTGCCTCTGGAAGAAGCCATGCGAACTGTCCATGCCTATCTGGTTCTTCTCAAATCTAATGTCTCATGTATGCTAAGACATCACTCCCCTAAGATGTTTATGGTATGCTGTGAACCTTTGTTCCTAACCATCTGTTTGGAGAGTCACCTCTGCATCGCTGCGTGAAGTCTCAGACTTCTGGGAAACCAGGTGTCTTCCTTCCGCGTCCGCAAGCATGATCTAGTCCTTCTGTTCACTACTTAGTCTCTACCGAGGACAGGATTTGTGTCTTCTTTGACCCAGTAGACATTGTCTCCAAAGATTTTAGATTACAGAAAGTGTTTTATAGGATAGAAGAAGACCATGGATTTATTTACCCTATTGAGAAGGACAATTTAAGGATATTTTCTAAGGATACTCTCAAAATGCTTTATTCTTTGCCCGTGGCTGCCCAAATTCTGTATGTCGTGTCTCTCTCCTTTCTCTGCTTTGTCTATCTCATCTCTGGATGGAATTAAAATGTTTTTATTATCTTAACCATAATCTATTCAAAGATCTGTGTAAACCTTCACATGAGGACTTCTATGTGATTCTCATCTTAGAATTTTTGGTTAGAGTGAATACCCCCATACTTGCAAGTCAGATTGTGAATCTGTAAGCCTTTACAACAGACAGAAAGACAGGCCCTTATCAATTGCTCATCTCTGATTTCTATTATCCAAAGAAATATTCAGTTCGGGGTGGGCCAATCTCTGTCTCTCTCTGTCTCTTTCTATCTCTCTACCTTTCTTTCTGCCTCTGTCTCTCTCTTCTCTCCATTTTTCTAAATAGAGCCCTTCATGCTTATTCTTTCATAACTAACCCTCCATTAGAATCATATTGAATTATATTGTCAAAGCCTAGGTGAGTTTTCCAGGTCTTCATGGGGTTTATGTTCATTTCTAGAATCAGCTACATCTGTTCAGCTTTCATACTAACAACAACCATTGCGTTCAGTGCCACAGCCAATCAACTAAGTATTACAGTAAACTATTACACCAGAAATAGAATCTTCTCTTTTATTAAGCAATAATTTTTTCTCCCACATTTTATTTTATTCCCTAATCATACAAACTCAATATGTATCCTTGTCCTCTTCCTCCCTCCTTCCTTCTCTGTCATCCCCCTTCCTTCTCTGTCATCCCCCTTCCACTCTCCCCACTTCCCCCTTTACTTTCACCCCTCTCCATGCCTTCCTTGCTCTCTTCCACTGTCTCCCCCTCCCTCCCTAACATCTTCTGGAGTATCCTTTTGTGTGAATGGTAAACCTCCTTCTGAGTCATCCACTCTAGTGAGGGGTAAGGATTCAGTGGCATAGCCCAGAGCCCCTTCTTGGGCATAGGAACTCTATTATGACAATTAATCTCTTGCTTCTAAGGATCCTACCGCTTGGAGCCTTCTCCCTTATGATCCATGCTAGACTTTGGGTGGTCATTGATAGAGCCATTGTGAAAGTCAGGTAAAGTCCAATTCTGGCTGCTGCAACCCTAACTTGTGTGGAGTATCTTGCATATTGTTGGCCCTCCTCATCTTTAGGCTTTTATATCTTGCTGCCCCCCTCTTCCTCAAGGTTCCTTGAGTTTTAGGATGGGGAGAGATTTGGCTGGTATGGTTCCAGGTGATTAAATATAGGGTCTTTGGTATTCTGAATTATGGTTTGTTGTTGTTTTCAGTTTTGCTTTTCTTATATCGCCTTTGGCTGCATCCTAACTGGTATCGAAGGTCATTCCCTAACAAAATGTGGGGGGGGATCAGTGTCACATTTGTGGGATAGTTACCATCTATCTGCCATCCCCTATATCCTTCCTGATTGGTGAGATCAAACCTGTTCAGTCACAAGTGACCAGAAAGGGAAGTGAGAGTGAGCTGTACCAGATGTCTTGCTACTTACACGCAATACT
Organism: Typhlomys cinereus; assembly: GCA_023101885.1. Lineage (NCBI taxonomy): Eukaryota > Metazoa > Chordata > Mammalia > Rodentia > Platacanthomyidae > Typhlomys > Typhlomys cinereus. Next base: position 6,555,493 of record JALPQD010000078.1, read on the forward strand.
TGACCGTGGCCTATTTTCTCTACTAATCCTCTATCTCCTTTTTTGAGAGGAGCCTCCATCCCCTTCCCTCCTGTTATACTCTTTAAAGCAACAATCTAAATGTCTGTCTTCCTCTGTTCTGACATCTCTCTCTCTCTCTCTCTCTCTCTCTCTCTCTCTCTCTCTCTACTATTGAGAAGTAGATTTAGCTTATGATTTTACAAGCTGGCAGTAGTTAATCTTTTCAGAGCATCAGTCTGTTTAAGAGAACCAGAGAGGGCTGGAGAGATGGCTTAGGGGTTAAAACTCTGCCTAATAAGCAGAAGGTCCTGAGTTTGGAAGCCAGGACCCATATTAAAAATGTCAGGCAGAAATGGTGGAGGTTTGCACTTTTACCCTTGGTGGGCTGAGCCTTGGAAATCCTGGAGTGAAGCAAAAAGGAGGTAGAAGGAATCCAGGATGATTTCCCAAGTCACTCTTAGTCCTTCACAGGGATACACACTTTGCTATGCTTACATGCACACGCACACACACACACACACACACACACACACACACACACACACAAATGAAGTTTTAAAAAAGTCTTTAAAAAAGTGTGCCAGAGAAGACATGGTTTCATAAAGACTAAATGTGATATATATGTAGCAGTCTCTCAGCACTCCATTCAGAGGTATCATATTTATCCATGCTATTGAGTGAGGAAAACTGTATTTAAAGAGAATAATAAATTCATTATTTTCTAGATCATAAATAATAAAGTAGATGGGCTGGCATCTGGACTTGGCATGTAAAAGTACTTTGCTGCACCAATCTGATAAACTGAATCCAACTTACCAGAAACTACATTAAAAAAAATCTAAATGTTTTGCTGCACATCTGTAATCATAGCATCCCTGACAAGAGATGAATCAGAGGCAGAAGAATTGCCTGGAAAATTCTAGGACAGATTATCTTGAGTGTGCAGTGCATAGACAGAAACAAGTGTGACCCTGTCTTAGTGAGCTGGAAATTCAGAGTAGATCTAGCAAAGTTGTCCTCTGAACTCATTCTTTGAGGGAAAGAAGGTTTAAATAAATCCATAACTGTAGATAAACATATGTATAAGAAACACTTATTGGGCTGGAGAGATGGTTCAGATTCTGCCTTGCAAGCAGAAGTTCCTGAGCTCTGATTCCAAGTCCCACATAAAAATACCAGGCAGAAATGGCTTGTATTTCTGGCCTTGGTGGGTGGAGCCCGGCATAGCCCAGAGCGAAGCAGGAAGGAGGTAAAAGTAATCAAAGATGATTCCTGAAGTCACCCTTGGTCCTCCACAGGGACACACAGTGCTCTCTTACACACACACACACACACACACACACACACACACACACACACTAAAATAAAGTTTTTAAGACAATTAGCACATAAGAAATAGTCTGATAAAGCACAAGAATCATATAAAATTAACAATTCTGAAAATCAGTAAACCTAAGAAAGACAAATACTTAATAAAATAAGTATTTTCATTCATAAAAGTTATATAGAAATACAGCTAGAACTTTTAGCATTGCATTTTCTTTTTACAAATAATATGTACTATGGCAATTGCTATTTATTGAGTGAACAGTGGTATTTGCATTGTGGCATATGTGGTGACTCCGCCCATGGACCCTGCCTGTCACTCTTGCTTACCATTGTCTGTCTCCCACACCCCGGTTACCTCTTCTTCACTAGTAGTCAGTCTCCTACAGGAAATTCATTTATTCACTTAATTATTCTCACGTTTGCAGAGAAATTTTCATATAAATTGCTTTATGATTAATTTAAAGTCAGAGTATTAATTGGTGGTTTTCATATGTGTTTTATGTAATGTGTACATATCCTTTAAGTCTAAAGTTCTTATAGTGTGGATCGCTTGAAATCTTTAATGTGGAATATGAACTACCTTCTTCAATTCACTTTTCCTTGCTTCTATGACGTTGCTGCCATTTAAAAATATATTACATAGAAACATATTAGATAACATGACTTTTAATATTCAGATTCAGTTCAGAGAGATGGTGACATTAACTTAGAATCTTTCTGACATAGAAAAAATTTCCCACATAAAGTCCTATACAATTCTATTAAGAATTTTAGGGGCTGGAGAGGTGGCTCAGGGGTTAAGCCTCTGCCTTGCAGGCAGAAGGTCCTGAGTTCGATCCTAGACCCCACGTATAGACGCTGGGCAGAAGCAGGGGCGGCCTGCGTTTCTGGTCCTGGTAGGGCGGAGCCTGTGAATCCCAGGGCAGAGTAAACAAGGAGGAGGTGGAGGTGTCCATGGTGGTTCCCGATTTCGTCCGTGGTTCTACACACACACACATACATACACACACATACACACACATGCGCACACATATATATACGCACAATTGAATAAATAATAAATAAATAAATAAATTTAAAAAAAGAATTTTAGACTCTTACTTTATTAATTCACAAATAAAACTGACATAAAATCACTAAGGATGTGCAATATTCAATATAATTATCAAACAAATTGACCTACTTCATATTTGTAGAGTATTCCATTCACGAGCAAGAATACGGATTCTCTTAACGAGGACAAGGAGTGATCGTTTACATAGTACATTCACTGGTCACAAGCCAAGTCTAAACTAGTTAAAAAGACTCACATCTTATGACATACTTGCTCTCTGGCCATGAGGGAATTACTAAATGATGAGGAAATTGGAAAGTACTGGCCTCTCTACGAGGACTTATAAAGTACTTAGACAGAGCAACAATAACAGCAGCAAGAACAAAAAACCCTAAAAGCAGTTCACCAAAATGTAGATGAAAACACCAAATCAACATCCTTTCCACTCTCGTGTTTTAAAATATAACGCTGTAAAGAAACAAAATCTAGGTATATATTTTTAAAGCACAGACTGAAGTACTTATGAAGATAAGCAACCACTACACTACAAAGGGACCCAATTGAGTATGTTGGAAACTGAATGAAGCACTTGGTATTCTTGAGTTATTCACAGTGGAGTGCAGTCGTGGGGGTATGTGCTTGCCTGGCTCGGAGAAACTGTACAGAATATTGCTCAACTAAAATAAAATGTCAGGGCCAGGAGATAGGAACGAGCTGCAGGTAAAGGAGGATGTTAGAGAAAGGAAGGATGTTAGGAAACAGGAAACTTAGAATAAGGAGATGGATGTATCAGTTGAAGGTAGATTGTGACTAAGATGCATCTCTCTCTCTCTTTGTCAGTGATATAATCTGCAAGTATGAATTCATTTATATCCTGAATATATTCTGAAAGGCTACATGTTCTGTTCAAATAATAATCAATATAAAGGATAATTTAAAATAAAGCCTTGTGTGGCACCCTTGTGACAAAATAGAGTCCATGACAGAAATAATTCCTATAGCCTATCATTTAAGCAAAAACAGAATATAAATATAAATTAAGAGAGTGATGATTAGACTCATTGGAATCAAACTCAAGAATTCAATGTATTTCAGTTGATTCAAACTGACTTCTCAGAAGTTAAAAATTTAATCCTAGCTGTACGTTATAACTGGTTTTGAAATTTGTAATGCATACTTCAGATGAAGAGTGATTTCTCCTCCAATGCATTCATAGAAACTAGTTTTAATGGGGCTGGAGAGGTGGCTCAGGGGTTAAGCCTGTGCCTTGCAGGCAGAAGGTCCTGAATTCATATCCTAGACCCACGTATAAACGCTGGGCCGAAGCGGAGGCAGAGGCGGCCTGAGTTTTTGGTCCTGGTAGGGCGGAGCCTCTGAATCCCCAGGCAGAGTAAACAAGGAGGAGGTGGAGGAGGTCCATGGTGGTTCCTGAATTCACCCAGGACACACACACCTACATATACACACACACACAATTGAATAAATAAAATAAATAAATAAATAAATAAATAAATAAATAAAAATTTAAAAATAGTTGTATTGAGGGTAGCCTGGTGAAACCAACAGGCTGAGTATTCTTTACTATCCAGTTTCATTTTTTTGCCTGTAATACTTTCCTATTATTTATGACATCATGACACTTACCTGTGTGAAATTGTGAAACTGCAGACTTAATTAAACTTATCTAAGCATAATTAAATAATATTTTCTAATTTCATTCAGTAGATATCTATAAATAGCAATACTAATATTAAATAAAATTAAATTAAACGTGCATCTGCAAAGAGATCATGCAAGAATTTCAAGGAAAGAATATTGTTACGTGCCCACACACACAGTCTCTTACAAAACTTTTCAATAAAGTCATTCCAAAAACAATTATATTTGAATAAGCTCATAATGTACATATACGCCATAACAACATGACTAGTGTTTGTTTGAACATGTATACTATCATGGGATATAGGATCCAAAGATATTATTTGGAAAATTAAATCTTCTTAATGTTAAGTTCAGAGTAGGCACCTTTATTTAAAGTTTCAAAAGATGTTTAGAATTTAATGTACTTAGATAAGGGAATGTTTCCCATGCAACCATGTGGAGGAGGAATGGAGGAGAGAAGGAGGGTGAGAGAGGATGTTAAAGGTCAGCAGCAGAGCAAGATGGAAGTGTCAGAATAGGACAATAAACATATGACTAATGAAGAGTGCTTACATGTGCTTATATGCTACAGCAAGCTCCACATTGCTTCTTTTTTGATGTATTACCACCAGCTCACAAAACTATAGTTGACACTTCTGATACAAATATCAACACAACTCCCATAAAGATTATTTGTCTTACCAGAATTTTCTAAGAGAATTGACCCTATAGCCTGTCTCAAAATACACCACTTTTACTCAGTTACCTGACTTCTGGTGGTAAACATATACTACTGTATTTTTTTTTTTGATTGCACATGGGATTCCACTTAACTGCTGCCACTTGCTCTGTGATGACTAAGAACATACGATAAAGGATATTATTTTTGGCAAACTTTGCTCTCCGTCTATTGATCTTTAAAAGCAATCCTTTATTTGTAAATGATGGAATTAAAATTTCAAGTGAATTACAAAATTACTTGTTTGAAGCCCTATATTCTGGGTTTCCTGTTCTTGAAATCCTCCTTTCCTGTCACACTGGACTGAAGATATATGTACTTTTTCTGGAAGCTGTGTCAGAACTCATTTCTTCCTTGTTATTACGCCTGGATTTGTAAGAGTTTGAAACTTTTTAAATTTTATTTTTGTAGTTTTACAAGAATACTGAGTACTTATCCCTACTTCCCACTTTCTCTTCTCCCTCACATTTCTCTCCCTTTCCTTCAACAGTCTATCCCACTCCCTCCTACCTGTCTGATTCTGTGGGTCTCAGGATTCCCTCTGGCTTGTTTATGCTTGTTAGGGTTCTCTTATGGCATACCAAGTTACCTTTCTTTGGACCACCCCACCAATAGGGGCATTTCCCTTTACTCATCCAGGTAGAGTCCCCAAGGTTTCCACTGTATGTTCTTATCTCTTTTGAGTTCCTCCATAATCTATAGAGGCATGTTGGTATGTCAATCATTATGCAGGTCTGATAAGGACAAGTCTTACTGCAGTGAGTTTCTAGATCCATCAGTCTTGCATTGAATGGGATGTCTTGTCCAATGGTGCCCCTTCCCATCTTTAGGTTCCTACAATCTCACCATCCCCTCTTCTGTGAGGTTCCTCTGTTATAGAAGAAGCCCTCTAGGCTGAGTGTTAAGTGTTCTTCAAATCTATGGATATAATAGCAACTATTTATAGAGCAGTTTTGTGTACTGTCTTCCTTCCTATAGGCTGTTTTTTCCCTATTGATCTATTTCTTTCCCTTTTTTAGATTCTTGTTCTAGTTAACAGTAGCAGGAATGTGTTCCATTCTGACAAGAGGGTTTTTGAATTCAAGCAGAAAGCTGTTGGTTGTCTCATTGACATTAATGACTTTATTACAGTAGTGGTTCCTTGTTGCCATGGTGACTTTTATTACAACTTTCAGATCTCATGAATTGGTGAGGTCTGTGATTATTTCTCTACCCAGTAGCTTCTACAGTATTCCCTGTTACTGTGTAAGCTATCCAGTAAGGAGGAAGTTCTCAGACCAGTTCCAGTTGATGTATTCTGCCTATGTTTTCTATGGACTATATGTGTTGTGTTTTAATAATAGGGTCTTACTGACAGTTTTTTGGAGAGCAACCAAGAGCAATGGCAGAAGCCTATAATGTTTGGGGGCCTTCGAGAATTCTCTGCCCAACATTTTATCAGGAAGTGGGCCTTCGAGAATTCTTTGCTCAACATTTTATCAGGAAGTGTCATATTCCTGTTATTTCTACACAATTTTAATTGTCACTGGATTCTCTGTGCACGTCCTCTGCATAGGGATCTCTCATTCTTGTTCCTTTCTTTAAAATACATGAAACTTAATTTTTCTAAAATCACTTTGATCATGTGTATACTCAGAGAGAGAGAGAGAGAGACATATTGTGTGTGTGTGTGTGTGTGTGTGTGTATGCATTGCTTGTGGAGGTCAGAGACATTCTTGGATATTATTTCTTGCTTTCCATCTCCTTTGAGATTAATTCTCTCCTTTAGAGTTACACCTGCATAAACTAGGTCACAGGTTCCCAGTACCATCTGGCTATGGAAGGACAAGAATTATAGACATATTCTACTGTGTTTGGGTTTTATGTGAACTCTGAGTTTTATGTTATTCTCAGTCCAGGTCCTTGATAATAAACTGTTGTGCCAATTTCACAGTCCCAGATGCATTTTTTTTAAACATTTCTTTTATCATTCTTTGATAGTTTCATATAGGTACACTATAAATCTAATTCATTTTTATGTGATCCCATTCCTTCTCTTTCCCTCAGTGAAAAAAATGTTTTTATCCCAATCAATGTCTATTTTACTTTCCCACTAATTTTTGAGCATGTGACCCACTGACTTTGATAAGAATTGCCTGCCTGAGCATGTTGCTGGGGCATGGGTGCTAGCTTGATGATTTCACCACCGAAGAACGGGGCTTTCCTTTCCACAGTCACCTCTTTAAAATCCACATTGGTCCTCTCATGATTTCTCAGAAAAGGAATGGAATCAGCCCTGTGTTCAACCTCAAGTAAAAGAAAAAATAAGTCAGAACTGTATACTTGTGAATCCTGTAATTGTGTGCCGCGCTACTGTTTTAGTTATGAACCATTTCCAGGCTTAACTTTTGCACATTCTCTTCTATTAGATCACATCACTGGTCCCTTCCTGTCTTGCTCTCTGGTTCCGGTCATCATGAGGTGAATCACTTTGCTCCATCCATACATGTTGGATGTTCTACCTCATCAGCCATGGTACCAGATCAAAGATAAACCAGGAGCAGGGTAGCCAAGGGGCCATGGAGTGAACTCATGAACCAAAGTAAGTCCATTTTCCATCAGGTTGTTCTCCCAGGTACACTGTCAAAGAGATGAAAAGTGACTGTCACACCATCCTTCAAGGCCCACCTCAATATCTATCTATCTATCTATCTATCTATCTATCTATCTATCTATCTATCTATCTATCTATCTATCTATCTGTCTATCTATCTGTCTATCTATCTGTCTGTCTATCATCTCATCTATCTACATAATTTTCACTTCCCTTAATCCTGGTCACATTCCTTTTTGAAGCATCTTTTATGTAGAATCATGATTCTGGTTTCTATAGCACTTTAGGGTACATCAAAAATGCCATTTTGCCTCTCTTATGCATTCAGGTGTTGTGTGCACCGCCAAAGTTGTTAATTTCTCTAGGGTAAAAACCACGGCTTCCATAAATTCTGAAATCCTTGTCAGTAATAAGTGCACCATAACTTTGTATTGATTTTCAGCAGGAGCAGGAAATAGTCTGGCATAATATCCCACTCTTCTGATTCTATGCTTATTTAGAGACACATTAAATTGAAAATTAGTTCAATAAGTCTTTACTTTCTTTGAATATAACAGGGAAGTTCTTTAATTAATTCATTGATTTGTGCAAAATTTCTTTACAGTCTTGTGTAGAACATCTCAGGGTGAAAGTATTAACTTATTAATTAATCTTTTTGGTCTTCATTGTACTTGACTCCAACATTCGTTTTATCCTTTTACCCTCCCTACATGTAGAGCAATTATGCAGAGTGGAGGGGATTGAATTCACCCTCTCCCCTTGGTTTTATGGATTACTTTGATGGACTTAAACAAATAAGTACTTTTTTCTGTTCAGACAAATTCCAGTAATTCTGGCCTAAGCCAGAACATGTTATTCCCCTGACTACAAAGTTAATTCCACATTTCCACATTCAGTGCAAAATCCCACTTCATTTCACCAACAGTAATCTTTTCATTTTTAGATATAAGAATACAAAGCTCTTCTGTAATTCTTAAGCTAATTTCCATAGGAAATTTCACTAATCATAATATGAAACAAGGTTTTTTTTTTCTTGGTTTTGCTACCTTAAGAAAATATTAACAACTTTAACATACAAAAATGTATGCAACTAAATAACAGATATTATGATTAAAAACAGCAAACCCAAATTTAAAACCATGTAAACAGTCACAAATACCTAAAATGGACTCTCAAAAGAAGACTCTTATGGACAAACACGATACACCAATATCGCACATCAGGTCAATGTAATTTAAAAATTGGGACTTCGGGGTTTTCTCACTAAAAGAAATGCTTAGGTAATGTTATACTTAAATATTAACATGGACATGTTTATACCTTTAACTCCTTTAGGCTACTAGATCTTTTAATGTGGCAATTTATAAGTCTCTAGCTACTCTTGAAGATTAAATCAGTAAATGTGTTTGAATTTCTTTATACACTTTATTATACTTACAAAGAAATGTTTTTCTACTTGAAAATACTTCATTATATGCTCAGTTTTTCATAAGACATGTTTTTAAAAATCAAATAAAGCAAAAACCTAAAAATATCTCACTAATATATCAGTGTATGTCTAATTCAGGATGTTTTGGATATACATTACCACTCTATGTGCTATTTTATGAATAATGTAGCAATTGTATGCATATATATATATATATATATACATATATATGATACATGTACTCTCAGGGGAATATGCCAAGGTTTAGGAATTTTAGTTATTATTTTCATTTTGGTATGCCTGTGTGTGTCAGTGCGTTGAGGAAGGCACTATGTGTGACTGAAGAGGCCCAAGGGTGACTTAGGAAATCATCCTGGATTGCTCTACCTCCCTTTTGTTTTGCTCTGGGATTTTCCAGGCTCCATCTTCCAGGGCTGGAAATACAGACTGCCACCATTTCCACTTGGCTTTTTCATGTGTGAACTGGGGTCCAAACTCAGGTCCTTCTGCTTGCGAGATTTGAGCAGGCTGCTGATTAGGAGTAAAATCTAGACCAGAACGTGCTACTGTTTTAAGATCCTACTCTTGAAAAAAACCTAGATCAGATCAAGCTGAAGGCTGAAGTAAGGAAAACATGAGTTTAGATTGTTAGAGGGCAGAAACAATAAGTGGTTCTGGAGGTAAGTTTCAAGGACAGTCATTAATATGGGTAAGAAGAAAGAAAAGGAGAATAAGGAGGCAAAATGCAATCTGAGCAGAACAATTTAGATTGAATGAAGACTAGAGAATATTGCATAAAATGTAGAGGTTCAGGAATACCTAAGACTTAGTGTCTATGATGGAAAAGAACAGTTGATTATCTGCAGTTTATTTTCCTACCTCCAATAAATTACTCCTGCATTCTTAACTATCTTCACTCCATCCCTGGTGTTCTGTATGCTTGGTTCACAGTCTTGAAGTCATCTCTGAGACAATAAACACATAACAGCTTTCACTTTATAATTTTTTCCTCCTACATTCCCATTCTATGTGCTTGGCAATGAGTTTGTAGATGAGCCAAACAGGAAAATAATCTGTAACTTTACGCAATCAGTCCTAGAGTAGCAATATTTGGTGGAATGACTTCCTGTGCTTGGAAATATCATGCTAAGAAATCCTGGATCTACATGTGAAAATAGTTCTATGATAAAAAAAATGTAGGTTATGACTCTGAACCCCAGGGATTTCTTTGTTTTTGTAACCAAGCATGACATTTGTAACTTTCAATCTGAAACTTTCTCTAATTCTGTTTCTCAAATATGCAAAAGGAAGCTGTTAAACTGCTTTAAGAATTTCCCATACTTAATAAACATACCGGATAAAGATTTTGCTGAAGGACATCTGGAGAATAAGGCTTATCTTAAAATAATTGGCTATGGAAAGTAAAGAGGTCACATTTGCTTGACCATTACTTCTTGCATAGCAATAGTTCAGAAGCCAGAAGTAAAAAGATTAGATGTATATATTCATTTTTCCTGACATAAAAATATTTAATATTTGCTTGAACTCTTTTAACTATATAAGCCCAAAATGACATCTGTTTTCCTAAGAGGAATTGTAAAGCCAAATATTACCTCACAGTAAATGTCTTAAGATTTAATGTTCCAGCTCTGATGTCTTTGTTTCAAACCTCATATGATTTACTATCTCAATACTTTCTGAATGATTTCAGTTTGACTGTACCACACACACAACAGAGAAACCATAACTGTACACTGTAGTGCTGGACAGGTTAATGTGTAGCATTTTGTAGTGCTGCCCTTTCCAAAGGACCCGCCTCACAGCCTGAGTGTATTTAAACAAGCTGGGTTTGAATTCTTTCCAGCCTTTCCATTACAGCAATTTAAGACTGTTTGTATTCAGGAAACAAAATAACAAGGGACAGCTGCTTCTCTGCTTTGCTCTTACTTCCAAGCTGTTGGAAAGGACGTTGACAAGCTAAAAATATAAATGAGCATCTCTTTTGTAATTTAGGATATATGTGAGTCAGGTAAGATTACAGCCTCCTGTAAAATCAATACTTTCTTCCTAAACTAATTTTGTGTCATGGAACTGCTTATATTTTGGGAAGAGCATCTTGGTACACAATCAATGTACAATACATATCTAACCTTAATATTCAGGAAGCAGTCCATAGTTGGACAGATGCCTGCCACGAGTGGTTCTCAGTGTATCTGGCTTTATGGAGTCTAGTCATGCTGTTCTGACACACCCTCAGCTGAGGATCTGTCATATACATATACTGGCCTGGCCAGGCATTTGCCATCCATACTTCTTAGTGTAAAAGAGCTATAATTTAAAGACTAAATAGCTCTTCCAGACTTCAGGAGGAGAATTCCGGGCAGATAAGGTCCTGCTACACTGTTCCTTCATTAGTGGGCAGTGCTGTGGCCAGCAAGTTAAGCTGTCTATCATGATTCAAGGCAAGAAGGAAAGGGTGATGGTGAAGGTCCAGGGTGCTCCTGCCATGGTTCTACCTGCATGGTGCATTTCAAAACTTATCCTTGAAGGATTTGAATTTCCAGGGCTGGAGGTTGACATGCAGTCAGAAATGTTCAGAGGTGATCATAGCCTATTGGAAATCTATTTTTCAGAACTCTGTATGTGAAAGAAATTAGTGGGAATCAAATTCTCGATTGCTACTTCAAAGATGTTACACTATTATAGCTACTTAAAAGTAGAAGAAAAGAAACACAAACTCACTGATTAAAGAAGGTGCCTAAAAAAAATTTTTCATCAGCAGATTTTTTCCTGTTTTCTATGATGCATGTGAGTTGCCTCTTTTCCTGTGATCTGCATATGAATATCAACAAAAGAACAGTATACACGGGAGAATTTATTTATTTATTTTGGTAAACTCCAGGGAATGGGCGTGAACAGCTTTTTCAGAATAGGCTACAATAAGGGAGAGGAAAGTCCGTAGGGAAGCGAATAACCTTTCCACAGAATCAGAGGGATGCAGGAACGCATCTGCCACTTTCACTACTCACACTGATTATGACAGGGTCACAGAAGGGTGGTCACAAAAAAGTGGCCTCAACCGATGCTGCCTTGTGTGAAAATGATCTAAATATGGTTTCAACTAAGATGATAAGGTAGTGGGCTTCCATTATAGTTTAGTCAATTAAAATTTTCCTTCTTGTTTACTAAATGTAAGGGTAAAGAATTTATTGAAGTCTTTTAAAACACTGGGAAAAATAGGGTGAAGACATGAACTAGAGAGAAAGTATGAAAAGCCTTTGTGGGGATTCTGTTCATCGATAGGGAGAAAAATTATGACTGTTTCATCACGTGTAATTCCAAAATGAAGACCCATATTATAGTGAGATAGCATCATGCAGTATTATTCACAGCACATGCAGAGTGACATAAACTTACTACCCTTACCCTTTCATAGCCTCACATCTACCAAACTTCTCCTTGTTTAATGATCGTAGTCCTACAAACATATATCCTTTGCCAGTGGGAAGAATATTAAGCTCTGTTGGCAAAGGGTGTTGTGTTTGTATTCAGGAAACGGGTGTTGTGCATACACTATGGGGGGGGGGCAGTCTGGTTTGTTGTTGTTGTTCTTGTTGCTTTTCTGGTATGAGGTACAATTATTGCTCCCAGGATGTGACTATCATCGAAATGGAGGCTAATCACCGCCATTCATTCTTCATTTCCCAGAACACCCTGCGAAAGGTTTCCCAAGTAACTTTCAGAGGCACCCAGAAGCAGCTTCTGCATCACCCCAATAATTTCTGCCACCTGATAAGCCCAGAATTGAGAGAAGAATGCGAGTCAGTGGTTGAGCGTTTATTATTTCTTTGCTGTCTATTGCAACTATAGAAATAGCAACTACTACTAACTGATATTTCAGAATTCTTTTTTAAATTTTTTTTATTATTATTATTTATTCAACTGTGCGCATGTGCGTGTGTATGTGCACGCGCATGTGTGTGTGTGTGTCTCTGTGTGTGAGTGTGTGTAGAACCACGGACGAATTGGCGAACCACCATGGACGCCTCCACCTCCTTCTGCCCCGGGATTCACAGGCTCCGCCCTACCAGGACCAGAAGCGCAGGCCGCCCCCGCTTCCGCCTGGCGTCTATACGTGGGATCTGGGATCAGAACTCAGGACCTTCCGCCTGCAAGGCGGAGGCTTAACACCTGAGCCACCTCTCCAGCCCGATATTTCAGAATTCTTAAGACTTCCTTTTAACCCTTGATGTATCTTTTATTATATAACAATGTCAATGATGTTGTTTCTTTCATGCTTGCATAACATTGTGGGTTTTTTCTCCTGGTTAGACTTTAAATGATAAAATCAGATAAATACTTGAAGTGTGAAGAATAATGTATTCAGTTAAGGGAACAGCTGAGACAGTCAAAAGCAAAACCTGACGGCGCAAAAAGGAAAATGCTCGTGCGCCTCAATGAGGGGCTCTTTATGAGAATGTCTCTTCTTTTTTTTTCTGTGCCTGGAAAGAGAAGTGCTATATGTTCTTCCACATAAGCAGATGCTAACACTGCACCGTCAGCATGATATATTTAAAATGAAGCCTCTATCTCGCTCTAATCTAGAAAAGAGAGAAAAAGGAAATGAAGGGATGGGGTAAACCCTGCAGAAGGGGAGGCAATAAAACACAGAAAGCAAGAGGGAGGTTGGACACACACTCAGGTAACTAATAGTCTCATGAGCAACAGGACTGTTTCAGGGTAGGAAATGCAAGCTAAGACTGAAATCAAACCAAGTACCAGAGGGAGGAGAATCCATGGATCCTAGGTGGTTACAAACTTCTTAGTGATAGCTGTAACTTCTTGAGAGCAAGCTCCCAATTAAACACTTCCTTATACATTTAGATCAAAGAAGCACTCAACACCCAACAGAGAAATATTCTTCTGCAATGGAAGAGATGCAATGCAGAGAACTATAACGGGACAAATTGCAAAGTGGGGGCAATTGTGAAAAGCATGACCTGCAAAATGATATTCACATCATCCTATATCCCATGATTCAGCTAGCCTTGATGATGGGAAATATCCCAGACTGAGGCCTCCATTCATATCAGCACTGTCACACCCAAGAAATCGACACGGGGATATCTCCCGCCACTAAATCTCCACAATGGGTGACTCATCAAAATCTCATCACAGAGAAGCAAGAGATACTGTGCCTTCCCAAGAAATTATATGATACTTGTACAGATCACAAAGGAGGAGAGTGTGAACTCAAAGATTAACCCATGGGTGGACCTGTCTTGCCCCAGAAGATACCTGGACACGTGTCAATGCAGACATCCTACATTGGGCCCAACGGATCTTACAAGCAGGGAGAGGGAGGACTAAGAGGGAAACTAGGTGGAAAGGAGAATGAGTGAGGTGAGGTGGGAAGGGGAGAGGGGCAGTAGGGTATAAAACATGAATTTATTATACTTGTATGTCAAAGCTTCTCTTTGATAGCGACAGAATTATAGTCAGGCACATTACTGTCTAAACATCTAAATTCCCTGGCAAGAGGAATTCTTTCTTTTTTCATTTTTATGCATGCGTGTGGGGTGTGTGTATGCGAGCGTGTATTTTGCATGCAGGCAAGTATAAGTGTGTGGGGGTACATGTACAAGAATGCACTTGAATGTGTGTGCCTATGGAACCGCAAGGGTGATATCGGGAATACACCATGAGCATTGCTCCATCTTATTGTCGTGAGCGGTCGCCAGTGAAAACTAGAGCAGGACATTAGAGCTGCTCTGGCTAGCCCGCTTGCTCTGGGGAATCCCATGCTCTGCCTTCCAGGATTAGCATCATGGAAAAATACTCAGACCTGCTGGGCATTTTGATACGGGATATGGGGATCCAAGCCCAGGTCCCTTCGCTTGCAAGGCCAAGGCTGTGACTGCTGAGCTGTTGCCACAGCTCACATGTTCATTCGAACAGGACAGTGACATTTCCTTTTCTGAGACTTGTGAGATCATGCGTGCCTCCAGTGGATTTTCTTTCTCTTTTCTGGGTGGCACCCACATGGAGAGTGATTCTTGCCCACACCCCTCATAAGCCCCCCACCACTTGCCAAAATAGACTGAGGCAACGTTAGAGGGAATACAGACAAGGAGGACTGAGTAGGCCGACTATTGATCTAGCGACCTGTACAGTGCATGGCATGAAACAGTAAATCAAAGAACTTAATAGGTACTAATATCTGGTAAAGTGATCCCTAGGGGAACTAATACATCTAAAAATCAAAAGTAGCTACTATCTTTGTTATATGGGATATAAGAAAGAATGATGACTTTCCCTGATTAAGAGTTGAGTGAGTTATCAATTGAAATCACAGGAAGAAACACTGAAAAGGAAGAGCACAAAAAAGTAACATAGCTTCTTCCCCAAGGACCATTTTTGTCACTTACTACCCAGTCCAAATGCCCTGATTCTTCCCACGTCAGATCTTCTTCCCCACCAACCCCTCCCCCTGCCCCGTTTTCATCTCCTTTTGTATATGTGGCCCAAGAAGTTTCATCTGGGTTGCTGCTAATGGCACATATCTGGGGACTTGCTGGAATAAGGAGGATACATTGTTGAGTGTAGCATTGGGAAAACTTTCTCCCTTTCAACCATCCATCATGAACACGCATTCATTTCTCAGGGATCCGTGGTGCCTCTTGAGATATGTTTTCTCCTTCCACGGAGAAATGTTTCAAAGATAAAACTTATGCAAGTCTCCTGAAAGTAGACATGGCTGTCGTTATAGTCAGATGCATGTCAACTTGATGGTGAAAGTTCAAGCTCTGGGCACATTTGTAGACAATTTGTAGATGAATTAAGGCCGGAGCAAACCCATGGTGGTTGGGACTAGGCTCAGATGAATAAAATACAGAGAATTGGTTAGAAAGTGTCATCCTTCTGTGTACTTGACAGACATGTTGGTCTGGCAAGTAAGGATTGTCCCCCTCTCAGCTATTATGTGGATATAGTACGACTAGTTTCCTCCAGTCCTGGTGTGAGCTCTCCTGCCAAGCTGGATAAATAACTATAACCAGGAATCATAAGAGAAATTAAGTTCCCTGTTCCCTTAAGCCAATTGATGGTGATTTTATCAGCAACCATGCGGTTGAACTGCTATATATGTATCTAGTTCATGGATGCGACAGCCTGATCATGTCCATGAGATACCACCCTAGCCGCTTTTCTCCAATTCTTCAGGCTCTTACATTCTCATCATCCCCATCTTTTATGAGAGATGCTTCCTGAGTTTTGTTTTGGAGGGTGACCCGGTTGATCCTTTGTATGTCTGAGCATTCTGTGATCACTTTTTCTTTGCCCTCTGGCCAGTAGTATTTCTCTATATCAAACCCCTTGCATTGCAAAAGGAAGCTTCTGGGTCCAGTGCTGATAGTTCCTCTAATCTGTGCCCCCCACCTCCTGCAAAGCAGTGCAAAGGAATGTGCATCTGGTCAGCTTGCATCTAGGTTTAAATGTTTTTAACCTGTTCACTGTTTTTTTTTTTCCAACACCTCCAGTACATTGAGAGCTGGCTCATCTCATTCACAACTCTTTTCTTCAGAAAACTACTATGAAATAATCCCTATCTTTTCTAATTATGATTGACTTTATTTTCTAAACTAGTTAACTGCAAGGTCAAAAATCATGTTCCAAATGCAAACCCTCTTATCTTATACACTTAGATAGACATTTGTTCTACAATTTAAAAGCTTATTGAATGTAATTGGAATCTTGTCAGATTTCAGAATGTGTTGTAAATTTGTAATGTCCCCAAAGTCTAAACTAGAATCCTAACCAAGGAAAATGTTAAAAGGAATTCAAGTTCAAATTATTATTTTTTCTCCATGGAAATGAATCATATTTCCTTGAATAAATGGGTGATTTATTAGATAGATTAAACTTTAAAGGAGGGGTGTTGTTGACTCTTCGTGGTAAGTGCATGCTTAACATTCAAGAAGCTCAGAGATCAATCCAAAGCACTATGAAAGACAGAAAATAAAGGAGAGAGAGAGAGAGAGAGAGAGAAAGGAAAAGCTCTTGATATATAAGAACTCATCAAATATTGCTCTCAAAAGAACCCAACCTGAGGAGGTCAGATTTCTTTGCAGTATTTATTACTCTGTATACTTTTCGATTTTTTTGTATTAATTTTTTGCACATGCAAGAAATAATTAAAATTCATTCTACCTTTGATATTTTAGCACTCATTATGTTCATACCACATAATGGTCTTTAGTAATCTAAACATAAACTCTAAAATCTCATAACTATCTTTAATAGGAAAACAAAAAATAACATGGCTTCTGATAATTTTTTTTCTGCAGGAAAGTGGTAATGCTTTTCACTGTGAACTGACAGGCAAGATCTTCAAAATCGTTCCCATTGTTTTGCTTATATATTGAAATAACAGTTATTGTCAGAAAGGAAATTTATTGGACATTTTTGAAATGCTAATTGAATTTCTATCTGAAAATTCAACTTTGTGTGGCTGAATAACTGAAAGGTTTGATGAAATGATAAAATACACACAAATCCACTTCTATCCTGAATCTGTGTTCTGCCTTACATAAAAGCAGAAACAAACCATAAATAAATAAATAAACAATAAGCCATTAATACACAGGAGCATTCCACTGAAGACAGAGTAGTGTTGATTACTTGTATTTCTTTGATCACACATAAAACACATACAGAACCCAGAATTTTAAATGCTATGACATATTTTTTAACTATAATTACATCTCCAAAAAACAAGTGCTGAGTGATGTCTGTCCAATTTCTGAGGATTAAATTATTTTTTCAACTTCTATGTTATTATTTAATCTGTATATTTCTACTCACTAATTCTTCTGAAATTTTTGTAACAAAGGATATATTTTATGTTTATTATTAAGAACCTAAGCAAAAAAATTTAAGAGTTTGCAGCATAAGCCTTAGTAGGGATAGTTTTTAGTAAGGACTCATAATGGTGCAGGTTTAGGACCATCCATTATCGGTGCTTATAATAAACAATAATTGCATTTTCATAGACTCACCTTTCATACAGTTCTAATCAAATGATACTGTGGGCAATGGCAAAGTGACCTTGATAGTGTACCTCAGGAAGCTGTGTCTTTAAACCATTGGAATTTGCAGAAATAAACTAAATCAGGCAAATCTATTTTTATTATTATGTACAAATTTTCAAAATTTAGATGGATATTGGAATAAAGAATTATCGCCACCCCATTATGGCATCCACAATACCTTGGTGGCAAAAAAGCAAATAAAATTCTAAGAAAATTAGAGCATTTATATATTTATTTATCTAACATAAATTATAAGAGAATGAGAGTTTGTTTCATGTATATGTGTAGTGAACTTTTCCTTCTATAAAAGAGAATTGTTTTTTACATTGATCAGGTGGAGAAATGACTCACTTTAAAAAATAATGTCATGTGAAGAAAAAATTTTTTGAGCAAGAAACGATAAAAAATGTGTTTGTTCAACCTGTGGCAATGAAATCGTGAGTGATGGAGAGTGCTTGAGGTGTTGACTCAGTCAGAATGCAATTGTACTTCAAATTCTGATGCTTAAAAATCACTGTGAATCAAAATAATGTGTACATGAAACGAATCGATCAGCAGGCCCTCTCCAATAACTGACATGTAAGCAGACTGATATTGAACCAGGATTGAACCCGCGTCAGGCTGTCACTCATAATTTACCTGCTGGGACATTCTGTTTGAGTGAAAGTGAGTTATGCCTTTGATTAGAACTCACAGAAAAATAGAGTCATCACATGGACAGAATGGAGATTGACTTGCTTGAAAACTATTGAACCAGAGTCAATGTTCACATTCTCCGAACATACATTTTGAGGCAAGGGTCCCAATTGAAGCTATATAATAATAGTTGATCACATGCTATTACTCTCAATACTATACACTAAGAGAGAGAAAGAGAGAGAGAAGATTGATTCTTATTGGGTCATTTCTATTTCTTTTAGTACTTAGGTACACTCTGTGGGTTTATTTTGTAAAATTAACCATCTTTTTAATTTATATATATGGATATATGAATATATTTTGTCGTATGAAGCTGATCTGCAAGCTGAGAGGTTTTAAAAATCATAATTAAATAAAAACCTGACATCAAAGGCTTTCTCTAACAACAAAGGCCTCCATGATTTCTCCTTCGCTCATCTCCTACTTTTCCTCAGATCATGCATACTCTGAATGTATTTCAGGTAATTGGGGTGAGGAAGGAAGCATTCAAGGACCTGAATGGCAGCTTCCAGAAAAGCACTGGAGTCTCCAAGTGAAACTTAATGGCAGCTTAACAGCAGGCTCAGTTTAACAAGGGATCAAGGAAACATCATTTGTATAGACAGGGGTATCTAAGGTGAAAGCAGGTGTGTTCACAGCCTAATCTATTTAATGCCCACTCTTTGTTTTGCTAAGCCTTACCCTTCAGATTTCATGTTAAATACCATTTGGACACACATGTCTTCATTGACCAGGTTGAGTACCTTGTGTATTCTCAGCATTCTTCAAATCTTTGAATAATTTCCTCCTGATTTCTTTACCTCTGGAATACTCTTATCTAATTTCACCCTAAATATATCATTTTGCTTATGAAAGCATTGGGAATATATTATAAAGGGATGAGTAATCAAATCACTCAAGTCATTACCCATTACCCTGGGCTATTAGGAAACTTCTGGGCTAGACAGTTGAGTGCTGGAGAATCACACTTTAGTACTTTAGTGATGCTCCTATTTTGAGGCACATCTTTCAGCTTGTTTTATTACTGATTTGTGCTTCCAGATATATAGCAAAGCTTAATTTTAGGAATACATTCTGCAACACCACTAATTAATCCATCAGCATAGTGACACCATACTGTAGTACCATTCAGCATCTTCTCATTCTAGCTCTCCTCTGCAGAGACTCCAAATGGTTGTAATAGCTCCAAATTATTTTTAATAAGTGAATGGTTCATATTAGGACAAGCACTATGCACTCCAGCACGAAAAGCAACACATCCAATGAGTTATTAAAATCATAAGTGCCTCATGTATTGGTCTGACCTTGCACATAAAAACAATACCAAAGCAATTATGGCTACTGAGATTCTGAATGGCACGCACTGGCTGAGTCACTGCTGGCAATTCCCAGGAGAGCATGTCCATGCCGCTTCTGTTCCACATCCTGTTACATACTGCCCAGGCACTCACGATTTGTCACACAAATTCAGTTTGAATACTAACTATACTTGGAAAGAAAACTCTGTGAGAGACATCTTAGATTATATGTTAGCATTCAATGGTAATAAAATTCTTGATCCACATTTGGGCTTAAACGCAGTGTCATGACATTAGGGTTTTGTTTGCAATGGTTCATCAATTGACTGTGCAAAACTACTCCCTCTCACTCTATATAGCTAAGACATAAGGAGGCAATTTAAAGCCTTTTGGTCTATGACTCACAGTCTCATAAGAAAAAAGAAAACTCTCTCCAAGGCAAAAGAAAATACCCTTGAATATTGTGTACTGCACTCTGTAGTGATGGAAATAGAGGCGAAAAACTACAGGCTGTCAGTTTCATTTTCCTAGTGTGTCTGTGCTGTCCAGAAAAGAGGAGTTCATCCCGAACTGAACACTGCCGTGGAAATTTATTATTCCTGGGAAAAGTGCAGCTAAGGGAGAACGTAATTACTAAATATGAGTGAGGAAAGTGAACAATGGGCTGAAGTCTAAACAGATCGTTACAGTCGTTACTGGTGGGGGTCAGAGACAGGAAGAGGAAGAAATTGGTATGTGCATGTTTGACATTTTAATATCGTACTCTCATTAGCTCTTTTCTACACTTTGAAATGTTTGACATATAATTTAGCTACCGAGAAGACAGGCCATTTTCTCTTCCTTTAAAAGTATGATTGTATTTAAAACAGTAAATTTTTAGAAAAGGAGGAGATAGGCAAAGTAATTAAAGAATAAGGAATTGTATACCTACAATTTTTACAGTCCTTTTAGAAAAAATAACTTGAAGCACATTATTAAATTTGCTTTTTTTCATATATGACATAGTTTTCAAACCCATCTCTTAGTAGGGAGTTTGTCTTAAAATATGCGAAATCATGCTGAGTGGTATGCTTTGCCTATTAAGCAGGAAATTAACCTATGAGAAAATTAATCTTTTGTGTGCACATTTTATTGATCCTTGTAATTAACTAACTACAAAATAAACTCATTTTCTCAGTCCAATGTAAGCTACTTACTATTGATTACTGAAGTTTATTGCAAGTCAACACAGAAATGTTCCCAATGACATGGTAGACTGATATGCATTGTACCAGTTCTTCACAGTAATGTAGTTTTTGTTTTTTGCTGTTTTTTTTTTTTTTTTTCTGTCCTTGTTGTTTTTGGATGGTAGAGACAAAAAAGTAGAGAGGAGGGTGTGGTAGTTAATCCTGGGTGTCAATTTGACACACCTGGCATTAACTATGATCAGCTGTCAGACCACTTGAAGAGATTATCCAGATCAGCACATTTACAATGCAAAGACCAGCCCTAGATCTGACTGGAACCTCCCAGTACCTGACCAGATAAAAAAGAACCATAGAACAGACAAGACTTAGAAGAAAAGAAACTCCAAGGATATTTGCAGTGACTTAGTCTAATGCCTCCAGCTTCAGCTGCCAGCCATGTCATCTCTGCTGTGAAAGACTGTTTCTCCCCTCTGGAACTGTAAGCTGAATAAATCTCCCTTTCTCCCTTAAATTGTTTGACTTTGGGTGTTCTCTCACAGCAATAATTTAGAGCAATTGTTAAGGAGGGATACACCAAATTCCTACATGCAGCCAAGACATCCTGTCCACTAAACTCTTCTGCATTTCTGGACACATTTACTCCTTCCACTCATCATTCTAGCTTGTGTACTCACGTATGAGATGTCCAGGGTTAGCAGGATCAACATCCTTTTATGCAGATGCGGTTTCACTCTCATCAGCACATGAATGCTGCCCATCTCAGGCGCTACCAAATTATGTTTGCTTGTAATATGATGTCATTTTTATGCTTATGGTTTTCTGATTGCTTCTTAAATTGGATATTATTTTTGCTTCCCATTCATTTACATTTTTTTTGAGAATGGCTTTGTTATACATTGCATTCATTTCTACCATGTGATCATTTTAGAAGGAGTAAGGATTCATATACTACTTTACCTAAGTTCATTTTATGTGTTTTCTTGGAGACTCGCTTATCATTTAAATGTACTTACGTTGAATTTCAAAGAACGCAAAATGAAGCTTAGCAGAATTGACATACCTCCACGGCTAGAATGTGAGAAGCTGAGGCAGGAAAATCTCAGCATGAAGACCTGGTTATGCTCCACTGTGAGACCCTGTCTCAACCATAACCCCATCTCAAGAAATAATAATAAAAAAAACCCCTGCTGTTTTCTTTAATTGATCTTCATTTTAGAGAATGCTAAAGAAAGGAAGTCTGAGAAAAAAACATACATACGTAAAATGGTGAATCCCATTTGAGTGTTGCCAGGAAACTGCTACATTACAATGAAACTAAGTGCCAGTCTGCTTAAATAAGGCATCAGATATGGAATTGTTTAGAAAAATTTACATTGTATTTTTTCTTTCCTGAATTGCACTAATTTAGGTATGATTACTTTACATTATTATTTTTTATTATTTTATTTATTTATTGTGAGTGTGTGTGTGTGTGTGTGTGTGTTTGTGTATCAGAGGAGAGTGTGTGTCCCTGTGGAGGACCTAGGGTGATTTGGGGAATCATTCTGGATTTCAGTCTACCTTCTTGCTTAGCTCTGGGATTTCCCAGGCTCTGCCCAGCAGGGGCAGAAGTGCAGGCCACCCTGGCATTTTTATGTGGGACCTGGGATCTGAATTCAGGACCTTCTGTTTGCAAGGAAGAATCTTAAAGATTACTCCTGAGCCATCTCTCCAGACGACTTCAAATTATTGAAAGATGACAATATATAGACAAAGTAATGTTTGTCCCTATCTAATTTCAAGTGTTATTGAGGCAAAAATACTTTGGTTTTTAAAGTGGGAGGTAAGAATTGTTTACTTATAAATTTTTTTTTTGGTCTTACAAATCTAATGAACAAAATTATTATAGACACATTGAAGTGGTGATTAAATTTAAGGAAAATAATCCAAGATTAAGTAAATAAGTCCTAAGTCTCAGGCTGATATTATTACAGACTAATAAATTTTTGTGGTCCTTTAATTTCAAATTCTTTGGCTAAGGATCAATGAAGGTTACTGTTTCCAAGAAGTAATGCTATTTAAACTTAGGAAATGTCTTAAAATAAAATCACTGTAGTCTTGCATATGTATATGTACTTGAGCTTCAGGCACAATTTTCTTAATGAGCTATGACTAGGTTTAAAAGAGTCTGTGCTATGCTAATTCAAATTTCCTGATAGTAATTGTTTTACTATTCTTTCAACTTCTAAAGCTTGACCAGTAAGCTTGCCAGTACAAGCAAAGGACTGTGTTTATTTATCCAACTCTTTGAAGAGTCTCTTAAATAAGTATCTTTTTGAATTGTATAATATACAACAGTGTGAAAAATTTGTCTATGCTAGGATGCTTTCTTTAATGGAGAACAGATTATACTTAATTAGATTTTCCAACCATGGTATTGGGTTGATATCAATTGCAAGAACATTTCCTCACTGAGCTTACTCTATGTGCTTCGTAGTTGCATGTCTTCCACTAACTATGTTGACTGGTTATATATTAATTTTTATTAGTACATTTTAGAGCACTCTACACTTTTAATTATAAGTAACTTGAATTGAGAACCAGTATTTTATATGGAGCTTAATGTTTTGTTTCATAAATAATTGATTCTCTCAGGCACAAAAGTAGAATGCACTACAGAGTTCTTATATTTATGTTTTCCTTCAAGTTTTCCTTTTTTGAAATGCAGCATGAAGCCTTTCTCTTAACTCAAATTTTCCCTAAATCCTTTACAGATCTAAAAATTGATTTGATAACTCAAAGCTGTAATGCTCAAATACCCATGATCTTTGGGCATGACATGACACTTTGCAAAGATATAGTTCCTTCAGAGCATCCTTTAATCTTGAAAAAAAACATAGAAACTTTTAAATTTGAGTTTGAAATGTATTTAATTGTTTCAATGCAAGAAAAAATACTGTATAACACTTAGAAATTATATTTGACAGCTTTGGAAGATGACTTTGAACAAGACCTACAAATTAAGCTTCCTGGATGATATTGGATGATGTGTGAATCAGGTCAGGCAAACAGAAGAGACAATAACCATGTCTTGGCTTTCTAACATACTTTGCCTTTTAAACTTTACTTAATGGGACAGGGTTTGACACTCGGTTTGATAGGGCCAGTACCCTAGGATCTGGCCGTGAAAATGCTTACAAGGATGGAGACAGACTATTGCCAGTAATACATATGGGCAAGTGTGTCACCAGGAGTCTGGAAGCAATGTGATCAACCCAGCATATAACATTTAAATTCAGAACACATTGTTTCTTATATCAGGCAAGCAAAGAGAATGCTTGAATGATCATTTTCCAAGGTTTACATAGTATTATTTCAATACTCTAGTATCTCAGAATTCTAACAATCTGGTATAGCAATATCATTTTATTGGTAAAAATTGGAGCTCCTAGATGAGTTCTAGGCAGGTGATGGTTGCCTAGGAGAAGTCATTTTATAACTTTATTTATTCATTTATGTGTGTGTGTGTGTGTGCGCGCGCATGTGCGCACTTGCGTGCGTGTGTTTGATAGTTACTCTTAATTATTGCTGTGAGAGAGCTTTCAAAGCCAATCAACCTAAGAGAGAAAGGGAGATGTATTCAGTTTAAGGTTCCAGAGAGGAGAAATAGTCTTTCATGGAGGAGGTGACATGGTTGGTGGCTATCGCCGGAGGCAGGCTAAGTCACTACAAACATCCTTGGAAAGTCTCTGTTCTCAGTCTTCTGTTCTGTGGTTCCTTCTATCTGATCTATCTGGTCAGCTCCTGTGAGATTCCATTCTAGGGAGATTCCAATCAGATCTAGGGTTGGTTTTTATATTGTAAATGTATTGACCCAGATAATCTCTTCAGCTGTTCTCACAGCTGATCTTAGTTAATGCCAGGTGTGGTCAAGATGACATCCAGAATTAATTATCACAGTGTGTGTGTGTGTGTGTGTGTGTGTGTGTGTGTGTGTGTGTATGTATCCGAGGGCACTGTGTGTCCCTGTGGAGGACCAAAGGTGACTTTGGGAATGATCCTGTATTGCTTCTACTTCCTTTTTGCTTTGCACTGGATTTTTCCAGATTCTGCCCACCAAGGTCTGCCTTGCTTTTTTTCTTTATGTGGGACCTGGAAACTAATTCCTGTTCCATCTCTCCAAGCCAGGAAAAGTCATTTATTCAGTGATATAGCTACTGGAAAGCTGCCCATGCTTGAGTAAATTACCACATATTAAAATATTTACATGTCAAATATACACTTGTCAAAGAATAAATAAAAGTATTTTTAAATGGAAAAAGAATAAGTTAAAGTATTTTTTTTTAAAATGGAGACTAAGCATGAGTGGATATTCTCAGAGGTTCCCCTTGTTCTTACTATGAATTCCTCAAAACTGAAGGATCTTCACACAGAGATGACTAAGCATGTCTCAGAAACATCTGCTCACAAAGCCTTAGATTCTGTCAAGATATACATGTGTTTTGCTAAGCCACAGATAATCATTTCCTAAACCTTCAAGTCTACAAACCTGCGGTAAAAATGGTGTCTGCTTATTAGTTATTCAACACCTTGAGTCTGTCCACCTCCTCATGAAGTCCTTATTTAGAAATGAGATGTTGATTAACACTGATTAAATGATAGATCTCTGATTAAAGGGGTTCATTATGGAAGTTACTTGCATCTTATTAATAAACAACCAAATTACCTGCATCTCATAAACTGTCACTAAATATTTTAATCTTAGAGGGAATTCCTTGATCCTCACCAAATAAATAATGTTTACTTCTTCAAACATTTCTTAGTATCAAAATTTTAGATATTACTATATTAACAAATGGCATCTCTAAAGATAAATTTCTCAAAAACAGTCTTCTAAAATTGACTTTAGTTTCATAATTTCTATTATATTTGCTCCTTGAAAATGACAAAAACATAGAATGCATTCTGATTTTTGTCACCACACTGATACATTGCTTTTTCTCCCACATTCATGGACCTGCATTGTAATATGAGCTGCAGTGTTTTCTTAGGTGAGCTTTATTACTCCCTGAGAAAAGATGGCTAAATGCTACCCCACCAAATACTCCAACACTGCTGTGAGTTCAAATTCCTTGTTTAAATTTTTGTCCTTTGCATGCTGGAGTCTCATATGAACCTTCAAAGTAACCTTCTATCTCTTCTAGGGGAAAACAAAATCATTCTCACGGGAATGTTGCTTTCAACTTTTGATCACCTTCATAACTATTCAGGTTTCTTTCTTTTCTTTTTTGTTCACAAGTGTGCACATGTTTGTGTGCGTGCATGTGTGTGTATGTGTACCTGTGGAGGTCCAAGGGTGACCTCCCCCCTCCCCTCCCTCCCTTCCCCTCCCCTCCCTTCCCCTCCTTTTCCCCTCCTTTCCTCACCCTAAGGATCACCCAGGATTGTGCTAACTCCTTGCTTTGCTCTTGAGTTTCCCACGTTCTGCCTTCCAGGGTCAGAAGTACCGCAGTCTTTTCAGCCTGGTATTTTGCATGGAATCTGGGATTGAAACTCAGGATCTTCTGCTTGTAAGATAGAGGCTTAACCCCTCAATCATCTCTCCAGCCCTCTTCAGGTTTCTTAAAACCCAGTGATATTATATAGATATTAATACTTAGTCTAATGTACAAAATACATTGCTTTTATAGGTTAGCTTTTGTCACGGTTTGAGTTTGTGTTGCCTCCCATCCCCTAATGTGTTCACGCCCTTGACTAGTGTTGATGTTTGGTACCCTGAGGAGGCGGAGGGAATAGAGCAGGGGGGAATAGAGCTTTCGTAGTCCAGCCTGGCTCTCAGTGTGGTGCTGCCCACTGTGACTTCTTGATAACTGCACCGACCTGAACAGGCCTTCTGCTTCTGCCTCTGTGCATACCTTCTGCTGTATGACTTCTGACACATGGATGATCACATCCCCTTTCAAACCTTAGGCCAAAGAAATCTCTTTCTTCACTAAGGTGGTTGTGTGTGAGTATTGTCTCACAGGATGAAAAGAAAAGAATGCAATAGTCTTGTTACTGTGTCTTCCTTTGAGGTCCGTGAAGACAACACTGTTTCTGTGTGCTAGTGTTCACAGTACTTAGAGTGCTGTCTGCATAGTTGAACTGTGTCTTCTGAATAGTATAATATCAGTTGTTTTCAGTATTTCTTGGCAGCTGTTAAACCTGAAAATTCACAGTCGATTATACAGTTTTCTCATTTGGTTGAACTGGTTAAATGTGGTTTCATAAAGTGAACAGAAGACAGAAATAATGTTTTACATGTACTCAGTGTGAGACTAATACGGATAAAGCAATACAATACCTACAATTTGTTCCCATAAATATTAAGACATTATACCTTTATATAACAGCTATAACACACATTCAGTGATTGCATTGAAATTAATTATATATTATATATTACATAATATATGTGACTCAGATTATGATTTCTGATGTAATTTTCTTCTTATTTTATTGTATATGGAAAGTTTCTTCCAATATTTTGATTTAAATAATTTAATCACTTGAAACTTTTGCCTATAATTACTTATCTGCAAAATACTGATCAAATTGTTTTTAGGCATTTGTGATTCTAAATTGTGGAGTGAATCACTTTCTATAAGTAAGTTTTTATTACTTATTTTATAAAATAAGAAAGTTAGATATTTTTCTTATACAATATTTAAAAGCAGGAAGTACTTTCTTAAAGTAAATATAAATCATGCTCTTCTCACTCTGCTATGCTAAATCACAGCAGACATTTTAGAAACATTATATTTCCTTTTAATGGGAAAATGCTGCAAATCTGTTGTAAAGGATCTTTATTGTAATATATATGAAAATAATAAACATGCTCAAAATTCATTCCAGTTCTTTAATAAATTAGTAGTGCAAAGTAAAGGAATAATTAGAACCAAATGATGATTAGAGAATTTTCCATTTCTAATTAGGTAATAAATTTCAAAGTGGGAGACTAATAAACTACACTAGTAGGTGCTCTTATCAATGAATTTATCTGCAGGGTTTCTTCTACACCTTGGCCAGTCAATAAATGAGGAATGTTGACATTTTTCTATAAATGGAAAACGTGCATTTTTAAAAGACTATGGATATAGCTAATTTCAGAGTGAACACAGTAGGAACTAGAAACACAGAAGTAATTTGTTGCAGGATCCTGAACTACATGTTCAATTACAAGCAAAATAAAAATCTCTAAATTGAGCTTGCTCTCAAGGAATCTGTTCCTTACATTTTTGACAGAAAAATATTACTCAGTAAGTGACTACTTCCTAGAACTCAGATGTGTCATTCACAGTTCTGCTGAAGGACCATATATATGACTATGTTACACAAATCATGTGCAGGAGGTACATTTTGAAATGACAACAGTTAAAATAAAATGTTCTTCTATTAAAGTCAGAAGTTTAAAATTCTTAGTTCCCAGTTTTTTAGACTAAAGGTAGCACTTTTCAGTAGACTAATTCCAGTTTTTCATGAATCCACTATGAAAGCTTGTTCACTAAGAGGATAGCAAATAATTCTGAGTCTAGGCAGCTTACAATTTGAATGCCTAGTTTAAGATGAAGATCGCATAAATGTATACATTTTCTTCATATGAAGAACTTGATCCTGTGAAAGTGGTAGAGAAAATTCTCTCACACGTGTATCTGTGTTCTGGCCTTCTAGATGTCATCTATCTATCTGCTTATCTATACATCTTCTATCACACATCTAATCTATCCACTTACCTATCTACCCATTTATTTATAATCTGTCTACTCATCTGTCATCTATCCATCCATCTAATCTATCATCTCTATATTTATATTATCTACTTTTCAATCATCTATCTTTATTATCTATCTTACAACCTAGAGAATTAAGAGACAAAGATTTTCATTTATGCATCAAAGTGTGATCATATTTTTCTGTCATGTACACTGGAGGTCTTCACTCAATGCCACAAAGTCAATTATCTCTTTACTAATGACACCAAGTTCAAATTATATTCTGGTATGGCGATGTGTCTTTTAAAAAAATGTAGCTTCTATTAAGGAAGCAGTTTTTAACAATATTTTGTATTTTCTATGAATTCATTTATTCTTGGCACACATTTATTCTGCTTTCAGGGTTGTATTCAAAGTCCCTCCCTCACAAAAACTTGTCAAGGTATAAGTTCTTAAAAATGACTTTCTTTCACAGATCTCTGTGTCACAGAATATTACTCAGGATAATGCTTGGAGAATCTTTTGTTTACTAATCTATATATTTTTAATCCCCCTGAAAGAACTGGGATTTCTTACTACTTCATGCGAGGTAGAAAAATGTAGAGGATTATAATTTAAAAAATCTGTCTGTATGCATAAGTTCACATCATAGGAATGGTTACTACACATATACACATGCACATGTGTTTGTACACACAAAGAAAAAACTGACAAACATCATGAGATTAGAATTAAAATTTCTAGAGAAAAATAATATAGATTATTTAACAGGGTGTGAGATAAATCGAATCATAGACAGTGAGTAATCAAAAGAGAAAGAGGAAGATTTCATAAGAACTTTCAAAAGTCTTATTAAAATCACCCAGAAATTAGGAAAGCATTTCTTCAAGCAGAACTGTGTAATGTATTAAGAACACAGACAGTGAGATGAAGGGGACTAGATTTAATCTTTGTACAAGAGAAACAGGCTCAATACAAGGAAAGGAAATTGATTTCACATCACTCGAGGTAGGTAAGCTTTTTTCCCTGGTCTGTAAAGAAAAGAGAAATAGGAAGAAGCTTTCATTTAGGGCACTGATGATGGTTTTTGGAGCTTGGCAAAGTCCAGGTTAGCAGATGTTTCAACAAGGAAGTGAATTGAGCAAAGATTAGATTTCTGGTTGTGAAACACCCCCCTGAAAGAAATAGGAAGGAAGAAAATGATTTAACTTTGACATAGCATTTGAACATGACAAGAAATATGTTTAGCATGGCAGAGTTCAAATGAGTCTACGCAAACAGACAAGATCACACTGAACAGAAAATAATCCATGAGGCTAAATATTTAGATTTAGTCTGCAAGACATGTAGGATGTGTACTTAGATAAAAAAAAGAATTCATATCACACAAAACCCAGAATATCAGGAAATAATGCAAAGGAATTAAGAAACAACAGAACTTTCTACAATGTTGCTTCTTTGACCTATGTAGCTGTTAACTGAGTTGCAAACAATTTCTTTAAAGGATATATATATATACATAATACACAAATTTTAAGTATTTCTACACACATACAAACAAACAAAAGATGTATATATTAGGAAAAATATATCTGAAAGCAGGTCAAACAATCAAAAGGAAGGATACCTAGCTCCCCTTTAGCGATGTCTTGGTGGCAGGATATACTTAAAATGATATAAAGGAACCACTCGAGAGGAGGAGTTAAAGCAAAGCCTCTAAAGAGCAAAGTAGATATCGCCAGCTGTAGAACTGCTCAGTGGAACTTGTAGTTGGGAAAAAAATAATCAAAGATGAAGCGAAGCAGAAACAGCAGGAATGAAAGTGGGAAAGAGAGACATTTACATTCACCGTCAAGAGAGGAGAAAATCAGCCAAAATAACTCCACCGACAGGAATCTGAAGTTTATTTACTTGCTCAGCCGATATTTATTAGGAACCTACTATGCACATAGCTTTGAAAATGAACAGACCTGGCTTTTTGTCCTGAAAATGCTTTGTGTATTTTGGGATTATCCTACAAAAAGAAATAAACATAACACATTATTTATCAGTATAGCTCTTCAGGGGAGTTGTAAGTCCTTAGACTGCTTCAGTGATTTCCTGAGCACTTTGCTTGCAGCAGCGTGAATCATGACATGGAAATGCCTTTTATTGTGCTTCCTTTTGGGATTTTAAGTCTTTTAAAAATTTTTTTTTTTATGTATTCAATTGTGTGCGTGTATGTGTGTGTGTGCCTGTATGCGTGTATGTGTGTGTAGAATCACAGACGAATCCGGGAACCACCAGGGACCGCTTCCTCTTTGTTTACTCTGCCCCGGGATTCACGGGCTCCACCCTACCAGGACCAGAAACGCAGGCCGCCTCCGCTTCCGCCCGGCGTCTATCCCTGGGGTCTAGGATCCGAACTCAGGACCTTCTGCCTGCAAGGCACAGGCTTAACCCCTGAGCCACCTCTCCAGCCCCAGGATTTTAAGTCTTATACTCTGATCTTGGACTAGGAACTTTGATCTTCACAAGGTTAAATGAACTGATGCTGAGACATGTGTACACTCAGGGAAAGTGAATCATAGGAGAGAGGATTGACTGCTAGCTAAGTTGGAGAAAAAAATGATCAAGGTGCATTCCCTATCTAACTGACTCATGGTGAGTCTTCTTTGCACATCAGCATATTGATTTAAAGAGCAACCTATTCTCAAGTCTGCGAACCATCATTCTTAGGAAACACCGTCATGCATCCCTGGAGTTGTACTTGGCCATTTTCATCTCTGTACCAAAGGCTGTTGCATCTCTATGACTCTCCATCTGGAACAAATCCCCCTTTTTGTATCTTCAAGGTTCAGATTTATTTCTCAGCCCAATTTTCCTCTCAGGGCAGCTTCCCCTGTGCCTTGTAGCTAGTGGCACACTAGCCTAGTCTGGGGGAATCATTCATCATGATCTCACTTGTTTACATTTAGAGTCCCCCAGGGAATGAATGTTAGCACCCTCTGCTTCTCTGTATCCACACATGATAGGAGCTCAGCAAACATTTGCAAGAAGACTAAAGTAACTGACAAGCCCTTGTATGCCTAGAATGTCACCCATAAATGCTTGTCTATTGTTCCAATTCCTACCCTCACAACTTTTGAGTGGAACATGTGTCTTGAGTCTCTATATAATTTCCTATAGCTTCATTAGACTAGTACATTACAACATGTTCTTTGTCAACAACTGTCTTTTAAGATTTAATTAAGTGTGACTCTACTGTCTTTGTTTATTGTATTTTTATTCATTCTACCTTCTAAAAGTTGTTTAAAATTGTAAAAAAAAATTTAGGTATTGACTGAAGTCAAGTATGTAAAGAAACCAAAATTATACTATAGAAATACATAAGCAGAATTGTGAATACACATATTTTAGTAATAATTAATTAATAATTATAAAACCTATGTAACTATTTGAGAAAAGTCAAAGAAAAGATTTTGATGTTTCTTAATTTTCTGCAACTTTCCTTCCTTCCTTCCTTCCTTCCTTCCTTCCTTCCTTCCTTCCTTCCTTCCTTCCTTCCTTCCTTCCTTCCTTCCTTCCTTCCTTCCTTCCTTCCTTCCTTCCTTCTTCCTTCCAAAAGACAAGGGTTATTTTGCTATGTGACAGACTCTCCTTTGTCTTGGATGGCTTTGAGTTAACCAAATGAAAGCTATTGGCTCCCTATGAATTCTTCAAAATGTGAAGAAAATGATAATCTCTCTTATAAACCCGATGATATATTATGCATATATTATTAGTCACTAAAAAATTATCCTGTCTTCACTGTCTCATCAGACTTGACTTTTGCAAAACACTGTGCCCTTATTTCTTTTTTCATGTATGCAAATACACCAAAATAGATCAGTAAACTTCTGTGTTTACACATGCTCTTGAAGTTTGTGCTCACAGATAACTAAGAAAACAAGCATGCAGATAGCCTTCCAGAATGCTTGACCAGCCCAGTTCTGCTTCTAGCCTCAGCTGCCACTTAGCCCTGTCCTTCACCCGTGGTGCATATGGCTAAACATTGACTGGGACAAGAGATGAAAACAGGACTATGTTACTATGAAGGGATTTGTTTTATTATCGTCAATCATTCCAAAGACACACTTTCAAGATGACATCCAACGAGGAGTTAATGTTCCCAAAGTGATCACACTCCTGAAAGAACAGTACTAAGGATGGCAGATATATAAGACCTCAGAACAATTAAAAAGATGATTACTCGAAAAAATAATTACCTTGAAGAGATCTGTATTACAGAAGTAGACAAATGCTTACATATAATCCTGTGAAGTATTCATTTTTCTTTTTTATAAATAAGGCTCTTGTGTCTCAGATAAAAGATTAATTTTATCCACAATGATTAGCTAGCCAGAATAGATACCTTGTGAACACATTTTCATAAAGTCTAGCAAATTAGTGGAAGGGTGGCACATTTTTAGAGTAGAGGGTACTAGAGCTTCCAAAAGTGACTTAGTCTGAATGTGTTTTATATTGTAATCTGTATTTAATAAAAAGATGATAAATTTTAATGAAAACTATTTGCTAAAGGGTCAAAAATGGATTAAAACCCAATCAGAATATGATATCTAGAAATGAACATGATTTTCTTGATATAGAACACCAGTTTTAATAAAAAGAACTAATCTGCAGCTTTATCTCATATTTCAAAGCACTTGATATATTACCTTCATAAAAACTAAATGTATAAGATTTTTTCCCTTAAAGTTAGGAATCCTGTGAAAGTTAAATAGCCTTTATATTCCAAATTAAATTTAACACTAAATATAAAAGTTAACTGTAGGGCCATTCTTACTAAAGAATGAATGCAAATGTTTCTAAAATTATATTTTATATTTATTTTGTATTAAATTAAAAATATAAAATTATAAAGTCGATCCTGTCAGAAAAGACATTAAGGTTAAAATTTAAGTTTGCAGAAATTATGTAATGTGAGATAAGCTCACACCAAAATTTTACATTGTTTCAATTTTTTTTGCCTATTTGCTTTAATTGTGAAGACCAACTTTAACAACACATAAAAGTTAATGACCCAAAGGCAAATGAACAGTTCTTATGTAAAAATTCATTTAAAATTAGAAGCATGATTAAGAAGAGGGAAGAACAAGAAATACTATAAATATTCATCAACAGGAAAATAGATAAGAAAACTACATTATTTTGTGGTAATATCAAGGAAAAAAATAAATTATTTTAGAACAGAATGCAAAAAAGTGAAAGAATTTTTCATAAGCTACCTGCAGTGCTAGAAGTCTTTGTAATAATAACCTTTTTTGAAGGGTGGAAGTGACTGGATAGGAAGGTAAAGTGAGGGCTGCTTCAAGGATACTGGCAAAATTCTACTTCTGGATTCACCTGTGTGCTTATCTTAGCAGTGTGCTCTATTATAAAGTGTTTATCAAGGTGTATAGGGATGAATTTGGTAGATAGAATATCTAATAATAGCATTTCTTCATAAGCCTTTCCCTGTTTCAGCACCAATATTATATTTTAGGAGATCCACCCAAGGCCATGAAAGGGAAAAAAAATGATTCATGGCCAAGTAGAAAAAGAGCAAAGGAGGTAAGTAGAAGTTCATAAAGAGTTCAACAAAAAGGGATAATAAAAGATGACACGGTGTTAGCTCCTTAATAAGATCACATGAGCTATAAACACAGAATTATGAACTATGTTCTAGGAGCTGTTTCTGTGAACGTGTCGTATGGCACTGGTGTTCTAATCCTGTCCTCATGCTTGTGACAGATGAAAGATGTAGCTGGAGCTCCACATACGTCTAAGCAGCTTGCATATGTGTCCATTGGCAGAAGTGGAGTTGTTTAGAATGTGAGACAGGTGGTCATCCATGGGAGACAAATGGGGAAGTGGAAGGGAAGGGCAGGAAAAAGAAAAGAGATAATGACAAAGGAGAGGAGACGAAAGAAGGAAAGAAAAATGGAAGCCAGAGAGAGAGATGGTAGATGACAGATAGAGGATGATGATGATATATGGATAGAGATAGACAGAAGTATAGATAGAAGAGACAGATGACTATGATAGATATAAAGATAATAAATACAAGTAAATACAGAGCAGCTAATAGACATTGATAGATAAATACATTATAGAGAGGCAGATGATAGATAGATAGATAGATAGATAGATAGATAGATAGATAGATGGATAAATAGATAGATAGATAATCTTGTAAATTCTAACTTCAAATGAATCAGTCCATTATACCTTCACTTCTACCCCATCTTGATGTTCTTACTGACCAGTCTTGGTACAGAATTATGAAGACAGTTGGACCAGGTGAGAGCAGAAATGGGAACAATCGATGTCAGTCTTGAAGTCAACCTGCCTCACATACCACATGGCTGTCTCTTTCCTTCTTTCCTTCTTTAGTGTTTGGATGAACTTGCCCATGGCTTCTCTTCCTGCACAAACCAGACCACTCAAGCTGCCCTGCAAGGAACATTTCCAGGATATTTCCCTTTATTGCACCTGGAAAAATGCAGTCAGTTGCCCTTTGAATCATCAAATGATCATTAATTATTGAAGATGATGATGGTAAAGGAATTGAACTTTTATTGATTCTTCTCTGCATTAATATATACATGGTAACATATAAACCTTATACTCACTCAATGGTAGGAACTATTATCACTGTTCTATGTAAAACAGATAGCAAACACCCCTAATACAATGTCACTCATGAAGTAAGATCAGATGGAAATTAGTTCAACCTACCACAATAAATGTTGCTTTCTACCAATTTATGATATTGACCTCTATTTCTTAAAACTAGAGTTAAAAATAGCTTCAATTAAATAATGAACTTTGCTTCAATTAGCTTTGTTTGGCCTTGTTATTTTCTTTAAAAACAGCGATTACACTTAATGTAAGTTTAAAATACAACAGTACAATATGTTTACCTTAAAAGGCTGCATGTTCTGATGCCATCAGTTTATAAAGAAAGTCTCTCTTTTAAAAGCGAAAAGAATGCCTGAAGCTTGATTAAATTAAATTTAGTCTATTATTAAAATTATGGTGTTATACTATTTATTTGGAATATTATCATGACTTTATTGTCATTATATCTTACCCACTTTTAGCAAAATATTGCTATATA
Organism: Typhlomys cinereus; assembly: GCA_023101885.1. Classification (NCBI taxonomy): domain Eukaryota; kingdom Metazoa; phylum Chordata; class Mammalia; order Rodentia; family Platacanthomyidae; genus Typhlomys; species Typhlomys cinereus. Next base: position 6,591,422 of record JALPQD010000078.1, read on the forward strand.
GACACCCCCCCCCCTCTGCCGGTCGGGACGCGTACGCGAGATCCAGCCGGGCTCTCACCGCGCGCTCTAGGACCCCCAGGTCAGCCCACAGGGACCCGGTTCCGACTCCCGCCATCCAGCCGGGGCCGCGCGGGGGCCAAGGAACGAGGAGGACCTCCCCCTGCGCCCGGCTCCGCCCCAGCTGCCCTCGGGTTAAATAGCTCCACGCCGACGCGCCCATCGTCCCCTTTCGCCACCCCCCCCCCCCCCCCCCCCCCCCCCCCGCTCCGCCGGTCGGGACGCGTACGCGAGATCCAGCTGGGCTCTCACCGCGCGCTCTAGGACCCCCCAGGTTAGCCCACAGGACCTGGCTCCGACTCCCGCCATCCAGCCAGAGCCGCGCGGGGGCCGAGGGACGAGGAGGACCTCCCCCTGCGCCCGGGCCCCGCCCCAGCTGCCCTCGGGTTAAATAGCTCCATGCCGACGCGCGCAGCCTCCCTCTTTCGCCCCACCCCCGCTCCGCCGGTCAGGACACGCACGCGGTCCACCCGGGCCTCACCCCACGCCCTAGGTGAGTCCCCGTTCGGGCCCCACCCACCAGTACCCCAGGCCAAATAATTCAGTTTAGTGAAATTGAGAGATCTTAAGAGTTAAAATGACAATGCCAAAGTCAAAGTGCAAATCCATGAGAAGCAACACTCAAGTAAACAAATTTCCCACTGAAGAAATTAATCCCATAATGTTAGATTCCAACAAGAACAAACCCGCGGAAAAAGGCCAAGAAAGCCTGACCCAGGATAACGACTTTCAAAATATGATCATTACCATGTTCAATACTATGAAAGAGGAAATCCGGGAGGAATTACATAATCGAATCAATCGCTTTGAAGAGGAACACAACAGACATCTGGAGGAGTTGAGAAAAACAGTGCAAGAAACAAAAAGTGGCATAGAGCAGTTAAAACAAACTCAAGCAGAGTTTAAAACTGAGCTAAAAGACAAGTTATCTTCAACCCAGAACGCCACAGAGAGTCTTATCAACAGAACTAATGAAGCAGAAAACAGAATTTCAGACCTTGAAGATAAAGTGGGAGTACTAACCAGCTCAATGGAAGAGGTTGTTAAAGCCAAAAAGATACTTGAGAGAAATATCCAAGAGATATGGGACACCCTGAAGAAGCCTAACATGCGTATTCATGGAATACCAGAGCAAGAATCTCAAAATACCACCCCTGAGGAAATTTTTCAAACAATCATCAAGGAAAACTTTCCTCATCTAAAAAAAGAGAGGCCCAATCATATACAAGAGGCATTCCGCACCCCAAACAGATACGACCAAAATAGAAGCACACCGCGGCAAATAATAGTTAAAACACTCCACATTCAAGATAAAGAACTGGTGATGAGAGCTTCAAGGGAGAAAAAACAAGTCACTTTTAAAGGCAAACTTATTAAAATAACAAATGACTTCTCAGTCGAAACAGTAAAAGCAAGAAGAGCTTGGAGAGACATACTTCAAGTATTGAATGAGCAAAAATGTCAACCCAGGCTGATTTACCCTGCAAAACTATCAGTCATGATCGAGGGAGAAAGAAAAATTTTCCAGCACAAAGACAACTTTAAGGGATACATGGCCACCAAACCAGGCCTTCAAAAACTGCTAGAAATGATACTCAAGCGTGAAGAAAAAAACAGGCATATCCAGGAGAACAGAAGGCAAATATAACACCATTAAAAGCGAAGCAATATACTTATAAAAGCTACTAAACATAATAAATGTCTGGAATTAACAATAGTTTCTCCATTATAACACTAAATGTTAATGGACTTAATTCACCGATCAAGAGACACAGATTACAAACTTGGATTAAAAATCACAATCCATCAATCTGTTGCCTGCAGGAAACCCATCTCACCACAAAAGATAGGCACGCTCTAAAAATAAAAGGCTGGTCAACAATTCTACAAGCAAATGGAAGCAGAAAACAGGCAGGGGTAGCCATTATGCTATCAGACAAAGTGGATTTCAAACCAAAAAAAATTATAAGAGACACGGATGGATACTACATTTTAGTCACAGGTACAATTCACCAGGAAGATTTCACAATACTGAACATATATGCACCCAATACGGGCCCCTCCACATTCATTAAGAAAGCCCTACAGCGTCTAAAGCATGAAATCAACCCCAAACGATAATTCTTGGGGACTTCAACACCGCCCTCTCTACATGGGATAGATCAACAGGTCAAAAGCTTAACAGAGACACTTTGGAACTTAATCAAATCCTGAAAGAAATGGACCTCACAGATCTCTATCGAACTTTTCACCCACGCACCAAAGAATACACATTTTTCTCAGCAGCACACGGAACTTTCTCCAAAATAGATCACATACTGGGCCACAAAATGAATCTACACATATACAAGAAAGTTGAAATTCTAACCTGTGCCCTATCAGACCACCACGGCCTAAAGCTAGACATCCACAACACATCAAACAAGAGAAAATACACTAACTCCTGGAAACTTAACACTATGATGCTGAATGAGAACGGGATTCAGGAAGAAATTAAAAAGGAAATTCAAGATTTCCTGAAAGTGAATGATAACGAAAATACAACTTACCAAAATCTCTGGGACACAATGAAAGCTGTTCTAAGAGGTAAGTTCATAGCTCTTAATGCCCACGTCAAAAAAATGGAAACATCAGAAATAAACAACTTAACAATGCAGCTTAAAGCTTTAGAGAAACTAGAGCAATCTGATCCCAAAAGCAGTAGAAGAGAAGAGATTAGCAAAGTAAGGGGAGAAATATCTGAAATCGAGACTAAGAAAACGATAGAAAAAATCAACCAATCAAAAAGCTGGTTCTTTGAAAAAATCAACAAGATTGATACACCCCTAGCTAAACTAACCAAAAGCAAGAGAGAGAAAACCCAAATTAACAAAATTAGAAATGAACATGGAGTTATCACTACTGATACCCAAGAAATCCAGAGAATTATAACATCATATTTCAAAAACTTATACTCTGTGAAGTTTGACAACACAAAAGAGATGGATGAATTTCTAAGTAAACACAACTTACCTAAATTGAATCAGGAAGTTGTGAATTATTTAAATAGTCCTATAACATATAAGGAAATTGAGGAAGTAATCTCGAATCTTCCCACCAAAAAATGTCCTGGACCAGATGGATTCAGCACAGAGTTCTACCAGACATTTAAGGAGTTAATAACACCAATACTCCTTAAACTGTTCCATCAAATAGCAAAGGAAGGAACACTACCAAATTCCTTCTATGAAGCTAATATCATTTTAATCCCAAAACCTAATAAAGATTCACTTAAAAAAGAAAACTATAGGCCGATCTCCCTGATGAACACAGACGCAAAGATTCTCAACAAAGTCTTAGCAAATCGGATTCAAAAACATATTAAAAAGATCATTCATGGGGACCAAGTAGGCTTCATCCCCGGCACACAAGGTTGGTTCAACATACGCAAATCAATAAATGTAATTCATCATGTAAACCAGTCCAAAGTCCAAGACCACATGATACTCTCGATAGATGCAGAAAAAGCTTTTGACAAGATCCAACAGCCTTTTATGATCAAAACGCTAGAGACAGTAGGAATGGAAGGAACCTTTATCAATATAATAAAAGCTGTATACAACAAGCCCACAGCAAGGATTATGCTCAATGGGGAACAATTGGAATCATTCCCACTTTGATCAGGAACTAGACAAGGCTGTCCACTCTCACCACTTCTATTCAATATTGTACTTGAAGTCTTAGCTGAAGCCATAAGACAAGAAAGGGACATAAGAGGGATTCAAATCGGCAAGGAAGAAGTCAAGCTATCCCTATTTGCAGATGACATGATCTTATACCTGAGGGATCCCAAAAACTCTACCAGGAAGCTCCTGGAACTAATTGAGAAGTTCAGCAGGGTGGCAGGATACAAAATAAATGTGCAAAAATCAGAGGCCTTCCTATATGCCCAGAATGAAAGAAGTGAAAAAGCCTTGAGAGAAACAATACCATTTACTATAGCCCCTAAAAAAATGAAATACCTTGGTATAAACCTAACTAAGGAGGTAAAAGACCTTTACAATGAAAACTTTAAAACCCTAAAGAAAGAAATTGCAGAAGACACCAGAAGGTGGAAAGACCTCCCTTGTTCCTGGATTGGCAGAATCAACATCGTAAAAATGACCATCCTACCAAAGGCAATATACAGATTCAATGCTATACCAATCAAAATCCCAAAGCAATTCTTCAAAGAAGTTGACCAAATAATCTCAAAGTTCATATGGAGACACAAAAGACCCAGGATAGCAAAAACAATCCTGAGTAACAAAAACACAGCTGGAGGTATTACCATACCAAACCTAAGTCTATACTACAAATCCATAGTTATAAAGACAGCCTGGTACTGGCTCCAAAATAGACACACAGATCAATGGATAAGGATTGAAGACCCAGATATAAGCCCACAAAGTTACAGCCATTTGGTCTTTGACAAAGGGGCCCAAAGAATCCAATGGAAAAAGAACAGCATCTTCAACAAATGGTGCTGGCAAAACTGGATCTCCACATGCAGAAGATTAAAGCTGGACCCGTACTTGTCAACATGTACAAGACTTAATTCCAAATGGATCAAGGACCTTGATATCAGGCCAGAGACTTTAAAAACCATAGTTGAAAGGATAGGGAACTCCCTCGAGCTGATTGGGCTAGGCCAACACTTCCTAAACAGACATCCAATGGCACAATCACTGATACCAACTCTCAACAGTTGGGATCTTGTGAAATTAAAGAGCTTCTGTTCAGATAAAGAGATTGTCACAGGAGCTCAATGGCAACCCACAGAATGGGAGAAAATCTTCACTAACCACATATGTGACAGAGCTCTACTGTCCAGAGTGCACAAAGAACTTAGAAAATTAAACTCCAAGGAAAACACTGGCCCAATTAAAAAATGGGCCCTGGAACTTCAAAGAAACTTTACCAGGGATGAAATTAAAATGTCTAACAATTATCTTAAAAAAGGCTCCACTTCCTTAGCCATCAGGGAAATGCAAATCAAAACTTCCCTGAGATATCATCTCACCCCGGTCAGGATGGCAAAAATCCACAATACAAACAACGACAAATGCTGGAGAGGATGTGGAGAGAGGGGAACTCTCCTACATTGTTGATGGGAATGCAGGCTCATACAGCCACTCTGGCGAGCCGTCTGGAGATTCTTAAAGAAATTAAAGATTGAAATGCCATATGACCCTGCTATCCCACTTTTGGGAATAACCCCCCATGCAGCAGAGGTTCGCCTCGATAGCACAAGCTCGACCATGTTCATAGCAGCACTGTTTACAATAGCAAAGTCATGGAATCAACCTAAATGCCCAACAGTTGACGAGTGGATAAGGAAACAGTGGTACATCTATACAATGGAGTACTACTCAGCCATCAAAAATGAATTACTGGAATTTGCTGGGAAATGGATGTCATTAGAAAGAATTATATTAAGTGAAGTATCCCAAACCCAGAAAATTAAGCGCCGTATGTACTCCCTAATAGGTGGCTCCTAGTACCAAACTCACCCAGCCCACATTGAGACACTCAAAAGTAAACCTATGAAACACAGTAATTGCAAGGATTATGAACAAGAGAGATGGGTTAGGAGGGCCACACCAGAAACAAGGAGAGAGGAGACCATGTTACAGCAGAGAAAATAGGCCTCCATCAAGGTCTGCAAGTAAGTAATGAGAAACCTGGTTAAGTTCACAGACGTTCTTTCCTGATCTCACCAGAAGGGGAGGGCATATAGTCTAGCAGATAAAAAGTAATCATTTTGCAAATGGGTGATGGACCCCTCCCTCAGGGAGGTTTCCTACTCTTATTACATCTACCCTTGAATGTGCTATTACAACAAGACTCCAGTTTAACAGCTTTTTGTCTCTGGCCAGGGGGGTGACATACAGTGCCCAGCAGAATGGAGTGAAGGGAATTGCAGGAGCAGCAAAACTGCAAAAGAAAATCAACAAACCACAATCCAGAACTTCAGAGACTCTATATCAATCACATAGAACTAGGCCAGCCTAATCTCTCCCCATCCTGGAGCTCAGGGACATTTGCGGAAGAGGGGGGCGGTAAGATTGTAAGAGCAAAAGGATGGGAGGAGCAACGATTTGCAAGATTCTCAACAATAGTTGGGGCCAAAGCAATCGTAATGGGACTTTGCATGCCCTGCGCAATGTCCAGCGCACTGTTGCCCTCATAAAGTCTAGCATCTGTTAAGGGCACCGAGACCCCTGGAGGCAAGGGATTGACAGCCATAGTAGTGATCTTATGCTTAAGGGGAACAAGAGAAAGGGCTTATGGAAATGCCACTGGGTCCTTATATGTCATCGGAGAGGAGGACCCAATGGAGAGTTAGGCGTATACAATAAAGGACTCTCTGGGAATTGGGGGGGAGGCACTGGGGGAAGGGGAGGGGGAGAAGAGGGGAGGGAGGGAACTGGTAAAAAATTTTAAAATGTATAATTAAATTTTTAATAAAAAAATATTGCTATATAATGTATGCTTATAGAAGGGATCATTCCTATGTATCCTTTGTTGTGGTTGCTAGTGTACTTAACAGCTCAGAAAGCTAGATCTTAACAAGCCCTTTAAAAATCAGGCAAGTGTGAAGTGCTTTTTGAACTTCCGCAGTGTACCTTTTACTTCTCTTAGCGAATGAGTAAAGCCAATCATTCTGTAAGTCAGAAGAAATTAGAAAAACAATCAGCTGAGGCTCAATTTTTGGTGACATTAAAAAATTACCTCCTTATCTGAAGACAATGGTTGTAATGTCAACAACTGAAAAATCAATGTATGGTAGTCATGCAACTTTATAGTTTATAAAAATTTACATAGAAGCTACTCATTTAATTTCCTTATGTTGGTGGCAAATAATGATTTTGGGACCTCAGATTTGGCCACAATTTACCCATTAGGTAAGTTTTTTTTTTTTAACTCCAAGAACAGCTTCAAATTACTAAAGAGAATCAGATGAAACTATTCTTTTGAAATCACTTTCTACTTTGATTGAACAAGTTATATTTCTCTTCAGATAGGATGGACATTTTAATTCAGCAGCTCAAGGACAATTTTGAATTCTAGTAAAAATAGGTGCATCAATAATATTTTGAAACTACCCTTCATAAAATTTCATATTGCTTAAATTCTATTTTGTCATATAAAATATACAACTATCCTTAGTCTTCATGTGACTTAATGAGTTAATTCATATTATTTATAGTGTCCTTTCAATTACCTTTCAGAGTTGTACATAGTGGAGAGAGTTGTATACAGGGAGCTATAGTGGGATCGAATGGGCCCTGGAGGTCTAGTTATATTTTTGGTGAGCCCTTGACTTAATACATGACATTCCTTATTCTTGGCATCCTATTTCTTAAATCAAATTTGCTGTCCTCTAAATTGGCTGGAAAAAATCTAGCTTCATCTTGTATTATGCTCTTTGTCCTCTTTCACTTATAAACTCCTCATTGATTTTAGTTAGTCACTCAGGGTAGCTTATGAACTGGAGTAGCATCTTTGGAGAAAAAAAGAAAGAAAGAAAATGAGTTTGCTTGTGAGCCTGCTTTCCCAAGTCCCTTACAAACTAATTACTGTGTCTGCAGCCCAATACAAGGGAGCCAGAAGAGAAGGTTAGGGGAGGCAAACAGAGCGCATGCCTCTGTCTGCACAACCTCCTGTGAGTGAGGATGCTGACTTACCTGGCCTGTGTACAGCAGCGCACCGGCACTCATTAACTTCTGTAGGAACCCCAGGTGTAATTTGGCGTTGCCAGTGTAGGTTACTTCATATAATGGCATCCTTGCCCATTAGACAGCAATTAGTATTGTTCTGTTTGGGAAAACGAAGCCCTTGAGATGTTCTTTTAAACAGAGAAAAGGAAAGAATACTTTAAACATGTGTAGACAATGCAGGGCCCTGGCTACTCAAAACTACTGGTAAACTCAGTGCACAGAAAAACAGCCACCCTGTATGGAAGACCACAGGATTCCTTGTTCCTTTTGACTCCAAGCAACTAGCCATGCTCTAATGAGGCACTTTCCTTGAACCTATGAGAAGCCACTGACATTTGTCATGTTGGGCAGACAGATCAAAAGTGGCCAGTAGGCTTTATAAATGTTTCACACCCAGGTGTTCGACTTGACATTTTCTTGCTATCTAGCAACTGTCTGATTATTTAAGGATTACCAACAGCCACTGAACATAGAGAAAGGTTCACCTGTGTGCTAATCATCTGCTGTAATAGGATCAGTGTTGAGACCCAAGGTTCTTTTGATTATCACTTTTCAACTTTCTCTTAGTTCTTCAAGTCTACTAAAGGAAAAAGACTTATTGAACTGTGCAATATCAAAGATCCTTCTGTTGAAATATTTCTAAGAATTTGCTAAAACACAGTCATGGATATGTTTCTTACTTCAAAGGATCAGATAATTGCTCAAAATTATTAGATTGTGTAGATATGTTTTGTCACTTCAGTGATTATTATAATATCATATATAAAACAGACACGAGAAAGTAACTTTCATGGCAAGATGATACAAAATGATTTTAATCTAGCTTTTCATCATAAAATCAATCCACAGTTGGCAATAAATATCTACATTAAAAGTCAACATTAGTTCGCATCTTGTTTCTGATTCTTCATTAGAGCTATAAATTCAGATTAGTGAACATATCAAAGTCTCAGTTTTCCCCACGTGCTGCAACAGATTTATGAAGAGAAGTAAAAAAGGTTCTGAACAATATACCTGGCTCAGGGAGGTGAGGTGCAAGCTTATTTACTGCATCATGTGTTGCAGGCAGAAGCGGAGGGTGGTAGACGTTATTAGAACATGTGTTGTGTCAGCTGGAGGAACACTGATAAAGAAATTCTTCTTTCTCCTAAATATTCCCTCCCAGCTCTATTTTATCATGAATAGAATCTGCATATGCACTGTAAAAACAAAGTAAATGCAAATTCTGTTTTATCCATCACTTTCCTATTCAATTTTTTCTCTTCTGTTCTGCTAATAACACAATCTTCTAGAATAAAGGGAAGACAGTCATTGGGTTAAATAAAAACTTTGATGCTCAGATATTCCTGTGCTTGGACTTATTTTGAAGAGACGTTTGATAATTTCTAAATAGAGTTCTATGTCTTAATAAAAAAATTGCCAAAATTACATTTATTTGTGAATCCAGGCTGCCATCTGGGTGGTTTTTTTATTTTCTAGCCACATATATGCTCTGCTGATGCATTGGTGGCTTGGTATTTTGAACCAATTCGAAGTGGTTTATGAAAATACTTTGGTAACTAACACAAATGCTAGAATATCTTGGACTGTTTTGCAATATAACACTCTTCATAAATCCAAATGCCTTGGATTTTTTTCTGACATTTTACTCTTTTAAAATATATTTATAGCACGTCAGCTAAATCTCTGTAATCGCTTTGTGCTGTTAGACAAATCACAGCTTCATGACTTATGAGACAGAGGCGAATGTGCATCTTATTTGCCATTTTAATAAATATTGAATAAACCATAATTAGAGCACGGTGTTAATAAAAAAGTATTTTATGACTGTGTTACAGGAAGTTACATTCCATTTAGCATTAGTGGATTCTGTGGTATATCATTCCATATGTGATCTTTACGGCTTCTGAATAGAATTTGAAACTTACTCCTTGGTTAGAGTGACTAAGAATGCTAATAAATAATCATGTATGGCCTGTGATTAAACACAGTTCATGATTTTTCCTCACATGGTCCACAAATTAAAGATGGTTTTGCTGTTCTTATGTTTTAGCTTTTGTCTTTACATTTAAGCTTTTTTCATTTGTATACACAGCAAAACTGTTTTCATGCTACAATGATAGAAGTGAAGGTCTGCGGCATGCCAAGTGTTCAATAAACCCTAAATCATCATACATTGGCCCTTCATATGTAAGGAAAAGATTGTTTACTCCTTGCCTAAAGCACATTCTAAAACTTTAAATAAATTGAACTTTATCTTATATAGAATACAAGTAAAATAAATTCCATCTTACACCTATATTCATGATACAATTTGGAAGAATAAACATGAGCTATGAGAATATATGGTAATGAAAGTTTTGTTTCTGGAAAAATTTAGAATGAATAATGCTAAGGCAAACATGTCTTTATTTCGTTTTTGAGGATACTGCCAACAGGGATAAGAATGTCATTCAACGACAGTTTCTTGTCTGTAATGCACAATGTCCAGTCCACACACAGAAAATAAGAAATATTGAAAAAAATACCACTTATACACATATTTTGCTAAATAGGTAAATGCACTTACCCTGAATATATACGTTTTTAGATGGGATATTAGCACTACATTGTACTTTCAGGAGAAAAATATCATATGTGAAGGAGGAAAGAAGAGAAAGGAAGAGAAGGAAAAAGAAGACTAAGTAAGAGTTTGGAAAGGGAAGGGAAGGAAAGGAAATGGAAGGCATAGGAAGGAGACAAGGGATAGGAAGCAGAGGGAAGAGGAGGGAAGTAGAGGGAAGGGCAGAGGAGGCAAGGAAGAGGCAGGGCAGGGGAGAGGAGGGGAGGGATAAATTAAGAGAAAACAGGAAAGTAAAGGAGAGGAGGGGAAAGGATGGGAGGGTAGTGAAGGGAGAAAAAAAGACAATACAACTGAGGAAAGGAGCTGGGGGGAGGGAGAACAGAATAGAAGGGGAGGAGAGAGGAGAAATGGGGAGGAGAGAAGATGTATGTATATCTCTATTGATCTATCTATCAATCTATCTATCAATCTATCTATCCATCCATCCATCCATCAATCTACCTATCCACCTATCCACCTATACACCCATCCATCCATCCATCCATCCATCCATCCATCTGTCCGTCCATCTGTCCATCCCTCCGTCCGTCCATCCGTCTATCCATCCATTTGTCTATCTATCCATCTGTCTGTCTGTCTCTCGGTCTACCCACCTATCTACTATCCATCCATCCATCCATCTGCCTATCGACTATCTACACATACATATGTAGTGGTGGGCCTGTAGTCCCATGGTTTCTCCAAGGAGGAATATGATGCAGGAGGAGTATCATTAACGGCCTCATCCTCATAGGATATGTCTTCTTGTGATTCTTTGGCAAGAGCTCCTGGCACACACCTTCGGAATGCAAGGAGAGCCACACACCTTTTACAGTGGCAGTTCTCAAATTTGTTAAAAATAAAGGCACAGACATGCTGGAGACACTTTTACAGAAAAATCACTATAGGGGAAACCTGGTATGTATTAACTAAACATTTACTGCTTGTCCCTAAGTATATTTAGTTCCTTACATAACTAAACAATTATCACTTTTCCATAGATCTCTTCTCCATAGATACAATCAGTCTCTACAAGGAGATCTCTACATACAGGTTAAAGCCTATATTTTTTTTTTCCAAACCAGATTTAGAGAGAAAATACCACAGGTGAAGGCAAACACAAATGGTTTTATTTTATTTCAGTTCCAGTCTCTATTATATTTCCAAGCTAGCTTAGGTAATTTTGCACAATTCAGCAGAAATCTCATATGCACTAACTAGTATTTTTAAATTAAAGTCATTTATTCAGCAGATGAGAAATTAGAGTTATTACTTATCTCATACATAATTCTACCAGTCATCCCGGTAGCAATCATTTCTCTCCATAATATCTCCTTAAAAAAAGTCAATAATCTTTTCACAGAGGATAATAACTTACACAGTGACTGTGAAAAGAGTGCTCGCCTCTTTTGTTCAATCAACCCAATGTCTTTTGTTAAGTGTGGATGACTTCAAATCAGTGTAAAATGGCAGACTAGCAGTTAAACAGTTTGCATTGCTGGGTCTAATTAATTCTACTGTTTTATGCCAAAAATTCCATTAGTTTCCATTAAGAACTTGATGTAGTGCAGGCTCCTTCATGTTTTGTAGTTAAAACAATCAAACGTCATTTCAAATTAAGGATTATATTGCAGAACTGAAAGAATGCTAGAGTGGCACTGTAAGAATTGAAAAAGTTATACATGCTTAACATACTCAGAATTTGATTGAAAAATGGTTATCTCCTAATATATCAACAAGATATTTAAATCCATAGGGAAAAGGCAGCTGGTAAAAAGCAGTGTGGAGTTTTCTGTGAATATAATTTTATATTAATTTTGTAATTTATCATCAAAAAACAAAAGTTTGCTAAGGATATTAGAAATGCTGGAAACAGCCAATTTAATATTGTTCACTTTCCTGAGATTTATTTTGCTTTATATTATTCTTTTAGACATTCCACACATACCAATAATTAGATATGAAGCTTCACAAATTTAGAAAAATGTACTGTGAGGGCCTTGTATGGAAAGCACACTGTCCTGATGTGATGAAAAATGGACCATTCACTCCAAATGCAAGTTTGCATCTTCCTTTAAAATGAGTGAAATACCCAGAACTGATCTTGTGGGCAGGAATTAGGTTTCCTTGCTCAGTTTTACTTATGTGTATATTACTTGTACGAATCACCTTTCTGTTAACATGATGCTCAGAATAAAACTTATATATCTGAAATATTCATAACTTTATGGAATAATATGGAAATATACTTATTTTTCATATATATACATTACACTGATAACTAAAAGTTTCTTTCCAAATTTTAGATTTCTTCTAGGCTTACAAAACTAACTTAAGTAATTTTTAATATAGCTGAATAATTTAACATCTGTCTAATCCACATTTTTTGTCTATAATTCAATCAATACTTCCTTCTGAAAAGCTGATGATGCTATGGAGGGAATAAAGTTGAATTGATTTTATAAAAGGGACCTGTGATATCAATATTTATACTTGGAATTAGGTGTGCAGTTGCAGTAAAGCTGACTCATTTCTAAGCACATAAGTTTCAGGAAAAAGAAAAAACTAAGTGAGGTACATATGTAGTACAACTTAATTTTTAGACTTCAATTCTAGTTTTTTACTGCCCACTAATATTTTTATAAATACATTTGATAAATATAATGTCTGACAACTTATTAAAAATTTAAAAATGTATGGAGAAAACCAGGAGAAATATCTTTTGAAGAGTTTAACATAAACAATGTTTCTTTCCCCATCTTTATGAGCAAATAATTACATATAACTTCCAGATGCAGAATGCTAATAAGCCTGTCTAATGCAATAAAACTATTTCTATTTTCATATGTGTAGGTTAACTAGTTGGTATTTAATGAAATTACATGCAGAAGTACATGTAGACATGGGAAAATTTGTTTCCTAATCTAATACCCATAATAAGATTTAGAGATTCCTTCATTTAGAGAAATAAAGTTTTACATACATAGGATTGTTCTGAAGTTCTGTAGCAGAGATTTTTATAACATTTCCATTTGTTCCATAAATTTGATCCTAACAGCACTGTGCTAAAATGAACCCAATAGATTCCAAAGGTCTTTCATCATATGCCTTCGTATACATTGAGTCTTCATGCCAACTGAGCACTTAAATATTTCTTCAACCTTCCATAATCTTTAACAGTAAAGGAAAATTATTTTTTTAAATAGTCTTTTTCAAGATGAAAAATATAAAATTTATAAGTTTTTTTAATTTCTGCCAGGAATGAAAAAACTTGAGAAATACAATTGACATATAAAATATTGCTTGAAAGTATGAGGCGATTTCAATTTAAGATAATTACACCTCCTTCACGATATAGATAAAGCCTATTTTCCATCTGCCTCTAGCTTTGATCTCTCTCCTTGTCCTTATCTATGTTAGCTGAAGATCACAGGCAAATTGACAGGTATACTTTTTTTTTAATGGGGGGGCTACATCAAAGAATTAACTCTGGCTCAGAGGTTAAGACTCTGCCTCCCAAGCAGAAGAAGGTCCTGAGTTTGAATCCCAGGTCCCATGTGGAAATGCCAGGTTGAAATGACAAGGGCCTGCACTTGTGACCCTGGTGGGTGGAGCCTGGGAAAATCCAGAAGGAAGCCAAAAGGAGGTAGAAGAAATCCAGGATAATTCCCAAGGTCCCCTTAGTCCTCTACAATGACACACACTGCCCTCTGATACACACACACACACACACACACACACACACACACACACACACAAATTAAAAAAAAAGAATACACATTATGGTTCAAATTTTTTTCACCTGTCAAAAACATGATTTATAAAACTAATCAAACCAAGATATAGTATAAATTAAGTCAATGTAAAATATAATCTCAATAAAGAACACTTTTTCTGTCAAAGAACTATAAAGGAGGCTATGGAATGGAATATTTCACCCAATTTTGAGGTTTTAAGTTTCTATAATCATTATTCCATATAAAAGGAGAAAACAAGAAGAAATTGGTTGTTTTGCTAGGAGAAAAAAACAGATCACACAAATCATAACATTGCCCCCAATGTAGACTGTAGTGCCTTAGATATATAGAACTTACTCATGAATTCTAACACTACATACAAGATGGACCTTTAGATGAAGTTTATTCTTTTCAACAAAGAAACAATGACCTTGATTGAGCTGTGTCTTACATCGCAAAGGTCTTTGCAAATTGCTCAATTGTTCACTCAAATCACCACTGAAATTACAACTAAATTACAACCATTAAAAAAGGAATGGCTTTCTACCAAGCCAAAATTCAAACAAATATTTGTCAATTCCTTCCCTAAAAAAAATGTAGCAGAACTCCCAGACTTAATGTCTTACTTACTGGCTCATATAACTCCTGCCATTTTGCTCTTCAACTCTGACTTTAGATTCTTTAATTCTTTTACTGATTCTTTTTTATGAATTTATTTTATTTGTGTGTGTGTGTGTGTGTGTGTGTGTGTGTGTGTGTATCAGAGGGCACTCTGTGCTCTGTGGAGGCCCAAAGGTGACATCTGTAATTTTCGGGGATTGGTTCTATCTCCTTGCTTCGCTCTGGGATTTCTCAGGCTCTGCCTACCAGGGCCAGAAGTACAGGCTGCTGAGGTTTTTTTTTTTTACATGGGACCTGGGATCTGAACTCAGGACCTTTTGCTTGGGAGACAGTCTTAACCCCTGAGCCATCTCTTCAGCCCAACTCTGACTTTTTAAGAGACAAATAAATTCAATTTTTTAGCATCTCACAAGGGTCATGATACCTGTAGCTCCCTTCAGAATTTTCAAAACAGCTATATTCAATATGCAAATTTTGCAGTGTGCAAAATAGGCCTTCAGTAATGGAAAAGTATCCTAGTGTGGCACTAGCAAGAGAATATGATTCTTTCAAATATATATTGTGTGGGCGACGGTTATGTCCCAAATGAAAGGTCATTGTGTTATGAGATTGATTCAAAATCAACAAAATCACACTTAAAATAAAGCTTTAAATTTGAAAGGCTTTGCACATAATGTGAACAAATAATGTTTCAAATAAAGCTTATGTTAATGAAGAAACAGTAAATGACCAAGCAGAAAAGTAAAGCACATACATATGGAAATCTTGTCATTAAGCTGCATAAAAGCTAATATATGTAAGGAGAGTTAAAACCTATCTTTCTGATTGATCAGTCGTGGGAGTTTTCAAGCACAAGGTCCTTCACAGCTTCACTATTTTAGTTTCCAGAAAGACACAACAGAATAAATGTAGCAGCTGAATATAAGCACACCAGCAATTTCCAAAGAAAAGGAGACAAGTATACCGTGGATAAAGACATCGTCAAAGCAGCTATGGTCAGGGTTTGAATATCAGCAGATTTACCTGTTGATTAAATGCTTTTGAACATGACACTTCATTCATCAGATTCCATTTCTCATTACACAAAAGCCATGTGTTTTGTCAAATAACTAGGTGGCTTCTAATATTTCATCTTGCTCTACTCTGCTTTTCTCTTTAACCTTACTTTGCTTATATTGCTTGTTATGATCTTTATCAGCATCAAAGGCACCCATAATCCCTTAGAATTTTAGGTGTTTAGGAACATTAGGATAAAGCAGAGTGAATGCAGAAAAATTTCATCCTCATTACTGCTTTAATTCAAATATTTTTGTGTCATTTGTTGATATAAGTATAAATCACTGAATACTAAGGACGATAATTCTCATTAATGAAGATGAAAAATGATTGAATGTTTGGAACTAATGCAAATCTTTCACGAGTCAGAAATACCTCCTCTGGCAAATGACCAAACTGATGATTATAGCATCTCTAATATGCTACAAATTTCAGTGCGTTGCCCACTGAGTTGATGCCAATGATGTAATAATTCAATACCACTCAATAGTGCTGCAAGTAACAAAATAAACTAATAATGCATCTTACAAATCACTATAGAAAATTCAGCACATTAATTAATAAGCATTCCTCCAAGTAGCTATAATAAGAAGGAATTGCAAGATTGAATGTTGGAGAAAGAAGAGAAATCTGCATTAAAATCTTGGAAAAATTAGATTGTATTTTTAAGATCACACATAAGTATTTATGTATATATGTGTATAGAGAAACATGCATATGTGTATATGTGGTACAAATATGCACACTACTCTTACTGTGCCTTATAACTTATATTTTAAGTTTATTTATTAATTATTAATTAATTAATCGTGTGTGTATCAGGGTGCACTATGTATCCCTGTGGAGGACAAAGGGTAATCTTGAGAATCATCCTGAATTGCTTCTACCCACCAGGGCCAGAAGGGCAGGCCGCTGCTGTTTCTACTTGTGTTTTGACATAGGACCTGGGATCCAAACTCAGGGCTTTCTGCTTGCAAGGCAGAGTCTTAACCCCTGAGCTATCTCTCCAGCCCAACAATTTATTGAATAATAAAAGTAATCATGAAATTTTCCTGTCTTTCTTCCTTTTAACCCTGGATATCATTAATGTGGATCATGGAGAAAAGTGCTTTAAATCAAAAATAATGAACTCTTACAAATATAATCTGAACTCATGTAAGTCTTATGAAAGAACCAAGCCAAATGATGTGAGGTCATTTAGCTCAGCGTTCTGGAGTGGCTCAGAATAGACCTGGCTCAGGCTGGTTTCTCTGGTTTACTGTAAGCATGCTCAGTGATAAGGAGAGTTTGCTGAAGGCCTTTAGTAATGTGTTTGCTTACTTGCTGTATTTTTGAAAGTTGGGATTAAAATATTTTCCAAAGAAAGTTCTCTTTTTTAATGATAAAAATTTTGTAAGAAATAAGAAAATGCTTTTCTTTGAAATAAATATCAGCCTTTAGCTAAATAGTAGCAAATTTTCTGATCTCACCTATTGTATAGCTTCATCTCTATGTTATATTTTCCTCACAATGTGAAACCTTTGTCCAAACAAATTTGAAGATAACAGAAAGCAGACTGATTTTTTGCAGAAATGTTGATTTGTCAGCCTGAAATAAAAACTTACCTTCATTTGTTTTTCTGATACTTATATACACTTAAAAAAAGCTAATTTTAACTTTAGTTTAGATTTATATATTTGTAGCCATATAAATATTGTTTTGAAGGTTTTTTAAATTCAAATTTTAAAGAGTTGTGTTAAGATTCAGAATGTTTGGGAATGAAGTCAGTAAACTGTGAAAATGGTTTGGTAATACAGAGATTTTCACTACCTGGAAAATAATACAATAACCTTGAGTCCTATAATGCATACTGCTCCAAATAAATCTGTTGTAAGTTACATATGTCATTTAACACTTTCTAAGAGTCACATTGAAAAGGTCAAAGTTGAACAAGTGGATTGAATTTGAACAACATAATTAAGCACAGAATATTTAAAAACATCCCATTTTAAAACCATCAGAGATGACATGCTTTTGTTATGCTCTGCAGTGCAAATATTTCCAATAAGTTATTTTTTGCATTGCTATCCTATCTCAAGTTTTGGCATGGGGGTAGCATCAACTCTATTCAATAACACATCCTTCCACAGCTGTCATGAGTCCTATCTTTGAAAGAAATGTGAAAATAAAATAAAATGAAGTAGATATAGAAAGCCTTTATCAAAAGGCTATAGACAATCCCAATATAAACTCAGTATCCTCCTCTTCAAATCCAATGCAGAAACATACCTGTACAATTTCCCCAGAAGTGTAGTCAAGAATAAGGAATTTAAGAAGAACTTCCGCAGGATGCTCAGGGCATGTTTATTTATCAGCATCTTGTATCCAATACCAACTGCGGCCATTATGTTGGGACCTAAAGTAATTGCAGCTGCCTTCATTGAATCATATGCACAAGACTTTCATGTTTTTTTTCTTTTGGATTTACACTCGCAGTTGGAAAATATTTCCTTATGCATGTATTTTAATGTCGAACATTTTGCTTAACATTTTGTTAATCATACAGATGTTACAACATTGCTTACCGAATGAATGAATGAATAAATGAATGAATGAATGCATGGTTGCTGAGTAAGGGTGCATATTTATGCAGAGCAGCCATGTGGGGAAGTCAAACTGTCAACACAGCTTTACTCACAGATCACTCTGACCCTTCGAAATGCCCTCAGCTGCTCCTAAAAACACGGGAAACCTATTTGTTTGCAGAAGCATGCCAGGTAAACACATAAACTCATAATTGGTAAATCATCATCATCTGGGGAGAAAAGGGCAGCACCATGATGAGAGGCTTCTTTTCCCGCTGGTACTTTAAATAAGTACAGTATTTGAGTGAGGACTGAGGAAGACGAGGGGAAAATGAACACATACTTGGGCAGGTGGAATGGTTCCTCATCCTGGCCTGCTTTATAAATCCTTCTATTTTTCATTTTTGTCTCACCAAATGCTTCCAAACTGAGCTACACTTCATCATCTCACTCAGATGAACAGTCGGATCAAACAACAGTATGTTATGGTTGCTGTTGCCAAGGAACCATCCATAAAACCAGGGTCGGATACCATATTTAAGGGAAAAAGTGTGTGACGTGTTTTTAATCATAACTGTAAATTATTTTTTGTTTTACGATTATTTTTTAATATATGAAATTTACAAAGAACCAATAAATTGAAGATATTTTTATTTAGTAATTATCACATATATAAAGACTAGTATAGTCAACTTTCTTCATCTGACGAACATACATGAATTATTTACTCAATAAAAATTGGTTTCATGGGGCTAGAGAGATAGCTCAGGGGTTAAGCCTCCGCCTTGCAGGCGGAAGGTCCTGAGTTCGGATCCTAGACCCCATGTATAGACTCGGGGCAGAAGCGGGGGCGGCCTGCGTTTCTGGTCCTGGTAGGGCGGAGCCTGTGAATCCCCGGGCAGAGTAAACAAGGAGGAGGTGGAGGCGTCCATGGTGGTTCCCGAATTTGCCTGTGGTTCTATACACACACACAAACACACACACACACACACACACCACACACATACACACACAATAGAATAAATAATAATAAAAAAAATTTAAAAAATTGGTTTCATTCCTCTAGGTGTGTTTTTCCAACCAAATTGTTTTATAGAAATATTGTTTAAAATAAGTATGACAACACAATATTTAAATAAGTATGTAGAATTAGAGGATATACGATTCTGTTATTTTAATCAGCCTATAACTTAATGCAATGGTGATTTTCACAACTTTTTACATAAAATGTTGGACAAGTCTTTCCCTTAGAAGACTTTTATCTCAAATGAAAAGTGATTTTTATTATATGCTACATAGTCGACAGCTTTCTAACACATGTCTTTATTACTTATCTACGGACTTGTATGGTTTTTGAGTGAATTGTGTAAATGCCAATTACTAGAAAAGGAAGGGGTTGAAATCCTCTTGGCTTGATTGTTTTTCAGGAACAGAGAGTAAGTAGGTAAATTCCAGCGTCACTGAGAAAAAGCAGTGGGCCCACGTATCAGTGGCAAGAAAGGAGGACGAGAGTGTTGCTATCAGAACATGCTGCAAAGCGCAGATTATTCCAAAATGTGTTCCCTTGAACACAGACTTCACAGCATCTGTAAAAAGAATAGACTGCAATACTCAGAACACTATGAAAAGGCTGCATTGCAAGGTAATATATTAAATGCCAAGAGTTTCAGAAGTTAAAACATGTATAAAACTATTTTACTCATCTCTTTCCAATTTTGTTTAATATATCATTGTTTATTTTATCATATAATAATTACATTTATGGTATAGAACTCTCTTTTGGTTGACACTCGAAGTTATGGATTAATGTTTTATTAATGTCAATGGGATAAATGAAATCTATGTTTAGTAGATTTGACACAGTAATGTGTTAGAATAAGTCAGTGTTCCTTTACTTAAGGATCATAGTTCTATTCCTTCTGGATTATCTTCAGAGTAAATTCAAAGAGGTAAATTCCATTTATATCAAAACAAATTAGTGTTTTTTAAGTTATAATTTAAATTACTTTTTAGAATTGTGACCTCTTCAGTGGCATTCTTGGACATTAATTTGTGATGTCTTGCTTGAATTCTTATGTAATAGTCAAATATTTCAGTGTGTTAGCACTGAAGGCAATAAGGTATGTAAGACCTTCATTTATAGAAAACACTTGAAAAAAATCCCACTTCATGCACAAATATTCTGAATTTAAATCACTTACTGAAAAGTGTTTTTTCATACCTCCACAATAAGAAAAAGAAACAATAATGTGGAGAAAAACCTGGACAGAGTCTAATGATTCAAATCTTCCAGGCATCCTTAAGCACTGTTGTTTTGAGATGGAGTTAATATAATGCTCATTCTTATATTATTATTTATAGGTTACTCTTCTTCTAATCATAGACATTGATTTATCTCCTTATAAGCTTCATAAACAATATGAAATATGAATAATTTTTTCACCTTGTGAAAATCCTTCCATTTTTCAAGCAGTGTGAGCAGAGTTACTTTTCTGTCATCATCCGTCAGGTCAATATTAAAATCAAGATGCATAGTTTACAACTCCCCCATCCTATATCTGTTCTTGGAGTGTTCAATTATCCACCAGAGAACAATGACAAATATTAGCACTTATGTATGGTAAATCATTAGCTATTGTCCCATTATACATTTAGCCCAATGAAAGCACATCTGTTTATAAGGCACAGAATCCACCCCCACCTTTCCATTAAGACAAAGATTCATTCGGGATGTCAGAATAACCATTCGATTCAAGAGTTAAGTTAAGCACACTGAAGTTATGCAGGAGGTCATTAATGCCACCTTTTCCATTATAAAAATAACCATGTGGAAAAATGGAAAAGCTTTTTCTTGCTCAACAATTTTCATTGGATTTTCCAATCTAAGTCACTTTTCCTTTATTCATTTCTTACGAAAATCTTTGAACAATTTCTATTTCTGTTATTTCTTCCAGACTTTAGAGCAGCAATCCTTTTTAGGAAGCTCAAGGAAGACCCATGTTCACACTGCTGTTTCCTCCATTAACTCCATAATTGGTATGGAATGAGCAGAAATCATGAGTCTAATGAAAATTTCTTATTGTTCTTAAAGTGAGTGATATGGAAGAGTATTTGCAAAGTTCTAAGACTGTGTCTTTGACTTGTGTGGAGTTTAGATGTCTTGGGTTCAAAGTTTTTACACTGTGAAATTTGCTCCAATATTATTTAAGCCTCAGTTATGGAGATAATAATAATAGTCTGCCTATTAATAAGGAAATATGATATAGGTATATAGGTTTTAATTTTGAATACTTAATGTTTTTACAAATAATAGCTACCAAAGGATTGAGACATAAAGAAAAATAATAACTGTCTTACAAATATGAAAATTGAATTGAAACCAAATTCTATTTGTTGACTCTGAGTTGTTTCCAAATAGCATTACTGGGTACCAAAGACATTAATAACTGAATGATTTATCTTCTCTTCCCATTTAGTAGGTCAAGAATTGAGGTAGGCTTGATGATGTTTCCCCCACAGTATAAATTAAGGATCAGCTGGTGATAGCCGGAGTAATTTGAAGTATTACTTGAATTGTATGTGCATGATTGTCCAAGTAAGTTAGGATGCTTGTCCTTAGCTAGGTATTCAGAAATTCCTCAATACATGGCATCTCCAACATTAAGGTCTCAGTAGAGTTGGACATTATATTATTGTATAGATTTTCCAGAGTTGGAATGACAACAAAAGTAGGTACCATCTATGTAACCTTTAATAATGGATCTTAGATGTCACCCAGCCTACATCCTTCATTACTGAAACCATTCACAGCTTTGACCATGTTAATAGAAAGAACAAATCAAATCCCACATTGCAAGGCAAATGTTAAGATGTTTGAAATCATTGAAGCAAACAGAAAACTTTGTAATCTCAATTTAGGCACTTATACCCTATTAAATCCTAACAGTTCTACTGGGAAATCTCTGAACAGTTATAATTCCCCATGTCTTCCTTGACAGACCATTTGTGTAGATCTTATGGCGGAACTCTATGGACTTGGAGACAAGCAAGGATTTAAATGATTGATATATGAATCTCAACTGCACAGGAGTCAAAAAAAAAAAAATCTAGCATGATGGGCCAGAAAGATGGTTCTGAGTCTTTTCCTGACCCTGGAGGTCACATGGTATGAGAAGAGAACCACAGCCTTCAGGTTGTCTTCTAACCTCCATATGTATGCCTTGGAATGCGCAAGTGTGTACATGTGTGAACATACACATATATGCACATGCAAAAAATGGATAAAATAACATTGAGGCCATGTAGCTGAATACTGCTGTATGAAGGGAAAAATTACATATTTTAAATGAAACTGAGAAGAATGAATAAAACAGACAAAATAGAAGTTTACCTGCAAATCTAGATGGACAGATAGAGGAAGAAATGGTATGCTGGGATTATCATTACTATGTGGTACAGCAGAAGAGTATGGAAGGTGAACTACGGAAGCATTTTATTCCAGAGTAGGATGGAGATTATTGAAAAGGTCTATGGTTACAGAAACAGCTGTACCAGCACTTGATAGACAGGTGGCTAGCTCTATCCCTGATAAGAAAGAATGGTTTTCCAAATGTACTTACATTGCATAAGGTAAGATAGATGAGTAAATGAACTTTGTTGCATTTGATGATATATTGGCATATATTTTATGCTTGTACTATTGAAAACATAGCCTGGTAAATTACCTGGGAATTAAAATCATGATCAAGACGTAGTATATCAAACACATGGTTATTAAATATTAATAAGGCATGGGAAGCCATTAGAAAGTTAACTTTAAAAATAAAGACAAATATAGGGGCTGGAGAGGTGGCTCAGGAGTTAAGCCTCCCCCTTGCAGGCGGAAGGTCCCGAGTTCGGATCCCAGATCCCACGTATAGACGCCAGGTGGAAGCGGGGGCGGCCTGCGCTTCTGGTCCTGATAGGGCGGAGCCTGTGAATCCCGGGACAGAAGGAGGTGGAGGCGTCCATGGTTCTACATATACACAGACACACACACACACAGACACATGCGCACGCACATACATGTGCACAGTTGAATAAATAATAATAATAAAAAAATTAAAAAAAATAAAGACAAATATAGGGGAAATTTTCAAATGATGAGCATAGTGTAATAAAAGTATTTCAAAGTAACCAAACTACTGCATTTCAATAGGATTTGGAGCAGCAAGGAAGTATGCTTACCTAACTATGGTGGCTTACTACAAGCCTACATGAAATTAGATTGAAATCATTTGTTGACTTAATGCAAACTCCTCATGCATGTGTTGGGTTATGTTACATTTGATGATCATTTACATTTACATATAATAATCAAGGCATAGCAAGCAACCAAATTCTACATTCTCATTCTCAAAGGGAAAACACAGATTCCATCAGTTGGATATTGTGATTTCATGGTGAGTTATTTAAAAAACAGTGTTTCTAGATTAACTACCAAATGCAGATTTTTGTTGTTGTTGAGAATTACTGCATATGAAATATTTTTAGCTTAAGAAAATTGTGCAGAAGTGTTCTCTTTCACTGTTCATAGGCTTATTTATTTACAGAAGAAGAATTTTTAGCTAAAAAAATGTGTTTCAGAAAATTAGTGTCTGAGTAATAAATAGAACTCTGAGCCTCAGGCTTGAAACTAGTAATTTTTGCTACTGAGTATGTCTGCAAAGCAGTGTGCTTGATATCAGCTAGGAAGTTGTTAGCAATGCAGATTCTCAGGCCTGACTGAGTCTGAATCTATTATAAAGCAGATTAATGCCCCCACAGACCTGAAAAATTGGGACGCAAAGGAAATGATTTGAGGACATTGCAAGTTTACAAAACTCCTAAATGGAAGTTGCTGTATTGTTTTCATTATCTGGCTAAAAGAGCATGAACTAGCTCTTAAGGAGGTCACATGAAGAAAATTATGGAAAATCAATTTTAAAAAATTATCAGTAAATAGAGATCTCTGTAGAGTGCTTGCCATATAAAAATGAGGACCTGAGTCTGATACTCATTAAGACAAGTGTGGAGACAACTCTGAAATCCTAGCTTACTGGCCACGCGGTCTAATTTACAAGTTCAGAGTGCTGAGAGCCTGTGATGAAATAGTATTTTGAAAAGCACATGAGAAACCACATCTGGGTTTGTCCTATGGTTCCACCAACATGCACACCCATGTGCCCGTACACGAAAATAGATATGCACCCATGTACACACACACACACACTCTTGAGGAAATTGAACAAGTTATTAAGTAATGATTACATTAAACATTGTGAAATAGAGATACAGGGACATATAGATTATAAATGTAAATATTAGTCTAATAATAATGACAATAATGGACAGAAGAAGTTCTAGTTAACCATCAAGTATGGCACAGGGTAGGTACTCCATGAAAATGGGCAAATGAACCTTACCTATATCATTTCATTTCATCATGTAAAGTAATTTTGCATACATTATTTCATTTCGGGCTTCACAATATTCTCCTGAAGCAGGTAGAAAAAGCAGTTGGCTTCATTAGACAGATGCTTTCAGCTTGTCTACTTTGTCATAACTCTTAGAATCAACAGGTCTGACAAAACCTTTTAGTGTATGATTGATGCTAAGAATGTTCATCCATTAAAGATGGTACTTTTCATTCTCTTGGAAGGAGAATAAATTTTCCTTGCTATTGCCTTTGTTTAAGAAAGACAAAGATAACCACTGTGTAAATGCTAACATTTAAAGTTATTAATTTAGCTAGTTTAATTGTTTTTGTATCACGTTATAGCCCCCTTGTTACTTAGAGGATTTCAAGACACAGGTTGGGAAAATATTGAACTTTGTTATCAGTGAAATAGCAAAGAAAATAAGGTCCTGGAGGAACACTCTCTGTGAGGCATCATATTTGGCTCTCAGGGTCCTGGGAAATCTCCACAGAGACATAGATGTTTGAAAAGAAGTTTCAGGAACAGAATTCTAAACCTGTTCAAAGGCAAGGAGATAACAACATACCAGATCAGGACTTCAAGTCAAATGTCACTGCTAAAATTTCCTCTGTAGGAAATCTCATTTTTATTTCAAATTAAGATGCATGTGATCAGACAAAAGGTGATAGTTTACAATTACTTCTGTCAACGAAAATCTGGAGGACATTTTCAATATGCCTTGCACTGACTCAGATAAAGGAGCAAACGAGAGATGTGATGCTTCCTAGTAAGTTTTTTGGTCAGAGAAGTCTCAATGCTCCAATATGGTACAGACTTTAGCCTTCGCTCTTATTTGCACTCCAGAAACCAATAGACCCTATTGCTAAAGATACAGCAGCAGTTGATCACAGGACATACTACCAGTAAGTACTGCGCAAGCTAGTGGGGGAGTAAAGCAATCAGCAGTCTCATCATCTCGTGATAGCAGTATGCCACAAAAATAGCCAACGGACGCGAGGCTACCATCAGTGTAATAGTGGTATAAATGACAAGGGTTTAAGCAATGGCATTGAATGGGGATCAGGTTCTTGGTCATATAAACCAGGGGGAAAAACCTCTCCAAGTGCAGACTTCGTGTACTTTGCACAAAATGCAAACTATGAAGATTTAGTTTTAAAGACCCTGTATCAGACTTGCTTTTAGGCATTTATTATCATGCCCATAGATTGAAAGAATACTCAGAACTCAACCTCCATCTTTCTTTTTCAATGGAAGGTATTCATTTCAGAAAATCACAATTGACCACAAAGTACAGAAAATAACCAACTATGGACTGGTCAGCTCTAAACCAGGTATCTAACACCACCACCATGAAAATCTAGAATAAGAGAGCAGAAGTGTGGACAATAAGATTGTAAGAGCCTGAAAGGAGAAGGGGTGTGGTAAGACATTATATTCTGGACATAAGAGGACTGTTGCATCCAGGAATTTGCTGCAGCTGTGTGCACTTGCAAAGGACTGTACAGGATTCAACCTGTCAACATTTTACCTCAAGAAAGAAGAGCTCTCAAGAGACCCCATACTTCCCTTAGAGACTGTTAAGGGTTAATGATGGCGAGGAGGCTTTCCTGATACAAGACTTATGCTGTAGCAAGTACTAGGGCACATTCCATTAAAGAAAAACCAGATGAAACACAAGGGCCACACATAGAAAAGCAAAACAAAACATGGAAGGGAGTCTGGGAGGGAGAAGAGGTTCATAAGCAAAACTGAAAGGGGATAAAACTGGGCATTAAGGTATGAAAATACCATAAATTCGCTGTACTCATGTATGAAACTCTAAAAGAATAAAGATTGTATCGATGAGTTTTATTTTCTTCTGTAAAAAGAAATTTAAAAAAGAATCTTCTTGAAAAGTACAAAATAATTCTAGAAAATATTTTATTGAAGAAATGCTTGATTTATATGAATAAATATTATATGTATTTTTCTATTAAATAAATATTTTAAGCAATTCAACTTCATTTATTTTCCATTATTAAGATTAAAAATGTATACTCAAGAAATCAAGGATCTTTTTTTCTATCAGAGTATAATCATTGTAGAATTTTTTGCTTATTGTAAATTTACTCAAAATCATCATGCACAAAGAAAATTATGTGAAATAACTGACAAGATATATTAGACTTTCTGGTAATTCATGCTTAAATCCCATAGATGTCTGATATAAATGCAAATCACTAGTGTTAAACAAAGACGATAGTGTATTATGATGTTCAACTAGTGCTGAACTAAACCAAATAACTTTTTTTCCTGAAAATAGCAAAGAAACTCTTGTATTCTAATAATCCCTGCAAGTATTACATAATTTTGTTTGAGAAAATAATTATAATTTCTACAGTGTTTTATTCACTGGTTGTGCTAATACTTTATTTTGATATGTATATTATTATATACAATCCTTCAATTCTGACAGTACTCATTCAAAATAATATGTTATTTTCTCATTAGAAAAGCAGAAGTGAAGTGCAAAAAGTCAAAATGGCCAAAAATGACAATTCAGTTAAATGATAGATATTCCGAATTCTGTGTTATTCATATTAATGGAAGTCATTACATTACCTAAAGTCGCACAAAAAGCACATGAAAGCATTCCCTAAAGTCACACAAAAGTATTTTCAAAAGACTCCAGTACCTTACTTTTCTATAAATGTTTTTTGGAAGAGAACTAACACTCAGGATAGTTGTCTAGCTAAAATAAAAATGGTAGATAAGGGGCTAGAGAGGTGGCTCAGGGGTTAAGCCTCTGTCTTGCAGGCAGAAGATCCTGAGTTCGGATCCTAGACCCCATGTATAGATAGATGCTGGGTGGAAGCAGGGTGGCCAACGTTTCTGGTCCTGGTAGGGCAGAGCCTGTGAATCCCTGGGCAGAGTAAACAAGAAGGAGGTGGAAGCATCCATGGTGGTTCCTGAATTCACTCGTGGTTCTACACACGTGCATGCACGCGCACACACACACACACACACACACACACACACATACACACATGCACACACACAATTGAATAAATAATAAATAAAAAATATTTTAAAAAATGGTAGATAAAAGTTAAGTAGAAAAATAATGGTGGTAGTGTGCTGCCTTATTAGGAAGGCAACTGACATGCAGAATGGTTATACAGAACTGATATGCAGAATACGTATACAATATAGACACTAAAAAGGGTGCATGCTGATTACTTTTCAAATGAAGTTGATTTTGAAAGTGAAAGGAAACAATCAACAGATCAGAGAGGGTTTCCATTAGTTAACTGAGACTGAACTGGCCAAAACCAAATGCCCATGCTCATCCTACAAATCCAGGAATTAGCCAAGCTGATGAAATTGCATTTGTAAATGAGAAAAACAGAGCTGACAGTAACTTGAACTTTCTACTAAGAAGTGACATTTCACTGAGGTTTGGTGAAACTGTGTGTTTATTTGGTTGCTATGTCACCTAACCCTGTATTTTCATGAGTGAACACTAGAAATATGTAATCCAACAATATACTTTAATCAATAAACTACTGATAAACATATTTATAACTTCTAAAAGATTAATTTATTTTTTCTAAAGGAAATACACCAATGAGGATTTGTCCATGGTTATTTGTTTAACAGATGTCTTCCTAAATAGGACCTTACATAAAGATACACTATTAGAGGGTTTGGACAGTCTTCTGCTAAAGAAGAAAAAAGAGGAATATATATAAGAATCACTCAAGGATTTAATAATCTTCACTGAATAGTTATACCATTTCCTTTTCAACAGACTTCATAATTTTCCAAATATTTCACAAAGTGTTATAAAAGAGATACATGGTATCAGAACAATAGAGGCAATATATAAAATTAAATCTGCAAACACTGGATATTTTTACACCCTCTTAAATGAATGTATACAATTATAAAACTAATAAAATCAAACAGATGATCTAATAAATGGAATTTTATATCATGTTTGTTATCAGCTAAATAATTCATTATTCCATTTTATGTGCACACTCTTTAATTAACTTTCTGACTCAGAGGTAAAATGCTGCTAATCTTTTATTTCTCCAAGCCCACAAGAAAAAAAAAAGTATAAAATGTGTATAAGAACAAGAGCTGAAGGTCAGTAGTTTCATGTGGAGGACACTTAAGCAGAGGAGAGAGCAAAGGGAGAAGGTCTTTTTACCTCTTCCTAGAAGTCCTGGCATATGTAGTGGCTGGCAATGCCAGCTTTCCACAATACTTTCTTGAGATAAGCAACTTAGAAGGTTGACTTGAGAAGTATTATTCGTGTTTTGTTCACTGTTTTACAAACACATTTTTCTTTTAAAACCTAGGTGTTGACTTATTCTCATCAGAGTGTACCTACTATTTTAAGAAGATTAAAAAAAATCACAGGCTAAATTTGTTGGTAGGTAGTTGGAACCCATCTTTCAAGACAGAAATGGGACATAATTTTATTAATTTGGACAGTATTATTGTTAATATACTTGTAAATGCTTAAAATTTAAGAGTTACAATATGCAAATTCCAATAATGAGCTATCTTCAGAATCTTATCATTCACATCAAATCACTGTAGGAACCACTGCCTGAGAAATGCTAACATTCGCTCTATCAGAATTTTCTTTATGATTTCAGAAAATTTTTTGATGATGTCTGCCACTTTCTCAAAGCTGAAGTTATCAATGTTCTTCTTGTCTCATGTCCTAGTTGGAAAATACATGAGACACAATGTGATTCAACTTCCTATTAATCAGAATTCTGAAGCCCAGATGCTGAAACCATGATGTGTTGATATTTTATTACAGAAATCCTTGCAAATATCAATTGGGCA
This sequence comes from Typhlomys cinereus, assembly GCA_023101885.1. Lineage (NCBI taxonomy): Eukaryota > Metazoa > Chordata > Mammalia > Rodentia > Platacanthomyidae > Typhlomys > Typhlomys cinereus. The sequence goes on from JALPQD010000078.1 coordinate 6,621,104, forward strand.
AAGGAATATTGCAATAAGGGACTAGAGAAGTATCTGAGAGTTCCATTGATTTCAAATATCTTATTGCATGTTACCAAATCATAGCACAGAGAGTAAAGTGACTTTGTATGGATTTGTAACAAAAATAAACCACAACTCATCTCCCAACTTCAAAGCAGGTTAATCACTCTAGTTCCTCACAGTGTGGAAATCCTTGATCCCAAGAGATAACAATTCTCAGAAATCCCTTTTGCTGGAATGGTTTGGTCTAACACACAGTTGCATATTTCTACATCCTTCATAGAGTTCCAAGGAAGTAATAAGAACAGTGTCTTGCTGTAATCTTTTTATAGAACACACAATTTATATGAACACACAATTGAATCCATCACTTTTGTGACCTTTCATATCTGTATGTTTACAGTTTTTTTGATTTTACTTTTTGCTTTTCTGATTTTACTTTACCAGTTTCCAAATCTGAACTTCATGGGTCTTGTTTTGTGCTACTGAAGCTGGACATTGGTATTTCCCTTGCGAGTAGGTGTGTTAAGTTTGTTCCACAGAAGTTAGAGCAGAGAGACTGAAAGATTGAAACAAAGAAGCACTTCTTTTCTAGGTTCAGTAAATTCTGGAAAAAATAGGTCCCAGCCTAAGTTCATAAGGTTCAGAAGATTCTGGAAAAAATAGGTCCAAGTATAGGTTTATAAGGTTGTCCAAGGCGTAGTCACCATCTGGTCAGTTTCCAGGCCATAGTGGGTGACTGCTGTAGATCAGTTCAGAACCCTGACCCGTAAGCTTCTTGTCCCAGCTGCATTTGTCTGTATAAACAATGACTAAGGAACTTTACCTACAACAGGGCAGTTTGTCTTAAGAGTCAACTACTATCATATAAAGAAAATGTACCATAAAAGTACAAAAGTTAACAATCCTGTTTAAAATAAGCTTTCTCCTAGTGTACAGTAGAACCACACTGTCCAACATTAAGTAATTTAAGGTATTGGTATTAAGGCTGCTAGGGATTTTTTAAATAATACTGTAAATTCTTTGGTCACAGTAAGAAGAAAACACTTTGCATGTTGAATCTCAGTCAAAACTTTTAGAAAGGTAGAAAGAATTAGAGAAACTTGGTCACAAGAATTTATATTCTCTTAGCAAATGATTGTGGCTATGAGCTGAAAGAAGATAACACTTGTTTCTTATGCAAGTTGGGTCAGGTCCTCTGAACCAGATCTTAAGAAGGGGACTATTCTGCTGGAGATTGGAAATACACACAAGAGAGATCACTACAGAAAAGAGAAATACAAAATGGAGAAAGAGAAGATAGCAGAGAGAATGTAATTGCAAAAGGGGAAGAGATGCAATTCAGTCTTGCCTCCTGAATTCTAAAGAGAGATCTTCCTCCAAATTCCATATTGAAACTATACCTAACAAGAGGAGCAATCTGATAAATGAAAAAGAATTCTGAACTACAGCTTAAAAATAGGTGCAGTGCTGTTTAAATTATGAAATTAATCAAATACCTTACCAAATGTAGAAGCTGTACATTTTATTAAACTTTATAGAGCGGGTACAAATTGAAGAAGATGTGTCCTTAGAATAAGTGTATGATCACAATAAGGGGATGGCTTCTAACTCCAACATATTTACTTTAGCTTTGAATCTGCCAAACCATATTGCTTATTCATGCTTTACTTCCTTACAAGAAAATCTTATTTGTGTCATTCTGCCTCATTTACATTTACACATACATATGTGTAAATTTTATTAGGAACCCCCTGAATTCATATAGTGGAAATATTTTGTGTAGTCCTTATTTTGTATGATCTTCATCTTTTAAAAACTAAAAATAACTATCAATGGAAGAAACTATTTGCTGTTGTGTCAATACCATTATCAAGCAAAAGTCTGCTTTGAACAAAGAGGTTCCCTTTTTTCGGCAGTTAGGTGACTTAACCCTTGTAGCCAGTGACAAGGTGACTGATGATAAGGGGTTGCTGAAATCCTCAAGACCCAAGCAGTGAAATCCCATCTCCTTGGGAATTTCTGGAGTCTCAAGGACAAAGGCTTGTTCTTTCAAAGCAGTGCAGACTTCAAGGGCACTTAACTTGAAGAGTACCATAAAGATCAGGAAGAGATAATGGTAGTCACAGAAAAAAAAAAAGAAAAAGAAAAACTGACACCATACTTTCACTGGGCTCACACCATGCCTACAAAGCCAAGTAAAGCTAGGAGACCTCTTCCTCAGAAATAACTTTCTTAATCCAGAGGAAGATTCCTGTCTTCACATAGGCAATGCATTAAGGTCACCTCCTGGAAGTATCCTTTATTCAGCAGGATAAATCAGGAATAGTGACTTTCTAAGGGATGTTTGAGAATGAAGAGTGTTGGAGGGGCCTTTTCTCTCATGGAGAAAACGTATGTGATTTTCTTTGTCAGCAACAGAATTGCTTAGCATTTCAGCAGATTGTTTGAACTATTTTTTAGAGTGGGTCTCCATATTAGTGTTATGCGAATTTCTCTGGCAAGATAACGGCAGGCAACAGTTGAGCATATTCGGTGGAAAGCAACTGCGGTAAAGAGATAAATGGATGAATACATCTAAACATTTTCTCATGTATATTCTTCGCCCTCTTTTCCTCTGTTTCAAAGGAAAAATGGAATCCAGTCAGCAACTTATTAACTGCATTGAAGTATCTAAGACTATTTTGTCAACAGTGTTTCATCTCACAGAGGAGTTTTAAGTATAAAAGGGCAAGATCTGTATAACACTGGCACAAGCATAAGAATCCTGGAATGATAAAGAAAATATCTACACCCACAGGCAGAAGAAAAAATAAACCAGAACCCCCACTTTCCTCTCTTTGGGGACCCAATGTTAACCTTGAAAACGTATGAGGCTGGCATGGTCCAGGATATGAAGTTTCATATATTCTTCCTTTTTACTCCACCTGAAGTGTTACTCATTTATTTCAGTCAAACATTCTAGGAGCTCTGTGACTGTGTTTATGATGGAATATTGTTTACAGACTGCATGTGCATAGAAGCTAGGAGTCCCACTTCAGGATCTGAAATAAACACTTAGTTTCTGGATTGTTACAGAATTTTCAGTTTTGACAATTCTATTTGCATCTTCTATAAGAATACAATAACTTTAACCTCACTTATTTCCATCTTACAATCGCAAAATTGTGATAACTATCCTATGTTCCTTACTAAGAGTTTTACATATAGCATGGAGAAATCGAAAAATATCCTTGAACATGCAGTAGCAGCTAAAGCACTGGAAAAATGTGGACAATTGTAATTACTGGAGTACCTAGAAATGGCTTCATTTGATTACTTGAAGAAATCATGATCATTCCAAAATAATTAACTACTAAGTTTTGTCAAATTCATCAGTGATACTGACTTCATTCTGTTCCTATATATGGCAGGTTACACCAGCTATGCTGAGATGGGTTTCTAAAGATCTTTGAAGGTCTTTGGAATTCCTGAAGGCCATCATCCCCCACTGCTGAGATCACCCTGAAGGAACAGCCCTTCTGAGGAACTGGCTCCAGTCCTCCCAGAGATAAGAGGATTATGGAGATGAGCTCTCCATAACCAACAAAGGACTTGATCTCCAGCCCCACATAGGACCAAGGTCAACTGGGTTGGGCCTCAAGGGGAGCTAACTGGTGAGAAAAAGCCAGTTTGCTGGGCTCACCAAGTGTACAGATGTACCTGACCCTGGGGACCTGCCACTCGTGGCATTCAGAGTGCCCTGTTCCTTTCCAGTTCCTTGCTTCGTACGGATTCCATGCCTGGAGTCCGTGAGTTCTGTTCCCTCTCTCCTCTAATAAATTCTATCTCAATCCTCTACATGTGTTCTGGTTTCAGTCTTCAACTCCCAACACAAGAACCCTGCAACACTGGGACTGTCGTTCCTGTAACATTTGGCCCCCGAGCAGGGGCCCTGTCACATTTGGTCACCAAGAAGGGATATTTGACCAACAGAGGAAAGACTGTTTCTGCAACACTATATACTTAGATGTATTCAGTAATTGTAAAAAGCACACAGCTGACTTTTCTAATTTTTAATTTATCCATTTTTATCTTCTGTGTATGTGGGGGTATGAACTTGCCCGCAACTGTCTGTGTGACGGTTACGGTCATAATCGACGGTTTAGTGGACACTGGTGATTGAACTCAGGTCCTCATGTTTGAACAGAAGGAACTTTACTGAATAAGCTCTCTCCCTAGCCCATCTTTATTCTGTATTATTTTATTTTAATGAAGGTTGCATGAAGCCCAGGCTGGCCTCTCATTACATAGTTGACCATGACCTTTAACTTCTTTCGATTCTGTGGGTGTGTTCTATGTGATGAGTGTATTTATATGTGTGCTCTGAATGTACATATTTGTGTGTGAGAAGAGTATGTGTGTGTATGTGTGTGTGTGTGTGTGTAGAATGTGATGTGTATGTATGTTGTATGATGGGTATGTGTGTAGTATGTGTGTGAGTTGAATGTATGCATGTACACATGATTATATACATACTGTATGATGAATGAGTGTGTGCACATAATTTATATGCACAGTTATACATATCCTGTGTGTGTGTATTGAGTGTGATATTTGTGCTATGAGTGTATATATGTAATTTATGCAAGTATGTGTGTGTGATATGGCTGTGTGATATGTGTGTGTGATATGCATGTGTGTGTAATTGAACATGTGGAGGTAGATGACAACCTGGTATCATTCCTCTCCATGTGACTTTGAGACAGGGTCTCTTTATTGCTGCTGCATAAGCCAGGCTGTCTGGCCCAGAAGATCGAGGGATCCAAATTCTGATCCTCACACTTGCAAATCAAGGACATTATCCACTGACCCATCTCCAGCCACAGCCCTTTGATCTTTTTGAACTTTTGATCTTTTTGCCTTTCCTCCCACATGCTGGGATCACAGGCTTGTACCACCAATCCCTGTTTAGGCGTACTACTCAAGGCTTCACAAGTACTGGTTAAGAACTCAATCAAATGAGCTACTTTCTCTGCCCAAGTGTTTTCATTTAAATAACTTCACAAACTCCCTCTACCACCTTTAACAAGACTGAGTATCTGTGAGAGGCAGGACCCCAGATGCCTGTGAATTCAATTGCTTGGTACCAAGACACATTATGAGGGTCCCTTGGGAGTGACTGAGATCCTATTTGGTCACACATCCTAAGAGTTTATTTCATCATCAAAGCAGCTTGATAATCTGATTTAAATAGCACTTATTGGTAAGGAATCATTCTGATCTGCCAGAGATCTTGTAGGTTTAAAGAGAAGCTTCTTTTATTACTGAACGACTTTCTAGAACCATGTGTCAACCCAGGGCCACCATGTGCACTCCCGGACAGAACTATTAGACTAAAGTCCTGCTTTCTTTGCTTGTTGACTAATGTCATGCCAGCATGTAAACCCGGAAAAGGGCTGGATTATCAGGTACCTGACCTATCACACGTCATTCTTTTTGCTTAACATCATTCTCTGGGAACAACTCGACATCTCATTTGGTGATAGATGAACAACCCTTCCACAGCACTAAGTGGAAAATAACCCAATCCTGCAGCTGGAAGTAAAGAATCATAAACCATTGTATTAAATGAAACTATATGAATTAATGCATCATGTGTGCTATAAAATATTTTAGAAATATCCTATTATGTTCTGTTATTATTTTTTATGGCTATTTAATTTCTCATATTGGTACATGGGTGTACTTATACTGAAATCAAACATAATGTTGTAGTTATTTAACTGATACTACAGCTAAGGTAATAAGTACTTGGAACTATACAAGGTGAGAAGTGAGTAAAATCAAAACAGGCTCAGATAGTATACATGATGATTGTCTTCGAGTATTACGTTCATGATGTTCTAATATCATTCCTTATCATTCCTTTTCTTAATCTGAAACCTGCCAGGAAATATTTTCTTTCATTTTTTTTTTCATGCTCTGTTCAAGATATGATTTGTTCAAGCTGTGACTTGAAATTGGAATTTGTGGCACTACTGATTCAGGGAGGACCTAGCCGGGCTCCCAGCTACGGACAAGCCTGGGCACGCACAGATATGCTCTGGATATGTCCCAACAGAGGAACATGCTGGTGGAGGGATGAACAACCAATGGGAAGCAGCTGTCTAACCTGCAGCTGCAATGGACACCTAGTATCCAGTTAAATGACTGGTGGCTGTCCCCCTCTCCCCTCCAGGAGGGATGGCAACACCTGATTGGACCCTGACCTATATAAGCCCAAACATCCTTAATGTCTTTGAATCTGTGGCATCTCATCCACTGCTGCTTCTCATCTGATTCCCGGGGTCTGGTGGTGACCCCGTTGCTTCTCCTCTGATTCACGGGGTCTGGGGGTGACCCCGTTGCTTCTCCTCTGATTCACGGGGTCTGGGGGTGACCCCGTTGCGGGCTCACCCATTCGCCTCGAGGCCCTCTCTCCTCCCCCTCTCCCAGGCTGGCCGGGCGCGGGATTGGCAACAGGAATTAATGATGAATGGCTTCAAATGACCAGGACACTACTCTTCAACCTGTGACATCTGTCCCTCTACTAGACATAGAAAACTGGTATTTTTCTCTTACAGAATTCTGTATCCCAAGTCATACCAGACCCAATAATCCAAAGGCAAAAAATGAGCTCATTGGAAATAGTGCTTCTAGAATTTGAAAGAAACTTACCCACAAAAACTATTTCATGAATATTCAATAAATGAATGAATGAAAACCTCCCTAGGCAGCAAAGCAAATAGATTTGGTTTTTTCTTTGAGTTTAGGTTGCAGAGAAAATTCCTTTAGTCAATAATGCAAATAGGAGAAAAAAAAAAGATCATAATCAAATGATTTCTTTTCTTTTTCAAGTTACTTTTTAGATAAAATTGAAGGCTAATTACCAGGTTGACAAATATGGAGAAGATGTGATAAAGTATAAATGATTCTTGAGGGAGAATTTACATCTTGTAGGTACATGAGTAATGATTTTCATACAAAAGTGAGAATGTACATTAAACTAGAGTTTCACACTGTTAGCCAATGTTTTCTTTAATTACTTCTAAAAATTGAGAAATACCTTTAAAAATACCCTAGTCTACCTATCATAGGATATCACCACAAACTGATATGTGCATGACAAAATACCAAAATCCCTAGTGAGTGGTGACTCTACTTTAATGACCCCTAATACATTATTCACAATAACCTTGAGATATGCATGTGTGAGTCATTGAAAAGGAAGTCTGATCCAAATTACAATTTTGTCACTTAGAAAGGTTTAATAATTGTATATCATCAGCGCCTTGCTTAATTGGGAATAATAAACCAAAAAGCATTATCCCATGCAATCATTGGATACTTACTTATGATACTTAAACATCATATGACAGGTGATTTATTCAACAATTTGGAGTGTCTCCAGAAAAACTGGGACATAAATAAAATACAGAAGAGCAGCAGGACAAGAGAAATCACCAAACAATTTAGGAATTGTGAAGGGTTATGTTCTCTCCTCTCTTCAGCAGCTGTAATGTACACGGACAGTTAACCTTTGACTAATAATGACACTTCCGTGAAGATCCTAATATTTGCAATATTTCCCTATTTTCCCAGTCTACATTTGAAAGCCACTTGATAGACTCAGTCTTCCATTCTAATTTCTCCCATAGCCTACAGCAAAGTGTTTTGCAGCCTTTAAAACTAAATGGCTTTGTATATATTTGAAAACTGCCCTGAAGTAAACCAGCTCCCTCTTGAAATTATAACTGAAGGAAACTCTATCTTTCTCTTTGCCATTTCTGTTAAAAATGTGTTTAAATTTTAGAGCAAACAGTTTTTAGACATTTTTCTTTGATCTAGTCTCTCCTGATAAAACCACTCACAAGGATGAAGAGTAAGTATTAGTGTTTTCTTTAGCATGTGAGAATTTGGTCTGTCTGAGGTCTAAAAAACAACAATGGAAAAGATAGACAGAAACATCAGTTACACACAAAAGGACAGGAGCTGTACTTTTACTACAAAATGTTCAAAGAGCTAAATATGCTTTAGTTAGATTGAGAGTACTGATGAAAATAATTCAACTCTAGGGAAAATTAGTTTGCCGATAATGCTAAGAGCAGCCCCTGCTGGTTATTGAAGTAAACATGAAAAATGGCAAATTGAATAAAAGAAAATGTGATGAAATGATTGGTTTCGTATGTCAGCCTTTCTCGATATATGTTTGGCCAAAGTTGTCACATATTATGTGAAACTTATCACTTTAAATCTCAAAGATTCTTCCTCTTTGAAGAAATCACTTTAAAGACTGTTCAAATCACCACCAAATTGACAGAAATTTTGCCAATATCAATATTCAACATAAACTCATCTTAGAAGAGAAAACCTAAATAAATTGCTTTAATAGCTTTATATTTGCAATTTAAACTGAGTGTAGCATGATTAGATTTTTTTAGCAATTAACATATTAAACATGCAATAGTACACCTTTTCCAAATCCAGTAAAAGTACCGTCTACTTATTTCACACAATTTCAAACATCTTTCAGATGAAAGTTTAAGCATGATTAGATTTATATGTTATTAGGTTGTTACATTTTCATTGTTAGGTAGAAGCATCAAAAGGAAAGAAAAACAGTAAGTTTTAGGTCAAGGCTATGCAGATGAAATGGGCCATAAAATTTGAATTAAACTGCTTTAAAGCTTCACTCTTCCTAATTTTTTTGGCTCTGGAAGGTAGAGCCTGGGAAATCCCAGAATGAAGCCTAAAGGACATAGAAGACATCCAGAATGATTTCTGAAGTTACTCTTGGCTCTTCACAAGCACACATAATGCCCTCTGGTGCGCATGTGCACACACACACACACACACACACACACACACACACACAATAAAGTAAATAAAAAAATTAGGAAAGACATTTTGGCGCAATACATTTTGGAGGGAATTTAAGGGACAGGAGCCAATATAAAGCTGATTTAATATGTCTTCAGAACTCCTTTCGGTACTTTTTTCCCTCATCTTTCTAAGAAAGTGACGATAAGCAAAAGTTACTAAAATTATAATATTGATTATCTAAGTAGAAGCATTTAAAGTAAAAAATCCGTGATTACTTCAATTTAAAATTCTTAATTTGCTTAATTTCTAATATAATCAATGCCACTCAAGTATAGATTCATATACCTATCAATAACAAGAAGCTATCCTGTGTTTTTAAAGGTCAAAATATCAACAAAATTTCTTTTCTTTCTAGATAAACAGACCTAAATACATTAAAACTATAAGAAAAGCTTTTAAAATTTTGTGAAATATAAGAACTGATATCAACAAAGGGAACTTAATTGCAATGCCATTATTTATAAAAGAAAATTTGTGAAAAAATTCATAAATTTATCAGTGCCCAACAGTGTTCACTTAAAATGATTGCCTGTAGCATTCTGAACATAATTTTTGCATTCAAGTAAAAAGATGTCAAATTTTATTGATGAATATCCTAGATAGATACAAGTACATGTTTTTAGAAAAAGCTGTCTTCTATCTGAGTGTGTCCAGAGAAGCACTCAGCCACTGTGAGGTAACCCTTAGAGAATTCAGAGAAAATTCAAAGAAAATTTAATCTGTCCACAGCTACAAAGAAGTTCTTTAGAGACACAGTGACAAGCTTAATTTTGTTGTTCCAGTTTACAGTTACAGTCAAGAATTGAGATAAGAAATTTTTTGTTATTACTGTATTACTAACACCTAAAAGATAAAACTTAAATATATGTTTTCCTAACCTTCATCCTAGAAAAATCTCAAGAAACTTGTTATTCCAACCTTAGTTATCAACAAACTACATCCAAATTTAATTTTCCATTAATAATTGTTATATATCAAAGGAAGAAACATTCCATTACATACCATGCTAACCACTGAAATAAAAGATTTGGTGATAAATTAATCTCTATAAACTAAGGACAAAAAGACAGTAAAAGTTAAAAATAGATATGTACTAATCTCTGATTTTTGGATTAGGGAGATTGCTCAAAAGAAAAGGTACCTGAGTTTGGTCCATGTCCAATATAAAAAGTCTGCTGGATAAGGCTGCAGCCTTCACTTAAAGTTCAGGAAAGTGGAGCCTGGGAAATCCCAGAAAAATGTAATTTAGAGGTAGAACTATCCAGAATGACACCAGATGTCACCCTTGGGCCTCCACAGGCACACATATTCAAATATTCAAGTAGATGCTGGTACACTTGTACACAGATACACACATTTTAGTGTTCATAACTAATTTCAATTTTTTATGCCTTATCTTGGTAGATACAACAATCCATTGGTATAAATAACCCAATTAACTCTAGAGCTACATTTGGAATACTAAATATATATTTCCACTTAAAATTCACTTAAAATTGCTAGAATCTGTGTAAGATTAATAGAAAAAGTATTAATCCTTAGCTATACTTAAAGAATAATGAATCTTTTCAATCTCATGGGTACTTTTGAGTTCTAATGGAATTTGAAATGTAAAAGATCATTTTACAGAACATTCATAGAATTAGGAAAGGTCATTGATCTAAATCTATTGACTTATGACAGGAAAAGCTAAAAGTAAGTTCATTATAAATCATGAATAAAGTTGAATCCATCTAAGGAAAAAGTAACCTTTGATTAAGCTAGAACGAACATATATTTTCTTCATTTGACAAATTCAATTTAGGTAAAAAAAAAATCATTGTTAAAAATGGAACAGATTTTTTTTTTTTCAAATTTTCTCCCACATTTTATTTTTTTTCCTAATCATAAAACCTCAATAGGTACCTCGTCCTCTTCCTCCCTCCTCCCCTCTCCATCATCACCCCCTTGCACTCTCCCCACTTCACCCCTTCCTTTCGCCTCTCCTCTCTCCCTCCCTCTCTCCCAGTTTTCCTCCTGGAGCATCCTTTTATGTGAATGCCAAACCTCCCTGAGTTGTCCACCCTAGTGAGGGGTAAGGACTCGGTGGCATAGTCCAGAGGAGTACTTTCTTGAGCTCCCCATTAGTATGGGAACTCTATTATCACTGTTTAATCCCTTCCTCTAAGGATTCTACTGCCTGGAGCCTTCTCCCCTGTAATCCATGATAGACTTTGGGGGGACATTGTCATGTCAGCCATTGTGCAGGTCAGGCAAAGTCCAATTCTGGCTGATGCAACCCTAACTTGTGTGGAGTATCTTGCATATCATTTGTCCTCCCCATCTTTAGACTCTTACTTTTGCTACTCCCTCTTCCGCAAGTTCCCTGAGCTTTATGATGGGGAGAGATTTGGCTGGTCTGGTTTCAGGTGATTAATGTAGGGTCTTTGTTGCTCTGAGTTATGGTTTGTTGCTGTTTTCAGTTTTGCTTTTCTTGCACTGCCCTTGGCTGCATCCTGATTGGTCTAGGTCCAGGGCAAAAAGTGGAACAAGTATTTTCTTAAGAAAATCATAAAAATGACCATCCTACCAAAGGCAATATACAAATTCAATGCTATACCAATTAAAATCCCAAAGTAATTCTTTAAAGAGGTTCACCAAACAATCTCAAAATTCATATGGAGGCACAAAAGACCGAGGATAGCAAAGACAATCCTGAGTAACAAAAACACTTCAGGAGGTATCAGCATACCAAACCTTAGTCTATACTACAAATACGTAGTTATAAAAACAGCCTGGTACTGGCTCCAAAATAGACACACAGATCAATGGATAAGGGTTGAAGACCCAGATATAAGCCCACAAAATTACAGCCATTTGATCTTTGACAAAGGGGCCCAAAAAATCTAATGGAAAAAGAACAGCATCTTCAAAAAATGGTGCTGGCAAAACTGGATCTCCACATTCAGCAGATTAAAACTGGACTTGTACTTGTCACCATGTACAAGACTTAATTCCAAATGGATCAAGGACCTCAATATAAGGCCAGAGACTATAAAAACCGTAGTTGAAAGGGTAGGGAACTCCCTCGAGCTGATTGGGTCAACAGTTACTAAACAGACTTCCAATAGCACAGTCACTGCTACCAACTCTCAACAGTTGGGATCTTGAGAAATTAAAGAGCTTCTGTTCAGATAAAGAGATTGTAACAGGAGCACAAAGACCACCCACAGAGTAGGAGAAAATCTTCACTAACCACATATCTAATAGAGCTCTATTATTCAGAGTGCACAAAGAACTTAGAAAACTAAACACCAAGGAAACAAATGGCCAAATTAAAAAATGGGCCTTGGAACTTAAAAGAAACTTTACTAGGGATGAAATTAAAATGTTTAACAAATATCTTTAAAAATGCTCCACATCCTTAGCCATCAGGGAAATGCAAATCAAAACTTCCCTGAGATATCATGTCACCCCGGTCAGGATGGCAAAAATCCACAATACAAACAACACCAAATGCTGGAGAGGATGTGGAGAGAGGAGAAATCTCCTACATTGCTGGTGGGAATACAGGCTCATACAGCCACTCTGGCGAGCCGTCTGGAGATTCTTAAGGAAATTAAAAATTGAAATGCCATATGACCCTGCTATTACACTTTTGGGAATAACCCCCCATAGAGCAAAAATTCACCTCGATAGCACAACCACGACCATGTTCACAGCAGCACTGTTTACAATAGCAAAGTCATGGAATCAACCCAAATGTCCAACAGTTGACGAGTGGATAAGGAAAGTGTGGTACATCTATACAATGGAGTACTACTCACTCATCAAAACTGATGAATTAACGAAATTTGCTAGGAAATGGATGGAATTAGAAACAATTATATTGAGTGAAGTATCCCAGACCCAGAAAATTAAGACCGTGTGTACTCCCTAATAGGTGGCTCCTAGTACCAAACCCACTTAGAGGCACTCAAGGATAAATCTCTGTAATACCTACAGTAATTACAAGGATTATGAACAGGAGGGATGGGGTAGGAGGGCCACACCAGAAACAAGGAGAGAGGGGACCATATTACAGCAGAGAAAATAGGCCTCCATCAAGGACTGCAAGTAAATAATGAGACATCTGGTTAAGTTCACAGACTTTCATTCCAGATCATTTACAACTGATGGGATATGATCTCACTAGAAGGGGAGGGCATATAGTCTGGCAAATAAAAAGTAACCATTTTATAAATAGGTGATTGACCCCTCCCTCACTGCAGTTTCCTACTTTTATTACATCTACCTTTGAATATACTCATAGCAAGACTCTAGTTTAACAGCTTTTTATCTCTGGCCAGGGGGTGACATCCAGATGTCACATCACATCAAGATGGAGTGAAAGGCATTGCAGGAGTAGCCAAACTGGAAAAAAAAAATCAAAAAACCATAATCCAGAACATCAGAGACTCTATATCAACCACCTGGAACTAGGCCAGCCTAATCTCTCCCCATCCAGAAGCTTAGGGAAATTTGCAGAAGAGGGGATGGTAAGATTATAAGAGCACAAGGATGGGAGGAGCAATGTTATGCAAGATACTCCACACAAGTTAGGGTGGAAGCAATCATAATTGGACTTTGCATGCCCTGCACAATGTCCAACTATTGACCCCCCCAAAGTCTAGCATTTGCTACAGGCACCAAGATCCTTGGAGGCAAGGGATTGACAGCCACAGTAGTGTTCCTATGCTTAACAGGAACAAAGGAAAGGGTTCTGGGAAATGCCACTGGGTCCTTGCACCTCATCAGAGAGGAGGACCCAGAGGAGAGTCTGGCATGCACATTAAAGGATGCTCCGGGAATGGGAGGGGGAGGCACTGGGGGATGGAGAGGGATTGGGAAGGGGAGGGGGGTACAGGGCGGTGGGAAGTTGGAAGGAGGGAGGGGACCGGTGTACCTGTTAAGTTTGTATGAGTGGAAATAAAAAAAAATTTCAGGTCCTTACACTTTTATGGTTTCATTTTACTCACAAAGAAACCTCCCCAGTCCTATTCTTACTTTTAAAAAATATGTCTGCTCATGCACACTAAAGGATGCTCCAGGAATGGGGGGTGGAGGGGGTACTGAGAGAAAGGGAGGGAGGGGGAAAGGAAGGGGAATAGAAGGGAGGGAGCAAAGAGGTATGAGGCAGTGGAAGGAGGGAGGGGAATGGGGTACCTATAAAATTTGTACAAAAATTATTAATTAAAAAATATGTGTGCTAACATATTTGTCCTAAAAAAAAAGAAAATTTCCTAAGAGTTTTAGCTTGAGTTTTAAAGGGTCATAGAATAAGTCAGCTAACTTGCTGAATTGGTTTTTGTTACATATTATATATTTAACCTTGCTAATACATTTACTTTCATAAAATATTTTATACTTTTTAATTTATTTTTTTCTCTTTCATTGCAAGCAATGAAGGTACTACACTGTCTTATATGAAGAAAATGGAAAATGACAGTCACAGAAATGCTAATTAATATTCCTTTCAATATATAATAAAATTATTCTCTTTGCCACCTAATTCTTTGATTTCATTTTATGCTTACTTCATTCTTGGTAGTAGTAAAATATAACATATTTTGTCAAAAGATCACTTTAAAACATTCCTTATGATCAGCTTAGATAGAACCTGATATATTTGTATGATGTAAAACACATTTGTTGACTTAATTCATTCACACAACTCCAAGTAAAATTATTTAATTTTGATTCTGATAATGCTTTATCCATTTCTGTCTAAGAATCTATCACTGAAGAAACAAGCATGCCCTAGATTCGATTTTCTGATGTACTGGTCTTCATTTGTTCTTAATCAAGAAATCCAGTTGGCCAATCAAAGTGAATGCCTGCAGGCCAGGAATTTGAAAGTGTCCAATCAAAGCAACGTCTAGGATCTGTGCTAAGACAAGATAAGTTTGTTCTTGTCCTACACATGTGTCAGGCAGCTCCTGCTAGTACCCATATTCTGATATACTCAACTGTCCAGAAATACTTCCCTGACAGAATGATTTCTCTGTGACAAAAGAAGTTTGTTACAAATTGAAATTTATAATCTTTCATTATAATATTATTGAATATGGAGCTGATTTTATTTAGATATATGTGACACTTAATATTCATTGTCCACGTGGTTGGATTAACCTCTAGTCACATCTGTTGGGGGCATTTTCAGAGTAATTGGTCAGAAGAGGAAAGACTCAACCTGAATTTGGGTGACATTACCTCACGGAACAGAATTTGTGACTGAATGAAAAGGGGAAAAGTAGCAAGTCTGAACTCTTCTATTCTCAAGGTCCACAGGGATATGAGCAGGATCCAGCGCCTACAGCCTCAAGCTGTTCTCCCCCTGGCTTTCCCTCCACTGTATCCACTGCACAGGGAGCCCCAGACAAACCCTTTCTCTGTCACTTTCTTCTTTTCAGGACTTTAGTCACAGAAAAGAGAAAAGGAACCAATATGGTGCATAGCCTCTTAGGCTCTATCACGAAGAAGAGGAAATAAAATAATTTAAGTAGAAACTGAATGAAGACAAGCATGTATATATAGTGCAAAATGATCTTTTTTTGTTCGAAGACAAATTTGAAATCTGAGATTAAGTCTTTACTTGGTCACAAAATAGGATGCTAGTAACATTAATACGGATGATATTCTTATGAAAGTTTCAATCATTTTTAAAGGGCTGATATGAAACCAGTCTTATAATTGTAGTTAGTATACCAGTAAAGAGAATTTCACATCTATCGAAAATCTTCATTTGAGGTCCCTCAGTGGGTAAAAGTGTGCCAAAACCTGGTGATCTGAGCTTGATTCCCAGAGCCCAAATGCTGGAGGAAGATATCCCACGTCTCAAAGTTATTCTCTCAACCTCACATGCATGCAAGCATATGCATGAACCTTCTCTTTCTCTCCAGTAAATGAAAAATCTTAAATAATTTAAAAAATTAATATTAGAAATAAATTACAATATGATAACAAATGATAAAGGCTTCATTTTGGCTTGAGTAGATGAAATAGTTTTATCACTTCCATGAGAAAATATGAAAAGCACCTTAAGTGCATTACATCACCTCTTCCTCTCGTCTTTGTATTTTCTGTGTGTGAATGTTCAAAATTTTTCTTATTCCTTATTTCCATATACAGTCATTTTAAACAGGACTGTTGAGCTAGAGCGATGGCTCAAGTCTGTCTCTCAAAGGCTCTGTCTCTCAAGCAGAAGGTCCTGAGTTCAGATCCTATGTCCCACTTAAAAAACACCAGGGAGAAAAATAGTGTTCCTATACTAAAGGGGAAAACAAGAAAGGGCTCTAGACAATGCTACTGAGTCCTTACACCTCATTAGAGTGGAGGACCCAGAGGGAAGCTCACACCAAAGGATGTTCCAGGAATGGGGAGAGGGGGGAGAGGGGGCAATGGGAGAAAGGGAGGGAGGGGAAGAAAGGAAGGAGAAAAGGGGGGGGAAGGAGCAAGGGAGTCCAGGGAGAGGTGAAGGGAGGGAGGGGACCCGGGTACCTATTACGTTTGTATGAGTGGAAAAAATTAATTAATTAAATAAAAGAACAACAACAAAGAGAAAACAATAAAAAACAAAAAACACTCCTGGTGGCAGTTTGTACTTTGAGCAATGGTGGGCAAAACAACCTACAGTTTCGGCCCTGGTGGTCAGAGCCTGGGAAATCTCAAAGTGAAGCAAAGAGGAGGTAGAAGCAATAGAGGATGATTCCTGAGGTTAGCCTGGGTCCTTTACAAGGGACACAGCACTTTCACACACACACACACACACACACACACACACACACACAGCAAATTAATTAATTAATTAATTAATTAAGTTAATAAATAAAGCACAAAAGGACTGTCATCCAAACGAAGCAATGACAACTTTTGCCTGAGAAGCATTAGTTTATGTGAATTAATAGCATAGCATAGCATAGCATAGCATAGCATAGAATAAGATGCAGAATTTAATCAGACTGAGCTCTAATCTTTCACTAATCCTTCATTTTTAAGATGTATACAAATCTTCAGAGTATAATTTTTAGATAGCATAAACAGACAATTTTTATTTTTGTGATATTTTGATCTTATATAGTCTGTCTTCATATTTTGATCATGATTACAAAATCTAGAACTAGAAGTCTGTAACAACTACCATGTAGATATCCAAATTTCGATAATGAACGAAATCATTTACTGGATTATTATGTGGTTACTTATTTGAAAATAAAATACCGGAATTATTTTTCCACCAAAAATGAACTCCATTAATTATATGCTGTTGTATAAATTCCAATACATCCTGCACCACAAATAGATAAATTTATGAGTCTTGTAGCATTTTCAATACTGTCCTGAGTGATAAAAATAAGTCTATCCATGTGTCAACATCAAAGACACAACTGCAAAGACTGTGCAAGTAGAATATTTGGTAAAAGGAATTTAGAAACATTCTAACGTTCCTCTCTCTCTCTCTCTCTTTCTAGCTTTCTTTCTTTTTTTTGAGGGATTTTACTTTCTTTAGTTGTTCGTTTATTTGAGAGAGAGAAAGAGAGAGAGAAAGGGACAAGAACAGAGCAGAGAGACAGGAGGGAGGACAACTATTTGTGGGAGCATGTGTGGTGATTAGAAGACAACTTTCAGAAGTTCGTTCTTGCTCTAAAATGTGGGATCTAAGGATTGAATTCAGGTCATCAGGTTTGCACACAAT
Organism: Typhlomys cinereus; assembly: GCA_023101885.1. NCBI lineage: Eukaryota > Metazoa > Chordata > Mammalia > Rodentia > Platacanthomyidae > Typhlomys > Typhlomys cinereus. The sequence continues at coordinate 6,638,721 of JALPQD010000078.1, forward strand.
CACATTTACTCACTGTGTGACCTCAGTGGCTGCGATACATTATAAACTCCTAACATCTCTTGCAGAAAGCATATTTTATTACAAAATTATACTCTTCAATTTCTGATGGCTAGTCAGTTATGCTATGAATAAAGTAAGAATTATATAAAAGTTTATACTCTCACAAATAGGTGAAAGTGCTATCCCTGTTCAGATTCATTGTAGAAAATATTAACTACTTTACTAGCAAGGAAATTTTTCCTTATGTTCAAAGACTCAAGAGTTTATCTAGCTTCTTTAATAAAGATCAGACTCATACATATTTAAATTCTTGGTACATAAAATTGAAGTGATCAAGTTCTTAACTGCTTTTCTTTGGCTACTATTTGTTTAATCATTAACTTGAACATAATTTATTTTACCTTCTCTGTCTGATCGTTAAAATTGAAAATTTCTCTCAGGATTTGAGCCACACACAGCTGTAAACAGTAGATAAATGGGTTTTTCCTAGATATTTTCTTAAATACCTTCACCTAAAAATCAAGCACTACCAAATAATGACATGAAAACTATCCTAGAGGGAAGGACAAGCTCAGTAGAACCAACTAGAGTGGGTTCTAATAATTACCATAGCATTTATTAAGGACTATGTGAGGGAAACCACTGGACTCTCATTACTATTTTCTGAAGTTTAAAATGTTATACTTTCTCAACATGATAGACGTAAGATAGGGAAAGAGTACAAACAAATTATTGAGAGCAAAGTAAGCTATATTTGTCCAGTTAATTATATAGATACCTTTGAAAAAAATCAGAATTATGAAAATACTATATAAATTTCAAGGAAATATCTTAATGTCTTGGGGTCTTGTGATTTACATAAAACTTTATGCTAGCAATAATGCCCTATTTTTAGAAAGCAGTATATTTTAGCTTTCCTAAAAGCCCTGGTAATTTAGTTCTCAAAGATTTTCCTATAAAAGGTAACCTAGAAATATGGGTAAGATACAATGTGTCAATGTCATAGCTATTAACATCCATTAGTCACGAAAGTCAAAGCTTTTTACAAATGTAAATATGTTCCATCTTCCAGGTCAGAAAATAAACTGACTAAAAATGAAATCTGGATAAGAGAATCTCAAGCATTAGTCAAGCTTTTAAACGAAAGGTCACAGTGAACATTTCCTCAATTTACGTTCAGCTCCCGGAGTGTGAATTACTACATTCTAAAACTTCAGCCTCTGGTGTACATCTCACAAGGAATTTCTAGGTCAGAAAACAGTGCAAGGTAAGAGCAAACACAGATTTTTTCAAGGTTTGTCATCAAAAAAAGGAAACAATTTATTTTGCTTTAAAATTCCTGTAGCCACAAATAACACTACACTATCATTCTAAGTGTTTATGGGGCATTTTCTCTTTTTTATGTTATTGAACTTGTAGGAATGTATCCTCTTTTGTATCTTTTACGATTCAAATCAATAAAGCCATAGAAAACTCCAGGCAAATTGACTTAAAGTCAGAAGCTATATTGATTTAAAGATAAAGTCGTTTCTTAAATATAATTTTCCTTATACCATTGCTTTTGTTTGGAATTCAGTGTTATATAGGTAAGATGTTCTACTAAATATTATTCCATTAATTTTGAGAGTTCGTTTTCAGGATCTAATAGGGAAACACAGATATTACGCACCTAGGAATGTTCACCCTCTAGCAGAGAAGGTCATGGTCTTAGACTAAGCATTCAGCTTCTACTTCTGAGTCATTTCAAGTGAATCAATTATGTCAATAGGGGTGACAGATGTCACAGTTAGATTGCCCTCACGTGTTTCCCTTAATTTTGAAATATATTTTGAAATGATATCCTTTGTGATGTAAGTGCATTCCTAGAAATTTTTGTAAAAAAATTAAAAATTAATTATTACTTTTTATCTGCTAAATGTTATAATAAAATGGTTATAACTGTGATGATATTTTTATTTATAATTTTTGTAGTTTTACAAACATACTGAATACTTATCCTTTTCCCTCCTTCTCATCTCCCCTTTCCTCCTTCCCCATCTCCTTTCATCAATCCATGTCATCCTCTCACCTTAAAACTTTTTTCCCTAGTATTACAAGCGCAATGAGACATAATCCCTGCTCCCCTTCTTCCCCACTTCCTCCTTCTCCCTGTATTCTCCCTAAGACAATATTTTATTGTTTTTTTTCAAAATCCCTGTCATTGTGATGCACAAGGACTTTCTACATTCTGCTCATTTCTTCAAAGTTGACTTTTCAATAAAGGTATTTTGTTATAAACTTAAAGCTGAGTGTTATAAAGAAGAGAGACATCAGGAGAGAGAGACAAAGACTGGCACATCTGTAACAGAGAATCATCAATTCTGACCATTCTTATTCGAGAAACACAAAGTCAAGTCATGTAAGTTAAACTATATATACCACGTCTTCAGCTCACCCTTTTCTTCGAAGTGATCATCTCGTGATATACTTCAAAAGGAAAATTTTCATCCTAGCTGGAATTTAATCTATCTCTACCAATGCTTCCTTTCTGCTGTATCTTGGCCAACTACTCAGAAACATAGAGTACATAATCTTTAAAGGAGGTTAAGAAATAAAAGCATAAGAGCAGAGCACTGCATACCACATCCACCTTACGGTTTGGCAACAGAAAAAATATTTCTCTAGAGTTCTCTGCATATCTGTATCTGGTGTCCTCATGTACATTATTCTCAGTAGTCCTCATGTACATTCATACTTAGTAGTTCGATTCAAACTGCACATTAATCAATATCAGGAATGATATCATTTTGTACTCAGTGTTCCATTTTCTGTTTCCATCTCTCTTCTCCCCTCTGTAAGGACATATCTTCCACCACAGAACACAGATTCTATAAGGATCAGGACTTCTCTGATTTATTTTTCATTGTTTTTATTTTGAGGGGCAGGAGTAAAGAAATGACTTCCTAGCTGGGCCTGTGAATCATGATGTCAGCACATAGATTCACTGTGAGGTTACAGCTAGTCTGGGCTACATAGACAGTTGAAGGTTAGTGTAGGCTACAAAGTGAAACAAAAGCTGATAGAAAGATAAACACAAAGGGAATAAAAGTTGCAGTTTAAGCCTGTGGTACATGCTTTTTTATATTTTTCTATACTTCTATGTGTCTATACATACATGGATATGTATATATATATATATAAAAACTGTCTGTATTCTTTAAGTAATGCTTTTCTTACATGGTCGTTATTTTATTTAGACCCTTGGCTTTCAACCTTGGACCACAAAGTACCAGAGTCAAAGTGAAGGTTGTGTCACTTCCTTTTTTTTCTCCATCTGCATATTGGTAGAGTAGAAAATGCCTAAACCAGGGTTTCCTCTAGGATGCAATGGACAAAAAGTTCAAGAAGTTTAGGTCCAGGATACTGTGAGTACAGGCCTGCAATTATTTAATGCCTATGGACATTTTAAGTCATAATACTTAATCTTGAATAAATTTTTAAAGAACAGTCATTGTTTAAATTCTGATTTTTTTTTTTTTTTGGTTTGATTCTACTGAGGAAATAGATCTCAAGTGTCAGAAAACAACTTCCATATGGTTCCTCAGAGCAGGGCGAGAACCATTCTTTTGAACATGGAGAAATAAAGATCCATAGAAGTAACCACAAAAGAAATTCCAGGAAATGGAAATCTGTGAATAATGGAAAGGTGAAGGCAGCAACCATTGTTCAAGATGATGTCATAATGTGCATCTCTTTCTTGCTGCAACATGGTACAAATATGAATGATGCATTTTATAAATATATGCTTATATATACATATTTTATCTAGGTGGTTTTGAATGTACAAAAGTTTTAATTTTTGTATGTAAAATATTTGAAAAAGTATATCTAATACTTTAATTCAAAATTCAAATCTGTATTGAACCCAATTCTTGGTCATTTTCAGTATCTATGTAGAGCCTGCTGCTTAGAAGACAGCATGCCTGTAAGAAGAGAGCATCTTGGGAATGGACATAGAGAAAGGGTAAAATAGGAAGGAAATAATAGACAAGGAAATAACATTCCTCCCTGAAATATTTAAAATCACCAGTCAATGTAAACACTGCAATCAATAAGTTTTAAAATCCTGCTGAGAACAGAAGGAAATCGTCATGATTTTATTTCATAATTGAATCCAAATTTCATAGATTCTGTACACAGATTGCAACAGTATTTCTAATCCAATTAGAAACTTCATTCACTTAGTGTGTGTGTGTGTGTGTGTGTGTGTGTGTGTGTGTGTGTGTTCCCTATGGAGGGCCTGGGCTGACTTTGGGAATCATCCTGGATTGCTTCTACCTCCTTCTTGCTTTGATCTGGGATTACCCAGGCTTCACCCACCAGGGCTGGATGTGCAGGCCGCCATTTCTGCCTGGCATTTTTATGTGGGACCTGGGATCTGAACTCAGGACCTTCTGCTTGGGAAGCAGGGTCTTAACCCCTGAGCCATCTCTCTCGTTTTTTTTTTAGCTGCACTCACTTTTCTTTTGTTGCTATGAGACAACACTCAGACTCCATCAACTTAAAAGAGAAGAGAAATTTATTTGGCCTATGGGTCCAGAGGGGATATAGTGCATTTTTTGTTGGAATTGCACAGCAGAAATCATGGCAGACAGGTCACTTCAATCATTGTAGAGGCAGCAGGAAGAAGCTGAAAGGAAGCAGGGTCAAGCTTCCAACCCTCAAGTCCTACCCCCTGAGACCTACCATCCTCCAACAAAGCTTTACCTCCCAAAGATGCCACACCTTTCCCAAACACTAACTTCAGTCTAAGGATGCAAACATATGGTCCTGAATGAACGCATTGTGTCAAAACATGACATATACACTTCAGGGCCAAAGATTATGTCTCAGTGTTTAAATCACTCAAGCTGATAAAATCAAAAAAACAAAACAGAGTGTGAATCCTCAGATTCCACCTAAACAATGCCAGCTAGGTGTGTTCGTCTCTCTATAATTCTCACCCTGAAAGGCAGAGTTTAGAAATCTTGGAGCAAGTTGGCTTGCCAGATTAGCTCTCTATTGGCCAGCTCTTGGTTTAATTAATGTTCCAGTCTCAAAAGAACAAGGTGAGTGACCAAGGACACTTTGGTTTATCACATTAGGACTGTCACTGGCACATACACTCATGTGTGGGCATCCACACGTGTATGTGAGCCTAACACATGCATACACACACCCACATACATGAATGCACACCCTCCATACACATGAAAAATAAAAAAAAATTATGCACTTATGAGTTAGTTTCCTCAGTTTTAATTTGCACGATGGACAAAAATATTCCAAATGAAGCTTATTATTGTCATCACTATCATCATTTGTTTGGTTCATCGGGGTCTGTCTGGAGGGATCACGTAATACCCAACATTCATCCTTATTCCTGACTGAACTGGTTGACAGTGTCACTGAACCGCACGACCTGGAGCAGCACTAAATTTCACCTACTAAGCAAATGAAATAAGGCGCAGAGCTATTTGCAGTGTTGCTTATGTCTTTTATCTCTGACTAGTTGACATTTATCTTAGCTCTTAGAGAGGCAGAATGGAGCAGATCTTATCGGCTCCACATCTTATATTAAATCTTGTCCTTATGGTTTCATAGCCTTGTGGGTTAAGATTAAATGTATCATTATGAAGCTATTGTATTAGGGTGTCACTTCTGAATGTTGATTTGTTAGTCCTAACTACATGGGATTCTCAGTGTTTGGAAATTCTGACAGTAACTGAAAGGGACTTACCAGCACAACTTTCAAAGTACAGTTAAACACCACAGGGACTTGCACCCCAAGGGAAAGTACATAGCTTCATACTGTCAACAAGCCCTGTGAGATCAGAAAGTCAATTTGCTGAAAGCTTCAAAAAGAACCAGTTTTTGCAAAAACAAAGGAACACCACATGCAGGAGCTACAGGTTTATACCTTTGGACACTGCTCTGGTTACATGTAGGAGTTTTGACTAATATTTTAAGCACATTTATAGATATGAGGGTGCACTTTATTTTGTCTGCTGTGATCCAACAGTACAGCAGTCATTGTGATTATTTGAAGTGCCATTTTCATGCGCAAACATGTCCCAGTTTAGAAGATAAGTTATGCAAATACTCCATCTAATGGAAATGCTCTGGTTCTGTTAGTGAGGAGAAATGGACCTTAGTATGCTCAAACATTAATAGGCTAATTGCAAAATTATTTTTAAAAATCTAAAAATTAAAAATCAGTGTATTGTATGCAGGTGATTTTTGTCTTCTGAGGTTCATGTGTGAAATGTCTCATATTCATTGTGAGAATATTAAATAGTGAGTCCTTCAGTGGGTAAAATGATTTTGAGGGTAAAGCTCTTGTTAATGTGATCAGTGTCCTTTTCGATTTCCCACTCTCCAGATCGCTGATAAGTTTCTGATGCTTGCACTGCCAAATCTTTGTTAATAAACAGATATCAATTGTGGACAAAAGCAAAAATGCTATAAACTGAGAAATAGTGATATGAAACATATTTTCCTTTACGATTGTTGGTAATTATCAAGAGTTTCTATTGCAGACTTTAGAACTAGTTATGGCATAGATAAGTGATAAAGGCTCATTGAACCTTCATATTCCTCTTTTTTCATCTGTGACAATAGTAACAAAAGGCGTTATGGTCATGCAATGAGTCAGTTTCATGTCAATGACTTTCACAATATCTGGCCTATATGTACCATGCATGGCTTATATATAATTGTCCCAATAAGTTCATACATTTGACAAAATCTGTTAGCTACTTTCTATACAAGCCATGTATAAACATTACATTTAACAAAAAGTACAAACTGTCAATCAATTACTTTTAAATATCAATCAATTATATTTCAAATATGTTAGACGATTGGCTTGGGGAAACTAGTCTTTGATAAATTTATCTACTCTTACTTGATACACAGTACACAAAATACATTTAGGGCTAATATAAGGTGTTTGTGAAAACTATCTCATGTGACTCTGCTCACTTTTCATGTACACAGGCTTTCTCTGTTCAGCAGACTACAGAATTATTGTTGTTGTTGTTATTTTTATTGTGCTTTCTGAATATTTGCTCACCCTAGATAAGTAATATTCATAGAATCATGACTTTCTTTTCAGAAAATATCATCGATATGCAAGGAAGTGAACATTTCAATTCGTGAGGTAGGGTGTCTAGTATCATAAGGATTTGCTATGAAAAAATCCATTGTAAGCCTCACACTTTCCCATCATATCAGGAAAAAAATAGCAGAATATATATACTGGTTATATGGGCATAAATACATTATTCTGCCAACCCTCCTCCAAGCTCTGCTTCTTGGCCATCTCATGAGCACGATCACGACAATGAGCAGTATCACATTGAGAACATAGTCATCATTTACTGGTATCTTTCTTCCTCTGTTTCCTTCTTCCCTGCACCATCCTTCCCACACATGTGCATAGCATGATGTGACCTTTATAAAAGCATTATGCGATCTTTGTAAAAGTTATTAAAATATTAGAAATAAGAGGTCTTTGAAGGTTTGACGTGTTTGAAAGCTTGCCGGTCAGCTCCTGTTCCCCTTCCTGTATTTTTCCCCTCGTCCTCCCAACTCTACCAACCAGATTTATAAATTCATATTTTTTCCACTTTAGTTTTAGACTTCCACTAGAGGCCCAAGGAAGAATCCAAGGTTCTTACTACAGTATATGAAGACTTCAAAATCAGTTTCAATTTATCGTTGAAGATTTATCTGACCTCCATCAAAATCGACTTCAGTCTTGTAAGATTTGCACATACTTCTAACCTCTGCTGATTTTTTTCTTTTAATTTTAAAAACCATATGCTAGTCTCAACGAAGCATCTATGATTTCACCATCACAAAAATGTCTTTTTCCCCCTGGTTTCCATTGAGTTCACATAATTGCATAATGGTGTTTGCAATAATTTATTATGACTTCTGAATGATAGAGATTCTTGCTTGATATCTTAAGCTCTTTAAATAACTTTGGACAACCTTTTTTGCACTTTCCTATATCTTTTTCAATTAGAATATAAGTATATGCTCAATAATATATTAACAAAGTGATGAAAATCAGGTCAGAAAGCTTTTCTTATTGACAGCTTTGCTCAATCGTCTTTCCTCAATGAAAAATCTGTATAAACCTACAAGACATTGTCTTTTTTTTGTCTTTCACACCAACTATCCAGAATATTCTAGAGATAATTAAAGGCTGTGTCTTGTTCAAAAGTTCTTGGGTGAGTCAATGAGATGAAACTAGATTCCAAAGATCCTCCATTAATACTGCAATGCTTTAAATATCACAGGAAAGTGTGGGGGAGAAGGCTCAGGGGTGAAAGCCTTTGCCTCAGAAGCTAAAGGAGAAGAGTTAAGATTCCCCAGAACTCACATAAAAATGAAGGTGGATAGAGTCCAGAGGCTTCATTGCCGGCTCTGGAATGCAGGGCCTGGGAAACCCCAAGACAAACCAACAAAGAAATAGACATACCCAGGATGAATTGAAGTGTTGTCCTTGGGCTTCAAGTGCCCTCTTCTGCATGTGCCCCCCCCCCACATGTGCACATGATCTACAAGGGCCTGTGTTGACATCATAAATCACAGGAAATAGTACACAAATAAATCTAGAATCACCATAGAAAGGTCCCCTAATTCATTCAGCCAGATAACAAATAAAAATGTATCAACAAGTGTTAAACCCCTTTGAGCAGGACATCAAAAAAACCTTGGAAAATGCTTTCATTTGGTCTAGAATCAAAGTTTTAAATTGCAAAATCATAGTGACGCCATGTTGCTATGACTACACTCATTTTCATTGGGGTAAAAAGCTTGATTGCCTCTCAAGGTGCTACTGGCTCTGTGATAAGGAAAAGGGATTCCATCATGTCAAGAATATTTGCCTTGGTTCCATAAATTAAGGAAAGCTTTTATGAAACTAAACATGCTCCCAAGATGCATGAAAACATTCAACATAAAAATTAAATATGAAGGAATATAAATGTGATTTGAACTGTCATCATGTTGGTTAAAATATTCATGCACACAATTTAGTAAATCATTTGAATAGTTTTAGTCTATATTTTAAAACTATATTTTAGTTTCTTTTAAAGTCTTTCTGCTTACTCATTTGACAACAATAAACTATAGATATGTTAAAAGTCAACTTACATAGACTTATGGAATGACTTTAATAAACTGTAGTGATTAGAATGCTAAGTGATAATGACAGGGACAGTACATTCCCACATTGCTTTCAAGTCAGTTTCTAGAATGAGTTTTATTATTTCAATTTAGCTCCACTGGAAATCAATTAAGAATCTTTTTTTTAATTTTTAATTTTTTATTTTTTCCACTCATACAAAGTTGATAAGTACCCCATTCCCCTTCCTCCCTCCTCCTCCTCCCCTCCCTGAACCCCCCTCTCTCCCTCCCTTTCCCCTTCCTTTCCCCCCTCCCTCCCCTTCTCCCAGTGGGACCCCTCCCCATTCCTGGAGCATCCTTTAGTGTGCATGTCAAAGTTCCCTCTGGGTCCTCCTCTCTGATGAGGTGTAAGGACTCAGTAGCATTGCCTAGAGCTCTTTCCTGTGTTCCCCTTTAGTATAGGAGCACTATTGTGGCTGTTAATCCCTTGCTCTAAGGATCCTAGTGCCTGTGATCCATACTAGACTTTGGGGTACAATGGATGTGTTGGTCATTGCGCAGGCATGCAAAGTCCTATTTTGATTATTTCGGCCCTAACTTGTATGGAGTAGGTAGATCCTAGTAACAAATCCACTTAGTGACACACTCAAAGATAAATCTCTGTAATACCTACAGTAATTGCAAAAGTTATAAGCGGGGGGGGGGGGAAGGAGGGCCCCGCCATAAACAAGGAGAGAGGGGAACATGCTACAACAGAGAAAATAGGTCAATTAGGAATCTTGATAGTTTTTTTTAATTTCTGTGTGCTGAAAACCACAGTTCCTTATAGTCTGAATCCAGTGATGAAGTTCAGTCTGTTAAATTAAAGCTGAAAATGTTCCTGATTGACAAATAATATAACGAGAAAACCTGTGACAATGAATATTTTCATTCAGGCCTGCAGGATAACCTAGAAGCTCGCATGGTCAATGGCAGAATTGCTATGGAATCACCAGTAGAGACAATGGAGTGATAAGGGCAGTCTAAGAACCATCAAAAAAAAAAGGAAGAAAGGAGAGAGAGAGAGAGAGAGAGAGAGAGAGAGAAAGAGAGAGAGATACAAAGAGACAGGAAGATAGATAAAGTAAAATAATAGAAGACAAACGCAATTCTGAAATTAACAAAACTATTTTATAAAACAAAATGACTGAAAAATGAAAGGGGAGATTTTTTTTCTCTTTTTTTCAGCAAAGTGCTTTCTGGCATATTTTCAGAAGCAAATAACAGATTTTTTAAACACATTTTCTCACTGAATTTACTGCTTCTATTTTACATTCACCAAGTGGAATGTAACCCAGGATGATTAGACCTTAGAATGCAGGGATGCACTTTTAGACAAAGGTTGACTATAAAACCAGTTAACTGTTTTTCCAATAATTACTGGCCTCTTGGGGAACATAATTGAAATATATGAATTTCCAACACCATGATTCCTTGTGAATGCTTCTTAGGATGGACAGGATGAATAAAATCGACACACTTACAGCACAGGCAGAACTCATGTTAATACTTTACTATTTTTCAAAATAAATCAATCAACAGGACTTGACAAGAGAAGGTTTGCAATCTAATGTTACATGAGTTTAGAAATTGGAAACTTGGAAAAAGATTATTTTAGAAAGAAATGGGCTAATGTTCTGGAAAATTAGTAGGCTTATTTTGCAGTTTTTAATTTAGCTATAAACCAAGTGCTTGCTTATTTTCTAAAACATGGAATAACTCGATACTGGGGATCAATCATTTTAGTGTAGCAAGGAAACATAATTACTATGTTATCAGTGGAAATGAAGGTGCATTTATACATGCATAGAGTGAATGCAATGCCCAAGATTATCTGCTGTGAGCTACGAGGGCCTGTGTTGACATTGTGAGGTGCTTCCTGCTTTTTGAAAGATTATGCACACAGCACACAGCTGGAAATATGGAATTTTACATCTGTCACCAGCAGTAGGTCACATGCCCTTCAGAGTTTATTCTCTGCCTGCTAGAGTGTAATAAAAAGCAGGTCTCATAAACAAAACAAAACCAAACAAAAACTTGCCGAATGAAAGAAACGTAAATGGAAGCACGTGGCTTAGAAGAAACCAGCCAAGTAATAATCAATGATGAGATTTAGAGCAGCAATTAGGACAGGTCAGAAATCAGTGCTGTTCAGACATTTCCAATCGGATGCTTCTTTCTTCATTTGCTCTTCAGTTAGCTACTGCTATGTGCTTTGCTGCCTTAACATTGCTTCATTGTTGAGGAGTCCTGGATTCCAGGTGTTCTGATTTCAGTAACTCTACTCTTCACCTTAGCAGCTAAAGCTTCGCCAGCACAAAGTATGTAGTAGCTAACTCATTTTACATTAAAAAGCTGCCACCTTACATTGTGAAACAATGAATATGAGACATATGAAATATTCAAGAATTAACGTTTAATTTCGATATTCTTTCAGCTTTTAAATTTAACATGAAGACATTCTCAAAGAATGTAATTGACTCAGTCATTGGTAATATCTGTTCCAGGATTATAAATTCTAGCAATAAATAATTAATTTTATAATAACTTATATGTGAATAGAATCTTTTTGCCCTCCAAAGCAGTGTACATAAGAAGTACATAAGCTCTGTTTCTGCAGCTTCCAGAGACATCTTTGGCCTCTGAACAAAAAGGAACTATCTCATTTATTCACTGAGGGTTTCATTTGATCGTCAAGTGTTTATGAAGAGCTATTGATATGCTGTTGAGAATTGAAGTTCCCGCATGTGAAATTCACACACCCTACTCAGGATGCCTACAAAGCTGGTGAGGACTGAAGGGACTTATTTAAGCCCTTGCAATCTCAGGCTATATTAGGAATAATATAATGTTATAGACGCATAAGGTGAAGGAGTGCGAAAGGTGAATCTAAAGTACACAGAGTCATATAGACTTGTCCCAAGGCATCTATTTTGAAGAAAAAAATTGAACAAGGATTGCAACAAAACAACTTGGGTAAGAGAAAGTCAATGATAGCTCTATAAAGATGATAATCTGATCTTTTCTGAAAATAATTTTCTGTGTGTGTGTGTGTGTGTGTGTGTGCATGTGGGTAGTGCTTATGTGTACATGTATGTTTGTGCATTCATATTTGTAGTATCAATGTGTGTTTGTTTGCATGTATGTAGGTACATGAACATATGAAATGCATATTTGTGTATGGGCATTGGTGCTTTAAAGTTCAGAAACTTTCTTTCACAGCCCTGTAATCATAACTCTGCACTCAGTACCTAACAGATGTGATAGTCAGCAGAACTCTGCTACCTCCAAGATTCCTGTGTGAACCTTACTCTTCCCTCTTGCAGGTCTAGGTGACTGTGACATTCTTTGATTTGTGGCCAACTTCCTCCAGCCTCGGCACTTTCTCTTCTCCTCCGCCCCTTTAAGAACCACTCATGGAATAAAAGGCATGTGGATTCTAGAAAGAGGTCTTAGTCACAAGAACCTCATTCGCATCCTCCAAAACCATTTCTTTAGGAATACAACTCAGGAGTAGAATGCTTACTCAGCATGTGTGAGGCCTTAGGTTCAAATCTGAGCACTAAAATTTTTTTCTCCATAAAATTTAACATGTATAGGTTCCAGTCACATGAGAGAGGGAGGGGTTGGAACTAGCTAGAGATGGTATTCTTGGTATGGTAAGTTTTGAAATGACTGTTGGGGAGACTGGAGCAGAGAATTTAAAAAAAAGTTCTTCACTTTTTGTTTGAACTGTTGTGGATAGCAACATGAGTAGTAGAGGCAATATCATGAAAAACTGCAGAAATGATCTTTAACATTTTCAGGTAGCTGGTTAGAGGTATCAAGTTCCTATCTGAGTTAGTCTGAAATTATGACTTGCTAAGTGTTATATGGTATGAAAGATGAATGAACCATAGGGTTCGAAGTGGTCTTTTGTGTTGGAACAATGGATTTCACCTTCAGTGGAGATGCAAAAGAATCTCTATGAATATGGAAAGCATGAGGGACGAAAGATCAAAATAGGACAGAGATTAAAGAATAAATATGTTAAGAGAATGGTGCTTATACAAAGGTAGAATATTAGATATTAGCATCAAAAAAGAAAACAATTCACTTTGCTATAAAATTCTTGTAGCAACAAACAACACTATGGTATCATCTTCCTCAGTCTCCACATATTTTGAGGAAAATTCTATATAAAGAGCTTATTAAGTAGCAACAAGTTCAACTTCAGCTATAATAAAAGTGAGCTCAAGGCCAATCGGAGCTGCAGGAAAAAAAGATGTATGAAGGAGTAGAAGACGGTCAGTGGATGCCACAGGTCAGCCAGAGGTCAGAGTATGGGTGTAGGTCAGGCGTGTTCGTGTACATCAGGAATCCTTTGGTAGCTGTTTTCTGAAATTATCTCGTAAGAGCTGCACAACTCAAAAAGTGTGTTAAGAACTATCAAATTATATACTTAGAAATGATGACAGATCTTATGACAGCCATCAGGTTGTTATTTATTAAAGCTGTTTTTGTTGAAATTGATCATTTAAGGAAAGTTTCTATTTTAAATCTCTTCCTTGTTTACCCAACTGTGGTCTGTCCTAGAAGGACCCTCTGGCTTCATCCCCTTTGTTCTCTACTTGAAGTCTGTTCACTGTTTTCTGTGCTCGACTTTCGATGGAACAACTCCAGAGACATTACTCAGATGCGTTTCATTCAAAATCGCACAAGTCCCTCCGAAGTACTTACTCTTCAAAGCACTTAAACTTGATTTCTTCACGGCTCATGGCAGAATGACTTCCGACATCATTTCTGCTCAGCGGTAATGAATATTAAACTCATTCTGGAGCACGATTGTGAGTTTCTTGTAAAATAAACCTCAAAAGCCATTTAGATCATACAGAGTGTCCCAAATCTCCCCAAAGATCAAAGCCTGCCTTGCTGGATGGTTCCCATGGTTGAAATGAAAACAGCCTGCTTGTAGCATTCGGTCTTATGATCCTGACAATAAAAAGGAATAAATGGGTGGAAACAGCTGTCCGTTTTCAGGAATGGGAAACTTCAGCTGAAACTTTTTTACACTCAAGTTTGCATTTGAAGCTTTTATCAGCAAATAATCGCATACAGGCACATCTGATGGAGAAGCTGAACTTTAAAAGATGAAAGACATAAAGCACAGCAGAATCAGGTTTGACAAAAGAAAAGAAAAGAATAAGAAACAAACAAAGTCATCAGATGCAGTCTAATGAGATTGATAAATTAAAAATAATTTCTGACTGGAAATTCATTGTGCTATAGGATAAATTTAATGAAACAAGAGAGAAGAGACTCATCAGAAATATGCTCCTTTGTAATTAATGAATAATACAAGATTAAAACATGTTGGTTTTCTTCGATTCTTTGACAGTTTGGAAACCTTTTAGTCCTTCCTCCTTTCCTCCCTCCTTTCCTCCCTCCTTTCCTCTCTCCCTCCCTCTGTTTCTCTCTTCCTTCTATTTTGTTTTCAGTTACTCCTGGACAGGCCTTTATCTCTATGTCCTTGAGTTGCTGATCTGGAGTCTCTGCCTCCTGAGTGCCAGGACTACAAGCATCCACCTTTACTCCCAGTTCATGCCAATGCTAGTGGATGGAATGCAGCTCCTCCTGTGAGTATACTACCGAGTAAGCTACACTCGCAGCCTCCAGAGGGACACATGCGAGAAGTTAGCAGTCTTTGTAAGACATGATATTTTTTAGACAATATTCCTAAAATGAAGTTATTTTACTCCTGATTTTGGACATTACATAAACTTGTAAAGCCAGGGTGATTTAATTCTGAAAGTAAGGATTTATGTCCAATGGCAGCTACAAGCTTTCTTGGTTAATTGTGAATCAGCATCTCGGCCCACCTTAAGCAACTTGAGCTCTTTTAATCCTACTGGTATACACCCCAGAAGGACGGGGGGGTGGGGGGAAGCGGGGGGAACAGCAGGGCAGGAAGGAAGGGCAGGAGAAGGATATGTGTATGAGAAGGCTGGGGGTAAGGGGGAAAGAAGTGGGTGGGGAGGGGATCAGGGTAAAGACATACACCCAGTTTGTTTGTAAATAAATGAGTAAAAAAATTATAAGATATGTACCTTCTTTCCAGCCACATCATGGCAAAGTAGTATAGTATGGAAAAGATCTGCACAAAGATACATTTCTTCCATACCTTACTTTCTGCTTCATTTTAGTTTATTTTTCATGTTCTTTTGGATGATACTTGCCTCTATAATCCAGTTTTTGACATCTTCCTCAGAGGATGGATATACAAAAAATGGTATGCACTCTATTTGACTAAAAATACCAAAACAGTTTATCTCTTGAATACTCAATTAGTATATTTAGGGTGTTGTGACATGATCCCAAGAATGAGTGACATAAAAGAGTAGGAATACATGAAATTCAAGAGCTTCTTTTTCACAGTTTTGCTGAAGTGGAACATAAAGGATGGAGGCATGCTGCAATTTAACTTGAGAAGCAACTGACCTCCTGGTTTACAGTCTCTTTGTCATGTATCCCTCACTAAAGGCAAAGGGAACTATTACTTTTCAATGTGCTTGTGTATGTTTGTGTGTGTGTGTGTGTGTGTGTGAGAGAGAGAGAGAGAGAGAGAGAGAGAGAGAGATAAAGACAGAGAAAGAGAGAGAGAGAGAAAGAGACAGAGACAGAGACAGATAGACAGAGAAAGAGAGAGAATATATAGGGTTGTCCCTGGAGGCCAGAAGACAATCTCTGTGGTTGCTCCTCAAACATCATCAAGCTTTGCTCTTGCTTCTCAAGAATGGTGATGCACAGGTTTCTTCAGGCATTCTGTGTGGTGGAATTCAGGCTTACCTGCTTATAAGGAGAGCACTTCACTGAAATATCTCTCTAGATCCTGAGATATCTCTCCAGTTATTAATTCCCTTCATGCGGAGTCCTCTTATAAGAGCTTTTCACTATTCACTTACCAAAGGTCTCATCTAATCATAACGTCACATGGAAGCATTAGAACTTCAGTCTATGGATTAGGGAGTAGGAGAACTGAGCATGCATTAAATGCTCCAGTTTCTTAAATAGCAACACATTGGATGAGCTTTTGACTAAAGGCACCAAGACCTTGGAGGCAAGGGATTGGCAGCCACAGTAGTGTTCCTATGCTTAAGGGGAACACGGGAAAGTGTTCAGGGAAATGGCACTGGGTCCTTGTACGTCATCGGAGAGGTGGGCACAGAGGAGAGTCAGGCATGCACAAGAAAGGACTCTCTGGGAATTGGGGCGGGAGGCACTGGGGGATGAGGAGGGAGGGGTGAGGGGAGGGGGAGCAGGGGGTTTGGGGGGAGGAGGAGGGAGGGAGGGAACTGGTGTACCTATTAAGTTTGTATGAGCTGAAATAATAATAAAAAAGTATTAAATTAAAAAAACTGAATTTTAAAAATAAACTATATGCATAATTCTGGCAAAAAAAGAATCCATTCATGTTACATATAAACGGTTTCTTTCAAAACTACATTCACATTTTTAATAGTAATTTATAAGAAATATTTATATTAATTATAATAGCAATGATAGTTTTATCAAACATAAAAAGTCTTGATAGGGAGGTATTGCAATAGACAAGTACAATTATAAATCTGGACAGTTGAAAGTAGAAACATGCATTTGATTCAATTGTTTCCTTTACATGGTTTAATTGTGAAGAGTGGATTAGGATTTTTTTATCTTAGTACAATTATGTATGTATTTGTTCATATATGTGCGTGTGTTTGTGTGTGAGAATGTGTGCACATATGTGGAAGTCAGAGGACAATTTCCTGTGCTAGTCCTTGCCGTCAGCCTTGCTTGAGACAGGTTGTCTTGATGTTCAACACTATGTATTCCAAGCTGATTGGGTTATGAGCTTCAGGAGACTTTACCTTCTATCTCACCCGACATATGCTCCTACCTGTGACTCAGCTTGTTTTTAGACATCCAACTCAGTAACACTTACTGGCTCCATTTTCCATTATGTTTAACACATGTGCAATAGCAGGCTAAACAAGAGCTAAGAAAGCCACATAAAAATAAATGTATCTCAGTTTTCTATAGCTAAGATCTAAAACCTAGGACCATAGTAAAATTTCTGGTGTGCTACATTTAAAAAAATTCTTAAAGATTAGAATAATAAACAAAACACATAATATAAATATGGATTGAAAATGAATCAAAGTAAATAATCAATGCCTTAAAAATTTGTTCATGTTTCTTGACATGTCTGCTTTGCCATGAGTTTCTATTTTGTGTAATGAAGCAGGGCACATGTTTATGAAAAAAATGTAATTTTTTAATAAAAGTAACTACAGCATGGAAGGCAATGTTTCTCATCTTTTGAACCAAAAAGTACTTTTCATTTAATCTTTGTGCAACAGGAACATTCCTACAACTGATATTTTTCCAGCAGGAAATGTGAAGGATTAATACACCTATCTGTGAAATAGCTTCATTCATGAATCAAAGCCTGGAAGTAGCATTCTTGTACCACTTCCTGAAATGCTTAGAGCACTCAGATCCATGAGTCTAATGCACTGTGACCACTCCTAACCAAGGAGACTTGTTTTAAATTTAACAACATTCAGACTTGAGTTACTAAGGGTTATAAGCCCATTCCTTACAGGTTTCTCCTGGTAAATTATTATAGGATGATAAATTCAGAAAATCACTGTCTACCTTTCCATTAAAGAAGTGTAGCTCCAATTGTGTTATGGACCTGGCAAAACAGCAATGGCAAGTAAAGCAAAATATCATGGAGCAATAGTTATCCTAACCACCTAGATGGAGCTTATTACAAATATATCTTTCATTAGAAAGGATGGTTACAATTCTGATTAATTAAATTGGCTTCACAGAAACTGCTATCGAGAGACCAAGACTAAATACTAAATATTAACAGTTCAAAAACCCCAAATACATATTCATTCACTATTATGACCGGGTAGACTTTGTAAAATCAGTTAATAACTGTTGTCATTTAGTATTTCCAAATAAAGTTGCTACACAGGTAATAGCGTGTGTTGCAGACATCACCTTAACATCACCTCTTGATTCACTTCTTCAAAGAAAAGTTAAGTTTACCCAGCTCGGGCAGGTAATGAAATGTTGATAAAGGAAAGGACAATAAGGCAGGCAGCCTGCCTGATTAATCTCATGTTGTCATCAGTTCAAATGTAACTCTTAGGACATAGAACAAAATATTAATAGTAGTCGCCAACCCTTTTAAAGGACAGTTGGGAACTGGAGAGATGGCTCAGGGATTAAGACTTTAATTCACAAGCAATAGGTCCTGAGTTGGGACCCCGGGTCCCACTTAAAAACATGAGTCAGAACCAGCAGTGGCCTGCATTTCTGGCCTTAGGAAGTGCCTGGGAAATCCCAGAGCGAATCAAAAAGGAGGTAGAAGCAATCCAAGATTATTCCCGAAGTCACCTTTGGTCCTCCACAGGGACACACCGTGCCCTCTGACACACACACACACACACACACACACACACATACACACACTTTACATATAAAATCAGTCAGAGGCTGAAGAAATGATTTAACAGGCAAAGCACTTGCTGAACTGGTAAATAACTTCCTGACTTGAGATCAATCATGGAGTCCACTTGGTGGAAGGAAAGAACCTTGTCTCCAAACTTCTTGTAATCTCCACACACATCACCACATACACACACTGAATAAATAAATTAAAAAACATATAGATATTCATATATATGTATGTGTATATATATATATATATATATATATCATAGTGCCTCAGATGATTCAATTCTGAAATAAGTTTGGAGAAATGAATTTGTTATCATCTATGTTACCTTCAAAGACAAATCAGACTAATAAAGACAGTAAACATGTTTATTTAAGAAGTTTTTCTTTTGGCATCTCTGATTCTTTTTTTTTAATTTTTTATTATTTATTATTTATTCAATTGTGCGTGTGCGTGATTGTGTGCGCGCGCGTGTGTGTGTGTGTGTGTGTGTGTGTGTGTGTGTGTGTGTAGAACCACAGACGAATTCAGGAACCACCATGGACCGCCTCCACCTCCTTCTTGTCCTGCCCCAGGATTCACAGGCTTTGCCCTATAGGACCAGAATCGCAGGCCGCCCCCACTTCCGCCCGGTGTCCATAGTGGGGTCTAGGATCCGACCTGCAAGGCAGAGGCTTAACCCCTGAGCCACCTCTCCAGCCCGCATCTCTGATTCTTATTAGTAGTTTTCAAAAGTAGGAGATTTCAAAATCTGCCTTAAGTAGATTCCTGGATTTCAAGAAAATATCACCGTTCTACGTTATTGGTGCTATTTCATTTTTAAAAATAAAAATCATGCATTTACTTTTATTTGCAAGTTAAAATACAAAGCCAATTGGTGCTTTTTGAACAAAGGCCTAATACTCATATTCCAACTACCATAGCTCCTGTTAAGCTCACAGTCAGATTTAATCAAACTAGTATTCATAAAAATAAGTGAGAGACATAGTTTTAGGGATAGAATTGTAGAGTAAGGAATGAAAACAAAATAACTATATGGTCCAAAACTATGCTGACCAGTCTTCTCTCTGGTTATAAAACTTGTTAGCCATTACCTTCATATCAATACATGCCAAAATACATATCCAAAATGCATATGCATATCTGAATACAACAATAATTTCAATGTATGAAAACCTTAAAATAAACTACAATGTGATGCTGATAGATTTTCATGCAAGTAGACATGATTTACAACTGGAAAATGTTAGTTACTCCACAGGATTTGCTATGGTCAGTTAGTGTGGGACAGTGTTTACCATTAGCCAATGTCACTAAGCAATTCACAGATTCCCTCTAGGCAGATTTAAAAACATGCAACATCTGAGCCGAGTCATGGAAGTCAGAAGTGAAAACAGATTCCACATGCGCTGAATTGTTTCATCTTTAATGGTCATTAGAGGCCTGTAGACAAAAACTCAAGCTGCTAGGTAAACAACCAATTTGCTTGTTGTTCGAAGAGCACACAGGGAATAATTTATTCATTCGCTAATTTTCTTTGTTTCTCCAGCACATTAAGTCATCTTTGTTCTCTGACACTTTAATCCAGGTTTATCTGCGCTGCAGTTTTCATGTGGTGTGTGTGTGTGTGTGTGTGTGTTCATCCATCAATGGAATGATTTCTATATAACAGCTAGCATGGCTAAATTTCTTGGATCCTGTGGGAACACCTAGCTATAAAGGTTTGTAGCTCCACGCATCCTCCCTCTTCCTCCCCTTCTTTCCTGCCTGAATGGTCAGTTTGTCCTCTCTCCGTGTGCTTATGGAAGTTCTGACTTTAAGGTACCTCCTCTGCTTCAATTATCACCCATCTTAAGGCCAAGGCTTCCCCTTGCCCCTGTTAGACTGAGAATCTGAGTTTCTTCCTTTTCTGTCACTTTCAAGAAAAATCTCTGCTTTAACTTCTCCATGTGTTCTGGTTTCTATCTTAGATTCTCAGGCACAATAACCCATGAAAGAAGTCCAGTTTCACATGGAGGCCAAAGAAAAGTGTGTGTGTGTGTGTGTGTGTGTGTGTGTGTGTGTGTGTGCGCGCGCGCATGTGCATTCATCCACATAGGCCTAGAAATCCATCTCTATTTCCTCAATTGTACTTTTTTGGTGTATTTTGAGAAGTGGGTTCTCACTGAACCTGAGCTAGACATTGCAGATGGATTGGCCAGCAATCCCTGTAATCTTCCTGCTTTAGCCACCCCTCAGTTCTGGAATTTCAGGCATTCGCTACCAATCGTGGCAATTACATGTGTTCTGGGGAATCTGAACTCTAGTCCTCTTGCTTGTGCATTAAACACATTATCCACAGAGCCATCTTCCAAGACTTTGAATTGTCATTTACTACAGACTCTGCAGGATTTTCTTTTATAAACCACTTTATTGACTATTTTCAAATTCTAGGGCAGAGTTGTTTTTAAATGACCAAATGGTACTTGGAACACATAGATTATGTGTAGTGAATAAAAATGTATATTATAAAAGATGGGTGACGATTATAAAATATAAACATGTTCTTCCTTTGGGATCAGGCCGAATTGTTCTCTCAGGCAATAATGGTGGTTTCCTAATAGTTTAATGACAATTTCAAAGAAAGAGACTCTAAAACAGTATTTAAACAGAACTGCTTGAATGAACATACCAGCAATGCATGTCCTTTGATAATCTACAGATGTAATAGCATCAGTAAAGTGCATTTGTTATTGCTACTCTTCCATGTAGCATTGCAATAAAATCCTCAAAAAAAGGACATAAAAACAGGTCTGGACTGTTAACTTAGGTCTTGCTTGACTCAGAGGCTAAAATCCTTCCCAAGTGAGCAAGAGAATTATGTCAATGCTGGGTGGGGTTAAAATTCATCTGAAATTCCAGCCTTGGAAGATAGCAAGGAGAGCTCTTCAGAGTTAGCTGGCTAAAGAGGCTAGCCATATCAATGATCTCTGAGTTGAATTGAGAGACTCTACCTTCAAAGTCAAGGCTGAAGGTCAATAAATGATGATTCCAAATATCTATCTCACAACTACCCCCCTACATACATACACACACCATATGCACATGCAGAGTAACCACATACGTGCAAGTACTGTATAAACATTCATGCATGCTACACACACATACGCATGAAGATGAAAATATAATATAATGTAACGATCATGAATTGCAACATCACTGTTTGGAAACAAGCTTTTTATGTAAATATAATTCTGAAAAAAATAGCTCACAGGCAGAATATCTTTCCTAATTTTGTATGTCTTGCAGATGTTTGCATAATGTGTTTTCTTCCACAACCAATTGAAACAAACCCTTGAGGAGTGAAACATTCCTTAAAGCACGCTAGTGTACTTCTGGAAAATTTAACAAATATTTTCTACAGAGATTCCTCAAATTTTTTTTCAATGACAGTATTTTTGGAATTCTGAGTTTTTTGTTTACTTTATATTTGCATACATCTAACGCCGTCACATAAAAATCATCTTGCATTAAGGACCAAGGATATGACTTAGTGGATAAAGCATTTACTGTACGAGCATGTGGATCTGAATTCACATCCCCAGAAGCCATGACAAAGCTGGACTTCACAGTCACAGGTGACAACAGCATTCAGGAGACAGAGACAAGGGACTCTCTGGAGTAAGGTGACTGGCCAGCTAGAATGGGAATGTTTTGGGTGCAGGTAAGACTCTGCCTCAGTGGACAACGAGAGAGCAAAGGATAAACACAACTTACAGCCTCCACATGCCCATCATGGACTTGCATGTGTGACAACTAAGTGTGCACACACATATTCACATACCACATACAAACAAAGTACTAACTCGATGTCAACTAAAGAGTCTAGCATGTATGCTTCTCATTTATGTTACCTCCTGGAAGTAATGTCTACAGTGGAATGTGAATTCTCCATAATCTCCATGGTATGATCGAGAAATGAGACAATTTATTTTTTTAAGAGGCAGATATTTGAAAATGTGCTCTTAATTTTGAATAAAGATGGCTAAGTTCTGCTAAAAGAGAGAGAGAGAACTTATCAGATTTTCTTAGGGAATAGTGTCTTTGGATAGTCATTATACTTAAGAGCTAATTAGGTTGAGGCAAGATTTCTTTTGCAAATGAATTATTCATTTCTGACTGAACCACATTTGGCACTTATTTAGATGTTAGACCACACCTAAAATTTCTTGACCTATCTTATTAACATGGAAAGAAAGGAGTCATCAATGAAAGAAGACAGCAAAAGAACAGGATTAAGTATTAAATCAAGACTAAAGGTCTTCGAGATTATGTATGAAAAATGATTATATAAGAGCTACTGATTGAAAATAGAGTGAACCCTTTAATTCAATGATGAAAAATTTGATCATTTATAAAAATATCCAAAGCAGCATTAAATAAACGAGTTTACAATGTGATATGATTTTGAAGCCCTTCATTATGAAGTTAAAACTGCTCTAAAGTTTTTCTCCTGCAGTAGAACACTTCTCAAAGTTACATAAATGGGAAAAAATCCTTTTTACAATGTCATTTAAAAAATATAACTCCACATCCAGTAATTATGGGAAAAATCTTGACAAGTTTCTTTACTGAACAGCATATCTGATCAAATTTCTTAGAATGAAGAATTTTGTCATTCTTATATTCCATATGAATTTCAGAAAAAATATACAAATTTAGAAGTATTGTGGAATTCCAAATATGATTTAAATTGCCATCATAGTTTTTCATTTTAAATTTATTTTTATTCATTGGCTGTTTCATATATTATTATAATGTGCTTATGTCATTTTCTACCAAGAGAGTTGTTAATTTGAAAAAGATATCATAAAAATGAAAATAATAACTAAATTAGATTTATTCTAAACTAACATTGGAAATAAAGGAAGTTTTAAAAAGCTTCAAAAGTGTGAGAGAAGGAAGAAAGAAAGGAAGGAAGGAAAGCTTTATTGAAGTTTTCAGGATGTTTAAGTGATAACTAGTTTGAAAACTGGACAAAAACTACCAATTTTAATCATGCTTTTTTACTCTTAGCTAAGTGAACCATTTTTCTTTTTTTTAAAATTTTTTTATTATTATTATTTATTCAACTGTGTGCATATGCGTGTGTATGTGCGCGCGTGCGTGTCTGTGTGTGTGTGTCTGTGTATGTGTAGAACCACGGACGAATTCACGAACCACCATGGACGCCTCCACCTCCTTCTGCCCCGGGATTCACAGGCTCCGCCCTACCAGGACCAGAAGCGCAGGCCGCCCCCGCTTCCGCCTTTCGTCTATACATGGGATCTGGGATCCGAACTCAGGACCTTCCCCCTGCAAGGCGGAGGCTTAACCCTTGAGCCACCTCTCCAGCCCCCATTTTTCTAATAGAAGAACAAAATGTGGGATGACAATTATTTTCCACAACTATCCTCTTTCAACTTGCTCTATGTCTCTGTCTCTGTTTTTCACTTTCCTTATTTTTTTGATGTTCAAGAACCTGACACTAAAATAGTAATGTAATCTTCAAGTAAATTCCTATCGTTCAGCTCTGATATACAGTGTTAATAATAGTTTGTCAAAAAGGAAGTAATAATTCCTATACTAGTGTTTTTTATGCACCTATAATCTTGAATTCACATTCCCCTCAATCTCTGGTGTCAGTCATAGAAATTAATATTAAGCTTCAGTTGTGCCCTTGTTCACATACTCATTATCATTATGAACATTAGGATGTAAAGACACTAATCTGTCCAGGTAATATTGCTTTTCAAGCTGGGTTCACACGTATGTGTGTGTGGCTCCGTGACATTTTTATGGATAATGAAATGTAAGTGGAAAATTTATTGGCTTTCTGAGAAAAAAATAACTAGCACCTATTTGACATAGTGAATATTAACAAATCCTTCTTATCTCTGAATCATGTTTCTACTTTCACTACCAAGAATGACTTTCCTTTTTGTATGATAAATTTGTCTGTACTTGATACCACGGACTGAAATGTCATTTCCTCAAGAAAATCCTTCCTCCATTTGTGGAATTGAAAAGAATATACCTTTGTAAATAAAGAAAAGTTAACATTGAGTGGAAAGAATATTCTTCCAATTTAGAAGGTGATTGGATAAATGCCAACTTAAGGAGATATGAAATCTGGAAGCCATCAATTTACACCCCAAATTCCATTTTATATAAAATTCCAAAATACAATATAAAACATTACAGAAACAAAGTTTCCTTCTTTCTCTTAAGAAGGAAAGATGACAGACAGCATATATCAGTTTCTTTATAAATTTCAGGAATAGCACAAATTGCTTTATTAGCACAGCCAAGCCAAATTGGTACTTTTGCCTTTGACTTAGATGATAGATAAAGATATGGAAAAAAAGAATTATATTTTTCCCAGACTACACAAAGTTTTTAGGCATCATTTTATCTAAACATATTAAATTTTTACCTCCATCTTTCTTTCTTTTTTTTTTATTAAAAATTTAATTATACATTTTAAAATTTTTTACCAGTTCCCTCCCTCCCCCCTCCTCCCCCTCCCCTTCCCCCAGTGCCTCCCCCCCAATTCCCAGAGAGTCCTTTATTATGTACGCCTAACTCTCCACTGGGTCCTCCTCTCCGATGACATATAAGGACCCAGTGGCATTTCCATAAGCCCTTTCTCTTGTTCCCCTTAAGCATAAGATCACTACTATGGCTGTCAATCCCTTGCCTCCAGGGGTCTCGGTGCCCTTAACAGATGCTAGACTTTAGGAGGGCAACAGTGCGCTGGACATTGCGCAGGGCATGCAAAGTCCCATTATGATTGCTTTGGCCCCAACTATTGTTGAGAATCTTGCAAATCGTTGCTCCTCCCATCCTTTTGCTCTTACAATCTTACCGCCCCCTCTTCCGCAAATGTCCCTGAGCTCCAGGATGGGGAGAGATTAGGCCGTCCTAGTTCTATGTGATTGATATAGAGTCTCTGAAGTTCTGGATTGTGGTTTGTTGATTTTCTTTTGCAGTTTTGCTGCTCCTGCAATTCCCTTCACTCCATTCTGCTGGGCACTGTATGTCACCCCCTGGCCAGAGACAAAAAGCTGTTAAACTGGAGTCTTGTTGTAATAGCACATTCAAGGGTAGATGTAATAAGAGTAGGAAACCTCACTGAGGGAGGGGTCCATCACCCATTTGCAAAATGATTACTTTTTATCTGCTAGACTATATGCCCTCCCCTTCTGGTGAGATCAGGAAAGAACGTCTGTGAACTTAACCAGGTTTCTCATTACTTACTTGCAGACCTTGATGGAGGCCTATTTTCTCTGCTGTAACATGGTCTCCTCTCTCCTTGTTTCTGGTGTGGCCCTCCTAACCCATCTCTCTTGTTCATAATCCTTGCAATTACTGTGTTACATAGGTTTACTTTTGAGTGTCTCAATGTGGGCTGGGTGAGTTTGGTACTAGGAGCCACCTATTAGGGAGTACATACGGCGCTTAATTTTCTGGGTTTGGGATACTTCACTTAATATAATTCTTTCTAATGACATCCATTTCCCAGCAAATTCCAGTAATTCATCATTTTTGATGGCTGAGTAGTACTCCATTGTATAGATGTACCACTGTTTCCTTATCCACTCGTCAACTGTTGGACATTTAGGTTGATTCCATGACTTTGCTATTGTAAACAGTGCTGCTATGAACATGGTCGAGCTTGTGCTATCGAGGCGAACCTCTGCTGCATGGGGGGTTATTCCCAAAAGTGGGATAGCAGGGTCATATGGCATTTCAATCTTTAATTTCTTTAAGAATCTCCAGACGGCTCGCCAGAGTGGCTGTATGAGCCTGCATTCCCACCAACAATGTAGGAGAGTTCCCCTCTCTCCACATCCTCTCCAGCATTTGTCGTTGTTTGTATTGTGGATTTTTGCCATCCTGACTGGGGTGAGATGATATCTCAGGGAAGTTTTGATTTGCATTTCCCTGATGGCTAAGGAAGTGGAGCATTTTTTAAGATAATTGTTAGACATTTTAATTTCATCCCTGGTAAAGTTTCTTTGAAGTTCCAGGGCCCATTTTTTAATTGGGCCAGTGTTTTCCTAGGAGTTTAGTTTTCTAAGTTCTTTGTGCACTCTGGATAGTAGAGCTCTATCAGATGTGTGGTTAGTGAAGATTTTCTCCCATTCTGTGGGTTGCCTTTGAGCTCCTGTGACAATCTCTTTATCTGAACAGAAGCTCTTTAATTTCACAAGATCCCAACTGTTGAGAGTTGGTATCAGTGATTGTGCCATTGGATGTCTGTTTAGGAAATGTTGGCCTAGCCCAATCAGCTCGAGGGAGTTCCCTATCCTTTCAACTATGGTTTTTAAAGTCTCTGGCCTGATATCAAGGTCCTTGATCCATTTGGAATTAAGTCTTGTACATGTTGACAAGTACGGGTCCAGCTTTAATCTTCTGCATGTGGAGATCCAGTTTTGCCAGCACCATTTGTTGAAGATGCTGTTCTTTTTCCATTGGATTCTTTGGGCCCCTTTGTCAAAGACCAAATGGCTGTAACTTTGTGGGCTTATATCTGGGTCTTCAATCCTTATCCATTGATCTGTGTGTCTATTTTGGAGCCAGTACCAGGCTGTCTTTATAACTATGGATTTGTAGTATAGACTTAGGTTTGGTATGGTAATACCTGCAGCTGTGTTTTTGTTACTCAGGATTGTTTTTGCTATCCTGGGTCTTTTGTGCCTCCATATGAACTTTGAGATTATTTGGTCAACTTCTTTGAAGAATTGCTTTGGGATTTTGATTGGTATAGCATTGAATCTGTATATTGCCTTTGGTAGGATGGTCATTTTTACAATGTTGATTCTGCCAATCCAGGAACAAGAGAGGTCTTTCCACCTTCTGGTGTCTTCTGCAATTTCTTTCTTTAGGGTTTTAAAGTTTTCATTGTAAAGGTCTTTTACCTCCTTAGTTAGGTGTATACCAAGGTATTTCATTTTTTTAGGGGCTATAGTAAATGGTATTGTTTCTCTCAAGGCTTTTTCACTTCTTTCATTCTGGGCATATAGGAAGGCCTCTGATTTTTGCACATTTATTTTGTATCCTGCCACCCTGCTGAACTTCTCAATTAGTTCCAGGAGCTTCCTGGTGGAGTTTTTGGGATCTCTCAGGTATAAGATCATGTCATCTGCAAATAGGGATAGCTTGATTTCTTCCTTGCCGATTTGAATCCCTCTTATGTCCCTTTCTTGTCTTATGGCTTCAGCTAAGACTTCAAGTACAATATTGAATAGAAGTGGTGAGAGTGGACAGCCTTGTCTAGTTCCTGATCGAAGTGGGAATGCTTCCAATTGTTCCCCATTGAGCATAATCCTTGCTGTGGGCTTGTTGTATACAGCTTTTATTATATTGATAAAGGTTCCTTCCATTCCTACTGTCTCTAGCGTTTTGATCATAAAAGGCTGTTGGATCTTGTCAAAAGCTTTTTCTGCATCTATCGAGAGTATCATGTGGTCTTGGACTTTGGACTGGTTTACATGATGAATTACATTTATTGATTTGCGTATGTTGAACCAACCTTGTGTGCCAGGGATGAAGCCTACTTGGTCCCCGTGAATGATCTTTTTGATATGTTTTTGAATCCGATTTGCTAAGACTTTGTTGAGAATCTTTGCATCTGTGTTCATCAGGGAGATCGGCCTATAGTTTTCTTTTTTAAGTGAATCTTTATTAGGTTTTGGGATTAAAACGATATTAGCTTCATAGAAGGAATTTGGTAGTGTTCCTTCCTTTGCTATTTGATGGAACAGTTTAAGGAGTATTGGTGTTATTAACTCCTTAAATGTCTGGTAGAACTCTGTGCTGAATCCATCTGGTCCAGGACATTTTTTGGTGGGAAGATTCGAGATTACTTCCTCAATTTCCTTATATGTTATAGGACTATTTAAATAATTCACAACTTCCTGATTCAATTTAGGTAAGTTGTGTTTACTTAGAAATTCATCCATCTCTTTTGTGTTGTCAAACTTCACAGAGTATAAGTTTTTGAAATATGATGTTATAATTCTCTGGATTTCTTGGGTATCAGTAGTGATAACTCCATGTTCATTTCTAATTTTGTTAATTTGGGTTTTCTCTCTCTTGCTTTTGGTTAGTTTAGCTAGGGGTGTATCAATCTTGTTGATTTTTTCAAAGAACCAGCTTTTTGATTGGTTGATTTTTTCTATCGTTTTCTTAGTCTCGATTTCAGATATTTCTCCCCTTATTTTGCTAATCTCTTCTCTTCTACTGCTTTTGGGATCAGATTGCTCTAGTTTCTCTAAAGCTTTAAGCTACATTGTTAAGTTGTTTATTTCTGACGTTTCCATTTTTTTGACGTGGGCATTAAGAGCTATGAACTTACCTCTTAGAACAGCTTTCATTGTGTCCCAGAGATTTTGGTAAGTTGTATTTTCGTTATCATTCACTTTCAGGAAATCTTGAATTTCCTTTTTAATTTCTTCCTGAATCCAGTTCTCATTCAGCATCATAGTGTTAAGTTTCCAGGAGTTAGTGTATTTTCTCTTGTTTGATGTGTTGTGGATGTCCAGCTTTAGGCCGTGGTGGTCTGATAGGGCACAGGTTAGAATTTCAACTTTCTTGTATATGTGTAGATTCATTTTGTGGCCCAATATGTGATCTATTTTGGAGAAAGTTCCATGTGCTGCTGAGAAAAATGTGTATTCTTTGGTGCGTGGGTGAAAAGTTCGATAGAGATCTGTGAGGTCCATTTCTTTCAGGGTTTGATTAAGTTCCAAAGTGTCTCTGTTAAGCTTTTGACCTGTTGATCTATCCCATGTAGAGAGGGCGGTGTTGAAGTCCCCAAGAATTATCGTTTGAGGGTTGATTTCTTGCTTTAGACGCTGTAGGGTTTTCTTAATGAATGTGGAGGGGCCCGTATTGGGTGCATATATGTTCAGTATTGTGAAATCTTCCTGGTGAATTGTACCTGTGACTAAAATGTAGTATCCATCCGTGTCTCTTATAATTTTTTTTGGTTTGAAATCCACTTTGTCTGATAGCATAATGGCTACCCCTGCCTGTTTTCTGCTTCCATTTGCTTGTAGAATTGTTGACCAGCCTTTTATTTTTAGAGCGTGCCTATCTTTTGTGGTGAGATGGGTTTCCTGCAGGCAACAGATTGATGGATTGTGATTTTTAATCCAAGTTTGTAATCTGTGTCTCTTGATCGGTGAATTAAGTCCATTAACATTTAGTGTTATAATGGAGAAACTATTATTAATTCCAGACATTTATTATGTTTAGTAGCTTTTATAAGTATATTGCTTTGCTTTTAATGGTGTTATATTTGCCTTCTGTTCTCCTGGATATGCCTGTTTTTTTCTTCATGCTTGAGTATCATTTCTAGCAGTTTTTGAAGGCCTGGTTTGGTGGCCATGTATCCCTTAAAGTTGTCTTTGTGCTGGAAAATTTTTCTTTCTCCCTCGATCATGACTGATAGTTTTGCAGGGTAAATCAGCCTGGGTTGACATTTTTGCTCATTCAATACTTGAAGTATGTCTCTCCAAGCTCTTCTTGCTTTTACTGTTTCGACTGAGAAGTCATTTGTTATTTTAATAGGTTTGCCTTTAAAAGTGATTTTTTTTTTCTCCCTTGAAGCTCTCAGCACCAGTTCTTTATCTTGAATGTGGAGTGTTTTGACTATTATTTGCCGGGTGTGCTTCTATTTTGGTCGTATCTGTTTGGGGTTCGGAATGCCTCTTGTATATGAATGGGCCTCCCTTTTTTTAGATGAGGAAAGTTTTCCTTGATGATCGTTTGAAAAATTTCCTCAGGGGTGGTATTTTGAGATTCTTGCTCCGGTATTCCATGAATACGCATGTTAGGCTTCTTCAGGGTGTCCCATATCTCTTGGATATTTCTCTCAAGTATCTTTTTGGCTTTAACAACCTCTTCCATTGAGCTGGTTAGTACTCCCACTTTATTCAAGGTCTGAAATTCTGTTTTCTGCTTAGTTAGTTCTGTTGATAAGACTCTCTGTGGCGTTCTGGGTTGAAGATAACTTGTCTTTTAGCTCAGTTTTAAACTCTGCTTGAGTTTGTTTTAACTGCTCTATGCCACTTTTTGTTTCTTGCACTGTTTTTCTCAACTCCTCCAGATGTCTATTGTGTTCCTCTTCAAAGCGATTGATTCGATTATGTAATTCCTCCCGAATTTCCTCTTTCATAGTATTGAACATGGTAATGATCATATTTTGAAAGTCGTTATCCTGGGTCAGGCTTTCTTGGCCTTTTTCCGCGGGTTTGTTCTTGTTGGAGTCTAACATTATGGGATTAATTCCTTCAGTGGGAAATTTGTTTACTTGAGTGTTGCTTCTCATGGATTTGCACTTTGACTTTGGCATTGTCATTTTAACTCTTAAGATCTCTCAATTTCACTAAACTGAATTATTTGGCCTGGGGTACTGGTGGGCAGGGCCCGAACGGGGACTCACCTAGGGCGCGGGGTGAGGCCCGGGTGGACCGCGCGCGTGTGTCGACCGGGGGAGCGGGGTGGGGTGAAAAGGGAGGATGGGCGCGTCGGCGTGGAGCTATTTAACCCGAGGGCAGCTGGGGCGGGGCCCGGGCGCAGGGGGAGGTCCTCCTCGTCCCTCGGCCCCCGCGGGGCTCCGGCTGGATGGCGGGAGTCGGAGCCGGGTCCCTGTGGGCTGACCTGGGGTCCTAGAGCGCGCGGTGAGGCCCCGGCTGAATCTCGCGTACGCGTCCCGACCGGCGGAGCGGGGGTGGGGTGAAAAAAAGGGACCTCCTCCATCTTTCTTGAGTTTTCTATTTATATAACCAATACTAAAGTTGTCATATTGACTTTATAATACATTTTTATATTAAATGACAAATAGAAAATAATAGAAGTAGTCATATATTTTTTCTTTAACAATAAGTTACAAAACAAAAATGTTAATTAAATAATTGAGAAATAGAAGAACACTAAGAACATAAATTTAAGAATAATTGAATTTCTTAGATATATTCTACAAAAGCTCCCAATAAGAATAAAATGCCATCAAATATTTTATCCTATTATTTATTTTATGATGGAAACCTAAATTAGATTATATTTGTTTTATAATTGAAACTTATATTGAATTTGTTTTATAATTATTTATAAAACTCAGAAAATATACCAGCCATGTGACAGAGTAGAGCAGTAAATCAGTGTTAGGCAGCTGATGGGATGAGCAAGGAGGGAGAAAAACAATAATTATTACCAAAGCTTAAAATTAAAGTAGGCCGGCATATGTAGATTTATCTTTGTGTGGTAGAAATATAGAGGCAGGATGGAATAATTGAATTAAACCTGACAATACCAAAATTTGGTGTTTTACCAAAATGAAAACCAGCCTGGAAATGGACTTAAAATCTGATAAATGAAGACTGTTTTTATATTTTTTTCTATTATCCTATTTTGTCTCTGAGACAAGTAGAAATCAAAGATTGGAATGATTTTTCCCTTTTTCAGATTGTTCACATCACACTACTTTCAGAACACTTAAATCTGACAAAATAATTTAGTATGAATATTCATGGTGTCTTTATTGATTATCTCAAAGGTTTTATAAATATATGCTATGTTTATACATATATATAATAAAATTAAAATTAAATGAATAAGAGAAATATATCATCTAAGTTCTTTGTTAATAACCAGATTTGTTGTTTGGGAAAAGAAACCATTGATCTTACTACATACAGATTTCAGTAAATTTCTGCTGCTCACCCTCCCATCCTAATCATTGCTGTCAGGAAGCCAATTTGAGATCACAGGTCATGGCTTCAATTCCAGTGTGTCACAGGAAACTTAATCAATGTCTGTGTGTACACTGAAGCAAAACTACGCTGCAATTAAACCCATGAATTTTACTAATACATCATTTAAAGTAGTTTAATATTTGTGGAAATGGGTTTCAAATAAATATAGCACTTGGTCTGTATCCATTTTTTAATAAAACAGCAGGTTTCATAAAAAGATCTTTTAAGTCCTGTTTTATCTGGACTAAATATTTGCATTTTACTTTCTGCCTCAATGTGTCTATCAAATCCTGTTTCTGGAGGGTCTTTCAAGTTCTCTCATTCCCAAATCCAATGAACTTTCTACACTCCTCATCTTCCTACATAATGGCTGCATTGTGTGCTGTTACTCATGCCACATTTTCCTGAAATTCATATTCCCTGACATAGAATAAAGTGATGGATATTTCTGCATATATGACTTGGGCACAGTAGTTTTCCCTTTTGCAATCATTGATTTAATAAATATAAGCATGAACTATTAGAGTTTGTGTAAAATTCAATGGCTGTTGTAGCACTTCAGCATTAATCTTATGAATAGGAAGAATGATGGAGCAATTATAATAACTAAAATTGGGTACTCACAGAAGCAAGGAGCTATATGAAAGTTTGGAATTGGCCTACATATAATCTACTGTTCGCTTTTGTAACTAAAAGTTTTTATTTTTATTTTTGTTTGCATATTATCTGTGGTTATGTTTATGATTCAAGGACAGAGTTAAGCAGTTGCTGCAGAGATCTTCGCTATCTTGCTTTGTAAAGGAAATTCCACAGAATCCAGGGTGAAAGGATCAGTTAATTGAACTTAAGGGAGAGAGTCTCTCTCCCTTGACACAAATAAAATGCTTCCCTATGGTAAGGTTTTGTGCCAAGACAAAAGCAATCTTCTGAACTAGGGTCTTCTATAAATGCCTGCTTAGTTTTATCCTTAAATTTGGCACATTGCCTCAAGGCTAATTGTGTGGATCTAGCAAATCTAATTATATAGGAAGAGTTTATAAGACCTCACATTGTTTCCCTCACAGTTCTAACTTCAGGAGCACTCATGGGTGTGTACAATACCAAACAGAAGTTCCTAATACCTAGGACTTAAGCACAGAGAACAAGGGAAGTAAGGCAGAGTTGTATATGATAAATATTGTGGCCTCTATTTGATAACTATGCATCCCCTCAAAGTTCTGTATATTCTCAATCATGCAGAAACTGACTTTTGATTCAATGTGTATGATCAGAAGTTTTAGAATATTATAAATTATTCACCTCATCCAATAAAATAATTTTATGATATTTCTCTGATTGACTTTACCTGGTCCACCATTAGAATCCTATTAGAAATTTTAGAGAGTTGCATGTTGGCCTAATTGTCTGGATTTTCTAATGTTTTTATATAATTATAAATTTACAAAAATCTTATGTTAAAACATGCAATAACCATGAGTATTTTTATTTTAAGATAAAAAACAAAACCCTTATAAAAACAAAACTCACCATATTTGTAAAAGATTAGCAAAAATATTTTTTCAATTATTTCGAATAAGTTATTACCTCACACCATGGGACCAAATTATTATATTTCTGAAGTTTTTTTTAAGATTGACATTAAGTCGTGTACATAACCGAGTTTGTGAAATAAAATGTTAGATTAACTTTTTTTTTAATTTTATTATTATTATTTATTCAACTGTGCACATGTGTGTGTGTGTGTGTGTGTGTGTGTGTGTGTGTCTGTGTGTGTGTGTAGAACCACGGACGAATTCGCGAACCACCATGGACGCCTCCACCTCCTTCTGCCCCGGGATTCACAGGCTCCGCCCTACCAGGACCAGAAGCGCAGGCCGCCCCCGCTTCCGCCTGGCGTCTATACGTGGGGTCTAGGATCCGAACTCAGGACCTTCAATATTTATGGGCTGGAGAGATGGCTCAGGATTCAGACTCTGTCTCACAAGCAGAAGGTCCTGAATGGATCCCAGATTCCCACTCTAAAAAACGCCAGGCAGAAAACAGCAGTGGCCTGCACTTCCCACTTCGGTGGGGGCGCCTGGGAAATCCCAGTGCAATAAGGAAGGAGGGAGGTAGAAACAATTCAGGGTGATTCCTGAAGTCATTCTTTGTCCTCCACAGGGCATACAGTGCCCTCTGAGACACACAACAAAACAAACAAATAAACAAATAAATAAATGAAATATTTTTTTAAATATCTATTTGAGAGAGAACAGGCACAGGTGTTATCCATGCATGTGTGGAGGTCAGAGGACAACTTTGGAAGTCTGTTTCCTCAATTTTCCTCTTTTTATGGATTGAATAATATTGCATTACACTGGTATGCCACATATTTATTTTATTTTCACACGGATATGTGTATATATGGCATGTGTTTATGTCTACATGCTTTTTTGCAGGTTGTGGATGAATGTGCACGCGAGTGCATGTGCATGCGGAGCTCTGGGGGTGATATTATAGGCAGCTCTGCTCACCACTACACACCAAGCCACCTGACGGTGATCTGGGAATCATCCTCAAGCACTCATCTACCCTTATTGCTGTAAACCTGGGTCTCTAGTTAAAGTCTGTCATTAGGGCTAGCTTGGCTAACCGGTTTGCTCTGGGGATTCCCAGGCTCCACCTTCCAGGGCTGTGAAATACAAGCAGACCACCAGGCCCACCGGCATTTTACATAAGACCTGTGGGACGCAACCGCCATGGCCTTTTGTTTGAACAGCAAATACTTTAACTGCTGAAGCCGTCTCCCCAGCACAGATAAACCACATTTTCCCTTATCTGCGCCTTTGCTGTGATGATATTAATCTGTTCCACTTTGTGGAAAAGCTATTGTAAATGAGCTGCTATGAACATACCTATATAAGTTTCTGTTGAACAGCTGCTTTCCGTTCTTCGTTCTTTCAATGAATTCGCTTGGTCATGTCATTCTGTGCTTTCTTATTAGGAAACGCTCAGATTCTGCTAGGAATAGAGATAATGATGACAGTTGCCCCATGGCCCCTACTCGGGAGATTATTTTAGATTACTTATATAAAACATCTGGAACGATATCTGACGCGTAGTAGACATGCCACAAGTATAAGCTCTTACAGCCAATGAGTGTATTAAATGGGTGGAAAGGAGGAGCCTAGGACTGTTTTCACAAGCATTTAATTGAGAATCAGATCACATCCAATCGAATCTCTTTAGTCAGGTTCCATGTTACGACAGGTCATATTCAAAGACTTTAAGAAGGAAGGAATTTTTTTTGAAAGTCTTTTCCCTCCCCGCCCTCTCACTCACCCACTAGTCCCTAAAAGGAAAACTGAGAGAAAGGACTTCCAAACCATATAAATTTAGCACTTTTACTATTTTTTTTCTTAAATACTGTTTGTTTGTTTGTTTGTTTGTTTCTTTTCCTACTTTTGCCAATTCTGTAGAGGAGGGGAAATTCAAGACAGGATTTTTCTGGGCTATGACCATGGTGACCTACATTCCTATGAAGCGCCAGCTGACCTTGAACTCACAATCTTTACTGCTTAGTCACGTTTATGACTGACAAGAATACACTAAGATTAAGATTGGCAGTTTAATTCAAATATTGAAAATATTTAAAAAACTAATTTCCGGGCTAGGAATGTTAGCTTCAATAAACAAGCACTACTACCTGAGAAAAGCTACGGTTGGATACCTAACATGCAATAAACAAACAGTTTCATTAAGGAAAGATTAACATTGCATGAGTGGAGTCCATTACAGATTGAATTACCATATATGATTGTCTATGAAGAAATCAAATCCCAATTGTCAGCAATGCAACTTTACATTTATAAAAAGAGCCCGAAAATAAGGGTTTGATTTGCCTTTCTTTGGATTTCAAAGTTTTCAGAAATTTTATTACTTTCAGCTTATCGTTTAAGAAGTATGTAAGTGTCTAATCACTATTTCCCCGTACTGAAAAGATATTTGACCCATTCGATGTAGCTTAAGACTCGCTGCTTGTCTGGTCCTGCCGTGGCATGTCCAGAACTAGATTTAAGAGGAATTCCACATACTTGGAGCCAGCAGTCAACATGCCACTGGACATCATTGCTGCATTTTTAAAAACTCCTTCAGTGTCGATCCTGCTCCAACCTCCCTCCCTGCCTGCCTTTCTCTGATTCATCACCTGTCTCCAACACCTGGCGCATGACACTCACAGGTGGTGCCTCCGAATCTCTGACATCCAGGTGCTCCTACTACTGTTTATCTTTCTCCCACATGAGAACTTCCGAAGCACAATTCAAATACCTTGGAAAATACCCCCTACTCAGATTGGCAACTGAAACAAGACTGACAACATCCCTTACTTATGAGACTGTGTGGGAACCGGTTCAGTACTCTGAAGTCCTCACCAGTGTAGCCTTTGGAAGGCATCGGGTTGTTAGCACATGCCTTTCAGAGAACATCTTACTTCTAGAAACTACCAAGCAAATGTACAAGTATAAACTATATGACCTCAGGATGTAAAGAAAGATGAAATGTTTACAGTAGTGAAAAGTCATAAGAGACCTAATGTACTTTAGGGGGAGGTTTTGTATTTCTGGCCATTCTAATTTTTTTCTTTTTACACCTTACTAATATCTTTTACACCACATTAAAACATGTGTTCCTGGATCCAAGATTTCTCTCCCTTGGGCCTCACAAAATCATTCTCATATAAGGCCATTAATTTTGCCCTTACTAGGTGTATCCTGCATATAAACTCCATGGATTCTGTACAGTATGGGAGGGCACAATTAATTTAAATGATGGATTGATGTCAGAATTTTTTTTTTTTTTGAGACAAGATTTCTTATCAGCCCAAGGTCTCATATTGTTTTGGAATTTCATGTCCAGGTTCTTGGTTCAGGAGTCAAAGATGAGACCAGAACACGTGTAGAAGATTAAGGCACGATTTTGTTAGAAGGAGAAAGACGTTACTCACGGTCACAGAGTCCAGGAGGACAAGAGGCCCGAAGACGGCTGGCAGTGTCAGGGTATTTATAGAATTAGGCAGGTCTGGAATAGTGGGCTTTCCTTAGTGGTTAACTCCAGTTCTGCAAACCTGACTGGGGTTTTGTTCCCCCTACAGCTCATTGTGTCTGTTCATAAAGGGCCCAAGCCCAGTCTTGAGGAATTTAGCTTATCTGCAATGGAAAGCTCATTTCCCACCTTTTTTTCATAAACAGAGGGTTAGGGGAAATTGGAGCCTTATCTTTGTGGGATGAGAACCAGTTCATCACAGATTAGTTAGACTGTCTCCCTTCACGATAACCCAGCAGTGGGAGATGACCTTCAAGACTTTCTCAGCAGTCTCTTTATCCCTGTCCTATTCTAAGCTACCTAGCAAAACTTTGCCCTCTGCATGTGTCTTCAACATGCAATTAGCCAAGGCTGGCCTAAACTCCTGATCTTCCTGCCTCCACCCTAAGTGTTGAATTTACAGGTGTGGGCCACCACACCTTACTGAAAGCCCATGTTATATTAACAGAATTTTCGGAAGTCCAAATAAATACAACATGGCTTCAAGACAAAGCAAGTGGCAACGATCACAAGACATCATGGTTTATAAGAGAAAGAGCCAACAGTCATGACTATCCAGTCACAGCTCGATCTCTCCGTCTCTGTGCATATTTACTGCACTAGATGGTTTTCCTACTATGAGCAAAGATCATGTGGGTTCCTCAAGTTTTCTTTCATGCTGGCAGACATGCTACAGTCTCCTTATCTGCTGCCAACTCTTTGTTGAAATTGCCCACACAGGGCACTGCTGCAGAATGTTCTCACCTACCAGGAGGAAACAAGAGAGTGCGCTGTGAGGTTGCCTCCAGCTTTAATGTTTACAGTGGAGCTAGTCTGCACAGCAAACAGCCGAAACCGTTTCCCCCAAGGATTAGCACGATGGCAGTTGACTCTCTCACTGTGTTTGGGAAGCAGATTGAGCATTGGAGAATAAGGAGAGCTGAGCCAGTGAGCTGCTGGATGGGCAAAGGTGCTTGCCACTCAGACCTACAGGACCTGGTTCAGTCCCCAGGACCCACAAAAAGATGGACGTAAAGAACAAGTCCCACAGAGTAGTCTGTCCTTCACCATGGGTACTATGGCATGTCCCTTACACTAATAGATCTTAAAGCAATCAGGAAAGCTGTCATTTTTTTAATTACCACATTAACTATTTTTATTTTATTTTTGCATGTATCTGTGTATCTGCGTGTGTCACAGGTACTATGTGTGCCTGTGGAAGTCAGAGTGACTTGGGAATCACCCTGGATTACTTCTACCTCTCCTCTTTTCTCTGCTCTGAAGTTTCCCAGGCTCCGGACCCAAAGTACAACCCAGGATCCAACTCAGGTCCTTCTGCTTACGAGGCAGAAGCTTAATTTCCTGAGCCATCTCACTGCCCTTCTTTAGAACTGCCAATTCCTGACTATGTAACCGAGGGCAAGTCCCTTTCTGGCGTGTAACCACAGATCTCCCCCTCATACAGTGAACCTTTCTCCATGAATTGCACTGCTGATGAATGAAAGTGGTATCGAGGGCTCTGGACCCCCCACACTTCCATCTGAGCTGTAGCATGGAGGGCAGAGACTGTGCCCCTGCCATATTCTTGTGCCTAGAATCAATCTGCACACAATTAAGTGTTCAAAAAAACTACTGAGTTGGGTCATTTTAAAAACACTATATGGGGGGGGCCTGAGGAGAGATGAGCTCAGGGTTGTGACCTGCCTTCACAAGCAGAAGGTTCTGAGTTCGGATCCAGGTCCCACATTAAAATAAAAAAAAAAAAAAAAAAAAAAAAAAACACCTATATGGGGCTGGAGATATGCTCAGGGGTTAAGCTTCTTACCTCACAGCGAAAGTCCTAAGTCCAGATCCCAGATCTCATATAAAAAAATGCCAGATGGAAAGGTAGTGGCCTATATTTCCAGCCCTGGAGATGGAGCCTGGGAAACTCGACGAGCAAAGCAAAGAGGATGTAGTATCTCCAGGTGATTCCAAAAGTCATTCTTGGGCCTCCACTGCAGTGCCCTCTGATACACACACACACACACACACACACCACACACACACACACACACACACAAAATGCGTTGTCTGTGCAGCTTCCACGGAATCTAAAATCATCCCACAAAGCTCGTTTAGAAGATACTTGCAGGCTCTGCTTTCTGATCTTCAGGCACACGCTACCCAGGCTGCTCCTGCTCTCACCACCTGGGCCTCCCCTGGCCGTGATGGAAGGTATTGCTTCTTTTGTGGGCCACGGCTACAATAGTCTCTATCTAAATAAGTAAATAAATAAATGAACCAACAATACCTAGATGGATAAATTATAGATCAACTTTTAAAGTAAAAACACTGAAGTCAGATGATTAGGATTAAAGAGTTTCAGGGCTGGGAATGTGGATTAGCTTGAAGAGAGCTTATCTAGCGTGCATGAAACCTGGGTTTGATCCATGGCACCAGATTCAAACATGGTGGCACATGTCTATATCCCAGCACTCAGAAGCTGGAGGCAGGAGGATCAGAAGTTCAAGGTACCCTTGATAAGCAGCTAATTGATGCCAGACAAACATCTATCCGCCCCAGAGAGGGACTCGAGGACCAATAATTGCCAAGGTCCAACCTGAACCAATGAGTTTATTGGAGGTATTCACAGCATCAGGACAAGCAAAGGCAGCTGCATCATAAGAAAGCCACCCCAACACGGGTGAGATTCAGGAAGCTGCAACCCAGGAGCGCTGTGCCGCACAATTTGCTCCTCTGCGAATCCCTTCCAGACTTCTCCATTGGTCTGGGAAGTCTCCTCCCCCAACAGTTTGCTCTTTTTCCTCACCTCAGGATGAGGCACCCTAAATCTTGTTAGGTTCAGGAACCTCCTGACCCTAAAGAGGTGATTACTTTCTGAGCCTTCCTCCAAGATAGAATATGTCATGTTTTGAAATGTGTCCCCCATAGTCTCACGTATTTGGAAAGGCCAAGGCACCTTTGAGAGGTGGAGCCTTGCTGGAGGAAGGGTGGTCACAGGGGGTGGGCTTGAGGTAGATTAGTCCCACCCTACCTCTTAGAGAAATCTGCTTTGGAGCATCAAGTCTTGCAGCTCTCAGCCTCCAAGATGTCTCTAGTGACTTAGTCTGCCTCCAGCTTTGTCCAGCCAAGCCATGCCAGGTCCGCCATGAAAGACTGTATCTCCCCTCTGGAATCATAAGTTGAATAAATCTCCTTCTCCCTTAAGTTGCTTGACTTTGAATGTTGTTCTCACAGCAACACACAAGAGAAATTATTATAGAATGCTTCAAAGGATGATGAAGCGCCTTCCTTTGCCCCTTTGGAGGCAAAGTCAAGATAGCATTAAGCTGTCTCCATAGGAAAAACACTACAACATAGCATACTTGAGACCCTGGCTCTGAAGCAACCAAATAAAACAGAGTCCTAGCTGAGTATAGTGACACAGCCTGTAGCTCTAACACCTTGCTGGGAAGAGCACCTGAGCCAGGAACTTGAAGCTGGCCTTGGGAGACACTGCACCACTCCATCTCAACAAAGCCCCCAAGTTCTACCACATGCCACCTACCTATACAGCCACCTTGGTAATCATGGGAACTCTGCTTTCAATTACTTTTATAAAATTATGGTAATGCAGTACAACATGAAACTCAACCATCTTAGCCATTTCAAGTCAGTGATGTCAAGTACATTTACAATGTTATACACCCACTACCACACTCCAGTTCCAAAACTTTTTTATTACCCCCCCAAAAAACCTCCATATGTATTAAGTAGTCACTTCCCCCACATGCTCCCAACCCTAACCCCTGGCAGCCACTAATCTGCTTCTGTGAATTTACATGACTAGATATTTCATACAATATGTCTGCTGAAGAAAGTGTATGTGTGTATATGCATGTGCACACACACATGCCACCAGCACACACACATGTGCCCACCTACAATATCTTCCAGGTTAAGGTGAAAAGAATCAGCTCTCTCTGTCCATCTTTATATGGATTCTGGGGATCAAACTTGGTCTGTGGAGCTCACATAGCAAGCACTTTTACCCACTGCGCCATTTCATCAGCCACAATATGTTTTCTCGATATGTTTTCTTTTTTTTTAATTTTTTATTATTTATTCAATTATGCGTGTGTGCTGTGTGTATGTAATGTGTGCGCGTGTGTGTAGAACCACGGGCCAATTCGAACCACCATGGATACCTCCACCTCTTCCTTGTTTACTCTGTCTGGGGATTCACAGGCTCCGCCCTACCAGGACCAGGCCGCCCCCGCTTCTGCCCGGCATCTATACGTGGGGTCTAGGATCCAAACTCAGGACCTTCTGCCTGCAAGGCAGAGGCTTAACCTCTGAGCCACCTCTCCAGCTCCTCAATATGTTTTCTTAATGATGTTTTTATTTATTATTATTTATTCAATTGTGTGTATGTGTGTGTGTGTGTGTGTGTAGACCAAAGACAATTCAGGAACCACCATGGACCACCTCCACCTCCTTCTTGTTTATCCTCTGCCTCGGGAATTCGCAGGCCGCCCCCGCTTCCGCCTTGTGTCTATAGGTGGGGTGTAGGATCCGAACTCAGGACCTTCCGCCTACAAGGCAGAAGCTTAACCCCTGAGCCACTTCTTCCAGCCCCGACAATATGTTTCTTATATCTGGTTTCTTTCACTTACTGTGTTTTCAATATTGGTTGATGCTATAGATAATATACATTACAGCTTTCTTCCTTTTTAAAAAAAAAAATTATTTATGGGCTGGAGAGATGGCTCAGGGATTCAGACTCTGTCTCACAA
The DNA here is from genome assembly GCA_023101885.1 of Typhlomys cinereus. Classification (NCBI taxonomy): domain Eukaryota; kingdom Metazoa; phylum Chordata; class Mammalia; order Rodentia; family Platacanthomyidae; genus Typhlomys; species Typhlomys cinereus. The sequence goes on from JALPQD010000078.1 coordinate 6,681,035, forward strand.
GCAGAAGGTCCTGAATTTGGATCCCAGATTCCACGTAAAAAAACGCCAGGCAGAAACAGCAGTGGCCTGCACTTCCCACTCTGGTGGGGCGCCTGGGAAATCCCAGTGCAAAGTAAGGGGGAGGTAGAAACAATTCAGGGTGATTCCTGAAGTCATTCTTGGTCCTCCACAGGGACACACAGTGCCCTCTGAGACACACACACAAAACAAACAAATAAACAAATAAATAAATGAAATATTTTTTTAAATTATCTATTTGAGAGAGAACAGGCACAGGTGTATATCCATGCATGTGTGGAGGTCAGAGGACAACTTTGGAAGTCTGTTCTCTCAATTTTCCTCTTTTTATGGATTGAATAATATTGCATTACACTGGTATGCCACATATTTATTTTTATTTTCACACGGATATGTGTATATATGGCATGTGTTTATGTCTACATGCATTTTTTGCAGGTGTGTGGATGAATGTGCACGCGAGTGCATGTGCATGCGGAGCTCTGGGGGTGATATTATAGGCAGCTCTGCTCACCACTACACCACCAAGGCCACCTGACGGTGATCCTGGGAATCATCCTCAAGCACTCATCTACCTTATTGCTGTAAACCTGGGTCTCTAGTTAAAAGTCTGTCATTAGGGCTAGCTTGGCTAACCGGTTTGCTCTGGGGATTCCCAGGCTCCACCTTCCAGGGCTGAAATTACAAGCAGACCACCAGGCCCACCGGCATTTTACATAAGACCTGTGGGACGCAACCGCCAGGCCTTTTGTTTGAACAGCAAATACTTTAACTGCTGAGCCGTCTCCCCAGCACAGATAAACCACATTTCCCTTATCTGCGCCTCTGCTGATGGATATTAATCTGTTTCCACTTTGTGGAAAGCTATTGTAAATGAGCTGCTATGAACATACCTATATAAGTTTCTGTTTGAACAGCTGCTTTCAGTTCTTCGTTCTTTCAATGAATCTGCTGGGTCATGGTAATTCTGTGCTTAACTTATTAGGAAACGCTCAGATTCTGCTAGGAATAGAGATAATGATGACAGTTGCCCCATGGCCCTACTCGGGAGATTATTTTAGATTACTTATATAAAACATCTGGAACGATATCTGACGCGTAGTAGACATGCCACAAGTATAAGCTCTTACAGCCAATGAGTGTATTAAATGGGTGGAAAGGAGGAGCCTAGGGACTGTTTTCACAAGCATTTAATTGAGAATCAGATCAAATCCAATCGAATCTCTTTAGTCAGGTTCCATGTTACGACAGGTCATATTCAAAGAATTTAAGAAGGAAGGAATTTTTTTTGAAAGTCTTTTTCCCTCCCCAGCCCTCTCACTCACCCATAGTCCATAAAAGGAAAACTGAGAGAAAGGACTTCCAAACTCCATATAAATATTAGCATCTTTACTATTTTTTTTCTTAAATACTGTTTTTTGTTTGTTTGTTTGTTTCTTTTCCTACTTTTTGCCAATTCTGAGAGGAGGGGAAATCAAGACAGGATTTTTCTGGGTAGACCATGGTGACCTAATTCCTATGAAGCCCAAGCTGACCTTGAACTCACAATCTTTCTGCTTTAGTCACTGTTTATGACTGACAAGAATACAGTATAGATTTAAGATTGGCAGCTTTTAATTCAAATATGAAAATATTTAAAAACTAATTTCAGGGCTAGGAATGTAGCTCAATAACAAAGCACTACTTACATGAGAAAAGCTACGGTTGGATACCTAACATTGCAAATAAACAAACAGTTCAATTAGGAAAGATTAACATTGCATGAGTGAGTCCCATTACAGATTGAATTACCATATATGATTGTCCTATGAAGAAATAAAATCCCACATTGTCAGCAATGCAACTTTACATTTATAAAAAGAGCCAGGAAAATAAGGGTTTGATTTGCTCTTCCTTTGGATTTCAAAGTTTCAGAAATTTTATTAACTTTCAGCTTATCGTTTTAAGAAGTATGTAAGTGTCTAATCACTATTTCCCGTACTGAAAAGATATTTGACCCATTCGATGTAGCTAAGACTCGCTGCTTGTCTGTGTCCTGCCGTGGCATGTCCAGAAACTAGATTTAAGATGGAATTCACACTACTTGGAGCAGCAGTCAACATGCCACTGGAAATCATTGACTGCATTTTTTAAAAACTCCTTCAGTGTCGATCCTGCTCCAACCTCCCTCCCTGCCTGCCTTTCTCTGATTCATCATCCTGTCTCCAACACCTGGCGCATGACACTCACAGGTGGTGCCTCCGAATCTCTGACATCCAGGTGCTCCTACTACTGTTTATCTTTTCTCCCACATGAGAACTTCCGAGCACAATTCAAATACCTTGGAAATACCCCCCTACTCAGATTGGCAACTGAAAAAGACTGACAACATCCCTTACTTATGAGACTGTGTGGGAACCGGTTCAGTATCTGAAGTCCTCACCAATGTAGCCTTTGGAAGGCAATCGGGTAGTCTCCTCTATAAACTACAAAAAGCACATGCCTTTCAAGAGAACATCTTACTTCTAGAAAATACCAAGCAAATGTATCTAAGTATACAAATATATGACCTAAGGATGTAAAGAATGAAATTGTTTACAGTAGTGAAAAGTCATAAGAGACCTACATGTACTTTAAGGGGGAGGTTGTATTTCTGGCCATTCTAATTTTTTTCTTTTTACACCTTACTAATATCTTTTACACCACATTAAAACATGTGTTCCTGGATCCAAGATTTCTCTCCCTTGGGCCTCACAAATCATTTCTAATCTAAGGCCATTAATTTTGCCCTTACTTAGGTGTAGCCTGCATATAAACTCCATGGACTCTGTACAGTATGGGAGGGCACAATTAATTAAATGATGGATTGATGTCAGAATTTTTTTTTTTTTTTGAGACAAGATTTCTTATAGCCCAAGGTCTCATATTGTTTTGGAATTTTCATGTCCAGGTTCTTGGGTTCAGGAGTCAAAGACTGAGACCAGAACACGTGTAGAAGATTAAGGCAGATTTTGTTAGAAGGGAGAAAGAACGGTACTCACGGTCACAGAGTCCAGGAGGGACAAGAGGCCCGAAGACGGCTGGCAGTGTCAGGGTATTTATAGAATTAGGCAGGTCTGGGAATAGTGGCTTTCCTTAGTGGTTAACTCCAGTTTCTGCAAACCTGACTAGGGTTTTTGTTCCCCCTACAGCTCATTGGTCTGTTCATAAAGGGCCCAAGCCCAGTCTTGAGGAATTTAGCTTATCTGCAATGGAAAGCTCATTTCCACATTTTTTTCATAAACAGAGGGTTAGGGGAAATTGGAGACCTTATCTTTGTGGAGGATGAGAACCAGTTCATCCAGATTAGTAGACTGTCTCCCTTCACGATAACCCAGCAGTGGGAGATGACCTTCAAAGACTTTCTCAGCAGTCTTTCTACCCTGTCCTATTCTAAGCTACCTAGCAAAACTGTGCCCTCTGCCAATGTGTCTTCAAACATGCAATGTAGCCAAGGCTGGCCTTAAACTCCTGATCTTCCTGCCTCCACCCTAAGTGTTGAATTTACAGGTGTGGCCACCACACCTTACTGAAAGCCTCATGTTATATTAACAGAATTTTCGGAAGTCCAAATAAATACAACATGGCTTCAAGACAAAGCAAGTGGCAACGATCACAAGACATCATGGTTTATAAGAGAAAGAGCAACAGTCATGACTATCCAGTCACAGCTCGATCTCTCAGTCTCTGTGCATATTTACTGCACTAGATGGTTTTCCTACTCATTGAGCAAAGATCATGTGGGTTCCTCAAGTTTTCTTTCATGCTGGCACGACATGCTACAGTCTCCTTATCTGCTGCCAACTCTTTGTTGAAATGCCCACACAGGGCACTGCTGCAGAATGTTCTCACCTACCAGGAGGAAACAAAGAAGTGCGCTGTGAGGGTGCCTCCAGCTTTTAATGTTTACAGTGGAGCTAGTCTGCACAGCAACAGCCGAAACCGTTCCCCCAAGGATTAGCAGATGGCAGTTGACTCTCTCACTGTGTTTGGGAAGCAGAATTTGAGCATTGGAGAATAAGGAGAGCTGAGCCAGTGAGATAGCTGGATGGGCAAAGGTGCTTGCCACTCAGACCTAAGGACCTGAGTTCAGTCCCAGGACCCACAAAAAAGATGGACGTAAAGAACCAAGTCCACAGAGTAGTCTGCCTTCCACATGGGTACTATGGCATGTCCCTTACACTAATAGATCTTAAAAGCAATCAGGAAAGCTGTCATTTTTTTAATTACCACATTAACTATTTTTATTTTATTTTTGCATGTATCTGTGTATATGCGTGTGTCACAGAGTACTATGTGTGCCTGTGGAAGTCCAAGAGTGACTTTGGGAATCACCCTGGATTACTTCTACCTCCTCTTTTCTCTGCTCTGAAGTTTCCCAGGCTCCGGACCCAAAGTACAACCCAGGATCCAAACTCAGGTCCTTCTGCTTACGAGGCAGAAGCTTAATTCCTGAGCCATCTCACTGGCCCTTCTTTAGAAGCTGCCAATTCCTGACTATGTAACCGAGGGCAAGTCCCTTTCTGGCTGTAACCACAGATCTCCCACCTATACAGTGAACATTCTCCATGAAGTGCACTGCATGATGAAAGTGGTACTGAGGAGCTCTGGACCCCCCACACTTCCATCTGAGCTGTAGCAGTGGAGGGCAGAGACTGTGCCCCTGCCATATTCTGTGTGCCTAGAATCAACTCTGACACACATTAAGTGTTCAAAAACTACTGAGTTGGGTCATTTTAAAACACTATATGGGGGGGGCCTGGAGAGATGGCTCAGGGTTGTGACTCTGCCTCACAAGCAGAAGGTTCTGAGTTCGGATCCCAGGTCCCACATTAAAATAAAAAAAAAAAAAAAAAAAAAAAAAAAACACTATATGGGGCTGGAGATATGACTCAGGGGTTAAGCTTCTACCTCACAAGCAGAAAGTCCTAAGTCCAGATCCCAGATCTCATATAAAAAATGCCAGATGGAAAGGGTAGTGGCCTATATTTCCAGCCCTGGAAGATGGAGCCTGGGAAACTCGAGAGCAAAGCAAAGAGGATGTAGTATAATCCAGGGTGATTCCCAAAGTCATTCTTGGGCCTCCATGCAGTGCCCTCTGATACACACACACACACACACACACACACACACACACACACACACACACACAAAATGCGTTGTCTGTGCAGCTTCCACGTGAATCTAAAATCATCCCCACAAAGCTCGTTTAGAAGATACTTGCAGGCTCTGCTTTCTGATCTTCAGGCACACGCTACCCAGCTGCTCCTGCTCTCACCACTGGGCCTCCCTGGCCGTGATGGAAGGTATTGCTTCTTTTTTTTTTTTTAATTTTTTTTATTATTATTATTTATTCAACTGTGTGCATGTGTGTGTGTGTATGTGTGTGCGCGCGCGCGTGTGTGTGTCTGTGTATGTGTAGAACCACGGACGAATTCGCGAACCACCATGGACGCCTCCACTTCCTTCTGCCCCGGGATTCACAGGCTCCGCCCTACCAGGACCAGAAGCGCAGGCCGCCCCTGCTTCCGCCCAGCGTCTATATGTAGGATCTGGGATCCGAACTCAGGACCTTCCGCCTGCAAGGCAGAGGCTTAACCCCTGAGCCACCTCTCCAGCCCCTGGAAGGTATTGCTTCTTAAGCGGGACTCACCGTGAAGAGGATGCTTCAGTCTCAGAAGACACTGTTGGACTTTTGGACAGTGTTGGGAGGACTTTTGGAGAGAATGCATTCTGCATTATGAGACGGCCATGAGCCTTGGGATCTAGGGCAGAATGTTGCAGCTTGAATTCGAAGGGTCCTCCATGGGATCAACTGGTGGTACTATTCTAGAGGCTGAGAAATCTTTAGGTTGTGGAGCCCACCCATGAAGGGTGGGTCTTGAAGTTTTATAGTCAGTCTGGCCCCACTTCCTCCTGCCCAGTCTCTGCTTCCTGACTGAAGTCACAATGTGATAGGCTGCCTCACACTCCGAGCACCATGCCTTCCCTACTATGATAGACCATATTCCTTCTCAAATGGTAAGCTAAAAATATGGTCTAAAGAGATGGCTCAGGGGTTAAGACTCTGTCTCACAAGCAGAAGGTCCCATGTAAAAATGCCAGGCGGAAATGGCAATGGCCTGCACTTCTGGCTCTGGTGGGCAGAGCCTGGAAAATCCCAGAGCAAGACAAGAAGGAAGTGGAAGCAATCCAGGATGATTCCAGAAGTCACTCTTGGTCCTCCACAGGGACACACAATGACCACACACACACACACACACACACACACACACACACACACAGAGTAAATAAAAAAAAGTCAGATGGAAACCAGGGGCAGCCTGCACTTCTGGCCTTGGTGGGCAGAGCCTAGGAAATCCCAGGACAAAGGAAAAAAGAAGTAGAAACAATCCAGGATGATCCTCAAAGTCACCCTTGGCCCTCCACAGAGACAGGCAGAGCCCTCTGAGACATATACACATGTATATACAATAAATAAATAAATAAAGTTTAAAAGTATTGAAAAAAAACTGAAAACAAAAATAAGTTCTTGTTCCCCTCGGGGGAACAAAGGAAGAGGGAAGAAGAGGGAAAGGAAAGGAAGGAAGAGCTACATCCATACCACATACTAAGTCTTTGCACCACTGTGCTGAGAAGCTCTTTTCCGCCACATACACACACCCATCGTCATTCTGCCGTGATGTTGTCAGTAGCAATCTGTGGAGCTACCACCTTGTAATGACTCAAAAAGAAGAAACGGGACCCGAGAGATGGCTCAGTGGTTGTTGCAGTTAGCCTGCAAGTTGCATGAAAACTGTTTAAAGGAACAAGGGGTTTTATTCTCTTATGATAGTCCAGTTACAGTTCTTAGTCCAGCTTGACAGGAGACCCCACTGCAACACCAAGGACCAAGAGAACTGGCCACGCCATTATCCACAAAGTAGCTGAGAGAGGGACAATTCTTATTTGCCAGACCAGCATGTCTGGCCAAGTGTACACAAGGATGCCAACTTCCTCAACCAGCTCTCTGTATTTTATTCACCTGTCCAGGACCTAGTTCCATTTACCATGGGTTGAGCCTTCCCTATCATCTAGACAATTTCCTGTAGATTTGCTCTGGGTTTAATTCGACTACTAATTATCCACAAACATACCCAGAGCTCAAACCCTCAACCACCAAGTTGACACTGCCTAACTACGACAGTTGTTAAGATGCTTTCTATGAAAACAAAAGGAATTCAGTTCAGATCCCCAGATCCCACGTAAAATGACCCACCAGTGTGGTGGCCCACCTGTAACTCCAGTCTTAGAGAGCACAGCTTGGAAATACAAAGAGCAAACTGGTTTCACGGACCAGCCTTAATAGCATGCTGTGGACTCAGAATTCCAGGCTCAAACTGTAATTGAAGATGATTCTCAATATCATCCTTGGGCCTCCACACACATGCATCTGCACACACATGTTCAAAAACACACATGCACATACTCCATAAAAAAGAATAGAAAAGAAAATAGAAGGGCTCATCATTTGCCAAAAAAGCACTGTTTCTTGGTACTATGAAGATCCAAGTTCTACTTGAAGAAGTCACATTTAGTTTCACCCAGTCTCAATTTCTTCAACAATAAAACAGAGCTCACCTTTGCCCTGAATATTCTACATATTTTTGAGACCTAAATAAAGTAATGTCATCACAGCTTCAAATATTGAGTTGTCTTCCACAGGCTCATGTGTTGAATCTTCAGTTGTTTGGGAAAGTTATGGCACATTTAGGAAGTGGAGTCTTTCTGGAGAAGGCGGTCACAGGGGTGGGTCTTGAGGTTGGTTAGCCCCACCCTGCTTCAGTTAGTTAGTCTGGTCTTGAGCTCGCATCAACACTTAGCCTCCATGATGTCTGCAGTGTCTTAGGCCACCTCCAGCCTCTGCCAGCCAGCCATGCCTCTCCCACCATGAAGGAACCACAAGCTGAGTAAGTCTCCCTTTCTCTCCTAAAGTTGTTTGAGCCTCAGTGGTATCTCATAGCAACACAAAGAGTAACTGACACAAACATGAATACAATAGTAAACAGTGTGCGCTAGCCTCCATCCTAAGCACTTTACGCACATTCTTTTTTTTGTTGTTTTGGATGTGTTTGTGTGTGTGTGTGTGTGTGTGTGTGTGTGTGTATACCTGCACATGTGTAGAAGTCAGAGGTCTAATCAGATGTCTTCTTCTGTTGCTCTATATCTTATTTTTTTGAGACAGGATTTCTCACTGAATCTAAACTCACTGGTTTAGCTCGACTGACTGAAGCTCCAAGAATCTCTGTCTCTGCCTCCCTAGTGCTGGGACTTCAGGCAGGTGCTACAGAATCTAGCTTTTTACTATGGGATGCTAGAGATTCAAACTCAGACCTTCATGCTTGTACAAAAAGTTCTTCACAGACAGCAATTTCCCAAGTCCCTTCTTTTCTTTTCATTTTATTATTATTATTGCTATTATTTATTATTATTATTATTGAGAAGCATCTCACTCCGTAGCTTAGGCTATCCTGGGATTCACTCTATAGCCCAGATGGGCCTCGAATCCACAGCAATCCCCCTGCCTCGGCTTACTGAATTCTGGGATCCAATCATGAGCCAGCACACCCAGCCTATGATCATTCTTTCCACAGTTTCCACATGAGCCTTGTAGAGTAGCAACATCCACGCCTCGTGAGCCAGGAAACTCCAGTTCCCAGTGACACTTTCTCAAGGTCCCCCAACCAGTCAGGCTGGGCAAAGAGGCCGCACCCTCCCCTGACCCCAAGGCTCCTGGATGTTTAATCTCCTGCAATTTCTATGCACAAAGTGCTTGTTTTCATCCCATTCTTCCTTCCATCTTTAGCTCATTCTTCGTCCTTTGGCTCCCAGACACACCCAGCCCCAAATCTGGGAATCCCCACATGGAGGCTGTGGAAGCAGGCTAGGGTTGAGAACCCCCCCAACCACTACTGCCATGGGGACTGTGGAAGACACCCACCAAGAGAGAAGGATTTGCCTCTGAGAACCAGAAGGACTGAGTCAGGCTCACCTTCTTTCTTTCCCTAGCTCAGGAGGGTATGTGGTTAACGCCCCTCGGATCTCTTCTTTGGTGGACGACACTTGGGTCATTTGCTTTGTGTCATTTCCTAGCTGCAGTCAAACAAGCTGGTTTCAATTATCTGAATTGTTTCCACAGGGCTGGCCCCACCCATTCATCAGTACCAGGCGGGTCCTTCTCCAGGCTGAGTCCCGCCTTGATGTGACCAGGGAGCCAAGCAGTCTGTGTTGCGTGTACCCCCTTGCTGCCCAGCAGAGCCTGGTGGGAGGCTTTGGGTGGTGTTGCTATGCAACCTGGGTAATTGATGAGGCCAAGGTTGGGCTTCTGGGCCACAGAGATTAACAGTCTCCTTCATCACACTGCAAACTGTCATTATGCCTTGGTCCAGAGCCCACAGTGATCTCTCTGTGGTTGTGGCCTGAAAGGATGCTTTTTTAGCTACAGAAATTAAGAACTGGCTTTTCAATATTATAGGTTTGAGGTTGTTTTCTTTTTGCTCCATCTCGCAAGCCCACTGCCCCCCCCCTGAGGGCAACTAAGGTAAGGATGCTCCGCCCCAAGGTGTCGCCGTGGCAGTCAGCACTCCCCAGGAAACCTCAGTGGGACACGAGTTCCCTTGGAGTTTGAGTGGTGTCCCACAGTAGTTTGTTCCTGTCACTTCTGTTCAAAGCCTGCATGATCCCTCACCCTGCCGGTCTGCAGAACCTTCCGTACCGCTTTCTGCTGGTGATCTCTGGGTAGATACACCCATTCGCCTGTGAAGAAGACATCCTCTTCCCACATGAAAAACCAAAGCAAAAGAGCACCCACGACAGCCTAACAAGGCAGATTCAGCCTCCTGAGACCAGATCTTGGACATCTCACACTGCTTCTCACAGAGCTCTTAACACATTATATTACATGTATTTACGCAGCCCACTAAATATTAATAGTAGTGTTGCAGTCAGCCTGCATGGTTGCTGATAAATGACCATCAAATGGCTTAAGGAAACAAGGAGTTTACTGTCTCTCGCAATTATCTGGTTACAGTTCTCAGTCCAGCTTGACAAGAGAGCATGCACCAACACCAAGGCTGGGGGAACTGGCCACACCATCTCTACAAATGGCTGAGAGAGGGACGATCCTTACTTGCCAGACCAGCATGTCTGGCCAAGTGTACAAAAGGATGCCAACTTCTTTAACTGACTCTGAGTATTTTATTCATCTGTTCGGGACCTAGTCCTTGAACATAAGCTGGGCCTTCCCCATCAGCTAGACAATCTTCTGCGGGTTTGCTCTGGGCTTAACTCAACCACTAATTCTCCACAAATGTGCCCAGAGCTCAAACCCTCAATAGTCAAATTGACACCTGTGTCTAACTATGACAAGTAGTGATAATAACACATACTGCTGAGATGGAAGTGGTGGCTCATGTCTCATCTCAACACTCAAAAGGCAGAGGCAAAAGGAGCAATGCAAGCTCAAAACCAGCCAGGCCTTCCTAGTGAATGCCAGGCCAGCGCTACACAGGAATCTCATCATTAAAATGTAGGTGCGGGACTGAAGAGATGACTCGGCCGGTAAAGCACTGCTACTGGAGACTGCTGACTTGAGTTTAGATCACCAGAACCCTGACAAAGTGCCATGACAGTAGGTAGAGACATGAGCACTTGGTCAGCTAGCTTGGCTTATGCAAGAGTAAAGAGACCTCAAGGGCTGCAGAGATGGCTCAGGGGTGAAAACCCAGCCTCACAAGCAGAAGATTCTGAGTTTGGATCCCAGGTCCCACATAAAAAACACCAGGAGGGGGGCTGGAGAAGTGGCTCAGGGGTTAAGCCTCCGCCTTGCAGGCGGAAGGTCCCGAGTTCGGATCCCAGATCCCACGTATAGATGCCAGGCGGAAGCGGGGCGGCCTGCGCTTCTGGTCCTGGTGGGGCGGAGCCTGTGAATCCCAGGGCAGAAGGAGATGGAGGAGTCCATGGTGGTTCGCGAATTCGTCCGTGGTTCTACACAGACACACGCACACACAGATACACACACACGCGCGCACACATACACACGCACATGCACACAGTTGAATAAATAATAATAATAAAAAAAAATTAAAAAAAAAAAAAACACCAGGAGGAAACGGTGATAACTTCCGGCCCCTGGCAGGCAGAGCCTGGGAAACCCCAGAGCTAAGCAAAAAGGATGTAGAAGCAATCCAGAATGACAAAGTCACCCTTACACCTCCACAGGGATACAAGGTGCCCTCTGATACACATCACACACACACACACACACACACACACAAAATTATTTTTAAAATTAAAGAACTCTGTAGGTATTCTTCATAAAAATGTTTCACTATCTCATCTTCAGTGATACTTTTTTTTTGAGACAGACTCTCATGTGGCCCAGATGGTCTTGAAACTCGTTATGTAGTCAAGGACAACCTCGAACGTCCGCTCCTCCTGCCTTTGCTTCCCAAATGCTGGGACCTGGTCCACAACGCCTGGCTGCAATGGCTCTTCAACAGCAGCCCATCAATAGGAGCACATGTCCCAGCTTGCACAGGACTAGGAGATTCTTGGGACATGAGACTTTCAGCACTAAAACCAGGAGAGCCCTGGACAAACCTAGGATGTTTGATCCCCCTGTCCTGAATCATCATCATCAACCTCAGACACATCTGAGAAGGGAGAGTCAGTGACAATGGGTGGTCCTACCCCAGCACTCTGGTTGGGACCAGGGTCTGAGCATTTATGCGCTGGAGCTCTGTAATAGGCATCCAAGAAAAAAGAAAGTCAGAAAGAGGAAGGAAGGAAGGCAGGAAGGAAGGAAGGAAGGAAAGAACGAAGGAAGGGAGGGAGGGAGAGAGGGAGGGAGGGAGAAAAGCTCCTGCCTAGAGAATTGGAATCTTGCCTAAAAATCTCCATTTATTTTTAACTTTTTCCTTGGAAATTTTTATGCATAGCACTTTTTTACAACCACTGAAAGTTTACATGATATGTGTATACTCATGGAATACGCAGCCCCTTAAATGCCTTGTATGTGTGAGGCTCTGGAAAGACATTGAAGAAGCAGAGGGAAAAAAAGAGAAAACAAACAAAACCGCTCCTCTCTAAACCCTTCCTACCAGTGGGAATTTAAAAACCATCAGTTGCCCCAACACAGTGTAATGTGATTAAAAGCAAGTCAGCTTCATCAGAGGGGCTTGGCCCTTGTGTTTCGAGAGCCTCCCGTGCTAGGCGGAAGATAGAACACATCAGCAGCCATTCCTCCCACCAAGAGACGGATTTAAAGTGTGATTTAAACCCTGCAACTGGTTCTTTTTTCAAAAAAATTTTATTTACATAGATGTGCTCGTGTGTGTGTGTGTGTGTGTGTGTGTGTGTGTGTGTGTGTGTGTGAGAGAGAGAGAGAGAGAGAGAGAGAGAGAGAGAGAGAGATACACATGTTATAGTGCATGGGTAGAGGTTAGAGAATAACTTTTCTTTCACTATGGGGTTTGTGGGGATTGAACTCAGGTCACCAGATTTTCAAGCAGGCACCTTAGCCACTGGTCATCCCTATGACTAGTTGTGACCACTGCTATGTGGCCAAAGTGGCACAGGGTACTTTCCAAGGTTAGGTAATGAAAGATATGCATGAGCTTTTGCAACGCTCCCTCTTACAGTCTGGCCCTGTGTAAGAAGTTTGGCTATTCTAAAGCCACCATGCTTTGCAGAAGTCCACATTCCCACAGAGAAACTAAGGTTGTGTAGACAGGCAACAAGGTACCAGAACAAAGAAATGACATCTTTGGGGGCCTTCAACTAAGAGTAAGAAATCAAGTGGATGCCCCTGTGTAGTTAATGCGAGGAACGGAAGCTTCCATCCCAACTCCCATCTCACTGAATCATAACAAAATAAAATGGTCACTTAATTATGGAATGATTTGTTGCACAGCAACAGCTACCGATATACCTCATCAGAACCACATGGCTGGATGACTTCTCAAACCATCATGTCTTCCTGCTAACACTGGCTATCTTCGTGCCCCTCCACAGTGACAGAAGCTTCCATTGAAATTGCCTCCCAAATTAGCCTCCAGTCCCATTCCCACTCCTGCCTATCCTGAGAAACAAAGCCGTAAGTCATAACTCTGCTGAGAAGCTCTTTCTCTGACTGGAGGTACACATCAGTGGAGGAGAACTTGAATTTGCCTCGCATGGTTCCATCCCTAGCACAGCCGAAAAATGTCTTCAGTTTCATTGTCTTCAGGATAAATACTATGACTGATAAGGTCCTGTCTGACCCAGCTCCTGCCTCATTCATAGAATTCAGTTTCTCTTCCAACAACTGTGTTGTAACCACAGGGACCTCTGGATAGCTGGAACACACCAGTCCCCTGCCTCAGTGTCATGACACTTGCTGTTTCCTAACTAGAACCCACTCCAACACACACGACATACACAAAAACACACACTCACACACACATTCCACACACATATATCAAACACACACACTATACTTATCTACACACATATATACTACATGCATACACTACACATACATATACACATCATGCAAACACACATCACACACTTATACAACACTTATATCAGAGACATAAATACACACTACATACACACACCACACATATACCACATTTACATACCTGCATTTGCTACACACATACACATACCACACACACACTATATACATACACATACAAACACTGCACACACACTCTACACATATACATATACACTACACACAGGCACACACACACTATGCAAACATACTCTATACACACATGCATGCACACACACAGCTGGCTCCTTTATAACACATAGCACCTCCCGGGAAGTGTCCCTGCCCACGCCCACCCCCACCCCCACACACTCGCACTTTTCCTGCTTCCTTGCTCCAAACACTTATCATATCTAAAAATACCTGGTGTATTTATTGTCTCTCTCTACTAATTCCAGAAGAGTCAGAGTTGCTTGCTTCCCGGTCCAGCTGCACTCTAGCATCTAGTACAGTGGCCTGCACAGAGCAGGGACTCAGTAAGTGCTGGAGGAGCTTCCAGTGAAGGAAAGAAGAAAGGCAAAAGGAAACAGCAAATCAGAGAGCCCTGGCTTCTGCTCCGGTTCTAGCCTATGGCCAACTCCTCACCTGGCCTGACCAAGAGCCTCGTCCCACCAAGACGGGCACAGACGGTGATGTCGACGTGCGCTCTGCACTGTTAGAACTCTTCCTATGGTTTGTTCGTGAATCCCTGGGGGACTCTTAGAATGCTCTGCCCTCTCTGACACTCTTTCTGACTGGGTGCTGGGGCTCAAACCCAAGACTTCATGTGTGCTAAACAAGTGTTCTTCCATTCAATTACATCCCTGTCCCCCCCCCAATTTTTAAGTTAATAGGCCAAGTTATTTCCCACCAGCTAAAATCTATTCCAAGAGAAGTTTTCTGGCATAGTCTTTGTTAGGAATGTGCCTTAACTTTAAATACACTTTTATCTAAATCTCAGAGCGGACTAGGATGTAGCTCTAGTGATAGAATTCTTGCCAACCGGGGCTGGAGAGGTGGCTCAGGGGTTAAGCCTCTGTCTTGCAGGTGGAAGATCCTGAGTTCGGATCTTAGACCCCATGTATAGACACCAGCGGAAGCGGGGGCGGCCAGCATTTCCAGTCCTGGTAGGGCGGAGCCTGTGAATCCCCGGGGCAGAGTAAACAAGGAGGAGGTGGAGGCATCCATGGTGGTTCCCGAATTCGTCGGTGGTTCTACACACACACATACATATATACACATACATACACATGTGCACACACACATACATATATACACATACATACACACGTGCACACACACATACACGCACAATTGAATAAATAATAAAAAAAATTAAAAAAAAAGAATTCTTGCCTACCATGCAGGGAGTCCTGTGGATTCAATCCCTAGTACCACAAAACTGGACATGGGGTCACAGGCCTGCGACCCCAGCACTCTGCCAGTGGCGACAGAAAGAGCAGAAGGTCAAGATTATCCTTTGTTACATTGTGAGTTTGAGGACAGCTTGAGCACATGCGATCTTGTCTCAAATGAAATAACATAAACTTTAGAGCTACCGATTTAGCTTGTTCGCTTTATGAACATTGTCTATCACATAAGCCGAGTGGCAAAGTCAGTCAAACTTATCATATTGCTGATTGTCAAACCAGTCAGCAAAACCACATAGATTTTTCTATCTGTAAGGAGAATCTACCTGTGTTTTTCTTTTTGTTAATATTTCATTTACTTCAGAGACAGAGAGAGAGAGAGAGAACACATGCATTCATGTTACATGGGTAGAGATCAGAGGACAATTTGCACAAGTCAGTTCTCTCTTTCCACCATGTGGACTTTGGTGGACTGAACTCAGATCACCAGGCTTACAAGCAGATACCCTACCCACTGAGCTGTCTCTCCAGCTCTACCTGCATTTTTTAAGCTTTGTAAATGTGCTAATTTGTATACCGATCACAAGTACCTCCGTTTTGTGGAGCGTGGGGAGGTGTGGTGGAAACTGAGCCCAGGGCCTTGCACATGATAGGTGAGTTTTCTACCACAAGTGTCACACACACACACACACACACACGCACATACACACACGCACACACACACACACAGGATTCTGCTTCAACTGGCCATGAACTTGCTCTGTAACCCTTCAAGCCTTGTCTTTCGGCAATCTATTTTAAAGACTTAACATGAATATCCATAACTTTATTTTCCATAAAATCCATCCTTTGTGCCATTCCAAGGCTGGCACATAATTAATATCAAATGAACATATTTAAGTTAAAAAAAAAAAGTAAAAAAGTTCTATAGTGAGGCCTGGCCCTCTTCACTTTGTCTTAGTTAATCCCTTTTATTTGCTCTCGCTTGGCAATGTAATACTACAATTGTCTTTTCTGTTTTATTTTATTATTTTGTGTGTGTGTGTGTGTGTGTGTGTGTGTGTATCACACAGCTGTGCCTGTGGAGGCCCAGAAGTGACTTTGGGAATCATCCTGAATTGCTCTACCTCCTTTTTGCTTTGCTCTAAAGCCAGAAGCACAGGTTGCCACCATTTCCACCCAGAGTTTTTACCTTGGGATCTGGGATCCTTCAGCTTGAAACAGAGGCTTGGCCCCTGAACCATCTCTCCAGCCCGTTTTGTTTGATGAGTCAATGCTTTACTGTGTATCCCAGGTTGGCCTTGAACTCTCAGTTCCCGGCCTTAGCTTCCAGAGGCTGGGGCATGCACCCATACACCAAGTTTTTCAGTTACTCATTTTGACAAAATGCCCTAGAAGGACTGAGGACGAATACCGTATGGTTCCCTTGAAAAGCCAAAGAAGATAAACAGTGGGCTGTGTCTCTGTGGCAGACTGTTCAACCAGCATGCAGGAAGCCCTGCGCCCCACCCCCAGCAATGCATAAGCAGACTATGGTAGCACAGCCTGCTAATCCCAGCCTGCCTCAGGAAGTGCTAGAACACAGACATGCACCACCACGCCTGGCTTATGTGGTGTTGTGGACAAAACCCAAGGTTTCATACATGCCAGGCAAGCACTGTACCAACTGAGCTACACCCCCAGCCTGCTCTCACTTCTTTCTAGCACCCCAGTATACCTTGCACTGTGGCTATACTCAGCCTGGGTGGTCCAGCTCCTACTCTCCACTTGGCCTCTTCATGAGCTCTGCTGAAAGCTGAAAGAGCTTTCCCACCCGATTTCTTCTCCCGGGGCAGTATATCAGCCCTCTGCCCTTTACTCCCCTCTTCAAAGCTCTGCTGAGCATCTGCTGTGTGCTTAGCATTGAGCTACACACGGAGGCCACAGCAGGAAACAGAGCAGACATAGGACTGAAGCCGCTCTTAGGCCCTCGTCAATCTCTGCTTGGGTATGGGGTGTCTTCTTTGCATTTAACTGTCTCTTCCTCAGACTGGGATTCCATTCTATCCATTCTGAATCCTATTACACTGTCCACAGACTGAATCGGTAAATATCTGTCAGCTCTGTTCACTCACAAAAGAGACACTGAGCATTTGTATATGAACAATATAGAAAGTGCTGCTTATATAACTGAACCAATAGACACTATCTCTGCCCTGCTGGTTTATTTGGCTTGGTTGAAAGAGAATCTTGTGGGTTGGAGAGATGTCTCAGGGGTTAAGACTCTGTCTCACAAGCAGAAGGTCCTGAGTTTGGATCCCAGGTCCCATGTAAAAATGCCAGGCAGAAACTGCGGTGGCCTGCACTTCCGGCCCTAGGGCCAGAGCCTGGGAAATCCCAGAGTGAAGCAAGAAGGAGGTAGAAGCAATCCAGGATGATTCCTGAAGTCACCCTTGGTTCTCCACAGGGACACATGTGTCCTCAGATACACACACACACACACACACACACATACACATACATACATACATACATACATACATACATACATATTTTTTAAAAAAGAAAGAGAGTCTTGTTATGCAACCCTGGCTAGCCTGGTACTGCTATCTAATCCAAGGCAGTCTCACCTAGCTGAGTACTGGGGTTACTAATGTGCATCAGCATGTCTGACTAATCGCCGCTCTCTTGGAACCTTTGGTTCTCACAGGACACATAGGGAACTTGGTTGAATGGATGAATGAATGAATGAATTGCAGGCAGTATGTTCATTCCACTTGAATGAAACAGCCCAGACGAGCAGGAGTACCGGAAGCTAAAAAGGCTGATGTTTCTGGTAGTTAGGGAATGATAACATCTCCCTCCCAACCTTCTAGGACCAAGACCTTGGAAGACAGCAAGAAAATGAGCAGGAACATGAAGTGGAATCCATACAATCTGAATTCCGGATCCATTCCATGACCCATGTGACAATGGTCTATTGGCACTTTGTTTCCTCACCTGTCAGACAGGGTGATACTAAGACAACAGGTTAGGAGTTATGATGCTTTTTGGGGGGAAGGGAGGGTTTGGTTAGATTACTGAGATAGGGTCTCCACAGGCAGCCCAGGCCAGTGTAAACTGGTGTAATCCAGCCTCGGTCTCTTTGAGTATTGCAACTACAGGTTGCACCAGCAAGCCTGGTCACAAGCAACTCATTTTTTAAAGCCCATCCTCGCTCCCATCGCATGTGCAGTGCGAGCATGTAACTCAGAAGCACAGCGAGAGGATCTCAGCCTTGGCCCGTGATTTCACCTCCAGAAGGAGTTGCTTCCTCTCCCTCCCCAGCCCTTTTTTATACCTCCTTCCTCAGCCTCCTCCTCTAGTGAGCTTTGTGTTTACAAGTCCACCTGGGTACTTCAAGGCCAAGGTTTATCTTCTGGATCTTTATAAGCCTTCCACAGGGAGAGGCAAGTTAGGGAGGGGCACGGAGAGGAGGCACAAAAAGAGAGAGCACAGATGTCCGCCCTGCCTGGTGCTCCACGTGTGCTGTTCCCTGTGATCTTCAGAAACAAACATCATTTCACAGATGAGGAACTACGGCTCGGGAAGCAAACAGGAGACAGGAGATGTGAGTAATGTTTCCAAGTCTCTGGGAGATTCCTAAATAATTTTCCATCTTGCCACAGTGGCCCGCAAGCTCGGAGATGATCATTATATGTTTGTGATTTAGGTTTTCTCATTACCAATAGGAGGAGAACCTGAACGCCACAGACTGGCTCCATATATGCTCAAGCAATGGTGACTAAAGAAATGAAAATAATAAATGAATGAAGGAGTAATACTAATCAGATGTGGCTACCAGGAAGGAAAAAAAAAAAAAAAAAAGGAACTGCCCAGGGCAGGGGCAGAGGGTGGCAAGAGACAAAGACTAGGGAAGGATTTTCCTAGAAAAAAGATTGAAGGGCCAGTTTGGGGTGTATCTAAATAGCAGATCAGCTAATCTGCCCGAGGCCCTAGGTTCATTTCCTAAACTCCGTCCTTCCAAACTATGGGGGAACAAGATGGATTGAACAGCAGCGACTGAACAGGGCAGGGGACAGGATTAATCCCCCAGTCATCTTCCCAGGCACGTCTAGGATGCTGCTTTTAAACTCAAAAGTTACAAACCCAAAGTGGCCGCTCCAGCTTCACCTGGGGAGGAGGTGCTGTGTCCTCTACTCCATCATACATTGTCTCAGGCTTAGTGCTCCGCCTGCATTTTGCCCAAACTGCCTCCTTCTGCTTCCTTCTCCTGCACAAGGCCTCCTGAACCTGCCCCAAATCAACGCCTTACCTTGGGAGGCCGAGCCCGAGTTATCTCACACTGCACAGTCTGGTCCCAGCGTTCCCGGAGTCCAGACCCGACCAGACAGCTTGCTGGCCCGGGCAGCTGCCTGTCAGCTCTCTTCCTTGCCTTCCCTTGGTTGAAATCGTCCAGACAGGTTCCCAACAGGGATGGAGCGGAGGAAATCCCCTCCCAGCCTTGGTTGCCGGGACTGGGCCGGGCCAGCCCGCTTTGGCAGACTCCCCCTGGGCTGGCCCTGGATGAATGAGTCCTCCTCTCCGCCTACTTGAGTTTGTGCCAGGGAGCCTGAGACCGCAGCCCTGTGCTTTCTCTTGGGTCCTGCACCGGTGCCTCCTTGTAGTCTTGCCTTCCTGCTTGTGTCTGGTCCCTGCCTTTTGGCCGTCTGGGAAAGGTCTGCCCAGGGAAGTCTCAGTCATTTCCAATAGGATTGTCCTGAATGGTGGGGGCTCTGGTATGACCTAGGACTGGTGCTCTGCACAGATTGGGGGATTTGATAACCCTGGACAAAGACTTAGCTACCCCATCACCCCACCCTAGGTTCTGCCCACCGGCTGGCTGTGCCTTTGTCCTGGTGTAGAAGATTTGCTAGTTTCTGATTATTCATTCAAAGTACTTGTAATAGTTACTCTTAACTATTGCTGTGAGAGAACACTCAAAGTCGAACAACTTAAGGGAGAAAGGGAGGTGTAGTCAACTTATGGTTCCAGAGGGGAGATACAGTCTTTTATGAGGGGAGCAGCATGGCTGGCTGGCGGAAGCTGGAGACAGGCTACATCACACCCATCAGAGAGGCTGAGAGCTGCAGACTGCTTGCTGCAAAGGCAGACTCCTCCTGGAGGTAGGGCGGGACTCATCCACCTCAAGGCGCACCCCTTGTGACCACCTTCCTCCATCAAGGCTCTACCTCTCAAGGTACCATGACCTTCCCAAACACATGAGACTGTGGGGAACACATTTCAGACCATGACAGCATTTGCCATAAATGCCAGGCAGATATGGCAATGGCAACCTGTACTTCCCTGGAAGATAGAGTTTGGAAAATTTCAGAGTAAAGCAATAAGGAAGAAGAACAATCCCAGGATGATTCCACAGACACACACACTCAAGTGCCCTTTTCACTAAACACACACACACACACACATGCAAAAAAAGAAAAGGTCCTCCACCCAAGGCTTGCCCAGGGTTCAGGTAGCTCAGCCAGAAAGGGCACATGAACATATTAAACATAAACACGCCAGACAGGGAAAGGTGTAACACTCTCACCTGCCTTCAATGAAGAGGAGGACATATAACGAACGCTCCAATGACAACAGCTCTCAGCAACTGGTCATCTAACCCTCAGGTGCACCTGTCAAAGAACCAACAGGTAGAGAACTTCTGACTACCCCAGGGCTTCAGTTGATCTCAGTCCCCACTATGAACACAACTTACTGAAATCACAACCCACTAGTCCACCCGAGCATCCACCTGGACCTGCCATCCACTCATCCACCCATCCTGCTGTCTCTACCCGCCTTTTTGTCTCTAGGGCATCCACAGTCCTGTACCTCACTTCTGCAGTTTGACTTAAAGCCGGGGGCCACTTAAACCTGGGATCCTAAGGCTTGACTCCGCAATAGGCACCTCCAGCATATCTTCAGCAAGACTCTGTCATCCCATTCCCAAAGAGGCTCTTTTGGCATCTCTATCATTTGCCTTTCAGTTAGACTACCTTGAAACTCCTCAAAGTCTGCCTCTTTAATTCTTTGTAGCCATTCTGTAACCCGGATAGATGATAGATAACTAGATAATAGATTGGGATCTGGAGAGATAGCTCATAGGTTAAGCCTCTGCCTTGCAAGCAGAAGAACCTGAGTTTGGAACCCAAATCCCACATAAAAATGCCAGCAGAAATGGTAGAGGCCTGCAGTTTTGACCCTGGAAGGCTGAGCCTGGAAAACTACAGAGCAAAGCAATAAAGAGGTAGAGAGATCAAGGATGACATGATCCCCAAGCTATCCTTCTACACAGTGTCCTCTCACACACACACATGCATGCATGTGTGCAAAAAAAGAAAAAGAAAAAAATATGATAGTCTGATTTAACTGTTTGACCTTAGGTTAATATCAGCAATTAAGACTAGAATGAAAGAACCTGTGCTTGTCTTGGCCTGTTATCAAGGGAATCAGGAGTATTGCTGCCAACACAACCTCTGTGCTTGACATTGTAGAAAGACACAAATGTATTCCTGTATGGTTCTGATAGAGAGCTTTCATACAAACAGGAAAGTACTTCAGTTTTAGAGTTTTTATTTGATGAGTGTATGGGTGTGTGCATGTGTGTGATCACTCTTCTACTTTATGATATTGAGCCTCAGTTTCTAATTAAACCTAGAACATGCCACTGGGCTAGCTTGTCTGGCTAGCCGGCTTGCTCTGGGGATTCCTAGGCTCTGCCTTCCAAGGCTAAAATTACAGGCCATACCCGCCAGGCATTTTTTTATGGGAGCTGGGGATCCAAATTCAGGTCCTTTTGCTTGCAACATAAAGTCTTTAACCACTGACTCATCTCTCCAGTCTCTCTTTTTCTATTTTTCTTCCTACCTTTTAAATATATAATATTGGGCTGGCAAGATGGCTCAATGGATAAAGGCACCTTTTGACAAGCCTGAGTTTTAGTGATCCCTAAAATCTAAGAGGTGGCAGGAAAGAACCAACTACTGCAAGGTATCCTCTGACCTCTATACATGTACAATGGTACATACACACACACACACACACACACACACACACACACACCATACAAACACACAAATGAATAAATGATTTTTTTAAATCAAGGCAGATGTAGTTATTCACATTTGTAACCCTAATGCTCCTATAGTGAGATGGGAGGTAGAGACAGGAGAATTGGCAGGAAGTTCATGGGCTTGTAGTACTCTGCAGAAACAAGAGAGACCCTGTCTCAGCAAGGTGGAAGGAAAGAACAAACTCCCCCAAAGTTGTTTTCTGATCTCTATTAATGTGCGTGCAGAGAATAAAACAAACAAATTCAATAAATTCCTTGGTGGGAGCACGAGATAGGTAGACAATAGAATATACAAGAATCTTTTCTATAGTTTTGAATACTATTTTATAGGATTCTCAGGTTTAGAGATGGTAGAAGGTAGAGGCCTGCTAAGTATAAGGATACATTCCAAGAGCTTTACCTAGCAGTCATGAGCCTGTAAGATCAGATGAAAGGTTGATACTAAATGCCTTCTAAAAGGAGTTAGATAACCACAGATAACTTTGGCTTCCAACCTACAACATTCCGCTGGCCACAGTCACCACATTCTACTCAGCCAAAGCCAGGCAGTCTGTGAGATCTTTAACAGAAGTACATCTTCTTTTGAAAACTTCAATTTTGCACATACCATTAAGGAAAAGATTAATAGATTCTACCATATTGAAATTATCATGGGATCTGCCATGATGGCCTGACTGTAATCCCAGCATTTGGGAAGCAAAAGTGGGAGGATCTCTTGGTCTTGGGAGACTAAAATAGCACATCTTCACACACACACACACACATCATGACACATATGTACCTATCTGTTCCCTCTCTTTCTCTCTCAATAAATAAAAACAAATGTTTACAAAAAGAACCTCTCGGGACTGGAGAGGTGGCTCAGGGATTAAGCCTCTGGCTTGCAGGCAGAAGGTCATGAGTTCAGATCCTAGACCCCACATATAGATGCCAGGCTGAAGCGGGGGCGGCCTGTGTTTCTGGTCCTGGTAGGGCGGAGCCTGTGAATCCCAGGGCAGAGTAAACAAGTAGAAGGTGGAGGCGGTCCATGGTGGTTCCCAAATTTGCCCATGGTTCTACACACACCTACACACACACACACACGCACACACACACACACACACACACACACACGTGCACACGCACAATTGAATAAATAAAAAAAAAGAACCTCTCTGATTCCTTTTTCAAGTAGTGATTCTGGGGAATTCTAGACAAGAGAAACCAAGTTTATTAAGTAGGTGCTCAGTGGACAGTAGTCGGAGGCTCCATTCACATAGACTATCATGAATTACAAACTTCTGGGAATTAATACAAAGGAATATGAAAGGCTTGGTGTGGTGGTACACATCTATCATTGCTACACTTTGGTCACAAGTTCAAGGTCATCCTAGGCTACGATGCAAAATAGAATATTGAGTAGCTTATAGAATAAATGTAAGGGCTGAGGAACCATATCTGAGCTCGTTGGCACTCAGTTGCAGAACTGGTTTGGCGATAAGGAGGCCACTTGCCCTGACTGCTGAGCTCTGAATATGCAGCCTGCACCTGTAGTGCAAGTAGCATAGGGTGACTGGATCACGGTTCCAGAAAGCAGTCTTCCCAAAACTGACTGTCCTGGCAGGCTTTGCAGGTGTGCTTCACCAGCAGAGCCCAAGGCCCAGCGATGCTCTGACTCAGTGACTGTGGGCAAAGAACTACTCAGCACTTTCAGCTTCTGTGAGTGAGGGTGGGTCCCGTATCTCTCCAAGCTATAGCCCAAAGGATTCCCTAAATGCAGAAAAGGGAATGGCAAGGATCCAAGATGCAAGGCAAGTGCCTATCATACTCTTAATCTTCGAGGTCTGGTCTCCTGTCAGGGATGGTGGCGATTACCTCTTGGGCCTGCTGCATACAAGCCTCACAATGCTGTCAGTCTGGTTACTGGATAATGGTGGGTCTAAGTCAGACACAAGCTTTCACCAAGAAAGTTTGGGGCCAAGAACATACTTCCATGATTTGGGCAACAAGATGCCATTCCCAGGGATATAGGTTCCAACGGGACCTAGTCAATCCTCATGTAATACCTCATTCTCCTCCCCTACTTTGATGTAGTTCTAGATTGTTGTATGTGTGAGCTGGTTGAGAAACTTAATATATTGGAGATTTAGGGATATAGCTCTGTTGGCTGAGTATTTGCCCATCATACACAAAGACCTGCATTCAAACTCAACATATCACGGTATATGCCTGTCATTCAACTCTAAGGAGATGGAGGCAGGAGGATCAGTTAATTCTCAGGTATGTAAGAAGTTAGTTTCTAATTCAAAAATAAACAACAAAAGACTGGAGAGTTTGGGAGTTAAATCTCTGAGTTGAGAGTAGAACCTGAGTTCAGATCCAGATCCCACCTAAAAATGCCTGGCAAAAATGGCTGTGGTCTGTACCTCTAGCCCTGGAAGGCAAAGCCTGGGAAACCCCAGGGCAAAGCAGTAAAGAAGGTGGAGCAATCCAGGATGATTCCCAAAGTCACCCTACACACACACACACGCACACACACACACACACACACACGCACGCACGCATGCACACACACCATGGATTGTACAGGATGGACTCTGTATCTAGTAATATAAACTCATTGTGGGGATAAGTCATAAGAAACTGAACATTATCATTATATAAATTAACATAGCATCAGGCTGAATTCTAATTTTTTTTCATGCACACAGGGGTGTGTGTGTGTGTGTGTGTGTGTGTGTGTGTGTATCAGAGGGCACTGTATGTCCCTGTGGAGGACCAAGGATGAAGGATGATTTCAGGAATCATCCTGGATTGCTTCTACCTCCTTTTTGCCTCACTCTTGGATTTCTCAGAGTCTCTGCCCATCAAGGCCATTTTTGCTTGGTGCTTTTACGTGGGACCTAGAATCCAAACTCAGGACCTTCTGTGTGTGAGTCTTAACCTGAGTCATCTCTCCAGCCCCCTTCTAAATACTTTTGCTAATCTCAGCCTTGATCAGAGAGGTTTCTCCAGTGAACATCAGTGAACTTGGAGACTGACAACCTGTCAATGCTGAGAATAATTAGTGGCTGAAGGCTCGGTTCTAATCGAGACATTTATACCATCCCCTCTTTGACTCAGGAACACTGGGAGGAGAAGATAAAAAGAATCCTTAGGAGCTGCAGGATGGGGAGAAGGGCTGTGAGCTGCCATCTACTGGGTAAGACACCCTCATTACACTCCTGAACCCACAGCAGCTGTGGAAGTCTGGCTGGATTGCAGCAGGAAGGGGCCCATTAGCAGTCAGATTCGGATGGAAGAGGAGCTTAGGGCTTCCTGCTACACTATTTGCTACTGATAGATGGAGAGCGAGTTGCCTTCAGCGGTGACCCTGCCAGGCCCACTGGATACTTCCAATCCAATGACAATACAGATGGCCCAGGTTAAACTCAGTGACTCATAAAATCAAACCAAAAGTCATGAATTTAGAATATGAACTGGGGGCAGAGGTGGTTGATAGAGATGAGAGTGAGGGGCGATCTAGCCCCTCATGGCCCTCTAGTGCCATGAGTCTGTTTCCAGCTGCCTACCTCTCTTGGAGGCGATCTAGCCCGTTTCTTGTTCCTTGCTTCTCATGAATTCCATACCTAGGCACTGTGAGTTCTCGTGGGCTCCCTAGACCCTCGTGGCACTCTAGTGCCATCAGCTCTGTTTTACTTCTGCTTCTCATGGAGGTGCCCAAGCTCCTCATGGCACTCCATGTCTGGAGTCTGTGAGTTCCAACCTTTCTCTTTTCTAATAAACTCTACCTTAATCCTCAAAAAAAAAAAAAAAAAAAAAGAGATGAGAGTGAGGCAGGAGAGGGTAGGGAAAAGAATAATCAGAATGTATTATGTACATGCATGATATATATTACATATATGTAATATACATCTAAATTTGTCTGTTGGCAGTTTCATATATGTACATAATACATTCTGATTATTCTTTTCCCTATCCATATGTGATATATGAAATACATGTTATATATATAATATATAATATATAATATATTACATATAATGTATGTATCATATATTATGCTATATATGTATTATATATTATATAATATAATATATAGTACATTACATTTATATATATATATGAAATAAGCACACGAACAAACAAGAAAAATATCCAGAATCTAGTTGCAAGCCAAATCTAGAAAGCAAAGTTTCAACTTTCTAGGCTTTGAACCATAGGGAGATAACTAGCAGAGCATTAGAATAGATGTTGAACAAACCACCTATGCTACCTCAGATCTTACCCCCATGCGACTTTTTTCTTTAAGTTTACTTATTTATTATTATTTATTTATCTTTGCTTGCGTGTATGTGTGTGTGTGTGTCTGTGTGTCTGTGTGTCTGTGTGTATCTGTGGAGGCACAAGGATGACTTCAGGAATCATCCTGGATTGCTTCTACCTCCTTTTTGCTTGCTCTGGGATTTCCCAGGCTCCACCCACCAAAGCCAGAAATGCAGGCTTGGTATTTTTTTTTACATGAAACTTGGGATCCAAACTCAAGACCTTCTGCTTGTGAGGCAGAGTCTTAAGCCCTGAGCCATCTCTCCAGACCCTCTATGTGACTTTTTAAGTTCTTTTTTTTTAATTATTATTTATTCAATTATGCATATTGCCTGCGTGAGTGCGTGTGTAGAACCACGGGCGAATTCGGGAACCACCATGGACCGCTTCCACCTCCTCGTTTACTCTGCCCCGGGATTCACAGGCTCCGCCCTACCAGGACCAGAAACGCAGGCCGCCCCGGGGTCTGCCTGGCATCTATACGTGGGATCTGGGATCCGAACTCAGGACCTTCCACCTGCAAGGCAGAGGCTTAACCCCTGAGCCACCTCTCCAGCCCTTTCAGTTCTTTTTATATTAGTGAATGTCCAGTGCACAAAGTGGAGTTTCATTAAAACATATTCATTAAGCAGTCATGTACTTTGACAATACTCACCTTCGCCTGCATTACCACTTCTGCTAGCCCCTTCCATTGTCCAGTAAAAATAACTTTAAAGAAGTGACACATTCACTTACCAAAAAAGTTAACTGTCATCAACAGTCTGTTAATACGAAGAAAATTTCTCATTTACCTCTGTTCTTTAATCCCCCAACTCCTCACAAGTCATTGATTTTTATCAGTTTCTTCTTTTTATAACATAGAAGTATATTTTATTATGAATTATATATAATAAAAACTTCAAGTATGTTTGTAAGACCCACTCTGTCCCATTTTGAAATAACTAAGTAAAAGTTTTATACTCGGGGCTGGAGAGGTGGCTCAGGGGTTAAACCTCTGCCTTGCAGGCAGAAGGTCCTGAGTTCGGATCCTAGACCCCACGTATAGACCCCACGTATAGACGCCGGGCGGATCGGGGGCTGCGTTCCTGGTCCTGGTAGGGCGGAGCCTGGGAATCCCGGGGCAGAGTAAACAAAGAGGTGGAGGCGTCCATGGTGGTTCCCGAATTCGCCCGTGGTTCTACACACACACACACATACACAGGCGTGCACACACGCACAATTGAATAAATAATAAAAAAATTAAAAAAAAAAAAAAAGTTTTATACTCAAATCTTTCAGCCTATCATTTGTTTCATCTTTAGTGATTATAATCCACAATTTGTAAGATCAACTCAAACCCTAAATTAATACTTGACATTTTGACGTATGATAAATAACTGGATATTGGGCAGTATAGTATAGTTTTCATTCATCATAAAATACTTTATTTAATCTAGCTCCAAAAGCAAATGCAAGGAATTGTTCTGTTTTGAATTATAGAAATAAGGCCAAATTAAACGTGAAAAACAAGCACTTCCATTTGTGAGAACTGAATCAGTTCGCACATTCCAGTCAAGCGGCGTCCCATGAGACCCTTTTCCAGTCTTTAGGGTCCACCAGGCCAAAACCTTGGCTGCCTTCCTACCCTTGGTGCTGCTTTTTCCTTTTTTTTTTTTTTTTTCTCTCGCTTTGCCTTCAGCCCTTTTCTCTGTCGCTGGTTCATCCACACTAGGTTCTGTCTGTGCTGGTCAAGAAGGGTCTTTCAGCTTCTCTTAACCTCAGTCTCCATTTTATATGCCCTTGTCATCTTCCAGCACACTCTATGTTTTCTGTTGGCGATGTTTGGGCCCCGCCACAGTTGCTATCTCTTGAACATCTTTCATTAAAACATGGCTGTCTACTTTGGGAATACTTTTTAAGTTTGTTGAGTTCCTTTGGGGTGTTCTTTTTTCTCTGTCTCAGTGAGCTTTTTTCTTTTCCATTTACTGCTTAAGTTTTTAGCCATGCTTTACCAGAAAAACACTCTTACACCGCACTCCTCAGTTTCCTTCAAAGATACACATACCTATGTATACATGTTTATACAACACTCCCTTTCGGTTCTCTTGACTTGTATATATTTTTATTTGTTTTTATTCTTCTAGAGGTTCCTGAATACATTGAATTTATGTAATTTTCACTCAATCCCACTCCCTTTTCCCACTGCAAACGGTCTTCTTCCCTCCCAGTCTCCCTTCTGATTTCACATCTTTCTGCATGTGGGGCCCACTGAGCTTCAACTGGGTTGCCTGGTCACTGGATGGAGCATGGATGGTGTTGCAGTTCGCCTGCATGGTTGCTGATAAATCACCATCACACACTTTACAAGGGGTTTATTTTCTTACCATAGTGCCATTACAGTTCTCAGTCCAGCTTGATGGGAGAGCTCACATCAACACCAGGGCCAAGGGAACTGGCCACACCATCTCTACATAATGCCTGAGAGAGGGACGATCCTTACTTGCCAGACCAGCATATCTGGCCAAGTATACACAAGCATGCCAACTTTCTCAACCAGCTCTGTATTTTATTCCATGGCTTAATCCCACCCATCATGAGCTGGACCTTCCCCATCAGCTGGACAATCTCCTGCAGGTTTTCTCTGGGCTTAACTCAACCACTGATTCACTACGAATGTGTCCAGAACTCAAACCCTCAATTGTCAAGTTAACACCTGTGCCCAACTATGACAGATGTTTATCAGCAGGTATACCATTGAAGAAAGTAGCTCTTTATATCCCCAACCAGCATTTATCATCAACAGCCTCTTAGGAAAGTATAGAGCTGCTTGAGATCTTGCCCCTTTCATGGTGAAATGTTGACAGGCCAAATCTTGTGCAGGTCTTGTGGAAGTACAATAGTTGGCAGAGCGTTCATAGGGGCAGCATGCCCAGAAGATACTCTCTGGCAGCTCCCCTCTCCACCTTCTGATGTTCTGTTCAAGGAGGGCCAAGCAGTCTACAGTCACTCATTCTCTGTACTCCAGCCAGTTGTTATTCTCTGTATTAAGCCCCTCCTGTTGCAAAAGGAAGCTTCTAGGTGCGTGAACCTTTCATTTGCTTTTAAGACAGGATCCCTGTGTGTAATCCAGGGTGGTCTGGCACCCACTGTATTCAAGATGACCCTCTTGTAGTGATCCTCTTGTCTCTGAGTGTTGGGATTCAAATCTGTTTTTAGCAGAAGAGTACAAGAGAACATAACAGCAGGTGGAGGTGGTCTGGCAGCAATGAGAAAGAAATCCATTTTCATATAGTCATTATGCTCAGAAAACATTTATTTTCAAGGGCTGAGGAACGTAGTTCAGTGGCAGAACATTTATTTAGCATGAGTCCTGGACTCAATCTACCAACCATAAATTAAAAACAAATTAAAAACAAACAACTGTGTGATGTCTCAGCAAGTAAAGGCTCTTGACACTAAAATGTACAATCTGACTTCAATCCCTGGAATCCGCATGGTGGCAAGAGAAAATCAACTTCCGTGAATTGTATTCTGACCTACACAAACACATTGTGGCATATACTTACACAAATATACATGTGAGGCAGAGTCTTAACCCCTGAGCTGTCTCTCCAGCCCCCAAATATACATGTATACACAGGATATATAAAGATGTTTAAAGAAAAGAAAAAATAGGAACTGAAAGACAAGATGACTCAGCAGGTAAAAGTATGTGTGCTCTGAGATTAATCCCAGGAACCTACTTGTAGAAGAAAACTGACTCTTCTTTCCATCTTCTCTCTGTCTCTGTCTCTCTCAAATAAATTGTTGTTTTTTTTTAAGTAAATACTGTGACTGAAGATATGGCTCAGTGGTTAGCCTTTGCCTTGAAAGCAGAAGGACCTGAGTTTGGATCCCAGATCCCACCTAAAAACACCTGGCAGAATATGCCACGCACAGGTGCCCTCTGACACTCACACCTATGCATGCCAGAAAAAAAAAAGTAAATAAGTAAGTACGTACTATTGGCCTAGGTGGTAACCCTTGTCTTTGGGAGGCTGAGGCTAGCTAGACAAATTCTAGGTCAGTCTAGGTTATCTATCCAGATCATGTCTCAACCCCTCTCCCCCCACACATTTAATTTAACAACCATAAACAATTGACATATCTAGCTAGCTAGCTACCCCTGTAAGCATATATGTATATATTTTTATTTCCATTTTATTTGAAGCAGGGTCTCTTGTAGTCAATGCTGGCCTTGAATTCATGATCCTTCTGCCTCCTTCCTCCAAGTGCTGGCTGTCACTGCAGATTTGTATGTTTTATTTGTTTCATTGGTTTGGTTTGGATTGATTTTTTTTAAATTTGTCTTTTTAATGGTACTGGGAATCAAACCCAGGGATTCGTGGGTGCAAGGCAAGTTACTTTACCCTGTGCTACATCCTGAGCCCTCTGTGTAGTTTTTAATCACTCTGAAGTCTTTCCTCTACGATTTCTTCCAAGAACTTTTTAAATTTTTTTTTTATTATTATTATTTATTCAACTGTGTACATGTGTTTGTGTATGTGCGCGCGCGTGTGTGTCTGTGTCTGTGTATGTGTAGAACCACGGACGAATTCGCGAACCACCATTCTTCCAAGAACTTTGTTGACTGGAATCCTGAATACAAATTTGGCAGCCTTGTAAGTTAATAATGCTAAGGCTGGGGCTGGAGAGGTGGCTCAGGGGTGAAACCTCTGCCTTGCAGGAGGAAGGTCCTGAGTTCAGATCCTAGACCCCACGTATAGATGCCAGGCTGAAGCGGGGGCGGCCTGCATTTCTGGTCTTGGTAGGGCAGAGCCTGTGAATCCCGGGGCAGAGTAAACAAGGAGGAGGTGGAGGCGTCCATGGTGGTTCCTGAATTTGCCCGTGGTTCTACACACACACACACACACACACACACACACACACACGCACAAGTGAATATAATTAAAAAAATAAAATAATAATAATAATGCTAAGCCACAGACTTGATTAATCCTTTAATCCAAATGTCTGCAAACACTCTTCGAGTCAAGCAAACAAGACTGACCTGGTCGTTGGGTGCTCCTTGGCAGAAGATTCCTAAATTTCAAACTCCTGTATTCCCATGGGGAGTCCCCAGGTAATGCTTTACTCTGCATTTTTTCCAGTGTACAATGGAATTGGTTTTTGTCCTGGACTCCTCCCTTGTCTTCTAATCACAGACCTGAGACCTAACTGGGTCACAAATCTGAGGGAGCAGACTCCAAGACAGGTTGATCAGCATTTTCCCCAAGCTATTCAAACAGAACTTATTATGTATGTATTTATGTATTTGAGACACAGTCCCTTGTAACCCAGGCTTGCCTTATTTGCACAAAGCCTTGGGTTTAATCCCTAGCATCACACAAAATGAAACATGGCAGCCCATGCCTGCAGTCCTAGTCTTTGGAAGGTGGAGGCAGGAGGATCAGAAATTCAAGGTCACCCTCAACTTCAAAGAATGTTGGAGACCAACCTGGGATATATGAGATTCTCAAAAAAAACTTTCTTTTTTGTTCATACAAACATTCAGTACTAAAGTCAGAGGCGTTACGAATGAAATGATGCAGATCATACCAGCAAATGAAATGCAGAGGCAGCAAGAGTCTTCCCTTATCACCAATCCCAGCACAGATTCTTGATCAGGCTCTTCTTTGTCATCATGTGTGGAAGAAAGCAAGCAAGAAGGAAAGGCAGGAAGAGGAGGAGGAAGGGATGGAGGGAGGTTGGGAGGGAGGGATAATATCCCCAGGTTTCAGACATTAAGATGCAGGTATCGATGGAGGGATCACCACTTAGCATAACGAGGGACCATACTTCATAGGACTGTTGTGAGCATTGAGTTAGCACATAAAAAATCTGGATATAGACAGTCTTGAGTAAATACTGGCTATTGTTTGGGGTTGATTTGCTTCGTCATTTTCTGTTTGAGAGATATGTAGCCCAGGCTGGCCTGGAGTTCACAGTGTAGCCTAGGCTGGCCTGGAAGTTTTAGCAATTCTCCTGCCTTAGGCTAATGCTAAAATTACAGACATGTATTATTCCTGGTAGCTATTATTTGCAATATTTGCTTTTGTACTGTGTCTTGTTAGGGTTTTTATATCTTATTTTTACTTCTTACATTTTACGTTCTTATACTTTACTTATATTTACTTCTTGTTTGAAGGAAGCCCTAATTTTACGGGTCTCTCGTTTAAAATGCAGAGGTCCAAGTTGTTTTATGGGGGTTGAAAGTAGGCAGGAATTCCTCTTCCCTGGACCATGCCATCTACCCAGATGATAATCCAGGCCTGACCATTAGGTGCCATACACTGGAGTCTAGACAGAAGCATTTCATGAATGTAGTGACTTGGGATCAAGAGGGGTGTGTGTGTGTGTGTGTGTGTGAGAGAGAGAGAGAGAGAGAGAGAGAGAGAAGGCACTGTGTGTTTCTGTGGAGGGCCAAGAGTAACTTCAGGAATCACCCTGGATTACTTCTACCTCCTTTTTCCTTTACTCTGGGATTTCCGGGTTCTGACTTCCAGAGCCGAAAGTGCAGCCTGCTGCTGTTTCCACCTGGCATTTTTATGTGGGATTTGGGATCAAAACTCAGGTCCTTCTGCTTCCCAGACAGAGTCTTAACTCTTGAACCATCTCTCCAGTCCATGACCAAGACTTCTTTTGCCTAGATAAATGGTTTTCTGTTCACTTCCCAATCTAGTTCCCTCTGTATTCCTTTTTGTTCTATCGTCTGATAAATTCAGGTTTTTGCTTAGTTATCTGCTTTTGGTCCCTAATGTTACCAACAATGCCTGATGACTCTCTGTTGGGATTCTAATGATGTGCAGTCGTGGCAGTTAATTGCCTGTGATTTTTTTTAGAACTAAACATGACTTAGAGGTCAAACAATTATGCAGAAAAACACTGGAATGTTCAGTGGTCTGAAAAACTTCAATCCCATGAAATTGTTCTAAAATCAAGCCTTCCATGTAGTACCTTTGGAGGGAGTGGGTGCTTTTCATTCAAAAAGTCAAGCCTGGCCTCTAGGGAAGTAGGGAAGGGACATTAAGTTCAATCAACGATAGACAACCAACAAGTCAATCCCCATGCTTAGATAATGAAGCTCTGATAAAACACTGCACATTGAAGTTTGTGAAGCCCTCCAACTAAACACCACCAGGGTATGATCATGCTAGAAGCCATGCACGATGCATCGAGCTAATCTAGATCACTAAGATGTTTTGGAAGGCCAGCTTACAATGACAATACATGATGATGCTCACAACACAAGCCACTGTCACGTACAACATGTAAAAGACCAGGCTTAAAGACAGGCTTGGAGCAAGAGGTTCAGGGGCTATGGTGAATTTGCTGCTGTGTCTTGGACATCAGTCACTTGAGCATTTGGATGATTATGGCTAATAAATAAATAAAATCTTTGTGCTATTAAAAAATAAAAAAAGAAGAAAAAAATCAATCAGGACCGACAAGACCATCAGCAAATAAAGGTACATGATTACAAACCCGACAACCTGAGTTTGATTCCTGGCAACCCACATGAAGGAAGAAGAGAAACAACTTCCAAAAGCTGTCTTCTGATGTCCACACTAGCATTCGTAGCATGCATGTATCTGCTAACTTTATTTCTCTCTCTCCAACCTTTCTATCTGTCTATCTCTCTCTCTCTTTCTCTGACTCAAAAATTTTTTTGTAAAAAATCAGGACTGAAGAGATGGTTCAGGATTAATTAAGCCTTTTGTCGAAAGCAAAATGACCTGAGTTCAGGTCCCATTTCCCACATAAAAATGCCAGACTCCTTCTTCTCCCTTCTGAGAAAATTAGCATGGTAGCTGTCATGTAACTAGATCCTAAAGAGCCCTTAGACTTCTGCCAGGACTCCAATGTGCTTCAGAATTGTGCCCTCCTGCCAGTTTGTCACTTATTTTCCATGTGTTCCCAAAATAGAAACACTTGTTCATTCCTGGGACTTAATTCAGGCCACATGCAAATGTTATGTCAGATGCAGAGGTCGGAAAAACTCTCTCTCTCTCCTGAAGACTGCTCTTCCAGCTGCTACTCAGCCTCATTGACATGACACACTAAGAATGAGCCTTCCTAGCTACCCAGGATATATGTGGCCTCTACATGAACAAAACTGTGACATCTTGCTAATAGGGAACTGATAATAGGGAACTGAATACCTGTCTCTCCTAGGTACAACTCCATCAACTATTTACTCTGAAGAGAGGTTATACTCCCCCTTCAACAAACTGCATCCCCAATACCACGTCACCACTCCAAGAGAACCTAGGGCTTTCAGTTAGATTCAACTCAATGCCTTGGCTTCAGTTGTCCTCCTAAAAGAAGACTGCTGCTATTACGTCAACCACATGGAAGAAATCAAAGACAAGATCAACAACTTCTAGAATTTGGCAGCTCAAATCCATTCTGCCAGGGGCTCAGTGGAGGGCTCACAATGATGTTTCCCTTCGACAACTTGGATTCTCCCCCTCTCAGTTCTTCTAGCTGTCATTTGCCTGTTGTTACATATCGTGCCTCGCCTTTTCAGACGCCTCCAGGACAGAATCAGAGATCTTACCCAACGCTCTTTCAACCAAATGCTCGTGACTTTTCCATCTACTTCATGCCAGAAGTTGATGACCCAGTTGGATTCAGCTCAATGACATCACCTTCACCCTGAGGACTCAGAAACTGGACTCCATCACTTCATCCTGTAACCTTTGCCATGCCTACCCTGTCCTAAAGGAAGTGGTTAAGAATGAATACATACCCTCTCATCACTAATATAAGACAGGATTCCCATCCCCCATGCTCAGGACAGAACTGCTTCCTGGTCACTGCCCTCACACACTTACAAAGCCAGGCTTGATCACTTATCTCATGGAGGTAGCTCACCTCCCTCTCTCCGACTCTCCACCACATTCCCAGGGATAAAAATGCCACTCTGCCTTCAGATTAGGTAGGCTTCTTCTTTCTGAGAGAATTAATCTGGAGGTCATCATATAACTAGGTAATCAATAAACTTTTCCCATTCTTTGAAAAAAAAAAATACCAGGCAAAAGTGGCAATGGTCTGAATTTCCGGCTCTGGAAGATGGAGCCTGGGAAACTCCAGAGCAAAACAGTAGCAAAGTAGAACAATTCAGGACGATTTTGGAACTCAGCCTTGGACTTCCACAGGCACACACAGTTAGTTTCCTCTTCTATATCTATATGCACCTATACACCACACCTACACATGCAAGGGGGAAAAAAAGAAGGAAGGAAGGAAGGAAGGAAGGAAGGAAGGAAGGAGTAAGGAAGTAGGAATGACAAGTGACTTAGTGTCATGTCCCTTCTTCCTTTACTTTTCCTTGGATGGTTAGTTGATTTCTTTCTCTCTCCCCTCTCACTCCCTCCCTCTCTCCCGATTTCACGCCCTCCCACTCCCTCCCGAATACATAAATAAGCCATCCATCCAGACAAGAAATACCTAGACACGAACATAACACTAAGAAGAAGAAAGAAAGAAATTACTTTTTAAAACTGGCCACCTAAATTTGATCCCTAGAAGACAAGGGGTGGGAGGGAAAGGAGATAACAGATTTCTAAAACTTGTTCTCTGACCTCTACCTGTGTGGCATGATATGCAGCATGTTCGCTCTTCAAATAAATAGATAAATTGTTTTTTTAAAATTCAACCTTGGGGCTGGAGAGGTGGCTCAGGGGTTAAGCCTCTGCTTTGCAGGCAGAAGGTTCTGAGTTCGGATCCTAGGCCCACGTATAGACGCCGGGCGGAAGCGGGGGCAGCCTGCATTTCTGGTCCTGGTAGGGCGGAGCCTGTGAATCCCTGGGCAGAGTAAACAAAAAGGAGGTGGAGGCGGTCCATGGGGGTTCCCGAATTCGCCCGCGGTTCTACACACACACGCACACACACACACGCACACACACACACAATTGAATAAATAAATAAATAAAATAAATAAATAAAATTCAATCTTTTTTAAATTTTTTTATTATTTATTATTTGTTCAATTGTGCGTGTGTATGCGGGTGTGTGTATGTATGTGTGTGTGTGTAGAACCACGGACGAATTCGGGAACCTACCATGGACACCTCCACCTTCTCCTTGTTTACTCTGCCCCGGGATTCACAGGCTTCACCCTCCCAGGACCAGAAGTACAGGTCGCCCCCGCTTCCGCCCGGCGTCTATACGTGGGGTCTAGGATCTGAACTCTGCCTGCAAGGCAGAGGCTTAACCCCTGAGCCACCTCTCCAGCCCCTAAAATTCAATCTTTTTTTTTTTTTTTTTTTTTTTATTCAAGTGTGCGCATGTGCGTGTGTATGTGCACGCGCGGTGTCTGTGTGTGTGTGTGTGTCTGTGTAGAACCACGGACGAATTCGCGAACCACCATGGACGCCTCCACCTCCTTCTGCCCCGGGATTCACAGGCTCCGCCCTACCAGGACCAGAAGCGCAGGCCGCCCCCGCTTCCGCCTGGCGTCTATACGCGGGATCTGGGAACCGAACTCAGGACCTTCCGCCTGCAAGGCGGAGGCTTAACCCCTGAGCCACCTCTCCAGCCCTAAAATTCAATCTTAATGAAACATCCTGATGAGTAAATATAAAGTATCAGGAGGCTGTTAAACCTTACGCAGGAGACACTTCTAGAAACACATTTGAAACTACAAGACAGTCACTTTTGCATCCTTTTCTTAGTTTGACCAATTTTGACTTGTGTCCTTTATAATAAACATCTACTTGGGAGTACATTCTTTCCTGAGTTATGTAACTCATTTGAAGTGAATTATCCACCCAAGGGGAGTGTGGGAAACCTCAAATTGATAGCTAGTTGGAAGGAAGATGGTCCATAGATGCCCGAGTGTGGCTGGTGACTGAAATGAGGGCAGTCTTGGGTACTATGCCCTGTCATTTGTGGGACCTGTGCTAACTTCAGGTGGTTGGTTCATGCCAGTTGGTGTCAGAATATTGCCTTATATGGCAAAGGATATAACTAGGTTATGGAGTCGAGATGAGGATGTTATTCTGGGTTATCCAGGTGGATGCTAAATATAATTATATGTGAGATTTTTTAAAATATTTTTTATTATTATTTCCGCTCATACAAACTTAATAGGTACACCGGTTCCCTCCCTCCCTCCTCCTCCCCCCATATGTGAGATTTTTGTTTCTGTTTTTGTTTTACTTTGTTTCTAGAGACAGTGCCTTACTATGTAACCCAGGCTTGCCTTAAAGTCAAAACCTCCTGATCCAGCTTCCTGAGTCTGAGATTGCAAGCTTCTACCACTATATCCGATACATGTACCTTTATAGAGAGAAATTTGACAGGCACAAAAGGATAAAGGCAATGTGACCACCAAAGTAGACTGGATCGATAGCAAAAGAAACAAAATAAAAGAGAAAGGAACAGATTCTATCCAAGATCCTTCAGGTGGTGCATTGCTTGCCAATATCTTGATCTTTTTTTTTTATTATTTATTCAACTGTACGCATGTGCGTATGTATGTGCGTGCGTGTGTGTATCTGTGTATGTGAAGAACCACAGACGAATTCGGGAACCACCATGGACGCCTTCACCTCCTTCTGCCCCGGGGTTCACAGGCTCCGCCCTACCAGGACCAGAAGCGCAGGCTGCCCCCGCTTCCGCCTGGCGTCTATACGTGGGATCTGGGATCCGAACTCAGGACCTTCCGTCTGCAAGGCGGAGGCTTTAACCCCTGAGCCACCTCTCCAGCCCAATATCTTGATCCTGGATAGTGAAACTATATTCAGATATCTGGACTCCAGAACTATGAAGAGTAAATATCTGTTGCTTTATGTCACAAAGTTTGTGGTGATAAGTTTACAACAGTTATGAGAAACCAAAACTCCCTACTTATAACATTTGAAGAAATAACACCTGCAACACAACCAAGATTATCATCCCTGCTGTCTGATGCAGACTCTGTGCTGTGATGGCTACATAGTTGTGACTAATGGAAAGATAAACTCTGTGACTCTCATCATTTGCCATCTTGCTGGGCTTGCTACATTTGCTTCTTTACGAATTTCAAATGTCTGCTTGTTGCAACCCCACTCCTGGTATTGATTGCTACAACATAAATTCTTTCAGGCTAAAGGAAGCAAAAGGGGCTGGAGAGATGGCTTAGGGGTTAAGTCTTTGCCTTGCAAGCAGAAGGTCCTGAGTTCAGGTCCCAGATCCTACATAAAAAAACAGCCATACAGAAATGGTGGGGCCTGCACTTGCAGTCCTAGAAGCAAGAACCTAGGAAAATCCAGAACAAAGCAAAGAGGAAGTAGAACAGTCCAGGATAATTCCTGAAGTTACCCTTTGGCCTCTACAGGCACACATAGTGCCCTTTGTTTCACACGACACACAGACAAAAAATAAAATGAAAATTTTAAAAAATAAACACATACAGAAAAAGTTTGAAAGAAAGAAAGAAAAAGAGAGAGAGAAGGAAGGAAGGAGAGAAAGAGAGAAAGAAAGAAAGAGAGAAAGAAAGAAAGAGAGAAAGAAAGAAAGAAAGAAAGAAAGAAAGAAAGAAAGAAAGAAAGAAAGAAAGAAAGAAAGAAAGAAAGAAAGAAGAGGGCTGGAGAGGTGGCTCAGGGGTTAAGCCTTTGCCTTGCAAGCAGAAGGTCCTGAATTCAGATCCTAAACCCCCCACATATAGACACCGGGCGGAAGCGGGGGTGGTCTGCGTTTCTGGTCCTGGTAGGGCGGAGCCTGTGAATCCCGGGGCAGAGCAAACAGGAGGAGGTGGAGCGGTCCATGGTGGTTCCCCAATTCGTCCGTGGTTCTACACACACACACATACATACACACACATGCACAATTGAACAATAAAAAATTTTAAAAAAAAAGAAAGAAAAAGAAAGAAAGAGTGCTTACTGTGTAATTATGAGATGGGAGTTCAAATCCCAGCATTCAGGAGCCTGTAGCTCCAATTCCAGGAGAGCCAGCATCCAATTCTGGCTTCTGTGTACACCTGTACACACACACACCACACACACACACACACACACATGCACACATAAATAAATAAAATAAATATTAAACAAGGCAATTTTTAAAAATATTGATTGATTGATTGGCTGACTGATTGACTGATTGATTGTGTATATATGTGTGTATCAGAGGGCACTGTGCATCCTTGTGGAGGACCAAGGATGACTTCAAAAATCATCCTGGATTGCTTCTATCTCCCTTTTGCTTTGCTCTGGGATTTCCCAGGCTCTGCCCACCAGGGCCAGAAGTGCAGGCCGCCTCCATTTCCACCTGTCATTGTTTACAGGGGACCTAGGATCTGGACTCAGGATTTTCTGCTTGTGAGGCAGAGTCTTAACCCCTGAGCCGACTCTCTAGCTGTAAACAGCAATTTTTTTAAAAAGGAAGCAAGGCCATCCATAGCTTATTTAGGAAAGGCGATTTCCTGGTTGTAAATATTCACCAAAAAGAGGCATAAAGACATATCTAGATCAGTAAAAACCGAATTGCCTGAATAATAGCTGCAGCCATCCTGCCCCACTCCACCTCCCAAGGATCCTCCATTGCCGCCTGCTCACCTCCCTTGTACTGACACAGTCACCTGCCCAACTTTTTCCTGTGGCATCAACTGACAGTTAATCCCTCTTGGTCTCTTCTTCCTCCTCCTTCTGGCTCCTGTATTTTCCTTTTCTTGCTGTGTCTCTGCTTTTCACATGTAGTCAAATACCTCCAGAAGGACATGATTAGGTGGGTCAAGCCTATCTGACATGGTACTTTGTTGGTCAGAGCTCAAATTCTAGCTCCTTTACGGTATTTAGATTCCACTCACTAGATTCAAGACTCCAAGAATGGCTTTTGTGCTTCAGTGTTGATATTTGCAGTGTGCTAGAGATGGTAGTCTTCACAATATTTGGAATAAACATAAGCAAATATCATCTTGAAACTATGCAAGGAGCACATAACTTTTCAAAACTGTTTTTTAGAGATTTATTTAGTGTGTATGGATGGGTGTTGAGAGTGCACACATGCGACAATGTGTGTGGAGGTCAGAGGACAAACTTTTCAGGAGTAGTTTCTCTCCTTCCACTTTGTTTTTGAGTTATTTCTCCTACTCTATTTCATACCCAGCTTCTAGCTGATTCTTTTTTTTTTTCATCTTCTTTTACTTTTGCAAGTGTGTGTGTGTGTGTGTATAAGAGAGAGAGAGAGAGAGAGAGAGAGAGAGAGAGAGCACTGTGTGTCCCTGTGGAGGGCCAAGGATGACTTCCGGAGTCATCCTGGATTGATTCCATCTCCCTTTTGCTTTGCTCTGGGATTTTCCAGGCTCCACCTTCCAGAACCAAAGATGCAGGCCACCACCATTTCTGCCCAGTGCCTTTACGTGGGACCTGGGATTCCAACTCAGATCCTTCTGCTTGGGAGGCCGAGTCTTAACCCCTGAGCTATCTCTCTACCCCAGCAGCTGATTCTCTTGTTTCCACCTTCCATTTCCTTGTAGGAATGCTGAGATTACAAGTTCAGGCCACCACATTCATTTTCATGGGACTCAGGGATCAAACTCAGGTCTTCAGGATTGTATGGCAAGTGCTTCTACCTGCAGAGCCATCTCACTGGCCCTTAAAATTCTTTCAGAACATAATTGAGCAAACCCATGTTGACTCTTTGCTCAGCTTATTTGTTTAAATACCACCAGAAATAATGAGGATAATGGCTGGGAGCTAAGCATTCTAACTTTATTCATAATATGAGCTGGAAGGTTGGGAAGACATCTTGGTGCCAGAGCACTGGCATATCAAGTGCTGGATCAATCCCAAACACACACACACACACACGCACGCACGCACATACACACACCTTATATAAGCCATGCTTAGAACTGAGCTACATTATCTCAGTTAATCCTGACATTAACTGATAATTCAGGTTCACTTTATAGGTGAGAAAAGTGAGACTTGAAGAGGTTAGGACTGGCCTAGGCTTACAAAGTAACTCATAACAGAATTGGGATTCAAATCCATAACTGTCTGAACCCTGTGTCTGAGTTCCAGCCACAACACGTCAAAGTAGCTGAGAGGAGAGAGGCCTCTGATAGCTCTCCAGCTGGCAGCAGAGGTGGCTAGAGTCATACCAGCAGCTCAGGACCACTGTGGTATCTACCCACTACTAGACAGTAACCTGTGACAAAGGAACATAGAGTGACCTCTGGTGGCCTAAAAAAAGCTACTGCTTGTCAGTTCAGCTTGCAACTCGCTATGTAGCTGAGTCTGGCCTTGAACTCCTGATTTTCCTATTTCTACCTCTTGAGTGCTAGAAATATAGGTATACACAGCTACACCCAAAGTGAAGTTTCTTTTTCATTGTCTTATAGATATGTACAACATAACATTTTTTCCCCAAAAATCTGCCAACTTTTTCTTTTTTCTTTTTTTAATTTTAATTATTTATTATTTATTCAATTGTGTGTGTGTAGAACCACGGATGAATTCGCGAACCACCATGGACGCCTTCACCTCCTTCTGCCCCGGGATTCACAGGCTCCGCCCTACCAGGACCAGAAACGCAGGCCGCCCCGCTTCCGCCCAGCGTCTATACATAGGTCTAGGATCCGAACTCAGGACCTTCCGCCTGCAAGGCAGAGGATTAACCCCTGAGCCACCCCTTCAGCCCCAAATTTTTCTTTATTGACACAGGGTGTCTAGACCAGAATAGTCTTGACTGTTAGTCAAGGATGACCTTGATCTTCTGCTCCTCTGGCCTCTACCTCCCAAGTACAAGAATTATAGACATTGGCCTCCATGCCGAGTTTATGCAGTGCTGGGGATGGAACTCAGGTTTTGTGCATGCCAGGGAGGCACTCTACCGACTAAACCACACCCCAGCCCTTCAGTCTGCCTTCTAATGGTATTAGATTCAGGGATGTGTTCTGCAAACTTTTAAAAAATGTGTTAATGTTTTCTTTGTGACTCAGTGTGTGTTCTAATTCTTCAGGTGACTCATGTGCGTTAAAAAAAAAAAAAGAAGAAAGAAAGAAAGAAGGAAAGAGGTTTCTGGGCATGGCAGCTTGGCCTGTAATTCTGGAATTTGTAAGGACACAAGATCCTCTTCAGCTACTGGGCATGTGACCCGGCGCTTAGTGGGGTTGAGGGGGTGGTTCAAAGTCATCTTCAGCTTCCTGTCAAGTCTGAGACTCCCCTGGGTTACAGGTGTCTCAAGGAAAAAAAAGAGGCCCTTTTTTCTCTCTTACACATTATTACATACTACACTTGTTTAATCGCAAGATTGTTTCTTTTGTTTATTTCCTGCACTTCCAGCCCTGATGGGTAGAGTCTGGGAAATCCCAGCATGAAGCAAAAAGGAGGTAGAAGCAACCCAATTTAATTCTTGAAGTCACCCTTGGTCCTTTACAGGGACACACAGTCCCCTTTGATACACACACACACACACACACACACACACACACACACACACACACGGTGTGTGAAAATAAGTAAATAAAATTTTTGAAAGTTTTTTTAAAAAGGTCTCTTCATAGCCACTGGGTTTGAGTGAACTCATTCTGCATTCCATGGTAATGACATCTAGTCTAAGGTGAGATTGAATTAGAATCTGATCTCAAGTCACCCAACAGCTGAACCCACTGTGGTTAAGCCACACTTAATTGGCCCTGAACAGGGTGCCACCTCACAAGGACATGAATGATCTCTCATGGAGGGATACCCAATCTTTGTCTACATAGAATGGTGGAGATCAATTTTGGGCTTTATGTCTTGATACTTAAAAGAGAGAACTTTCTACTGGAATCGCTCTAATGAAAAAGCGCTGCCCAGCCAAGTGCAGTTCCTCAAATTCAAGTCCCCTAGACTCGAGCTAAGGAGAGGGTTCCAATCCTAAATCCAGGGACTAACCTGGTGCTATTTCAGATGAAAACCTCTAATTACTCCCCTCAAATGCATCCTGAAGACTACCAACTTGTGATATTTTGTTTTCAGACATGGCCTCAATACATCTCAGAACTAGATCTATTCTGCCAAAAGGCAAATAAATGGCAGGAAGTTCCCTATATTCAATTCCAATTTTCTTTAACTCAGAGACCATAGTTATCTCTGTCAAAAGTACTAACTAGATGTTTCAGAGAAGACTTTGTCTCTAAATAGAGATGTCTTCAAAACTAAGATGGAACAGGAATTTCATCCCTCTAATCTGGGATCTTCCATCTCAGCCAAACCCTCTTTCCTTGAGACTAACAGGATCATCTAATCCAGCCCTAGCATGAGTCTGTCTTCTTCTGGAGATGCCAGGTGCATTTGAGTCAACTCAGGTCCATGTTCCCTTTTCCTTACAAGGCCTGACCCAGATTAAAAAGGGAGTTTTCTCTGAGGATCCAAATAAATTCATAGATGTTTTTCAAACTGAAGGGGAGGAAAGAGAAAGAATCAAGAAAGACAAAAAATCAAAGTTTGAAATTGACCTAAAGGAATAACAAGAAGATCACGGCATGCTCAAGCAGATAAACCAGAATCCCTTCCAACAGGGGGAAAAATGCTTTAAATGCAGTAAGAC
The DNA here is from genome assembly GCA_023101885.1 of Typhlomys cinereus. Lineage (NCBI taxonomy): Eukaryota > Metazoa > Chordata > Mammalia > Rodentia > Platacanthomyidae > Typhlomys > Typhlomys cinereus. Next base: position 6,724,944 of record JALPQD010000078.1, read on the forward strand.
TGGGCACCTGGCAGTGGGAGAAGACTGTCCCAAGCACAAAAAGCCTCTATTTTGTCCATGTTCTGATTATGGTAATATCCATGGAGGAAGAATTGCCCCCTGAATCCCAGAACCCAGGGGTTAAGCACCTCTACTAGGTCCAAGGCTCTCAGCTTTCCTCTGATGGGAAAAAGGGGAAGTTTGCCACTGATTCAGTGAAGGAGAGCCCAAATGGCAATTGACATAACATTTCACAAGAACCTTGGGTTAACGTGCAAGTGGGAAACTAATTTGCTCCTCTTTTAATAGACATGGGAGTCAATTGTTCAGTGCTCAACTTTCTTCCTGGGCCTTTGTCAATTTCTGTTTTAACTGGAATTGTTAGGCTCAGGGAAGTGACAGGTTTAGCAAAGTTCCTTGCATACTTAATGATATGGGCTTTAGGCATTCCTTTGTTTACATGCTTGAATGCCCTATAAATGTCCCAGGTTTAGACTTAATGGAACATTTTATCACATGGGACAAAGTTGTCCATGTTATAATCAATCAGGCTGTTTCAGAGAAAATTTTAATACAGTCTCATCTCAGGTATAGGCCTCGTCCCAAAATGTGGGTCAAGTCATAAGAGTCTTCCTAGCAAAAACAAATTTTCCATACCAGAAAAAGTGCCCCCTGTAATCAGAGCAGGACTGATGCAGATGGTCAGAAACTTGAAATTTAAAACATGTGTTCTTTTATATTCCTTTGATCCTAAAAAGCCAATATCTTTTTGCTTTTAAAAATCTAGGAGGAAAGGAAAAATGAATTTGGATTATTCTGCCCCAAGGACTCAAAGACAGTTCACATATTTTTGGACAAGTTTTAGAATGTCACCTTGCAGATTTGCTGCTGCCAGAGGCAAAGGTCTCCTCCAGTATGTAGATTACCTTCTGCACTTTGCTTCTACATAAGATAAATACCTTGTATTCCAGTAAGAGAACAGCTTTCTTTACTAACTTTTGCTTGTACACAATAAGACCAGTAAGGTCCTTTTCCTTATCCCATTTGCCTTCCCAGTTACAATGGCTTAATATTTATGTTTGCATCTTGTAGGCGTAATTTATCTGTTTTGTGTCTTCTAAATTAATATCCATAAAGCTTCAAATGTGAGGACCTCGGACCATCCAGTATCTCATAGATGAGAACCATTGACTTCCTTTGCCCCAACTCCGCAGGAAGTAGTTAAGATCAGTGCACTCCTTCCCCTGAGAAGTCAAGTCCTCATAAAGATTAAGGGAAGAATTAGGCAGTTTTAGAGCAGCCATGCTGGAATGGTCTCTGAAGTTCTTCAAAGGTCATCCCCAGTGCTGGGATTACTCTGAAGGAATACACCCTAAAGTTGCCAACTTCCCCCAACTCTCTGTTCACCAAAGGATATGGAAATTAGTTCTCCACTGGAGGTCAGGCACAAGTCCCCAATATGTACAGACCAATTGGATATAGGAGATCAAAAGATCCATTCAGGTTTGCAGAAATTAGAGCTAACCAATGAGAAAAAGCCATTTTTTCCCCCCAGGTCTGCCTGGAGGCCATCTTTGGCTCCCTTGCCCCTCATGGTACTCCATGTCTGGAATCCATGAGTTCCTTTTCCATCTTTCCCTCATCTTCATGGATTCCATTCAATGGAGCCTGTGAGTTCTTGGGGGATCTCTTGCCCTTCATAGATTCACATTCACGAGTTCCATTCTTTCTCTCCTCTAATAAACTTTGCCTTAATCCTTTACGTGTGTTCTGGTTTCAATTTTCGATTCCAAACACAAGAACTTGGACATGTACAGACCCCAGAAGGGACCCCATGTCATTTGACAAATCAGCCAGGAGATCAACCCCATATCAGGATGACCTTGAATTCTTTCTCTTATATATTTTATTTTGTGGGGTGTGTGTGTGTGTGTGTGTGTGTGTGTGTGTGTGTGTGTACGTGTGTGTGTGTGTGTGTGTGTGTGTGTGTGTGTGTGTGTGTAGGCTCAAGGATGACTTCAGGAATCATCCTGGATTATTTCTACCCCCTTCTTGCTTTGCTAAGTACAGGCTACCTCCATTTCCACCTGGCATTTTTATGTGGGATCTGGGATCAGAACTCAGGACCTTCTGCTTGTGAGGCAGAGTCTTAACCCCTAAGCCATCTTTCCAGACCAACCTTGAATTTTTTATCCTCCTGCCTTCACGTCTTAAATCTAGGATTACAGGCATGTGCTTCCATATTCTGAATGTTAGATAGCTTTTTGGTTGGATCTATCTTTCTCTCTTTCTCTTTCTTTCTTTTTTCTTTTTTTCTTTCTCTTTCTTTCTTTCTCTTTCCTTCCTTCCTTCCTTCCTTCCTTCTTTCCTTCTTTTCTTTCTTTCTTTTTCTTTCTTTCTAACAAGGTCTGTCTACATAGCCTAGGCTGATCTAAAGCTTGAAATCCATCAGTCTTTGTTTCTCAAATTCTGTGATTACAGGCACGAGGCACTATGGCTATACAATGAGTTCCGGGCAAGGCTTGGTTACATAGCAAAACCTAGTTTGGAGGAGAAAGAGAAGGAGAAGGAGGAAGAGGAAAGAGGAGAAGAAAGAGGAAGAGAAAGAGGAAGAAGAGGAGGAGGAGAAGAAAATGAAGGAGAAGAAATAATCAGCATAATGTGGTGGCCTAGGCTCAATTTCAGTTACTCAGGAGGCAGAGGAAAAGGATCACATCTTCAAAGCCTGTATGGACTACAGTTTAAGGCTAACCTGGGCAACTTAAAAAAAATCTACATATTGATTTTGGGATATGGCTCAGTGGTTAAAGCCTTTGTCTCACAAACAAAGTATTCAAGCCCTGGAAGGCAGAGTCTGGAAATCCCCAGAGCAAACTGCCTAGCCAGATAGCCCTAATGACCTGCTCTAGGTTTACTTAGAGATCCAGGTTTAAAGCCATAAGGTGAAAGAGAAATGAAGGATGATTCTCAATATTACCCTTGGGTCTCCACAGGCACACATACTCAAGTACACTCATGTACATATACTCACGTACATACACATGTATGCCCATTTTTGTGCAAATACATACACATACATATGCAGGCACCTATATACACATACGTTAAAAACATACATTTAAGTTTTATATATATATATGTTATATATTTCTATATAATTATTTATAGAGGATGAGAGGGAAAGAGAGAAAAACGGACATAGGCTGTCATGGCACAAGTGTGGAAGTCAGAGGTGAACCTGAGTCAGCTTTCTTTTTCCACCATGTAGGTTCTGGCATTGAACTCAAGTTGCCAGGTTTGCATGCGGGCACCTAAATTCACCTAGTTATCTTACTAGCTCTTGTTTTTGTTTTTTGAGTCAGGGTCTCGTGTAGCCCAAATGTTGCCAGAACACTCTCTAGGAGTCTGTATGTATCTGAGTTCTTGTGTTCAGAGTCGAAGATTGAAACCAGAACACGTGTAGAGGATTAAGGTAGCGTTTGTTAGAGGAGAGAAAGAACAGAACTCACGGACTCCAGACATGGAGTACCATGAAGGGCAAGGGCACCCTAGAGAACTCATGGACTCCATGAAGGGCAGGAGCTGGAACAGAACTCAGGGACTCCAGTGCCATGAGGGGTAGGTGCCCAAGATAGCTGCCAAGGTCCTGTATGTTTATATACTTAGGCAAGCCTAGGGAACATGGCTTTTCTTCTTTAGTTAGCTCACTTTGGGGCCCAACCCAGCTGATCTCGGGCTTCCCTCAAGATAGGGCTTATGTGTAAAGCAGAACTAATCTCCATATCCTTTCATAAGCAAAGGGTTGGGGGAACTTGACACCTTATCTCTTGTGGAGGGTTGCAGTCAGTTCCTCAGTGTGGGGGGGGGTGGGGGGGTTTCCTGCAGAGTAATTCCAGTGGTGGGGGTTGGCTTTCTCACAAGACTGCTATAGACTTGCCTAATAAGTGGCCTAAACTTGCTGTAGAGCCAAGGCTGGCTCCTGATTCTCCAGCCTCAGCCACCCAAGTATTGGGATTATAAACACAATCCATTATCCTGGCAACCCAGGCAACTTAGTGAGCCCTGTCTCAAAATGAAAGTCAGGACTAGGGATATGGCTCAGTGGTAGAGTGACTGCCAAAATGCCTAAAGTCCTTGGTTCAACACACACACACACATACAGAGAGAGAGAGAGAGAATATATATATACTGAGAAAGAGAGACAGAAAGAAAGAGATTCTCACAAAATAACTGTGAGAAAGCTGGAAGTCTAGCAGTCAAGCTTAAACTGCTTTTCCCTCATTGCTATACTAAGATCTCACCAAAATCTGTTGAGTTCATCTTATCTTGGTCATCTTTACCCATTAACACTTTTCTCCTTAGCTTGGAGGTTATTACCTGCTTTAAAGGACTAAGAGGGACACAAGTCAGATAGCTGTAGTTTGATAAGTAATGGTTGGAACGTACATAAAAGGAGATTGCAACACAGACAAGTCCTTTATACAGTTCAATCAAAGAATCCTTCTAGATTTTGGAAGATGGTATCTTCTTTCTTTTCTCTCTTATGGCCATCTTTATTTAGCCCAAGAACATTGCTGGTTTGGACAACTATTGCTACCAGTAAAGACACAAAGGCTGGTACCTCTTTCTGAGCTTTCAACTAGGTGAACCCAAGAAAAAAACAACCAGAAGTGGAGATATGGAGGAATATGAACTGAGAAGTGGAAGGTCCCTCCCTATAATGATAATACTTAGACTATAAGGCATAATCTAGATTAATACAATAGCCACATGCATTGTTATATTTTTTTAAATATTTAATTTGCTTATTTGAGAAAGAGAGAGAGAGAGAGAAGACTCAAGCATGCATACCATGATGCACAGGTAGAGGTTAGGCAACTTTTGGAAGTCAATCTCTCCTTCAAAACGTGGGCTTCTGGGATGGAACTCAGGTCACCAGGTTTGTGAGCGGGTACCTTACTTACTGAATTATCTCTCCGGCCCCATTATAACTTCTTTTTTAAAAAAAAAAAAAATGTTGTTTCTTGAAGCAAGGTCTTATAATTGAAGCTAACCTCAAATTTGCCATGTAGCTGAGGCTGGCCTTTAACTGCTAATCGCTTGTCTCTACTTTCCAAGTGCTAGGATTACAGACTACCATGCCTGGCTCCAATAACCTTTTTTCTTTCTTTCTTTTTTTTTTTTTTAGAAATTTTTTTTTATTATTATTTATTCAATTGTGCGTGTGTGTATGTGCGCGCGCGTGTGTATGTGTAGAACCACAGACGAATCGGGAACCACCATGGACGCCTCCACCTCCTTCTGCCCCGGGATTCACAGGCTCCGCCCTACCAGGACCAGAAGCGCAGGCCGCCCCCCGCTTCCGCCTGGCGTCTATACGTGGGATCTGGGATCCGAACTCAGGACCTTCTGCCTGCAAGGCAGAGGCTTAACCCCTGAGCCACCTCTCCAGCCCCCTTTTTTCTTTTTTTAATGTTTTAGTTAGGGAATGGAGAGATGACTCAGGGGTTAAACACTTATCTCAAAGGCAAAAGGAACCGAATTGAGATCCCAGATCCCACATAAAAACACCTGGAGAAAATGGCAACAGGTCTGCACTTTCTGCCTTAAAAGACAGAGCCTGAGAAACCCGAGAGCACAGCCAATAAGGAGGTAGAGTAATCCAGGATGATTCCCAAAGTCACCTTGGGCCTTAACAGACATAAATGGTGCCCCCTTCTACACAATACCACACACACACACACACACACACACACACACACACACACTCTTTCTTACACATGCAATAAATAAATATTTTATTTATTCATTTTGAGAAAGAATGAGAGAGAGAAAGAGAGCACGAGTAAAAGAGAGTAAGCAGATGCCTTTATCCACTGAGCCATCTTGCTGCTTCTTGATGGCCTCCATCTATCTCATCTCTCCCAATCTGTTCTCTATACTGGAGACATGACTCTTCAAATGGAAATCTGATCATAAACTACTAGTTTTTTTTTTTTCTCTCCCTGAATTAATTCATTTTCTGTTTCACAGCCACTGGTTAGTCTTGGTTCCTTTGGCCACAGGCTTCAGTATATGCTGTCCCCTCTTCCTGAAAAGTTCTCTGACTGTTGATTTAATTACCTCCTAGAGATTTGTCAGCTCTTAGCTCAACTATTCCATTTTTAGGGAGGTTGTGATTTCCAGTCGTATAGTCTCCTTATAGCCTGTCCTTTTCCTTCCTAGTACTTGTCACAGATAGTTAAATATTCCGTGTTATCTGATCAATATCTCTAACAGACAGAAAGCCCTCAAAGGGCAGGAAAACAGCACCCTTTCACACCAAAGGATCTGCAACCACATCATGATGTCTAGCACAGGGAGGTGATGTGTGTGGACTCATGTGCATGACTAGTCGAGTCTATATAAGCCAGAATGAAGCTGTGACCTCACAAGGATAGAGTGCCCCATCAGAGAGCCTACTGCATCCCTCAGACACATCTTTCCAGCTGAGCCTCTGTCACCTGCAACACACAATAGGACCTACCACTTGTTTGGTTTCTGAATCATCTGAATCCACCCACCCTTGTTCAGCAATGTGGTCTATCAACTTTCACGGATAGAACAATAATTGCCATTTATTCATTTGACTAATATTTGTTCTGTACCCCTGCTGCAGTCAAACATTGTGTTGTGGATAGGGAAGCACAGATGAATAAGGCCTTGTTGTTCTTTTCAAGGAATGTATGGTTTTGAAGCACAGTCAGACATGAAAGCAAATTATAGCTTCCTACTTTACAACACTAATATCACAAGGCACGCTCAAAGTCTTAAAGGATCACAAAGTGACTATTAGAGCACTTACCAAAACCCTAGCCAAAAAAAAAAAAAGCGTTCCTTAGAATAACTACCCAAAGGACATATTTTTCAAACCTTCTAAGTGCTGACTGTGGACCTGTTCACACCACAAGAAAGCAGTTTACTCTGACCACCTTAAACGAGCCCCCCTGAAAAATAACCATCATTAGGTTGCTTTTTATGTCTTTTATTGGATTTTAAAAATGGCCATATAAATTGTCTTGATAGCTTTATTACATCATTCACTGTTTGCTAATAAAGTCACATGAGAAACTTCCTTTATAATTTAGTGATACAGAAAACAAAACCAAACTATAGTCTGCTTCCTCTGATGCATAAGTTTTGTTTTTTTTTTTCAGATGACAAAATCTATTTAACATGTACTGTATTTTTTTGCCTTGGTGTCCAGGAAGCTCAGAACTAAATCTCAAATTCAATTACAGTCACATTTAACTCCAAGGAGACTGTGATTGCCTTTTTTCTGTGGGTCCTAATGTTCTATTTCTAGCTCTCTTTCAAAGGGATTATTGTAAACCTCCTTTACATTTTATGGACAAGAAATCGACTAAAATAAACAACATGAGCTGGAGAAGTAGCTCAGTGGTAGTGTAGTGTACCTAGCAAAGTTGGGGGCTAAACTCCAACATTGCAAAAACAGAAGAACAAGCAAACGTTTGGGAGACTGAGTTACCCTGGAATTATTTTCATTGTTTTACAAAACTTAGTGCAAAAATATAAGACCCATGTTATGATATTTAAACAATTTATAAATACTGAAAAGGACCCAGGGAAAAGAAATCAAACAAATAGACCCCAGGTGGGGGGAATGGGACTGGAGGTACTACACCTCTATTGGATACATTTAACAGTCATCTTTGCTATTAGAAGAGACTCGTAGGCTCTTTTCAACTGGGATTCTTCCGGGAGAAAAAAATCGATCAGAGATGTAAGCCAGTTCCCGGGAGATGCGATCATTATTTAATACATATGGGCAGTTACAGAAATGCTTTGACCTTTTGGGGGTCACAGATCCCTCTGATGATTTGTTGGAATACTGGAATGGCTCCCAGGAAAATATAGCATATAGTTTCTAAAAGCAGAACCTCCCTGTGTTCTATTCGTTTTTCCAGAATATCGGAAGCACTTTCCAGCCAACGTTGCTGCAGACAATTCACACAGACCCGAGGAAAAACCTGCCCAAGTTGCCAAGTCAGCTGCCAGGGAAAGCTCTCCTCCGGCTTAGATGTTTAAACCTGCGAGTTTCTAGATGTTGTAAACTTGTGTGTGCGCGCGTGTGCGCGTGTAACATCTGTTGGATGGGATGAGCAGCACACGTATGGTTTCTCTATTCCGCAAGCACATTCACGAGCACACCTTCAATTCTGCCTTTGCTGGAGCAGTGCTTGTGGACTTCCTAAAAACCCATCCTCAGATGACCGGCTGTGTTCCAGAAATTCCCCTGGACTCAGCCGAACGCCCCTGAGCTCCCTTTAGAATCAATCGCCCTGTCTCGTGCCGGAGACCAGGGTGACCCTAACGAGGTTACCTGGCCACGGGGACCCCCGGCCTAGGGTCTCGCCCCCAGCCCCGCCCCCACGCCCGTGCCGCGCAGGTGCGAAAACCTACGAGGCCATCCCTGCGCGAACCCGCTGCGAGGGCCCTGGGCGGGCGGGGGCGGGGGTGGGGGCCTTCCCGTTGTCGCTAGGCGACCACGCTCTCCGCCCAGACCGGTCCACTTCCTCGACAGGGGGCGCCGCGCGCCGGCCCGCGGCCGCAGACCTCCCGGAGCGGTCCTCTTCCGGCTTTCCTCCCCCCTCTGCCAGGCGGTGGCGCACGCCCGTGACGTCACAGGAGGCGGGGCCAGCGACGCTGCCGGGTGCTGGAGGCGCCATTGGAGCCGGCTTGGCTCGCGAGCTCCGCCGAGGAGCCGGACGGATCCTGGGCCGCCTGTGCCGCCGCGTCTGCTTCTGGTCCCTGGCCCCTCAGCGGCATGGCGTGCGGGGCGACGCTGAAGCGGCCCATGGAGTTCGAGGCGGCGCTGCTGAGCCCCGGCTCCCCGAAGCGGCGGCGCTGCGCCCCTCTGTCCGGCCCGACTCCGGGCCTCAGGCCCCCGGACGCCGAGCCACCGCCGCTTCAGATGCAGACGCCGCCGCCGCCTCCCCAGCAGCCCGCCCCGCCCGGCGGCGAGCGCCGCCTTCCAACTCCGGGTAACCTGCGCGGCCGCTGCGGGCTTGGCAGGAAGCCAGGCCCGGGCGTGGGCTGGGGGGCGGGGAGTGGGTGCGGAGGGTGGGCGGGGAGGGTCGCGATCGCGGAGCGACTTCACCCGAGGAGCCCCCTTCTTTGCTTGGAGAAGGAGGAACTGGGGGTGCCTCTGGGCCTGCTCGCTTCCGGGCACCGGAGACATCCGGGAGGGGTGGCGGCCCCGCAGCGTCGGTTTTCGGTTTTCCTGGGACTGGGGAGCCGCAGGGTGGGCGCCCAGGTTGGACGGGAAGACCCCGGGCGGCCGCGGGCGCGCCTGTCCCTGGAAGCCCTTCCGCCTGCGCTGCTTTCCGCCTGCGCTGCGCGGAGCCACCCCGCCGGTCCAGTGGGCCGTGGAAAATTGGATTCTGCTCACGATCCCAGCCTTGAGGGGGGCGGGAGGGAGGGCGGCGGGGAAGGGGCGTGAGTGTGCGCGGCGCGGCGCGGCCCGCGAGGGAGCCCTGATTTCCACAAGTCTTCGGGGACAAGAGCCGCTGCAGGGATCCGATTTCAGCCTGACCATTTCTCCAGGGGCTAAGCCACGTTTTAGTGTATGGCTATTGTCCTGTGCCGTATGTAGCTGGACGTGGGTAGGTAGGTGGCTGGTTAGAACTGGAGAATCCTTCGACAAACGGAGGGTTCTGGGCAGCAGGAATCATCCAGGGACTTCGGTAAGGCATTCCGTTTCGGCCCCGAAAAGGGAAGGACTCATGTGACAGCAAGGGTACCTATCATATTGCAGTAGTAAAGGGAAAAGTGCACCGATATTAATATTCAGCAATCTTAAAGGGCTTCCAGATGAAGAGCGCTCAGTCATGGATTTTTGGCAAGTCGTGTCTTTCTACTTGTCTATTATTCAAGTTTAAGCAAACCTTGGAATTCCTTTGAATCATTCTTCTCTGTCCTTTCAATTAAAGTGAATGTAGTCTTCCCTCCCTCCCTCCCTCCCTCCCTCCCTCCTTCCTCTGTGTAGCTGCCCGTTCCTACACCAAGATTCTTAAAACCAGCCACCCTCTGACGTCAATTTCTTACTGGCGTGCACCCCTCCTTTATCCTAGAATTCAAAGGCTGTGTCATTTCTGTCTTATCTAGTTGGTGTTTTATGCATTTTCTTTAAGCCGTTTGTGGCCTTTCCCCTAGACCCACGGTGCACTGTCATTCTCTAGGGTTGCTAATGCCAGTAATCATGTCTTCCCCTTCCCTTTTCCCCCTTTTGACACAGAGCTTTATTCTAGTGTTCCTTGGCCCTGAACTCACAGTGGTCCTCCTGCCTTTGCCTACCAAGTGCTGGGATTACAGACATGATCCACCGTGCCCAGCTGCCGTAGTCATCTATAAATTACATCTCTCACTTGTTACTAAACCATAAGGAATTCTGTTCCGTTAAATTCCCTAATGACCTAATGCTGTATTATAGCTTTATTCACACAATAACATGATGCTTGGGTTTTTGGAAAGGACCCTCAAAAGGGGGAGGTGAGGCAGGGTCCAGACAGGGAACCCCAGGAATCCCACACCATCTCGTGCAGCATTGGGAGACCTGTTTTCAAAACATGCAGGGCATAGATGTCCACTTACAGGATATTTTTAATGGATTTATATAAAATTTTTATTTCTTCAAGACCTTCTAGACCAATTGTGTTGTGGTATTGTAATTCACATTATGTCAACTGCTTAATGATAATTATTAAACACATTTTGATGTCTGAATATGACACAGTTCTGTACTGAATCATCTCTCCTCCCTCCCTCTCTGCTTTTGGTCCTGAGTTTGGAACCCAAGGCCTTAAATGCGCAGGGGAATCTGTGGGTCCAGACTCCTCAGTTCTTTTTCTTAAATTTAATTTAAATGAAACATTCCCCAGTCTGTGCTTGTTTAATGCTTATTGAAATTTGGTTCTGTCGTGAAGAAAATACAAAGTATTAATTCATTACATGGCGTTTCATTTTTTTAAGTGAAAGATGTCTTCTGAATTAATAGGGGAGGTTTGCAGTAGCCAAGAAAATACCAAGCAGCTTTGAAGATGAGTTTCACCCTAATAACTTGGAAGCACAACCTGAAATAATGAGGCAAAATTTAAAATTGTAACAGTTAAGACAAAAGTGCTACTGTTTCAGGTAGCCTTCAGAAGTACCTCACATCCCCACCTACCTTCTAACTATATGTATATCATAGCTAGATCTTAGACTTGGTGTTGCTACTGGATTTCCATTTGTTCACTTTGCCACCCAGCAAGCAGAGGTTTATCAAAGCCCTTCTGTTCTCTGGTGCATTGTCCTCTTACTTGTCCTTTCTTGTTTCAAGTCATAGCAGCTGCTTACATCCTCAAATTGAACCTTGCAAGTATGTGCTTGAGGAACATGGCTTTTTAAAAATGAAGACTTAAACATGAGCCTTATGACATTACTAAAGAAAGAAAAGTATTGCTAATATTACAGTGTTCCAACATTTCTGCAGAATTAAGGAGTTTATGTAGGTGTGCAGCTGTTTAAAGAACTCATGGCATGAATTTATGACCATAACTTCATCGTTAGGATATCATTGGTACCTTCAATTTTGATTTTCACTGCCTGATAGACATTTTATGTTTATATTAAACTCAGGATTCTGCATAACTTCCCAAGATTGCATATGTTTCAGAAGGAAAATAGCATCATCACCATATACCACTCTTAAAGATAAGATTAAAGCACAGTATATACTAGAATAATGTGTCTGTCTATCTGTCTGTCTTTTTCTTTCTCTTTAAAATCTTTTCAAGTAGACTCTTGCTATGTAGTCCTGCCTGGTCTGGAACTTGTTATGTGGCTAGATTGGCCTTGAAGTCTGCTTCTGCTTCCCAAGTACTGGGATTACAAACATGCATCACCACTTCCAGCCTGTGGTTTTTATTTGTTTTTGTTGGTGGTGGTTTTCTTCAGGAGGCTTTCTATTACTTAGAGTGAATACAGTATTCTACCACTGTACGTGAAAAGCTTGAAAACCACATCCTGCAGGTACTTTGTTGTCTCTAGTACAGTTCTGGACAGTTACTAATTGGTGTTTCCTGGGTGTCAGCAAAGTTAGTTTCTGATTACTTTGACTGAGAGTAGTTATTTAAATCCAACCAAAAATCATCCTTGGTTAAGATCACAGTTTATTTTCTTTGGGGAGTGGGGTGAGAGGATGGAAACGAAGATTAAATTTAAGAACTTGTACATTTAAAACCAGCCCCTCTACCACCATATCCCCAGCTCTCATATTTACATTGAAAAGTGATCTTACTAAATTGCTTGGGTTGACCTTAAATTTACTCTGTATCCTCCATTGTGGCTGAGAACTTGGGCTCTTCTTCCTTCAGCCTCCATAGTAGCTAGGGTTACAGCTCAAAAATCTTTTTTGTTTTTGAAACCACGCCTGACTTCCCATAGTACATGGGATTACAGGCATCCAACAGCCACAACATCCAGCTCAGAAAAAAAATTTAATAACTCTTGACCATCAGTTAGTTCCAAGTAGTAAATCTCAGCTCTTCTCCTGATTGGTGTCCATGTTGTTGAGCATAATATTTTTTTTGCTGTCTTCCTTTACCAAGATTTTTTTTTTTTTTTTTAATTGTGTGTATCAGCGAGCCTTGGGTGTACCTGTTGAGGCCCAAGGGTGACTTTGGGAATCATCCTGGATAGCTTCTACCTCCTTTTTGCTCTGAATTTTCTAGGCTCCATCTTCCAGGGCCAGAAGTGCAGGTCACTGCCATTTCTGCCTGGCTTATGTGGGATCTGGGATCTGGATCTAAACTTGGGTCTTTATGCTTTTGAGATAGAGTCTTAATCCCTGGGCTATCTTTCTAGCCCTCTTTAAGATCTTAAAATTCTTATATGTCAGAAACTTCAATGTTAGAAAGCATTAGATGATAAGAGACTTGGTCTTTGTACTTTGCCTTGTGAAAATGTAAAATGTAGTTGGGCTGAAGCAGGAGGATTGCTGTGAATCTGAGTCCAGCCTGTGGTGTTTGAGACCAGGTCTCAAAATATATCAGATGCAGTAGCATGCATCTATAATCCTAGTGCCCAGGAAATAGAACCTGGAAGGTCGAGAATTCAGGCTACATAGCAAGTTCAAGGCCAGTCTGAGCTACATGTCTAGCTCTAATAAATAAATAAGAATGGCTTATTTTAGTGTAAATCAAATAACTAATCCAGCAAAACTACAGATCTGGCTTGCTTGCCACAGAAAAACAAGGAAAGGCGAACTGTCTGTGAAGCTTTGCCAGCATAGCTACTATTTTATGCATTTTTTAAATAGTTGGAATGAGAACACAGTGTTTTGGGCTTTAGAAAGGGTACTTTATACAGTATAAATATATTCTTGTTATTATAATAACTTGGGAGGTAAGGAAGAGATTGAGACTTGAAGAATGAAAGAATAATCAGAATACTTTCTTTGGATTGAGACTGTAGCTCATTGGTAGAGTGTTTGTCCAGACTTCAAAAGACCCTGGTTTGAACTTCAGTCCCTCTTGGAAAAAAAATAGTAAAGACCTTTCTTTCCTACTCTAACTTCTGATAAGTTTAAAGAAATGACATGACAAAGTGAACGCTTAAATTTGTTTTTTTTTTTTTAGAGCAAATTTTTCAGAATATAAAGCAAGAATATACGCGTTATCAGAGGTGGAGACATTTAGAAGTTGTTCTCAATCAGAGTGAAGCTTGTACTTCCGAAAGCCAATCTCAGTCCTCTGCTCTCACAGCACCTAGTTCTCCAGGTAAGCATGTTTGGGTGTGCAAAATCTATTTTGTAGTTTTAAGAAGAGTTGGTGGTATACTCTGTAATCCCAGTATTTGGGAGGTTAAAGCCAAAACCTTTTAAGACTAACCTGAGTAATAGCAAGACCCTGTCTCAAAACTAGAGTGAGGTTTTCTTTAATTGTAGTATATTCAATAGACATAAAGCTCATGGTATCAAAGAGTTATGTCTATGTCAGGAAAGACATGCTGCATGGTTTAGTCCATGCAGAGGGAACTTGTAGCTACCTGTCCACATGGTACACATCAGGAAACAGAGAAGGGGGACGCGATATGACACAGCACCAGAAGCAGGTATAAACTTCAAAGGCCTGACCCAGTGACCTACTTCTGTGTGCCAGGCGCAGCTTCCTAAGGGTTTCACAGCCTTCAGAATACTGCCACAAGCTAGAGAATGCACGTCAAAAACATGAACCTAAAAGGGATATTCTAGAGTCAAACCATAATGTTTGACTATTTAATTTTAAGTAATTTTTAAAGTTTATTGAAACTAAATAAAGCAGTATTTTGTTTTTAAGGTAAGGTCTCACATAGTTCTCTCTGGTTGGCCTGAATTCACTATGTGGACCAGACTGGCCTCCAATCTTCCCAAGGGCAGATTACATTCATAAGCTACGAAGGAAGCAATTCATTTCTCAGTTATCCTTCAAGTGCATACAGCCCTATAGGAAATTTATTATAAACAGTTCCATTTGTGCTTGACAGGTGGTTGGGGTTGTGCACTAAAAACCTCAGGGTCGGAAATTGTCTTCAAAATCACTTAGTGAATTTGACTTGTCTAAAGTGTTGCTCACTAAAAGGACAGTGTTTGACCATCTCCAGTGATGGTAAGCTCTGTGCCCTGTGACAGAATTTGTTTCCTCATAAAGTGTTCTGTGTTTTAACAGTTCAAAGGCTTAAAAATCTCCTTGATCAAGAATTATTAGCTGGGCTTGGTTGCACATGTCTTTAATTCCAACACTGGGGAGAAAGAGGCAGGAAAATGCTGTGGTTTTGAAACTAGGAAGCTAGCCTAGTTTATGTACACAGTGTTCCAGGCCAGTTGGGGCTACATCATGAGACCCTGTCTCAAAAACAATGGTGGTTCATGTCTCTAACCTCAGCATTCCCAGTTTGATATCATGCAGAGCTACATAGGAGAACTCTTCAAGAAAAAAGAAGTAATTGTCTCTTTACAAAGTAGTGGTTTCCTAAAGTTTAGTGACAGAAGATTGAAGAAGGAACTGCTGAATTGTGTTAGAATGGTAGAATTGAACTTTGCAATTTGAAGTAGTCAATTCCACATTATGTGAATTTCAGCCTAAATTATTTTTGTTTGCAATGTTGGAAATCAAACCAGAGCCTTATCGTGATAGACAAACACTCTGAGCTGTACTGCAGCCAAATAAAATATTGAATGAGCCAGAACCTTGGAGGAACTTTAGCAACCAAGGGTTCCTTTTCTTAGGTTTTTTTTTTGTGCCTACAGGCATGTGTGTATGTACCCAGAGTCTCACATTCGTACTAGGTAAGCACTCAACCACCCACCTGCATCTTGTGCCCTAAAATTTAGTCTTCCTGCTCATTCTGTCCAGTACCTCTCTAGAGATTATGAGTGTATAAGCCATCACATAAATACTTATCAAATAATGTTTATTTACAGGTGCTGGAGCTCAGTCTCTGCATATGTAAATGATATTTTCAGTGATTATGACAGGCCATTGATGCACAGTATACTTTTTCTTTTTTTTTTTTAAGATTATAGATTTTTGTTTATTTACTATTTGAGAGAGAGAGGGGCTTGGCATGTATGTGCCACATCTTTCATGTGGAGGTCAGAGGACAACTTTTGGAAGTGGGTTCTCTCCTTCCACTATTCGAGCTCCTGGGATCTAACTCAGATCACACAGATTCCTTTGCCCACTCAGCTTTCTTGCTGACCCCTAGGTGATAGCCTTCTAATAGACGGTTCAGAGGTTCTCCTGATCATTTCTTGAGATTTTCAATAATATAAATTTTTAGATACTTATTTTGCTCCGAGTGTATGTATGTGTCGGAGGGGACTGACTGTTCCTGTGGAGGACCAAGGGTGACTTTGGGAATCATCCTGGATTGCTTCTACATCCTTTATGCTTGGTTCTGGGATTTCCTATGCCCTGCCCACTAGAACCAGAAGTGCAAGTCACTGCCATTTCCACCTGGCATTTTATGTGGGACCTGTGGTCCAAACTCAGGACCTTCTGCTTGCAAGGCAGTCTTAACTCCTGAGCCATCTCACCTGGTGAGTTGGCGAGGTAGCTTAGCAGATAAAGGTACTTCCACATATGCCCAAAGGTAGTCTCTGAAATTGTGGAAGGAGAAAACCAACTCTCCACAGTTATCCTGTTAACTCCACATGTGCACACAATAAAAACAACAAAAATACATTGGAGATGACGAATAGCTAGATGTTTTTGGCTGTTTTATTTGTAGAGAAAAAATATATTCTTTTAAGTTAAGTAAAAAACAAAAAAAAAAACCTATGTTTTCAGATTTTAAATGGCTTTTAAAGCTAATAGGACTGAAGAACACTACTAAATACTGTTCCGTATTTGTCCTACCACCAAGGCTAATGCTTTATGACGGTCAGTGTTCTGTGGAATTTCTTGCTCCTCTCTAGTTGCTAGTTTAAGAATCAGGTTGCTGCTCCTTTAACCTCATTTTCATAATAGATAAAATAAATGACTGGTGCAAGTTGGGTGTTTTGTGTGTGCCAGTGAGCACATCTGTGTGTGCATGTAAGCCAGAGGAGTACACTGGGTGTCCTTGCAATCGCTTTCTGCCTTATTCCTTTGAAACAAGGTGTCTCACTAAACCTGGAATAAGGTTGGCAGACAGTAAACCCCACCGATTCTCTTGTCTCTGCCCCTCATGGTGCTAGGATTACAAACAACCACATCCAGCTTTTTCAGTGGGTACTGGGGATAGAACTCAGGCACTCCTGCTTGCAAAGCAAGTCCTCTTACCTTCTAACCTTGGTGCCTGGTTTAATGTCATTCCCCCATTTATTTCAGACTGAGTGAATTCATTTGACTAACAATATATTCACTGGTAAAGGGGACAGGGAAAACTTAAAAGGAAGCAATGGTAGGCATAAGAGATCCCATAGCTAAATAGCAGAGAATGATCTTGACTTCTGGTCTTCCTGAAACATAAATTGAGGAGGGAAAAAAAAGCATGGTTTGATTTAAAGGTTTAATGATTGGCGTTAGGGATATGACTAAATCATTAGAGTGCTTGACTAGCATGCGTGAAGCTCTGTGTACGATCCCTAGCATTGCATAAAACTAGATTGATACACACCTGTAATCTGCACTTGGGAGAGATCAAGAGGATCATAAATTCAAGGCCATCTTCAGATATTAGCAAGTTCAGGACAAGTCTGAGCTACTCTGTCTCAAAAAGCAGGAGAGGGTGTAATGGCGTATACATACTTGACAGGTGTGATCATCTCCTGAGTATCAAATTTCCCATATTTTCAGAGTCACTGGAGCTTAAAATAAAGATGGCCAACTCTTGCTACAGAATTATATCAAAAAGTGTACCTTTTTGTTTATTTTATAATCAAGCATGTGCAAGTTACAGTCCTTGGATGGGCTGCATGCACCCCAGGATAGCTGTGAATCTGACCCAACACAGAATCATAAACTTATTTAAAATCATGTGATATTTGCTTCATTTGTTATGTTTGTAATTTCATCATATGATTCTCAAATACGAATTTGGTAAATAACAATGAATCTCCAAAGACTTGGTTTTATTTTCTGAATCTTTTCCTAATTCAGATTGGAGGTGCGCGCACGCCTCTGTGTGTGTGTGTATGTGTGAGCACGTCTATGCATGCCACAGTATATACATGTGGAGGTCAGAGGACAGCTTTCAGGAGTTGGTTCCCACTATAAACGTTTTTCTTTTTTAAAGATATTCTGAAAGAGAGAAAGCAAGAGAGAACCAGCGAGATTGCTCAATGGTTAAGGTGCCTGCTTGCAAACCTGGCATCCTGAGTTCTGTTCCAAGAAGTCTTCATGGTGGAAGCAGAGAACTTCATCCATGCACCATGACATACATGTGTGCATCTCCTCTTCTCTTCCTCCCTATTTCTCTCTCCCTTTCTCCTTTCTTCCAAATACATTATTTGAGAGAGAGAGAGACACGTACACCATGTGAGCTTCTGGGGTTTGTGAGCAGGTACCTTACTAGCTGAGCTATCTTATCAGACCTCATCAACCTTTTTTTAATATAGAATCTGGAGATTGATCCCAGGTGGTCAAAGCGTGCACTCTTACCTGCTGAGTCATCTCATCTGGACTGGATGTTTTATTATAAGCTTTAATCATTTGGTTCTGATCCTTAAGAAACAAGCGTTGGGTGTGGTCCTGACTGTTAAGGCATCAGAATTATTCTATACGCAATCAGCTAGTCACATACATTCTCAATTTACTTTTAGCATTACTTTATAAAGCAGAGGCAGAGGGGCAGGGGGAAATGGCTCAGTTGGTAAAGTACTTACATAAGAACCTGAGTCAGGCTCCAGACTCACATGAAAAATCCAGGACCTGGTGGTGCATATTTGTAATCCCAGAGCTGAGGAAGGCAGATACTGGCAGATATCTCTGGAACTTTTTTCCAGCCAGCTTAGCCTAATCCAGCAATCCCCATGTCAGTGAGACACATTGTCTTAAGAAAAAGATGGCAGGCTGGTTAGGTAGTTCAGTGGGTAAAATGCCTGCTCAAAAACTTGAAAGTCCACATGGCAAAAGGAGAGAGCTGACTTTTGACTTCTGCCTGTGGGCCACAGCATGCATGCACATGTCTTATCTTCCCCACCAAATAAATAACTTTTTAGAAAAGTTTAACAAAAAAAGTAAAAAAAGTACAGACACCACTTGAGGGATAACACTCAGTGCAGTAACCTGACCTGCATATGCACCCACATAGGCAGAAATAGAATTTTGTGAAAATAATCCTTGTAACAGAGTTAATTTTCCTTCAACAGCTTTTATTTATGTCTTGTGGGCTGTTTATGTGACGTGTAATTCTGAATTCTAGAGTTAGAATGTGATATGTAAACTAGAATGCATGTGTGCATGCTGGGGTTCGAACCAGAGTCTTGCATTCCACAAGTGCTCTGCTACTAAGCTATAGGCCATCTTAGATCCTTATTTGGAGACAGACTCTTGCCAAGTAACCCACATAGGCCTCAAACTCAGTGATCTACTGCTGGGTACAAGCATATGGAACTGCGCTCGGCTTAGATTTCTCTTTTTTCCAGGTTCCTCTTGGATGAAGAAGGACCAGCCTACCTTTACACTTCGACAAGTTGGAATAATATGTGAGAGGCTCTTAAAAGATTATGAAGATAAGATTCGGGAGGAGTACGAGCAAATCCTTAATACCAAACTAGCAGGTATATGGAGACAGTGACTGCCATTGATTTCATGGGATTCCATGTAAACTAACCCTTATTTAAGCAACTTAGAAAGCAAGGGCTTCGTATAACACAGGTTTTCAAATTGTAAGTATTGAAAAGTACTCTTTGGTGATGGTAAACGTGTTATTTACTCATTATATAAAGAACTCATTTGTAGGAAATCAGGAACTTCTTGTAAGAATTTTCATATAAATAAAGACAATCCAGTAGGCCATTTGGGCTAGCCAGCTGGTGAACAGGTGGTTGGGATACTAACCTCTCAACAGGTGTTTGAGAAGAGTGCAACATTGTTGAAATAGTCATAATTCTAGTGGGAGTCACTTGTTGATGTTGGAAGTTCTATATCCTGTGGTTTGGTGGTGTGAGAAAAAGAAGCAAATATAGTCCAGCAGAGGCTGCTGACAAGGTAGAGTGCTGAGCCAGGAATAGAACATCATGTCAATACAGCAACAGGATCAGAGAGAGGTTAGCAGCACTTCTTCCTTTAATATTAAAAATATATCCTAAACTAGATGACCCACACACCTAAGTGTGCTTTATTTAAATACTGGGACCAGGATTGCAGCTCAATGGTATATTGTAACAAGTAAGAGGTTCTTGTTCTTAAGTTGTCTAGTAGTCAGTGTGTAGTTGAGTAGGTGGTAAATTGATAGACACAGGTTAAGCAAAGTTAATAGATTTGCTTATAGATCTAATTAGAGCCTTTACTAGACTAATACAGGAAGATAATCTCTAATTGTTCCTCTCCTCCTGTGATCTCAGTATTCTTACCAGATGACTTTAGTCACTTCTTTGTTCATAAATCAGGACATCTTTTACCTTTATACTGTAGTACATAGTAGAGAATTTTATCTTATTTTTCTGATTATATTTCTTCTTCCATTCATTGTGTCCATTTTATTGTTAGAATCTCACTGTGTACTTAGTTAGCCCGAGCTTTGCTGTGTCGAGCAGGCTGGCCTCAAACTCAGATCTGCCTGCCTTAAAGCATTGCACCACTGTTCTCCTTCATCCTGCCAGAAAAAGTGCTATAAACATAAGCCAGCACACCTGAATTTTCTTTTCCTTTCCCTGCCCTTTCAATCTCCTCCATCCCCATCTCTTCCCCTCTGTTCCCCATTCCTCCCCCTTTTTTTTTTCTTTTTTCTTTCTTGGTATATGCTGGGATCAGCATATGGCTAAGCAAGTCCTCTATTAGCAAGCTACATTGCCATACCACCATTTATATTTTTATTTTATAGCAAAGAAAGGCCTTCAAAACTTTATGTCCCTTAGGAGCTTGCTAAAATTTGCTGGCTTTACAATAGTGAACACCTTTCTGGTGTTGAGTCCATTGGTAGGGATGGAAATACAAGAGAAGAAAGTTGATTAGGAGAATATTATAGATGATCTGTGACCAAAACAAAGGAGCCAGGGATTTGGATTTAACAACTCAAAGTGACACTTTTTCCAGATGGAAATGGCAGAGGCCTGCACTTCCAGCCCTGTTGGGCAGAGCCTAGAAAATCCCAGAGCAAAGCAAATAGGAGGTAGAAACAATCCATGATTCCCAAAGTTACCCTTGGTCCTCCACAGGGACACACACAGTGTCCTCTGATAGACACACACTCATGATAGATAAAGTGACACTTATAAATAAGGAGTGTTTGAGAGAGTAGAGAATGCAGATTGGGAAGATAAATACTGAAACTTGATTCTTAAATTGCTTGGAGAAATTAAGGGGTGTGTTTCTGGGACAAATGTGTACTGTTTCATGCTTTCACAGAACAGTATGAATCTTTTGTGAAATTCACACATGATCAGATTATGCGGCGATATGGGACAAGGCCAACAAGCTGTAAGTATGCCAAGTTTTTCACTGAATTATGCAAGTTCTATGAGCAAGTTTTTGATTAAAAATGTCTTGCACCTTAAGAGCAAAAGGACTCTTGAAGTAGAACAAATAGGTAAGAATATTTGGTGTCCACCCGTGTTAAACCCTTTAAATTCTAACCAAAATCATATAATCCTTCATATAACCTGTGAAGATGCCCTGCCCACCTATTTTTCAGATGAGGCTAATATTTAGAAGTGGTTTTCAGAAATGTTAAATAATCTGCGTAAGTTTATATAATTAGAAGTTCAGCCAGGATTGGTACCTGAGGCAGTCTGATTCTCAGCATCATTTTTTTGTTGTTGTTTCTATCTTTTCTTCAGAAAGGCAGTTCCAATTATTAATTTATGAAAGTAGTTTATTTAGAGTGTGGTCAAGATTTTTGTATCTATATATTTTAAGTATTTGAACCAAATTTCTTAAGTCCTAAACCTTACCTTCGTGTGTTAGCTCATGTTGCTTACCACATTGACTGTTCATGGAATTTTTATAAGAAATGATACCACATATGTAGTGCTCTTACCCTGTTTTGTTTTTTTACTTTTCATTGGCAGACGTATCCTGAAGCCCTCTTGCCTATCTGGGTACCAGGTTTGACCTCAAGAGATGGCTGCTGTACACTTTTTGCAACTGGTTTGATATCACATTTCAGCTCCAACTTTGCATCCTGAGAACACATAAATGTTTCTGCAGGTCCATTTTATACAACTTGAAAGACCTGAAAACTTTCTAGTTGCCACAAGCATATCTTTCTTTTCTGCTCATCCAATAAACAGCTGTGCCCTACTGTGATAGATTTTTCCAAACAAAAATACCTGGAGCAGCAGTTTAGCAAAATATGCCTTTAGTGGCACTCAACAAATGGAGTTTCCCCAAGCACAGTTCTGTGAGAAGTGTGCGTGAGAGTGTGTGTATATGTGTGTATGTGTACTTTAAGTTATTATTTGTATTGTGCAAATTTTTTTGATCTTGGGGATTCTGGCTGTGAATTTGATGCACGACAATTATGGTTAAAAACATTTGCTTGGTCTACAGAAGATCATTAATGTTTTGTGACCATACAAGTTGTAACAGTGGATTGTTTTATGTGTAGGTATTATTGTTAAATACAGGGACTGTTTCCAGGCACAGACTATGAATCATAAGTTAGGATGGACATTAGACATGACGTGATTATGATATAGCGAAGATCTACGGTCCTCAATCTACAAATGTGTGGTGAGAAATTAGAACAAACTGGAGACAGGCCATCAACACATGGACTCTGCCTTGCTGTGCTGGAAAAACACTTTGACTCCAAGCCTTAAAATACCCTGTGGAGTCTGAGCTCACCTCATTCACATAATCAAAGCGCTCCCTGGACACTGAACTTCTACAGGGAAAAGTTCTCCTCTGGAGCAGGAACATCAGGGTTTGCTCAGGAGCATCACACAGGGAGCACGTGGCTGGGCCAGGCCTCCGCAGCACTGCTACTTGGGAGGAGCCACTTCATCTTTGCATCAGTTTAAAAAATCTGGATCCTTTGGCCAGGTTCCCCCAAATTCCTCTAAGGTGTCCATGTTCAACTTGGTTTTGGCAACCCCTTGCCCGAAGTTGCTTACAGGCTGTTCTTTGCCTTGGTTCTGAGGCTGTGGAGCAGAAGTAGCCTCTGTTTTGAGGAGGTGGAAGTTAAGTATACATTTATTTTTACTGTGACTTGTTCAGGACCACATTTTACAAAATGCCTTGTTTCCTTTACTATTGTTTTGGAAAGGAAAGTTCTATTAAAAGTGTTTTAGTTTGAATATAGACTAGTTTTAATTACGGCTTATTTTGGAAAATTCTTGAGTTTAATTCAAATGTATGCCAATACCTTCCAAAGTAAGGTAATATTCAGAGACAGTTGTTCTGATCAGATGGCTTAAGGAAATTTCTGGAATATTCACATTTGAAGATTTCCTTATTAATGAATGTCTTTGACTTAAATCTAACCAAAAACTGCAACATTATTCTTTGTACATTTTCATTATATAGTGTTAACAAGCTTAGTTGCAAACAAATAAAATACTTAAGCTATTTGTTTACCTTGCCTTCTTAATACTGTGATGATGTGTATTAGTTCAAGTAACTTACCTGAGGCTGCTATGACCATTTCCCCAGTTACTGATGCACTGACGACTTTCAGACTTACAGAGCACCATCAGTCTTTTAAAATTAAAGAGTGATTTTCATATTTGAAAGGTAGTTTGTTTCATCTTTTCTTGTTCCTGAAGAGGAGCCCATAGTGGCTGTACTGGGCATTGCTGTGCAGTGGGATAGCGTCATTCAAACAGGAAAGGGCGTGGCCACCTCACAAGTCCTACTGGCTGGCCTGGGAATGGGGAGCACTGCCTCCCCACATCTTGACTCAGTTGAGGCGTGTGTTCCTGCCTGTGGCATCTGGCAGAGAGCAGCTCCTGTAAGGTTTCCCCAAATTCCTCTAAGGTGTCCATGTTCAACTTGATTTTTCCTACCCCTTGCCCAAAGTTGCTTACAGGCTTTTCTTTGCCTTGGTTCTGAGGCTGTGGAGCAGAAGTAGCCTCTGTTTTGAGGAGGTAGAAGTTAAGTATACATTTATTTTTACTGTGACTCGTTCAGGACCACATTTTACAAAATGCCTTGTTTCCTTTACTATTGTTTTGGAAAGGACAGTTCTATTAAAATCTGTCAGATTTCCTTGCTGCTCCTGTAAGGAGCCCCTAACCCAGTGTGTGGCTGTGTCTTAAGGTTGCCATTGATGGTCAACAAATAGGGACATGTTCTGGAGTTATTGCATTGCTTTCTCCACTGCTGTGAGACAGCACTCACACTCAAGCAGTTTAAGGGGAGAAAGGGAAATTCGTTTGGTTTACAGTCCCAGAGTGTACAGTTCATTATGGCGGAGATACCCTAGCAGAAGTAACGACAGGTGGCAGAAACAAGACAGCTTAAGTCCCATCTGTCACGGAAGGGTGTGAGGGAATATGAGTTTGCCAGCACAGGCAAGAGTCTGGGAGCTCCTCTGTCGAAATTCTTTTCTCTGTCATGCCCCGGGAAGGTCCATCCGGATTTAAGGTTGGTCTCTGTGTTGCAAATACCAAATCATCTCTCCAGGTGGTCTGACAGCTAATCTGTTAGTTAATCCCAGGCGGTGTAGTCCAACTGACAACACAGGAACCTTGAAGCTTCTAGGTTTTAGACTAACAAGAATGCATTTTTTTTCTTTGAGTTTTAGGGCCAATTCCAAGGTACTTCCCAGGTAAAAAGTTCATTGTCCTGTGGAAATCTGGCCAAAGAAAACCTATCATCTAAAAAAACCTTTACACACACCTGTGAGCTACTTAGGTAGACCTGGAGACCCCGGACCATAGTCTCAGCACTCCAAAGGCAGATGCAGGAGGATCGGTGCTTGTTTGAAACCTTTCTGGTTCACATAGCGACACCCCATCATCACCTTAACAAGACAGTTTTTCTAGTTTAGTTCTAGGTGTTACTGTGTTAGGTCAGTACTGGGGATTAAACCTAGGGGCCTCTAAAAGCATCCTACATTTAAGGTAGTGAAAGGAGTTACTGTCTTGGGTCAGAGAAGTAAAAATGCTGAAGCAGTGATAATTGAAAAGACTAACACCAGGGTATGCGAGAATTAGGACTAGGACTGGCAAGATGGCTCAGTAGGTAAGACTTCACTTTGTCAGGCCTGGACACCTGAGTTCAGTCCTTAGTCCACAGGGTGGGTGGTAGGAGAGTCTTGTGACTACATGATTTTTTTTAGGGCTGGTGTAGTCTGGGGATACAGTTCAGTTGGTAGAGTGCTTGTCATGAAGACTGGTTAGGTTATCACCCTAGTCTCCATTGTGTTACTATGTTGCTTTTCAAGTTACATTCAATTAACAGTTCCCTCTTCTGCAAAATGAGTAACAAAATGAGTGAGCACTGAGACAGCTTTGCTTGTGCTGATTATGAACTCAGCGCTTCTAGCCTCCCAGATGTTTCAGGCAGGTACCACTGTCCAGCAGAAAAATCTTCCCAGTTCCATAGTATACCTCCAAAGGGCGCTTTTTTTTTTTCCCCGTTTCATTTGGCTTTTTTTAATCTTGCCTTAGCCAGTCCAATTCCATAGCTGTTGCTGGTTCCTCTTTTTAAAATATTTACTTACTTGAGAGAGGAAAAAGAAATGTGTTGTGGTACGCAGGTGGAAATCAGAAGAGACTTTCACAAGTCCTTCCCACCTGTCGAGCTGTAAATCAAACCAGGGTGGAAGTCAGAGGACAACTTTTGAAAGTCAGTTCTCACCTTCTACCATGTGTTTTCAGGGATCAATTTCAGGGTGCCAGGTGGCTGGCTTCTTAATCATCTTGTTGTTCCCTAGTTTTTTGTTGTTTTTTTTTATTGTGGGATTCTCTTAAATACTTGTAGGGTTTTGCATGAACTATTGAAAAATCTGTCTCAAACTGTCTCAGTATTCCATGTTCAACCCATCATTTTTCATGGTGTTCCTATTTCACAAATGTCTATTCAAGTGGGAGTTGCCTTTCTGCTCCCATTCTCTCTCCCTCTCTCTTTCTATTTTGAGAGGGTGGGAGAGAAAGAATGCATGTGTATGCCCAGGGCACACAAGTGGAGAGCAGAGAACAACTGTCAGAGGTCAGTTCTTCCACTGTGTGGGCTTCCAGAGATCCAACTCAGGTCACCAGGTGTGCAGTCAAGCTCTTTACCCACGGAAACTCTCTGCTCTCATTTTTCAAGACAGTTGCTCGTTTGATAAGGGCTTATAGAACACCTGTTATTTGCTAAGTACTATTTGGGGTATTAGGGGTTGTTTTCTATTCCAGAAAAGATGGTATAGCCCAGACTGGGCTGGAACTGTGTTGCTGAGGACTGACCTTGAATTTCTGATGCCTCTGCTTCTACCTTCCAGTGCTGGAATGACCAGCATGTGCCATCAGGCCAGCTGGCATTAGTACATATCGCTGAGTTGGGCAGACAAGACTCTTCTTGTAGCACTTAAGAGTTCTTGTAAGGCAAGCCAGGCAAACCAGGCTACAACCCGATTTAGTAAAGTGGGCAGGGAGATAGGGAAGGAGAAAAGGAGTGGGGCGGGTCAACCAAACTAAGTGTAAAGAGGCCGGAAGGAAACACTTTGCAAGCTAATCTTTTTAAGAAGATTTAAAAGCGAAGAAAACAATGGTGAGAACAAAAAGGAGATGCTTCAATGAGATTGGAAGGTCGCTTTATGCTTTCATAACTCTGGCTTCCACCTACTGAGCTCATACCACCTTGACCTAGTGTCTCTATACCATTTATTAGTCAAATAGCCACAGATAACTGTCATAGATCTTGCTAAGTATGGATCTAAGATAATGAAAGATAGATATCAGGAAAAGCAAGGCAGGAGGATCAAAAGGAGTTGACAGATGATTCTGCCTTACAAGTAAAACCAAAATCATCCTGTCATCCCAGCATTCAAGAGGGTCAGGAGTTCAGCACCCCCCCCTTCCCTCCCCCCCACCTGAGACTTTGTCTACAAAAACCCTGAGCACTCAAAGGACACTTCTGTTTCACTCTTCACTGACTGTATTTATTACATAGCAGAGATTCCTCCAGCTCAGTTTTATTTTTTGTTTTATTGTTCATGTGGGAAATCATTCAGAATTTTAATTACAGTTGCTATTTGCAGCCAGGAACTAAGCAGAACTTCAGTCTTTGTCTGCCCTCTCGGAACTGATGAGCGGCTGCCTGTAGGGTGTGCACAACTCCCAAATCAAATGTATTTTAAAGCCGTCTGTAGGCTTACTGGCCTTTACTCTAGAGAAACGCAGTCTAGTGGACAAAGGTGTAATAAAATTCCCTGCTGTATTAAGTGTTGTGTCTCTAGACACAGTACAGGGTGTTTCCTAGGGACAACTAAACCCTGGCTGGTTTCCTCCAGCTGGTTCAATTACTCGCTCTTAGAAATAAGAACTCACTAATAAAGTTATTGTTTTCTAAAACTAGACACCAGTGTGTTCCTTTATGGTGAAAGTGTGGGCTAGATACTATGCACTGCTCCTTTGGCCTTTCACAGTGTATTTTCTGCCTGTAATCACATCACTTAGACAACCCAGTTAAAGTCGAGAGACAGCTCCATATATCAAGATGAGGGGAATTTTTATTTTGTATTGTATTTTGAGACAGGATCTTCCATAGCCCAGATTGGCTTCAAACATCTTCTGTAGCTGATTCAGCTTCTGATACCTCCATCTCTCTACCTCCCAAGTGCTGGATTACAGGTGTTCATCACCATGCTTTGTCTTTTGAGGTGCTGAGGGTTGAATCCAGGCTTTCTGCTAGGCAAGCTACATCCCCAGCTGGGGTGCTTCCTCTCCTTGTCACCTTGGTCATCAGACTGACAGCCCTCATTTCTAACTCGTCTTGCCAGGATGATTCCTGACTTGAGTGCCCTAGAGAGGCAGTAAAAGGTAAAGCAGAGGGGAAGGGGTAGACAAAACATTGCTCCCCAAGTTACGTCCTTGCGACCGAAAGCGCCAGGATATGGAAAGTCGTGGGCAAGCAGGCCAGTGAGCTGTGCCACATGCAGGGTGGGGACAAGTCCACATGCTTCCACGTCTACAGCTATATTCCCAGGGCCAGAGGCACAAGAGGCCTAGAAATGTGTGGATTGGGGAGGTTTTTCGCAGATGCGGAGATGAAATGGGACTAAATGGATGACGTATTCGCTGGGGAGGTAGTGAGATCATCCCAGGCAGAGACTGCAGACTTGGCAACATGGGGCAGTTCTGGGTGACCGAGTGGAAGTAGCAGCAGTGGGTGTGAAGATCTGGAAATGGGAAGAATGCCAGTTCAAGAATGTCGACCTTGGAAATATCAACACCAGAGTCACAGAATGGGTGTGTGTGTATCACTGACTGCTACATTCTGATTGTTTCTTAGTCTCAGGAACCCAACCAGGATTATGACATATGGAAGATTCCCTGTGGTAAGAGTTCTAAAAGTGGCTTTTGAACATTCTGAATTTTTAGAAAAGTAACCGCCCACAATAGGAGGCTGAGTAACAGAGCAAAAATGATGTAAAAAATCATCAGAGTTGCACCTAACCTGCCTTGTCTGCCTCATTTTACCCAAAACTTTGTTCGGAGATTGACAACCAGGATGACCACCTGCCTTCTGGGCAGACCCTCCACCACCACTGCTGAGCTGCACTTTAAAACAAAAATTAATCGCCATGAATATTTTTAATGTTTTTATTTATTTAAAAGAGGGGAAGGCTGGGGGGAAGGGGGGAAGGAAGAAAGTGCAGTATGTCTGTGCCTTGGCACATATGTGGCAGGCAGAGGGCAACTTTCAGAAGTTGGCTCTTTCCTTCTACCATGTGGGCTTCAGGAACTGAAAGGCTGCTAGTTTGAAGGCAGGTACCTCTACCTGCTGAGCTATCTGACCAGCCTCTCTATATTTTAAAATGGGACATTGTGGGCTGGAGAGATGGCTCAGTGGGTAAAGGAGTTTACTCAGCAGACTGGCCACCTGAATTCAAAGAGGAGGACTGACTAGCACTGCCCTCCACTTGAACAGGCATGTACCCCCAACCAAGAAGAGAGAAAACTTTTAATAGATTTCACAATTCAAATACTAACAGATGTCAGGAAATTTTGAATTTGTAATTTCGACCTTCAGGTTGAGAGTTCAAAGTCAACCTGGACTATTTAGCAGTACCTTTTTTTTTTTTTTAACAGTGCTCAGGAGTTAAGACTCTGTTTCCCAAACAGAAGGTCCTAAGTTCAGATTCCTAGTCCCATGTAAAAAAAAAATCCAGGTGGAAATGGCACTACCTACATTTCCTGCCCTGATGGGCGGAGCCTGGGAAATCTCAAAGTAAAACAAACAGGAGGAAGAAGCAAACCAGGATGATTCCTAAAGTCACCCTTGGTCCTCCACAGGGAAACACGGTGCCCTCTGATACACACATACACACACAAAAAAAATTTTAAATCCAATAAGATTTTTTTAAAAATTTAAAAAGAAAAAAAAGATATCAATTTTGCTATCACTGTTTCCTCAGAACTGTGAAACTAAGTGCTGAATGACAGTGGGGAACTTTATTTCTGGCCAAACTTGCAAATCAACTTCTAAACCCTTGGAGATTGAAAAGCCGTTAAAAACAGAGTAAAGGAAATAGGGGAAGGGAGAAAGGTGAACGGAGGAAATAAGACAAAAACTGGCAAGACCGGTCAGTGGCGATAACACCTGCGTGCAAACCTGGCAGCTTGAGTTGGATGCCCAGAGCCCAGGTGGTTGGAAGGACAGACCTGCTCTTCTGCTTTTAAGGCTAAATTAAGGCTCTGTTGCAATTCACCTGCATGGTTGCTGATAAATGACCAACAATGGCTTAAGGGAACAAGGGGTTTACTTTCTCTTATAATTACTGGTTACAGTTCTTAGTCCAGCTTGACGGAAGAGCACGCACTGACACCAGGGCCAAGGGAATTGACCACAGCATCTCTACATAGCGGTTAAGAGAGAGACAATCCTTACTTGCCAGACCAGCATGTCTGGTCAAGTGTACACAAGGATACCAACTCTCTCAACCAGCTGTCTGTATTTTATTCCAGGGCCTATCCCACCTACCACAGGCTGGGCCTTCCCCATCAGCTAGACAATCTCCTGCAGGTTTGCTCTGGGCTTAATTCAACCACTAATTCTCTACAAATGTGCCCAGATCTCAAATCCTCAACTGTCAAGTTGACACCTGTGCTTAGCTATGACAGCAAGTTCTCACCCAACTTAGCCACATCCCTAGCCCCTAAGGCAATGAGAATTGAATGTCCCAGAATGAAGCTGTCTCTCCACCCCCCCATTACCCTACTACTGACCACTCTCATATAGTCTTAACAAAATCTGAGGCAATAAAAGTCCCACGTAGAGCCCCACCGCCAACTGCCTGCTCACATCTGTCTGGCTCTCCTACCACCCACTACTTCTCCCAACCCCCACCTCCGTCTTTGCTCTGGGACCCTCTGTACTCTTTGATTCTAAGCTATCTCCTTTGTTCTAATGCTCTCTCACCAGGCCCTTAATTCTTTTTTAAAATATATATATATATTTTGAGTGCGTGTGTGTGTTGTGTGTGTGTGTGTTTTAGATGGTACTATGTGTCTCTGTGAAGGACCAAAAGTGACTTCAGGAACCATCCTGGATTGCTTCTACCTCCTTTCCACTTTGTTCTGGGATTTCCCAGGCTCCACCCACCAAGACCAGAAATGCATACTGCCTCCATTTCCACCTGTCATTTCTTACAGGGGACGTGGGATCTGAACTCAGGACTTTCTGCTTGTGAGGCAGAGTCTTAACTCCTGAGCCATCTCTCCAGCCAGCCCATAAACTTGAATTTCTTAAGTCTCAAAAAAAATTTTAACTTGATTTTTATATTAATTTCCAGAGTCTTCATCTAGCTGCCTTGCAAAGACTAAAAATGGATTGGAGAGATGGCTCATGGGTCAAAACTCTGCCTCACTAGCATAAGGTCCTGAGTTCAGATCCCAGGTGCCAGGTAAAAATGCCAGGCAGAAACAATGGCAGCCTGCTCTTTTGGCCTTCATGGGCAGAGCCTGGGAAATTCCAGCATGAAGCAAGAAAGAGGATTGTTTCTGAAGTCATCTTTGGTCCTCCACAGGGACACACAATGTCCTCTCTCTCTCTCTCTCTCTCTCTCTCTCTCACACACACACACACACACACACACAGAGTAAATATTTTTTTAAAAAGAATGAAACTGCTTTCCAAGATACTTTCTTTTTAACACTTTATTATTTAGAGAGAGAGAGAACACATGCATGCCATGCTCACAAGTGAAGGACCTTTCAGAAATCAGCCCTTTCCTTCTACCATGTGGGTTTCCAGAATTTGAACTTGGGTCACCAGGTTTGTGAGCAGGCACCTTACCCACTGAGCTATTTTGCCATCCATCCAAGATATTTTAATATAGGCCAAAGAACAAAGAAAGAGAAAAAAGAGGTGCTCAGAAAACAGCAAAACAAGACATGCCATAGAGCTTGAGTATGGGCTTCTCAAAGACAGTTGCAGGGCCGTGAGCAGCTCAGTGGATGCCTGCACACAAACCCTGTGACCTGAGTTCAATCCCTGGAGCCCACATAGAAGGAGAGAACCAATTTCTGAAGGTTGAAATCTGACTTCCATACTTGTTCCATGTCATAAATACACTTACCTCCCTCTCAAATAAAAAACTTTTTAAAGGAGAGTCTCAGAAAATAAGACATACCCAAATGTGGAGGATATATTTAAGGGAAAGTTGACTCATAGCTTTTAAAAGAAAAACAAGGCTGGGAGATGTAGCTCAGTTGGTAGAATGGTTGTCCAGTATGCAGAAAATCGTAGTACTCCGTCCCCTAGAATTACATAAAGCAGATGGCATATTTCTTATTCCAACAATCCAGAGGTGCAGACAGAAGGATCAAAAAGAAACTTGAGATTAACGGGATTACACGAAAGCTGTCTCAAACACACACACACACAAAACGGTTTCTTCCAACACTCTTAGCATGATCACATGCACACTTGGCATCTCCAAACACACACACTACACGAGAATTGGATACAGTCAAGAGGAGCCAGAATTGCAGTTTCCAGTTTCCTGTAATTAAAAAAAAGGGGGGGGTACTGGGGGCTGAATTTCGGGCCTCTCACAAACCAGTCTATTTCTGAGCTACAATCCCCAGCTCTGCAATTTTTTTGGAGAGGGGCGGGGAGGCAGGGACGACGCAGTCCGCCTATGCAGCCCAGATTCTATGTAGTTTAGGCTGGCGTGGAACTCGCAGCCATCCTCCCCATCTCATCCTCCTGAGTGCTGGGATCGCAAAGTGGGTGCCACCAGGTCCTATCTGCAAATTTTGGAAATTGAGACACAGCAAGGGACTGTTAAGTGCCTCATAGTGCTTTTTTCCGAGTACCAGCCACAAATTCGGTGCTTTCCACGTTACTCAGTCCCCGCAGCAGTTCTGCAGTGGTGATTTTTTTTTTTTTTTTTTTAACGCAGGGGGAAACCGTGGTTAAGAAACCTACATGGCCAGCATTTGGGTTATCACGGTGCAATGGACTTAACTAATATGTGGGGGGGGCAAGGTCCTGTCTCACGTGTGACAGTGATCAAGTTGCTCACCAATCCGCCGTCATGACGCTGCTGAGAGAGCTTAAGGAACCTCCACGGGCCGTGCAGTAAAGCAAGGTCGGCGTATCGGCTGTCGCCGCTCGGGAGCCAGGGCCTCTGCGCGCGCAAGCACAGACCCAGGGCTGGCCGCCGCGGTGCCCCGAGCCCGGGAGCAGGCTGATTGACGGTCGACTCCCCGCGTCGCGCGGCATAGTAGCGCGGCTGTCGTCCTTTGCGACAGGCTTACTTTGCGGCGGGCTTGCTTTACGGCAGGCGGCTGCGTCTCGCTGAAGTCGGCCACCCCCGGAGGAGACAAGGGCGCTGCTGCGGAACGGTAGGCGTTGCGGTGTTCGCGAACAGCTCTTTCCCCTGAAGGAGCTTTCACTAAATGTTCTCTTGCCTCGGGGAGCCTTGCCCCCACCACACACACGTGCTCCGAGCCATCCCCGACGCCGGGGCCGCGCTCCCCGCGGGTTGACTCGGCCCTGGTCGGTGGCTTCGGCCCTGCGCCTCCCGACCTGACGCTCGCGCTTCTCGTCCTTGCTCGTAGGTCTCCTGCCGGGCTTCAGATCCGGCTTCAGATCCCAGCCTCTTGCACTCTTGGGGCCGCAGGGTCCCCAATACGCCCAGCGCCCGGACAGTAGGCCCACTGGAAACCTCGACCCAGCGATCTTCCCTAGCAAAACTCTAGGCCTTCGGGTGACTTCCAGCAGGCTCTCCGCCCCAGTGCGTGTCGCTGGAGCTTAACGACGAGCCGCTGCCTCGCTCTCTCTCTGCCGAACGTAACTAGTGAGTGATGGAAAGAACGGGAAGAAACTTTGGAAATTAAATTCTCGGAATCTATGCACATTCAGTGATTGTGTCGCGCGTGTGCGGGTATTTTTCTAACCTTAAGCAGCAACCCCTTACACACACCTCTTTGGTGTGTTGTGTTCTCTCTGGCAACATTATTATGTATTTTCCATGTGTATTCTTTTTCTTAATGTTTGACCACTGAGCACCAGAATTTGCCCATTTCTTTTTTTTTAATTTTTTTATTATTATCTATTCAATTGTGTGTGTGTGTGTGTGTGTGTGTGTGTGTGTGTGTGTAGAACCACGAACGAATTCGGCCGCCCCCACTTCCGCCCGGCGTCTATACGTGGGGTCTAGGATCCGAACTCGGGACCTTCCGCCTTCAAGGCAGAGGCTTAACCCCTGAGCCACCTCTCCAGCCCCTCATTTCTTTATGGTAGAACATATAAGTTGTTGGTTTGTTTGCATAAGCAAGTATGGAGCGTCTGCTCTGTTTCCAAAGCACTCATTGTCATGTAAGACATGCTACAGAAGTTGACACTGCTGTCACAGAAGGGGGCAACAGATCCTAGAGGTGTTCTCAAAAGTGCCTTCCAGGTTGGGATGGAAAGAATGGATAGAACAATGGAAGGAAATGTTTTGGAGTTACATTTTTTGTTTTCTGATTTCTTCAGATCTGATTTAAAGAGTTAGGTTTCTTGTGGTCAATAGTTTTTTCAATTTTGACCAAACTGCCCATATAAATATACAGAGAACTTTTATTGTATTTGGTAGTTCTAGCTGTCTTCTCTTTCTTTTCTTAAAGTATTTTATTTAGTGAGAGAGAGAATAGACTCACACGCCATGGCGAGCCTCTTCAGACCAGAGGACAACCTGGGATAAGTGAGATATTATGCCCCCCCCAAAAAAATATATGGGAGAGGATTAGGAGAGATGGCGCAAGAGTTAAGACTGTCTTACAAGCAGAAAGTCCTGAGTTCGGAGATCTCAGGTCCCATGTAAAAAAAACTCCAGGTGGAAACTGGGAGGCCAAGCAGCCTGCACTTCCAATCCAGGTGGACAGAGCCTGGGAAATCTCAGAGCCAAGCAAAGAGGAGGTAGAGGCAATCCAGGATGACTCCGAAAATCACCCTTGGTCCTCCACAGGGACACAGAGTGCCCTCTGAGACACACACACACACACACACATAATAAACAAACAAATATTAAAAAATATGGGGGAATGGTCTTTCTGGATTACCTGTCTTTCACGATTCTCTCTTTCTCAGAATTATTTCATTGATTGATTCCTGTGGCATTTTTACTATCTCTGCGTTCCATTACAGCCATGCCTTTCATTGACCTTCAGAAGAGGCTGGGCATTAGCCTAGACAAACACTTGGCACTCCAAACTGTTGATCAGCCCTTCAAGATTCCTACTCGTTGCCATGCATTTGAAAAAGAATGGATAGAATGTGCATATGGAATTGGTAAAACCCGGGCACAAAAAGAGTGCAAGCTAGAATATGAAGATCTCAAAGAATGTGTGCTACGGCTGAAAACGGTGAGAAAATGGTGGAGATGGAAACCAAATTGCTTCCCTGTTGTCATCCCTTCCCCTCTCCCCCAAAAAAAATCTCTCTCTCTCTCTCTCTCTCTCTCTCTCTCTCTCTCTCTCTCTCTCTCTCTCTCGTTTAGGGATTGAACCTAGGCTTTTGCATGTGCTGGCAAGTATGTACCAATGAACTGTATCTCTAGTCCCTGGCTGCTCCCAAGTGGTTCCTAGGTGGTGGTTTTTAGTTGGTCATTGAGTAGTGCTTGCTCAAAATGAATTGAAGAAACCTCTACTTGGTACCAGGACAAAGAAAGGAAGGACAAAGATTCCTTTCGAAAGGCCTGTTCTTCCTCATCTTCCGGGATTCCTTGGCTTTGTATCCACCAACCTAGAAATTGTATTTATGCTTTTGCTTTGTTTTTCCAGTAGTGTCTATAAAGCTTTGGGTGTTTGGAGAATCTTTAGAAAGAACTGTTTTGGTTTCATAGAACCCTCGTTGGAGTGACCATCATGTAGCAATCTTGATCTGTTTGTACTCCGAGGAAAGTGAAGGCATTTGTGAGATTACTTTAGGTCAACTTGATCGATGGTTCAAGGAAAAAAGACCAGAAAAAAAAAAAAAGACCTCAGCAGTGTGGTGCTGTTGTCAAGAATTAAATGAAAGGCACAGTATAAGGCCCTGTTCTCCCCATAGAAGAATCTTTGAGTTTAGTTCCTCATTTTTTCCCATTTCTGTACTCCAGATAGAACAGTTAGAGAAAATCCAGATTTCAGTGAAATTTACAGGGAAGATAATCTGGATCAAAAAATTTTTTAAGTTCTTTCAAATTATAAGGATTATTGTGTATGTGTGTGTATGTGTGTGTGTACAATTTCTGCAAGTCAGGTCTTTCCATCGTGTAGGTTCTGGGGATTAAAACTTGTCAGATTTGATGGCGAGCACCTTTATCCACTGAGCCACCTCACCAGCTCCTTAAAGTTGTTTTTCTTTGTAATGGTTCCTCTTAACTATTGCTGTGAGAGAGCACCCAAAATCAGTCAACTTAAGGGAGAAAGGGAGGTTTATTCAACTTACGGTTCCAGAGGGAAGGGACAGTCTCTCAAAGCAGAGGCGGCATGGCTGGCTGGCCAAAGCTGGAGGAGGCTAAGTCACCGCAGACATCTTGGAAGCTGAGAGCTGCAGACTGCTTGCTGCAAAGGCAGACTTCTCCTGGAGGTAGGGTGGGACTAATCCACCTCAAGGCCCACCCCTTGTGATGCCTTCCTCCAGCAAGGCTCCACCTCTCAAGGTGACATGACCTTGCCAAACACATGAGACTGTGGAGAACATATTTCAAACCATGACATTCTTCCATTTGCTCGAAAGAAAGAAAGAAAGTACACACACGTTTGCCATGGTACACAGGCGACAGTCAGAGGCCACTTCTCTCCTTTTGCTATGGGGGCTTCTGGGAATCAAATGAGGTCACTAGGTGTTCCAGCAGATGTCTTACCTGCTGGGCTATCATGCTGCTCATCCTTAAAAGTCCTTATTGTTTAGCACTTGCTCTTTAGTATTCCATAAGCCAAAATTGAAAGGAATAGAAATATTTTTTTATTTTTGATCTGTGCAAGAATATCGATCATTAGATAATATTTTAGTCTTAAAATTCATAATTGGCTACTTCCTAGCCACTTAGTTCACCCCATGTCTTCTGTTCTTTTGATTCATATTTATTGCTCTTGTTCAGATTTTACCAATTTTGAAAAATTCACACAAAGAAGAGGCAGTGTGTAAGGTTGAAAGAACATGTCTTGGAAGTTAGGAGAGACATGTTCTAATTCCGATACTATCATCACTGATTGTATGACTGAGCAAATCACTTCTTGTAGGTATGTGTAGGTGTGTATGGGTGTAGGGCACATGCGTGCCTGTGGAGACCCAAGGGTAACTTAGGGAATCATCCTGGATTGCTCTACCTCCTTGTTTCTTTGCTCTGGGGTTTCCCACGCTTTACGTTCCAGGACCGAAAGTGCAGCCTGCCGCCATTTCTGCCTGGCATTTTTACTTGGGATCGAGAATTTGAATTTAAGTCCTTTTGCTTTTAAGGCAAAGGCTTAACCCCTGAACCATCTCTCCAAACCCCAAAATCTTAGCTGAAAAAACTAGAATTTGCTGTAAAGTTAAACTCATGTCATTGAGTTTATGCAGCAAAACAGAAAGTGTCTTTACCCACTAAGTCATCCTGTTTTAATTTTATTTAGTGTGTGTGTGTTGCTAGGGACTGAATCTAGCCAGGGCTCTGCAGATGTTAAGCAGGTGTTCTGTCACTGAACTCTGCACGGTGTATAGTGGCTAATAAAAGTGACTGCTTTCCAGGATTGCTGTGAGAAATAAAAGCACTAGGACATGCTAGGGGTTGATTCTTGATTTCAATTATCTGTACCACCAGACATGCTTGTAAATGCCAACTGCTTTATTCATAAACTCAATGACATGAGTTTGATCCCCAGAGCACACAGAGAAATGAAAGGAGAGAACCAACTCCACAAAATTATCCTCTGACCTTGTTGCAGTCAGCCTGCATGGTTGCTGATAAATGACCATTACACAGCTTAAAGGAACAAGGAGTTTACTTTCTTATGACAGTCCAGTTACAGTTCTTAGTCCAGCTTGACAGGAGAGCACACGCCAACACCAGGGCTGAGGAAACTGGCCACACCATCACTGCATAACGGCTGAGAGATGGACAATCCTTACTTGCTAGACCAGCACATCTGGCCAAGTATACAGAAGGATGCCAACTCTCTCAACCAGCTCTCTCTGATTTATCCAGGGCCTAATCCCACCCACCATGGGCTGGGTCTTCCCCAGCAGCTAGACAATCTCCTTCAGGTTTGCTCTGGGCTTAACTCGACCATCAACTCTCTACAACTGTGCCCAGAGCTCAAACCCTCAAGAGTCAAGTTGACACCTGTGCTTAACTATGACAGACCTCTACACACTTGCTGTGGTCTATGCACTTGCTGTAGTAGTTTCAATCAAACACATACTAGTAAATTTTTGGAAAACGGTGCTGGGAAGATGGCTTAATTGGTAGGGTGTTTTCTGTGCAAGAATGAGGACCTGATTTTGGATCCCCAGCATTCACATTAAAAAAAAAGTAGGTACAATGACATCCACCTGTAATTCCAGCATTGGGGAGGTAGTAAAAGGTGAATCTGAGAGCTCACTGGCAGCCAACCTGTCCATTAAGTGAATTTCAAGCTCAGTGAGAGACCCTGTCTCAATAAAGAATGAGGAAGACACCTGATGCCAACTTCTGATCTCTATATGCATATACATACATGTACTATGCACAAGGGAAAAAAAAGAAACAGATAGGTGGAGGGGGGTGTGGACACATGGAAAGACTGGCCTTGTAAGTTATTACAAGGTTTCATCATTTTCTCTGAGACGCCACTGAAAGGCTCTGATTAAATGACTGATGTCAGCAGGGTTCGTGTATGTGCTCTATAGAGATCGATCGGGAATAACTTTGATTTTTTGCGAAACAAACCAGCGTGCCTGAGGACACAGAATTCAGGACTCAAAAGAGACTAGTGGTATGGTTGAATACATACCAGCTGATTACTTTTTCGATATGTATTCTGGCTGTTTCTGTTTAATTCCTAGTTAAACTGTCACTGGCATCAGTTCTAGTGCTGACCCCACCTAGAATGATCAGGAATTTACAAGCCATGAAATTACCTTTTACCTGGGCTAAGGGGTGTAACCCAGTTGGTAGAGTGCTTGCCTAGCATGCCTAAACCCTGAGTTCAATTTCCAGCACAGTATGAAATGTGTGCACATGTGATTTTAGCACTCGAGGTTGGAGATAGGAGGATGAGATTCAAAGCCAGTCTTGATAGATGGTGAATTTGAGGCCAGCCTGAGATACATGAGACTTTGGGGAGGGATTGGAGGGAAAAGAGGAAAGAAATGAAGAGCAGGTTGCTGTCAGACAGGATTTCATGCTGCCCTCAGGTTTCCAAGGACATATCCTGACCTTGAACTTGGAGCATTCCTACTGCCATAGTCTCCCAAGTGTCGACATTACAGATCTAGTTTTCTTTTTATATTTTATTTATTGTTGTTATTATTGTTATTATTATTATGAGACTTAAGAAATAGGAATTTATTTCAAGTTGAAGGTCTGGTAACCAAGGGAGCCATAGTTTAGCCTAAAAGTGGAGAACATTTCTAGAACAGAGGAGATAGCTAAGGTCAGAGTGAGCTGCCATAGCAGCCTGGCAGGAGGAGAGGAGGAGGAGGAGAATTCTTTTCATATATTTTAAAAGAATTTTAGTTTTCACAGATATGCCTCTTATTGGTATGATAAATGTCTGCTTTCCTGTATGCTAGGAATACTTTACTTACTAATTTTCCAAGTTACATAGAAGCTCAGTTGTTAAAAAAAAACTTAGGAACTGAGTTTTAGTTTTTTAAAGACGAACTTCAGGGCTAGGGCATAGCTGCAGAAAGACATTTGCTTAACGTGCAAAGCCTAGGGTTAAATCTTCACAGGAGGAAAAAGGAAAAACAAAAGACAAGGTAGACTTCCTCTCTCAGAACCTCTTAGGTGAAAGTGCAGAATTTAAGAATGAAATGGGGGCTGGAGAAATGGCTCAGGGTTTAAGACTGCCTCTCGAGCAGAAGAAACCTGAGTTCAGATCCTAGATCCCACGTAAGAACACCAGGTGGAAGTGGTGGCCTGCACTTGTGGCCCTAGTGGGCGGAGCCTGAGAAATCCCAGAGCGAAGCATGAAAGAGGTAGAAGCAATTCAGGATGATCCCTAAAGTCACCCTTGGGTCTTCACAGGGATACACAATACCCTCTGACACACACACATAAACAATAAATAAAATTTTAAAAAAAGAAAAAAGAGTGAAACAGGAATCTAGCTGACTTCTCTAGCCCTCGCCTTCTGGTGTCTGTTTTCTTCTCCTTAATGCTCTCTTCCTTTGACAGGTGAAGCGCATGAGTGCCATCAAGAAACAGCGGGATAAGTTAATGAAGGAGGGAACATACACCCCTCCACCTCACCACCTGGGCAAGGGGGAACCAAAGCCCTGAACCCAGCAGGTGCTGCTAACTGGAGGCTGCTTTTCATGCTGTTTTCCACGAAAGGATCTTTTACTGAAAACCTCTTTGTCATAGTATGTACAAATAAAGACATCCTCAATCCTGTTTGTTCTGTTTTCTCATGGGCCACACTTTTCAATACTGAGAGTGCATCATGTGTGCATGTATGTGTGCGTATTGAGACAAGATCTTACACTGACACCATCCTCATCCCTCATCCTCCTGAGTGCTGGGATTGATTATAGGTGGGAGCCTCCACACCTGACTAAGGTGCTTCCTGCCAAGTCTGATGACCTAAGTGATCCTGGGAGCCCATGTGGTAGGAGGAGAGAAAACACTCCTGAAAGATGTCCTCTGTGTTCCAGGCTGGCCTTGAACATGGTGTGTAGCTAGCTGGGGATGACCTGGAACTCTGCTAGGATTACAGGGTGCCCCATCACACCCAGTCTTATACGGTGCTGGGATGGAACTCGGCTTCTGGCATGTCTCATACTCTACCAACTGCGCTGCATTTCTAGCTCTTTGTTATTTTTAATTGTAATAGTTACTCTTTAACTATTGCTGTGAGAGAGCATCCAAAGTCAATCAACTTAAGGGAAAAAGGGAGATTTATTTAGCTTACGGTTCCAGAGGGGAGATACAGTCTTTAATGGCAGGGCCGGCTGGACAAATTTGGAGACAGACTACATCACACCCATCTGAAAGGCTGAGAGCTGCAAGACTGCTGCAAAGGCAGACTGCTCCTGGAGGTAGGGTGGGGCTAATCCACCTCAAGGCCCACCCCTTGTGACTGCTTTCCTCCAGCAGGACTCCACCTCTCAAAGGTGCCATGACCTTTCCAAACATGGGAAAGGGGGGGGGGAACGGACACATTTCAAACCATGACATTAGTATTTTTATTCTTTTGACAATTTCACATGTATATGTAGTATATTTTCACCATTTACATCCTTCATTTCCAGTCCCCCTAACCCTCTTAACATTTTCCTCCTTTTCCTTCCTTCCTTCCTTTCCTTTCTTTTCTCTTTTTCTTTTTTTCTTTGTTTCTCTTTCTCTTTCCCTCTCTTTCTCTTCCTCTCTTTATTTCTCTCTCTCTTTCTTCAACTCAATCCTATTAGTGCTGCACATGTAGTGTGAGGCCTAAGTGCCTGGGAGGCTGAGGAAAGAACAGCACAGATTCAGGGTCACATTGAGTTGCATAGCTCAAGTCCAGCCTGGGCTGCAGAGTGAAATCCTGTCTCAAAAAAAAAAAAATCTGTAAATGAAAAACAGTGTATCTAAAATAGATTCATTGAGATTAATGACACGAGGGACATTACCAGAGAAAAGATCTGTAAATGTAAACATAGGTCAATAAAAATAAGAACTAGCAAAGTTCGCTAGGACACATGCGGGATCCCAGCATTCAGGATGTCGAGTGGGAGGACTGAGATTTCCAGACCAGCCTGGAGTCCATAATGTGACGCATTTCAGAAAAGAAGGGAAAAATGAAGTCGGGCATAGTGACCTAGGCTTGTCCTCTCAGTGTGGGGCAGGTGGAGACAAGAGGGTCAAGAGTTCAAAGCCAGCCTTGGCTGTGTATTCAGTCCAAGGCCAACCTGTTCTACCTGAAGCCCCTCTCAAAAACAGTAGCAAAAAAATAAAGTTAAGCAGGGAGGTGAAAAAGATTGGAAGGAATGCAACAAACACTATCAAAACTGCAACTAAGAAAGCTGCCTGGTATAGTAATGTGTCTATAATCCCAGCACTAGGAGGTGCAGGCAGGAGAATCAGGAGTTCAAGGTCATTTATCATACCATCAAAAAGGATAAAATAGGAACAAAAATTTACAGAAGAATGGGGGTGCTATTCTCAGTGGGGTGCTATTGGACTTAAAACAGTCCAATTCAGTGGGCCACACTCTCAGACATGAAATTAAGAGACTGGTTGGAGGGAAAAGATTTGTAGAAGGGGATAGGATTGAGTTATAAGGTATGAAAATCACAGAAATTCATTGTATTTATGTATGAAACTAAGAATAAAAGTAAAAAAAAAAGTGACTGCATTGTAGTGCACACCTGATCTCAGCATTAGGAGACAGACAGGAGGATCTCAAATTCGAGACCAGCCTAGGCTACATGTTGAGACCTTGTCAAAAAATAAAAAGGAAGAAAACCATCTTGAAAACTCCAGCACGGTGGTGAAAGAAAATCACAGCAAATGAAAAGTCATGTTCATGGATCAGAAGAAAATAAGGTTAAGATGGGGGCATTCCCCTAAAGTTACCTACAGACTCCACAGACTCAAAATCTCAGCATTTTTGTAAGAATTGACCATGTCAAAATTTGTATGGGAGTATAAGAAATCCTACGAAAGGCAAAAACAGCCTTGAAAAATAGCATAGTCAGGCTGGAGAGATAGCTCAGGGATTAAGACTCTGCCTCACAAGCAGAAGGTCCTGAGTTTGGATCCCAGGTCCCACTTAAGAACGCCAGGCGCAAATGGCAGTGGCCTGCACTTCTGGCCCTGGAGGGTGGAGCCTGGGAAATCCCAGAGCAAAGCAAAAAGGAGGTAGAAACAATCCAGGATGATTCCTGAAGATACCTTGGTCCACCAGTGCTCTCCCCCACCCCAAAGTCAATTAAAAAAAAAAAAGCATAGTCGAGGAACCCAGTCCTCAGTTTCAGAGATTACAGAGCGATAGTGATCAAGATGGTGTCCAACTGGCACAAGGAAAAAAATTAATAGAAGAGAATCAGGAGTCTGAAATATAGCAAGAACAAGACCATTCAACAAGAAAAGAGGCTTTAGGAAATATTTTAAATTTTTAAATTTTTTTCAAAGAGAGAACAGACACATACGTGCCAAGGTGCCCATGTGGAGATGAGCCTAGGAAACTCCAGAGTAAAACAAAAAGGAGGAGAGCAATTCAGGAGGGGTCCAGAAATTACCCTTCTGTCCCCACAGGCACATATGCTCAAATGCCTTCTATTGAGCGAGACACACAGACACAGACATTCACACACGCACATATAAAAACATTTTTTTAAAAAATAAAACGGCTGGAGAGAGAGCTCAGGAGTTAAGCCTTTGCTTCAAAAGTAGAAGGACCCAAGTTCAGATCTTGGATCCCACATACAAACACTAGGCAAAATGGGGGCAGCCTGTATGTTTGACCCTGAAAGGCATAGCCTGGGAAACCTCAGAGCAAAGCAGAAAAGGAGATAGAGTAATCCAGAATGATTCCCATCATCCTTGGGCCTCCACAGTTGCACACAGTGACTTCTGGTACACATACACACAAACACAAACACACATACACAATAAAAGTAATTAAAAAACAAAACAAAAGTAAAACCAAAAAATTCCATGCATGACGGAATAAGAAGACGTGTGCAATAGTGTTGCTGTCTGTCATCAGTACTGTTTCTGCCAAATTTATGGCACGTGTATGTATTTGTGTGTTTGCATGTGGAATGTATTTGCATGCATCCAAAACAGTGCAGAAACACTGCATGGAAGATTAAAAAAAGAATAGGGAACACTTATGTCATTTTAGAGGAAATGAATGTGGCCGCATTCCTTAGAGAGAGCCATCCCCTATAAGGAAAAGGCAGCTCGTGCAAAACTTGAAAATAAAGGGAAAGATTGTGAGAGTCAACCTGCAAAGAATTCAATTTCATTCCAACATTTTTAAAACCATTTGCTTGTGTTGCCCCCCCACATTCTTCCCCATCTCCTCTCCCTCCCTTTGTCCCTTTTTTAAAAATTATAATTACTTGCTGCCCTGAGCTCTCCTACCAATACTGATACTTAAGTGATAGCTGAACTGTCACCTGCTTTCTTTTAGTGCATTCTGTGAACTTTGTACATTGTGTGTGTGTGTGTGTGTGTGTGTGTGTGTGCGCTGCCATTTCTGCCTGGCATTTTTAAGTGGGATCTGGGATCCGAACTCAGAACCTTCCGCTTTTGAGGCAGAGGTTTAACCTTAGCCATCTTTCTAGCCTTCCCCTCCCTTCCTTACATCCTTCCACCTTTCCACTTCTGTGTCACATGTGACTTTTTGCTGCTCCTTTCTCAGTACTTCTTAGTCCCCTCTCATGGTCTTCTGTCTTAGTCCTGTTTCTTGGTCTGTGACCACTCTCACAAACTCTTATTTACATAATTACAAACCTTAAAAGTTAGGATCTAAAATTAAAAGTTAGGATCTGCACATGAGAACTGCACCTGGCTTAATATAATTCCTTTTTAGTTCCATTTTCCTACAAATGTCTAAATTTCATAGTTCTTAACTGTGAAGTAAAATTCCATTACATATATCCACCACATTTTCATCATGCATTCTTTTGTTGATGGGCATCTAGGCTGCTTCCGTTTCCTTGCCTTTGTGATTTGCATAACCGCAAACAAGGATCTGCAGGTAACTCTGAAGTAAGATGTGGAGTTCAGGAGCAGTGTAATTGGATTAAATGGTAGTTCTGTTTTCAATCTTTTGACGCACCTCCGCACTGGTTTCCACAGGGGCTGCACTAGCATACACCCCACCAGCAGCCAGCAAGGGTCCTCTTCACCCGCAGCTCTGCCAGCTGTTGTCATTGTGTCCTTGGCCGTCACTCTTACGGGCAACTTCTACACACCTGCCCAT
The DNA here is from genome assembly GCA_023101885.1 of Typhlomys cinereus. Classification (NCBI taxonomy): domain Eukaryota; kingdom Metazoa; phylum Chordata; class Mammalia; order Rodentia; family Platacanthomyidae; genus Typhlomys; species Typhlomys cinereus. The sequence goes on from JALPQD010000078.1 coordinate 6,769,318, forward strand.
GGTCTGACCCTGGAATATGCTTCAAACGGTGGATATTTTTTGAATCTTTCGGTTTTAGTTTTGTTTTTAATTTATTTTTAGTCCTTGACAGTTTCATTCTTGAATACAATGAATTAATGTCCTTTTCACTTCTTACTTCCCTTCCTTTTCCCACTGTAAACTTCCTTCTTTCTGACCAATCCTCCTGGTGTCTTTTGTGTGTAGTCACACACCAGGATGCTTCTGCTAGCAAGTGCCTGAGCAGTCGCTGGAGCGAGGATGATGTATCAGTCAGTAGGCATCTGTTTTTAGTTTGTGTCCTCTATTTTTATATTGTTTATTGTTATGGAATGGGCATGTGTGAAGGTCAGAGAAAAACTTTGTGGAGTTGGTTTTCTCCTTCCACCTTTACATTGGTCCCAGGGGTCAAACCCAGTTGTCAGGTGTGCATAAGTTCACCTTTACCTACTGTGCCATCTCGTCAGTCCCCAAATGGGGATTTTTAAAAAACTTATTAATGAGAGAGAAAAAAGACTTAAGAACCATGGTTCATAGGTAGAGGTCGGAGGACCACTTTCAGAAGTCATTTCTCTCCTCCTACTATGTAGATGTCCGAGAATCAAACTCAGGTCCCCAGATTTGTGAGCAGGCGCCTTAATCAATGAACCATCTTGCTGGCCCCTTAAGGGTAATTTTAGAGGAGGGGAACCTGATGAGTGGGAATCTTTACACCTGTGTATGATCCGCAGACCCTCTGGCAGAGCTGCATGTTGACTGGAGAGAACCAACACTGCAAAAAATTCAAGAGCTTAATTACAGGTGGATACTGTGCAGGTCTGCAGATTGATCTCTGGAAAAGACCAGAAAAGCATCGCAAGCTGATGCTGAAAACTAAATGTCTGTGGAATGCCAGCCCACACAATTAAACCAGGACCAGTTCTAAAGTAGGGAGACAGCCAGCCTAAACAGAAAATTTAAGTAGGATCCAAAGCTTGTATTATAATATGCAAAATGTCCAAGTTTCAGTAAAAAATCATTTGTTCCAAAAACTAAGAAAAGCACAACTTGAAGGAGAAAACAATCAGCAGATGCCAGGATAAAGATAACTCTGACTTGGAGTTGTCTGTTAAAGACTTTAAAGCTAACACCATAAAAAATGCTTTATTGAGCAACTGTGAATACTTCTGAAAAAGGGAAAATAAGGAAGGAAGGAACGAAGTAACGAAGGAAGGAACGAAGGAAGGAACGAAGGAAGGAACGAAGGAAAAAAGAGAAAAAAATATTTATAGGCACCAACAGTAGAGTGACAGAGATAGTAGAATGAGAAGGATTAGAGAAGGACTGAAATGGCCATCATGGGTTGACAAGAAGGCTCAGTAGATAAAAAGCATCTTTGCTAAACCTGGTGACTTGAGTTCAATCGCTAGTATCTACAATTTCCTAAACTTTACTGAAAGCAAAAGAGAGAGGCTGGCAAGATGGCGCAGAGGGCAAGGCATCTGCTTGAAATCTTCTTTCTCTGTCTGTCTTAATTAACTAATTAATTGATTAATTAAGAAAAGAAAACAGGGGGCTGGAGAAATGGCTCAGGGGTTAAGACTGTCTCACAAGCAAAAGATCCTGAGTTCAGATCCCAGATCCCACATAAGAAAAATGCCAGGTGGAAATGGCAGCGACCTATACTTCTGGCCCTGGTGGACGGAGCCTGGGAAACTCCAGAGCAAAACCAATAGGAGATAGAAGCAATCCAGGATGATTCCCGAAGTCACCCTTGGGCCTCCACAGACACAGTGTCTTCTGATACACACAGACACACACATAAAAATAATAAAACAAACTTTAAAAAAAAAAAAGCATAAAGAAGCTGCACGGCCCTCACTTGTAACCCCAGCATCCAAGGCAGAGGCAGGAGATCGCCCAGGAGTTCTGGTCCAGCTGGGGATACATGGCAAGCTCCTTTTAAACAAGCAAGCATCTAGCAAGATAAAAGAGACCGGGGGGGGGGGGGGGGGGGGGGGGGGGGGGATGGCTCAGCCGGCGAAGGCGCTTGCCGCAAAAGCCTGATGACTTTAGTTTGATCCCCAGAACCCACCCAAAGGAGGAAGAAGAGGGCTGACTCCACAAAGATGTCCTCCCACCCCCCCACTCCCCCACTCCACCCCACCCCAACTAAATAAACAATAAAAAAGGAAGAAAGGAAATGCTGGCTGTGGTGCTGAGCTCGGGTGTTTTAAGCTACTGAGAAATCTTAATTCATCACACTCTGTGAGGCAAGCAATGTGAATCAGCGAGTGCCGATAGCCGAAGAATTTTTGGAAACTCTAGATAAGCCTGCTGTGAAAGAAAAGTACTCGCTAGAGAAAAACCTTCAAAATGGACGAAAATTCCCTGTTCTGGAAATAGGCCTGAGAAGACTCATCCCCAAGGAGGCCAAGTCAGCGCCAAGTGTCCAGGCTTTTTAAGGTCAGGATTGCATGAGGTGAGGTTGGAGGCTACAAGCTGAAACATTGTGTGATCTGCACAGCGAGCGCCCTGGGGGCTTCCAAGCCTATCAGTGCATTCCCAGCCCTGGAGATCAGGAGCTGAAAGAAGTCAGGGACGCCAGCTTCTCTTCCACCAGGCCCTCCTGGGCTGCGGCGCCCAGCCGGTGAAGAGCTGACCATGGTGCCTCATTCCTGTATTCAAAACTCTCTGGAGACTGAGGTAGGAGGACTTGCCTGAGTTCAGGGTCAACCTAGGTTATATAATAAATTCCAGGTTAGCCTGGAATATACAATGAGACCCTGTAAACACCCCCACTCCGGGTAAAACCAACTAAGTGTCATGGTGCACAGCCTTAATTCCAGCACTTGGGAGGCACAGGCAGGAAAATATCCAGACCCTGCGTGCAAACCTGGCAACCCGAGTTCGATCCCCAGAGTCCACATAGTGGAAGGAGAGAACTGACTTCTAAATATTGTCCTCTGACTTCATGTTGTGCTATGGCATGAGTATTTTCTCTCTCTCTCTCTCAAATATATAATTAAAATATAAAATTTTTAAAAATATTTTTATTTTATTTATTTACTCTGTGTGTGTGTGTGTGTGTGTGTGTGTGTGTGTGTGTGTGTGTCAGAGAGCACTGTGTGTCCCTGTGGAGAACCAAGGGTGACTTCGGGAATCATCCTGGATTGCTTCTACTCCTTCTTGTTTCGCTCTGGGATGTCCTAGGCTACGCCCACCAGGGCAGAAAGTGCAGGCAGTAGCAGTTTCCACCTGGCATTTTTACATGGGACCTGGGATCCAAACCCAGGACCTTCTGCTTGTGAGTCAGAGTCTTTTTTTTTTTTTTTTTTTTTTTTTAATTTTTTATTATTATTATTTACTCAACTGTGCACATGTGCGTGTGTATTTGTGTGCGTGTGTGTATGTCTGTGTCTGTGTATGTGTAGAACCACGGACGAATTCGTGAACCACCATGGACGCCTCCACCTCCTTCTGCCCCGGGATTCACAGGCTCCGCCCTACCAGGACCAGAAGCGCAGGCCACCCCCGCTTCCGCCTGGCGTCTATACGTGGGATCTGGGATCCGAACTCAGGACCTTCCGCCTGCAAGGCAGAGGCTTAACCCCTGAGCCACCTCTCCAGCCCCGTGAGTCAGAGTCTTAACCCCTGACTCATCTTTCCAACCCCTAAAATATAATTTTTTATTTTAATACATTTTTATTATTATTTCAGCTCATATAAACTTAATAAGTACACCAGTTCCCTCCCTCCCTCCTCCTCCCCCCAAAATATAATTTTTTTTTTTTAACGTGGGACCTGGGATCTGAACTCAGAACCTTCTGCTTGTGAGACAGAGTCACAACCCCTGAGCCATCTCTCCAGCCCCCAAAATATAATTTTTTTAACAAACAAAATTTCTCCATTTTTTTCTTTTACAAACATATTGAGTATTCATCCCAGCTTCCCTCCCTCCCCCCTTCTTCCTGTTCCCTCTCTCCCTTCATCGCTCCCTCCCACCCTCCCACCTGTATGCTTCTATGGACCCGAGGTTCACTCTGGCTTGTCTACTCCTGTGGGGGCTCAAGTCTCCGAGGTGTATCAAGTTATCTCTCTTCGGGCCACCCCACTGACATGTGCATGTCTCTTCACTCATCCAGCTTTAGACCCAAAGGTTTCTACTTACAGTGGCTCCATTGTATAGAGCCATTTGATGTACTGTCTTCCTACCTATAGGTTTATTGGCTGTCTTCCCTATTGATCTATTTCCTTCCCCTTTGGGGGGGGTAAAATATAATTTTTTAAAAATGACTTATTGTTTCGTATGAGATGGTTTCATTGCAACCCAGGCTGGTCTCAAGCTGCTGATCCTCCTGCCTCCCAAGCGCTGGCCACTGAGCTAACTTTGCTTATTGCTCCTGAGTCCACACACCTTCCTTATGTTATCGCTTTTATATTCAGGTCCTTGCATCCTGAATTCAAAGAATGAAGTCGGGACATGATGGAATGCTATTAGTAAGATTTACTGAGAAGCAAAGAAAAAGGAGGGATACCTGGTTGCTTGGGAGAATCAGAAGGAGCAAGACCCATCCAAATCTCACTCCAAAGACTGGACCCTGGGTGTCCCTTTTATAACCTTTTGGGGGATTGAAACGGAAACTTTCCGTTGCTTTCCTCTTGGACTTTTGATTGGTGGTCCCCAGTGGGGCCAGGTTTGAAAGACCAGCTGTCAGGTTTGGCGGTTTTAGAGCAGTCATGCTGGAACAGTCTTTGAAGGTCTTGAAAAGCCACCACCCCCCCCCCGCTGGGATTACCCGGGAGGAACATCCCCTGTTGACAGGGAGGAACTGACTTCCATCCTCCAGAAAAGATAGGGTGCTCGATTTTCCCCAACTCTTTGCCTATGTAGTTCCTCTTTACAGATAAGCCACACTTCCAGGTGGGGCACAAGATCAACTGGGTTGGGCCCCAATATGAGTTTACCAACGAGGAAAAGCCATTTTTCCCAGGCTTGACTAAGGGCGTATATATTCCTGACCCTGGCGCCTGCCCCTCCTGGCACTGCACATCTGGAGTCCGTGAGCTCTTTCCCAGCTCCATGCCCTTCATGGATTCCATGCCCGGAGTCCATGAGTTGTCCAGGGGGCCCTGCCCTTCATGGTGCTCCTGGTCTGCAGTCCGTGAGTTCCGTTCTTTCCTCTGACTCCTCTACCTTCATCTTCCACACGTGTGCTGGTTTCAATCTTTGACATCCAGACTCTTAGGAGCAACCCCACAATGGAGAAAAGAAATTTTTAAGATTGTGACAAAAATGAGGTTATGACAATCTGGTGGTCAGCATTCAGAGTCACAAAAGTCTAATATGGGGCTAAATTGAAAACACTCACTTAGGCAGAACCCCCTTCAAGGTCGACAGACAGTAGGCGATCCTAAGCCCGCTTGCCCCCTCCCCACACAGAACTCCGGGAAATGCTCCCCCTCTCAAGGTCTAATATGACCGAAGCTTCACCCCAAGCCCACTGCTATCTTGCACAAACAAGTCAGCCCTGCTGCAGACGTGTTGACCGGGACCTCGCCCACCAAGAACTGCCCACGACTTCGACCAGAACATCTGATGGTCACCCTTGGCTGACTCAACGTCCTTGTGTGCTGTAAAAACTGTGCCAAAGAGTGCTATAGAAAAATATGTTTTGCTACCCTATACCCTATAAAAACCCTACCCCGACCTCAGTCGGGGCGCTCTTCTCTTGCTTGCAAGGGGCAGGCGGTCCTGGCATGCCAGAATAAACTCGCCTATTGCCATTGCAGCAGCCTCTCGGTCCTCGTGTCTCCTTTTGGGGTCGGGGCGGGTGACTTGGAGGAACTTAGGTTCCAACAACAACATTCTGCGAGCACAACCAGGAGATCCATGCAGCAAGGTCACGACAGGTGAGATGCGGTGTGGGCTTCAGGTCAGCTCTCCCAACGCGCCCCTGTGGAGGACCAAGAGAGACTTTGAGAATCATCCTGGATGCTTCAACCTCCTTGCAGCACTCTGGGATTTCCCAGGCTCCGCCCACCAAGGCTAGCGGTGCAGGCTGCCAACATTTCCGCCTGGCGTTTTTTACGTGGAACCAACCTGGAATCTGAATTCAGGACCTTCTGCTTGTGAGACAGAGTCTTAACCCCTGAGACATCTCTCCAGCCCTAAATAAAATATTTAAAAACACATCGTAGTCACACTGGCAAGCAGCCAGAGCACAGTGTTGAGTTGCGGTAAAACAAGTGAAATAATGGTGATTCCTCATGGAGGAAGTCCTCAGGAATGGGGGATGAAGACATCTGTAGGTGAGAGAACTAAGAGAATTTGTCACATAAGACTTCCCCATTCTTTTTTTTAAGTTTTTTTTTTTTTATTCGTGTGTGTGTGTGTGTGTGTGTGTGTGTGTGTAGAACCACGGACGAATTCGGGAACCACCATGGACCACCTCCACCTCCTCCTTGTTCACTCTGCCCTGGGATTCACAGGCTCTGCCATACCAGGACCAGAAACATAGGCCCTGAGCCACCTCTCCAGCCCCAAGAGAACTACTTTTAAGAATGGGGAAGTGGGGCTGGAGAGGTGGCTCAGGATTAAGCCTCTGCCTTGCAGGTGGAAGGTCCTGAGTTCGGATCCCAGATCCCACGTATAGACGCCGGGCGGAAGCAAGGGCGGCCTGCGTTTCCGGTCCTGGTAGGGCGGAGCCTGTGAATCCCGGGGCGGAGGAAGTGGGAGGCGTCCATGCAAACACAGACATACACACGCGCGCACACATACATACGCACACACGCACAACTGAATAAATAAAAAAAAAATTTAAAAAGTAGTTCTCGAGATGGAAGTGGTAGCAAAAGGAATCTTGAAGTATTCAGTAGGAAAACGTGCCAGAGAAGACTCATCGTTTGAATATTCTATCCTAGGTGTTAAGGTTAGAACAAAAATTATGACTGTGTCAAATGTAGCTATCAAAGGAAATCCGGTGATTTCATTATAAATGGAGAGAAGGCAAAGGAGCGTAGAAGTGAGATTTTCACCCTTGATTTAAATCAGCAAAATGTTAATACCAGTAGACTTCGAAAAGATACATGTGTGTAATATGACACCAAGAGCAAACATGAACACCACCACTATGTGAAGATTTAGACTTAGAATACCGGAGAGAAATCAAAATGCAATCATAAAAATGCTCATATAGCCCACCAGATATAGGAAAAAGTCAAAATGAAGAATGGAGAGAGAACAAATAGGAAATAAAAAATGAAGTGGTAACTTTATTTATTTTATTTTTTTTTTTTGAGAATTAAAATAGAGTTTATTAGAGGAGAGAAAGGTTGGAACTCATGGAATCCAGATGTGGAGTGCCACGAGGGGCTAGGGCGCCTCCATGAGAAGCAAGCAGCTGGAAAAGGAACTCATGGCACCTTGAGTATCATGAGGGGCTAGGAAGCCTGAAGTAGTAACTTTAATTTCTAACATATTAATAGTTGCACTGAGTGCAAATGACCTAAATATACCAATTAAAAGACAGATCAACCAAAAGGACTTAAAAAGCATGATTCATCTCTGTGTGCTCAATGAAAACTCCAAAGGTAAAAGGATTGAGAAAGTACAGCAGGAAAGCAATTGCGGATGGCTTCGAAGAGCAGGCTGCAGAGCAAAGAGAATTACTGGGGCAAAGGGGTAGCACATAAGGAAAGAAGTCACCATCCTGCAAGAGTAAACAGTCAGCGGCTGGCGACATGGCTGTTGACCTGAGTTTGATCCCAGGGAGCCCACATGGTGGAAGGGGAAATCTGACTTCCTCAAGTTGTCCTCTGACCTCTACTTGTATGACATGGCATGTATGCATGTGTCCTCTCTCTCCCTCTCCCTCTCTCTCTCTCTCTCTCTCTCTCTCCTTTTTTCAAATAAATAAATTAGCAAAATATTTTTTAAATTTTTTATTTAAATGAAAAAGAAATATTTATTTTTAAAAAATAAAAAGAAGATCTGGAGAGATGGCTCAGGGGTTAAGACTCTGCCTCGAAAGCAGAAGGTCCTGAGTTCACATCCCAGGTTCCACATAAAAAAAGCCAGGTGGAAACAGCAGCAGCCTGCACTTCTGGCCCGGGTGGGCAGAGCCTGAGAAATCCCAGAGCAAAGCAAGAAGGAGGTGGAAGCAATCCAAGATGATTCCCGAAGTCACCCTTGGTCCTCCACAGGGACACACATATTCTCTCTCTCTCTCTCTCTCTCTCTCTCTCTCTCTCTCTCTCTCTCACACACACACACACACACACACACACACACACACAAATAAATAAAATATTTAAAAAATAAAAAGAGTACATAGAAAAATTAAATATATATGTGTCAGGCAACAGAGGCAAATGTGTAAGTCAAATATCCAAAGTGGTGAAAGGAGAAGTGGACAGATTCTCAGAGTTTAACTTCAACACTCCTCCCTCTCAGAAACAGATGGAACTGATATGCAGAAAGCCTAGAAGAACACAGAACTCAATAGCCACCATTGATCGGCAGGAGGAAATCAACATTGATAGAACTCTTCATCCAGCAACAGCAATAAACATGCTTATTTAAGCACCCATGGGACATTTACCTAGACCTGCCATGCCCTGGGCTGCAAACAACTTCAGCCAGGCACAGTGACTGTGGGCTGCAATCCAGCACTCAGGAGGATGTAGCGTATAAGGCAAACCTATCTGAAAATGTAAGGAGGGGAAAAATATGCATATGAAACAAACGCTGAATTATTTGAAAACATTGATAAAAATGACAAAATTTCAGTAAAGCTGAGAGGAGACAGTAAATCAAATGTCATCACTACAGATTGTGGACAGCAAAAAGATGAAGAGATGCTATGAGTTTTTACATTTATTCTGTGTGTGTGTATAAGTGTGCATTCACTCACGTGCCACCACATGAATGTGAAGGTCAGAGAACATGTGGGAGTTCCTTCTGCCCTGTGGGTTCCAGGGTTCAGGTTGCTCAGTCATCTCGCTGGTCTAACAACTAACATTCTAGATGAAATGGACCAGTTGCTTGTTGAAAAGTAAAAATTGCTACTACTGGGCTGGAGAGATGGTTCAGGGGTTAAGACTCTGTCTCACAAGCAGAAGGTCCTGAGTTCAGAGGTGGAAGTGGCCATGCCCTGCACTTCTGGCCCTGGTAGGCGGAGCCTGGGAAATCCTGCAGTGAAACAAAAAAGAGGTAGAAGGAATCTAGGATGATTCCCAAAGTCACCCTTGGGTCTCCATAGGGACACACAGTGCTTTTTGATACACACACACACTCACATGCGTGTGCACACACACACTCATGCACACACACAAAGTAAGAATTGCTACAATTTACCAAATATAAAATGGATAATTTAAATAACCATATAAATATTAAGGAAATTGAGCTCGTAATCTAAACCTCCATCAGAAGAAATCTATCTTCCCAAATAATTTCAATGGAGAATCTCTCAGTTATTTAAAGGAGTAATACCCATTCTACAAATCTCTCCCAGAAAAAAAAAAAATGTGAAAAGGCATGTCCTGACTCATCTTCTTTTAATGTATCTTAGAATTTTTTAAATTAATTTTGTTTTTATTTTTACTCTTTTGCAATCTCATACATGTACACAATGCATTTTGATCATAGTCACTCCTGTCTCCCTCCCACTTCCGCTGGACATTTCCCTAGCATGTCCATCTCCTGCCTTTATGTCCTAATTTTTTAAATTGGACAATATAAAATAATATGTAAGCAGTAAAAAATACAGTGAGGATGTAGATAGTTATGATTGAGCTCCAGTTCCACATGGTTAAGAACATACCGTAAAGCTGAAGAATAGGAGTTTTGTCCATCTTCTATGAGACTAAGTTCATGGTGTGAGCACACGGAGCCTGGCTTATGGGGCTGACTCATCTTTTAAAAATTTTTTATTTGCTTTTGGTGTTGTGTACATGAATTTAGTGAATTTATGACACTTTCATTCCCCAGTCCTTAGTCCCATCCTCTCCCTTTCTCCTTACAGCCCCTTATCTCTCCTGCCAAACTCCCTCTGATTTTTTTTCCTAATTCGTCTTATGAAGTTCATGTCACTCTGATGCCAAAGCCAGACAGCAATAATACAGAAAAGATGACTATAGACCAATGACATCTTTCTGTTATTTATTTATTTATTTATTTATTTATTTATTTATTTATTTATTTATTTATTTATTTAAAAGAGTGAGAAGAAAATAGAAGGAAGGAGGAAGAGAAGGAGAAAGACAAAGGGAGAGAGAGAAAGACAGAGAAAGAGAGAAGAGGCTCATGCCTACGCATGCTATTGCGCATGAGTGGAGGTCAGAGGACAACCTGTAGAAGTCTCCTTCCACCACATGGGCTTCCAAGAATCAAACTCAGGTGTTGCAGTCTGCCTGCATAGTTGCTGATAAATGACCAGAACACAGCTTAAGGGAACAAGGAGTTTACTTTCTTACGATAGTCCGGTTACAGTTCATAGTCCAGCTTGACGGGAGAGCACACACCAACACCAGGGCCAAGGGAACTAGCCACCATAACAGCTGAGAGATGGACAATCCTTACTTGCCAGACCAGCATGTCTGGCCAAGTATACAGAAGGATGCCAACTCTCTCAACCAGCTCTCTGTGATTTATCCAGGGCCTAATCCCACCCACCATGGGCTAGGTCTTCCCCAGCAGCTAGATAATCTCCTTCAGGTTTGCTCTGGGCTTAACTCAACCATCAACTCTCTACAACTGTGCCCAGAGCTCAAACCCTCAAGAGTCAAGCTGACATCTGTGCTTAACTATGACATCAGGTCACCAGGTATTTGGGCAAGTAGCCTGCCTTACCCACTGAACTATCTTACTAGTCCCAACAAGTCATATATTTGACAAAGGACTTAAGGCTTTTGTTCATTTCCTACTTAAATTTTAATAAATAATACACAAAAGACTATTGGGTACCAGGGACATGAGTCAGATGAGGACCTGAGTCTGGATCCCCAAAACCCAAGTAAAACTGAAGGTGCTAGGGCACATCTGGAATCCCAGGGCACCTGTGGTGAGATGGGAGACAGAGACAGAAAAATCCCTGGATGCTCATAGGCCAGCAATGGACAAGAGATGCTGGCTCAAAATAGTGTGGAAGGTGAGGAACAATTTCTTTTTTGTTTGTTTTATTATCATTTATGTTTCCATTCATATAATAAAGATTAAATAACTTTGTTACATATTGTAGTATGTATCCTTAAAATAACAATGTAGTACCCCCACTAGAGTAGTGATCCAGACAGAACCCTGGGACCCATGGAAGCAGACAGACAGGAAGGTGGGAGGGAGTGGGAGGGATTTGATGAAGGGAGGGGAGGGGGGAAGAAGGCAGACAGGAAAAATTACTCAATATGCTTGTAAAACTAGGGAAAATTTAAAAAATGTAGCAAAACAGCATTATTTGTATTGTACAATGTACAATTTGTGTTATATGATATTGGAAGATGTAAAAATTGCAAAAAATTATTATTTTAACTATGCTTATATATAAAAAATGAACATATATGTATATGAGTATATATAGGTAATTTCTTAAAATATATGTATAATTTTTTAAAACAATATTCAAGATAGAGTTATGAGTTTCTCAAGTAGAGGCGAAAAAGGCACTTAAAAGTGTTCCATTCAAGGGCTGGAGAGGTGACTCAGGGGTTAAGCCTCTGCCTTGAAGGCGGAAGGTCCTGAGTTCGGATCCTAGACCCCACATATAGACGCCGGGCGGAAGCGGGGGCGGCCTGTGTTTCTGGTCCTGGGAGGGCGAAGCCTGTGAATCCCGGGGCAGAGTAAACAAGGAGGAGGTGGAAACGGTCCATGGTGGCTCCCGAATTCGTCCGTGGTTCTACACACACATGCGCATACACGCACAATTGAATAAATAATAAATAATAAAAAAGTGTTCCATTCACCACTTCATGTTTTTGTACTATTTCATAGGACCAAATTGGTTTTTTAAAAATTTTTTATTATTTATTATTTATTCAATTGTGTGTGTGTGCGTGTGTGTGTATGCGTGTGTGTGTGTGTGCGTGTAGAACCACGGATGAATTCAGGAACCACCCCGGGATTCACAGGCTCCGCCCTACCAGGACCAGAAACGCAGGCCGCCCCGCCCCTCCGCCAGGCGTCTATACGTGGGGTTTAGGATCCGAACTCAGGACCTTCCGCCTGCAAGGCAGAGGCTTAATCCCTGAGCCACCTCTCCAGCCCCCCAAATTGGTTTTTTAAAAATTATTTTGAGAGGGCTGGAGAGGTGGCTCAGGGGTTAAGCCTCTGCCTTGCAGGCAGAAGGTCCTGAGTTCGGATCCCAGATCCCACGTATAGACGCCAGGCGGAAGCGGGGGCGGCCTGCGCTTCTGGTCCTGGTAGGGCGGAGCCTGTGAATCCCGGGGCAGAAGGAGGTGGAGGCGTCCATGGTGGTTCCCGATTCGTCCGTGGTTCTACACACACACATACACACATGCGCGCACATACATACACACACACACACAATTGAATAAATAATAATAAAAAAATTTAAAAAAAATTATTTTGAGAGAGAGAAACATAAAAAGAGAGGCGGAGACACACACACATACATGCACCATGTGGGCTTGAGGGATTGAACTAGGTTGCCAGGTTTTCAAGCAGACACCTTACCTGCTGAGCTGTCTCACCAGCTCTAAGGACCAATTCCTGAATCTGTCCTTTGACTGTGATATGTGCACGCTCACACACATGGATACACACACACACACATACACATACACACACACACACACACACACACGCACACACACACGCACACAGAAGAAACCCAAAGAAACAACCAAAGAGATGTTCATGGGGACAGGAAGTCCTGGAGTCACTAGTAAGCTGTCCTCGCTCCAGGAAACAAACAATCCCCACAACGCTCATGCAAGCAGCCCTAATTAATTAATGCAGTGAGTCACACGCACACAGTCAAGACTTGCAAGCAGGAGGGGCATCTGTTCGGTGGGGTGGGAGGGGATAAGAGAGGTCAAACAGAGCTGAATGTGATCAAGGAACATTTTAGGTATAGATAGCAAATAAATAAAATGTGTGTGTGCAGTCATGATGAAAGAGTTAATTTTCAAAAGAATATTCATGGGGCTGGAGAGCTAGCTCAGCCGGTGAGATATCTGCTTGGAAACCTGGCAACCTGAGTTCAATCCCAGAAGCCCACAGGGCGGAAGGAGAGAGCCCACTTATCCTGCCTCCTTGTGTACTATGGCATGTGCACTATGTATGGCATACATACACGTGTGTGCCTGTTCTCTCTCTCTCTTTCTCTCTCTCTCTCTCTGATAAATAAAAAACATTAAAAAAGAATATTCAATATCAATAGTCTTAGCACAAATCCATATCATGATAAGACTTTGCTATCTATTTGGGAGGACTACTAACATTAAAAACAAAACAGTGGCAGTAGCAAGTACAGGCAAGGATGCGGGCAAACGGGACCTCTTGTTCACAGTTGTTGGGCTGTTCAGTATTTTCTTTAAAAATGAAACATATCTTCACCATATGGCCCAGTGACTATACTCCTTGGCGCCCATCCCAGAGAAATGAAGACATCTGCCCCCAAACATGCACGTGATCCTTCACAGAGGCTTTACATGTTACAGTCAAAACCTAGAGACAACCAAAATTCATATCCAAAAGTGGAATGGTTAAACATTTGTGGCACATCTGTACCATGAACAGGGAGGGGTTAAATGGATCCCCTCAAAGACATATCTAAGTCTTGACTTCTGGACGTGTAAATATATCCTTATTGGGAAAACAAAAGTCTTTTCAGAGGTGGTTAAGTTAAACGTCTTCAGATTGGATCATCTGGGTGGCCCTAAATCCAAATGGCGAGTGATAACAATGAGAGAACTGAAGAAAGAGCTAGGGACGTGGCTTAGTGGCTGAGAACCTACTAGCAAGGTTCTGCTGTTCCACAGCACAGAGGTGAGGAGGGAGAGGGCAAGAAAGGAAGAGAGAGAATGGAGAGATGGCTCAGGGATTAAGCAGAAGGTCCTGAATTCAGATCCCAAATCCCACAAAAAGAAAACGCCAGGCAGAAACCCCGGGCCACCTACACTTCTGGCCCTGGTGGGTGGAGCCTGCAAAATCCCAGAGCAAAGCAAAAAGGAGGTAGAAGCAATCCAGGATGATTCCTGAAGTCACCCTTGGGCCTCCAGAGGGACATACAGTGCCCTCTAACACACACATACACACACACGCACACACTAAAATTAAAAAAAAAGAGGAAGAAGAAAAGGAGAGGAAGAAGAGAGGGAGGAAAGGAAGAAGGAAAAGGAGAGAAGGAAGTTGGAAGGAGAGAAACACTTTCTAAAAGTTGTCCTTTGATCTCCACCCACACACCATAATATGCCATGTGAACACCTTCTCACCTGTGCCCTCGTATTAATTTAATTTTATTAAAAATAAAATAAAACCAAGACCAAAGTGGTTCTGTAACAGAGCAGTGTTGTGTGCCAATAGTTCCAACTATCTGAGAGGAGGCTGAGGCAGAATTTTTCTGGCCTCCACACAAGCATCTGTTACCTTGAACCATTATGTTTGATAACTTGCGGCAGTGCTAGGAAACAAAGGCACTTTGGGAGATTACTCAGCAATAAAACATAAGCGGCCACACATAGCTGCAGCCTGGATCTGAAGGGTCAAGTGAAAGAAAACCACCTCAAAAGGCTGCAGGTGGGGTGCATGCCTGTAATCCCAGAACTCTGGGCTGTAGAGGCAGGAGGACCACCTGCCTGGGTGGAGGCTAGCCTGGGTTACAGACCCAAGTTCCCAGGCCAGCCTGTTTTCAAAAAGAAAAAAAAAAAAAAAGGAAGGTCTTTGTGGTAATGGCATTCTTTTAAATGTTTTATTAACATACATTATTTATATATAATTGATTTCATTATACATCTTCATATATGTCTATATTAAGATCATATTCAACCATTACGTTCCCTTATTGCCCCCCACTGATCCTCTTCCTCTTCCTAGCTAGTCCTCCTTCACTTACACATCTTTGATTTCTTTTCAGTCTTTTTTTTTTTTTTTTTTTTTGAGGCAGAGTTTATTAGAGGAGAGAAATGGCAGAACGGACTCCAGACTCCATGACTCATCTGGAGTCATGAGGGGCAAGGACGCCCTGGAGAACTCATGGACTCCAAATGTGGAATCATGAGAGACAAGGAGCTGGCAAAGAACTCGCGGGCTCCAGATGTGGAGTGCCATGAGGGGCAGGCGCCCTATTTTTTTTTTTTTTAATGACCCAAAAGTTTATTAACTGGAGCACAGTGGCTACACCACCGAAGAAAATGTGTCCTGTTTTCCCCCAACCCTCACCCCTCCCCCTACACACCGCATCCACCCACCCCCATCAGCCTTTAATTGCCTGTAGATTCTCAGGGAGGGGCAGGGCCTGGTGAACCCAGCCTGCCTTGTGGCCATACAGCTCGAGGGTAGTGATGGTCACAGAATCTAAATATGACAAGGTGACAGAGATATACATTGACATTGGCCTGCTTTTGTATTATAATTATGTTAAATGGAACCAGTGGAGGAAAGTGGGTGAAAGGACTCATGCGCTCCCTGATTCTCTTTGCAACTTCTTTTTTTTTTCCTGTATGTATATGTGAGTTTTGCATGTGGGTATATGTGTGTATATGTACATGAGTGTGCCCAAGTGTGTGCCTTCAGAGGCCTAAGGGTGACTTTGGAAATCATTCTCCATCACTCATCCATCTTATGAGCCTGGGTCTCTAATTAAACCCAGAGCACGCCATAAAGCTTAGTCTGGCTAGTCAGCTTGCTCTGGGGATTACCAGGCTCCGCCTTCCAGAGCTAGACTAACATTCAAGCAGTCACAACTACACCCCTGGCATTTTTATCTGGGTTCTGAAGATTTGAACACAGTTCCTTTTGCTTTCGAGGCAAAGACTTTAACCACCGAGCCATCTCCTTAGCCCTTTGCAATTTCTTATCTATTTAAAATGTCCTTGAATAGTTAACTCTGACTGAGCCAGCACTGAGGGAAGCCTTATGAGTGACGAGTATGTTCTGTTTTGGCCGTGGTAATGATTATTCGGTGACCCCTGGATGCAGAATTCAACCCGGAATTCTGGACCCTCAATATGGGTGTCTGTTTTTGGATACTGAGCCTCACTATGTAGTCCAACCAGTGTCCAACTTGTGACCCTCCTGCTCAGACGTCCGAGTGCTGGGACTGCCAATGTACACTACTTCCCTCAACTTGAAAACCTCAATGAAGTTGGGTTTTACCTCAGTGAAGTTGGGTTTTAAAGTTAACGAGTCAAAAGAGGGGCCAGGGACTAGCTTAGTGGGTAAGACACCTGCCTGCAAACCTGGTGACCTGAGTTTGGTCCCTGGAAGCCCACACAGTGGAAGAAAGAGATAATAACTTCTGAAAGTTGTCCTCTGACCTCTGTCTGTGCCTATGGTATACATGTTCTCTCTCTCTCTCTCTTTCTCTCTCCCTCTTCCTGGTTACTCTTTTTCTCATAAATAAAAGCATATTTAAAAAAAAAAACAAGAAAAGTTTGTTGAGAAATAATAAAAGCAGTTTCAACCTGAGTTTTCTATCCTTTGCTACCTCAAATCTATTAAATCAATGTAGTTTACCCAATGCTCCCATATGAGTATTCCAAGTTATAAAACAGGAGTAGGTAAATATTTGCCATACGAAGGTATGCAAAGGAGACAGAGAGAAGAGCCTTCATCTCATTGGAATAATCTAGATTGTATCTCGCCAGCATACCTGGGATCATTCAGTCTCTTCGTGGTTTCAGGAATAAGCATGTCAAACCAGTAAGTCCCAAGCCATATTCTCACCATCCTGAACTGGGATCTCTTCAGGACATCAGTGTAGGATCTGGCCCAGAATGGGCCATTGGTTCTCTTTTTATGCCCTATTTCCTTATTAAATTGGGAGCTCAACAGTAGGGGTTTTTCCATTTCGTTGTAACCCTCCTAGTCCTTACATTTCATGGAACCTAGAAACTGGATGTTGCAGGCCGCCTGCATGGTTGCTGATAAATGACCATCACACAGTCTAAGGGAACAAGGAGTTTACTTTCTTACGATAGTCCAGTTACAGTTCATAGTCCAGCTTGACAGGAGAGCACACACCAACACCAGGGCCGAGGGAACTGGCCACACCATCACTGCATAATGGCTGAGAGATGGACAATCCTTACTTGCCAGACCAGCATGTCTGGCCAAGTATACAGAAGGATGCCAACTCTCTCAATCAGCTCTCTGTGATTTATCCAGGGCCTAATCCCACCCACCATGGGCTGGGTCTTCCCCAGCAGCCAGACAATCTCCTTCAGGTTTGCTCTGGGCTTAACTCAACCATCAACTCTCTACACCTGTGCCCAGAGCTCAAACCCACAAGAGTCAAGTTGACACCTGTGCTTAACTATGACACTGGACAAGCACACTTTCTCACTGATAAAGAGTAATGTCATCTGCTTAGGAAACACGGAGTTAATTAGAATATGAAGACATTCATATTAGGAAGAAACATTTAAGGGACATATCTAGATGGAGCCTTACCTGGCCCAAGTGCTGGGATTGAACATACACTCCACACAATTTACCTTTACCATTTATTTTTTTTTAATATTAAGGGGACCAATAAGATAGTTTAGCAGGTAAAAGTGCCTGCTTAGAAACTTGGTGACCCCTTCGAAACCCCAGAGCCCCACAGGATGGAAGGAGAGAACCATTTTTGAAAAGTTGTCCTTCATATGCGTAGCACAGACATGCTTATTCTCTTCCTCTCTCTCTCTCCTATTTTTTTCTAAAAAGGCAACTTAAGGAGAGTAGGGTTCATTTTGAGCCACAATTTGAGGGTAGAGTCCTTTGTGACAAGGAAGTCAAAGCGCAGGAGCATTATATGGCCAGTCACACTGCATCACCCACAGTCAGAAGCAGAGGGAGATGACTGCTGGTGCTAAGTTCAATTTCTCCTCCTGGTTCTGCCCACGTTCAGGGCGAGTCTTCTCATCTCAATGAACACAATCTAGAAACTCCCTCACAGAAGTGTGTCTCCTAGGTGACTCTAGATCCTGTCCAGTTGGCGCTATTTGCTGTCACAGGATCTGGGCTTCCATCTCTTACAAGTCTGACTCATTGAGCTCTACACACTTAGTCCCTGTTTTGCTCTTTTGACTGATCCCCTGACTTGCAGTGCCCCTACCTCTACAGTTCATGCATTCCTTCCTTCCTTCCTTCATTCATTCATTCCTTCATTCATTCATTCACTGAATATTTAATGAGCACCATCATGTGTTAATTTCTTCTTGGAAATGTGACACAACCATGGCAAAGCAGACACAAATCCTTGCCCACAGAGCTAAGTCTTGGGGAAGGGGTAGTTCTTTCTGAGACGGGGGCTTCTGTAGTCCAGGCTGGCCTTAAACATACTACATATAGCTGAAGCTGGCCCTGAATTCCTTTTAATATTTTTATTCATTATTACTGCATGCATGCACATACATTGTGTGTGTGTGTGTGTGTGTGTGTGTGTGTGTGTGTGTGTGTGTTTCCCACTAAGCCATCTTGCTGGCCCCCTTTTAAAAATAATCTATTTATTTCAAAAAGAGAGGAGAGTGAGAGAATGAACATGCATGTGTGTTGTGATGCACAGGTGGAAGTCAGAGGAACTTTCTTCAGAAGTCAGCTCTCTTCTTCCACCCTGTGGGCTTCCAGGGATTGAACTGAGATCACCAGGTTTCTATTGTAATCCACTCATGTGAGATCAAACAGGATGCCACTTAGAATATCTTCAAGCAAGTTTTACCCAACTGGTCTTATGACCCAATTTTTATGTTGGGAATGTCATCATGGCCCGAACAAAGAAATTATAGGCTCTATATAGATACTGGGCAGAGGCTAACAAAAGTGATAAAGGAAATAGGATGAAAATTCTTGCTTTTTCACAGTCCACAGTTAGCACGGGTCTTGAGGTGAGAGGTTATTGTACAAGCCTGGATGGGAGGTAACTGTGCTTACAGGTGCATCCTAATCTATTCCCCTAAATTCATAATCTAATTCTGATCTGTTCCTAATCTATTCTCCTAAATCTTGGCTGGTTTATTGGGATCTGGTCTGTGTGTTTTATCTCTTGAGATAGGATGAATCTGCAGCTGTGGAACTGTCTTCAAAGAGAATCTCTTAACAAACATCAAACTGCATTTCTTAATGAGCTGAATGTATCTAAAGCAACTCTTTATAATTAGCTGAAAATACATTCATGTCTGACTATAAGTCATATAGTCGAAAGTCTTTTTTTTTAATTCTACATTTTTTTTTTTCGGTGCTGGGGACCGAACCCAGGGCCTCGCGCTTGCTAGGCAAGCGCTCTACCACTGAGCTAAATCCCCAACCGAAAGTCTTTTTTTTTAAACCCTCTGAACTATCTCACTGGTGCCCTGACCTTCTGTCTTCCAAGTGTTAGGATGATATTATGCTTGGCCCTCAGGTAGCATTCAGATCTCAGCAACCCAAAGGGACAGGAACTAAGGAGGGCTTGGATAAGCCAGCAGAGTGAGCCCAGCCACGTGCCCCGACCTGCCATATCAACTGTCTTCCTCCACTTTCCAGTCAGCCCTGATGAATCTTCTAAATCCTATCTGTAATTTGGTCTTTTCAACCTTTGTCACTTTGTCTTCCAGATCAGTAAATGACCATGTTTTAATCATCCTGTGCTTAAGAACAGACAGCAGGCAGGTGTGGTAGCACATTCTTGTAATCCCAGCACTCAGGAGCTAGGCTAGAGGCGAGCGCTTCACTTAAGCCTGGGCCGTATTTGAAGTTATTCTGGGTTACATATTTAAAAACAACAACAAAAATCTTTAAAAAAAAAAAAAGTGTGGGCTGGAGAGGTGGCTCAGGGGTTAAGCCTCCGCCTTGCAGGCGGAAGGTCCTGAGTTCGGATCCCAGATCCCACGTATAGACGCCAGGCGGAAGCGGGAGCAGCCTGTGTTTCTGGTCCTGGTAGGGCGGAGCCTGTGAATCCCGGGGCAGAAGGAGGTGGAGGCGTCCATGGTGGTTCGCGAATTCGTCCGTGGTTCTATACACACACACACACACACACACAGACACACACACACGCGGGCACATACACAAGCACATGCGCACAGTTGAATAAATAATAATAAAAAAATTTTAAAAAAAAGTGTTGCTCAAGCTGATCTGAAACTTTCTATGTAGCTCAGGATGGTCTCCAACTTAAAATCTTCCTGTCCTGGGCTGGAAAGATGACTCAGAGGTTAAGATTCTGCCTTGCAAGAAAGACCTGAGTTCGGATCCTAGATGCTATGTAAAAATGCCAGATGGAAATGACTGTGGCCCGCACTTCTGGTTTTGGAAAGTGATAATTATAGAGCAAAACAAAAAAGGAGATAGAAGCAATTCAGGATGATTCCTGAAGTCACCTTCGGGTCTTCACAGGCACAAGCATTACCCTCTATTACACACAGAAATGTGCACGAACACACACACACACACACAAAAGAAAAAAAATTCTTCCTGTCCTCATAACACAGAACTAGGGAAAAAACTGTCTGGGGAGATAGTTCAGCAATTAAAGTGCTTGACATGCAAACAAACAGACCTGAGTTCAGATCCTCTGAACCCAGGTAAACGCTTGGTGGGTGTAGTAGCTGCTTGCAATTGCAGCCCTCAGAAGACAGAGACAGGGAGCTCCAGAGCAAGTTGGTTTAGCCAGACTTGCCACAGTCAGCAAGCTCTGGGTTCGCTCGGGAGAACCTGCCTCCATGAATAAGGCTGGAGAGCAACTGCAGAAGAAACCACCTCCACGTGTACCTACACAAACATACGTGATCACACACATATAAATACAAATACACACACACATATGACACATATAAAACTTATTATTCTTCCTCATATTTATTAATAATTGAATTACAGTACAAAGTTAGTGTTTTTTATTGTTGTTTGAGACAAGGCTTTTTTAAAAACCTTTTACTTATTTATTTATTTACTTATTTGAGAGAGAGAGCAAGGGAGCACAGTTATGCATGCCACAGTGTGCATGTAGTCAGAGGACTATTTTTGGAAATTGGCTTTCCCCTTCTACCATTTGGTTCTGTACTGAACTCAGGTCACCACGGTTCGAGCAGGAACCTATCAGTGTCCCAACTCCCTAAAATTTAAATGTTGTGAGAGAAGGTACTTACATCTTCTGTTGGTTCCCCAGATCCTCAAATGATACCTGGTATGTAACAGGAGCCCAATACATGCTTATTTCTTTTTTTATTTATTTCTTTAATGTGTGTGTGTGTGTGTGTGTGTGTGTGTGTGTGTGTGTGTGTGTATCAGAGGACACTGTTCCCTGTGGAGGACCAAGGGTGACTTCAGGAGTCATCCTGGATTGCTTCTATCTCCTTCTTGCCTCACTCTGGGATTTCCCAGGCTCCACTCACCAGGGTCTGAAGCGCAGGCTGGCCCAGTTTCTGCCTGAAGTTTTTACACAGGACCTGGGATCCGAACTCAGAACCTTCTGCCATCTCCCCAGCCCTATTTATTTATTTTGAGGGAGAGTCTCATGCAGCTTGGACTGGCCTCGAACTCTTGATCCCCCTGAATACTGGGCTTATAGGAGTGTACCACCATACGTAGTTTTCTTTTAATGTCAATCTTAAAAGTAAAGGATTATTCTTTACCATTCTTTGTGTTTCTCTGGTTATTCTAGCCAATATCCCCACCACTGAGTATGTCCTCAGTCCCCCATTCCATTTTTTTTTGATAGAGTCTAAGTTGCCTGAGCTAACCTGTAACCCAGACAGACCTTGATCTTTCCTTACCCTTCTGAATCACCAAGACTACAGGCCGGCACCATCAGGCCCAACTAAATCTTGCCTGAACAATTTTAGCTCGCTCACAAACCTGATGATCAAAGTTCTATCCCCAGCTGCCCACATGGTGGAAGGAGAGAATTGGCTTCTGAAAACTGCCCTCCGACTTCTGCCTGTGGGCCATGACATTCAAGTTCTCTCTCTCTCTCTCTCTCTCTCTCTCTCTCTCTCTCTCTCTCTCTCTCTCCTTTCCTTTTTTTCCCCCTCCTTCCCTCTCAAAAATAAAAGAATGGGGCTGGAGAGATGGTCCAGAGGTTAAGTCTCTGCCTTGCAAGCAGAAGGTCCTGAGTTCAGATCCTAGGTCCCACCAGATGAAGACTCAGCAGCTTGTCTTGGAAGGCAGAGCCTGGGAAACACCAGAGCAAAGCAAAGAGTAGGTAGAGCATCCAGGGTGATTCCTGAAGTCACCTTTGGCTTCCATAGGCACACATAGTGTCCTCCGATACACACAGACACACAACAGATACACACACACACACACACACACACACACACACACACACACAATAAAAATAAATAGAAGAATGGGATAGGGAGATATATTGCTCAGCTTTTGATTTTTTAATTATTTATTATGTGAAAAATGAGGGCTGGAGAGAGGCTCAGGGGTAAAGACTCTTCCTTGTAAGCAGAAGGTCCTGAGTTCGGATCCCAGATCCCATGTAAAAACTCCAGGTGGAAACAGAGGCAGCTTGTACTTCCAGCCCTGGCTGTTGGAGCCTGGGAAATCCCAAAGCAAGGCAAGAAGGGAGAAGAATCAATCCCGGATGATTCCCGAAGTCACCCTTGGTCCTCCACAGGGACACACATAGTGCCCTCTGACACACACACACACACACACACACACACACACACACACACAAATGAATAATATTACAAACAAAAATAAAAATAAAATGGGGTGGGGAGATGCCATGGCATATGAGTGAAGGTCAGAGAACTTTTTTCTAGGAAGTAGCTACTATTTAAATGGCACCTCCAGGAGCTGGAGAGGTGGCTCAGGGGTTAAGCCTCTGCCTTGCAGGTGGAAGGTCCTGAGTTCGGATCCTAGACCCCACGTATAGACGCCGGGCGGGCGGAAGCAGGGGCAGCCTGCATTTCTGGTCCTGGTAGGGCGGAGCCTGTGAATCCTGGGGCAGAGTAAACAAGGAGGTGAAGGTGGTCCATGGTGGTTCCCGAATTCGTTCGTGGTTCTATACACACACACACACACACACACACACACACACACACACACACACACGCACAGTTGAATAAATAAATAATAATAAATAAATGAATAAATGGCAGCTCCAAAAATGTATATTAAAATGGAATTGCCAGTGTAAGCATGATGACAGGTGGGATTCTCAGGAGGTGATTAGTTCCTGGGGCACTGTCCTCATGAATGGAAGGAGACAATTCAAGTAGTGACTTCGGGAGGGGGTTAATTGCAAAAGACATGTGATAGAGCACCTGTTCAGTGTGAATAAAGCCCTGATTTGATCCCAAGTCCTACCCCCACCACCATCAATAATAACAAGCTTGTTGCAGTGGCACGCCTGTGATCTCAGCTCTTGAGACGTAGAGACAGGAGAATGGAGAACCTAAAGTCATCCTTCTGGCAGCTTGCAGCATGAATAATTCAGGCTGGATTAGTGGTCAGATAGTGTGTTTGAAGCCAACCTGGGCCACATAAGACCTTATCTCAAAACAATAACAAGGAAGGAAGGAAGGAAGGAAGGAAGGAAGGAAGGAAGGAAGGAAGGAAGAGAAGGAGGCAGGGAGGGAGGGAGGGAGGGACGGAGGGACGGAGGGACGGAGGAAGGATACGAGCTGGAGAGATGGCTCAGGGGTTAAGCCTCTGTCTCCAAAGCGGGAAGCCTGAGTTCAGATCCTGGATCCCACATAAAAAACAGGTGGAAATAGCAGTGGTATGTATTTCTGGCCCTGGAAGGTAGAGACTGGGAAATTACAGAACAAAGCAAAGAGGAGGTAGAACCATCCAACATGATTCCTGAAGTTACCCTTGGGCCTTCACAGATACACACAATGTCCTGTGATACACACACACACACACACACACACACACACACACACACATACAAAGTACACAAGCAAAAAGAAGAGAGAGAGAGAGAGAGAGAGAGAAAGGGAGGAAGGAAGAGACAGGATAACATTACCTGGATTCAAACTTCTTAGGACAGTCTCTTTCCTGCACCTCTCCCTAGGGGTCCCTGCACTCCCGTACTCCCCCCCCCCAGCAGAAATCAAGCTAAAGTACAATTGTCCTTCTATTTGCTTATCTCTGCACTCTGACCTGGCTTAGTACAGGGACTATGGCGGTCTCGCTCATTGGTTCATTCATTTATGAAGTCTCCTTAAATCTGGCTGTCCTCAGATTCGAGTCCTCCTCCCGGAGCCTCCGGAGTGTGCTTCTGTGTGTGGAGCTCAGAGGGTAACTCTAGGAAGTAGTTCTCTTTCCACCTTTGACTTGGCTCTAGTGATTAAATTCAGGTCTTCAAGCTGCCAGGAAGGAAGTTCCTCTACCTGCGGGACCTCTGACCTCTTTTTTTTCTTTTTTTCCCCAAAGAGCTCAGGGCCTGGCATGCAATCAGTGCTTGCTTAGTGTTTGCTGAGTGAATGTCACTCTGCTAGTGCAAATGGCAAGATGTGGCCCAAGTTGTCAACTGGGAGACCAGGTCAGGAACCCAAATAGTCGAGTAGGTAAGAACTTCCGTGCTCTTCTAAGCCCCATGGAGCTTAGAAGGTGTTAGGGATTCCAAGGTTACTCGCTTCTAAATTGGAGGGAACTGCTTGGTGAAATGGGAGAATGAAGGGGACCACTCACCACACCTGGAAGGTTTGGGGAAAGACAATCATGTTCAAGTGTCTGCCCACTGCTACTGTCCTCAAGGACAAGGACCTGATTAAATGCATGTCTGTGTTTCAAAAAAAAAAAAAAAAAAAAAAACCCACCCCAGAACCCTCCCCAGCACATACTTTTCCTCAATAAAAGATTGTTGAAATGAAGTGAAGCCTGGTAGCCCAAGGTCACTGGCCCCCTGCCAACTGCAGAAATCTTGGCAAAACTCACCAGTAGCTCAATCCCAGGGTAGCATTGTTGGAACTAAAGACACATGGCCCTGGGGATTCGCAGCTGAATGTCCTAAATCCAGAAGCTTCCCCAAGCTCCACCTTCTGGCAGCTTGCAGCATGAATAATTCAGGCTGAACTAGCGGTCAGATTGGGGAAGGGCACTGCGGCCTGGGGGAGGGAGACCTTTAGACGTCCTCTAGTCAGAGAGGCTGGGCCTTCAGGCTTCGGTGATTTAGCCGCCCTCTGCCTCCCAGCGGGGCCCTGTCTCCAAAGCCTGCTCGCGCCTCCGGCCCCTGTGGAGATTCCGTTTCATGCCTAAGTGCCCCATTCTCTTTCTGGGCTTTCAGTTTGCTTCCGCCCTTGGTACCCATGTTCTGCCACCAGGGAAGCACTCATTCTAAGCTAAAAATGACTCCAGTTTAGCATTTCTGAGCTTCTTTGCCCATCTCACAGGAACTTGCTTTTCCTTATTTCTTTATAGGCAGTCACTATATAGCCCGATTGGTCTTGAAGTCATGGCAATCCTCCAGTCTTAATATCCTAGGTGCTGGGATTATAGTTGTAAGTCACCAAATCAGGCAATTTTTCACTTTTATGATTTTTTTCAACTGTTTTTTAATGGTTTTATTTATTAGAGAGACAGAGAGAGAGAGAGAGAGACAGCAAACACATGCATGTTATGATACATGGGTAGAGGTCAGAGGGACAACTTTATTTCTACCATTCCAGGGATGGATCTCAGGTGACCAGTCTGGGACAGGCAGGCACTTTACCTACTGAACTATCTATCCAACTAGAATCTAATTAAAAAAATTTTTTTTAAAAAAATAGACATGTATTCAACAATTATAAAACAAATACTAAAAAGGATGAACTACCCTAGAATCTACTTTTAATTGAAAAAAGTTATATATAGTTGGCATTTACATGATGCACTTGTTTTCTTCTTTTTCTTCTTCTTTTCTCTTCCTCCCCCTCCTCCTCCCCTTCTTCTTCTCCTCTTCTTCCTCCTCCTCTTCTTCCTCCTCCTCCTCCTCTTCCTCCTTCTTCTTCAGCCAAGGCCTCATGTATACCAGACAGGCCTAGAACTCCCTATGTGTCCTAGGATGACTTTGAACTCCTGAATCTTCTGTCTATGCCTTGAAAGTCCTGGAATTACAAGCTTCTACCATTGAGGCTCCCACGGTTTGATTTTTATTAGATAGGATCCTTGATGGCCTTCAACTCATGACCAGACTTTGCCTCTACCTCCCTAGATGACATTGAGTCAATAATCCAATTTCATCCTGCATTTATAAATCATAGTGCTGTGTCTTGTTGTGCATTCTGATTTATGTCTAATTTGCCTGCTGCATTGTAAATCTAGGGAACTCAATGGGCAGGAATCAGATCACACACATCTTGCTGTTCGGTACCTTCAGTAACCAGCATGCGGCTGACACTTGGCAGATGTTCAGCACATATTTGTTGAATGAATGGATGACCCATATGGTGGCCATTTCTATTTAGGGTCCTAGTGGAATGATTTAGACAAATCCTCTCCCTCTCTGGATACATTCACTTATCTGCATCCTAGAGGAAGGAAGGTTTGTTGTGTTGCTCGCTCATGCATGCAAAGCAGCCTCAATTAAGGCTTTATCAGTGGAAGAACTACTTCTAAGGCTCTTTCTGTAAGTGGCACTGTTTAATCGGGAATCTGAATTCTCTTCTCTTAACCCCTCGGGGAAAATGGAGCCCCCTTGGGTCCCTCTGGATTAGTTCCCC
This sequence comes from Typhlomys cinereus, assembly GCA_023101885.1. NCBI lineage: Eukaryota > Metazoa > Chordata > Mammalia > Rodentia > Platacanthomyidae > Typhlomys > Typhlomys cinereus. The sequence goes on from JALPQD010000078.1 coordinate 6,796,099, forward strand.
CGGAATGTTTTTCTGAGAAGGGCCGCAGGAGCAGTGACAGAATGTGGTTTTAGAGGAAGTGGGAAGAAGGAGGGCAGGTTGGGGTTATTCCAGAACCCGGGCCCAGACTGGGGAGTCGGCAGCCTGCGAGTGAGATTCCGGGACTGGCGGCGAAGCGTTCCAACGGGGCGGGCCAGGCGAGCCGGACAGGGTCAGCCATCGGCTGTGGGGCCAGGGCCGAGAGGTCGCGGGAGCCGAGGGCGGAGAATGTGGGGGTGTGAATTGGCTATGGGGAAAGCTGGCGGCTGCCGGGAGGCGTTGCGAGGGGAGGGACAGGGAAAGAGGGCCCGGGGACACCGAGGAGACGCGGGGTCAGTACGGAAGGGGTGCGGGGCTGCAGGGGTGCGCTGGGCGCGCGGAATCGCCAGGGTGGGGTGCAGGGCAGGGAGCGCGCATCCGAGAGTGGGGGGCGGCGTCGGCGCTGGGGGTTGGGGAGCGGGTTGGGCGGCTGCGCGGGCTCCGCTTCAGCCGCCGCCGCTAGGGCGCGGGGGGCGGGGGGCTCGGCGCCGCGAGCTCGGCCATTGTGGGAGCCGCTCCCCTCCTCTTCGCCGCGCTCCCCGCCACTGCGCCGGGGCCCCGGGCGCGCCCCGCCGCCCGCTGCGCTGCGGCCGCCCGCCGATCTTCCTCTTCCTCGGGATCGCAGGGTAAGCGGCGGGCGCGGGGCTGGATCCCGGCTCCCGGGCTTGGAGCCAGGCTTCCTGCCTGACTGCACCGGGCGTGCGGCGGGGCATCGCGCCGGCGGCCGCGCCCCAGCCCAGGGCAGCGGGCGGCGGAATGACAGGCGCCGATACCGCCACTGTCCGGGCCTCGCACCTGCAGCCCCCGCGGCCGACGCCGGGAGTGCAGAACGCGCGGAGCTGGGGTTTCCCTGGGCGGGCGCTGCCCCGGCCAAAGGGAGGCGTTTCCTGGGAAAATGGGGCACCGAGCCTTGTCGGGGACGAGAGGACCTGCTGGAGCGGGCAGGGCCGGCCAGGAAAGCTTGCCTCCCGCTCCAGAGCCCGGCCGAAGGTCCCCGCTCCCTGTCGATCCACGGTCACGCGTCCCTGCTCTTTGTCAGCCACGCGCGGCGGGCACGCGGACCCACCCGCGCCGCCACCAATTCTCCAGAGCGCCCTTCCCCGGCGGTGGGGGATGGAGTAGAGGCGGGGTGGGGAGGGTCGCAGCCCAGGAGGACCAGGTCAAGGTACCCGTCCTGGCCTGGGGCCTGCGGGTTGGGGGCGTGGGCGCGCGCTCCCGAGAATGCTGGATCGATGGAGTGATTTGAATGGTTGAGGAGTGGGTCAGGGTCTCCGCGGTCACACAGGTGTGTGTGAGTGGTCGACACTGATACCGGCCCAGGATAGATCCGAGGCCGACTGGCTCCTCCGGGACGGGAGGGGCCTCACGAGTGAGGGTCTTTGTAGTAAAAATGGGCGTCTAGGAATGGGGAAAGGGCGGCCCTGGAATGAAGCAGGTGGTCTAAGGGGAGGGGCAGCTCCCTGCTCGGGGCTGAGGGCAGGATGGAAGCACAGCCGGAATTTCCTAGAGGTTGGGGCTGTCACCTCAGCAGCTGACCTGGCAGAGAGCCAGGAGGTAGTGGGGCATCCCAAGGGAATGGGGAGTCTGGGGGCACTTTATCCCCTGCTGGGATAAAGGGCAATGTGCCAGGCCCTCTCTGCCTTCTGGGCTGGATCGGTCTTGGTGTTCTATGCGAAGAGGACCCACATGCTGCTGGCACAAGGGGACCCCCTGGCTGGGCTGTTCTGGACTCCCTGGCCTGCCTGCCCAGATGCCTCGCATCGTTGGATGTTTCTTTTGTTACCTCCTGGTTCTGTGCTTATGGTGGGGATCTGCCTGTGGCCTAGGAGGCTGTTTCTGCCCTTTACTGCTTGCTGCTAAGCCGAGATTCCCAGAATCCAGGGGAAGCTGTGCCCAAGAGCCTGCTGTTCAGGCCCCTTCCCTATCTCCACACAGCTCTGTGGGCCCGCAGATAGTCCCCCTGAGGGAAGGCGGACAGTTCCGGTCATCTCTGGTTGCTAGAGCTAGTTACCTGGCTTGGATTTGAAGTCTTGTAGAAAGGCTGACGGCTGAAGGTATGCACCATCTTGGCTCTGAGAAGCCTTGGGGTGGTGGACCATGTGTAGCAGATGGTCCTGTAGGCTTGGCCTGGCCGAGGGAAGGCTGCCCAGTCTGACTGGTGGAGCCCAGCTGGCCTGGCAATAATTGTTTCTAGTCATCTTCCTCCACTAGCCAAACTGACCAGAAAAGCTGACTTTCCTTACTTATTTTCACCCCTGTCCCTGTGCTGTGCAAGTTATTCCCACACAACCCTCTGAATAAGTGTTTCATCTAATGCTTGCTATGTACCATGCCTGGCACCAGCCAACTTTTTATATGCATTTCATGATGTTCTTAAAAATACCCTCTAAGGCAAAATGTCACCCCCCACTTTGCAGATGGTGAAACTGAGTCTCCAAGAGGTGGAGTGACTTTTGCTCCTGAACCCGTCAATTGTAAGTGGCCGAACCAGAATTTATATCCAGATCTGTCTGTCTTCCCGTTAGTGTTGTGTCTAACTCGTCTGCTGGAAAAATTGGGAATGTTGGCCTGTTTTAGCTTGTGCTTCGCTTCGTGCCTGCCATTGAGATCGTGGTTTAGCTGTTTGAAAATGTTCCCATCTGTTGCCCTGATTTATCCTTATAGCATTCCTGGGAGGTAAGAAGAAGGGAGATATAATAATAGATGCTGTTTGTTGAGTGCTTACTCACTTACTTACGCACTTGTATGAAAAGACCTCATTTAGTCCTTGCAAACTCTGCTGTAAGGTTAGAGACTAGCGACAGCCCCATTTTATAGATAATGATGCTGAGGCAAAAGAGAGTAAATGGCTTCTTCAAAGTTACACTGTTAGTGAAAAACAGAGTAGAATCTGAACTTATATCTTCTGTCTATAGGATGAGTTTAAAATTCCAAACATACCAAGTAATGATAATATTTAATAATAATAATTTAATAATAATTAATACTTAATAACATTCGTAGTAGTATTGGAGGTGACATTTACATGCTTGTTTTTTGAGATGGGGTCTCAAGTCACCATGTAGCCCAGATTGACTTAAGCTTACTGTGCAACTGAGAGTGACCTGGAGCTCCTGGTCCTCCTCTTCCTCGCAATGCTGGCATACAGGTCTGTTACCTGTTAGGACTTTCCCCATGTCCCACGAATTAGTCTTGACATGTATCATCATCCTATTTTGCAGATGAAGAAACCAGGGTTCAGGTAGGTAAAGAGGTCAAGCAGAGCAAGAGTGAAAACTCAGTACTCCTGATGCGGACCCCCTTCTGCTCACGTGTCTCCCTCTTTCTACCAGATCCCTTCTCTCAGGACTTCCTGCTATAACCCTCACCTGGGCCATGTCTTCCTCCGATGAAGAAACGCTCAGTGAGCGGTCCTGTCGAAGCGAGAGGTCCTGTCGGAGCGAGCGTTCCTACCGGAGCGAGCGATCAGGAAGCCTGTCTCCATGTCCCCCAGGGGACACTTTGCCCTGGAACCTGCCTTTGCACGAACAGAAAAAACGGAAAAGTCAGGATTCGGTGCTGGACCCTGCAGAACGGGCAGTGGTCAGAGTCGCTGGTAAGAGAAAGTCCCGGCAGCCCTTGATAACTCGGTGGTGTGGGTCCGAGGGAAGAATGGGCCCGTGTGCACTGGCAGGGTGGGGAGATAAGGGGTTTTTAGGACCAAGCCAGCTAGAAGATGATATGTTGTTATTATTTTTAGAAAGTTTATGAAAATGACATTAGTGAGAAAATTGAAGGAGGAAAACCTTCCCCCGAAGTGCTAATAGGGGAGCTGTTTTCATTTCTGTGCTTTCTTTTGTGTATCCTGCCCATACAGCCTTGTTTTCTGTGTACTTAGCTTCATGACCTGTGCTCCATTGTGGAGCTGGTTCTTCAATACTCCTCTTCTTCAATACTCCTCTATCAAAAAGATCCTCCATTTTCATGTCAGACTTTATAGTTATTTTTAAAGACCATGCATATTTCATAATTTACTAAGTCCTGTTTTCACCATTCAGCCATGGTTCAGCAAATACTTTTTTTTAGCAATAGCTCTTAAACTTTATTTATTTATTTATTTATTTATTTATTTAGTGTAAGGTCTCTCACCTGGACCCTCTAATCAACTGCCTAATAGTTCTAGCACACTCAATCTTTTCCTCCTTCCTCCATATGCCTGGCTGAGTATTTTATTCTCAAATATAAGCCCAATACCCAGCTCCTTATAGGCCATCTTTGGTTTCTTGTTGCTTGTGGCACAAAATTTCAGCATAAGAGAGAGAGAGAGAGAGAGAGAGAGACCTTGGATTGCTTCTACCTCCTTTTTGCTTCACTCTGGGATTTCCCAGGCTCTGCCCACCAGAGCCAGGCTGCAGGCACCATCCTTTCCTCTTGGCGTTTTTTTGTTTGTTTGTTTGTTTTTTCCACATGGGACCTGGAATCTGAACTCAGGACCTTCTGCTTGTGAGGCAGAGTCTTAAACATTGAGCCTTTAAATATATATATATATATTTAAGAGTGGGAGAGAAAGAGAGAGAAAGAGAGAATCTGAATAATGGGCATTCCCTGGTGCACATCTGGAGGTCAGAAAACAATGTTCCAGTCTTCTTCTAAGACTCGTGCCTCAGGGCTTGAACTCAAGACGCAGGGTTTGTGCTCAAGTGCCTTTACCTGCTGAACCATCTAGCTGGCCCACCACGCACATGTGTAAGAATCACTTTTTCCATATTCGCTGCATTATTTCCTTGTAAAGAAGTCTTTGGAGAAGCTTTTCTTTCCGTTTTACACCTCATTTTTCACAGACCTGTATACTTTCTCCCGTAACTTGGTGTGTGGGTTGTGGGCTTGCCCCTTCCTGTGCCAGGAGGTGTCCAGTTCCCCTTTGGCAAGCATCGGTGCTGAGCAGTGGTTAGGAGGGCAGGCTTTGTTGTCAGAGAAGCAAGGTACTGACTAGGTCCCTGCTGTGACCCGTTGTGCAGCCCGAGAGCGCCTCACCTTCTGCAAACCTCACTTTCCTTCTCCTAAGAATATTCCCATTCAGGGATGTCTTGGGTAAGAGGAGATGATGTGGATAAAGCACTTAACATGGTTTTTAACTTAGCCAAAGAACTGCTTCCACTGAGGGCGTCCCGAGCTGCCTCCCTGGGATGTGCTGTGCGTTTCAGCAGCTGTGATGGCACCGTGCAGAGACCGAGCCGAGCTGCGCTACCGTGCTGCAGCTAATACTTAGTGAGGCTACCGGCTTTCAATCCATTGCCGAGGTCTGTCCTGCTGCCTCCTTTGTGTCTCAGATTATCGTCTCTCACCTGGACCCTCTAATCAACTGCCTAATAGTTCTAGCACTCTCAATCTTTTCCTCCTTCCTCCATATGCCTGGCTGAGTATTTTATTCTCAAATATAAGCCCAATACCCAGCTCCTTATAGGGCATCTTTGGTTCCTTGTTGCTTGTGCACAAGATTTCAGCATAAACACCCATCAAAAGCAGTGTTCTCCCTCCTCTGCTTTACCTACTGCAACCTCCATCTCCAGTCCCATTACATCATACTGTAACTCACCCTTCAGAGGTGTGTGACTTGCAGAATCAAACCTCTAGGTTTTCATTTTCTTCCTGGCAATTGCTGGTAACCTCTCCTCCCCTTTTAAGTACCACCTCCTCTGTCCCTCACGACCCCAGGGGTACCAAAGCTTCCTCCTCCACTCTCCTATTCATACGTTTTTCTCTGTTCTGTGTTCCCTTGCACAGTGTAGCAGTTAAGCCACAGGGAGCCCATCACCCCCTGGGGACTGTGAGCAATTCAGGACTGTGACTTGTTTTGTGTGTTGACCTCCAGTGACTTTGCTCAGGGCATGCTAAAGATCACCCCGTAATGAATGGCTGACGGCTTGCAAGAAGTGTTTAGAGGGTAATATGAGACAGATTTTGATCAGGAGCAGGCTGTGGGCTGTGATGAGACGTTAGAAGGGACAGGGCTCTGTGGGCCCATGAGTCAGGAAAGATGCGGTATGAACACTGAAGGAGCAGGCAGCCGTGGGGCCCAGCAGGCAGACTGCCGTTCGAGCTTTGGATGGGCCAGAGGAAGCTCCTGGAGCAAGTCCTTCTCAAACCCTTTGACCCTGCAACATCGGCCAGTAATAAAGTACAAAAACAGGATGCAGGAAGCATTTCTCCTGATCCTCATTCTCCAAGGACTGTAACTCAGGGGCCTGAGTCACACGCTTCTCCTCCTCCTCCTTTCCTTATGCTGACAACCCGCATCACTGCTTCTAGATGGCTTTGTGATGATTTCCCCCTCCAGTCTTCTCTGAGGAGGCCCTTCTGTTTAAGATTCTGGTCTAGGCAATAAGTCCAGTGGATAGGAGGAGTTTAATCCTCAGGCAAAGCCCCTGGGGACCCTGCTTGGTCAGCTGGCTGGGCAGGTGCTTGGCTGGCAGGCTCTTGGCTGGGCAGGGGCTGCACGGGTGCTTCTGGTTGCTGATCCTTGCATCCTGACACGGCCAAAATGACGACATGGTTGTGAGGAGGGGGCTGGGCCAGTGAGGCTGAAAATGGGGAGGCTGCCATGGTTAAAAATAACCGTGTGCTGCAGTTGGGCGGATTTCTTTAGCGGGAGAGAAGACAGGCAGCAGAGACAGGCGGGGCTGTTACTTTAGCATCTTGGCTGGAGTCTCCATATGACTTCAGATTGTTGTGGGGGCGCCACCAAAGAAGCAAAGCAGGCAGCCTGGCCTGGGGGGGGGGCTCCTTTCTGTTGGTGCAGGAGGGGCGTGCCTAAGAGACCCTGGATGCTCCAGAGATCTCCTTAACAGGTCTTGCCTTCTGGGAGGAAATGAAATCAGACTCATACTGCACGCAGCTGAGGCCTGTGCAATTTTTTCTTCTCCCTAGTTTTGAGTTATGAAGCCAAGTGGGGATGTCAGACTCAGTCACGAAATGGAGAGACTTCCCTTTCCCCGGCCCCATTTGGTACCCTGAGCTGGTCTGACTGCCTCATCCTTGTTTAAGAGATCTGGTGAGGACTCTGCCAGTCACACCTGCAGGGTGTAGAGAGGTGAGGCCAGGATGAGAAACTGTCTCAGCCCACAAAGGCAAATCATCTTATGAGCCCCACCAATTTTTTCCTTGATCTTTTCCACCTTCGTCCCTTTTCTACCCTTTCATCTCCTTCTTCTTTGTCAGCTCTCGTCTCAGTTTCTCTAAGTCCAGACACCTAAGTGAAATGTACCAAGAGTCACTCATGAAAGCGCCTTGTTTCTGTTCCCAGTCCTATGGTTTATGCAGAGATTCCATAAAAGGCTTGTGAGCTAAGCAGGACACATGATAGGCTGAGGACTCGAGACCCTAGGGGACTTGCCTGTAGTCACACAGGACTGACAGACACACATCTAGCTCCTAGCATGCGATTCTTTCCATTCCTTAGGCAACCAGGCCCCATCTGACTCTTGTGCAGGTGGCGATCTAAATAGCTAACATCTTCAAGTTGCTGATGGTAGCAGCCTTAAGATTTTGGTGTATAGAAAAAGGCAGTGACAAAGAAGGTGAGAACATTGCTTCTTTCCACTGATCAGGGCAATGACAAAGGGGCATCTGGGGAAGTTACTAACCAAGGTCAGCTGGGGAGGGTATTAATCAAGGTGCACAGTCCCAGCCTATAAATGGGAAACGTAAAGATCTATATCTCTTAGAGCCTGTGGAGATTGGGTGAAAAACAGGGTTCAGGACAGGTGTCACACGATTTTACAATCGCACACCTCTAAGGAGCACCGTCCGCATTTGTAATTTTGTATAGTTATTGTACTGTAAATTTGTATAGTTATTATGACTGTTTCCTGCAGATGGCAGTACAGCGTCTTGTTTCAGGTGTAGCAGGGTTGATTCAGGAGGGAGTCATCATTCATCCATTAATCTGGTAGTCATCCTGCTCACATCACATATTCAGGCCCTTCCTGATTTTTGTTTTGCTTAGATTTTTTTTCTTTCTTTTTATGTGTTTGTGTGTAAGGGGTGTGTGCATGCGAATATGCATAGATGCACATGCATGTAGTTGTGTGCACATGTGAGTATCTGTGGATGGAATCATTTTTACGTGGGACCTGGGATCCAAACTCAGGGCCTTCTGCTTACGAGTCAGAGTCTTAAACCCCGAGCGATCTCTTCAGCCCAGGAATCATTCTTAATTGCTCACTCACTGTAATGTTGTGAGACTAGATCTCTAATTAAACCCAGGACATGCCATTAAAGTTAGTCTGGCCAGCTTGCTCTGGAGATTCCCAGTTTCTACCTTTCAGGGCTAGAATTGCAAGTGGATTGCTCTGCCTGCCTCATTTGACATGGAATGTGGGCATCTGAACTCTGGTCCTTTTGCTTGGGTGGCAAGGATGGCGAGCACTTTAACCACCGAGCCATCCATCTGGTTTTGTTTTCACGTGGCCCGGACTGTCATTGTTCTAGCCATGTTGCTGAGACTGGCTTGAACTTCTCACTCTCTCTTTGTCTTCTCCTCCTTTCTTTCTTTTCTTTCTTTCTTTTCCCTTCCTTCCTTCCTTCCTTCCTTCCTTCCTTCCTTCCTTCCTTCCTTCCTTCCTTCTTTCCTTCCTTTCTTTCTTGGATTAGGGCAGAGTTTATTGAAGAGAAAGAACAGAATTTACAGATTGAATCCATAATGCTTGGAATCCATGAGAATGAGGGAAAGATGGAACAGGAACTCATGGATTCCACACATGAGGGGCAAAGGAGTCCCTCTCTTTTCTTTTTAATTATTTATTTGAGGAGAGAGAGAGAGAGAGAGAGAGAGAGAGAGAGAGAGAGAGAGAGAGAGAGAGCAGAATACACATGCATACCATGGCAAATGAGTGGTGGTCAGAGAACAACTTTCTGAAGTCAGTTCTCCTACTATGTGAGCCCTGGGATTGAATTCCAGTGACCAGGTTTGTGGGCAGGCACTTTACTCCTGAGCTGTCTTATCAGCTCCAAATTCCTTTGGCCTTAGTCTCTCAAGTCCTGGCATTAAAGGCATATATCCACATGCTTGACATTGTTTGTTTGTTTGTTTACATGTATTTAGAGCACTCCTGAGTGTGTGTGTGTGGGGGGGTAGCAGTCAGAGGACAAACTCCAGGAATTGGTTCTTTCTTCTTAGCATGTGACTCTAAGAATGGAACTCAGGTCGTTTTACCAGTCCTGGTACTGCTGTTTTTGAAGACTGAGTTCTCAGTACTCAGTTTAGCCTCCAACTCTTGGTTCTTCTGCTTCCACCTCTCATGCCAGCCCCTTCTTGTTTTTGCCATTGACACTCAAAGATAGCTGAGGGGGAGGTGCCTTCTTCAAGGAACTTAATCTAGTCGAAAGGATGGAAGGAAAAAAAAAAGATGTGTGTATGCACGCACGCACGCGTGTGTGTGGGCGTGTGTTTGTATTGTGGTCTTAGAGCACACTGACTAAGGCTATAGATGTGGCCCTCCACTGGGGGCTTCTCCAGTAAGCCTTCCCTCATCTCTGCAGGCAGCAGCATGGTATCCCTCCTCAGCTCCCTCCCTGCTTGTCTTAGATGAAGACCCCTTATTGCCAGGTTAAGATGGAGCTTGTAGTCAGGAGTTCCATGTTGCCTTTCTGCCCCTAGGCCGACAACCAACCATAAAAGCCTTTTGTCTTGCTGGTCAGAGGAAGGGGCCCATTCTTTCTTTGCCCAAGCATCTTTTCAAGACAGTAGCTCTGTTTGTTCATTTGCTCATTCATTCATTCTAGTCATTCAATTAAAAAAAATATGTTGAACTCCAAGTATGGGGCTGTGAAGACTTCTGTAGTCAGAAAACATGGGCAAATAACTATTTTTTTCCTTGTGCGTGCACATGTGTGTGTGTACACGTGTGTGTGTACAAGAGGGCACTTGAGTGTACATACCCGTGGAGACCTGAGTGTGGCGTCAGGAATCATCCTGCATTACTCTGCCTCCTTACTGCTTTGTTCTGGGGTTTCTCAAGCTTTGCCTTCCAGGGCTGGAATTGCAAGCCACAGACATCTCCACCTGGTATTTTTATGCGGTACCTAGAGATCCAAACTCAGGTTCTTTTACTTTTGAGGCAAAGGCTTTAACCTCCGAGCTACTCATTTTCCTTGTCTGTGAAAAGAGGTGATGATACCAGCTCTCCAAGCGCTTTGAATGAGGACCAGATCCTGCTAGGCCAGCACAGGCTCGGGGCCTGCTGTCACTTAAGCCCTGCAACTTTCATTGTAATCACAATAACCAGGGCTTCAGGAGACCAGCAGTGTCCTCGGCCAGCAAGGAGGACTGACCTTGTCACTTCTGTCATTTTCTTTGTTTATCCCAAAGCTTTATCAGAAAGCAGAGGGAAGCAGTTTGATCTGGCTAAGCCATGGATTGGGGGAAAAAAAAAGGGGGGGGGGGATGCAGGACTGGGAAATGGAACCCCAGGAAACTATTCTATAGAGAACCCTTATTCCTGCTTAAGGCAACCTTCCGTGTCCAGGCATTTTGGAGCTCGTACCTGGGCGCGCTCCTCTTCCCAGCGTCTTCCCGGCAGGGCTTTCAGTCCCTGGCCCTGTTCTAGAGCCTGGTGTCGGCCGGCCACAGGAGAGGCCTGGGAAAGTAGGGCAGAGTGAATTGTAGCTGCACCAGCTCAGCTGCAGCTCTTTGAAAGTAAATCTGGGTCACATTAGCTGCAGGGATGGGAAATGACCACGTGGGCAGAATTCTGTGCAGGCAGCAGAAGAGACAGCCAATCTGTCCTCTCGCTGAGGTTCAGGGTCCCTCTGGGACCCCAACTGGCAAGGGAGGAAGTGCTGCTGCACTGCAAGGTGCGATGCTGTCTTTTTGTGTTTTTCCGAGCGGCTTCCAGTCGCTGCAGAGAAAGGTCTGGAATGGCAGTCTGGCTTTTAGCTCTAGGAATGCAGGCGAAGGACTGGCTACTTTGGGGGACTGTGGCAGGCTGTCATTTCTCAGAGGTTAGATGCCTCTAGGATCGCTGACGCGGCAGCAGGATCCAGGGCCACACACGTCTTTACTCTGCGGTTCTCCTTAGAAAGAACTGTGATCATACTGGAGTGTGAGAATTAATTATCCGTCATTACCCAGGGCTGAACTGAAGCTGATTGGCATGTCTTCTCCTGGCTGCCATGGCTGGGACCCTACAAGTGCCTATTGCACAACCAGCTCCCGGTTCTGCTTTGGCTCTCCTGTAGGAGATTGTAAGCTGGAATCTCTTCCTGGACTGAGGTTGCTGCTGCAGAGAAACTGTGGATTCCCTGTAATTTGAAGAATGATTATGGGTTGATGTTCTGTTCCCAGCTGTGCCCCACCCCTCCCTGGAAGCCACACTCTTTTCTGCCTTGTGATCAAGGAGGGGATTCTACCGTTGAGCCTCAGTAGGTGTGTCTTCGGGCATGCCCTTCCCTCCTAACACCCACCCATGCTTGCTATCTCCATAACTGCTTACTCTTCATGCATTCATGCAAGGGAACGGTTTTAGGACTCAGTTGACATTCCTGTTTAATCACTTGCCAGTTAGAGACCCCAGAAAGTTACTAGCTTGACTGAGATTCATACTCTCATTGTTTACAGTCAGGCAATAGGAGAGCCACCTCCGAGTCTTGTAAAGTAGATTAATGGTGCCTGGCCCTGTGTCTGCTATGGGGTTAGCCCTTGATTTGTATAGCTCCTCTCCTTGGTATCATTCATTCACTCACACACTTGTTTATTTGGTCCTTGAATGTGTTGATTTACCCCTTGCTTACTCATTATCTTTTTATGAACATTCCTACAGCTATTTTGCTCAAGGCTCAGCCTGGGCCTCTGAGTCCAGCTCCTGGCCATACAGTTAGTGAGAATATAATTTGACCTGAGGCTGTACTCAAGCCAGGGAAAAAAATGAGGAAGCTGTGAGAGTGAAGGGGCTGCTCTCGCCTCTGTACCGAGAGCAACGGCAGCATCTGATTTCAGGGCTCGAATAAGAAATAGGAGCACACGAGGACACCCTGAAGAGAAAGGGCGCATGCTGGTTGTTTTTATTTTCTCCTCTTTCTTTTCAGTAAAAAGGAAAGAAAATGAAAGCACAGGGTCTGATGGGGGTTAGGAATCCTAAGGGTGGATTCAGCTAGAGATCTCCCAAGAGCTGATGTCAACTGGGATTTCCTATCAATCACAAATGGAAGTGCTACTGTGTAGTTCTAGATGTGTATCAGGATTTTACGTAAGTTGTTTAATCCTCCCAGAGCCTTGGAAAGAAGTTATTACTCTCTCTCTCTCTTTTAACTTTTTGTTTATTTACTTTGAGAGGAGTTCTTTCCTACCTTGTATACTCTGGAAATTGAACTCCGGTCACCCATGATTGTGCATGTGTACCTTTACTCCCTGGGCTATCTCCCCATCCCCTACCCATGTAGAAAATTTAGGAACTCATCTGAGGTGTCCAGGAAGCAAATGGAAAGGCAGGGATCGGCCCTATCAGTGTACATGGTGTTCTTTGGATCCCCCCCCCATACACACACAATGTCCCCTTGTTGCTGCTCAAGGCTGCGCTTTAGGTCTGACTCCAAGGTCCTTGCACTTTTCAGAAGGTTTCAGTTATATACAACATTAAAAAACGTAGTATACTGACCACCCATGGGTAGAAGTCAGAGGACGACTTTCAGAAGTCACTTCTCTCCTTCTACTATGTGGGCTTCTGCAGATGGAACCGAGGTCTCCAGCTTTGAGAGCAGGCACCTTGCCGGCTGAGCTGTCTCTCCTGCCCCTTCTTAGGATTTTTTGCAGTGTTCTAATCAAACCTCATATGTTGGAGCCTCTTTCTGTTTTTTTTTTTTTTTTTTTGGAGATATCATCTTGCTATGTAGCGTTGAACTTGAGTTTCTACTGCCTCAGGCTTCTGAATGCTAGAGTTACAGGTGTGCACTACCACGTTGGCTCCTGTCTCACTTTCTTTTTTTTTCTTTTTTGAGTCAGGATCTCATGTAGCCCAGGATGGTCTCAAACTGACTATGTAGCCAAGGATGACCTTGAAGTTTTGTCTTCCTGCCTGTTCCTGCGAGATGGCATTGCAAAGTGTTTCACAGTCACACCTGGTTTATGTGTTGCTGGGGACTGAACCCAGGGTTTTGTGCATTCTAGGCAGGTCCAACTAAGATATATCTCCAGTCCTTGCCTCGTTTACAAGCATATCGTACTACCTTTCTGTCATAGTGAACGGAGCAGTTTACATCTAAATAATAGAGCTGGTGCCATTGACCCTCTGCCCAGAGGCCTCTGGAGAGACGAGGACTCAAAGCTGTGCCCCAGGGCAGTCTGTCCCTTCTTGTGTTGCTGGGTGACCCCTGGTCCTTCCAGCAGAGGTTCATGCTCTTCTCTCAGAACACAGTGTGAGGCGTCTGTGTACTTGTCTATGAGTGGATGCTCATTTCTGATGACGGCGCTTCTGTTTTGCCTAAGACATCTCTAGGACTGACTATAATCCAAACCCTACTGGTGTAATCTAGGAAAGTATTATAAACATGGATTTTGAGGATTTGATCTTAAGAATCCACAGCTGAGACCGAATAAGAGGAAAGACTTTAAGGTCACTGAGGGAAGGAATTCTGTTCTTGGGAGAGGCCTGTGTCCGAGGCCTACCCTTGTGCATGGTGAAGTGCTGTGCCTGTGGACAGCAGCCATCACACTGCAGGACTTCTTGGGGACCTTGGGGATTTGTGCTCAGATCTACCCCTTTAGGGGCTTCTAACCTGAGGTGGTTTGGGGAGGAGGTATTTTTCAAGTGGAGAAAGCTTCATTTGATGTTTTGTTTTTGTTACCTGTCAATCTAGGAAACTTCTCAGTTTCCTCAAGTGCAGAATGTCTGTCACAGTCTTTGGTAGGGGGCGACTTTCCCTTGCCCTAGAGCAAGAAAGGAGATAGGATACGACTGAGTGGGCTGCACTTTCAAGAGGGTAAAGAACACAGTTTCATTCACACAAAGGCCAGGAGACAGTAGAGGGCCCAAAAACTTTTAAAATGGCTCAGGAGTTAAGACTCTGTCTCGCAAACAGAAGGACCTGAGTTCAGATCCTGGGTCCCACGTTTAAAAAAAAAAATCAGGCAGAAATGGCAGCAGCCTGTACTTCTAGCCCTGGTGGGCCCAGCCTGGGAAATCCCAAGGCAAACCAAAAAGAAGATAGAAGCAATTCAGTATGACTCTGGAAGTCACCCTTGGTCCTCCACAGGGACATAAAGTGCACACACACACACACACACACACACACACACACACATATGGGGGGAGGGGTGGGGGGAAGAGAAAGAAGGGAGAGAGGGGAGAGAGGGGGAGGGAGAGAGAGAGGTGTCTTTAATTTGAACTGTGGAGGTCACTGAAGGGCCAAATTGGGAGCAAGGCTTGATGCCTAGGGCAACACACTTCCTCCTGCATTACAATGCACAGTAGGGTAAGAGCATCTAACATCTCTGTAGCACTTTAACATTCACAGAGTGTCTTTATCTCTACCTTGTCATACCAGACAGGGCTTTCCATGTCCTCCGGGGGTGAGCTGCCTGTTAAGGGTCCATCTATTCACCTTCTCATTTCCCCTGGAGATTCTTGGGTGGTAGCTTAGAGAAACCAGGGGAAAAGACCTAGGGAGAAACTAAGGTAGTAGGATTTGGCCAGTTGCTATGGTTATCCAGATGGCTTGGGAACCATTTTGAGGGTTGCTATGGTAATGGCCTGTTGGATGTCAGGAAACTCTTCTTCCTAGGTGGCTGGCATCATCCAGGGTTTTTTTTTTTTTTTTTTTAAATTGGACAATTTTCACTTTCCTAACAGAAGAGGGCAGCACAAGAGAGGGCAAAGTCTTCAGAGTGGACTGGGAAATTTGAAGCTTAGCAAGGTTTCCAGGAGACTGGAAGAAAGGAGCTTTGGCTGGGATTGGACACGGGCTGGTGGAGCTGGGACTAGAGGCAGGACTCCTGAGACTGAGAGGAGAATTAGGCAATTTGCTCCCAGGAGCCAAATGATAAACCTGGCAGCTCCTTCAGTGTGTGGCACCAGCTTCTATTGGGGAATATAAAAGACATAGTCCTGCAAGGAAGAATTGAGAGAAAACACACACACACACACACACACATACAACCCTAACAAATTTATTTATAAACCATCAATTAACACATAGAAAATATTGCCGCATGAGCCAAGTTAAAGAAGTGCTAGAAGGAAGCCCCCTAGAGGCATGAGAAGACATGATTTTTTCACTCCTTTCTTTCCAATTTACACATGCAAAACCCTGGCCCTTGACCCACTAAGTACACAGTGAATTTTTTTTTTAAAGGCATAGTCTCTTATAAACTTAATATGTAGCTGAGAATGGCCTTGAACTACTGATCTTCCTGCCTTCACCCAGCCCATACTATCTTCTTAAATGCCTTGGCCTAGTCAGAAGCCACAGACAGCTGGGGATTTTGGAATCATGTGGTTCACTCTTTTATTCAGTCGATCAAACTTTTAAACATTTCATGAGTGACATACAAATATGTAATACATTAAGTTGTCTGCCATATGCATGTCTTGTTGGTAACCAAGACACCAAAGCCCCAGGCCTCCCAGAGCTAATGCTTTAGAAAGAGGAAAGCTAAGTTGCCAGTGTGTGCTTCAATCCTAGAAGCTGGGAGGTAGAGACAGGAAGATGGCAAGCTCAAAACTTGCAGGGCTATAGTGTGAGAACTTGTTTCTGAGGAACAAGCAAGAAAGACCTGGTTTCAAAAACAAAACAAAAATAAGAGAGGCAGTGTGGTGGCACAGGTCTGTAATCTCAAGCACTCAGGAGGCCGAGGCAGGAGGATTGCAAGTTCAAGACCTGCCTGGGCAGTTTACTGAGACCCCGTTTCAAAATAAAAATAAAAGGATGGTTAGGAATATAGCTTAATGGTAGAGGCTTGCCTAGAATGGGCAAGGCCCTAGGTTCAATGCCCAGTACTTCAGGAAGAATAAAAAAAGACATGAACCTGTAACTTCCAATGTGATGGATATTATGGAAGGGGATTGAGGAAGGCTTCCTGTGGAAGTTTCCTGAGAAGTGAGCTACGCTAAAGAAGAATAGCAATGAAGGGTTATAGCCTAGGAGAGAAACAGGTGGGAAGGGTCAGAGGTGAGAGAACACATTTGTGGAGCTGGAAGAAGTGTCCAGGCTTTGGAGAGAGGGAAGCTTGACAGGAAGGGGAGGACTCCAGAGGCTTTATTTCCTTGTATTACAAATTTCCCCCACTAGATGTCTCCCAAAGCACATCCTGCTTCTTGCTTCCCCCATTGCAGTCTCCTTACAATTCAGCAGGCAACTTATCTGGAGCAAAGGAAAACCATAGGCCAAAAAGAGAAAACCTCAGAGCTTTCCCGATTGTGTAGTCTGGCTGTAAATTTAGGCTCTTGCTTGAGAAAGAAACAGAAAGAAGAAAGAGGAAATCCTCCTCTTGGTGGTCTACCTTCTTCCCGTTCCCCCAGCAGCTTTGTTCCTCTAGAGCCTGCTAAAATTTTCTCTTTATAAAACAGGAACATCATCCAAACATGTGGACATCCGCCTTCCTATTCATTACAAGAATGCTTTATTTCTAACCCTCATGGGAGCATTTAAATGCAAATTTCATTAGGAAAGCAACTTGAGTCTAAGAGAAGCACTCTAGCCACAACTCAGACCAGAACTTTCTAAATACAGTAATGCTTTCTTTTTTTCCTTTGGAGACGGAATGTCACTATATAGCATAGGCTGATCTCAAATTGCGATGTTCCTGCCTCAGCCTTCTGAGTGTTGGGATTACAGGTCTCCACCACCTCCTGGGTTTTACTGTATTCTTAATAGAAATCCCAACCTTTCGCCTTCCAGAGTCTGATTTCCAGAGTAGACTCTCCTTGCGCCTGCTTCTTTTTCACTTTTGATAAACGTCAGTCATAGCTCTTGGGGAACCTGCTCACAAGACTGGTGTATGTAGCAGGCCTAGGAGGCACTATATTCTACTGGCTAAAATGAAAATGAAAAGGAGATTTGTAGGGAGTGAGAGTGGATGGAAATCTATGTCCAGGCCTTCCTAGTCCTACTGGTGTGAAATAATACAGGAAATGGAGTGACTCAGCACTGATACAATCAAGATCTCCAGCGTTAGCATTTCTGCTTGCTGCTGTTTACAGAAAATGCACTGTGCTGTCTGTCACTCACCAACTCCTTCATTTTGCATGCTCTACTAAAAAAGCCTTTTATTTATTCTCGGGGAAAAAAAAATACGACTTGTTCCCCTTCTTTTTGTAGACTGAGCTCATTAGCAGCTGATGCCAAACTGTGAACTAGGATTTTTTTTTTTAAGCTCACAGATTTCAGTGGCAAAGAAATGAGGATCTTCTCTGTCCCTTTCCCAGCCCCACACTCAGAACTTGGGTAACTCTGCAAAACTTGATGGGAAGTAGATGTGATTAATGGCTTGCTCACCTGACTTCTGATCATGGCATGATGTGGAAAGCTATTACCGCACCTATTAGTGAAAAAGCATGATTTCTTGTTCTTGTTAGTAATATGCGGAGCACTGAGTGAACAAATATTTGGCATTACTCACAAGGCACAGAGGTGCAATTCCTGCCTTGGGAGTAAGAAGCGCCTCCTTCAGAATTTCCAGAGTCAGAGCTGAAATGAAAGCCCAAG
This sequence comes from Typhlomys cinereus, assembly GCA_023101885.1. Taxonomy (NCBI): domain Eukaryota; kingdom Metazoa; phylum Chordata; class Mammalia; order Rodentia; family Platacanthomyidae; genus Typhlomys; species Typhlomys cinereus. The sequence continues at coordinate 6,813,832 of JALPQD010000078.1, forward strand.
TCTCAATTTTGGCTGGTTCAGTGCCCATGAAATCTTTCAATTTGTTCACGTATCTTTACTCTGATACTAGTTAGTCTAACATTTTTTTTTTTTTTCTTTTCCCACAACCACTTCCCCATTCCCTGAAAAATCAAGCCAACATGGTGAGGTTAATGGATGAATGTGTTAAACATCATACCCACTTAACAGAAGTCTTTTTGTCTGTTTGAGACAAAGTCTCTCACTCTGTGGTCCGGGTTAACCCTGAATTTGTGACAGCCTCTAGGGAGGGGTTCTGGAAATTACAGGTGTTGAGTCACCAAGTCTTACTTTGGAGTTCTTCACTCATTGTTCTCGGGGGCCTGACAACTCCATGAATATAGGGGTTGGATGGCAGCCAGCTGAATGGAGGACCATAGGATGCTGGGAATCCAGCTCTCTAAATGGTACCCAATAAACTGCCTATAACCAGTTTCCTTTAAAAATATTTCTTCCCCTGATGATGGAGAATAGTTAGCTCTTGGCCGCCCTCATTTTGCCCCACCAACCACGCTCCTTTTTCTTTGTTACTAGCATGCCTGGTTCAGCCTGAGTCGGGGTCCCCCACGTCGCCCTTTGGGCCCCAGCCCGTCCCGAGGGCCGTCCAGCGCGGTGATCTTGTGGGGTCTGCCCTTTAGGGTCCGCCCTCCCCCACGTGCCCTCGGAATCCCGTCCTCCCGCGTCAGCGCCAGGCGCGGCTCCTCGGCCTGTCCGCTCGGCGGCGACCGGCCTGTCCCCCTCGCTTCTAGCGGGGCTTTTTGGGGACCCTTTGTTCGGGCCTCCTCGTGGCCGCAGGGGTCCCTTCGGCCTCGCGCCGCGGTCCGGCTGGGTCTCGGCCCCGGGTCCCGCGCTCCCGGCCTTCCCTGAAGGGTTTCTCGGGGTCGGGTCCCCCACGGCCGCACAGGCCCCGCGCGGCTCCTCCAGGCCGGGGGGGTCTCGCTCCTTTGTCCCGGCTCGGGGGAGGCGGTCAGCGCCCACCGGCCGCCCCGCTGGCTCGGCCCGGGGGTCTCCCCGCCGTTCCCGCCGCCCGCCCGGCCTTTCATCCCGACGCGCGAGCTGGGCCTCGCGCCCCGGCCGGCCTGTTCTCGGCTCGGCCCGCGCCCGCTCACGGCCCCGCGGGGGTCGGCAGTCCGCCCAGCGGGCCGCGGGCGACCAGCCCCTCGGGCCGCTCCGGGAGCCGGGGGCGCGCCGGGCGGCGGCGGGGCCGAGGGGCGGGGAGGCGGCCGGGCCGGCGCGCCTGACAGGAGGAGCCGCCGCCGCCGTCGCGCCGGGGCGGGCCGAGGGAGGAGCGGAGCCGAGGGGTGGGGAGGCGGAAACGCGAGCCGGGACCGGCGGGGCGCGAGCGGGCCGGCGGCGAGCGGGCCGAGGAGCGGGAGCGCGACTGCCGGGCCGGGGCGAGACGGACGCGGAGCGGCGAGCGGCAGAGCCAGGGCGCCGGCGCCGCCGCACAAAGGCGGAGGCCGGGGTGGTCGCCGCAGCCTCGGTGCGCGGGCCTGGAACCGGCGCCTCCCGGGGCCCCGGCGGAGTGCGGCGCGGGCGGCCATGGCCGGCTACGTGCCGGGTCAGCAGCCGGCCAACCGCAGCCAGGAGAAGGAGTTCGTGCAGGCGTACGAGGATGTGCTGGAACGCTACAAAGGTGAGGCCGGAGCGCCCGAGGCCCCGCGGGCCGGCGCGGCGTGGCCTTCGGAACCCGGGGCTCGGCGGGCTGCAGGTGGGGCGGCGGGCGGGGACGCGCCCACCGCGCCGGGCTGCGGCCGCGGCCGCGGGTCAGCGTCGCCGCGGAGTTGAGCCCCGCGCCTCTTGCTCCTCGGCGCCTTCACGTCGCCGGTGCCAGCGTCGCCCCGTGATCTGGCCCCGGCCGTAGAGACGAGACCAGCTGGCTCGGGGGACCGACCGTCTGGGGACTCGCGGGGCGGAGGAGAGTCGGACGCGGGGGACCAGCCGACCCATCCTGTTCCCCGGGCGATCTCCCCCGAGGAGCCGCGTACTGTGCGTGCCCGCGGAGGGGAGGGGGTGTCCCTCGCCCGCTTTTGTCTCCCGGGCTCCGGGAAGGGTCGTGTGGAAGCCCAGGTGGCCGGGTCGAGGGGCTCAGGTGGGCGGCGGGGGCCCGTGATGGTGCAGATTTCCGCGTGGAAGCCTCCCCCGTCCCCCCTCCCCCACAGCACCCCCTGGAGTCCTGGGTCTTACCCAGGCTGGGGTCTAGCTCCTCACCGCTCCCCTCACCCCCTTCAAGAGATTGGTCTCGGAGCTCGGATTTCAGCCCCTGGGGGCTGTCTAGCGAAGCAGTTCTGCAAGTTAATGTCTAATCAGAACCTCGGGTGCACGCAGGGAAAGTTTTGACAGGCTCCCAGGGCTGCGGGCTGCTGTTCCCCCACCGTTGTCTGTGCCTCAGTGGAAACCAGGGTGGCCTTGGGAAGGACCCCGCTTAGAGGTTCACATCCACTTCTGGGATTTTGCGCCGGGCTGCGGCTGATTCCTTCCGAAGTGGAGATTTCCTTAAAAAACTTTAGAGGCAGCACTTCCCCCGCCCCCCGTTTTCTTTAGCTGGGAGCCCTTGTGACTAGCCTTTCCTTTCTTTTCCTCCGAAGGGGAGGAGGCTTCAGCCCTTAGGACGGAGGCGCTCATGCTTGTTTACAGCCCCTGCTCAGGGAAGGGAAACTAATGACGGCGCTGTAAAACCTCCCAGGTTTTCTTAATGCAGCCGGGGAAACAGATGCCCTGGTGAAACGGACTTGCTAGGGCTTCTCCTGGATTCCCTCTGCACCAGCTCCTGTAAACCGTCCAGCTTCTCCTGCCTGCAGCAAGTTTTCTGTCAACCCCCTGTGGTCTTTCTTTTTAAGAAACGGGGTTCGTTTCAGAGCACAAAGAGGTTAGATTGTGCTGCTAAACTTCACTGAAAAACTGCCGTTCGGTGAATGGTTCCATTAAGTTCTTTTTACAGACTTCTGAGACCGCTGCACTCTGCAGAGGGAGGACGCACTGGGCTGTCTGTAGCCGAGATAGCTTTAAGGCAGAATCCAGGCACAGGAATGGTGAAATCTCCGTGTCTCGCTGGGTCTGGTTGCTGCCGGCGCTCAGCTGAAAGGAAGTTGGATTCCTGTGGAAGGGGGAAAAGGGAAGTAGGGCCGGTTCCTGGAGCCGCCGGGTTCAGACCTTTCAGCTGTTTGTCTCTCAGTTGAGCTTTCCTCTGAGGGACTTTGATCAGGTGTGGAGGAATTCCGTTCTTCCCAGACACAGACCTCTTTCTTAGGGGGAGCGCTGAGCTGGCCAAAGTAAATGAATCTGAGCTGTGTGAGGGGTTGTGCAATGTGCTTTACATTAGGTGCGGGGCAAGCTCTTCCCTGCCTGCACCACGCTCCCTGGGAAGGCAGGGCGGCTTAATATCCGGGCCTTTGTTACTTTGCTGTATGGGATTCCTGCATTTTCCAGACTTGAAATCCTCTTGCTCCCTTAGTAGAAGACGTTGCCAAAGCCCAGGAGTGTGTTGGAATCTCCTGCATGATGAAGGGGGAGGACGAAGTGGTTTGTAAGGAAAAGGCCAGGAATTAGTTTTGGGCGAGAGGTGGGGAAGTAGATATTAATGATAGGTTTTTAGACTTTATTTGGTTGGTCTCTTAACTTATTTGCCTTTCTCTGCTACGATAATCTGTGGTCACCATATTTTGTGAAGTGGGATTTTCATAGATGGGGGAGTTCTATAGTTTTCAGCTACATAAACTGCCCCAGAAGGAAATAATGCAATGTGATGCGAACAGGGCTGTGTGTAGTGCAACTGCATTAAGAATGGTTGTCAGACATGGGTTTTCCAGAACTCTGATTGGCAACTGTTCTCTGTGTGTTGATAGTGAGATGGTTTTGGCAGAATTAGATGATGCAGCATGAACATAATGTTCCCCCTCATTTCCTAAATATCCTGAAAGCAAATTCAGGTATCTGGCCAGTAAGCAACGGGCAGTAGATAATAATTCTGGATCCTATATTTCAGAATGGGCAGCAACCAACAAGAGCACAGTTTATCCCCTTAATAATTATTATTACATTCTTTTGCTGGTATTAGGCACCAAATGGTAGAATTATTAATGTGCTCTAGTTCCACTGGTTGTTCACATCTATCAAGAGAAAGATACATATAAAAGAGAGTTATGGTACTAATAAGTGCTAGAACAGAGAGATGTATAATGTCCTGTGGAAGCAAAAGAACAGAAGAATATTTTCATAGGGTTCAGAATTCTTATTAGGTGTCATACTTGCTACACACCATGGACATATACAATACTAGATTGACGTTAACTGACTTTACCTCAGAAAGTAGCTGCACAGAGAATTAGGGGTGAAGCATCTACATATTAATGTACATGACTAGCAAGACATCTTGACAGCAGTAAAAAAGGCTACTAAAGTTAGGCTTTGGAATTCTTCAGACTTGAGCTGCTTACCTTCTCTAAACATGAGTTTTTCATTTGTTAAAATCACATAATAGAGCTGGGGAGATGGATTAGGGCTTAAATCCTTTGCCTCATAAGCAGAGAGACCTGAGTTTGGATCCCTAGATCTCATTTAAAAATGCCCGGAGAAGTGGTGACGCCCTGCAATTCAGCTCTTAAAAGGTGGAGCCTGGGAAACTCCAGCACAAAATAGTAAGTAGACAAAGCAATCCAGAATGATTCCGGATGTCACCTTGGAACTGTTACAGCCACATACTCTCAAGTGCCCTCTTGTACACACACATGCAAAATAATTTTTTAAAAAATCAGATATTACTAATATTTTAGGATTTGCGATAATATAAATTGAGTTATTGGCATATATTAGGCTATGTTTTTAAGACTTCAATGTTTATATTTTTACATTTCACGTTTTGTAGGTGTGTACATGCGCACAGAGGTATGTCTACGTGTGTGGGGGCATGTACATGAGGTTACACAAGGGCGTGAAGGACAGAGGCCAATGTCAGTTGTCTTCCTTAGTAACTTTTTAAAAAATATTTTATTTACTTATTTGAGAGATAGGGGCTAGAAAAAGAGTGAGCACAAGGTTATGTACATGAATACTACAGCATGTGGGTGGCATTCAGAAGAAAACTTCCTGAAGTTCGTTCTATCTTTCTGCCATGTGGGAATAAACTCAGGCTGCCAGGTTTGTGAACTTACATCTTATCTGCTGAACCATCTCGCCAGCCTCTCTCTGCCTTATTTTTCTGAGACAAGGTCTTACAGGTTGGAATCTTCCTACTCTGCTTCCCTAGCATGGGATTAAGGTGTGTGCTCCTATGCCAGGCTTTATTTACTGGTATGTGTGTGTATGTGCGTGTGCGCGTGCACACATGTGCGCTCTTGAGCATGTCTATAAGAGGACACTTGAGTGTGTGCATCTGTGGAGGCCCAAAGGTGATACTGGCAGACACCCTGGACAGCTGTACCTCCTTATTGCTTTGCTCTGTGGTTTCCCAGGCCACTGCCATTTCTGCCCAACGAGCGTTTCTAAGTGAGATCTGGGATCCGAACTTAGGTCCTTTTGCTTGTGAAGCAAAGGCCATCTTACTGATGAGTCATCTCCCCAGCCTCCATAGTCATCTTATTTGAGCTTTATAATATCCAATCAGGGGAATCTTACTGAGATTGGTAAATTTAAGCATAGAGACTAAAATTGTCTGAGAACAAGGTTTCAACTTATAGATGAATATTTTACAAAAAAAGAAACTTTTATAGTCAGACCATTACTTGGGCTATATGAGAGTGCTTTTGAAAATGTTAGCAAAATGTAATTGTTAAATATAAATGTTAGCATCGTTTATGTTATCTTGCAAACTTTAAAGTACCAGCACACATTGAAGTGGTCTTTATTTCCAGATCTCTGAACTGTGGGGGATTCCTTTTCCCCTTACAGGGTTGGATAGATGGAGGGTTGGTGGTAGGAGAGATTGATAATATGTATCTCTGAAAATTTTATACAGGGTAATATAGTGCCAAATGACAACATTTTGGCTAACAGTGGAAAATACAAGCTGAGGAGTTGGGATTCTTTAGTTGGGTAATACTCTGAAGAAACTTCTTGATTAATGGTAGACTCAGTCCTTAAATTCTTTTTTAGAGCAAAGTCCTAAAGTTGAAGTGAATTGCTTCTAGGCTGAACAATAGAGTAATTGCTGCATGGACAATATTAATTCAGAAAGTGGATCAAATTCATCTCCTGGGAAATCACAAACTTTGGCCATAGTATACTGTTGAAATGATAAAATGCATGCAAATTTTACAGTGTCTACAGGAGCTACTAACTTCAGTTTGGGCTTGCTTAGCAAGTGATGTAACAACACAAGCCAGGAAATGCATCCGGTGAGGCCTGTTATCCTGGGAGTTTTCAATGACAATTCTAGGTTTTAGAGATCTTGAGGGGGAGAGAATGTTTCAGAGTACAAATCTGGGGGCAGAAACAGAAATGTCCCAAGATCCGAAGTCTTGGTTCTTTCAGCTATTTATAATTGTTGTGTATATGTGTGTGTGTGTGAAAGCGAGAGAGAGATACTGAGACTAGAACCTAAGTCCTCTTGCGTACTAAGCAAGCCTTCTAACCTTGAGGCTTGACCTCTAGACTTTTCTTTTGTAGATGTGTGTTTAATACTTATTTATTTGAGAGGGAGAGAGAACCAGTCTGTGCAAGTGTAAACTCAAACACATGTGTGGCGGTCAGAGGACAACATTTTGAAGTCAGTTCTTTCTTTCTACCATTTGATGGGCTCTGGGGATCTGGGTTTACGTACAGGCGCCTTTATCCACTGAGCCATCTCACCAGCCAACCCTGTTTATTTGATCATTTTAGATGTGGTTTATTCAGCATGTAGCCCAAGCTGATTGCCCTTGAGCTCTCCATTTCTCTGTCTCAGTTTCCCTCATTTTGGAATTTTAGGTGTCATTATAAGATACCACACGTGAATTGTGTTCTCTAACTTCCACTAGAAGCTGGTTTCCTGTCCTAAAAGAGCCATCAGCCCTATTGACTTGGCTTAGAGTGTGCAAGAAATTTTATTCCAATTTTTGTGTTACTTCGTATAAGGTCCCATTTTTTTTTTTTTTTTCATAGAGAACCTCTCAGTTTTTGGAATGAATTACAGTGAATTTTTTATTCTCTTTGTCTCCAGTTTTCATGATTTGACTTGGGCCAGATAAGCAACTATATCTACTGTTACTGCCCAACACCACTTTCTCTTCTTTCTGGACTGGTTTCAGAATTCTCCCAGGTTCTCATTCTTGCCTCTGTGCCTTTCTTTGAGTTCCTACTTCCTGGAATGGCCTTTCCCTTTCTGGTACCCTTTCTTAAAAAATTCATTTCTTCTGTGTGTGTGTGTCAGAGGGCACTCTGTGTCCCTGTGGGGGACCAAGGGTGACTTCTAGAATCATCCTGGATTGCTTCTACGTCTGGGATTTTCCAGGTTCCATCCACCAGGTCCAGAAGTGCAGCCTTTGCCATTTCTGCCTGGTGTTTTTATGTGGGACCTGGGATCCGAACTTAGGACCTTCTGCTTATGAGGCAGAATCTCCAGCCCCTGGCACATTCTTTTTAAATAAAACTAAAGCATGACACTCACACCTTCCTTGTAGTTTTCTCCTGTTGCCACGTCAGATCTTGATGGATCACTTCCTCTTATGTTTCAATCAATCTCTTAATTATACGCATTTTAATAGTGTTCTTATTTTTAAAGTTAAAAAATGTTTATCTTGTCTCTGTGTGAATGTGGACATACATGTGTGGAGATGAGGACAATCCTCTGGAGTCGGTTCTTCTTTTCCACCTTGTTGAGACAGCGTCTCCCTTGCTTTTTCGAATGCCGTACTGCAAATTCCAGGCTAGCTAGCCCACAGACTTCCAGCCAGTGGTCCTGTCTTCACTTCCCATCTTCTGGTAGAAGTACTGGGATTACAATGTGTCCTACTGCACAGGTCTTTTTATGTGGGTTCTGGGATTATACTCAAGTTGTCAGGTTTGTGCAACAAGGGATTTTACTCACCGAACCACATCATTGTCCCTTGTTAGTATTGTTTCATGCCTGTTAAAATTGTCTCCTAAAGAAACACTTGCCGTGTATTATAAAAGTGTGGATACGTTTTCGTGTGTATGTGGTTGTAATGCTGGGTGTCAAATTCAGGTTTTCACGTAAGCTAGGCAAGTGCTATGCATTGAACTACACCCCCAATTCCTAGCACAGAGCTTTTGTTTTGTATTTTTGAAGATATAGATACAGTATTTCTCAGGTTTGCCCTGAACGTGTGATCCTCTACCTCAGTCTCCTTAATGCTGTTTGTGCCGCTACTTCTGGCTCTTGTGTATGTGGTTAGTTGATAGTAATTTCTTTCAAGACAAGGAGCAGTCATATCAATCCTTTCAAGTTACATGTTTAAAAATGTTCATTTCATAGAAGTAATGGGTTTAATGTAGGAAGTAAAGTATATAGAAGTTTTGATAATATTTATTTTTGAGTGTGGAGAGTATGTGCTTATGTGTGTGCATGTGAACATGCTCACGTGTCAACAGTAAATGTGCAGTGCCTGAGAGTGAAATGCACGAGGACAGGTCCTTTCTGGTCAGCTTTGGATCTGATACCCTGCACTTGTACTGGCTATGTAGAGTCCTGCTTCGTAGACAGAAATGTGTTTGCAGACTTGCTTTCTTCTCTATGACCATGCGTCAGTCATCAGGGATTTTCCAATTACCAGGGATGATTTGTCTAGTTGCCTGAGACAAGTTAATTAATTGGTCAGTCATCTTTCATTTGGATGAGGGCTTTGCCAATTATACTGCTGAGGTCCCTCTTAGCACATTTCTATAGTGATTTTTGTTCAAAAAGGTAAACACAAATTACTTAGTGCTGATGCAAAGAATAAGCTTCCTTGAAAGTGCCTTTTGGAGTTCAGATGGTTTTCAACCTGCAGGAGTATGTTGGATTGACATAGGAAATGATTTTCTTTGGCTTCTCTTTTTAGTCACTCAACAGCAATGAGTAAGCCCATAGTGGACATGTTCCATTAGTACCTATAAGAGATTGTGTTGAAGCAAATGGTGCTAGGAGATAGGTGGGACATTTAGAAGCATGTAAATAATGAGATTAAAGTTAGGAGTAGGTATGTGGCATAGTGGTGCGTGCCTGTGATTCCAGCAAGTTGAGGCAAAAGAATCACAAATTTGAAGCCAATCTGGGTGGGCTACACAGTAAGATTCTGTCCTTTGAGATAAAAAAGTCAAGAACTGGGTATGGTAGCTCAAACCTGTAATTGCAGCACTGGGTTTGCTCAGCCAGGAATATTTCCAGTTTTGACTCCAGTCTGAGCTACACACCAAATTTCATATCAGCCTGGGCTGTATCAGTAAAACAAAACAACAAAACATAAAACAGAGCTCAACTGGCAGAGTGTTTGTCTAGGATTCATGGTGACAAACATGGTGACGAATGTCTGTAATTCTGTCCTTGAGTTTGGAAGGGGAGAATCAGAAGTTCAAGGTTATCCTCATCCTTTTAGCGAGTTCCAGGCCAGCATAGTCTATATAAAACACTATCTTGAAACAAAACAGACTCCAAAATCAACCATTCACCCACCCAAACCACCACACAATAATGCTCCCCCCCAAAAAAGCAAAATGATTTAGGGGTGGAAAATGCCAGTGGAACGTGAGTTTCAGCCAAGGGCAGGAATGCTGTAGAAGCTGTGAATGATGGCTGAGAGTGGCGCTGTGTTCCTAGGAGCAGCACTCCAGAGGTTGCTGCTGGTGTTGACTCATCAGACTATATTGAAAAGGAAACAGGTATATAAGAAAGACATTTTTGAAAGATAGATGGGACTGTAAATTTATTTTTAATATTTATTTTTCTTTGCTGCCTCTGTTTAGCAGCACTTCCAAACTTTATTGTGTGTGCGTGTGCGTGCGTGCGTGTGCGTGCATGTGTGTGTGTGTGTGTGTGTGTGTGTGTGTGTGTGTGTCGGAGGGCACTGTATGTTCCTGGGGAGGACCAAGGGTGACTTGGAGAATCATCCTGGATTGCTTCTACCTCCTTTTTGCTTCATGCTGGGATTTCCTAGGTTCTGCCCATCAGGGCTGGAAGTACAGGCCATTCTGTTTCAGTCTGGAGTTTTTACCTTTTTCCTTTTTTTTATTTTTTTTTATTTTTGGTGTTATTGTTAAAGGATTTAGCTCCTGAATTTAGTGATAGACTTAATCATTCGAACCTGTCACTCAAGATCATATTTCTTTCTTTTTTTTTTTTGTGCGTGTGTGCATGTGTGTGTGTGTGTGTGTGTGTGTGTGTGTGTGTGTGTGTGTTCCACGGTACATTTGAAGATAAGAGGATAACTTTTACCTATTGGGAGTCAGTTCTTTCCTTTCATGGTGGGCTTTATCGGGTTGAACTCAAGAATCAGGCTTGCAGGACAAACCTCTACTCACAGAAACGGCTTCCTAGCCTTCAAGGTCATGTGACTTAACCTTTGCTGTGCCCCAGGAAACCTAGTCTACTTAGTCTCTGAACAAAGGTTTCTTGGTTCCTTATGATGTACCAATAAATACCTGGTAAAAATTTCATAAGAAATCCCTTAAATATTCCCTGAAATCTTCATTTCTACCTTTTACGGCTTATTATTTGTTTATGTGTGTGTACACATGTGAGTGCATGTTCAGGTGTAGCACAGCAATTCTGTGTTGAGGTCACTTTCCACGTGTTGAGATGGGGTCTCTTGTTTCTGCCATTGCCTTGTGAATTCCAGGCCAGCTGGCTTAAGAGATTATAACTTAATTTTCTTGTCTCAGTTGGTCTCCTGTCTCAGGTAGGAGTGCTGAGATTACAGGTGTGTGCCATGAGATCAGACTTTTTTTCCCCCCTAATGTGGATTCCAGATAATAGAACTCAGGCTATCAAGTTTGCATGGCAAGTGTTTTTACTCACCAAGCCATCTCCTGGACCCCTGTTTATTGAGGCAAAGTGTCACTCTAGTTGTGTAGTTCAGGCTGGTCTGTACCATGCAGCCCCAGGCTAGTCTTGAATTTGCAGCTATTTTTCCTCAGCCTCCTGAGTGCTGAGATTACAAGTGTGAGACATTCTGTCCAACTTTCACTTATATCTTGATTTTGCTAATTTCCAAGTGTGTTGGAGAGTTTGTGTGGAGGACCTCTTTGCTCATCGAATTAATCAACATCTATTGGGCTTGTACTATGAACCAGGGAGTAGGTGAAGTGCTGAGGAAACAGCGATATTGTCATTGTATCTCTGATCTTACAGTTAGGTGGGGAAATGCTGGTAAGCGGACAATTCCCATCTGTTGTAGGGCGTTTTACAATATAAATAAATGCTGGTGCTATGATAATGTCACACCCAGCACAGCCAGAGGAGAGACAGGGAAGCATGAAGCTGGGCCTATTCCCTTAAGGATTCAAGACTCTCTGGGCAAAAATGTTGGATAAAGGGCATTCTGGACAGCATGCATACAGAAGGAAATAAAAGAAAATATGGGCAGAAGTGGAATACAGAATTCGAAGGATGAATGTAGAAAATATAGGAAAGCCTCAAATGTTGACTGTCTTTTATACTATAGTTTGGATTTTTTCCTTTTGGCATATGAGAGTATTGAAGGCTCTCAGGCAAGGATTGAATAGATTTGCAAGTTTAGAAACCCTTTCTGGCAGCAGTGTGAAGGACAATTGCATCAGGGCAAGAGTAGTGACAGGCCAGTTACGAGGCTGCTACAGTAGCTGTGTGACAGTGGAAACAGCATTGTAGCAGAATGGCAAGTCTGGGTGTGCGTGGCTAAGATCCACATGTTTGATGACTGATGGTGGGAACTGGGAACTCAGGATGACTTGCAGGTTCCTGACTTGGAAATCTGTGGGTGGGCGGTGTTGTGAACTAAAACAGAGACTATAAGAGGAGGAAGGTTATTGGTGGTTAAATGGTTGCACCAAGGGTGCAGGAGGTGGTTGTGAGTTCAGCTGGATTGAGTTGAATTGAGGTTTCTAGGGATGCTGACAGTGTGCTGTAGACAGCTGTGGTCTAGAATGTGGGTCATGGAATTGTGGAAGAGGCAAGGCCAGCTTAAAGCTGGAGTAAGGAAGGAAACTCTTAGGGAGTAGGTGTACAATGAAGAGTTCAGAGACAAAAACCCACCAAGGAGAGTGGTTTGTGATCCAAGGGAGAATGCCCCAGGGAGGAGGATCCAGAGAGGCAGGAGGAACTAGAGAGAAGTGAGTTTCTAGTAGAATGTGATGCAGAAGGCATGTCTCACAGTGTCAGAGGTCAAGCCAGATATGAGCGTAGGTGCCTAATATATAGGTCACCTTTACTGGAGTATTTTCAGTTTAGATGTGGGAATTGAGAAGTGCAGAAACTCTGATAATGAAATTTGAAAACTGGACTCGAAGGAACTAGAAGAGAATGGCTTTGTAGAGGCAGATGTAGGATGTAGAGAGTCAAGGGAATTTGTAGCCCAGGTGATCCTCTTGCTTTAAAGTGCTGGGATTACAAGTGTGACTGGCTCTGTTTATTGTTACATAGGAGAGACCTGAGCATGTCTGAGTGCTGTTTAGAACAAGCCATTAAAGTAGGAGAGAGCCGATAGGTGGGATAGCTCTGTGGGTAAGGTGTCTGCTCCCAAATCTGGTGACCTGAGTTCAATCCCTGAACGTTGTCCTCTGTCCTCCACCTATGTATGATGTTGTGCATGTCTGTACTGCTGCTACTACCTCCACTACTACCTCCTTTTTTTCTTCTTTCTTTCTCTCTCTTCTCCCTTTCAAATAAATGAATAAAAATATTTAAAAAAATGAGATAGCTATTAAAATTCAAAGAATGGAGAGAATATATAACATCTAAGACCAAAAAAAATGTCCTTGAGAAAGATCAAGGAGAGAAGGCAAGAATGCCACTGTGTAGAAACTTTAAGGAACTTCCCTTTGAGAGGTAGGGCTTGAAGTCATCTTTTGAGAGGCAGGAGAGAAGAACCTTTATGGATGTCTAGCCCAAGAAACATCCAACTGCCTTTTCAAAATATTAAGGAAAACAGGTGGATTGGTCTAGAATCAGAGTTTTCATCTTAGTTTTGATGCAAAAGTAATTTTTTTTTTTTTGGTCTAAAGAATGTAGCACCTGTGTTTGTGTTTGTCTTATAGGTTGTGCTTCCAACAAAACTGTGTACTGTGTTTCAGAGGAAAAGCCACACATGTAACTTTTACATTACTTTATGTCAGCGTAGTCTTTATAGAAACATTCTTTTTGTGTTTGTTGAATTAATTTGATTTTTGTGGTAGGGACATTTTTTTGTGTGTGTTCTGGAGGTCAAACACAGTGTCTCGTGAGTGTTAGATAATCCCTCTACCACTAAGGGCATCTCTTTTGTGTGTGTGTGTGTGTGTGTGTGTGTGTGTGTGTGTGTGTGTATCAGAGGGCACTGTGTGTCCCTGTAAAGGACCAAGGGTGATTTCAGGAATCATCCTGGATTGCTTCTACGTCCTATTTGCTATGCTCTGGGATTTCCTAGGCTGGGAGCCAGAAGTACAGGCCACCACCATTTCTGCCTAATGTTTTTGCATGGGACAGGTCCTTCTGTTTGCCACGCAGAGTGTTAATCTCTGAGCTCTCTCTCCAGCACAGTCTTCTTACAGGAGCCTATTTCATCTGTAATTTTTAATCCCCATTTCACTCAGATTTGCAAAGTGCAGAATTGTTTTGAGAGTGACCTTCAGGCCTACCTTCCTATGAACCATGTATACTAGCCTCATTCCTACATTCTAAATGTAGTTTAGAAACATTTGTGGGCTTTGCTTTCCATAAAAAGACTGTGGCTTTATTATATATACCCTATTCCTTTTGGACCAGGCCTTGAAACCTGTGTTCTTTGCAAGACTTGACAGAGGGGCTATTGTGGAAGATTCAGCTCCCTTCTTGTTTATGTTGGCAGAATTTGTTCTCATGACTCAGAACCCTCTCTGCCTTACCTTGAGTTCAGTATAATCCCTACCTTTCAGATAGTTATGATATCCTTCACGGTTTATCTGACCTTTGTATCTAAAGAGACTATTAGGTTCCTTTTCCTTTGTCCTCTACTTGCTTTTTTTTTTTAACCTTTAGTCCAGTGTAGAGGGTATTTCCTAATATTTCAGGCTCACGTCAGAATTCATCAACTGCTTTTGGCACATCTCATATCCTTTGGTTGTTAATTGACATGTTCCCCACAGCATGGCTGATTTTCTACTCCTTGTTTTGTAAATTTGGGCTCTATATCAGATAGAGTTGATGTGAATCACTGCAGGGAGTGGAGGAATGTCTCTGTTAATTTGGAGAATCTTTGATCTTGTTTCAGTCCCTGGTTTGGTTTATCTTATTTTCTGCCCTGGATATGCGAGCATGAGTGTGAATGTGCATATATGTGTGTGATACCTGTGTGCCTGTGTATCCCTTTTCTCTATTCATATGCTCTGTAGATGGTCTACTCTAGAGACTGCCACTTAACACATACATTAATAGATTTCCTCTAGAATCTATGCCACCACAGTCAACAAATAGTTTTCTCTTAAGAGCTATTTGAATATAATTTAGTATATAATGCTGAATAATGGAGTTCATAAACACTCTTACCTTTGAGGGGTTTACGTTATATGATTGACATTACATGTGACAAAAGATAGTAAACATCCATGTAAGTAGTTGTACAAATGATGGTTACTTTTCAGATTTCATGCTTTTTTTTAACTTTTTTTAAACTTTATTTATTTATTATTTGTGAGTGAGTGTGTGTGTGTGTGTGTGTGTGTGTGTGTGTGTGTGTGTGTATCAGAGGGCACTGTGTGTCTCATCACGCATTACTTCTGCCTCCTTCTTGCATTGCTCTGGGATTTTCCAGGTTCTGTCCACCAGGGCCAGAAGTGCAGACCTCTGCTATTTCCACCTGGCGTTTTTTATGTGGGACCTGGGATCCAAACTCAGGATCTTCTGTTTGCAAGACAGAGTCTTAACCCCTGAGCCATTTCTCAACCCCGATAGGGTTATTTTCTTCCTAACATGAGGGCGATCATCTCAGGTCTACAGCAAATAACTTGTGTTTTCGCAAACTCCACCAGCAGAGTAGCAGCCAAATCTACCTCAGTCTGAATATCGGGCTAGTGTTGGTTCAGAAGTTGACTTGACCTGAGCCACCTGTCCAGGGAAAAAGTGAAGGATATTTTAATAGTTTTCTATTTATATCTCTTAGAGGACTGATTTTCTAAAAATTTTTATTTATTTATTTATTTTGTAGAGGTGTGTGTGTGTGTGTGTGTGTGTGTGCGCGCGCACGCGCGCGCGCATGCTTGTGCATGAGGGGGCAGAAGAGGATGCTGTATATACCCATGGAGGCCCAAGGATGACTTCTAGAGTTATCCTGGATTGCTTCTATCTTCTTTTCTCTTGGCTCTGGGATTTCCCAGGCTCTGCCTTCCAGGATCAGAAGTGCAGGCTACCATCATTTCCATCTGGTGTTGTTTTTTTGTTTTTTTTTTTTAAATGTGGGACTCAAGGATCCAAATTCCACGCTTGTTTCTTAACTCCTGAGCCATGTCTCTGCTCCTGATTGTTTTTATTGATGCTGTCTATCATTATCATAATTGCAACACTCATCTAATACTGAAGAATGGGAAATGTCAGGGCTGGAATTTCCCTTTATCTTCCTTGTGGGAGAAGCAGACAGAAGGAGAGCGTCAAGTTTCCATCTTTCAGTTTCTTGATTATCCTCTGGGCTTCTAGGAAAGGGTAAGACATTAGGGGGACTTGGCACGAAAGCCCATGTGAAGGTTAAGAGATCAAATATGGTGTGTAAATGCTGTGTCAGTAAGAGAAAATGGCTTAGCAGAATTAAAGGGACTTAAAGGCAGAAAATATTTGTTGCTGTTACTAGCCACCTCTCTTTGCCTTTTCCTACATATGTTAAGGATCAAGTTGAAACTTCAGCATTCTTTTTTCCTCCTTTCTTGATTACATCTCATATTCGGACTAATAAAGATAGTATAGAACTTTCCATAACCAGGCTTGTGATGATATGGACAGTTACATAAACAGAAATTCCAGAGATTAGAAAGGTAAGTAGTGATTTGATTATAGCTTAAATGTAACAAGTGTTTTTCTTGTAATTCATTCTTACATCCAAAATCACCTTACAGTATTTGTTACACTTTTCTTACTTCTTCATGTATGTGTGTCTGAATTTCTTCACTAACTAATCTCTTTGAAGGTCTGGTCGTGTTAGATGAGATGCATATGATATATTTCATGAGCTGAGCCACTGTGTAAATTGTGACATTCTTATGTCTCTTAGTATCTTGGGTAACTTGCTCACCTTTCACAGTATTTTTTCTATGTGGCTTTCCTACTCGATCTGTCCGTGATGAGCATCATTGACTCTCTCCCTGCTCCAGACCAGTTTCTTTGTGTTCTCCACCTCAGTAGTGCCTTCTTTATCTATCCGGTGGTTCAAGCCAAAATCCCGGGTTTCCTTTATGTCTCTGTTCTGTCCTGCAGCTGCCCAGTCAGCCAGTCTTCAACAAATGTTGTTGATATATTTCCTATATTTCTTTCCATTTGTCATCTCTTTAGTTTCACTGCTACTACAGAGTCCAAAACCTTATTATCTTTTAATGGACTGTTGCATAATTGTTATTAATTGGTCAGACTTCACTCTTTATTCTCCATCAAATTTTCTTTCACAAATTCTTTAATGATTTTAACAGTTTTTTTCCTGCTTTACTTATTTGTATGTGTATGTATCAGAGGATACTCTATGTCCCTGTGGAGGACCAAGGATGACTTCGGGAATCATCCTAGATTATTTCCTTTTTGCTTTGCTCTAGGTTTGTGAGGCAGGATCTTAATCCCTGAGCCATTTCTCCAGCCCACTTTCACAAATTCTTATCAGAAAAATAATATTCAGAAATTGAATAGGTAAGTAAGTAAGTGTGATTGCTCATATATGTAATCCCAGCACTTGAGAGGCTAAAACAGTAGGATTGTTATGCATTTGAAGGTAGCCTGGGCTATTGAACACCTTGTTTCACAGAAACAAAAAAGGGGCCAGTGAGATAGCTCAGTAGGTAAAGTGCCTGCTTAACAAACCTGGCAACCTAAATTTGAATTTCAGAAATCCACAGTGTAGAAAGAAAGAACTGACTTCAGAAAGTTGTCCTTTGACCTCCACTTTTGTGTCTGCATGCTTGGGCTTTTTTTCTCCCTTTCAACCCATCTCCCTTACAAATAAGTAAAATATTTTTTTAAAAAACATCTTGTTAGGCTGGAGAGCTGGCTCAGGGGTTAAGACTCTGCCTCATAAACAGAAGGTCCTGCCTGAATTCGGATCCCAAATCCCACATAAAAACATCACGCAGGAAATGGTGGCAGTCTGTACTTCTGATCTTGGTGGGAGGAGCTTGGGAAATCCCAGAGCAAAGGAAAAAGGAGACAGAGACAATTCAGGAAGATTCCCAAAACCGCCCTTGATCCTTCACAAGGATACACAGTGCCCTTTCTCTGTCTCTGTCTCTTTCTCTGGCTCTCTGGCTCTCTCTCTCTCTCTCTCTCAAAATAATAAATGAATAAAACCCCATCTTGTTGATGTCTTTATTTATTTATTTTTAAAATAAAACAAGTACAAAAACAAGTTTAAAGCCCAACAGTTCTGTTTAGTAATTCTAAATTCCTCAGTGGAGCCTAGCTTGGTGGTACAGGTTTGTATCCCAGCTATTCAGGAGACCAAGAGGCAGGAGGATCTCAAGTTTAAGGCCTGCCTAGGGTGCAGAGTGATTTCAAGGTCACCGTGGACAATTTAGTAGCTCTGCCACCAAAAAAAAAAAAAAAAAAAGAAAGAAAGAAAAAAAGAAAAGCTGGGGCTATAGCTCGATATTAGAAAGTGCTTACCTTGTAATTGCGGGACTCTGGTTCAAGCCTCAATGTGAAAACAGAACAGCACAGAAAAGAACCCTTAGCAGTGGCTCACATGACAGAACAATCTGAGCTGGTCTATGCATTGAGAGCCTCTGTGACCATCTTTTCCTTGCAGTTTTCTCTTTGTGGTTGTGAAGCTTTGCTTAGCCGCCTTAGCATGCCAGGGTGGAGAATTCTCTGAAGTTGTCTGTGATTTTCTTTTTGCCTTGAATTTCACCTGTTAACCTGGTCTGTCAGCAAAATATTAAACACAACTCAAGCCAGACCTGATGGTACAGGCCTGTAATCTCAGTAGGGGAAGGGAGGAGCTGGGGCAGGAGGATGGAAAGTTCGAAGCTGCCTGGGCAGTGTAGTGAGACCCTGCCATGAAACAGAAACAAAACACAGCGAAACAAAAAACCCAAAAGGGCTAGGAATATAGCTCAGTGGTATATCCCTGTGGACTTTTCTAACACGTGTGAGATTCTGAGTTAATTCCCAGTACCTCCATAAGCCAAATCAAAACATTCCACGATTCATACAATGTTATTGCTCGGAAATTTTTTACTGTACTTCTTTTTCCTTGTCAGTTTCTTTCTTCTCTATAGGTTGTATAAACTTTGGTTGCTTATATGGTTTTCTCCTCTCCACATTAAACTGTCTGCTCGCCAGCTGTACTGTGCATAGTACCATGTACAGATACAGAAGTGTTTGATAAATGAATGTTGTGCACACAGATTTCTTAAAAATACTTGTATATAATGTGTGAAATCATACTTAAGATGATGACATAGTATAGGTTGGGTTTTATCTTAAATGCTTGTAACTGAAAATGCTTCAAATTTCGTTCATATTACATACATACAATTAAGAGATCTTAGGAATAAGGCCCAAATTTATTTATGCTTCATGTGTATGTCGTACACATAGCCGGAAATTGATTTTATATAATATTTTTTAAAATTTATTATTTGTGTGTGTATGTGGGTGTGTGGGGAGTATGCACATGCTATGGTGTGCATGTAGAGGTTGGTCCTTTCCATATACCTTTATGTGTGTTCCAGGGATCAAACGGATTGTCAGGCTTATGCAGTGAATTCCTTTACCCACTTTCCCGCCAGTCCCACAATGTTTGGTTTTTAAAGTTTTCATTTTTTTGCAATTCTGAGGTTTGAAACCTTTCCTTTCCTTTTTCCTTTCCTTTCTCCTTTCCCTTCCTCTCCTCTACCCTCTTCTTTCTTATTCCCTCCCTCCCCTCCCTTTCCCTCCCCTCCTCTTCTCCTCCCCTTTCCCTCCCCTCCCCTTCCCTCCTCTGCTCCCTTCCTCTTCCCTTCCCCTCCCCTGTCTCTCCTCCCTTTTCCTTCTTCTCTCCCCTTTCCTCCCCTCCCCTTCCATTCTCTTTCCTCTTCTCCTATCCCCTCCCTTCACCTCCTCTATCCTTCTACTCCCCTCTTCTCCCATCCCATCCCCTTCCCTTCCCCTCCCCTTCCCCTCCCCTCCCCTTCCCCTCCCCTTCCCTTCCCCTCCCCTTCTTCCTCTTCTTTTCCTTTTCCCTTTCTTCTTTTTCTTTTTCCTGGATTTTCTCTGTAGTCTGGGTGGCCTGGACCTCATTATGTAGCCCAGGTCCACCTCCAAATCCTAGCAGTCCTCTTTCTTTAGATTTCCCTTTCCCACACCTCTCGCTGCCAATTTCTGGAATTACAGTCACCATACTCAACTTTAAGTCTCTATTGACTAATGACAAAACAGAACCCGAGTTCCTTTTAGATATATGGCTTTCATTTGAAAGTGGCTGTCTTTGTCATTTGTTCAGGATTCAGTATGAGATAGTGATATGTTCAGAGTTTTGTGTGTTATTAAATATATAACTATTTCAGAGTTTAAGAACAAAGTGCTACCAGATGGAGAATGGTAATATGTGTAAAATCTTCTAATTTATTGTTATAAATTTATTATCATATAGCATGTGTATAATGTATAATGTATGTGTGTGTGTGTGTGTGCGCGTGTGCGCCATGGCACGTGTGTGGAGGTCAGAGGAATGCTTTATGGGGTCGGTTCTTTCCTTCCACCTTTACGTGGTTCTGGGGATAAGCTTAGGTTGTCAGGCTTCCATAGCAAGCGTCTTTGTCCTCTGAGCCATCTCACCTGCCTCACATCTTCTTGTTTCTATCTCATTGAGTTTTAGCTCCTCACCTCCGTTTCTCTTTGTAACTTGTACCAAACCCAGCTTGAATTTAGTCCCTCCTCACCTACATAAGAGCACAGGCTTGTATACCAGGCTCAGCTTGACCTCCATTTCTCAACTAACTTTCTCTTTTGAAATGTTATCCTTCTAATTCACCATATCTCTGGAACTCCCCTGTTAATTATCTAACATATTTTATTATCTGATTCTTCTGACCTACTCGAGTAAAATACTCCTAAGAAAGTAGTGATTTTGCCAGTAATGATAATGTATACCTGTAATCTCAGCACAGCTGAGGCTGCAGCAGAAGCATCAAGAGTCTGCCTGTGCTATGTTAAGACCCTGTCATAAGACAAAATTGTTAAAACAAGAGATTTTTGTTTTTACTCTTATGTCTCTAGCATAAGAAGAAGGTGTGATAAAAAAAAAAAGAAGGTGTGACATGTAATAGATATTCAGTGAGTATTTATTGAATGAACGGGAACATACCAGTTCTGGACACATTTCTTTCTGATAAAGAAAAGATACCATAGAACAGCACTGTGACTTAACTTCCTCCGGGTATGTGACTTTTAGTACTGAAGGACTCTGGATCTCTTTTCCAGATTGAGACAAGGTCTCCCTATGTTTCCTAGTCTGCCCTTGAATCCATGATCTTCCTGCCTCAACTCTGAATAGCTGGATTATAGGTTCACCTATAATGCTTGACTCGATTTTTTTGTTTAATTTTGTGTGTATGGTAGGGAGGGGCATGGATTCTTTTTTTTCTTAGATTGTATTTCTTTGCAGTTTCTTTGTATGACTTGGTGTATTGTACATTATGAATTTGACTGCCTACCCTTATGGCAGAAATGGGTGAAGAAAAAAGAGAAATCTATATTGAAGCCTGATTTATGGTGAGGTATTTTATCTCATTCAGTCATCAAACCACATCCTATGACACTCTCATGACAAATCCCGTGTAGGTTTTTCAGCTGAGGAAACAGGCTTAAGAACCTAAATAACAGCCTTGAGGTCTTATTGCGAGAGAGTGATTGAACTGGGTTTTGAACCCAATTGGTCTTAACCCCACTTGGCACTAGGCCCTCTTACTTTAAGACACAGCATAATTTTTGTATTTGTGGGTCTGAGTTGCTTCTAGACTTGTAAGTCAGATAACTTTTGGATATAGTCTGATTCGAACCACTGAAGTAGAGTTGCGGAATTAGAGTATAGAAATAGAAAGGAGGCTGTAGGGCTCTTGACAAAAAAAAAAAACCCTGTGCTATACACACACACATACTCAGATAAGCATGTGTAACTCACATTTTAGATCTTCTTTCAAACCAGGGATCAGAGCACTTACAGAAAGATGATTATAGTCGCACACTTGTGCATGCAGTCACTTCTAAACGTGTTACTAGTGTTCGCAGGCACTAAGAACACAACATAAACAAGTGTCTGAGATGTAGAACAGGTAGAGTGGGAAAGGACCGAGCCCAACTGAAACTAGCTGTTTCGATGGTAAGTAGGCAGAGCATAATTACCTGTGTTGCTCAGAGACCTGAGATGAGAGTGGGGGTGGGGTCAGCTATAGTCATTATCTTTGGAGAAATGAAGGGAGTAATCAGCCTTAGTTTCCACTGTATTGCCAGTCACAGAGGTGATACAGACTGAATTGGCTATAGATCAGGCCAGAACATTTGAAGCATCTAAGTATGTTTGTTTGCCCCCCCACATACATTAGATAAGGCTCCTTAGATACAGTAGCTATTCCTTGTGGACTCTTTGTTAACTTCCTATCAGATGGCTGAGTGTGGGGATGAAGCTTACCTAACTTTTGAGGGTAGAGGAAGAAATGTTAAGGGATGGGGAAACAAAGGAGGCTTTGTGTCTTTTTGAGAGTTTAGGTCCTTTTCATTAGCTGGTCAGTGAGATTGGGGAGGGGCTGGAGACCTAAGAAGTGGAGAAAGGGGTCACAGGAAGCAGAGTTGTATGGTGCTGGCTGTAGTGATGTGTAGTGGTGGGCCAAGGATCAGCAACATCAGTAACACCTGGGGGCTTATTAGAGATGTAGAATCTTTCACCCCTCTGAAGTCCTGCTGAATGTCTTCATTTTAACAAGATTCTCAGGTGACTGTACATTAAAGGTTGTGAAATGCCAAGTTTGTGATCAATTAAATGCAATGGGCTTGAGAATCTGACAGATCTGGTATTGAAAGTTGATTTGGTAACTGGAACTGGTCTGTGTACTTTCACCTTGCTGGATAGCTTACATAGTATCAAAGAATGCTTTAGAAGCTGCTGGGGGAGAAACAATCACAAGCCTCATCAACAGCATGAGATCTCTAAGTTGCAATATAAATCACCATGGCGACAGGTGATCACCAGTGTAATAGTGGCTGTATCAACAACTTTCGGATTGGCTTCAAGACCCATTTGTCAGAATAGTACACATCTCTGTTACTGTAAACTAGAACAAGAACCTAAAAAAAGGGAAGGAAAAACATCAATAGGGAAGACAGCCAATAAACCTATAGGTAAGAAGACAGTACATCAAATTGCTCTGTAGGTAGCTGTTATTATACCTATAGAATGGGCACTTACAATGGAAATCTTTGGGTCTAAAGCTGGACGAGTGAAGGGAAATGCACGTATCAGTGGGGTGGGCTAAAGAGAGGTAGCTTGATATACCACAGAGGCTTGAGCACCCACAGGAGTAGACAAGCCAGAGTAAACTCGGGTCCATAGAAGCACACTGGTGGAAGAGGGTGGGAGGGAGTGGGACGGAACGGTGAAGGGAAGGGGGTGATGGAAGGGAGGGGAGAGGGAGAGAAGCTGGAATGAATACTCAATATGCTTGTAAAAGTACGAAAAAAAAAGTTGATTTGGTCATTTACTAACTGCGATCTTGCTTAATCTCTTTGTGACTCAGTTTCTCATCTGTACACAAAGAAACATATTTATCACTCTATTTATTTGTTTGTTTATTTTTCATGGTAGCACTAGGTATGAAACCCAGTGCTTTGTACATGGTAGGCAAGTGTTGTACAATCGAGCCCATTTGTAGAACTATCAAGAGTAGGGATGGAGAGAGGGCTCAGAGGTTAATCCTTTGCCTCACAAGCAGAAGGACCTGAGTTTAGGTCCCAGATCCCATGTAAAAATGCCAGGTGGAAGTGGTGTGGGCCTTCACGTCTACTTCTGGAAGGCAGAACCTGGGAAACCCCAGAGTGAAGCACAAAGGAGTTTGAACGATCCAGGATTATTCTCCAAGTCACCCTTGGTCCTCCACAGGGACACACAGTGCCCTCTAATACACACACACACACACACACACACACACACACACAAAAGAATTTAAAAGAGCTATCAAATATTGGTAAATTTAGAAATTGAAGTGCCTTAGATTTAAGGAATTCAATGTCTGACATACAGAGAACCTGGTGTGCAGTAAGTACTCAGTAAATGTTAATACTATTAACGTCAAGAAGTAGTCCTTGTGTTCTTTTTTCATTTTTGTATAAGTGCAGTCCTATAAAGCTACATCAATGTGTCTATACATTAGTATTTTTCCTAGTGTTATTTAACAATAATTGTATCAGTGACCAAGACAATACTTATTAATGTGATAGGCAGTATTTTCAATACTTTATGTAATTAAAACATTCACTTGAAGGAGAAGGCACATGCGTGTCATGGTGTGTGTGTGTGTGTGTGTGTGTGTGTGTGTGTGTGTGTGTGGGGTCAGAGGAAAGCTTTCAAAAGTCCATTGTCTCCTTGTGCCATGTGGGGCCCCAGTCATTGCCAAGACTAGGCACAGGTACCTTTGTTCACTGAGCCTTCTTGGCTTCCTTTAAGGTTTCATAAGTGAATCATTCAACACCTAGTGATTTCATTTGAATGTTTTGGGGAAAATTGTATCTAGGTAGTTGGTTCAGAATTACTTGTTCAAGCAAGTTAATAGGGTTAAGAACAAGGGGTTTGAACCCTGGCGGAGCCACTTCCTAATTATATAACCTTGGGTAACTTACTTTGCCTTTCTAAACATTGATTTCCTCATTAGGAATGAGGAGACTAGTTCATACCTTGCAGGGATGTTGTGAGATTTGAATAAGATACTGTATTATTGGCATCCAGCATTCGCGAGACATACAGTGGATAGTCAATGTACATGAATTATTTTTTCCTTTCATTCATTTAGGAGAGGGTTAGGGAAGCAGATAAAAGGAGATTCTTTATTCCAATCTCTTCAGGTCCCACAACCATTTCATAATGACATTCTCACTGTTGGGAGATCAGCTGGTACCTGTCTGTTTTTAAATAGCCTACTTTTTAATTTTATATTAAAGTTCTTTTTCATTTTTAAAATGTATCTTAATTTATTCTTAGAATATTTTATACAGATATACGATGTATTTTGATCATATTAATCTTCCCTCACATCTTCTTCCTCCTAAATGCATTTTTTTTGTTAAATAATTGAGTCCAGTTAATACTGCCTT
This sequence comes from Typhlomys cinereus, assembly GCA_023101885.1. Taxonomy (NCBI): domain Eukaryota; kingdom Metazoa; phylum Chordata; class Mammalia; order Rodentia; family Platacanthomyidae; genus Typhlomys; species Typhlomys cinereus. The sequence goes on from JALPQD010000078.1 coordinate 6,838,439, forward strand.
ATATATACATTAATGTGGAACCTTCCACTGGGGTATGAGCAATCTATCAGTGGGTATGAACAATCTATCAGTGGGTATGAGTCTATCAGTGGGTATGAGCAACCTATCAGTGGTTGCATCCCCAAAGAAAAATGATCACTCTGTCCCAGCATCAGCTGAGTAGTTCCTCAGTTAGGAGTGGGACCTCAGGAATCCATTTGCCCATCCTTACTGGAATTTTTAAAAAAATTTTTATTTTCTAGTTGTACAAACTTCCTCCCTCCCTCTCCCTTTCCTTTCCTACTCTCTTGTCCCTTTATTAATTCATCCCACTCCCTCCTACCCTCCTATCTGTCTGCTTCTGTGGATCTCAGGGTTTCCTTTGCAATGTCTGTTTTAGTGGGGGCTCAGGCCTCTGTGGCAGACTAAGTGGCCCTTCTTTGGGTAGATCCACTGATAGGGGCACTCCCCTTCACCTTCATGTTCCCACTTTATATAATTATTTCTCCTGAATTCCTTGCTAGTCTATGGGGGATTGTTGTTATGTCAGCCATTGTGCAGATATGATGATGATAAGTTTCATTGCAGTGGGCTCACTGGGATTTTGACTAGCTTGGTCATGTGAGGTAACCACAGCTTCTGTGAGTTCATTTGTGCAATGGCCATGTCATGTCCAAAAGACATGTCCAGTGCATTCCAGAGCACTTCTTCCCATCCTCTTCTCTAAATTCTTTCCTTCCCTTCCTTGATGTTCCCTGCAACTTGGTGGGGGAGGTTGATGTAGATGTCCTATCTACAGCTCAGGACTTAGATTCGCTTATTGTCAGTATTTTGTCAAGTTGTGATGTCTGAATTAATCACTGCCCACTGTAGAAATAAACTTCTATGATCAAAGTTGAGAGCAGCACAAATCCTGCATTGGCTCAGGCTCAAGGTACAGTTTATAATAGGAACTATTTGTTGCAATAGGACAAATGCCAGATTTGTTGTTGTTTGTGCTTAAAGATGGTATGCTCATTTTTTGTAGCTGCTGTGACAAAGTACTACAGGATGGGTCTCTTTTTTGTGTCTCTTTCTTATTGTTTGTTTGTACTAGAGATTGAACTCAGGTTCTCACATATGCCAGGCATGTACTCTTCAGCTGATCTATATCTTTACATAGTTCTGGAAGCTAAAATTCTAAAAGCAAGTTGCCAGGAGAGTTGATTCTGAGGACCTTAAGGAAGAATCTATTTCATAATTCTCTTCTAGCTTTCTTGGCTTATAGATAGTGTTTTCTCTATGCCTTCACATCAGTTATAAAGATCTGTGCCTAAATAACCCTTTAAAAAATATTGATTAAGGGCTGGAGAGGTGGCTCAGGGGTTAAGCCTCTGCCTTGCAGGCAGAAGGTCCTGAGTTCGGATCCTAGACCCCATGTATAGACGCCAGGCAGAAGTGGGGGCGGCCTGCGCTTCTGGTCCTGGTAGGGTGGAGCCTGTGAATCCCAGAGCAGAGTAAAACAGAGGAGGTAGAGGCGGTCCATGGGGGTTCCCGAATTCGCCTGTGGTTCTACACACACGCACACATACACACACACACATGCACACACAATTGAATAAATAATAATAAAAAATAAAAATAAAAAATAAAAAATATTAAGGTGTTGGAGAGATGACTCAGAGTTAAGACTGCCTCACAAGCAGAAGACCCTGAGTTCTGATTCCAGGTTCCATATAAAAAACACCAGGGGGAAACTGAGGCCTGCATTTCCGTTCTAGTGGATGGAGCCTGGGAAGTCCCAGCATGAAGCAAAAAGAAGGTCGAGGCAATCCAGGATGATTCCAAAAGTCACCCTTGGTCTCTCACAGGGACACACAGTGCCCTCTGACACACACACAGAAACACAAAAAATATATGATGATTCTTTTCCGGTCCACCATCCGCGGTGGAAGCACTGCCACGATGCAGATTTTCATAAAAATCCTCACGGGGAAGACCATCACGCTCGAGGTCGAACCCTCTGACATGATAGAAAATGTCAAGGCCAAGATCCAGGACAAGGAAGGAATTTCTCCTCATCAGCAAAGACTGATCTTTGCTGGAAAGCAGCTGGAAGATGGACGAACTTTATCTGACTACAACATTCAAAAGGAGTCTACCCTTCATCTTGTGTTGTGACTTTGTGGTGGTGCCAAGAAAAGGAAGAAGTCTTACACCACTCCCAAGAAGAATAAGCACAAGAGGAAGAAGGTTAAGTTGGCTGTCTTGAAATATTATAAGGTGGATGAAAATGGCAAAATTAGCCGCCTTCGTGGAGAGTGCCCTTCAGATGAATGTGGCGCTGGAGTGTTTATGGCCAGCTACTTTGACAGACATTACTGCGGCAAGTGTTGTCTGACTTACTGCTTCAACAAACCAGAAGACAAGTAATTGTTTCATGAGTTAATAAAAAGGCAGGAACTGAAAAAATATATATATGATGATTAATTGATGAGTGATTGTATATGTCATATGTCAGTATGTGTATGTGTTCCTGTTTGTGGGCATACATGCCATAGCATGTATGCAAACAGAAAGTCAGAGGACACCTTCGTGTAGTCCTTTTCATTCAGTTTATTATGTGAGTTCTGGGAATCTGACTCAGGTCATCAGGCTTCTGTGGCCAGCACCTTTATTTTCTGAGCCTCTTGCCAGCCCCCTGACCATCTCTTTTAAAAATACAAGAATACTAGTTTTATTTGTGAAGATTCTATTTCCAAATAAATTTATAAGCTAGACGTGGTGGCAGGTACCTGTAGTCCCAAATACTCAAGAGGCCGAGAGGGAGGAATTAGTTGAATCCAGGGGATTGAAGCCAGCAAGATCTCCAGGTCAAGAACAGAAGCAGGAAATTTATAAGTATTGATGATTAGGACTTCAACTTTTTTTTTTTTCTTTAGAAACAATTCAGGTTGTAACAAATAGTTCAGCCACTTTTTAATCTGGATAGAGGTGCTTAAATGGAGTAACTTTGCTAGTCTTTTAAAACTTATTAAGAATATGGGCACCTCCCAGTTTCACTTGTTCTCTAAGTTTTGTACTTTATTATTTTTTTTGGCAGTGATAGAAAATAGCTTAGATGTTGGGCCGGAGAGGTGGCTTGGGGGTTAAGCTTTGCAGGCGGAAGGTCCTGAGTTTGGATCCCAGATCCCATATAGATGCCAGGCGGAAGCGGGGACAGCCTGCGCTTCTAGTCCTGGTAGGGCAGAGCCTGTGAATCCCAGGGCAGAAGGAGGTGGAGGCGTCCATGGTGGTTCTCGAATTCGTCCGTGGTTCTACACATACACAGACACACACACACACACAGACACACACACACACACATGTGCACAGTTGAATAAATAATAATAAAAATTAAAAAAAATTTAGAAAGTAGCTTAGATGAATTTAATTTGTAGTTTGGATGGAAGATGCCTCCTTTTTCTGGGATAAATATATTGATAATTATATTAGCTCTTTAATTTAGTTTTTAGATATTTATTATTTTTGTATGTATATGATGTATGTGTGCACATGTTTGTGTGTGAAGGCATATACTGGCAGCGGTGTATATATGTGGAGCTCTGAGGACAACCTTAGGTGTTGGTCTTCCATCTTGTTTGAAGCAGGATATCTCTTGTTTGCCCACTAAGCTGCCTACTACTCTTGGGTAGCTGGCCAAAGCTTGGGGTGGGGAGGGTTGGGATTCTCCTGTCTTGGCCTCCCAACTTGCTGAAGTGGTGCTAGGATTACAGTCACATGTTACCACATCCAATAATTACCACATCCAGGAATCTGAACTCAGCTCATCAGATTTGCATGAGCCTCTCTGACTGTGGTTGAGTTTTTACTGTGTGCCAGGGACTTTGTTAAGAAATTTATTCATTACCCTATTTAATTTTCATAATATTCCGATAGAAAAGATTTTATTATTGCCATTATACAGAAGAGAAAGTGAGGCTGAAAGTCACATCTAGTTAATAGTAGAGCAGGCATTCAAACTAGCTTTGTGGATTTCAGAACTGCAACTCTTAAGCCATTGTTAAGCTTTTCTTTCATTTCTTAGAATCTGTCTGGTCTGAATCTCCTTTTTCTCTAAAAACTCTTGGTTTGTGGGCTGGAAAAATCACTCAGGGGTTATGACTGTGCCTTGCAAGCAGAAGGTTCTGTGTTTGAATCCCAGGTCCCATGTAAAAAACATCAGACCTGAACTTTGGGCCCTGATGGGCGCGAACTTTGGGCCCTGATGGGCGCGGAGCCTGGTAACTCCCAGAGCAAAGCAAAAGGGAGGTAGAAGCAATACAGGACTATTCCTGAAGTCACCCTTGGCCCTGCACAGGAACACAAAATGCTGTCTGATACACACCCACCCACACTCACACACACACACACACACACACACACACACACACACACACACACACAAAATAAAGTTTAAAAAAATTATAAAGCTCTTGGTTCTGGAGTTCTGCCTACTACCCTCTGAAGGGGCCAGGGAAGTGATTTTCACCTGTATGTTTGTGTGCTCTCACTGTGTGTGAGTGGGAAAGGGAGTATGACTTGAGTTATTTGTTTTACCTACTGGTTTAAATCTTTAAAGCAGGCCCTAGTCAGTATAAGACACTGTCAATTACTTTAAAAGAGAATGCCTTAAACTCGAGAGAAAAATTTACAGGCCTACTAAGTTTGTCTTTTGTGTTATTCTTATAATGAGTTTGTATAATATATAATAAAACTACACATTAAAATCTAGAAATTACAAAAAAAAAGTAAAAACTAGAATAAAAAAGTAAAATTTGGGCTGGAGAGGTGGCTCAGGGGTTAATCCTCTGCCTTACAGGCGGAAGGTCCTGAGTTCAGATCCCAGATCCCACGTATAGACGCCAGGCGGAAGTGGGGACAGCCTGCGCTTCTGGTCCTGGTAGGGCGGAGCCTGTGAATCCCAGGGCGGAGGAAATGGAGGCGTCCATGGTGGTTCCCGAATTCGTCCGTGGTTCTACATACACACTGACGCGCGCGCACACATACATACGCACACACCACAATTTAAAAAAAAAAAAAAAAAAAAAAAAAGTAAAATTATCTTTTTTGTGTCTCCTTTTCTTTGTCCACTGGTCAGGGCTATCACTGTTCAAACAGTGTATAGTCTTTATTTGCCAGGCTTACTTTGAAACAGCCCTTGTACCTTATTCATGTTGATTGTTTCCTCTTTAAAAAAAAAAAACAAACTTCATTCATTCATTTAGAGAGAGAGAAAGAGAAAGTGTGTGTATCAGGGGGCACATGTCCCTGTGGAGGACCAAGAGTGACTGTGGAATTATTCTGGATTGCTTTACCTCCTCCTTGCTTCATTCCGGGATTTCTCAGCTCCGTCCTTAGGGCCAGAAGTGCAGGCTGCTGCCATTTCCACTTGGCGTTTTATGTGGGACCTGGGATCAGAACTCAGGACCTTCTGCTTGTGAGGCAGAGTCTCGGCTCCTGAGCCATCTCTCGAGCTCGATTATTTCCTCTTTTGCCTCAAGTCTCTGTGTCTGTGTGATTTTATTTTATTTTTTTATTTTATTTTTTTTTTTGAGGCAGAGTTTTACTCTATACCCCAACCCCAGACTGGAACAAAAGTCAGTGCATGTAGCCCAGTCTGACCTTAAGCTCAGATGTGCAGTTGAGGATGACTTTGAACCTCCCATCCTCCTCCTGTCCGTTTGGCAGTGATGGGGTTATAGACATATGCTGTTTACTCCTGGTTTTATTTGGCTCTGGATATCAAACTCGGGGCTTCATATATGCTAGGCAAGCACTTTACCAACTTTCCCAGCCATTGTTCATGCTTTTTTTTTTTTTTATTCAGTGTTTCCATTTGTTTGTCTAGTTAGATGTTACTTCTAGATCTCATGGATTGTGATTTATTCTTTTTTTCCAGTCCCCGTTTTGTCTAGCCCAGTGCCCTATATTCAGCAGTTATTCATGAAATATTGATGTGGTTATATTTTGTTAGAACGTCACACCCTTTTGAAGATAGGTGTCTAGAACAGGAAGCCTAAAGAACACTGAGTTGACATCATCTTGGTTGCCTGACAGGGCTGGGTGTGTGCCTGAAAGGAGTGTTTGCAGATGAAATACCTGTGCATCAGGTTATGCTTCCTGTGCTGAATGGGATTCAGGCTTCATATTGAGGAGGAAAACAGTAAGTGTAGGAGGAGGGCTGGAAAGGGAATGTATGGGAGGTACTACATTGTTAGACAGATGTGGGATTTGGCTTTATTAAAACCTTTATAAAAGGGTGGTGTAAGAGCGAGAGAGGAGTTTCTTAGAACCAGTATGCTAATTTGATAAACCAGCTTCTCTGGTGCAAACTAGTTATTAATTGCCACTTATTATTTTTTCTTACAATAAAACTGTACCACCCAGCTACTTACTTTCTCACTAGAGTATAGAGAAAAGGCTTGGGCTTGAATTAGGAAATGCAAAGAGAGGCAGTATAATCAGTGTATGTCAAAGGATAGAGATAATCTTGCCTTACCCTGCCCCTAGACTTTGGGGCAACCAGAACATCCTTGCCTCTAGCAGTGTAAGTTGGTAATAAAATTTCTTGGATTTAGTGCTACTGTGTTCTTTTGGCCTACTTTCCTTCCTTCTTTCACTGATGCACTCAACAATAGGTATATTTAATGTCTCTGATGTCTAAGTACACAGTTGACCACTTTGACTTTAGTGATGCAGACCTGAATCTAACCCATCTTCTCAAACAGTAGCAAGGCAGAGAAAAGAAACTGATGATTTCTCTTTCTGTGGCTTAGGGGAGCAGACTGTTTTGATTACTTGACTTAGGAGTTTGGGGGACACCTCATATGAGAGTTACTCTTTTTTGTCGATAGAGAGGCTTTACTTTATTCATTCTTTGGCTCTGAGTAATGTGGGCCCAAAGAACACAAAGCCTTGCATTGGGTGTTGGTACTTGCCTCTCACGGGGAAAAAAGATCACCCTTGGGCTTGATCTCTGTCTCCACCATTACTAGATGTGTCGTTATTAGATGAGGCTTAATGGTGTTTTGAACAGAGCATAGACATATTCAAGGCCCCAATTATTTCCTAATGATTGGACTTTGGCTTTAAAGTACTTTTTTAAGAAATGCATTGTTTAGGCTGGATGCTTCTACTTTTTGTGGAAGATCAAACTGCAATTTAACTTACTAAAAGAACAAAACTAAGCAACCTTTTGTTACTGTGAATGTCTCGGTGGAGAGTTTTGATCCATGGGAATAATGTGGGTTTTGAAGTCTCCTCTTTCTCTCTTTTCATCTAGATCCTCCTACATGTCCCTTCTCAGGCGCCATAGGGACAGACAATGTGGGAGAAGTTAGTACACTCATCTCATTGTTCTGGTCATTTGCTGGGTGTGGTTTCGCAGAACTTCCTCTGGAAGCTGACTCCAGAGTTCTCTTCCCTTGTGGAGCGCTTCTTGTTCTTACATGTCATCCCAATTTATAGCCTTGGAATTCTGGGCAGCATCCTTTGGAGGCACTAAGTGGGTAATGAGGAAGGTAAATAATTTGAGAGATACTTCTGTGAAAGGTTCTTTTAACTGAGAAAAACTAAGTATCTTTAAATATAGTGGTTGAGAACCAAAGATATCTAAGTATATATTCTTTCCTCTTCCCCTCCCCCTATTTTATGTGTACGCATGTGTGTACACTCATGTTTATGTATTTTTTGCACATTTGGGGGTATATATATGTATGTGAGTGTGCATACACATGAATGTGCTTACAAATTGATAACAGGAATCATCCTAGATTGTTCTTTAAGCTTCTTTTGAGACTGGATCTCTAAACTGGGAGCTCACCCATAGGGATAGTCTGGTTAATCAGCTTGCTCTGGGAATTCCGAGGTTCTGTTTTCTAGGCTAGAATTACAGGTGGGTTGTCATGCCAACCCCTTTCCTCCCCCAAGTTACTTGGAATCCAAACTGCATGGCAAACACTTGAATTACTGGATTGTCTCTCCAGCTATACTCTTGCTTTTTGATATTATATTATTTATATCTCTGTAGTTTACTTGCTTTTCTGTCCTGTAGTGAATTAGTATAGGTCTTATTCATCTTTGTATCACTGACATTTAGCACAGTGCCTTGTTCAAAGTTCAAAATAGGTCTTCATAAATGTGAAAAAAAACAAAAACAAAAAACAACAGAGACCCAAACCTGTAATCTTAGCACTTGGAAGGTAGAGACAGGAAGATCAGGAGTTTAAGGTCATCTCAGTTGCCTAGTTGAGTTAGAGGTCAGTTTGGAATACTCTAGATCCTCAAAAAGCAAGCATACACATAAGCCAACAAACAAATACATAAATAATTGTCAAGTTGAATAGTGGACCAAAGCATGCCTATTATAACAAATTGGAAGATATTAGTAGAAAGTAGAGATAGAAGAGAGAGCTGAAGTTTTGTGTGTGTGTGTGTGTGTGTGTGTGTGTGTGTGTGTGTGTGTGTGAGTAGATAGTACACAAAGAATTTCTGTTAAAATTTTTTGGAAAACAATAGTGTAGTTCTTTTTAATGGAGGAGCATTAGAAGTTGTTGGATCCTGGTTCCCTCCCTTTAGCTGATGGCCTTGGACAAGACTTCTAAACTCTTGTGACCTCCTTAGTACTGAGACTAAAGATAACCTGCCTGTTCTTCTTAGAGGAGGGACATCCTTCAGGGAAGGGAGGGACTCAGGGTCAGATAGGCTAGGGAGCACAAGCCCTGTGCCCCTGGTATCTAGGCTCTGCAGAAATACAGGGCTGTTATTATGATGATTGCTGCTGGCATGCTGTTGGCAGAGGGAAAGTTTCAGTCAGCTTCTTTAGCTTGTACCCCACACCCAGCCACAACCCCAGGTGGGTGGATGTACACTGTTGGCAAATGTCCCTTCTGTTTCTCTGTGTTGTACAGGTATTACTTTTGAGTTCTTTTCCTTCTGTCCATCAGTAGAAAGCAGGAAGTTTTTAGGACACACAGTAAAGTATGGGATTGGCTTTAGGACATAGGTTTCTTTTGCCCATTTAATTGGTAAGTATACAACACTCTTTGGCAAGATGGAGTAGCTCTAGGGAAGCCAGGTGTCCCTGGATGAGAAAGGAGCAGTCTACAAGGGAACAGTGGTTTCCAAGTGCTTGTTGAATCATGGTCAGCGATTTCCTGTCTCTATAGGGATGTTATTCCTCCTCCCTCCCTTCTGAAAAAAATAGATTTTTTTTTTCATTTCTTGTTTGATAGCATTTTTTTTTTTAAATACCAGGAGACTCTTATTATAAATCAATTGTGATGTGGGAAGGAAGGAGACTGCTTTTGTTTTCAGCAGAAGGGCTTTCATTGGAGGAATTCAAAACATGCCATGAATCTAGTTTGGGAGAGTCTTAGATCTTCAGAGGATTGTTTGAATCGCTTTCCTGGGGTGTGTCTTCTTGACCTGTGATGTTAGAGCCCCTCCTTTCCCCAGTTTAGATTAGAAAAGCTTGGTCTGTCATTGGGGCCTACACTCATGGATCCTACATTCTGTGGGAGCCCTTTTAATGCCTAAATCTATTGGGGGAGCAACTGTTACTAGTGCCCAGTGGAAGTGACACCACCATGAATGAAACTTGGCAGGATGCCCCCTGTCCTAACTTAGTGCACAAAATCTCGTGTGCAGATTTCCTGTCTTCCTTCTTCACCAGCTTGTCTTGCGCTTCCTCTCTGAGGAACCAGAACCGATGTTAGCGTGCAGCGCCACCTGTGGACCGTGGCTGCTTTTGTCTATGCAGTGTGGCCTGTTGCAGGCAGTCTGGAGAGAAAGCAGAAGCCTAGAAGAGTGTGGGGGAGGGAGCCAGCTTGTCCTTGTGATTCTTAGTGTTTGCGGGTTTAGGGTCTAATTTTACAGCATACCACCTCATTAAAAAAATAGATTTTGTTTTTAAATCTTTTTTTCCCCTTTAGGGAAAACCTTGCAAATTCTTCACACAAAATAGGGAATTATCTGGGAGATTAGGAGAAATTTCATTTGGGGGTTTTGTAGTAATTACAGTTTTTTTTGCTAGGGCCTTTTCATATCTAGGTAGTGAATGAACTTAAAGTTTTTAGATATCAGATAAAGAATAACTTTATAAGTGAATTAAGGAGCATATGCTTAGTTTTTTGTGTTTTTTTGAGACTGTATCATAAACCCCAGGCTGGTTGAGGATGACCTTGAATTTCTAATCCTCCTGTCTACTGAGTGGTGGAATTGCAGATGTGTGCTGCTAGTCCTCATGGGCCCACGCACTTCCTAGTATACACAAAACACACACACACACACCCTTTTTTTTTTTTTTTAAATTATATTTTGAAACCATGGTGTTGCCATGAAGCCCTGTACTGCCACCCAACTCGTGCTTGGCTTCTGACAGAACATTTTTTTCTTCTTTGGCTCTCTAGTGCCTTTTCTCCTTCAGGGTTTGTTTGTGACTATTTTGTAGTATCAGTAAATTTTCCCTCTGGGTTAAAAGCTTCATCTTTTAGTAATTTTTTAGTAGCTAATTTTGAAATTCCAGTTCCATCTTTTAGTAATTTTTTAGTAATTTTTAGTAACTAACTTTGAAATTCTAGTTCTGGTACTTACTGAACAGCTACAGGCCATGTCCATACTAGGTGGACTTATCCTGATTTCTCAGTGGCCAAATGTTAATGCTAATAATCATCCTATAGGATTTTGTAAAGGTTAAATGAATTAATGTTGTGGCTTTTGAAATAGGATCTCATGTAGTCAGTCCAGACTGGCCTTGAACTCCCTGTGTAGCTGAGGATGACCTTGAAGTACTCCTGTCCCATATCTCAAATATTGGAACTACGGTAAAATACCACCATGCCTGGCTTTAAGTGAGTTTTTTGCTTTGTTTTGTTTTGTTTTTGTCAGGGACTCAAGGGAAGACTAGCTGAGAAGTCTTGGCACTGCCTCCCCAAGTGCTAGGAGTTCCTTCCCTTTTAAAGCTAAATATTCCATATGGGTACTACATTTTATTTACCCATTCATCTGTTGATGAACATTTGAGTTGCTAATAGTATGATTTTTAAAAAACATTAGTATTATTGGATTCATTTATTTATTGATTGATTATTTTTGGTAGTTTTTTTTAGACAAGGTCTCTCTATTTAGTTTATGTTGGCTTCCAATTCTTGGTCTTCTGCATTTCATGCTCCCAAGTGCTGGGATTACAAAATTGCCCCATTAGGCTCAGCTGCTCTTAGTTTATTTTGCACAGGTGTGAGATGAGAGAATTCCTATAAAGCTATTCAATAATGGCAACAAAGGTAGAATTTTTAGGATACACATACATAGCCTTCCACTCACTGACAGTGGAGTGTGGAAGCTGTATTCACTTTGAGGTTTGTCTTAATACAACATTAAAATGTATGCAGTAGAGTTCCAGGATGATGATGCGGCAGGGGGAAGCGGGGGGGGGGGGGGGATGAAGTTCAAGGAACTTTAGCAGAAGAATTGCTAAGTCTTCTGTGTCAGTGGCAGCATGGCATGAGCCATCGTTTTATGCTGTAGCTTCAGCTCTTTTCAGAGACCTTCGTTCAGGTGAAGCCAGAATTTTTGACTATGCCCCCTAAAAGAAATTCTGGACAAGCCATCATAAAGTAGGATTGGAATTTATCAGAAGAAATTTTAAACATCAATGGGATTTTAATAGAAGGAAAGGGGCTTAGGAAAAGGAGAGTACCAACCCAAGCTTTGAGTGTAGGAGTCTCAAGAGTCATCCTTCACTGTCTTTATAGTTACCATCTACAGTTTTGGTGTCTTGTAAAGTTGTTAAAAAACTTCAGTGAGATGGTTTCTAAGGTACATTGAATGAGATTACAGTTTATAAGATAAAATCCTAGTTCAGAATGATTTTCCAAGGGAGTTAAAATATGATTTTATTATAAAGATTATAGTTTTATTTATAAGATTCCTAAAAAATATGTATCTGGGTTTATATCTGGGAAAAGAGTAAAGGCATGTCTGTTCAAACTTTAATCATGGTTGTTTGCTATTGTGACATTCTCATTTAAATTTATATAAAAGGATCTTAGTTAGGGATCTAGCTCAGTTGGTAGAATGCTTACCTAGCTTGCAAGAAACCTTGATCTCAGCACTGTGTACACTTGAGATTGTAGCACATGCTTGAGATCCCAGCACTCATGAGGTAGAGGTAGGAGGATTAGAGGTTCAAGGTCACCTTTGGATTTAAAGCAAGTTTGAGGCCAGTCTTGCCTCTGTATAGGCAGTCTTCACATCTAATTTTGTTGTTTGAAACCTGGCAACCTGAGTTTTATACCAGGAACCCATATGGTGGAAGGAGAGAACAAATAAAAAAGGTTTTGTATTTTTAAATTTTTGACTCTTTGTTGGCTAGAAACTTCAGCCAAGCTCTAGGATGAAGAATTCTTCTGTGTTCTACTAATTCCTCATCTATCTTCCTGACTCAGTTGTCCTCCCTACCAAAATTCTGAAGGAAGATTACTTTCCACCTATGATTTCTCTCCCTATCAGCAGGTCTAATTGAGACTTGGAAAAGTCCAAGACTTTAGGCATTTGTGTCCAGTACATGCTGGACACTTTGAATAGAGGGTGAGGAGAGGAAGTCCCTCTAAACTCCCTTGGTCTCTCTATGTGCGAACACTAGCCACTTTATAGTAGAAAAGCATAGTTTATATGGATTTGCCCTAGCCTGCCCTCCATGCTTCAGAGGACTGCAGTATTACTGGGGGTTTGCTCGCTTGAGCCATCTTCTCAGTGCAACCTCTCACGCAAATGGACCGCCCTCACATTGCTGCATTGCCTACTTACGTGACTCCCATATTGTGTAGGATGAAATATGAATCAGTTACATGCTAAATTAATGAAGGTATATTTAGTGTTACTTAAGATCCTGTATGTCCGCTAGACAAAGTATCACATACTTTTTTTTATTATTATTTATTCAATTGTGTGTGTATGTGCGTGCGTGCGTGCGTGCGTGCGTGCGTGTGTGTGTGTGTGTGTGTGTGTGTGTGTAGAACCATGGGCGAACTCGGGAACCACTATGTACCGCCTCCACCTCCTCCTTGTTTACTCTGCCCCCGGATTCACAGGCTCCGCCCAAAGGACCAGAAGCACAGGCCGCCCCGCTTCCGCCCGGCATGTATACGTGGGGTCTAGGATCCGAACTCAGGACTTTCTGCCTGCAAGGCAGTAGTTTAACCCCTGAGCTACCTCTCCAGCCCCAGTATTACATACTTGTAATCTCAGAATTTTCATTTGAAAGAAGAGCTGAGGCAAGAGGATCATGTGTTCAAAGCTAGCTTGAGATACATAGTTAGATCTTGTCCAAAAATAAAAAGCCCTTGAATAATAGTTCTGATACTTCAGAAAAAACCAACTGTACTTGTAAAGGCCACTATGGGAGAGAATCTAAAAATTAATCTTCTTTTTTTTTTTTTAAGGGGGCTGGGAGCATGCAGGGAGATGACTTAGTGGGTAAAAATACTTACATAAAGCTTGATCACGTGATTCCACAAACCTATATAAAAAGTCAGATATAGAGCTAGGGAGAAGGCTTAGTGGTTAAAGTTTGAGGACCTGAGTTTGGATACCCAGAACCCCAGATCTCACATAAAAGTGTCCAGTAGATATGGCAGTGGCCTGTAATTCTGACCATGGAAGTCAGAGCCTGGGAAACCCCAGAACAAAACACTAAGGAGGGAGACCACCCCAGAATGATTCCCCATGTTACTTTACCTTGGGCCTCCACAAGCACACATAACTCAAGTCCCCTCTTGTACACCCACCCACATGCAAAACACAAGTGCGCACACATGCAAAGTCAAATATATTCCAGTGGTGGTATTGGTAACCTAGCACTCCAATTTTGAGATGGGAGGCAGAGACAGAAGAATCAGCTTGGGTATGCAGCATAGCGCAGAAGCAAGAGAGCTATTTCAAGGATAAAGAAGGGAACTTCTGACCTCCACGTGTGCATTGTGGTATATGTATACTGTTGCTGTCTCCTTTCTCTTAAATAAGTATTAAAATGTTTGTGTGTGTGTGTGTGTGTGTGTGTGTGTGTGTGTGTGTGTTTGCTGGGACAAGCGTTTAGTTGGTAAAATGTTTGCTGCATAAGCACAAGGACCTGATTTTAATTCCCAGTACCCATATAAAAAGTTGGGTGTGGTGGTACATACCTATAATCCCAGTGCTGAGGAGGCAGATCCAGGCAGATCCTTGGGGTTTGTTAGTTTAGCCAAATGAACAAGCTCCAGGTTCAGTGGAGACTCTTGACTTCAAAACTAAAGTGAAGAGCAATTGAGGAAGGTGCAGGACATTGACCTGACCTCCATGTGTGTGAGTGTGTGTGTGTGTGTGTGTGTGTGTGTGCGTGCGCACACACACAGGAATTCACTTTAGAAAAACAAAGATTAACCGATGACAGTAGGGGGCACTTGTATGACAGTGAAGACAAGCATGAGAGTGTTCTGCTTGAAATTTGGCCTCTAACTTTTTCTTTGGAAGTAAATGTTTTTTCCTTAACGACTTTCTTGTACAAAATTGAAAATTGTCATTTAAGTATAAAGTGTAGACGTGATCAAGTTATTTTTTATTGAGTAAAAATGGATTTCTTTCATAGTACGCCAACTTGTTTTCTCTTACTGTCAGATGCTCTTTGGTAAGTAAGCATTGCTAGATTCAGTTTTGGGATGCTTGTGGAACTAGGTTGAAAACCCCAGTATCACAATAGAAAAGATACAGGACCTTTTTATCCAACTATTTCCACATATGAAGTAAAACTTGGTCTCTAACAATCTGTAAGGAGGTCTTCCCCCCCTTTTCTCATTCCCTCCTCCCTCCCTCCTCCCTCCCTATCTTCCCTCTCCTCCCTCCCCTCCCTCCGTTCTTTCCTAGAATTAAACCAAAGGCTTTGCCTAGCTAGGCAAGTGTTAACACCATTAAGTTACAAACCCAAGCATCTTAATTTCTATATCAGCAAATTTGTTATCTTAGTTTGTGTGCCGGGGATTTTGTTGAAATACTTTCTTATATAAAAATAATGGGTGAAAAGAAAACAAATACAGAACAAAACAAAACTGTATATGAGTGACACCCCACTAGACTTTTGAGGAATGGCAGAGAAGGTCCAGCCCTTTTCACTTCCATTTTCTAGTGGTTTAGATGAATTTAGCTAAAGTAGGATTGCAAATTTGAGGCCAGTCTAGGCAAGATAGCAAGTTCCAGGCTGTCTTAAATGCTGATATTTAGAGGTTCTAAAGACTCAAACATACTTTGAGCTATCTTTTTTATTCCCACTGAGAATGATGAGGAACAACAGTATCAATTTTCTTTTTTTAAATTAAATTAAATTTATTTGTTTTATGTGTGTGTGTGTGTGTGTGTGTGCAACCACTGGCAAATTTGGGAATCACCATGGACGCCTCCACCTCCTCCTTGTTTACTCTTCCCGGGGGATTCACAGGCTCTACCCTACCAGGACCAAAAAGGAGGCCACCCCAGGATCCTAACTCAGGACCTTTCGCCTGCAAGGCAGAGACTTAACCCCTAAGCCCCTCTCCAGCCCCCTAAGACTAATTTTTAACCAATTGTTTCTTCAAAAACTTCTACTTTAATATTAAAATGCTTATGGGTTAAGAAGTAGATTCCTTCTCATTTGTTTACCCTTTCATTGCTCTTCATATTACTTGTTACTCTTTCTATTGTAGCATAAGTGAATGAGTGCTTTTTTGTACATACACTAGTTTTCCCACTCACTTGTCCTTCCATATCCATCTCAAATGCCACTTTTGGTGAAGTCTTTCCTAACATCTCAATGAGTCAGCCGGATATTTTCAATTTATATTTATTTATTTACTTTTTTGGTGTGTGTATTACAAGTATGATGTATGTGCATATGTGTGCATGGCAGCTATTAAGAATTTCTCTTGAAAGCAAACAAAACAAGGACAAAACACCCTATGTTCTTTCTAGCCAACTGGGACTTTACCAGTGTTATCATTTACTTCTGTGTTATAGAACTTATGTGTTGTATCTGGTCCACTACTTTGCACTGGCTTTAAAGGAAGATGTAATGCCCTTTTCTCTATTCTTCCATCTTATAGTTCAGGGTACATGCAGGATTTTGTGCACAATAGTGCATCAGAAAACATGTATTTGAAGGAAGGGTTGATGTGATATAATGAATGCATATGCTCAGTTTAGAGCCTAATACATACATACACACTGTAGTTAATAAGATCTTGTAGGGCATTTATTCAGCACCAGGCATGACTGGAAATTATTTATTATTTTCAGTGCTGAGGATCAAACTCAGGGTTATACCTATGGAAAGCAAGTGCTCTTCCACTGAGCTTTATTCCTAGATCTGATTTTTTTCCCCCTGTTGTTGAGGAGTGAACCTGGAATTTCATGCGTGCCAGACAAGTACTTGCTCCATCACTGAGCTGTATATTCCCAACTCTTTAAAAAGTTTCTTTGAGATAAGGTCTCTGTTTCTTAGACTGGCTTTGAATATGCTGTAGCCTAAGAAAATCAGGTCTTGAATTTTAATCTGCATTAATCTGAGAATTTTGATTGCAGGCTTGGGCACTAGGCCTAGATGATAATACCTTTTTTAGTCTCTGTTCCTACCTCTATTTCACACTTAACAAAGTGGAGGAAAGAAAGGCACAGTGACAGGTCCACAGACAGAGCTGGTAGGCAGTAGACATAGGCCTTCTGCTGCTGGGAGTCTATATTTTATGCTGGTAAATTCCTCCTGGATTCTTCTGTTTTGGACATGGCCCAGATATAAACAAGCCAAAACAGCACTACTTGAGACTAGCTTCTATGGTTCTTCAACTCCAGCTTACACTAGAGTCACCTGGAGGGCTTGTTAAAACAGATTGCTGGGTCCCTCCCTGGTTTTGGCTTAGTATGTTGAGTCTCGGGTGGGGCTTGAGAATTAGTGTTTCAAACCAGTTCCCAGGAGATGCTGATGCTGCTTCTCTGGGGACCACTGGTAAGAATATTGAGGTTTAGATCAGGGACTCAAGCTGCCAGGGTTTGAGTTTCAGTATATTACCACTATTAACTCAGCTTGGGCAAGTGCTTGAACCTCATCTATAAAATGTTTTACTTATAGTACTTACATCATAGGATTCTTTTGGAGATTGGAGAAAATAGGATGTGTAAAGTGTGTAAAAAGGTGCTTGAAGCATACAAGTGAGAGACATGTTCCTTTCATAGATTTTAGACGAAATCTAAATAAATGATAAAATACAAAATCAGGTATTAGATGATATGGTCCTGATAGGTGAAATACATATATGTTGGGGCACAAGGGAAGAGGACCTGGAGAAGGGAAGTTCATTGAACTGGAAGAGAGTATGGAATGCTTCACAGACTTGAGAAAGGGTGGGATTGTCAGTGGTTTGGATCTCACTTCAAAAGATCTTTTTAAAAAATATTTTGTTTATGAAAGCACATGAAGGAGTGAGAGAAAGAGAATGAATGAATATGCATATGTACGCCATGGCACATGGGTGAAAATCAGAGGACAGCGTCTGAAAGTCAGTTCTCTCACCACGTGGGCTTCCGGAGATCAAACTGAGGTCACCAGGTTTGCAAGCAGGTACCTTATCCGCTGATCGACCTTATCCGCCTTTCTACCAAAGATCTTGAGGAGGGAGAGGGAAAGAGAAAACTGCACAATTTGTTAGAGATAACCTACTTTTTCCTATTCTGCTTTCTTAGAGCTGATCCCAAGGTGAAGTTCTAGTAGCTAGTAGCATTTGCATCTTGTAACAATGGTTAAGGAAACAGTTTCCTGATGGCTTCTGGAGCTGGGCTGTGTAGCTTTATCCTTCACAGCTGCTGCACATATTTCTGATTCTTTCTGAGAAAGGCAGTTGTTCAGTTTGAAAGTCTTCAGATTCCAGAGCCAGCTGGATAGTTGACCCTCTGGTAGCTGTTTCACAAACTGCCATCTCTCTGTCACCTCATCTCCTGGGCCCCTTCTTTTTTGATTTTGAAGTGGTACTTTTTATTTAGGGAGATATAGCTCGCTAGAAGGTTTGAAGGAGATATGGATGGTATAGTATTTGGGCCTTTAAACAAGATTATCTTGTCCCCAAATTTTAACCCCTTATTCATACTCTAATGACAGCTTACCATCCTAAGAATGTACCTCTAGTTCATGGGTAAGAGACGGTTTATTTTTAGGTGTCCTGAATAAAACATTTGGGGGGAAGGAATTGGGCAATGTTCAGGCAGCTAGCTCCATTTATGGTCGAGTAATGTGTGGTATTCTACAAAGGGGACCATCGACGCGTGGGGAAGTGCTTAGCATTCTGATTGCTCACCTTTTGTTCCTTTCATTCTGGGTGATTTGAGATGCTTACAAGGCACTAGAGGGGAGCAAGTATTTTCTGGACTTACATGAGCCTTAGTCCCTCTTTCTGGGCGGGCGACTTCTGCTCTCCTATGCTGCTGAATCACCTCCTAGGAATGGCAAGCCAGGTTTCTGCCTGGAGCACCTGGAGGACTCCTGGCATACTGCACTGTTGACTGGTCGTCGTCTCCTAGACACTGCTTGGGCCTCTTCAGGCTGTTAGATAGGCTGGGGCCCTGTTGCTCTCCCCCCCACCCCTCCAGCCTGTTCCATGAGGCACTGACCTACTTTTCAGGGACAATTAGGTGTTTGTGAGCAAAAGAAGGCGGAGAACAAAGTGAAGGTGAACCAGAGCTGCATTAAACAAACATTGGGAGTTATTTTTTCCATCTCACACAGCAGGGAACATCAGTACAAAAAGAATGGCAGATCCAGATGATGTGGGGCCAAATTTCAGATGCTTATCCAGATGACCACCCAACTCTTGAGTTCTTACTTTAAAAAAATTATGGTGTGTGTGTGTGTGTGTATGTGTGTGTGTGTGTGAGAGAGAGAGAGAGAGAGAGAGAGAGAGAGAGAAAGGTGTTTCAGAGTGCACTGTGTGTCCCTGTGGAGGACCATGGGTGACTTTGGGAATTATTTTGGATTGGTTCTACTTCTCTGGCCCCTCCCATCACTGCAGGAAATGCAGGCCACGGCCATTTCCATCTAGTTTTTATGTGGGACTTGGGATCTGAACAGGACCTTTTACTTGTGAGGCAGAATCTTAACCCAGCCCTCTTATTTATATGTCTTCCCAACACATTTTTGATGCTGTCGTTTTTGTTTAGAAAGAGTCTCATTTGGTAGCCTTGAATTTATCATGTAGCCCAGGCTGACCTTATGTCACATACGCCAGCCTCAGCCTCCCGGAGTGCTGGGATTGCAGGCATGTACCACAACTCTAATATTAGAAGTTTCTTCATATCCTTTGTCTTTTAGATGGGAGAAGGTCTAGAAGGAAATGAGGCTCTTAAGAGTGAATAGGTAATATAAGTCAACAGTCCCCTTTTATGACAGTGTTCTGATTAATTTGTAGCATCTCTAAGAGAATTCAAATCCCTATTTTCTTTTGCATTAAGTTGTAGTCTGGGTCTGTGGGAAAGAAGTAAATAGTTTGTTTAGGGTTTCCTATGCTTGTAAAGAAAGGGATCAAAGATTAGGTTCAGCCTTTAAAAAATTTTTTTTGGCGACTTTGGTGATGGAACTCAGGACCCTTACTCTTACTCAGGCTAGCTCTCATACTTGGCTCAGCCTTTCAATTTGCAGTAAAAAGAAGTGAACTCACTTTTTTTTTCTCGTGTGCACATGTATGTGTGTATGTACATAACTTGAGTGGATGTGCCTATGGAGACCCATGGGTGACGGCAGGGATCATCCTTGACTTGCTCTACCTCCTTATTGTTTTGCTCTGATGTTTTCCAGGCTCGAACTAGAATTACAGATTGCTGCCATATCTGTTTGGCATTTTTACTTGGAATCTGGGATCTGAACTCAGGTCTTTTGCTTGCAAATCAAAGCCTTTAACACCTGAGCCATGAACTCATTTCCTAATCAGATCCTGTTACTTATCTTATTAGCAGGCTCCAACTTTTGCTTCTCTAGGCTGATGAATATGAATATTAATGAATTATTCATTCATTCATTCATTTATTTATTTATTTTTACAGTTGTTCCTTGCTTCCCAGGGAAGGATGTAAGCCCTCAGGACAGTGACTCTAGCCCTACATTAGCTGGTGCCAAGACCCTGAAGAGATATTTTCTTAGATTTTTATTCTCAGTAACTTCACATGCATTAGAGCTCCCATAATGTCTCATAGTTATTATGCTTAGTGGGTGGGGAATGCTGCTCAGTGGTAGAATGCTTGCATAGCATATGAGAGACCCTGGGTTTGATCCCTAGGACTACAAAAAGAGATTTCAAAGAAGGAAGGGGGAGGGAGGAAAGGAGGGGGAAGGAAGGAAAAAAGGAAGGGAGGGAGGGAGGGAGGGAAAGGGGAAGGAAGGAAGGAAAAAAGGAAGGGAGGGAGGGAAGGAGGGGGAAGGAAGGAAGGATAAAAGGAAAAAAGGAAGGGAGGAAGGGAGGGAGGGAGGGGGGGAATTATACCTAGCAGTCTAGGTCAATCTCAAAATTGGGAAGAAGCAAGAGAACTCCACCCTGCTGTTATAGTTTCCTTCTATGAAATGAGTGTCAGAGTGTCAGGAACATCTGAAGAGCAAATTTCTATATCAGAACATGGCCTGGAAGTGAGTTGTCTATCAGTTCTGATCTTAAAAATGGATGGCCACCTCTTAGGGAAAGGTTATTTTAGGTTACTCCATTCTTTCTAGAAATCCCAGTGCCTGGACACAACCTCCTTTCTTCCACTTACCCTTTTTGCCTGTGAAGGCTGGTCTCTGCTGGTTTTGACACTAGCACCTCCCTGATCTGGCCTTTCTAATACTGGGCAGACTTTTTGTTTTTTTAATAATTTATATATTATTTTATTGTGTGTGTGTGTGTGTGTGTGTGTGTGTGTGTGTGCGTGCGTGCGTGCTTGTGTGTGCGCGCACGCATGCGCAAGTGAGAGAGAGAGAGAAAGCATACTGTGTATCCCTGTGGAGGGCCAAGGGTGAATTTGGGCATCATCCTGGATGCTTCTACCTCCTTTTTGCTTTGCTCTGGGATTTCCCAGGCTCTGCCTTCCAGAGCGAGAAGTATAGGCTGCTGCCATATCTGCCTGGCGATTGGCAGACATTTTTGTATCTTCCAAATTTCTCCTTTCTGCTTTGCAGATCTGTAACGCTGTGGACTGAGTTGACTGTCACCCCTGCCCTGAAATCTTTTCATTCCATCTGGTTGATTCCAATTCCTTTTCCCTGTAGCAGCTTTTCCACACTTGAGCCACAGTCCTCAAACTCATTACTCCCTTCACCCCACTTGTGAAACTCCCATCAAGTTTTGACTTTTCACACCTTTTTCAGTTTATCTCTAATCTTCATTAATTTTTGTCTCATTCCCTTGTTTTCAGCAGGTCGTTGAACATAGTCTTAATTCTCTTTCCTAAGTCTACAAATTTGTTAGTGTTTCCTTCCTCCTAAGTGAAATTCCTTTGTTGTTTCTCTTCCTCATCCTTTTTTTTCTTTTTTTGATATTAAAATGTTTTTATTTGGAAATTCAGTATGAGTAAAGAGATATATGTGTGAATGCTGGGTTTAAGATGGGGTAGGAGACTGCTGCCCCCTCAAAAAGGCCCTTACTCCTTTTTGTGATCTCACAGGTAATTCAGTGTGATTCTAGATTTCCTAGAATCTCTTGTAGAGCTTCAACGGTGACAATGGAAAGACACTTCCTTTTTAATTTTTTTCTCTTTCTTTTATATTTCCAGCTTTTGTGCTTGTCATCCCAATTGAAGTCACTCTAATTTGTTATGACCTCTTGTAGAATTTAGTGACCTCTTTTCAGTTCTTGTGTGTGACCTTGTCACAGTATTTGCTGCTCTTTGAACCTCATTTTCATCTTCATTCTGCTTTCCTTGCATCAGTTTACCCAGTCTCAAATAAAAATTCTTAAGGTCCATTACTCTCTGTCCTAAGTGACTACTTTGTCTTTGCACTTAGAAGTCTCCAGAAATCCCACTATATCCTTTTTTAGGCAGAGCAAGTTATACAGCGAATCAGGCATGATTTGACACATGCTTGTTATCCTAGGACTTAGCAGGGAGAAGCAGGAGAATTGAAAGGTTAAGGCTAGCTTGGGCTATAAGACTTTATGTCCAAAAAATAAAAAAGATACATTCTTTATAGCTAGTGCTACCTCCTTTATAAAAACAGTATGAGTAATTTCTTCTGATTTCTTCAAGAAATGATATATCCATTTATTTACTCAAGAAATCAATCAAAAAGTATTTATTGAGCACCTGTTATATCCCAGGTATTGTGTAAGGCACTGAGAATAAATTAAACAAAACAAAACATAAAATTCTTTGTGGTGATTTTTTTTTTTAATAGGATATAGCCATGTAGCTCATTCTGGCTTCTAATTTTGATTTTCCTGCTTCAGCATCTGGATTGCTGGGACAGACATGCAGCACTATACTAGCTCAGACATATGCACATATTTAGGGAAAGTTTTTAGTTTGTGGAATTGTGTCAAAGAATACACATATTTGTAAATTTAATAGCGGTTTGATGTATTGCTAAGCTTAAATGTAGTTATGAATATTTCAATCACAGGCAGAGATACTACATAGGAGGTTACAGATTACCCTTTTTTGTTAAACAGATACTGACATTCTCTTTGAGATTCTTTTTTTTTTTTTAATTTAAATTTTTTTTTTTATTTATTCAACTGTGCGCATGTGCGTGCGTGTGTGTCTGTGTCTGTGTATGTGTAGAACCACAGACGAATTCTCGAACCACCATGGACGCCTCCACCTCCTGCCCGGGGATTCACAGGCTCCGCCCTACCAGGACCAGAAGCGCAGGCCGCCCCCGCTTCCACCTGGCATCTATACGTGGGATCTGGGATCCGAACTCAGGACCTTCCGCCTGCAAGGTGGAGGCTTAACCCCTGAGCCACCTCTCCAGCCCTCTCTTTGAGATTCTTATAGGTACCTTTTGCAATTCCTTAATTTTGGGATGTTCTTCCACAGACTTCTCAGAACTCATGCTCTGCCTTCTTGGAGTCCCTGACGTATATCCTGTCTCAGGATTTTTTTTTTTTTTTTTTTTAAATATAACCTCATTGTTAGCAAAAGGCGGCCTCAAAGGGAAAAATTTTCTAGTGCTATTTTTAGTATTTGGAATCTTCTCAAAAAATGTTTATTTTGCCTCTTTCTTTTGCTCAAAGGCAGCAAAAGAATGCTACTGGAAGTTGATGGCCTGTGTTTTTAGATTTTCTGGCGGAGTAGTCCAGGCGATCTGAGATAGTAAACGCTTCTTCCCTGGCTTGTCAGAAGAACTGTTCTCCTGAGCAGGTCTAGGTGACTTGTAGGTGCTCTGTGTTCGCAGGCGCCCACAGAGGCCATGACAGACCCTGTTCTCGGAGGAAGCGACTTCTGTTGTGCCAGAGGACTTACCACTTGTGGCTGTTGTCCCCACACTTTTGTTGAAATAGCTTTTCTTTCCTCTCATCTGTGCTGGAAATCTATCTGCTTATGCTGGTGGTTAGATAATTCTTGTCTCTGGTCTTCATCTCAGGTCCTCAGTGTGCATGGCAGTGAAGCTCCCTTTCAGGTTATTTTGTGATTTTATAAGCTGAGAAGACAACCTTAGTCTCAAGCAAGGCTGACACCGAGGTCTTGTAGGTTGCAGCTTCACCCTAGAGTAGGTATTTTTTACTTCCTTCACAATTGCTTAATGTTCTTTACTTCGTTAGGTTTTATTTTAATTTATTTTATTATTTTTGCATGTGTGTTTGTGTGTATCAGAGGCATTGTGTGTGCCTGTGGAGACCAAGGGTGACTTCAGGAATCATCCTGGATTGTGCTACCTCCTCTTTGCTTTGCTCTGGAGTTTCCCAGGCTCTACCTTTCAAGACTGAAAGTATAGATCACCATCATTTCCACCTGGCATTTTTATGCGGGATCTGGGATCCGAACTTGGGACCTTCTGCTTGCTAGGCAGAGGCTTAATCCCTGAACCATCTCTCTAGCCCCCTTTGTTAGGTCTTATAGTATTACATTATATTATGAGTGTAGCTAGGATTCAGGATTCAACCACCATTCTTCATTGACCACATAGCAAGAAGGTCCAGGCAGAGATAACTGATTGGAGAGCGTTGACCTGAAGCATGGATTCTCTTCTATGGCATAGATCCCAGCTACACCAAGTACTTCCACAGGCTTGTGCTGGTATTGGGTGGGCTAAGTTCCTTGCACCCTCTGAGTCAGATCTGCATTTGGTTGCATTGAATTCTCCCCGGTCTTTTGGTGTGTTTTTTCTGTCTAAGCATGAGATCGGACTTCTTTTGTCTTCTCTTCATCCCTGCAGAGACAGCTCTAGCCCTTGGACAACCCTGTTTCAGGTGGCAAAATCATTTTCTCTCCAGCAGGCCAGAGGAACAAGGTGTAATTCAACCTTTTTCTCCTTCAGAAATGGCTGTCTTGGAGAAACAATGAAGAAAGTGATCTTTGATGTTCCCTGAATAGGACCCTGAACCTGGCACCTGTTTTCATTGCTGACTTCTGAAGTCACTAGATGCATTTTTGTTCACTTCCTGGGTCAGCAGCTGCTTTAGGGTAGTAGTGGCAACTGGCTGTCAGGGTATCAGTTCTGCTGCAAAGAAAATCAATGTGTTTACATGAGGGGAGTTTCTTTCTGTGTCCCTAACCTCTTATAAACAATTGAAAGTCATCTACACTTTTAATTGATGACACTTGTCTTCTCCAAGCCCAAAGAGACATTGTCACTTATTTTCTTCCTCTCATAAGACTGTATCCCTAATACCTAGGTCAGTGTGTGAGTGGTGTGAACAAAGGCCAAATTCCTTAATCCTGGTGTCCAGGTTTCTTTCACTGACCTGATATGTGAGTGCTGTGTGGAAGGGAATCTTTGTTTTTGTAAGGATTGCTTCAAAGGAATTATGGAAGGTGCTTGTTTCTGATGAGATCATGCAGATTCAGGATGCTTTAGTTCCTAGTTATGTCCATAGACAGAAGGTGCTTGTTTCTAAAAGGAGTCTTGGGGAATTGTGGGAATTCCAAGATAGGATTTATACTCTCTCCATCAGTCTGGATCTCTCTTCTCAGTTGCACCTCTGTTGCCAAATTTGCTTTCCTCTTTCAGGAGCAGTATCCTGAACTTGACTCAGTGCTTCATGTCACCTGGACTCTGTCCTCAGTCCACTTAAGGGTAGGGCAAGGTATTCCTTTTTAACAGTCACCCCATCACTAGAGTCAGAAGCCAAAACACACCTCATGCATTGTAGTCTGTACTTCCTGATCTGGCTGTGTCCTATCAAGCCCCACTCAGCTGTTAGGCGTCTGAGCCTTTGTAAGGCTGTGGAGACAGCAGGGCCTTTTTTTTCCCCTTTGTCAGCAGCTGGCTAGTAAGTGCTTTTGGACTGCCAGATCTGAAACTGTCTGCATTTGTCTTTCTGTGTCTGAAACTT
The DNA here is from genome assembly GCA_023101885.1 of Typhlomys cinereus. Classification (NCBI taxonomy): domain Eukaryota; kingdom Metazoa; phylum Chordata; class Mammalia; order Rodentia; family Platacanthomyidae; genus Typhlomys; species Typhlomys cinereus. The sequence continues at coordinate 6,863,947 of JALPQD010000078.1, forward strand.
AGGGCAGCATCTCTCTTACCACCTGAGGTTCCCTCTCACTAGTTACCTTTGTGAAACTTACTGGAGGTTATAAGATGAATAGCTACAGAATGTGTTGAGGTTTTTGAATTGCATTGCTTTAGAATGTTCTATTTCTGGAGAGAGGTCCTTGTTTGTAAGAATGCAACCAGAGTCCAAACCATTGTACCCCACCCCCAAAAGGACATCAAGTTGGAACTTATTCCATTATTTCCAACATCCTTGTTTTTGTTTAATTTTTATCTGATAAAAATTTTTAAACAATTTTATGGCGAAGCACACAGAGGAAATGACAAACCATCATGTGTTGTCTTTTAAACACACTAGTTCAAGTGGCTATTTTAAGGCAGCTGTTCTTGGAATTAGATTGCTGTTGTCCAGTCTGCCTTTCTTCTTGAGGTGGGAGGAGTTACTGAATAGACTTTATTCAAAGATGCAGCTCTTCTGGCTGATTGACCACCCTGTACACCTTCATATTCAGACAACACAGAAAAAGTCTTTATCTGAGCTCAACTCCAGTGTTCTTTGCTTGAAGGTCATTGACTGAAATCTCCTCTTGTAAACAAAAATCTGAATGGAGGAAGTTTTTCAATGAAAGAGTGTCCTTAGTTTCCATCAAATTCTCAGTGGAATTTACTAGCGAAAAAAAGTTAAGAACCAGAATTTTATAAGCATTTGGGACTACTGTTCACATAATTAGTTAGTGGCACAGTCAAATCTTGAGATCATCTCTGAATCTAAGTTTGGACTATACATCCAAAGTTCTTTCCACTGAACTGTGTTGCCTATCTTTTTTTTTTTTTTTTCTGGAGAAACAAATAGATACTCCAGGAGGCAGACATGATGTGAACTTTAATACTTACCTTTCTCAATCCACAGCATTTTGCTGAGGCAGGAGGATCACTATGAGTTTGAGATGGTCTAGGGTATTGAATGAGCTCAAGGCCTTCTGTACTACAAAGTAAGACCCTGTCCTAAAACAACAAAACCCAAAATAAATGTAAAGGCAAAAAATTAAATGCATTACCGCATTATAAAATCTATTCTTTTTTTTTGTTGTTGTTGTTGTATTCTACTATTTGACTTCTGCTCTTCAAGCATTAAATTTCTTTTTGACCTATTTATCTTGCCTGTTAAGTTGCTCTTGAGAAAAAGAATCGTTTATTTTTGTTTCCCCAATGTGAGTCTTAATTTTCATTTCTACAAGTATCTGTCACTACATTTTTTTTTCAGGGTCTCACTCCAGGCTGACCTCAGACTCACTGTGTAGTCAAGCTACCCTCTTTTCTCAACATCCTGAATGTAGGGGTTATAGGCATGAGCGACCACACCCAGCTTTTGTTGATATTATTGACTGACTACTAGCACTGGAAGGCATAAGAGGTCGTTTTATTATTATTATTTCTATTTTCCATTTCTATTATTTTAGCAGCTATTTAGTTAGGCTTTTTTTTCTAACTGTACACATTCTGTTTTCTTTATTTTCATAGTGCTACTTAACAGTTTTTCAGTCTGCACCTAAACTATGTAATTAAGAGTTTTATAGAATATTTTATTTTATTTGACAAACTGAATTTTCTAGATGACTGAATGGTAACCCTCGAGCTGGATTATCTGGAAAACTGTGTACTTTACTGAGAGATGGAATGGGTGAATGTGTCTACCTCTTAGTGAGGGGTTCAGTGGAGACTGACTCTATTAATTGCTCCTGAGTTTCTACAGTGCTAAGACTTTCATGGTAGAAAAGCAGTAATACCAGATTTGGGAAACAAAGTCTTTTCATTGGCCTAATGTGTGACTTTGGAGCAGATAATTTAACCTGTCTTCTAATGCGTAAATGAAAAGTTACAGCTGTTTAACAAAACAAGCTTTCAGAGAGGAATATAATGATACATACAAGCCACATTGAGCTCCTCACAAGGATATGATAGAAATAAGACTTTATCCTAGCCATTTCAAAATATGTAGCTTATACTAAGAGCCTGCGGACAGTGGGAGCGGTCATTTTGGGAGGCTAATGAAGTAGAAAGAAATTTGTAGCATCTATAGACACTTTAAAGCAACCTAAAAACAGACCCACCAAGTGAAATAATGCCCTGAAAGGGAGGGACATTTCTGGAGAGGGGCCTGTATTCTTAGATGTTATACTTCTAACTTTTAGAGAACAACAGGCTTACAGTTTCTGCTGCCGCCTTCTCTCTGCCTTGGACTATGTTGATATGTAGTCCCACTCTATAAACAGGACTGCCCTTAGGAGAGTGCAGTTGGTTGTTTGTTTTGTGAAACCTGTCCCCTTGCCATGTGATATTTGCCTAAGAACTCCTGTCATGGTGACATTCTTGTGGTGAGTGTGGCCCTTTAAAAACTTTGTACTCAAATGTTAAATGAAGTCTTAAACATGTCCTGAAAAGCATTTAAGCCTCTTTCTAGAGTTTAAGCCAGAAGAACAGTGATCCTCGTGGGGTCTTGAAGGAAGGTGGCAGATGATAGGCAGGGGCTGTTATGTACTTGTGGTTCATTTACACAAAGGAGGGGCTGGCCTCTTCTGGGAGGTATTTCCGCTCCCTGCAGCAAATGAAAATGCACAAAGAGCTGCAATGTAATGAGACTTCTCTGGTGACATCACTTGTGAGAGTGGTCAAAGTCCAGCTCTTGGGGGCCAGTAGAAGCAGGAGTAGAGATCAGTCTGTTTAGACTCTCCTCTTCTCACGCGTTTTCTTTTCTCGCCGCCACTGCACTACGATGGTGCCTTCTTGCAGCCACTGAGCCAATACAGCTGGGCTAGAACATGAATGCTTACAAGTACCAGAAGTTCCTGGAGGGACTCAACAACCTTAGAGGTATTACAAGACTTCAGACTGCCCTTGCTGATTGTATGGACACTTGTGGTATATGGGGTCTTTATTTTTCTGTTAATATCTTACCAGCTTAGAAAAACCCTCCTGGTTTAGCTGGTCATATTCTTTTATGTGGTTAGACATGGAAGGAATGACTTATAAATGCAATCCCAAGTAAATAGGAGAGAATGCCCTCAGGTGTTTCAGCAGCAGCTTGAGCTGTTGCTTGAATGGGCATCTAAGAAATGTCCCCTGTTCTCTTGAGCTCAGCAAGCTTCAGGTCACTCCCTGTTTTCTCTGAGAGAGCCAGACAGTGTGGGTGGAGGGCTCTTGCCATCATGCCCTGCAGCCTCACCTAGGTGTAGCCAGGTTTCTTGGACAGGGTTTCTAGATGCATGTGTCTGCAGTGAGTCAGAGTCCTACCTGTAGAAAACAGGGAGTAGGAAAACGGAAGTGGGGAGGAATGCAGATAGGTGGGTCATCATGCAGTTGAAAGTGTAAATCAATGATTGTGGTTTACAATATTTAGAGGAAAGGCTGCTTTCTTTTCATCAGTGACAAACTCTTTGCCCACTATAGGTGAAAAAAACTCAGTCTGTTTGGCTACAAGAAGGAAAATGAAATGTTTTACTTTGCATTTTCTCTAATTAACTGGTGATTTTATTTCCATGTACAGGGGGGGTGTTGAAGCAGTCAGGATTCTGGACTCCGAACAAGGTTGGAGTATGGAGGGAGTGGAAGGATAGAGAAGGAAGAAAAGGGTAAAGGGTTTTTTTTTTAGGGTTGAAAGGAGTGGCAGACAGTATGGGCAGGATATGTGGGTTCTCTTCCTGCTGGGTATTTTACTGGCTATTGAAGAACTCGGTTTCTAAGAAACATACAAGAAAAGCTTTGCATGCTATGAAATGATGTACATGCTGGCATCCTAATCTGAAAAGCTAAAATCTGTCAACACTCACCACATTTAAAATTTCAGAGTGGTCAGTCAATAAAGTCTGTAAATATTCAAACAAAGTCTGAAGTCTAAGCATTTCAGACAAAATATATTCAGCCTGTATAACTATGAAGTAATGTGATGATACCTGCTTCCTCTTCCTTTTTCTCTCCTTGTATCGCATACAGCATTTGTTTTTTTCCTCCTTCAAAACTCCCAGTAGCTTCATCCAGTTCTTTCTACGTTTACCATGTAGGAGACAGGTCTCAGCAAGAATGAGTGACATTAATCATTGCTCTCATTCCCGGTCAAAGGGAGCCTTTTGTTGTGTTTGTTTGTTTTTGCGACAGTGTCTTAATATGTAGTCCAGATGGGCCTTATGTTTGTGATCTTTCTCTCTCTCTGCTGCTTCCCAAGTGTTAGAATTACATGGATGCTCCACCATACTTGATCAAAGGAAGTTTTTTGTTTGAGGCTTAAGGCAGAATTTATTAGAGGAAAGAATAGAACTCACAAACATGAATCCATGAGGGGCAAGAGAGCCCTAGAGAACTCATGGACTCTCTGAGGAGCAGGTACCCAATGGAACTCATGAACTCTAGACCATGAGGGGCAGGGAAGCCTTAGAGAACGCATGGACTCCAGGCATGGGATCCATGAGGGGTAAGGAACTGGCAAAGAACTCACAGACTCCAGTTGTGGAGTGCCATGAAGGGCAGGTGCCCCAAAGGAAGTTTTGAGAAAGCGTCTGAATTATTATTCCAGTCTCATTGGGAAGAGGGGGGCAGAAATCAGTGGTTCTTCTCAGCAGCTCTTCCAGTTTTTGGGTTTTGTTAGGATCTGCAGAGAGTTACTAGAATGTTCTCTTGTTTTATACAAAAGCCCCTATTTCTTTTGTGTGTGCGTGTGTGTGCGTGCACGTGTGCACACGTGCATGCACATGCATGTGTACATACGTATTTCAAGTAGAGGTCAGATGACAACTTTTTTGGGAATCATTTCTTGTCTTCTACTTTGTTGAGGGAGGGCTTCTTGTCTTAGCTGTATTTCGTCCTATAGACTGACTGACATCACAAGAGTTTTTGTCTGTTGTTTATTAAACTCATGCCAGGGTTATCAAACTAAATCAATCTATGTAGTCCATGATTAGAGAAGTTTGGAATAGGAATTCCAGGCCTGGGGCTGGAGAAGTGGCTCAGGGGTTAAGCCTCTGCCTTGCAGGCAGAAGGTCCTGAGTTCGGATCCTAGACCCCACGTATAGACGCCGGGCCGAAGCGGGGGCGGCCTGCGTTTCTGGTCCTGGTAGGGCGGAGCCTGTGAATCCCCGGCCAGAAGTAAACAAGGAGATGGAGGCGGTCCATGGTGGTTCCCGAATTCGCCCTTGGTTCTACACACACACATATACATACACACATGCGCACCTACACACATGCACAATTGAATAAAAAAAAAAAAAAAAAAAAAAGGAATCCCAGGCCTCTCTGAGACTCTGAGCTCTTTGGTATAACTTTACATCCTGTTAGCCTTGGTGTAGTGCTTTTGATGGAAAACTACCGAGCTTTTCTGAAGGCGGACATTGACCAAGTGAATGTAAACTATAGTCCATAGAATTGGAGACTATAACTTCTTTTTGATGATGCTCCTTTTCGTCGAGGATCTGAGAGAACAGTTAAATCACATTAGAATGGCTTCGTGAATCATTTAGTCATGACAAAAGTACTTTCCGAGGTTGTCTGAAGACAGCCTCAATCCTCTTACACGTGTGTACTTAGGAGCAAAGTGTACATATGATCAGTGAGGCCCTTCTCATTCTCCTGAAAGATGTTTAAGGGTTCCTTTTTTTGCTCTCTCTGAATGTTGGTGTCTCTAATTTTTCTCTAACTCTACTGTTTTTCTTAGTCTTCCTCACATTCTTTCAGTGGTAGAAAGGTTTGAAAAGGATATTTCTGCTTTTGGAAATGGTTATATTAAAACCAGTTTGGCAGTCATGTGTTTTCCTACTCTACCTATAAGATTTCTTCCCCTTTCATTTCTCCCACTTATACAAGGAATGAATAACATTGCTAGGAATGAATGAGTAACAGAAAAGCTGTACCCGTAACAGGGAGTGTCCTTTGTGGGGCAGAAATCAGAGAAGGGAAAGGATCACAGCTGCAGCAGCTGTGCCTCCTGCGCTTTGTTGAGTCTCTGTTGTGTCCTCTGTAGTTTCAAGTCAGACTCGCAAGACACATCACTATGGCTATTAAACATGCATATGTATGCACACACATTGAAATGAGGTCAAGATTCATCAAATGTTATCTCTACCTCTTCTTCCTCTCTTCTTTCTCAGGGATTTTGTCGTTGTTGTTATTATTATTATTATTATTTTTAAGATAGTCTGACTGTCTTTAAAGTAGACTCTTTATGTAGCTAAGGACAATCATGAACTTCTGATCCTCTTGCCTTGAGTGCCAAGATTATAGCCACATACTACCACACTTAGTTTATGCAGATAGGGATCAAACACAGGGCTTCAGGCAAACCATCTAGCAACTGAGCTACATCCCCACAGAAGTTTCTTTGAATCTCCAAGTCCTAGTCCCTGCTTTCATCTAGGATGAACTAAACTAGATATTCCATTGCTACTGCTGTTTCTTAAGGACTTTAACTTTTATTTTTTAAGTTTACCGTAGTGTAGACACAGATGATTTCTAGCCAGATGGACCATTCTCTTTTTTTTTGAGAATTAAGGTAGAGTTTATATTAGTAAAGAGAAAGGTTGGAACTCACTGACTCCAGACATGGAGTGCCATGAGGAGCTAGGGTGCTTCTATGAGAAGCAGAAATAAAACAGAGCTCATGGCAATAGAGTGCCATGAGGGAGTAGGGGAGCCCATGGCAATAGAGTGCCATGAGGGAGTAGGGGAGCCCATGAGAACTCACAGTGCCTAGGCATGGAATTCATGAGGAGCAAGGAACAAGAAACAGACTCATGGCACTGGAGTGCCATGAGGGGCTAGATTGCCTCCAAGAGAAGTAGGCAGCTGGAAACGGACTCATGGCACTAGAGGGCCGTGAGGGGGCTAGATCGCCCCAGATGGACCACTCTTATGGGCATGACAAGTTGAACTGTTGGCCCAAGTCCTGCTTTTTGATAGAGCCCAAGCTCGTGACTTGGTTGGTAATTGGGGATCAAGTAAAGAGGCAATGAGGTGGGGTGAAATGGAGTAATGGGAAGTAGTTCTCCAGCCTTTGCAAAGAATTTGAGATAGGATTGTGAAATAAAGCTAAGGGCTTCTGTCTTATTTGTTTTAAAAGCAGTCTACTCTGGCCTACCCCTGTACATTCACTCTGTCTTCTTTGACATACAGTTTTCATTGTCTAAAGTCCTAATATTTTTTCCATTTTGCACCAATTTATAATCCTTAATCTTTGGTAACTAGCTCAGATCTCACCTTCTCTTGGGTTTTGTTTTTGTATTCTCAGTTAGAATTACAATTCCCCTACCACATGTGGTTGTAAAACTTTAAACATTGATACATCATATCCTGTTATGGTTATTTAATTAAAACTCAGTTTTCATATCTCTCAAATAAGTGAAAGAATGAATGAATGAATGAGTAAATAAGTGAGTAAATAAATAAATGAGTAAATAAATAAAACCCAATACCAAAACAATAACAACAAAACTTTGGTTTTCCTACTGGTCTTTATTACTTGGATAAGCTTTCTATAGCTTTTAAAAGCTTCAGATTCATCATTTGTAAGAATGGATAGTATACCAGAGTTACTCCACAGTATATTGGGAAGATTAAATGAGGTGATATAACATTTGATATAGAGGAAAAGCCCAGTTAACTGTACTGTTCCTAAAAGTGGATTGTGCCTTATTTGTCCTTCCACCAAGTCTACCACTGTAGTACCTGGCACATTAAATTAAAATTAGGTATCCAAATGTCCTTTAAGATTGCTGGGACTTGCTGGCTGCCAGCTTAGCCAAACAAATTGTGAGCTCAGTGAGAGACCCTGATTCAAGGCTCAAGGGGATAAGGTGAAAGTGACAGAGCAGGGCACCCCACATCTTCTGGCTTCTATCTGAGTGCATACCAATACACACACACGCGCGCGCGCGCACACACACACACACACACACACACACACACACACAGAAAAAAAAACCCTGTGGCACTGGCAAAATGACTTCATAGGTAAAGGCATAAACATTTGATACCTGGAACTTGCATAAAAGTGGGAGGAGAGAACCAACTGTCATACCTGCGCTATAGCACGTTCATGCCCACACCCTCATCATACCACCACCCACATATATACAAATGATAAATAAGAGTAAAAAGAAACACCCAAAGTAACAGCAACAATGTCCTTCAGTAGTTACTATAGGAGGTTAAAAAATGCTCTGGTTATAGCACCTTTGCTGTTCTTACTTAACCATGCTTTATATGTATAAATTTACATACAGCCTTTTCATTGCTAAGTAACCCTCATAAGAAACTCCACAGTTATTTAATAAACTGATTTTTAGTCAAAAAGACTAGTATTGCAAAAGACAAAATTAAATCCAGTCTTAAAAATGAAATTATGCTGCTGTTGAACACATTGCAAACATGACGGTGCTCATCTGTAGGCAACTGTGAATGAGAGATGCCAGGTGTGCTTTGAACAGCAGCAGTTCTGTGTGCTAGATAGGCTGGGGATGCAGGGCAGCAGGAAACGATCGCCAAACTCATGTGAAGTGCTGGATTCAGTCCAGGGGAAGATGTTAGAAGTGGATTTCCCACTTCTTTATCATCGTGGCTGAAAAAAAAAACAAAACCCAGGGGGGGAGGGAAACTTAGATTGTAATATATTAGACTGCATTTAAAGGACGCATGGGAGGGAGGGAGGGAGGGAGGGAGGGAAGGAAGGAAGGAAGGAAGGAAGGAAGGAAGGAAGGAAGGAAGGAAGGAAGGAAGGAAGGAAGGAAGGAAGGAAGGAAGGAAGGAAGGAAGGAAGGAAGGAAGGAAGGAAGGAAGGAAGGAGTCACCAAAGCCTCCACCTTTAGATTACTGTCCTCATATGTCATTATATTTCCATCTAGTCTTTTCTACTTACATACATATTTAAAATATTATATTTGTATATATTTCTTCTTATGATATTTTATTTCTTTTTGCTTTTATTTTTCTGTATCATCTTTTTAATAACTATATAAAATTTCACTAAATGACAATAATTTATGTAATATTTTCCATCTGTGGGGTATGTATACTTTTTAAGCTTTTTATATCTATAACATGAAAATGAACATTCTTTTAAATAAAATTAAAAAATACAATTTGTATGTGTTTCTTTGTTTTTTTATTTTTTTTTTGTTTTTGTTCATTTTGAGAACACATTTGTAGCTCTGAAATTGATTGGCTCTTAACACATGTATTGCAAGCTCTGGTTATTGGATTTTTTTATATTACTTTTATAAGCCACCGAGAGTAAGAACAGGATATCTGGAACATTAAATGCTCCTCTGATCACTCCCAGCCTAGCCTTTTCCCTGCAGGGACAGTCCTGTCTGCAGGCCCTGGCCAGCTGGTTCAGATGTTTTATTATCCAGTTAATTTCATAGTGGGATACCCGCCAAGTTTCTCACTTAGTCAGCAGCTTCCACATGTCCTCCTCATATCACTCTGCTATTTCACTCTTAAGGTTTGCTTCCAGCAGCTCCCAGCATTTGACTGGCTTTCAACATCCTTCCACCTCCATTACTCCTTTCTCTTGTGCTGAGGAAAGACACACTGATGTGGGAAACACCACCACCAAGAATGGCCTCATCAGGGCTGTATGGAAATCCCACATTGGCCCCTAGATTGCTACCAACTTGATTCTCTTACCTGCTGTTACTGACCTGGCACCTAGTAAGTTGGGCCAGCTTGACCTGATACAATAGGTTGACAAATTACCTTGTCAACACTGTGGCTTAAGATAAGCCCTTGCCTCTGGAAGAGAAGAGCTGGTTCTGTGTTTAAATCAACATATTATAGTCAAGTACAAAGATCAGTAGCCATACAACACAATTACATACTTAGTAAATGTTAAGTACATTGTTCTTGACATTGACCTTCTATAGTAGGCAATGTGAGTTTTTCTAGCTGATGACAGATTAGGTTTGGAAATTGACTTGAGGTCTTTCTGAGAGAAGGTACCTATTCATGTGTGTGGAACTTTGTGCAGTAGTCAATAAATTTCCACAACAGCCAGGATAGTGGAAAATGGCTTGAGTCACTGGCAGGATTGCATCCTTGACAGTGAGAACTGTCTATCCCTCCCATTCCCAGAGCCTTAAGCAGACCTGTCACAATGGAGTGATTCTTTTCATTGCAGGACTCGGATTCTTCATGCTTCTGGGGTGAGGCCTGTCAACACCTTTTACAGAGCTGGGCACCTAGAAGACCCTATATTTGTTTGAGTGGTTGGCAGTTTTGTATGCTAAGATTTGCTCCTTACTTGCACATTTTTCAGATTTATTGCATGTCACTGAACTAGAAGGATACTAGCACGAGTTTACTCATGTTGGTTGATTTCTGTTGCTGCTGGTTTGCATTTGAGGTTAGTTCATAGTTTTTTTTTTTTTTAAATGGAGATGACTATTAGACTATCTTTTTCAGAGTAAACGTATATGATTAACAAAGCATAAATGATCACCTTTCTCATTCTTCGTTTTTTGTTTTTAAAAGAAGTTACTAGAATTGGCAAGTTAAGGTTCCTGTATATACTATTTTGACACAGTGTCTAATGGTTGCTCTCTGTAGAAACCTCAGCCCTAACTGTAATTCACCTGCCAAGGTGGGGAGGAAACCTGTGAATGAATGAATGAATGAATGAATGAATGAATGAATGAATACCAGTTGTTAAATGAATATCAGTTTTGCTCATTGTAGAATGACAGGAATCTTTACATTTTCCTGCCCCCCCCATGTATCTTGACATTCTGTGTGTGTGTGTGTGTGTGTGTGTGTGTGTCTCCAAGGGTGACACTGGAAGTCATCCAGGATTGCTGTACCTCCTATTACTTTGCTCTGGAATTTTCCAGCTTCCACCTTTCAGGGCCAGGGGTGCAGAATGCCACTGGTGTTTATGCATGCAATTCAGTTCTTTTTGCTTTCCAGGCAAAATTGTTAGCCATGGAGCCACTTCTCTAGCCCTTGACATTCTTTGATTTGGAAATCACTTGTAATTTGTTGTCAACTAACTGCTTTACCCTGATAATGTGTCATGCTTCCTGTTTTACTGGAAATTCCTGTCTTATTCCTTCCTCACATTGAGAGCCTTCTGGATACCAGACCCTTTATAAGAAACCAAGGGGCACAAAGACTAATGGCAGGCTGTGTCCTTGAGGTTTTGACAGTCCTGTGTATAGTCTAACTAGCAGGTATATCTCCATACCAAGGCAGTTACCCGCTTAGGCACCTAAATAGAATTCAGGGAGAACAGAAGTGGCTGTTTGCTCACTCTCTGTCCTGTTGATGGATGACTGGGAAAACCCTGCAGTGGAATTGGTATTCGGGACAAATCTTTAAGTCGGGTAGACTAGAAGAGAAGAGGATGAAGGGCAATTTAGCTGTCACCCATTGATTGCAAGGGTTGATCTGGCAGGTTAGGTGGGTGTCCCCTTCCTCTCCCACCACTCCTTGTGCATACCTTCCAAATCTCACAGTCAAAGGATGCTCTCTAGATAGAGGACATCAAGGATTTATTAATAACCATGCTTCCCTGCTAGAACCTCGAACAAGCACTCAGGACTGGGGAAAAGACTGAGAGAAGACAATGGGGTGGAAAACATTCACAAAACTGTCCTCTGAAGAAGGAATGGGGAATTTTGTGGCTGTAGGAATGGGGGGTTAGGAGGAGGGTGGGGGACAATGAGTAGTTGTTGAGGGTGAGAGAGAAGCTAAGGTATAACATGCAGATAGTAGAGGACATTAAAGGAGTGGCATAAACAGTAAGGACAGGTTTTTGTTTTATTTTGTTTTATGATGGTAGGGATACTTGCAACACTGTGCATTTATAGGAATACAGGAGTACAGCTAAACCAGTAAATGTACCTTTGGTTTTACTTGGTTGAGGATGGAGAGGTGAGAAAAGAAGCAAAGAGCAGGTGGGCGAAATCTTGAAAGTTTGGTTTTTAGGAGCAAAGAGATTTCATGTTGAACTGTAACTGGGTATGGTTATCCAGTTACCCTGCACCTTAAGTTGAAGCCCACCTTATATTGTGCAGTTTCAGCTGATATGTTTAGCTGAGGCCGGTAGAGTGACTGGAGACTAGCAGCTGAAGGTGTCTGTCAATGATAAAGAGGGGAAAAAAGAAGCCCCTTTACTACTGGGTGGAGTAAATGTTTCCTAGAAATTTTCCTGGCTCAAGACTTCATTTTTACACAAGTCTTTACAGATAGATTTGGGATGTTGAATTCATTCTGTATTAGAATGTTGTCTGTGGATACTATAATAATATTCCTGCCTGTTTAAAATGTTTTCTTCCTTTAGCTTCAATGAGGGCATTTCTTGGTTTTCTTTTACCTGTCTGAATGCCGTTTAATCTGCCTTTGTTGGGTGTTTTTCTTAATATTACTTTATTTCTTGTATATTAGTGATTGAATTCAGTATTACCTTACCATTAAACCACACCCAGTCTGACTTTCTTCTGACTGTTAACTATGGCTGCATCTTAAAGTGGTTAGGCAGTTTGATAAAGGCAGGGCTTGTATCCAGGTAGGCCTGAGTTCAAATCCAGTTTTTCCCCCCCAGTGCTGGAGATTGATCCCAGTACGTCTTACAAGCTGTCAAAGTGTCCTACTACTGAGCTGTATCCCTCGTCCCTTTAAATTCATCATTTTCAAAACTAAGCTTAGACTTAGCTTCTCTCCTCTAGTTTCCATTTATGATAGTTATGGTCACATTCTTCCAGCCTCTGAAATCAGAAATCCTGGAGACATCTTTGTTTGTTTCTGTTCTTGTCTTTGTTAGTATCCGTTTTCAGTGTGTCACTGACTTCTTTTAAATTTGCCCTTTCTGGGCTGGAGACATGGCTCAGGAGTTAAGATTCTGCCTCACAAGCAGAAGATCTTGACTTTGGATCCCAGGTCCCACATAAAAGTGCCAGGTGGAAATAGTGGGAAATCCCAGAAGCAATCCAGGATAATTCCTGAAGTAACCCACCTCTGATGCACGCACACACACACACATGCGCGCGCGCACACACACACACACACACACACACACACACACACACACACACACACACGCATGTGTGTGTATGCATGCAAAAAAAAAGTTTAAAAAATTGCTCTTTCTCCCTCATTGCCTCCTGTCTTATTTCCTGTGTTTGGTCTATCCCGTCCAACCCTTCCAATTAATAGTAGCAGCTATTTGCCTAGTATTCCCTGTTGGTGAAACTCCAATTAAATAAAGAACAACCTTTTTGTGGTCTGGTATTTACCTCCTCATATAGCTTGTTTCATGTGATCTCCTAGAATACACCATTGTAGACAAATTGTGCTTCAGTGTCCTTTATCCATTCTTCCTTGTACCTTTTTTTGTGTATAGTTTTCTCCCCACCCTCATAACCTTGTTCTTTATACTAATACAATCCTTCCTTCAGGTTTTTCTTTTTCATGAATGCCACTCTGATTCTCAAAGTCCAAGTTAATGTGTCACTTTTCCATACTAGTTTTGCCTGTCTATTCAAATTGCAGGCTTTTTGTGGGAAGTGTTGCATGGAAGTTATATTCCTGTAGTTCTCATAGTGCCCGACTCAGTGTAAGTGCTCAGTACTGAGTCCTTATAGGGTAAAGTGGTCAGTGTTCTGCTAAGCAGTGGGATCCATCCAGCAGTGAACCACACAGTAACAAGACTGGTTGTACTGCACATAAGCAAATGCTAGTCAAATATTTGTTTGTGGGTTGGATTTGAGGAAGTCGGGCAGGACTTCCAAGTGAGGGCAAATGACAAGATTTTAGAAATAAGGCACAAATGAAACAGCTATTATAGGAAAAGACATAGTGGGTTTATTCAGCAAATAACTTATCAGATATCCTTGATACAATTTATTCTGGGTATTAAAGATGTGCCAGTACTACAACAGAAGTCTCTTCGCCTGTAGAACTTAATTTCTATCTATCAATCATGTAGAGCCCTTAAAAAAATTTAGAAAAAGAAAAGGAAAAGCACTCAGTATTGGTCAGCAGTAAAGGAGTTAACCCGTTTCTTTGTTGAAAACAGATGGTTTCTCTGTCCAGGGGTCAGAGGTCTGGCTGAGGAGGAGGGCCTGAGACCTTTTTCATTCATACCATTGCACACACACTGGCTGTTCTGGCGCCTGGTGAGCTGTGTAGCTTGCCTACCATTTGGAAGACACTTGTTTGCTGGCTTATGCATGTGGCTATGGAGCTCACTGTATAATTTTTGGTGTTCTTGGTTCCTGATTTTTACTCTGCAACATTAGCTAAGTCACATTTTCTTGGATACTTTTAAAAAAGTTTATTGTGTGTGTGCATTCATTTATGTGTGCCTGTGTAGGACCAAGGATGATTTCAGAAATCAACCTGGATTGCTTCTACCTCCATTTTTCTTCACTCTGGGATTCCTAGGCTCTGCCTTCCAGAGTCAGAAGTATAGGCGAAGTCATGCCTGGCATTTTTTATATGGAATCCAGGATGCGAACTGTGAACTCAGGTCTTTCTGCTTTCAAGTCAGAGTCTTAACCCCATTGCCATCTCTCTAGCCCAAAGTCACATTTTAATTTAACAGATTTTTAAAACATTTTTTATTATTTATTATTTATTCAATTGTGTGTGTGTGTGTGTGTGTGTGTGTAGAACCACAGGCAAATTTGGGAACCACCATGGACCGCCTCCACCTCCTCCCTGTTTACTCTGCCCCGGGATTCACAGGCTTCGCCCACCAGGACCAGAAACGCAGGCCGCCCCCCGTTTCCTCCCGGCATCTGTCCGGCGTCTATATGTGGGGTCTAGGATCCTAACTCAGGACCTTCTGCCTGCAAGGTAGAGGCTTAACCCCTGAGCCACCTCTCCAGCCCCTAATTTAACAGATATTAGGGCTTGTTTGTCCTCCTTTGTAATGCATATTTACTTCTACATAATTATAATTTGTGTGTATATTTTTCCTGATCGGAGTTTTTTTTTTTTTTTTTCAATACAGCTAATCAAATATACAGAAAATATGCCATTGTAACCATTTTCAAGTATATAATTCATTGATCTTAAGTTACATTCACAATGTCATGTAAATACCACAACTATCTTGTTCAAACACTCCATGACCCCAAATAGAAATCCTTTAAGTGTGTTTACTACTCCCAGCCTGGTGACTGGCAAATGCTCATCTGTTCTGACTGCCTATTCTGTATATTTTATATAAATGGACTTGTGTAGCCTTTTGACTCTGACTTCTTTACTTCGCATATTCAGTGGATTTAGAGGTTGTTGTCATACAGCATCTTAAGGACTTTATTAGTGTGTCTTGTAATCATGATTTTAGATTTTCTTGTTAATAATGGCTTTACTTAACATCCTCTTATTCTCGAATATTTGGGATTGTTTTACAATGTTTCAGTTACTAAACCATTCCACAACAGACTCTGTATTGCTATCTTTCATGGCCTTCTATAAGCTTGCAGAATCATGGTTCCTGATTTAGGATGGCATGGCTAATTACCTGCTTCTGTGGGCAGAAAGCCAAGTAGTGAATTTTATGTAGATGGAAGAATTAATCTTTGCAACATAGGAGTTGATCATTGGGAAATAACAGGAGAATTTTTCTGTTGTCTAGCATTCTTCTTTGGCACTTGCCCTACCCACTTAAGTACAGGTTTGAATTGATTGTAGTTGTTGAGGATGAAGCGTTTCATTCAATCAATAAATATTTGAAAGTCTACTATTTGGTAGATATGTGAAGCTTGCTGGTGAGTTGGCCTTGACTTGAACTTTCATGTTTTAGGCCTTCCATATTGCCTAAGTGTAAGACCTAGCACCCATTTTCAGGGTAATCAAAGAGGATCAAGAGGCCTCAACCACCTGGGGCCTTATTACTTCATAGTTAGAACCTCAAGGTTTGCTACCATTGCAGATACTAACCATACATTAGTTGGCTGCTTCCTTTGTAAATGGCAGCTCTTGTTCACTACTAGGAGTATTGGTTGCTACTCTTGGTTCTGCAGCCTCTTGGTTCATGCAAAGCAGCAAGGGAAGTGTGCTTGTTGGCTGAGGGGCCTTCAGGGACTTTTACATCGCAATATTGCTGTGTTCATTAGGGTTTGGAGTACCGTTGACTGTGAGTTGTGCTCAGCTTTATCTGAGGTCAGTGCTCCTGAAGCTCTTGTCTTCAGGTCTTTCTCCTCCTTTTCCTTACTGACTCATTTAATAAAAGTACTGGGGCTTGAACATAGGGCCTTATTCAGGCTGACTAAAAGCCCTGTCATTGAGCTATATCCTCAGTCCTCTTTTTTTTTTTAACTTAAAATTAAAAAAAAAATTGTATTTGGGCTGGAAAGGTAGCTCAGGGATTAAGCCTCCGCCTTGCAGGCGGAAGGTCCTGAGTTCGGATCCCAGATCCCACGTATAGACGCCAGGCGGAAGCGGGGGCGACCTGCGCTTCTGGTCCTGGTAGGGCGGAGCCTGTGAATCCCGGGGCAGAAGGAGGTGGAGGCGTCCATGGTGGTTCGCGAATTCGTCCGTGGTTCTACACATACACAGACACACACACACACACACAGACACACACACACACACACCGCGTGCGCGCATGCACATGCGCACAGTTGAATAAATAATAATAATAAAATTAAAAAAAATTGTATTTGAGCTGGGCTTTCAGGCAGACCTTGAACTTGAGATACTTCTAAGTAGCTAAGGTTGCAGTTTTCTTTACCAGGCCTGACTCAAAATATTAGATTTTCTGTACACTGCTAAGAAAATGTAAAAACACTTAGAGTCATTTAGTGTTACCCTGTTGTTCCTAAACCTGTTGCTAAGTGGAGAAAGCCTGGAACAATGGACAGGTAGATCTTAACTGTTTCTTAGGAAAGTGCTATAACACCAAATTATTGATTTAGTGTGAGAAGCTATTAAGAGTATGAGGACCAGGCCAGTGACTGCCCTTTTCCACCTCCCACTTGTTGCTGTTTTTTCTGTCTCCTCTTTCAGTGTTAGATTTGATCTGTGATATATATGTATCTTCCTCGTATTATCCTTGTATACTTGCAGGAGGATGGAGGGGAAGGGGATGGACAGTCAGGCAGGGCCTGTGTTCATTTCTGTCCAGAGCCTGGAGTTAACTGAAGGCTCAGAATCACTGATGGGGGCTGTGTTTGTTTTGTAGGAGGGTGGCTTTATTGAGTAGGTCACAAAGGCCCAAAGCACAGACCATTCCCACAAGCCTAACATTTTCATATTTCTTTCCCTGCCAAAGAGTCTTGGTTTGTGTTAAGAATAACTAGTGTGTGGAAATACCAAAGCTTTTTGTCTGCCAGAAGAAAAGGGTTTTTGATTAAGGCCTTCTTGTTTATTGTCTCCCCTTTTCTTTTTCCTTATAAGCTGCTGCAGGAAGATTTCAGAGTCTCTGAAGATGCTGTGTTTGAGGGTAGGGTGAAAGATAAGCTAGCTTAATCAAGACTTCATCAGGCTTTGCTGTGCATTTGCACATAGATGAACAGCATTAGAATCTTCCTAGTTTTTTTTTTAATATTTAAAAAAAACATTTGTTTATGAGAAAGAGAGAGTAAACAAACATAAGTGGAGTTCAGCAGACAACTTTCAGAAGTCAATTCTTTCTTTTAGTGTCTGGGCTTCTAGGGATCAAACACAATTTGCCAGATTTTTGAGTAGGTGCCTTACCTTATCCGCTGAGCTAGCTTTTTGCTGGCCCTCTTGCAAGTTCTGATGATTACTTCTATTAGTCTTTCTTTCTTCCAAACTTTCCTGAAGTCCTTCCAAAACAACAGTTTCCTTAGGACTTGAAATACTGATAATTACCTCAGATTATATAATATCAAAACTTTGTATGACCTTGGATAACATACTCAACCTTTCTCTTTAGTTCGGAATTTCTTAGTTATCGAGTGGTGATAACAGAACCATTTTTATAGCGTTAACAGTGAGCATTGAATGAGTTCATATGCAGTACCGGGAACCTTGCCTTGCATAGAATAAACGCTGATGTGAGTAAAAATTGGCAAATTCTGAGCATGCCATTTATTTATTTAGTTATTTACTTATTTGTTTATTCATTACTTAGCAATGCTAGGCATACACTTTTAACTCAGGTCCTCATACATGCTAGACAAACCGTCTACCACTGAGCAACCCTTCCTTCCCAAGTCCCTGAGTGTCAGTTTACTTTCCTGTAAACTTAGAAGGTCTGCTATTTCCAGAGGAGACTTTTTTAAGTTGTCAGAGTAGTCTTTGTCTTCAGAATAAAGAGAAAGCAGATATTTTCATTAGACATGATCCTTTTAATAAGATTTATTCTCTATGTTGATACATTTTAGCTGAATATCAGCAAGCAAATTCATTTTACTATAAAGTACTTAGATGGGAAAAGCAGTTCCTCCTATTTGTAGAGTGAGATGAGTCATGACTATAGATCACCTACTTTATTCTTTGTCTGAGGGCAGTGGTGTTTCTTGTGATCCAGAAGAGTCTGAGTCAAACAAAGTACGTGGAAAGCCCCTTACTCCTGATATTACAGTTTATTCTAAGAGAACATGGAAGCTGGGGGCCATATGACTTCCTCTAGGCCTGAGGCATGCAATTAATGGACGCTTAAGTGAATACCTTACTACTAGATTTCTCTGGCCATAAGTAAAATAACACTAGGAATGACTTTCCCCATGTCTCCAGGCTGTTTATGAGCTGTCACTTCCTTTCCCAAATTGCCAGGAATGGTTCATCTTTCTTATGTCTCAAGGAGAAAGTTGGCTTATGGAGTCTGCGCATAGGGTTGCAGATGTAGTTCAACTGGAGTGTTTGCCTGGCATGCAGGAACCCCTGGGTTG
The DNA here is from genome assembly GCA_023101885.1 of Typhlomys cinereus. NCBI lineage: Eukaryota > Metazoa > Chordata > Mammalia > Rodentia > Platacanthomyidae > Typhlomys > Typhlomys cinereus. Next base: position 6,882,779 of record JALPQD010000078.1, read on the forward strand.
GATCTCTACCACCACATAAACAGTACCCTGGTGATGTGATTCCAAAACTATGGAACATTCTGGAAGTGCAAGCAGGAGGATCAAAAGGTCAAGATCAGGGGCTGGAGAGGTGGCTCAGGGGTTAAGCCTCTGCCTTGCAGGCAGAGGATCCTGAGTTCGGATCCTAGACCCCACATACAGATGCCAGGCGGAAGCAGGGGCGGCCTGTGTTTCTGGTCCTGGTAGGGCGGAGCCTGTGAATCCCGGGGCAGAGTAAACAAGGAGGAGGTGGAGGCGTCCATGGTGGTTCCAAATTCTCCCGTGGTTCTACACACACACACACACACACACACACACACACACGCACACACATACACACACATGCATAATCGAATAAATAATAAAAAATTTAAAAAAAAAAGGTCAAGATCATCCTTAGCTACATAGGTCCAGTCTGGGGTACTTGAGAATATGTCTTAAAAAAAAAAAAACTGTACAGAACATGGACAAAATGTATCAACTGGAACTGACCAGAGAACTTTCTCTTTGCTGGATAGTTTACACAGTACCATGGAATACTGTAGAAGCTACTGGGGGAAAGAAATGCTCACAGGCCTCATCAGCTCATGAAATCTGCAAGTTAAAATAAAAATCACCATGGCAACAGATAAACTACCAATGTGATAGTGGTATGAGTATCAAAGGGACAACTAAATTTTACCCATAGATTTGAAGAACACTTAACACTAGGCCTAGAAGTCTTCTACAACAAAGGCAGAGGATCTCAACACCCTGACAGGATGCATGCAGCCTAGGGCAGTAGAAGAGCAGTGAAGTGGACAACAATGGCCAACCATAATGCAGAGTACCAGCAACCCAGCAAGACTCACCCAGAATCAGGCCAACTTAATCTCTCCTCATCCTAAGGTTTAGGAAACCTCTTAGAAGAGGTAAGATTGTAAGAACCTAAAGATGAGAAGATTCCCAGTTGGACAAGACATTCCATTCAAGGCAGGACTGCTGTATTCAGAAATCACTACAGTGAGATTTGCCCTTACCAGACCTATATAATGACTGACGTACTAACATGCCCTCATAGACTATTGAGGAACTCAAGAGAGATAAGAACATACAGTGGAAACCTTGGGGACTAAAGTTGGATGGGTGAAGGGAAATGCCCCTATTAGTAGGATGGCCTGAAGAGAGGCAACTTTGTATGCCACAAGAGGCCTGAACCCCCACAAGAATAGACAAACCAGAGGGAACCCTGGGATTCATAGAAGCAGACAGGTAGGAGGGTGGGAGGGAGGGAAATGGAAGGGAGAGGGGATAAAGGGAAGCAAGTATAAGTACTCAATATGCTTGTAAAAGTAGGGGGAAAAAGTTTACACATGAAATAGAAATCCTAACTGATTAAAATTTTCCTTGGAAAAATATGTGACCCAGAAATTAAAGTATATAAACATAGTTTTGCATATATGACAAGACAGAGCTGAAATATCATGTAAAATATAGGACATGTTATATGAAAAAATAGTCTTGACCCAGTGAGATGGCTTAGTGAGTAAAGGCTCATCTGCTGCTAAGCCTGATGACCCGAGTTCAATCTGCAGAACCCACAGATTTGTAAAAATGTGTGTTGTGGTTCTGTTGTTTTTATTTCCTGCTGTTTTTCTTCTTTTTCTTTTTCTCTTTTTCTTAGTCTTCATTTTCTTTCTAATTTTTTAAAAAATTTTTTATTATTATTTTATTCAATTGTGCATATGTGCATGTGTGTGTGTGTAGAACCGCGGGTGAATTCGGGAACCACCATGGACCGCCTCCACCTCCTCCTTGTTTACTCTTCCCCGGGATTCACAGGCTCCGCCCTACTAGGACCAGAAACGCAGGCCTCCCACGCTTCCGCCCGGCATCTATACGTGGGGTCTAGGATCCGAACTCAGGACCCTCTGCCTGCAAGGCAGAGGCTTAACCCCTGAGCCACCTCTCCAGCCCTCTTTCTAATTTTTAAATATTTTATTTACTTCGCGAGCATGTGTGTGTGTGTGTGTGTGTGTGTGTGTGTGTGTGTGGTGTGTGTGTGTGTGTGTGTCCCTGTGGAAGACCATCCTGGGGATCATCCTGGATTGCGTCCACTTCCTTGCCTTACTCTAGGATTTCCCAGACTCTACCCACCAGGACAGGAAGTGTAGGCTGCAGCCCTTTCTGCCTGGTGTTTTCACGTGAGACCTGGGATCTGAATTCAGGACCTTCTGCTTGCGAGATAGAGTTTTAACCCCTGAGCTATCTCTCTAGCCCTTTTCTAATTTTTTAGTATTTTTTTTTTTTTAGGAAAGTTCTAGGGATGGAACCTAGGGCCCACTCAATGTTGGTAAGCAAAGCAGAACTGTACTACTGAGCTCTAACCCAACTCAAATGTTCAGGATTCTTTTTATTTATTTATTTACTAGGAGAAGGGGGGAAGGAGTGAAGGAAGGAGGAAGGGAGGGAGGGAGAGAGAGAGAACAAGAATGAGAATGAACACTCATAATGCTGTTGCATATTGATTGACACATGGGTAGAGGTCAGAAGACAACTATTAGTTCTCTCCTTTCACCATCTGGGCTTCTGGGGATTGAACTCAGGTCTTCAGTTTTGCAAGCAGGCACCTTAGCTACTGAGAGGCATTTTGTTGACCCCAGTTCAGAATTCTTTAAAGGACTCTTGTGGGGAGGACTTCTAGTAGTTATTATTCAGATTCTCTTATCATGCCTTTCATTTATCCTTTCAGATCATATATTAAGTTATGGGGCGAAAAACAGTTAAAAGATTTTACAAAGGATTGCTCCTAAGGCAAGCAATGTAAAGTAGTATGTCAAAACTAGCTGTGTGACTTGCTACAGACATCTTCTGTTTTTTCAAGGTGGGCTCAGTTCTTCAAGTTCTTCACCTCTTTTACGATAGTGTGATTTGGGGGTTTTGCTGGCCTATTAACTAGTATTTCTCTACCAGGAGTTTTCCAGATAGATGATTAATGTACAAAGAACTGCTTTAGACCCTAGCTACTGCTGTGTAAGAGAGAATCTCAGAGAGATGTCCACAAGCTACCCCACATATCATTCATAGCATTTTAGTGCTAATGAAGGAGGGGGTGATAGGGGTTTCAGAGGTATTTGTGTTCATACAGGAAGACAGAATTACATTCCTCACGCCCCCACCCTCCTGCACCTTTCTCTACTGAGGATTGAACCTAGGGCCTATATGAGCTAGGCAAGCCCTCTCATTACAGGTGTTTTCCTTCTTTCAGAGAGTCAACCCCAAGAGATGACTTTGGGAAAGCATGTTATACTTCTGCTGTATGTACTGTTTACATTGCTATCTTTACCAACAGCAGTGTTAAATGGTAGCACCATTGCCTTCTGAAGTGTTCTTAGGCCATTCTCAGTGATTCCCAAGTCTCGAGAATCATTTGGGTGAGCATAATGCTAAAATTCTGCAGTTACTTGGCTCCAAAGAAATGCTGCACTGCCATGGCAATAAAGCTCCTCATTGAATAAGTAAAATGGCAATTTTCAAGAAGCTGTGTGTTAGTTCTTTCAATCAAGTTGAGAAATAGAATGGAGGGAGGGGGAGACCCACACAACCTAGGATGTCAAGGAAACAGTCATTCCCCACTGGCTTTTATTTACAAATTCCTGGAGGAGGGTGGTTGAAGGGTAGGGATTGAATGAGACCTCTGTCTTGTGTCTCTCTCTGTCTATAGTGAATTAACAGCAACTAGCCAAGGGAGTTGCTTGACAACTATATTATTATTACTTTCCCTTTTAAGAATAAGATGCAGAACACAGTCTGAACACCCCAGGCCTCATTTGTGTTAACATTCTTCCTAAAATATGAAATATAAGAAGTAATAAAAATATAGTTTCATATGTGATTTTGGCAAAGTCAATTTGGGATTTTTGTTTGTTTATCTGTTTGTTTGAGAGATAGTCAGAGCTTTTCCATTTCCTTCTCTGGTAGTTCACTCCAGTGAGGCAAATAGTTGCTGGATTTGGCAACATTCTTTCCCAAAAGATTTTTAAGGCATGAGGGTCACTAAGGTTTATTTTTAAATTCTAGCTCCGTTGAGGGAAAGCAGTTGGCCTGATTGAATTCCCTGGTGGAGGCTTCCAGCTGCTCAGACTTCCCCACATCTTTACCAGGCACATTCCAACAGTCTTAAAGGACTGACTCTCAGGAGTAAAATGCTGTTCTGTTCTGGAATCATTTCTTGAGGCAAGGCCATGGCATGAATTATGTGTCCACTTGGCAAACTGGCTGAACAGGTGGTCTGTGGCCTTAATATAAAACTTATGACTGGTAAAGTGATTATCAGAAGTTTTTGTCACGCTTTCTTGGCAACTTTAGCTATCTCTTGATAGTCTCTCTTTACTTCTCAGGGTTTCCTAGGAGTGCATTGGAGGCAGAATATAAGGAGTTATGGCAGTGGACCAATGGAGACTGATTACACAGTGGTTAAGTGATAATTTAATTCTGTTTACAAGAGAGACTTGGAAATCATCAGGGAAAAGTTTGATGTTTTTATTGAAATCCTGGCGTCCTTGTTGATCAGGGCTGCCTGCCCTTGTTCAGCTTCCTTTTTAGCTAGAGGTGAGCTCCCTCCACACCTCTTTACTGATGTCCTTTGTTTTCACTGCTTTTAGCCTGTTTTTCTTTCCTGACCGTCCATCTCTAATTTGTCTAGGAAAATCAGTTTCCTCTGAATAGCATTTGAGTGGCCTCAGTTACCTTTTTGTATGTTAATTTTTAAGGCATGGGGTGAAACAAATGTAGATTTGGCAACTGGAAAGCTGTGGAACTGGTGGGAAAAGCAGCAGACTGGGAGTTGAAGACACCTAGTTTTGATTCCAGCACTGCTACTGAATAGCTGTTTGATCCTAGGCAAGTTAATCTCTGTAAATCTGTATACTACTTGTAGGTTTTTTTTTTTTTAAAGAAAAGCCTGGCAGCCACACCGCGAAAGAAATAGAAAAAGTTTATTGTTTACATGTTTGCATGGCTAACAGACGAATTCTCCTGGATGGAGGAAAAAGGGGGATGTGGGCGGGGAGGAGGAAAGGAGGGGAATGGGTTATCTATCTGTCCTTGGCCCTTTGAGGTGACTAAACTCAAGCTTTGTGAGTACCTGCTGGCTAATGAGAGCCAGCTAGCAAGAGCTTTCGCTCAGAATATGGAGTTTGGGAGACCAGAAATCCTATTGTTGCAGGGACAGGACCGACCGTCCCCATGTTGCAGGGTTCTTGTGTTATGGAGTCAAAGATTGAAACCAGAACACGTGTAGAGGATTAAGGTAGAGTTTATTAGAGAAGAGAAAGGTTGGAACTCATGGACTCCAGATGTGGAGTGCCATGAGGGGCTAGGACGCTGGAGAACTCATGGTGCCTAGGCATGGAATCCTTGAGGAGCAAGACAGCTAGAAATGGACTCATGGCACTGGGTGAGACTCAATCTAGACTCTCCAGGATACTAAGTATGTGATCCCACATAAGGAACTTTTGAGTGCCTCAACTTCAAAGTGACATTAAACAATGACTTGAATTGCTTTTTATATGTCCATCGTTAGAAGTTTTTCAAATTTATATGCAGCAATCTCTTCACACTCTCAGCTGAATTTTTTTTTAAGTTTTGCAGAGGTTGGCATTCTAGCTCCAAGGTTTATATGAAAATATAAGTGAGTGGGAATAGTGAAAAACAGGCTTAAGAAAAGCAAAATTAAAGGACTCATACTTCCTAATTTGAAAACACTCCAGAGTTGCAGTAATTAAGACATGGTGGTAATGGCATAAGGAGAGACACACCCATCAATGAACTAGAATTGAAATGCCAAAAATAACCCCTTACATTTGTGGTCATTTGATCTTTGTTTGGTAATGGTGCCAAGACAATTCAGTGTGGAAAGAATGAACTTTTTAAACAACTATATTAGGACAGCTTTTTAAAAAAAAATTTATAGTGTATTTTTTTCCCCACTCATACAAACTTGATAGGTATCCTATTCCCCTCCCTCCCTAGGACAGCTTGATCCAATATACTAAAGAATAAATTTAGACCCTTACTCTATACAATCTATAAAAGTGAATGATAAACTCAAGTTGAATCATGAACCTACATGTAATACAATTATGAAACTATTAGAAGACAGTAAATTTTTGTGACTTGATGTTGACAATGTGTTCTTAGACACTGATAGCTTAAACAACAACCAAAGGAAATAAAGGACTAGAGAGATGGCTCAGGATTTAAACCTCTGCCTCAAAAGCAGAAGGTCCTGAGTTCAGATTCCACTTTAAAAATTGCCAGATAGAAATGGTGGTGGCCTGTGCTTTTGGCCATGGAAAGTGCAGCCTGGGAAACTGTAGAGCAAAACAAAGAGAAGGTAGTGCTATGCAGGGTGATTCCCCAAGTTACCCTTGGGCCTCCACAGGCATAGCATACACACATACACAGACATACAAGCAAAAAAAAAAAAAAAAAAAAAAAAAGGAAGGGGGGAATAAAATAGTAAATCCAGCTATAATTAAATTAGGCATAATATTGCATGCCTGTAATTACAGTACTTGGGAGGCAGAAACAGGATGATTGCTGCAAAGGCCATTCTGGTCTAAATAGTGGATTCCAGGAAACCAGGGTGATAGTATGAAACTCTGTCTCAAAACAAAAGAAAACAAGCTGGGAAGATAGCTGTGGAAGCACTTGCTATGCAGGCAAAATGCAGAACAAGCCAGACTAACCCTAAAGATCTATTCTGGGTTTAATTAGAACCTAGGCTCAAAACAATAAGGTGAAAGAGTGATTGAAAAGGATTCTAGAAATCAACTTGGATTCCACCCCCCCATACACATAGGAACTCATGTGTATGTTAATTTGTATATATATTTGTCTATCTGCCTGCAGACATGAATATACAAATACATGCACCCTTCTACACACATAAACATGAAAATAAAAGACAAGACAAAACAAACAACAAAAAAAGCCAAGGATAGTGAATCACTCCTTTGTAATTCCCGCATTTAGAAAACTGAGGTAGGTGGTGTACTGTAAATTCAACCTGGGCTATTGAGAAGACTCTAGGGATGGGGGAGGGGGATAGAGGAGGGAGTGTGGGGGATGGCAGAGGGGAGAGATTAAACTGAGTAGAAAGAGTTGAAAATGTTTGTGCTTCAAAGGCTACTATACAGAAAATGAATTTAATAAGTTACTTTTTTATTTTTTTATTATTTATTCAACTGTGCGCATGTGCGTGTGTGTGCGCGCTCGTGTGTGTGTGTGTGTGTGTGTGTGTGTGTGTGTGTGTGTGTGTGTGTGTGTGTAGAACCACGGGCGAATTCCGAGAACCACCACGGACCACTTCCACCTCCTCCTTGTTTACTCTGCCCAGGGATTCACAGGCTCCGCCCTACCAAGACCAGAAACGCAGGCCGCCCCTGCTTCTGCCCGGTGTCTATACATGGGGTCTAGGATCTGAACTCAGGACCTTCTGCCTGCAAGGCAGAGGCTTAACCCCTGAGCCACCTCTCCAGCCCCAAGTTACTTGTATTTAAAACAAAGAATTCTTGGAACTCAACAGTAAGAAGTCAATTAAAAAAATGGGCAAAGATTTGAATAGCATTTTTTCCATAGAAAATATGTAAACAGCAAATAAGCACACTCCACTCTGTCAGGTTCTAAGGAAATGCAAATTAAACCACAAAAATATAATTTAATGCCCATCAGAGTGGCTATAATAAGATAGTTACATAGTATGTGGCACATGACTATAATCCCAACATTCAACACACTGAGGAAGGAGAATCACCATCAGTTCCAGACCATCCAGAACTATATAGTGAGAACCCCATTTCATGAAACAAAGCAAAAGAGACAGTGAGGATGAGGAGAAATTGGGATCTATGTTATTGATATAAATTTGAAATAGTATATCTGTTTTAGAATATTCTTCCCAAAATTAAACAGTTGTCTTATGACCTTAGCAGTTCTGTTAAAAATATACCCAAGAGAATTGAAATGTATATTCATGGAAAACTTGTGTGCAGATGCTCAGATCAGCAGGATTCATATCAGTGAACACAATCTGAATAGCCATCAGCTGGTAAATTGCTAACCAAGTACACCATATTCATGCAATGAAATACGTTTTGGCAGTGGAGAGGAATGAGTATTGATCAGTAAGAACATGGATCCACCTTGAGGGTTTTTGAAGAGAGGCTTCATATGCTTGATTCCGTTAATACAGATTGGCAAGTCCATAGACAAAAAGTACACTAGTGGTTGCTGGAAGTTGGAGGAGAGGGAAACCACAAGTGACTGCTAATAAGGCTTCTTTTTAAAGATGATGAAATGTTCCAAAATGAAACAATGGTGATTGTTATACAATATTATGAATATACTAAAATCCCTCAATTGTAGACTTTAAAAATGCTGTCTTGCACAGTGCGTTAACTCTTGGTGATGTTGCTCAGTAAGTAAGCCTCTGCCTTACAAGCAGAAGAATCTGAGCTCTGATCCCAGATCCAATGCAAAAACCCTGAGCCTGAGAAACCTCAGAGCAAAGCAGTAAAGAGGAAGAGCAGTCTAGGATGATTCCTCAGGTCACCTTTGGGTCTCCAGGAGGGACACGCTGTCTCTAATAGACGCACACACATAAATAATCAGATAAATAAATATTTTTGAATAGCATTTTGTCAACTTGTACAGGCTCCTTAGGCCTGTCAGTGTGAATCTTAAAGCTGTATTATGTCTGTTGTGAGCACTGAGCAGGTACTATTGTTCAAATCAGTTTTGCAGCCATTCATTGAAAGAGAGTTGATGGCATTTTGTATCAGGAACTGAACTTTTTAAGGTCAACATTCTGGGGCAGAAGCTTTTCCATGTCTTGAGTGACTGTCATACATACATCTTCATTTTTTCAACTGTATGGCCAGCTCATTGACGTAGCCAGTTTGCATTCTGGTTCCCAGGGCCATTCCAATTCATTTATGAGCTTGCTCTCTGGCCTTCTCTCCTGGTGGTGTGGAGACAGGAACTGAAGAGTCGCTGGGTGGCGCCCTGCCTCCATAGTGTTGCCAGAAAAGAATGGCACGCCACAGGCTCCTGCCTGTATTGGCAGGAAGAGGTGACTCATTTTCATCAAAGGAATTTCAAAGAAACTATAATGACAGGATGATGTCAGAGGAGCAGGTGGAGACAGGAACCTTGATTGAGGTGCTGGAAGGAGGTGTTGAATGGTGTGGTTGCCTGGGCAGTGAGAACAATCAGCTGGCATAGATCATAGGAAACGTCACCTGTTTTTTAGTTCCTTGAGAAGCCCTGGTGTGGGCAGTGTTGTTCATGGGCCCTCAGAGCATGTGGTCGAGTCTGTGCCTGCCTTGGGCCTATCTGTGTTGACCCACAACTTCCTGTGCAGGTCATGGATTTTTTTCACATGCTATATGCTCATGTGGCTGCTTGTACTCTGTATTATCTCTATAGCTAACAGAGTTGGTGTCTTGGGACAGAACTGGCTATACTTATAGTGGTTAGCTTAGAGGTGTGGCATTTTCCTTGACATATTTATATTCAGGAACTTTTCTTGACACCAGAAGGCCACATGTCAGAGGCTTCCATATTGCTAAAAGCGTTTTGCTCAATTCCACCTACAATTGTGTCCATCCTCCCTTCCTTTTCAAGTAGAGAACCCTTTGATGGTGTAAGTAGTTAAACTAATAAGAGACTGAGGGAGTTAAGAGTTAGAAGGGAGGATGGGTAAGCTTTGATATCTTTTCATATTACCAAAGCACTAAAGTTAAATTTTCAGGCTCTTGTTTTTATTGGTTGTAAAAAAATATGTGTTCCTGGTCATCAGTATGCCTCAACATACTGCTAGATTCTGTGTGGTTGCCAGGTTAGAGGCTAAATCAGTTTGTGAAGAGAAAAGGTATTTATTGCTCTGCTTCAGGTTTCAGGCGTCTTAAGAAAGGTCTCAGGTGGGGCTGGAGAGGTGACTCAGTGGTTAAGCCTCTGCCTTGCAGGCAGAAGGTCCTCCTGAGTTCGGATCCTAGACCCCAAGTATAGACGCCGGGCAGAAGCGGGGGCAGCCTGCGGTTCTGGTCCTGGTAGGGCGGAGCCTGTGAATCCCGGGGCAGAAGGAGATGGAAACCTCTATGGTGGTTCCCGAATTCGTCCGTGGTTCTACACACACACACACACACACACGCACACACGCACGCACACACACATGTACAATTGAATAAATAATAATAATAAAAAAAGAAAGGTCTCAGGTGAGTAGCTTAACAGTATCAGTTGCTGTTTCTGTGCTGCAGACATTGAGTCATTCTTCTGAAAGTTCAGGATCATAAGGGACCAAATTGCGTAGTATATCATCCAAATGAGTAAGATGCCGTCTTTCTTGAAGATCGATCATAAAGAAGACAGAAAAGTCTTAAAAAATGCTGTTTGAAAGAGAGGGAAGGAAATATTCCTTATTTCTTGAAACTGTTTTCAGCTGTTGTATCCTCCCTGAGTATGGACTCTGTTTTTAGACAGGATTATTCAGCACACTGAGATGAATGCCAGTTATTGGAGTAGGGTTAGAAGGAAACGAGTCAAGAGGGATTGAGTCAGATAACTTTATTAAGTCTCCTCCTTACAAGCTGTGTCTCTCTTTAATCTCTACATAAAATAGCAGATATTGGGCAGAGACTTTAATCGAAGTACCCAGGGAGAAATGCTCTCTAGAATATCTTGATTTGGGAGTTCCTTGAGAGTAATTTTTGTGATGTAGTTTCATAGACCATCTCTTGACTCACTGAGTCAGATGAATCTGGGTAGAATATTCTTGAATTTATTACCTGGAACATAAGATGCATAGGTCTTCTCTCCTTTTGAAAAAATGCTAAGGTCTTTTACTCTCTGAAACATGACTGAGTCATAGTATTAATAGAATCCATATGGGACCTAGAATTTAAATATCTTTGTGAGGAAGAACAATGACTCTCTGAACTCATCATTTAAGATTTTCAATAATCCAGTCCAACCTTATTTAAATATATATATATATTTTAATTATCTGTATGTGTAGAGGGAACAACTTGGGAACCAGTTCTCTCTTTCTATCAAGTTTGAGGCAGGATCTCTAGGTTCTGCTGCTATGCAACATATTCCTGGCTAGCTGGCCTGAGAACTGCTGGCTGATTCTCTTAATTCTGCCCCCCATCTTACAGTAGAAGTGCTGGAGTTACAGATGCAGACCATCACATCTGGCTTTATTTTTGTTTTAAACATTGGTTTGGGTACTGAATTCAGGTTGGCAGACTTTTTTTTTTTTTTTTTTTAACTTGCTGATCCATTTTCTAGGCTCAGTTTTTCCATTGAGACAAAGTTTCTTAGTTTCAGATTGTTCTGGTCCGTCCACTGTAACTTAGGCTGACCTTGCAGACTGCTTTTGTATGCCAACACCCAGGACTCAAAATACCTCCACTTTCCAGTCCTGTGGATCAAACCTCAGTCCTCAAGAACATTGGGCAAACTTATTCTAACACTGGGCACCTTATCTCATTATTCTGAGTATGTAAATGCTGCTTAAAACTAACTGAGCCAAATAGTACTGTGATGATACTTCTTTTCTCCAGTAGCCTTTTATTTTTCCTGGAATTAATAGTTATCTGTGGCTGGGAATGGTAGCATATATCTGTAATCCTAGCATGTAGGAGTTCAGGCAGGAGAATTAGGAGTTCAAGGTAAACCTGGGCTACTTGTCTCAAAAAAGTCAATAGTAGGACGCATTAGCTGTCTTTTCGAAAACCTGACAACCTGAACCAACCCCTGGAATCCAAGTAAAAGTAAAAGGAGAGAACTTACTCCACAAGGTTGTCCTCTGACTCCTTGTGTAAGCATGTGGCACATGTTCCTCCCTCACATCATATATACACTAAAATAATGATAATAATACAAAAAGTCTGATTTATCATTTGCTTATTATTCTATGCATGTACTTTGAAGATTTCTATGGACTCTTAAGAACTGCTGCCTTAGTATGCTGAAGCATGTTAATCTTTTTTTTTTTTTAATTGCTTTTACCTCCGTTTTTGCTTTGCTCTGGGATTTCCCAGGCTCTGCTCACCAGGACCAGAAGTGCAGGCTGCTACCATTTCTACTGGCGTTTTTTACCTTGGACCTGGGATCCAAGTTTAGGACCCTTTTGATTGAGAGGCAGTCTTAACCTCTGAGCCATCTCTCCAGCCCTCAAGTAATCTTTTAGATTAATACTTTCCTTAGCAATATCCCCTGAGGCTTTCTCTGATCTATCTAGGATGAGTTGATGCTTTGGATGCTTCCCTAGATTCCACCATCTCCCTGGGAAATGTCTTCACCTGTCTGTGCTGTTGGGCCCCATAGTTTCTGGACCTCATTTTGTCATATTTCATGGTTTGTTCCATTTTTTGGCGGGGGAGGAGGTTATTTTAGGGGAGCTTCCTGAGAAAGGATATATAGGAAAAAGTAAATATTTTTGAGACTTGATTTATTCAACTATATCTTATTTGTTTTTTGAGCTGTGGTGTCATCTATAGCTCAGGATGACCTTGAATTTACAATCCCCCTTCTCCCAATCTCTCCAGTGATGGGATTATAGGTGTGTTACTACCTGGGTATCTGTATTTGTTTATTCAGCTCTTCTGATTAAGTTTGGAGATAGAATTTCAGTTTGCAAATCACTTTCTGTCTCTACTTTGGAGGTATTTGCCCTTGGTTCCAGTGTGGCTGTCCAGAAGTCTAATTCATGCTGGTTCTTGGGTTTTGTTTGTGGTTTTTTTTTTTTTTCTTTTTGATGGCCCTCAGTATTTTATTTTTGTTCCTAGTGTTTGGAAATGTTGATGATCCCTTAATACATTAAGTTCTCAGAAGGCTTTTTAAATGTGAAGACTTTAAAAAAAAAACCCTCCCTCCCTCTCTCCCTCTGTTCCCTGGAAGACCAAGGATGACTTCAGGAATCATAGAGGAATCATTCTGGATTGCTTCCACCTCCTTTTTGCTTGGCTCTGGGATTTCCCAGGCTCCGCCTTCAGGGTCGGAAGTGAAGGCCACTGCCATTTCCGTCTGATATGTTTTTATGTGAGACCTGGGATCTGAACTCAGGACCTACTGCTTGTGAGAGAGTCTTAACCCCTGAGCCATCTCTCCAGCCTGAAGATGTTTTTAATTGATTAGTTCTTTGCTGTTTACTCACTTTATTTCTACTCTTCTTTTTTTCTGGTTCTTTAGTTATTGGACATCTTGTCATGGATCTTTCTATCTTTTAAATCTTTTTTAGAAATATATTTTGCTACCATGTTTTTCATCTCAAGCATTTTTTCTTACTATGAGTGCCTTTTTTTTTTAATCATTTTTGCTTTTATTTTGCTTTAGGATCGCCTTTCAAAGCTCTTTGAGGATATTAGAGTCTGTGTTAAAAAATGTTTTCCTTGACTTGCATCATTGTGTGTTTTTCATGTAAGTTCCTCCTGCTGTTCAGTTCAGGGATTGTTGGGTTGCATAGTAGATCTTGTCTTAAAAAAGCCCATTCCCCACCTCCTCCAGTTTAATGTTTCTTTGTGATCTTTATGCTCCAGAGTTAGGTTTGAAGAAGCCGATTGATAAGATGTGTTCTGAATGAGTAATCAAAAGTTGGAGAGATAGCTCAGTTGGTAAAGAACTTGTTTTACTAACATGGGGACCTATGGACCAGAGTTCAGTTTACAGACTTGCATGCACATGTCAAGAACATGTAAAAAACTGGACATGGTGGCATGTTTGTAATTTCAGTATTGGGGAGGTACTGCCAGGAGGATTCCTGGGGACTAGACTAGCCTTGTTAACCTAAGCTAACTCGTAAATTGAAACCTTTCTGTGCCCCTCCCTGTCTCTCTGTCTCTCTCTGTCTCTCTGCTTCTCTGTCTTTCTTTCTGAGAGAGAAAGAGACAGAAAGAAATTAAGGAGGGTAGAGTAGCAGCTTCTTGACGCCTTCTCTCTTGGAATGTCTGTTGTTGTTTCAGACCATTGAAATCCTGGATAATCTTCCAGGCTCAGTTATGTGCTTCTCCAACTAGAAATTGACAATTACTGACTGTATTTTTAAAGTTCCCTTCCTAAGTCCTTGTGATTGGCCGCCTTCATTCAGCACAGCACACATACTGCTTTATGTTAAAATCCCTATATACATACGTTGTCCACTTAGTAGATTTGCAGTATGTGACTGGCTTTGTAATTTTTTGTTATTTTATTATGTTATTATTCACAGAACAGAAGAACTTTAAAGCTGGAAAAGACTAGAAATCTAGAATGTCAATTTATTTTATGAATAAGTAAACCATGCAATGTGATCTACAGACATACAGTAAGCTAGGTACAGAACTGGTCTATAACCTCGTTCTCTAATTGCATCAGTTAAATCTGGTATATTTAATTAGATATTCTTATCAATCCAAGATTAGGCAGCTAGTACTTTTTGTTTCATTCCTGTTGAAAATGTTTCTTTCTTTCTGACTTTAGTAATTAGGTACATGATAGATAATCTCTCCCTCCCTTCCTCTCTTCCAATTAGAACCTTGACTTTTCTGGGTTTTGCCCAAAATTGGACAGGATAATAGTATGCTTGCAAGGTGTATGAGTATCTGAGAATCAAGAATTATATGTAAGAAAAAGTGATCAGCATGTATACTGACAGGGTTCTGATTCAAAGGAAACTAAAAAAAAATCATATTTGATATATTTTGGGGGGTGAGTCTCTGCATATAATAGTAGACTGCAGACTTACTTGATTTCTAGTTATAAACTTTTACTGTTTGAAGTACTTTTAAAGTAAATTGTCTGAGTCAAAGATTACTCTCCACTTCTCTCATTTATTTATTGGAAGCCATTTCCAGGCTGCTTGAGCTAGCTCCTTGGCTTCATGTTTCAGGGAGTCCGACTCCCAGGTAGTTCTATTATTGTAAGAAAGTTTAGCTGCAACTGTTGTCTAAAGAGAGGTATTGAGTGTCATGATGCCAATGAACCAGATGCTGTTCTTTTACTTTATCCTCCTTCGGGCACTTTGAGGATGCTAGGTACATAAGGGGGTGTCTCTTCCTCTGAAATGTGACTTAGTGTCAGGACTTTGATAAGTGTGATAATGGGGCTAATTTGTAATTTCCACTGGGCAAAGCTGTTGCTAAATAAAAGTTCTGTGTTAGGATGAACCACAACCAACCTCTAGGCTGGGTTGGATTCTGCCTCATGCCCATCACTTTTGGCTGTTGCCTTCAGATTTCAGAGAATTTATTGTACTCACTGACATTTCCTCCTCTTCTTGTTTCTGCATGCCACCTGGCTGCCATTAGAGGAATTCACTCCTACATCACTCCAGTCCTGCAGTAGCTGAAAAGAACTATCAAAGGGAACTATCTCTGCTTTCAGGATGGGCCGCGTGTTTTCCTTAAAACTTAAAACTGTTACTCAGATTTCCTTTTATGACTTGTTCAGTCAGATGCAGCTGGGAGCTGTGCCGGGGAAGCATTACTCACCAGGCATGCAGAGCGGCCCAGACACAGCCCTTGGGCTCTGCTGAGAGTGCTAAGGTTCACTGGGAATAGCACAGGGGCTGTGTGCCAGTGACTGCACCTCCTCTGTGCTCTTCTCTCAAAGACTAATCACAGACCCTCAAACACTGGTCTTCTAACTGGGGCAGCCGTGAGAGTGGCCAACTTTGTGGTGGTGGTGCCCTTCAGGAAAGGACTGAGCTGACTAGGTACACCCTTGTTGGCTCCCATGTCCTGGGTGTATATATATTTTCAGACAAGCTGAGCTTTCATAACTGGGTTCCATGTGCATTTCATTCATTAGAATAAGTGCAATACAGGGTCTCTTTGTCTTGGTTATAAAATTGTCTTCTGTCCATCTTTGTCCAGTAGGGGTCACTGAGGGCATAGATTCTAATAAGAGAAACTCAGGAATCCTATAATAGACCAGTCAGTTTTTGTGTTCGTTGAGCACTTTGTGTTTTGAATACTATCTTATATACATTAAAGCAGGAATAACATGCCTATTTTATACATAAATACATGCACATTATGGCAGTGATATAAATATAAACTTATATTAAAATTTTATAGATTTACTGAGTATTTGAAGATTTGCTGAATATTTGAAGTATTTATTTGTTTCATTCTTTTGAGATGAAGTCTTGTCATGTTGTCCAAGCTGGTTTCAAACTCCAGAACTCAAACGATTCTTCTACCTCTGTCTCCTGAGTGCTGGGATTATAGGCATGTGCCTATGTATCCTATGTCTAGCCAGGTGTCAGGTAAAAGAATGAAACTAAGGCTGAGATAAAATTGCTTTTACTGCATCCATCCATCCATCCATCCATCCATCCATCCATCCATCCATCCATCCATCCATCCATCCATCCATCTTATCTATCTATCTCTCTATCTATCTCTATCTATCTCTATCTATCTCTATCTCTCTATCTCTCTCTCTCTCTATCTATCTATCTATCTATCTATCTATCTATCTATCTATCTATCTATCTAATCTATCATCTACCTACCTGCCTATTGGGTTTCACTATGTAGCCCAGACAAACCTTGAACTTGCAGCTATCTGCTTAACTTCGCCTTTTGAGTGCTAATATTTTAAGAGTGAGCCACTTGGCCAAGATTTAAAATTGTTTTTATGACTAAGATTTGAGGAAGACTAAAATAATTCTCCTGTGGTGGGTTTGGGTTTCCTAGGATAGCAAGTAGAAGTGACGGCTCTACCTTTGTCTTTCACTTGGCAAATGGATTACCGCTGTAATGATTACTCTTAACTATTGCTGTGAGAAAGCACTCAAGATCAAGCAATTTAAGGGACAAAGGAAGATTTATTTCGCTTAAAATTCCAGAGAGGAGATACAGTCACTGCTTGCTGCAAAGGTAGATTCTTCCGGAGGTAAGATGGGACTAATCCATCTCAAGGTGACCTTCCTTAAGGCACCAACCTCTCAAAGGTACCTTGACTGTGGGGGCTACATTTCAAATCATGACAACTGCCTAAGTCTGGAACTGTTACAGATATCTAAAATTGGCTGTTTGAGGGCAGAGCCTTGTTTTCATACTCTGACTTTCTCATGCTGGTCTGGGCTGTTTTTCCAAGCCCTGGCCTGGCTTCCTAATGAGGCATAAAGCCCACTAGCCATATAAGAACTCCATACCCATTCTACTAAACTGTCTACACTGAACTACTACTACAGCTGAACTACACTAAAGTCACTTCTACTTGAGACCATTTTATTTTGCTTTTATCTGGAAAAGCATTTTTAAAGTATTTAGGCTGGGGACTGGAGAGATGGCTCAGGGATTAAGACTCTGCCTCACAAGCAGGAAGTCCTGAGTTTAGATCCCAGGTCCCACTAGGCCTGCACTTCCAGCCCTGGTGAGCTGAACCTGGGAAATCCCAGAGTGAAACAAAAAGGAGGTAGAAGCAATCCAGGATGATTCTCAAAGTCACACTTGGTCCTCCACAGGGACACACAGTTTCCTCTGACACACACATATACACAATTGAAAAAAAAAAACAACTTAAAAAAAATGTATTTAGGCTGTGCCAGAGTGAGATGCTGATTCTCCTTTTCTGAACATTCAGGGAATAAGAAATGATTTTGAACAAAGTGACAGTTTGTCAAGATTCAGGATCAGATACTGATTTTCTTTTCTTCCTGTCTTCTTTTCTCCATGCATTTACGATGTTGATTACCGGAGTTTCTTGGGAAAAAAATTAATAGATAGATCTTACTATTTTGTTGGGGGAAGTGGTCAGAATTCCAGAGAGGGATTATGTAAAATGGTAATGAGACTATTGAGTTGACTAGATTCTTGCTTTTTCTGAAGAAATGCTGTTGAGACATGCTTTAATTTTTTATAACATATATTATTTTGTTTTATTTTATTTTATTTTATTTTATTTTATTTTATTTTATTTTATTTTGTGTGTGTATGTGTGAGAGAAAGAGAGAGAGAAGGGGCGGGACCTATGAAGAGCATTTTGAGTTATTCCTGTCGTGAGATGAGTGACGTTTCAGGCACTTGTTCTTCTGTCTGAAGTAGATACATTCCTAGAAGGAAATAAGAACATTCATGTTTGGAGAATAATCATAGTTAGTTGTACTTAGTTTTCTCAACCTTGTTTCCACAGTTCTTTCTATCTCTCTCTCTCTCTCTCTCTCTCTCTCTCTCTCTCGATCAAGCTCAGACCTTTTTGTGTGCTAGATAAGTGCTCTACTGCTGATGCATATATAAGTGTATATGTGCACACATAAACCCCTAGCTCTTGTATAGTCTCTTTAGACTTTTTTACTCATTATCTATTCATTCCACAAATATTTATTTACTAAAATTTTATGGAGATACAGATGTTCATCTAGCTTCAAAAACTTAATCAACTGGAGGATTAAAAGCATGTATTCAGCAGTGTTATAAAGAAGTAACTAACGTCACCAGAGGCAAACAGATGAAGTTTTTTTTTAATTTTTATTATTTATTATTTATTCAATTGTGCATGTACGTGTGTGCGCATATGTGTATGTGTGGGTGTGTGTATGTGTGGGTGTGTAGAACCACGGGTGAATTCGGGAACCACCATGGACGCCTCCACCTCCTTGTTTACTCTGCCCCGAGATTCACAGGCTCCGCCCTACCAGGACCAGAAACGCAGGTTGCCCCCACTTCTGCCTGGCGTCTATACATGGGGTCTAGGATCCGAACTCAGGACCTTCTGCCTGCAAGGCAGAGGTTTAACCCCTCAGCCACCTCTCCAGCCCCCAGATGAAGTTTAATAAAAGCCCAAAGAAGAAGAAACTTCTGAGGCAGTGGGAGGGACCATGAAAATTCTGTGGACTTGTATTGACTTTCACTTTTATATAGTTCACAGAAATGGAGTTTTGATACAAAATAAGATAAGAAGGAGAAACTTTGCATGGAAAGTGAGGGCAATGTTGTAAAACCATAGAGTGCAAGGCTTAATTTTTAGAATAAATTTTTTATTTTAGAATAAGTTTTAGAATAAAATTACAAATAAGCATTTATGGAGCATTTCAGATAAAACAGTCACTGCATGCACCAGGATGTTAATCTGTGGTAATTTGAAGAATTTATAGCTGGAAAACTGGGATTAGATTTGATAGATGAGGTTACTAAGTGATAAGAGGTAAATGACCAGTTTTCCTAGGTTGTATAATCTGGGCAATAAGAGTAATAGCCATTAATTATTGAGTATAGGTTGAGCATCTCCAGTACATTAAGTCACTGAGTCTTTCTCAGGACAGGTGCTGTTACCATTATTTAAGAGAAGGAAATTGAGATTTCCTTAAGTCAAGTAACTTCACCACAGGTGCTACTGGATGCATGTGATAGTCTAGATGCGAACTCAAGCCCATTTAGCTACTACGATGCTAATGATTCAGGTTTGCTGAAGCAAGAAATGGAGAGATTTTACTTTTTTATTGTATCCTGTGACAATTGAGTATTTTAGACCTTTGCTCACACAGCTGAATCTTAGGCTATCATGGATCTCTCCTAATTTATAAAACTTATATAAGGCTTGTATCTTTTACTTTAGGTGACTGTTAGATGCCGTGTTCTCTTGGCAGGAAACAAATAACAAATTTCAGGGCCAGGCCTTGATGTATGGATGCTGCCATTCCCAAAAATCTGAAGTTTTCCTTTCTGTACCAAATTTATAATCTCAGGTGTATTTGTTGTATTTTTATTGTGAGAAAGTCATAAATTTGACTGAATGCAACTTATTTTTTCTTTTTAATGTCTTTATATATGGAATGTGTATCTGAGTTTGTGTATGTGTGTGTGTGTGTGTGTGTGTGTGTGTGTGTGTGTGTGTGTGTGTGCATGCAGGTGTATGTATGCAGGTGTGTGTATAAGAAGGTACGAGTATGTGTGCCTACAAGGCCCGAGGGTGATATCAGGGATTATCCTGGATTTGGTCTTTCATTTTATTGCTTTCTCTGAGGTTTCCCAAAGTCTGCCTTCAAGCACCAGAATTTAAGGCCATCACCATATCTTCCTGGCACTTTTACATGGGATATGGAAATCCGAACTCTTGTCCTTTTACTTCCAAGGCACACTTCCCATCTTCCCAGCCCTGTTGTATTTTAAAGCCACTTTCTTTGTAAGTACTGTGTTTTCCAGATTTTGGTCTTTTAATTTAATCTTAATTTTTTTTAGTCTGCATCTGCTGGTTATGATGTTTATGGATATCAGTTATTTTTGAGATCATGTAAAATTCCATGACTATTCAAATAAAATACTCAGCATACCTTCTTATGGGTTTGTGTTGATCTCATCTGTAAGCATTAAAGGGATTGTGGGGGAGTTGCTTAGTGTTGAGATTTCTTGTGGGTAACGGTTATGAGAGATCATCTAAATTCCTGTGAGTGAAGAAGTATCCATGGTAAGAGGCAGGTCTGAAAGCTTAACAAAGTTCTGAGTATTGCTTCTACTAGGTGACTTTGGTTTGGAGCTCTGCCTATTTGCTGTTAGCAAGGCATATCCTGGGGGGTGCTAAATGTGACTTTAAATGGCATGATCTTTAAAAAGAAAGCTAGTCACTCCCTTCTGTCAGCCTCTAACCACTTCCTGTGAATGGCAGCACATAGATCTTAGTTTCATCAAGTAAAATGTCTATTTTATTTTCATATAATCAGCCCCTCTTTCTCCTTCAAAAATATATACATAGGCTTAAAACAAGCAAACTTTTTACCTATCTTGTGTAAAGAGTTAGTGTCATACCATCTTATAACAGTATTATAAAACAGAACCTCTTCAGGTTGCTTTCACTCTCTTTTCTGTTCTAATACTATAGATTCAGAATGCACCTTAGATTTTAGTGCTTTGTTCCCTGCCCCCATTCCCAAATTCCTAGTTCTGAATGGCACAAATGTGCTGTGTAATTTTCTAATTTTAAGTTATAATGCCTCCTGGTAGCAAATTAAACAGAATTGGCTTTGATTTGGGAAGTAAAAAATAATGATGGGGGTATTGAAGTTGTGAAATGGTGATAAAGACAACACTCATGTATTCTGCTGAAATCCAGTGTCATCTTTAGGTTTGAATGGAGCTGTTTATAGGTTAAAGAAAGTCAAAGAAGAAATATACTGGACATGTAACTGTTCTGTGTCAGCATACTTTTTATTTTCGAGTGTCTCCTCTTCTTCCTCCTCTTTTTCTTCCTCCAGATAACGACATAACCTGTCCACTCTTGTTCTTTAGGATTCTACAAAAATGTCCCCGCATTTGACATCTTCTCTGACCATACTACTGTGGAACTGTAAGCTTTCCCTCATTGGCACTCTCTTCTCATCTCCTTTTGTATTCTCTACAGCATTACCACAACACACTTTATTTTCACTTATTTATAGTTTTCTGTCTTCCCTGCTAGAGTCAGTGAGAGCAGTGTCTGTTTTGTTGTCTACTACCATGCACCTAGTACCTAAAACAGAGTTTAGCATGTAGTGTAAAGTAAATGTGATGAGAGAAACGTAGATCTTTTTCTGAAACGGGAAAAGGGTTGAGACAGGATCCCATTTATTATAGCCCTGACTGGCTTGGAATTGCAGCAATCCTGCCTCTTCTTCCAGTGTGTTGGGATTACAGGCATGAAGCACCATGCCTGGTGGTGAAATAAAAATTGTAGATAATGATGGATTGAAAACTCTATTGTATTAGTTCTTCCATGAAGAAACATTATCTCTCAGGGCAAAAGGTTATCAAGTCTAAACCCTTCCCTTTATTAGAAAAAAAAAAAGACAACAGAAATTTGTAACCTTCTTTCCTTGCCTCCCTGCCTCCCTGCCTCCCTCCCTCCCTCCCTCACTCTCTCACTCTCTCCCTCCCTCCCTTCCAAATTATAGGTATGCATTACCATGTTTCCTTCCTTTATATTGAGATTATATTATTTGCCACCATGCTTGACCAATTTGACATATAAGCATTCAAGCCTACTGGTAAGCAAGAAAGGATGTTCCTGTTAGCAATTTCTATGAATATATGTGGCCAGTTTCCCTGACTCCTGCTATTGGTATTAACTCTCCTGGCATCCTGGTGAAGTGAAACTGTAGGCAAGAATAAACCCCTTGCTTTTTTACCTTGTTTAGGTTCTTTAGTCATATCAGAAACATGAAGAATAACTGAACAACATCCATGTCCACTTCGTAAGCAGGCTCTGGATTTATAGAAAGTTCCTGATGCCCCTTTCCTAGCAACTAGCTGAAGCCAGAAGTCAGATTACTATTTCAACTCTCAACCCCCTACCCCAGTCTTCTTGCTTTCCTGACTGCCTAGTTGTCAGTACTGTTTCCTGGGGACTTGAATACATCCTCTCTTCCCAGCGTCCATTGGTTGTGTCTGTGGAAGGGTTGCTTTCTGGCCGTGCCAAGATCCTTGTGTACTTTGCCTCCTCCTTGCAAGAATCTCCCTAGTGGTTCTGTGACTTTTTTCTTCTGACTATATCCTGAAGCCTGGGATTCCTACCAGGCAGGAAATGGAAAGTTGAAGTGTGTGCCGTCCTCCGACACCCTCCCTGTAGAAGGGTCTGAGGCTTGTTTAAGCTAACAGAGTGCGCTGAGATAGTTTACGTCAGCTTGATTCTGACTTAGACACTCCTTTCACTCCCCTGGTTCCTCCTTTCCTCTCTTCACCCTCCCCCTCAGCCTGCCAGTTGTTCCCTGGGCTTTGTCTGAGATACACTGTACACTTTTAGTCCTGGTTTCCAGCGTTTGCTGAAAACGGACCTGGGCGAGATGGAAGAAAAGCCACCAGGAAGTTCCTGACAACATTAGTCCAGGCCTCCGCCTCTGAGCTGATAGAGGACAGCAGTAACCTCAGGAGAAAGGCATCCAGAGGCAGTGCCCAGCTGCCGCGCTTGTGGCTGACTCTATGGAGGAGGAAGGATCGGCCTGGAAATGCCTCTCTTAGATTCATCGTTTTTACCACCAGCTCTCTTTATTTTGACTCACGTTCTTGGAATTGCTGGTGTTCTGTACTGGAAGAGATGTGCCAAAGGCAGAGCAGGTAATTAATTGGTGCCTGGTGTTTTTTAATCCACTGTGGGGCTCTGAGCATGGGATAGATGACCAGCAGATCTTCCCACTTGTTTTCCTTAAAGGGCCAGTGTGTCCTTCAGCTGGGGGGCTGTCAGGTTTGTAGATACACCCAGAAAATGGGCTGCTGTCTGTCCCTTGAGGCCCCAGTCTCTTTCCTGTTTTGTGACCCTGTCTGGCTGAGGGTACTGGTTAGATGAGGTGATGTCTGGGCTCACAGCTGGAGGGGCTTGGCCCCTCTGCTGGCCTTATGTCCCACCTCAGAGGATCAAATTTTAACTTTAGTTTTTCATTGTCCAGGTAGAGTTTTGGAACTCTGTCACTGTCCTTCAGGTATATAGGTGGGAAGACTTAGAGGAGTAGAGAAGTTTCTGTTTTTAGTGCAGAGAAGGAAGGGTTAGTTAGAAGAAAGGGTTGAGTGTCCCAGAGCGTCTTCTGGAGCATAGAGGTCCCTATGCCATTCTCTTTGATGTGATTGGTACACTGTTCCTCTTTGGGGTAGCTCTTCTATACAGTCAAGTCCTTGTACTCACGGTTATGAAGGTAACGGTTCTCCACTTAGGGAATCAGGCTCTATAATTAAAGTTTTGATGGTATTAGAATTTTTGTCCATATTGGTATTAATTACATTAGATATCATTGACTTCTAACTGCCAAGTGTTGGAATCAGGTCTAAGTACAGCTGGTTCTGAGGTAGATTAATTAAGTCAGACTGTTCTGGAGCACACCCTTGGGTCTTGGTCTGTCTGTCTGTCTGTCTGTCTGTCTGTCTGTCTGTCTGTCTATCTATCTATCGTGTGTGTTTGTATTTGTGTCTGCATGTGTGTTTGCATGTGGCACTGTGTGTGGACCAAGGGTGACTTTGGGAATCATCCTTTTTGCTTTGCTCTGGGACTTCCCAGGCTCTGCCCACCAGGGCCAGCAATGCAGGCTGCTGCTACAATTTCTGTCTGGTATTTTTAGGTGGGACTGGGATCTGAACTCAGGACTTTCTGCTTGTGAGGCAGAGTCTTAACCTCTGAGCCATCTCTCCAGCCCAAGTCTTGGTATTTTTAATATTATCACTGTTCACTACGTTCATATAAAAGTGGTCAGATACATATTACCAAGTCTCTTTCAAGTTAAGATGGAGACTTAATGACTTATTACTTAGTTTTCTATTAGAAGTTCATGAATGCTTGACAGAATTAGAATTGGATCCATTCTTTCCCCAGTGTCCTTTCCAGAAAATTCCAGAAAAGCTTTTGAGCAGCTCTACCAGAGAAACACAGATATTCACAAATATGCTTGCTTGTATGATGGTGTGTTTAAAAGTGACATTCCTGTTTGGGGGCCTAGAAAAGAAGGGGTAGCTTGGGCATACACATTCCTATAATTCTAGAACTAAGGAAGCTGGGGTTGGAAGATCTTAGTGGAGGCCAGCTTGGAATACATAGTGACCCATCTCAAACAAAAATTGGTGTTTAGCATAGTGTCAAGTACTTACTAACATATTGGGAGCACTGGGTTTAATCCCTAATACTACAAAACAGAAAAGGGCAGACAAGCTTGGGCTGTTTGGAGCTCTCATTTACTTTATGTAACAAGAAAACAAACATTTAGTTAGAAGCTGCTACTTTCCTTTCCCAGTGAATTAAGATAATGACATTTTATTATTTTTTTTAACTTTATTTCTCTGTGTGTGTGAGAGAAAGACAGAGACAGAGAGACAGAGAGAGCGCGAGCACATACAGTGCCCTTGTGGAGGACTAAGGATGACTTTGAGGATCATCCTGGATTGCTTCTACCTTCTTTTTTGCCTCACCCTGGGATTTCCCAGGCTCTGTCCACCAGGGCCAGAAGTTCAGGCCACTGCCATTTCCACCTGGTGTTCTTATGTGGGACCTGGGATCTGCTTAGGATCTTCTGCTTGTAGGGCAGAATCTTAACCCCTGAGTCATCTTTCCAGCCCGATAATGACATTTTAAAGCCACTAATTGGTTAATTTATTTTTAGTATAGGATTTTCTTTGGAATTTAAGAGTCTTTGTCCTTTTAAGTCCTTTTATTTTTATGTCTTAGAAATATTTATTTCATATTGCAATAAAGTACATTGAAATTAAAAGAAGAGAAATACCTTATAAAGAATTTTTATTATGTGAAACATCTTTGATCTTAATGCTTACTAGATATATTAGGAATGTATTGCATTCTTTTCACCTTTACAATAGAGTGGCAGCTTTGCTGTTTATATCAACAGTATCACTATAAAAGTACTTAAGAGATTCTGAACCCTTTTTAGTATAATTTCAACTTTAATATGTTAATTTTCTTTGTTTAAATATTTATTATTATTATTATTATTATTGTGTGTGTATCTGAAGGCACCATATATGCCTGTGGAGGGCCAAGGGTGACTTTGAGAATCATCCTAGATTGCTTCTATCTTCTTTTTGTTTCATACTGGGAATTACCAGTTTTATCCACCAGAACTGTAAGCTCAGGCCACTGGCACTTTCATGTGGGACCCTGATCTGAACTCAGGTCCTTCTGCTTTCAAGGCAGTCTTAACCCCTGAGCCATCTTGCTAGCCCCTACTTAAAATTTTTTTTTAAAGTAATTACTACTTGTAATGAGCATGGCCAGAATAAATTTTCTCTACCATCTCTGTGAATAGTCCTATACATGATTGAAAAAAGTGAAGGTTCATTCTCCTGACCTCTGACTTGGAACTTGGAACCCTCCAGTCTTAGCCTCCCAAATGCTGGGATTAACAGGTCTGTGCCTCCTATACCTGACTAGATATTGTCTCTTATGATCTTCTTTTTTTAAAATATGTTTTAAAAATTGTGTGTGCTTATCCATGTGCCATGAGTACTTGTAGAGGTCAGAGGACAATTTTATGGTTCTCTCCTTCCACTTCATGTGGGTTCTGGGTATTGGACTCAGATCATCAGGTTTGTGAGATAAGTGCCTTTACCCCCTGCTCCATCTCCAGGTCCCTGTCTTTTTTTGTTATTGTTGGTTTTAAATTTGAAAATATAAAACATAGACCCTTGATTATATGGACACAGATGTTTAGTCCATATTGTATGCGAATGACATTGTTGTAGAAGGATATATCAGTGCAAAAGACATCACCATGTGGTAATGGTTTTGTGTATATTGAAAGTTATTTTTGTGCACATATTTATGTAGAAAAGTGTGATCATAGTTTTATATATTGAAAGCATTTAACTTTTTTTCTTTTTGTTGTGTTTATGTCAGAGTTATATGAGTGTGTGCAGAAGAGACTATTGTGTGTGCCTATGAAGGCCCATTGGTGACTTCAGGAACTATTCTGTATTGCTCTTATTGCTTTGCTCTTTCTTGGGTTTCCCAGGCTTGGCCTTCCAGGCCAGCAGTTCAGCACTCTGCCATTTCCTCTGTCATTGTTACATGGGATCTGAAATCCAAACTCAGGTCCTTTTGCTTGCTAGGCAAAAGCTTAACCTCTGAGTCATCTCTCCAGCTCTGTCTGTCTGTCTGTCTAATCTATCTAGAAAAGTTTTGTTTATTTCTGAGGCGGGAAGGCAGAGGACAACTTTCCAAAGTTGGTTTTCTGTTTCTACCGTGTGAGCTTGTGGGAATTGAACTTGGGTCATCAGGTTTGTACACAGGTGCTGTTACCCACTGCACTATCTCACTGAATGGAAAGCATTCAGTTTTGAGATAAATACTTTTTAAAAAAATTTTTAGGCTTTTGTGTGAGTTTATTTGAAGAATACTCTGACTTAGTTGGACAAACTTTGTTGCTTTTTGTTTCTGTTTGTTTGTATATCTAGTTTTAAAAAATATTCTTTATAATAAAATACAGCATAGAAATACAGCAGATGCTAAGGCTGATATAACTGTAATTAACCCAATTTAAATAAAACCGATCTGATTAGTCTTGCCATTTTGCTAAGCATAACATAAATGCAAACATGTAATCTGAATTGCACTATTGCTTTTATGTGTTTTATAGGTTAAGTTCAGTATCCTTTTTTCTTTTAGTTTTTTGGGATAAAATCTCATTATCTAGCTCAAATTACCTCATCTCATGATCCTGCCGAATGTTGGGAATACAGTCATGCACCACCAATGTGAGTGTTATGTTACATTGGATATTTTCAGAGCTGTTGTTCAACATTCTGTGTTCTAGTAAGTCTTCACTATGTGTAGAATATTTTACTTTCCACTCTTAACAATTGATAGTGTATTCTATTTTGCCCTCAGGTTTGGAAGGGCTCTTATACTCAACAGGTCCAGTGTCCAGTGTGCTAGTTCTGCCCTGGTCAGAAGTCATTCTTCTTTTACTTGAAGGTGTGTGATTGTAGAACATGCAATCTACGGACTGTTGTGCTAACAACTGTGGAGTTACTTAGTTTCTCTCTTGCCACTAGATTCTGTTAGACTGTAATACCATTGAGGACAAGGGATTCTTACTCATCTCAGTGTCTCAGGTGTATTTGACATAATAGAGTTAGTAAATATTGCTTGAATAAGCAGATGAAAGAAGTCAGGTAGCATTAGCCAGAAGCTGTAGCAGGAACCATGCCCTGCTCATCTGTGTGTTTAGAGGATTTGGCTGAGTTTGATGTGTGACTTAATATGAATGCTGGGCATAAGTCAATTTGAGTGGATTTGCTCTATTTTAGCGTACACACAAACGCGTGCGCGCACACACACACACACGAAAGGGCTTTATGATCATTCAAAGAATGTTTAAATGTTTTATATGCTTGTGAAAGAATGAAATGAGTCTAGAGTCTTGTTTTCTTTATCTATAAAATGATAGGTTTAGAAAATCTTAATTTTTAAGGTTCCTTCAGTTAGGATATCCCACTGGGAAAACTGGCTATGGTCCCTGCATCTGGACCAAATGAAGTACAATCAAGATCTCATTAGCTTTTTCTTTACTTCTATCACACTGTTGGGTCTAATGAAATATAAGTTATAAAATGGACAAACACTGCTCTGAATTGTTTTCTCCTTCTAAATCAATTGCATCTTTAGTTTTTTTGAACCTCGGCACACGACTTACAGGTTTCCTGAGGCAATAGGACATTGCCTTCTAAGTTTTTGAGATTGGTTTGTACCTTTATTCTTCCATTAATAGTGTTAGCTTTGTGTCTTCCATTTGTGTCACCTACAAATTTTTTTAAACATGTAACAGGCACTCAAGTATTTGAATCAGTGGTCAAATACTGCAACAAATAACTTTGCTCAAATAACTATAATATTAGATGTTTTAACCAAAGTATAACTCATTTAGTCTTTCCTTTGCTGGTTTTCTTTTTTCGTATTTTGCAGTATGGTAGAAAGACCATTGAACTTATAGCCAGAAGGTCTGACTTTAAGTCTTTAATTATGTTCTGGATTTCAAACTTCTATGAGACAAAAGATTAAGACTTCTAATTTTGTGTGATAGTCTGCAATCATTTGGCTTACAATTGGAGTTGGAATGGAATTGTGTTAAGCACTTGGAATCAGATGGTATTTTATCTTAGCTCTTGTCTTACTGGCTGTGAAACCTTAATCTATAAGCTTGGGTTTCTTAATTTGCAAAATAATTACATGATTTTTTAAAGTTAGTTTTCAGAAAACATTTGGCACATGACTGCAAAATTTTTTTCCTATCATTATAATTTTTTACAAAAGATGTCATTAAAGATAGTGCCATTCTGTTGACTGCCAGAACAAAATACAACTTCACATAGGTAGATGTTAAAAAAGGTAACAAGCCAATAAGGGAGTATATAAAAAGTTAATGATTATGAATCATTGTCTCACATTAGAAGGAAAGACTAAGGTGTCTGCTTTTATGTCCTTAATAGTGATAACTTTTGGTGTTTTAGAAAAGAACTTAAAAGATAATGCTCCAATTATCTGTACTATTGTAAGAAAGCTAGCAGCTGTAAATTCTCAAGTAAATTCTGGCAATGTGTGGAAATATTGACCTGAACTTTTTTGAGAATTTCTGACTTTAACCTGAACGGTGAGAATGACCTGACCATCCCAGACCATTCCTCTGGTGATTAAGAGCTGACTGTCCTAATCACAGTCTTGTCCTTGACTGTCTGCATCATCATCTTTTTTGGAGCTCAGGATCTGCTGGAGACCATGTCTCAGTCTCATGTCTCAGTCTACAGTGGTTCCTTATGATTATGTTGACTTTTGGAGACTGCAAAAATCATTTAGTATTCTAGTAGTTGTCCCATTTGTTCACTTGTGATGTGCTCTAAATCTCTAGTCAACCATATTAGATATTTTTGTTTCTTTTTTCCTTTTGGAAAGAGAAGGTTTGAGACAGGATGTTACTATGCAGGCCACGTTGGCTGTGAATCCGCAGCAGTGGTTCTGCCTTACTTAGCTTTCTGGGTGCCAGGATTTCAAGCAGGTCCTGGCATACCTGGCTTAGAGTTATTTCTTAACTATATTCTACCTCCTTCGTTATTGGTTATTCTGGATTAGGTTCCTCTCAGAAACAGCCACGTATAACAAAAAAGCACGCCAATTGATAAATAATCTTGACCAACATTTAATTTTGTACACCACAGTATATTTCTTAAAAATGGAAATGATTTCTTTCTTAGAGGTTTGATTAAATGAAGTTAAAATTCTTAGTGTGTTGTCTGTGAACAGTTACAATAGATGATCAGTAAAGTTTAACTTAGATTATTGAGTGCCTCTCACCAGTCAGAGACTGAGAAATGAAGACAAGAGATGGTTCTTGAACCCAGGGGATTTGATAGGAAACAGGAACAGGAATCCCTTTTCCTTTTCCTAGGACAAAGTAACTTCTAGGAGGACTACTCTTCACTTAGGCTAAAGAGTATAGCTAAGGGGGACAGAATAGCATTGTCATAGGTTATCAGAGTGACCAAAAGCTTAGTGAAGGGGAGGGATAAAGTTAGCAGGAGGTACTTTATTAGTAACCATTAACAAGATTATTAGCAGTTTGTAGATGGGAGGAATGCACAGTTGAAAATGAAGAATCTTGACAGGTGACTGTTGAGGTCACAGGACTTGTTTAAGCTGAGATGTCCAGGAGGCAGACCCCTGGATGTTTGTTTGTTTGCTTTTCGCAAACAAGGTCTTTTGGGATACTCTCTGGAACCTTGCTTTCCTGGTGCGGGCTGCCCTCTCATCTTCAGAAACAGGACCGCAAGCAGTGCTGGCCTAAAGAGCCTTTCTATTTAGGTCCAGTGATTAGGCCCTTATCAGTTGCTGGCCTTTCTGAGTGGTGAGGGGCGGGACTGGAGTCTCTTTCCTGACACTCACAGTAGGGATTGGGTCACAATTGTCAAGAAGTAAGAGATGGGCTGGCCATCTGAACGAAAAAACCATTCATTGTGTTTCTTCAGCATTCCAGTGTCTGGTACAATTAGCTAAGACTCGGAAAACAAGTTGGACAAACGAGCAAGCAGCCTTCCACTGATGAATGGATAAAGGGATTTCTGGCCAGTCAAGTTAAGTGTGCTGTGAAGACAGCGTGGTTGGATCCAGGAAAGGGAAGGGGGCTTTGCAGTGTCAATAGTAGTAGCTGGAGGGGGAAAAAGAAAGTAAAGCAAGCAAAACTTATTTCTGAAATTGTTAATGTCTGCCAAGCCAATCTGCAGTGCTCCGGAGCTTTGTAAAGCTGCTTTGTAAGGCTGGAATCGTTGGGGAGAGAGACTGAATTTCCTCTTGAAATCTAGGAATCTGTTGGCAAAGGACGGTGTTGGGGCTTTCCGTCAGGAGACCTTCATAGTTGGTTAACATTTCAAATGTGCTTCTGCTTGAGAAGAGGCAAACCTGAAGAGTAGGCTGTTGGGCAATGGATGCACTGTTCCTGACTTGGATGAAGGCCCTTTATCTACCCAGCTGTATTGCAATTGTCTAAGATTCAGCAGGTCGTAAGCAAGCTGCTGTTCTGCAGGCTTCCGTCTGCCAGCTTCTATCTGCCTGCTTCTATCTGCCCTAGACTTACTCAGTATCTCGACTGGAGTTTAACATATGAAACTCCCACCTCTGCTGTATTGATCTGGAAATATAAAGCTGGTGCCACTTTTGATAACATATTCTGTACCTGAAGACCTGGACGCAGGTTTTGGAAGTGCCCTAGGGAGGAGCTTCCTCTCTGACCTCAAGGGAAGAAGGAGGTCAGTAGGAAGTTGTGGGTGGAGTCACTTCTCTGTTCTGTTCCCTCTCAGTTGATCACATAGCCCTTTGGTTATCAGTCTCTGTTCACCTTCTACTTGAGGAGCTCCAGAGGGTGCAGAGGCTACTAGCTGGAGGTGCGCTGGGACCAGCTATTTGTTAGGTGGGGCCAACTGACAAGGAACCATGTGGTCCAGATATCAAGATGAGCATGAGTTCAACGCCCACCTGGTTTGCCGCATGTGCTGCATGGGTTAGTATGTGAAGGGTTTTTTTTTTTTCTTCCTTGTCCTTATAGACCTTACTCTCTTTGACTCATAGGAATGCACAGCCTTTGAAGCCCTGCAGGCGTTACAACCTTCAGGCTTGTTAAAATGTGGGGTGAAATATATCAGCGTTCCTTATTTCCTGGGGAATTTCTTAAGCTTGCACTGAGTGGCAGTTAAGAGCCTAAACTTTGGGTGTGGAACTCTTTTTTTTTTTTTTAAATAGAGTCTGAAGTCATGCTCATGCTTCTGTTTGTGTCAGGAAACCACTTTTAAGTTACGTTACATAGCGTTGAAAGTCAGGGTATTTTTAGCAGAAGTTGGCTGGTTATAGAGTCCACCTCTGAGCAGACTTAGTGGGGGTGGAAGGGAGGAGTCACGGCCCAAGTTTCCTCTTTGGGGCCTATTGCTAGTTGTCTTACACTCTCTTTCCCCTACTGTGACAGAGAAAATGACTTAGAGGTAGATGGAACTGGTGGAACCCGCCACAGAATTAGAGGCTTAGAGGAATTGTTCTATTAACAGTACTTAGGTTTATCCTGATAAGAAAGAAGAGTTCATTTAAATAATGTCCTGTGACTTTGAGCAAGGAGCAGAACATTTTATAGACTTCCTGGTTTCCAAACTGTAGGGTATACAACTGATGCTGACTGAGAGCAGTTTATTAGTTCTCAATGAACTAGAAAAGTTAGATTGTTTATTATAAAACAAAACGATAAATTGCTCTTTATTTTTTATGTTAAAATAGCTTTTGTTTTATAAAATCATTGTACTAGATGGTAAGTTTTAGATAATCTTAACAAATTAAAAAGCCTACAGCTTCATATTAGAATTTTCTAATTCATTTTGGAATATTTACTAATCTGTGAAATAGAAGCTTGTGACCGGATCAGGCAGATTTTCCTAATGTTAAAATTGCTGGTGGTTTGATTCAGAGGTCCTCCAAGGAAAACTAGGAAGAAGTAGGAGGGGTTAGTGCCTCCTGCCTGCTAGAGCAGTGCTGCTAGATATTGCAATGGCTTTTTGAGGACTCTGCTGATGCTGTACCAGTGTTCAGGGCATCACGCAGAGTCGTTAACCAGTTATTGTCAGCCTGTCTAACTTTTGCCTTTCCTGTATTATTGAGAGTTCTTCTCTGGAACCTGAAAGAATTTACATATAGAAGTTCTTGGAGATGAGCTCAGAGTACAGAGAACCCTTTTCTGTCATCTACAATCTATGAGAAGTATCAGGGAATTCTTAATTCTCATTGAAATTTCAGGGGGAAAACATTTATCTCTCCTTCCCCTTTTAAGTCCCTAGTGCCTGATAGTTGCAGCCTAGTAGTTAAGACATCGGAGCCACTTTAACAACCATCTTCTGGGGTCCCCTGTTCTGTCATTTAATGGCTTCATAAATTGGGAAAATTGCTTAACTTTTTGGTGCCTTGATTTCTTCATTTGTTGAAAAGAGATTAAAGCACACCCAGGTTCCCAGAATTGTTATGAGTGTATGATATTAAAACACTTAATCTAGAACCTCCCACATAAGTGGATAAATATCAGTTGGTAATTATAATATATGTGAAATGTATATAACATAAACATTTACTGCTACCATTCTTCTTACACAAAAAGTAAGACATATTAATGCATGTCTGGGTACCTGAATCACTAGAATGAAGGTTACTTTAGATGCCTTTGTTAATTTGGAGTGCATAGTAGCTACAGGTGATATGTCTCCTGCAAAGCCGACCTCTGTTAGCTGCAGGACTATGACTCCCTTCTGAGAGGAAGCCCACACATTCAGTGTCCTAGGAAGTACTGCCCTTTTCTGCTGCTGCTTTTCTCAAGGAGTCTCCCTTCAGCTCTGTAGTTCTTTTTTTTTTTGCCATTATGGGTATCCCAACTCTTTCCTGCCTTCTCCTTTTTTCTTCCCTCCTTTTTCTTTTTTGGGAGTATTAGGGTCTTTGGCACACAAAACAAGTTCAACCATTTAGTTAATACCCCTTGTGTAGCTTACTCATTTAAATTTTATACTATGTTTTTGGGTTCTTGATTGTCCAAGGAATTATCATTAATATAGCCAAGATTTTCCTAGAATAAAGTAAAATTTTTATTTTTCATTGAAAGTTCTAAGGTTGTCAGTTCTCTAAAATCTTGTGTGGACCTCATGGAGAACTTCAGTGTATTTGATCCTTTGATGTTGGATGCTCTTTGTGAATCCTGATTTTTGAGATGGTTTACACCTCTCCTTTTCCATTGGTTAAATGGGACATTATTGTTTTGTCCTATAATAATTCCATCGAGGCAGTATACTATAGTCATTACAAATTCATGATTTAAATTCCAATAGTCATGGATTTGAGAATTTATTTATTTATTTGTGACTTTGGGAGAATCAATAAGCCTTTTTGAGCATCAATTTACTGGATTATAAAATAAGAATAAATAATGCATGCTTAAGTCAAATAGGAGAGACAAACCTCAAATAGTGCTTGACACATATTAAGTGTGTTAAAACTCAAGGTGAGTACTTCTGAAATAGACTAGTGACCTTCTGAGAACAAGAATTATTATATAATGCTGGTGTCATTATACATTGCTGGTAAGCATATTTTAATGGCCACTGTAGCTTACATAGTAACATTAAGTCGTTCTCTCCTAGATCCAGATGTGGTAGGAACTTAGGAAAGCCAAATGTGTAGAAGGGTTAGCTAAGTAGCAAACCAAGCTTCCTGTTAAAAAACAGTCTTTTAATAATCATTTATGTTCACTTCTTAGTCTGACTTTGAAAAAGAAAAGTTCCTTAATATGTCCTTGTAGACATACATAATCTTGGTGTGTGCTGAGTGTGTACTTGGCATGTGTGTGTTAATGAGTATTCCTGAATACTTACTGTTGTCCTGAATGTTGACTATTTTAAGAAATTTTAAAACATGGATTTTGACTCCAGAAGAGTTCAGTTCAAATAGAAAAAGGACTTATATGTATCGGTTTCTAATAGTAGGTATAGATGCTGAGTGCCAAGTAAGTCTATCACTGAGCTATATCTACAATTCATTTTTTACTTCTTAATTTTGAGACAGGTCTCACTAGGTTGCTCACCTTAAATCAGTCGGTCCTTGAACTTGGAGTCCTCCTACCTTAGTCACCTGAGTAAGGGGACTATAGGTCTATGCTACCAGGCCTAGCTCAGTTTAGTTCCACAAACATTCAGAGATGGCCAGCATGGCTAGATGATCTAAAAAGAGGAGGTGGGGCTTCAGCTGGACTTTGAAAGAAGGCTCTGCCTTCAATAGTCCTAGAAGAGGAGATGGGATTTTCTAGGTGGGGTAAAGAGGACTAAAACAGAGATTTGAAAAGTATGTGTGAAAACATAAGAATGTTTGTAGTTGAGTCCTGAAGGGAAGATTCAGAAGATAAAGTTGGAAGAGCTTAGGTATTGTAAATTCTTTCAGGTAGGAGATAGGTCTTCTCCATCCACCTAACAACAGAATTGAGGGCCCTGAGATAGTTCAGTGAGTAAAGATCCTGGCATGCAAACCTGGTGTCCTGAGTTCAGTTCCTGGAGCCAACATAATGAAAGTTGAGAATGAGTTTCTTAAAGTTGTCCTGTGACTTCCATCCATGTGTCACACATATATGTACCCTCTCCTGCCTTGCCACTCATAAAAATAATTAAAAAAAAAACCTTTTCAAATTAGAAAAAAAAATGTAAGTATGAAGACTAAAGAGCTAGATTTGCCTGCCCACTGTTGTCTTAGGAGTCACTAAAGGATTCTGAATAGAGGCTGATGTGAACAAAGTGATTGGGGTGATTCGTTGAGACAAGCTGTTTTTTCTGCCCATGAAGTCAGCTATCAAATCTGTGGCTTCAATTGTGGCCATTTATTTGAATTCTAGACCTAAGATTCTAAATGTCTGCAAGAAGTTCCTACTGTCTCTCATTCTTTGTCTTTGTCTTCTGCTTTTACGTAGCTTATTCTTAGCAGATGGTACCTGATATTTTCATTATCTGGAGCTGCTCAGTTGCTCTGGCTTTATCCCACCTCCTCCAATAGTAGTCTGCCTACATTGTCAGGAGGATCTGGCTTACTTTACATCATCTCTGCCTTCATTCAAGTTCTTTTTCCCTGTTTGCTTTTTAGGAGATTCATGATGTACTGGAACTACATGGACTTGCTATGCTGGATCAGTACATAGTGGTGCGCCTCAAATGCAGGCTTTCACTGCATACCAGGCCTATTCTTCCCAAAGAGATGGGTAAATAGAAGCAGCGATGCCCTGCAAGAATCACCTAAACCAATGTGTTGGAAGGGGTGAAAAGGTTTCTGGAGAAGATGAAGTTGAATTAAATGTTAGAGAATGAGTAGTCAGAAAGGAAACTGCATTCCATGCAGAGGAAACAGCATAAATGTGAATGAAAGTATGCTACATTTGGGGGAATCGTTCTTTTCTTTCTAAACATGATTGGAAGTTTGAATTTTCGTAGAAGACAGAAATTGTACAATAATGGATTTTAAATCATAAGCTGAAAGGTTTCATTGTTATCCTGGATGGAAGCTTCAGACTGTGATAATTGAGTAGAGTTAGTTCAAGTGTGACTTCTGGGATCTTGGCAAATTGCTTGTCATTTGCTGGGTTTTATCTTTCTATTAAATTAGTAGTTATCTTACATAGCTGTTGAACATTATGAAGACTATATGTGAGATGCCAAGCACATAAGCAAGTATTAGAAGATGCTAAACTGATAATTTTTTTGGGGGGGGGGGTAGAATAAGGTCTTACTTTGTAGCCTGGGACCAGCCCTTGAGAGTTGTCCTTTGACTTTCATACATGCTCCCCATACACGATAAGCAAATGAAAAAAGTTAAAAAGTACTGACAGACTTAAAAGAATTTTTTTCTTTCCCACTCACGAATTACTTGATCTGCTTATAGTAACATAATAAACATTTGGGCGTTGTGTTTGTTTTTTATTTTTTACTTATTTGTTCATGATCTGGAGAGGTGGCTCAGGGGTTAAGATTCTACCTTGAAAACAGAAAGTTCTGAGTTCAGATCCCAGGTCCTAAATAAAATCATCAGACAGAAGTGGCGGCAGCCTGCACTTCTGGCTCTGGGAAATATCAGAGTGAAACAAAGAGTACGTGGAAGTAATCCAATATGATTTCCGGAGTCACCCTTGGGCTTCCACAGGAGACACACACACACACACACACAC
This sequence comes from Typhlomys cinereus, assembly GCA_023101885.1. Lineage (NCBI taxonomy): Eukaryota > Metazoa > Chordata > Mammalia > Rodentia > Platacanthomyidae > Typhlomys > Typhlomys cinereus. The sequence goes on from JALPQD010000078.1 coordinate 6,919,497, forward strand.
ACACTCTAAATACATGAAGTTAAAATATTATTTATTTATTCATTTTTGAGAAAGAAAGAACATATGAACACCATAGTGTATGGGTGGAGGTCAAAGGACAACTTTTCTCTCCTGCCATATGGGGTTCTGGGGATTGAATTTAGGTGGTCAGATTTGCAATCCTGGTGCCTTACCTGCTAAGCTATCTCACTGCATTCTATTGTATTTGTTTTTGAGACTGGGTCTCGCTCACTATGTGGCCTAGGTTGACCCTGAACTCAAAATCTTGCCTCAACCTTAATGTTGGGACCACAATTGTGTGATACCATACCCTACACTCAATCTGTAATTTTTAAAATTTTATTTGTCTGTCTGTGAGAGAACCTATAAGCAGTTAGGAGCAAAGGTTAGAAGATAGCTTTGCAGAAGTCATTTGTAGTTTTCTTCTTCCATTCTATAGGCTCCAGGTTTCTGGGTTTACATGCACATCCCTTGTCTATTGAGCCATCTCCATGACCCCTCAATGTATACTTTTAAAAATAATTAATTAGTTTATTTTCTGTATGTGTATTGGGATGTGATATGGTGTGGGGAAGTTGCACGTGTACTTGTGGTCAGAGGACAACTTTGTGGAGTCAGTTTTCTCCTTCCATCTTATGTAAGTTCAAGGGAAAGAACTCAGTTCATTAGATTTCATGATAAGCACTATTGCCCTCTGAGCCATCACTCGCCCTAAATGTTTTCATTTTGTTGTTTTTGCTTCATTGTGTGAAGTTATAGTTGTTAGACGTTTTAAGGGCTAAAAATTAGTAAAGCCTAATCTGTCTTCAAGGGATTAGCAATCTAGCTGGTGATGTAAGGAAAAACATACTGAAAGTTCATAATTCTTTCTAATTGTGTGTTGATTGAGTGATGCCAAGGTATGTTACCATTAACATTTGGAAGACAAAGAGACTATTGCAAACTGGAGTTCTCAGGAAAGGGTTCCAGAGTAACTTTTCTCAAATATAAATAAAAATTTCATCAAGCAATTGATTCTCCTATTTAAGTTCAATGCTTTCCCTTTACCTATAGAATACACTTTGGGCTTCTTTCTTAGCTTGCCACATGAGCCATAACTTGGCCAGACCATCTTACCCAGTTTCAAATCCCATCACTATATAATATGCATTCTGTTCGGTTCTCTCAACATAAATTCTTTCTTTTTTAAAAAATATTTTATTTATTTATTTAGTGTGTGTGTTTGTCTGTGGAGGACCACGGGTGACTTTAGGAATCATCCTGGACTGCTTCTACTTCCTTCTTGCTTTGCTCTGGGATTTCCCAGGCTCCACCCATTAGGGCTGGACCCGCAGGCCACCTATGGCATTTTTTAGGTGGGACCTGAGATCCGAACTCAGTACCTTCTGTTTGCAAGGCAGTGTCTTAACCCCTGAGCCATCTCTCCAGCCCCATAAATTCTTTCCTGTCGCCATGATTTTGTAATAGATGTAGCTTTATGTAATCATTTGTTAAGTTTTCATCCACTGAGCTCCTCATCTGTGATTGTTAACACCTGACATGTGGTCTTCATCCTCTCCTAAGTTGAGCAAAGCTCTGAGCCTCTCATCACTTTTTAAGGTTAATTAGAATTACTCCTCTAGAAAACTTTCCCTCTTCCTATATTTCTCTTCCCAATTCAGGCAGGCTAAACTCTATCTAGTTTCTTAAAGTACGGTCACAGCTCCATGTGGGATTGCAAAATGTTTGACAATATACACAAAAAAGGGCTACTGAAAGTGCAATGATAAAAAATTAATTAAAAATAAAACAATGAATCAGAGGTGTTCTGGCAGTGCCCACCTGTGTCGCATCATGTAATTTCACTGCAACCTTGATTCTAAACATACAACACATGAGTTTCACAAATGTGTGTGTGGTACTGGCAAATGCCACCTGAAACTCCCAGCTCTGACTAAAGACTAGTGTGTGTTATGAATGACAGTTTCTTATTGTACATAAGACTTTTCTATTTTTATAGAAACATAATGGTTTGCTTATGGAAAATAGACATTCCTCTGTATTAGTGTATCTTTGGATTGAATTGCATTGTAATTATTGATTGATTTTTTTTTTAAGACAGTGGCATGTAGCCCAGGCTAGCCTGAAACCTATATAGCCTAAAATAACCTTGAATTCCTGATCCTCCTGTCTCTATTTCCCAAGTGGTAGGATTACAGTAGTGTACTACAATGTTCAGCTAGAAATCTGATTTTAAAAACTACCACTTGCAATACAGACTTGAATCTTTTTTTAAATTTTTTTTATTATTTATTCAATTGTGCGTGTGTGTGTGTGTGTGTGTGTGTGTGTGTGTGTGTGTGTGTGTGTGTGTGTAGAACCACGGGTGAATTTGGGGACCACCATGGACACCTCCACCTCCTCCTTGTTTACTCTGCCCTGGGATTCACAGGCTCCGCCCTACCAGGACCAGAAGCGCAGGCCGCCCCCGCTTCCGCCTGGCGTCTATACGTGGGATCTGGGATCCGAACTCAGGACCTTCCGCCTGCAAGGCGGAGGCTTAACCCCTGAGCCACCTCTCCAGCCCCAACTTTGGATTTTTCTGACCCCACTTCCTGAGTGCTAAGATTATAGGCATGTGTCACCCCAATCAGTTTATTTTATGTTGGGAATTGAACCCAGGGCTTTGTACATGCTGGGCAAGCATTCTTACTAGCCAAGCTCCATCCCCAACAGGATATAAGAAATTGATAAGCTAGACTGCTACATATTCTCAGAGAATGAAGGAGGCTTAGAGTGTGATGTATATGATGTTACTAGGTACTAGTAACTAAAAGATACTAGGACAATAGGTGACGGTGAGACTATATATCAAAATCACCTGAACCCAATGGCTAGATATGAATTGCCAGCAAGGTTCAGTGGAGCCAAGTAGGCTCAGAGGCACAGTCAGCATGTATGTGGATGCTTACATGGAGATGCAAATGTGAACCCAGTCTTCAGCAAAGCTTAAGTTAGAGTTGCCATGTGGAAGTGTGCAGCAGTAGGGAATGAATAGTGTCAGTTAGGATGATTTGTTTTATTTATTCTTTTTTCTGTTTTGAAAATAGTGTACACTTATACAAAGTAATAGATTTCATTATGATATTTTTATGTATAGATTACTCATTCACCCCATGAGGATGATTCAAACAAGATAATATATAGGATAGTGTGGGCTTCAAATGAATAGAAATAAAAGATTAGAACTGGTTCCCTAGTTTCCTTGAATTGATTTGGGGAACTGGCTAGAGTGGGAGAAAGGATGCCTTCCACAGGGTTGGGCATCTGTGAAGCAGTCACTTGTCAATTCCTGAGGGCCATGTTTCTGTGAAAGAGCAGAGGAAGAAAAAAAAACCTGAGTAGGAGTTTGTCCCTTTAAAACTTAGTAGAGAGATGTGCACTGAGGTACACCAGGGGCTTTGGGAAGTTGTTTGGTGAGAGAATCTGAATGAAGGATGCACTGGCTTAGAAGAGTAGGCAACAGGGTGTTACCCAGGCAGATGGAGGCTATATGCACACCATGCACCATGGTACTTCACAGTTCTGTCCGGCTTTTGGAACCTGTCAGAAGAGCAGGGGATCATACTGCTGCCTGCCTTGCCATAGTTTGCAGCAATATGGTCAAGACCAAAAAGGAAGTTACTGTAAGTCAGATCTTCCCAACAAAAAGTCATTGTTCCATGGTTCTGTACTGAAAGTTAACTTTTTGTTGTTGTTTTTAATTCAAATAAATATCATTTATTAAAGAAAAAAGGAATATTGTTAAGCACCAAAACTGTGTTGTTACATATATATACAGTAAGAGAAAGGTGATGTAATACTTGATTGAAGTCAACTTTTAAAAATTGGTTCTAGGGAACCTGAGGTGTGGGAATTTGCTACCTGCATAGTACTAAGCCAGTACCTTCTGTGTTTCTTTGCAGATGAGCGGGACCGAGTTCAGAAGAAAACGTTCACTAAGTGGGTCAACAAGCACTTGATGAAGGTAGGACTCTCTCATATGTTGCAAGGCGCCTGGAACTGTTCTTAAGCCGGATAAGCTCTCTTGGTCAGACCGCCTGCCCTCCTTTCTCCCGTTGATTCCTAACTGGAAATGGCAGTGGCAGGTCCAGGGTACCGGTGCTGGCGCCTGAGATTCTGAGGACACTGCTTCTAGTGTCAGAGCTGTTCTGTAACCCCTGTTTCTTCATATTATTATTTGTAATCCTTGAGGTTGGACTCAGGGCCTCACTTAGGCAAACCCTGTACCACTGAAGTAACCTATTTATCTTCAAAGTAGCTGGGATTATATTCTGCCTTGTCTGTATAAACCTCTTTATTATAAAATATAAAGATCTGACAGAGTGCCTTTTCTTCTATCTTTATTTAAAGTACATCTCTTAGGTATTTAGTTATTTTTTAAATTTCAGTTTTTGAGATACTGTAGATAGAACTCAGAGCCTTAATTTGCTAGGCAAGTGCACTATTACTGAATTATATCCCAAGCGATTGATTTTGCATAAATTTCTACCATCATCATAGTTTGAATTATAGAGCATTTTGTTCAGAATGGTTATGATTGGGGGAATTTTTAATTCAAATTAAGGAAGAGGCACGTTAAAGAAAATACCTTTGTGACTGTCAAATCTGAGTAAAATTTGTGAGTTCTAGCATTTCTTGCTGCTCTAGAAAGTATGACCCATGATCCATTGTTGCACTTATTTCGTGATAAGGTCGGGTGTACCCTAGACTGTCCTTGAATTCAAGATCTTTCTGTCTCTATATCTGAATGCTGGGCTTTGTAAGTTGCTGTGCCTGGTGCTAGCAGTCCTCTTTTAATTGCTATATTTGATGGCTTAGTTTTATCTTCCTGTTACTTGATTCCTCTGTAATATTTAAGTTGCCTGTTCTGTGAAACCCTCTACTGTATTGACTTTCTAGGACACTGCCTTTTCCTTCCTTGATGCTGGTTTGGTGGTTGTGTTGTATGCTTGTCACTGTACTGGTGTGGAGGTGAGAGGACAGTTTTTAAGAGCTGGTTCTTTTTCTGAGGCAGTTCCTTCATTCTTTCTGCCACTCTCCAGGATAGCTGGCCTGTAAGCTTCCAGAGGATTTTCCTGTCTGGACCTCTCATCTCACTGTATGCCTGCTGTGGCTACAGATGTTAGGCAGTTACCGCATCTTGGTTTTTGTGGATTACAATGATAGAACTCACATATTGCTGGCCTTTCTTTCTCTGAGGCCTTGTGTTCCCTTCTTTCCCCCCATGAAGTCACATGATTCTAAAAGCACAAAAAAAGCATTTTCTTTTCTTCCATGGTGTGGCAGTCACCCTGCATGGTTGCTGATAAATGACCATCAAATGGCTTAAGGTTTATTTCCTTACAGTCTGGTTACAGTTCTCAATCCAGCTTGACGGGAGAGCACACACCAACACCAGGGCAGAGGGAACTGGCCACACCATCATCACATATAATGGCTGAGAGGTGGACAATCCTTACTTGCCAGACCAGCATGTCTGGCCAAGTAAACAGGCCAACTCTCTCAACCAGCTCTCTGTGATTTATCCAAAGCCTAATCCTACCCACCATAGGCTGGGTCTTCCCCATCAGCTAGACAATCTCTTTCAGGTTTGCTCTGGGCTTAACTCAACCATCAACTCTCTACAACTGTGCCCAAAGCTCAAACCCTCAACAGTCAAGTTGACACCTGTTCTTAACTATGACACATGGTTAGTTGTCTATCTGTAGTTCAGGAAACAGTGGTCCAGGTATTGGTTACATAAACTAAGCATGGCTCCTTAGGGTACTTGTTCAGTGAGAACTGCCATTGAGTGTAATTTTCAAACTATAAGAACTTGGTAAAGAGGCAGTGATAGAGCCTTTTTCCTTCTTTGTTTCCCTCATAAAGATGGATGTTTCTCAGGTCTGTTTGACACATTTATCTGGATGTTGCCCAAGCATATCTTATATTTGACACATCCAAAATTGCTAAATATTTATGCTCATGTACCCTAGTTTTCCAGGTTAGGAACCTAGAATCATATTTGATTCAGTCCTGCCAGTACTCTGTTCTCTGTGACCAAGTCTAACTAATCCAATGCAGAGAGATTGCTTGCTTTTGCCTTCTGTCACCTCTGCTCTGGGACCTTGAGCACTATAATAGTTTCCCAACAAACTGCCCTGTAATAACATTTAATGTGATATTGGTAGTAAAAGTTTATTCAGGGCTTCCTCTTGTACATCAGATATTTATCAAATGTAAGTAATTTTCATGGGTTATCTCATTTAATCCTTAATGTTGTAAGTACTACTAGTACATTTTGTCAGTGACAAAAATAAGATTTAGAGGAGATGTTTATCTTATTCAAGATCACACTACTAGGAAGAAGCAAACTGAAATTTTCTAATTCTGTCAATCTAAATTTTATAACATGTGTTCTGCAAAGCTGGCTCTTGATTCTGTGTATCTTGTGGAGACTGGAGGGTGATAATGGGAATCATCTGGCATTACTCTTCTATCTTATTGTTGTGAGCCTGGGTCTTTAATTAAACCAGAGTGTGCCATTAGGGTTAGACTAGCTAGCCAGCTTGCTCTAGGGATTCTTAGGCTTTGCCTTCCAGGACTAGAATTAATTTCAACTGGGCCGCTAAACCCTCCTGGAATTTGTGTGTGAGTGTGTATATATAGGAGGGCACTTGAATGTGTGTGCCTATGAGGCCCAAGGATGGCTTAGGGGAATTGTTCTGAATTGCTCCACCTCCTTGTCATTGGTTGAATTTATTTTGAATTTAAATTTGAGTTAAATCGAATGGTTGAGTTGAGTTGTCTCCCACATGTGTTTGACTCCTCAGTTGTTTGGAAAGGTCATGGCACCTTTGGGAGGTAGAGTCTTGCTGGAGGAAGGCACGCGTCACAGGGGGCGGGCCTTGAGTGAGTCTGCTCTTAGAGTTAGAAGTTTGCTGTCTCTGCCTCCATGGCGGATGGGATTTATGTCACCTTCAGCTCTGCCAGTCAGCTGTGCCTTTTTCTCCCTTCTGCAACTGTAAGCTGAATAAATCTTCTCTTCTTTGGCCTTGAGTTGTTGTCTCCAAGCCACACTGAAAAATAACCAGTACAATCCTTATTGCTTTGCTCTGGGGATCCCAGACTCCACTTTCCAGGACTGGAGTTGTAGGCCACTGCTATATCTACCCATCTGAGATTCAAACTCAGGTCCTTTTGCTCTGGAGCCAAAGGCTTTAACTCCCTGAGCCATCTCTCTAGCCTTCTAGCCCCTTCCCCCAATTCCTTCTCCTTGGAATTTTTATCTGGGATCTGCGAACCGGAAGTCATATCCTTTTGCTTGCTAGGCAGAGGCTTTAGCCCCTGAGCCATCACTCCAACCCCTATAAATAATATTTTAATAGTGCTTTATAGCTTATGAAATATATCTTATCTGAATTGATTCTTACAATAACCAGGTGCCTGCTTAAATAGTAAAGCTACCTTTTATGGATTTTCTAATTTAATCCTCTCAGTTTTCACACCAAAGAACAGTGAGAATTGGAGATGTGAAATGACTTTCCCAAGGTCATGCAGTTTGTGAAGGGTGGAGCTGTGGGTCAGTCGTAAGTCATGTGATTAAAATTACTAGATTTCTCTACTAACCATGCCTTCACTTGCCGTCTTTTTATACCTATCTCTTTAATAGTTGGAAGAGCTGAACTGTCTTGCTTCAAGCTCGTCCCCTAGACTTTGTGTTTGAATTCAAATGGTCAAGGCTCTCTGTTGCTCCTTTGTAGCTCCTGCTGCTGCTGCTGGACTTCTGCCTTGGTGCTGTGTGATGATAGGAGGCCCAGGGAGGGGAAGCTGGAGGAACACATCATGGCATTGTTAGAAACTGGAGGCCAGCCAGACCCTTACTTACACCCTGAGCTATTTTTCATCATTCCCAGGCTGCCACCTTATGGGTTACAACAAATATTTTATCTTGGAATATTTACAGAGAGTCATCACTGATCAGAATCATTACTCTGAGAGTGAATTTTTTGAACATTGGGCTGAAAATTAGGATCAAGATTTATTTTTTGAAACTCAGGCATCCTTTATTTGGCCGCTCAAATACACCCAAATTAATTCTGTCTTTGGTCAATAGGCCACTGTAAGATCGAAACCAATTAAGCCTATCAAGGTCTAGATTTTGTTGACCTAGGATTTCTTGGGCTCTCAGGTATCCCTTTGGGACACAGTTTGTTTAGGACTAAGAATTAAATCCTTTTTATTCATCGAAAGCATGATTGATCCAGTCTTAGATTTGTTAAGGACATAAGCATTTAAAATATGTAAAAAGGGGCTGGAGAGGTGGCTCAGGGATTAAGCCTCTGCCTTGCAGGCGGAAGGTCCTGAGTTCGAATCCTAGACCCCACGTATAGATGCCAGGCGGACGCAAAGCGGAAGCAGGGGTGGCCTGCGTTTCTGGTTCTGGTAGGGTGGAGTCTGTGAATCTCTGGGGCAGAGTAAACAAGGAGGAGGTGGAGGTGGTCCATGGTGGTTCTCAAATTCGCCTGTGGTTCTATACACACACGCATACATACACACACGCACACATACACACATATACATACACATGCGCGCACACACGCACAATTGAATAAATAAAAAAAATTAAAATATGTAAAAAGTCTAACTTAGAATGCAAGTCCACAGGGCTGAAGAGATGGCTCAGGGGTTAAGACTGTACCTCACAAGCAGAAGGTCCTGAGTTTGGATCCCAGGTTCCACATAAAAAACACAAGGCAGAAAATTGTGGTGGCCTGCACTTCTGTCCCTGGCAGTGTCTGGGAGATCCCAGAGCCAAGCAAAAAGGAGGTAGAAGCAACCCAGGATGATTTCCAAAGTCATCCTTGGTCCTCCACAGGGACACATAGTGCCTTCTAATACACACACACACACATACACACACACACACACACACTCACACTAAATAAGTAAATAAATAATAAAAAATTAAAATGAAAAATGCAAGTCCATAAAATCAGTGTTGTTTATTGTGCCAGAACCATCAAAAAGGAAATTTAAGGTTTTAAACAAGGCCTCATTTAAGTTATCTCTAGGTTGTTAATGTCATATATATATCTGAGTTTTGGTAGCTTATAAAATATATTTCCCAAAGAGAAAAGATGAAATGTGAGTATGGTGGAGTGTTTTTATAATACTAGTAATTAGGAGACTCAGGAAAATTTCTGTGAGCATCAGACTAGCTTGTGTTACAGAGCCTCAAAAGAAAAAATAAAAAAGAATCAGGTCATGTGTTCTTGTTAAAAGGTTAGTAGTTGAATAGAAAAGGTCATATTTTAATATAGTAGATAGAATAATTCTTTTTTTTCCATATATGCAATCTAGAAGCCACTGGCCTTGAAATTTTAGTAGGAATTCTGATTATCCAGCAAAAGTTTTCAAATTACAAATGTCTACTACCACTTCCAGCTTTTCCATGTGGGAAAGTTGATTTTTTGGTCATTGTTTGTTTTGTTGTTCTTCTTTTGTTTTTCTTTTTAAAATTCTTTTAGTGTTTCATATATGAATATAGTGAATTTGTGATTTTTTACACCTCAGTCCCCAATCTCATCCCTCTTCCTCTTCCCATTACAACCTTTCTTTGTCCCTGCCATACTCCTTCCTGTTTCATGTTTTTCACATGAAAATTTGCCTTTGAAGGCATGTGCCTGAGTACTTGCTGCAACATGAATTATATACCAACAAGTGTCGTTCCTTTGTTTTCGAGATAGGGTGTCTGTAGACCAGGCTGGCTTTAAACTCACGGAGCGCCTCCTGCCTCAATTTTCCTAATGCTAGGATATAGGTGTGCCACATTTGGCTTCCCTGTGTAATGGGGGCTCCTGCTGAGCACAGGTAGTGCCAGTGATTTCCAACACTGTCTGCTGTGCAGTCCTGCAGCAGCCATATGAGACTGCTCGTTGCTCCCCAAATGCTGCATGGACTTTCACACCTTTTTCCTCCTTACATCTGTAGGAAGCATCAGAGGATTCTGGCAGTGGCGTTTCATTTAGAGACGAACAAGGCTGCTAGTAGAGGCCAAAGAAAGGGACAACGAGTTTGTTTCTCAGCGTGGCTCTGTGGTTGTGCCTGTCTCTGCTTAGAACTGGTTCTCCAAGGCCTGATCTCATGTTAAACGCATCGCAGCTCTCATCAAAGGGTTGGGGCTACATCTGGACTCAGACTTTACCATGATTCTCTCCTTCCTTCGACTAAAGTGCCTACCTGTTAAGAAGTAGAACATCTTGTTATGGGTTTTAGACGCATCCTTATCCTCAGAGAACATCTGTTAATTAGGGGACTCTTTAGAGTCCTCAGTTTTGAGGGATTTTTTTTCTTTTTTGGATGAAGTTTATCACATTTTGTAGGTTGTTCTCAAACTAGTGATTGAAGCGATCCTTCTGCCTCAGCCTTCTGAGTAGCCTGGACTGCAGGTGTGTGTGTCATGCTGGGCCCCCAAAACAGCAGTGCAGCTGCATTCCTACTGTGCACATTCTGCTTTTCCTGCTTCTGTTTTGGCAACTTAAAGCTCAGTTTGTTCCCAGCTCTCTGCTCTTCTTTCTTGGCCCTAACTTGGAAAGCCTAGCATCTCCCATGTCCTCAGCAGGACCCTCTAAACTCATGCCCCCAGCTGACCTAGATTGGATTCTGATATTTACAGCTGCTCGAACGTTTTTGATTTGAAGTCCTTCACTATTTTAAATTCATCATATTTAAATTTTGGTTTCTCCATTCCCCTAACGATCTGTTTATTTGTTAATAATGAACTAGTTGGTCTACACCAAGATATTGAAACAGTGGATCCATCAGAAGAACATTGAAATCTTGTTTCTGTTGTATGAACTCATGAGAGTCAAATGTTACATTTTCAACAATTCACATGATGGTTGAATATATTCATTATTAAAATAAAGCTATGTGTTTGTGATTAAATAAAGTATTTAAGATAAAACTAATAAATTCTAATTTTGTAATACTTTCATTGGACATTATTATATCCTGTGCTCTTGAGTTTATTTATGTCTGTTGTATTAATGTTGTGTAATGGTATGCTTCTATACATTCCATCCCAACATCACAATTTGAAATTGGTTGTGGTAGGAGCATTCATACCATGGAAATCAACAAATGCTACAAGTCTTAGTGTCTTATTCATTGTCTAGACTTAAGATGGAGAAAATATTATATTGTAGAATAAATTTTCAGATGTTTATGTGTAGAACCACACTAATACAATACTTTTTCTTAAAAGCTGTTATCCATGGGGCTGGAGAGGTGGCTCAGGGGTTAAGCCTCCGCCTTGCAGGCCAGAGGCCCTGAGTTCGGATCCCAGATCCCACGTATAGACGCCAGGCGGAAGCGGGGCGGCCTGCGCTTCTGGTCCTGGTAGGGCGGAGCCTGTGAATCCCGGGGCAGAAGGAGGTGGAGGCGTCCATGGTGGTTCACGAATGCGTCCGTGGTTCTACACATACACAGACACACACACGCACGCACACGCACACGCACGTACACATGCACATGCGCACAGTTGAATAAATAATAAAAAATTAAAAAAAAAGAATTTAAAAAAAAAATAATACCAAAAAAAAAAAAAGCTGTTATCCAGTTCATTATAAACCAGTTTTTCTAGATATAATGTACTTGTCACCCTAACACACACATATTGTATATTTTCATTTTCTTTTTACTAAAATAGGTACTCATTTTTCAAATCTTATCTCTTCCAGGAAGTCTTCCCAGATTTTTTTCCAAACTTTTTATCTTTTTCAATTTTCATTCTATTTCACATGCTTCATTGAATATATAATTAAAAAGACTTTCATTTTCCTTTCAAATGGAACAATCTCTAAATCCCAAGCATTACTCAAAAAATTCTAGAAACTGGAAAATAACTTTCAAAAAGTTATTTGAGGTGTGGGAGAGAAGTAGATGTATATATGGAGGCAAGAGGGATAATTTTTGGAAGTCTTCTCTCATGTGGGCTTTCAGGTTGGCACAAAGCTATCTCATGCCTTTTTTTTTTTTTTTTTTGTGGATAGGTTCTTACACAGCTAAGCTGGCCTCAGACTCACTGTATAGCTGATGAGAGTCTGAACTGATTCTTTGACCTCTACCAACTGAGTACTGAGATTCTGCAATAGGCAGGTATTACTGTACCTGGTTTATTGAGAGCTGCTGATTGAACCCAGGACTTTGCTAGGAAAGCATTCTATCAACTGAGCTACATCCCCAGTTTAGACTACCTCTCCTTTCTTCCCCTCCCTCCTCCTCCTTTCCTTTCCCCTCTTTCTCCTCCCCTTCCCTCTTATTCCCTCCCCTCCTCTCCCTTCTCTCCCCCCACCCTTTTCATCCCCTTCTTCCTCCCCTCTCCCTCCCCTCTTTTCTCCCCCCTCTCCTTCCCTTTTGTTTCTTATCCTCTCCCCCTTTCCCTCCTTCTATCTCCTCATCTCCTTTCATTCCCCCCTCCCCCCACGCTCATGTACCTGTTTGTGGAGGCAACAGCATCATTCCTCCTGCCACTATGCAAATGCCACCAAAGTCAGAGAACAATTTTGCAGACTCAATTTTGCAAAGGCCAACTTTATTTGGCTTCCAGGAATAGAACTCAAGTTATCTGATTCGTACAGCCAAGCATCACTATCTCTTGAGCCATTTGCTGGCCCCACCATGATTTTTCAGACTGGATCTCTCACCGAGACCTGAACCTCACTAATTAGGCTAGAGTGAGCCGGTGAGCCCAGGGATCTGCCTGTGTCTATCTCCCCAGCAATGGAATTATGGGTACTAGGGATCAAACTCAGGTCCTTCTGCTTGTAAGGCAAGTATGATCAGCTGAGCCTATGTCCTGGGCTCCCAGACTTCTTTCCTCCACTTCCCTCTCCTTCCCTTTCTTCCCTTACCCTCCTCCGCTCCTCTCTTTCTTTTTCTGAAAGTGAGATCTGTGTTGCTATATTTTTTAATTATAAAACTGGAATTAATTTAATTAATACAATTAAAATAATTTTCAAATTCATTATTTGAAATATTTGTCAAGAGATGGGTAAATTAGAGTACATGCCATGAAACTTTGGATACCTCACTTTTATTAGGTTTCTTTCATTCACAGCGCTCTGGAAGTCTTTTTTTTAAGACCAGTTAGACTCATCTGTCCATCTTAGCTATCTAATTATCACATTTTGGTCCACAGTGATTCTTGAAATGTTTCAGGATAGTTGATTCCCCACTTCCTTTTCTGTATTTTCTAGAATATTATTCAGTGTTTTGTATGTAACCAACTTGGCTGCAATTTAAAAAATGCTTGTACAATCTATCGTTTTATATATATATATATATTTGTGATATAGAGTTTACTGAATTTTATTATTACTTTTTGAATAAATTCTTTAATTCATATATTTATCTAAGCCAGATTCTCCTGTGGCTCACAAAATGCTTCCAGATCAGATAACAGCCATCCTGTCTTCCTCTCCTGTAGGTCCGAAAGCACATCAACGATCTGTATGAAGACCTTCGGGATGGACACAACCTGATCTCTCTGCTGGAGGTCCTCTCAGGCATCAAACTGGTGAGCTCCTCTCTTCTAATGAGTGGGCCGCCAGCACTCCTAACAGTAGCGGCCTTTACTGTGCATTCCATTAGGTGTCAGGAAGAAGTACAACAGATTATTAAAGCACTTTGTTTCTCATTCAGACCTTTAGTTTTCAAATGGCATAATATCCTCTTATGTATCATATATTGCCATGTGCTGTGCCTTATCCCTCGCCACCCTAACCTAAGGTGCTGGATGACCAAACCTTATCTCCAACTGTTATTCTCATGTTTTGATAAGTAAGGAATCAATATATGCACCTGACTTTTTCTTAGTTGTTCTCTAGCTCTTTTTAGACACTAATCTTTTATGAACATTAGATTTTCATGTAAAGGCTTTTGGATAAATTATATTTTTCTTCTTGGGTTTTATTTCTAGTTTGTATCCTTATTTCCCTATTATCTTTTATTTTTCCTGCTTCTTGCCAAAATATACTTAACTTTGCTATGGAAAACACTGTCATATTCTAAAGGCAAATCTAAAGGCTCGTCAGCGGATAGTTTTATACTTGCTTTGTCTGAGGGATCAAAATAACACCCGTGTGAGTGGTCATTTCCTATATCTGCGCCTAATGGAAATAAGTGTTACTGTGTTGTTCAGTTTCTTTCTTGAGTGCCACACAGAAAATGTAATTTTCAGTGGGAAAAGTCCACATCTACTATTGGAAGCCTCTGAGGGGAAAGAGACCTGAAGAGTCACATAACACCAGCAGTGTGAGAATCCCAGCCCACTCATGTCTTTAGTGGATTCTTAGTCATTGTTGTGCTTAAAGAACAGAATTTGGCACACTGGTTTTCACTGCTTACGTGATATTCAGCTTCTTCTAGGATTGGGGTTTGCCTTCTTCTGGGTCCCGTTTTGATGTCACATTTTTGTTTGTTTAAATCTTATAGTAGAATTTATTTTATATTTTATGTTCAAAATTGATATAAACCTTTGCTAATATTTTTGGTTCTTTTCTGAACACCCATTTAGAAATCAAGTAAATAATCAGAACTTCATTTTTACTGTGCTGGCTTTTATTTTTCAGTATTCATAAAATCACATTTTGTGCAGTGAGACTAATACATTTGACAAACTTGCAGTGATTTTTATATTGGACAGTGATCCTTTTTGTGATACTGCTTACAAAGCTTCAATTTAATTTCTTATCCTAATCTTTAAAAGCATTCAGATGCTTATACTTAAAAGGTACCATCTTTTCACCAAAAAACAGTAGATGTAGATATGTCTTTCATACTTGATCTCATCAACAAAAGTAGAACGTATAAGTAGGCATGAAGAATCAAAAACACGCTTCAAAACAAGAAGTATGGCAGGCAAGTGCCCCCTATAAGCACTCCATGTCTGGAAGTCCATGAGTTCTTTTCTAGCTCTATGCCCCTCATGGATTCCATACCTGGAGTTCATAAGTTTTCAGGGCGCCCTGACCCTTCATGTTACTCCATGTCTGGAGTCTATGAGTTGCATTCTTTCTCTCTAATAAAATCCATCTTAATTCTAAAAAAAAAAAAAAGTGTTCATTATAACTTCTGCTCTGGTCTCCATTTGATTTTCTCTTTTCTTTGGTGGTGGGAGGGTATTTTCGCATTTACTTTTACTTTTAAAAAAATTTATTTATTTTCCTGTCATCTTTGCATGTGAATTTTCTGTCCCTCTGCTGTGTGTTTCCCTTGGTTGGTGGCCAAAGGAGCCAGCAGGGCTGAAGACCCTCCGTCTGGTGAGCATGCCCTCTTGGCGTCACCCAAACATCGAGGAGCAGGAGGAGGAAGATGATGATGATGTAGTAGGTTCTCCTGAGGAAGCCAGCATCCCAGCTGGCACTGCAGGGCCACCAGAGAGGCCAAAGTTCTCTAGGTCTTCAAGTACCTTAGTCACCAATTGCCTTCTCTTTCCACCTGGGAATAAGGTTCCCAAAGAACGTAGCTGAAACTAATTGTGCCTCTTGTTACCGTTAGATGATCCTGGGGAGGGAATTGTTTTGTTTCTCTGAGAATGGTTGACACAAAAGCAGTCATGGTACTTGGAGGTGTCAAGTCTCTGTGACCTGGAGAGCTATGGCTTTGTGGTGGCCTTGTTGTGTTGTCTGAATCCAGACCAGTGGATTGTGACCAGTTTAGCTGATAGCATGACAATTACTTGCTCACAGTTCCTCTGTACAGATTAACTGGTATTCTCTCTCCACTTCTCTAGCCTCAGGTTCTCACTGAGCACTTGCCATATGTATTCAAAAGAATGTTGTTTGCAAACTCACTGCATGAGATACCCTGGCCTTGGTCAGTAATCTTTAGTTGATATAGAGGATAGAGCTTTAACATGCATGTTCTGAACCATTTATCTTTGATAGAAAGTATATTTGGAAAATGTGTGTGTGTGTGTGTGTGTGTGTGTGTGTGTGTGTGTGTGTGTGTGTGTGTGTGTGTGTGTGAAGGAGTCTGTTCTGCTGACAAGTCTTCAATTACAGCCCACAGTCTTTCTCTAGAAATGGACCATACCCCCATTCCTGTCCTCTTCAAGTCATCTTTTCACCTTTTTTATTTTCTGTTGCTTTAGAATTTTCTTTCACAGACTGTCATCACATATCTGCAGTCACACTTTATCTGAGATGACTGAAGAAAAGTTCTTGTTTTAAAAAGCTTTCCCTAAACCTTTGACTGAAGAAGTTTTTCTATTGCCTGTAGAGGCCTTGTCATCTTGGCAGATTACCCTGTTTGGGAAATGTTGCTTAGAAGTACTTGAGTAATCCCAGAGGGATGTTCCTATCCTTTCTATCAGTGTGTTGAGCTAATTTTTTCCTATTCTAACACCAGGCAGCATTTTCTTATGGCAGACACCCACCAAGCACTACCTTCTGTTTTTTCAGTTTTTACTTAGTACCACTTTCATATTCACAAATGAATTGGATATAATTTAGTGAGACTGCTTCGGCCTTAGTTTTAGAAAAAATGAACCACCTTGCAAAGTAAGAAACTGCTCCAGGAGCAGACAGCGTCATGTATGTGTGCTAGGAAGACATACTCTATCTTCCGGTAGGTAATAATTGAGCATTGGGGAGAGCTATAAAGATAGCTTAGGGGTTAAATAAAGTCTTTGCCTCATGAGCAAAAGGACCTGAGTTCAGATCTCAGACCTCATGTAAAAATGTCAAGTGAAAATGGTGCACAGCCCGCACTTGCAGCCCTGGAAGACAGAGCCTGGGAAGCCAGAGAGAAGAACAAGAAGAGATACAACAAGCCAGGATAATTCCCAATGTTACCCTTGGGCCTTCACAGGGACACACACTCTAGGGCCCGGTGATACTGCATACCACACCCACACATACACAAAATAAATAAAATAAGTGAGCCTTTTGGGTAGGGTGTAAGAGGTACCACGTGGAAACGAATTCTCTCTCCTTTGTTGTATGATCTGAAGGACTGAGTGGCAGGAAACAGTTTTCTTTGGAGTACTTACGTTAATTTGTGACCATTAAGATTTTATTTGCTCTGAGTATTTGATTTGGAAAAATGGATGATTTTCCTACAGTGACATCCATTGCCCTGGGAGATTTGTTAATTATTGAATTTTTTCTCCCATTTTGGATTTTTCACTTTTCTTAAGTCGACTCCTTGTTCTCTTAAAAACTGACTCCCTTCCGTCAACCTTCTTTGACCAGGTTTGTAGTGAGATTGACTGTATCCATTACTGTGAGTTATTCTGTTAAGGACTTTGTGCTTTTTTTTACAGTAGCAGGAAATTAATTGTACTTTTAGAAACACTAGGGCCACACTGTGTATTCTCATTGGCCTCACACTCTAAATCAAGCTCCACCACATATATCTTCAGGAGAACTACGGATAAGGCACATCTCTGACTCAACAATGCTGCCCAGATAGGCCTGTCTGTCTGTAGGATACAGAGGGGTATGCAAGGCTTTCTAGGCTTCCAAAGCCCTGGTAAGCACACACAGGTCTGCTCTTTGTGCTTACAAGTGTGCTTTATTTGATGCTTTCATGCCTGGCTTCAGCCATGAGGAATTCTTGTGTGCTTTTTTAGTTATTGAAATGAAAGAGAAAAAACTGTGTGTAGGTAAATTGGTATAGTTAAAATTATCATCCTTTGTTTGCAGCCCCGGGAGAAAGGAAGGATGCGTTTTCATAGATTGCAGAATGTGCAAATTGCACTGGACTTCCTAAAGCAGCGACAGGTAAGACCACCCCATTCTTTCTCCATTCTGCAAGAGAATGTTGGCATTGGTCAAACTTAGGGATATTCTCACTCCCTAATAATAATTAGGCCTGATGACGGAGTTCTCGTTATTGGTCCTTACATAGAACTTGTAACATCTTCAAGTGGTAAATTATTCATGAGTTAAAATGGAGCCTTATAGTCATACCTTAAATGGGGTCAAAATGAAGATGGAGCAAATCATGTAGCATGTAACAAAATACTTTAGTTTCATGAAAACATAAAAGTAGGACTAGGGATTGTTGGATGCCATGTCATGTCTAAGACAAGGTCTAATTATGATCCAATGGTGACTTTTAGGGTACTGAGAATTGTACCTAAGGCCTTATGTTCACTACACAGGGACTCTGTCACTGAGCCACAGTTCTGGCTTAAGTAGTGGTGAGAGTTTGTTTCTTCATGCATTATTTTGAAGCAGGATCTGCCCTTATTTCTCAGTCTGGCATCAAACTTGAGATCTTGCTGCTGCTATTTTGCAAGATCTGGGAATGTAGGATCATGCCATCATCCTAACCAAAAGGATGATTTTGGAAAAAGGAATGATTCCCTTCCAAAATTAGGAATGAAGGCAGAGGAGGAAAAGACTGTGAAAGGAGTAAGATTGAAAATAGTCATGATAAAGAGTAGTAAAAGTCATAGGACTGGTTGCAGTGATGCAGGTCTATAACCCTAGTAGCCAGAAGACAGAGTCAGAAGAATCTTGAGTTTGAGCCTGTCCTAAGCTACATAGCAAGATTATATCTCAAAAACAAAATAAAACAAAAAAGTAAGAATTATAGCATGTTCATTCTAGAGATATCATAGACATCCATTAGTCCAATTTCTTCAGTGTTTTGGATTAAAGTTCTGGATAGCTGAAGTGACCGGCTTCAGATCACACAAGTTAAAGCAGAGCTGAAATATTAACTACAGTCTCCTGGAATATGGGTTAGTATTGCTCCTGACATCCATGTTGGTTCCTACATACCTTTGTTCATCCCATGGCTTCTTATTCTGTGGAATGAAATTCAGGGATTCAGGGATTGAGAAATGAGAACAAAGCACAGCTATTATGACTGCTTTTTAAAGGAAAAAAAATAAAACTGCCTCTTGTTCCAAGATACAGGGAGAAGGATAGAAGGAGGGTTTCTGAAAGGGGAAGAAGATGGATGAGCTAGTCAGAGGGTCCATCTCTTCAGAGTGAGCTGTATGGAGAATATTTGGCATTACTAGTGTTGCCAAGCAACAGCAAAAGTCAACATGACATTAAATGGTGTACTTATTTTTGGATTCAGTTCATTTCTCTTACTCTTATCAGGAGTTCTAATTAACTTAAAAAAATGTCCCTCTCAGTGTTTTCATAATCATGTTCTAAAGTCATTCACATTTTTATTATATTGTTATTTCCACTTTGCGCCAATGTACTGCAGATTCTTTTGAGGACAGGGGATATGTTCTTAACATTTTAGCTTCAGTACCTGTCATGACAAGTGGTCTATAATTGACACCTAAAAGAGTATTTGTTGAAATAAATAAATAATGAGTGATAGGAGAAGTGGAGGCTGCTGGGGTAGTTCGAAGGAAGCAGCTCTGAAATGTGTGTTGAGTTAGAGAAAGCTCAATAGGGCCTCAACAGACAAGAGAGATCAAAAACTGATGCTGGAAGTACAAACAGAGACAGATTGGAATTGATTACTATAAAGGAATGAATATGTGAGTAAAGGAGCATGAGAAAAATATCTCCATCTTCTTGGTAATGGATAGGTCCAAGTTGTAGATGTGCAGATGACCAAAGTAAAAAGACACCTTCAGAACTGAGAAGGCAGACAAGCTGCAGGTAGGGTTATGTTCAGGTCATCAATGTGAGAGCTAAAATTTCAAGAAAGATAGCAGACCATGGGTAGAGATTGCAAATAGAAGTTAGGTGCTAAAGTCATTGAGGAAATGTTAGGAGTGAATAGATAAAAGTGGTCTGTCCAAAGATGACCTGTCAAGTGGAAATCTAGAAAGGTGTTACCAAGGAATATGGATTTATTGGTAATGCCTACCCACCAAGTCTAGGTTGTTAGTTACTGGTAACTAAGCAAACCGAATCTTAGAGTTGGAAGATTCTCAGGCCTTCAAGCTACCCCTAACATCTAGAAGAGGAATTGAAATAGAAAAAAGAGAAAGAACCTGCCCAAGTTAATATTGGCGTAAAGGGAAAAGTGGAACTGTATGTGGAGGTCACCAGACTCCATTACAGGTAGATTTCAGTTCAGTGGAAGAGACAGAGTGATGCCTGCTCTTTCAGTCACAAATGGGCAGGAGCTTTATGAGGGCACAACAAGGGCTAACAAGATTGAGGTGGAAGAATGGTTTGCCCAGGACATTCCTATTTAAAAAAAATCTCACATCCCAGGAAATGGGAATGGCTCAAGGGTTAAAGTCTTTGCTTCACAAGCAAAAGAACCTGAGTTCAGATCCCCAAATCCCACATAAAAATTGCTGGGTGAATACAATGACTGCCTGCAATTCTAGCCCTAGAAAATGCCCCAGAGCAAAGCAATAAGGTAGAGCAATCTAGGATTCCTGAAGTCAACCTTGATCTTCACAGGCAACACATATTCAGATGCCCGTTTGTATCCTTGCCTGCACACACATGTACACACACACCCCCAAAATAAATAAATACATGCATACATACATACATTTTTAAAAAGTTGTCTTTATCATACATCAGTTCTTAGCACACTGGAATAATTGGTCATTAAAGAGTGGGGAGGGTTGAGCTGGTGAGATGGCTCAGGGGTTAAGACTATGCCTCACAAGCAGGTTCCGAGTTCAGATCCCAGGTCCCACATAATGGAAATAGTGGCAGAAATTGTGGCAGCCTGCACTGTCAGCCCTGGTGAAAAGAGCCTGGGAAGTCTCAGAGCCGAGCAAAAAGGAGGGGTAGAAGCAATCCAGTATGATTCCCGAAGTCATTCTTGGTCCTCCAGAGGGACACAATGCCCTCTGACACACACACATACACACATGCAAAAAAAAAAAAAAAAAAGAGTGCTGAAGGCCTGTGCATATTCTATTCTTGGAATGGTACTTTAGAGATGGGAGTCATGACAAGAAGGGGATCTGTAACAAGAAGAACAAGTCGTGAGGAGGAGCAACATCTCTTTTAACCTTAAAAAAGAAGAGAACAAGTCAGGGTTCTGTTGACTTAATAAAGAAGTAACTTATTACACTATAAGTTTAAAGGCTGCTTTGCCGTTGAAATGCAAGATGGTGTAGCTCCTCGAAAAATAATTTGACAGTTTATTATAAAGCTGCATAGGTACCACACAACTTAGCAGTCTTCTAGGAATTTATCCTAGAGAAATGAAAAACTTTTGTTCACTCTGCAATCTGTATAGAATATTGGAACTGTATCATAAATTGCCAAATATAAAAAAATGCATATGTCTTCAGTGGACCAATGGAGAAAAACATAGGGTAGTATATCTATGCAGTAGAGTACAGCTTGGCAATGAAGAAGAAGAAATCATTAATACAACATTTTGAATGGGACGCCCAAGCATTACACTGTGAAGATGGGGGAAAGTAACCTATCCCCAGCAATTATATGCCAATTTATATGGCATTCTTGGGAAAGCAAAATGAAGGACCAGTGGTTGTCAGGAACTCTGAACGAGGCAGGGTTCAGCTGTTAAGAAGCAGGTAGCGCAGGGGTCCATTTTGCAATAATGAAGCTGTTATATGTGGTAGTTACATAAATCTATATAATTAGAAGACTCGTGGGCCAAAAAAGAATTTAACTACATGTTAATAACAAAATTATGTAAAAATCAAACTACAATAAAAGTCTTAGAGGTTTGAGACTGGATTGCTTTTCTTTTTCAGGTGAAACTGGTGAATATTCGCAATGATGACATTACAGATGGCAATCCCAAGCTCACCCTGGGCCTGATCTGGACCATTATTTTGCACTTCCAGGTAGGGTCTGTGAAATTTGGGGCTTCTTTTGTTTGGTATGGATATGATCTAGAAAGTGATATTGCCGTTTTCAGACAGAATTTGTGTTCCTTTGTTGTATTTGTCAGTGAACAATGATGGCCTAGTGATAAGATGTTGTATTGTAAATTAATACTTGCCGATTTTTTGCTTTATGAAAACTTGTGAAGACACTGTAAATCACACACACACACACACACACACACACACACACACACACACACACACAATCTTCACACATTTCTAACTCAACCCAAGCTGCAGACTATCCTCTCCCTCCCCCCCACGCCTCCTTTGCGATTTGGCCTTTCCTCAGTGGGCTGGTACTAGATATCTGCTTAATTATTGAAGCCAAAACTGGGATCTTTAGAGTGAAAGAGAGTGACGGAGAGTGTGTGCGTGCGTGTGTGTCTGTGAGGGTGTGCACATGCATACACATGTATATATGTACCATGGTGTGTACGTGGAGATAAGGACAACTTTAGGGAATCAGTTTTTTTTCCTTATGCCTAGTGGGCTCTGTAGTTCAGGTTATCAGGTTATCAGGCTTGCATGGCAAATGCTTTCACCTGCTAAGCCATCTTGTAGCATGAAACTGGACTTTTTTCTGACTCAGAGAGAGTAGATAGTGGGGGTACTTTGGTGAAGATTTATAAGCCTACTTTGAACAGATTCTTCATCTCTGCTGATCTTTAAACAAGGTTGGTTCATCTACTGCGTATAGAATGACATTGAGGGGAACACTCCTTCAGCATATAGGAAAAGGCACCCACTCTGTTGACTGCAGTGGTGAAGCTGATATGACAGCCTTATCTAGAGAGTTTACACCACCTTCTGATTGAAGGTAGAACAGCAGGTATCTCAGAATTCTCAAAACCCAAGAAAATTCTCAGAGCACAGACTTGCTTCTTAGGAATTCTGCTTGGGTAGAAGTTAGAGATGTGTGGAGATTGTGTGTGTGTGTGTGTGTGTGTGTGTGTGTGTGTGATTTAGAGTGTCTTCACACAAGTTTTAAGTAAAGGGATAGATTTTCAGGAACTTGATCTTAGCAAGCATACTCAAGCATGATGGGAACAAGAGTTTTGTTGAATCTTCTTCATGTCAGACTAAAATCATCTCTTTGCAAAACTTGTGAACAGAGAAAGTTTTTAGGAGGATTTTTTGTTATTGTTGTTATTGTTAAGTTTTAGCCACAAACTGCTCTTTCACTATGAATACCTAGTATTACTCTCAGAGAGGCATAATACCCACTCTGTTTATCCTGACAGTAATTAATTCTCTTTAAAAAGGGGGACACTCAGGATATATAATGTAAACTTGGTTAATTAAAGCTGCTGTGATAGAGCAGACGGGCATAAAGAAGTGGTTTCTTTCCTGGAGGACTCCACCAGAAAAATATTTTTCTCTGTTTAAAAATTTGCTACAGGACTGTAGATGTGGCTTCAGAATAGAAAAGTTGTGCAGTGCATAGGATGCTCTGGGTATCATACCTAACTCTCTTAAAAAAATTGTGAAAAAACCCTAAATATTTATAAAAGTACAGAAAATGATGTGAATTATCAGATGTCTATCAAGTAGTTCAATGATTACTGATTCAAAATATCAGTACTTTCATTAGCTTGTTCCACTATCAAAGCTCAGTTGGTTATTTTGAAGGCATTCTTTGAAGAACTTAATGGATGTCTCCTCATTTGAGCAAATCAAAATAAGTCATGCCTTAAAAATTAATAGTTTGGGAGCTGCAGAAACGACCCATTGGGCAAAAGCACTTGCTGTGTAAGCAAGAGTTTGAATCTGGAACTCACATAAAAGCCAGGATGTACAGCAGGATGCCTAAATTCCAGTACCCCTATGGGGGAATAGGAGATGGATGCAGCAGAAAAACAACAACAAAAAAGCCTATTTCAAACAAGGTATAAAATGACTATTGATACCCAAGGTAGTTTTCTTGCCTCCTAATGCACATGTGTGCCCACATTCACACACATGAATGTGTATGCACATACACATACCATAACTTTTGTGAAATTATCAGCCTCATCAGTGTTCTGATGTGCCCAGTGATCTCATTTAAAAAAAAATTATCAATTTCACCTAGAATCCAAACGAGGTACACATATAGTGTATTAAGTACTCCCCCTTTTCCCATATAATTTGCTGAAGAATTCTGATCTTTTGGGGCTACGGATAGTTCAGCAGATAACTACTTGCCACACAAACCCTGATGACAGGAGTTTAGATCCTCATAAAAGCTGGACACAGTGGCATAAATACCTGTAACCCCTGTGTACCTATGGAAAATGAAAGAAATCACCAGAAGCTCTTAGGCACAACCATCCCTGCTATAGCAGCAGTGATGAGATTCTCAAACCAGGTAGACAGTCAAGGAATGACATCTGAAGGACAACTATATTTGCTGTTTTTCAGTTAATTTCCAGTCAGCCACAGATGTCATTCTTCTTAATACTCAAACCTCTTTGTCTTAGGCTACTGTGAGCCTTTTATGTGAATTATTAGTCTTCTGACACTGTCTAATAATTTCTTTGCTTATATGATCTTAAATACCTTCTTCCACTGTATTCTTGTTTTCTCCAATGAACCAAAGAATAATCCTTCTGATCATAATCTGAGTGCTGCACCGTTGCTTGTTGTTTTCATTTTTTTTCTGTACCCAGAGCAAGATATTGCTTGTATGGAGTTTATCCTGGTATTTTTGATTCAAGCTTTGTATTCCATGGTCTTATTTAACTTCTTTGACTTTATTTTATTTTGGGGATTGCACCTAGTGCCTTTCTCTTGCTAGGCAAGCAGAGACCCTGTGGTGGTTACTTTTAACTGTTGTTGTGAGAGAACACCCAAAGCCAAGTAACTTAAGGGAGAAAAGGAAATTTATTCACCTTAGGGTTCCAGAGGGGAGATGCAGTCTTTCATGGTAGAGGCAGCATGGCTGGCTGGCCAAAGCTGAAGACAGGCTACGTCACACCCGTCTGAGAGGCTGAGAGCTACAAGACTGGACAGTCTCTCCTCCTCTCTGCTGTCTTCTGTCCTGTGGTTCTTTTTATCTGGTCCACTACTGGGAGGTTCCAATGAGATCTAGGGAGGTTCTGATGGATCTGGGGCTGATCTTTGTGTTATCCAGATTATCTCTTCAGGTGGTCTCAGCTGATCTTAGTTAATGCCAGGTGTGCCAAGTTGACACTCAGGATTAACTATGATAGACCCTCTGTATCCCAGTTCTGCATCCCCTTCCTAATAGAGAGACTGGGTCTTTCTAAATTGTCCAGGTGGCCTTCAACTCTAAGTAGCTGGGATTGTAGGCCTACACCCCAATATAGACTGAAATTCTTGAACATAGCAGTAATTTAAAATTTCCTTGAACACACACATACACATCATATATTACATATAGTATATATGAATAAATTAACAGTATCAATATTATTTATGTGTGACTATCCAGAATTTTAAAATTTCTTTGCAGTTCTTTTTGTTAAGACACTTTTAAATCTTCTGAAAATCAATTTTTTGCATGTGTGTAGATGTGTGTGTAGTTGCCTGTGGGTATGTAAGAGGGCACTATGTGTGACTGTGGAGGCCCAGGTGATATTCTAGAATCACCCTGGGTTGTTCTACCTCCTTATTGCTTCTCTCTGGGGTTTCCCAGGCTCCACCTTCTAGGACCAGAAGGACAGACTGCCGCCATTTCTGCCCAGCATTTTTACATGAGATCTGGGATTTGAACTCAGATCTTTTTCCTTTCAAGGTGGTCTTAGCCTCTGAGCTATTTTCCCACCTGAATTATTTCTTTCTATGTTATTAAACTGCCAGTTCAATAAACAGATTGGATTTGTGTTTATTTGTTTTCATTTTTAGGAATCACTTTTCTTTCCCTTTCTGTTTCATTTTATACCCAGTAGAGAAGCCATATCTGTGAAGAGATTTGTGTGTATGTGTGGCTTGTGTTCAAGAGGGTACTTGAGTGTATATGCCTATGGAGGCCCAATGGTGACATTAGGAATTGTCCTGGATTGCTCTTTTACCTTATCGCTCTGGGATTTCTCACGCTTCATCTTCCAGGGCCTGTTTATGCAGAATCTGGGAATCTGAACCCAGGTCCATTTGCTTGCAAAGCAAAGGTTTTAAACAGTTTTCAAGAGGGGATTTTAAATAATTGGGGCAAAGTGCATTCTAAGAAATCTAATTTCATCTCTACCCATCTTTCTTGCTTCTTCTTTTTCCCTATAATTGGCCATTAAAAAACAGTTTTTGGGGGTTGAAGCAATGGCCCAGTGTTAGCCTGTTGGCAAACCTAGTAACTTGAATTCCATTCCCCAGAACCGATGATGGAAGGAGAAAAGCGATTTCTGAAAGTTGTTCTCTGACCTTGACTCATGCACCATGGAATGTGTATATGTGTTCTCTCTCTAATAAAATAACAAAATAGCAAATTTCGAATTAAGCAAATTCAGTTTTATATCATTTTATTTTTATAGCACCAAAAACAACGTTCTTGAGTAATTTACATACGATATAATAGATCCATTTTAGTTATATAATTCAGAATTTTTTTAATGAGCTATATAGCCACCATAATCCAGTTTTGGAATATTTTCATTATCCTACTGAGATCCCTAATGTCATTTACAGTTGTCTTCCATTCCCATTACCAGCTGCTGACAATACTAATCTACTGTTTTGTCTGTTCTGAATATTTTATATACATGGAATTTTGTGTCTTTTATATCTGACTTTTGTTTGCTTGTTTACTTGTTTGCTTGTTTGTTTTTTAAATTTTCGAGCGTGGGCCTGATGTAGCCTAGTCCTGTCATCCTATCTCTGCCTCTCAAGTATTGAAGTTATAGGCATATGCTAGCATGCCAAGCTGGGTTCTTTCACGAGCATATTTTTGAGCTCCATCTACATCATAGCATATGTGAGTAATTTGTATTTTTGATAGTTTTCTGTTATATAGGAATGCTTTATATTGATAGACATTTGAGTTTTGTTTGATAAGTAATGTTGATATGAATAGTTTTATAGGAGTCTTTGTGCAGATGTATGTTTTTATTTATATTGTGTATACCTATTAGTTGTTCTCACCAAAATCACCGGCTTTTATATGTATTATATACATATATGGAAAGTCATACAGAAATGAAGAATAGAATTGTCAAGTGTTAAGAGGCCAACAAAATAATCATTGTGGTCAGTCTTTGTGATTGGCATTGATAAAGTAGAACAGTGGTGTGTGTGTGTGTGTGTGTGTGTGTGTGTGTGTGTGTGTGTGTGTGTGTGTGTGTCTGTGTGTGTGTGTGTGTGTGTGTAGGTGGTGGTTTTCA
This sequence comes from Typhlomys cinereus, assembly GCA_023101885.1. NCBI lineage: Eukaryota > Metazoa > Chordata > Mammalia > Rodentia > Platacanthomyidae > Typhlomys > Typhlomys cinereus. The sequence continues at coordinate 6,946,659 of JALPQD010000078.1, forward strand.
TCTCAAGTAATTATTCTGTTGAAGGATACTGACTTGAGACTGAAAATTTGCTACCATTGACCAAATCAGCAGTTTCACTGTCTCTATAGAGAGCCTTACAGTTTCTAAAAATATTTTGACATGTTTTAAAAATATTAGCTAAATAGAACTAAATGATAAGGGTCTTTTTATTTTGAGTTTTCACTTGTGGAAATTCAAGGATTCAGAAAAGCATATGAGATCTTTATGTGTATAGTCAGCTATCTTTTCAATTAAGCAGGTGTTGCTCTTTTGGTTCTCTGTACCAGAGGCCTTTTTCTGTCACTCACTCACTCACTCACTATCTATCTATCTATCTATCTATCTATCTATCTATCTATCTATCTATCTATCTGTCTGTCTGTCTGTCTGTCTGTCTGTCTGTCTGTCTGTCTGTCTGTCTGTCTGTCTGTCTAATCTGTCTGTCTGTCTGTCTGTCGAGGGGAGAGGGAGTGAGAGAGAACAGATGAAAGTGTAGATACACATATGTGTTTGGTGCAGGTGTGGAGATTAGAGAGCAACTTTTGGAAGTCATTTCTCTCCCTCTGTTATATGGGCCTGCAGAGATCAAACTCAAGTTACCAGTTTATATGTAGGCTCTTTTACCTACTGAACTATCACAATAGACCTTTTTCTCTTTGAAAAAACAAAGCATTTTGCTTCTCTTGCCCATTCTGCTCTTAGGTTAAACACTGTCCTGAAGCTGATCCTATATGTGCTTTTTGTGCACTTACAGCTGATCAGCTGATTAAGTACCTTAAACAACATGGCCCAGTGTTCGTATGTTTTATATTTGAAATGCTATCTTCTGAGTATATCCCCTACCCCCAACATAGTGCTGAGGATCAAATCCAGAGCCTTGTGTATACAAGGCACCTGTTCTACCTCTGAGCTAAATTCCCAACCCTCAACTTTACGATATTTGTTGGTAACAATAAAGGATCTGATTTGTTTAGCCAAACATTTTCACGGAGTGTGATATGAGAGGTACTCTCCACAGCCATACCAGCTTTTGTTTACAGTGTATTATTTAAAAATCACCCTTTATCTAAACGCTCTAGAATTTTTAATTGGCCAAACTTGAGGTCTGTGTTTTTTATTCTGTTCCATTGTATGTGTGTGCACACAGAGATGCCATTGCGTGCTTGTAGAGATCAGAGTAGCTGTCAGGAGTCAGTTCTCTTCTACCTTGAAGGTTCTGGGATTGAACTCAGGCTTGCGTAGCAAGTGCCTTTACCTACTAAGCCATCTTATCTCTGTTCTCCCTTTCCACTTTTTTTGGAGATAGGATCTCACGTATGTAGTCCAGATGTCACTCAGCTTACTATGTATTGAAGGATGATTTTGGGGTATAGATAAGTACTATTCATGTTTTTTTAATGAGCTCTTTTATTCTAGCCATCTCTATAAACATTAGGTGTGCATTCCCAGAAACGTTGTGTTCACAGCCTACATGAAAAAAAAGTCCAGGAGAAAGTTAGTTCTGTAATCACTTAACTCAGTAAAATAGTAAAATTGGTCTCAAAGAAGGGAATGCAAGCACTCAAACTTTAGACTTTGAAACATACCAACTTTTCTTAGAATCAAGTCAAGAAAAAAAGGAGGTGTGTTAGGATCTCTGTGGAGCTAGGGTGACTCATAACTTCTAGCTCTAGAATAAATGGGAAGAAAAGGGGTTTACTATAGATAAGGTACTGCACCCTATGTATCATTAGCCCTATGTATAACCCCATTAACTACATCTTATGGGTAAGAAAACTGAAGCATTCAGGAAATTAGTTAAGTTACTTAGGTTAGTTGGGAATTTGAGCTTAGTTTCACCTGCCTGAAATCTCTATTCTTGTTCTTAATCAATGTTTCTCTGGAGAAGAAGGAACCAAAGTCTGAGGAAGGCATGATGGGTCTGATGTATGCAGAAGTTTGAAAAAGAGTAGACTCACAGAAGTAAACAATTTCATGTTATGTAATGTTTTGGTTTCTGAGAGAAAAGCAGTAGTAGTCATTATTAAGTTGCCATCTCTTTTGCTGATCAGTTTCAGGGATTTGGTTTACTTCACTAGTGAAAGTCAAGTTCAGATCCTGGTGGGGGCAGCTTAAGACTTCCCTATTCCTGTTTTCTTCATTGGAGGAGTGAAGTCTGGTGGATATATAAGAAATTCAGGTTATAATGTCATGTTTTTTGCTGATGAAATTATTTAGTGTATCTGTTTCTCTCCTATGCCCTCTCCTGTAGTGTTTATTGCTATGTCTTATAGTGTCCATAAGATGGCACTGTGGTTTTGCATTTAGCTTTGAAGACTAGGCTTAGGAGAAAAGTGTCAGCTGTAGTTTTAGACAGATGGGTAGCCTCAGAAGGGGTTACAGGACTTCTTGTGGCTTTCCTTCCATGAGGGCCTTCAGGAAAAAAGCAGAGCCAAACAGGCTGTTTCCCTTTGCTGCATCATCTAGGTATTTGTGATACAGGGGAAAAAGCTGCAGGCAGACATGGAGCATCTGTCTATAGTCCCTGCCACTCAACAGGCTGAGCGAGCAGTTCAGAGCTACCCAGAGCAACACAGCAAGGCTCCCATCCTCACATGCACACACATACACACATGACTGACTTCAGGTATGGCTCAATAGAAGAATACTTGTATAGTGTATTTACAATCCTCAGCACCACTGGGAGAGAAAGACTAAACAACTGCAACAGAGAAAAAACATATGCACCTCTTGTAGCATTTTCTTATTTATAAACTGTATCCTCAAAAATGTTAGGATGGAGAAATTATCATATCACAGCATGTAGTTTCTGTAGTCCAACTTTTAAAACCTAATTCCAGCATTGTTGCAGTTTGAATGAAAATCACCCAAGCCACCAATTGGCGGCAAGTTCGTTGTTTTTTTGTTGCTTAGTGCAAAGTTCAGTCTACTTCAGAATTGTAAAATTATCTCCTGCTTTACACAGCTGAGAACAGATTTTCCCTGTAATAGTTAGAAGGTAGTGTAATATGTGAGACTGAAATAAATCTTGTTCTTGTTCTTCTCCTCCCTCCCTTCCTCCCTCCCTCCCTCCCTTCCTCCTTCCCTTCTTCTCTTTCTCCCTTCCTACCTCCCTCTCTCCCTCTCTCCCTCTCTCCCTTCCTCGCTCCCTCCTCTCTCCTCCTCCTCTTCTTTTTGGAGACAGAGTTTCATGTAGCCCAGGGTGACCTGAACCATGAAGCTGAAAATGACCTTGAACTTGTGATCCTCCTGTTTCTGCTGGGATTACAGACTATGCCACTATGCCTGGTTTATTTGATGCTAGGGATCGAAACTAGGGATTCATACATGCTAAATAAGAGCACTACCAACAGAGGCTACTTTTTTTTGAGACAATCTTTAACTCAGGTGGACTTTTGACTGAGAACTAAGGCTGGCCTTAGACTTACTGTGATCTTTCTGTTTTTAACCTCCCACGTGAACCACTATGCTTGGTTAAAATGAAAAGTCTTAAACACAAAATCATGCTGACATTCCCATTTTCTAGCTATTTAACATTGAACAGGTTAATATTCTTTCTTAAGCCTCAGTTTCTTTGCTTATAAAATGTAAAATAATAATTTGGAGTTCACATGGTTGCCCTGAGAATTAAACAAGGTCATATATGTAGCTAGCTTCCCACAGCTCGCCCTCCTCTTATATTCCCTAAACCCTTCCTTCCCTGGTTTCTAGCTCCTTTTGTCATTCTGTTGTGTTACTGGGGGCAGTGTTCCAATTACCTCATTGACATATAACAAGTGTGCAAAAAAAAGTTGCTGAAGCGGCATGGGTGATTACTGTTGATCGTGGCCCCCAAATCACTATTGTATTTGCAAGTGATGACCTTTACATCATGCTTTCACATACTGTACTCAAAACTGATCTCCAGGGTTTCTCTAACAAAATTTATAGATTATTTTCCTGCTTTTGTGTTTTTGGAAGGGGTAATATATGCTACAGGAGGCTAGATTACCCAAGCCTTTGTTTCTTTTCTTAATGTGAAAGTAGGCTGTATTCTAGATTAAATTTTTATTAAAATAATTACATTCTGACCAGAAAAAAAATTAGGAATTTGTATCTCATGCTTGCTGTTTTCCTTTACACACCTTGATCCAATTAAAATGCATTTCCTTTCATAGTTCAGGAGCCATAATTGCAGCTTCTCCAGCCCTATCTGCTTTGGTCTTCCCTTCCCTTCCTTCCCTTGCTGGTTGGTACTGGCTGCGCTGGTTTGCTTTCCCCCTCTTTGATATTGTTCTCCTCCTCCTCCTCCCTCCACGTTACCTCTCCTCTTTTCCCCTCCCTTTTCCATTTACTCTCACGGTCGCCCTCTTCCTCCCCCTCCCTAATTTCCCCCCTCCTTGGTTTCTAGCTCCTTTTTCCGTTCTGTTTGTGTTACTGAGGGCAGTGCTCCAATTACCTCATATTTGGAGAGAGGATGCTGCAGCCAATCCGGTTTCTGTCTGCTTTTAGGTCAAGTGATTTCTGAACTGCAGTGAGATGCTTTGAAATTTGTCTTGTTGCAGCTCTGAGCCTGTAAGATGGCTGTCTGAATCGGCAGCGGCTGGAAGAGACAGAGAGAGGCGGGGAGGGAGGGAGAAAGAATTGGAGGGATTGCCGGCACAGTGTGTGTTTTTAAATGTGCATCGAGTTCCATGAAGCCGAGGTTGGGATTTCTCTGGGATTCCAGGACTGGGTTAGCTGCGTTTTTTGCTGAGATTAGGAGAGGAAAGAAATGGGAAATTCACTGGGCTGTGTTAAGGAGCCGAAAGAGTCAATAGCTATTTCTGAGAAGGCTCCCATATCTCCTAAGAAAAGGGTTCGGTTCAAAAGGAGGTGGAGGGGGAAGAAAATCCCTACTTCAGAGGCATCTCACGAGGAAGAACCTTTGGAAGGTACTGGAGCCATTGAAGAGACTGAAACCCTAAGGAAGTTACCAGTGAGTCTCCCAAAGGAGGACGGAGTGGGAGGGGCAGAGCATCTCCCCTCGGACATATTGCTGCCTGTGGACTCGGCTCCTAACCCAGGAGTGGGTGAAGAGGGGATGATTGTGCAGGTGAAGCAGAGATTCCAAGCAGAGATCCAGACTGCTCACCTTTTGTTAGAGAATGAATCATCACTTGCTGGAGGAACATGGGATTCCCTGGAAGAAGGGATGACAGTCATTGCTCACCTGCTTGATAATCCAGCAGAAAGGAACTGTGAGAAGTCTGTGAGCCAACTGGTGGAATTTCCAAGGACAGCATCCTGCAGCAGCAGGGCTCTACTGCTGCCTTTGCAAGGAGAGACTGCAGTGGAGCGAGGAGACATACCACTTGGACTTCGGAGCAGCTCTTTGCCTGGGACAGACAACCATTCTGACACAAAAAATCAAGACCAACTTTCAGTGGATGGGATTGTTGGGGGAGGAACCAAGAGTGTTTCTACTGCCTCTACCACAGGTTCTTGGATTGCTAAATGTTCCGTTGCTCCCTTACTACTGGAACACTCAGGAGGGCCTCCAAGCGTAGAATCTGCCCATGTGGGCCGAGTGCCCACCAAGGGTCCCAGGCTGCCTGCTTCGCAGAGTGATTTATCTATTAGTGGAATTACCGTGAGCATTTTGCCCTCCTCCTCTGGCTACGGCAGTAATGGGCTGCACGTACATGGGGTCCAGCCTGAAGATACAGAACCTGAAAAGAGCTCTACACCATTCTCAGAAGAGGATGGGACCCTGTCTTTGGAGGCAAACTATACCCCTCCAAGGGGTCTGGTGGAGGTGGGTAATAAGTGGAGTAATCGAGTTGCTCTTCTGATTCCTGGCTCTAAGACATAGTAAAGTAGAGTGGTAAATAGTAAGGATCTTGGTGCTTTTCAGTTAGTGATTGTTGGAGCATAGCAAACAGAATCTATTTCAGGTTTGTCCCTTGGTGCTTAAACCAAGTCTTGTTGGCTCTGGGGAATCCTGGCTTCTGCCAAGTGGTATAATTGCTTCAGTTATCAGGTGGTATTATCTTTCAAGGTGCATTGCTAGGTAGTTCTTAGCTCAGGCAGGGCTGTCCATTTGCTTTTCTGCTCCAAGAAGTTGTATAGCACAAGGGGCAAGGGGGAAGCTAGCTGAATTCCTGGAGTGAATGTGGAAGACCGAGGAATGTTGAAAGGTCATGGGGCTGAGGCAACTTCTTCACTGCTCTTGCTCTTCTCCCTGGAGAGTAATGTTCTTATTAGAGCTGATGTAATCCTTTCTTGTGAGGATGCATGTAGTGACAGTACTCATAGAAAGAGAGGGCTCATCCTCCTTGAGTATCTAATCCCAGGATTGGGAGTGGGGGAGTGTGAGTTTGAAGGTTCTAGAGTAGAAAATTTGTTTTCTTTTGTGATTGGACTTGTTTAAGGTTTTAATGTGTATTATTGGGAGGTGAGGGTGGATACTTTGATTATTTCTAGGGATCAAAAATCAGGTGACAAAAATTCAGAAATCTGTACCCTGAGATAAGGAGATAGGAAGACTGTCTACAGCATAATATGTAGCATGTAGACACTCATGGATGAAGAACTTTTATTGGCTTATAGGCTCTGCTGTAGAAGATTAAAAAAAAAAAAAAAAACTTTAGCTCTCAAAGCAGCAAGAAGCGGAAGATGAAGGAGTGTACTTTCCTGGGCTAGACTGAGGACAGCGGATACCTACCATATGCTGCTTTGTCATTTGAACAATGTGGATTGGCACAGCAGCATGAAGCTGAGGACAGACACAAATTTAAAGCTGATCTATGTTTAAAATTCCCTTTTTGGGGGAATGTTTCCCCATAGATAGGCCCATCTGTTACTAGAGTTTGGAGACTCCCCAAAACTTGTGAAAGTGGACACTGAAAAATCTCAGTTGAGCTGGAGATATAGCTCAGCTGGTAGAGTCTAGCATGCACAAAGCCTATGTTTGATCTTTTGTACTGTGCACATTAGCTGGGTATGGTGGTCTGCATATCTCAGCACTCAGGAGGAAGATTAGGAGTTCAAGGTCATCTGCTTCATGGCAAGTTCTGGTATGAGATCTGTAGGTCTTGTCACACACACACACACACACGCACACACAACGGTTACATGAAGTTGTGTGGGAGCATGTGTACTGTGATAGGAAATAAGTGTAGTATTTGGTTTTGTTTCATGAGAGAGAGAGTCTCAAAGTCAACTTTTTGTTGATGGAGATAGATGTTGAGTAATTGGATAAGGCCAACTGTTAAAGCGGTTTCTCTTTTAATACCAGTGCCATTAAAGTTGATATTTGGAGTTATAATATAGGATGCATATAATGATAGGATGCTTATAATGGAGTGTGAAATTTTTCAGAAAGAATGAAACAAAATTTTTTGTAACTTCTGGTGGAAATCAGCTGTAATAATGGTGGCAATAGCACATTAATATGGGCTGTATCTCCATCCTGGGAGGTAACATTTATACAACTCTGTATAACATTGGTAGGAGATTCCTTTGGGCTACTATCTGTGGCTTGACAACATTGACATTGATGGGATTCTATTATTGTTCAATTATGAGCCAAGTTAGTTCATTACAATTTTCTGACCAACCAATTTCTGCATCTATTTCTTGTACTCTCTTAGTGTTAGCGCAACCAGTCTACTCTGCTAAAGCCAAGGCTAAGAAACTAAGTATCAAGTATAGATGCTTGGCATGCTTCTGAAGCTGCGTCATATGGGACTCTGGACCAGCCATTCTATATGGCATAAGAAGAAGTCTCTTGGGATAAGTGTGAAATCTCTTCAGAATGAAAATCCTTAAAGCCAAGGAGCCTAAAGTTTCATGGTCTCTGTAGGAACTATAGAGCCTGTGCCTCATTAGCCAACTGTTCACAGCCTGAAGGATGGCAGTAGCCATGAAGATACAAAACAGCACATCCTGATCCTGCAGGATCTTGTAAATGTAGGTTGGGACTCCCGAGAAGCATCTTTCCAGAGTGTGAGCTCCTTCTTCAGAGAGTGGGAACATGAGGAAGACTCACCCGCAGTGTCACACACCAGCTTCTTCCTAAACAACAATCTGCCTGGCTAGTAGTTTTGTTTGCTTTCGTGATGCTGTATTTTTAATATGTCATAGTAGTAGCGTATCTTAGAAAGTTTGCAGATTGGCATAACTGACTTCTCTCCCCTGCTGATGAGACAAGGATTTGTTTATAGGACTCTGGCTACATATAACCTTTGCAGTGGGTTTGCTGCTTTTCGGGATGTTGAGATGGTAGTTGACTAGATAATAGAAAACGAATATGGCCTGGTTTTCTTGTTGCTGGTGCAGCTGAGGTTTCCTTTCGTCTGTGATAAGTATGGTTTGTAGAGTGTTAAGCAGATGAGGATTTCTAGCAGATGGAATAGATTAATAACAGTTGTACTTTGATGTCAGACAATGGCCTTCTTGGTCCATTCCTTCTCTCAGACTCCTTACTTTTATATGCCATCAGTACCCATCAAGCTCATTTAAACACGGAAAACTGTTGAAAAACCTTTCCTCCTTCTATTTTGGCTTCTACCACCAGTCTCCTGCCCACACAATTTGTGGATCCCTTTGAATAAGAATTTGACTCTTTACCAGTGTCTTTCCACGCACATTAAAAGCCATGCGGTTTCACGAGAACAGTCAGATAGCACCAATGACTAGAAGTGACAACAGTGAAGCCAGTTGATATATTATTTTCTGCTCAGCCTTTTCAGTGTATAAGTTAATTACAGGGAAAGTTATTTGTTCATATGGCTTTGTATCACAAGAAAAATGCAAAACTAAACATGATGAATTTTGTTTATTTCTATTATTTTTTAAAATTTACTTAATTAAAAACCAAGCATGGTTATACATGTCTATATTCCTAGCCTTTGGGAGGTGGAGACAGGAGTACCAGGACTCTAGGGCTATCCTCAGCTGCATAGTGAGTTTGAGGTCAACCTGGGCTACATGAGATCCTGTCTCAAAAAAAAGGAGGTGGGGGGTGTGAGTCAGGCTATCACGATGGTTCAGTCTATGAAGCACTTGGTATGCAAGTGAGGAGATGAGTTCAAATCCACAGAGCCCATGTAAAAGTCACGAGCAGAGCTTGCATCTATAATCCCAGTGTTCTACTGTGAGACGAGAGAGCTTACAATGCAGCTAACTTGGCTTACACAATAGTGAACACTAAGAGATCCAGTCTCAAACAAGGTGGAAGGCAAGAACTCTACTTCCACCACATGTACAAGAAGTGCATGTGTTTGCATATATATACACACACTTAATTAAAAAGGAAATCAGGTTTGTGAGATGGTTCAGCAGATAAAGGTGCTTGCTTCACAAACCTAATAATCTGAGTTTGGTCCCAGACACAAAGTTGACCTGTCCTCTACTTGAATTGCACAGCAAACATACACCAGTTATAATAAGTAAATTTCTATTTGGGCAGAAATCTTTTAACCATTTAATTAAAATAATTTTTTTTTGTTTATTTATGGGAAAGAAAGCAGGTACACACATGCCACTGCATGTAGTGGAGGTCAAAGGACAATAGGAACTCTCAGAATTAAGTCAGGTTTGTGCACAGCTGTCCTTTCTCATGGATCCATCCCACCCCTATAGTGACCACTTTATAAAAAATTACATTAAAATTTTTATTTTTACTTAATTAAAAATGTTAGTTTAAAAAATCATGATTTGAGGAGATCAGCAGCACTTGCCATGCAAGCATGAAGACCTAAGTCCAAGTCCTCAGAACCTGCGTAAGGCCAGGCATGGTAGTGAGTTCACAAGCCCAGTGCTACTATTGTAATATGGCATGTCAAGATCCCCAGAAGATCACAGGCCAGCTGTCCTGCCATATGTAGCAGTGAGCAGCAAAGAGACCCTTTCTCAAACAAGCTAAAAGACAAGGATCAGCATCCATGGGTGGCCTCTGATCCCCAACACATATGCACATGCAGTGTACCCCCCCCACAAAAAAATCTTTTTTGTTGTTGTTGTTCAGGTACAACAGTAATGTGATTATGTTAAAAAGAGATCTTTTGGAAAAGCTACTTGGATATTTATTTCAGTAGATAACCTGCATGGGTTTGCTTTATAATTAAAACCAGGAGGAATTAAATGGGTAGTGTTAATGAAACGAGAGCTGTGAGCTAATGATGAAACTGTTCGGGGACACAGGTGCTTTTACATTATGTCTCTTTTACGAATCTGGAACTTCAGGTGGGAAGTTAAGAACAGTAAAGTTGTATGAGAATAAAATATAATGATAAAATTATTTTATAATGCATGCACTGAAAAAGGGTTACTGTCTAGAATGTGTGAAGTATTGTATGGGTAGTGTGGAATGGCTAGATTTGAATCCCAGCCCTGCCATTTAAAAGAATATTTCTTATATTATATAATTCTTTGTACACAATGTCCTTGTTTGCAAGTTAAGGGAACTAGTTTATTTGAGGTCATTGCAAGAGTTATATGAGTATTATTAAAATGAGTAAAGCACAGTAAATGTTAGTAATTAACATTATTTAAAGAATTTTTACGATGAACAAGAAAAGAGCAAGTGCTCTATTAGAGGAAAGCTCAGGAACAAGCATTTTATAAAGAAAAATTACAGATGCTTGGCATCTTAGTAAGACTTTTACTATTAACCAAGGATGTAAGAAAATCAGGAATAAGATAAATTTATATAATCAGAATGGCTGAAAATATCTTGTAGTTGTAATTGTAAATTGTAGTTATAATAAGTTGTAGTTGCAAAATACTTTATAGTTGAAAATACCTTGAGGTTGTAGAGTGTTGGGAAACTTTTTTATAGCCTGTGGCAGAAGTATAAATTGGTACAGTAATTTTGGAAGGAAGTTTGACAGTACTTAGTAGGATTGAAAAATGCCTACTACATCCTATAACCTTGGTCTTCCATTCTACTGACATTCCTTATAAGACTCCCCTAAGACTTTGAATTTGAATACTGAAAAATTTGGCATAAACAGATTTCTCTCTACTTGGAGAAACACAGTTTCCAATAGATCTCTCTAAGCAGATGTTCGTAAAGAACCTACACTGACGCTCAGTTGCCTGTTAAATAAATGTGTTGAAAATCCCATGCATTCTATGTAGTAGAATGAGTTCAACTAGAAATTTCAGAACATCAGGATCAAGTATGTATTCACTTAGAACACTTAGTGTCATTCCTTGAAAGTTACAGTGATATACAACCTGATATACCAGTTCCTTTATAATCAGGTTGTTGTTTGTCCTATCATTTCCCAACTTGAACCTTCCCATCTAACAGATCAACCCTTTACCTACTTAATCTTTTTATCTTTTTTCTTTTTAAATAACTGCAAAACCACAATTCTATTTCAGCTATTTCTACCCTCTGAACTATGGCCAAGGACCTATTTCAGCTATTTCTTTCTCTGTTTTTCTCAGTTCCTAATCTGGAAATCTTTTTTCCTTTCTGTTTGCTAATTCTGTGATATTTGTTAAGGGTGAAAATAAGTCGTACTTATTTTAGAAATATTTTTGATCAGTAATCCACAGTAACCCACAGTAAATTTCCATTCTCCAGAGTCTCTTCATTGAGTGTAACTATAATTATTGTTGGAGGCATTAAATTACATTTAACTATTTCATGTGACTATCTGATATAATGAAATATAAGATGAGCTTTTTTTGGGGAGGGTAAGCTCCAGACATTAGTCTTCAGGAAGCAAAAATTATCCTTATGTCTGACTTCTAGCATAGTTCTGTTTTTGGACTCCCAGTGAGGTTGTAGTCAGTTTATGAAAAAATAGTAAGTTGATTTGTGCCGAAATTTGCTTTTTCAGTCAGCACCAATGATGAAAGAAGAAGACTAAAAATCAAGAAGACTTAGTTATTGTTTTTGGAAATACAGTATTTTTAACTTGAACCATTGGATGTAATTATGTATAAACCTTACCATTAAAGATGTTTTTAAAGAGACTGGAGATAGCTCAGTGGGCTCTGCAACCAGGAGGACCTCAGTTCAGATCCCCAACATCCACATAAAAAGCTGGGTATGGTGACATTTGCCTATAATCCTAGGCTGAAAGATCTTGTGTTCATGGGCCAGCTAGTCCACCCAAATCAGTGAGCTCTGGGTTCTGTGTGAGACCCTGTTTTGAGCTTGTGGTAGTGTGCGTTTATAATCCTAGCACAGGAGAAATGAAAAAAGTGGCTCTCTGGGGCTTGCTGGTGTTCCAGCCTAGCCTACTTAGTAAGTTCCAGGTTAATGGGAGATGCTGTCTCAAACAAACAAACAAAAAGTGGATGCACTTGAGGAATGATATCCGAGATTGTATTCTGGCCTTTATGCACATCCACACACACAATAAATGCAAAAATTTTTAAATTATACTTACAAAACAGTCTAGTAGTCCCTAATCCACTGCACAACTAGATTCTTGGGGTTTGTAATAAAATTTCCAGAGAAAAAATAACTCAGAAAAGTACTGTCGGGCTACAAAAACCTTACACAGAAATACAAATATTTCTGGAAGATTTACTCACAAATTAGTTTTATTGATGAAAAAGACATTGATAGAAAAGACAACTGCAACCTTTTAATAGAATAGTTTTCAGAAGAAAAGGGCAGAAAAAAACATTGATTTTAAAGTAATGAATTACATATACAGCTTAAATTTGCTGCTTAGTAATTGATTTCTTTTTAAAATTACTTGAGAGGATGAGAAGAGAGGGAAAGGTGTGCACTTGCATGCCATGGTGCACAGGTAGAGGCCGGAGGACAATTTTTGGAAATCAGTTTTCTCCTCCTATCTTGTGGGCTTCTGGGAATCAAAGTCAGGTTGCCAGGTTAGGGAGCAGGTGCTTTATCCTCTGAACCACCTCAGTGGCCTCAGATTTATCATTTATTTTGTTCGCATATGTGTGTGTACACTGTTGCATGCACATCAAATCCAGAGCCTCAATGTTTGGTGTCTTACCATCACTTAGAACCTTACTTTTTGAGGCAGAGTCTTTCGCTGAACCTGGAGCCCACTGGTTGGCTAAGCTGATCAGTGAGTTCCAATCTAACTGTTTCTGCCTCCTCAGCAGTAGAATTAATAGACGTATGGGCACCACTAACATTATGTATCTCCTGGGAATCTACTTGGCTTTTATATGAATTCTGGGGATTCAAACCTAGATTCCATCCTTGTGCTTACACATTACCAACTGAACTATTTCCTAGTTCACTGCTTAATTTTAAATATGTGTAGAAATGTAAGCAGTGTCCCTTTTTCTATCCCTCTTTTTTCTCCACCCATCGTTAGCAGTTGGGAAAATGTTTTGAATAGCCTTTTTTAGTCAGATATGGCATATCTCATAGATTCCTATAGGATAAGCCTGTCTTCATTTCTGTTTTTGCCTTTGTTACATGGCTACCTTCTACTTACTGTAGTGCACTGATGGTATTGTCTCAGAGAAGCCTCTTGACATTGCTAATTGGGGTTACTCTCCTGAGTAAGCTGAGCTTGAGGCCTGAAGCTGTGTTTTTATTTTGAGATATAAAGAACTTCACATGCCTCCTAGTTAGAACAAGCAGATAGCATGTGGCTTTGCTCTCACAGTGCCTAGATTATTAGCAAACCTTTTTTGGAGAAGGAATTAATCATGCCTGGGAAATACGAGATGAGAGGAGAGTCAAGTGGACATGCATAGTCTCTCGAATAGTACCGAGGCTGGCCTCTCTACATAGGGCTTCCTGCTTCCTGGCGGTAAACCCAGATGAGCAAGAAGCCTCACTGAAATTGCTGCTGGATTTTGAGGGATTAAGGTTAAATGCTTTGCAGAACCTAAAAGACAGTAGTGTGTACATGCATCACGTGAGAGTGTTTGCAAGAAGAGAGGAAAAAAGCCAAATTAATTACTGAGATGCTTGTAATAATAATCTCATTTTTCGAATCCAGTTTGTAGTAGGAAGGGTGGGAATCCAAACAAGGTATTTTTTCTTTCCCCGAGGGACGCTGTGTTGGAAACTTTAAATAAAGTTGTTCATTGAAGTATTTCAATGAAGTGCACAGAAATACAGTGATTGTTAGGTATAGATGTCATTAAAGACATTGTACTTTTATCAATTAATTAACTAGAACTTAAATTTTTAGTAAAGAACCCAAATGCTCAGATTTAATTTTGCTTATTTAAATTCTTTCCTTTAAAAAATTTCACCAAAATTTATTTTCTGTTCCTTCTTAACATATACATGAAGCAGCAACAGTGAAAATGTTTGATATATGTTGTCAGTGTTGAGTGGCATTTATCCACCAAAACAGGCGGCTAAAAAGTGTTGTTAAGGGACCTGGAATGTAGGTGGTATTAAGGAGGACTGTTTATTATTGAATCCTTACTTTGTGGCGGCACAGCACTGTCCCTTAATTCAATGTATTTGGAATTGATTGAATTTTGTGGAATTGGCTCACATGGATCACACTTGTAAGGGACTGATGTGAATTACTTTACAAAAATGAATGTTAAAAAAATGAATGTTAACTGCCAAGTTGAGACTTCCATCAATCACTTTTAGTGTGTGTGTATGTGTATGTGTGTGTGTGTGTGACTAATCTAAGTAAACATGGATTCAGAATAGAAACATGGTATATGAATAAAAGGTTTGTAGGGTGATCTTAGCAGGCATCATCAAAGAACAATAGACTGATTTCCCTTTATGTGAGTATTCGGTTAAGGGCATGAGAACCCTCCACCCTTGAGTCTGCTGGTTAGGGTACCATTTTACCTTCACAGTTGTGTGGCTACCTGAGCTCCTTTTTCTAGACTTCATGTAAGCTCTCCATATTCTTCTATTTTCACAGTCTTCCTTCCAGACATGTTAGCAACATTAGTAGTCTGTTAGTAGTATTAAAGTTTCTGACTGTGCCATTACTCTTCATGTTTCTGATATGAACGCAGGACCAAAGCATCTTAGGGGAACAAAGGGTTTATATTCTTGCTAATGACTCAGGTTGTAATTTTTAAAAAAAATAACGCCAAAGCTGGTTTCTCTCTCAGGGAAAATTTATTATTATTAATAGTTGAGTGAGGTATGTGTGGGAGTCAAAGAATAAGTTTTGGAAGTAAATTCTCTCCTCCTACCATATGGGCTTCTAGATTTTCAAGCAGGCACCTTACTTACTTAGTCCTGGTTACAAATCTTAGTCTGTCTTGACCAGGAGAGTACCAACATCAGGAGTATAGGGAACTGACTATAGCATATCTACATGAAGAACTGAGACAGAGACATACTTTCTTACTTGTGAGTATGCTGTATGCCAAAATACTAAACCAGTCTTCTCCATCTTATTCACCTGCCTAGGAAGTAACCCATTGTGGGCTGGGTCTTCCCATATCAGCTAGATAATTTCCTGCAGAGGCTTGCTCAGGGTTGCCTTAATTCAAAATGCTCAGCCCTCACTTACAAAGTTGATGCCTTTCTATCACTGACACATTGATAACTGCTTTTTTTAAAAACTGATTTTAGAGTATAGAAGCACCTTGACTTACAACAGTGTTAAATTCCAGTAAACCTATTGTAACTTGAAAATGCACTTGATACTTTTCACCTGCCAAACATAATTTAACCTAGACCACCTTACAAAGTCATCTAACATAATACCAAGTCTCTTGTAAAGTATTTGCTATAATTTCTGAATATTATATACTGTGCTGAACATGTGAAACAAAGTAGCTGATAGTACATGCTTGTACCATTGTAAAGTTGGAAGCTCCCGAAGTAAAGTGAGTTGGGAACCTTCCAGTGAATATGTAATACCATTTATCGTGAGTTGAGTTTGCTGCTTTACTATCTGGTGAGTGGACAATGTTCAGAAGGACCATGATCAGAGATGCAGTGAAACACTATTTCTTTCTTTTTCTTTCTTTTTATATTTACATGTATGTTTATTTCTTAATTTCTGACAAAAACAAGCTATTTTCTAGTATACAGAGAAAACTTACTTTGAATCTTTTTCTAAAGCAATTGTGTTCATTAAATTATTGCATTCATTTTTTCAATGTTTTATTTTTTATTACATTTTTTGCCTAATTTTACAAGCTCAATAGGTATCCCCTTCTTTTCCCTCCCTTCTCTCTTCCTCCCTTTTGTCCCCCAGTGCATTCTACCCTCCTTCTTATTTGCCTCCCCTTTCTTTCCCCCCTCCTCTCTTGGCGCTTCCTGCTTTTTCCTTCCCACTATTTCTTACAACATCCCTGCTACTATTTGAACATGGCCAGTGACTTATTTTCAGATGGTTTAGATTACAGTACATGGTGTCACCACTCAAAAGAAAACTCACACTCTTAGAAGATAAGGTTAAAATATGAACTAATAGCCAGCATTGGAAGATGTGTTCATTTAAATTATATCAGTGCTATCAGAGTTATGCAAGGACTTTAGGAAGACTATCATTCAGGAAGGGAGGAAGGCAACTCTGTGTGCATGCGTATGTGTGTGTGTGTGCGTGCGCGTGCGTGCGTGCGTGTGCGTGTGTAGGTGCATGTAGAAGAGGGCAGTATATGTTTGCCTGTGGAGGTCAAGGGTGATTTGGGGAATCATTCTGTATTATTCTACCTCCTTCTTGCTTTGCTCTGTCGTTTCCCAGTCTCCCATGTTCCAAGACTAGAAGTGTAGGCCTAAGCCATTTCTACTTCTGTGTGTGTGTGTGTGTGTGTGTGTGTGTGATCTGAGATCTGAACTCAGGACCTTTTCCCTGTGTCACAGGACTCCTGAAAAAGTGGTAGCTATCATTCCTGTTTTACAGATATGACAGCTAATCTCACAGTTGTTGGACACACTATGATCCAAATCCACATCTCTGTGGGCTCATAGGTATGCGTGCTTTCTTTTGCTGTACCACCATCTCTCTAAAGGAATTTTGTACTAAATTTTAGAGACGTCTTCAAATAGTCTTTTTTTCTTATTATGACAAAATATATGATGTAGAAAGTTTGAAAATAGAAAATCACTTATAATAATCCTAGTCAGAGATAACTGATTGCTAGTTTGGTGTGTTTCTTTCTAGGTTTACATTATGTGGATGTGTACTTCTGTATGAATACAGATACACATTTGCATATGTTCATTGACTAAAAGTATGTTTTTTATATAAAATCTAGATTAATATATTTTGCTTGCATTCTTTTTTAAAAAAATAAAATTAAGGGGCTGGAGAGGTGGCTCAGCAGTTAAACCTCTGCCTTGCAGGCAGAAGGTCCTGAGTTCGGATCCTAGACCCCATGTATAGACATCAGGCGGAAGCGGGGGGAGTGGCCTGCATTTCTGGTCCTGGTAGGGCGTAGAATTCGAGAGTAGTTCCCGAATTCGTCTGTGGTTCTACACACACACATACATACACACACATACGCACACATGCATATGCACAATTGAATAAATAATAAAAAAAATTAAAAAAAATAAAATTAAAAAAGTGGTCATTCTTTTGACATCCAAACTTTCTGAAGTACACCTTTTCAAAGTACCACAGAGAATTCAGCCTGTTGTATGTGATGTAATTTGTAACTAATAATTGCTTATTAGCATTCAAACTCTTTAAAATTTTTGATGTATCATGCTTGCTTATGCTCAGTAAACATTTTTATTTTTAAATATTCTGTTATTTGCTTTGAGAAAGAGAAAGAGAGGTAGGTGCATGCACACATAAGAAATCAGAGGACAACTTTCTCTTTCTACTATATAAACCTATTAAACTAAGTCTCCAGGTTTGCGTGCAGGAGCCATCTTGCTGGCCCCCAATAAACATTTTATATAAATTTTTTATGTATATATTTGCTGATTTCCTAACAGGTTGTATATATCCTTGAAAACTTCATTCAGAACTAAAATCCAACACAGTTATGCTCTTTCTACCCTCACTAATATGGTCTCACAGTAAAAATATCCAATTTTAGGTATCTCCATTCCTGATTCATGTCATGGCAAACATAGTTTGGTAGGTAAAACATAACCTCTTATGGTTTTGATTTGTGTTTTCTTGGTTACCAGAGAAGTTGAACATGTAATGGAGTTGTCATTAAGAGTGCTGCCAACTTGCCCTGGCTCTCCCTCTCCCTCTTTAAGCCATAATGTAAGGAGAAGAGAAAGTTAAAAGGTTTTGTCTTAACTTATATAAGTTATTCCATGTCTCCCATCCATTTACAGATCTCTGACATCTACATTAGTGGGGAATCAGGGGATATGTCAGCTAAGGAGAAACTACTCTTGTGGACTCAGAAGGTAACAGCTGGTTACACAGGAATCAAATGCACAAACTTTTCTTCCTGTTGGAGTGACGGGAAAATGTTCAACGCACTGATTCATCGATATAGGTATGTACAGTGAGATTTCAGTGTTCTAAGAAGGCACCCTTCCTTGTGGCTAGTTATAATGCCCTCTTTCCCTTCGGCCAAGAATTAGAGCTTCAAACCATTCATGTGTTTGGAAAGCAGTCTTTATTGAGTCTAGGGACTGGACACAAGTAGCAGGTAACCAAAAAACAAAAGTTCTCATTTTCACTGAGTTTACCTTCCAGTGGAGAGAATAGGCAATGAACATATGCATGCTGTTGTACAGTGGTAAATGCAATGAAAGGACAGAGAGTAATGGGGTTATAATGACTAGGATAAAGGATGGCTTCTATAATAGGAGGTCAGGAGTGAGTTATGAAGGCTCTGGGACAGAGCGTTCCATTTGGGAGAAAGTCAAGTGCATAGACTTAGTGTGATATGAAGAATGAAGACAGAAATATTAAGCACACAAAAAATTTGAGGGCTGGAGAGATAGCTCAGAGGTTAAATCTCTGCCTCAAAAGTAGAAGTTCCTGAGTTTGGATCCCGTATTCCATGTTAAAAAAAAAAATTCAGGGTGGAAATGGCAGTGACCTATTCTTCCAGCCTGGGAAGACAGATCCTGGGAAGTTTTTAGAGCAAAGCAAAAAAGAGGTAGCACAAAGTCACTCTTAGACCTCCAGAGGCACACATAGTGCCCTCTGATACACAGCCATACACAGAGAGATACCTACAAATTAAAAAAAATAATAAAAAAAATTTAAAAGAAAAATTCGAACTCTTAATAGTTATAATCATGCTTTATTTTTCACTTTGTGCTACTTTCACTCAGTGCTACGTAGCAGTGGGGTCCTGACGTACAATTGAAAATGGATTAGTATCCTAAACTTCCTTTTTCCTGTAGCTCACTCAGTGTTCTTCAACTCTAGTATCTTTCAAGAGATTCTTTTTGTGTGAATTCATGTGATATGTATGGTAGCTTTTCATGCCCTTTGGTTAACTTTTGCAGACCTGATCTGGTAGATATGGAGAGAGTGCAAATCCAGAGTAACCGGGAAAATCTGGAACAGGCTTTTGAAGTAGCAGAAAGACTGGGGGTCACCCGATTGCTGGATGCAGAAGGTGAGAGTGTTTGTTGAACTCGAATACATTTGGCATATATTCATGAGTGTGTCTCTTGGCAGGTTTCTTTGTTCTAACCAAGAAATTTCTTATCCCTACTCTTAGATGTGGATGTCCCATCTCCAGATGAAAAGTCTGTAATCACTTATGTGTCTTCAATTTATGATGCATTCCCTAAAGTCCCTGAGGGTGGAGAAGGAATCAGTGCTACGGTAAAAGAACATTTTCCTGAAATATCTTGGACTTGCTTTGTTGGAGTAGAACAAACACCTCAGCGTTTTTATGCTACTGTGTATTGACCACTTTCATACAGAGCTACCTGAGTATACGTTGTGTTTAGCATGATGAACATGGTCCCTGGGAGCTAGATACTGCTAATTTTGCACCATCTGCCATTGATCATTCGATGTTAAATGCCAGCAAAGAATGTTCTTTGCATGTCCAGCCGTCTGCTGGTTCAAAATGAGGCAGTGTGTTTTCAGCAAGCAAAGTCCACTTGATTAAATATTATGGCCATGTAGCCCCTCTGCTGGCCTCAACCTCATAATCCTCCTGCTGTAGTCTCCAGGTTTTGGAAGTACAATTGTGAATCACCATATCTGTCTTGGTTTAGCCTTTCTAGATGTCAGGATATTGAATTCTAGCCTAAGAATCCTTGAACATTACACTGAACAGTTGTCTGGCATTAGAGGGAAAGAGTTTTATATGGTTTGGGGTAGCCTGATCTACTCCATCCTATGTTGCTTCTGGATACTGCAAATCAGGAACATGATATTTTCCTTATGATGATAGGAAGTGGACTCCAGGTGGCAAGAATATCAAAGCCGAGTGGACTCCCTCATTCCCTGGATCAAACAGCACACAATCCTGATGTCAGATAAATCTTTCCCCCAGAATCCTGTTGAACTAAAGGTAAAATCATGTTTTTTGTTTTTTGTTTTTTTTTTTAAATAAATTATCTTTAAGGATTAAGTCTCAGGATTTGTTGCCTCAGGCTCTGGTGAGGTATTAAGAAAAGTCAGCCCTGTTGCTTGTATCTCCTCATTCGGTCAACAAATATTATTTTTGTAGGCACTTTATAACCAGTACATACACTTCAAAGAAACAGAAATCTTGACCAAGGAGAAAGAAAAAGCAAGAATTGAAGAGTTATATAAACTATTAGAGGTAAGGAAACTTTTCTTTAGTTAAGATTGGAGTTCACACTGTCATTGCTTCCTATCAGTCTGTGCTCTGAGCCTGCATCAGTAGTGATTAATAGCAATACTCTTGATGTGGTCTTGAAAATATGTGGTGAAAGAACAGTATCGGCGCTATGTGTGTGTGTGTGTAAGTTTAAGAATTACTGAAAAACAGCACTTACTTAGTCAGGAATCTTGTTTTATAGTTTTTTCCCCTGCTGTTAAGAAGGAAGATTAGATGAAAAGGAAAAAGACTTACATTAATGTTTTTATTCTTAGAGAATTTGAAGCTATAGAGATGGGCATTCAACCTATCCAGAGTGGAGATTATTTAGGAGGCAGGAGGATTTCTAGAAGGGATAGAAAGAATGTAATGATTCAGCATAGGTAGTCTCCGTATGTTAAAGGTAGTGTATGTGTGTATGTATACATACACACATACATATATACATATATACATACATACATACATACATATATACATATATATATCTGTGTGTATTTTGTAAATATATGTATGTATATATTCATGTTATGTGTGTGTGTGTGTACGTAGTAGTTCTCTCTTAAGGTGCAAGAAATTTCATGTTTTTCCATATTAGATAATGGACAAAATTGCTGATGGGCTAGATGAAAACAGCAAGAAGCCAAATGTAAATAATAAATGAAAACAGGTCAGAGCACATGACTGTGGTTTGACAATGAAAAATATTTCTTTCAGGTGTGGATTGAATTTGGCAGAATTAAACTGCCTCAAGGTTACCACCCTAATCATGTAGAAGAGGAGTGGGGAAAGCTCATCATTGAGATGCTGGAGCGAGAGAAATCCCTGCGGCCAGCTGTGGAGAGGTGGGTCAAGAAGTCGAGGGCGTTCCAACATTCCTTAGGCATCACTTTGACTCTTGCACTTCATTGTGATTTTTCTTTCTTTAGGCTTGAATTGCTGCTACAGATTGCAAACAAAATACAGAATGGTGCTTTAAACTGTGAAGAAAAACTGACACTAGCCAAAAATACGCTGCAGGCTGTAAGTGCTGCCTTTCTCCTACATCTCATGCTGTCCTTTTCCCACCACTGCCCGAACAGTACAAGTTAACAGTGGAGGAATTCAGTTTCTTTTATCCTAGAAGTGCAACAGACCTCTTGGTTCCTTCCTTACTAACAAGTGGCAACAGTGGTTTATCCACCCATGTTTTTTCTGTCACAGGACGCTGCACACCTCGAATCTGGACAGCCAGTACAGTGTGAGTCAGATGTCATCATGTATATTCAGGAGTGCGAAGGTCTCATCAGGCAGCTGCAGGTGGATCTCCAGATCCTACGGGATGAGAATTACTACCAGCTGGAAGAGCTGGCCTTCAGGTGAGGAAGAGGGCCTCATACAGAGGGTTTGCTTACTGTTGAAGCTCATGAGTCAAGAGAGTGAGCCAAGGGTGAGGCACTGAATCTTTAACTTGGACCTTGGAATTTAATGTCCCAATGGAGCTACTACATACATATATTGAGCATGGAATTTCTTGTGGTGGATGATAGATCCCCTTGGGACTAGGGAGATGGCTCAGTGGTTAAAGCCTTTGCCTTGAATGCAAAAGAATCTGAATTTGAATCCCCACATCCCATGTTAAAAAAAAAAAATGTGAGGCAGATATGGCAGCAGTCTCTAATTCTGGCCCAGAAGACAGAGCCTGGGAAACCACGGTGCAAAGCAATAAGGTGGAAGAGCAATCCAAGGTGATTTCATATGTCACCTTTGGGCCTCTACAGGCACTCAAACTCAAGTGACTTCTTAAATATACACTCACCCACATGCAAAACACACACACATACATACACACACACACACACACACACACACACACACACACACACACACGAAGACAATCCCCTTTTACAGATTCCTCCCACTAAATACTTATAGGATTTTTTTCCCCACTCATTATGGCATTCTTAAATGACCTGCAGGGGTATGACAACACATTTGGTAGTCTTACACACTCCTTTTATAGAGGAGGAAACAGATCTGCAAGAGGATGATTGTCTAAAGTCATGTGGTAGTACATTGTTTATTCTGTCACACCATCAAGAGTTTTAAATATATCTGTTTGTCTCCTTCCAATTAACACTGTAATTTGACCTTTTCCTTGAAGAATTCAAACTAGGTGATGTTTAAATACCACTTTGCATTCATGTAACACTTTTTCAAAACACCTCCTGATACGATGACATTTTTATTTTTACCATGTTCTTGTTAAATACATAAAGAAGATTTTATTTTAAGTATACTATAGATTTAAGCCTATTCTTTGTTTCCAATTTAGGGTCATGCGTCTGCAAGATGAGTTGGTCACCTTGCGTCTGGAGTGTACTAATCTGTACCGGAAGGGCCATTTCTCTTCACTTGAATTGGTTCCACCTTCTACTTTAACCACTACTCACCTGGAAGCAGAACCCTTGACCAAGGCAACTCATTCTTCTTCTACCTCTTGGTTCCGAAAGCCCATGACTCGAGCTGAACTCGTGTCTATCTCCTCCTCTGAAGATGAAGGCAATCTTCGATTTGTGTATGAATTACTCTCTTGGGTAGAAGAGATGCAGGTAGGTTTGTGTAGGTTACTGCATCTGGCAGCTGGTCCTAGAGGATCCAGTTACTGCACCTCAATCACTGATTTTGCCTAGACCTCCTTTAACTAACTCCTTTTTTTTAAGGCTGCATTTTGCTCTTTAGGCTAGGCTTGAACTCATGATCATCCTGTCTTGGTGCTAAGTTTATAAACATGTGCCAACATGCTTAGTTCCTTTCTCCTTAGATCCTAAACGGATAGAGTCTACACAAATTTTCACAATCTCACACTGGATAGCATAGACTTTTCTAACTTGAAGCCCTTTGGGAATTGTTCTCTTCTTCCAACTGGGCCTTAAGGGGAGCCCAATTATCTTTTTTAAAAATTCTTCACTGGGAGAGGAGTTTATTCTTCATTATTTTGTGAAATTTTTATTAGTGTATATTAATTATACATAGTAATGTGTTTCATTATCACATTTTCATTCCTACGTAATGTATTTTGCTCATATTCACACATATGTGCACACTACCTCTTCTCTCTCTCCTACTCCTGTTGATCCTCTTTCCCACTAGCCCCTCTTCTGCTTTCACATTTGCGTGTGTGTGTGTATGTGTGTGTGTGTGGTCCCAGTGAGTTTCATTATGGTTGTAATGGTTGTCAGTGGCAACACCACTGAAGAAAATGTCTCTCCCTGGGCCAGTGAGATGAACCAGTGGGTAAAGGCACTCATTTGTGCAAGGAGAGAGTTGACTTCCACAAGTTGTTCTCTGACCGTCATCACGCATGCACTGTGTCATGTGTACACTACCCTATCCCCACCTCACCAACACATACAGTAAATTAAATTTAAAAGAAAAGAAAGAAGAAAATGTTTCTCCATCCTGCATCAAACATTAACCTCAGAGAAGGGTAGGGCCCCATGAGCCTCCTCTCCTCTGTTACAGGGTGTGGACAAACAGTCTTGGGCAAGTAGCCACAGCTGCTCTGACTTCACAGTGCAACAGCCACATCATGCCCGGGACAGCTCTTAGATTCTTTTTTGCCCTTCTGTGATGTCCCCTGAACCTTAGAGGTGATAAAACAAATGTCCCCTTCAGGAACGGCCATTTACTAGCTGTTTATTCTCAAAGTCTCTGCAGTCACCCTGACCAATGAAAATAGAAGTTTCTTGGCTTGGTGAAATGGCTCAACAGGCAAACGTACCTGTGCATAAAGTTGGTGACTTGATTTCAATCTGCAGGTTGTTCTCTGACCTCCACACATATGTCATGGCACATGCATGCCTGCACTTCCAAGCATTCAATAACTGAAGAAACATATCATTTAAAAGAAGTTGTTTTAACCAAAGCCGACAGAAGCACTATAATCTTCCTTTTTTGTTGTTCATCTTTTAAGTTTAAACAACGCTGGCATGCTCTACAATTCTAGGAACTATTTATTATATTCTCTCTAGGTTAATACTCAAATTTGGTATCATCCTATGCCAGGAATAGAACACACCTACAATCCCAGAACTCTTGAGGTTAAGGCAGGAGGCTCATGAGTTCTGGGCCAGCCTTTCAAGAACCTTTCTTGAAGAAAAACAGAGAGAGAGAGAGAGATCTACCATTGGTTAATTTAATAGCTGATTCCACATGTGAAGCTAAATATTCTTAGATACCTTTTTGTTATATCGACTCTGAAATGAAGAGACTCTGTGAAGGAAACTCCCTGACTTTTTTCAGCCTGTTAAGACCCCTTTCTGGCAAAGTCAGGATTGTGTTCTTACTTGCCACTAGAAGTACTACCTCTGCCATTGCAGTTGATGGGTTTACTGTCTTGTTCCTTGGCAATCAGTTATAGCACACTGTTCTGTGAGAAGTTCTTAGCAATCTTGTATGTTTAATAGAGACAGGATCTCATGTAGTCTAGGCTGGCCTCTAACTCCTGATCCTCCTGCATTTACCTCCCAAGTACTGGGATTATAGGAACGTGGTACCTTCCACACCTGCCGCTTACTTCTGGCCATCTTATCTAGACATTGTTCCCGCCTTTTCCCCCTTCTTCAGCAGTCAATAACAACATACCTGTGTTTTCTTTTTTTTTTTTTTTTTTTCAGATGAAACTGGAACGAGCAGAGTGGGGCAATGATCTTCCTAGTGTGGAGTTGCAGCTAGAAACACAGCAACACATCCATACCAGTGTAGAAGAACTGGGTACAAGTGTCAAAGAGGCTAGGTTATATGAGGTGTGTAGCACATAAGGGAGTTGCCTACAGGAGCAGTAATGGGATGGGTTACAGTGCAGCCCTAAGGACAATGGGCCGGAAGCTAATGTGTATGACGAATTGCACTTTACAATCCATTCCCATTTTACACAGTTTCTGTTAACCTTTGAAATTACTTCATGAGAAAGACTATTTTCCTTCCTCATTTCCTCCCTTCTCCCTCCCCCTCCCTCCCTCCCTCCCTCCCTCTCCTCCTCCCTCCTCCTTCCCTCCCTTCCCTTCCCTTTTCCTCCCTCCTTCCCTCCCTCTGTTCCCCCTCCCTCTCTCCTCCCCCCCTTCCCTCTTCCTCCCCCCATCCCCTCCCTCCCTTCTTCCTCCCTCCCTTCCTTTCTTCTTCCCTCCCTCCTTTCTTCCTTTCTTCCTTCCTTCTCTCTCTCTCTCTCTCTCTCTCTCTCTCTCTCTTTCTAAAAAGAAAAGCAGTGCTGAAAGCCAGAGTCAGAATTAGTAGGTGACAGTAGTAGTGCCTAAAGTTAGGCCTTCTGCCTCCAAAAATCCACATTCATTTCCTTTGGCTGTGGACTTGCAATAGACAATTAAAGTAGAGAAACTACTCACTTGTTTCTTTTTTCATCTCGTCTTCACTTTTGTTGTTGTTATTGTTGTCTTGCTTTTTGGCAATGCTGGGAATCAAACTTAGGCCTCTACTCTAGTACTGAGCTACATTCCTCAATGCCTTCCCCTCCTTCTTCACTCTCCTGCCTGCTTTTTTAAAAATTGCATTTCTCCACTTCAAAAAGCAACTGAGTAGCTTGTCAGTCATTATCATAAGGTTTGCTTAGAGGCCTCCTTTAACTGTCAGAAACATGGTAACACGACCCAGATGAACTGTTGACCACTTCATGCTGCCCCAAGCTATAAAGTCTGGCCCATAGCCTTGTTGTCCAAGCATGTGCTTTCACACAGCAACCAGTCATTAGGTGTGTCCAAAACACTGTTCACATGGTAGAAAAGCAACAGCTGCAGCACATCACGTACTGCTTCTCTAATAGCCTTTTATTTCATTTCTTTCTTATCAGGGAAAGATGTCCCAGAATTTCCATACCAGTTATGTTGAAACTCTTGGGAAGCTGGAGACACAGTATTGTAAACTGAAGGTGAGTTTGAAATGGTTCACTTAGGTTCTGCCCAGAGAATCTGGTTTCCTCTAAACACTCTTTCCTTATTCAGAAAGCACATGGTTTACATCCATTTATTTAGTTTTGTCATTTGCTCTGCAATTGTTCGTATTTTATAACATTTTCACCTTTTTTTTTGTTGTTTTTTGAGGTATTGTCTCCCTGTGTAGTTAAGGCTGGCCTGAAACTCCTCTTACCTCAGTATTAGTGCCAATAGTACAGGCATGTGTCACCACACTTAATTTGTATTTGTTTAGTGGGTCAGAAGTTTCCACTGCTCTGGAAAATTCTAAATAACCAGAACTTATCCTGACTGTTATTCTTCAGTAGAACAATGCCTTGTGAGATTCATGGGGAGGGGATTCTCCTTTTATTTGTTGTTTTTCATTCTCATCTGTTGAGATTATACCTTGGAAGGCATGCTAGCATCAGTCATTGTACAAAGAATCCCACAACGGTCTAATGAGTTCCATCTTCAGGACAGGCTTGACAATTATTCTGGTTGTCTCGTATCAAATGTGTATAAAATTTGAATCTATAGAGAAAAATCCAGAAGTTAAGAATTTCAGTGGTAGAGTGCTTGCCTGGCATGTCTGTGGTCTTAAGTTCAATCATTGGCTCTCTAGAAACAAAGAAAGCAGATTTACTTCATTTTCTGAACTATTCTTTCCTGATAACAAATTTCTGTCTTCTCCAAATACAAAGACTGCCAGTCTAATATCTTTAACTCTTATGTTCTTTAGGAGACGTCTAGCTTCCGGATGAAGCACCTTCAGAGCCTGCATAAATTTGTCTCTCGAGCTACAACTGAGTTGATCTGGTTGAATGAGAAGGAGGAAGAGGAACTAGCATATGATTGGAGTGACAACAATCCCAATATCTCAGCCAAGAGAAACTACTTTTCTGTAAGTCTAGCACAGCAGGCCTGTGATTCTTATTTAATAGCAACAGGGACAGGACTTGTCAGCTGAGAGGCTGTTTCTAGAGCTGCACTGTGATAGAAATAGGGACTCACTGTCCTCATTGCATATACGCTGTGAGGGTGTATAGAGAGAAGAGCAATAGAGTCCTAGAATTAATTTATTTAGAATGCATTTGGAAAGGCAGTGTTTTGGGTGAGGAGAGTAGTGTGCAAGTGGAGCCATTTTAAAAACCATATAGCTTTGTTAGTAAGATTATAGGGTTTGTAGTGAGACACACCTAAATTCAAGTTTTTAGTTGTCCGCTAGCTAGCTCTGATCTTGGGCAAGGCATTCAGTCTCTCTGAACCTTTGTGAAAATGGAATAACAGCTACTTCAAAGGGTATATTAAAGGTTAAGCAATACTTAATAAGCTATCTAGGTAAAGGAGTTGATGTTTTTTTAACTGGGTTGTACTCTGCATTTCCCACAATTTTTAAAGTTCTTTTTAACTCAATTACATTTTGATTTCAGTATCTTACTTTTTGAATGGCTAGGAAAATTCAGTATTAAATAATGTAGCTTTTTATTCTTTTCCATGAAAGATATAGACAAGTACATGCTGGTGTGTTTTATTGCTTTTAGTATTTCCATCCTCAAGATTTTAAAGGTAAAGTCTTCAGATAGACAACGTTCCTACTGGTTCTCATTTTACTTGCCTTAATCCCCATTAATTTACCCTTCTCAAAAGTGTGAGCTTCTCTTGACTGAAGAAGGACATATGATTCTTCGGAAAGAAAAAAGAAAGGATGAGCTCTATAATTCAGTCAGGAAACTGAAATTAAGCTGTGACAAACATATAAAGCAAGTGTTCTGGAAGCAAGAGGAAAAAGGATTAAATCTGTTAGTAAGATCTCACAGAAAATCTGGTATTTCAATTGGGTTAAGTATTAATAGAATTTTGAGTCAGAGGAGGGCATTAGGAGCTGAGGGAATTGTCCAGAAAGCTGGTCAACAATCCTGCTCTACTAGTATGTAGGGTACTGATGCTGTGCTGATGTGAACTATCTTCTGAAGCCACTTTTTCTCCTCTGCCTCTAGTGCTCATTCTGGGACCCTGTACTACTCAAGGCAGCTTGGGGCTTATGTCCTTTGGGAATCTTTCTCCCCTTATTCCATCATTCTTGTCCTTTTCTGAAATCCTAGCATGTGTAATTTTTGCATCTCATTTTAGCACCAGTCCTGTGTTGTTAGTCCTTAAAGTGGGACAGAGAATACAGTTTTCTTTATTGTTTTCTCTACCTTAGTAGCACTTATTCCATAAAGTTCTATTCAATTTGTAGGAGTTGATAATGCAACTGGAAGGAAAACAGGATGTATTTCATTCTTTACAAGATACAGCAGAACTGCTGTCACTTGAGAACCACCCAGCTAAGCAGACGGTGGAGGTATGTGACTTGCAAATGTGTGAAGGTCAAATGGTGAGCAGATGTTATTAGAGAAATACTGAAACTGCAGTCTGTTCTGCTGAAAGACCTGGAGGAAGTATCTGGATCATTTGTTTTGGATCATCCCCCCGACTGTTCTATAGTCCCCAAAGTTGGCAACAATTTTGATAATCTCAGGAAAATGTAAGGGAAAACAATATAAGAGTCATTGACTCTTAGGAAAGGGAATTTGCATCATATTTTTTCAGTAATTGTCCAGACATATAATACCTCTTAATCTTATAGTGCCATTGCTCAGGGAAGAGAGTCATTGGAAAAATCCAGTAGGGTTTGTTTATACCTGTGTTTTTCTGATCAGCTTATTTAGTACAACTGAGCATAAAAGAGCTCCTTATGGGTGATACTTTATATCAAAACCATCTTATTTGTGGGAAACTCTGAGCAGATTTCAGTCAACTATCTTCATGTTTCTTCTTTGTCTACTCTATCAGTAACTGAGTTACACTTGAAAGCCCATCCTACATTTAGTCTATTAAATTTATGTTTTTGTCCACACGCACTTGGTTGTTGCAGGCATACAGTGCTGCTGTCCAGTCCCAGTTGCAGTGGATGAAGCAGCTATGCTTGTGTGTTGAACAACATGTGAAAGAGAATACAGCATACTTCCAGGTATGTTGGGCTTTATGCATATATGTGCACACTCACTGTGTGCAGGTTCTTGTGTCTCTAGTGTCCAATTTGATTAGCCTTCTTAACAAAGTGGCTGTATTCTAAAAATAGCAAGAGAAAACAATTCCTTGTACAGAAGTGTTTTTTTCTGCTTCTGCCATATCATATATATTTGTTTACTATTGGTATGTATCATATGGCTTTTCATCTTTAAGGAGAGGAGATATAAGCTCTACCTCTTGTTGAGAGGACATATATAAGTCCCTCCCCCAAGTCTATCACAACATGAAAATGTACACTTTCTTTCAGGTGAGAGTAGTGTTTTTACTCTAAGTTAAATTATCTCTTTGGTCATGTAATCCTATCAATGAATTATAACAGTAGGTCACTCAGCCTCTGCACGCTTCATGAAACAGCTCACAACCAAGTGCTGAAAGTAGATAGAAATAGAAAAGAAAGAAGGTGAAATGGACTAACTTTTATATAGGTTCTAATGGGTTTGAGCATTTTACTAACATGACTTTTTAAGACTCTGGTTTGTAATCTTAATGATCTTTCGTAGTGAACTGTTGCTGACCAGGGAGAAATTTGCTTTTGCTCAGCTTGGCCCAAGATTCCTTCTTAGTTAGCCTCCCATTGTTCCGAGGTTTTGAGTACAAACCACCTTTTCTTATGTTTCCACAGTTCTTCAGTGATGCCCGAGATCTGGAGTCATTCTTGAAGAACCTTCAAGACTCCATCAAACGAAAGTATACCTGTGACCATAATACCAGCTTATCCCGCCTCGAAGACCTTCTCCAGGACTCCATGGTGGGTGTTATCTCGGTGGGATTTTTCTTCTGAGAAACAGAGTAAACTGTGTCAGCTGATGCTGTTTATATCCTTAAAGGCTCCAGGGCAGTGGGTCATTCATGCAAGAATAAGGCTCATATCTCATTCATCTAGCACGTTTTGTTTGTCTCTTCTCTGTTTTTCTTTCCTTAAAGAAGTTGCTTTCTTTGAGTAATTCCCAAACCTTCAGTAATCGTCTCCTGAGTCGCTTGGTACCTCATGGGTTTTTTTTGGTATCATTTCCGACTATAATGCAATAGTTGGAGTCAAAGATGAGGTAAAAAAACAAGGCTGAAGGAGATATTAGAGAAGAGAGAATAGAAAGAAAGAAATTGAAAGAGATCTGAGCCGTTCCTCCTAATTTTTTTATAATGATGAGATATTAGAAAATAGATTATAATTGAGGTCCACATTAGACTCATTTAAATGCAAAACAGTATTTGTCTAGTTTATTCGTTTATTTAATTATTCTTATTACCATAATTATTGTGTGTGTGTGTGTGTGTATACATTTGTGTGTGTGTGTGTGTGTGTGTGTGTATACATTTGTGTGTGTGTGTGTGTGTCTATGTAGGGTATGCTCATGCCATGGCCTACTTGGTAGTTAGAAGACAACTTTGTAGAGTTGATTTTCTCCTTCTGCTTTTACATGGATTCCAGGGATTTAACTCAGGTTATCAGGCTTGTGCAACAAACATTTTTGGCAGCCTGTTTATACAATATTAGCTTTTAAGAAGCAGTTTTACATCCAGTATTTAATCTAAATCAATTTTGTATTCATTTTTTGTAATGAATTATTCCTTCAGTAGTTTTAGTAGTCCAACTACTTGCATTTTACAAAATTGGTAAGATTGGACTGGAGTCTACATTTCAAATTAAGGTAAAAGCTTTTTCTGTGTGAAAAGCTAGAAGATTCTCATAACCTAATAAGGGGTTCAAAAAAAGAGACCGAAAATAACCTAAACCTTTTATTTGGTCATTTTGTCAGGTGAGATTTGCACTTTTTTGCGGTGCTGGGGTCAAGTCTAAGATCTTGTGTGTGCCACTATGTTCCTGGCCGAGTTCTCTCTCTCTCTCTCTCTCTCTTTCTTTCTCTCTCTCTCTCTCTCTCTCTCTCTCTCTCTTTCTCTCTCTCTCTCTTTCTTTCTTTTTAACTTTCAGATATAGTGAAGCCATGAGGAGGTTTGCACTCATTTAGGCAAACAATGTTAATTTGGAATGAAGAATAAAATCTGACTTTTCAGTTGTCTTTAAAATATCTCTCTCAGAGGTACTGCAGTGTGAAGGAGGAATATCATCTTTGGCTATGATCTCCTCCCTCCCACAGAGTTCCTCCCCATCGTAGGGTAACTCTTCTGCAATTGTCATATCCTTTCTTCTCGAGGGTTGCTGCTCTTTTCCCTCTTCTCCAGGTCAGGGGCACCGGGTTGGCGGCGTCACCGGGGCATGGAGTCACCTGGGTCTGCTCCTCAGCTTGTCCATCAGGTTCGGGAGCATCTGTTCTGGCTTCTGGTTCTTTTCAGAACTTTTACCACGCTGAACATTTGAACTCTGGAGCTTGAGATGTTTGACTGTGGGTTAGACAGAAATTGACATCTTTGTTGAAAGGAAACGAATGGGTAGACCAGCTCTCAAGTATGGAAGCGTGGCTGTCTTCCTGATGTATCCCATTCCACTTTCTTAACTAATAAGTTAAAGTTGTATTTCTTCCAATCATGCTCCCGGGGACAGGCACAGGTAGTTTGTTTAAGAATTCTTTTTCCTTACTTGCATTAAAGTCTTAATTCTTTAATGGCATTTCTTAGCATTGTTAACTCTTTACTCCCATCACATCTCTGTCCATCCTAAGAAAGCCCTCTTCTGGGGACAAGTATGCTTCACAGTGGGCTCAAAGCATCCTGGCCAATAGATAAAGGTTATCCTTTGCTCTCTAATGGAATTGGTAGTAGGTTACTACCAACTTCGTTGATAAGTTAGTAGCTTTAAAGGGCAATTGGGTCTTCAGAGATTTGAGAATTTCAACTTTGCATGATACTTCATTCAAGCCAATCAAATTTGCGTAAACCCAGCATGACAAGATAAATCCTGAGTCATCATCATGATGCTTCACCAGCAGCAGTGTTTGTGGGTTGTTGGTTGGAGAACTAAGAGCTTTCTCGAGAAAATTTAACCCAATTAAAATGGAATATTGAAGTCGAGCTTGGGAGATACTCTTATTTTAGAAATTCAAAAAGTGTAATTCTAGCCTCTCCTAAGCAGAAAATGAAAAACTGGTTTTCCCCAGTTGGAAATCAAATAATAATAATGGTACAATTATTATTATTTTTAACTTCCATATTTCTGAACTGTATTTGAGGGATTCCTTCATTAGTTACATAGTCCTACTTAGCAGCTAAACTTTTTATTTTATTTTAATTTTGTTTTTGCATGTGGCTTTATTGGTCATTGAACAGAGCACAAAGAGAAAGCTGAATATTTAGAGTATAAAAGCATTCGATAGAAGACAGCAGCATCTTCTTTTTCCCTTTATCGTTATCTCTATCTAAGATAGCTCCACCAAGGATCCCTACTTAACTGAGAAATGACATTCTCTTAGAGTAGAACATTGAATTTTCATTGTTGATTTAGTGACTCAGAATACCCCCCATTAATGTCTTTTTGTTTTTCTTCTCATTTTGTAGGATGAAAAGGAGCAGCTTATACAATCTAAGAGTTCTGTTGCCAGTCTTGTTGGGAGATCAAAAGCCATTGTTCAGCTAAAGCCGCGCACTCCAGACCATGTGCTGAAGAGCACTATTTCCGTGAAGGCCATCTGTGACTACAGGCAGATTGAGGTGAGCGATGGAGAGGGTGTGCTCTTTCACTCCTGGCTCCCGAGGACAGGAGATAGAAGGGAAGCTTCCTTAGCGTTGCGGTAACATGGAGCATCAAGCCCGTGGGGCTTCCAGGTGTGAATACTGCATCCTGACCTCTAGCCAAGACTGGGTCATGTCCATGTCCATGTCATGGTCACTCCATGGTAAACTGCATTTGTTACAGTTTCCTTTACCCTAAACTACCCTGTCTGAATATGTGGAAGGCAGATCATGTTTATTTTCTTACCACCGTGTTATCATCATCGTTCATAATGTAGCTGATGTAGTATATTTCCAGATGCAGCAGGTACTCAGTCAAAATTTTTTGTTTTGTACAAAAGTGTGAATCATGGTGTTGAACAGCCGTGATCCCAGTACTGAGCAGGTCAGGGCCGAGGATCATTTGCAAGTTCAAGCCCAGTCTGGGCTACATAGTTACAAGAAACAAAGCGTGCATTAATAGATGAGGACTGTACTTTTCTGTTTCAGTATTTCTCTCTGAAATAGTGATTATAACAGTGGTTATTTATCTATGGAATTTATGATTCCAAAGTATTGTAGCAATTTTGGTGGTCTGGAACAACTAGAAAGGAATGGATAAGTAAAACTGTAGTTCATAGCTCATTAACTCATATTCTGATCATTTTAGTTACAGTGATTACTCTTGAGGGATTTTACACTCTATTTATAACTGAGTTACTTGACATGAAACAAGTATTTAGTAAATACTTCTTTTGTTGATTTATTAATATGTTGTGGATCAAGAGTCCTCATTAACTGAGAACAGTCAATCCTTTTTCCTTTTTTCTTATTTTTATCCTTACTCTTGCCTTCCTTATTTCCTTCTATTTCTCCCTCTCTCCTGCCCTTCCCTAACAAATCTATTTGTACATGTGTGCACACATGTATAATCACCACGATGCATTTATATAGCTCAGAATACAATTTGTAAGAATTTGTTCTCTTCAGTATTTGTATTCTAGGAATTGAACTTGTCCTTAGACTTTTACCCTAGAACCATCTCTCAGGCTCTTTCGTTTTGTTTCGTTTTGTTTTGTTTTTCTTTGTTTCTCTCCCACTTTCCTTCTAAAGCAGATTTATCGACTACACTGCAAAATGGTAGTTACCAATAATGAGTACTGCCTCAGTAGTAAATATTTTCTTAACTGTTTCACAGCAATAGTTTGTGACTTTGTCTCTTCAGATCACTATTTGCAAAAATGATGAGTGTGTACTGGAAGATAATTCTCACCGGACCAAATGGAAGGTGATCAGCCCCACAGGGAATGAAGCGATGGTGCCATCAGTCTGCTTCCTCATTCCTCCACCCAATAAGGACGCCATCGAGATGGCCAGCAGGTAACTGCTCAGCTGCTGCTCAGTGCTGCATCCTATGTTCTTTGCCATGGGGTGGTGGGATCAGCTGCTGTATGACTTCCTTGGACAGAATGACCTGACCAGGCTCTAAAGTTTTTTGTCATAAAGACCCTTCCCCCATTAAAGGTATCAGATGTACCACTACCACCCAAGTAGATCTTCAGTAAACCTTGTTCAGTCAAAATATATTAAGTGATGTTTCTTTTTAAAAGAATTCTTAATTTATAAAAGTTTAATCTCGGAGGAGTGATTATTTTCATTAACATTGAAGTATATATGTACACATTTTAGAAAGTTAGATTATACTTGTTCTCTTTGTCAAACAGAATCAGATTCTCTTGCACTCCTTGCTTCCTTCAGCTATTGACATGATTCATTCTTTCTTCATCTGATTCAACTTACTATCCTTTTCACTGCTGTCCCCATTCAATTATCTTCCACTCCAACTCCTTTATTCATGTTTTTTTTTTTTCTTCAGCATACTTCAAACTATCTTGAAGATTTTCTTACCCCTTTCCTGTTATTTTGTTTTTGTTTATTTGCTTAGTGTCTAGCTTCTAGAACCAGAACTATCCCAGAATCCAGTAGGTTCTTGGGAAGTGGTCGTTGGGTGAAAGTGAGTATGTGAGCGAGTGTATGCAACGAATGGTTTCCTTAACCCAGCACAGCTTCACTTCTTTCCTTTTTGTTTACTTGCCTATGTGTATGTTAGAGGAGAATCTCCACATTGTCCCATTAATGCAGAAGGCTCTTCAATATGATCAAATGCCACAGATAATTTTCACTTTTTCTTCTTCGAAACATTGCTCTTGCTTGTTCTGACTTGCTTTT
Source organism: Typhlomys cinereus (assembly GCA_023101885.1). Classification (NCBI taxonomy): domain Eukaryota; kingdom Metazoa; phylum Chordata; class Mammalia; order Rodentia; family Platacanthomyidae; genus Typhlomys; species Typhlomys cinereus. The sequence goes on from JALPQD010000078.1 coordinate 6,982,106, forward strand.
GCCCTGTAAATCTGTTCTGTAGACCTAATTCAGTATTATCCCTGACATTTCACTTGTCCTCATTTGGAAATTTGCGTCATGATTTCTAAACTCCAAGTCTTATTTTCTAACTTACTGCCTACTTTAGTAGAACGCACTTCATAGAAACATACTGCAAAAGAATGCTTGGGAAGTAAAATTTTTGAAATTGCTCAGGTCTGAAAATATATCCTTTTATTTTCCCTTTATAATTATTGTCCAGATATTCAAATGTTTGGAAGTGATTTTTTGTCAGAAATGAAGCATTGCTTTTATTTTCTAGTTTCCACAGTTACTTATTAAGACATACTCGGTGCTATGTTTATTTTTTTTACTTTTTAAAAGTATTTTATATCAGTATGAACGCTCTAGAATTACTAGTTTAACAAACTAATGTAATCATGTATATTCTCCCACCACGATGATGCCAAGTGTGATATTCCACTCTTTCTAGTGACATCTTCAGTTCTAAAAAAAGCTACCAGCATAGTTACCTATAATAGTTTGAAATGTTTACCTTTTAATGCATCTTTATTTCTTTGGTGGGGGGAGCTACTTCAGGGTCATATCTTTGCTTCTGATCATTGAGTGAATTTCATTAATTCATCATTCAGGTCTCAGAATTTTTCTTGAATTATTTATTTTATTTATTTATTTCACATGTATGTGTATCAGAGGGCATTGTGTGTCCCTTTGGAGGACCAAAGGCGACTTCCAAAATCATCTTGGATTGCTTCTATCTCCTTTTTTCTTTGATCCAGGATTCCTCAAGCTCTGCCCACCAGGGCCTGACACGCAGGCCATGGCTGCTTCCACCTGATGTTTTTATGTGGAACCTGGGATCCAAACTCAGGACTTTCTTCCTTTTGCTGAGAGAGCCATTTCTCCAGCCCAAATTATTTCTTTTTTAAATTAGCACATATTATACAAATCAAGGAGCTTCATTGTGACATTTTATTACATTTATTTAGTGCATGTGGATCATCTAGTATCTTTCCTTATCTCTTCTCGTCTTCCTCCTCCATATCTCTAGTAATTCAGCTTTATATTTTAGTTTTATGTCTTTCCCCTCCTTCAGTTTCTGCATATGAGAGAAAACATGCAGTGCTTAGTTTTCACTTACCATGATGTTTTCCAGTTCCGCTCACTTGATTCTCTGGGTTTTTGTTCATTTGTTGAGTTTTTGACTTTCAAGAGCTCCCATTTGTCAAATGTCTACTCTCCGTGGCTGATTTTTTAATATTGTTTCCTAGTTTTTCTATTTTCATTCTTTTTTTTAAAGGAATATAAAATTATTTATTGACCACTGTTCACCATTATTTACAATAAAGTAAATAATATACAGCTGGATAACATTCTGATACTACAAAGTTATTTTCCTGGTTTCTGCTGAACCAGTAATCCAAATACTGAAAAGATCGAGCCTATTAGTAAGGAATGAGTTGGGGGAAAGAAAAAAGCATGCAGGTCAATAATTTGTATCATCAAATTTTGTTCACCCATTTAAGCTTCAACTGCCAACATCTCAAACCACATGATTACATCTTTGTGAGCCACCATGTACATTCCTTGAATCATAACCTTTTAGCACAGATTTCAATTTTCAGGCAAGGAATGCCTCACTACAGGAATCTAGAACTGTGCATTTAAGTCTCATTTAGCCAGTTAAGACAAATAAGGATTTGTCTAATTTCCTTGTCTGAATAGGGAGCTGGTAGTGACAAAATTTTGCAAATCAATTACCATATGTATTGATGATCTGTCTGAATTGTGACAGGGTGCACTTTTAAATTACCTAACTTAAACTGCTCTATGAACTAGAGAGAACCGTCCATTTAACTGGAAAGGTTATGGCTTCAGGAATGCTTTCAGACTAATCTGAAGTGATTCTTAGGTTGCTCACAATGGAACCTTATAATCACGTGGTTATTACCCATGGTTTGTTGTTTCAGTGAATATAAAAAAAAGAACAGCAAAAAACAACCAGTTGCATAAGTATTTCATGTCTACACACACACACAAACAAAAACCCAGAATGGTCCTTCTGCATCCTTTTAAAATTTCCAACATTTAGAAAAAGTGTTCTCCAAATGCAGAGGAATATACCATGATATCAGATATTATGTTCTGTTAAAGGAAGCAATTACAGAAAGCTTTCATTTGCTCAAAGTAACCAGTGCCTTTTGATGCAAACAAAAATCCCAACAACTGTCAATACTTTTGTCAAAACAAACATATTAAACTTGATTTTCATTAGAATGTAGTTATTTTTTCACACTAGTAGTTGAAAAACCAAGATCCAGTTTTTATATATATGTATAAATATATATAAAAATTGCAAACGATTATTGAGCTTCATCTTCTGGACAAGAATGCCAAGTCAGTCTCTCTTCGTAGAAAGCAATTACAATTTGAGGACACTTCATGTTTGCCTCTTTTGCCAGCACCAAGTCAGCCTCATCTGAATCCTTCCATTTCATGAGAAACATCAACTCTCCACTGCTGTCTGTGGCACCAATTATTCGCTCAGGATCAAGACCTCTGGCAAAGCCTCTTGGTTTGTCAGCGGCATCTCTTTTCTTCTTAGATTTGCTATCATTAGATTCACTGTCAGATAAAGATTTTCTTTTTGTACCATCTTTTTCTTAACCAGCTTTTTGGGAATTAAGAAATGCTTCAATTAACTCTGGACAATCTAAATTTTCTTCTGGTTCCCAAGTATTATCAGCATCTGTAAATTCCTTCCACTTCAGGAAATACTCCACTTTCCCATTTACTACACGTCGATCCAGTACTTTTTCTACCACAAATTCTTCAGGTTCTGCCTCTTCAACTTTTTTACTCTTTCCATTCTGTTTCTTTCCCATTTTTTGCAATGTAGTTTTATTGGAGTCCATTTTTTAAAATCACAGACTCAGAAGAGTTCACCGCTCTGGGATGCTCCGGCCGCGGGTCCTGCAGCGACTTGCGTGCCTCAGCCCAGCCACTATTTTCATTCTTTTTAGAAAATATCTTTTAGATGTTTAGAGAAAGAAAGAGAGGGTGAGGGAGAGAGGGAATTAGGCGCAGTGCAGAGGACTGCTTTTGGAAGATTCCATCCTTAACCCATGTGGGTTCTGGGGATCAAACTTAGGTGTCAAGTCAGTACACAGCTGTCATCTTGTAATTGAGATAAATTAGATACGGGTTGCTCAAGAAATGACCTTCATCTCAAGTCATGTATACTGCACTTTCCTTTTTTCCTAAATGAACTTTTTAGTTTGCCATTAAATTTTAAGCATTTTAGCAATTTTTGTAGCAATACAGAACACAGGAAATAAATTTTTAAGCATTGGTGTTATTTTATCTAGACTTTATTCATGCTTCCTGTGTTGTTTCTTCACTCTTCCTTCTTGTAATAGTATTTATAATATGCAGGTAATATTTGTGTTATCGCTAAATATACAGACACAATATACAATAGTAAATTTGAAGTGAAGATCAGTTTGGATCTAAAGATTCCTGCATCATCAGGACTTGTTGACTTATTCTGCTTAGTGTGCAAGCTTGGTTCTGCTATGCAATCACACTTCTTTAGACTGTCTACTGTGTGGAACTTCATCACAGAAATTCTAGCCAGCTCTCTGTTGTTTCTAGGGTGGAGCAATCTTACCAGAAGGTGATGACCCTTTGGCACCAGCTACATGTTAACACCAAAAGCCTTATCTCTTGGAACTATTTGCGAAAGGAGATTGACCTTGTACAGACCTGGAACTTGGAAAAGGTAATTTTAAAACTTACCTCGAGGTGACATCCTGTTGGCAAGCCTTTTCAGGAGTTCTTTTCATTACTCAGACATCTCCCTAGTGAATGAAGTACAGTTGTGTTGGGGATACTGTTTCAGGATTAGTGACCTGTGAGCCTTAGCTGGAATTAGCACTCCAGTGGCAGAGAGACCACAGGGGTCTTACTGTGCAAAGAAAGTACCCTATTTTATGAAGAATATATCCATGCTGAATCCATTGGTGCACCTTGTGATTCCAGACGAGAATCATGAGTTTAAAGCCAACATAGCAAGACTTTGTCAAAAAACAAAACAAAACAAAACAAAAAACAACCTACACTGTGCATTGGGAGTTTAAAAGATGTTCTGAGAAGCTAGAAGAATGTTCTGTTTATTGATCTGAATGCTGATATATGAATGAATATAGTTGTTAAAAATCAGTGTTTACAATTAGTATTTATAAATTTTTATGAATATGTTAGATTCAGTATAAAGGAGGAGAGAAAACATTACATTCCCATCTGTTGAAATTGTTTTTGGCTTTTCATCTAGCTTCGATCCTTAGCACCAGGGGAATGCCATCAGGTTATGAAGAACCTTCAGGCCCACTATGAAGACTTTGTACAGGACAGTCGTGACTCTACCATCTTCTCTGTGACTGATCGCTTGCGACTGGAGGAAGAGGTGGAGGCTTGTAAAGCCCAGTTCCAGCACCTGATGGAATCCATGGAAAATGGTGTGTACATTAGGCAGAGGAAGGAAGTAAAATCCTAAGGAGACCCTTTAAATAACTTACATTTTTTTGTCACTTCCATTTATATACAATGTGTCTTGGTTATGTACCTCCCTGCCATTTGCATGGACTGCCTAACATGTTTCTCATTCCACCTCATGGCCTTCTCATCTCTTCCTCCTCTTGTTTCTTCTTTTAGTATCCTACTGTATCCCATTAGTGCTGCCTACACATGAATAGGTGTGGGATTATCCTCTAGAGCTCTAGTAACCTAGCAGTGGTAGCACCTGAAAAAAAGCAGCTTTTCTTTCCCTTGCGGTCATCAACTGCTTCTTACTCTTTAGCTAGAGGTGGGGGTCTCTTAAACCCCTCTCCGACTCATGCTGGAATATCTACTATATCTTATGGACCTTGCTTTCATCAGTGAGATATCTGATCTGCTAGACACAATAGTGCCCTCTGTCTGCGGTGGTCTCTGTTGATTTCTGATGTGTAGTTTAGTGATCTGTGCTTGTATGTTCACAGAGGACAAAGAGGAGACTGTGGCCAAAGTTTATATTTCAGAGTTGAAAAATATCCGTCTACACCTAGAGGAGTGTGAACAGAGACTGGTCAAACGAATTCAGTCTCCAATCAGCGCTAGGACTGACGGAGATGCCCGGCAGGATATTGCATTAAGGATTGCAGAGCAAGAGGTAAGCCTTAGAAGACAGGTGGGTATAAGAGGAAAAATGAGTGATTTTAGAGTGGATTAATGTATGGAGCCTAATAAGTAGAGCAGTCTTACTCAAGAATTCATCTCTATAGCCTATATCAGTGCCTTTTAAATTTTTTATTTTTATTTACTGGCATTTTCATACATGAATACAATAAATTTATGCCATTTCCATCCCTTATTGCCCAATCCCATATCTTCTCCTTTTTCCAGTGTAAACCTTATTTTCAACCAGTCTCCCTCCAGCTTTCTTGTCTTTTTTGTGAGTGGCCCATTGAGTTTCATGTGAGTTGCCTGAATACCTGCTGGAGTGTGAATGTCATATCATGGGTATACCATTGAAGGAAGTAGTTTTCCCTCCCTCCTCCATCATTAATTCGTAAAACACACTCAGGGAGGTGTGGTGCCTCTAAAGATCTTTTCCCCTCCATGGTGAAATATTGATAGGCCAAATGTTGTGCAGATCTTGAGGTAGTGTGATAAATGCCTTTTACCTGTGGAAAAATAGGATTAAGCTTCAAATGCATTAGTTTCAGTATTAAAATAAGGATTGTTTTCAACTCTCTTTCCATTTTTGTTGTTCCTTATAGCACACACAGGAGGATTTGCAGCGCCTGAGATCTGACTTAGATGCTGTTTCCATGAAATGCAATGTTTTTCTGCAACAGTCTCCATCAGGTTCAAGTGCCCCAACTCTGCGCTCAGAATTGAACCTGCTGGTAGAGAAGATGGACCATGTCTATGGTCTTTCTGCTGTCTATATGAATAAGTGAGTAATCTGGGGGCCTAAGTCTAAGAGAAGTTTTCTCTATTCGTGTAAGGAGGAGAAGTGCCATGAGTGTTCCTTGCAATAGCAGATCTTAAAGATGAGAAATCTGTGCTTGGAGTGGGTTTATTTGGGTTGTAATGAATGAATGTCAGTGATATTTTCATTGCATTTGCACCATTAGCACAATTTTTACCCCATTTCTGTTTGATTATATACCACTTAAAATCACACTTAAAAGTAGTAAGAAAAGGAGAGTCTAAACAATTTTTTTAAAAAATCAGTTAATCTAGATGTTAGTGTTTGTGGATCTTTCCCTACTCATTCATTCATCTTTGCTTATGATCTCAAGGAAGGACAGATTTGATGCTTTGATCTTAAATGAGTTTTTGGTCTCATACCTTCTTGCCACTATAAGTCTGTACATATATCATGCTCTGGTGCCACTTAAAATTTCACTCTGCACTGCCTTAATTTGGCAGTTAATACATAAGATTTTCTCATTTTTACATAGTCCTGTTATCATCTAATAATGGTAAAATTGATTTGAGTAATTACATTTTGTGAAGTTCTCTGTAGTACTCTAGATAGGCAATCCACATGTTAAAATTGAAGCACTAAGGAGGAAGATTATTTTATTCCACAGATTAAAGACAATTGATGTTATAGTGCGTAGCATGCAGGATGCTGAACTCTTGATCAAAGGTTATGAAATCAAGCTGAGTCAAGAAGAAGCAGTACCAGCAGATCTCTCCGCTTTGGAGTCCCATCGCACTACATTGCAGGTTGGTTGCTCTAGTTTCTTAGAAGTTGATTTACCATATTCATTGTTTTGGGTTATCAGAGAAAAGCAGTTTTGAGTGCCATGTCAGTGATCTCTGTGTTGAAGTAGGTAGAACATTGTTTTTAAAATGTGAGATCAAAGAAGGGACTGAAAAATATGTCTAGCCTAGATTATAGCTAAATTGAATGTAACCAATGATTATATCTATGTAAATATGTAAAGTGCTTGACCATGACTTCATTTGATTGTCATGGGCAACTATGTGTGGTGAATAGGGGAGATATTTTTATCTGTCTTGACTAAAACTAAGTGACTTATCGTCTTGGTTTTAAAGCCAGGTTTCAAATGAAGAAACATCTTTATATATTTCTCTATCTGGTATCCCCACTCCCGGCTTTACTTTATACATTAGGAAAGTAGAGATCATGACCAATAAAGGCATTTCTATAGGACCTAGTTTCTGAATCTGGATATACTGTGGACTGCATTGCAGAGACCATCCTTGATGTCTGCCTGCCTGCCTCAGTTTGAATTATTTTTCTTTAGGCAGCACTAGGTTTTAAACTGGTGACTCTACTAGGCAAATGCCCTACCACTAAACCAGCACTGCAAGCCATCTGAATACTTTTTAAGTAAGGGAAGTAGTTATTAACTTGTTCCAACATGGATGTTTCTGTAGCACTGGCTTAGCGATGTAAAGGATAAGAATTCAGTGTTCTCAGTCCTGGATGAGGAAATTACTAAAGCTAAAGCAGTGGCAGAACAGCTGAGTCGCTTGACACCAGAGCGAAACTTGGATTTGGAGCGATTCCAGGAAAAAGGCTCTCACCTACAGGAGCGTTGGCACCGAGTTATCGCCCAGCTGGAGACCCGGTGAGTCACAGACCTGCCTTTTCTCTTGTTAGGGTTCAGAAACTAGGGTTTAAAGAAAAAATATTTATTGGTACTGGTGAGATGGCTCAGTGTGTAAAGGCACTTGCTACACAAACCTGGTGACCTGATTTCAGATTCTCCCACATAAAAGCTAGATGAAATAGTGCAAGTGTCTGTACTCCCAGGCTTCCTATGGGAAATGGGAGGCAGAGACAATAGAATCTCTAGGTGTTCACAGGGCAGCTTGTCTGGCTTACATAGTGGTGAAGTGAAGAAGAGACTGTCTTAAGCAAGATAGAATGACAGATCCAACACAGAAGTTGTCCTCATATACATATGTGCATGCTCACATATCACACACATACAGAAAGAAAAATAGTTGTCAGGTATTTCAACATTCATGTTTAAGAGTAGAAACTGGTACAAAGGTAAAAAATTTAAAAATAGTATAAGTTCTGAACAGGATAATCCTCAGATAATTGTGATCATTATCCCTAGGCCGACTTGAGGCTTGGAGTTAAATATTGAACCAAGGGCCTAATATATGTGCTCCATTCCATGACTACATTTTTAACCCCAAATTTGCCTTTATATTAGCAGTGGTATTCCAATTATCAGTGCTTCTCCTGTGCTTTAGCTTACCTAGGTAAGCTGTTGACGACAGCACCCTCTCCTGCTTCCACCATGATTGGACCAGACTCAGAGCCACGCACATACTAGGCAAACACTCTACTACTTAGTCATATATTTACCCTTAGGTAGATTTTTAAAATACAGACTTTGAAAGATTATATAGTGACCTTTCTTTAGAAGAGAACCTTGGTTCTGATTCTTGTTTTACTAGCTTTGAATCTAAATATGAACCATATTTCATAGCAAGGTTTTACAGAACTTACTACCTCTGTCACAGTTGATAATTTAGTGGGTTTTATTTTTCTTTTTTGAACTCTTCTAATAACAGATGTGATTAGGAAAGACAGAAACTGACCTTTCTGAGACTAAGTAGAATAGAAGAATGTGCATGGACAAGGTTTATCATCTCACATTAAGTTAAAATTGATTGTCTCTATTCTCTACCTGAATTGTTATTCCAAAGCTGATGAGACAAACCATAATAATAACTTAGATTTTCTCACTTTCTGTTCCCAATTGGTTTACAAACATAGCCATGGTACTTAGTCTATCATCAAGGTGTAGAATTACACAATTCTCTTTTTGATAATGTACATCTTAAAAATTGATAATTATTAACCCAAGAGATTTTTCAGAGTTCATAGGATACAACTAATTTCTACTCAATTTTAGGGGTCTGGGTTCATGCATTTATATCACTAAACTTTGTATAGTCAAGCTCAGCTGAAGGCCCGGACAAGGAAGGATTAGATTCACTTACCACATTGTATTTATAGTAAAATGTCTGAAAGCAGTTTTCCTTTGTTCTTCTAGCCAATCTGAGTTAGAAAGCATACAGGAAGTTCTGGGAGAATACCGAACCTGCCATGGAACTCTTATCAAGTGGATTGAAGAAACTACTGCCCAACAAGAAATGATGAAACCAGGCCAGGCAGAAGATAGTAAAGTGCTGTCAGAGCAGCTCAGCCAGCAGACGGTGAGCATGGCCACAAGAAGAAAAGTTAGCTCGTCATCAAATTGTTGAAGCAATAAAGCTTCTAAAGGGCAATGTATCAGAGCCCCCTCTTCTTAGAAGAATTCAAGCTGGAGAGAGTTTCCATGATTATATATTGACTCCATCAAACCTAAATTAAGCATTTCTATTTTGCTTTTTGATGATATATTTTATTGTACTGAGATTGGGCTATGATGTTTGGAAAAAACGGTAACCTATGAGTGAAAGAAACTATCTTCATTTAAAGCATTTTTTTGTTGTTATTTTGTTTCACGTTATTCTTAAGTCTACCATGTATGGAGTTTACGTTATTTTGAGTCCAGACCTGGCTTACATATCTTTCAGCTTTATCCATAAAACAGTTGCAATTTGTTATTCATTTTTAGCTGCCTTGTGAAGTTATTAAGATTACATGAAATTATAAATGTTAAATATCAGAACAATAGTTCTAAAGTGTGGCCCCAGACCAGCAGAATCAATATCATTTGGGAACATGTTAGAAATTTAGATTCATGAGCCAAACTCAAGACCTGTTGAATAGGAGGTTTGAGGCCTAGTAATCCGTCTTAACTTGTTTTCCTAGTGATTCTGTAAATACTTGAGAACCACTGTCTTGGAACATGTTCATTTGTATGATGATAATAATCATAATGTTGTAAAATTTTGATTCCTAGGATCTATTTGCAGAAATTGAGAGAAATCAGACAAAACTGGATCAATGCCAAAAGTTTTCCCAGCAATACTCCACTATTGTGAAGGTAACCATTTCTATTCTACATTCTAAAAGGAACATAAATAATCTTTTATTTTTTGGAGAATTGCGTCATTACTATGGGTCCTGTTTCGAAGAAATTAAACAGAACTCTTATGGTAGAGGTTAGTCTCCTCCTTCAAAGAATACATGCATATTTAGGCTGGAGAGATGGCTCGGGGCTTAAGATTCTGTCTCCTAAAGAGAATGCTCTGAGTTCATATCCCAGGTCCCACATAAAAACTCCAGGTGGAAATGGCAGAGGCCTGTACTTCTGGTCCTGGTGCACAGCAAAAAGGAGGTAGAAGCAATCCAGAATGATTCCCAAAGTCACCCTTGGTCCTCCATACACACACACCGTGTTAAATAAATAAACAAATAAATAAATAAAGTTTAAAAAAATAGGAAATTGGTATGAAGGCACGCATATTCCCATGGTTACTTGTTTGACTACACTTTAGGAACCAGACATTGGTCATGATTCAAGGAGTCTCCGTCTAAATAACCAGAGGTTTCACAAACTTGCAAGACAAAAACAGGAGGTTTGGATCCCACCTCCTCCCCAAATTTGCTTCTTAGTTGTCTAGCCTATCTCAAGAATTCAAGTCTCTGTTTTACCTAGTTCTGGGGGAGCCTTTATTTTAAGGTTTATGCTCAGTCTATAAACAAGTTCTCTCTGTTGGCTTTGTCTAAATATATTCTGAATCCTCTCCTTTTTAAATCCTTAATTTAGATCAAAGTCAGTAATTCTTCCTTAAACTACTATAAAATTTCTGAGCTCTTCTCTTGGTTCTAATGCTGTCCTCACAGGCTCTTTTCTCACACAGGAGCCAGACTCACCTTTCTGGAACATACTGAGTGTTACTGAATCTCAGCTATCAGTTTCAAGTTATATCATATTTTTTTGTATGCAACTTGAAAAGAATTTTGCCAATTATAGGATACCAATAACTGAGATATATTCACAACTAAAATGTGGAAAAACGTGTACCTTAGAATAGATGAATATGGTAAATTGGATCACATCACTCCCTAGTTAAAACAATCTGAACTGTGGAGATAGCTCAGTTAGCAAAGTACTTGCTGTTCAAGCACAAGGACCAAAATTCAATCGTCTACAATCCATGTCAAATAAAAAACTGGAAACCAATAATCTCAGAACAGAAAAGGTAGAGATAGAAGACTCCTCACTGCTTGCTGCCCAGCCAATTTAGCTGAATCCACAAGCTCTACATTCAGTGATAGACCATATTTAATAATAACAATAATAGTAATAATAAGTAGACAGTGCTTCTAGCTCTTATGCTTCCTTCTGGGTTTTCCCAGAGCCAGAAGTGCAATCCAAAGCCATTTTCACTTTTTTTTTTCTGGTATTCAGAATCTGGACTTAGATCCTTCTGTTTGCCAGGCAGAGGCTTAACCCCTGAGTCATCTCTCCAGCTCTCAGTTGTCATTTATTTGTTGTTTTAAGACAAATTCACTAATAGTCAAGGTTGAACTCATGATCTCCCTGCATCAGCTTCCTAAGTTTTGGATTTACAAGTAGGTGCTGCCACATTCTCCACTATGTTTACTGGACTTAAATAATGACAAACATGAAGTAAATTTCAATAAAGGAAGGCATAGGTTACAATTTTGTATTCAGAAAAATTGAATTCAAGTTATACCATAACCTTTTTCCAGGCTTTTGACTTTTAGCAAGCAATTAACCTCTTGACTTTCTGTTATAAAATGAGAAAGAGTAACTAAACTCACTGAATGATTATAGAAATAAAGGGAGAGATAATATATGCATAGGGCAATACATCAAGTATAAGATAAATTCAGTAAATCATGCCTGCTGCTCATGTTATTAATAATACTATTTTCTTGCTAGTATTATTTTTTAATAGGTTCTTCCTTACATGTTGGTTTTCTTTTTGTTTTTGCCTGTGTAGAATTTTCTAAGTAGAGAGTAGAAACGGGACATTCTGAGCAAAAAAACATGAAACTAAAACCACAGAAGAGGAACTAGGGTAGTATATAGTTGAGCAATAGAAATTTGGCTTAGCACAAATGAAACCCTAATTCAGTATACAGCATTGGCAGGGGGCACAGAGAAATGAAAATACATGATTATATGAGGAAATAGTGTTTCTAGGAAATAGATGCATATATGTACATATTAAATACACACATATAGTACCTGTGGGCTGGGAATATATATCTCAGTGATAGAACATTCGCATATCATATGCAAAGTTCTGAGTTTGATCTCTAGCACTGCACAAAAAGAAAGAAAAGTAAAACTGAGCATAATAGTACCACCTGTAATCTCAGCATTTAGGAGGCGAAGGCAGGATTGCTAGTTCATGGCCAGTCTGAATTAAATAGCGAGAGATTGGGGAGGGTGGAAAAGCATGATCCACAGGGAGCAGTGACTATAGAAAGTGAGCAGGCAGATTGGGGCTTATCTCTGAAATGCCTTATTCAGCTGTTTATGGTTTATCTTCTACTTTTGACCTCCAAATGTTGCTTTTGAGTCAATAGCACAAGCATCACCTGAAAGATAACTCAAAATCAGATTCTCGGACCTATTCATTCAAATTCTGCATTTGATAACGTCTCCAGATAATTTCTAAGTATTTGTTTGGGATTAAAAAACAGATTCTGATCTCATCTGCTACTGGTTTCCCTTTTTGGGCTTCAGTTTTCCCATGAGTTCGATGAAAAGGCTGACTAACAAACCACAAATTCAGATTATAAATTCAAGATTCACCAAGATCTGACATCTAGGGTAAATTTATGCAATATGTTTACCCATAATCATTTTTTCTTACCTGTGAGAAATGATTGAAAAATCAAAAGAGTAAAAGATCATGATACATTTAAAGTGGTAAGAACTGGACTGAGAATGTAGTTCAGTTGGTAGAGAATTTGCCTAGCATGACGCCCTGGCTTTGATTCCCAATACTACATCAGACAGGGCACACACCTACAATTGTGGCACTTAGAAGATGGGAACAGAATGATCAGGACATCCTCATTTGTATTGTAAGTTTGAGTCCAGTCTAGGTGTCATGAGAGAGACCCTTACTTAGTAAGTAAGTAAGTAAGTAAATAAATAAACAGATAGATAACTAAGAACTTAAATTTTCAGTTACCTGTAAGTAGAATTTTCCTGTAGCGCAGTCATTCTTTTATTTACATATTGTTAGTGACTACATTCATTTACATATGCAATATTCTGACATATAAAACATATTCATCAAAAAATGCTGTGATTCTGTTGCATGATATATGTTAACTATGAAGCCGTAAGTAAAGTTAATGAAATATTTTTTCCTCAGGATTATGAATTACAGCTGATGACATACAAGGCCTTTGTGGAATCACAGCAGAAATCCCCTGGCAAGCGTCGTCGCATGCTGTCCTCTTCAGATGCCATCACACAAGAGGTGAGAGGGGGGAAAAGGAAATGTTCCACTGTCTTCCTCTAAGAAAAGATTTTATCTGTTTAGGCCTTAGAGTGTGAGTGAATTGGGCATCCCCTTATATTGAGCTATTGAAATTTGCTTTTCTGGCAGATAATTTACCTTTTTTTCTTTTGAACTAAAGTTCATGGACTTGAGGACTCGCTATACAGCATTGGTGACCCTAACAACTCAGCATGTGAAATACATCAGTGATGCTCTCCGGCGGTTAGAAGAAGAGGAGGTGAGGACAGTTGGGTCCTAAATGATCTTGAAAGAAGGATTGAAAATCCTGTGTCTCTTGCTGGACATGTAGCACAGTGGTAGAGTATGTGACAAACATGTGTCAAGCTCTCAAGTTGCTTACTAGCACCACATACTAAAAGCAATTCCCATGATTCATCTTTAAAATGTAATTTCATGTACAGCTAATTTTTCTTATACAGTGATCATGTTCTAGAAAATTGCTTTATGAATGAACATTAAATCAGTGTTCCTAGAAGGAATGCTTGAGTATTCCTACAAGTCTCTGTTCAACATTTTTGTTAATAGAACATAATATGCCCTTATTTTATGTGTTTTTGTTTCATATAGATTATTTGTTCATGCTAGTACTATAACTCATGTCTGCAAAGAGTTCATCAAAACATGTTTTATCCATAAGGCATAGCATAACCTCAGTGTGCTTAAGAATACCAGAGAACACTCCAGTGTTTTCTTAGACCTACTTTAAATGATGACATCACCAAGAAAAAACACACACAAAAAGCATGAAAAACATGGCATTAAGTAGACTGAAAGTATACTGGTTTACAATATGACAGCTAAAACTACAACTTGTAGCACCATTATCACCATTCTATATATGTATATTCTGTGCCCACAAGACATCAAAATTACTATGTTGACTTTTGAAGTTACAAATCAGTTTTAGTCAGTAAAAAATTTACAAAAATATGCTCTACATATAATAAGAATTGGCTCTGTCATATCTTCCACTTTCACTCAGAAAAAGGAATGTGAACAGACATCTTCAGTAATGTACTCTTCTATATCTTTGTTTCCAAATATTCAGTCACTCATTCAAAGGCCATTAAAGATACCTAATCTTTTGCCTATATAAATTTACAAGACTTCCTTTTATATTAGTACCTATCCCAAACAATCTCTGTAGTCTTCGTGTGGGCTTATAATTCTAAGAATTATGGAAATGTGCTCCATGCTTTCTGTGAAAGGTAGTAATATTCCTGTCTGGCTTTGAAAGTCTGAAGTTACGCTAATGACCAGGTTACTGATTTTCAATTTTCTGTTGTAGAAAGTAGTAGAAGAGGAAAAACAAGAACATGTGGAGAAGGTTAAAGAACTTTTAGGTTGGGTGTCCAACCTGGCAAGAAATACACAAGGGAAAATTATCTCATCTCTAACCAAAGAATCCACGGACATTGAGAAAGCTATTTTGGAACAGCAGGTAAGCAGAAAGCTCATTTTTCTCTGCTCAGGAGCAATATGCATTAAAAGAACAATTCACTTGTGGGCCCTTCTGGAGGCAATTTTTACCTAAGTAATTGCTAATTTCCAAAACCTAAAGATACCTAAGAAATCACCTTGTCACTTTGTTTTCCCTTTTAAATATCAGTAGCTCATTTGTAATATCTGACCTAGACTATTTTTCCCCTATGGTTTTAAAAACTTTATTTATAATAATTGATTCTTTAAATCTTGTGTTTGAAACTTTTTATTTCTACTACATAGATTCTGGCAGAAGAGCTAACAACCAAGAAAGAACAAGTTTCTGAGGCCATTAAAACTTCACAGATTTTCTTGGCCAAGCATGGTCATAAGTAAGTATGACTGCTTTTCCTTTTAGCCAGGTAGGAGAATTTCAGCTGAAGAATTCCCAGCAGCAAGAGCCAACTATGAAAAGTCTGCCTTGCAGTTCAGACTGAGGAATTTGCATTTTATACCTTGGAGCCATGTGGAAGCATTTTAAATGTACTTAGAATTTGTTTAGGATTGCTAGAGTGGTGATATGCAAAGGATTGAGATGGGGTGGGGGTAAGGGTGTGAACAGATGATGAGAAGCCAGTTAAGAAGCTGTCCTGTTAATGAGGCTAGAAATGATGAAGACTGGAGAGGAAACAAATTCAAAGGATATTAATTAAAGGTTATAAATCTATGGATTTGGTGGCACATGAAAATCATCAGGTAAAATTGCCAGTCTACTTGCTTAGACCATGGAGGTGTGATGACTATAGCCAGGATAAGAAACGCAGGGAAGGGACCTGTTTGTGGGACAAGAAGATAGTTTAGACAGTGATGAAAATGAAAAAGCCTGTGGGACATCAAAATAGGTATATCTAGGATGTGTTAAGATGTGCCACCCTATTAATCATTCTTTATAAAATGTTCCATTGTGCCACTACATAGGTAAATTTAGAATTAATAGCAGAAGTCTATGAAGGGACAATATTTGTGTAATTAGCACAGTTGCAAGGGGAGATTAGCTTCAAAGCTTTTTTTTTTTTTTTTTAAGCTCTCCTCAGCCTATTAGAAGAAACTTATCAGAAGAAATAAGAACTCAAAAAGGTTTCAAAGACTAGACAGGGTTCAAAAACCAAGAGAATTTGATTATATCTATTAAGTTTGTCAGGTTGAAGCTTTTTGGTGACTGTGGTGAAAAGTTGATGAATATTGTCAGATTTAGTGTAATGCCCAGTATCTGAGAGGCAAGAATGTAGGAAGACTGAAATTCAAACTACTCTTCTAAAACCTGACCATGGGAAAGCAAAGGCACAATACAGGAAAGAATTGAGACTGGAATATACAGTCAAGAATGTTTTGTTTTCTTGGAATAGGAGACACACTGAACTGTGCCTATGTGCTGTTTAAGGAAGGAAGAGGGGAGGTGATAGGAGAAAAGAAGGATAATTGTAGGTTTTGAAATTCATTGGTAGATAGAATGCAATCTTTAGGAGTCAAGAAAACTTTCTCTGGGATATGAGAGTTTTATTAGGAAAGGGAAAGTAGTGTTCAGTGTCTATCTGTATTTTGTTTTTGCGATAGGTAGAGGGTTGCTAAGGCAGAAGAACAGATTGTGTAAGAAGAGTTTCAGGGAGTTCCAGTTGAGGTTTGAAACCAGTATCTCTTCATGGTTAATTTTCCCTCTCCTTCAATGGATATACTTGGCAGCATGTGGGATCATAAGAGATTCAGTGGTTTGATTAATCTGGAATTGGGACAGGTAAAAATAATAGTAGGGACCTTATTGAAAAGATGACTGGGGGGGTTGGACTCTGAAAGGAATAAAGCTAGAGAATACTAATAGATGAAGACCATATGAAGAAGCAACAAGGCTTAGTAAATTTCAGTATGTTGATGAATAGTTCTAACATGAGTCAAAATATTTATTCTCAAATAATTTAAAATGAAAAAGATCAGCCTGCAGGATTCACCAGATTCATGAAGTGAACCTCTAGGGAAAAAGCAAATGAAGGGATTTGGTAGCACTTACATAGTAACTTTGAATATATATTTAATTATATAAAGAAGACATTACATATTATCTTATTTCTTAAAAGCAGATCTAAAGCAAATATGGTTAAATAATAAAAATTTGAGTTCTATGTGTGGTGTGTACTACCGTAATCACACTCTTGAAAACCTAACCAGGAGGATCATACTCCCAAGGCCAGCCTGAGTTATATAGTGAGACTGTCTTATAAAAACAATTCCAAACAAATAAAAATGGTAAAAAGGCTTGGCCAGCAAGATGGTTCAGTGGTAAATGCTCCTCTTACATCTTAGAGACCTAAATATGATTATATAATACATTTTGGGGGCCTAAGATTCTTATATGTAGAGTAATTCAAATGATGATGATACAGATTTGCTTAGGAGAAGTGTACCTCATTTTGATTTAGGAAGCTGCAGAACTACAAGTGTAGTGACAGCATTGTCATCATCAAGAAAACTATGAGCAAGATGCCAGTTTTCACTGAATATGAAAGACTGGTTATATCTATGTAATACATTCAAGGCAAAAAAAAAAAAAATAACAATTTGAAGGAATTAAACTTGGGAAATTTTTTTGTTCTCAAAAAACCGTACTGCTTCATTTTCCAGGCTCTCAGAAAAGGAGAAGGACCAGATCTCTGAGCAGCTGAGTGTCCTGAACAAGGCTTATCATGACCTTTGTGATGGTTCTGCAAACCAGCTCCAGCAGCTCCAAAGTGAGCTGGCTCAGCAGACAGAACAAAAGGTATTTTTAATTCTGGGCTGTGGATGTTAAGGGTACCTTCTGAATGGTATGAAAACAGCTTCACTGATTTGAGAGTCATGTTCACTAGTTTTTCATGACAATGTGACTTAATTTTTAACCTCACCTTACCAGCCTTTGTCTTGTGTTTCTTTATTGGGGTTCCATGATGTGTTGGTCAGTCAAAAACATTAAGAGTACTTAATGGCAAAGCCTCTGGATCTGGTTCACTTTTTAACAATTTGCAGCTGCAAACAGTTGAAAAAAATAAATTCTACACTACATTATGTATGATCACAGATTAGTAAGATTATTCTTTTGTGATGTCATTCTAACATTGATAGCCAAGAGTGGTGGGTATTGGGAAGAAAATGCTTGTGAACCTTTTCCATAGAGTGAACAGTGAGGAATGCATTTCCAAAGAAAACTAGCAAATTCCCTTCACTGACTGAGACGCTGGCTCCCCTCACCCATGGTCATTCCATTATGTGACATCTCTACCAGTTCTCATCCACATTCTTTTCTCAGACCATATAGAAGTTTTTAGTTGCTACTGGTTGTCTTAAGTTCTTCTGGATACTTATGTGTGTATGTGTTCATTTAATCATATTATATCCATGTGTCTCTGGGATATACATGTGTGTTTGCCTGCTTATTTCCTTTGTTGTGAAGCAATGACCAATTCATGTAGGGAATGCTAAAATTTAAGCTCATCATAGTAAGCCAAATTTGGCCCAGATAATGCTCAAAATGATTTCTAGCAAAATATGCCTTCATTCTGGTCCTTGGTTATAAATTTGTTTGCCAGGAATGAGAATTATAAAGACCTCAGGACAGAACCAGCTCTGTTTTGGAGTATTTCTAAAAAGAATGTGCTAGCATAGCATTTTCTGTGTAAGGTAACCCAATTCTAATGGCTTGTTGCTTCACCATATAAGGGAGTACATGAAAAGTTTTAACAACTGCTTGCTGAGAATATCCAGTTCTTGTTTTAAAAGGTTCAAGGGAAGTGTGGGGTTGGGGAAGAAAGAAAGGAAGACAAGCTGCTGAGCACCACTACATTGAGCATGATGTGTCCCTGTACTGTGTGTGTGTTTCATGTGAAGTATTGTTCTGATTAACTGACATCCTTGCTTACAAGTTTCACTAACCCTTTGGAGTTTAAGCACAAATGCACAAAGGGAAAAGAGGACAACCTGTTTGGGGTTCGTTTTTACAAAAAACAAACAGTCGCATGCTGGATGCTAACCCCAAGCTTACACTGTGTGTGTGATACGGCTGAGCTGCTCCATAAGGCTCTGTCTCTTATCTGCCTGAGGCGTGCCCTGCAACTCTGGTAAGTAGAAGCCTTTTGTTTTCTTTCCTCTTCTCCCTCTGTCTTTCAATGCTTCTTTAGGTCAGAATGTCCATGTTTGGTAGGATTAAAATGGATTTCTTTGGATTATTTCCCAGTTCAGTGCTGCCTGCCTATCCTCCAATTAGGAGAGTGTTGGAAGCTTTTGTATGCTTTTTCTCTTTGGCTAGACCTCAGGCTTTTATTCAGTGTCAACATTTTTGAGACTTTGTGAATATCACAGAAGAAATTAAAAATCCTCAGTACACATTTTTCCCTTCATCATAATGTCTCCTTCTGAAAAGACTTCAAATAGATTTTCAAGAAGGAAATTTTTTAGTTTACAAAAAACAGTTACTCATGGGCCAGATGATTTAGTTGGTAAAGTGCTTGCCATATAAGCCCAGCCACCGGAGTTTAAACCCTGGAACCCATACAGTAAAAAGAAAAATAACCAAAAGGAAACCAAAAGTTCTCTCTGACCTCTATATATGTGCCATGGCATTCACCTGTGCACGTATATCCATATATGCATATACACATTCACTAAATAAATTATAAATAAATAGAGCTGGAGAGGTGGTTCATGGTTAAAGTTCTTAATGTGCAAACAAAAGGACACCATGTTCGGATCCATGTGAAAATTCTGGGTGGGGTAGTTCCAGTCTTAGAATGTGGAGATTGTGAACACTCAGAGCAAACTGGCTAGCTAAAATAACCCTACCGGTAAGATCTGGGTTTAATTAGAATCTCTATCTCAAAAAGAATAAAATGGAAGAGTGATTGAAAAGGATTCTCAGTATCAACCATGTACACATGAAAAATGGGAAAAAAAAAATAAGTCTTAATGTGTTTTAAATTCTAAGAGTTAGCCTTTTTTAAAAAAGTCATATACCAGTAAACTTTTTCCTTCAATCTATATAATGGAAACACATAGTAATTTATAAATAATATACATGTTTTACATATTCAAATTGAATCCTACAGTTCAGAAAACAAGTTGAGGCGAGAATAACAAATATTTTACATGGTATAGCGAATTAGGCTCATTATCCCATCAGTTGAATGGACCCTGAAATAGAGAAGCAAACCAAATCTAGCAAACCACATTTGCTGTCCATTCTGCCTTCTTACACTCACCAAATTTGAAATCTTCAGTGCAGATCTTTAGAACCTGGGAGGAAATGTTCTTATAGTATTCAGGATTTCCTTACTAATTACACATTTATTCATCCAGTGTTATTGCACTGCAGGTACTGTTCCTATGTGCTGAAGGGGCACTGTTTTCATAGAGTTCCTGTCTCACTGGGATAGAAATGAAGTGTATTCTGTAGGAGGCAGACGAATGATTGACAAAATTCTCCAAAGATAAGTTATGAGCAGTTATATAAGGGCTAGAAAACAACATAGACCAAAGGTATGCAAATAAAGTCTTTAAAGAAAATGAAGATAAGGGCTGGAGAGATGGCTCAGGGGTTAAGATTTTGCTTGCAAGCAGAAAGTCCTGAGTTCCTATTCCAGGTCCCACATAAAGACGCCAGGTGGAAACAGCAGTGGTCTGTTTGGACACTGGTGAGCAGAGCCTGAGAAATCCCAGAGCAAAGCAAAAAGGAGGTAAAAGCAATCCAGGATGATTCCTGAAGTCACCTTGGGCCTCCGCAAGAGCACATAGTGCCCTCTGTAATACACACACACACACACACACACACACACACACACACACACACACATAATGAATAAAAAAGAAAGTGAAGATTAAATATGAACAAGAAGAACTGAAAAATTGAAGAGTAATACAAGTATTGAAATAGTTTAAAATGATTAGGATCTTTAATGATTTAAAATATAAAGACCATTTTTCTGTGATAAAGACTTCAAAATGAGAATTCTTCAGCTGATTCTAGGATTTACAAGGGTAATTTTGACAAAAACATAAACTTTATCTTATTCATGATTTTAAGAACTTACACTCCTGTGACTTTACAGATCTTATTTTTCCTCTGGAATTAACTGAAAAGGTAGTGTAATCGCTCAGGATTTAGAGTTCAGACTTAATTCATTTTTGATGCTCAGGAACTTTGTTACCTTGGACAAGTTATCTAACCTTTATGCTTCATTTATCTGCAAACTAAGATGAAGACATCTTTCATAACATCAATGTGCTTACATTTTCGTAGCATTGTTGTAAGGATTAAATATCAGTACTCAATAAATCTAGGTGGTAGATTACATATTTTAGCGTAGACTAGAAGGTTACCAGTGGGTCTAGGGGCTAGAGCCTATAGTCTGGTTTCCTTGGCTTATTACTTTTAAGTGTTACGACTAATTTAACTCAAAGCTATTGCTTTTGGAAAAGCTAGCATTGATTGCCAAGAGTATAACTCTCTCAATTACTAGTTGTTTGAGCAGACCCATTTACTAGGATGCACAACTATTTTGTGACTATTGGACTGTTTAAATCTCTCATCTTATCCTGTGGACCAGTCTTCTTATACATAACAGCAAGAAGTACTGCTTCCAGAGTCTACTGCATGGGTTGCAACAATGAGAAGTTATTATATGGGGTTGAATTCTCACTTTTTGGGAACTGGTATGTGTCTCTAAGAAACTTTATGATAATTCAGTCTTAGTAATAGTTGTCTTCTTGCTTTCACTGCTTGCCACTTTATAGAGCTTGTCACTCAGATATGCTTAATGCGTTCTGTCATCCTTCAAGTAATCTGTGAACTTCTGGTTCTATTAAACATTCTTACATTTAGAAAAATTATTTATTAGTATTAACAGCCAGTCTTGCTTCAGAATATTTCCTACATGTTGTGACTTAATCCAGGTTGGATTTTTCTTAATGTTCAGAATTTTGTATATTGTAGTCTTCGAATGACTCCTTTCAGCAGTTGTGCTTCACTGTTGATTCTGACTGTTTTCTTTTTAATTTTTTATTTTAGGGTTGCAGAGCAGTTGCCGGGGTGATTGACTTAGGAACAGTGGAAATATTTCCTATCTTCAGAGCCATGCAAAAGGGGCTCATTGATCAAGACACAGGCCTTGTGCTCCTGGAATCCCAGCTTATCATGTCTGGCCTCCTTGCTCCTGGGATCAATGAAAAACTCTCTTTGGAGGAGGCCCTTGCTAGAAACCTCATTAATCCTCCAATGTGCCAGCAACTCCAGGAACTACAGGATATTCTGTCCTTAATAAGCAGGTCCACAGAAAGCAAAGGCCCGCTTTCTGTGGTTGAAGCAATTGAAAAGAGAATTATCAGTGAGAGAGTTGGACTGAAAATCTTAGAAGTTCACCTGGCAACAGGAGGTTTCAGACTGTTCCCCACTGAACACTATATTAATCTGGAAGAAGCTTTTCATCAAGGCCTCATTTCTAGCTGGCTTTATTCAGTGTTAGAGAATCACCTGAGATTATCTAAGAATTTGATAGACCCCAACACTGCTGAGAAAGTTGGTTTACTGGACCTGATGCAGAGATGTATAGTTCACCAGGAGTCAGGGTTGAAATTGCTGCCTGTCAAGCAATTGGCAGGGGGAATGGTGAACTTAAAATCAAGTCGGAAAGTTAGTATTTTCCGTGCTGTGCAGGAAGGCCTCATAGATAGGCAAGTCACAGTCCGACTGCTGGAAGCTCAGCTTTTTGCTGGCGGCATAATAGATCCAAGAACAGGACACAGACTTACAGTGGAAGAGGCTGTGAGACATAATTTGATTGACCAAGATATGGCTTGTGCTATGCTCATCAGGCAGCTTCAAACAGGAGGCATCATTGACACCATCACAGGGAATAGAATGACAATTGATGAAGCAGTGAGTAATAATCTAGTAGCTGCCAAGATTGCCCTTGTGGTTCTGGAATCCCTCTGGTCATTCATGGGGGTGCTATGGCCTGAATCTGGAGAGATCCTCCCAATTACAAATGCTCTAGAGCAAGGTGTTATATCTTCTGAATTAGCACATAAAATCCTGAGTAACAGACGGCACATCGAAGCTGTTTTTCTACCAACAACCACAGAGATTTGGTCCTGGGAGAAAACAGTAGGAAGTGGTATCTTGAATAAAGATCTTGCCAATAGCTTAAGATCAGTTTGTATCCCTGATGTGATGCCCCATATGCAATTACCAGATTCTTCAGAACAAAACAAATACAGTGTTACTCCTGGAGCCCTCCCTCCCTCATGTAGCAGAGGCCAGACTACACATGTAGCAAATTATGGAGAGAAACTGATGTTTCAGCTGATGACTCATAGCTATATTAATGTGCAGAATGGACAGAGGTTGCTCCTCTTGGATCAAGAGCTGATGGAGATGCTAAAGTCTAGAGATGAATATCAAACAGGTCCCATAGCAGGACTTGGAATTCTACATCGAAGACTAGACATTCCTGAGGAATTGCAAGAATTGGGAAATAGGGACATCCCCAAAATCTTCAGTGATGAACAGACTTTGAAGTCACGTGAATCCCAGTTTTCTCCTCAGAACAAAAACTGTGCCAATCAAGAAAATTCTGTTGAAACTGAAGGCAAAAGGACTATTGTAGAAATAGAATGCTCTGCCAGCCAGAACCCTGAAAGGGATCAGTTTGTAGAACAAAAAGTAGTTACTTCAAATGTTGATGCTTTGAAGGTCATAAATAAATTAGAATTACAAAAGCAATTGTTAGGTACTAGAAAAGAAGAACAAGTAGAGATTTCTAGCATAGAGCCCCTCCCTGTACTATCTCCTGAGGAAACTAAAGATAAAAACTTGGGGATTGACAAAGGTCTTTCTTCTATTGAGAAAACACAAGAATGGCAAGCTCCCACAATGAATTTCCCCTCATATCAGAAAGAACAAGCAGAGACTCCTAAGACTGAATATACTCCAAGTGAAACTGGAAGACCTTTCATGAAATCCCAAAAGAAACAGTCACAAATGGCATCTCTTACTTTAAAATCAATCTTTCAATCAGAAAACAGTGTTAATATTAATTCTTTGGACAAAGAGAAAAAATTAAATGGAACACTTTTGGTTAGGGATAGCCACAGGCAGAGCCATGCAGAACAAAGTGTTGCAAGTGACCATATGATGGTATTAGAAAAGAATGATGCTAAAGGTAATGGTAGCATTACTTCCTTGTCAGGTAGTCATCCATCTGAATTGCTTGAAGAAGCTTCCTTAAATATATTATCTGCACAGCTACTGGATGGTGGTATCTTTCATGAAAAAACAGATCAGAAACTCTTACTAAATGAAGCAATAGCCCAAGGCATTATACCCAATCACACAGCTGTGAAACTTATGGGAAAACTTAACATGTTTCGTGGTTTCTTTGACTCGCAGACCTGTGAGTCTTTGACAACTGAAGAAGTTATTGATGAAGGTCTGATGAATGAAAAATTATTACATAATGTCTTTATGGCAGACAAAACTATCAGTGGGGTTTTAGACCCGCGTACCCACACGCTGTGCTCTGTAAAGGATGCAGTTGCAGTTGGACTTCTTGACCAGGAAACCTCTACCAGGATTTTAGAGGGGCAGGTGGTGACTGGTGGAATTATTGACTTGAAACGAGGCAAAAGGGTTTCAGTAACTTTGGCCTCAAATCTTGGATTAGTGGACAGTACTGACCAGACAGAGCTTATAAATCTGGAAAAGGCAACCAAAGGCAGAGGTGCGGAAAAAAATGTTAAGGAGAGATTAGTTGGTCTACAAATGGAAACAGTTGGACTTAAGGACCCTGATAGTAAAACCCCTTTAACAGTTTTAGAATCCATTGATAGAGGTCTTTTGGAGCGAGAGGAAGCCATCCATCTGTTGACTAAGCAGGTAGTAGATGGAGGTATCATTCACCATGTATCTGGGATGCGACTTTCTGTTGACGATGCCTTTAAGCATGGCTTGATTGGAGAAGATGTAGCTAAGGAACTCAGAAAAGTCGAGAACTTAAACCATCATCAGTTTTTTCACCCTGAAACAAAAGAAACTCTTTCCTTCTCAGAAGCCATAAAATTAGATCTCATTACCCCAGAGTTGAAAAAAGACATTCAAGACATTCAGGCCTTTAGTGGAGACTTCTTGGATCTCATTTCTAGCCAGAGATTGACCTTGGCAGAAGCTAACAAGGAAGGACTGTTGGCTAATGAAGCAGTATTACCTTCAGTGGTGCATGGAGTTGTAGATCCTGAGAATTATAAGATCATTCCCTACTCAGAACTGATAAAGAAATGTAAGATTGACATTGAATCTGGATGGAGATATCTGGATGTGATTCCGTTCTCTGATATTAAAGATGAGGTGAGCAACAAAATACTTACGTTGTCTGAAGCAATTCAGTATGGAAAAGTAGATTTTGCATCTGCACTGAAGGTTTTGGAAGCTCAAGCAAACACAGGTGGAATCATAGATACAATCACTGGAAAAAAACTGACATTGGCAGCAGCTCTGGAACAAAAACTGGTGGATGAAAACATGGCCAGTATTATTGCTTTACATCAGATGTCAAGTGGAGGAATCATTGATATACATAATGGTCAACGAGTGACTTTAAAGGAAGCTGTTGAGAAAAGTTTTATCAGCCCTGAACTGGCAACTGTTATGCAAGTAGATATTTTAGAACCTGGTGATCCTAGGGCTCATAGTGAAAAGCAAGACGGGATAAAAGTATGTGAACTAAAAAGTGAATTTCAGGAGATAGTAACTGAGTGTGACCCAATTGCTGAAATTGTTTATGATAAAGAAGGACATGAGAGAATCTTACAAATTGAAAGTCAGTCTGCTCAAGAGAAGATTAAAGTAAGAGTTTCTGATGGGATACAGGCAAAACAGAGTGGAAAGATGTCATCAAAAAAGTTTGAAAGAAGAGATGAAGATAAAGGGAAAGCTCCTCCAGACATGAAAGAACCTGCCCTGATTCCAAGTCCTAGCAATCTTAAAAGTGAATCCTTAGGCCAGGTTTTGGTGGTGCCGCCTCACTTAGAAACTTCTGATTTGAAACTCAAAAAGGGAGCAAAAAATCACATGGGGAAAAATACAGATATAGAACAGGAGAAAGTAGTAACACATATAAAAATGATTTCTCCTGCAAAATGGCAGTCTACCTCAGGTCTAGATGTGCCAAAACCAAGAGAAAGCCAAGGGGAAATGATTTCAAAAGTACAAGAATCACGTGATGAAGCATCAGGTAGATTGCAGAGTGAACAACCAATGAATGCCCAGGTGAAAAGTAAGAAGAGAGAGATGCTTGTAGAAGACAATGTCAAATCAGACAAACCGGCAATTTTTTCTGTAGAAAAGTTGAACCAGGAAACTGACACTAGTTACCAACATGGCTCCAGAATAAAGAACCAGTCTATGGAAAGGCCTGAAAATGAAAAAGGGAAAGGAGCTAGTAGAGAAACAGACATTTCTGTCACTTGTAAAACTGAAGGCTCTTCTTTCCAAAAGACACCTAAAGATACACCTGTAAAAAACCAAGATGCTTTTATATTTTTCAGCTCCACACAAGTTAGCGAAGAGGAAATGAAAAACATAAATCTCTCCTTGACTTCAGTACCAGCAAACTTGTTTCAAGAAATAACTCTTGAGGCCCAAACAGAGATATCCTCTCCTGTGATTCAGATATCTGAAAGACTATACTATCAGAAATCAGATGGAGAAGCCCAAATTACTGATACATCCCCAAATTATAAAACTGACACAGTTTCCCAAGGAACCACCAAACAAGAATCCAATGATCACCAGGATTTCTGTGTTACTTCTAAGACTAAGGAAACCAAAGATATGATTTCCCCATCTGAAAACCGGAAAGAAAAGTCACACCAAGAAGCACCTTTGACCTCAACAAGAGCTCATAAATTAAAGGAAGCCACAGTTTTTAATGTAGATGCAAAGGGATTCAGTTGTCTAGAATCCTCAGATGGAAAGCATCTTCAACAAGATAGCAGAGGTGATCATGAACTTTGTGGAAGTCTCAAATCTAAAATAGCAGCAACCAAGAAAACAAAATTTCTGGAAGTAACAAATCCTGTAGTTACAGGTCCAGAAGCAGGATCCCCTGAAGGCGTAGTCACTCAGAAAAGTCCCAGAGTCTTGGTATCTCATCTTCCAGGAAAACTGCCCAAAGATGTGTTACAGAAAGAGAACATAGGACAACAGGGTGCTGTCCTTAGTCCCACTATTTCAGAAAGCAATGAAGAAATGACAGTGTCTCTGATGTCTCTCTCGTCAATGAAAATGGACGAGAAGGCAACACAGGAAAGCCTCAGCAAGGTCCTTAGCAGTGAACAAACTCCTTTCGTGACTGTACCTGGAGGAAAGGAAAGCGAGGGTGTAAACCCAGAGCCCTTCAGAGCAACTCAGGTAAGTCTTCTATTGTTGGGTTTTTGTTTGTTTCGTTTTGTTTTGTTTTGTTTTTTCCCTCTGGTTCTGGGAATTGGATCCAGGATTTGCTAGATAAGCATTCTGCTGAGTTTTATCCCCAGCCCATGATTTTTAGAATGAGGAACCAACACTGAATACAATTTCAAATATTTGGATGCTCTTGCTCAGAATCGAACTTTGGAAATGTTCTTAAAATGATGCTTATCTACTGATAATTATAATTCTCTCTGAAGAAGTTAATAAAACCATTTATGTCTATTGCTTGGACATGGTTCAAAGAAAACACTTCATTCTGTATTATGTGTAGTAAAAAAAAAAAATTGCTTCTTTCTGTTTGTCTAGCAGGAAACCTTGCTTGGTTTTTAAAAGATAACATAAAAAGAAACAAATGAATGAATTATTTCTTTTTTTTATTTCCACAGAATGTGTTTAACCGGAGGCTTTGTTTAGAACATGATGAGAAGTTGGTATCCTATCTGTCTCTGTTACGGGACATTGAGATGAGGACCAAGCAGATTCAACCTTTGGAGTTTAATGTGACAGAATTAGAAGATCTACTTTATCAGGCCAAAGTAGGTTCCCACCTTCCCAGTCCACTTTCCATGGCTTCCACTAGGACCATTGATTGGTAGAAGATGGTTGCCTCTAGCTTCCTTGAAGATCACAAATTTCTAAAGAATCTCCTTAGTACTCTATTTCAATAGAAATAGTTTCAGGCCCCTTGATAAGTGATTGTGGGATTGGCTAGGCTAGGACATACTTGGTTGGTAAAGAAAGATTTGAATAGACTTTGGACAGCCATGTGCAATTTAATGCTAAGTTCAGAGGCAGAGTGATTGCTTAGGAAAAAGCTTGAAGTAATTCAAGAAAAGAAATGCCAACAGTTTAAAATAGAAATTTAAGTGTGTCAATCCTTACTGTTACCTCCTAAACCTTCAGTAAGACATCAGGAAAACATTTTAAAAACATACCAGGTGTGTTTACCAACCTTTGAAAGGAGGGGAATTACAGCAAGTTACTTAGTGAATTTCAGACCACTGTGGGCTAAAGGTGAAACTCTGTCTCAAAAACAAACAAGATAAACAAACAGATTCCACATACTCATCTAGGTGTAATGGTGCATGCCTGTAATTCCAGTACTCTGTAGTAGTCTAAGACAGGGTCAAAAATTTTAAGCCAACCTGGATTAATATAATATGGGACCTTGCCTAAAAACAAAAAAATACTTATAAACTCAGGAAAAAAAAAAAAAAAAAAGCAACAGGGGTTGAGGAAGTAGCTTAGTGGGTAAGGTGCTCACTTGTATATCCGACTTGTATATCTGTAGTAAGGTATAGCTTGTGTTTGCCAACATTTGGAAGGAGGGGGATTGCTATCTCTGGAAGCCCATGTGTGGTAAAAGGAGAGATCCAACTTCTAAAAGTTGTTCTCTGATTTAGCCATGTGCCATGACACACGTGTGTGCTTTTTTTGTCTCTCTCTCTCTCTCTCTCTCTCACACACACACACACAACAAAATAAATATTTTAAAAAGTAGAGCAGCAGTAAAATCTTGAAGGTAAGGAAGCAGATTGATGAAAGGTCTTGTTTTAGTCTCACCACAACACGCCTATTCTCAGGTATTATTTCAGTTTTAGTTTCATAATCCTGCCATCATCAGGTGGCAAGGGAACAGGTCATACCACATCCATAGCGAGAGCAGAGGGAAAAGACTATGTGGTGTACTTGTCTTCCAAACAAGTTTGCCAAATGCTAACTAGCTCTCTCTATCTTACCAAATGCTAACTAGCTCTCTCTATCTTACCTACCTGCCTAGGAAGAGACCCATCCACTGCGGACCTGGCTCTTATCAGTTTCCTGCAGAGGAGGCCCGCAGGCTTGCCTTAATTAGATAGTTCTTCAGAGGAGGCCCACAGGCCCATATCACAAATATCAGGTTGACAGCCTGTCCACTTTAAAAGTCCACTTTAAAACCAAATCTTAAACTTTCAGTGTATAAGTGAGGAACAGTCCTTTCTGGTAACACCAAAACCCCAAAATGAACAAATAACAAACTTACTGGTTTCTAATTTCAATAGCCTGACAACTCCCTTTACTTTTTCCTAACAGACATACTAACATGTGAGCTTCATGTTCATTCCACTTCTGTTTGACTACCCCTTGGGGAATGACCTAATGTCATTAGTACTAACGGAGTTATGTGGCCCAACTCCATCCACTAGTGGAGCTTACATTTCAGCATACTCACCTATGAATGTAGAGTTTGTAGTCAGTTTTTCAGGGTATTACCCTGAAACATGAATATCCCAAAAACTTCTAGACAGAATAATGTGCATCCCATTTTCTAGACCACTCCTTGCTGTTCATTTGCTTTTTGATAAACTTTGCTTGCTTATCCTTAAATAAATAAATAATACTAATAAAAATTGATAACAACTGATTGGTACCATAAAACTCAAAATCTGTAGGAACAGAGCACTTTTTATATCAGTAGGAAGTAAGCTCTATCTCTTTCCAAATGTGTTTTATTTTACCTTGCGTTGTAGAATTGTGACACTTGTATTTTCCTGCTGAGCTAGTCAGTATCTTATTTTATATTTTCAGCTGGGTGAAGTGGTAGTATATATGTGAATGCCAGCACTCAGGACAGAGGCAGCGATGATCACAGCTAGTTCAAGGCCAGTCTAGTCTACATATGAAGTTTCTAGGTCAGCTAGAGCTGTATAACAAGACCCTGGCTCAAAAATAAGAGGAATGGGCAGGGAGATGACTCAGTAAAGTGCTTTCCTTGATCACATGAGGACCTAAGTTGACTTCTCAGCATTCATGTAAAAAGCCAGGCATAATGAAACATGCTTGTAATCCTACTCTGGGGATGGGAAGATTCCTGAGACTTGCTGTCCAGTCAGTCTAGTCTTATCGTTGAGTCTCACAGATCATTGAGAGATCCTAGTTTAAAGAATATGGATAGGGTTATCATCTGGCCTCCATACACTCAATCACACACACATTTACACTTGTGAGTGTACACACACATGTTAAAAAATAAGAAAAAGGTGGATTTATTATTACAGCAATAAAACTGTGTTTAGGTTTGTTATTGTTTGTTTGAGTATATATTAACAACACCAACAAACACTGGCTTCAAAGTCAATGAAATAATCTCAAGAGACGAACAGTCAGGGGCTGGAGTAATGACTCAGGGATAAAGATTCTGCCTTGCAAACAGAAGGACCAGAGATCAAGTCTTGGACCCACAATTAAAAAAAAAAAAAAAAAAAGCCAGGTGAAAATGGTGGTGGCAGCCTTCATTTTTGGCTCTAGAAGGGCAGAACCTGGGAAATCCCAGAGCTAAGCAAAAGAGAGGTAGAAGCAATCCAGGATGATTTCCAATGTTGTTCTTGGGCCTCCAGAGGTACACAAAAGTGCCTTTTGATGTATACACAGAAATAAAAAATTAGAGAATGAGAAATAGTAGAGACTTTGAGGCCAGTCAAAACTAAAGGAAGACTGAAACATCTGAAAGTTATAGATGATCTTGATAATAGTTTCAGTGAAGTGTGGGATATAAACTAGGTTACAATGGGAATATGATTGGTGTAGGTCATTCTTTTCAGAGGATTGTGGGTAAGGTACTAACTAGAGAGCAAATTCTGATTAAGGAATATTTTCAACAGGTTTAAGGGAAGATGAAGTTAGGGGAGAGAAAATGTAACCAAGAAAAGTACCTAGAAAGATAGCCTCAAAAGGAAAGACGAGTCATTCTCTAAAATTAAAGGCTAAGTTGTTATAGAATTGAAGTCATTATGAAGGTAGAATGTATTCGTTATTTCTCTCAATGTCCAGTCCAGTGTATGGCTGTGGGTTGGGTTATAGAGGGAGAATTGAGACTATGTCTCAAAATACTATGAGGCTTTTCCAATGCCTAGTGCTGGCTTCTCTTGAATACTCAGAATAATGTAGACCTTCTGAGTGGGAAGGCTGGGCTGAGCTATTTTAATGTTCTTTAGTCTACCTTCTTGGAATTGGGATAGGAGAACCACCTTGCTTTTGCAACACACTAATTTGACACATTCTTTGTCTGGAGAAAGGCATAATGATATCCTCAGAGAGGAAGCAAGTGGTAGTAGAGAGAGCAACTACACTGAGCCAGAAACTGACTCCAACTCTAGACAACTCAGCTCCAGCTGGGTGGGCTTGGACAAAACAAGTCATATTATCCAGCGATGAGGGTCTCTTCTGTAATCCCAGTATAATAATGTGTCCTGTAATTGCATGAGTTAGTTAGTGATTGTGAGAACTGTGTCAGCTAGTGAATATACAGAAGAACAGTTTCAAATCTCAAAGGCCTATATAGATATAAGGTGACAAAATTTCTACTCTGTACTTGGACTTGAACCTAGAGCCTTATGCATGTTTGGCAAGTATTTTACTACTGTGCCCAACTGCTCTCTCTTTTGAAGTAACTCCACTCTTTCTCTCCCCTCAGGTATTAGATGGGGAACTGAAAGATCTGTCCTCTGTGGTGAGTCAGGAATTGGTATGTGTGGAGCAGATTATTGTCAGCCAGCCACAAGAAGTCCCTGCTCAACTGCTGAAGGCTTTAGAGAAAGATGCCAAGAATCTTCAAAAGTCTCTGAGCTCTGTGAGTGACTCTTGGAATTCTAGACTACTCCACCTCCAGAATACCATGGAAGTGAAAAAGGTAACGTCTTGTCTTGTTTTCTTACTTCCTGAAGACTCACAGAGAGTTTTTATAATCTGGCTTATTTATTTCTTAGACCACAGTGTTAAATCAGCACATGCAGCTAGAGGGTGAACTTCAAGATCTAAAAACTTGGGTTGGCAGAACCAGCCTCACTCTGACCAACAAGGGATGTGGCAGCGAAACAGATGTTGACAGCCTGAGTCACTCTCTCCAGCAATGTGAGGTAAAGTTTCTACCCATTGCCAAATATGGTGGATTTGTCCCGAGTCATATCTCTTTTGTTTTCCTGATGGACAAACCAGTCTCTGTACTCAGCTTTCTTAGAAATTAGTCTGAATTTCTGTTTCAAAAATACATAGTTCAGCTGTGTTTAAATTTTAAAGTGATCATCCCCAGAGGCTTAAAAAATAGCTTTATTTATTATCAGTTTCATATCATATCTCTTTTACTGAACTTCTGGGATCCGTCTCTCTATACTTATTCAAAACACACAGGCAGTGCAGTCTAATTATTCTCCTGCAAGGTGTGGTAAAGGTCCAGTTAGTACATTGTTACCATTGTCACCGTTATGTGAAACTAGCACTTTAAGAGAGTAATTATGTAAGAAAATTTGACTGCAAGCTTTCACAGTTTAAAAAAGTACAAACAGTACAAAAATCAAATCTTAGTGAATCATAAATAAGTTGCCTATTTTCTCAGTTCTTGTCTACCAGTAACTCAGTGCTGGAAAATAAAATAGATACTTAAACCTAGGAAAGTACAGCTAAATACATCTTTGACCTAAAATTTAATGTTCTGATTTCTACTATCTTGATTAATTAAGCTAAGCCTGACAGCATGGGCATGTGATTCCAGCTGCTCAGGAGGCTAGGACAGGATCACAAATTTATGGTCTACTATAAAATAAATTCAGGACCAGTCTTAATAGGTTAGCGAGACATTATCTCAAAATGAAAACGTGAAAAGGGCCATAGATATAAGTCAGTGGTAGAGTGCTAGTCTAGCTTTATGACACTGTAGAATCAATCCCCAGTACTACAAAATAAATAAGTAAATAAAGTCAGACATGTTTTGGATCACCAATAGTGCACTTGTGTTAGCATAAACAATTGAAAATCTTAACTACATTTGGAAGCAAAATGTCAGTAAGTCAGAAGCATAATTGTAATTTATGGGCTTTTTTTTTTTTTAAGCTCACAGAGACTAAATAATGAGAGAGACTTTGGCCATCGAATTATTACTGCTAATTATAAAAATACAGGAAATTAATCCTTTGTTCTCTTGACTTTGATTGAACCAACAGCTTTTTCATGCCTAGAGAAACACAAGTTTCATTTCTTCATTTTGTTCTTCCTTTTCCCATTTGCCTTAGGATATGAAACGGACCATTGCTGAAAAGAAATCTCAGCTCGATGCTCTTGCTCTTGATATTCAGTTCTTTATCTCAGAGCATGCACTGGATTTGTCCCCTCAACAGAATCGACAGATGTTGAGGTTTCTGGGTGAACTACAGAGGTCTTTCCTGGACCTTGTGGAACAGACTGCAGCTCAGACAGAAGCATTGCAGGGTCATCTCCAACAAATCCAGCAGGAAGCCCAGGTTAAGGTCAGACTGGACCAGCAACTCAGCACAATTTGTCTTGGGATGTTCTCTATCTTGAGGGTTTTCTGACAAACCTCGAGGTATCATGAGTCCAGAAATCTGGATTTGCCAATTTCAAAATTTTATATCATTTAAGTCAATGTGGTATTTGGTTCAGGCAGCAGCTGTTCTAGCTGTTTTCTTGCTCTGTTTTTAGTTTTGTGTGCATGTAAGAAAATATGTATTTGTATGTGATTGCATGTGCAAGTGTTTTCATTTCAATGAGACTCTACTCACTGTGTTTCACTGTCTCTACTTTTTAGTGGAAAACATAGCCAGCTGTTTCATCCTGTTACTTTCTCCCTCGTCATTCGAGGGCTATGAAAATCATCTAGGTTCTCTGAGCCCTTGAGAACAGTTTTGAAAAATCATCTTTATTGGGAGGCTTTTTTAATTTATAATAAGAGTCCCTGACAATCTTCAAACAGCTAATGAAAGATGTTTAATAATGTTTTAGCAGTTTTTAAATTATTATTATTTTTTACCACTTTTCTTCTGTGAAATCAGAGGTGATATACATGTACATACATGTTTTTAAAAATCTAGTTCTGTTGCATCTCTCTTCTTGTAAAACTCAAACTCAGAGCTAGTGAGATGCCTCAAGGGTTAAGACTCTGTCTTGTAAGCAGAGTTCAAATCCCAGATCCCATCTAAAAATGCCAAGCAGAAATGGCAGTGGTCTGTGCTTCTGGTTCTGGAAAGGAGGTGGAAGCAATTCAGGATGTTTCCCATAGTCAATCTTGAACCTCTACAGACACACACAGTGCCTTCTGATACATACATACATACATACATACATACATACATACATACATACATCATACACCATACACGCACGCATGCACACACACACAAATAAAAAAAATTTCAAAGCTCAAACTTAACATAACACTATAACCTTAGAATATCGCAAGTGATTTTTGTGTTATTTCTGCTCTTTGAGTAAGTTAGCATGCAGCAACATGGTAGAATTGTTGTTATTACCAACAAATCTGTCTCAAGGGCTCTTATATTAGTTTTTATGCCAGTATGATTGAAATTTTGAGTAGACTTTAAGAAAATCATGTTAATCAGTGTCATGTATCCCTGAAAATTAAGGCGTAGGACTAACTGTTTCAACTGTATTGAGTTTAAAGTGATATCCTAATGAAATATTTTAGGTCAGTTTCCAAACCTAAATATTTGCAATGCACTCACCTAGTAGTTTCTGTGGCTTAGTGCAGCCATAGATAATTAATGGAACAGATTGTTCTGAGCCTCTTCAATACCAGTCAAGATCCAGAATAGTTCTGTGAGCTGTGGCAGGTGGTAGAACTGCATGTGAACATTCTTCCTGTGCATGAAATTAATTTCACGATGTGTATTAACCTTGTAATTGTCAGAAATGCTCTGCTTTTCTCTATATTTGCTCTGAATGTGTGCGTATGTCTGTGTGTTAACTTGTTTGCTTTGCTTTTTTCAGATTCAGTCTGCACCCATCCTAACCCATGAAGATCCTGTTTTACAACTGAAGAGCTCTTAGGAGTTCTCTCCCAGTATCTTCCTATTTTTCCTAAAGAGGGGGAGCGAGGGCCAATTTATGGGCACCTGTTTGTAAGTGCAGGTGACTAAGATGCCATCAGAAGGCAAATTCTGGTGGAAAATTGTTTTAGGAAGTTGGTCAGGAGTACACATCATGCTCAATTATTGCTCAGTTGGGTGCTTCAGCGTCATAGAACTGATTTGAGAACTGGGGATCAGGCACAGAAACATAATCCCTCTCTCTTCTTGGGCCTGCCTTTTCCTCTGTTTTTAGTGTTGGCACCTAAAGGACAGTCAGTTGCTATTCTTGGATCATTTTCTTTTCAAAATAACCAGACCACATCTCTCATGTCAGGGATGTAATCATTCTATTTAATGGCTCTCTGCAGTTGTCAGACATTTGGTTTATAAAGTTAGCACAGTTACTAAGAAGCGAAATAGCTTATCAGCTATCCAGATACTTGTTTTTTTTTTTTTTCCTAACAGATCTTCTTTTCTATATTTTGACGTAATATATCACAAATCCTATGGTTTGAGAAGAATTTATCAGAATCACAAATTTATTGTCATGTGAAGTTTTCGATATTGTCGATTTCCAAAGACAGTAGGGACATTTTCTCCCTAAATATCACTCAAACTGCATACCCAAATCCACAGGTTTCCCAGACAAGGAGAGATTCCTGAATATGATTTCTGTGCCTTTTCCTGTTCTTGTTTTCCATCTTTAAGATAAACTCTCTCACACCATTTTACATTTCAGGAGATTACCTTATGCTTGTTAAATGAAAATTATTGATTCTCTCTTGATTCCTTTGCATTTAATTAGACTCTGCAGAAACAACAGAATACCTGTCATCAGAAACTGGAGGATCTTTGCAGTTGGATAGGACAGGCAGAAAGAGCTCTTGCTAGCCACCAGGGAAGAGCCTCCCAGCAGGATCTTTCTGCTTTGCAGAAGAACCAAGGTGATTTGAAGGTCAGTATGAATTAATCCTTTGTTTTTCTTTATTGCATCAATGAATTTTTTTTACTTTACTTTGTGTGTGTGTGTGTGTGTGTGTCAGTCAGAAGGCACTGTGTGTCCCTGTGGAGGACCAGTGGTTAGTTCGGGAATCATCCTGAACTTAGGAACTTCTGCTTGCGAGACAGAGTCTTAATCCCTGAGCCATCTCTCCAGCCCTCAATGAATGTTTTTAAGGTTTTTGCCAGGGCTTAGTGCCAGCATGAGTGTTAAAACGACATCATTCCTTACCTTATAAAGCTTATGGTCTAGTGACAAAAAGGAACATTTAATTATAACTGTTATCTCTATAAAAGAAAAATGACATGAAGACATACACCAGAGAAGATTTTCTTGAATAAGTGTCACTTAAATGGAGAGGTAAAATGTTATATGGAGTTAGTGTGTGAAGGGGTAGGAGAAAGAAAATGCACCAGCAAAAGTTCGTGCATTTTAGGAATAGACTGAACATGACTTACTCAAGAATTGAAAGAAAACTCATTCAGCTGGGATGCAAAAAATGGGAAGATGATTACAAAAAAGTGAAGTGGGAGAGATGGGTAGGACCTTTATTATGTTGGACTTTAGAAGACGCATTAAGGAGGAGTAATAGCTAAGAGAGTTCCTTCACCTGCTGAACCTTAAAGGGAGGAATAGATACTTTCCAAAGTCCCAGATGCCTGAAAGCAGATAATAGTAAATCCTACTTACTCTGTTTTGCTCGTGTATACATACCTCTGGTAAACTTTAAGTTCAGCCAAGAAAGATTAATATCCACAATAAAAATTGAACAATTTTAACAATATACTTAGTAAAGGTCATTACCACTCCTGTGCTTTGGAGCGGTTATCATATAAAATAAGGATTCTCAGAATACAAACACTGTAATATCAAAACAGGTAACCTGATAACCAAGGCAACTTCTATGGAATGTACTAGCGGGTGAAAGGACCATTCACATCTTAGGTTAGACACTGAAAAGTGGAGCACGATTTCATCATATAATTTAGAATATTGAAGTTTGAAACTATATTTATTTTCAGAATTTTCTTTTTAATACTTTTAGACCACAGTTAGTTGCAAAGAACTAAAACCTTGGAAAGTAAAAACATGAAGAAGAGGTAGACTACTGTGTAAAAGATTAACATACCTCAATCTGCTAGATCAACTCTTACTTCATAGAAAGAATATTCTCTTTAGATAACTCACTGCCAGTTAAAAAATCTCTGCTATTTAACACATTTATGGGCAATTTCCTTTTTGTCTGCATTGATATTTGCTGAGAAAATTAGACATTTTAATTTTTCATTGTGTTGGTTTATGTGTAAGCCTTAATTAAATTTTTTACTCTTATAAAGTCAGGGACTATATGTAGATATGCTATCCTAGTCTTGTACCCGTTCTCTAAAATTCCATCCCTTTTTCCATGTATTAAGGATTTACAAGATGATATTCAGAATCATGCCACTTCATTTGCCACTGCTGTCAAAGACATCGAAGGGTTCCTGGAAGAGAACCAGGCCAAACTGAGCCCCCAGGAGTTGACAGCGCTTAGGAAAAAACTTCATCAGGCAAAGGAGCAATATGAAGCTCTCCAGGAACAGACACGGATGACCCAGAAGGAGCTGGAAGAAGCAGTGACCTCAGCTGTACAGCAGGAGACTGAAAAGGTAGCAAGACTGCTCTGCTTGAGAGCAAAAACTTTGTACCTATACAAAAGATGGGAGGGCACTTCTTATAGAGACCATAGAGTCCCAGAAAAAGGAATTGCTTCAGAAACGGGTCTATGAGTTAATCTTAACTTTTTCAAGAAACATCTCAAAGGAATTGAGGTAAGAAGTGTATTTTACCAAAACAAAACTAATACTTGGTAGCTTTGTACTTAGTACTTTCAGTAGGAAAGAAAAAGCAAATGTTGTATTTCTAACATGAATCTAGATTGGTGATCGATGAATATTAGAAAAAAATCTTTGAAGTTTTTGTGACCCGTCTGTAGTTACAATATAAATTGTGGCACCAGAAAATCCAAGGAAAGATAAAGTCTTGATGGTCTTACTCAGCAGCAGCTGATTTTATGGAATCCTTTGTACAGCTTTGGTCTCTGACACCAGTGAGTGAGGAGGAGAACCTGGAAAAGAGAAATAAGATGCCTGAATACGTATTGAAATATATGAATGTACAACTTGGCATAACCTATTTTAATTAGAATACTTGAGGAGTTAGTAAATAGAATTTGAGAGGCAAATTTAAGAAATTGGTGTTCTGTTTGGCTGAGATAAAGATATGAGAAGTCTGTTTTTCTTCAGTGAAAAGCATGAGATAATTGCATGTAACTGCCATAGATATCATGATTTCATAAAACAATGCAGAGCTGATAGGAACTATTTCAGTCATAAGATTTGCCCATTTCATTGGTTTCATTTAAGCAATGAGATATTAGATATTGATGATCTGTAATTAACTTTACATAATTGTTTTCAGCATATTTTAGAAAATAGTAATTCTGTTTTGTGTGGAAAGACTATACATAAAACGGAGTATCATTTTAACATAAGATCTCTCTCCCCCTTTTTCTTAATCTGTGGCTTCATAATTGATTGTCTAAGGTGTTCTCACTGGACTGCCTTTGACTTTCAGAGTAAAGCAGCAAAAGAACTGTCAGAGAATAGTAGGAAGATTGATGCTCTTTTGGATTGGGTGACTTCCATAAAATCATCTGGTGAACAGCTACAGACCAGCCTTCCAGGAATGAAGCACTTTTCTGAAGCTAACCTGGAGAAAGAAACATTGGATGCCACTGATGGTTATGTGGGGGTGAACCAAACCCCAGAAAAACTAGATAGGCAATGTGAGATGATGAAGGTGAGGATGATAGATTATTATTGCTATGCTATAGTAACCTTTTTTAATTTAGACAAGTCATCATACCCTCCTTGCCCCCAAATCCAGTGAGTACTCGTACGTTGATATTTGTCTCAGCAGCTTGGACATTGCTGGTTATTCCTCTTGAAATACTTTCTCCCTTGGTTTCTATAGAACTACATTGCTCTAATTTTCCAGAGCAATAGTAGGTCCTCTTCTCACTTTTCAGAACATGCTTATGTTTTTTTCATAAGCATGAAGATCCATCCTCAGAGCTCACCTTAAAAGCCAGGCATAGGCACTTTTGCTTGGAATCCCAGCATGAGAAAGGCAGAGACAAGAGGACCCATTGGTCAGCCATCCTAGCCTAATTTGCAAGCTTCAGGTCCCAGTGAGAGACTGTGTCTCTACAGACAAGGTGGACATATCTAGAGAGAGAAAGAATGTGCTTTCCTTGGGTAGATTTACCCATTCACATTACTTCAGTTACTTGTCATATTACACATTTCATGTATATATTTCTCTTCAGTTCTGATGCTATTCTAGAACTTCAGCTTGGTATAGCTGCCTCTTTACAACCTGAAACCATACACTCACTTGAAAATAGAATTTCTTTCCTGTAACTCTATATAACAACTTTCCCCATCAAACCTGGTTTTTTTTTCCCTATATTCTCACTTACTTGCTTGAACTAGTAATTATCCCTGATTGTTTTCTCTGTCACTTTCCCATATCAAATCAGTCGTTATGTTTCATGTTTCTTATATCTCTTTAAAAATTATGCACACTACCTTGTCTCCACTGAGATATCATAGTTAGCCATTTGTACATTTTTGTAGACTAAAAATAATGAACAGAGTAATATCTGACCATTAACTCTTTACAAAGCATTACTTAAAATACATGACATTTTGTCATTCATATATCTCATTAACATGGGCTACCTATAGTGGTGTTTCAAAATAGAGGTAGAGACCTTATTTCCCCCAGCTTGTAGTAGGTATAACTTTTTGAATTCTTTCTATTAATTTTTGTTTGTTTGTTTGGGGTGTTTATTTACCAGGCACATTACCAGGAATTGCTGTCTCAGCAGCAAAATTTCATTGTGGCTACCCAATCTGCTCAGGCCTTCCTTGACCAATATGGCCACAATCTCACACCTGAAGAACGACAGATCCTGCAGGAGAAGCTGGGAGAGCTTAAAGAGCAGTATGCAGCTTCTCTGACCCAGTCAGAGGCAGAGCTGAAGCAAGTGCAGATGCTCCGGGATGAGTTGCAGAAGTTCCTACAGGACCATGGGGAGTTTGAAAGCTGGCTAGAACGCTCTGAGAAAGAGCTGGAGAACATGCATAAAGGAAACATTAATCCTGAAGCCCTGTACTCCTTGCTAAAGCGACAAGGAAGCTTCTCAGAGGATGTCATTTCCCACAAAGGAGACTTGAGGTTTGTTACTATCTCAGGACAGAAAGTCTTGGATACAGAAAACAGCTTTGAAGAAAGCAAGGAACCATCAACAACCAGAAACTTAGTGAGAGAAAAGCTGAAGACTACAACAGAAAGATACACTGCTCTCCACTCAAAGGTAAGGTGAGACCCAGACAACCTGCAGGGAAATTATTCTGATAGCCTTCAGAAAACTGTAGGTAGTTTATGAGGCTCAAAATACAGATTTTAGAATACAGTGGGTGAGATAGGTACAGATCGTAGGCAGATCGTTTCCTGAACTGTACAAAAAATTTGTGTGAGTCCATGATTCATCACTTAGTCCTGTCAGTACTGAGAATGTTTATGTCTCACACCAGTGGTGAAGACAGAGGTGCTTACTTTCATATGACTCACTGACCGAGTACAATGATACTTAAGCCAGCCATAGTCTTTATTCCTAGACAGAGCATTCTAGAGTAGATTCTTTTCTTTCTCACAATCTAAAAACAACAACAACAAAAAATGCTTTCTTACTCCTAAAATGCAGTTCTTATTTTTCTGTCAAGATCTCTAATTCTCTAAAGGAACACTCTCTACCTTTCAGTCCTTAGCTTTGTCTGCACCTGATTTGTATTTCTTTATTCCTACAACTCATTAAGTCTTCCTAGAGATTTCACAAGGATGAGATGAATAATACGGTACAAATAATGATGAACCCACCTACAATTACACTTTTTTGTGAAGTTACTGGAAATTATCTATAACAGAGTAAGGCTCTTTCTTTAGACC
The DNA here is from genome assembly GCA_023101885.1 of Typhlomys cinereus. NCBI lineage: Eukaryota > Metazoa > Chordata > Mammalia > Rodentia > Platacanthomyidae > Typhlomys > Typhlomys cinereus. The sequence continues at coordinate 7,023,486 of JALPQD010000078.1, forward strand.
CTGCTCTGAAAGCTGCAGCCTTTGGCCTGACCTCATAGGTCTATATTCCTTCTTTCTTTGGCATAGTGTACACGATTGGGCTTTCACCTGAACATGCTGCTAGGTCAGTATCAGCAATTCCAGAGTAGCACTGACAGCCTGCAAGCCTGGATTTCAACCTGTGAAGACAATGTGAAGAACCTGCTGTCAGACACTGTTGCTTCTGACCCTGGAGTCCTGCAACGGCAGCTAACCATGACAAAGGTAGGCCCACACTGAACATGTCTGTGTCAAGGGCTTAAATTGCATGATTTAAGAGTAAAAATGTTTGCATAGTTTAAAGGCAGTAGGTAGGATACCTTAGACAAAATCTTATTTATAGGTTCTTCATTGTAGTATCTATGACTGTGGATAAACTGAGACTCCTTTCTATAAAGATGTTTGTGGTTCTAGGTTCTTTGGGTCACCTTTGATTATTCCCTGAGGTAGTGTTCTTTTCTTTTTTCTGAACAAGCAGCAGTTACAGGAGGAATTGGCCGAGCACCAAGTACCTGTAGAAAAGCTTAAAAAAGCAGCTCAAGACCTGATGGAAATCGAAGGAGAGCCAGCTCTAAACTCTAAACATGTTCAAGAAACTACAGGTGTGTAACAGCAGCAGTAATTCTATTCCCTTAACTTCAAGTAGGAATTTTTCCCTTGCAGTATGTATGTAGCACATTGTTTCACACAAATAAAGGCTCAACTAAGGGCTGAGTACATAGGCATGAATAAACATAGAAAATCACCAAATAGCTCATTCTTCATGAATTCTCATTATCATACTGTTCAAAGACCATCACCTTTTTAGTATCTACTACGTGGCTATACCCTGTGTCTTTTTTTTTTTTTTTTTTTTTTTTTTATAGTAAACCAGTCATTTCTGAGTTATAGTGCCCCCGAAGTTTTTTCTTCTTTATAGCTGCTAACATTTATTTCATCAAGGTTTCTTTAAATGCTGAAATCTTTTTCATGCTTCAAGACTGAACCAAGAATACATCATGATGACTTCAGTTAGTACATTATATACTTGAAGATTGCTAAGACAGTAGATTTAAGTGTTTTCACCACAAAAAAAATGATAAATATGTGAGGTAATGCATATGATAAATAACTTGATTTAGTCATTCCATAATGTGTTTGCACTTCAAAAAATCATTTTTATATCATAACATCTGTGGTTCCTGCTTGATGAAGGAAAGGGTAAAAAGGGACTTACGGGGTTGTTTCCTTTGTAATCCCAACTTCCATCCACATCACTCAAAAGAAGGAAAAAATAAAAACTCTTACTTCTGAATTTCTCGAGGGCATATATACAGTACTAGTATAGTACTTATAACTTTATAGTTGTTTCTGGTATGCCTTTCTCTTTCTATGCTGTTTTAAAGTTCTAATTTTGTTGAGAATAGAGATTTGTCTTACTTTTCTTTAGTCCTCAACATCTTGCATAATTTCTGGCTTAGTAGATGTTAAATAAGTAATATTTAATGAATTTGACCCCATTATGTATTCCTTCTATTTATTTTAATGTCAGTTATTCTAAGATTAATATGTATTATTTAAATACATTCTTTTGGTTTTTCTTTTGGTTTTTCAAGACCAAAGTTTTGCTATGTATCCCAAAGTAGCCTTAAATTTACTATGTAGCCTAAGATGACTTCAAACTGATGATTCTTCTGCCTCACCCTCCCAAATACTGGTAGTAAAAGTGTATAGTAACATGCTCAGCTTTTTATTTAAGAAGCAAAATTACAGAGAATAGTGTCTAAGTTTGTTCTTGTGACCTTGATTTTCTAGATTCCTTACTTGGCCGTTTCCAGAATCTTTCTTGTAGCCTGACAGAGCGATCTGCTCTGCTGCAGAAGGCAATCGCCCAGTCTCAGAGTGTCCAGGAGAGCCTGGAGAGCCTGCTGCAGTCCATCAGAGAAGTTGAACAAAACATCAAAGGAGAGCAGGTGACATCGCTTTCATCAGGAGTCATCCAAGAAGCCCTGGCCAACAGCATGGTAAGACCTCTGTCCCACAAGTATGCTAGAATATGTGTTTGCCATTTCTAAAGTAATATAATGTTGAAAAGGTAACAGGAGAAAAATTCATGTCCATGAATCTTCTAATCTACTGAGGCTGAGAGTATAGCTCAGTGGTAGAGTGCTTGCTTGATAGGCACCATGGTCCTGAATTAATTTCCCAGCACCACAAAAAGAAAAAACAAAGGTATTTTTTCCCCAACTTCAAAACCACATTGAGCCTAAGGAAAAGTAGTAAAAGCAAAATAATTTGGTGGAATGGGTGGAGATCTAAATGGATGAATGAACTATGTATCATTTGGCAGGCTCGGTTGCAGCCTTCCAATTTCCTTGAGATGAATATACAGTTATTACAAAGTTCGCTCAGTTATCTTAGAATAAGTGACCAAAAATTTGACTTGCTCTTAATGACAGAAACTGAAGCAGGACATTGCTCGGCAGAAGAGCAGCTTGGAAGCCACCCATGAGATGGTTACCCAGTTCATGGAGACAGCTGACCCTGCCACTGCCTCGGTGCTGCAGGGCAAACTGGCAGAGGTGAGCCAGCGCTTTGAGCAGCTCCAGCTCCAGCAGCAGGAAAAGGAAAGCACCCTAAAGAAGCTGCTCCCCCAGGCAGAGATGCTTGAGCAGCTCTCCAACAAGCTGCAGCAGTTTGTAGAAAACAGAAGTCGGATGCTGGCGTCTGGGAACCAACCAGATCAAGACATCGCACATTTCTCCCAACAGATCCAGGTGAGGATATACATGCCATCTTGGCAGAGGAAAGAGAGGATCAAGAAGCAAGCCCATATTTACCGAACACATACTGTGGTCATTAATGTACTAGAAGCTCTATCTGAATTATCTTAGAATTTATGACACTCAGTCTGTAAAATGAATGTTTTGGGGCCATTTAAAAAAAGGGGGGGAGGGGCTGGAGAGGTGGCTCAGGGGTTAAGCCTCTGCCTTGCAGGCGGAAGGTTCTGAGTTTGAATCCTAGACCTCATGTATAGACACGCAGGGTGAAAGCCGGGGCAGCCTGCCTTTCTGGTCCTGGTAGGGCAGAGCCTGTGAATCCTGGGGCAGAGTAAACAAGGAGGAGGTGGAGGCGGTCCATGGTGGTTCCCAAATTCGTCCAGGGTTCTACACACACACACACACACACACACACATGCACGCAAGCACACACGCACAATTGAATAAAAAAAACAAAACACAGCCTAGATTCCTTTTTCGCTCATTCTGCAGTTCACTCCCAGATGAGTGTTCAGTTTATCATAGCTGCAAGGGATGCAGGTTAATAGAGACCTCGCCTTCATATGCATGAGCCCTCATGATTTCTGCTGCAAGAAGAGGCGTGTATAGCATGGTCATTTACATTTCATTAGTCAAAGCAAGTTTCACATGCCCACACCCAAGTTTCAGAGAGACTGGGAAATGTTATTCTGCCATGCTTCTAGAAGGGACAATGCTAAAAATAACATAATGAAAAACATTGTCAACTACTACAAAAAAATATCCAGGAGTGCAATTGCTGATTCATAATATATGTACATGTTTAACCTGAGTAAATAGTGGCCAGTTTGAGCTTTAGAATATAAGCCCACATTCCCATCTTCAGTGCCCTAACATCCAATCCTACATGGTTGTCTTAGGTTTATCCAACTTTCTTCATTTTCCAAATGGGATCTCACTGAGTTGTTAGGTTGATTAAGATAGGATTTCATATAGTCCCGACTTTTTGTGTAGCTCTGGAATGTTGAACTCTTGATCCTGCTGCCTTTACCTCTGGTGTACTGGAGTAACAGACATAAAGGGCCTGGTATATTGTTTTGTTTTCCAAATTCATCAGTTTTGTTTTGCATAATTTCAAACTTTGTAGAGAAGTATAAGAAATGACTCAAATAGCAGCATATGCCTTATTAAAATCACAAGTTGCTGATTATTTTCCGGAGTAACAGGCATAAACAACTATGCCTAGTATATTGTTTTGTTTTCTAAATTCTTCAGTTTTGTTTTGCATAATTTCAAACTTTGTAGAGAAGTATAAGAAATGACTCAAATAGCAGCATATGCTTTATTAGAATCACAAGTTGCTGATTATTTTTATCTGTCCAGAAAAGTATCAAAGGGATACTTTCATTTTTTTAAATTATGAGATATATTCATTATTCTTTATTAATGAAAACTTCTCTAAGTTTTGGTGGCTTAAGAGCACAATCCAGTAAGTGGAATCTCAGTTCTTTTTTACCCTTAAAGTGTATCCCCCTTTTTTCATTCTGTCATTCTTCCTTCTAAGTCTTCAAATATTTGTTTAAAGGAGGTACAACTTCTTCGTAATTCCTAACCATTATCCATTGGATTTGAGAAATTCTATATTTTTTAAAGTGATTTTGTCCTGGCAATTGACCTAGTAAGCATTCCTTTTTCCTATAGATTAGGGAACATTTCCTTTGAATGTCTAAATAGTTCTCATGTTTTAGAGTATACTTATTAATCAGGGTCAAATCATTTGGTGCTGCCTTATTTTCTGAACAGGAGCTCACTTTGGAAATGGAAGGTCAACAGGAGAACCTAGATACTCTTGAGCACCTAGTCACTGCACTAGGCTCCTGTGGCTTTGCACTGGACCTGTCCCAGCACCAGGACAGGATTCAAAACATCAAGAAAAACTTCAGGGAGCTGCAAAAGACAGTTCAAGAAAGGTGAGCTTTCACCTGAGTTGTCACTGTTTTGAAACTGTTCTTATCTTGCCATAGGGTGAATTGGTCTTCTCTTCCTGCTTTACCCCATCAAGTGGTATCCACAGTTCTGTTTTCTGAACCAAAGAAGATTGAAAAGTGCCTTATTTGGGCAAAACTCCGTAGTCCACTTGATACTTACTGATATTCTATGATTGATGAATTTTATATTCTATTATTATGAATTTTTTGTCATTATCAGAAGCAAGTTCCTGTTGTGTGTGACCTAAAGCTCAGGTCACTTAAGTCAAACAAAAGAAAATTTTAGGACAGCAAGTAGGATTATGGCAGATTTTAAAATAAAGGGAAAAATGAGCAGATGTTATCCAGCATGATTAAGAACTATAGTCGCACTCCCATACTCATTTTGAATAGCATTAAATTGGTGTTTTGAAGAAAGTCTAGAGTCTTCTTTCAAATCAGAATATGCAACAAAGTCTGAGTTGTTTTAATATACTGTTGAAGAATAATGATTTCCCCATTAGAAGCTTCACCTTGGTTTAGAACCATAGATAAGACTTATTATCTTGGTTCAGACAATAAATAAAATCTTGGTTTAACAGATGATTGCCTTGGTTAATAGAAGAAAACAAGTTACTAAAACAAACTGAAACTTACAGCCAGGTGTTTTTGGTACACACTTGTAATTGCAGAGGTGGAAATGGGAATCAGGAGTTCAAAGCCAGCCTGGCCAGTAAGAGACCTAATCTCCAAAAAGATGACAGAAATGACAAAAGAAAATGAAAGAAAAAGAAAGGAGGGAGTGGGAAGGAAGGAAAGAAAGAAAAGGAGAGAAAACCACAACAAAATGCTTGGCAGCAGGTTATTTAACAGAAGAATTGAAGAAAAGGGCCAAGAAGGCATTGTTTTTCTTCTCCCATGCTGAAGGTCTTGTAGCTTTAAGAGAAACTAGGATCTATGAATTGATGTCTGGTAAATATGGCCATTTTTAAAACCTTTTTTCTTGATTTACCTTATTCATGGCCAAATCACTTATTTTCCATGAGCTTTAAATCCATCACTTGAGTTTAGCCCTGAAAGAGTCTAATACCTAAAATGTAGCAGAGTTGGAGTGGCGATCCAAAGGCAGAATTCTTTCCATTGTATCATGGGATCTAAATAGCAAGCTCCTTTTAGTCACTTTCACTTTAGCCTTGGGGTAAGAGTAAAGACTTCCCCAGAAATGTCCAAACAAGGACAAGAGATTCTTGAGTTTAATGTTCTTCTACATTATATGTGTTGTACAGCCAAAATACTACAGAAAAAGATTATGTAAAGGAAGGGCCCAGTAAGGAAATGTCTAGATTACCAGGACAAACTTAATTTTAGTTCAAGTCCATTTTAAAAAAACTTGGGGAAGTAACAAAACATCCTTGTTGACAGAGAGAAAGACGCATCATCTTGCCAAGAGGGATTGGATGAATTCCGGAAACTGATTAGGACCTTCCAAAAATGGCTAAAGGAAACTGAAGGAAATATTCCACCTGCAGAAATTGTCATGAGTGCTAAAGAGTTGGAAAAACAGATTGAACAGTTGAAGGTAGGTAAACAAAAGGGTCTTTAAGGAATGTGATTAGGAAATAGTTTGGAAGTTTATATTGAATCAGTTTCCAACTGGAGGGGAAGTGAGAGAAGAAATCCAAGTTATCTGCCCTATTAGAAATTCCTCTCGCTCTTTGATTTCATGTACCTGTTCCTGAAGCTATTCACAATACAATCTCCTATTTAAAAAAGCAAGATCAGGGGGCTGGAGAGGTGGCTCAGGGGTTATGCCTCTGCCTTGCAGGCAGAGGATCCTGAGTTCGGATCCTAGACCCCACGTATAGACGCCGGGCGGAAGTGGGGGCAGCCTGTGTTTCTAGTCCTGGTAGGGCGGAGCCTGTGAATCCCGGGACAGAGTAAACAAGGAGGAGGTGGAGATGGTCCATGGTGGTTCCCAAATTCGTCCATGGTTCTACCCACACACACATACATACACAGACGCATACACACACAATTGAATAAAATAATAAATAAAATTTAAAAAAAATAGCAAAATCAAAACTGAGTATGTCAGCACAGGCCTGTATTCTCAGAATTTGGCAATTAGAAGCAGGAAGACCAGGAGTTCAGAGCAGCCTCAACTATATAGCAAGTTCCATATTAGCCTGAGCTACATGAAACACTTTCTCAAGAGATCAACAAATCACTTGGGAATAAATTCTATAAAGTACCAGCCATATTTTAGAGATCCCTCATGCTATACTAGATGATAAAAAGGACATCAAAAAAGATTGATAAAGTCCAGTCCTTCAGAGGTTTACACTCTTGTTATATGCTTAAAAGTTACTTTTATTCATGCTTAAGAATTAGACATCTATATATGCCAGAGTGGTCAAATATATATTCAGGAAATAGGTGAGAGAAGCTCTGGCTAATCAAGGTAAAGTTAGAAACAAATGATTGGAAGATAGCTTGAAGGCTGGGACCAATCTTCTACCTTCTGCAGAATCTCTTTTTGTACCATTTCCAGCCTCTGCTTATACCCCTGACAGATTTCTTCTTTTTGTTGAAATTGTATCCATCTGCCCTCTGACTCTTATTCATTTGTCATTACTTTCTAAGAAAAGCAAGCAGTATTTAAAACAGGTGAAAGGAAGAATTTGGCTACTTTTATAGAATGAGTGCCAAGAATATTTACTGTTGAAATAGCCTATGAAAGAAGTTATTTGATTTACTTGGCTCATAGTTCCCCTAGTGTTTCAAAAAAAAAAAATTCATGATATCTCAAAGTTCCCTCCCCATTCCTCTACCCTCATGTCTCTATTCCCCAGGGGTAGGGGGGACAAGGGGGACACAGGGGACAAGAAAGCAATCTCATCCAACAGCTTAGCAATACTTGTTCATATAGTGTCCAACAGATGTCACTGTATTTCCTTAAAATTTTAAAAATATAATGCAAGTCAAAATTGTCTGTAACCCTTACAAATCAAAAGCAATTGATGAGATTACCAACAGTGACTGTTGGTTTTAGGTTAGACCACATGGGCTTGCTAGATGTTGATGTATCTGTCTTTCTCTGTTGCTACTCTGTGCTTAGAGTCAAAAGCTAAGAAAGTTGTCAAGGGTATTGCTGAAAGCAAGGACTCCAATAATATCTGTTTTGAAATAAATAAAGCTCTATTTCTGTGGTAGACTTATCATATCTTGGAGACTTAGCATGACCTGGTGATTTTGTCTTAGAGCAAATTCTCTTATTTCCTAGTGGCTTTCTATGGTTAATTGAATCTGGCGCGCGCGCGCGCACACACACACACACACACACACACACACACACACACACACGCACACCATGGATGGATGAACAGATGGGCAGGCGGGCAGGCGGTAGGGCAGGCGGATGATAGATATTATTTTAAAAAAAGACATTTAATGTGATTGGTGGCCCATGTCTTTGGGAGGAGCAGGAAAGTAAAGACAGTATTGCCTACATGAAGTTCTGTCTCAAAAAAATTTTTTTATTAATTAAATAAAATAAAAAAGGTAAAGGAGGGGCTGGAGAGATGGCTCAGGGGTTACGCCTCTGCCTTGCAGGCAGAAGGTCCTGAGTTCGGATCCCAGATCCCACGTATAGACGCCAGGCAGAAGCGGGGGCGGCCTGCATTTCTGGTCCTGGTAGGGCGGAGCCTGTGAATCCCGGGGGAGAAGGAGGTGGAGGCGTCCATGGTGGTTCCTAAATTCGTCCGTGGTTCTACACACACACACGCACACGCACGCGCACACATACATATGCACACACACACGCGCGCGCACACATACATATGCACACACGCACAATTGAATAAATAAAAAAAAATTTTTAAAAAAAGGTAAAGGAGAAATTACATCATTATCCTATTAACCCAGTTTTCTTTTTGTATCCCAAGTGTTTGACACAATGCCTACCCTGTATAAGTGTTCAATAAATATTTAATACATGAACAAATGAAGTAGAAGGTTTTGAAAATTCTAGGGTATGATTCTCTATACCTTGGCTAACTAAACCAGGATTTTGTAATGGCTGAATGTATGAGCATAGTTTGTTAAAAGTTTCTCGAAGTGTCAGAGAATATATTCAGAATAGCATGTCCCTACTCATGAGGAAAAGTCCACAGATGTTATATTTGACAATTTTCTGTTTTTGCCAGGGTCTTCTAGATGACTGGACCAGTAAGGGAACTCTGGTGGAAGAAATCAATTGCAAAGGCACTGCTTTAGAAAATCTCATCATGGAGATCACAGCACCTGACTCCCAAGCCAAGACAGGTGAGTACAGGTTCTTCAAAATGTAGTCAGATGATAGTAGCCTTTGGAGATAACCTTTTTAAAGAAAAAAAAAAAAAAAAAAAATCAAGTCTCACATGAAAAGAACAAGGGGTAAGCAAATTGGTATTCCTTCTCAATCTGACTTATTGGCCCCAACTCACCTCATCCCACTAAATAACATTTTGCAAAGTTCCTGTGATAAGAAAAGTAGACTAATGGACCCACTTAGAATTATCAAGGATCATAGATGAGCTAAGTTTTTTTTTTAACCTGTTTTCTGAAGTCATGAAAGAAAAAACAAGGAATCTTCCTGTAGAGATGATATGAGAGGGATTTTTATTAATGTTATTGCTTTCTATGTTTTTAATTATATTTCCTGTCCACTTTTATTACAATGAAAGACAAATATTAATTTTTTTTGCTTTATTGTAAATACTCATTCCCAAAATGTGGCATATACTGTTCTGAAAACTTCATTGCTTTAATAACATTGCTTCACAAAATTTTAAGAAAGGTTCCAAAGAAATCAAGTTGCAGATTTAGGCACATTTCAGTTTCCTTTAGAAAGGTTTAAGAATCATTACTGCTGGGCTGGAGAGGTGGCTCAGGGGTTAAGCCTCCGCCTTGCGGGCGGAAGGTCCCGAGTTCGGATCCCAGATCCCACGTATAGACGCCAGGCAGAAGCGGGGGCGGCCTGCGCCTCTGGTCCTGGTAGGGCGGAGCCTGTGAATCCCGGGACAGAAGGAGGTGGAGGCGTCCATGGTGGTTCACGAGTTCGTCCGTGGTTCTACACACACACATACATACATATACGCACGTGCATACACGCATACATGTACAATTGAATAAAAAAAAAAAAAAAAAAAGAATCATTACTGCTTAGGAACTGAAAGCTCACAAGTAACACTATGCCTAGCAACTAAAATGATCTGTCTCTTTCCGTGAGTATGTTGTCTTGTGCTGTGTTAACTTCCTGATGCCCAAGCTTAAAGTGAGAGCCAAAGAATGCTGTGCCTATATGTATTCCTAACATGTTGGTCTTGCCCTGTTTGTCTCCCTGTCCTTCTGCTTAGGTTCCATACTGCCCACTGTAGGAAGCTCTGTAGGCAGTGTAAACGGATACCACACCTGCAAAGGTGAGAATGCCATTTGACAGTGACTCTTCGTTAGGTGTGTTAACAGTTTATGTTTGCCTTTGTATGTCTTTCAATATATGTAGAAGAAATGCTGCCTGGAGGGGTGCGAGGGTGAAAATCTGCAATTTCTCTTTTTGCTGGCTATGGGTTAAACAAACTGGCAGCCCTAGCACTAAAGGTACTGAGGAATCAGCCTGAGTCACCCTATAAGGCTAATAAATTGAAAAGACCTTGAAGAAAATACAAGTGAATCTTTGAATTACAAAATAGCTATTCTAAAATCAGGAGTAATGACTCTGTGATCCCAGCACTTGGGACGACAAGGCCAAAGGATTTGGAGTTCAATTCCAGCTTTGTCTGCATGAAACCTTCAAAACTAATTTTAAAAAGCTAGTCTTGTCCCCATTCTTCTAGCTGAGTAACTTCTCAGTCATTTAAGAAGAAGCAGAAGAATGTTTCGAGTTCATTAATTCCATTAAAGTTGATGTCTTACTTTTGCTTCCTCACTTTAGTTGTTGCAACGCTTAGTGAGCCAGAGTCAGAAAATAGATTAATGGAAACTCTTATGCTTATTTGATTTGGAGGAAGATAGTTACCAGTTGTCTAGAAGGAGTAGGAGAGATGCTTAATCATTGCAAGTAATTTAGGAGTGAAAAACCAAGGGAAGAGCTATTTCCAATCTGAATTCTGTTTCTTTGATACTAGATCTGACGGAAATCCAGTGTGACATGTCAGATGTAAACTTGAAGTATGAGAAATTGGGAGGAATGCTTCAGGAACGCCGTGAAGGCTTTCAGACTGTCCTCAGCAGAATGGAGGAGGTTCAGAAGGAAGGGAACTCCATATTGCAGTGGCTGGAATCAAAAGAGGAAGTTCTAAAAGCCATGGATGCTTCTTTGTCTCCAACCAAGACAGAAACTGTACAAGCTCAAGCTGAATCTAATAAGGTAATGAGTTTACCTAACTTGCATTCCAACATTAAGAGAAAGAACTAATACATGTGAGATTAATCACCACTTCAGGCCATTAAGGATCGTGTATTGTACTTCCAAATTTTTAACATGCTTCAAGTCTCCTAGAGTATTTTCTTAAATGTGAAATTTGAAAAATTGTTATAAATTAGATTTTTTAAACAAAAAAGCATGTTTTCAGAAAAAGAATGGCCCTTCCGTGAATGATTAGCTCCTTAAAAATAGGTTCTCATTTTCTATGGGATGCCACAGGATAGCCAAGCATTACTTGTGTTAAATACCCAATATGTTGAATGCCTAGAAGCAGCAGGTTCAGGTAAGCAATGCAACTTTTAATGCTTAGAGCAAAGAAATGGATGTCATGTGAATTTTTATTTGAATGCTGCTCCTAACAAGTAGATTTCCTATAATCCCTTCTTCAGCTTCGAGGAAATATTTGTGAGGTGTTTATGAAGATGATTGCTAAGCAGTAAATCTGCAGCTTTCTAACTCTCAGAAGGACCTAAAAAATTATGATTATGAAATTTTTCTTAAGATTGATGTGTGGGGGCTGGAGAGGTGGCTCAGGGGTTAAGCCTCTGCCTTGCAAGCAGAATGTCCTGAGTTCAGATCCTAGACCCCACGTATAGACGCCAGGCAGAAGCGAGGGCGGCCTGCGTTTCTGGTCCTGGTAGGGCGGAGCCTGTGAACCCCGGGGCAGAGTAAACAAGGAGGTGGTGGAGGCGTCCATGATGGTTCCCAAATTCGTCCCTGGTTCTACACACACACACATACATACACACACGCACACACATGCATACACATGCACAATTGAATAAATAATAAATAAAAAAAATTTTAAAAAAAGATTGATGTGTGGATTAGGAAATAACAATATAAGAACATAGAAAGTTCTGGGGCTGGAGAGGTGGCTCAGGGGTTAAGCCTTCGCCTTGCAGGCGGAAGGTCCTGAGTTCGGATCCCAGATCCCACGTATAGACGCCAGGCGGAAGCGGGGGCGGCCTGCGCTTCTGGTCCTGGTAGGGCGGAGCCTGTGAATCCCGGGGCAGAAGGAGGTGGAGGCATCCATGGTGGTTCCGGAATTCGTCCGTGGTTCTACACATACACAGACGCACACACACAGACGCACACACATATGCACACACGCACATGCGCACAGTTGAATAAATAATAATAATAAAAAAAAAATTTAAAAAAAAGAACATAGAAAGTTCTGTGGAAAATTTTCTCCAAAATATTTAATATTCTAATTGCACATAGCATGTCACCTCTTCCTTTGGTGACATTGCCATCATCCTATCTTTGATTTTTAGTTTCTAAGAAATTATGATTCTTGCTTAGTCAGGTTCCATAGATATATAGTACTTAAACTCACACTCATCATCCAGATTTTCATTTTAAAGCAAATATTGAAGCAAAGTTCACAGAAGTCATTTGTATAATCAGAGCAGTCTCTAATTCTCACCCAAAAGTTTTCCAGTCATTTCTTCCATACACATCATTGTTTCCTATCCAGAATCTAATGTCATGTATGATATACTTTTTTCTAGGCCTTCCTGGTTGAATTGGAACGGAATTGCCCTAAAATCCAAAAGGTGAAGGAAACCCTGGCAGAATTACTGATGACCTATCCCAACTCACAAGAAGCAGAAAATTGGAAGAAAATGCAGGAGGAACTCAGTAAGTTGTCACAGGAATGTTTTATACTCACTAAAATTCTTATCTCTAAAGCAATAAAGAACTTCATTGAGCACATCCTATGAAGTAGGGATGTTTTTCCCTCTGCTTTACGAACTTATGTGTCATCCTTGCACGGTGGCCATGCTAATCTTCTCTCTATCGGTTCAGTTTTAGTATATGTGCTACCGAAATGAGCACTCTTTTTTTATTTTTATTTATTATAGTGTGTGTGTATGTGTGGTGTGTGTGTGTGTGTGTGTCTCAGAGGGCACTGTGTGTGTCTGTGAGGCTCAAGGGTGACTTTGGGAATCATCCCAGATTGCTTCTACCTCTTTTTGTTTCACTCTGGGATTTCTCAGGCTCCATCTGGCACTTTTACATGGAATCAAGGGTCCAAACTCCGGTCCTTCTGCTTTTGAGGAGTCCTAACCTCTGAGCCATCTCTCCATCTCAGGAATTATTTTCAATTTTTTTTTAAGTAAGCAAGAGATCCATTTATATAGGACTGAAGGAAAAGGAATCCTGAAATATGGAAAATTTTTTAGAAATTCTACTCACAGAAGTTTGGCTTTCTAGATTAAGTAATATTGCCAGTGTACTCTGATCAGAAACTTAAGGTAATATTGAGGATCAAATTGAAAATGGGAAATAATGTCATAAAGATTAATTATGTGTTCATAAAATGTAGATGAATATTTATGTGAAAATTTTCCTTGCAGATTTGAGAAATGACTTAATTGGGTAAGAGCATTGACTCTGCAAGCATGAGGACCTGAGTTCAGATCCCCACATCCATATTTATATAAACAGAGAACCTGGGTATGGCCACACAGCCTATAAACCCAGCATTGTGGGAGATAGAGGTAGGAGGATGGGTTGCTAAGGCTCACTGGCTAGCCATTCTAGCTCCATTCCACCTTCAGTGACAGACCCTGTCTTGAGGAAATGAAGCAGAAAGTGATTCAACAGGTTATCCAATATCCTGCTGCAGCTTCTGTACATACACTCGCATGCACGCATGTGTATATACTACATACTCTCATACATGCACATGCATATTTCTTACATGAAAATGTCCATAATAATAACTAAAATATGTATAATACATTTAACATGTACTATTTAATGGGGTTTCTCTGCAGTTTTATCATATATGCAGTTTTTTGTAACTGCCACCCCAAAGAAGATATAGATCTGCTTGTATTACTTGAGTTAAAAGTTTTAAAGGTTGGGGCTGGAGAGGTGGCTCAGGAGTTAAGCCTCCGCCTTGCAGGCGGAAGGTCCTGAGTTCGGATCCCAGATCCCACGTATAGACGCCAGGCGGAAGCGGGGGCGGCCTGCGCTTCTGGTCCTGGTAGGGCGGAGCCTGTGAATCCCGGGGCAGAAGGAGGTGGAGGCGTCCATGGTGGTTTGCGAATTCGTCCATGGTTCTACACATACACAGACACACACAGACACACACGCGTGCGCACATACACACGCATATGCACACAGTTGAATAAAAAAAAAAAAGTTTTAAAGGTTATTTTTAATTTAAAAAAATGTTAAATAAGAGCCCTAGGGTCATTTCTCTAGTATATTAGGAACATAACTTAAGGACCAGATCAGTTGCTAAAAAAGAGTAAAAGATTACATTCTTTCATTTCCTCTCAACAGATTTCCAATGGGAAAGGGCCACTGAGGTGACTGTGGCTAGGCAAAAGCAGCTAGAGGAATCTGCAAGCCATCTGGCCTGCTTCCAGACTGCGGAATCCCAGCTGCGGCCCTGGCTGATGGAGAAAGAACTAATGATGGGAGTTCTGGGCCCCCTGTCTATTGACCCCAACATGTTAAATGCACAGAAGCAGCAGGTCCAGGTGAGCAATGTAGCTTAATGCTCAGAGCAAAGAAATTGATGTCTTGTGAATTTTTGTTGAAATGCTACTCTCAGGAAGTAGATATCATGCAACCTAAAACAAGGTTCATTTTCCTCAGTTTTGATAAGGTATTTGTGAGGTGTTATGAGAATGCTTATGAAATAATAAGCAGTTCTTAACTATTTCTAAACTGTAACTATTACTAAACTATTACTAAATTGTAAAATCATAAATTTATGTTTATTACCCAGCCGTGGCGAGCTATTTTACTTAACATACCTTATCTACTGACTTTACTTGAACATTTTCTGCTGCTTAAATTTCTGTTCTCTCTAAAGACTTAATCTGTGAACTATAACATTAGAATAGCCTCCTGCTCACTTGCACACTCTCAGAGAATCTCCTTTCAATCTCATTTATAAATATATTCAAATGTTTAGTGTCACTCGGCTGCCCACTGAGAAAAGTCCAAGTACCTGTTCTGTATGATATATAAAGGCTTTTCAGTCTAGTTTGTTCTGGTCTTGCTAGCCTCATTTACAGCTCAGTTAATCCTAGGCCTTCCCTGAAACACCCTTCACCAGCCATGTTCCCTGCTTTGCTATGGAGTATTCCTATTGGGTAGCTTTCTTGATTTCCCTCTTTGACCTTTTGTTACTTTCCAACAGACTAACTAATCACCCTTTGCCATGCTTTAGCAGTGTCATGTTTCATATTTATATCAGCATTTTATCATTTTTCACTTTTGTTACATTTCATTTGAGTTCATTGTTTATCCTTATTATTTCTTGAGGTCATCCTTATCTCCAAATAGTAAAAAATGCTGAGTATTTTCCATAACTTATTTCATTTAACCTTTATAACAGCTGGGATGAGTACTTTATTGTTCTTATCATAAATGTAAGGAAGCTGAGATTTAAAGACCTTTTAGAAGCTTACCTAAGGATATACGGCTTGAATAATAGAGCCAAGATTTAAACATGTATTCAGGCATTATAGCCTGAATCCTAATATCTATCAGAACCACAAAACCTAAAACATTTATTAATTAAAAAACATAGTCCTTGCTATTAAGATTTTTTCCTGCTATATCACAATATTCAGATTGCATGTGCTCTGAATTCCAACAAAGAAACAAGGAAATCATAGGCATCGAGAGTTGAAATGACAAGCTAAGTTAGTAACATTAGCTGACACAGAGACCCAGTATTCCAGATTCCCAGTTCAGAGGTCTGTTGTTATATGACAAATTTGGTGACTGCCACCCCAGTTTCCCAGACCAGGCTGACTATAATAACCAATATTAGGGGCTGGAGAGGTGGCTCAGGGGTTAAGCCTCCGCCTTGCAGGCAGAAGGTCCTGAGTTCGAATCCCAGATCCCACGTATAGACGCCAGGCGGAAGCGGGGGCGGCCTGTGCTTCTGGTCCTGGTAGGGTGGAGCCTGTGAATCCCGGGGCAGAAGGAGGTGGAGGCGTCCATGGTGGTTCACGAATTCGTCTGTGGTTCTACACGCACGCACGCACATACGCACAGTTGAATAAATAATAAAAAAAATTTTAAAAAAATAACCAATATTAAATGGAGTAGAAAGAATAAAAAATTAATAAAATCAATGATACCAAATGAACTTAAAGTTGTTAAAAATAATTCTGAATGAACCTGGTAGTCTAGTCCCTAGAATTTTCTGGCTTATTTTCAAAAGGGACTGTCACAGTCCTATACCAGTTTTTGTGCTTTAATATCTGTTTCTCCGTGTTAACATCTTGGTGTCATTTCTGTTTTAGTTCATGCTGAAGGAATTTGAAGCACGCAAGCAACAGCATGAGCAACTGAACGAGGCAGCTCAGGGGATCCTAACAGGCTCTGGAGATGTCTCTCCATCCACCAGCCAAGTACAGAAAGAACTCCAGAATATCAATCAGAAGTGGATTGAGCTCACTGACAAACTTAACTCCCGTTCCAGCCAAATTGACCAAGCTATTGTCAAAAGCACCCAGTACCAAGAATTGCTCCAAGACTTATCAGAAAAAGTGAAGGCAGTTGGACAGAGATTGAGCAGCCAGTCAGCCATCAGCACCCAACCTGAGGCAGTAAAGCAGCAACTGGAAGAGACCAGTGAAATTCGATCTGATTTGGAGCAATTAGACAATGAGATGAAGGAAGCCCAGATACTGTGCGATGAACTCTCACTGCTTATTGTTGAGCAGTACCTCAAAGATGAGCTGAAGAAACGCTTGGAGACAGTTACCCTACCACTCCAAGGCTTAGAAGACCTTGCAGGTAAGTTGGAGTGAAAATGGCAAGCAAAAATAAAGAATGGTAGGACCAGTGAGATAGCTCAGTGAGTAAGGCACCTGCTCACAAATCTGGTGTGCCAAGTGTGAGCCCAGAAGACCCCATGTGGGAAGGAAAGAACTAACTTCCTCAAGTTGTTCTCTGATCTCTACTCATGCACCATGACATACATGCACTTCTCTTTTTTCCTTCTCTTTCTCTCAACTAGATAATTTAATAACAAAAAAATTGAATAACCATAAGGTTAACCTGTCCTTTCTTGCAGTTGCGGAGAATTGTTGTGGTTATTACACATAGATGTATAGAACTTTACATAACATAACATAGCCCTAGAAATAAAAGCTTTAAATACAGCATCAGCTAGCATGTAGAAATTCATAACTAGAAAAGTGCTAATAGGTGAAATCATAAACACACTTTCACTAATACTTACTGTTTTTCTGTGGTTGATGTGAATGCATATCCCCAACCCCATTCATTATTCAAAATTAGAAATACGGACTGAAGAGGTGGCTCAGGGGTTAAGCCTCTGCCTTACAGGTGGAAGGTCCTGAGTTCGCATCCTAAGCCTCACGTATAGACACTGGGCAGAAGCGGGGGTGGCCTGCGTTTCTGGTCCTGGTCGGGCAGAGCCTGTGAATCCCAGGGCAGAGTAAACAAGGAGGAGGTGCAGGTGGTCCATGATGGTTCCTGAATTCGCCCATGGTTCTATACACATACACATACATACATACACACACGCACACATGCACAATTGAATAAATTAAAAAATTAAAAAAAAAAAACAAAATTAGAAATACATTCTGGACTTTTTATGTTTAAGAATAATTTTGTCATTAATTTGCTTTCTCTTTTTCTGTAAATGTTTATGACTTCCAGTTTTCACTTCCTTAGAACTCTCAGGTCACCTTATAAGATTGATAAGAGAATTATGTAATATAGTATTTGTAGAAAACCTCTTTTGCCTCTTTTATGATAAGAGGTCAATTAATGATTGGACCATACACTCTTAGCAACATTATGAATCCCATGTTCAAGCTTGATTCATTGTCTCATTTCAGCTGATCGCATGAACAGACTCCAGGCAGCTCTTGCCAGCACCCAACAATTCCAGCAAATGTTTGATGAGCTGAGGACCTGGTTGAATGACAAACAAAGCCAGCAAGCAAAAAACTGTCCAATTTCTGCAAAATTGGAGCGGCTACAATGTCAGCTACAAGAGAACGAGGAGTTTCAAAAGAGCCTTAATCAACACAGTGGTTCCTATGAGGTGATTGTGGCTGAGGGGGAGTCTCTGCTGCTTTCTGTACCTCCTGGAGAAGAGAAAAGAACTTTACAAAACCAGTTGGTTGAACTCAAAAGCCACTGGGAAGAACTTAGTAAAAAAACTTCAGATAGACAATCTAGGCTCAAGGATTGTATGCAGAAAGCTCAGAAATACCAGTGGCATGTAGAAGACCTTGTGCCTTGGATAGAAGATTGTAAGACCAAGATGTCTGAGTTGCAAGTCACTTTGGATCCAGTTCAGTTGGAGTCTAATCTTCTGAGGTCAAAAGCTATTCTGAATGAGGTGGAGAAGCGCCGATCCCTACTAGAAATACTGAATAGTGCTGCCGACATTCTAATCAATTCTTCAGAAACAGATGAGGATGATATCCGGGATGAGAAGGCTGGAATCAACCAACACATGGATACCATTACAGAGGAGCTACAAGCAAAAACGGGATCTCTAGAAGAAATGACTCAGAGGCTCAAGGAGTTCCAGGAAAGCTTTAAGAATATTGAGAAAAAGGTTGAAGGAGCCAAACACCAACTTGAAATCTTTGATGCTCTGGGTGCTCAAGCCTGTAGTAACAAGAATCTGGAGAAACTAAGAGCTCAGCAGGAAATACTTCAGGCCCTAGAGCCTCAGGTAGACTATCTAAGGAACTTCACCCGAGGGTTAGTTGAAGATGCTCCAGATGGATGTGATGCCTCCCAACTTCTGCATCAGGCTGAGGTCACCCAACAGGAGTTCTTAGAAATTAAACAGAGAGTAAATGGTGGCTGCATGACCATGGAAAATAAGCTGGAGGGGATTGGCCAGTTTCACTGCCGAGTCCGAGAGATGTTTTCTCAATTGGCTGACCTGGATGATGAGCTTGATGGCATGGGCGCCATTGGTAGAGATATGGACAGCCTCCAGTCACAAATCGAGGACGTGCAGCTGTTCCTTAACAAAATCCAAGCCCTACGGTTGGACATAGAGGACTCTGAAGCAGAGTGCAGACAAATGCTGGAGGAAGAGGGGACCCTGGACTTGTTAGGTCTCAAGAGGGAACTAGAAGCTCTTAACAAGCAGTGCAGTAAACTGACGGAGAGGGGGAAAGCTCGCCAGGAACAGCTGGAGCTGACACTGGACCGAGTAGAGGAGTTCTATAGGAAGTTGAAAGTACTCAGTGATGCCACCACAGCTGCGGAGGAGGGAGAGGCACTGCAGTGGGTAGTGGGGACCGAAGTGGATGTCATCAACCAACAACTAGCAGATTTTAAAGTAAGTTTCCTTTTTTTTGTCCCCCTCACTAGTGCTTGTACTAGTTGACTATACATTTCTGTCTATACATATTCTGTCCATTTCCTTATTCTTATTTCCATTACTACCAAAACACTCTTCACAGACTAAACAGTCTCATAGAAGTCAAGATAAGACTGGTTTGAACACTTTTCTATTGTAGTTTATTTCACTTTTTATAACAATTAAGGATAAAGATAATGTCTAAACCTTGTCTCTTATACTAAAAATCTTCTCTTATAATTTCTTGAGATCTCAGATCAACTGATTTGGTAATGCAGTGAAGGTGTTTTCAAGCTTCTGTTTATCAGATTGAGCTGTGAGAAGCCATAAGACGAATATGGATTTATCTCCTGATGTGTTGATTTCATACTGCTTTCAGAAGGATGTTATTGATGTGTTATGGAGTAAAATGTAGTTCTTGTGAGTTGTTGTTATTACCTGTGAATGCAGTTAGATTCCTCAAGACCACAAATTCTTTGCCTATAGGAGTTTGGGAAACACTGTCTTAATTGCAAAATGTTTTAGTTCTTCACCAGAGTTAGCATTTCAGGTACTGACGTTTTTTTTTTTTTTTGACTCTACATCAAAACAACAAGAAATGATTAGTGAATGGGCCCTGAAGTGCAAGTTTGCTGGGCAGGGGCTTATTTGTTGGGTCTCAACTTTCATTGTATGAGCCTTTGTTCAAGAGTTTCTTTAGCTATAAATACATAAAAGTTCCTCACTCTGCCAGTATATCCCTTGTAGCACATAGAATAGGTAGGAATAAATTCTTTTAGCATTTTATTATTAATACTAATTTTTCTCACAGATAATGTAAAATTTGTTTTCTCAGAACCCTACCTGTCGTGGCATGGTGGCACACACTTGTAATTTCAGGACTTGGGAGACCCAAGATAGGAAGACTGAATTCTAGCACACCAATGTAGCAATACCTTATCTCGAAAAATTAAAAACCTAGAGAGGTGGTGTTGACACCAGAACAAAGGTACATAGAGCCCTTAAAAAGGCTACAACTTTGTGATCAGATCCTGTGTTGCACTGGTAGTGTGGCCTTTCCTGTTCACCATTGTGTATTTATCTTTCCTTGTCTGTTCAAAACTCCTTAAAACAGAGACTTCTTATAGGTATGCATCCATTTCCCAGTTTCCCAGGGGATAAGTTACTTAGAATTAACCAGCTAACCAGCTAAATGAATTTCTTAGAACATTTATCCATTCAGATTTCAAAAGAGTTTTATCTAACCAGATTCTAGTTGGTGTAGGAATTGTTTTAAATTTCACTTATTTTATTTATTTATTCTGGCACTGGGGTTTGAACCTAGGGCCTCCCCCTTGCTAGGTAGGTGTTATACAACTGAGCTGTAATCCCAACTTTCCTTATTTTGTCAATACTGTATTCCACATAAATCTTTCTTAATAAGTGTTATTCCTTTAGAAAGAAAAGGCATTTCTCTTTTATGTTGACATTTTCAAGAATTCAAAAGTTCAATTAGAGACATTTGGATTTACTTTCTACACAGTGTTCCTAAATTGCTATGCACTTTGAATGCTATGTGGAAGTGCCTCTTTAGAGTCTCTGCAATGTCGAACTGCTAAATTGTCTCTCTATATAGAGATATATGGTAGAGAGGTAATTTGTGAGTTTTGTTTCCCACCACCATGATATCAAGTAACACATTTGGCCTTCTTCATGAGTTTAGCCAAAGACAAATTCAAAGTATTTGAATTCGCAATATAACCCGTGAAAAACGATACAAATTGAGAAGTAATACAGCATAACAAGTATTTACATTGTATTAACTATTATAAGTAATCCACTGATTAAAGTATATAAGAAGATGCAAATACTATGTCATTTATAGAATGGACCTAAGCTTATGGATTTGGGTATCTAGGGGGCACAAGGTGTCCTAAAACCAATCCTTGAAGAATAATGAATGTGTTAACCTTTATCACTTTTCACTACAACTGAACTTGCTATAGTAATCTTATCTTCAGTGAACTAGAAAATGAAGTTAAACAGACCTGTGAAAATTATGATGAGCAAGGCATGGACATTAGAGCTGAGGTAGGAATATCAGGCATTCAAGATCAATCTGGAATACATAAGCAACAGCCTGTCTCAAGAACAAAAAGTACATTATCATGTAAATTCTTGCCAGAAATTACTTGAGAAAGTGGAAAATTTTTCAGTATTTTAATAAATGTTGATATTCTCACCCTGAAAAAAAAGAACAAAAGCTATTTAATACATACTATAATATATATATATAAAGAGCCTCTAGGAACATATGATAGTGTTTGGATTCTATCATCTTTCTCTTGACTTCCAGATACATTCTGCATCTTGATGTAGCTGAAAGTTTCAAGAAAGTCCTGGGCATTGCTATACTTTATGTCTAGAATGTTGCTTTATAGTACTCAGAATCCAGTAACTACTTGCTGTTTATTGGCCAGCCAGTTTCATTGTTTTCTCAGAATAAGCTTCCTCCCACAAGAAAAGCAGATAATAGAGGCCAGTCAGCTGGGCACTGGCAAAGTATTTATCTGCAGCACGGTGTTATTGGTAAAGCAAGACTAGGTTGAGGTTGGGAAGGGAGGTGGGCACTGAAGTGCTTCATATGACCCATCCCTAAGTCAGGCAGTATTTACTATGACAGGTCAGTACATGACAGTCCCAGTGATGGGACAGCTCTAACCCTGTTCCACTAACTTTTCTAGTAGGAAGGAAGCTTTGGCACTTTTTTTTTTTCCTCCCATAGCAAAAGACTTGGTCAGAAGGGAAGGAACACACTCCTAGTTGGGCCCCGGGGAAATGACAACAATGAGAGAGGGAACTTATGTGTCAGTTGCCCAACCCCCACCTCTCCCTCTGCTTGCATAAAAAATTCTTTTTGGACCCTTTCTAAGAGTTGAGTCACTTCAGGATGGGAGTGAATGTTGAGTTCCTGGATTAATGTGTTGTAGTTAACTAATCTTCTCTTACCCCAGCTGCGGACCAGACTCAAAGTATGACTGTTTTCAGATTCAAGTTATTCTAAATAAAACAAAACAAATGAAGATAAATAGTAAATGACATCTTTAACTTTAAATTTTAGCTGCTTTTTTTTCAGTGGGATCATACTTTAGCACAGAATCTGAGAAGATTCAAATCCGTGGAACACACACATAGGTTCTCCTTTGACCTGGCCAACTTCACAGGAAATAGTTGCAATAGACAATAGTCAAGGCTATGACAAACCTCCAGGCTTACTTGGGACTGTGCAGTAGGGCTGATAAATCGGTGAAGTACAGTTAGCCTGTGGGAAATATGATTCCCATGAACATGGAAAAGCTAAAAGTCATTATTCCTAGAAAAAGCTTTTCATCTGTTGTCTCTGGATAATTTAGAATCTGAACAGGGGCCAGAGAGATAGCTCAGCAGGTGAAGACCCTTTATTCAAATCTGGTGACCTAAATTCTATAAAACCCATATGGTAGGAGAAGATCAACTTCTGAAGGTTTATATATATGCTCTCTCTCTCTCTCTCTCTCTTTCTTTCTTTCTCTCTCTCTCACTTTTTCCTTCCCTCTCTCTCCTTTTCTCTTTTCCTTCCTTCAAATAAATAATAGATAAATATTGAAATCTGGTTAACTATATCCACAAATGGAAGAGTTGTTTTTCATTCCTCAGAACATTTACTTCTGTTGGAGTAAAAAGGAAAAGACCTTTCCAGAAATTATTGAGCATGTTTTTAGAACACTGGGAGGAAAAGACTTAGCTAATCTCTTCAGGAAATTCCATTTTCCTGAATAAGAGAGCCTCTGATTACTGAGGAAAAGGAACTGTGCATGCCTAACAGCAGACTAACAGAAAAGGAGGGACTTTTATGTCACTGAAACTTGAGCCGAAAGATCTTTCCTAGTGTGACTTCCCAAGGATACTAAAAAAAAAAAAAAAAAAAAAAAAAAAGATCTGGTTATTCTGGTAGTAAAAGAGACTTTTCCTCATTTTGAAATGTTGTGTAATTTCATCAAGAATTGAAATCGACATCATTTTGAGACTTGATTCTGCTCCTCACAAACTGTGCTGACTTCCCAGTCAGAAAGGATATGATAGTTTGGGCATTACACAGATGAGCATTGTCTAGAAACTGCATGTGCTGATTCATCTGTGTTCATGTCTGTAATTCTTAATCAACTTTAGACTTAAAAACAATAGTGAAAATAGAAAAATCTCTGTAAGGATAATTGACTTTCTCACAATTAGTTCACACCATCTGTTGGTACATTTGACACATCCAAGTCAGCAGACTTTTGTTTTTGTTTTTGAGACAAGATTCATTTAGCCTGGGCTAGCCTCGAACTCACTGTATTGCCAAGAGTGACTTTGGATCCTCCTGCCTCTATCTCATAGACCCTTGTCTTGTCTTGGTTTTATGTGGTACTGGGAATCAAACCCAGCACTACATAAAGTATTAAGCAAGCACTCCACCAACTGATCTACTTTTCCAGTCCCTATTTTTTTTTTTCTTCCTCTTCTTCTTCTTCTTTTCTTTTTTTTTTTTTCTCTGAGGCAGGCTGGTAGGATGTAGGAGGGCCACAGCAGACATCCTAGCAGAGTTCCAATTCAAGCTGGGCAGCGCTCAAGATGAGAGATATTTGGAATTTCTTTCTGAGAGAACTAGATATCCTATGAAACTGGAGCAAGAAGTTCTTTGTCACAGTTCTTTGATTTTTCTTTCTTTTTTTTTTTTTTTTTTTTTTTTTTCCCCTCTCACCTCATGATTAACAAGCTTAGGCAGTCTCATGAGCACATATGAAAACATGTGGAAGACAGGGTCAGGCATTTTGTAGAGATCTTTATTTATTGCTCTCAAATGATACAAAGGCCCTATCAGCCCATCTGAGATTTTGCTAGTCAATATACCTGCCTGCTCATAAATCACTAGAAGATAGATAAATGTGGTCAGCATTAACATATCTCCAGCTTTACAGCAGCTAAGTAGGTATTTTCCACCTTCCAGTCCCCTCTCTTACTTTATGTTGATCCTTAGCCTGTCTTGAGTTTTTGTTTTGTGTTTTTCTTTCTTTAAATAAAGCTATGCCAGTGACAAGATTTCAAAGAGGGAATTTTCCTGAAACAGGACTTCTGACCTTCATTCAGCACTGTGGGCTGTTGTGGGCTGCCATTTCTTTTGTTATGGGGAGCTGCCTTGTGCACTTGGAGGACTTTTAGCAGCATCTCTGCCCTGTTTCTACTAGCAATAGTAACTTCCCACTTGTGACAACCAGAATGTCTTCTGACATTGCCAACTGTCCCTGAAAGGCAGTTACACTCCTGGAAATTACTGCCCCGGGAGAACATTGCCACTCTTGGCATTGTCACTTTGATTAAGCTAAATATTTGCATAGCTGCAGCCTCCAGATAATCTGATTATGACTATGGTGCATTAGCAACTCCTGCCTCTAAGTCAGCCTTGTTCTAGGCCAGCTCTGGTTCCTTTATTTTTTCTGGTGCTACTCTGTGTCTGGTTTAAAATCTCCTAGTCACTTTCCCTGGCATGTGAAATTTGTGTATAGTTGTTGATACAGGTGTTTCATCGATGATGCATTTCCAAAGAGAAGAGGAACTGCCTTTGTGGAAATACTTCAGGGAGCTTCCTTGCACTGTGCCTTTAAAGGGAGAGTACAGTATGTCAGTTGTTCCCTTCTGCAGCCAACTCAGTGTTTGGCCTCTGGTATTTATAACCCTTATGCGACACCCTCACCCCCAAGGAATTCCTAGGCTCTCCACCCCCACCACCAACTGGAGAGAAAGCAAAAGAAACTTCAAGACCTTTAAATTTGCTTTACATTGATCCCTTTCCAGATCTCTTTTAAAAAGTTTTGCCACTTAACATTTTAAATACAGGCATCACTTGCAAAAATCTAAAAGCTAGTAGTTATTGCATCATTCTAAACAGACCTGTTTCTCAGTGAATGTGAAGTGGGATGACATCAAAAATGTTGATAGTTATACTTTTGATAGCAAAAAGAAATTTTTAAAGCAATAAACTAATATATTTTCAATCCAAAAAAAAAAAAAAGATTGAGTAGCTGGATTTGAGTTTACTGAAATCCTTTACCTGACATTCACAGCTAAAATTTATCATATCCTTTCGTACAAGAAGAAAAATCTGTTTCCAGGGCTGGAGAGATGGCTCAGGTGTTAAACATATGCCTCAAATGCAAAAGGTCCTGAGTTCGGATCCTGGATCGTGCCTAAAAAAGTAGAAATGGGTACTGGAAGATGTAGTCTAGGAAACTCCAGAACAAAGTAAAGAAGAGGTAGCGCAATCCAAGGTGATTCCCAAAGTCAATCCTTGGATCTATACAGGCAGACCCCCTGTCCTCTGGTACATATACTCCCCCCCCCCAAAAAAAAAAAATCTGTTTGCAGTGCAAAGAAATCGGAATGAACTGTATACCAAAAAATACATTGTATTTACTGTTGAGTATTTGATTAGTGCACATGGATGGTTACACACTTAGAGAGCTAGACTGTTTCTTTCTGTGTCAGGGAATAAGTCTAAGTGTTGCCCTGGAAGTTAAAAATAAAATTTAAAAACAACTTTTTGAAGCCAGGTGCAGTGTCCTATGCCTGTAGTCCAACTACCCTGAGGTTGAGGCAAGGAGGTTCCGTGGGGGAACCCTGGTAACAGAGGAAAACCTAGATACAAACATGCTGAATCCCGAGCACTTCAGATAGTCGGCTACTTCATGTGTACTCAGCCCCGCACCTCCAGGTTATATGGTGAGTATCTCTGAAAAGCCAGTTCTTACAGTCAGCTACTTTACCAGGAAAAAGTGAGTCCTACAGTCAGGCTAGGCAGGTTACTGTACCAAGGCACCACTGCCCCAAAGGGACTGCCTGCTGCCAAGTGGATGCTTCCCAAGTCTCAGCTGTCTTTGCTGTGAAACTTAGCTATGAGGAGAATGTACTTCCTCCCACCTTCCTTAGGGCTGTGACACAACCAAGTGCCTTTCTGATGAGTTACTATTAAGTACTCGCTGCTTAAGATTAATGGGACACAGTCCATTCATCCTCACAAACTATTTTTCTTTTTTCTCATGAACTATTTTTCTGTCACTAGTACTGCTATTTCCTGTTTAGATTTTTCAGAACTTTGGGCCATCTGAGGAAAGAGAGAACATGTGCTTCTTGGAGAGTAGAAGGAAGGGGCTTCATACTCCTTTCAACCTGTTGTTACTAAACAGTTGCTTTGTGCCAGTACTTGGGCAGGTACTGGATCTTACTTAGCCTTTAGCTAATAGTAGTCAGCAGGCACAAAGAATTGCCAAGGTAACAATGTAATATTTTTAAGTGAAACGAGAGTTTTCTATAAATCAGACATTTAAAATCCCAGCTTGCAGGCTGAAGAGATGGCTCAGTGGTTAAAGTACTTGCCACTCAAGTAAAACATCTGGAGTTCAGATCACTAGATTCCACATAATATGTCAGGTGGGGTGGTGGCAATTACAGCCTCAGAAATGTGGAGTCAGGGAATCCCCAAAGCAAACTGGCTGACCAGACTACCATTATCCCCAAGTTCTAGAATATGATTAGAGACTTTGTCTCAAAAGAAGAACATGTTTCCCCTTATCAACCTCAGGTCTCCACATTACATGTACATAAACACACAAATAAAAATGTGTACACATATGCACACAAGTACATAAAACTGGAAAAAGAAGAAAATTAAATCCCAGTTTGTAGATAAGAAAACAGACTTGAAAAGGTAAAATTAATAAAAAAATTTTAAAAAGCAGAAAAAGTAAAATTAATGGGGTTGAGCAACATAGCAAATAAATTAAAACTGGAATTGGAAAGGTCTGTTTGGCACCAAATTTATGCTACACCAGTGGTTCTTACATGGAGAAGTTTCGCTCCTTGGGGGTGGAGGAGGGGGCATTCAGCAGTATCCAGAGATAATTGTTTTTTGTCATACATAGAGAGGTTGCTACTAGTGTCTAGTGATCAATGCTGAGTCATTCTATAATACACAGGACAACCCTTACAATGAAAAAAAAATTCAATCCCCTTTTAGAAAGAGGGATGTTAATTTTCTGTCTCCCTTTAGATTCCATGACACCAAAGAGTTAACTGATGAAATGGCTCTGGAATGCTGTCTAGAAAAATATGTCTTCATGTTTTTTAAATATTAGTTAAGAAGCAGGGTTGCTACTGAGAGTGACTTGTACAAATTTATTGAATAAAGTCAGGATCTCTATGAACTTGAGTCAGTGGCCAAGGAATTCTCTGCACACTTGGCCAGTGCCCGCCCCACCCTAGCACAAGGTTCCTGCTGTGGAAATCAATCAGCTGTGCATCTCAAGCTGCTTCCTGTAGGGTGTGTGGGTGGATGGCATCAGCCTCTGCACCAGCTGGGAGTGCTGATCTCAGTGTGATCTGATCAGACTCTGTCTCTTTTGAGCCTTGCTGTTTGGAACAAAGGACCCTCTATTAGGTAGACAGAGAACTGGTATGATTAGACGGTCACTGTGTACATACATGGTTGCCATGGAAAAATAAAACATTATTTTGTAGTCTTCTAAAACTTGGGTTTCCCAAGGTAGGTTTCCTTAGTTTCTGTCTGCCTCTCCCCTTCTTTTTGTTAGTGCTTATTGCTTTCCTCAGCATAACATAGGAGCCATCTGATCTGGTGAATTAAGTGGTGGCTGCCTATAGAATTGATCCATTTCTGCACCCATCTTTTTTCCTCTTTGGTCTTGGACTTCATGTTTGGTCCTGTTGTCTTATTTCCTATATAGACCTCCCCTCTCTTCACTCTTAAGTACCTAAATACTTATTATATGACTCGTGTAGTCATTTTATGTACTGCTGAATTTATAACTTTCTGTTCTCTCTCTCGCTCTCGCTCTCTCGCTCTCTCGCTCTCTCTCTCGCTCTCGCTCTCTCTCTCGCTCTCGCACCAAGGGCGACTTCAGGAATCATCCTGGATTGCTTCTACCTCCTTTTTGCTTCATTCTGGCATTTCCTAGGCCCCACCCACCAGGGCTCAAAGTATAGGACTCTGCCATCCATCTGATGGTTTTTATGTGGGACCTGGGATCCGAACTCAGCACCTTTTGCTTGTGAGCCAAAGTCTTAACCCCTGAGCCATCTCTCCAGCCCTGTTAACATTATTTTCTATCTCTTCTCAATCTGTGTTTGTGGCACTTAGAGTAGATAACACATTGACATGTATATAGCTGAAGACAAGCAAATATTAACTGATGGAGGAATGTTCTTTATTTCTCATAAGCCACATGAGTTTTAGGACTCAAAGTGTTGTCTGGGAGCTGGATGGCACTCACACCTGTAATCTCAGTAATCAAGAGGTTTAGGCAGGACAGTTATGAGTTTGTTGCCTGCCTGAGCTACATAATAGTAAGAACATGTCTCAAAAAAAGAAGAAGAAATTTAAAAACAAAATGCTGTGTGCGCTATAAGATTTGCATGCCCTGAAGAAAACATAATCTGAGCCTGGTTTCCTCACCTCTCCATCTTCTAGGCGCCCTGTCTCCTCTGCCTGTTAACATACTATTTCACATCCACTTCAAAAAAGGCAGATTCTGAAAGAAAGTTACCTGTCCCTTTACAACTATTATCATTTCTACAGTTGAGTCCCTACTTCATTTAGCTAGGTATAGTGGAGGAGAAAAAAAGACTTCAAGCTCAAATCAGAAGTAAGTGTGTTAGAGGAAGCCACTAAGTTCAAGTCAGAAATATGCAATTTCGAATCTTATCTCTTATCATTTTCAAACTAAATGACCTAAAAGAAAATTACTTCTGCAGTAAAATGTAAACAATGGCAAATCACAACTTTAGAGTTTTGGTAAGAATAAAATGGTTTTATAAACAAAAGCACTAGACATATATATAAATAAATAACCTTTTCTTAAAAAAAGAAAATTTTGGGGCTGGAGAGGTGGCTCAGAGGTTAAGCCTCCACCTTACAGGCGGAAGGTCCTGAGTTCGGATCCCAGATCCCACGTATAGACGCCTGGCGGAAGCGAGGGCGGCCTGTGCTTCTGGTCCTGGTAGGGCGGAGCCTGTGAATCCTGGGACAGAAGGAGGTGAAGGCGTCCATGGTGGTTCGCGAATTCGTCCGTGGTTCTACACATACACAGACACACACACACACACAGATACACACGCGCGCGGGCACATACACATGCATATGCACACAGTTGAATAAATAATAAAAAAAAATGAAAAAAGAAAATTTTGTCCATACATACAAATTAGAATGTTGTAAAATTTTGTTTTGTTTTACTTTGGTTTGGTTTGGTTTTTGAGATGAGTCTTTTTATTTAATACTTTATGTATACCTGAATATATATATATATGCTGTTTGTTTATGCGTTCCTTTCAGAAGCCTATGGCCAGCAGTTTTTCTGAAGCAATTTTGGCCTTAGAGTACATGCTCTATAAGTAAGATCATTAACCAGAACACTTAACTAGCTCGACAACTTCCCCACTCACTCAGTTTTGTCTGATCTTTAATGATCTCAGTGTCTTTGGCCTAATTAGCTTTAGCTTTTATCATAGACCATATTATTTCTTCCTCCATCACCACACACTGGCAACCATTAAGTCAGCATCTTTTAAAAGAAACTACTTAATATTAATCAGTCTTTAATTAAAACATCAAGCTGTAAAGGGAAAAAAACATTAACTTTGTTTCAGAAGCAATAGTTTAAAAATATAGCTATAACGTATCTCTCCCTGAGTCTCATTCCATAGTGAAATGAAAGCATATACAAGTTTCTAATATGTGGTCATGGGAAGATAAGAATTCAAAGAAATTGAATATACCCTAGTTTTCTCCTACTTGAATTCATGGTATCCATTTAAGTGAACCATTTAGTATCTCTGTCACATCCGGCTAATTCCCAAGAGATGAGCTATTTTTAACCTGATTATTTTTTCTTGATATTTATTTATGAAAGAGAAACTGGGAGGAAAAGAGAATAGGCATATGTGTGCCCATTGCATGTGGGGAGGTTAAAGGACGGAACTGAAAAGTCAGTTCTCATATTCCACCGTGTCAGCTCTGGGGATTGAACTTAGGTCACTCGTCTTTACTTGCTGGGCCATCTTGCTGGCTTAGTCTAATTCTTTAAACTTAAACATAAGTTGTTTTTCAATTTATTTGTGATTAATGGTAAGAATTATTTGAGAAGGAGCTGGAGAGAGGGCTTGGCAGTTAAGATTGCTTGCTTCTCAAATATGAGGACCAGAGTGTGAATCCCAACACCCATATGGTAACCCTGACATCCCAAACACCTTTAAGCCCAGCACCAGGGAGGGGAAGATAGGGTTTGCTGGTTTCCAGACTAGCCAGGATGGAGGTGGGGGAATCAACACACACTCTCTCTCTCTCTCTCTCTCTCTCTCTCTCTCTCTCTCTCTCTCTCTCTCTCTCTCTCTCTCTTTCTTTCTCTCTCTCTCTGTCTCTCTGTCTGTCTCTCTGTCTGTCTCTCTCTCTCTGTCTGTCTCTCTCTCTCTCTCTCTCTCTCTCTGTCTCTCTCTCTCGTCTCTGTCTCTGTCTCAGAACCAGCTTAGCTTTAAGCTGGCCTCAAATACCCAATCCTCCTACTTCAGCTTTCTGAGTACTACGGTGCCTGGCACATTGTCTATTTCCATCTCTTCTCTGGATGATCTTTTTGGTATGTTCTCCTACCTCCTAAATCTGTGGAACCTGAAATTCTAACATTTGTCCTCTTCTGTCTCTGCATACAGCCTCTGAGATGATTAGCCTTACTCTGCTCCCTGGGAGAAGGCTTCCAAATCTATCTTTCTATCCCACACTGGAATCTCTTAGCTGAGGGGTTCTTAGAGACAGCCCTGATGAGTTCTAAATCATGAACATTCTAAATCAGATGAATTAAAATATGTTCTTCCTCCCCACTATTTTATAGTTTTGTCACACCCTTAATAGCCCAAGAGTAGCATTATCTTTATTTTTCCTCTAATCTCTACTTTTTAATCTGGTCCAGTTTTGAAGTCCAAATCTGTCTCTGCAATTTCTTTTACGTACCCCCTACCTTATTTATTTATTTATTTATTTGCTTGCTTATTTATTTATTTATTTATTTATTTATTTATTTATTTATTTATTTATTACTTAGAGGGCACATGCATGCCATGACACACAGGTAGAAAAAAAAAAGAACAACTTTCAGAAGTCACTTCTCTCCTACCATGTAGGCTTCTGGGGATTGAAATCAAGTTGCCAAGTTTGCAGAATAGGCACATTATCTGCTGAGCTATCTTACCTGCTCAGATACAGTTTTTTTAAGTGAGCAGGATGAAATAAATATCGATTGAATGAGTACAATGTCCCACATAGTTAAGAAGTTTTCCCCATCACTCAGTAACACATCACCACACACACATACACTCATGTACCAAGTTTCAGTTAACTTAATTTTTTGTTGTTGGTTTGTGGGCGCTTTATTGTTGTTAGGTTTGTTTGTTTTTAATACTCTACAGCTCAGGATAGCCTTGAACTCATCCTTCTGCCTCAACTTCCTGAATTTTGAGATTACAGACATACATGAGTCACCCTGCCTGACTTGCAGTTAGCTAAAGCATGATATAATAATGCTTTTCAAAATAAAACATAAATTCCCTTAGCTTGGAATTCAGAGATTTTAGTATCCTGACCTTGAGCTACTTGCTAGTCTTCCTTTCATATAACCGCTATTTAAGCCATGCTGAATTAAAAGTCACTTCTTTGGGAACTATTTTCATTGGACATGGTGAGGCACACCTGTAATCCAGCCCTTGGGAGGCCAGGGCTTCATAGTAAAGTCCTGTGTCAAAAAGTAGAGGAAACACATTTTCCTGCTTCTAGTTCTTTACTTAGAAATGCTTTCCTTCACTATTTCTGTAAACATAAATCCCAGCGTAAACAAAATGGGAATTTAAAACTGTTGGTAAGAGTGATTGCATAACATGCACAAGACCCTAAGTTAGATCCCTTCCAATACCACATTAACTGGGGATGGTGATATATACCTATAATTCCAGTACTCTCAGAAGTATAGCCAAGATTATCAGAAATTGAAAGTGTCATCCTTGGCTACATAGCAGATCAGCCTGGGCTACATAAGACCCTGTCTATAAAGTAAATATCTGAATGAGCAAATGTGTCCTCCATGAAGCCTTCTCTGATTTTTCCTCTTCCTATCCTCCTCTAGTCTTTTCTAACTTACAAAACCTCCACGCTTTTGTCACAACTTTCTTGGTAATATTAAATCTAAAAGACGAATTAATGTACTGTCTTTTGGAAAGTTGACAAGCAGCAAAGGCTTACAAAAAGATCATGGGAGTCCTGCAGAGTCTGTGGAAAGTTTTCTTGTGGATTCGGGAATACACAAGAGCTCAAATAACTTTACAACCCTTAGTTTCCCATTTACAACAAATTCCACACCAGGCTGTGTTGTTTTCTAAACTGCTCTGTAACCATCATTATAATAATAAAAGTACAAAAGCATGGTAGTTACTAATACCCAACAGGTACAGACTTAATACTGGGGTGTTTCCACTTGCCTCTAAATAATGCTTGTAAAATCTACATATGCTAAGATGAAAGGCATTTTGTAGATTATAAATCTACAAGATCCAGCCAGTCTCCGATTTCCTTTTCTGTTCAGCATGAATTCTCCAAGTAAAAGCTGTCAAGGTGGTTAAGAAAGCATTTTACACACTGAAATGTGGGTACCGGATCGCTTCAGTAAGCTGGCATGGCAGTTCCTATCGATCTGACAAAGGCAGTACCCCAGCCTTGAAAAGGGGATGGTGTTAGGGTGTGAGGAGATTCTACCTAGTTGCCTTTAATTAGGAAGACAGCAAGAAGGAGGTGGAGGGGTCCAAATTGTTCTTTTTTCTTCAACTTTATTTAGTGTGTGTGTGTGTGTGTGTGTGTATGTGTGTGAGAGAGAGAGAGTGTAAGCAAGAGAACACTGTGTGTCCCTGTGGAGGACCAAGGGTGACTTCAGGAATCATCCTGGATTGCTTCTAACCTCCATTTTGTTTGGCTCTGGGTTTTCCCAGGCTCTGCCCACCAGGGCCAGAAGTGCAGGCTGCCATCTTTCTGCCTGACATTTTTACACAGGACCAGAGATCTTTTGCTTGCTAGGCAGAGTCTTAACCCCTGATCTACCGCTCCAGTCCAAGATTGTTCTTTTTTCTAGGTTCACTTAAAGAAAATATGACACCAAATTCTAGTCTTAGGAATTTCAAAATGAGCAGAGAATTCTTTGAGCTCTGTAATCAACTGAATGGAAACTAATTTGAAATGTGGCTTGAACACATACTTGTGGTTTCAGGGTTAAGAAAAGCATCTGAAGAGGTGCTCTGGAGCTCCCTGTGTTTCTAAGTTCACACAGGACATATGAAACGCACGAATGCTTTTTTGATTGGACCTCTCTGGGCAACAAGAAACTGAAGGCTGTATCAAGCATTTATTTCAGTCTCTGAGATGACTTTTGGCAAGGTTCCACATACCAAAACTAAACAGAAACTCATGGATAGCAAATAAAGATGTAGAGGAAAGAGACCTTGTACTGTTTTTCCTGATTTATTCCTGAATACATATTGATAACAAAAAGGAGTAAAACTTATATCTAGAAATCATCCTTTGACTTTAGGTATTGTGAGGTTTTTTTTAAATGTATTGGTTATTATTATTTTGTGTGTGTGTGCGTGTGCACGTGCATACATGAGTGTGGAGACTCTAGAGTGACATCAGGAATCATCCTGGATTGTTCTACCTCTTTATTGCTTTGCTCTGGGGCTTTCCTGGCTCCGCCTAACAGGGCTGGAATTACAAGCCATTACCATATCTGTCTGGCATTTTTATGTGGGATCTGGGAATCTGAACTCAGGTCCTTTTGCTTTCGAGTCAGAGACTTTATTCCTTGAGCCATTGCCTTAGCCCTTGTTTTTCTTTAAAGGGTGAGAGGTTTGAGTTGATTATATATTATCTTTTCTGTGAGCTCTGTTTAAAATTTTGGGAAATTTCAATGTAATATTTTCCTGATACCTTAATTAAAGAGAGTGTGACTAAAACTGTTAATAAACTTGAATCTGAGTTTCATAGTTGCTGGAATGCTCCATTTACTTATCTATGTGGAGCAATTATAAGTAGAATAAGGTAAATAGATATGTGGAAAGATTAATTAGGAAAAAGGTGAGTTGATCAGCACCTGACTTAGTGAAGAAACCAGAAAGGAATTCCTGGCGAGGAAGGTTGTGATTCCACATCAAGATCATTCTTTAGAGTAGAATAAACCACCCACCCTTAAGTCCAGAGCCAGAATTCCTCAGATTCTTGAACCAGAAGAGTTCTGGCATGCTGAGCAGTTTGTTATGATATCTGAACACTCAAGTGAATGTATTTGGTCAGGAAGATATGCTAGTAACATTTATCTTTTCCTCCCTGGATTTTTCTAGTTGTTTGGAATAATTAAAAGAAAATTAAGATCTGGAACAGTAAAATATCAGGTCTATAAGTTGATCAGTCCTAGGATCATAATATGTTAGAGGTAGAAGGGTAAAGTTCATCCTTAAACTGCAGAGGATTTGTAAGTCTGTTTCCCCATATATCTGCCAAGTGATTTCTTGAATTTCAACTCATACAATTCAGGGTCAGCAAAGTTTCCTTCAAGGAGTACCTTATTTTTTGAATAATTGTGAGAAAACTTAGTTTGAAGTCTGTCCTTGGATCTTGGTGTGCCAGCTTTAGAGACATTCAGAACTAATTTCCTTCCTCCCACATCCCATCCTTCAGATACTTTGTGTTGAGTACATCTTCTGGAACTTTTTGTAAGCCAATCATTCTTTTTTTTTTTTTTTCTCCCAGGGTGTGTTTATAAGACAAAGTTTTTTGTGTCTTCCGGGTATCTGACATAGTATCCAGTCACAGACTTCTGGACAGATCTTTTGAAATTTTTAAGACTAAAGAATACTGTAACTAGGGGCTTGAGAGGTGGCTCAGGGGTTAAGCCTCTGCCTTGCAGGCGGAGGGTCCTGAGTTCGGATCCTAGACCCCAGTATAGACACCAGGCGGAAATGGGGGCAGCCTGCATTTCTGGCCCTGGTAGGGCGGAGCCTGTGAATCCCGGGGCAGAGTAAACAAGGAGGAGGGGGAAGCGATCCATGGTGGTTCCCGAATTTGGCCATGGTTCTACACACACACACACAATTGAATAAATAAAAAAAAAATTTTAAAAGAATACTGTAACAAGAAAAACTGTTGAAATACAGTTTAGACTGCCTTTCCAGTACCTTCAGTTTACAGATGGAAAGACTCTTTTTGAGTGGGCAGAATTGATCAGCTTCATCCTTTGAAATAATGAAGTATATAAAACATTTTGTCTGACAATGTTGTCTTTATTTGCTTAATTCTGACTATAGGCTTCGTCTTTGCAAAGCATATTTTGGCTTCCCAAGTAAGTCTAAGACTTAACTGGGGTGGGGGTTCACTGCCAGATCTCCACACACCCTCTACTGACTTTAATTACAGTTTGTGTGAAGAGTAAAAATAACTTTTCCTAAGTTTTACACATCTCTATTGATCACATGATCCAGTAGGCATTCAGACTTTTAAAAACAGACTTTTTTAAAAAAAACTTCATAAAATCAGAGGGAAATCACAAATGCAGCAAGTATTGCACCCTCTGGAGATGCTGTGGCTTCTGGCAGCTAGTCTTCTGGGTTGCCCTTTGTACTTTCTTTGTTTACTAGTCACAAGGTGACCAGATAGCTTTTCTAAAAGCCATAAGGCTGTGGGCGAGATAGTGACACACATTTCTCTAACTTTTTTCTTTTTTTATGGGACTTGTAATACAGATTCTTGC
The DNA here is from genome assembly GCA_023101885.1 of Typhlomys cinereus. Taxonomy (NCBI): domain Eukaryota; kingdom Metazoa; phylum Chordata; class Mammalia; order Rodentia; family Platacanthomyidae; genus Typhlomys; species Typhlomys cinereus. The sequence continues at coordinate 7,059,923 of JALPQD010000078.1, forward strand.
TTTTCATCTAGCCCCAAGGAAACTCAGGTTGCAACAATAAAGATGTAACCCAGGTGTTGGGCATGGGTTACCGTTACTTGTCAATTCCTTCGCACTCTTCCCACTCCATCTGCACCACATTCCTCTCATTAGCACGCCTGAGGTCTGTGGGTAGAGAAGTTCAGGTGAGATAATGGACAGGAAACCCCCCCCACCGAGAAGGGAAAATGCGTATTTTCCCAATAAATGGTCTGAGCCTCTACGAATTCCTTGGGAATTAGGAAAGTACCGGCTTCAATAAGCCTGGCTGCTCTTTGGTCCGGCCAGGGGCGCACTAAAGATGACATTGGGGAGACTAGGGGCTGCCTTGTGATGGCCCAGCAGGAGCCTAGGACGAGGCGGGCGGCCCACCCCCACCGGCACGCCCCTGCCTGCAGATGGGGCCCAGTGTGGCCCTTGCCAGAACCGGTTGGCTGGGGGGAGGCGGGGGCTCCCCTTCTGGCTTCGTTCGCCCTTGGGCTGGGCTCGGAGCCCAGCGGGTTGGAACAAGGCGCGGGCGGGGCCGAGCCAGTGTGGGGAGGGCGGGGCTTCCCTTTGTCAGGGGATTTGCACGGCGTGGCCGACACTGGTGCAGCTCCTCTGGCTCACCCTCCGGGGGCGGGGCCAGCGTGCTTCCAAGGCAAGCCGGTGGTGCCTGGGTCCCTCGCGCCTATCCGCAGGAGCCCCTCCTTAGACTCCTTGGCATCCAATCCCTGTCTCCGCCCCCTGCCCTCCCTCGGGGGCTCCCAGCCCGGCCCCGCCCCGGCCGAGACGGCCCCGCCCGCCCGCCTCCCCTCCGCTGCCGCGCGCTCGCTCCCAGGCTTCCAGGGGGCCTGCCCGGGCGGGGCAGCGGCGCGGGAAGGGGGAGGAGAGCCGCCGCCAGCCAAGCACTTCCAGCCAGCGGCGAGCGAGCGAGCGGGCCGCGGCGTGAGGGAGGCGGGCTCGGCCCCCGCCCGGCCGGAGCGCAGCCTTTTGTTCCCAGCCAGAAGTTTGCATGCCGGGACCGTGACAGCTGCCGCGGGGAGGACGACCGCGGGTCGGCGGCGCGGGGAGAATAGAGGCGACTACTTGTCATGCAGCCCACGGCGTGGCGGCTGGGCGCCGGGACCTGCGGCGGCGGCGGGGAAAGGCGGCTCCTCTGGCACACGGGACTCTCAGCTGCCGGAGGGACAAACTAACTTCCTTAGCGGAAGCCGAGGCCCACGGCCGGAGCCACCTGCCAGCCTGCGGTAGGCGACCCGGCCCTCGGGCCGGGGCAGGACGCGGGGTTGCGGGCGGCGCGGAGCGAGCTCGTGGACAGCCCTTGGCCACGGCCACAGCCTGCCCGCTCTCGGAAAGGCCCGGCGTGGGGCTCCACGCGCCGTGTTTTGAGGCCCGGCACAGGGTTATCCTGGGAGCCACAACAATGCCATGATGTTTTGGAGACAGGAAGCCCCGAGCTGGCCCCGAACGAAGGACTTCCTGTGTTTAAAGTTGCAGGAATATCCGCCGACCAGCCCAGTTCAAATGCAAACACCCCAACTAGAGAGGACGAATGGCTAATTCAGACCAGCTGGACTCTGCAGGGCTGGAACAGAGGATAAAATGAAAGGAATTCTTAGGAGCTTGGGCCATACTTGAAAACTAGAGAGGCTGTGCCCATTGTTGTTAAAGGACACAATCAGTACAAATCCACTGCTTCCAACTCTGCTTCTGTGAGAATTGAGTGGAACTAGATATTGAATAAGATTTGTCAATATCAAATGATTTTTGCTGACTGAAAGAGCAGTGCTCTTAAAAAAAGATGAAACCAGAAGCCATACAAGGAATTATTTTATGCTTGTTGGGTAAATTATATCGTTTATCTGTCTACAACTATGAAACTGCTAAGCTGTGAGGAAAAAACTGTTTGAGTTTCTCCCAAAATGGTTTCAAAGTGGGACTCCCAGCTCTTTCTGGGGTGCACATGCAAGTTGGTGGTTTGGAGTGTAAACATGTAAAAGGATTTATAATTCGTGTAGAATGCATTTTGGGCGAACCTGTAAGGACAGAAAACCTTTTGGAAGACTGATGGTTTATCTTGAATGAAAAAGTATGGGTAAGCCACTTAGCAGGCCAGACTGTTTAAGGCGGAACCCCACCTGCCTGGGGAAGGGGGAAGATGAAGATGGCTATATAGAAGACTGCTATGTTCCACAGCGATCTATATATGATACAATGAGGATAAATGAACAAATTGACCAGGGGTCAAAACTTAATCAGACTTCTAAAAGCACCATGGAGAAGATGGAAATAAGTACCATATCCAGCAATGGTACACTAGGAGCAGCATCTAATGTTTTTGAGTCTAGAGTACCAGAAGGCAAAAAGCTAGATGAGAGAATAATATTCGATGCTTTAAAGCTAAGCAGTGATGTGCAGAAGTCTGCTCCTGTGGCACCTAGGCGACGACCGAATGCAGAGCGGAAAGACAATGTTAACAGGAGATCATGGAAGTCTTTCATGCCACCCAACTTCCCAGAATTTGCAGAAAGGATGGAAGCTTCTCTTAGCGAAGTTTCAGAAGTTGGTGCTTCAAATCCTTCCTTGCAAGAGAAGAAAGAATCCAGTTCTGCATTGGCAGAAAGTTCTGGTCATTTGGATCACAGGGAACCTCAGTCAGAGTCCGTTACTTTGGAACACATGTCTAAATCTGTAGATAATCAAGAAGTGCAAGATGTGAAAAACTTGAGTCAAGACTGCCAGGACTTGAGATTCCAGCAGCACAGTGAGAGCTCTCCTCATGAATTCCAGCCTCTGGAATCAGAAGCTGCTGCAGCAAGTGGTAACAGGGATAAAATGCTGGAACACAGATTCTCAAGTGCAACCTGGCCTAGAGCCATGAAAAGTTCCTCTAAGGGAGGCTTCAGTGAGAAGCAGCACCCCCTTGGGGACACAGCCTGCACTATCGAATTACCACCTCTTTCGCCTTGCCTGAGTGAAGAGGTTTTGGATCCAGAATTGCATGTTCTTGTAACCCCCAGCCTGAGAGAGAAAACAGAATCTGAGCTGAAGTTTGAGGAGGATGAGCGATGGATCATGATGGAGGCTGAGGCTGAGTGGGAGGAAGAGAAATCATCAGAGAAAGAAGAGAGTCTTCTAACAGCAACTGAGAAGAGCTTGGCAGATATTTTTGAAGAAAGAGACCAAGCAAACACAGTAGCAGTGTTGGAGGATGGAGCCGATTGCTTAACCGCTGTCTTGGGCACTTCTGACCACCTAGCTCTTGATCAGATTTGTTGCTCTGATGACCAGCGACTTGCTAGGGACCAGTTGGCTTATGTTTCCAAGGGTATGTCCCTGGATTGCACTTCTATGCTTGCAGGTGAGGGTACTATTGCTGAGATGAAAACCAAAACTCTACAGAGGCTGGAAGGTCTTGTTTCCGAATTAGAATGTACTGTTGTTAGTCCTGTTGATGCAGAACAGTTCTCTGACACAGACTCAGTACAGATGTTTCTTGAACTTGAAAAGGAGTGCTTATGTGAAGAAGGAGTAACTTCTTCAGTTGAGCTGCAGGATCAAGCCTCACCTGAAGGGCTGGCCCCATCCCAGGATGCAGAAAATACACTTACAATTAATCATTTTCCAGGGACTTCCTTAGAAGAGGAACAACATGTAGGTCTTTTAAATGTAAGAATGAAGGACCACAGTACTAAACTGGATAGTGAATATTACAATGTCCTGGATTCTTCTCAGGTGCCTAATGCTATTGAACTTAGTGCTCTTTCTGATAACAAGAGAGAGGTTTCCACTGTTAACAAGGAATGTGAAAAAGTGCCTTTTAGCCCCAAGTCTGTGGGGGAATTTAAGTTTCTGACTGATCTGGAGTCTCTGGGAGAGCCGTACCCAGGAGGATTGAACTTTGATTCTAGGGCTTCTTTTGAAGAAAAGCTGCCAGTCTCTATTGCTTCTGAGCTAGCCAAAGAAAATGGCAATTTGTTCCAGGTAGACTACAGTCAGAGTAAGGGAAATGTAGAGTTGTGTGTTGAGAGTCCTCTCAGTTTTGCTTTCAACTATGAGCTACAAGATGTTACCTCAGGACCTGAAGTAGAGGTGTTATCATCTGATTCAAATTTATTAAGACATGAGATTCATTTAGAAAGTGAGACAGGAGCTATTCATCAAGAAAGTAACAATCCAACATCCTTGGAAAATGTAGACTCCTGCACATTGTCCGTGGAGAAAGTTTGTGATACAGATGGTGAGGCAAAAGAGCTGGATTGTCAGGTAAAGCTTTTGGGAAATAGAGTCCCAGTACATTTTAGAGATTTGCCAGAGCACATCTTTCAAGATCTCCTGAGGAAGTCTCCAGAGTCAGAGGTTCTGAGCTTGCACCTGCTGGCTGGAGAACATAGACTTGGTAGATCTGGAGCAGAAAATATGAAAGATGCAGAGCCTGAGTTGAATGTAGCATCACAGGGAGGAGAAATAGAAATAAGATATTCAGATTCAACCCTGAGTGTCTTCACAGAGAATCAAATAACCAAAGCCAGTAATACTGTACCAGTTTTAGAGGAATGGATAGCCAGCCAGCAAGGATCTGCCCCAACTGTTACACTACTCACTGTAGATGATGCCCTCCATGCTGCAGTGCCCACCCCAGAAGAGAACATCGCAGCTACTGTAGTGCCTGCCCCAAAGGAGGTCGCTGCTGTAGTGCCCTTCCCAGAGGAAAACGTCCCAGTCGCTTCGGTGGTCACTTCAGGGGAAAATGTCACAGCTGCTGCAGGATCAGCCCCAAATGGCGCTGCTGTCCCAGTTGATGCAGTCCCCGTCCCTGAGGGGATTGTTGCAGTTTCTGCAGTGACCTATCCAGTGAGGACTGTTCCAGCTGCAGTAGCCATTGTAGAGGAGTACGTATCAGCAGCTACAGTACGCATCACAGAGGATGATACCCCTGCCATCCCGGAAGCTTCTGCTGAACCCCCCTCAGTGGAGCCTGACGTTCTAATCATTGCAGTGTCCACTGCTGAAGAGTCTGTTGCCTCAGCTTCTGCAGAATCCGCAGCAGAGAAGCCTACCACCCCACCTTTTTCAGGACCCACCCCACAGAAACCCAATACTCTAACAGTTACAGTGTCCACTGCAGAGGATCTTGCCACCTCACCTTTTGCAAGTCCCACCCCAACGGAGTCTGTGTCTGAAGCTTCTGAGAGTCATACTTCAAAGAAACCTGATACTCCAGTGGTTAGTGTGCCCATCCCAGGAGGGTCCATCCCTCTAGCTGCTGCAGCACCTGCTATGGGGGACGTTTACTCTTCTGGCGGACCCTTCCTGGGAGGATGTACCCATACTGCTTCAGGGCCTGTTGTAAAAGAAGAGGCTTCTGTTCTTGAGAATGCTTCCCCCCCTGGGATGTGGATCAAGGGGGACCTTGATTCCTCAGCATTCAGAACAAAAGAGGTGACTGGCACAGTGCTACCTGGGAAAGTGCCTCTGGCTTCAGCTGATGGATTAAGTTCAAATGAGGTAATAGTTGCTCATTTTCTTGTCAAGAAGGGTCTTGAGAATAAAGTGAGATTTGTAGATTCTCTAACTCGTACTGAGTAATGCCACAGATAGTACTTTCTTTTTGTAGTCCCCAGACTTAAAATGTCTGGCTTAGAGGGGGAAAGACATCGTGATATTTCTCTGTTGGAAAACTTTGTAATTAACTTTTTTGTTCAAGTATGCCCCAAACAAAATTAACAAGAATCTAGGCTTTTTATACAGTTATTTTGTGTGTATCTGTGCATGGGCATGCACTTATGTTGGCATGTGAGTGGAAGTCAAAGGACATCTTTCCGGAGTCAGTTCTCTCCACCTTATGGGTTCTAAGGATCAAATTCAGGTCATCAGATTTGCATGACAAGCACTTTTCCCACTAAGCCATTTCATTGGCCTAGATTTGCATTTTTAAAAAAGATTATTAACAGGAAAGTATGATTCTGCTCTTCAAATATGCAGGGAGCCTGTTTTCCTGGAATTGAGAGGCTTCAGTATTCGTCAGTGATGTTTGCAATTAAGTAGAGCCACAGTGCAAACTTGAATGAGATCAGAAATACTTCTTAACAACTCTGGGAAATTTAGTTAAGATACTCTCTGAGTCTCCTTCCTCAGGGTCCCCAGATTGGTAAGGCAGAGCTCTGAGAAGATTTTAAGGATAAAAATGACAACATGTAGCAATCACTAGCCCTGGCCTTTGCTTTCCCTTCAAATATATTGGTTAAGTAAAATTCACTAAAGCAATGTAAAGATACATAAACAATTTAAAATGCTTAGAAATGTATTTCTTGTGTCCTTATATCACTTACTTTCCCAGACTGCTTGTTTCTTGAGCTATAAATTAAGAGCATGTGCTACAGCATCTTCCTGGGTGTCTTTTAGTTCTGAAATACTTGTTTTTGCCACAACATCTTGCTGTGTAAACTGGGCTGACCTCGAATTCACAATCCTGCCTCAGCCTCTCAAGTGCTTTGACTACAGTCATGAGCCTTCACATCCAGCCAACAGTTGAGAACAATGTCTCACATTCTCAAACCCTCTTGTTAAAGAATCTTAGTGGCTGATGGAGTGAGAGGTTTGATTTAATACAGTGATAAATAACTGAGTTAAGGAGGTTAGTTGGTCTTCATTCCCAGTCCCCAAGCAGTACTTTTCTCATAATAGACATTTACTGTTGGCTGAAAGAATGTCACTCTTTTGTTATATCAGTAGATGCTACAAAATAGTGGGTTCACTCATTTATTCCATTGCAAAGCCTTTTAGGACAATTTTGGTCCTCTAGAGCACCAACTAAAGATGCCACTGCCAGCAACAAAATTTTGGTTGTATCCCATAAGCTACCAACTCTGCCACAAATCCTCCTGCTTTGCTGAATAATTGTAGTTTCACTTTGGACTAAACAGTTATTTTGTAATGTTACATCCCATCAGATTAGCATTTGTTTTCTGAGTCACTCTGAAGGTGGGACTGACACTGAGATCCTAGTCAACTTAAAAAAGTTAGGATGGCAGGTCAATGACAGAACAAATAAATTTCCTGCACTAACATTCTTGATAATAAGAACATTGATTGCATAAAACCTACAGCAGCATGGGGCTGGAGGGATGGCTCAGCGGTTAAGCCTCTGCCTTGCAGGCGGAAGGTCCTGAGTTCGGATGCTAGACCCCACGTATAGACGCCAGGCGGAAGCGGGGGGGGGGGGGGGGGAGTGGCCTGCGTTTCTGGTCCTGGAAGGCGGAGTAGTTCACGAATTTGTCCGTGGTTCTACACACACACATACATACGCACACATACGTACACATGCATATGCACAATTGAATAAATAATAAAAAAAAACCTACAGCAGCAATCAGTAAAAATGGATTAAGTATATCAGGAGCAAATCTGATCTGAAAAGGGGAAAACATTTAATACTATGGGATCTGGAATCTCTTGACAAGCCTTTCAACTTCACGAGGTACTCCTTTTAATTTATTTTTATTTATTCTTTTAGATTATTCATACATGAATACAATGAATATATATCATTTTCACTCTTTATTACACCATTCTATCCCCCTTTCCTTTCCCACTACAAGTCTTCCCCCACTACTCTCCCTCTTACTTTCCTGTTTCTTTACATGTCCGGCCCATATCCTTGCCTTACTAGCCTGAGCACTTGTTAGAGCATGGTTAATGCATCAGTGGGGTAGACCACTGAGGAAAGCTTACTCCTCCCTCCAACCCCCTTCTCCTTCCCCTAGTATTAACTATTAGTAGTTTCTCAGGTGTAGTACCTTCTTAAGATCCTGCCACTTCACATTTGCCTGGAAGAAGATCCAGATGTGAGTTCTTGAGGGCAGCAGTTCTTGAGCTCTATTGTACTTGGTAGCAGCTCCCCCACACACATACTTTCAGACTCTTACATACTGTCCATTTAAAGGATGGTCTCTGAGCCTTAGGGTCTGGGGTAATTTAAGTATCATTTAGAGCTGAGCCATTCAGTTTTTCTTTGTATTTTGTCAATTGTGAATCTCCGTATTAAGCAACTTCCATTTCAAAAGAAGCTTCTATGGTGAGCACTGAGAGTTCTTCTAATCAATGGGTATAATAAATGTTTCAATGGCAGTTTGATATCATATCCTTGTAGTTAAATCTTAATGGTTTGTTCACCACTAAGACCTATGCTGTCCCCTTCCACAGATTCTTGGTTTGGTTTGGTTTACAGTACTAGGCATATGTTCCTGCTGAAAAGTGGACTTTACTTCCAATAGAAAGCACTTGGCCCTTGTACCACTATTGCACTAATGGTCACCTCTTGTCAGGATGACGGTGGTTGCTGTAGCTTGTAGCTTTCATAGCTGGATAAAATTGCTGTTTGCTTTTCTCTCCCAGCAGCTTGCTGGGAGATGCCTTATGGTACTGTGAAACCTGACTAGCAAAGAGAAAGTTTCCAGATTGTCCTGTCAGCAATAGGGTCTTACTATCAGATTCTGAGAGTAACCAAGAACAATTACAAAAGTCTGTACTGATTTGAGGGCCCTTGAGACCAACCTCTAGGGTATAGGAGGTAACAAACTTGATACTGGGGATTTTGTTTAATTTCCTTTGTCTTCTGGTAGGAGTCTCTGAAGGCAGTTTCTATTTTACTTTTTCCTGCCCGCCCTGTGTGTGTTCATAGGGTATGTCTGTTCAATTTTTTTTTCATTTTTTATGTACACTTACAGATTTCTGTCTGTATCTTAGTATCCTAAGTTACATTTTGGCCCCCACTCCATCCTGAACCCTGTCCCCTCATCTCTCTTCCTCCTTAAGCCCTCTTCACCCCCATTTATCTCCCTTTCTACCTTCTTACTGCCTTCTTACCACTGGTCTTTTACACAACTCCCTTTAAGGTCTTCCCCCACTCTGCGAAAAGTACTCATTTTACAAATTACTTCCTGCTAAAGTAACTGGAGAAGCAAATGGTAGTTCCTTCCCTGCTCCAAAAGAAAAAGATTGTCATTCTGTAATTGTTACTGCTTTGTGGAATATCTGGATCAAGTAGATGCCTGTATCTGTATACAAAAAAAGAGGGGGGGACAGACACAGTCCTAGGCTATGTCTGGGCTATATAGTTCTGGGCCAGCAGAGACTGCAAAGGGAGAGGAGCAGGAAGAGAGAGAGATTACTGAAATAGGGTTTTTCATTGTTGCTGCTTTTAAGATTTTTCTGGACTGGGCATGTGGTTGAGTGCCTAGCATTCACAATGGTCCATTCCCAACACTGCAGGGAGAGGAAAAAATGTTTTTCCGAGGTGAAAGATGTATGAATTCCTTTTCTTCCACTTTCAGAGAATTTTTTGATGTCTAGGTTTTGAGGCAGGTCACACTATGGTTGTCTTAGAATTCACTATGTAACCTAGACTGCACTTGAACTCATGGTAATCTCCCTTTCCTACCTCATCCTCCTGAGATTACAGGTGTGAACTATCACACATGGCTTAAAAGATTCAAAAATTCCTCTTTATTCATAAATACATGGAACACAACAACTCATCATACCTGGAATTTGATTTAGAATGAAGTGCTTCAAAATCTCTCATATGTTCATATATATACAAATGGATATGTATATATGAGGCAAAAATTGTAAGCTTCCTTTTTTTCTTTTTTTTGTTTTGAGAGACGGAATACATATGGAGGTCAGAGGACAACTCTCTACCATGCGGGGTTGAAACGCAGTTCTCTACCATGTGGGGTTGAACTCGGGATGAATTCAAGACACCAAGTTTACACTTTACCCACTGAGCCATTTCACTAGCCATTTGTTTGTTTATCTGTATACTTTGTACTAGTAATAAAACCATATAAATAAATAATTACAAACCATAACAAAATTTTTGATAAGAGGTGTGTAATGATAAAGCTTAGTAACAGTAGTAAAATGTCACAACTTGTTATTTCTATAGTGGGTTTTGAGACCCATTGAGTTCGGTTTTTGGTTATTTAAGCCCCCTACTCACTTACTGGCTTCATCAGTCTTATTTCCAGCCACTAGTTCAAAAGAAGAGGGAAACCCTTTTATATATAGTTTCCATAAAATTAAAATTTGCCAAGCAAGTTTTTTTAAGCAAAAATTGTAAGAATCACAATACCAATTCAGCGTTTGCATGCCTAGCTAATCCACACAACCTTCATGGGTTTATTTTCCCAAAACCATTTCTACACAAGGATTCATTCATTCAAGAAATAATTACCGAGTATCAACCCTGTGCCAGATCTTAGCTTCTTGTAGTGAATAGAATTGGCATAGTTCCAGTCCTTGTAGGAGTTGCTTAGAATGTGGGAGGCAGACACTAAACAAAAAATGACTCCTATAAATATATAATTACAAACCATAACAAAAAACTTTTGAATAAGGAGAGGTATGTCAATGGATTTGTAGGGAGAACCAAGACATTATGGTGACTTTTGTGTTGGAAGGTGTGTCAGAATCGCTGAGATTTTTTGGTTTGGATAACTGAATATAAACTGGACAGTAATGATAAAACATTTTAAAGTATTTTATATGGTTGCGTCTTACTTGTAACTCAATACATGTGTCAAGGATTGTTGAACGTATCAGTATTGGAGCAATTTCCCTCTGTAGACAGAGGACTACTATTTCAAGATTATTGACTACATTGTATGTGTGGTCTGTGGCCCTGAAACAGATTGAAATTAAATGGCCACAGGAGAATTGAGCTCCAAGAGTTGCCTTTCTCATGCTGTTAATATGGTTTGGCTAATTGAGCTATTCATCCTAGTCAGAACTGCATTGCCTGTTATCAGTGGTCAGCTGGTGCTATTCTCCAAGGTATTTTTCTTCTAAATACTTGTCACTTAGTGTCATCTTTCCTTTTTAAGAGTCATAGACATCGCACTCATTTTACTGTATTCTGACAAATACTTTACTGTTCTCTATAGCTTTTTCATTAAAAATTAAGCAACAGATGAAAAAGAAGAAACATGCTTGAGTCACTGAGTTAAAGACGTAAGTCTTGTCATAGCTGTTTCTAAGGATGTTCCATTGGAGGACATGCTGAGATATGAAACCACAGTACTCAGATGGCTTACTTCTTTCTCCATTCTGTGTCCTTCATTAATTCATAAATCTCTCACTAATTTCCAGTCATCATGGTTTAGCAGATTTAATATCCCTTAAAGTAAATCTTCTTTGCTTGGCAATTATCCAGATGTTTCAGAAGGAACAAGTGGATCCTCTGCAGATGAAATTGCAGCAAGTGAATGGACTTGGCCAGGGTTTAATTCAGAGTGCAGGAAAAAACTGTGACGTTCAGGGTTTAGAACATGACATGGAAGAGATCAATGCTCGATGGAATACACTAAATAAAAAGGTGAGTGGTCAGGAATAACAAATTTGCTGGGAGAGGGGAGGCATAGAAAGGGTGAAAGCTAGACACAGAAGGGTGCGCCTGTGGTACCATTGCTCTAAGTCAAGATGGGAATTGGAAGCAGGACCATCCCTAGAAATCCACAGGCCAGCTGACCTAGTGTACACAACAGTGAATGAGAGATCCTACCTCAACTGGTAGAAGGTGAGGACCGGTGCCCCAGGTTGTCCCTGACTTCCACATCCACACTCTGGCATGCACATACACACAGATTTAGAGAGAGATCTAAGTCAGGTGTCTGTGGAACCTGAAAACCAACCAAAAATTTAGCTGTTACAGTCTATAAAAGGGTTGGTAGTAATTAAAAAAAAAAAAACTTTCTCATAACAAGCCTCCATGTCTGTGACACAGGTTGCACAAAGAATTGCACAACTGCAGGAGGCTTTGTTGCATTGTGGGAAGTTTCAAGATGCCTTAGAGCCATTGCTCAGCTGGTTGGCAGATACCGAAGAGCTAATAGCCAATCAGAAACCTCCATCTGCTGAGTATAAAGTGGTAAAAGCACAGATCCAAGAACAGAAGGTAAGTGGGAATGTGTGGGGACAGAGAGTTGAACTAGCCACATGCAGTGACAGACAACACATTTGTTTATAGTTAAGGAACAAATCTTGAGTATTAATACAATCTTAACCTGCCTGTGTCCTAGAAAAAAGAAGGTAGAAATTTAAATTGATTTTCATTATCTTTAATCCATGAGTTTACTATGGCATATGTTAGAGTTTACTTAATATTGTATCATGTTTTACGGTTAGCAGTATTCTAACCTCATACACAAATTATATATTTTTCTATTTTTCTTATACCTATGTTTTTAATAGCATATGTTGCTTATGTAACAATGGATTTCATTTTGATATTTTCATATGTACATAGGTATTTCTATCATCATCTCCACGACTCTCTATTCCTCCTTCCAGTCTTTCCAACTAATTCCCCTTTTACTTTCTTGCCTTCCTCCCTCCTTCTGCCCTCCTCCCGCCCTCCCTTCTTCCTCCCTCCTTCCCTCCCTCCTTTCCTTCCTTCCTTCCTTTTATTTTCTTTGTGTAAACCCAGTGTTTCATTAGAGTTGAGTATACAAGCATAAGTGAAAGTTTGTTTATAGGAGCATGAATGCCTTGTCAGTAATAGCTTACTTTTTCCATTCCAGTGCATTTTTCTTTTCCTTTTTTTTTTAAACAGGGAGGAAAGTGGGGGGGCATGCATGCCATGGTGCACAGATGAAGGTCAAACAACATCTTTCTGAGTTAGTTTTCTTCTACCATCTGGACTTCCAGGGATTGAACTTAGGTCACTAGGTTTTTGAGCAAGTGCCTTACCCACAGAGCTATCTTGCTGGCCCCACAGTTATCTTTTTTGAAAATGTTCATCTGCTTCCAGGCATGGTACATGCATGCTTGTCATCCCAGAATTTGGGAGGCTGAAACAGGAGGATTGTCACAAATTCCAAGCCTTGCCTATTTAGCATAGACTATTTCAGAAAACAAAACAGCCATGTATATAGTAAATAGATACCACTGAAAAGTATAAAAAAACTCACATTTAAAAATTATCACATTCTAAAGAAAATTTTTCTTGTTTTATATTTACAACATAAAAGTCAGTTTTGATATAATGTATATATTGTAAAATGACTGCCTTAATCTACCTGGTTAACGTATTTATCAATTCACATACTAATGATTTTTCTGTGTACTTTTAATTCAAAAGAAGTTAACTATTAATCACGTAATGACACTTGGCTTCATTTAAAAACTCAAAAGTTTCAAAAAGTGGTAGGAATTATATCACATGTTCTTGCCTCTAGAATGCATTGTTCGGTTAAACTTAAGATTTGGCAAGATGAGTTGGTTTTTATTTTTTTCTTTCTGTGTCGGACTTTTAATGCCACTGTGTTATCACTTTCCATAGTTGCTCCAGCGACTCTTAGATGATCGAAAGGCCACTGTAGACATGCTTCAAGCAGAAGGAGGTAGAATAGCCCAGTCAGCTGAACTGGCTGACAGAGAGAAAATCACTGGGCAATTGGAGAGTCTTGAAAGTAGATGGACCGAATTGCTCAGCAAGGCAGCAGCCAGGTAAGCCAGAGAGATATGAAGAATGGTCAGTCGTGTTTTGTCCTGTGTGAGTTACTGTCACTGAAGTGTGATTTTATTTATTGCTTTGGAAGGTGTTTAATGGCTCTTATTGAACAGCGGTAAGTTTTTAGAGATGATCCTCCTAACCACAGTCACTCTCAGTAAATATACTTTAGCTGCTCATAAATCCTGAGACCTGGAAAACTCATCGATCTTTGTGGCTGTTCCACTACAGTATAATCATGGTTACAAATGACAGATGCAAACTCCCGCAATAAAGCCAAGTCATCTATTGAGATTTTGAAACAGATTTTTCCCCTTTAGTATTTGTAAGTAACTATTTTAGAACTTAGAATTTGTTGCAGTTAGTCTGCTGATAAAAATCACCATTCAAACAGCTTATGGAAACAAGGGGTTTATTCATTTACTATAGACTGGTTACAGTACCTTTTCCAGCTTTGCAGGAGAGCTCACACCAACACCAGGGCTAAGGGAACTGTCCACACCATAGCCCATGGCAGCTGAGAGAGTGACAATCCTTACTTGCCAGACCAGCACGTCTGGCTAAGTGTACAAAGGATGCCTCGCTTCTCAAACAATTCCTTCCATTTTGTTCACATGCCCAGGGACCAGTCCCACCTACCATAGGCTGGACCTTCTCCATCCACTAAACAATCTCCTGCAGGTTCTCTCTGGACTTTACTACTAATTTTCTACAAATGTGCCCAGAGCTCAAACCCTCAACTGTCAAGTTGACACATACATCTAACTATGACAGATTTGAAACTTCTTGTATTTCTTTTCTCTTAGCTTATCCTGATGGGATTACTTTTTGTTTAGAAGTTAGTTTATGGTCCTGTTAAATGGACATTCAAGATAGTTTCAATAAATGGCCAAAAGAAAAACAATGTTCAAGCCACGTGGATGTCTCTACTTTTAACTTATTTTTAAAAAATGAGATAGATAGTATACTGGTTACTCTTATCTTTTGCTGTGAGAGAGCATTCAAAGTCAAGCAACTTAATAGGAGAAAGTGATATTTATTCAGCTTATAGTTCCAAGGGGAGAAACAGTCTTCATGGAGGAGGCGGCATGGCTGGCTGGCTGAAGCTAAGTCAGGCTAAGTCACTCCCATTCGAGAGACTGAGAGCTCCAGACTGCTGCAAAGGCAGACTCCTAGAAGTAGAGTGGAACTAATCCATCTCAAGACCCACCCCTTATGACCACTTTCCTCCAGCAAGGCTCCACCTTTCCAAGGTGCCATGACCTTCCCAAACACAGAAGACTGGGGGACACATTTCAAACGGTGACAATTAGAAACCACTAAAGAGAGTTGTGCGGTTCAAGTTTCCTAGGTGGCCAGTGGCCTTAGATAACTTCCTCATCTGTCTCTTTGCTTTCACTTATCCATAATTGATTTATTTTTCATTTGAATTGTCAAATGTGACTTGTTCATATTAGAAGAAACAAAATGGAAATAACTTTAACTTGTTTTTATTTCAGAATTTGCACTTCTTCCTCACTCCCCACACTTTTCTATCCATTTCCATTAATTGTACCATTGCACTCTTTATCTGTATCCCTGTGTATCAGGATGCTGGGTTGTCCTCTTCTACAGTGTCTTCACTGACCATTCCGTTCCTCATTTCGATTGTCCTGCCCTGCCTCGTTGTGATCTCTCATTTATACTGTTGAGATCCCTTCTTACTAATCACCCTTCTACCACTCCCCATTGGGTTTTTCCGTCATTCCATCTTCCAGCACCTCTTTCAAGTACATGTCTGATCATACCTCAAAGATATTTAATGGCTTCCTGTTGTGCATAAAATAAAATCTAAACTCAACTCAAAACATTCAAAGCTTTTTTTACTATTTGTTCTTAACTTCCTTTTTCTTACTTTCAATTATTCTTTTTCTTCATTTTGTTATAGGTAAACTGGATTCTGTCCTTTAATATCTTCTGTCAATTTCCTAACCTTCTATCTTTTCTGACAATGTTTTATCCTCTATGAAACACATTCTCCTCTCCTTCCTTGAAACTATCCTTTATTGTCTCAATATAAAACAGCTTATCTTCCTTCTTAACTGCCATAACTCTGTATCTGTACCTTGTATTGTGGCCTTTGTTTTTCATATTATGTGTCTGTTCCATGGGTCCCTTGGCCTCATGATTTGCCTTTAATACATCTTTTTATGCTTTTTTCATTCTACCATACTTGATTCTGTCCTCCTAACCTAATACAATTTCTAGGCAAGTGTTTGAGACAGAAATAACAAGATTAGTTTCATTTGTTACATACACGCTAAGATTTTGAAATACAAACACATGTAGTCCAGACTGACCTTGGACTTGATGTGTAGTTGAAGATAACCAATGTCTCTCTTAATTCCTTTAAGTCTTACTACATTGAGTTCTTCAAATATTCAGATTCTAAATCAGTTGAGCACAGAGATAATGGGATTTGCATGTCAGAAAGAACATCTTTATTTCTGTGCTTCTTTTTTTATTTAAATTTCTCCCAGGCCCTTTTAAATGGTGTATCATTCAGTCTGTCCTTAGCAGTCCAGAGTCAGAATTAAGGTTTTTCATTACTAACCTGGGTGCTAATAACGGTTCTGTAGTTATTTTCCAGTGTCTTCTTAGAGCACCTATGGCATCGACATCCAGGCATCTTCTCCTCTTTGTAATTTGCTGTTTTAAAATTATAGCTTTGAAAAAAAAATTCCAAGTTTAATATGTATTTACATTGTGTAACAGTTAAGTTTCCAAATGAACTGTAAAGTCTATAGTTTTTTGGCTCATATTTGTGCTGGCAAATCTAGCCAGTTTGCGATAGTTTTGGGTTCAGAAAAAAATTGTTTTGTTTATTTGCCTTACATTCTGGACTCATAGTTAGGTTTTTTTACTGGATTTTTGAACTGTGCAGAGAGTTTTACACTGTCTTGGTCTTCAGATATTCTCTTTACTCACATGCAGACTAGCCAGGACAGAGGAAAACCTTCAGATAGGGTGGTTTGGGCTCATTTAAATTTTATTACAAACATATATGTTCAGGTCTATATATACAATGGAGGTAATCTATGGAGAAGAAACACTTGAACATCTCATTCTGCTACTGCTCCTCTTGAAAGGACTGGAGAAATCTTTAAATTTTCAGAAGGATTGACTTTCAAAACAGAATAATGCCATGAAAAACTTTACAACTGCAAAGTATTGACTAACTTGAATTCTATGTGCTATTGGTATTTAAACTGCACCCGGTCAAGGCCATTCTTTCACTGATTTTAGTCTTAAAGAGACTTTTCCTTAGCAACTTATTCATTTGTGTGTAGGCAACAACAGCTGGAAGATATCCTGGTTCTAGCCAAACAATTCCATGAGACAGCTGAGCCTATTGCTGACTTTTTATCTGTCACAGAGAAGAAACTTGCTAACTCGGAACCTGTTGGCACTCAGACTGCCAAAATACAACAGCAGATAATTCGGCATAAGGTAGGAAGGTGGCATGGTAGGTAACACAAAACTAGAGGTAAAAACAAAAAAGCTACAGCATTCTAGAAGTGTTTTATGGGATTTTAAGTTTAGAATATGGTCAAATTATTGGAGAAGTCATTCTGGGTTGAAGTAAAAGTAGCTATTGATGAATAGACTACCAGCAGAGGGGGAGAAAACAGCTTTTTGTGTAACTTTTCATATTTTTTTTCCTGCGGTGGCTAAATCTTTTTGTTATTTAATTTGTTATATCATTTGTGATTCATTGTTTCATGTTTGCTTTTCTTTCGTTTTCTGCTGTTCATTTTTTCCCATCTGGATTTCTAGGCTCTGCAGGAAGAAATAGAAAATCATACCACAGATGTGCAGCAGGCAGTCAAAATTGGGCAGTCCCTCTCCTCCCTAACATGTCCTGCAGAGCAGGGTGTGCTGTCAGAAAAGCTAGACTCATTGCAGACCCGCTACAGTGAGATTCAAGACCGGTGCTGTCGGAAGGCGGCCTTGCTGGAACAGGCATTGTTCAATGCTAGACTGTTTGGGGAGGATGAGGTGGAAGTGCTCAACTGGCTGGCTGAGGTTGAGGACAAGCTCAGTTCTGTGTTCGTAAAGGACCACAGACAGGATGTCCTGCAGAAACAGCATGCTGACCACCTGGTATTTGTGTTTCTCATTCTTTTGAGTTATGTTACTAAATTATTTTGTCATTTTTATGTTTTTCTTCATTGATTTTTAATTTTTTTCTTGTATTTCATTCGCAACTTTTCAACTTCATTTTATTCATAAGTGTATAATTAAGCTGTGTGAAGTTCTAATCTTTTTTAAAGGTTTCACGAAAATACTTGTATTAAACTGAACTTCGTAATATCTTACTTCCAATTTGTAGTTTGCATCATTAGTTAATATATCAGTAGGCTTTCACTTAAGCAGATTATATTATAAAAAGGGAATGCTCTTAACAAAGCCATGCACCTGAATATTGTCCATGATTTGATAAGATAGTTGTAATTCTAGAATAGTTCTGCATTTTGTATACTCAAATTTCAGGGATTCTATGTTTAGATATGCCTGTTTAGTGTGTTCTTTACGTGCCCATATATAGTAGAGGGCAAGTATGTGTGCCTGTGGAGGCTCAAGGGTGACTTTGGTAATCATCCTGGATTGCTATGCTCCCATATTGCTTTGCTCCAGGATTTCCCAGGCTCTACTTTTCAGATAAAAAATACAAGCTGCCTCCATTTCTGGTCCAGTGTTTTTATGTGAGATCTGGGATCTGAACTCAGGTCCTTTTGTTTGTGAGGCAGAAGCTTACCCCTGATCTCCGAAAGGTAGTAAAAATAGAGAAAGCAATTTTTTAAATAACCTAAGATCCTTTTTGCCTTATCAGCTTCAAATGTGGAAAAATTCTAACCAAACTCCTGCTTAAGTCAATCTGTTCTTACCTACTCTCTTGAACTCCCTATCTTTCTGTTGATTTTGGGCATAGTGGACATTTTTGTTGAATTTAAATTCTACTGTTCTTGGGTCCAGTTTTTGTAGAAGTAGATTCATGAAACTGATTTAATCTTAATCTTTTCATCTAGCACAAAAAAGTTTGCCTGTAAAATAATTCTTAATTATTTTGAATAATCAGTAGAATAATCAGAGGTAATAAAGGAGTTAAATGTCTAATTTTAAACTGTTAGTACTTACCTCTTTAAATTTTGTTCTTTTAATATCACACATATTTTTCCCCTTGTTATATGCCATAGTTCTGGAATTAATGATATTCTTTCCTTTCAGGCTTTAAATGAAGAGATTATTAATAGAAAGAAGAATGTAGATCAAGCTATTAAAAATGGCCAGGCTCTTCTAAAGCAAACTACAGGTACTTTTAAGAGTGTAGCTCTTGACACTTCACCAGTCTCTTAAAGACAGACATGTATTTAGGGAAATAAGCACACTTCTCAGGGTATATACGAGAACTTAATATTCACTAATTATATTACTATGTGATCCAGGAAGACTGATGGCATGCGTTCATTTCTTGCTATTTTTTTTAAACTACCAGATTTTAGTAGTTTCACTCTAGTGAAACATCTAGTTATAGATAATAGTTCACTCTGCCCTCCAATGTATTAGAATATCAGTCTTATATGCAAAGTGAAGGGAGTGTTAGAAACCTGTAGCTAGATTTAAATACTAATGTCAGAAATTATTTCTTCTATCAGATTGAAGGTTTATTTCCTAATTAACCCTTAGCATGGGAGTTAGGGGAGAGGTCTATGAAATTTAAGCTGTTATTTGAAGACAAGATGAAAGGGTGGCCTCATTGGGGACCTCATAAATGTGAGTAATGCTGTGCTGTTCTTCACAGGTGAGGAGGTGTTACTCATTCAGGAGAAACTGGATGGTATAAAGACCCGCTATGCGGACATTACAGTCACTAGTTCCAAGGCCCTCAGAACTTTAGAGCAAGCCCGGCAGCTGGCTACCAAGTTCCATTCTACATACGAGGAACTGACTGGGTGGCTAAGAGAGGTGGAGGAGGAGCTGGCAGCCGGTGGAGGACAGTCTCCCACAGGGGAGCAAATACCCCAGTTTCAGCAGAGGCAGAAGGTGAGCCATCATTTCATACTGTAAAAAGAAGAAAACGTTGTATCTTACTTGCAATCATGTTTCATCACCTTTATCTTAAATCTAAACCAAATCTGCCTCCCTTCTGTCTTGTCTACTCATGGAGTGTAACGTAAAGACATAATAACATTTAATAATTTTTTCACTATCCTCTAAAGCAGAAGGGAACACTATTTGGGGCAGGAAGAGACAAATTAGTAAAAAGGAGGCAAGGGAGATTGGAAAAAGGTAAATAAGAGTATAATGATACATAGTTAATTGGTAACAATGCCAAAATGAACTCCTTTACTGCAAACGTTAACTTAAAATGAAAAAGAGGGTGCTTCATGGTTATATTTGGTTCTCCTGCAGAATCTAGTGCAGTTCTTGATGTACAGAGTAATGTTCAGATATTTAAGCTAAATGTCCGTGGTTGGAGCATTGCATAAGGAGTAAAAAGAAAGGGACACTTTCTTCTACCCACAAGTAGTTTGACTCAAGTCTTACAGTTTTAAGTAAGCAGCAGCTAAGCCTAAAGTCAGGTTTCAGAATGACTGAAAAATGTGAGCCAAGAAAAAAATAGCTGAAGGAAGGAGGTCAGTGCCCTGCTGGGATATGTGGTAGAGAGAGCACTTTCCACTCAGCACAGCTGCTAATGTGCTTTATTTAGCAAGGTGTGGCCTGAAAACTTTTTTCTTCCTCAGGAATTGAAGAAGGAGGTCATGGAGCACAGGCTGGTATTGGATACAGTGAATGAGGTGAGCCATGCTCTTCTGGAGCTGGTGCCCTGGAGAGCCAGAGAAGGGCTGGATAAACTTGTGTCTGATGCCAACGAGCAGTACAAACTAATCAGTGACACTATTGGACAAAGAGTGGATGAAATTGATGCTGCTATTCAGAGATCACAACAGGTAATGTTCATAATACTCCTGCATTAGTGTTTTAGTCAGTGGAGATAGACGAGTGGAATGTACTCGTCTAATAAAGTGCAGATTCAGGAACAATGATGACATCAAGATAAATCTGGTGCAACAGATGTATTTCAATAATGGAGTATAGTTGGGAAAGGATTGTAAGGAGGCATCCTGAGTTACCCAAAATACTTAATTCCTTTGAGTAAAAATTCTTAATGACTAGGCCAACAATGATGGGAGTAGGTAACATCTAGACCCAAAAAGGCCAATGCATTTATAATCTTAGTGTAATTAACTAACTGTCTTAGCACTAGATGGAAAAGGAAAGACATTATCAAAAACACAGACCAAAATAGCAGAGCTATCCAAAATAGAATCCTCTCACCAAACACAGGTGTCATTTCTTTTGCTTTATTTTTTCCTGTCTTCTGAAGGTATGGGCACATTTGCTTTTCTCAATAGCTGGGTATATGATTTTTTGTTTATTTTATTTTTAAATCTGAGATAGGGTCTCCCTATGTAAGTCAGGCTGACCTGGAACTCATGACCCTCTTGCCTCAATTTCCTGAAGCATGCATTCACTCCTTACCTGGCTGAATATACACCACTTAATGTGCCACAGTGTGTGCACACATACAAATTATTTAACATGACTCCTTGGTTTCATAGTGATGAGCAAATGCCTTCTGAACCATGCAGAGGCTATGTATGATCCCATCTCCAGTTTGTCTTCGGGATTATCCCTATTCTCAGCTAGATATTTCAACATGCAACATATGATCTGAGAGACCCATATTCCTCCACCTCCAATCCCATAGTCAGGCTCTCAATTGTAGCCCAGGCTAGCCTCCAATTCACTGTCCTTGTCCTCCTGCCTCTACTTTTAGAGTGCTGTAATTACAGATACACTCCAATACATTATTCACTACTTTTCTCTGAACTATAGGTTGAACCTATATTTAGATATTGATCCAAATATCCAAAATCGAAAGGATGCTCAGCCAATAACATGTATATAAATACCGTAAAATTTCTAGGCACTTATGTTCCCAACATTTCTGAAAAAGGGGAATCAAACATACTAAATGTAGATTAGCAAAGATAGCAAAGGAGATAAAAGATTAAGAAACTTTCAATGATCAGCAGTCATACTGAGCAGGTTCCTAGTTTTCTTTCCTGGTTTTTGTTACTGTGTGTAAACATTGGGTGTTCTGGGGTCCTTTCCAAGTTAATGTTACTCGACTGTCTAGTACCATTTGGTTTATATTTAAACATTTATAGACCAGTGTGGCATTCAGGAGGCTGAGGCAAGAGGATCAATACAAGTTCAAGGCTAGTCTAAGCTACATAGCAAAACTCTCTCAAAAAACAGAGCAAATATAACTAAGCTACTACTGCTCAGTGTTAGAGTAGGTGAATGGATTGGCAGACGGTAAGGAGGCATCCTTGATACAGAAGCATACTTCTTTTGAAGAATTTCAGTTGCTTTTAGCCATAAGAACACCTACTGGGTTCCATAATCTCTTTTTTTGTAACTTTTTTATTCTTTGACAGTTTCATATATATATATATATATATTCACTCCTATTAACCTTTTTCATCCCTTCTATTTGTGTGTGTGTGTGTGTGTGTGTGTGTGTGTGTGTGTGTGTGTGTGTGTGTGTGTCCTACTGAGTTTAATTAGAAGTTGTTTTGCATGAGCATGTATGGAAGGACTAGTCACTCAGGGGAGGGATGGGGGCTTAGGAAGTCGTTCCACTTCCATAATGAAATGTTGAAAGGCCCAGTCTTGTGCAGGTCATATCCAATACCCATGGCTCGTCACTAAAATCACTACCACCATGGTGCTGGAGGATCAAGTCACAGCCTCGTGTTATGTTTAGCAAGTGTTCTCTGAGCTCTGTCCCTCACCATCTACAGTTATGTTCCCAGTGTTGATTCTCCTTCTTGCGACATATTCTATTTGATAAATCGTGATTCTAAGGAGTCCTAGACTGTATTTAAACTTATTTATTGTTCTTTACTGTGTCTGTTAGTATGAACAAGCTGCTGATGCAGAACTAGCCTGGGTTGCTGAAACAAAACGGAAGCTCCTGGCCCTTGGTCCAATTCGCCTGGAGCAGGATCAGACTACTGCTCAGCTACAGGTGCAGAAGGTAAGAAAGAACACAAAGTGCTCACTGTCTCCTGAAGTTAAGAGTCATCAGTGGCTTAGAGTAACTAGGGGAGAGTTTCTGAGCATCCCAGATCAAGTAGATGTAATGTAATGATGATAGATAGAAATTAATTTTGTATCTACTTTATAGGTGTGAAGAAAAGGATTCACACTAGTTTGTTTTCTGAAAAGAACTAAGTAGATCTAATAATGTAAATTTAGTTAGCAATTTCCTGAATGATTTTGGAGGGAAAATGTTTTCATAAATAACTAAAAAGATAAACATTTACAATGTCAGATGGGTAAAGATTAAACTTGAAAAAGAGTTTCTATGTGTCCTTAGGCTAAGAATTCTCCATAGGTTGTAGTGCCTTTATTAGCACAGATCCAGGGTGCTTTCACTTCTTAACTAGAGTTTGCTTTCAAAGGCTTTCTCCATTGACATTATTCGACATAAAGATTCAATGGATGAACTCTTTAGTCACCGTGGTGAAATCTTTGGCACATGTGGAGAGGAGCAGAAAGCTGTATTACAGGTAAATTACAGTTATCACTTAAGTTATCTTTATTTAATCACGACAAATTATAAGTATAATTGTAAACTAATGTTTTAGTGTGTCTTTTTGCCTTTTTTTCCCTACTCCTGGATTTTCTGATTACTGAAGGTCATTAAAATCTAATTTAGTGTTAAGTGAAATTCAAACTCTTGACCCTGTATTTAAAAACATTTCATATACTATGAAATACGTTGTGAATCCAACTTCATTATTGCAGATTCTAAAACTAATGTGCTTTAAAAAGCTTTTCAAAAGATTTTATAGTGACTTTTGCAGAACCACATGCAGATACTAATTTATCTTTTTCAGTTTTTACTTACTGGAACTGTTTCTTTTATAATGTTGCATGAATGAATATAGTGAATTTATGATATTGTCACTCCTTAATTCCCAATCCTGGCCCCTGTCCTTTTCTCCTCATAGCCTTTTACCTAACTGCCAGGCTCCCTCCTATTTTCAAATTTTTTCACTTGTGTGGCCCACAGTGTTTCTTCTACTTTGTCTTTGATTACATATACCTAATATGATTCATGTTTCAACAAGTATAATAGATCAGGGTATACCACTGAGGAAAATATCTTCCTTTTCTTCCCTGTCAGCGTTAGTCTTAATCAGTCTTTCAAGGAAGTGTGAAGCTTGAGATCTTTTCTCTACTAGTTTATCTTTTATGTCCAAGGGGCCATACCTATTTTTTCCAAGGACTAGCCAAGATAAGTTGTTGGTTGAGCAAAATTTGTTTATTAGTTTATGACTTTTGTGTGTGTGTTTTTTTTAATGAAGAATATGGCTAGGTGGGCATGATAGTATTGCCTGTAATTCCAACCCTTGGGAGGCTGAGGCAAGAGGATCTCAAGTTCCAAGCTAGATTGGACTACATAGTAAGAACTTGTCTCAAAAATTATATAAATAGGGGCTGGAGAGATGGCTCAGGGGTTAAGACTCTGCCTCACAAGCAGAAGGACCTGAGTTTGGATCCCAGATCCCATGTAAAAGCACCAGGTGGAAATAGAGGGGCCTGCACTTCCACTTCCAGAAGGCAGAGCCTGGGAAATCCCATAGCAAAGCAAAAAGGAGGTAGAACAATCCAGGATTATTCTTGAAGTTACCTTTAGGCCTCCACAGTCACACAATGCCCTCTGATACATCGATACATCACACACACACACACACACACACACACACACACACATCAAAAATAGAATTTAAAAAAATTTTTAAGTATGTATAACATATAGTTAACTACTATTTCAACAGAGATAAGTTGACAGCTACATTTAAAGCATGAATGCCAGATTTGGGGAATCATATGTTTTAAAAGCAGGGCTCTAAAATAATTAATTTTAAACTATTAAGATGATAACTGTCTGCTTATATGTCACTACTAAAAGGTTATCTTTTTTGTGCTTTTTTTGTTCTGTTTTATAGTCATATTTTTCAAAACCAGAAATAATATTTCAAATAAGAAAATATATTAGAGTGTCCGTATTTGTGAACTTAAAGTGTATTTCTTTAGACTTATTTTGTGTGTGCATGTCCTATACTTTGTAGGAAACCTTTAAACTTTTTAATGTACATATATATCTGCATATTTTTTCTTATGAAAAGATTTATAATAGCAATACTTTTTTATTTTTTGTTTTTGGTTTATAGGATAAGACTGAATGCCTAATACAACAATATGAAGCTGTGAGCCTGCTCAATTCAGAGCGTTATGCCCGCCTAGAGCGAGCTCAGGTCTTGGTGAACCAGTTTTGGGAAACTTATGAAGAGCTCAGTCCTTGGATTGAGGAAACTCAAACATTAATAGCACAACTACCTCCTCCAGCTATTGATCATGAACAGCTCAGACAGCAGCAAGAAGAAATGAGGGTAAGGAGTATGTCAACTTAGACTTACTTCAGAATGAAAACGAACAGTTTATTCACAAACAACATTCATTAGAACCCCAGGGTGAAAGTTTTATGTTGGGGCAGAATTTCTTTTCATAATAAACACATTGAAATATTTTCTTACTTTGTATTAAAAAATAACATAGATGTGTATAAAAATGTTCAATGTTTTGGTTTGTGTTTTGTACTCTAGGAATCTAACTCTGAACTTCACATATGCTAAATATACGTTGTTCCTTGGGTTAGACTCTTGGCCCCACTCACTAGGTTTTTGTTGTTTATTTTTCTTCTTTTCTTCACTCATGTTTTAATCTGTATTTCTTCCCATAGCAACTAAGAGAATCCATTGCTGAGCACAAACCTCATATTGACAAGCTATTGAAGATTGGCCCACAATTGAAGGAGCTAAACCCTGAGGAAGGGAAAATGGTGGAGGGAAAATACCAGAAAGCAGAAAACACATATGCCCAGATAAAAGAAGAAGTGCGGCAGCGGGCCTTGGCTCTGGATGAGGCTGTTTCTCAGTCGGCTCAGGTATGTGTTGGATATGTTATAACTTGCATTAGTCTGAGCAAGAGGTCTCTGTGTCAGTTATGCCTGTGTGCACCAGAGTCTCCAGACCACCATGTTAATAACTCATTTCAATAGAATGTGAAACTTTGCCTGCCTGCTTGCATTTCTGTTCCCAAGAACTTGGCTATATTGACACTGTATGAAATGCATCTTGGTTGATATTGTAATTTTTTTTTGGAAGCTTCTCTGAGAACTTTGTATTATAATGATCCTTTAGCTGGGATGATTTGAAGTTAAATTTCATCTTACATGCAAAAGCAGTAACAACCTCATTAATTAAGTCAGATCTCTGTTGGGCCTATTCATGGAGAGATTAGAATGACAGTATGTTAAATAACTTTCTTACTCCAGAAGAAGCCACCTTTCTAGTTCAGCTTTTGTTAGGAAGAAAATAAAGAAAAAAGAAACATAAACTACCAACAGTGAAGTTTAAAGCATGTAACCACATACTTTCAACTAATATTTTATTGTTAGTGGTACTTTTGTCATGTCTGGGTATTTTATTCCTGTGTTTAGTCATTATTCTTGGTTAATATTTGTACTTACTCAAGTTTCTCCCTCCACCTCCCGTCTCATCTCACTCACATTGTGGAATGTGTTACTTTGTGTTGTTGCTGCCTGCTCCTGTCTTCCCCACATCGTCACATTTCATTGTTGTGTTGACCGCGCCCACCATTACAGATTACAGAGGTAAGGTTCCCACCCCCATTGAAATTGTGGTGTTCTTATAAAGTTGAAAATTGAAGACATTGCTTATAAGAAAGTTTTCCTTAAATTTAATGTAATTAGTTTGATTAGTGAGGTGCCCTAGGTCCATTTTGTTTGGGGTGGAATCTAGAAGTCAGGAAGTATTGGAAAGTATATTTGTAGGACATTTAAATTTGATGAGCCTTATTTAAATTAATGAATCCAGAGTTGTTTTTCTTTTTTTTTTTTTTTCCTTCAGGTAAACTCACTATTCTGTTTGTTCCAATTTTATAATTATAATCATGTTATTTAAAGTGCCAGAGGGGTGATATTCTTTTTGAATTATCCTTGATTATCTTTTGTCATCCCTGTATTTCCTCTCTCACTGTTACATACAGTGAATTGGTAAATTGTACACCACAATATTTTTCAACTCCAAATCATGCAGCATATTAGGTTCCCCATCCATTTACATAGCTGGTAAAAGGCATCTAACTCATTGATCTAGTCTGTTAAATGCAACTGTCATCTGAGATGTTGACATACTGACTCTCACCAGTTGTCCCTCATGTTAGTTGAAATTGGTGAAGCATTATGATACTAGTAATCATTTCAGTTAATATTTGGGATATTACTCAATATTGTTTTACTCTTTTTTTTTCCTCTTGTAATGTAATCTCTGGTATACTCTGCCCAAAATGATTTCTTAGCCAAATCTAACACTTAACAGCCATTGGATTAAGGTGAACACAGCAATCCTAAATAGATTGATACCTTTCCTTATGCCCTAACATTTCATAAAG
The DNA here is from genome assembly GCA_023101885.1 of Typhlomys cinereus. Lineage (NCBI taxonomy): Eukaryota > Metazoa > Chordata > Mammalia > Rodentia > Platacanthomyidae > Typhlomys > Typhlomys cinereus. The sequence continues at coordinate 7,087,098 of JALPQD010000078.1, forward strand.
TGTTGTGAATATTGCTGTGATGGCTAATATTCCAACTTTGTTTAGTTCCATGATAAAATCGAGCCCATGTTGGAGACTCTGGAGAATCTTTCTTCTCGACTACGTATGCCACCCCTGATCCCTGCTGAAGTAGACAAAATCAGAGAGTGCATCAGTGATAATAAGAGTGCTACCATGGAGCTAGAAAAGCTGCAGCCATCCTTTGAAGCTCTGAAGCGTCGTGGCGAAGAACTCATTGGGCGATCTCAGGGAGCAGACAAGGATCTGGCTGCAAAAGGTGCTTGGTGTAAACTAATTATTTTTTTTTTTAAGTCAGTAGACTAAGGTCCAGGCTATAGCTAACTCTAGCATCCTAACTAGATGTATTTATATTAGATGTTAAAGGCACTTTCTAAGTAGTGAATTCCGGAAGGTCATTTGGAAGTCATTTAGAATTCAGAACACATTTTCGCATTGAGGCAAGGTTACAATTGGTAACTAGATTCCCAGGCCAGAAAACAAATATTCCTTTAGCCCCTAATGTGATTGTCACCAGTATCAGTAGTGGGTAGAACACAGTACCTTTTATAACACTGCCCATGGGAAACACGCAGATAGTTCAATACAGACACTGAAAAAAAAAGAGAGAACCCATCTCAGCCCCTTTGTAAAATTAGTTTTTATTTTAACAGTACTTTTCTGTGAGATTTCCAGATTACTTCTGAGATCCCTCTGTGGGTAAATCAACATAAGCAGAAAAATTTGGTTTAGAAATGATAGGGATAAAGCTAAGGAAATTGCATGTCATTATAAATTTTTGAATTTTTTTTATTTTGAGGATTAAGGCAGAGTTTATTAAGGAGAGAAGGTATGGAACTCATGGACATGAATCTGTAAGGGGCAAAAGAGCCTTGAATTCACAGATTCTAGACATGGAGTCCATGAGGATAAGGGAGTCCTGGAGAGAGAGCTCAGAGGTTAAGACTTGTCTCACAAGCAGAAGGTCCTGAGTACGGATCCCAGGTCCCACTTAAAAACACCAGACAGAAATAGCAGCAGCTTGCACTTCTGGCCCTGGTGGGCGGAACCTGGGAAATCCCACAGCAAAGCAAGAAGGAGGTGGAAGCAATCCAGAATGATTCCCAAAGTCACTCTTGGTCCTCCACAAGGACACAAAGTACCCTCTCTCTCACACATACACAAACACACATACACACATACACACAAAATGAATAAATAAAATTTTAAAAAAGATAGAATTTCTGAAGAGATGGATTTCTCTTAAATATTTAGAGAAATCTTATGCCTTGTTTACTCTTAGAAATTCAGGACAAACTGGATCGAATGGTATTCTTTTGGGAAGACATCAAAGCTCGAGCTGAAGAGCGAGAAATGAAATTCCTTGATGTCCTTGAACTAGCAGAGAAGTTTTGGTATGACATGGCAGCTCTTTTGACTACTATCAAAGACACCCAGGATATTGTCCATGACTTAGAAAGCCCAGGCATCGACCCATCCATCATCAAGCAACAGGTTGAAGCTGCTGAGGTAAGAAGATGAAACAAAAATTCCTCTCACATGTGTCCTCTAGTCACATACTTTGTCCAAGGCTTGTTTTGTAGGGGTTTTTTTTTCCCCCTCTTTATGAAAGGTTGCTGAAATAAAACCTAGGGACCTCAAATCCAATAGCCATTGCATGAGGCCGAACACAGCTATCCTAAACAAAAGATTTCCTTATGCTCTAACATTCACCAAGTGTGATAAAGTATGTAAGCAAGTCTCTATATGGAGTATAATTTTTACTATAGGTACTTCACATGCTATCATTTTAGCACAAGTGCTGCCTGTCTTGTTATCTTTCTAGTTTCTTCAGTGGGGTGGCCCAAAGGGAAGCAACTTGGTATGCCACAGATGCCTGAACCCCCACAAGAGTAGACAAGAAGTGGACAGGGAGGAGGGTGGGAGGGAGTAGGCTGGATTGATGAAGGTAGGGGAGAGGAATAGGAGGGATGGGGATGGAGGGAAGCAGGGATAAATACTCAATATGCTTATAAAACTAGGAAAAATTTTTAAAAATGACTTTCAGAGTTTTCATACCCTAGCACTGCTGTGACATTGGTGTGTCAGCACTGACTGTGTGTGCATGTGCATGTGTGCACATGTGTGTTTGCAACCCCTTAGCAAACTGCCTAGCCAAACTGATCTCTGGGTTTAGAGAACTGCCTCAAAAGAATAAGGTGGAAGAGCAGTTAAGGATGACTCCCAATATCCACCTCTGGCCTTTCTACACATTTACGCATTCTCATACTTAAAATGGATACATTCGCGAATACACCACACACATGTGAAAATAGAGAAAAAAAAGGAAAGGAAACCTTTTGTGAGTTTGGTTTTTTTTTCTACAGCTTTTGTTCTTGATGGTGTTTGAGTTGCCATTTGATAAGTTCTGTTCTGCGCTCTGCTTTGACTTATATTCTGCTTCTGTACATGTAGACGATTAAGGAGGAGACAGATGGTCTGCACGAGGAGTTGGAATTCATTCGAATCCTTGGAGCAGATTTGATCTTTGCTTGTGGAGAAACCGAGAAGCCTGAAGTGAAGAAGAGCATTGATGAGGTATGGAGATTGGGTGGCAGATTCATATGAAACATAATGGGGTCAGACCAGAAGTAGGTATTAATAGAAGAATCTGATTGAGTGTTTTTTTTTTTTTCCTCCAGATGAATAATGCTTGGGAGAACTTGAACAAAACTTGGAAAGAAAGACTAGAAAAACTTGAGGATGCCATGCAAGCTGCTGTGCAGTATCAGGACACTCTTCAGGTGAGAGGCTGGGAGATGTCCATGGAGGCACTCTCTGCTTTCCCTTGGTCATTTTCTGAATTTGGTGCAGGAGAGTATTGGCTGTATAGCACTGCAACATTTTCATACCTCAAATGGTGTTGGCTTCTATGTTTCTAGCCAGTGTTTCCTACTTTGCTGAGAAAGGAATTGACACAACACATTCCAAGTTTATATTAATGCTGTCTTTTTTATTGTCATTGAACATGTGTCATATCCATTCCCATTCAGCTATACAGTGTAACTGGCCTTACTGTATATGTCACTGCTTATTAAAGATTGAGTCCAGGTTTTTATGAAGCCAAACTGTGGTAAGGACAATGCTCTTTCTCTCCCAATATCATATGCTTTCATTTTGTGTATTTATGTTTTTATTTCAGGCTATGTTTGACTGGCTAGATAACACTGTGATCAGACTCTGCACCATGCCCCCAGTTGGCACTGACCTCAATACTGTCAAAGATCAATTAAATGAGATGAAGGTTTGTATCCAAAAATGGTTTTGAAAGAAGAGTTGCTTCTTAGTATTAAAAACTTGGTTTGATTTTAATATTAAGTACATCTTTGATAGGAGTTTAAAGTAGAAGTTTACCAACAGCAAATTGAGATGGAAAAACTTAATCACCAAGGTGAATTGATGTTAAAGAAAGCTACTGATGAAACAGACAGAGATATTATCCGTGAACCACTGACAGAACTTAAACATCTATGGGAGAACCTGGGTGAGAAAATTGCCCACAGACAGGTAAGGCAAGTCATATAGTGCATTAGTCAATTTCTGTCTGCCTTTTTCTGATTTCCTAACAAATGTTTCCTGTCATGTTCTGGGCAGCACAAGCTAGAAGGTGCTCTCTTGGCCCTGGGTCAGTTCCAGCATGCCTTAGAAGAGCTAATGAGTTGGCTGACTCACACTGAAGAGTTGCTGGATGCCCAGAGACCAATAAGTGGAGACCCAAAAGTCATCGAAGTTGAGCTTGCAAAGCACCATGTAAGTTATTTTCATTTTTTTATCTCTGACTTGGTTGGTTTCAAACCAGATATTGCCACCAGAAGCTTAGTGTTACATGTACTCTAAGGAGCCAGGCTTGATGATGTCGGTAGAAACAAATTATGTCATTCAATATTTTTCAGGTTCTAAAAAATGATGTTTTAGCTCATCAAGCCACAGTGGAAACGGTCAACAAAGCTGGCAATGAGCTCCTTGAATCAAGTGCTGGAGACGATGCCAGCAGCTTACGGAGCCGTTTGGAAACCATGAATCAGTGCTGGGAATCAGTGCTGCAGAAAACAGAGGAAAGGGAGCAGCAGCTTCAGTCGACTCTGCAGCAGGTGTGTGCAGTGTTGATGCTAAGGAGGAAAAACTTCAGGAATGCCTGAGCCAGAGAAAGGAAAGCCATTTGGCATAGAGTCTCTTCTGAAATTTGTATGAAAAGAGCAGTTGTTGTTGTTGTTTTCTTTTTGTAGTTTAGTATATTTCCCATTAAAAGTTAGTCGATCTTTACTATAATCAACCTTGTTCAGAGATTGATATTCTTCCTGTATTGCATCAGATCTCGCCCTACTCAGCAGTACTTCAGTCCACAAGATTATATTAATCTATCTTTCGTGTTAATATAAGGTCTACTGCTAGATTCTAGCTATATATAGCAGATTATACCAACCCAGCAACAGAACTAAGAGCCTAGGAGCCTAGGATCATATGCAAATTTTATTTTTGAAGCTGACATTTATTTGATAATAAAGTTGATATCTTTTTCTCAAAAGGCCCAGGGTTTCCACACTGAAATTGAAGATTTTCTCTTGGAACTTACTAGAATGGAAGGTCAACTTTCTGCATCCAAGCCCACAGGAGGACTTCCCGAGACTGCTAGGGAGCAGCTCGATGCACATATGGTAAAAGCATTTTGTTCAAATTAAGCATAAGCAGCTCGGTGGCTTCTTCCTATGCATCTGGCAGTGTACAGTGAGAGGCCTCTTTGCCAGCAATGTAGTATACAGTCTTGGACACTTACTTAGCTACAGCTTTCATATCCTGTCATGGGCAACGGTAGTGAGGAGAAACATCAGCTAGAAAGGCTTGTGTGAGCTGGTAACTTTAAGTTCATCCAATTGGTAGGGACCAGAATCTTGACTTAAAAGTGAGAACATTGTCAGAACAAATAGCACAAAGTCCACAGCAGTTCAAGGAAGCCCTCTTGTTTTTTGTGTGTTTTTTTTTTTTTTTTTCTAAAGTGCAACATAATTTCTAGGCAATCCTCAATGGAAAAGTGAAATAAATTATCAAAGGCTGTTTTCAGGTCTTTGATCCTAAAAGATCAATTAGTAACAGAATTATTTTCCTATTAAGGAATAAGAGGAAACAGCTCTACCTTTGAACTGAAACACAACAGAGGCTTTAAATCAAGATGATGCCTCCCTAGACTTTTCCAGACTGTGTTATGAATTGCAACGATTAGGAATGATTTTCTTCGAGGGAGTAAATATTAATATGTTCATGTGTGTCCTACCTTTTCTTGTAGGAACTCTATTCCCAGTTGAAAGCTAAGGAAGAGACCTACAACCAGCTGCTGGACAAGGGCAGGCTCATGCTCCTAAGCCGCGATGATCCTGGGTCTGGCTCAAAAACAGAGCAGAGTGTGGCACTTTTGGAACAGAAGTGGCATGCAGTCAGCAGCAAGATGGAAGAAAGAAAGGTATCGCCAAGAAGCAGTTTGAGCAGTTTGTTTCATATAAATGTCTTGTTTTCATGATAGTGTTTTGAAGATCAATCAGCACATTATAACAAGTTGCAGAACTCATAACTCTTTTACAAGCGTTGGCTCCACGCTGTTCACTCTGTCTTTTCTAGTTCCCATTGTATCAATGGTATTAGTTTCTCTTGATATTTCATTTTTTTAAATTTTTTTATTATTATTATTATTTATTCAACTGTGCACATGTGCATATATGCGCGCGCGCACGCGCGCGCGTGTGTGTGTGTGTGTGTGTGTGTGTGTGTCTGTGTGGGTGTGTGTGTGTCTGTGTGGGTGTGTGTCTGTGTATGTGTATGTGTAGAACCACGGACGAATTCGCGAACCACCATGGACCGTCTCCACCTCCTTCTGTCCCGGGATTCACAGGCTCCGCCCTACCAGGTGTCTATACGTGGGATCTGGGATCCGAACTCAGGACCTTCCGCCTGCAAGGCGGAGGCTTAACCCCTGAGCCACCTCTCCAGCCCTTGATATTTCATTTTTTAATTATTCGTTCCTTTTCTCTACCTACCAGTTAAGACATTATTTATTGCCTTTGTTTGTTTTATCTTCCTGTTGCTGATCCAAACAACCTAGCAGATCAAAGAGATTATTCTTCCTTACAATTCTTGATTACATTTCATCTGTGAGACATGAACATATACACCAACATCAGGAGCCACAAAACTTGCTATCCCGTATCCACACTTATTTCTGAGAAAGGGACATACTTTCTCACTTACCAGCATGCCTGTATACCAAAGTATCCCAAACCACTGAACTTGCTGTCAGGGAATGGTCCCACCCACTGCCGACTGTGTCTTCCCACATCAACCAGCCAATCTCCCACAAGTTTGCTCAGGACTTGCTGTAATTATTTTATTCATTCATTGTGTGTGTGTGTGTGTGTGTGTGTGTGTGTGTGTGTGTGTCTTGAAGTTTGAACTTAAAGCCTTATGTGTGGTAAGCATGCATTCTACCACCAAGCACTTTTAGAATATTTTCCATAAGGTAAAATAATCTGGAAACATGAAGAGAAAAATAAAATCATATTTAACTTAATCGACTACAACTAATAACAGTTAACATTTTTTTTTAATTTTTTATTATTTATTCAATTGTGCGTGCGTGCATGCGTGTGTAGAACCACGGACAAATTCGGGAACCACCATGGACCACCTCCACCTTGTTTACTCTGCCCCTGGATTCTCAGGCTCCGCCCTACCAGGACCAGAAATGCAGGCCGCTCCCACTTCCGCCCGGCGTCTATACATGGGGTCTAGGATCCAAACTCAGGACCTTCTGCCTGCAAGGCAGAGGCTTAACCCCTGAGCCACCTCTCCAGCCCCAGCAGTTAACATTTTTAATTCGCCTCTTGAGGATTTTTTTCCCCATAGCTGTATTCCTTTGTAACATTCTGGTAGTATTCCTTTTTTAAGAAAATGGTTTATCTATTCGTTTATTTGGGGAAGAATGCACAGTCATGTCATGGTGTACTGGTGGGAGTCAGAGGACATCTTGTACCATATAGGCTTCCAAGGATTGAACTCATGTCACCATGTTTGCAAACAGGTTCCTTGCCTGCCAGTCTGTCTCACTGACCCTTGGATATATTTTTTATTATTTATTAATTCATTTATTTATGAGAGGAAGAGGTAGAAGCAATCCAGGATAATTCCTAAAGTCACCTTTGGTCCTCCACAGGGACACACAGTTCCCTTTTATACACACGCACACACATAAATAAATAAAATATTTTAAAAAATAAAGTTTCACTCATTAAAGAAAGAGAGAGAGAGGGCTGGAGAGATGGCTCAGGGGTTAAGACTCTGTCTCACAAGCAGAAGGTCCTGAGTTTGGATCCCAGGTCCCACATAAAAACACCAGGTGGAAACAGCAGCGGCCCGCACTTCCGGCTCTGATGAGCAGAGCCTGGGAAATCCCAGAGCGAAGCAAGAAGGAGGTAGAAGCAATCCAGGATGATTCCAGAAGTCACCCTTGGTCCTCCACAGGGACACAGTGCACTCTCATATACACACACACAAAACAAACAAACAAATAATAAATTAATAAATAAATAAATAAATAAATATTTAAAAAAAAAGAAAGAGAGAGAGAAAGGCATACTTAGTGGTTAATTACCTGAATCTTCCTGTTTAGGTATCATTTGAATTTTTTAAAAATTTATTTATTTGTCCTTTACCCATTTAGCTACTATACAAACCTTTGGGGGTTATTTGATTTGGTGTACAGTTCATGCTTTTGTTGTTAACTATAATTTCTAAACTTGGTGCTTTTTCTTTCTCGGTGTGTTTTATTTAAAATTCAGTCCAAGCTTGAAGAGGCTTTCAACCTGGCAACAGAATTCCAGAATTCCCTGCAAGAATTTATCAACTGGCTCACTCTAGCTGAGCAGAGTTTAAACATTGCCTCTCCTCCCAGCCTGATTCTAAACACCGTCCTTTCTCAGATAGAGGAGCACAAGGTAGCTGTGATGCACAATTTCCTTTTTTTTTTTTAACTTTTGTTATTGTTTTTCTTTGGTAACTTCATACATATGTGATATATTCTGATCACTTTTACCCTTCATTCTTTTGTTCTTCATTAAGTCCTTAAAAATCTCTTTCAGTCATGTCATGTTGTTTTGTTCTGTGACCTACAGTTACCCAGGGCCATGGCTGCTCATAGGTTTGGACTATCAATTAGTGCCTTGTTTTAAGTTTTAAAAATAGTAATATTGTTCCCTCAGGTTTTTGCTAATGAAGTCAATGCTCATCGAGATCAGATCATTGAGCTGGATCAAACTGGGAATCAGTTAAAGTTTCTTAGCCAAAAACAAGATGTAGTATTGATCAAGAATTTGTTGGTTAGTGTCCAGTCTCGGTGGGAAAAGGTTGTCCAGAGATCTATAGAAAGAGGACGGTCACTTGATGATGCCAGGAAGCGGGCAAAGCAAGTAAGTTATAAAAGATACACTTAGTAAACAATATTAAATATTGATTCTCTGAAACAATTTTTATAAATTTGTGGTATAGTTTACACATTCATTCCTGTTGTAACTTCTAATTTAATTTTAGTTCCATGAAGCCTGGAAAAAACTGATTGACTGGCTAGAAGATGCAGAGAGTCATCTGGACTCAGAACTGGAGATATCCAATGACCCAGACAAAATCAAGCTTCAGCTTTCCAAACATAAGGTAAAGCAGCTAATTGGTTTTAGGCTCTGAGCTTGGTATTAACTGCAGTTTGCTAAAAAATAAAAATCAGAGCTTGTTCAAAAAAAAAAGACAATTATTGTTAAAAAATCAAAATAGGTCTGGGATGTGGCTCAGTTGGTTGAGTTCATGCCTATTACCAGCACCGCATAAAATATCCCATGATGTCATATGCTTGTAATCCCAGTACTGAGGAAGTAGAAGGCAGGAGATCAGAAGTTCAAGATCATGCTTATCCACATAGCAGGTTCAAGGGTATCCTGGTATAAGTGAGAACCTGTTCCTTCCCCCTCCCCACCAAAAAAAACAGTCAGTGTTGAAAGGCAAACTTGGTGACACAATACATGTCTGTAATTCCAACAATCAGAGAGAAGGGAATTGAGCAGCCAAGAACAGACTTAGTACGAGTTCACAACTGTACTGAGCCACATAGAAGAACTAAGTAAAAAGAGATGGTGATGAAGCCTGTTCATTTTTGTTGTCATTGCTGTTGTTCATAGTGCTGAGAATTGAACCTAGGCCAACACACATACAAGGCAAGCACTGCACCTCTGAGCAGCAGAGCCAGTCTTTTGTTTTATGTTTAGACACTATGACATTTGTGCTTATAGATGAAAATTCAAGTAAAGTAGCTTTCAGAGTAGCTAACCAAAACTATTAGATATAGAAATTGCCATGTACTAATGTATATGGCATGAGAAAAAGGTTACAGATTTCTTGAGGCTATTTTATTAATAGTTTTAGATTAATTCTGTTCTTCATATTATATTATAAATTGAAAACTTTAAAAAAAATTTTTAATTCCAAATTTTCAGGGACAAAGGGGGGTTATCTCTGGATGAACACAGGTCATAGCCATTATCTGTGTTTGTGTGTCTGTGTGTCCCTATGGAAAACCAATGGTGACTTCAGGAATCATTCTGGATTGCTTCTACCTCCGTTTTGCTTGTCTCTAGATTTTCCAGGCTCTGTCCACTAGATCAGAAGTACAACCTGCTGCCTTTTCCACCTGGTGTTTTTTCATGAGATCTGAGATCCAAATCCAAGAACTTCTACTTGCAAGGCAGTCTTAACCCTTGAGCCATCTCTCCAGCCCTATTATCTGATTTTTAATATGTGCCTATTGTTTTGTTTCTTCTTTTCTGGAAACACAGGAATTTCAGAAAACTCTTGGAGGCAAACAACCTGTGTATGACACCACAATTAGAACTGGCAGAGCATTGAAAGAGAAGACTCTGTTCGGTGATGATACGCAGAAGCTTGACAACTTACTAGGGGAAGTCAGAGATAAATGGGATACAGTCTGTGGCAAGTCTGTAGAGCGGTGAGCATGAACAACTCCCTCAAAGATATGTATGGCATGCCGGAGTAACTAGAAAACTGTCAATAAGTTAAAGTAGTGCTAAACCTAGTATATCAGTAAGAGATTTTGAATTCAAAGAGTTGGGAAGCAGTTTTAATAAAATGGTAAAAAAAAAAAAATTTTTGTTTTAGACTTGAGCCTTGTATAACAAGGTAAAGGGCCCATAAAATCAAGGTAGCAGTAGTAGTAGATTTGCCAGGTATGGTGGCTCATGCTTGTAATCTCCAACACTCAGAAGTCTGAGGTAGGATTGCCTGAAGTTCAATGATAATATGAGTTATATAGAGTTCTAGGACAGATTGAATTATATTATGAGACCTGTCTCAAAAAAATTTAAGATGGATGACGAATGGCTCAGAAGGTAAAGGCACTTTCCATGCAGCCTGATGACTTGAGTTCAGTACTCAGGACCCATATAAAGATGGAAAGAAAGAACTAAATCTACAAAGTTGTCCTCTGACCTCCACATGCACACCATGGCACTTCTTGCCCACATGTGCACATTATACATACATAATACTAATAGTAATAACAAATTTTAACCAAAAGAAAACCAGGTAGCATTCAGCTTAGTGATTATTATTTCTAGATTGCCAATTTGTAACAATATGTGTCCTGTACAATGCAAAGCTTCTGCATGAATTTCCATTATAATCTCTGAAGAGCAGTTACTGCTAAATAGTGCCAGATAGCACTTGGCTGTCAGTGAGTCTCCTACCCAGTGAGGTAGGTACTATTATTAGTTCCATTTTACAAATAAGGAAATGAATACAAAGTAGTATCTTTAAAAATATATATACTTTTTTTTTATGGGGGCTGGAGAGATGGCTCAGGGGTTGTGACTCCGTCTCACAAGCAGAAGGTTCTGAGTTCGGATCCCAGGTCCCATATTAAAAAAAAATATATATATATATATATATATATATACTTTTTTTTAAGAGAGAGAGAAGTTGCACACACTCCATGGTACATGATACATGAGAAAGTCAGTTCTCTCCTTCCATCACATAACCTTCTAAGAATTGAACTCAGGTCATCAGGTTCAAAGCAGGCACCTTACCCACTGAGTTGTCTTGCCAGCCCATAAGGAGGTATCTTTTTTTTTTTTTTTTTTTTTTTTGAGAATTAAAGTAGAGTTTATTAGAAAAAAGAAAGATTGGAACTCACGGACTCCAGACGTGGAGTGCCATGAGGAGCTAGGGCGCATCCATGAGAAGCAGAAGTAGAACAGAGCTCATGGCATGAGAGTGCCATAAGGGGCTAGGGAGCCCATGAGAACTCACAGTGCCTAGGCATGGAATTCATGAGGAGCAAAGGAACAAGAAACAGACTCATGGCACTAGAGGGCCATGAGGGGCTAGATCGCCTCCAAGAGAAGTAGGCAGCTGGAAACGGACTCACAGCACTAGAGGGCCATGAGGGGCTAGATCGCCCCCATAAGGAGGTATCTTAACTACCCCAGTGTATCTAACTAGCAGAACTAGGATTCAGATCTGTACAGTTTGCTTCTAAAGGTTGTACTTTTGTCGACTTGTACCCAAACTTGTGTGATGAAACAACTAGAGTTTGAGGAAGCAGAGGAATGGCCCTGGTTCACAACTGGTATAGAGCCAGTTGTTTATTGACAGAACTTTTGTTCTAGGTTTGGAGTGCTTATAACATGATTAACACAGACGTTAAGTTGTTAAGAGTATATCCTTGTGTCATTATACTTATAAAGATGCCCTTAATACATTTATACTTATCCCCTGAAAACTACACTAGAAAATGGTAGATTAAGAATCTCTGGGCATATCAAGTCACTTTTTACTCTATTTCTGGCTTTAATTTCATAGACGTAATTTCTCCAGAGTTTTAAGCAATATTCCTTTTCAGTAGTTGAAATTGTGAGCCATTTGTTTAAAAAATAAATAAAATCCTTCTAATCAGTGAATTTTGTGTGCTTTTCTCAGGCAGCACAAGTTGGAGGAAGCTCTGCTGTTTTCAGGCCAGTTTATGGATGCTTTGCAGGCCCTAGTCGATTGGTTGTACAAAGTAGAGCCACAACTGGCCGAGGACCAGCCCGTACACGGGGACCTTGACCTGGTCATGAACCTCATGGATGCTCATAAGGTGAGGAGTGCAATTGAAGCTTCATAAAACAAAAAGCCAGAGTTTTCTTTCCTTGCAGTCCCCTACTCTTCGTTAACAATCTAGAAAAGAATGGAAGCTTAAGAGCCTGGATCTCTGCAGAAGCATCTCCTTATTTTCTGTTTTTATCAAACTTTTGCTGGAATTCTGCAGCAGACACAAAAAATTTACAAAAATTGGTTTGATTCAGATTTGGCATGTGGAGAGGTTCTCTCTCTTCCTGTTTGTTTCTTGGTTGAATCACAAGTAAATTTAAACTTAAGAGATCCATTTTCACTAACCATAAAATGGAAATATATTTTTTAAACCATTTTGAAAACTTAACAAGCATACCACTATTTGATATAATTACACCTGTCTTGTTGAACTGCATAATGTAATACAAATCATTCAGCTTTCTATTGAAATTATATCACGTTTTAGGCATTGCAGATGTGTTCTTATCTCCCATGATTCCAGAAATGTTTGTATCATTCTTATTTTACAAATTAGGAAACTGAAGCTCGCATTAAGAACCTTTTCATAGTGACATGGATCATAAATGTCTGAGCTGACATTCAGAGCCATATCTTCTGTTTTTGTTTTTTAGGGAGAGTCTATTAATAATTTTAATATACATTTAAGCATAGCATTAAGGGACAGCTGTCCCTTACAGAAAGAACAATACATGGGTGAAGCCTCTCACGGATCACCCTGTGGTTTTCTCCTCTCCATCATGCCTTCCCTGACATCTGCTAAACCGTATCATGGGTACTTACTGCTTGCTCTATGGCTTTACTCCCTGAATACAAAACATTTACCAAGCTACTTCTGTTTTCTAGGTTTTCCAGAAGGAACTGGGAAAGCGAACTGGCACCGTTCAGGTCCTGAAAAGGTCAGGCAGAGAACTGATTGAAAACAGTCGAGATGACACTACTTGGGTAAAGGGGCAGCTCCAAGAACTGAGCACTCGCTGGGACACTGTGTGCAAACTTTCCGTTTCCAAACAAAGCCGTCTTGAGCAGGCCTTAAAACAGGTGAGAGTCCTTTGCTGGGTCAACCCATGCCAGGTGATCTGAGCAGTGGATTTTAGTTTGCTACCAAGTTCAGCATTCTGATTTTTAAGACTTTAACCAGTCATCAAATGACAAATTCAAGTGATTTTTCAAAGGTCTGAAAGATGACTTAGTAGATAAGGGCATCAGGTGCCTCTAATAGAGCTTGATTCTGAAACTGCACTGGCTTGCTTAGTGTCTCTCACTTTAGCTATAGAGGAAATCAGATAATTTATGTTTGGTGATTTCAGGCAGAAGAGTTTCGGGACACAGTCCACATGCTGTTGGAGTGGCTTTCTGAAGCAGAGCAAACCCTTCGCTTTCGAGGGGCCCTTCCAGATGACACAGAGGCCCTACAATCTCTCATTGACACCCACAAGGTAATATAGTCCTAAGGATGGTGATCTGTATTTCCCACCATGGTGAGAATTATCCTGGCATTAAAGAAAACAGCTTTTGTTTAGAATATAAGATGGCTTGTAGAAAAAAAAAAACTTGAGTGGATCATATTGTTGACTCATCAGGAAAGAAAAGGAAGTGATTGTGGGGTTTATTTAAACTTTATTCTGTGTTTGTGTGTGTGTGTGTGTGTGTGTGTGTGTGTGTGTGTGTGTGTGTGTTCATGAATCATCCTGGATTGCATTGCTTCTATCTCCTTTTTTCTTCATGCTGGGATTTCAAGCACAGGCCACCACCATTTTCTACCTGGCATTTTTACATGGGACTTGGGATCCAAACTCAGGACTTTCTGCTTTTGAGGTAGAGTCTTAACTCCTGAACTGTCTCTCCAGCCCAGTCTCTCCAGTGGGTTTTGTGATACATCAAACATCAGTGTTCACTTATTGGCTTTAAACAAGTGTAACAATATGGTGTTCTATTAAAAAAAACAAATGCAGAGCAGTTCCCTCTCTGTGGTTTTGTTGTTGTTTTTCAAGGAAGTGTCTCACCCCAAGTTACCCTTGAATTCTCAAGCTTCCTGCCTCATCTTCCTGAATCCTCAGGTTATAAGTGTACCAATAGACCCAACACCATTTCCTATTCTTTCTCGTACTTAATAGTGCAATCAGATTTAGTGAGGTGTGAAATGTTTCATTTTTAAATTTTTCATGTTACCTACTTGAATACTTTTAATCTTGGTTTTGCCATTATATTCAGTTGTAGTTACTTAAAAAATATTTTAGTATAACTTATTTTTTAAAGCATGCATTTTAAAATATGAAAATGAATAAAAATAGGTTTTTTAAAAAAGAAAAAGATAGGAACAGGAGCAGCAGGGATGGAATACCTGTTGTCTCTAGCAGAGAATTCTTGATATACCACTTACCTTTCTGCATCTTTTAGAACTAGATAGAAAAGTGCCAGAGATGCCTAGATACAAACTTTTAGAGACCAAAGTATACACACTGAGAATTTTCTCCTTTCAACATTAACTCAAGTGTTTGTTTTTGACTCATTTGCTTAGGAATTCATGAAGAAAGTAGAAGAAAAGCGAGCGGATGTGAATGCTGCGGTGGCGATGGGGGAAGTCATCCTGGCTGTCTGCCATCCAGACTGCATCACAACCATCAAGCACTGGATCACCATCATCCGAGCTCGCTTCGAGGAGGTGAGTCACCTCACATCTAGTAACATGAAAACAGAGTGAGCTTTCTTTTCTTCTGAACTACTCTTGGTATAGTGTGCAAGTGTCATGCTAGTGCTGGGATATGATAATTAGTATCTTCTGGTAGGCATGTAGTGTTATGCTTCTCTCCCAAGAAGTCCTGTGTTTAATACAGTGTGCGCTATATTCTGACTTCTTGTTCTGCCTCTTCTTGTTCTATCACTTTTCTCACTGAGGAGAGGGAAGTCTGTTAACTGCTTAAGTTGCTCTCTTTCGCAAAGTGTGTGGAGACTGGAAAGGAGGACTTTGAAACAAAAGGATCTGTTTTTCTATGTATGTTTTATTCATTTATCTGCTTGCTTATTTACATATAGATACCATAATGCACACGTTTAGGTCAGAGGACAACTTTCCTTCTACCCATGGGTTTCCAAGGGTCAAACTCAGGTCATCAGATTTACAGGCATATGCCTTACACACTGAGCTATCTCACCAGCCCCAGGATGTCCTTTTCTGGAAGAGGCCATGACTTCCTTCTCTCTCCACAGGTCTTGACTTGGGCAAAGCAGCACCAGCAGCGTCTGGAAACAGCCCTGTCAGAACTGGTGGCTAATGCTGAACTCCTGGAAGAACTTCTGGCATGGATCCAGTGGGCGGAGACCACCCTGATTCAAAGGGATCAGGAACCAATCCCTCAGAATATTGACCGAGTCAAAGCCCTTATCACAGAGCATCAGGTACCCTAACCTCACTGGTCTTCTCTGTATGCCCGTGAAGCCCATTCCTTTTGCCCTGAAGATTTGCTGTGCACATTACCACAGACTCAACAGCTCAGAGCGGCATATGTTTTTCCTTACAGTTGCCGTGAATCAGGAATCTGGTCACAAGTTAGCATCTTAAGTGTTTCATCAGACCGAAACCAAGATTTCCTGCAATACCATAGTTATTTGTTGTTGTTGTTGTTTGGTTTGGGTTTTTTGTTTTCGTTTTTTTTTTTTTTTTTTTTTTTCATTCTGGATTTAAGGGAATTGTTTGGGTTTTTTGTTTTGTTTTGTTTATGTAATGTTAGAAATTAAACCCAAAGCCTTGGGCATGCTGGGCAAGGACTCTACCACTGAGCTATTTCTCCTGCAGTACACCAGTTTTTCTATAGAATTCAGGATCCTTTCCTATGCTCATGTTTCTTGGCAGAATTTGTTTCCTCACAGTTGTGGGATTAAGTCTCCATCTTTGCTGGCTCTAACTTCTAGAGACCATCCTGAAGCCTTAGCTGTGGTGCATTCTCATACTTACTATTTTTTAGTAAATTTTTTTTTTATTCAATTGTGAGTGTGTGTGTGTGTGTGTGTGTGTGTGTGTGTGTGTTTAGAACCACTGATGAATTCGAGAACCACCATGGACCACTACCACCTCCTCCTTGTTTACTCTGCCCCGGGATTCACAGGCTCCGCCCTACCAGGACCAGAAACGCAGGCTGTCCCCGCTTCTACCCGGCGTCTATACGTGGGCCTAGCATCAGAACTCGGGACCTTCCGCCTGCAAGGCAGAGGCTTAACCCCTGAGCCACCTCTCCAGCCCCGATTTTTTAATAAATTTTTATTACCATTTTAAACTTCCATTCATACAAATTAGGTTAAATAATTTTGATACATATTCTACCATATATTCTTAAATAAAAAGTAATAGGGCTGGAGAGGTGGCTCAGGGGTTAAGCCTCTGCCTTGCAGGCGGAAGGTCCCGAGTTCTGATGCTAGGCCCACGTATAGACGCCGGGTAGAAGCGGGGACAGCCTGCGTTTCTGGTCCTGGTAGGGCGGAGCCTGTGAATCCCGGGGCAGAGTAAACAAGGAGGTGGAGGCGTCCATGGTGGTTTTGGAATTCGTCCGTGGTTCTACACACGCACACACATGCATACACACACAATTGAATAAATAATAAAAAAAAAATTTTTTTTAAAAAGTAATAAAGCAGCATTATATGTATTCATGGGAAAGATTCTCAGGGCATATAAGAATTTTAAAATTTGGAAAATATTAGTATTAACTTTATACATATATAATTATTATTTATAACTATAAATTTCTCAGCAAAACTTCTGGCCTAGTGGTTGCTGACTGCGTAATCTGGAGATTTACTGTTAGTATCCACATGTGAGAGTACATGTGGTGTTTGTCTTCTGTGACTGAGTTACCTCAGCACAGCAGAAACTACACAGTGTCTTATGATGAAGTACAATCCATTGTTTCAATGGTGTTGCCCACATTGAGGATGAGGGGCTTCTATAAGGTATATAAATAGGGAATAGGAATTTTGGGGGCCAACTTAGAAGTATACTTTTTGTTGAAACCAAAGACCTGTTGACCAGACAACTGGGAATGAGTTCTTAGCTAAGCCCGGAAAGGAGGGGCAATCCACCAACTGAACCACATTTCTAGCATCATGCTACTGCTTACACTGCTGAGATTTGTCTAATCCAACCATTTTATCCAATTAACTATAAGCAAGGATAGGCATAGTGCAAACTAAACATACTTTATTTTATTTTTGACTCCTTACCTGATCTACCATTCCCTTCCAGACCTGCCAGTTTTTTCTTCATTCACTCAGCCCCACAGTGCAGAAGTCTCTAATGTATCTAAGATTCCTCTTCCCTTTCCTTTAACCCATCTAGTCTGTTGAAATTGAGTTTTTACTTTGTTTTGAGATTGATCGACTATGTCATCTAGGCTGATCCTAAACACATGATCCCAAATGATGCAAGGGTAGCTTATGTTCCACCTATTTTCTTTCTTGTTCTGGTTCAAGTTCTTAACATTTTATCTTTACTTTTTAAATTTATTTATCATTTATTTATTTATTGTGTGTGTGTATGTGTGTGTGTTTATGTGCATGTATCAAAGGGCACTGTATGTCCCTGTGGAGGAATAAAGGTGACCAGAAATCATTGCTTCTACCTCCTTTTTGCTTTGCTCTGGGATTTCTCAGGCTCTGCACATCAGGAACAAGAAGTACAGGCCACCACCTGGTTTTTATGTGAGACCTGGGATCCCAGCTTAGGACCTTCTGCTTATGAGGCAGAGTCTTAACCCCAGAGCCATCTCTCCAGCCCAAGCTCTTAACATTTTTGTCTCAATTTATGCAGTAATTTAAATTATTAAATATTAAAAAGCAGAGTGGTCCCACTCAAGCATAGCTTTGATCTTATCTCTTCCCTGGGTCAAAATCCTTAACTTATTTTCCTTTGCTCTCAGAACTAGAATTTTAAAAAAAAGAATTTAGGACCAAATGCTGCATAGGAGAGGAAGAAATGGGGCTTGAGAAACAAAGATCTAGGATGGCCTGTGTTGTGTTAAGGAAATAGGGTTTTATTCTATCACTCCGCTGTGAATTCCTTGAGGTCAGACCATGTCTTCCTTCTCCAGGTCTTCATTGCCTTATGAAGGACCTTGCTCAGTGCTCCTTCTCTGCTGTTTGAGCCCAGAGTTTTTTTGTTTTTTTGTTTTTATTACCACTCATACAAACTTAACAGGTACACCGGTCCCTTCCCTCCCTCTACCCTCCACCCCCCTGTGCCCCCCTCTCCTCCCCTTTCCCTCCCCATCCCCCAGTGCCTCCCCCTTCCATCTCAGGAGCATCCTTTAATGAGCATGCCAAACTCTCCTCTGGGTGCTCCTCTCCGATGAGGTGCAAGAACCCCGTGGCATTTCACAGAACCGTTTCCTGTGTTCCCTTTAAGCATAGGAACACTACTGTGGCTGTCAATCCCTTGCCACCAAGAATCCTAGTGCCTTTTAGCAAACGCTAGACTTTGTGGGGTCAATAGTGTGTTGGACATTGTGCAGGGCATGCAAAGTCCAAATATGACTGCTTCGGCCCTAATTTGTGTGGAGTATCTTGCATATCATTACTTCTCCCATCCTTGTGCTCTTACAATCTTACCACCCCCTCTTCCGCAAATTTCCCTGAGCTTCAGAATGGGGAGAGATTAGGCTGGGCTAGTTCCAGGTGGTTGATAGAGAGTCTTTGATGTTCTGGATTATGGTTTGTTGATTTTTTTTTTCAGTTTTGCTGCTCCTGCAATGCCCTTCACTCCATCCTGATGGGTATTGGATATCGCCCCCTGGCTAGATATAAAAACCTGTTAAATTAGAGTCTTGTTATAAGAGTATATTCAAGGGTAGATGTAATAAAAGTAGGAAACTGCGGTGAGAGAGGGGTCAATCGCCCATTTGCGAAATGGTTACTTTCTATCTGCCAGACTATATGCCCTCCCCTTCTGGTAAGATCATACCCCATCTGTTGTAAATGATCAGGAAGGAAAGTCTGAGAACTTAACCAGATGTCTCATTACTGACTTGCAGTCCTTGATGGTGGCCTATTTGCTCTGCTGTATCATGGTCCCCTCTCTCCTTGTTACAGGTGTGTCCCTCCTTCCCCATCCCTCCTGTTCATAATCTTTGCAATTACTGTAGGTATTACAGAGATTTATCTTTGAGTGTCTCTAAGTGGGTTTGGTACTAGGAGCCACCTATTAAGGAGTACATACAACGCTTAATTTTCTGTATCTGGGATACTTCACTCAGTATAATTGTTTCTAATTTCATCCACTTCCCAGCAAATTCCATTAATTCATCATTTTTGATGGCTGAGTAATACTCCATTGTATAGATGTACCACATTTTCCTTATCCACTCGTCAACTGTTGGACATTTGGGTTGATTCCATGACTTTGCTATTGTAAATAGTGCTGCTATGAACATGGTCATGCTTGTGCTATCGAGGTGAATTTTTGCTGTATGGGGGGTTATTCACAAAAGTGGAATCGCAGAGTCACATGGCATTTCAATCTTTAATTTCTTTAAGAATCTCCAGACAGCTCGCCAGAGTGGCTGTATGAGCCTGCATTCCCACCAGCAATGTAGGAGAGTTCCCCTCTCTCGACATCCTCTCCAGCATTTGTTGTTGTTTGTATTGTGAATTTTTGCCATCTTGACCGGGGTGAGATGATATCTCAGGGAAGTTTTGATTTGCATTTCCCTGATGAGCCCAGAGTTTTTCACAGGTTTTACTGCTGAAATACACCCTCAGCCCAGTACAGCCACTTTTTTTTTTTTTTTTTAAGGAGTGGGAAATTTACTAGATGTCTTGTCACATGGGTAATCTTTCTTAGGCTTTGCCTGCTTCCATTTTAGACCTAGAAAACTCTGAACTACTTTTCCTTACTTTTATATTTAACAGTCATTTATGGAGGAGATGACACGCAAACAACCAGATGTGGACCGCGTCACCAAGACATACAAGAGGAAGAATGTAGAACCTACCCATGCTCCTTTCATCGAGAAGTCCCGCAGCGGGAGCAGTATGTTTCCAGCCTATTGTCCCCAGGATGCTTTCTTCCTGCTAACTGAAGATGGGCACTTACCAAATGCTATCACAATTATATTTTGATTTTCAAACTCACTTTTCTAACACTTACAACCTAGTTACACTTTATCTTTCTTAAATTGATTAAAACTTACAAGGACTGTTCTGTAACAACAGCTTTTCCATTATAGTCACTGATACTGTTTACTTTTGGATTTCACAATTTATTGTAACATAAACCAGCCTCTTATAGAATCCACTACTTTTTCCATTGTGTGGGCATGTCCCAATTCACTAAAGTAGGACAGAATTGGTAACCGATGTGTAGGAAAGGGTAAGTACTTGTTGACTGAAGGATCAGTAGTTTTGGATTTAATGTGCCTCTATACCAAAGTGTGGACATGTTCCATATTTTTCTGTTACCAGTTAGATAATATTCTTAAAAAACCTCCCAGATTTATACAGATAACTTTTGGTTTTGTTGTTGTTTAGTAGGAAGGCCTTATTCCTCAGATTGGCCTCTAAATCTCTATGTAGTGAGAATGATTTTGAACATACTGCTGTTTCTCTATAGACTGACAAAACCAGCACTTCTAATCTTATGATTGTTTTTTCTATTAGGAAAGGCCTTGAGTCAGCCCACACCTCTTCCCATACCAGTCCTTTCACAGTCAGAAGCAAAAAACCCACGAATCAACCAGCTCTCTGCCCGCTGGCAGCAGGTGTGGCTGTTAGCTTTGGAGCGCCAGCGGAAGCTGAACGATGCTTTGGATAGACTGGAGGAGGTAATGTCCCACCAAGTAGCCTTCAAGTGATTTGGTTTAGAATCAAAACACAGTCCTTTGAGGTCCTCTTAGTATGCCTGTGGGTTCGTGCCTACTTCGAAGTAGGATGAGACCTTTACGAGTCAGTAGTACACCTGCCATCAAGCCCCTGAATGAGAAAAGATACAGCAGAGGAGACTATAGCATCTACTTTTGTAAACAAGAAACCAGCTAGTCCAAGGGTCAAGTCTTTTTTCTGATTCCGCAGCACCTTTCTGTAATTGAATATCAGAAACATAACTTTGAGAAGTTGTTTGCCCATTTGTGAGCCTGTCACACATAGGAAGGTCCATATGCTACACGGTTACAAATTAAGAAAAACTCTTGATAATCATTTTCTGTTAATATTACTAGATCATGTAAAACAAGTCAGTTTTGAAGTATCATTACCCATTACAAGAAATATGGTACTATACTTCTAATATCTAAAATAAACATCTAATATCTTTTATATTCTTTTATTTATGCATTTCAAAGCAGCTATATCCAGAAGTGAGTGTTCTCTGTTTTTTGTTGTTACCTTTATAGGTCAGTTGAGTTTTAAGCACATTTGGTTCTTTGCGCTTTTTTCCCCCATTCCTTCCAACTTTGGAGTTTGAAAGACCAGGGGGAAAAGCACTGTATCATTAAGTTGTTCTGACTGTGAGTCACTAACATGGTCCATGTAGCTGAAAAATCTCTCTGCCCACTGTACAAGCCTGTTTCTCACCAAGACCAACTATTTAACACTAACGTCATGTGGGCATTTTGTTCCCTCTGGTGACATTCCAAAGAAACGTGCTTGGATGCAAGGTTGAATCCTAATGTTTCCCATCTCAAACTCTTAAAATCTCAGAAAATGATGGGAAATGAGCCTCTTGATGTGGGGCCTGTGTGTGGTAATAGTGCCTTTCCAACAGCATAAAGGAGAGTGCGCCTAGGCCTCTCCTTTGAGATAGAATCTGCTCCCTTACATCTAAGTGGTTGATCCTTGGAAAAGTCCAAAGGGAAAGCAAGGCTGGCTCTATCCATCCTTGCTGTGTTCTCCACGGTGGTTTCTCAGTTTTTGTTTCTCTTGCTGCTCTATTATGCTGCAGCTAGTGTAAACAACCATGGCTTAAGTGAAGGAGCCAAGACTGTACCTTCACAAATGAGACAACGTGGAGATAGCATGGTTGCTATCTTGAAGGCCTGCATGGCTTTATTGAATGTCTGAGAGTTTGGGAATGTTTTCAGCCAGAACAACAGTTCTTACTGACAACTCTGATTTCTTTATAGTTAAAGGAATTTGCCAACTTTGACTTTGATGTCTGGAGGAAAAAATATATGCGCTGGATGAATCATAAAAAATCTCGTGTTATGGACTTCTTCCGGCGCATTGACAAGGATCAGGATGGGAAGATTACACGTCAGGAGTTCATTGATGGCATTTTAGCATCCAGTGAGTCTGTTTTTACACCAAACAAAATCACACCTGGATTTCTTTACACTTACTTTGCCCAAGTTGTGATATTCTAAAAAAAAATTTAAAAGTAAGAGGTATTAATCTTAGGGGAAAAATTAATATAATTTTCCTTGGAATGTATTGTGCCATTGTTTGCAGGGAAGGATCTCATTTGCTAGGAAAAAAAGGGTTCCAGGCTGGTGAGATGTGTAACAAGCATGTGTAAAGGCACTTGCTCCCAAACCTAGCAACCTAAGTTCACTCTCCTGAGCCCATAGTAGAAGAGAACTGACATCTAATAAGTTTTTCTCTAACCTTCATGAGTTTTCTGTGGCACATGCACACTTGCCCTTTCCCCCCTCACTCTCTCAAATAAAGGTCTTTTTTAAAAATACAAATATATTTCAGGGCTGGAGAGGAGGATCAGGGGTTAAGCCTCTGCCTTGCAGGCAGAAGGTCCTAAGTTCGGATCCTAGACCCCACATATAGACGCCAGCGGAAGCAGGGGCAGCCTACATTTCTGGTCCTGGGGCAGAGTAAACAAGGAAGAGGTGGAGGTGTCCATGGTGGTTCCCGAATTCATCCATGCTTCTACACACACACACACACACACACACACACGCTCGCATACATGCACAATTGAATAAATAATAAAAATTTTTTAAAAATTCAAATATATTTCATAGTTAAATTCATGTATTTCAAAACATAACTATTTCAGCATTTTAATCACCCAACAATAGCAGCATAGATTAGTAAATCTGAAGATGAGAGATAGTTCTATGAATGGTTGTAATAGTACATTATGTATCTGAATTACTTTTATTTTTTAAGTTGTTGAAAGATGGGTACTAAAGGTGTAGCTTAGTTGGTAGGATGCTTGCATACATGAATCCCTGAATGCAAAAACTGAATGCAGTGGTACACCCTGTAATTCCAACACTTGGGAGGTAAAGGCTAAAGGATCAGGAGTTAATGGTCATCCAAGGCTATTCTGTCTCAAAAAGAGAAAAGAATAGGGTCTATGTGCAAAAATACCAATATGGTAACAGTAAGTCCTTAAATGTTACATTTTTCATCAATTTTTATGTTTGTTAAAAGTTTATCTCCTCAGTTTTCTAAAGTTAGATATGTATTGTTTTAAGAAAAAATCAAGATAGTTTTTAATTGAACAAGCCTTGTTAATATTTCAAAATTGTGATTTCTTTTCCCCAGAGTTTCCTACTACCAAATTGGAAATGACAGCCGTGGCTGATATTTTTGATAGGGATGGGGATGGCTACATTGACTACTATGAGTTTGTGGCTGCCCTCCATCCCAACAAGGATGCCTATCGACCAACAACTGACGCAGATAAAATTGAAGATGAGGTATGAGAAATTTTAAGTTTTTGTTTGGGTTTTGCATTTATCTTGTTTGTGTGTATATGTATAGAGGCACACATGTTATAGTGCATGTGCAGAGGTTCACATGCCAGAGTTGGTTCTCTCTTTCCACCATGTGGATTCTGGAGATTGAACTCAGGTCATCAGTTTTAATGGCAAGTACTTCTTTACCTATTGTGCTATCTCCCCAGTCCTAATTTTGAGTGTCTTTTGGAGCATATATTTATACTGTTCTCTATTTGACTGGGTGACTCATCTGTTTAGATGCAGTTATTTGGAGTTGTGTTGTGCTCACTTTTTTAATGTTGTTTCAACATGGCCCAGAGAGTAGTCTCTTGACTATTGATTTCTAGCTCATCTGTCTAGCTCATCTAGATGGATGGCTCCTGTAGTCATGTCTACGTGCTCTGAAGTCCACAAAGGAGCTCTTCAGAGAATTGCATGTCTTGGTTCAGAGGGACCATCTGTCTTCAAATGGACTCATCTCAGTCCTGATTATCCTGTCTCAGAATCCAGTGTGCTTTACATGTAGTAGAAAAAGGTAAAATATTAAGATGGTATATATTGAAGGTCAGTAAGATAAGTAAGCACAATCGTGGCTACTTGCAAACCTGGCAACCTGAGTTCAATACCTGGACACACCTGCATGTGGAAGGAGCAAACTGACATAACATTGTTCTCTGACTTCTTCATGTATGCCATCGCACATATGCCTACAATTTGTCTGTCTGCTTGCCTCTCCTTTGTTCCTTTTCTCTCTCTCAAATAAAGCATTTAATAAAATGGTGTATATCCATCATGTTTTTCGTTTAGTTAGAACTATTAATCATGTTGAAAATGAAAAAATTCATTATTAGCGCATAGAGATCCCAAGATCCATTGATGCTAAGTCTTGGGAAGGAATGGATAGAGGGGCGAGTCTTGGACTGACTTCTGGGGGATTTGGGGCTTCTAGGTCATTGCTCAATTTAGTTCTTAATATCATTTGATTTTAATATATACATGCTAGCACTTCCTATAAAGGAATTTTGAAGCAAGGTGGAAGATTAAGTTGTGTAATTGCCTGGGCATTTCTTTTATCTCTTTTTCTCAATGAGTATTAATTTTTAATAGAAGATAAATGCATGTATCAAAAGCCTAAAGTGTCTAAAAAGTAAATTATGAATAAGCATTCTTGTTTCTCTAATTAGGAAGTCTTACTCTGTCCTTACACTCTTTTGCTGTTGTTCACAACCAACAGGTCACGAGACAAGTGGCTCAGTGCAAGTGTGCAAAAAGGTTTCAGGTGGAACAGATCGGAGAAAATAAATACCGGGTAAGGAAGAGAAACCAATCCTTTGTGGTGGTCATTTCCTCATATGTGTCTCTTAGGAGTAAAAGCAAAAATGCTAACACACAGCAGATGAGATCATTCCTTTTCCTTCCTGGTTCTTGGATGTCCTGAGCCTATAAACCAGAAGTGTGTTCACTGTCTGACCCTCATCTCTAGATGTCAAGTATCCTATTGTGTTAAATTTACTCCATATCTGACATAGTTCCACCTGAAAATCTCCTATATCTAGACAGACAGTAGCTAACTGTTCAGGGGCTAGATTGACAAGATAGAAGGCATGTCAGAGCCCTTAATTCACTGCTAACCAAAGTCTTTAGAGGGCTGGCAGTTCCTTTGCAAATAGGTATATTAAATGACTCCTGGAGCCAGGCATGATAACTCTCAACCTGTAACTCCAGCACTTAGGATGAAGAGATAGAATTAGTCCAACTTCAAAACCAACTTACATAGTAAATTCCAGAAAAACAAAGACTACTTTGCAAAACCTTGTCTTTTAAAAAAAGACTCCTGATTCAAAGAACTGGTCACAGTGTCTCCAGTTCTGAGAAAGATAGTAAGTTTGTCAAGGTTCCCAATACATTTCTGTACCTGCTCTGAGCTAGGCTACACCTAAGACCTAGCTGTACTAGGGAGCCAGATTAATTGATCTTCCGTATAAGGACTTGATAAATATGATCATAACTAGCAATAACCTAGACTTGTGTTTTGACTTCTTTTAGGATCAGCCAGGAAAATGCCATAAGACAGGATTCCTAACAATATTCAACAACTTGTCAAGATTCTCTAAAGTTCTTAAAAAGAGAGAGAGAGAGAGAGAGAGATCTGTGACTGGCAAAGGTGATTTAGATGAAACATAGGAAAATCCAGATTTCAGTAGGACCTCAAAAATACCCTTAGGGGACCAGTGAGATGGCTCAGTGGGTGTAGGTGGTGGCCACTGTTGCAGTTAACCTGCATGTTTGCTGATAAATCATAATAGAACAGCTTAAGAGAACAAGGGGTTTGTTTTCTCTTATAACAGTCTGGTTATAGTTACTTGTCCAGTATGGCAGGAGAGCCCACCCCACACCAAGGCCAAGAGAACTGGCCACACCATATATCCACATAACAGCTAAGAGACAGATGATCCTTACTTGTCAAACCAAAGTATATCTTGTCAAGTTTACACAAGGATGCCAACTTCTTCAGTCAGCTCTCTATTATCACCTGTCCAAGGCCTAGCCCTCCTACCATGAGCTGGGTTTACCCCATCAACTAGACAATTTCCTGTAAGCTTAGCGTGGGGTTAACTACTAATTCTCTACAAATGTGCCCTAAGCTCAAACTCTCAACTATCAAGCTGACACCTGTATCTAACTATAACAGCCACCATCATAGGAATCAAATTCTACAAGTTGCCCTCTGATCGCTACACAGGTACTCTGGTGTGCATACACATTTGCATACACAGGATAAATCAAAATGTAAAGGTTTTTTTTTTTAATTCTTAACATTTTATTCATTTATGAGCAAGAGAGAGAATATATGCCATTGAGCATAGGCGGATATCAGAGCACCTGGACTTCCAGGGATGGAACTCAAGTCACCAGGTTTGCAAGCAGGCACCTTACCCACTGAACTGTCTTGTTGGCCCCAAGATACTTTTTTGAGTTGTTCTCAGGGGCTAGAGCTGTAGCTAGTGAGAGAGTGCTTGCATAGCATATGCAAGGCGCTGGGCTCAATCTCCATCACTGAAGGGAAGTGGGAAGTTCTCAAAGTACACAATTCTCCCATATTGCTAAGGAGGGTAGGGTGATTCTGCCTCGAATCCAATCTACAGCATTTAGTGAAGTCTAAGCAGTTATATGTTTGCATAGTGGAGTTTGTTTTCTTTCTTTGTTATTTCTTTTATTACCAGTGAGAAAAATGAGTCAACACAAGTAACACAAGGTGGAAAGTTTGGGCTGAGTTTCTAACATATTTGTATGGTAGATACTCAGTAAGAATTAGTATTTGGAAGACTGGTAACATGATAAAATTTCTATTCCTTAGTGTTAACTTGACAACAATGTTCTCTTTTTTCCCCTCCATCCTTTACTCTTATTGTCTGTAGTTCTTCCTCGGCAATCAGGTACAGTGTGCCTTGCAATGTCCTTCTCAGTGGACGTGGTCTTTGTAGCTATGTTGCCTGTTCTTTGCTATGGGGAAGGACATGATCAGAAGCATGCGTGGGTCACATCTTGTTGTCTTACCAAGTGGAGAACTGGCTAATAGAGCCATTAATTCACAAAGCTGTCTTAGCAGCACATGATACAAATATACTTTTTTAAAAACTGATGAAATTGGTTGCTTAGAATCTGATTGGCTATAATGAGTTTTAGTAGCACCAGTCAGAAGTTGAGGGTGTGCTATCCACCCACCCATCCAACTTATGAAAAAAAAAGAACTGCTCCCGTACTTCTGTATGGGGAATCACTTCCAGCCTTCAACAGTTAGACGTAAATTTGGAGTGTACACTAAAGTCAAAAGTCCAGGGGGTACCTTACTACTACTTGCTTAAGTACTGGCTTAATATTTATAGTTATTTACATTTATACTTTATAAGGTACCCAAAAAGTTCAGTGTGGAAATAATTGACTACTATCTAAAATTTGTAGATTGTGGTCAGCCATTCAAAATCAAATGAAATCAAATTAGGCTTGTTCAAAGCATTGGAGGCCTTGACTCCACTTGGCAATTCCAACTTTTCAGATTCTTTGAGGGTTCTCTGGTGCTGTGTCTTTAAATGTGAACAAAATTGCATGAGTAAAATCTCTCTCTGATAGGAAACTAGAAACACTAAGAGTTAATTTGAAGCCTTCACTCAATGTTAAATTTCAGTCACTGAGATAATCACTAACTATAGTAATATTCTGGGTCAGCAGCAAGCACAAGGGCTAGAAACTTTAAAAGTCATGTTGACTTCTACATTAATTTTTCAAGCTGAGCATGGTGCCTAGAGTCTCTAGTCACAACTGCTTGGGAAGCAGAATGCTATTGTCCAGAAGCCCCTGTCTAAAAATATTCTAAGAATAAGAAGACTGACAATGTCACTCAGTAATGAAGTATTTTTCTAGCGTGTCCTTAGGTTCTATCCCCAATATTGCAATTAATGAATAAAGGAGTGCCCCTCTATGCCTTTTGATGACTAGCCACTCAGGTTCCTTCAAATGACACTGATGCCCTCCTCCATTGCCGCATTAACCAGGAGGGGATCTGACGAGTCATTTGAATACTGCAAGCAAAATTATGAAATTCATTTTATACATGAGGCCTAGCCAGTCAAACACCACTGACAGTCAACCAATGTAATAGTCTCCATAAGAGACACAGTGTTTACCAACCCCTAGGACTCTCGATTCTGAGTTCTGTATACCTCTCTCACAACTCAATTCTATAGGTCTGCAGAGCCTTCAAGTACCTTCTGTCAGATCTTTTTTGAAGCTCAACAGAAACAAGTCTTTCAAACAAAGAGCTTCAGTGGGAAATTAAGGAGAGAAACAACCATGAGATCAATGGAATAATGAGTTGTAAGATACAGTATTCTAAGAATAAAGTACCCTAGTGATCTGTTCACTCTGGGAAGCACAGAGGTAGCATATTTCTGTCCACTCCCACCCTGACGCACACACTCACCTATTCCCCTATGCAGAATAAGTCCTGGACAATGACTCAGGGCGCAGGTGGAGCCTCAACGATTCCCAGAACCTGTTCTCTCCTTGATAGAGCAGCTTCCTCCTTAAAGCCTTGGAGGCACAGACCCTATTCCACTATGTGTTACTGCGATCACTTTGTATGGAACTTTAAAAGCTGTGTGGGACAAATGGTATGGGACTCTTTGTTTTCAAAATAAATGACAGAAAAGAAGGGGAGCTATTCCTCAGTTTTTGCCTATGCAGGAACACAAACAGTTGACACCTCTTTATCATTCTTGAGAAGGATGGTTTTATGTCCTTCTCAAACACTGTTTCTCACATTTTCCTTTTTCCCCTTATTTCAGAGTTAAAATTCTCCTTCACAACTTTGGAAGTTCTAACTAGGTGATGAAACAGTCCCTTGTCTTTACCCACCACGCACACCCATTCTCCTTAAATAACCTTAGGAGTTCTATTTCTTTAACCAAATATTAGATATTTGTTTTGAAGTCTTAGTATCCTTCTCTCTTGTTGCCTCTTCATCTTGGGAAAAGGGCAATTTATTTAGTGGAAAACAGTAAATATTAAGGTAAAATTCAAGAAATGGGAGCATTAGGCAAGAAAGCAAGGAGAAAAATTTAAAAATCATGCTTATTCTCAGGTCTAGAATGATTATTGAACTCTCTTAATAATTATGATGGGAGATGAACATTTCTACAACTAAATTTCAATGCTATGTAATCATTTGTTCGGCCAGAGAAACCTTTTCTTCTGATGACATCACTATCAGAATTCTTCCGAGAGCCATATGCAGGAAATCAACTTTTCTCCTAAGCTTGTAATGATATCTTGCAAGTTTTCTTGCTTGACCTAGCGTTTACTATAGTTCATTTAATTTTGAAGCATACTGTATTCAGAAGTTGACCCCTTCCCTTTGTCTTTTAGGAAAAAATTAGCATAACAGAATGTGGAGTGCTAATTTGTACAGACTCTTTAAAGTAAAAGTAAATAAATATTTGTCCATCTTACCCCTTCTATTTTTGTTTGTGGGAACAAGAGCATGACCATAAAGAGCTAATTTTATCCCAGGGAAAAGTTTTTCAAAATACTGGTCTATAGCTTGGTGTTTCTGCTTTTCTATTTGCTGATTCTTTCATGAAAAATGTAAGAAAATGCCAAATAGAGTAAAATTCTCCCCAAACTTTGTCATATTGTCATTCCTGTCTGAATACAGTCTGCTTTGGATGGGGAAAGAGCATAGATCTGCTTTAAAGTATAACCATTAACTGAATTTCCTCCTTGATTCTAGTTTGGGGATTCTCAGCAGTTGCGGCTGGTCCGTATTCTGCGCAGCACAGTGATGGTCCGTGTTGGTGGAGGATGGATGGCTTTGGATGAATTTTTAGTGAAAAATGATCCCTGCCGAGGTAAGGATGCATTCTAAGCATGAATGACCAGCTAGAATGTGAGTCAACCCACACGCGATGTCCATGCTTCTAAGAAGCATTGATGCTAACCTTTTTATTTTTTTGTCTGTTGTTAAGGTGTTAGGTACTGTCCCACCTAGCACAGGTTAGAACTCATTATTCCAGGTAGAAACAACCAGAGGTTGATAATGCTGTCAGGGAAGATAAGAATGAGAATTAAGAATTTGTTGTCCCTGGGCATGGTGGTACACTTCAATATTTGAGGTCATCCTCAACTTCATAACTACTTCAAGCCCAACCTGAGTAGAATGAGACTCTCTCAGAAGCACAGGATTTATTGGCATTATCTGACTTTTGGTTTGGGGCATTATATTAACACCAACCTAGAGAGAAGCCTAATATAGACTTTTAAGTTCTCTTTCGAGGCTCAGGTTCTTTGACCTGTAATTCCCGTGACTGAAAGGGAGAGTGTTGGGCTCTTTTATGCAGAGTAGGACCAATGACCATCCTTGACCAGAAGGGATATTAAAGGACACCTCCCAGAAGCCCCACAAATGGTTGCCTAAGCAAAATCTTTCCTGGCTTCCACCACCCACAGGCAAAAGAAAACTATCCACTTAATCTTAGTAGCTGAGAGTTGGGGCTGCACAATGGGATAAATGACTAAATCCCACTTGAACATCCTGTTCAGCGGCATCGACTCTTTCCCACCCGTTAGCAGGGCTGCATGTGGGTGCACAGGAGGCTCACCAGCTGCCTGTCAATTTGTCTTCCTTGACTGGTTTCTGCCTGTCCTGCTTTGTCTTCTGTTTCTTTGTGTTTACATATTTTTTATTCTAGTTCACCATCCTGGGAGCAAAATAAAGCGCTCTGATTCCAGCTCTTCGGTTTCCAGTCAGTCTCCCATAGGTTGGCCTTTACGCTTTGTCCCCTTCCCCCACACCCTGGTCCTTTGAGAATGGCTTTGCTTCCTAAACAGTAACATTCTTGGCTTTGAATCTGCTGCCTTGGTGAATGCTCAAAATAGCCAGACAAGCTTTTCCAACGACTCTATGTTGACAGGGCATAAAATGTTCCTATTGACCACAGAACTTGAATTTCTGTTTATTTGATAAATACCTTTACAGAACTATGTGCCACATCTATTATAAATAATTTACAAATAACACATCCATCTTTCATACTCATCATATACGGAATACACATTATCATCTCCATTTTAGAGGATAGGAAATTGAGCCCTCTTGCTCAAGTCTAAGCCTAGTTCTTGAGAGGATACCCCTGACCACAGTCTTGTGAGTCTCAGATTCATAAGCTCTCTTGTGTATATTGTTGGTCCAGCCTGTGTAATTAAATTACTGGTGCTTATTTATAAACTTAGCAGAAATAACTATTTACTGTACAGTTATATAACTTCTTTGAAAGTAGCTTATAATCATTCTGAAACATTTAGCAAGAACAAAGCTAAAGCATATAATCCTCACATGAACTTAGATCCATTTGTAAGTCATTTCTTTTATTTTAATCCCTTTTGCATTTACTCCAAACCGGAGTAGCAACTAAATAGTAATCATTCTTTTTTTTTTTTTTTTTTTGTCAGTTAAGTTTGAAATACTTTCTCTGATAAACTCCAAAAGGATTTAGTCAATTTGAGAATTTAATCATGTCATGAACCACTGTCCTTAATTTGAAAGTTTTTGTTTTAAATGGAGTAGTAAGCATATTTTCAACCTTATCTCAGTAACACAGCATCATTGTTTTCCAAATCTATTAGCTAGATCTTATTTTTCCTGTCACATATGATTAACTAAGTGGAAGAGATACTGCATGTGGCATTTTGGAATCTTTGGTTGCCTATTTATTTGCTGCCTGCTCTATTTACAATTAAACGCTGCTGGTCTAGAAGAATATTGCTTGCTTTATCCTTATCTTACTCTTTAAAAATAGAAACTGAAAGGAAATTTGGGAGGGACACCTAGTAGCTATTTTCTGGTATTTCTATTTTGGTGTAGCCCTTTTCAGCCCCCTTCACGGCAAAGGGAAGACCTCTCTCTCCAGGATCACCTTCCTGGAGTGCAGGAGCCACCTCCCTTCCAGTAACTATGAAGTAGAAAACTCCCCAGCAGTTTTCAGTGTCAGTAACTACCAGCAATGGGTAAAATAAGTTATTTCTAACCAAATAAAAAACAATGCTAGGAGGTAGAATATGTAAGGGCTGAGGCAGAAGGTCATGAGCATCAAAAAGACAAGTAATTTGCCACGGTGACACATGGGAGGCAGAAGCAGGATTGAGAATTGCCACCTAAACTGCATAGTGAGACCCTACCTTAAAAAGCAGAAGGTATAGTGGGAGAAGCAGTGTGTTTAGGTTCTTTTCTTCTCTCTTTTTTTTTTTTTTTTTTTTTTTTTTTTGTGTGTGTGTGTGTGTGTGTGTGCGTTTGTGTGTACCAGAGGGCACTGTGTGTCCCTGTGGAGGGCCAAAGGTGACTTGACTCGGGGAATCATTCTGGATTGCTTCTACCTCCTTGCTTCACTCTGGGATTTCCCAGGGTCCACCCACCAGGGCTGGAAATGTGGACCACCGCTATTTCTGCTTGGCATCTTTATGTGGAACCTGAGATCCGAATTCAGGACCTTTCTGCTTGCGAGACAGAGTCTTAACCCCTGTGCCAATTCTCCAGCCCGAATCTATCTAGTTTCTATAGGATTCACGTGGTTCTTGAACCACTCCTTGTGGTAAAGTTTATGTTATGTTCTTTGGATGACCATATAGAGTTATACTGAGAACATTGTAAAATTAGTGGCAAGATTAATAATATCAATTCATCATTTCCTTTTTTAAATGTTTTATTTAGAGAAAGAGAAGGGAATATGCAAGCATTCTAGAGAGCGTGTGCTTGCATGCTATGGAGCATGACTGGAGGTAGGACAACTAAACTTTTAGAAGTCATTTCTCTCCTTCCACCATGTGAATTTTCAGAGACCAAACTCAGGTTGCCAGGTTTGCAAGCAAGAGCCTTACTCAGTAAGCTATCTTACCATTTGTCATCTCCTTATACATAGCTGTTGAAAAAGATGAAGGATCTTTTCATGATAAAAATCTCTGTTGCTTTGGTCATATGTGCAAAGTAAAAAATAATACTGATACTTCTACAATCAAACGTTTTAGTTTCTGAATTCATCTAGAGTGAAGAAAATAGAAAGAGAGAGAGAGAAAAAGCAAGAAGAAAGGGAGGGAAAGAAAAAAAGGAATACTCAGGCCTGGTGTATTATAGTATGTTTTTAAGGATTAGACATTACTTTCTCAAGTGAATATCTAGACATCTGCATGTGTGAAGATTCAATCTTAATTGTGTTTGAGTATACAAATGAATTCATTCACACTGTACCATACATCCACAAAACTTTCCTTACCTGTAAAAATTAAAGCTCTTATAGCCATTAGACAATAATTTAAATATGAATATTTAACTAAAGGCCAGTCCTAGCAACTTTTGGTACCCCTTGGGAAATGATGCCCTTTTTGGTAGTTAAAGAGTTGAATTTGAGATGGTTTTTTTTCAGAGTCTGCTCCTTGAGGTTCAAGGATAATATTGCATCCAGTGAAATGTCTGAGCTGGAGAATTAACACAACACTCTTCATCACAGTCCAAAAAGTCAACTGCTAAGAATGTTCTCCTTTTTCTAATTTGGGAAATATAATACCTTCTATTACATCTTGCATTGAAAGTGGTCAGGGAAGAAAGATAAATAAGAAAGGTATCTTTGAAGCCATGTGAGAGATAGGAGTGTTGGAAAAGGAAGATAAATTAATAATTCCTAAGTACAAATTAAATAGTAGAGAGATCTTTTGATTTGTCCACACATATACCTGTGCATGCAGACTTAAGTAGAGCATTGGCCAAGGTGAAGCAACTTGAGTATACCATGTGTTGACTGGCACAGCATTTTGGAGATGAGCTATTGGTGTGACTGGCATATATCAGTTGAATGTGTGTGTGTATGGTTTGAACCTGTCAATAATTAGGGTTACTTACAGAAGTGTAGGCAACTTGCCAGTTTTCATATCTTCCCTAGCATAATTAGCATTTTTTCTCTTAAGTGTAATCCCTTTCCCCAGTAAATCCACTCATACAAATTTATTCTAAAGAAACATATAAGGATATGTATAAAAATATTTTGTAAGTTGTAACAGCATTGAATGCAATATTTTGAAGACAGTAAACATTTAGAAGCAAAATATTCAGTCAGTGAAATACCATCCATATGATGAAATTATACTTTGCGGTTATTTAAGATTTAACATCAAACAGAATTCAGGAATATTCCTGATGTCTTTGTGTTAAAAATATGTATATAGTTATACAAAGATATAAAGGCATACCAACATTAATAGTGATGCCCCTTATGTTTTAAGATTAAGCCTCACAAGCACAAGGACCTGAGTTCAGATCCTAATTTTCACGTAAAAATGCCAAGTGGAAATGGCAGCACCCCTTCCAGCCCTTGGAAGATAGAGGCTTAAAAAAAAAAACAGAACAAAAGCAATAAAGAAGTAGAGCAATCCAGGATGATTTCCAGTGTTACCCTTGGACCAAACACACTCAAATGTCTCATGCGCATGCACACACACACACACACACAAAGATTAAGCAATTTTTGGAAGAAGAGATGTGTCCATGGTGGAGTGGTTATATTTGCCCATGTGGTTGTGTGGAGGTTAGAGGTTAATGTTGGGGTATTATTGCTTTTCCAATTTTTTTTTTCTTTTGTTGAGACAAGGTTTCTCACTGAACTTAGTGCTTTCCATTTCAGGCAGACTGGCTGACCAACAAGCTCCCAGGGTCAGTCTGTCTCCCTCCCCCAGCACTAGGGTTACAAGCACAGGCCATCCATCGCCTGACTTTCACATGGGTTTCAGTTGTTCCAGGTTGCTCTTCATGCTTTGGGATCAAGTACTTTAGCAACTGGGCCATTTCTCCAGCCCAACTTCTGTTCTTCACCCTCTCTACAATTTACAATGCCTGTCCCTTGACGTATACTATATAAGTGAACTGTGTCCAGGAAATTTCATGGAGTAATGAAGTTGGAGACCTGTGTGGAATGAGGGGAAAGTGAACACAAGCTGGTATAGGTGACACTATAAAGAATATGGCCAAGAACTGATTGGAGTCAGGGCTAAGAAAACAGCCAAGGTGGAAAACAGGCTCAGGCCTACTTCTGCTAAAGGTTAGCTCTAACTACAGTGTTTGTGGGTGTTTCCATTTTTGTCTGATGTAGAGATCTAGTGATGTAGAGCTGCATGTGATGACAATAAATAACATGGTGTTTAGGAACATGATTTTATTACTCTGTTACAGATAATGCTCTTTGTGGTGTGTATGTGTTGAGATCAAATACTGCTTAAGCTATATTATATGCTCAAGGTTGTGTCAAAAGACACATTTCAGCCTCTGAAATACCTGGCATATGCTACCATGCCCAAACTATAGCCTTCTTTAAAATATTTAAAATGCTGCTGTCCATTACTAGTTACCATTTTAAAATGTTCCTCTTTTTACTCTGCTGGTTTTTTAAGCAGGATTTGTTTTAAGTTGAACTATCAAATGTTTGCATGATTGAGACTACACATCTGAATTTCATTGTGAATTAGGTCCATATATAATTCCTTTGTGGTGTCCAGATCCTTAGCTGAGGATTTTCATCTGTCGGTGTTATTTCAGTGTCATTCTTATTGCCGCCATTGTGTTGGACACTCAAACAGGCAGAGAAGTAAGCATGGGTCATGACTCTGGTTATTGTTGGTGTGCAGTTTTTCAGAACTTGAGTTTCTCTTTGAGAAAGAATATCTTTTAATGATAACATGCAGAGCATGTAGTACAGCTGTAGAAAGTATTGAAGTCTGGAAAATAAATGAAATAGAGAACTAATAACCAAGGGAAAAACTTGAAGAGAGACACTGGAATCTAAGGAGGAAGGACTCACTGTACTGTAGAAGAAAATAATAGAGGTATCCAGGACCATGAAGCTATAGACCATCCAGCTGAACTGGTCTCAGAGCTGGTAGCAGAGTCTGATGTGAAAATCAGAGATTTTGGTACCTAAGTTAAGTGTTACTGAGCCTGATGCTTTGAAATGTTAACATATAACATGTATAGGATAGGGAAATATTTAGCATTTGTTTGTAATGGTTCCCTCTTTCGGGCTTCCCAGAAGCCCTATTTGTTTAGATAGGTCTAAATACAGTTTTAAAGTGGGCAGTCTAGAATGGATGAGCAGAAACAAGATTATAGCAGGCTATGTTTCAGTGAGAAATCAAAGAACATGTTCCACAGGAATTTCTTCTTTTAAATTAATAGAGTCTTTCACATTTAACATTTGTGTTGGCTAAGCTTGATATCTTCTGACTAAATCCACCTTTTTAAGTTCTGGTCTTACAGCTCCAGAAAGCCATGAGAGCACCCATTTGGCCTTCAGTGCTGGTTCCAGATTCTTCCACCTCGATGTTCCTCTCCTACTTGCAGTTGTCCCTTCAGCTTCTTACTGCTTTCAGTTTTTGACTTAACAAATTCTCACTGGCAAGTTTTATGCATGGTCTTGATCTTTCTCTCTCTCCCTACATGTTTACTTCTTAATGATTCTGTCCTCTTTTTTTTTTTTTTTTTTTTTTTTTACTATCCTGACTTCCTAAACCCCTTTCTTTAGGAATGTTATTGACTGAATTCAAATGGAAGAGTCTAGACAAGGTCAATTTCCTTAATGTGTTTTTCTCTTATATTCCTTACCACATACCCTGCCAAAATTGTACAAAAAGTACACATGTCTATGAGAGAGAAAAGAAGGGTTTTGATTAAGGTTGGAGGCTTGTGTCCTACTGCATCTACTTCACCTTGAATGATTACAGTGTGCTTACCCCAGAGGACAGTGGCAAAGGCAGACATGACAGTAAGCAAATGGGCCTCTGTTCACAGACTTGCTTGTTATAGCAAGTTAGGATCTTTTCAGCCGGTGTGTCTGCTGTGAATCATGACAAAGCTGTTAAGTCATGAGCATATCTCTGTTTTTAAAGGATTCACAGATGCTATAAAACCAATAACTTAGGTTACTGTTATCATGGGGTCAAGCAGCTGTATGACCATCCAAGATTAATATTTAAGAGTAACTAACATATATTGTTTGTTCCCTTTTTAGCACGAGGTAGAACTAACATTGAACTTAGAGAGAAATTCATCCTACCAGAAGGGGCATCCCAGGGAATGACCCCTTTCCGATCACGGGGTCGAAGATCCAAGCCATCATCCCGCGCAGCTTCCCCCACCCGCTCCAGCTCAAGTGCTAGTCAGAGTAACCACAGCTGTACATCAATGCCTTCTTCTCCTGCTACGCCAGCCAGTGGTACCAAGGTATGTCTGAAGACCTTTATGGCCTCTTTCCCCATTCTCATCTTGATACATACTCATTGATCAGAGGAGCTCCTGAAAAGACTTAGCAGGAAAAGGAACACAGACACACAGAAAAAGACTGGGAAGATGGCTCGGTGAAAGCTTTGGCCTCACAAACAAAAGGAACTGAGTTCAGATCCCATGTGAAAAATAGCAGGTGGATGTGACACTGACCTTCATTTGGCCCTGCAAGGCAGAGTCTGAGAAACCCCAGAGCAAAGCAATGAGGAAGAACAATCCAAGATGATTCCCAAAGTCACCCTTGGGCATCCACAGGAACACACACTTAAGCACTCTAGAGGTACAAACACACGTATATATACACACACATGCAAAAAATAAATAGAATAATTTTTTTTAAAGATTTGATAGAAAGATACAACTTTACCTAGACCAAGAATGCCCTCCCCCAGCGGTGTACTTTAAAATAACTTAAAAAGGATATTCAATAAAATAACTTGTTGGGCTTTGACAGTTACCTTCTTTATTGCTATGAGGAAGTATTCAGACCCAGGCAGAAAGGAAGAAAAGGGGGGATATAGTCCATTATGACAGGAATTCCCATAGCAGAAAGCATGTTTGTAAGTAGGAGAAAGGTTATGTCATCAGGAGGCACATGGAGCAAGCAAGCAAGAGGAAGCAGGACTGGGCTACTAAACCTGAAAGTCCATCTCCTGTGACTTGCCTTCCCAAACATTAGCACCAACCAAGTGTTCAAACACATGAACCTGCATTGGGCAACTCACATTCAAATCATGACAGGTAGTTATTTCAGAAATCGTGATTTCCACCATGAGTTTGAGTCTAAATTGCTTAAGTTGCTAGTTTTGCAAGTCTAGGTGCTGTCTGTGCTGGATGGAGTACCTCAGTCAGCTTGCCTTTACAGTGGGTTATATGCCTCTCAGCTGGTCCCTCTCGTGCCATTTGACTGATGTGCATTTTACTTTGTTTTCTGTTTCTTTACAATTTAGTATCTTCCTTTTTTTTTTTTTTTTTTTTTTTTTTGTTCTATTTTCAAATCGCTCCCTTTTCTGTTCCTTTTTTCAATTGTTCCCGTCCTTCCCTTTGAATTTCCGTTTTACAGACTCCACTTCAGTTCTCTCGCTGTTATGACAAACCCTGGTTGGTAAACAGTAAAGCTGGCACCCCTGTCAGGGACAGCCACTGTCCTGACCTCCAGCTGCTCAGCCCTGAGGTAGAGTATAGCTTGACTGAGTGAGACACAATCACAAGGAAGCCCTCACTCATGCCAAGAACCTTCCCAGCTTTTCTTCCTGATATACGCCCATGCTCCTCCACCTCTGGGGTGCTTGCACAGCTGATGGGTCTGCTCAAGTGTTCTCAGGGGTTTCTAACTCGGATTCACCAAACTTGGAGATAAATAAAAATACCTGAAATAAGATTGTTTAACAACTTTATAACAGCCTTTAGCATGTTATTTGTTTGGGATGGTTAATAATCATTCCTGGCAATTT
Source organism: Typhlomys cinereus (assembly GCA_023101885.1). NCBI lineage: Eukaryota > Metazoa > Chordata > Mammalia > Rodentia > Platacanthomyidae > Typhlomys > Typhlomys cinereus. The sequence continues at coordinate 7,126,319 of JALPQD010000078.1, forward strand.
ATCTGTTGATACTATGTATAATTAGAACTCTTGTAGTCTCCAAGTGTCAAATACATAGACGAGTTACGAACACTTGAAATTCAAATAGAGCGCATGTTCACCAATGTTCTATCTGCTTAGAACAGGAGGGTGGTTTGCAAGACTCCTAAGGGTGGTTGCTGCTACCACATGAGTTCAAGGCATGGCTGCCTACTTCAGCGAAGCACAGTATCAGTGACCACTGCTCTGGGGCTCCAATTCCACCTTCTTAATTCCTTGACCTGGGTACATGGATTTCTGTATTCTGGACTTGAATATACATGCCAGCAGTTAAGCATGTTCAAGTGTAGACATTAAAATTCCTCAATGCTTTTGGATGAGTAGTGCTTCAGAAATAGAACATGGCCAGGCATAGTAATGCACACCTGTAATCCCATCACTTAGGAGCCTTAACCAGGCAGATTAGAGCCTGAACGAGACAGATCATGAGTTCAAGACCAGCCTGGACTACATTGTGTGACCCTGTCTCAAGAAAAACTGAAACAAACTTGGGGCAGCTGTTTGTCTGGTAGCAATATAATTTGAAGCTCCTACAGGGAGGTATAGGAGGGTCTGCCAGAAAAACCAGAGAGGCACAGAAGTTTGTGATTCAGTGGACTGCTGCTTTGAGACTCATTCTACTCCCAGCTCAAACTCCAGTTCAGAAATCTATCTGGTTGAGAATATGATCTGGGAACCTCCTGCCTACTAAAAACCTAAGATTCAACCTGCTGGTGTGTTTTTCTTCTCTATAATGGATCCAGCTTCATGAAAATTTCAATAAAGTTCAAAAAGTTGTAATATTTAATTTTAAAGTATAAAGTCTCACATAATTCTGATAGCTGGGCCTTTTTGTTTTGTCGTAATTACAGAGCAATCCTATTTTTCATTTCAGGCTGTTGTTTACCATTGGTGTCCTATAGCCGGGCCAGGCCCTAACTTAGACCCCAGCCCAGAGGGTCCAAGCTGCGGGCTGCAGGCCGCTGTGCTCAGGAAGGGTAGCTTCTGGAACTGGTGCTCCTCCTCTTGGGTGGCCAGAAGAGTTATGCTCAGTGTTGGTCACTCCTGTCGCTTTTGCTTTTTCTTTATGAAGAAATGCAGCAAACATAATGAGATAGGTTGCTTTAATCTCCTATCTGCATAAACATCTTAAAGGTTCTGGAAAACAATTTACCTAACTTATTTCAAAGAGAAAAATTGGAATATATTCTGTTTCTTAAGTGATATTTTTAAATAGACCTTAAAATATTCTTTCTCCAAGTCTATAAACTTTTTAATTCTTTGACAGCTTGTCAGGTGTACACACTATATGTTTATCATATTCCCCCTGAAACTTCCCTTCATGTATTCCCCTTTCCATTTTCATATAAGTCTATAATCTTAAAGAGGGTAGAGCTGGAGAGATGGCTCAGGAGTTAAGACTCTGCCTTGCAAGCAGAAGGTCCTGAGTTCGGATTCCAGGTCCTACATAAAAATGCTAGGCAGAAACAGTAGTGGCTTGCACTTCTGGCCCTGGTGAGCGGAGCCTGGGAAATATCAGAGCAAAGCAACAAGGAGGTAGTACCAATCCAGAATGATTCCTGAAGTCATCCTTGGTCCTCCACAGGGACATACAGTGTACTCTGATACATGCACACATACACACACACACACACACACACACACACACACACACACACACACACAAAATAAACGAATAAAATACTTTTTAAAAATGATGCAGTACTTGCTTCAGCAGCACCTATATTAAAATTGGAATGATAGAAAAGATTAGTAAGACCCCTGCTCAAGGATGACACACAAATTCGTGAAGCGTTCCACGTTTTTTTTTAAAAAGAAAAAAAAAGATACATGGAAATACCGCTCCTACCAATAGCAGTAATCATGACATGCAGCCTTTCCAGGTTCGGAAATGGTTCTTCATCCCATCTATTCAACAAGATTTCAACCAGGAGTTCCTTCTTGCCAGGTAGTTTTAGGTACATAAATCAAATCTGCTTTTATGGAGCTGATGACTTACTACCGGACAAAGAGGCAATAGCAAGTGTATCGTACATCAGGTAGTAGGTTGGTGAGGAGATCCCTGACAGGGTCCTTTTAACAGAGCCCCTGAAGAAATTGTTAGGCCACTCGTATGTTTGGGGAGAAGTGGATGCCATGCAGTAACTGGCTAGGATGGATTGAACAAGAAAGGAGCTGGGTACGAGTAAAGTGGACAGATAGAATATACTTACTTCCTAAGGGAAAAGCAGGGACATGGGCTGGTTCATAGAGTCTTGACTGATATTGTACCTACTTACTAATGGAGACTGTGCTAACACTTGACTCTTGTTAGTGTTTTCAATTTGCTAACCAGCTAGCCTGTTCTTACACTGTCACAAACAAGGTGGCCAGGCAACGCCCTCCATCCTAAGTTATTTTCATACACACAAAACAAGTACATGAGCATACGAAAAGAAGACATTTTAAACTTTTAAATTGGAACTTAAAACTTAATTTCAAGGGGCTGGAGAGGTGACTCAGGGGTTAAGCCTCTGCCTTGCAGGTGGAAGGTCCTGAGTTCGGATCCTAGACCCCACGTATAGATGCCAGGCAAAAGCGGGGGCGGCTTGCGTTTCTGGTCCTGGTAGGGCAAAGCCTGTGAATCCCAGGGCAGAGTAAACGAGGAAGTGGAGGCAGTCCATGGTGGTTCCCGAATTCGTCCATGGTTCTACACACACACAAATACATGCACACACACGCATACACCCACAGTTGAATAATAAATAATAAAAAATTAAAAAAAAAAAAAACTTAATTTCAAGACTCACCAAAATTCATGACTTAGGACACTTTTTAAATAAACCTTTGTTTTCCCGGACTTTTAATTTGCTTTCCAAATGGTCAGCTATAAAGAGTCTTCTAAGTAGACCATTTAAAATTAAATTTCTACCACAGTTTTCATCAAGTAAATATGATCTTCCATTATTTTGAAGGTTATTCCGTCAACAGGCAGCAAGTTGAAACGGCCAACACCAACTTTTCATTCTAGTCGAACATCCCTTGCTGGTGACACCAGCAATAGTTCTTCCCCAGCTTCCACAGGGGCCAAAACTAATCGGGCAGGTAAGTACTGACCCTGCCACACAATAGGGTGAGGGTTGACTGGGGCCCATTAGCAAGACTGCTCTGCTCCCACAGAACCCAGAAAAACAGACCTGCACTTTTCCAGGTTTCCAGTTATATGTTTTCGGGTCACTGCAACTAGCTGTAACCTTCCATACTCAGAGCTGGGACTCCTGTTCTTGATCAGAAATTATCACGGTTGAGAGAATGGGAAAATAAGAAAGGACCAATCCAGAGGGAAGGCAAGCATTTTGTTACTTATTTGATAATGTTCCATATTTACTGTGGCTGTTGGTGAACTAGAAAAGCAATAGCCGACTTGCTGCTGCTTCCTGGGAGTTGGCCGCCCACCCTGTATCATTTGCCATTTGCTCACATATTACCTCACCTGTGCCAAAGCAATTAGGCAGCTCACGCATCTGTGCTTCCGAGTTGTAGATGGCAACTCTGTTGCTGGCAGCAGCCACTTCCTACTGCCCAACTAGAAGGTTCACAGGTAGCCTCACAAGCCAGAAAATGTCTAAGACTTCTGTGCAGATGGGAAAATGCAGGTCCAATAAGGCTGTAGGTTTCCCACTCCAGGGCCACACAGCATCTCAAGTGATGTGCTTCCATCCGATGCTCTGTTAAACATGCTGCTTTCTACTTGGACTCCAGACCCTAAGAAGTCCGCCAGTCGCCCAGGGAGCCGAGCGGGGAGCCGAGCCGGGAGCCGAGCCAGCAGCCGTCGAGGAAGTGATGCCTCTGACTTTGACCTTTTGGAGACACAGTCCGCTTGCTCGGACACTTCTGAAAGCAGTGCTGCAGGGGGCCAGGGCAACTCCAGAAGAGGGCTCAGCAAACCTTCCAAGATCCCAACCATGTCCAAGAAGACCACCACCGCCTCCCCCAGGACTCCGGGTCCCAAGCGATAACACTGTACAAGCAGCCCACACTACTATCCATTTCCGATCCTGCTCCATACATTGGGTGTATATTTATTCTGAACGGGAGAAGTTATATTGTTAAAAGTGTAAAAGAATAATTGTGTTATGAAGCTGCCTTATTTTTTCCTTTTTGTAAGTTACTATTTTCATGTGAATATTTATGTAGATAAAATTTGCCTCCTGGTAACCTTATAACAAATGGGGCCCAGAAATATTTGAAAAAAAAAAAAGCAAATGGAAAGGTCAAGATGCAAATGTGTGTATTACAAAAAAGAAAAGCCTCTCAGTAAGGTTTTTGTGTGGTGCAGGGTTGTAAACCTGCTTTATCTTTTAGGATTATTCCTAAATGCATCTTCTTTATAAACTTGACTTGCTATCTCAGCAAGATAAAATATATTAAAAAATAAGAATTCCACAGTGTTTAAGGAACTCTTTTTTGTAAATCACAAACACCTCGATTAGCAAGAACTGAGGAGAGGGCAGCGAGGGTTGCATTTCCATTGTTTTAATGTCTTATAAGTTTAGCTACAGACACAGAACCTCATTTAGATAGCTGTTACACACAATACAGCAAAATGAGCTCATTGCAGCACTGTCTTGGAATCTGTCTCAGTTCTGGATATTTAAAGGACATATAGCTGCTAGAATTCAGGGGTAAATTGTTCAGAAGCTGTCAGAACATTGGGGTTTTTAAACTAATTTGTAACTGTCCAGTGTAGCGATCAGTAATGTTCGCCAAGTGAAGGAGATTCCGTTGGCATTGCGAGTTACAGATTCACTTATCTGCGTTTCTTGCTATCTGTCGAAATGGTCGATCAATCCCCTTCCTACAAACTGAGGAATGAATTTCACGAGCCTATTCTGAAAATGTGGACCTAAGATACTGACATTTGCTCATCCTTTAATGGAGTTCACCAGCACACTTGTTCACCAGTCCTGTTTGCCTCCCGTCTTTTCTTGTGTCCGAGTGACCATAAAGAGGGGCTGTCTGGGGCTCCTGCTTTTAGCTGCTCTTCCTCTTCAGCTCCGACCATGTTGCTGTGTTGATGATCTCAATTGGTTTTAATTGAGGCAGAAACTGAAGCTCTACCAATGAACTGTTTGGAAACAAGACACACTTTTGTATTAAAATTGCTTGCAGTAACAAATGTTTTGTAATTCCTGATTTTCTTCTGAACTACTTTATATTTAAATGTTACCCCTAAGATATAATAATGTTGTAGTACTTAAATACATTATTCAAGTCAAGCGATTTTGATGGGTAAATTAGAGTTCATTAATTTTTCTCGTTTATTTTATCCTTGTTGATTTTAACAAGGCAACAAAGAAACGGGATATTGTTAACACGAATATGCAGGGATTATGTCCCACTTACACAAACATGTATACAAATATAAAATATTTTTATATTAGAATAACAAAACCTTGAGGTGTGAGAGAATAGGGTAACCTCTCACAGTGTTGAACTTTCTGTTTAAACGATAGACTTTCAGAACACAAAATTAGTCCTGTTAACCTTGTAAACAGCTGCTCCGGTTGCTGTAGAAATGGAATTGATAGGTTTAAAGTGGTGGAGTAAGACCTTCCAATAAATGAAGATGATGGGATTGCATCCTAAGAGCCATCTGGTAGGAAGCTGGCTTAGGGGCGGGCTATGTAGGAGATGGGTACTTACACAGGAGTGGGCGCCTTCTCACAAGAGGTTTGTACTCGGTGCACACGTGATGTGAATGACCTAGAGCTGTTTCCTACTTAATGCAACTCAAGAGCGGAGGTTAATTCCTCCAGGTACTCGTGTGTGTGTGTGGGTTCCAAGATGCACTCCTGGCACTGCACGGGACTGCCTGAGGCTCTGTTGCTGATCACCAAACTCCATGAAGGGGGAAAAAAGGAGAGACAAGTGAAGAATCCACTAGCGATCTGTTTTCAATGCCAGAAATCAACCTAGCTATTGTCCGTGAACTCAGTAAAGCAGATGGCAGACTCCCTACACGCCATTCAAGCCGGGTTTCCCTCTCCCCCAGCACTTGGCTTTCTGATGAGAACGAGCAAATAACTGATTCAGATAACAAGGAAAATGCTACAGATCATATCAGGTAACACTCCTAGGATTCTAAAGTTTGGGAAAACGTCAGTGCAAGTTGGCAGCCTCGTAGATGCCACAGCAAGTGCATACTTTATTCTCCATGGAGTTGGGATAACTTTAAGACTGCCAGAGTTGGCTTCTGCCTCAAGGCCATTTGGCAGCAGAAGTACAACAGGACCAGTGGGACCTCCGTCTTTCTAGAGTAGACTACCTGCTCTTGTCTTACCAAAGCTCAGCTGGCAGCACCACAGTTTCCATTCAACAAAAACCTGGTGTAAAACAGGAAATAGGCCAAAAAAAAAAAAGGTTGAAATTACAGTTCTGAGGTAGAAACTACTTTAAAAATACAAAGTTGATGTTGGCTGGGGCTTTAAGTGATGTAATAACAATAGCTAACTTTTGCTGAATGCTTGCCATGAACCAGTGATTGAGCAAGCACTCTGCATTTCTTTTAATACCCATCCCAATCCTGTGGTCTCAAGTCCCTCACTTTATAGATGAAACAGGTTAAGCTCCCAAAATCATTGTGCCAGGTGAATGGGAAAGGTCTTTTGATACTACCACCTCTAACAAACCTTGGCCACCTCAGTTCCCTTCCCTTTCTGTTCTAGGGGTTCACTCTGACCATCTCAGCTCCTCTAGGGCCTGTCCATTCTGTCTTGGGCAATAACCAAGGTTATCCCTATTATAGTTCTGACTCTTCAGGGGTGGAGTCTTGTCTGTTTTGTCTCTGACACAGGACCAAAACACTCCATCATAATGGTTGCTGAACTGAAAATCCTCAGTGGCTAAAACCTGCTATTTTGGTTTATAGGGACATGAAATGCTGTTAACATGAATGAATAATGTCATAAAGTCCCACACCAGGCTGTCTGCAGTGCAAATAGTACCCAGGGCACAGAAGGGGCAGGGAAGGAGGCGTGGGCAGGGGACCAAGTCAGTGAACAAACTCACGTGGACAAGCTCTCACTGCCTTCTGCCTCAGCCGCCACATCCTGTGGATTCGGCCTCTTTCCTGGGTCCCTCCACGCCATTACTATGAGAGACTCATGGTCAGTCACCTGCCCCACCATAGAACCTGCTCCAACTTCAAGCCCACTCTCCCTCCCACCCACGCTGTCTCAGCATCCTTGGGCGCTGTCAGGAGAACTTGGCACGGGCCATAAAGTCCATTGTTTTGTGTGTGTGTGTGTGTGTGTGTGTATGTGTGTGTCTGTGGTGGTGGTGGTTTTGTTTTCCTTAAAGATAGGGTCTCACTGTGTGGCCGTGTAGCTCTTGCTGACCAGAAACTCACCATGTAGACCAGGACGGCTTCAAGTTTCCAACAGTCCTTTCTCTACCTTTCCAGTAATGAGATTACAATCCTGCTTACCAAGCCTGTGTTAGAGTGCAGTGTCGCTATGGGTCTTTCAAGCAGTGTGGAAATTCACCTGTTGAGTAAAAAAAAAAAAAAAAGTCTGTGCTTGAGATGCCACCAAGTGATGTAGTAGATACCTAAAACTTTGAAATGATCACATCAAAATGTGATTTGGATGGACATCATTCTTTATTTGGAATTGTGTTTTGAATCCCCATAGAGACAACATAATTGGCCAGGGGAGGGGGCAATCATGCAGCCCTTGCAAGGCTCTTTGTTCTATCTCCTGGAAGCCCCTCCAGCATCTCCCTTTGCCCCAGCCCACCTCCACTGTTGTGCGACCTGAGGGAAAACCATTAACCTCTGTGTGCGGGGTTTCCCCAGCTGCCCAAAAAAATCCCAATGGTGCATGCCTCATAACACGATATGAACATCACAGAATCAGTGCGAGATAGATAGAACATGCCTAGCAAGTGACATTACCAGTCATGATGTTATTTCGAATTCCGGGCCTTGATAAGAGCCCTCCCTCATCTCACATTTCTCTCCCACTGACTTTTCCTGACTTTCCAGGCAGGCAACGCCACCCAGTCTGCAGAAATTCAGTGCCTTTTCTGCTCCGTGCAGCACTTCAACCATCCATGAGGCTGAGTCAATGCGGTGAGAGTCGCTAGTGGAGACCCTTATGCAGAAAGAGTTCACCAGGGTTCCCTTTTCTTGCTGGCCGCAAGATGTTAGGCCAGGTGGCTGCGGATACTCCCGGAGATCCCCTGAGCTCATCGATCCGATTGCAAGCGGGTGAGGTTCTCCAAAGCAGCAGGTGGGTGCAAACTACTGCGTAGAATCCACATGCCTAAGCCGCGAGAGATCACGAGGAGGGCAGGTAGCCCAGCGTGCCCCGAAAAGTGTCGAAGCAGGATGGATCCCAGGCAGCCCTGGCAAGGGCACCGCGGAGAAGGCGCCTGGTGACCTGGACCCAGCACCGCCTGCTGCTGCCAGAGGAATGAGCCCCGCCCTCGCCGCGTGGCTGCCACCCGCCCATCACCCCAGACGGAAGTAAGGGCTCCAGGGACGACGACTGCGGCCACATCGCGGCCGCACGGGACTCGGGATCGTGGTCGAAGCGCACGCCCTCTGGGAGCGCAGACGGCTGCTTGGGAACCCCGAGGTCTGTAAGCCGAGCCGGGCGCTGACCCGGCGGCCGGCAGGGATCTCAGGACGACCCTGGGGGCGTCTGTCCCCGCCCGCCACTTCCTCGCTAGGATTTCACCTGCGGGTTGGGACCCGCAGCCCTCGCGGCAACCTCAAGACACCTTGCTGCGTGAAGCCGCGCCCCGCTCTGCTGCACCCCGTCCCCGCGCACCCATTGGTCGGCCCGGGAGGGGCGGGGTTGAAGGAGAGCTCGGGGCGCGCGCCGTCAGTGGGAACCCTGAGAGTCGCGGCTGGGCGCCCCGGGATCCCACGGAGCCGGGGGGACTGACCCGAGCGGAGACCGCAGCGGCCAAGCCCGCGGTCCCTGTCCCCGCAGGATCCCCTCTGCGGCTGGCCGCGCCCACGCCTCGCCCAGGGCGCGCACAGGTGCTGTCGGGGCGTCACCCGCCGGGCCCGGGCAGCTCGGAGCGGATGAGCGCGCGCTGAGCGCCCCGCGATGGCCGCGCGCCCCGGGCCCTTGTGGCTGCTGGGCCTGGCTCTGTGCGCGCTGGGCGGCAGCCCCGGCCCGCGCCCCCCGCTCGGCTGTCCCCAGCGTCGCTTGGGAGCGCGCGAGCGCCGCGACATGCAGCGCGAGATCCTGGCGGTGCTCGGGCTGCCCGGCCGGCCCCGACCCCGCGCGCCCCCCGCCGCCGCCCGGCTGCCCGCGTCCGCGCCGCTCTACATGCTGGACCTGTACCACGCCATGGCCGGCGACGACGACGAGGACGGCGGGCCCCCGGAGCGGCGCCTGGGCCGCGCCGACCTGGTCATGAGCTTCGTCAACATGGGTGAGTGCGGGACGGACTCATGGGGCGGCGGTGGCGGCCCCGGCCTCGCGCGCGGTGCGGGCCGAGCGCTGTCTGGGGGCCACAGCCCTCGAAGCAACACAGACTGCGCGGACAGGACCACAGGGAAGCGGGCGCTCGGGGAGTGGAAGGGTCGAAGGGACAGGCGCCCATTCCCAGGCCATTTGATGCCCAGGCTGCATAGATGGCACCGGAAGACAGTCAGGTCCTGGGAGACGCGTGAGTAAACAGAGACCGTGATGCTGTCACTGTGATAAACGCAGTCCCGAGGAGAGGAACAAAGTTCAGAGTGGAAGCCTGTGGTCATATCATCAAGGTGGATCCGTGTGCCCTGACAGCCGGCTCCTGAGCAGCAGGAAGCCGGTGGGTGGGGTGTGGCTGTCAGGAAGCGAGAGAGTGGACAGACTCCCATAGTGACTGTATCCTTCGAGTCTGGACCCAACACTTGGACCTTGGCCAGACAGAGTGTTCAGGCCTGAGAATGACTAAGGGGCAACTGGATTTCTAGTCTTTCTCCCAGACAAAATGTGGCTTTTCCTTTCTGCAGCAGTATCTGAAAACTTTGGGGCCAGTTCACCTGAGTGCCCCAAAGGTACTTTTCCCAGGAGGCTTTCATCTTCTGTTCTGAGAATTTCAGGTTGGTCAGGTCCCTGGTTTTGCCCCTAATGGCAAATGGCCAAATGGCAGGGGCCAGGACTGAGATAGACAGCAATCTGGGGACTGGGAGGTGAGGCTGAGATCAGGGCCACCTTGCCAGGGCCACCAGCCCTCTGTCCCCGCAGCTCACTAATCATTCTCCCAGCAGCCAGGGAACAACTGCAGCCTCATCCCCGTCTCCCAGGTGAGGCACAAAGAGGCAGTCCAGTCCTAAACCAGGCTGCCTGGCTCTACACCCAGCGCACAGCCTGGTGACATTGGCCGTAGGCTGGTGAGAGAAGCAGGAGAGTGGGCAGCAGCAGGGTGTGTGGGATGCTTGGCCACTTTCCCTACCTGAGGGCCAAGCAGCCAAACCTCTGCTCCACACCCCAGAGCTGGTGGTGGCTGAGGCTGAAGAGAGCAAGACATACAGCCACTAACCAGCACGGAGGGGGTGAGGGGGTGCAGGGTCAGGAAGGGCTTCAGCCAGTGGGATCTGGACACTGACTTCCTGCTTAGAGGGCAGGGTGGGGACTTAGAGCACATGTGGGACTGGGACTGGCGCTCCATCCTCAGGACAGGGTGACCCAGGACTCAGAACTGAGCATAGAGTTGCCCAAGAATGTCCCCAGAGGACCTGCAGATCAAAATGAGTCACCGCTCAGCCCATGTTTCGTCCCCACCCCCTACCCGCACTGGGTCAAGGCGTCTGTAGGCCTGGTAGAAGCCGTTGCAGCGAATGGAAAGAGTTGTTGCTGTGCGATGTTAGGGAAGTCCCCTGTCCTTACCTCACATCCTTCCTTCTGAAACAGGGCTCCTAGCGACCTGTCTCAGAGTTAGACACTGAATGACAGATGGACAGGAGCAGAGAAGCATCCCAAACCCTTTGGCACATGAATCAGGGGCTGGTCAGTGCTAAGCTAACCTCCATCCCTCAGAGCTGCAGCTCAGTCTTCTGGATACGCCAGTGAATCCTCACGTGTGCGCGCAGCACTAAAGAGGCTGAAGCAGGAGGATTGCCACAGCCTCAAGACCATCCTGAAATCGATAGCATCATAGCATGTTCGAGGCCAGCCTGGGCAGCAGAGTGAGGGCCTGTCTCAAAAATAGAACAGAAAAGAAAAAAGTCCCTATGTGTTTTAGAAATGGTTTCTGAAACCCAGCCAGAAAAGTTTGTATGGTGTGTTTGAAGGTTTCCCTTTCACTTTTCATGGTCTTCTATTCCTCGTTCGTTCCTGGCAACAGCACGTGAACATTTCTCCATCCCAACTTCATGGGCTCAGAGACGTTGAGTAGCCGGCCCAGGGCCGCACAGCATGTCCGTGGCCACATCCATGCGGCCGTGGATCCACATCCCGTTTACTGGCCGTGGATCCACATCCCGTTTACTCCGACGCTATCTCTGGGTGTTGCATTAGGATCTGTGGATTGACAAGCTGGCCTTTGTTCGCTGGCAGCCGCGGCGCCCCCAGAAGGGCCTCTTTATTCTGACGCACTGGCCGCACCAGCAGAACTCCCCAGCTAGCGTCGGCTTAACTGGTAATTACCAGCCGTGCGTGGGGATTAGACACGTACCAGGATGCTTCCTGCTGGCATCCCAGGCCCAACCCAGAACCAACAGGGCATCCACAGAGCGTCCCTGGTGGTGCCAATGGCTATGACAGACTTCTGTCCCTACCATCGCTGTGCTGGGGGAGAGAGGACACGGGCGGAGGCAGCCCTGAGCTCGGGTAGTCCCCGAGCACCAGACCCCGGTTCTTTTCTTTATTATTCATAAATGCGTATTTTTAAAATTTTATTTACTTATTTTTGGGGGGGGGCACATTCATGCCATGGCACAAAGGTGGAAATTAGAGAACAACTTTCAGAAGTCAGTTCTCTCGGTCCTCCATGTGAGCCTCCAGGGGTCAAACTCGGTCTCAGGTTTATAACGGCCTCACTCGCTGAGCCATCCTGCTGGCCCCTAGACCCAGGTTCTTATCCCCTCCTTTAGTTCCAGCTCGTCTCTGCCCACATTTCCTCCCTCCTCGGGTCCTCTGCTTTCTCATCAGTCTGCAGTGGCGGCGTCATTCGAATGAGCTGATCTTGCTCTGTGCATGCCAGTCACTTCTTGTCTTCTTGTCGCATCCCTCAGCTGGGTGGCCTCAGCCCCATCCAGCCTCCTGAGGGCAGAAGGCAAATCAGCAGACAGGCAGGCAGCCCCCCTCTACATTGAGAAACTGAGGTGCAACAGCGCTAGTAGGCAGAGTCCAGGCAAGACCCCACTGGACCATCTGCACGTGCATCCCACCCTTTTCTTGAACTAGGGGCAGGACGGTGATGAACTAAGGAGGTGCATGGGGGGGGGCCTTAGCGACCTGGCCTGGGTCCTGCTCGGTGCCTGCAGCCTGTAACCTTGAAGGTCGTGCTTGCTTTCCACGGGCTTCAGGGCCATTTCTTTCTTTACCAGAGAATTCCTTCCTTTTCCCATCCATCCATCCATCCATCCATCCATCCATCCATCCATCCATCCATCCCTTCCACAAGTAGTCATGCAATGCTTTACTATGTGCCAGGCTTTTACAACTTTGTCACTCCCTCTTCCACGATGTTAAGGGCACAGTCTTGCTTAGCATATGTGAGCCCTTAAGATCAATCCCTATTACTTTAAAAAAGGCATTCTGATGTACTGAGTTTGTGTGTGTGTGTGTGTGTGTGTGTGTGTGTGTGTGTGTGTGTGTGTGTGTTCTATCTATCTAACTAACTATTGCTTTCTCCTCTCTGGCATCAAATTTGAGACCTTGATGTTCTTAGGCAAATACTTCAACATGAGCTACACACAAGGCCACCTCCATTTGTAAAGACGGACAGGACGCTCTGTGCCTGTTTAAAGGAGGTGGACCAGGTTTCCACGCACCTAAATGTTCCTTTCCCGAGAGACAGTGCTGGAGTCCCAGCCGCGCAGCATGACGTCTCTTCTGATCATAAGCTTTCCCTGCTTGTCTGAATTGGGGGCACAGCTAGCGCAGCAGAAGGCAGGGCACAGGAGCTGCATCGGGTAGGACAGAAGCCTGGCCACCCTCATCTCGATGGCGCTGACAGTGGGCACAGCAGCGTCCCCCTGCATGTCCCCTGGAACCCTGAGTCCACGGGACCCGGCGATAGGAAGGTGGCTTCAGCAGGCATTCTTGGGCTCAGGTGGACGGAAGCACCTGCTGGAGTGACCCCCACCCAGTTGCCCAGTGAGCTCCAGAGCCCCTCATTCCACATGGCTCCGAGTTGGAACGTCCCCATTACAGGGCCCTGAGCTCCGGCGAGTCAGCAGAGGACCCTTTCTGGGCCTCGGTTTCTCTCCACTGCACGGCTTCCCTGAGGCCGTCCCACTCTGACGGTGGCTGTGCCACCCCCTGCCCACTGATGCAGTCCCTCTGGGGTGAGTCATGGGGGGCAGAGGTACACCCAGGTCACCTCCTCAGGAAAGTGGGGATGTGTCACTGTGACCAGGTCTTTCTGGAACAGCCCCACAATTCAGTTCTTCCCTTAGTTTCTATTGGAGGAATCGCGCCCCTCTGCTCGAATCTCCTGGGGATTATTTTGACCTCGGTAGGCTTGATGTGGCGGCCTGTGTGGGTGTTCCCTTTTAATTTGGGATCCAGAGCCATCTGAGGACTGGACCGTCATTATATGTACAGACCCATTTATGGAAACAGCTTGCGAAAGTCAGTGCAGAAACTCGGCTGAAAATACCTCAGGAGGGGGCCTGGGCCTCTCGAGGGGCCGAGGTTCGGGTGGCAAAGCTGCAGGTGCAGAATGCACAGGCACCAAGCCAGTGCTCTTCCCTCCTCTCCTTCTTCCTCCCTTTTTCCTCCGCTTCCTCCTCCTCCTCCTCAGACCTTCCGGGGCCTAGGAGACCACAGCCTTATTTCAGGTCTGGAGTGGGCTCATTAGCCTTGGCACCAGCAGGACTAGACAGACAGGCCTGGGGCACCTGCCCTCACCCCAAGGGCCAGGCTGGGAGAGGATGCCAGTGTCCCAGCCAGTGCAGAATCAGTGATCTCAACAGAGACACAGTGTGATAGAGACACTGGACGCTAGACAGTGCCTCGCCCCCAGGACCCACGTGGACGCTGAGCCGCAGCCCTGGGGAAGAAGAGGGGTGCATCCTCCGTCCCTTGAAACACGGGGAGCTTGCTGAGCAGACTGCCACAAGCCACCCGTCTACCCCACATGCCCTAAAGAGCTCACAGTCTAAAGGGACAGCTAAGCCAGGGACAGGACCTGCTGACACTAGGGAAAGGGATGGACCAGCTGTCTAGGGTGCAGGGATCAGAGGAGAATGTGTGTGTGGGGGGGTTCTTCGGTTGAACTGAGGGCGGGGGAGTAGATGTATGGAGTGGAAGGAGCAAACCTAGGAGAGCATGACCTCAAGAGGAGACCAAGGAGGGATCACAGAAGGCACGAGATGCCACGCTGGACAGACAGGCAGACACTGAGTCTAGGCTCCTTACACAGGCCAGAAGGCATGTAAGGATGAAGCCAGGCATAAGTCCAATAGCTCAGAAGATCCAGTTCTTCTGACAGCCTCTCTAAGTGGAGAAGGATGGTGACCTGAAGCCTTTTGTCTGGTCAGAAACAAGATAGATTTAAGTCATCTGGGTGAGTCTAACATTGTCTAGGGAAAAAAAAAACAAAACAGCTGGTGTTTTATGGGTGGCTTGCTGATCCACACAGGGTTTAACATCAGGAGGTCCAGCCCATCACTAACAGGCCCAGGACCTCAGATGTAGATTGGTGGGATATGGACAGAGCTGCGGCCAGAAAGGCCACCCCTGCCTATGGGGGTGAAGGAGGGGGGTTCCTGGAAGTGTGGCATCCGGAGGTGGTTTTTTCAGAGGCTGGGAAGGAGGCTGAGGGTTCTGTGGTTTTTCTCTCAAAGCCACAGTGAGGCAGTTCACAAAGTGAGCTCCCCACTCCCCCTTGTAGAGCTTTGCAGAAGTTAGCATGATCCTGCAGCCCAGGTGGCTGTATGGAGCCAACTGTCCCGAGTCTTTGCTGGAACCCCTGGCGACGTATTGTAGCCTCTCCATTGAGCATCACAACCTCATGGCATCAGCCGCAACTGAACTTAATGAAATTCATCCTAAGTCACAGGGTTTCTGGGATCCCTGTGCCCATCGATTTCTTCAGGTAAGGAAGAGAATTTCTCATGGGCTTGACTGGTCTTTACTGCTCTGTGCTTCTCTCTCAGCCCCTGCCCTTAGATTCCATTTCACACCAGCACTGGAATCCCACAGGGTCCTTTGCCTTTTAGGGTCTCTGTAAGGACTGCTCTTCCTCCACCCCTTCAAATGGGGGTTCCTTCCTCTACAGATTTGACTGAATTACCAATTACAGAATCGATTGAATAGATTTAATAATGTAAAATAATAAGCTAGTGGAGTTCTAGCTTCATCTAAAAGCAGTAGTTTTCAGCAGGGGTAGTTCTGCCTCCCTAAGAATTCCGGGCAATATATCCTACAGTAAAGACAGTGGTACCTACAACAGGGATATCTAGCCCAAAATGCCTTCATTGCCAAAGCTGAGGAATCTAAGTAAAGGTGAGCCTTGTCTAATGATGCTGAGCAGCTGTGGATTTAGCATATGTGCTGCGTTTTGATCTTGTGTGTGTGTGTGTGTGTGTGTGTGTGTGTGTGTGTGTGTGTGTGTGTGTGTGTGTATACGTGTCTGCAAGTGGGTGTGCGGGGCAATCTCGGGTGCCATTCACCAGAGAACATCCATCTTGATTTTTGAGTCAGGGTCCTTCACTAACCTGAAACTCTCTGCGCAGCCAGGCTGGCTGCCAGCAAATTCCAGGGATCTGCCTGTCTCCACGTCTCGGTGCTGGACTCCCCAACAGGTGCCATTGCACCTAGCTTTTTTTTTTTTTTTTTTGCATTTCATTAATTTTATGGAAAGGCAGTTGGATGAGGTTACCTCTGCCCACTCAAAATGAACACTTGGTGTTTCCAAATACTGAATACTCCAGCCTTTGGAAAAATTGACGAGTTATCAGTAAATTATGATTTATAAAGGTTAAAGATAAGATACACTGCAGTTCTTTGGTTTATTTTTTCCAGAGGTCATTTATCCATTACATAACGTCAAGACTGGTTACCGCCATTGTGGATGGACTGGGCCGGATACTGCACTAGGAGCTCTCCACAAGGCTGTAACACTGTAGGCTCCTCCCTTCCAGCTGCCCCAGGAGGCTCCTGAACACCACCTCTGAGACGCCTAGAGGAATCTTGCAAATATACTCTCTGCCTGTTAAAACAACATACTAAATTTTTTTTTATTCAGTTGTGCGTGTGTGTATGTGTGTGTGTGTGTAAAACCACGGGCGAATTCGGGAACCACCATGGACGCCTCCACCTCCTTGTTTACTCTGCCCCAGGGATTCACAGGCTCCGCCCTACCAGGACCAGAAACACAGGCCGCCCCTGCTTCTGCCTGGCATCTATACGTGGGGTCTAGGATTCGAACTCGGGACCTTCTGCCTGCAAGGCAGAGGCTTAACCCTTGAGCCACCTCTCCTGCCCCTAAAACATTCTAAAGGGAGTAATGGAAATTTTATTTTAAAAAAAAAATCTGTAGTAAAAGAGTTTACATTAGCATAAGGAACAAGTTTTCAGAGTGAAATTCATTAAGAAACTAATTTTCTCAAGTGGGAGATTTAGATTAAGGGAATATGTTATACAAAAGTTTTTTAATATAATGGATACAAGCATCATCTGTTTTCTGCTACAAGTATTAAAGATAGATTATGAATTTGTCAAATATGAATTTGTGAGGTCTTTTTTTGTTTGTTTTTGCTTTATATAAAATGCCCACAAGCTTAAGTGTAATTTTTGTATTTTATTTTTATTTATTTGTGTGCGTGCGTGTGTATCAGAGGGCACTGTATGTCTCCGTGAAGGACCAAGGGCGACTTAGGGAATCACCCTAGATCTTTCCTGCCTCCTCCTTGCTTAGCTCTGGGCGTTCCCAGGCTCCGCCCACCAGGGCTGGAGGTGCAAAATGCTGCTATTTCCACCTGGCATCTTTACAAAGGACCCAGCCTCTGAACTCAGGACCTTCTGCTTCCGAGGCAGAGTCTTAACCCCTGAGCCATCTCTCCAGCCCGCTTATGTGTAATTCTTTAGTAGCAATAAAAATCCCATCTCTGAATTATCTATTACATATTCTGGGTGCAAAGAAACCATTTAATGCTAAAAAAAAAAAAAAAAAAAGTGGTATTGAACTGGTAAACTACTTAATTTAAATGTCAAAATTTAAATGGCGTTTACATCAAAACCAACACTTCACTGATGCACTTTTAAGACACTTGCACGGTTAATATTCTAGTATTGTAATGCTTCTTGGAACCCAGAATAAATAATGATAATTTTTAAACGTGTTTTAGGATCAAACTCAAGTCCTGATGTTTCAAGCACTTTACCGACTGAGCCATCTCCCCAATCTATTTTTATTGCTCATTGTCCCTTGTTTAGCCTTTATAAAGCCCTTTCGTGTCAGCGTCTGAGTCCACCTGCATGTGAATATGTGTGCGCAGATGCAGGCTCTCTGACTGCTCGGCGAGCCCCAGGACTCCACCTGTTTCTATTCCCCAGCACTGGGATTACAAGTATGTACCGCTACACCTAGGTTTTCATGTGGGTGCTGGGGCTCTGAACTCAGTCCTCATGCTTTGAGTGGCAAGTGCTTTACCCGCTGAGCTCTCTCCTCAGTCCTGGCTTCTGAGTACTCTGAAACTCCCAGTGAGGCTTTCTTGCTTTCTAGTCTGGAAAGAGGTGTCTACCCTACCTCGCACACTCTGCCCTGGCCAGACATCACACAGTTTCCCAGAGCTCCTGTCCTGTTGTATGTTGTACAGAGATGCCGCGTCAAGACCTGCCCTTTATACCACAGCACCTCCAGGCTTCCGCTGTCATTTCTGGGCTTTTCCAGGGAGCAATGCTGGAGAATCTGTATTTTCTTTTTCAAAATATTTTTCTGATGTGATAATTGATCTTTATTTTTTATTTAATAATTTTTTCCTAGCTTTACAAGTATATTGAGTACTTATCCCTGCCTTCCTCCTTCCCTCCTCCTTTCCATCCTCTCTCTCATCCTTATATCAGTCCATCCCACTCCCACCCCACCTCCTGCCTGTCCGCTTCTGAGGTCCTCAGGGTTCCTTCCCTCTGTCTTGTCTACTCTTGTGGGGGTTCAGGCCTCTATGGCATACCAAGTGACCCCCCCTCCTCAGGCTGCCCCACTGATAGAGGCATTCTCCTTCACTCATCCAGTTTTAGTCCCCAAGGTTTCCACTGTATGTAATTATCGCTCCTGAGATCCTTGCTAGTCTATGGAGTCATGTTGGTATGTCAGGCTTCCTTCAGGTCTGGTAAGGACAAGTCTCATTGCAGTGAGTTTGTGGATGCAGCAGCCCTGCCTTGAATAGTGTCTTATCCAATGGTGGACCTTCCCACCTTTCGGATTTTACAATCTTACTGTCCCCTTTCCTGCAAGGTTCCCTGAGCTTTAGGATGGGGAGAGATTAGGTTGACCTGATTCTGGGTGAGCATTGCAGGGTCGCTGGTACTCTGCATTCTGGCGGCCATTGTTGTCCACATCACTGCTCTTCCATTGCCTTAGGCTGCATCCTGTCAGGGTTAAAATATTTTGAGGGAGAGGGAGAGAGGAAAGAGAGGGGGGAGAGAAGTACACAAAGGCATGACCTGTCACACTATGACACACAGGCGGAGGCAAGGTGACAACTTTCAGAAGAAAGTCCTCTCCTTCCACCTTGTGGGATTCTGGGATCAAACTAGTAGGCACTTTACTAGCTGAGCTATCTCACTGGGTTGAGAATGTGTATTTTCAATACTTTTTTTTTCTTCTCACAGTACTATACAAGGCCTTATGTATGCTAGACAGAACTCAACAATTGAGCTGTGTCTCCATCCTCTAAGAATTTGCTTTGTTTTGTTTGCTTGAGACAAAGTCTCTCTTAGTCTAGACTGAACCTGGAACTTGGTATGTAGCTCAGGTTGGTCTTGAACTTAAGTCTCCTAAGTGTTGGATTACAGAAACATATCAGCCCACCAGGCATAGTAGGAAAAAAAAAAGAGTTCAAACCAATATTCCCAACTCAAATCCTCTGCAAACCTTTACATAAATGCCTAGGTTTTATATTTATATCTATTTTATATTAAATAATTTGCTTATTATGACATTGACAAAAAAATGGTTTGCTTTGATTGGGAATGGTGGCCCATATTTATAATACCACATGGCAATCTTTGTTTGATTTTTAAACAAAGTACGTAACTTCATCTCAGCGAGAGAAAACTTCAAACAAACTAAAGCTGAGAGACATGGGCAGTGACTGGCCAGGGCCCCTCAGCAGCATCAAGCTCAAGATAGATAAGGAAATGCAGAGCTGAGTTGTGGATCAGAGGAACCCAGGAGAAGCGACCCAGAAATTTCTAGATTAAATCCTGAAGCAAAAGAAGGATGTTAGTATAAAAATAGGTAAAATTTGAGGAAAGTCATTAACAGTGTATCAGTATTCATTTCCTGGCTTTCTTAATTATACTATAGTGTGGTTTCCTGTATGGGAGAGAATAAATAAGAAGTTTTTATGTTCTTCTTATACTTTTCTCTAAATCTGAATAATTAATTTTCAAAATAAAATCCAGAACATAGAGTGGCTTCTTAATACCCCATTTACTGTTCCTGCTCCCACTTTTTTTTCCGGGGATAGGGGGGTGACTGGCAGTTGAACCTCCAGCCTTATACTTGCTAGGCAGTTACACTGCCCCTGAGGTATATATGTCTTCAGTTTTCAAATCCTTGTCTACATCCTTCATTGGACCTATCACATATACTGATCATTTTGTGGGCTTTTTTTTAATCATATGGCATGGTCTTGCCATGTGTCATAGCTAGATATAGGTGGCTATTTGACGATAAGGGTTTGAGCTCAGGACACATTTGCAGAGAATTAGTAGTTGAGTTAAGCTCAGAACAAATCTATAGGAGATTGTCTAGTTGACAAGTGTTGCTGTCCGCCTGTTATAGTTGCTGATAAATGACCATCAAATGGCTTAAGGGAACAAGGGGTTTATTTTCTTATTATAGTTCTGTTACAGTCTATCCAGCTTGACAGGAAAGCACGCACCAACACCAGGTCAAGGGAACTGGCCACGCCATCTCTATGTAATGGCCGAGAGAGGAATGATCCTTACTTGCCAGAACAGCATGTCTGGCCAAGTATACACAAGGATGCCAATTTCCTCAACCAGCTCTCTGTATTTTATTCACCTGTTCAGGGCCCGGTCCTACCCACCATGGGCTGGGCCTTCCCCATCAGCTAGACAATCTCCTTCAGGGTCACTCTGGGCTTAACTCAACTACTAATTCTTTACAAATGTGCCCAGAACTCAAACCCTCAACCATCAAGTTGATACCTGTACATAAGTGTGACAACAAGGAAGGCCCAGCCCATGGTGGATAGAACTAGTCCCCAGGAGGGTGAATAAAATGGAGGGAAATGGTTGAGAAAGTTGGCATCTTTCAGTGTACTTGGCCAGACATGCTGGTCTCTCTCAGCCATTATGTGGATATGGTGTGGCCAGTTCCCTCGGCCCTGGTGTGAGCTCTTCTACCAAGCTGGATGAGAAACTATCCAGACTATCATAAGAGAAAATAAAGCCCCTTGTTCCCTTAAGCTGTTTCGTCATGACTTTATTTCAACAGCAATGTAGGCAAACTGCACTACCGTGCAACCCAGACTGACCTTGAATACCGCCTGCAGAATGCATGGTGTACAGATAGCAGTACACGCCATGTCTGGAGGTGTGTGTGCCGATCTTGTTGGATGGCTTTCCTAGAGATCTTTTAAACTTATTTGGAAGAGAGAAAGAGCAAGAGAGAGAGAGAGCGAGAGAGGGAGAGAGGGAGAGGGAGAGAGAGAGAAAGAGAGAGAGAGAAGAGGCTGGCACATGTGCCACGCCTAGTGTGTGGAGGTCAGAGGACGACTTTCAAAGCTTGGTTCTTTCCTTCACTATGTGGACTTCAGGGATCAAGCTCATTTTGCTAAATTCGTACACAGGCACCTTTTCACCCACGGAGCCATCTCAGTAGCTCTGTTTCAATCTGTTTCCTTTGTTGGTTTGATGGGCAGGTTGGTTGGCTTTGGGTTTTCCGTTTGTTCATTTGTTTTGTTTTGTTCTGTTTGAAACAGGTCTCAGTGTAGACCTGACTGATCTCAAGCTCAGTAATCCTCCTATTTCTAACTCCCAAGTGCCAGGATTAGAGGCATGTGCCCCCTTGTCTAACATTTGTTTTTTGTGGGTTTTTTAAAAAAAAATTAACTTTATTTTTATTTTCAGTGTGTGTGTGTGTGTGTGTGTGTGTGTGTGTGTGTGTGTGTGTATCAGAGGGCACATGTGTTCCTGTGGAGGACCAAGGGTGACTTTGGGAATCATCCTGGATTGCTTCTACCTTCTTCTTGCTTGGCTCTTGGATTTCCCAAGCCCCGCCCACTGGGGGGGCAGGAAATGCAGGCCACCATTTCCGGCTGGCCTTTTTTTGCATGGGACCTGGGATCCAAACTCAGGACCTTCTGCTTGAGAGTCAGGATCTTAACCCTTGAGCCATCATCTCTCCAGCCCTGGCAGTTGGTTTTTATTTGACTTTCTATGTGACTATAAACTCCAAAAGGCAGGAGCTGCTTTGCCCTGTGCAGAGAAGTGTTCCATATGTCTGCATAGTGACCGAATGCAATAAGCTTCACCTTCAAACATACTGATTAAATGAGTCACTATTCCTGGATGTCCCGTGGAGAAGTGAATGATCTAAAGCACTCAGAAAGACAAGAAAGGAATATTCAGAACCTTTCCCCACTGCCCCAGAATGAAATTGTGGGGCACCCTCCCCAATTATTCATGATTACAAAGAGAAAGATAATTTACCCAGAAACCTTGCTCAAAAAGTCAGCAACTCCTCCCAGACACCTCAGAATCCCTGGGAAGGCAGATCTTAGAGGGATCTGCCAGTCAGTGTGAATCTGCAAGGACCCAGGGGTGAGCTTTGCAACCCATGCCAGCAGCAGCATTTAACTGGGAAAACCTGAGAAACCACATATTCCTGACCTTGGCATTCACGCCACACGCTTCCTAGACTCCAGAACCCGAACATGGGAGGGAAGCATAGCAGATGTTTTGTGCTGTGTGTTTGAGTGGCTGTCTTGCTCGTTTTCATGCTATTTAGCGCGATGTTGGCAGCGGGACACTGCACGGAAGCAGCCAGTTAGGAGCAGGGATCCCTGGGTTCCATGCCTACGTGTACAAAAAGTGCAGACAACGTCCAGTGCAGAAGCATTACTGTGGGGACCTCCTCTTGGAGTCCTGGCATGTTTGGGAGATTCCAGACCTTGGTGGTATGGGAAGGAGAATGCTGGGCATGCATGGGAAAGGAAGTGCTGCCCATCTGACAGACCGTAACCACGTAAGGCTGACAGGAACAAAGCTGGCTCTCCACAGTGTTCTTTGACCTCATATTAAAAGGTCATCTAACAGCTGTGAACACTGAGCCCAGAAGGTCAGCTGCCTGATAAGGTCAGACAGGTGACAAGGAGGTACCTTTGATTCATCCACATGTACTTTCATGCTGTGGTTTCTTGCCGCCTACTTTTATTCAGAAAAATAAAGTTGACTGTCTCTCCCTGCTCTTCTGTAGCGTTCATACACAAATACAATGATTTCTGTGTTTTCAACCCTTTACCCAGTCACATTGCCCTCCTGTCCCACTTTAGACCTGCTTCTTTCCAGTTAGTCTCTCTCCTACTTTCACATCTTTTTGAATGTGTGGCCCACTGGGTTTCATCTGGGATATCTGAGTACCTGCTGGAGCATGGATGACTTATCAGTGGGTAAGTCACTGAGGAAAGAAGCTCTGCTTCTCCTGTCTAGCATTAACCTTCAGTAGTCTCTCAAGGAAGTGAAGTATTTCTTGAGGTCTTCCCTCACCCATAATGAAATGTCAACAACAGACCTTATGGAAATGGACATCACTTCAGTGAGTTCTTGGGGTCCTGACCAGAGGACACAGTCTGGCAGCACCTCTCCCTTCCCTCAGGCTTTTGTATTCTTACTGCCCCCCTCCCCCCGGTTGAAAGGTTCCCTGAGCCTTGGATGGGGAGGAGGAGGATTTCAATGTCCCGTTTAGAACTGCGGGCTCAATAGCCGCTTATTCCCTGTACTTCGGCCAGCTGTGGCTTTCTGCATTAAACACCTTCCATGGCAAAAGAACACTTCGAGAAGTCGAGTGCTGAAAGCTCCAGTCTACGGGTAAAAAGATTGAGTGTTTAGATGGCGTCCTCTGTGGTTGCTGAGTTTCAGCAGTGTCCCGAGGAAGCTTCCTGGACACTATCTCTTCAATAAAAGAAGCTAAGTTAGGAAATCAGAGCTCAGCAGCTCACCACCTCTAAGGAGGAGCCACTACTAGTCTAATAGTCCCTGACTTTCTGGAGGAAAGGATGTACTGAAAGGAAACCAGTACATTCCCCGACAGAGGGACACTAAGATCACATGGCAAGTCCTGGGTGGCTGCTGGGGGCAGCGTTGGGGCCAGGAGCCCAAACCCTGGCAGACTAGCTACACTTCTTAAGTCTATCCCTAGAGCTGAAACAGAGGTGGCTTCCCAAGAAGTCCCATGGGGGGTCTGGGGGGGGGGGAGAATCAGCCCCAACAAACGCTCTTCCATGTCTCCAGCATTCCAAATCCCAATGGACACTGAGCTCACATTTCAGCAAAGAAAGGGAGTATGCTCTTGGGCCAGTGTCTGTTTTGATGTTGCAGCCTAGGACTTTTTGGGTGTTTTTTTTTTTTTTTTCCAATTTCAGATTAAAAAAAAAAAAAATCACACTCATTTTCCAAAAAATTTCCTAAATCTACTGTTTGCCTGGAACAGTTGAGGCAGGCAGTTTCCAGTGCGGGAATCCCTGATCTGTTGATTTCACAAACCCGTAGCACAGAAGTTTGGAAGTAGGGCCAGATCTATTAAACAAGTGTTTTGAGACAGCCTGGGGGGGGCCACACTGATGAGGAGAGGGTGACCACAGGGCTGTGGAGTGCTCCTTCAGTCTCTAGACCCTATACAGAGTCCCCCAGGAGGAGTATGTCAGCACCACTGTGGGGATGGTATCTAAGGACCCTCCTTTGCTGTGCCAAACCCTGTGACAGACAATGCCTAGACATATTTTATCCTGCAAATGACTCTGCGGCTATGAGCAGAGCTGCCAGCACAGTTCCCAACCCACTGGAATTGTCACCAAGGTCATAGATGGGAACCACGGGGGTAGATATTCGTGGCAGGGAAATCACGTGGCAAAAGCCCAGACAGGTCTCTGTGCTTTCTATCAAGACACCGAGACCTTTCCTCCTCACACCGCCTCTCCTGGCTTTCAGATGGGCATGTGCTATGTGCTCAGCACCCTAAGGTGCTGAGGGATGCTGCACATTCCCTTTCTCTTTCCACCTGCTCCTGCCCAGACATGCCTGTCTGTTGGCTCTGCCCAGCCCAGCCGTGCTCCACTCATCCCTGGACCAGGACCCCAAAGAGAAGACGGGACGTGCTGTCCACATCCGCTCGGCCGGATGCTTTTTAAAACTTGCCTTGTGGTCACCGAGTCCAGTAGCCGCAGAGAGGATTTTTTTTTAAAGGCTCAGAAACATATAATTACAATCTCTGTTGGGTTTGGGGGGAGCGCTGGCTGGGAGGCTCCCACCCCTTCTTTCCGGAAACACAGATTTTTGGCATTTGAAAGAGGCTAAAGTGAGACTACCCTAAATATACTGGGCATTTCCGTGCAGCTGGGCAAATATGGGGTTTATTCCGAAGCCTTGGCTTTTGCCCCAACAGCAAGGTCAGCTTCCAGCCTGGGGCTCTGCCCAGCGTCAACCCAGACTGTCTTTTTCCCTCACCTCCATGGGGTCCTGCAGTCTGCCTCCCGGACCATGTTTGCTTCCCTCAGACCAACACAAGTGCTACAACCTCTGTCCTAGAAGTAACTGGGTTCCAGTTCTCCACAGCCAAACCCAGCCAGATTCACTGATATGCCCCTGCCTAGCATACCCTACCACCGAGAAGACACTGCTCTGTCCCCCAAGGCCAGCTCAGCTGTCACTCTTCCAGTTCCTTTCTACCTCCCTCCTTTCCCCTATCATTTAGAAGGAACACCGGTCCTTTGTCCTCTGTGGTTTGTGGAGCAGTCCACCCTTTCTGCCCCTTCTGCCCCTGGGCACGTTCCTTCTGCCCCTGGGCACGTTCCAAAGGCCCCGCCCTCTGCAAGTGCCTCTCCTGGACCGCAGATAAAATCAGTCTCAGGCCTCATAGCCCACCTCAGCTTGGGCTCCATCACCCCACCTCCCATCGCAGCACAAAGAAAGGCTACAGCCGTAGCAGAGAAGATCCTGTCACAGTGTTGGTCCCCTGGGAACTGAGGCCTTTTTTCTGCCTTGGGGTCAGCTGCCCTCTCCTCGAGCCCGGGCTCCCGCTCCCATGGGAGGCAGTTTGTGATTTCATCTGTGGGTTCTGGAGCCACCAGGGTGGGAGCAGGAGTGGAGCTTGGGACACGGGCTGTCTAGCACTTGCTGAATTCTTCCGCACATCACCTTGTGGAGCCGGGTCCCCGGGGCCGAGCCCGTGGAGCCCGTGAGCGGGCGCCAGCAGCGCGGATCCGCCTGGGTCCAAGCCGCCCTGACTCCTGCTGACTACCCGGCTCCCACCTTGTCTTCCAGTGGAGCGCGACCGCACCCTGGGCCACCAGGAGCCACACTGGAAGGAGTTTCACTTTGACCTGACCCAGATCCCAGCCGGGGAGACGGTCACGGCGGCTGAATTCCGTATTTATAAGGAGCCCAGCGCGGGTCCGCTGAACACGACCCTCCACGTCAGCGTGTTCGAGGTGGTCCAGGAGCACTTCAACAGGTGCCCATCCTCGGGGTCTCAGGGCCAAGGGTCTGGTAGCAGGTTCTGTGCAGCCTGGGTGAGGGAGGGGCATTTCCAAGAGAGGAAAGGGGAGCTTCCTGGGAGAGGAGCCTCAGACAGGGCAAGGGGCTTGGCCAGGGGAGCCCCTCCACCCTGTCTGTAGGCCCTCGACGGGCCACAGACCAGTGAGCCACGGAGACAGATGGGCTGGTATCAGTGAAACGTGCAGATACTGACGAGGGTCCCCAGGCAGGCAGAGACACGGGCAACTATGCCAGTCTGTGGAACTCAGTTAATTGTTCTTTCGTGTCCACAGGGAGTCTGACTTGTTCTTTTTGGATCTTCAGACGCTCCACTCTGGGGACGAGGGCTGGCTGGTGCTGGACGTCACGGCAGCCAGTGACCACTGGTCTTTGGACCGAAACAAGGACCTGGGACTCCGCCTCTATGTGGAAACCGAGGACGGTGAGGCTGGAGGGCTCAGCTACAAGCTGTCCTGGGGCCCCTGGGAGGTGGGTCCAGCAGAGTCTACCAGGCCAGTACCAGCCTCACCAGGGACGTGTCTGGCTGTTGTGGCTGACTCAGTATGAGCACTCAGTGGACAGAGAGGCGACGTCCTGGAGGGTGGAGCTTGTCAGGCTGCCTCCCCTCCTCCCTTACAGAACACCTGACCTGCAAAGACCCGGCCTGAGTCCTTCCAGGAGATGGGCACTTCTCACTGGACAGCAGTCCGTACTAAGGGGTTCTGGAGTAGGAAGGGCAAGAAGAATAGGGCCTCTCCCTTCTGCGTGCGGGGGCCTGGGTTGGAATCCCGGCGCGGAAGTGCTCTGACTCGGTGAGCTTAGCACACCGCAGACTTTCCTGCTGCATTTCCTCAGGTCCACGCACTGTTTCACCTGCAGGAGTTTCATGGGGAGCTTCCTTCATATAAGGCAGTGAAGGTGGGGAGGACAAGAGGGCACAGGGGTGGTCTGTGTGGGTCTACTAGGACACCTTCCAGTCCTTCAAGGACAGTTCCTATGTCTCCCGGAAGCCTGCTCAGATACAGCAAAGGACTGGAGGGAGAACAAGAGAGGGGCATGGAGGAGGGGTGGGGTCACTCTGAGTACAGAAACCTGGCCAGGTGCTCCGAGATCTTAGGTGGTTCATTTTACAGTAATGGGGTGACAGATGGACCTCTGGCTTTAAAGAGCCCTCTTAGCCCAGGCGTGGTGGGGGCATATCTGTGATCCCCCCAACAGATCTGTGTTCTGTGATTCAGCACTTGAGAGCTGAAGTAGAGAATCAAGTTAAAGTCGTCCTCCATGGTGTAGAGCGTGAAGCCGGGCGGGGCCGGGACACCCTGTCTCAATCCCTGCCCTGTCCAGTGCCAAGAATCCTCTGAGATCTGCCCTTCAAGAACTGAGTTCAACTCCGACATCTTATTAGCTTCCGGGGCACCACGTGAGCGCCTTTGGCTTCAGTGGGCATGTCCCACAAGGGCACAGCCTGGGCTCAGTAGTGACTCCACTCATCATGTCTCCCAGGATCCTTAGGACCTAGCGTCTGTGGAGGTTCCCGCGGGGTGGCGCAGCAGGATGTACGTGGGCGGCCTCTCACCGCGCACAACATAGGACCCACGGTGGTCCCGGCATCCTCCCAGCTCTGTGACGCGCAGCGGGTGTGGCGCTGCTCCTGCGCACGGTGCCCCCGACCTGCCCCCTGTTCTGTGCAGGTTCTGGGGGCCGGCGGACCATGGCGGCGCTGAGGGTCCTGGCGTGGGCGCTCAGGCGCCCTGTCCCTGGCGGCCTCCCGCGACCCGCGCCGGCCCTGGGAGGTGTCCGCTGCACTTCCCACCGCTGCGGGCGCGTCCAGTTCTACACGGACCCGGTGAAGGCGGTGGAGGACATCAAGGATGGAGCGACTGTCATGATGGGGGGCTTCGGACTCTTCAGGATCCCCGAGAACCTGATTAAGGCGCTGAAGACGACGCGCGTGAAGAACCTGAAGGTGGTCAGCAGTAACGCGGGCGTGGAAAACTTCGGCCTGGGCATGTTGCTGGAGACCAAGCAGGTCAGGCGCGTGGTGTGCTCGTACCTGGGGGAGAACAGGCTGTGCGAGCAGCAGTATCTGAAGGGCCAGCTGGAGCTGGAGATGACGCCCCAGGGCACCCTGGCCGAGCACATCCGCGCGGCTGCCGCGGGCGTGCCCGCCTTCTACACGCCCACCGGCTACGGCACGCTGGTGCAGGAAGGGGGCTGCCCCATCCGCTACTCGCCCGAAGGCCACCTGACCATCGGGAGCGTGCCGCGGGAGGTGCGCGAGTTCCAGGGCCGCCACTACCTGCTGGAGCACGCCATCCACGCCGACTTCGCCCTGGTGAAGGGTGGAAGGCCGACCGCTCGGGCAACGTGATCTTCCGGGGCAGCGCGAGCAACTTCAACGTGCCCATGTGCAAGGCGGCGGATATCTCGGTGGTGGAGGTGGAGGAGATCGTGGACGTGGGGACTTTTAAGCCAGAGGACATCCACATGCCCAACCTCTATGTGGATCGCGTGCTCAAGGGTCCGATATTCGAGAAGCGGATCGAGCGTCTGACGGTTCGCAGCTCGGGGAAGGACGCTGGGCCCCAGGAACCGGAGACCCGACTCCGCATCATCAAGCGCGCGGCCATGGAGTTCCGGGACGGCATGTACGCCAACCTGGGCATCGGCATCCCCGTGCTGGCCAGCAACTTCATCGACCCCAAAATCACAGTTTACCTGCACAGCGAGAACAGGGTGCTGGACTTGGGTCTGTTACCCCTTGAAAGAAGACGTGGATGCCAACATCATCAACGCGGGCAAGCAGACCGTCACCGTGATTCCCGGGGGCTGTTTCTTCAGTAGCGATCTTTTGCCATGATTCGCGGAGGTCACCTCCAACTGACCATGCTCGGTGTCATGCAGGTCTCCAAACACGGGGACCTGGCCAAGTGGATGATCCCCGGCCAGAAGGTGAAAGGCATGGGCGGTGCCATGGACCTGGTGTCCAGTGGTGACAAGACCAAAGTGGTGGTCACCATGGAGCACTGCACCAAGGGAAACAAGCATAAGATCTTGGATAAATGCACCCTGCCGCTCACCGGCAAGCAGTGTGTGAACCGCATCATCACCGAGCTGGGCGTGTTTGACGTGGACCCACAGAAAGGGCTGACGCTGGTGGAGCTATGGGAAGGCTGCTCCTTGGACCAAATCAAAGCTGCTACGGGCTGTTCTTTCCATGTGTGCCCAAACCTCAAGCCCATGCAGCAGGTCAAAACCTGAGCCAGGAGCAGCCCTGGACCCCAGGGGGGGTGCCCAACACCCTCCAGGGGCCGATACACCTACTGCTCCTCAGGCTTCCTGCTGCTAGATCGCATCCTCTCAAGAGCCATGTGCATTTAATTAAATCTCCTAAACTCA
This sequence comes from Typhlomys cinereus, assembly GCA_023101885.1. Taxonomy (NCBI): domain Eukaryota; kingdom Metazoa; phylum Chordata; class Mammalia; order Rodentia; family Platacanthomyidae; genus Typhlomys; species Typhlomys cinereus. The sequence continues at coordinate 7,155,862 of JALPQD010000078.1, forward strand.
GCTTGTGTGTCCTGTGCCTGCTGCACAGACCCCAGTTAAGACCACCGAGGACTCTGTTCCTCCCTCCCCCACTGTGAATGAGGCAGTCACAGTAAATCATCCACAACTCTGGAGTGTCTTAGCAGGACCTCCCTCCAGTGCTGCCCCCATAACCAAGTCATGGAGTGCAGGGAAAAAGAGAGAGGGAGAGAGAAAGGGAGGGAGGGAGGGAGGGAGGGAGGGAGGGAGGACGCCCAGCATTCACTGGCTGCTGCTATACTGCTGTGGGAAACAGAACCGTGAATTTGTAAGTGGAAGGAATGCTGTCCTTTCTCCACTCTGACTCCTCCCAGACTGGTTCTGTTCCTAATTCGTTTCCCTGCATCCTTCCCTCTTCCCCCTGGGACCTGTTTAGGCGTCCCTAGCAGACGTCTCCTGTGGGACAGAACTGAAGTGGTCCACCTGAAAGGCCTATTGTAAATGCATCTACCCATGTGTCGCCAAAAGCCTCGGCTTAGCATGGAAGGTCTAGAAACCTAATGGATGGCTAGGACAAGTTCTCTCCTGGTAAAAATGCAGAATCCTATCCTGGAGGCCGAGCTGGCCTCTTGTGAGACATTCCACAGTTGATCTACAGTTTGTCATCCCGACAACTAATGTTAAGAACAATTGGTGTGTGAATGTGTGTGTTGCTGTGCTGGAGTGAGGTCCGTTCAGAGCAGGGCAGCCTGGAAACTGCAACCAGTTAGGGGCCTGCTCAAGAATGGGGAGCAAGGAGCAGAGCCGGAAGGGAAGATGAGCTCCAGGCAGGACAAGGGACAGCGTCCCCAGCTCAGTCCCTACAGTCTTCTATCCCCACCTTAGTCTTTTCCTTGTGCCAGCAAAGTAGGAACAGCTGGTCTGCACCTGCTTGCTCCAGTCCTTGAAAAGTCGCTGTTCTCCTGGACCTTAGCTTGTGTCTGTAAAATGGGAATCTTGGCTTAGCTGCATGCACAGGCCCCTCAGTCCACCTCCCCTGGCCTGAGAGCCCCTGGAGACCTCCCACACCCACCTAGGCTTGCTGGGAGAAGCTCTGCCAAGGTCCGAGGTGTTGCTGATCTTTGTCCTCTGTTCTGGGCACACAGCACGACTGGAAGACCCTTGGCCACACAGTGGCATGAGGGAAAAATGTAACTAAGCCTGGAACATGCATGTTCTCCGTGGCACCAAGGCAGTCATGGCCCAGGGGCTCCCCAGAAAGAAGCAACAGGCACACAGGCCTGCAGGCTGCCCTGGGTCCAAGGCTACCCCATGTGTCACTGTGGAGCCTGGCGCTGGAACCCACCCTTCCTGCTCCCAGCTGCTCCGTCCTCACTGAGCGGGGCGTCTAACCTTTTCCTCTGCACCTGTGGCCCCGATTCCACCAGCACCCGCTTCCCCACACTTCCAGTCTGCACCCCATTTTCCCTGCCTCTCTTTGCCTGGACCTTCTCCTAGGACCAGTCCTGCAGTCCACCACCTCTGCCCCCTACAGCCCCCACCACATTCCTGACATGAAGATCTCGTAGGTCAAACGCTCTGTGGATCAACGGGTTTTCTGTAAAGTCACCAGTGTGTGAAGACCACCGCTTGAAGGGCTCCCCTTTGCAGGCTGTGGATGGGGCGGACAGGGGCCTTGACCTTTGGTAGGCTGCAAGTAGATCGCTTATGCAGAGCATATATGTGTCTTGTTCTGTTTTTATGCCGGGGAGTGAACCTAAGGCTTCGTAGATGTCATGCATCTGAGGTAAGTGTCTGCCACTGAGCAGTATCCCAGCACTGAGGGTCATTTTGTTTCTCCCAGTGCTGGAGATGGAATCCAGGGCGCACAGTAAGCATGAAGTATGCTGCATAGTCACATAGTGTCTGAGTGTATGTATGTGTGTGTGTATGTGTATGTGTGTGTGTGTGTGTGTGTGTGTGTATGTGTGTGTGTATGTGTGTGTGTGTGTATGTGTGTGTGTATATGTGTGTGTGTGTGTATGTGTGTGTGTGTGTGTGTGTAGTGTGTGTGCGCGCGTGCGCATCGATGCCTGTTACATGAATGTATAATGTCCTCTGGCATCAACTGAATGATGACGCAGAGGCCTGAAGCGAGCAGCCATTGGGTTTCTATGGTCTGGGATAAGAAATTTCCCAGAGACACATGGAGGTCCAGAGTCTTCATCTGTCACGACCCCAGGAAAGAGCAGACTGAAGGTGTCAGAGCCACCCAAGGTGTATTTGCTGTGCTGGCAGGTTATTTGCAGACTGACAGAGAGAGAATGGCTCACACTGCAGCGCTGGCTCTGTGGAACTTAAACCAGCACAGAGGAAGAAGCCGGACTGAGCGGGAGCACACTGGGGCTGGGAGGGGCTCCTTTTCTGTGGTCCTCACTCTGGTTTGATTTTTTAATACGAGTTCTCGAGTAGCCCAGGCTGCCCTCAAACTCTATGTGGGTGATGACCTTGAAGCCCTCCTCTTCCTCCACCATCCTCTGAATGCTGGGTTTACACTCGTGTGCACCATACCAGCTTAGTGCTGCACATTTGTAATGACGGAAGTCAAGGGCCACTTGAGCCCGCCAAGCACAGCTGGACGGCTGGTGGTAGGGGTCTTGCTCTCAGGGGTGACCGAGAGCTCTTCGGGCATCTGCAGTCTTAGTGCCTGCGCTCTCCCCGTGGACGAGGCCTGGAAGACAAGGGCCTCAGCCTTTCTTTAAAACTGTCAGTCAGCATAGTAAGCCCTGGACTGTGGAATATGGGGGGACATGGACTGAAGTCTGGGCTTTGTGACTTTGTTCTGGCCTCTGCCGTGCTCACCTGGGGCCGCGTCTGTGGGCATCAGAGAGGGCAGTGAATTCCCTCCCATTGGATGAGCAAGCTTGCCATGCTGGGCAGAGTAAGCCCTAGCTACGTCCTGGCAGAGGCTGCCAGGAGCTGCTGCATCGTAAGTCGTACATTCTAGTCCCCAGAAAGTCCAGGCTGAAGTCAGGACCCGGGCGTCAGGTGGCCAGAGCAAGGGGTTCCTGGTTCTGAGGGACGCCATCTTGGACTCTGGTCCTCCCTGAGCGGCCATAACATGCGTCTGTAAAGCAGGAAACATGGGGTATGTGAGGCCCATTGAAGCACTTGGGCAACTTTGGAATCATCAGGTCTCTGATGTGTGTCAGGTTGTCGCCTGCAGTGGCTCCTGCCGCCGCCTCAGACCTGCTGGCTTGGGACGCGTGGCCGCAGGCGAGGACAGTGAGGTTTCCCCGGTGCCCCTGCTCCTGTGAGGAGCAGAGAACTCCTGCTGTGTCCCTGAGTGACCGACCCTCTGTGCTCTGGATTTCAGGGCACAGCCTGGATCCCGGCCTGACTGGTCTTCTGGGGCAGCGCGCACCTCACTCCAGACAGCCTTTCATGGTCACCTTCTTCAGGGCCAGCCCAGGGCCCGTGCGCATCCCTCGGGCAGTGCAGCCGCTGAAGAGGAGGCCGCCACAGAAAACCAACGAGCTGCCGCTCTCCAACAGACTGCCGGGGATCTTCGGTGAGGACGGGGCTGGGCATCGCCCGGGCCTCCTTCACGTGCCCACGGGAGCCCCTGGACCTTGGGGGGCGGGTCTGGTAGGGAGGTTGTGCTGCAGTCGGGGAGTCCGCAGAAGTCACGGTGAAGCTGCAGCTGTTCACTGGGCTTCTCAAGGTCCACAGGCTGCAGGACGAGGAGTCAGCCGCACACAGCCCACTAGTGACAGCAGCTGCTGGGCGCCGTTCAGCTGGGCCACGGCATGAGCAGGGCTTCGTGAGGCCACGGGCTTAGTTTCCTGTTGTTCTTGACCACTAGACATGCCCATGAGGACACTCCACCCCGAGCACCCCCACCCCACCCTCACAGCACCCCCTCTGTGGCCGGTGCACAGAGCAGGACTCCCACAGTGGTCCTGCACCTTCTTGTCTCTGCAGACGATGTCCACGGCTCCCGCGGCAGGGAGGTTTGCCGCCGGCACGAGCTCTACGTCAGCTTCCAGGACCTCGGCTGGCTGGTAATTTCTCTCCTCTCCACTGCTGTCCCCCTGCAGATCCTGTGCGTTCACTTCCAGGGGGCAGGTGGACCTATTTCTTGTTTTCAAAGTTTCCTACAGTGCAAACACATTCTTTCATAGTACGAAGCTGTCTTTTTTACGTACATAAAAGCCATGAAAATGGAGGCGGCCTGAGGCCTCGATGCAGGGAACAGGCGGCAGCAGGGCCTCTGAGCACTGGCTGCAGCTCCTGCTTCAGGAGGTTTTGGGGCAGGCTGGGCAGGAGGCGGCCAAGGAAGGTGGGGTGTGATGGGGACAGAGCTGAGGCCCAGCACTACCTGCTGAGGGTCCCCGAGTTTACTCAGCCTGAGGCGGGAGACGGTCCAGGAGGAGTCTGGGGTGCAAGAGCTGAGACTCAGGAGGGTGAGGCACAGCCCAAGTCATCTTGTGGAAGAGGCTGGGCTGAGGGTCTCTGGAGGGGGTCATGGGACTCACCTTCCCCCCCACCTGCAGGACTGGGTCATCGCCCCTCAGGGCTACTCGGCCTACTACTGTGAGGGGGAGTGTGCCTTCCCGCTGGACTCCTGCATGAACGCCACCAACCACGCCATCCTGCAGTCCTTGGTCAGTACGGAATGGCCTGCTGGGGCCTGAGGGGCTGGAGGGCCCAAGGGGGTGGGCAGGCAGGAGGGTGAGAACAGTGGCCGAGAGGAAAGTCATGGGGTTCGATTCCCACCTCTGTAAACAGTGTCGCTCACGTGGCTGTACTTGGACACGCAGACACGCCTGAGCGCGTGCGCAACACAGACTTCTGGGTGGTCGGTCCGTGGGTTCTGTGCGCTGCACTCACACATCGGGATGGAGCCAGGCTGACACTGGCAGGACCCCTGAGGCCAGACGCAGACTACACACAGCAGGGGCCTGTGTGAAGCTCGGCCGTGCTTTGAGGACACTGGCTGATCTGACACGTGTACTCATCCATCCTATCTGATGGCGGGTGACTCCCCACAGAGCCTCTGCTCTTTTGGGTCTTGGCCCTATCCTGGTTCCTCTACCCCGAGTATCCCAGGTGGGGCTGAAACTTTTTCAAGCTGAGGATGACCTTGAACTTCTGACTTTCCTGCTTCCACCTCCAGAGTGCTGGAGTTACAGGGTGCACCCCCATGCGTAGTTCATGTGGTGCTAGAGATGAGTCCAGGACTGTCTGCATGCCAGGCAGTTCTCAGCTGCCCTCTCCCTCCACCTTTTTTTCTCCTTGGCCCCGCTTCCTTCCTGGCCATCTGTTCTCTTACCTGGTAGCACCGGTGAGCCTCACATTCACGGCTTTTCTCGGTGATCAAGCGAGTTTCCAGCAGGAGTGAATTTGCACCCAACTAGCGTCAAGTGTTTGTCAATTCTGTTGCTTAGACTTCTTTTAGGACATTTGTGTCTAGAAGCCTGGAAGCCCGGATTCCCATGGTCTCGTGTTTTTCTAGTAGGAGGCTGTGCTAAGTGGTGCTCTAACCTGAGCATCATGAATTAACCATGGTCATTTAGAGTCAGTGCTAAGTCGTCCTTTCCCGCTGGCCTGGGAGAAGCAGCTCAAGGTCATGCAGCTGTCCCCTCCAGCCTTTCCGCCCCACTGTGAGGAAGGCTCCTGGCGAGATGAGTAAGGCTGCTCCTCCCGAGGCTCGGACCCTCCCCACCATACCCTGGCCTTTGTGTCTCCCGGTGGCCATGGTGCAGCCAAAGTGAACATTCTTAACCTGTGTGGCAGAAGATAGGACAGTCACCACCCCTAGCGACCACATGAGGAGGAGGAAGAAACCGTGTGTTCTAACAGGTCCAGCTCCCCGGTGGGGGAAGCCCAGGCTGTGCCCCAGGAACGCTTGATGAACAGAATAAGAAAGTACAGGAGGGTGAGCAGTCAGCTCCCCTGGGATGAGTCAGCCAGGAGGAAAGGGCCCTAGCGGAGGGAGGAAAGAGGCGGGGAGGTGCGGTGGGCAGGACTGGCTTACCCAGTTCCTAGGCTCTCTGTAAAGCTGATGGCCGAGCAAGGCGGTGTCATGAGTTCTCCAGCAGTCTCTGTGTGGCTACAAGGGTGTAAGGGGAGAGCAAGAGGCGAGAGGGGCTGTGTGGCCCTGGAAGGGAGGTGAAGGTGGCCTGGTGGGCGGGGCGCCACCTGAGGCAGCGGGTGGTGAGGGCTGAACATCCTGGTGATCAGGAAGCAGGTGACAGGAGAGAGGAGGGGCACCAAGGAGTGGGGGGGGTGAGAACCTAGGGGTGGGGGTACTTCCCGAGTATGAGGGCAAGAGGGCTTGGGTGGGGCTCAGCCATTGTCGAGGTGAAGGAAATCTACATCACCTTACCATAGTAAGGTGAGCGGCAAAGGAAGCAGCACATCAGGTTGCTGAGCAGAGAAGTGATGCTCAGATCCGAGAGCCGCAGCCCACGGATGCTCCGCAGTCCCGAGAACAGGCTGCTAAGTGGGAAGAACGGCAGAGGGAGGGGGCCAAGGTTGGGCCCCCAGAGCCCAGCAGGAAGAGGAGCCTGGGGGAGAATGAGATGCAGGAGAGTACTTTTGGGGTCCCGAGGAGAGACTGGGTCCCTGCAGGCCCACCCCTCCAGGTCACCATGTATACAGCAGCTGAAGGATCTTCCCTTCCAGCAAACCAGCCTGTGTGGTTCTCCACCAGAGATCCTAGGACAAGGCATTTTGTCCCTGCCTCCGCCCAGTGTTTAGTTGGTTACCATGGCGCCTGCTTCCCGGGGGCACTGTGGCTCACTTTTATTATCAGGCCTCTCTGTGGGTTCGAATGCTGTCATCTCCTGATGACACTGAGGAAGCCTTTGTACCAGGCCATGTGCAAGGGCTCTGCCTCCTGAGCAGAAACTGGGATGGCCCCAGGCCTCTCTCCAACCTCGCACCTGGACATTGCATGTGTGTGCAATTATAAACATGTGATACTATATATTTGGGCTTGGGGGCCTGTTTTAGTCTCATACTCCCGTTGCTGCAAATGATACTCACGCCAAACAATTCGGGGGGAACAAGTGGGTTATTCACGCTCGCGGTTCTCTAGATTACAATTCATTGTGATGGCAGGAGAGTTCACGCCAACATCTTGGGCAGCGAGAAGTGGCCACACCACAGCCACAGGAAGAGCCGAGCGGGCACACTTTCTAACTTGCCAGTCTGCCACCTATTTCTCTCGCCATCTTATCCACCTGTCGGGAAACGGACCCCCCACGACCTGAGTCTTCCCACATCCCCCAGATAATCTACAGACTTTCTCAGAGCCTTGCTTTAACTAAATAATTCTTCCCATGTGCCTAAAGGTTCAGTCCTCAGCTGTCAGTTAACACCTGGCACATCCCTGCACATGGTCTCTGTGCCTGTCTATCATCTGCAAAGAATAACCCTGGTCTTGGAATGAAACATTTCGAGGGAAACTGAGAGTTCTAGAACTTATGCATTGGCTCCATGGATGTGCCGAGCTCGTCTGCAGGGGAGACATCCCTCCCACAGCTTCCGGCAAGACCCCCACAGTGACGCAGAGCACAGAACAGAGTAGGAAGCAGAGGTGCCGCAGAGGCGCTCAGGGCCTGGCGCTGGGAACGGCAGTCTTTCTGCGCCTGACAGGACCGTACATGGCAGGGACGAGGGGGCGGGGAGGGGGCAGGGCTGGGGAGGGGGCGCAGGAGAGCCAGGTGCTCGGGCCATCCCGAGGACATGAGGCGAGACCCTCAGGAAGAGCAGCAGGCAGGAGCTGGAGCCCACCCACCGGGGCCCTCGGGGGTCCCCCCAGCTCAGGCCCCGCCTCACCCTCCCTGCCAGGTGCACCTGATGAAGCCAGATGCGGTCCCCAAGGCGTGCTGCGCGCCCACCAAGCTGAGCGCCACCTCCGTGCTCTACTACGACAGCAGCAACAACGTCATCCTGCGGAAGCACCGCAACATGGTGGTCAAGGCCTGCGGCTGCCACTGACCCCTGCGGCCTCCCTCGCCTCCGGCCAGGCCCTCTCGGGGGGCAGGAAACCCTCCTGTGCTGTCACAACTCAGCAGGGGGCAGAGAGGGCCCTTACTTCCTCTGACCACTTCCTGCTAAACTTCTGGTTCTTTCCCATCTCTTCTGTCGCCCTCTCTTGAGGTGGGTGTCTGATTTTCCCCTCTACCCCCCACTGCCAAACCCAGGCCGAACGCACGCGGCGCTCCGTGCTGCGCTGACTGACCATCTGACATCAGCACTGAAGTTACTCGAGAAACGGTCCCCGCGTCCCCAAGCCCAGACTGTGGCCAAGCAGGATGCTGTGAGGAAAGCCCGGGCCTGCAGCTGGCTGGCCTGGGCTCGGCACCGCTCAGCATTCACCTCCCAATCAGGGGAGAACAGAAGGTTCCAGGCATAATCAGATGCAACGTGTCCTCAGAGCAACGTGTCGTTGCTAAGATGGAGGAGCTAGCGTGTTAGAAAAAGAACAAGCTGGCTGCACCTCGAGACGTCAATGAAGCTGGGAAGGATATGCTAGGGCCCTTGTCCTGGGCCTTCCCTTCTGCCTGGAAAGAGATAGGACCCATCAGAAAGGAAAGAATCCAGGGACTTCCGGTTCCCCCTGCCATCTCTGCCATGCTCACCCACTTGGCGCTGGGTGCTGAGACACAGTGAACCCTCAGCGGGATCAAGGACAACAGCAACAGTGGGTCCAGGCTGGCACGCAGAAGGTGCCACCACTGCCTTCTCTGGCCCACGTGTCCCTGCCTAGGGACCCCTCCCTCTGTACCCAGAGAGTCCCTCCAGGTCCCCAGCGCAGGCTTGCACACGCCCACCATCGGTCGCCCAGGAGGAAGACTGGACTGTAATCCCAGCACTTGGGAGATGGAGGCAGGAGGATCCAAATTCAAGATTATCGTCCTTGGTTATAGAACAAGTTCAAGGCCAGTGTAAACCACAGGGGACTTTGTCAAAAAAAAAAAAAAAAGGGTCTTCCTCCAGCTCCTTCCTCCAAAGGAGCCACCCATTCAACCCAGGTGCTGTAACTACTCAGCCTCTCGCCAGGCCATGGCATGGGGCAAAAGGGGAGGAGAGTCAGTGTGCGCTTGTGTCTGGGAATTAAGCACAAGCTGCTCACTATGCTGGCATCACCCTGGGGGCCCAGCAGCCCCATCCTGTTTCTAGGTCCTGTGAGTCAAAGAAAAGGCCCCAGTGCCCAGGAATGACAGGTGGTAATTAGGCTAGGTTGGGTGGGGAGGTTTGTCTCGGCCTCCCGTTCCCGGAAACCACCGTTCTTGGAGCAGCTGCTGGGACCTGGAGTGTTTATTTGATTTCTGACTTGCTAAGCCTGTAATTTACCTGCGGGAACCAGGTCCAGATGCCCAAGCTGTGTCATCAAGAGCAGGTCTAGGTCCACCCCATCCACAGACACACCCAGCGGAGGTGGATCCGCCCACGTGCCCAGAGGGGCGCACCTCTCGGGAGTGCGCTCTTTGAGTGGACCTCAGGGTGGGCAGTTGGCAGCAGATGTGAGGCTGGGGCCACGCTGCAGGCCGGCAGCCCCTCCCTCCACTGCGCCAGAAACGGCTCCCTGTCTGCGTCCGCTCAGAGCCGGTCCAGGCTGTCTGAAAGGTAGTGAGCTCCCCAAATGCCTGGCAAGCCTTGCAGGAGGCCTGAATGTCAGGACGCTGACTGGCATCGCGTCTGCACTGGTACCTTCCTGATCCGTGTGCTCAAATCTCCCATCTGCAACAGGAAGACGGGACTGGTCGGTTAGCTTTCTGTTCCTGTAACAAAATGCCTGAGATGATCTATTTAAAATGGAAAATGTTTATTTTGACTGACAGTTTCAGAGGCTTCAGTCTGTTGTGGTTGGTCCCACTGCTTCTGGACTGGTGTTGAGGCAGCAAATCATGGCGCAGAGCAAGACACGACATGACTGGGCAGGAAGTTAAGGAGTACCAAGAGGCGGTTGAGTCCCATATTCCTCTTCAAAGACACATCCCAGTGGTGATACTTCCTACCAGACCCCATCTCTTAGGGCTCCCAACAAGCACCGAGCTGCAGACTAAACTGTTAAGATGTGGGCCTTTGGGGAAACATTCTAGATCTAAACTATAACAGTGCTCTTCAATTCCAAAGGCCTTCTAGCCAGAGGACCTGCTAGCTTCCCCGGTCCTCCTGTCCCCTAGAACTGGCACCTGGCCAGGGGACTCAAAACCATGTCCCTAGATTTCTCTTCCCATTGTCAGGCAGGTAGCCTGGGAGCTGTCTGATGAATATTAATGTCTGGTCTCCTCAATGCCCAGCACATACCCCAAGGGTATTGGCCAAGGGTACCAAGAATGTTGGTGAGATGCAACCTTGCCCAGTCCCCCGGCATGCCCAACAAGCACAAGGGCCATGTTGTAACTCTTCCACAGCAAAACAAATGTGCGGTGGTTGCAGTGCTTTCATGCATCTGAAGGGCCTTGTCAAAGTTTCTCTTCTCACTAGTAGGGAAAGCTTGGACAAGCTTTTGCCTTCTTTTTTTTTTTTTAAATATTTTTCTTTTACTTGTGAAAACATATATATTTTGAAAAATTTTGAAAAAAATAAAAATTAAAAAAATTGAAATTAAAAAAGACTACAAATCCCAAAATTCCATCATCTGGATAACCAGGATTAATAATTCAGTCTCTTCCTGGCACAAATATTCACACACATGGTCATGCCACACAAATACACACATGCACATGCCACAAGTCTTTGCACATAACATGAGTTGCTTACAAAGTGTACTTTGCAGTGTTTGATTATTGATTTATTAAATTTATGCCAGACTTCGAAATTTCCTGTCAATTTAATATTCTTTCACAGCACCAGTTTTAGCAGCAGTCAATGTCTTGAGTTCCGCCTCTTCTCCTCACCAGACAGGCTGCTCAGGAAGCAACAGGCGGCCTGGGTCCAGTGGACATACTCAAGGCCAACGGTGAGTCCAGCTGGAGCCAGGAGCTTGCTTTCCCTGCATGCAGTGCCTGACATGGCAAGAGGCAGGGTGCCACAGAGCAGCTGGGTAACAGGCAGGGCAGGCGCTTCACCCCACGCTTGCCTTTCAGCCAACCAACCTGTCGTCACAGAGAACTAAAAGCCATTTGTGTCTGGATCAGAGCTGGCCTTGGAGAAGGGGCCTGGGAGGAAATGAGCTGTCTGTGCAGACCACCCACAGTCCTGCCCAACCTGGCTTAGGCTCTGGGACACACACACCTCACAGGAGACCCCTTTTTTTCCCTTGCCGGCCACACAGCACGAACAGGGCTGTTTCGATCTGTTCATACTGGTTTCTCAACTCAGCAAACACTGTCTACTTGGTAATGAGATTCCAGTTGAGCCCTGGAATTGGTTTTGGTTCAAGCCCTGGAGAAACTCATAATCTAGTGGAAAAGGGTTATTCAAAGTATGAATGTAGGAGGCTGGCAACATAGCTCAGTGGATGAACTCTTGCCTGACATCTATGAGGCCCTAGGTTGAACACTCAGCACCACAATAAATAATAATAAAAAATAAATATCCATCTCAAGAATGCAAGGTTGGCTTACGATCCCAAGCCCGTAACATGCTGTAGCAAAAAAACAAAGGACAGGAATGACCTGATCATCTCAATGGATCAAGGAATGTGGGACAAGATTTTTGACAGAATCCAACATCCTTTAATGATAAAAACACACAATTTACAGGAATAGCAGGAAATTTCCCCAATCTCATAAAAGGCATCTACGGAAAACTACACAATGAAAGACTAGATGTTTTCGCCCTAAGATCACCCTAAGAACATTGTCTTTGAGGCTCTAACCAGGACAATTATGAAATACAGAAAAAAAAAGAAAGAAAAGAAGGAGAGAGAGAGAGAGATGATAGCACACTGATTGGTAATCCCAGCACACTCCAGGGCTGAGGCAGGAATGTTGTGTCAACCTGGATTGTATATGAGGGTCTGTCTCAAAAATTAAGGCATTCAATTAGGAAGGAAAATTATGCAGAGTGCATAAATTGTATATAGACAATTCTAAAGAAATGGCTCAGGAGTTAAAACCTTTGCCTCGAAAGCCAACAATCTGCATTTAGATCCCCAGATCCTGTGTAAAAATGCTGGGCAGAAAATGGCAGTAGCTCTAACTCTGGCTCTGGAAGGCAGAGCCTGGGAACCACAGAGCAAAGCAGTGAGGAGGTAGAATAATCCAGGATGATTCCCAGTGTCAACTTTGGGCTTCCACAGACACACACACTTAAGTGCCCTCTGGTATATACAAATAACCAACACACATATACTCACATGCGCGTCAAACACAAGGTCGGTGTATAAAAGTAACTTCTGTTCATTAGCGATGAATGATCTGAAAATTAAATCTAAAAAACCATCCCACTTATGATAGAATAAAATATGAATAAACCTGAAAGAAGTACAAATCTTATGCTGTGAAAGTGTAACACTTGGGGTGGGGCAGAGCTCAGTTGGTGCACTGGCTGCCTAACAGGCTCAAAGCCCCAGGTTCCATTCCCAGCACTGTACAAACCAAGAAGCATAGCATGCACACCTATAGTCCCAGCACTCAGGGATCAGTCAGAGAGAGTCAGGAGTTCAAGACCAGGCTCAGCAATATAGGCAATTTGGTGGGTTTGAGACTAGTTTGTGCTACATGAGATCCTGTCTCAAGCAAACAAAACTAAAACCAAAAAAAAAAGTTTGAAATCAGGGTATTGGGACAGGTATAATAGCTCAGTAGGTAAAATTAGGCTATTATACAACTCCAAAATTCCAATTCTGCAGGCTAGTAAAATGGCTCAGAGAGCGAAAGTGCTTGAGGCTGAGTTTGATAATCTGAGTTCTATCTCTAGAGCCCACAGAGTAGAAGAGAATTGAGTCCCGTGGGTTGTTCTCTGACCTCCACATATGTATTGTGGCACATGCACACACACACGTGGGTGTTTTTACACACATGCACACACAAAATAAATAAAATTAAATGTAAAAATTGAAGTCCAAATTCTAACTATATGTCAAAGCGAAATAAGAACATATGCTCTCAGTCACATTCTTCATATCAGCCCCAAGGTGGAAACTTTGTAAACTTACGCCCATCGATTCAGGAATGAATAAGCTAATAATGATGCATTAGTGGGGAGCCAAAAGGAAGTGAGTACTGATACATGCTAGTTATATCACGGATGAACTGTGAAAATATTATGCTAAGTGAAAGAAGAGACTTCAATGTCTCTGAGAGGGAAGATCCACACGAGTAGAAAGCTGATCAATTGTTCACGTAGGGTGTGGGGACAAGAAGAAGTGGAACAACAGAGAAAGGAGTCTTGGGGTGATAAAAACTTTCTAAAATAGTATGTGGTGGTCGCAAAACTCTGTGAATACGTTAAAATGATTATTCAAACATGCAAAGTGGATCATGTGTGAGCTGGGTCTCAATAAATCTGTGTAAAAAACAAAACAAAGATGGTTCAAACTGATGGTTGAATTCAGTACCTGGAGCTCACAAGCTGGACAGAGAAGACTTCCACAAGCTTTGTGTCCTCTGACTTCCACACATGCCCGTCATGGCATGTGCATGTTCACACATGCACACACACACACACACACACACACACATACACACACACACACATACACAAACATAAAAAAATTAAATAATAAGGGTTGAAGCTGTAGCTCAGTGGTACAGAATTTGTCTAGCATGCAAAAGACCCCAGGTTCAATTCCCAGTGCTCCTAAAAGAAAAAAACAAAACAAAACAAAACAAAACAAAAAAAACAGAAAACAAACTTTGGGCAGGCAAGATGGTTCAGTGGACAAAGTGTTTGGTGGAGAAGCCCACTACCTGAGCTTGGTCCCCAGAACCCACATAAAGGTGACAAGGAGAGAACCGATTCTCACAAACTTGTCTTCTGACCTCTATGTGTGTGCTATGGCACTTTTGTATCTACACATACGTATCACACACACATAGACGCCAATAAATTTAATAAATTAAGAAATAATACCAAGCGTGGAGAGACACTTACCTTACAAGCAAAAGGATCTGAGTTCAGATCCGCAGAGCCCATGTAGAAATGCCAGGTAGAAAATGGCGGCAGCCCATAGGTCTGGCTCTGGAAGGCGGAGCCTGGAAAACTCCAGCACAAAGCAATAAGGAAGTGGAAGAATCCAGGATAATTCCCAATATCATCTTTAGACACTCAAATGTCCTCTGGTGTACACACACATACACACAAGCAAGCACACGTCCGTGCGATGATAATGAAGGTAACTCAGCAGGTAACACACTTGCAAACCTGAGTTCCATTCCCAGAAACCCACATGGGTCGAATTGTCCTCTGACCTCTATTCATACCCCAGGGCATGCCTGTATCTGCCTCTCCCCCTCCCTCGCCCCTCTCTCAAATAAAATTAAAAGACAAAAATAATAATAATAAAGCAAGGAGGTGTGAAAGGAGAGTTTGGGGACAGAGGGAAAGAGCCGTCTTGCCTTGTGACATGTGAAAGGCCTGTCACTGAGCACCATCGCTGGCAAACAGAGCTCCATTTAGCTCGACTAAAGCCCTGAGACAGGATGGACTTGGCAGGGCAGAGGCTCTCGGTGGGGCAACACCGCCCTCTGGTGGTTCTCTGCAAACTGCAGGGCATGTTTTCAGGACATCCAGGATGGCGGGTGCTGAAAGCATCAGGATAGAAGGGACCCGTCAATCTAAATGGATGGTCTCCCTGCAATGTCCCATCAAACGGATAATTCTTTAAAATCCTCTTTGACTTTCAATTCTCTGATAAATATTCACAGAGATGAGAAAAGCCCATTTATAATTATCTGCATTTACAATCTAACTTCACTTTTGGTATAACTCAAAGAATTACTTTAAAAAATATTTATTTTATTCGTGTGTGTGTGTGTGTGTGTGTGTGTGTGTGTGCATGTGTGTGTGTTTGTGTGTGTGTATCAGAGGGCACTGTATGTCCCTGTGGAGGACCAAGGATGACTTTCGGTTTTGCTCTGGGATTTCTCAGGCTTTGCCCATCAGGGCTGGAAGTGAAGGCTGTTGCCATTTCCATCTGGGGTTTTTACATGGAACCTGGGATCCCAATTCAAGGCCTTTTCCTTTTTTTATAAGAAAGAGTCTTAACCCCTGAGCCATCTTTCCAGCCTAAGAATTACTTTTTTTTTTTACAGTTTTAAAAAAATATTTTATTTATTTATTTACTCTGTATGTGTGAGAGAGAGACAGAGAAACAGAGAGACAAAGAGAGAGAGAGAGAAAGAGAGAGAGAGAGAGAGCACTGTGTGTCCCTGTGGAGGACCAAGGATAACTTTGGGAATTATCTTGGATTACTTCTATCTACCTCCTTTTTCTTTGCTCTGGGATTGCCCAGGCTCCACCCACCAGGTCTAGAAAGGCAGGCTGCCTCCATTCAGCCTGGCATCTTTACGTGGGACCTGGAATTTGAACTCAGGACCTTCTGCTTGCGAGACAGTCTTAACCCCTGAGCCATCTCTCTAACCCTACAGAGTTTTTGTTTGTTTGTTTGCTTGCTTGTTTGTTTGTTTTAGGAGATTTCCCTCATAAACTAAAGGGAATAAACAGACTTTCTGCTCCTCAGAAATGCACTAAGAGATTTTTCCCTATTTCAGGATCACATCTCTGTGATCTGGTCAGTCCACATAGCTGCTACTGTGGACAGAATTACAGATTTAAATATTTCACATATGTAGTTGTATACAAGCATTTAAATACATTCTTATTCACACTGTAATAAACTATTTAACATCTATCCAGCTTTCTTTTATGTTGAATATACAGCATAATTGTTATGTTTTCAAATCATACCTTGTAAGGACATATTAGCTTTAACTTTCATGTCAGCATTGGAAATTGTTAATTATAAGGGGCGTATACTGGACTAAAAGACCAAACCATTATTATACAGACTGAGTATAAATAAACCAAGGCTGACTCTTGAGTCCCCCCAAAAACTTAGAGATTGGGGAAGCAGGGGCTGGAGAGATTGGCTCAGGGGTTAAGCCTCTGCCTCAAAAGCAGAATGAGCACAGGATGTGTTCCAGTCACGAGAGCCCCAGGGGAGCACACTGACAAGCGAGGAGACCTGAATATGCATAATGCACGCTGCATTAGTGAGCACGGTTCATTTCCTGAATTTACTTTCTGAGGCTCATGTAGCCCAGGCTGGTCTCTCAAAATTGCTATATAGCCAAGGATAACCTTGAACTCCTCATCATCCTCTTGCCTCTATTTCCCTGGGATTATGTGTGCTGTCATGGCTGGCTTGCTTTCTGATTTTGATAACTTCGGTAATATTTTTTTAAACACCTCTGTCCTCAAAAAAAATAAATAAATAAATAAAGGCTGGATTGGAGAGCTGGCTCAGGGGTTAAGACTCCTGCCTCACAAGCCGAAGGTCCTGAGTTCAAAACCCAGGTCCCAATGCCAAGTGAAAATCAAGTGGAAGTGGCAGCACCCTGCACTTTGGGCGGGCCCTGGTGGGAAGAGCCTGGGAAATTCCAGAGTGAAGAAAAAAGGGGGTAAAAGCAATCCAGAATGATTCCCCAGTCCCTCTTGGGTCTCCACAGGGACATACAATGCCCTCTGACACACACACACACACACATACACACACATACACACACACACTCACTAAATGAACGAAGCTTTTAAAAAATTATTGGTTTATAAAAAAAAAACAAAAGCTGAGGTATTTGGTGGCAAAGGCACACACAAAATCTCCAGTTTATTCTTTTTTTTTAAATTATTATTATTTATTCAACTGTGTGCATGTGCGCGCGCATGTGTGTGTGTGTGTGTGTGTGTGTGTGTGTCTGTGTGTGTGTGTCTGTGTATATGTAGAACCATGGACGAACTCGCGAACCACCATGGACGCCTCCACCTCCTTCTGCCCCGGGATTCACAGGCTCCGCCCTACCAGGACCAGAAGCGCAGGCCGCCCCCGCTTCCGCCTGGCGTCTATACGTGGGATCTGGGATCCGAACTCAGGACCTTCCACCTGCAAGGCAGAGGCTTAACCCCTGAGCCACCTCTCCAGCCCTCCAGTTTATTCTTAAATGGTTCTAAAAAAATCTTCACTGTGTACAGAGAGCTGATGTGATGGGCAGGGTGCGAGCTGGCAGCTGGTCTGAGTTATGAAGCACAGTTGTTGGGGCCAGCGAGATGTTCAATAGGTCTAGGCCTTGCCACTTGCAGGAACCAGAGTTCAATACCCAGGACCTAAAAAAAGATGGCGGGAAGTTGGCCTGTGACCCCCCCACATGCACGCTATGGCATGCATGCTCAGCCACGTCATGCATGCACTCATGTATGCACACACATGGAAACTTTTAAAAGTTTTTATTTTTTTATTATTTATTCAATTGTGTGCGTGTGTGTATGTATGTGTGCGTGTGCGTGTGTGTGTAGAACCACCGGCGAATTCGGGAACCACCATGAACTGCCTCCACCTCCTCGTTTACTCTGCCCCTGGATTCAGACTCCGCCCTACCAGGACCAGAAACGCAGGCTGCCCCCGCTTCCGCCCGGTGTCTATACGTGGGGTCTAGGATCCGAACCCAGGATCTTCTGCCTGCAAGGCAGAGACTTAACCCCTTAGCCACCTCTCCAGCCCCTTTTTAGTTTTTGCCATAAAATTCTTTGGTTAAGTACTTGGCTCAGATAGATATAGCATGCCAGAGGCCCATGCTCTACCAGGGTAAACAATGAACTCATAAAATTTGAGGGGGGACTAGAGAGATGGTTCAGGGTTAAGCCTCTGCCTTAAAAACAGAAAAGTCCTGAGTTTGGGTCCCAGACCTGTATTTCTGACCTCCAGCACCACCTAAGACAGATGTGATGCTGGATACTCAGGGGACAGAGGCAGGACACAGTGAGTTTGAGGCTAGCCTGAAGCCGGCTCAAAGGAAGAGTTCAGTGTGGGTTGAACAGCTTTAAGATACTCGGGTTAATTTAGGAGCAGCTTCATAACGTGTTTAAAATGTGTATTTGTGGGGACCAGTGAGATGGCGTGTGGTGAAGGCACAGGTTCACAACAAACCTGGCGATGCCGGACGCCCACACCTTATGAGGGAGATTGTCCTGACTTCCACGGCTGCGCCTTCTCTTTCTCTCAAGCAAATGAATAAACATTAAAAAATACAGCTGAGGGTTGAAGAGACAGCTCAGGAGTTAAGCCTCTGCCTCACAAGCGACTGAGTTCAGATTCCAGCTCCCACATAAAAACAAAACAAAAATACCAAGCAGAAATGGCAGCAGCCTGCACTTCTGACCCTGGCAGGGGAAGAGGAGATAGCACAATCCAGAACGATTTGGGGAGCCAGCTTTGGGCCTCCAGAGTGCCCTCGGATACACACACACAAAATAAATTCGAGAAAGAGTGCACACGCATGCTGCGGCCCAGTGGTGGTCAGGTGACTTTTGGAAGTCACTTCTCTACCATGTGAACCTCTAGGGATCAAACTGATTGCCAGGTTTACAAGTGGACACCTCTTATCCACTGAGTTATCTTGCCAGCCTTTCATATTTTTTTCAACCTGGTGTGCCAGAAGCAGGAAATCTAGGTCCCCGGTGGGTGGGTGTACAATTTTCTAGGCAATTAGCTCCCACTCTTCACTCCCTTGGATTAACAGGTTGGGGTTTGTCCTCTCCCCTCCTACATCTCCTACATGCACAGCAACAGATCCAGCTGCCCACTCTGTAAACAAGCCGTGCTCTATCTATGGGAAAATGTTCAGGTCATAGATCTGTGGCAACAAGCAGGTGCTGACCAAGGTCAGCCTTACTTCAGTCAGTTCTGCTCCCTGGCAGTTCCTTATCAAGTCTTTCCTTAAAGAGCCGGGCTCTTCAGTAGCAGGTGTGAAAGGCCCTGAAGGCAGACAGGCTTCCAGTTCTTGCTGCCCCTCCAGAATCAAGGCACAGACTGCTCTGGGAGGCAGGGAATGCGGCGGAGTCGGGCTCTGGACACATGCCTAGGCTGGTCAGACCGATGGGACCTGGACTAGTGCCGCCTGCAGGAAGCACCAGCCAGCACTGCTTAAGTCCCCTCCTCAGACTAGATCCACAGACGTGGTTGTGGCTTGTTAATGCGCCTCACAACTCAACCCAAATCCAGTTATGGACAGCCTGGAGAATGAGGTGCCTCTCGTGGGCTGGGGGCCACTGGGATGTGCTTGACTGAACAGTAAGGATGGAAGGAACCAGAGCCGAAGGAAAGCAAAATACAGAAAACTACTCAGCAGCACAGAGATTTAGATGAACATTTTTATGGAGTTTTTTCCTTTATTGAGAAACTTAAGACTTGGGTACATCAAAACCAATTTTTCTGGGGAGGGGGGAATCAAAATCCACAATAGAAAAAAAAGTTAACAGGATCTGGGCCACAGCAGAACCCAGAACATATATTCTTATAACTGAAAATTCTAGGTGCTTCATAATTGACCTTTTGATACAAAATGACCTATTCGATTTGCAACTTGTGGTTCCTGGTGTTGAGGTCCATAGGACAAGCCAGACGTCTCCAAGCCTTGAGTTGAGTTCCACAAAAGGTTATTTGGCTTTTGACTCCTGAAAGGAAAAGCAGCAACAAATGGGAAGAATTTGACCGTTAGCTAGCTGATGAAGGATTCTAGAGCAGGGCCCAGGCCCCAGTCTGACTGGCACGTCAGACCGGTCTAGCTCCACTGAGACTAAACTTTGCAGACACTGTGTTCTGTTGACGGGCTCCATGAGGAGGTACCACGGTCCAAGTTCAATCTCTCACATCATTCCCTGAGGGAAAAGACCACAGCTGTGGTCTATCGCTGTGACCACCCTCAGGCATGTCCCTCCTCAGACAGATCACACCAGCCCCTGGCTCCTGTGCATACACATGACCTCAGCAACCTTGGGTGAATCACCCAAGTGACACATGAAGTCTTGATAGTGAGAACTGAGGCTAACAAGGCGGCACTTTCTTTAGTGTGTGCATGCATGCATGAGGTACTAGAGGCTGGGCTCAGGGCCGTGTGCACATTGTTAACACTAAGCTGTACACCCAGCTTAGGAGATAATTCTTGAGATAAAGGTACTCTTTTCTGGGGAGGGGAGAAGACTTTTTTTCTGTTGCTCACACTAGCGATGAGCAAACTGTGCCTCCCAATGAGCAGCCAGGACTGTCGACAGGTTCATAAAATACATCTAGCCCTTTGCTGTTTAATTTGCCACCACTGCTCTTTCCAGAGTAAACTGTCACCATCAGGTTAAGTGGCAAAAATGTCTACACACTAACCACAGCCGAGCCAGACGTGGCCTTGCTACCTGTATATTCTTGGGAGTTCAAGGACAGCCCAGAAAACAGTGATCCCTCAAAAAAATGAAACAAAAACAAAAAATGGTAGAAAACAGTCGCGCGTACATTGTCCTTGTCTAAGAGGTAGCAGCAGCAGCAGCGCCCACCTTCTGGGCGGCTTCTTTCTTGGCGTGATGAGCCTGTAGCACGGCCACGGCTTCGTCCACCTGTAAGAAAGCTCTAGGTGCTTAGCGGCTGGGAGTGGCTTTCCCCAGCTTCTCCTGGTCCTTCCCAGCACCCTCCCGGCGGACCCCCCTCCTGTGGTCTCCAGAGAGCTGAGGCCGCAGTTCTCAGGAAGTGGTCACCTTGGAGCGGAGCGACTCGGGCGACTCCAGCATGTGCAGCAGCTCCGAGTTGTCAATCTCCAGCAGCATCCCCGTAATCTTGCCGGCCAGGTTTGCGTGCATCGTCTGGATGAGCGGGAACAAACGCTCCCCTACAGACCAGACAACAGTGAAATCTTAGAGAGCGAGCGCTGGAGCCCAAGCACAGACTCCTGT
The DNA here is from genome assembly GCA_023101885.1 of Typhlomys cinereus. Taxonomy (NCBI): domain Eukaryota; kingdom Metazoa; phylum Chordata; class Mammalia; order Rodentia; family Platacanthomyidae; genus Typhlomys; species Typhlomys cinereus. The sequence continues at coordinate 7,176,697 of JALPQD010000078.1, forward strand.
GATGCGCGACGGACCTACCCAGCATCTGCTTCTGCTCCTGGGGAGGTGCTGCGGCCAGCATGGAGGCCGTTAGGGGCTCCTGTCCCTGCACGTGCACGGCGGGCTGGGGGGCCTGGGAACCAGAAGGACGTGGATTAGCAGTAGGAAAGGACGCTGAGCAGTGGCTGAGCCTAACCAGTCAACATCTGAACAACGGCCTGTGTCAAACAGGGATCGAGGCAGCTAGGAACGAACCACTTGGGGAAATGGCGAGCTAACAAGGGGCAGCAAAGCAGATTTTCACCGGGGCCAGCATGTCATTGTTTCGTTTGGATTTACTCAAAGGTATCCAAGAATTCAAGGCATTGTTGTAAATGAGGCCATCCATACTGAACTCCTTTGCTTTTTGTGTAGTCTAGGCTAGCACTTGAATTCCCGACTCTCTCCTCTGCCACCCAAGGTCTGGGATTACATGTGCCCCCAAACCTGGCTCCACTGTGAGCATCTATGTGTGGCTTCTAATTCCAAGAGAAACAGAATCTGAACGCATCAAAACATTTATAAAAGCGTCTCATTGTCACTTTTATTGTACCAGATTACTTCCTTAAATTTTTATTTTGGGTCTTTTGAAGTCCAGGCTGGCCTTGAGCTTGCTAAACTCCTGATCCTATTTCCCAAGCGCTGAGACTACAGGCACACGGCAATACCTCCAAGGACATGTAATCTTTTCCTACTGTACTGTATAGGAGACTGAACTGGATGTTTTATTACATTACAAACTGCTTAATAATTATCAGTGTGCTGTGTTGCCTTGCTTGTATCTAAAAGACAATTTCTGGAATCCAAGGTTAGGCTAGTTGGCCAGCAAGTACCAGGAATCTTCCAGCCTCTTCTTCCCTAGTGCTGGGATCACAAGGGCATGCTACCACACATGACTGTGCATACACGCGCGCACTCAGGTAGAGAGCAAGCTTAGTGTCTTCTATCACTTTCTCTAAAAATGCACTTGCGAGAAGAGTACAGACAGAATAGTCATTGAGCGCGTGTGCAGATCACAAGGCAAGTACACGGTCAGAGGACAACGTTTAGAAGTCAGTTCTCCCCACAATGTGGGTCTCTGGGGATCAAATTTGCCAGGTCTTCCTGGTGAGCTATCTCCCTAGTCCCTTATCCTTGTGGAGGGGCAGGGAAAGTGGGAGGATGGGGAAGGGAACAAAATCTCTTACCATTTGCTAGACTAGTTTGACCAATAAACCCCCAGGATTCCAGTGCTGGAGTTACAGAAACCATCAACAACTTTGATGTGAGTGTGGGGATCCAAACTCAGGTCTTTAACCACTGAACCAGCTCCTTTAGCCCCTCAAGTTCATGTGCGTGAATAACCAGAGCAAATGGGTAAAAGTGCTTAGTGCAAAAAGCCTGAAGGCTCAGTTCAATCCCCAGAGCCCACATGAAGATCAGAGAACCTGACTGCAAAGTTGTCCTCTAACCACCACACGTGCATAAGTAAGTAAATAAATATATAAATACTTAAAGTAACTACCATAATGTCTCAAACATTTTGGCAAACAGCCAAAGATCAAACAGGCCACCGGATAAGAAAGTGACCGAGTTGCTCCAAGAGCAGAGGACGACGAGGGACGCAGCAGGAGAGCAAGAAGCACTGGCTGCCCCAGGGAGTTTCTGAGGCTGTTATCAGAACACTTGTAGCCAGTTCTCGCAGGTAGAGGCCCCGCACCACCCCAGAACAGTGCGCAGCAGAGAAGCCCCCCAACACCTGCTGGCAGAACCACAGCAAGGCCTGGAGAAGGGGAGATGCTACCACACGTTGGCATGAGGGCCTCACCTGCAGGGGCTGCATGGCGGGGTGAGGGCTCCGGACGCTAGAGGCGTACTTGTACGGGGCCACAGCCCGAGGAGCAGCAGCAACTGCTGCTCGGGGCGCCAGGTTCTGCACGGCTGTGGGGACGCCTTGTGGGAAGAACAAATATCATTGAAGTCCGTCAGTCTGGGCACAGACCCGTCAAATCCCATCTTTCCCCCTTCTGTGTGCACCCAATACCACCTCCAGACTGGCAGCTGTCAGTCAGCCCTTGCTGGGCGGCACCAGCCCCACCAAAGTCCATAGCCAAGCGGTCCGGGCACTCAGACCCTACAACAGACCAGCAAATGCACATCAGTGTTGGCAGTAGGCGTCCAGCTGGCCACGTCCCACGGAAGGAGGACTTCCAACGCACGTTCACACAAATGGGGCCACTACTGCTTCTTCAGGATCACACACAACTCTCCATGTTACACAATCTGCAAAAATGTTTGCTTTTCCAACCTCCCAAGAGTTATCCAGATAGCTCACTTTCAGTTAGTCTCTTCACAAATCACCGTTTAGGAGTATGCACGGTAACCAACACACCTAGAACCCCTGGTTTTCTGCTCCTGAATGAAGCAGCTACCCACGTACACAGCTAAGGAGACAGATCGGGACTCGGAAAAACTCAAGTCCCCTAAACTGACCAAGGGAGGGCAGAGCTAGTCATCTGACCCCCTCTTCCCCAGGCTGTGCTTCTAACAGGCCAGTTTGCTCACCGACTCTCTGAGTGGTAGTAGGGAGGCCACGAGCGGCCGGAGCATTACCAGTTGGAGCCAGATGGCGAAGAGCTGGACGAGGCCCAGACTGACGTATAGCACTCGGCATTCCTTGGAAGCCTGGTGAAAGACAAGCCCGCTCAGGACAGATCAGAACGAGACGATGCCGTGGAGCGAACATGCAGGAAAAGCAAGCAGAACTGGGCAGATTTATATCCCTCCCTGGGTGGCTAAAACATTGTTCCCCACCACCTACCTTGAGGTCTCCCGCCTTGCTGCCAGCGTGGATTAGGCCTCATCTGTGCTAACTGGTTAGGTGTGTAATACGGAGGTCTTCCCTGAGCCTGTAAGAACACCAGAGCCCTTTAATTTTTAGGCATCTGAACCCACACTACAGAGCTCACCTCACTTTCCCACTAGCTCTAAGCTAATTACTTGGAGGAAAGGCTAAGAGCTGAAGGTTCAGTTTTACCCTCCCTCTTCCATTGTGTATGTGTGGGAATGATCATAGGTTAATTCTCCTTATCTTTACTCTGATACTCTTGAATGCCAATATCCAGACGTCCCTCTTCAACTGCAGAGCACAGAAGCTGCTGTGACAGGCACGTCCACCGAGCACCGACCACCTGGCAGACTCACCTGTGGAACTGCTGGCACAAAGTAGCCACCAGCTGCAGGCTGGAACTGATTTAAGATGGCGCTGGCAGGGAGCGCCCTCATTCCAGCCACACGCTGCATGTACTGGTTGGTCAGGTGAGCCTTTCTTTCTTCCTTCCTCTGGGCCAGCGCAACGTACAACGGCTTGGAGCCCACAATGCGTCCGTTCATCTCTGTGACTGCTTTGGTTGCCTCTTCCGGAGATGAGAAACAGACGAAGCCAAATCCCTTGCTTCTTCCATCCTCTAGCATCACCTACAAAAGAAACCAGTGACTCGGGAAGGTTTGTGGTGAAGGAAGGGACAGTTATTTAGAAGCAAAACAAACTAAAATCCTAAAACAAAAAATCTGGGCTCTGCTGAAAAGATTATCAAACCTAGGTCAGGTTGTCCTGACAGCACATACGCCAGACCAAAAGGTCACATCTCAAAGATACTAAGCATCACCTTTCCCCAGGTGTTGCTAAGTTCCACAATACTCTGATGAGCTAAGACAAAACCAGGAGCTCCAGCACGGAGAGCCCCACCTGCCCCAGAGCGGAGCCAGCACTGCTGAGCTTCCCGTCTGTCATCTGGTCCAAAACCTCAGTGATGAAATTCATAAACTCTTCGGAAGGTCGGGATGTTTTTAAAGTACCACGTGGGAGACCCCGTCTCTAAAAGGACCAGAGACACCTGCACACAAGCATATGAGTTCAACCGCCAGAACCCACATAAAGGTGAAAGGAGACACACAGAAGCTAAAACATTAACACCCCCCCAACCCTCCCCTATCACCAACAACTGCCACCTAATTCGGATGGAGTCACAGAAGAGACAGCAGGTCTTACCTGACCCCCACACCCCAGTTCCCACAATGTACTTCAACACGAGCTTATGAAAAAGTCAGTTCCTGGCTCTAGTAACCTCCTTCTGAAGATTCAACTCCCACTGCATTCCCTGGTCTGTGCTTGGCACCACTGAGTCTATCCTGGTTCCTAAGCACAGCACATGAAATGTACAGAAAGAAGGTAGAGCCCTCTACTGCACAGATCTTGCTCCCAGAGGCCAGTCTAAGGAGAGATACATCAAGAGAAACGGGGCAAACCCTGGAATTGGTTCGTTAGCTACCTACTTATACTCCCTATCATAAGATCAACTTATGCCAAGAATCAGTTCAGGGCAGGACCATGAAACCCTACAGCTGCCCAGCCTCTTCTCGTGACCTCGAGAAGTTGGGGCAAGTACTGTACTTCTGCCAAGCAGTACTATGTCCACGTCAAGCCATGACCCACAATTTTCCAGATGCCAGTGTCTCACTCCCAGTGCCAAGGACACACAGCAGACCAGACCACCTTATGCAGCCATCTTTCTCTCACTCAGCAACTCAAATTCTTTAATGTTAGAAATTCAAACTGGGGCTGGAGAGGTGGCTCAGGGGTTAAGCCTCTGCCTTTCAGGCAGAAGGTCCGGAGTTCGGATCCCAGATCCCACGTATAGACGCCAGGCGGAAGTGGGGGCAGCCTGCGCTTCTGGCCCTGGTAGGACGGAGCCTGTGAATCCCAGGGCAGAGTAAACAAGAAGGAGGTGGAGGTGTCCACGGTGGTTCCCGAATTCGTCCGTGGTGCGACACACATGCGCGCGCACATACATACGCACACATGCACAATTGAATAAATAATTAAAAAAAAAAAAAAAAAAAAAAAAGAAATTCAAACTGGCCACTATAACTCAACTGGTAGGACCAAACAGCAAGTAAATGGTGCACAGTGCAAAACATGGCAAACTTTTACTCTTTATTCTTGAACCCAGTGCCAAAGCCTCCCTTGGTTCCAGCATTGACAAGGAGAAAATGTGGCAGAGTTGTAGAGACAGGCCCCAAACAAATGGAAGCAGCCCGTCTGGATATCCTCTGCGATAGTGTCGCACTATCTGTCCCCCAACCAGCACAGAGCAGCTGGAAAGGGAAAGATTCAAGTGCTGTGGAGGGTGCGGGGAGGACCAAGTTGCCTCCTTGCCGCAGCTGAAAGGTACATTTCATTATCTCACTCATGCTAAGGAGAGTTTGCCAGAATAACTGTTATTCTCAGAATAGCACAATTTCGACTCTCCAGTTGTTTTCAAGAAACAAATGCCAATAAACTGGCACCGGTAACACTTTGCTTCCAATCTCCAAATCCCACACTGCCATACCTTAGCACTGGTGATGGACCCAAAAGGAGAAAACTCTTTCCTTAATTTCTCATCATCGATGGTATCATCCAAATTCTTAATGTAGAGATTCACTCCCTGAAGGAGAAAGATCACTGTAAATTACATTCCTTTTTGCACAGAGGTGACCCCACACACAGTGAATGCCCAGGTTTGGGAACTCACTGGCTGTTGTGGTTCCTTCTTGTAATACCAGCACTTAGGAGGCCAGAGACAAGGATTATCAAGCCTTAGAGCCGGCCCTCAAGACCCTGCCTCAAAACCACAAAGCAAAGCCCCTTCTCACTAACCAATCTAGCCATCAGAGTTCAAACCTCAGAAACCCTCAGGATAGAAATAACCAACTCCTGAAAGTCGTCTCTGGCCTCTTTCAAGTAAATTCAAAGCAACCTGGAATTCTGCATCCAGGCCCAGTCTGGTTTTTCTGAGTCAGCAATGGTGGCTACCCCCTAATGAAGGTCTCTAAACCTGATCTTTTCAGAAAGAAAGTACACAGTCAGTTCCATGGAGAGGAAGCCTGAATACAAGGGTGCTTTGCAAATCCCTCCGGTAGATGTGCTTTTAGCAGGCTTGTGCAATCCCACCTTACCTGATACCGACTAATTCTCTCCTGTTTCAGCTGCTCAAACTTCCGTTTTAACTCAGCCTGACGCTCTACTTTTTTTTGTGCACGGCCTACAAATATGACTTTTCCGCCAATCTCTTTCCCGTTCATCTCTTCCACGGCCTAGAGAAGAAATGCATGTTTTAAATCAACTGTGCAGAGATGGCCTTATTCTGGAGGTATGTTAAGTCCAATCAAATAAAAGAGAAAACCATTCCTATAGGACTGAAAACTATTTCACCCCTTTTCTGAAGTCTGCTAAACTAATCCCAAAATGTGTTATATATATAAATGTAAAGGGTGACATGAGCGTCAATGGATTATCTAGCTACTGCTGAACCCCTCCGGTTCTTTTGTGGAGATTTAAACTGACCTATTAAGATTCCAACACACCGTCCACTCACTAGTAGCTGCCGGGCTGTAATCTATGCTTTAGATTCCTTCTCCTACCAAATGGAACAACCAACCACCTGTCCTACAATTTCTTCAACAACCCACAGCGGAGGTGACAGGTATGTGCAAATATCTGAATAGTTCACTGATGCGCTGACTGTGGCACCCCACACGTGCACCTGCCACGCCTCAGACCATTCTAACTGCACGGCACACACCGAGCAGTAAGCCTGGCCGCGCTCTTGGGCCGACTCATGGTGCTCACCTTGTTGGCATCTTCATGCTTTTCGTAGCTCACAAAGCCAAACCCTTTGGATTTCCCACTGGGGTCTCTCATCACTTTGACGCTCAGAGTCTTACCTAGTACCAAAGGACAGAACAATTAGTGGCACCGTCTCTATCACAGCTTGAGGAAAAGACTTCTCTCCACGAACCCAGATGGACCCAAGACAGAAAGTGGCACCATGCCTGATGGAACTAAACCAAGCCCCGGCCATGACCTTGGAAACAAACAGAAGGAAGTGTGATGAGCCCAAGAGCTGAAGGCTGGAAGCCACCTCCAGGACCGTGACCTTTGTCACACAAGATGTTTTACTGTTAGGTCTGAGCACCCTTGTTTCTTAAGGAGATGAGAACAGATAAAATTACAGGGTTGACAGACACGTAGGGCAATGACCTCAACTTACCGAACTGGCTGAATAGCTCTTTTAGACTCTCATCATCCATCTCTTCCCCAAAATTTTTGATATAAACATTGGTGAATTCCTTGGCTTTGGCTCCAAGCTCAGCTTCACGCTCTTTGCGAGATTTGAATCTACCCACAAACCTACAAAGAGATCATAAGTAACACCCATTACCTGGAAGGAATAAAAAATAATTTCCAGGGGCCCAAAAGAAGGCAGATTGAAGGCTGACAGGACAGGTTAAAACAACAGGGCCCCATCCACCACCGAGAGAGTTAAGTTCAGATGCCCCAACTCCCAGCAGAAAGAGAAAGAGGCAGGACTACCCTGCGAGGACCAGCCCCCGGGCTCCTGGCTGAGACCAGGGCTACTCCTACCACATCACACTGCCTTCGTGAAGAAACCTGATGACCTTGTTTTTAAAACGTTCATTTCTGTGCATCTATGTAAATGCATAGAAAAGGTCTGGAAGGATACAAACCAAACTGTTAACAGTGGTTAGTCCTAAGAGTGAGACGGCTGGGACGAAGAGGTCACCTTTGCTTTCTCGCTGTGTTCACACTGGCATATACACTAACAGGAAAATGTCTACACGTTCGACACAGACACAACATATCCGCATCCATTCAATACCATGAAGGATGGAAATGACTTTTGCTTCTAATAGTCAATATATAGACACATATATAGTTCCTTCTTCCCACATGGCTCTAGTAAGCTCCATTTCCATCCCATAATAAAGACAGAAGCACAAGATCAGTTATGAAGTTTCTACAAAAGGATGGGTTTTATCCCCCAAATCGGGAGTATTACTGTGGAGTCACAGAGGACAAAGAGGAACTAGAGGGATAATTTGGTTCCATAACGAGCGAGAGACCCATGGATGGACCAGAGTCGAAGGAAAGGTCACACAGCTAGTACAGAGCTCCTGGTCAGCCCAGAGCCCTCTCCACTCTGCCGCTGGCCAAGACCCCTGCTCAGAGTGGGCTCGGAGCTGTCTTCTAGCCAGCCCCAGCTGCTGGTGCTCACAAACCCACAGACGAATGCCTTTAAGGGAGAGGCAGCAGGCAGGCCATGGCTCGGGCAGGGAGACTCACCAGCCCTGGAGTGGAGAGGTAGGAGCAGGCCACACTTGGGCCGAGAGAACCAGTAGCCGCCTTGTGTGTGCCAGTTAATACCGAGGTGGGGCCATGGCTGGCTCATGCGATGGTTGTCGCTCCGGACTGGGACACTCACACTTTGCGGTCATTGAGAAGCATGCCATTCATCTTCTCGATGGCCTTGTCGGCAGCCTCTTGGGTCTCGAAGTGGACAAAGGCATAACCCTTAGAGCCATTCTCATCGCACACCACCTGTCGGAAAGGAAAGGCAGACCACTTAGCACCCCAGGAGCTCCACATGCAGCCAGGATCCAAGACAGTCAACTGCACCAGAGAGGAACAAGGTCTGCCAAGTGCTCCCCTTATAAATGGTTACCACTCTGCTTCTATCCAAAATCCTGCCGTGTGACCAGAGAAGGTCACAAGTTCAAGACCAGTGTAAGTACCTGTTCCATCTTCCAGGACTGAGATTCAGCTAAATGGTAGTTTTCTCTAGTACATGAAATTCACAGGTCAGCCCCAAGTGTCATTCCCTTTTGAGACAAGGCCTCTGGCTGGGCTGGCGCTTGCTGCATTACACTGCGCGTGTTGGTCAGCAAACCTCAGGGATCCACCTGTCTTTGCAGGTGCAATGCCAGCGCAGGAATTACAAGCACACCCATCTCCCATCCTTCTCATGTGACTCTGGGGTCGGAGCTGGAGCCCTCACTTGCATTGCATTGCAAACACTCTCCCTGATTCACCTTTGTTTTTAATTTCATCAAAGCAATTTAAAGATCTGGCTAGATGTGATGACACGTCTATAATTCCAGCACTTGGGAGATGGAGGCCCAGGATTGGGAATTCAAGGTCTTCCTCCATTACAGTCTGGGCTACATTTAACAGCCTCCAAAAATCCTGGGTAGCTCAGGGTTACAGCAGCTGCCTGACATTTATTCGTGAGACCCCAGGTTTGATCACCAGTGTGGTGAAAAAATATAAAACCACAAAAATTCTTGATACAAATCATAGTGCTCAGATAGAAACTTTTCCAAGTCCACAGGAGAAATTAATCTACTGTGAAGGTCAGATATGTGAAAACTGCACTTAAGTAGGAGAGCAACTCAATCAATTAAATGAAGAGAGGCTCATCTGTGTCCTTTCTTCTCCCTTAATTAAAATCCCCAAATAAAAACCTTTGCCTTGGGCTGGAGAGATGGTTCAGGGGTTAAGACTGCCCCACAAGCAGAAGGTCCTGAGTTCAGATCCCAGATCCCACATTAAAAAAAAAAGTTAGGGGTAAATGGCGGAATTCCACGGAGCCTGAAAATTCCAGGGGGAAGCGAAAAGGAGGTAGAAGCAATCCGGGATCGAAGTCACTCTCACCCTCCACAGGGACACACAGCGCTGCCACACCACACACAAAGTAAGTTAAAAAAAAAAAAAAAAAAAGCCTTTGGGTTCTAAAACTAGGTAACAAAACAGAAAAGCACCCCCGGGGTTGGTGAAGCATCTGCCTGGAACACACAAAGCAGGGGGGTCTACCACTAGCACCCCATAAACCAAGCACAGCAAACCACACTTGTAATCCTAGCTTTTAGGAGGTGGAGGATGAAAATTAGATCAAGATTATCTTCAGTTACATACTAGAGTTCAAGGCCAACCTGGATTATATGTAATCTTGTCTCAAAAACGAAATTCAAGCAGTTAGTTTCACACGGAGCTGTGAAACATACCTATAGTCCCCTTTTTTTTGGTTTAAATTCCATTTTTCAGGACTGAGGTCTAGCTTAATGGTACAGTTTGCTTAGCATATAAAAAAGTCCTGGGTCCTTACCTAGCAACTGGTGAAAAACACAAGATCCTATTTCCAGGAGATCCTGGTGACCACAGAAGACCACATGTTCAAGGCCAGTGTTGACCATTTACTGACATCTCTCAAAATAAAGTAGAAAGAGGGCCGGGGATAAGCCCAATGGCAGAATGCTTGCCTAGCACTAGCAAGCACAAGGTCTCGGGCTCAATTCCCAGAATTGGGAAGTGGGGAAAAAAGATCTTACTTCTAGCATACTGAAAACTGCCTTGCCCCATCAACTCCCATTCCAAGGCAGTTATCCCTATCTTGTATGTATACCTTGTTCTGGCTTTTTTTAAAGTTTTCCCCAACTCCACTTTTGTATGTATATGGAAAGAGCATACATGTGTATCGCGTTCATATGTGGAGGCATAAGCGTTCTCTTCCATCTTATTCTCTGATGTGGGCTGTCTAATCAAGCCCAGAGCTCACTGGCAGAACTAGTCTGCCAGCCGGCTTGCTTTGGGGACTCTCAACACCTTTCAAGGCTGGAATTACAGGTGGGTCACCACAACTCACCTGGCATTATGCTTGGGATGTGGGGAACTCAATTCTGGTCTTTTTACTTGCATGGCCATCTCCCCAGCTAGTTCTTCTGTGTACACAAGCTAATCCACTACCTCAGCAGAGCATTAACCACCACACCTGGCTATAGCATTTCTCAATATTCAACAGTTATTCTGCTGAATTCATTTAATCGATGTTTACCTTACAGGACAGAATGTTTCCAAAGGCCGAGAAAGTATCATAAAGTGCCTTGTTGTCTATAGATTTGTCCAGGTTCTTGATGAAGACATTTCCCACACCAGACTTTCTCAAAGAGGGGTCCCTCTGAGACCACATGATACGGATTGGCTTTCCCTTAATCACGTCAAAGTTCATGGTGTCCAAGGCCCTCTCAGCTGTAAAAGAAACATTTTTAATTAAGAATGTAAATAAAACATCAACTGAGGTAACTACCACCATCCCAACAAATTGCTCCAAAATTTTGCTAGGTAATTCCTGATTAAAAAGATCCTCACCTTTGACAAAGGGTTGCCACATTCTAAGAGTATATAGCTTACTCGACCATAACTTTAAGTGTGATGGTTGAAATTATCCATTTTATAAAATGGACAGTTATCTTCGGGGCAGCTAGTTTATACAGACAGAAACCAACACCAGATTTCCTGATGTGGTCTCTGAACTTGGCCCAGTTTTTTCCCCCCACTTTTTAAGAAGCAGAAAATTTTAGGAAAGCAAAGTGAAAAACTTGATACTGATATGCACTACCATGGCCAAGGAGGACAGAACAACACCTTTCTCCTAAAGGGGACAATGCAGACAAGCTCTCACCTTGTAGTGAACCAGGTCTTTGATCTGAATTCTATGCACTTCTAGTGCATAGGAATTCAAGTGTCCTGCAATCACATTCTCCATCCATTACATGTCAAGATGCTTCCTAATTTCCCAACCAAGTCTATAAGTGCACTGCAGAAACCACATTAGTGGGCCAAACAAGAACACCTTATTACTTGATGGGCCCAGTATGCGTCACTAGTGGCATCAAGGATGTCTAGATGTGGGGACCACTTTTTCTTACATCACTATCACTTCACAGATACAACTGGGTAAGTAAACCTCCCCTCCATAAAAAGATTGGGTGTCAGCAACACAAAGCTTATAATTTCAGAGCTTAGAAGTGGAGGCAGGAGGATTCAGAGTTTGAAGCCAACCAGTCTCAAATAAAAAGAAAAAAAAAAAGAAAAAAAAAAGCAGGAGAGCATATTCTTAGCAGATAGTGTCGTATTTCAAAGAGGGGGACAACAGTTAGGGGTATGGCTCAGTGATGGGGCACTAGCTTTAGACCCTGAGTTTGATCCCCCTACCTATGTAAGAAAGGGAAGGAGAGGGTGAACTCCCTAAAACTCTGCCTCATTCAACAAGTTCAACTGTCCAAGCAGTCAAGGGAGTCCCCCCCCTTTCCATCAAACTTTCTTATCACCATCTTCAGAATGTGGGCATGCTTATACAGGGGGTGGTTGAGCAGAGGGGTAGACAGGAAAGATCCAAATCAGAACAAGGCCAGGTACAAAGGTGATCACGGGAGACCTTCGACTTGGCCCCTCGCTTTTCACTAGTTAGCAGTCAAGGAGTCCGTTCCAACACAGCTTCTGGTCTATTTCCAGACACCACTGCTCAGGACAAGTTGGCTTGGGCTGACAAATCTGGCCACACTTATTTATAGCAGGGAGAAGTCCTGCAGAGGTATGTGTTGGCAGACACACTGACCAATGGCTTCTGCTTACCTCTAAGTGGCACAAGTTTTGTTCAGGAGTGGAGAGGTCAGGCAACACAGCCAAGATACTCCATACTAAGGCCCTAAGAGTCACAGCTGACTGTGGTCAACAGGACTGGCTGAGCACATGGAGCCACAGGAGCAATGCCTAGTGTCTGGATGAGGAGTCCAATCCCCCGTCTCAGTAGCAACTTGGGCAAAGAACTATCTCCTCGTCATGGACCAAGCGGGACAAGAACAAGGGCCCTAGTCACAGAACGGCTCGCTTTTCCCAGCCATGGTCTATAGTTGTTCCCTTTTAATCTGGGGTCACGACTGGCTGATTAGGTTCCCCCCACCACCACCAATGCCATGCCTGTAGCATTAATATCCACTGGTGCATTTGGGATGCAGAGTGCTGGGAGTTCTAATCCAGACTCTCAAACTTTTTTGTAGTTCCACTTCCTTCACAAAAGTCCTGGGGTACTGCAAAAGGGTTTTGACAAGCAGAAAGCACTGTTGCCAGATGAAGTGACACCTCCTAAGACTACCAGGATACCATTCTCCACAGCCTAGAGCTTCACACCGTGCTGAGAATTCCAAACCAGTGGCCAACAGAGAGCGAACAGGCCTGGCAGAAATGGCTTGTGCAAGCTTCTCCTTAGGCTACTGCGGTAAACTGTTGCCCCTGGCCTTCCTCCTACCTGCCCTAAGGCGTTCTTATCAGCACAAAACCAAGATTCTCAGTGCAAAGCAAAGGTGGGGGAGGGCCTGCAGCTCTGCATTCTAAAACTTTTGCAGGGTATTATTTTAATACATTCAGGAGCACCGGCCCATGTCCACACTGAGCACGCCACGGTCAGCAACAGCTTTATTAAGCATGACCAGACACCCAGGAATTAGCAAATTCAGATTCAGATTTTTCTGGTCTCCTTGGGTTTCACTCCCCCTCCCTGCCCCCAACCAGCAGCCCAAGGTCATCGGATTGGCCAGTTGTGGAAGCCAAGACCGAAACTGAGGTTGTGACAACACCAGCCTCCCAAAGACCGCATCCAGCTTCCCGCGACGGCTTCGGTAGCCACGCGCGCCCCTCCCCACCCCCAATTCCCCGCGGCTCAGCTTTGCCTAGAGGACTCGTGGGGTCCCCAGGAACCTCACGAACGTGCGGGCACCGCTTCTCCACTCACCGTCAGCCGGCTGCTGGAAGTTGACGTAGGCATAACCCAGCGATCGGCGGGTGATCATGTCGCGGCAGACCCGGATGGACAGCACGGGGCCCGCAGGACTGAACTTTTCGTACAGCATGGCCTCGGTGACGTCCGAGTGCAGGTCGCCCACGTACAGGGAGGCCATGGGGTAGCTGCTGGCTGCAGCGTTCATCTCCCCGCCCCCCACCACCCCGAGCCCCGCCAGGAGGACGTCTTACTGGGGCCAAAACAGGACAAAAGGGGCTCCCCGGAGCCGTGGCCCGCGCCGCGGCGCACAGGTGGCACGGAGCGCCGCGGGGAGAGGCAGGACGCGGTGCGGGGCCGGCTCGCTCTGGACCGCAACACCTCGAGACAAAGGCTCTCAAAAAACAATATGGCCCTCTCGGGGAGCTTGGGATCTCCAGACGTCCTGGCTCGGGGGCTCCAAATTAAAAAAAAAAAAATTAAAAGTAAAGAACGCCCCTTGCGCAGGGGGCGGAAAAAAATGCAAGAGGCAGCCCGATGCGCCCACGGCGGCCGCAGGGACACGCGTTTCTCGATAAATATAGGCCCCGGGCTCCCGGCGGTTTAAAATTACAGCGGCCAGGGAAGAGGGAAACCAAATCTTTGCGGGCGGCGGCGCGGCCGGCCCCTGCGGGCGGCGGCGGCGAAGGACAGCGCGGACACGTGGTGCGCCGGCCGGCGCGGGGGGCGCGGGCGCCGGCTGCCACGCGGCGTGCGGGCGGGCGCAGACGCGTGCGGGAGGGCGCCGACGCGGGCGGGCGGCGGACGCGGGTCGGGGGCGCTCACCACCAGGGACGGCCGGGCGCGGGGCGCGGGGCGGGCGGCGTGGGCAGGCCGGAAGCGTGCGCAAGTGACTTCCCCGCGGGCTCTCGGAGGAGGACCCGCTCTCCCGTTGCCTTTTTCTTTGCTTTTTTCCTCGCCTCCTCTCTGTCTTTTTGGAAGGTTTTGAGTCGTTTCTCGGCTCTTTTTTTCTCTTTTTTTTTTATCTTTTTCTTTTTTCTGCTTCAGGCTCCTGAGCCCGAAAGCGGTGCACACGGCAGCGGCGACCCGGGGCGGAGAGAGGCGGCCGGGGCAGCCACCGCTCCATTTATACCCGCCCGCCCCGGGCGCTGCTGGTCGAAGGGCGCCTCGCGACCTGGGCGCAGTCGTGCCCGCCCACTCGGCCCGGGGGCCCGAGGCGGGGCGGCCACGCGAGAGCAACCTGGCGCGGCCGCGCGGCGCCACAGCGACCCCTAGGCGCGCGGAGGACCGGCTGCTCGCCCCTGCGGAAGACCCCAGGGCCTCTTTTCTGGATTCCGAAGGCTTTGGAACGTGTCCTCTGCAGCGCGCACCACGTCACCCAGCCGCAGGCCGAATGTTTAAAACATTCACGACATGCCTGGCTGTAAGGGAAAGGGATAAAGATGTATGAAAATCAATAAACGGTTCAATATGGAAATGTTTGGACTCAAATCCAGAAGTCTCACTGAAGTTTTGGAAACTATGACCTTGAAGTTGAATGGTGGAGGTCACTAGAAACAGTGGTAATTAATATTCATGAATAGGATGATTTTTTTTTCCGAAAGATGAGCATATTTTGGCAAAATTTTGATATAATAAAACACCATTATTTCCTCTGTTTCTATACTAGTGGCATTCCTGCAAATTTCGTTTATACTTAAGCATGTAAAAACATTTTGTTGTTGTTGCTGCTGCTTTTTATTGTAAAGAAATGAGGTTTATTTTGGCTCATGATTCTGGTCCAAAGGCGCAACCTCTGGTTTTGTTCTTGTTGGTAGAGTCCCAAGATGCACGGTGCATCTTATGGCACCACATGGCCAGTGTCTGGGCATAGCTATATGCATACAGAACAATCTGTTTCTATGCACAAGCAATGCTGATCAGCTTGTGTAACTCTTGACTTTTCGCCCACATGAAAGCCTGGCAGTTCATCTGAAAGTCATGCTATCTCATGGGACTACAATATGGAATCGTCTCCACGTCCCTTCCCCCATAAATTCAAGAAACCATTCTTCCCATTCTTGTAACAACCAAAACCAGAGATTACCAAAAGGCCCCCAAAAGAAGAAATATATGGGTTGGAGAGATGACTCAGGAGTTAAGATTCTGCCTGGAAAGCAGAAGACCCTGATTTGGAATCCCAGGTCCCACGTTAAAAAAAAAAAACTCCAGGAAGAAGGCAGTGGCTGCACTTCTGGCCCTGGTGGCCAGAGCCTGAGAAATCCCAGAGCCAAGCAAAAAGCAGGTAAAAGCAATCTAGGATGATTCCCAAAGTCACCTTTGGCTCTCCATAGGGACACACACACACACACACACACACACACACACACACACACACAATATATGGAGACACACAATACATACATAAAACCCATTTATTAAAAAAAGAAATATATGAATTTATATATTCATTTGTTCTAATAGGTGGCTCATCAGAATAGTGCTGGGGTGTGCTCGCTTCGGCAGCACATATACTAAAATTGGAAAGAATAGTGCTGGGGGTACATGGTTATGGACAAGATAGTGGAAGTCCCTCCCTACCTTATAGAGTAGTAATCTAGTGAGTGCATTTGACCAAAGGTCATTTACAGAGCGTTCTCAGCTCAGGAAGGTCTTCCTAGTTGCCTGAAGTACCTGCCAGCACTCTTAAATCATTATCACACCTGTCTTTTTGTTTTCATCACTTTTATTGCTGGCGAAAAGTATGCTGTCCAAATAAGCGCTGAGTATCCGTAACTCTCAAATCCATACTCTGAAACATTTTGAGCACCACATGACCCACAAGTGGAACATTCCTCGCTCAACCCCTGTAATTAGTTGGCACAGTCAAAATTTGTGGACTGGGGATGTAGGTTAGTTGGGAGAGTGCTTGTCTATCATGTGCAGGACCTACAACCACATAAACCAGCACCGGAGTAGAGGCAAAAAGGTTAGAAATTCAAAGTCATCTTTAGCCAGTTTGAAGTCAGCCTGGGTTACATGAGAACTTGTATGAAGAGGAAGGGAGGGGAGGGGAGAGAAAAAGAAAAGAAAAACAGACGTGATAGATAGCTCAACAGGTAAGGTACCTGCTTGCAAACCTGGTAACTTGAATTTGAGTCCCAGAAGCCCATATGGTGGAAGGAGAGAACTGATTGCTGAGAGTTGTTCTATTGCCTCTACCCATGTACCATGGCCTGCCTCTTTCTCTCTCTCTCTCTCTCCTCTCTCTCTCTCAAATGAATAAGTAAAATATAGATACGTGTTACAGTTTGCCTGCATGTTGCTTAAATTCATGACCAAATAGCTTATGGGAATAGGGGACTTCATTTTGGCTTAGTTTTTAATCCATCTTGACCGGGAAGCTCATACCCACAGGAGACACTGAGGGAACTAGAGCACACTATATCCATGATACTGCCGAGAGGGCCAAGCCTCACTACCAGACAGCAGGTCTGTTCAAGTATGCCAAAGAATGCCAACTCACTGAACTAAAGAAGTATGGGAGTGGGCTCATACTTACGGAATCCACTGGGCTGACCAGCTCAGTTCAGGAACCAAGCGTCTCAGCAGTTCCAGTCTGGTGCTGAAGAATGGCAAATTTTACTGAACCAACTTCCTCCACACTATCATCGCCTGCATAGGGAATAGCCCCACCCACCACCGGCTGGGTCTTCCCCATCAATTAGACAATCTCCTGCAGGTTTGTTCAAGGGCTTGCTTTTCTGTTTTTCACAGAGGTTCCCAAGACTCAGCCTCCAGCTGTAAAATAGACACCTGTATTAACTATCACAGTGCAATAAAAAAAGTTGCACAAAATTTCCTTGAGATTGATGGCACCATACCTATAATCCCAGTAGTCAGAAAGATTGAGAGTTTGAGGACAACTTGAGCAACAAACAGGACCCTGTCTCAAAAATACACACACACACAATCTCAGGTTATATGACAAATAAACACCTATATGGGGATATAGCTCACTTATTTGAGTGATTGTCTAGCACGTAGGGAGCTGTGGATCCAATCCTCAGTGTGCCATAAAACTAAGTGTGGTTGTTACTTAGCAATTCCAGACAAGTCTGGGATACCGGAAACTTAAAGAAAAAAAAAAAGTCTGGAGGTGGCAAGGTAGCCCAGCAGGTAACCTACTTGCTCACAGACCTGGCGACCAGAGTTCAATCCCTGGAAGCCCACATGGTGGAAGGAAAGGACTGACTTCTGAAGTCCTCCTGTGCCACACGGCATAATGTGCATGCCTTCTCTCTCTTCTCTCTCCCTCTTACTCTTACTTTCTGGTCAGCCAATCCAGCCAAACCAGCTAGTAATGGGTCTCCTTCACTCTGTCTTGCCCCCCTCGAATTTATAAGTAAATAGAATTTTAAAAACTATAGGAAACATAAGTAAATTTTTAATTAAGATTTAGGTCCTATCATTAAAATATACATTTATATGCAAATATCCCAAACTTTGATAAAATATGAAATTCAAAACACTTCTGGTCTCAAGCATTTTTTTTTTTTTAATTCAAGTGTGTGTGTGTGTGTGTGTGTGTGTGTGTGTGTGTGTGTGCGCGTGTGTGTGTAGAACCACAGGTGAATTGGGGAACCACCATGGACCACCTCCACCTCCTCTGCCCCCGGGATTCACAGGCTCCGCCCTACCAGGACCAGAAGCGCAGGCCGCCTCCGAAATCAGGACCCTCCGCCTGAAAGGCAGAGGCTTAACCCCTGAGCCACCTCTCCAGCCCCTCAAGCATTTTTTTCTATTTACCTGTTTAGTGTCTGTTTGAGGCAGGATTAGAGCAGCCATGCTGGGATGGGTCTCTCAAAGTCTTTGAAGGTCTTTGGAATTCCTAAAGGACCTCCCCCACTGCTGGAATCTCCCTGAGGGAACACTCCTGCTGAGGCACTGACTGGGATCATCCCATAGATAAGACGGCCAACTTCCTCAGGAAGTAATTATGAAGATGAGCTCTCCAAATCAAACAACTGGACCTCTAGTCCACATGGGCCCAAGAGCAACTGGGTTGGGCCCCAATGGGAATTAACCAATGGGAAAAAGGCAGTTTCCCGGGCTTGTCTAGGTGTATAAATACGGCTGGCCCTGGCAGCCATCTTTGGCGACCTAGCCCCTCATGGCACTCAATATCTGGAGTCCATGAGTTCCAACCTTTCTCTCCTCTAATAAACTCTACTGAAAAGACCATTTCCCTGAAACATGTTTTTCCCTTGGCAGACAAATTTCATGAGACCGAGAATCTAGAATTGTGCTCCTAACATAGCACAATGCTAAATGTTCAATAAATGTTTCTTAAATAAAAAAGTGGATACTAGGCACGGCTGAGAAAAAGAGGCAAGGTCCTTCCACTCAGGAAACTTACTGTCTACTGGGGGAGGTATAGAACTCTATAACCTTCAGCAAGCTACTTTACATCTCTGATCAACTGGATACTGGCTACAGAGACAGAGGAGGCATCATCCTTTCTCTGGAACTGGTCACAAGCTAGTAGGAACAACTTCGATTCCCAGATTTATTATTTTTTGATCTTTTCCTAAGCCTGTTGAATAAAATGCCACAGACAGAGGCCCCAGGCAAGGGGAGAGATGATCTGTACCAGCAGTGTGTATGTGTGTGTACAGAAAACTGCAGAGTGGAGCTGAGATCATGTGGGGGTCCTAGTATACCATTTGTAAAGGTTGCTGTGAAAGAACATCCAAAGTCAAACAACTTAAGGGAGAAAAGGAGATGTATTCAGCTTGTGGTTTCAGAGGGCAGAAACAGTCTTTCATGGCAGAGGCGACATGGCTGGTGGCTGAAGCTGGAGGCAGGCTACGTCACTGCAAACATCCTGGAGTCTCTCCTCAGTCTTCTGTTCTATGGTTCCTTTTATCTGGTCTGCTACTGGGAGGTTCCAATCAGATATAGGGCTAGTCTTTGTATTGTAAATGTATTGACCTGGATAATCTCTTCAGATGGTCTAACAGCCGATCTTAATTAATGCCAGGTGTGGTCAAGTTGACACCCGAGATTAACTGTCACAGCATCCTAGAGTACGCATGTCTAGAAATAATGGGTTCAAGACTTTTACTTGGGGGGCTGGAGAGGTGGCTCAGGGGTTAAGCCTCTGCCTTGCAGGCAGAAGGTCCTGAGTTCGGATCCCAGATCCCACGTATAGACGCCAGGCGGAAGCAGGGGCAGCCTGCGTTTCTGGTCCTGGCAGGGCGGAGTCTGTGAATCCCGGGGCAGAGTAATCGAGGAGGTGGAGGTGGTTCCCGAATTCGTCTGTGGTTCTACACACACACAGACACACACACGCACGCGCACATACATACGCACACACCCACAATTGAATAAATAATAATAATAATAAAATATTAAAAAAAAAAAAGACTTTTACATGGAAATAATGACAGAAGCACCAGTGAGACCTACATGCCAGACACTTTTCTCAGCCTAAGAGTCCCTGGTCGAGATCATGAAGTGGGCAAAAGTGGACTGAGATCTGAGTATGTCTTCGCTCTCACTCTCGTGCTGCCCACAACCATGTTAGGAATAACTGACATTTATTGAGCCTCCACGAATCCTTTCGCTGAAGTCTGGAGACAGTCCAGAGCATAGAACCACCAGCAGCGGCACTTCCCCGGAAGTTACCCGAGGCCACAGGGTTCAGTACTGTGTTCGTGAATATAGTAGGAAACTCTAGCACCCCTGCAAGCATGCTACTCCTAACTCATGCCAGAGGGAGTTGTCTTGATTGACAGCTGCCATTCTTTTGGATCCATTGTGTTCATGCAGAGGCCACCTTCCCACGATGCTAGGCATAGTGCAGGTACCAGGGGTGACTATTTCTTCCTGGCATGGGACACTTCTATAAAACAAGTGTTTTAACCAATGAAGCCATGGGGCCAACTTATGGGATGCTTCTAAAAGACATTTATTTGTGAACTCCCCACCTACCTGGCAAAGATTTTCTCAAAGCTGCTTTGGATGCATATCCCACCCAACCCTTCTTGTTCCTTTGTACACCTTTCAGAGATCTACATCAAGGCCATGGTGATTACGCTGTCCCAGCCTACTACTTCTTCTTCTTCATTTTTGTTTTTTTGTGGTAAGGTATACATGTGTATAGGGTGTGTGCATATGTGCATGTTCATATGTGGGTGGACATATGTATGTGTAAGCATGTGTGGGTACAGGTGTGTGCAAGTCCCTGAGTAACATCAAGAATCATCCTCAACTGCTTTTCCAACTTACTGTTTTGACCTGGGTCTCTAATTCAACTCAGAGCATGCCATTAGGGATAGTATGGCCAGCTTGCTTGCTCTGAGGATTCCCAGCTTCAAGATTCAAGAACTACAAGTGGGCCACCATGTCCACCACGCATTTGTATATGGGGTCCGGGAATACCAACTCTGGCATTTTTTGTTTGTCTGGCAAGTACTTGAACCACTGAGCCATCTCCCCAGCCCATCCTTGGCTACCTCTAACCCACACACCAACCCCATGCCAAACTACAGATAGTCTCAATGACTCTGTATTGTGTATGGTAAAGGCACCCGCAAATTTATTTCACAGACATTTCAACAGAAAGCACATTTGGCAACTTGGTTCCTGACAGCCCAAAGCAAGAAGAGAGATGTTTGGGCAGGAAGGAAAGATGTGTTGCTGGGGCAAGCCATGTAGGCTGGTGATTTAGCTTTCTGACTTACAGAATGACTATAACCCCAAAATAGGCCCAGAGAAAAGAAGGCTACCTATTTTAGTCTCACAGCAACACCCCACTTCTCTGACACCAGTCTGTTTGAGTTTCATATTCTATTGCTATAATAAACACCTGACCGTAGCAATTTAGAGGGGAACAAGGGGGTTTTACTGATTCGCGATTCTAGATTACAGTTCATCGTGATAGAAGTCACACCAGCACCAGGAGCTGAGGGGACAGGTCATATCACATCTACAGCAAGGTCCCACCCATATATTTGCTTTCGAGTTTGCCAACTTACCAAAAATGCTAGCTGACTCTCCGTGTTGTATCCGCCTACCCAGAGAATGGTGCCGCCCACAATGGGCGTGGCTTCCCACTTCAGTTGGACAATTAAGATAATCTACAGGTTTACTACACAACTTCTCATAGGGGTGCCCAGAGTCTCACCGCTCAAGTGCCAAGATGACAGTGAAACTAATTGTCATACTGCCTCAGCAGGCTGTACACACAGTGAGCCCAAGCACCCTTCAGAACCAACACCCTTATCAACCTGGGCTATACAGAGACCCTATCCAAAGAAAAGGAAGAAAGGAAGGAAGAAAGGAAGGAAGAAAGGAAGGAAGGAAGGAAGGAAGGAAGGAAGGAAGGAAGGAAGGAAGGAAGGAAGGAAGGAAGAAAGAAAGAAAGAAAGAAAGAAAGAAAGAAAGAAAGAAAGAAAGAAAGAAAGAGAAAGATCGCTTCTCGGCCTTTTGGCTAAGATCAAGTGTAGAAAGAAAGAAAGAAAGAAAGAAAGAAAGAAAGAAAGAAAGAAAGAAAGAAAGAAAGAAAGAAAGAAAGAAAGAAAGAAAGAAAGAAAGAGAAAGATCGCTTCTCGGCCTTTTGGCTAAGATCAAGTGTAGAAAGAAAGAAAGAAAGAAAGAAAGAAAGAAAGAAAGAAAGAAAGAAAGAAAGAAAGAAAGAAAGAAAGAAAGAAAGAAAGAAAGAGAAGGAAGGAAGGAAGAAAGAAAGGAAGGAAGGAAGAAAGGAAGGAAGGAAGAAAGGAAGGAAGAGAAAGAGAGAGAGAAAGAGAGAAAGAGAAAGAAAGAAAGAGAGAAAGACAACCCCAAAAACTTCTATTACAGTTTCACTCCATCATACTCTGTCACCCTGTTTCTACTCTGCCCCCAGCCCCAGGTTATTGTGACTTCAATACAATGCAGTAATGACCAAAAATTAAAGAAGAAAGGGCTGGAGAGATGGCTCAGTGGCTAAGCCTCTGCCTTGTACACAAAAGGACTGAGTTCAAATCCTGGATCCCATATAAAGACACCCAGTCTACACTTCTGATCCTAGAAGGCAGAGCCAGGGAAAGTCCAGAACAAAAGCAAAAAGGAGGAAGAGCAATCCAGGATTATTCCTGAAGTCACCCTTGGGGATCCATAGACGCACGGTGCTTCTGATACACACAGACATACATATACTCACACACATACACACATGCATATATGCACACAAAATAAATATTTACAAAAAAGAAGAAGAAATCACTGGGCTGGGGATGTAACTCAGTGGCACAGAGCTTGCCTAGCATGCATGAAACTCTAGGTTCCATCCCCAGCTCAAAAAGCAAAATGAGACGTTGAAAAAGAAAAATCGTTGTTGTTCTAAATTTGGATGTGCTACTTGTGATTTTCCACAGCACCTGTGTCCCGGTTGCAGCCCTTTGATATCCCCAGCTAATCTCTAGAGAGTCAGTCTCTTGTCACTTAGAATTTCATCTGTCCATCTGTCCACCCATCAAGCATTATCCCACTATATGCAGGATACCCAGGCAACAGAGATGAAGTAGCACCAGAAGGCATTTGGAAGTTCCACCTCTGCTCAACCCTGCCTTGACTAACAGAAAAGGGGGTACAGGTGGCCATTCACTTTTCTCCTGAAAACATAATGCTTTCTTACTGAAACAAGCCACATTACGAGAAAGAGACTAAGAAGAAAGGCAAATTCCCCTTCCCCATAGGATTGTTAGTTTGTAGGATCTATATTGTCTTCCCTGAGCATAAATGACTCTACACTTGACACAGAATCAAAGGCACACGCCCAAGTGAACATGGGTAGATCTAATTTGTTCCTGCAAATAATCTCGTTGAGTGATATGGAGCCATTATTCATGTGACCATTCTCTACTGACAGACACATGGACTTCAGGTTGGGATCAGGGCCCAATGGGCCTCAAGCATTCAAAGGATCAGGAGTTCAAAACTATGCTCAGCTATGTAGGAAATTTTCAACCAGCTGTACCTATGTGTGATCCTGAATTGAAAAAACAAAACAAATCCAAACAAATCATCCTTGCCTTTAAGTACCAGAGTTTTACTTTTAGCAGGATGGGGGGATGGGAGGTTGGCTTAGCCCGGGAGATGGCTTAGGAGGTAAAGATGCCTGAGTCCATACCTGGAGACCTGAGTTCAATGTCCAGAGTCCACATGCTGAAAGGAAGGATCTGATTTCTGAAGTGTCCTCTGACCTCCACATGGATTCTATGACACAAACATTCTTCTCTCTCTCTCAATAAATAAATAAATAAATAAAATATTGAAAATTTTTGGTTAGAGCTGTCATTTCTGCCTGATGTTTTTATGTGGGATCTGGGATCCAAACTCAAAACTTTCTGCTTTTGAGGCAGGGTCTTAACCCCTGAGCTATCTCTCTAGCCCATGGTAAGTTTTTTGTTGTTTTATTATGGTCTTTGAGACTAGGCCTCCCTATGCAGTCCAGGCTACCCTTGAACTCCTGGCATGCTGGGTTTACAGGCTTGTACTACCAAACCCAAGCCTGCAATGTCATCTTTTTGTTTTGTTGAAATGCTATCAGGCCTTCCATATGTTCACTGATCATGTTCATTTTTTTAATGTGTGAACTAACTGAGCTGGACTTAGAAAGAACAGGGCAAGAGAACTTTAGAAAAAGATAGATCATGCAGACCCAGTGCAAAGACCCTAAACTAGGAAGCATATTAAGGGAGCCAGAAGGGCTCAGGATTGCAGGACAGAGAGGATGGGAAATAAAACCACACTCCTTGGGAATTACAGTCTCCCTCCCCTCTGTGGTGTAGCCATTGAAGGGTCTCCTGGGTGACTCCTATGTAAGTTGAAGAGATAGACATATAACTTGCTAGGGCTGCCAGAAGACTACACGCCACACATCAGGTATCTTTAAAATATAGAACTTGGGGCTGGGGAGGTGGCTCAGTGGTTAAAGCCTTTGCCTTCCAAGCAAAAGGACCTGAGTTTGGATCCCCAGATCCCATATAAGGGTAGGATAAAGTATTTGCCTCAAAAACACACCACACAAGGACTAGATGGAAGTTATTAATGGAGTTCCAGAACCACCGGGCCAAACATAGGAAGAGGGAGAAAAGGAAGAAAGAAAGAGAAAAAGAAAAGAGAGAAAAGGCTGGGAGAGGGGAACGGCAGGTTATATGTCCTCTGTTTGGTGGGTGAGCTGAGGGAGCAGGGTCTGAAGGCGAAGTGTGCCCAGGATCAGCCTTTGACCTTGACCCGCTAGCACTAAGGGTTAGACAAGCATGCGCCCTTGAAAGCACCAATTATTAAGGGGTCAGTGATCATCAGGCAGAAGCTGCGCCCCGAGTGCGGAGGGATGGAAGAGGGGGATTCTTATCAGTGACCTTCTTATCAGTGACCTGCAATTCTGGCCATGGAAGGCAGAGCCTGGGAAATCCCAGAGCAAAGTAATAAGGTAGAGCAATCCAGGATGATTCCTGATGTCACCCTTAGGTCTTCACAGGCGTACGCACTCGAGAGTCCTCTTGTATACATGCCCCCAGCACCTCAAAATAAATAAAGAGAATACAGAACTTGAGGCAGGCATGGTGGTCCACATCTGTAATACTCACAATTGGAAGATAGAATCAGAAAGATCACTGCAAATTCAATGTCAGTCTAGTCTACATTAGTGAGTTCCTGACCAGCAATCACGCAGTTTCAGAATAGGGCCGTGCTGGGAAGGTCTTTGAAGATCATCCCCCACTGCTGGGATTATCTTGAAGAAACACATGCTACTAATCTGGAGGAACTGGCTCTAATCCCCCACAGAGATAAGGTCCCCAACTTCCCCCAACTCTGTTTGCAGATAAGCTTAGTTCTTCAAAAGAAACAATTTGACCATGAAGTCCAGACACAAAGTCCACTGTGCTGGATCCCGTATGAACAGACCAATAAGATCATAGTAACCAAAAGTTTCAACCACAGTTACAGAAAATGGAGTTAACCAATAAGGAAAAGCCACTTTCCCCAGGCCTGCCTGACCTTATAAATACCCCTGACCATGCCAGCCATCATTGGCTCTCTTGCCTCTCAGGGATTCCATGTTCATGAATGAGTTCCATTTTCACTGCCCTCGAATATAAATCTACTTTAATCCTTTATGCATGTTCTGGTCTCAATCTTCAGCTCCCAAATACAAGAACCTGGGCATTAAAAAAAAAATCACAACAGCAAGACTCTATCTCCAAATAAACAAGCAAATAAACTCCCCAGAACTGTAATGGATCACAGTTTTGGAAGCCCAAACTGAGGTGTTAGCAGGGGTTCTTTTCTGAGACCCAAAGGGAAATGAGCCCTTGGTTCTTCCTTGCCACGGATCTTTGGTGTTTTTGGCTTGTATTTTTGTTTTAAATACTTTTTCCATGTTTGATTGAGAGTTGAGCTGAGACGTATATCAGGCCTGTTAATAAGGCAGGGAGTAGAGAGCCAGAGGGAAGACAACCAACAGCAACCCACAGAACAAGTAAATTCCTTACACTTACAGACTTTAGAGGGAAGATGTGTGTGTTTCTAGGGCTGGTCTCTTAGCTCAGCAGATTAATGAAGCTTCATATAGGCTATAAGGCCATAACCCCACTAGCCTCCCTAGGAGCTTTTTAAGAACTGCAGTTGAAGTGCTAGATAGACTGTAAGGTGTGGCTGGTTCTTCTGCAGGGTCAACCTCTGAGATCTAATAGGTTCGTCAAGTATCTCTCTCTATCTATCTCTTTTTCTCCTCCTCTCCCTTTCCATCTCCCTCTTCCACTTTTGTGTTTGTGTGCTAAGGATCAAACTCAGGGCTTATAGCATGCTAGGAAAGCATTCTATCACTGAATTACAATCACCAACCCTTAACTTTGTGAACTGGATTTCTCACATAACTGAAGTTTTTAGGGCAAAAGTTAGGGCTCCCACAGCCCAACAAAGCTGGGTTTGGCCCCAGGTCCCCACTACAAAAAATTAAAGACAGAGTAATGGTGACAAGGATGTGAGATTTACTCAAGGTAGCCACATACATTAGAGAAAGGAACAGAGAAACAGTCCAGGAACCCCAAGTCCTCTTGGGGTCACTGCCAAGAGGGTTAAATTCAAAGGTAGAACTCAGGTCACCAGGTTTGCAAGCAGATGCCTTTACCCATGTCGCCAAAACTCAGGGGTGTTTTTCTCTCCCACTCCCCATTGCATTCAATCCCCAACTCCTGCTGGTTCTGCCTCTCTCTCTCTCTCTCTCTCTCTCTCTCTCTCCTCCCTTTTATGTGTGTGTCAAAAGGTACTATGTAGAGGCCCAAGGGGGGCTTGGGAGTCACACTAGATTGCTTCTACCTCCTTTTTGCTTTGCTGTGGGATTTCCCAGCCTCTGCCTTCTAGAGCCAAAGTTCAGGCCTCCACCATTTCTACCTAGTGCTTTCGCGTATGGTCTGGGGTTAAATAGAAGCAGAGCTGGGACAAGAGGTGTGTATCACTCAGTATCCTGGTCAGAGGTGCAGCCCACCTGTCATTGTCTTGGCTAGTGATCTGCAAGGTGGTCCTGGGAAGTCCTTACTGCTTCTCAATGAGACCTTCTGCATACAGCCTCAAAGATAAGGCTAGGTTAGGACAATGACTTAGCTTTGTGCCTTGAGAACAGAATAAAAGCAGCAGAGGATGGAAACAGATATCAGCCTTTTGTCTTCCTTTTAAAGCCATCCTGTGGCAGAAGTGCTCTCTATCCAAATCAACCGGAGATCCCGGTCCCTGCCTTTTTTTAAATTATTATTATTATTTATTCAACTGTGCGCATGTGCGTGTGTATGTGTGCGCGCACACGCGCGTGTGTGTGTAGAACCACGGACGAATTCGGGAACCACCATGGACCGCCTCCATCTCCTTCTGCCGGGGGATTCACAGGCTCCGCCCTACCAGGACCACAAGCACAGGCCGCCCTCACTTCCGCCTGGCGTCTATACGTGGGATCTGGGATCCAAACTCAGGACCTTCCGCCTGCAAGGCGGAGGCTTAACCCCTGAGCCACCTCTCCAGCCCCTGTCCCTGCCTTTCAAAGCCTGGGATTGCAGGCATATACCACCACACACTGCTTTAACATATCTTTTTAAAGGGACACAAACACACACAATTTAATCCATAAGAAAGGGAGGAAAATACTCTTAAGGACACTGTGTGATGGAATCCTAACAAGGACCATGACAATAAGGAGAAACAATTGAGAAATGGATCAAGGGGCTGGAGAGATGGCTCAGAGGTTAAGACTCTGCCTTGTAAAGCTAAAAGGACTTGAGTTCAAATCCCCAGACCATACGCAAAAGCAGCAGGTAGAAATGGCGGAGGCCTGAACTTTGGTTCTGGAAGGCAGAGGCTGGGAAATCTCACAGCAAAGCAAAAAGGAGATAGAAGCAATCTAGTGTGACTCCCAAGCCCCCCTTGGGCCTCTACAGACATAGTACCTTTTGACACACACATAAAAGGGAGGAGAGAGAGAGGAGAGAGAGAGAGAGAGAGAGAGAGAGAGAGAGAGAGAGAGAGGCAGAACCAGCAGGAGTTGGGGATTGAATGCAATGGGGAGTGGGAGAGAAAAACACCCCTGAGTTTTGGCGACATGGGTAAAGGCATCTGCTTGCAAACCTGGTGACCTGAGTTCTACCTTCGAATTTTACAGTTTATATGGTAGAAGAGAACCAACTTCTGAACATTGTCCTCTGACCATCGTATGCATGGCATGAGCATGCCTGTGATCAGACAGACAGACAGAGAGACAGACAGACAGACAGACAGACAGATAGATGAGATCCATGATATAGCATAGTGGTTAAGGCACCTGCTTGCAAACCTTAAGACCTTTGTTCAATTCCTGAAAACCCACATGTTGCATGTACGCTCCTCTCTCTCAAATAAATATTTTTTTTTAAATAAGTAAATAAATAAACGGGAATTCCAGGAAAAGAGGTGCATACAAGCCCAGGCACCCCAACCTGGACAGCCCTCATAAGAGAGTGACAGAGCAGTGGTTTTTCTTGTTTTGTTTTGTCTTGGACCAAGGCCATAACATCTCAGTTGGCTGCCTACTTTCAGCTGTTGTTTGTTTCCCAATTTACTTGTCACATAGCAGCGGGAAGACTTTTAAAACCTCACTGCTTAAGGGGCTGGGGGGGGGTGTAGCACAGTTGCGCGCTTGCCTAGCATGTCCTGGGTTTGATCCCAGCCTCCCATGAAACAAGCATATTTAGTTATATAACTACAACTAGCACTTGGGAGGCAGAAGAGGAGTGAAGAAGTCATCCTCTGCAATACAGAGTTCCAGCCCAACCTGGACTACTGGAGACCCTATCTCAAGGCCCGCACGCAGCCCGCACGCAGCCCGCACGCAGCCCGCACGCAGCCCGCACGCAGCACGCACGCAGCCCGCACGCAGCCCGCACGCAGCACGCACGCAGCCCGCACGCAGCCCGCACGCAGCCCGCACGCAGCCCGCACGCAGCCCGCACGCAGCACGCACGCAGCACGCACGCAGCACGCACGCAGCACGCACGCAGCACGCACGCAGCACGCACGCAGCACGCACGCAGCACGCACGCAGCACGCACGCAGCACGCACGCAGCACGCACGCAGCACGCACGCAGCACGCACGCAGCACGCACGCAGCACGCACGCAGCACGCACGCAGCACGCACGCAGCACGCACGCAGCACGCACGCAGCACGCACGCAGCACGCACGCAGCACGCACGCAGCACGCACGCAGCACGCACGCAGCACGCACGCAGCACGCACGCAGCACGCACGCACCTCTAGTGCTTAAAGCCCTTCAGTTTTATTGTAATTTTTACAAGAACATCCAGACCGTATCCTGCCCTACAAGGCTCTTTACTCCCTCATTGATGCATGAGTACTTCCTCCAAACTCTTTCTACTTTGTGTGCATTGACACCTCCTCAATTCAAGCAATCCCCCCACTCCACCCCAGTAGCCAGGAGGACAGGCCCCACTACCAAGCTCAGCTTCCTTCTCGTTCTTCAGATGTTCTTTAGTTGAGGACAAAATTGCAACAATTAAGTTTAGCTGTCTTGATTAGGTTTATTCTGGGTTCCGGGATCCTGCAAGCTTCATTGCATGAAATAGAATTCATGTTCTGTCGGGCTGGGAGAAGAGACTGGTTTTGAAAGTCAGAGAAAAGCATGAACCAAGCATCCTGGTCATTTCAAAATCACTGCGGGCCGGAGGCGAGGAGGCAATGCCGGGAGGAAGGCTGTTGGTTAACACCAGCCTGCTTGGACAGATTAAAACTGAGAATTCATTATCATGGCCAATGAAACTGGCACGTCTGGGAAATTGAGCTATTAGTTCTCCACCTCTGATTTCTCACGTCAGATAAACAGCTTAGTTTTTTTTTTTTGTTTTTTTTTTTGATGTTTCAGATTCTTTAATATACACAACTGTGAACAGTGACTTTCCAGTGGGCAAATATCATAGGAAGCACTTATCAAGATTGTTTGTTCACAGAACTCTTCTAAAGAACTGAACCAGTAAATAAACTAGCTAATGACTCTAATGTGCCATAGAATCATTGGGAAAGAGGGAGCGGGAATGACCATGTCTTTAAAAACAGCTTAGTTTTTAAAAATCTTTATTAATAATTTTTAATGTTATATATATGAATATGGTGACTTTCAACCTTTAGTAACAAATTCCATCTTTCCTCCTTATCTCCTTATCTCCCCTGCCTGACTCCCTCCCATTTTCAAATCTTCACTTGTGGGACCTCCTGTGTGTCCTATAATCAGTGATGACTTATGCTTGACTTGATTCATTCTCTGCTAAGCATTCTAGATTCTCCAGTAAGCAAAGAACTTAAAAATCTTTCTATTTATTATTTATTTATTTATTTTTGCTCTGTGCACGTGCATGTATGTATGTGTGTTTCAGAGGACATTTAAGTGTGCATGCCTGTGAAGGCCCAAAGATGGCATCAGAAATCATCCTGGATTGCTTGCTTTCTTATTGCTTTGCTCTGGGGTTTCCTAGGTCTGTCTTTCATGGTGAGAATTATAGGCTGCCATCATTTCCACCTGGCATTTTTACATGAGATCTATGAACCAAACTCAGGTCGTTTTGCTTGGGAAGCAAAGACTTTAACCTCCGAGCTATCTCCCTAGTCTAGATGGATTAATTTTAATTTGGCAAAGCAAACCAGCCTGAGTTACTCCAGTTTTTTAAAAAAATTATTACTTTAAATGTGTGTGTGTGTGTGTGTGTGAGAGAGAGAGAGAGAAAGGATACTGTGTGTCCCTGTGGAGGACCAAAAGTGACTTCAGGAATCATCCTGGATTGCTTTTATCTCTTTCTTGCTTTGCTCTGGGATTTCCCAGGCTCTGACCACCAAGACTGGAAGTGCAGGCTGCCATCATTTCTGTGTGGGACCTGGGATGCGAAACTCAAGACATTCTACTTGAGAGACAGAGTCTTAACCCTTGAGTCATCTTTCCAGCCCCGAGTTACTCCATTCTTATTTTCCGCCTCAGTCATAAAATAAGTGGTCTCATACTTCTGAGTGTGTGGGTACATGTGTGCACATGTGCACACGCATGCATGTGGTGGTCAGAAGTCAACCTGGGGAGTAGTTCCTTGGGTACCAGCACCTTTTCTTTTCCTTCGTTCCTTCCTTCATTCCTTCGTTCTTTCCTTCCTTCCTTTCTTCCTTCCCTCCCTCCTTCCTTTCTTCTTTCCTCCCTCCCTCCCTCCCTCCCTTCCTTTCTCTCTCTCTCTCTGACAGGGTTTCTCATTGGCCTAGAACTTACTTATTGTTGCAGTTCGCCTGCATGGTTGCTGATGACTATCAAACGGCTTAAGGGAACAAGGGGTTTATTCTCTCTTACAATTCCTGGTTACAGTTCTCAGTCCAGCTTGATGGGAGAGCACACACCAACACCAGGGCCGAGGGAACTGGCCACACCATCATCACATAACGGCTGAGAGATGGACAATCCTTACTTGCCAGACCAGCATGCCTGGCCAAGTATACAGAAGGATGCCAACTCTCTCAACCAGTTCTCCGGGATTTATTCCAGGGCCTAATCCCACCCACCATGGGCTGGGCCTTCCCCATCAGCTAGACAATCTCTTGCAGGTTTGCTCTGGGCTTAACTCAACCATCAACTTTCTACAAATGTGCCCAGAGTTCAAACCCTCAACAGTTAAGTTGACACCTGTGCCTAACTATGACACTTAAGTCAGGTTGTTTGGCAAATGATCTCCAAAGATCCATGTGTCTCCTTCTCGCCAGTGCTGAAATGGCCACTATGCACCATGGTTCTGGGATGCATATTGGGAATCCAAGCAGCTGCTGGGAGAGGGAGTAGTACCCTTAGAGATAAGCAGCGAGGTCGGCCAGCAGCCACAAAGAAGACTGGTGAATTAGGGAAAGTTTGTTTAGGCTTTGGAAACAACAGCACAGAAGAGAGGAAGGGAAACTGTTTTGCTCTTTGGGCTTAAAGAGCTCAGAACAAGTTGCTTACAAATTACATGATGGAACCTCTATGTCCAACTTCAGCACTTCTGAAAGAGACTGGAGAGAGAAAGAATTAGTTACTCTTATCTGTTGCTGTGAGAGAACACCAAGCATCAAGTAACTTAAGGGAGAAAGAGATTTGTTCGGCTTATGGTTCAAAGGGGAGATACAGTCTTTCCTGGTGGGCATGGCATGGCTGTCTGGCAGAAGCTAGAGACAGGCTATGTCACACCCGTTGGCCAGACTGAGAGCTGTAAGACGGCTGCAAAAGCAGACGTCTCCAGAAGATAGGGTGGGGCTAATCCACCTCAAATCCCACCCTCTGTGACTGCCTTCCTCTAGCAAAGCTCCACCTCTCAAAGGTGCCATGACCTTCCCAAACACAAGAGACTATGGAGGACACATTTCAAACCATGACAGAGAGAGAGAGAGGAGAAAGAGAGAGAGAGAGAGAGAGAGAACAGGGCCCTCCCTCTTCTTTGACACACCTCAAGTAGATCAGTTTCCTGGAAGGTAGAGAACTCCTGGCCAGGTGATTAACAGACCCTGCTGAGTGTCCATGCTCCCTCCCCCTGTACACTGGCTCTTCCACTTTTCAGGGACCTTGGCATTAGCTCAACTCTCATTCTAGGACTTACCCTTCCATCTTCCAGTTCTCATTGGTAGTGTTTTCTCCTGGGATCACCCTTCCCCGGTAGACGTCTCTGTGATTCATCACTGCCCTCTCCTCTACCCCCAAACATGTTTAGCTGTCATCAGCTTTAGCTAGGGACATGGAGAGCAGCTCTATGAAATGCTAAGTCCAAATGGAGTTCCATTATAAAGAGAGGCTAACACAAAGGAGAGATGCTCAAAAGCAGAAGGATCTGAGTTCAGATTCCCAGATCCCAAATAAAAAACACCGGGCAGAAATGGCAGTGGCCTGCACCTCCAACCCTGGAAAGTGGAGCTGGGAATCCCCAGAGCAAAGCAATAAAGAGGTTGAAAAATCTAGGACGATTCCCAAAGTTACCCTTGGACCCCTACAGGCACACATGTTTAAGTGCTCTCTGGACAAATGTTCTGGGGAAGGGGTTTTATGTCCAGGTTCTTGTGTTCAGGAAACCAGAACAGCAGAGACAATTAAAGCAGACTTTCTTAAAGGAGAAGAAGAATGGAACTCACAGATATCAGGTCCATGAGGGGCAAAGGAGCCTGAAAAGAACTCACAGATACAAGACATGGACTCCTTCAGAGGCAAGGGAGCCTGAAAAGAACTTACAGACATGGAGTCTAGAGGGACCAGTAAGCTACAGGGTTTGAATGGGCCCGTTCTGCAGTTCCACAATCATGGCATATGGTCTAGGGTGTTATCGAATTAGAATCTGATCACAAGTCACAAAACAGCTGAACCCACTGTGGTCAAGCCACACTCAATGGTCCTGTCCATGGCACAGCCAGACTGGCATGTGTGTCTCCTGGAGGGATAACCAGCCTTTGTCTGTGTTGGATGGTGGGTATTGATTTTGGCTTCAGGCCTTGTTAGTTAAAGGAGGGAAATTCCTAGTGACTTTTGCTCTAAGGGAAAGTTCATATCTGGGATGATGTTCTACATCTGTCTAAATAAAATAAAGAACTCAGGACACTCCAGTCACGGGTGGACCATGGACCTTATACCCCTTTAGCACTGGCAGGGGGAGCCCCCTCTGTAAGGCATTTATGGCATCAGCTGGCCAAGCTGATGGATGGGTTATGGGACTGACTAGGTCGTGGTCAGTCATCAGGTTGGAGTGTCAGCTGACCAAGCTGACTGCAGAGTTTATGGTGCTTGGCACAGTTTTGCCAAACCGTGTGCCTTTCCCCAAATCCAGACCTCCTAGACTCTAGCTTAAGGAGAGGTTTCCCCATCCTAAATCCAGGGACTAACTGGGAATGTTTAATCTTACTAACCTGAAAAAAGAGCCAACTTGTGATATTTTGTTTTCAGACATGGCCTTGGTACATCTTAGAACTAGATTTATTTCGCCGAAGGGCAAGTAAATGAAAGTTAAGAGACCATAGAGATCTCTGCCAAAAGTACTAGCTAGGAGTTCCAGAAACAACTTTGTCTCCCAATAGAGCTGCCCTCAAAACTGAAGCGGAACAGGAATTTCATCTCTCCTATCCAGAACCTTCCACCTTAGATAAACCCTCTTCCCTGAGATTAAGTAGAATCCATGTAATCCAGCCCCAGCCTTATTCGTCTTCAAGAGATTCCAGATGTATTTGGGTCAACTCGGGTCCATGTTCCCTTCTCCTTACAAGATCTGGCCCAAATTAAAAAAGACTTAAGGAGTTTCTCTGAGGACCCAGATAAATTCATAGATGTTTTTCAAACTGAAAGGAGGAAAGAGAAATAACCAAGAAAGAAAGAAATCAAAGCTTGATAATTTGCCTTTGGGACTAGAATAACAATACTAAGCAACATGCCCAAGCAGAAAACCCAAAATCCCTCTGACAGGGAAAGAGAAAAAGAATGTTTTAAATGTAACCAGGCTGGGCACTTCCAAAAACAAGACAAAACAAAACAAAAACAAAAAACTCTTTCAAGCACAAAAGCCTCCACATGGCCCATGTCCTGACTGTGGGAATCTCCACTGGAGAAAGGATTGCCCCCTGAACCCCAGGGCTCAGGGGTCAAGCCCCTCCAAAGGGGACCAATGACAAGGACTGAAGCTCTTGGCTTCTCTCTGATGGAAAAATGGCTACATTTATCCAGCCAAAGAGAGCCCAAGTACCAGGTTGATGCAACATCTCTTGAGAACCTTGGGTTAGCATGCAAGTGGGGATCCAACTTGTTTCTCTTTTAATAGATAAGGGAGCATAATTTCTCAGCACTCGACTTTCTTCCTGGTCCTTTGTCAACCTTTGCATTCACTAACACTGTTGAGATCAGGAGTGACAGATTTAGCAAAGTAACTATTAAAGTTCTATGTATATTTGATGGTATTCCTTTGTTTACATGGCTGAATGTCCTAAGTTTAGACTCAATAGAATATTTTTTATGAAATTGTTCATGTTATGGTTAGTCAGGCTATTCTGCAGGAAATTTTTTTTTATATTTTTATTTTATTTTTTTTTATTCAATTGTGTGTGTGTGTGTGTGTGTGTGTGTGTGTGTGTGTGTGTGTAGAACCAGGGACGAATTCGGGAACCACCATGGACCGCTTTCACCTCCTCCTTGTTTACTCTGCCCCGGGATTCACAGGCTCCGCCCTACCAGGACCAGAAACGCAGGCCGCCCCCGCTTCCACCTGGCTTCTATACATGGGGTCTAGGATCCAAACTCAGGACCTTCTACCTGCAAAGCAGAGGCTTAACCCCTGAGCCACCTCTCCAGCCCCTGCAGGAAATTTTAATAAAGCTCTGTGTTAGGAATGGGCCTTGTCCCAAAACATGGGTCGAACCATTAGGGTCTCCCCACCAAAGATAATGCTCAGAGACACACAAAACTTTCCATGTCAGGACACAGCGTCCCCTGTAATCAGAGACTAGAGCAGGACTGATTCAGACTCTCAGCAGTTTGAAATTTAAAAGATGTGGTCTTTTATATTTCTTTGGTTCCAGAAAGCTTGTGTCTTTGTTTTTAAGAACCCAGAAGGGAAAGGAGAACTAACTTGGATTGTTCTGCCCAAGGATTCATAGACAGTTCACATATTTTTGGATAGGCCTTAGAATATGACCTTGCAGACTTGCAGCTGCCAGAAGAGAAAGGTTCCTCCAACATGTAGATTACCTGATGCTCTGTGCTTCTACACCAGACCAAAGGTAGTGACTATTCCAGGCAAGATAACAGGTTTTCTTTACTAACTCTTGCCTGTACCCACAGTAAGACTGCAAAACTCCTTTGGCTTATCCCATTTGCCTTCTCAATTACAATGGTTTAATCCTTATGTTTAGATCTTGTAGACTTAACCTATCTGTTTTGTCTCCTACAGATTAATATCCATAAAGCTTCAAATGTGGGGGCCTCTGGATCATCCTAGGATCTCATAGATGCTCACACTTCCTTTGCCCCAACTTAGCAGGAAGCAACCAGAGTGGTTGTTGCCCCTCATCCCTTGGGCAGTCAAGTCCTCATAAAAATTAAGGGGAGAATTAGGCGGTTTTAGAGCACCCATGCTGGAACGGGTCTCTGAAGGTCTTGGAAAGCCATCCCCCACCGCTGGGATTACCCTGAAGGAACACACCCTTTGCTAACTTCCCCCAACCCTTTGCTTAGGAAAGGATAAAGAGAGGAGTTCTCCATAGGAGATAAGCTAAATCCATCAAAAGAAACAGACCCACCTCATGGTGGGCACAAGATTAACTGGGTTTGGCTCCAATATAAACTAACCAATGAGGAAAACCCATCTCTACACACACACACACACACACACACACACACACACACACACACACACACACCCAGAGTCTGGGCTTGAGTAAGAGTATAAATATACCTGACCCTGGCATCTGTCTTTGGCACCTGTCCCTAAAGGTACTCCATATCTGGAGTCCATGAGTTCCATTCTTTCTCTTCTCTACTAAACTCTACCTTAATCCTCTACATGTGTTCTGGTTTCAATCTTCGATTCTGAACACAAGAACCTGGATACATACAGACTCTTAGAGAGTGACCCCAAAACTTCTATTCTTCCTGTGGAACTGAGAGCTCATCGTAACTATCTACATCCTAAATGTATTTTCTTTTATTGCTTACATATTTCATATTATTCAATTAAAAAAATTAGGACATAAAGGCAGAAGGTAGACACTCTAGGGAAATGTTCAGGGGGAAGCTTGAGGGAGAAAGGGGTAGCTATGATCAGAATACATTGTCTACATGTATGATATTGTAAAGAGTAAAAATAAAAACAAAATTAATAAAAAAATAGAATTACAGGCAAACCTCCACATCAACCTGCATTTATGTGAGCATGGAGAATCTTAATTCTGGTCCTTACATTGTATAGCAAGCACTTTATCCACTGAGCTGTTCCCCCAGCTCCTAGTCCCTGTCTTTCTATCCTATTTCAGCCATATAGGCAGGTAAATCACGAGCATTTGGAGGACAGTAAGCATGTCCCCCATTTAGTTCCTGACACATGTGCCAAGTAGTAAGTCAGTGGAACAGATCACAGAACCCAATTGTATGTGATCTCCAAGTGTTCTCTTCTTATAAGTTAATTTTTATTATTATTATTTGTGTGTGTGTGTGTGTGTGTGTGTGTGTGTGTGTGTGTGTGTACACATGATGTGGGAATGTGTGAACATTTGTAGAGGTCAGAGGACAACTTTATGAAATCAGTTTTCTCCGTTGACTTGGGGATTGAATTTAGGTTGGCAGGATTACACTACGAATGCCTTTGCCTGCTGAGCCAGCTCGACAGCTGGATCCTAAAGTTCCAACTGTGGTGAAACTGAACTGGCCAGGGCTTGAGCTCTCAAGTACAGTGGACACACTGTCTCAAATCCTGGCAGCCCTGGGGCTGATATTGAGGCAGAAGAAACTACCCTTATCTGGGAAGGCCTTTCCGTCAGCACAGGGAGATAAAAGGAAGGAGGGCTCCTACAGTTTGGGACTTATTCTCCCTTGAGAATGTCTATCTCCCCCTCCCTGTTGAGTCAGAACACCGTGACTTTTCCCACGTGATTGTAACAGCCTTCTCTACCTTCTTGCAACACTCCTTCCATCTACCCGCATGTGGCAGCCAAAGAAATTGATCAAAATGTGAGACCAAGCCACCCCCTCCCTCAGCCTTAAATGGCTTCCTAGGGCTTTTAGTCAGGAGAGCACTTTCCAAATTGGTGGGGAGAGACGTGATTCTTTTAAAACTTCAACTATGGCTTAAGAAATACTAATGGGACCAACAAGGTGGTTCTACAGGTAAAAGTTCCTGTGTTCAAATCGACTGGCCTGAGTTCCTGAGTTCCGACCTGAAACCCACATGGTGGAAGTGTTTTGGGTTCTCTGTGGTCTTTTATGTGTCCAGGTTCTTGTGTCCGGGAGTCAAAGACTGAAACCAGAACACGCATAGAGGACTAATGCAGAGTTTACTAGAGGAGAGGGAGAATGGAACTCACAGCCATGAATCCATGAGGGGTAAGACAGCTACCCAAAACTCACAGACATGGGGTTTCCATGAGGTACAGGGGAGCTGGAATTCATGGAGTCCCATTTAGGCAGTTTCAGAGTAGCCATACTGGGATGGTCTCTGAAGGTCTTAGAAGGTCTTCCCCAGGGCTGGGATTACCCTGAAGGAACACACCCTATTAATCTGGAAGAACTGACTCTAATCCTTCACAGGATTAGACAACTTCTCTCAACCTTCTGCTTATGAAAGGATATGAAGATTAGTTCCACCAGCTAGGTCCTCAGTATGAACAGACCAATGAAATGTAGAGGACAAAAAGCTCCAATCAGGTTTGCAGAAACTGGAGCTAACCAATGAGGAAAAGCAGGTTTTCCCAGGCCTGCCTAAGATTGTAAATACCCCTAACGCTGGCAGCCATCTTGGGCTCTCTTGTTCTTTATGCGATTCCATTTCTGAAGTCCATGAGTTTCTTTCATTTCCTTTTCCCCTCGATTCTTGGCGGCTGTCTTGCCCTTCATGGGACTCCATGTCTGGAGTTCATGAGTTCTGGCTTCCCTGCCCCTCATGGGATACCATGTCTGGAGTCTGTGAGTTCTTTTCCAGCTCCTTGCCTCACAGATTCCATAGATTCTGGAATTCATAAATTCTCCATGGCTCTCTCACCCCTCATGAATTCCATGCCTAGAGTCTATGAGTTCTTTCTCCAAGGCTCTCTAGACCCTCA
This sequence comes from Typhlomys cinereus, assembly GCA_023101885.1. NCBI lineage: Eukaryota > Metazoa > Chordata > Mammalia > Rodentia > Platacanthomyidae > Typhlomys > Typhlomys cinereus. The sequence goes on from JALPQD010000078.1 coordinate 7,215,492, forward strand.
TGGATTCACATCCGAGAGTTCCATTCTTTCTCTCCTCTAAGAAACTCTGCCCTAATCCTCTCTGCTTGTTCTGGTTTCAGTTTTTGACTCCTGGAAACATAAAGATCCCAGACAAAACCAGAGATCCAGGAGATCAAAAAATCCCACAACACCATGAGGTGCAAGAGAGCTCTGGAAAACTCATGAACTCCAGGCATGGAATCCATGAGGGGTGAGAGAAAAATCAAATAGGTACTCATGGATTCCTTATGTGGAATCCTCTGAGGGACAAATGAGCCAAAGATGGCTGCCAGGATCCACGTGATTTATAAGGTTAGGCAGGCCTTGGCAAAGCAACTGTTCCTCATTGGTTCGCTCTCATTTCTACAAACCTGATTGGAGTTTTTTGGTCTATTACATATCATTGGTGTATTCATATTGGGTGTCCAGCCCAGTTGACCTTGTGGCCGACCTCATGGTCTGTTTCTTTTAAGGAATTTAAACTTATCTGCAATGGAGAGCTCCTCTTCATATTCTTTCACATTTAAACCAGTTCTTCCAGATAGAGGAATATGAAGAGTGTACTCCTTCATGATAATCCCAGCAGTGGGGGATGACCTTCAGAGACCTTCTGAGACCTTCCAGCATGACTGCTCTAAAACTGCCTAAGAAGGAGAGAACAACTTTCTTAAAGTTCTCCTCTGACCTTCACACAGGATCTGTGGCACATACGGCCCCCCTCCCCTTCTCCCACCATAAAAAGGAAGAAGGAAAAAAGAAATATTAATTTGGGGCTGGCAAGGTAGCTCAGTGGGGAAATCTCTTGCTTGCAAAATTGGTGACCTGAGTTTGATCGCTAGACGCCCACATGGTGGAAGGATAGAAATGACTTCTGAAAGCTGTCCTTTGACCTCCACCCCTCCACCCCTTTGGCAGCCCTGCGCCACACATTCTTTCTCTCTGTCAAATAAAAAGTGAAAAAAAATTAATAGAAGAAATTTTAGGAGTTAACATTAAAAAAGAAAAATACAGGTAGCAGTCATTGAACTTGTCTTTTTGCTGAGGAGAAGACCCCAAAGGAAGTGGGTTTAAAGTCAAATATAAGAAGAGGATGGTACGGGGCTGGAGAGGTGGCTCAGAGGTTAAGCCTCCGCCTTGCAGGCGGAAGGTCCTGAGTTCGGATCCTACCCCACATATAGACGACGGGCGGGAAGCGGGGGCGGCCTGCGCTTCTGGTCCTGGTAGGGCGGAGCCTGTGAATCCCGGGGCAGAAGGAAGTGGAGGCATCCATGGTGGTTCGTGAATTCGTCCGTGGTTCTACACATACACACATGCGCAAAACATGCACATGCGCACAGTTGAATAAATAATAATAATAAAAAAAATAAAAAAAACTATGTTATCTTAAAAAAAAAAAAAAAGAGGATGGTACAAGTGGATCTCAGGTTGAGCGACTCAAACAAGGACATCTGGTGTCTTCATCTCTTCTGTTTCTCCGCCCCTCCCTCCCTGGCTCTAACCACACTGACTTTTGCAAGTTCTTGATAATGCTGCATGCTCCTCTACCAGAGACGTTTCCCCAACCTCACCCTCACATCATCTTTTGCTTAGATAGTGCTTCAGACGTCTACTCCTTGGAAGGTCAAGTCCCTAGTGTTACCTTCCCTTTACATCACTGGGTGTCTATGGCAACATCTCTGCTCTCACTAGGTGTCAGTTTTTGCTTCTCTCTCTGTGTCTCTGTCTCTCTCTGTGCGTGTGCATGTGTGTGTGTATCAAAGGCCACTATGTATGCCTGTGGAGGTCCAAGGGTGACTTTGGGAATCGGGCTGGGTCGTTCTACCTCTTTTATGCTTTGCTCTGGGGTTTCCCAGGCTCTGCTTTCCAAGCTGCCACCATTTCTGCCTGGCATTTTTAATGTGTGATCTGGGATTCAAACTCGGATTCTTCTGCTTGTGAGGCAGAGGTTCAAAAACATATTGGGTTGTCTCTGAATCCTTGGAGCAGAACAATCCAGGTTAACTTTCCTTTCCTTTCTGGATTCTTAAAAGTGAAGAAAAAAAAAAAAAAAGAGAGAGAAAAAAGAGACCAAAGGAATGCAAAAGAACACATTTTTTAAATTTCAAGGTGTTGAGAATCTGAATCAATGCTGCTCTAGTTTCTGATTATAGGGAACACTGTTTCCTGACATGGAAAGGTTTGTGGGTCTCTGAGCATTATCTTTGCTGGGCAGACGCTTGTGACTGGACCCATGTTTTGGGGCAAGGCTCATACTTGACATGGAGCTTGTATTAAATTTTCCATCCCAGAGAGCCCTGAGCAGCTCCACTGCCACCACCGGGCTAGTTACCGTCACTATCACCGCAACCATGAGCAGCGACCAGACTCAGCCTCCCTCCAGGTCCCCCCAGCCCTCAGCGCAGCCTGGACACCAGGTGCAGGAATCGGTGGTGCCTGTCGGCGGGGACAAGGTCATCACAACGCAGGTTTTGGGAACAGTAAAAAGGTGCACTGTAAGGAACGGATACGCTTTCATCGACAGGAATGGCACTACGGAAGATGTATTTGTACACCAGGCTGCCGTGAAGAGCGACCCCAGGAAGTACCTTCACCGTGTAGGAGGTGGAGGGACCGTGGAGTCGACGTGGTTGAAGGAGAAAAGGGTGCGGAGGCAGCAAATGTTACAGGTCCTGGTGGAGTTCCAGTTCAAGGCAGTAAATACGCAGCAGACGGTAACCATTACAGACGCTACCCACGTTGCAGGGGTCTTCCACGCAATTACCAACAGAATTATCAGAATAGTGAGAGTGGGGAAAAGAACGAGGGATCTGAGAGCGCCCCTGAAGGCCAGGCCCAACAACGCCGGCCCTACCGCAGGCGAAGGTTCCCACCTTACTACATGCGGAGACCCTATGGGCGTCGACCACAGTATTCCAACCCTCCTGTGCAAGGAGAAGTGATGGAAGGTGCTGACGACCAGGGCGCAGGAGAGCAAGGCAGACCCGTGAGGCGGAATATGTATCGGGGTGATAGACCACGATTCCGCAGGGGTCCTCCTCGACAAAGAAGAAGACAAGGAAAATCAAGGAGATGAGACCCCAGGTCAGCAGCCCCCTCAACGTCGGTATCGCCGCAACTTCAGCTACCGACTCAGATGCCCAGAGAACCCTAAACCACAAGATGGCAAAGAGACAAAAACAGCTGATCCACCAGCTGAGAATTCGCCGGCTCCCGAGGCTGAGCAGGGCGGGGCTGAGTAGATGCTGGCTTACCATCTCTACCGGTTAGTCATCCCGGTTAGTCATCCAACAAGAAGTGAGTATGAAATTCCAGCAACAAGAAATGAACAAAAGACTGGAGCTGAAGACCTTAAGCGCTTGCTTTTTGCCAGTTGACCAGATCCACCAAGCTGTCTGCATTGTCTATGCAGCATGGGGTTTTTATTATTTGTACCTAAAGATATCTCTTTTTGGTAATGACAAATACTTTTTAAAAAAATTTATTATTTATTCAATTGTGTGTGTATGCGTGTGTGTATGTGTGTGTGTAGCGTCTATACGTGGGGTCTAGGATCCGAACTCAGGACCTTCCGCCTGCAAGGCAGAGGCTTATCCCCTGAGCCACCTTTCCAGCCCTGACAAATACTTTTTTAAAAAAGCCTGTTTTTTTTTTTTGTTTTTTTTTTTCTCAATACACCTTTAAAGGTTTTTTAAGTTGTTTCATATCTGGTCAAGTTGAGATTTTTAAGAACTTCATTTTTAATTTGTAATAAAAGTTTACAACTTGATTTTTTCAAAAAAGTCAACAAACTGCAAGCACCTGTTAATAAAGGTTTTAAATAAAAATAATTTCCTCTGGAATAGCCTGATTAATCATCACATGAACATCTCAATAACAGGGCTAAAATGTTCCACTAAGTTTAAACCTAGGGTGTTTCAGGGGCTGGAGAGGTGGCTCAGGGGTTAAGCCTCTGCCTTGCAGGCGGAAGATCCTGAGTTCGGATCCTACCCCACATATAGACGACGGGCGGGAAGCGGGGCGGCCTGCGTTTCTGGTCCTGGTAGGGCGGAGCCTGTGAATCCCGGGGCAGAGTAAACAAAGAGGAGGTGGAGGCGTCCATGGTGGTTCCCGAATTCGTCCATAGTTCTACATGCACACATACACACACGCACATACACACACACACATGCACACACACACAATTGAATAAATAATAAAAAAAGATTTAAAAAAATTAAAAAAAATATAAACCTAGGATGTTTCTAGGATTTGGGCATGTAAACAAAGGAATACCCAAAGACCATACCATTAAGTGTACAAGGAACTTTAATAGTTACTTTGCTAAATCTGTCAGTCCCTGATCCTAACAGTTCTAGTTAAATTGGAGGTTAACAAAGGCCTAGGAAGAAAGTTGAACACTGAAAAACTGTGCTCCCGTGTCTGTGAAAAGAGGAACAAATTTGCTTCCCACTTATATAATAACCCAAGGTTCTCGAGAGGCTTTATCAGTTGGCATTTGGGCTCTCCTTCGCTGGGTATCAACGGCAAGATCCTTTTTCCCATTGGAGGGGAGCCAAGAGCCTGAGGCCTCATTATTGGTTCCCAACAGAGGGGCTTGACTTCTGGGCTCCACGGTCCAGGGGGAATCCTTCCTCTAATGGAGACTTCCACAGTCAGGACATGGGCCAGGTGGAGGCTTTTTGCTCTTAGGACAAGTTTTTAGAAGGTGCCCAGCCTGGTTACATTTAAAGCATTTTTCTCTTTCCCTGAAAACTGCAGAAGGGATTTTGGGTTGTGTGCTTGGGCATGCCTTGATCCTATTGTTATTTCATTACCTTAAGCCAATTTCAAATTTTGTGGGTTTCTTTTTCTTTCCTGGTTCTTTCTCTTTCCTTCCTTTCAGTTTGAAAAATATCTATGAATTTATCTGGGTCTTCAGAGAAAACTCCGTAAGTCTTTTTTAATTTGGGCCAGGCATTGTAAGGAAAAGGGAATATGGACCCAAGTTCACACAAATGCACCTGACATCTCTTGAGGAGGGCAATCTAATGCCGGATCAGGACTATGTTGATCCTACTTAGTCTCAAAGGACAGGGAGCAGGGTTTTGGGTGAGGTGGAAGTACCTGGATAGGAGAGATGAAGTTCCTGTTACATCTTAGTTTTGAAGATATCTTTATTGGGAGACAAAGTTCCCTCTAGAATATCTAGCTGGTACGTTTGGCAGAGATCTCTATGGTCTCTTATTTAGATAAAACAAAATTTGAATGTAGGCAACTTCCTGTCACTTACTTGCCCTTCGGCAGAATACATCTAGTTCTAAGATGTCTGAGAACGGAATATCATAAATTGGCTCTTTTTCAGGTTAGTAGGATTAAACACTCTCCAGTTAGTCCCTGGATTTAGGATGGGGAAACCTCTCCTTAGCTAGAGTATAGAGGACCTAGATTTGGAGGACACCTGGCTGGAATGGGGCCAGTCAGTGCCAAACTGGTGCCCAGCTGGGGGAAAGCCCCACCTAAGCAATGCAATGACATCCAGCTGGGAGAGAGTGTCCCACCCAACCCCAGAGGTTACTAAAGGGGTACAGTGTGCATGATCCACCAATGACTGAAGCCTGACTAAGATAAAGTCTCTCTTCTGTTTAGACAGATGGATGGCCATCATCCCAGACATGAAATACTTTTCATTAGGACAAACATGACTAGAAAGTTCTCTCTTTTAACTAACAAGACGTGAAGCCCAAAATCAGACCCCACCATCCAATGCAGACAGACAAAGGTTGGGTATCCCTCTACAAGAGATCATTCACGTACCCTGTCACCACTTAACTTCAGATCGAACCCATTTGTGATAGTTAATCTTGGGTGTTAGCTTGATCACGCCTGGTATTAACTAAGATCAGCTGTCAGACCACCTGAAGAGATTATCAAGATCAATACATTAAAATATAAAGACTAGATCTGATTGGAACCTCCCTAGATCTGTTTGGAACCTCCCAGTAGCAGACCAGATAAAAGAAACCATAGAGGGGCTGGAGAGGTGGCTCAGGGGTTAAGCCTCTACCTTGCAGGCGGAAGGTCCTGAGTTCGGATCCTAGACCCCACGTATAGACGCCGGGCGGAAGCAGGGGGCGGCCTGCGTTTCTGGTCCTGGTAGGGCGGAGCCTGTGAATCACGGGGCAGAGTAAA